>CM039675.1:273262399-276050199 GCA_022496015.1 Hordeum marinum
TATTACCTTCAATTTCATCTTCCGGACAAATATCAAAGGTGATAAGCATATTAGGCTCAAATGCATAAGCCTTGCATAGTGCTTGCCAAGTTTTGCATTCAAAATAGCAATAGGTGCCTGCATGGTACAATTTTACCACAAAAGTAAAACCATGCTCAGTCCTCAAGTGAACTATCTTTACCTCCATATCTTTTTTAGTATTGAAACCAATCTTATCCAAGACAGCAATTCTTGGATGGCAGGGGATACGCTAGTAGAACAGTAAAAAATTAAAATTAATTATAAGTTGAAGCAAAAGAGGCAGAAGTCATGCTTAATTACAAAAAAAGACTTGTCATTCTGACTTACTGTATCCACTTCGAAGGTCTCATCCAGCATGATGCTGAAGTGCCTACCATCAACTAGGAAAGTCTTGTCACACAGGCCGCGCTCGTCTTTGCAGTATTCGCACATACCGAATTCACTTTCATCGTCGTAAATTTCCTATGTTCATAGTTGAAACATTTAAAATCGATCGAAGGAAACTACGAGAAAACTGATCAACACACAGATCACTATTACTCAATATGCAACGGGTTGACTTTAGGTCTGTCGAGTCTTTCCTTCCTAAACTCTCGTCTCACGTATATGATGGGCACTCCCTCTGATATTGCGACCGTCGGTGATGGTGGCTCCTCCATTCGTCCCAGAGTGCATTACGCCAAAATGTCTAGCACACTGGAACGAAGGAGAAGTGACCCCCACAACAACAGTTAGGATTCCTCCTCTCTCATATATATATATGGTGGACACTCTCCCTCATTGAAAGACACACAAGGAGCCGAAGCAGACCTAAAGTCAACCCGTTTCATATATCGAGCAATGACATAGAAAAAATTCCCTATGTTCTATCGAAATGACTTGCAAATCACAAATACATTTATAATGAACTCAAATATAATATCACTAATACATCATCCCGAATAAGCCAGTTCAAGAATGACGACATGCTTTGTATCCTAATGCGTGTGTGACTTTCGGTCTGTCGAGGCTTTCCTTAAGTAACTCTCATATCTCATGGTGTGTTGGTGCGCTCTCTCTCACACTGATATGGTGGTGTTTATATGTTGGTGGGCACTCTCTCACAGTAATGGTTCGACCGCCGGTGATGGACGCTTCTCCTCTTCTCTTCTTGCGCAATATATCGACGAGTATATTGCAAAGAAGAGAAAAAAGAAGAGGCGCCCCCCACGACAACAGTCGGGATTCCTTCATCAAGAACACACATGAAAGTCACCCAAGGAGCAACGACAGACCGAAAGTCAGACACGCATTATACCGATAAAATATCACAAATACATTAATATTTATAATGTACTCGAATATAATATCACTAATACATCATCCCGAATAATCCAGTTAATGCATCATCAAATATTAACTAATACATCTTGAATATTATCATATAAGATCACTAATACAGATCGAATATCCTAGAATCCAAACTGGAGGACGGTGAACTCACTTCACTAGCGGTCTCTGAGTCGCCGGCGATGGACACCCAAAGATAAGGAACCATCACGGGATCATAACTCAAGTGAGATCCCTGGAGGATCTGCCAGGTATTGTTGAACCGGGTGTCCAACGCCGCCATGTAGCGACAGACATGCTCGTCCTCCTCCCTGACACGACGACGTACCACCTCCGCGGGTGCCTGCTCCCTCCGCACCGAAAGTGGCTCGCATGACCGCCACCATAGAAGGTCTAGGTCGACGACGATACATGCATTCCTCACCAACCTCCGAGCCCGGGAAGGTAGCACCTCCCAGTGCCAGCCCGGCAGAGCCCAGTCCCAGACATGGCGCCTATCAAGCAGGCTCTTGCGGACTACTCGACGATGAGGATGTGGGCCGGGCATCGTCGACAAATTCCTATGAGAACGTTTTCTTATCATTTAATCACTAATTTTTCATAAAACCCAAAAAATTTCATCATTAACATACTAATCTAACATAAACATTCATCATAAACATACTAATCTAACATAAACATTCATCATAAACATACTAATCTAACAAAAACATTCATCATAAAAATATTCTGTAATCTAACATACACATACTAATCTAACATAAACATTCATCATATAAAAAATCAACATATATTTTAAAAAAAATTGCAAGGAGCCAGGGCGGCGGCGGCTCACACCGGGGGTGGCGACGAGGCGGCGACAGGGCAGCGACGGGGCGGTGACGGGGGCGGGGCGGCGATGGGGATGGGGCGGCTACGGGGGCGACAGGGGAGGCGACAGGGGAGGGGCAGCGACGGGAGCGGGGCAGCGACAGGGGAAGAGGGGGCGGTGGGGGAGGGGCAGCGACGGGGGCGGCGGGTGCGGCAACGAGGGCAGGGCGGCGACGTGGGTGACCGGGGAGGTGGCGACGAGGAGAGGCGGCGACGGAGGCGGCGACGAGGGCGGGGCGGCGACAGTGGAGGCGACGGGGACGGGGCGGCGACGAGGAGGGGGATGATGACGGTGGGGGCGGCGACGGGGAGGCGACGGGGGCGGCGGGGACGGCGACAGGGAGACGAGGAGGGCAATGAAAACTGCAAAATTCCTAAGCGCTTCTTATATATAAGAAGTATTGGTCCCGGTTGGTGGAACCAACCGGGACCAATGCCCACCTTTAGTCCCGGTTGGTGCCTCCTTACGGGACCAAAGCCCTGTTTTCAGCATCCAACAAGGGCGAGAAATAGGGACCTTTGGTCCCGGTTGGTGGCACCAACCGGGACCAATGCAGACCTTTAGTCCCTTGAATTTAGGTTGAATTTCAGTGTAAACGCATCTATTTTCACTTTTGCTATTTTTTATGTTATTTCTTTGCAATTTTTCCTACTATTTAATATTTCTTTGTTTTAACATTATATTCAATTTGCTAATTTTTAGGTTTTATATAATTTTAGTTTCAAAAATACTAGAGGTTTATAATTTTAGTTATTGATTTTTTTGAGCTAAATGACCCTGAAATTGAAAAGCACTACAAATGAACTCTCAAAAGGTTGAAAGTTGGCATGATAAATCATGTGACCCACATGGCATGTGCTAAAAAGTTGAGAGGGTTACGGCAAAAGATGGATGCACTTCGTGTACAAAACGGTAAGTCTCTTTCGAAGTATCAGGGTTCCAGACAGAAACTCATCGGTTACAAAAGGCATTTCACTTTCTTGAACTTATTTGAACTCCAGGCTTTTTGTGTGTTCAAAATGCACCATTCAAAGCCACATCATCAATTTTCAACCCTTTCTGACTTCATTTGGTATTTTTCATGCACTTATTGATTTTTTTGAGCTAAATGGCCCTGAAATTGAAAAGCACTACAAATGAACTCTGAAAAGGTTGAAAGTTGGCATGGTATCATAATTTCACCCACATAGCATGTGCTAAAAAGTTGAGAGGGTTACGGCAAAAGCTGGATGCACTTCGTGTACAAAACCGACAGTCTCTTTCGAAGTATCACGGTTCTGACGGAAACTCATCGGTTACAAAAGGCATTTCATTTTCTTGAACTTATTTGAACTCCAGGCTTTTTGCATGTTCAAAATGCACCATTCAAAAACACATCATAAATTTTCAACCCTTTCTGACTTCATTTGGTATTTTTCATGCAGTTATTGAGTTTTATTTTTGAGCTAAATGACCCTGAAATTGGAAAGCACTAGAAATGAACTCTGAAAAGGTTGAAACTTGGCATGGTATCATCATTTCACCCACATAGCTTGTGGTAAAAAGTTGAGAGGGTTACGGCAAAAGCTGGATGCACTTTGTGTACAAAACTTACAGTCTCTTTCGAAGTATCAGGGTTCCGACGGAAACTCATCGGTTACAAAAGGCATTTCATTTTCTTGAACTTATTTGAACTCCAGGCTTTTTGCGTGTTCAAAATGCATCATTCAAAAACACATGATTAATTTTCAACCCTCTCTGACTTCATTTTGTATTTTTCATGCACGTATTGTTTTTTTGAGCTAAATGACCCTGAAATTGAAAAGCACTACAAATGAACTGTGAAAAAGGTTGAAACTGGGCATGGTATCATCATTTCACCCACATAACATGTGCTAAAAAATTAGAGGGTTACGGCAAAAGCTGGATGCACTTCGTGTACAAAACGGACAATCTCTTTCGAAGGATCACTGTTTCGGACGAAAACTCATCTGTTACAAAGGGATTTCAGTTTCAAAGGGATTTTCACTCATCTTTTGCGTGTTTCGGACGAAGTATCAGGGTTTCGGACGGAAACTCATTAGTTACAAAAGGCATTTCATTTTCTTGAACTTATTTGAACTCGAGGCTTTTTTTGTGTGTTCTAAATGCACCATTCAAAGCCACATCATCAATTTTCAACCCTTCTCGACATCATTTGTTATTTTTCATGCAGTTATTGATTTTTTGAGCTAAATGACACTAAAATTGGAAAGCACTACAAATGAACTCTGAAAAGGTTGAAAGTTGGCATGGTATCATCATTTCACCCACATAGCATGTGCTAAAAAGTTGAGAGGGTTATGGCAAAACTTGGATGCACTTCGTGTACAAAACGAGCAGTCTCTTTCAAAGTATCCGGGTTCCGGACGGAAACTCGTCGGTTACAAAAGGCATTTAATTTTCTTGAACTTATTTGAACTCTAAGCTTTTTGTGTGTTCAAAATGCACCATTCAAAGCCACATCATCAATTTTCAACCCTTTCTGACTTCATTTGGTATTTTTCATGCACTTATTGATTTTTTTGAGCTAAATGGCCCTGAAATTGAAAAGCACTACAAATGAACTCTGAAAAGGTATTTTCAGAGGGATTTTCACTCATCTTTTGCGTGTTTCGGACGAAGTATCAGGGTTCCGGACGGAAACTCATTAGTTACAAAAGGGATTTCATTTTCAAAGGGATTTTCACTCATCTTTTGCGTGTTTCGGACGAAGTATCAGGGTTCCGGACGGAAACTCATTAGTTACAAAAGGCATTTCATTTTCTTGAACTTATTTGAACTCGAGGCTTTTTTTTGTGTTCTAAATGCACCATTCAAAGCCACATCATCAATTTTCAACCCTTCTCGACATCATTTGTTATTTTTCATGTAGTTATTGATTTTTTGAGCTAAATGACACTAAAATTGAAAAGCACTACAAATGAACTCTGAAAAGGTTGAAACATGGCATGGTATCATCATTTCACCCACATAGCATGTGCTAAAAAGTTGAGAGGGTTATGGCAAAACTTGGATGCACTTCGTGTACAAAACGAGCAGTCTCTTTCAAAGTATTCGGGTTCCGGACGGAAACTCATCGGTTACCAAAGGCATTTAATTTTCTTGAACTTATTTGAACTCTAGGATTTTTGTGTGTTCAAAATGCACCATTCAAAGCCACATCATCAATTTTCAACCCTTTCTGACTTCATTCGGTATTTTTCATGCACTTATTGATTTTTTTGAGCTAAATGACCCTGAAATTGAAAAGCACTACAAATGAACTCTGAAAAGGTTGAAACTTGGCATGGTATCATCATTTCACCCACATAGCATGTGCTAAAAAGTTGAGAGGGTTACGGCAAAAGCTGGATGCACTTCGTGTACAAAACGGACAGTCTCTTTCGAAGCATCAGGGTTCCGGACGGAAACTCATCGGTTACAAAAGGCATTTCATTTTCTTGAACTTATTTAAACTCCAGGCTTTTTGTGTGTTCAAAATGCACCATTCAAAGTCACGTCATCAATTTTCAACCCTTCCCGATATCATTTGTTTCTTTTCATGCAGCTGTTGATTTTTTTGAACTAAATGACCCTGAAATTGGAAAGCACTACAAATAAACTCTAAAAAGGTTGAAACTTCGCATGGTATCATCATTTCACCCAAATAGCATGTGCTAAAAAGTTGAGCGGGATACGGCAAAAGCTGGATGCACTTCGTGTACAAAAGGAACAGTCTCTTTCGAAGTATGAGGGTTCCGGACGGAAACTCATCGGTTACAAAAGGCATTTCATTTTCTTGAACCTATTTGAACTCCAGGCTTTTTGTGTGCTCAAAATGGACCATTCAAAGCCACATCATCAATTTTCAACCCTTTCTGACTTCATTTGGTATTTTTCATGCAGTTATTGAGTTTTTTTTGAGCTAAATGACCCTAAAATTGGAAAGCACTAGAAATGAACTCTGAAAAGGTTGAAACTTGGCATGGTATCATCATTTCACCCACATAGCATGTGCTAAAAACTTGAGAGGGTTACGGCAAAAGCTGGATGCACTTCGTGTACAAAACCGGCAGTCTCTTTCGAAGTATCAGGGTTCCGACGGAAACTCATCGGTTACAAAAGGCATTTCATTTTCTTGAACTTATTTGAACTCCAGGATTTTTGCGTGTTCAAAATGCACCATTCAAAAACACATCATAAATTTTCAACCCTTTCTGACTTCATTTGGTATTTTTCATGCAGGTATTGATTTTTTTGAGCTAAATGACCCTGAAATTGAAAAGCACTACAAATAAACTCTGAAAAGGTTGAAACTTGGCATGGTATCATCACTTCACCCACATAGCATGTGCTAAAAAGTTGAGAGGGTTATGGCAAAACTTGGATGCACTTCGTGTACAAAACGACCAGTCTCTTTCAAAGTATTCGGGTTCCGGACGGAAACTCATCGGTTACCAAAGGCATTTAATTTTCTTGAACTTATTTGAACTCTAGGCTTTTTGTGTGTTCAAAATGCACCATTCAAAGCCACATCATCAATTTTCAACCCTTTCTGACTTCATTTGGTATTTTTCATGCACTTATTGATTTTTTTGAGCTAAATGACCCTGAAATTGAAAAGCACTACAAATGAACTCTGAAAAGGTTGAAACTTGGCATGGTATCATCATTTCACCCACATAGCATGTGCTAAAAAGTTGAGAGGGTTACGACAAAAGCTGGATGCACTTCGTGTACAAAACGAGCAGTGCCTTTCAAAGTATCCGGGTTCCGGACGGAAACTCATCGGTTACCAAAGGCATTTAATTTTCTTGAACTTATTTGAACTCTAGGCTTTTTGTGTGTTCAAAATGCACCATTCAAAGCCACATCATCAATTTTCAACCCTTTCTGACTTCATTTGGTATTTTTCATGCACTTATTGATTTTTTTTGAGCTAAATGGCCCTGAAATTGAAAAGCACTACAAATGAACTCTGAAAAGGTATTTTCAGAGGGATTTTCACTCATCTTTTGCGTGTTTCGGACGAAGTATCAGGGTTACGGACGGAAACTCATTAGTTACAAAAGGGATTTCATTTTCAAAGGGATTTTCACTCATCTTTTGCGTGTTTCGGACGAAGTATCAGGGTTCCGGACGGAAACTCATTAGTTACAAAAGGCATTTCATTTTCTTGAACTTATTTGAACTCGAGGCTTTTTTTGTGTTCTAAATGCACCATTCAAAGCCACATCATCAATTTTCAACCCTTCTCGACATCATTTGTTATTTTTCATGTAGTTATTGATTTTTTGAGCTAAATGACACTAAAATTGAAAAGCACTACAAATGAACTCTGAAAAGGTTGAAACATGGCATGGTATCATCATTTCACCCACATAGCATGTGCTAAAAAGTTGAGAGGGTTATGGCAAAACTTGGATGCACTTCGTTGATAAAACGAGCAGTCTCTTTCAAAGTATTCGGGTTCCGGACGGAAACTCATCGGTTACCAAAGGCATTTAATTTTCTTGAACTTATTTGAACTCTAGGATTTTTGTGTGTTCAAAATGCACCATTCAAAGCCACATCATCAATTTTCAACCCTTTCTGACTTCATTCGGTATTTTTCATGCACTTATTGATTTTTTTGAGCTAAATGACCCTGAAATTGAAAAGCACTACAAATGAACTCTGAAAAGGTTGAAACTTGGCATGGTATCATCATTTCACCCACATAGCATGTGCTAAAAAGTTGAGAGGGTTACGGCAAAAGCTGGATGCACTTCGTGTACAAAACGGACAGTCTCTTTCGAAGCATCAGGGTTCCGGACGGAAACTCATCGGTTACAAAAGGCATTTCATTTTCTTGAACTTATTTGAACTCCAGGCTTTTTGTGTGTTCAAAATGCACCATTCAAAGTCACGTCATCAATTTTCAACCCTTCCCGATATCATTTGTTTCTTTTCATGCAGCTGTTGATTTTTTTGAACTAAATGACCCTGAAATTGGAAAGCACTACAAATAAACTCTAAAAAGGTTGAAACTTCGCATGGTATCATCATTTCACCCAAATAGCATGTGCTAAAAAGTTGAGCGGGATACGGCAAAAGCTGGATGCACTTCGTGTACAAAAGGAACAGTCTCTTTCGAAGTATGAGGGTTCCGGACGGAAACTCATCGGTTACAAAAGGCATTTCATTTTCTTGAACCTATTTGAACTCCAGGCTTTTTGTGTGCTCAAAATGGACCATTCAAAGCCACATCATCAATTTTCAACCCTTTCTGACTTCATTTGGTATTTTTCATGTAGTTATTGAGTTTTTTTTGAGCTAAATGACCCTAAAATTGGAAAGCACTAGAAATGAACTCTGAAAAGGTTGAAACTTGGCATGGTATCATCATTTCACCCACATAGCATGTGCTAAAAACTTGAGAGGGTTACGGCAAAAGCTGGATGCACTTCGTGTACAAAACCGGCAGTCTCTTTCGAAGTATCAGGGTTCCAACGGAAACTCATCGGTTACAAAAGGCATTTCATTTTCTTGAACTTATTTGAACTCCAGGATTTTTGCGTGTTCAAAATGCACCATTCAAAAACACATCATAAATTTTCAACCCTTTCTGACTTCATTTGGTATTTTTCATGCAGGTATTGATTTTTTTGAGCTAAATGACCCTGAAATTGAAAAGCACTACAAATAAACTCGGAAAATGTTGAAACTTGGCATGGTATCATCATTTCACCCACATAGCATGTGCTAAAAAGTTGAGAGGGTTATGGCAAAACTTGGATGCACTTCGTGTACAAAACGAGCAGTCTCTTTCAAAGTATTCGGGTTCCGGACGGAAACTCATCGGTTACCAAAGGCATTTAATTTTCTTGAACTTATTTGAACTCTAGGCTTTTTGTGTGTTCAAAATGCACCATTCAAAGCCACATCATCAATTTTCAACCCTTTCTGACTTCATTTGGTATTTTTCATGCACTTATTGATTTTTTTGAGCTAAATGACCCTGAAATTGAAAAGCACTACAAATGAACTCTGAAAAGGTTGATACTTGGCATGGTATCATCATTTCACCCACATAGCATGTGCTAAAAAGTTGAGAGGGTTACGACAAAAGCTGGATGCACTTCGTGTACAAAACGAGCAGTCCCTTTCAAAGTATCCGGGTTCCGGACGGAAACTCATCGGTTACCAAAGGCATTTAATTTTCTTGAACTTATTTGAACTCTAGGCTTTTTGTGTGTTCAAAATGCACCATTCAAAGCCACATCATCAATTTTCAACCCTTTCTGACTTCATTTGGTATTTTTCATGCACTTATTGATTTTTTTTGAGCTAAATGGCCCTGAAATTGAAAAGCACTACAAATGAACTCTGAAAAGGTATTTTCAGAGGGATTTTCACTCATCTTTTGCGTGTTTCGGACGAAGTATCAGGGTTCCGGACGGAAACTCATTAGTTACAAAAGGGATTTCATTTTCAAAGGGATTTTCACTCATCTTTTGCGTGTTTCGGACGAAGTATCAGGGTTCCGGACGGAAACTCATTAGTTACAAAAGGCATTTCATTTTCTTGAACTTATTTGAACTCGAGGCTTTTTTTGTGTTCTAAATGCACCATTCAAAGCCACATCATCAATTTTCAACCCTTCTCGACATCATTTGTTATTTTTCATGTAGTTATTGATTTTTTGAGCTAAATGACACTAAAATTGAAAAGCACTACAAATGAACTCTGAAAAGGTTGAAACATGGCATGGTATCATCATTTCACCCACATAGCATGTGCTAAAAAGTTGAGAGGGTTATGGCAAAACTTGGATGCACTTCGTGTACAAAACGAGCAGTCTCTTTCAAAGTATTCGGGTTCCGGACGGAAACTCATCGGTTACCAAAGGCATTTAATTTTCTTGAACTTATTTGAACTCTAGGATTTTTGTGTGTTCAAAATGCACCATTCAAAGCCACATCATCAATTTTCAACCCTTTCTGACTTCATTCGGTATTTTTCATGCACTTATTGATTTTTTTGAGCTAAATGACCCTGAAATTGAAAAGCACTACAAATGAACTCTGAAAAGGTTGAAACTTGGCATGGTATCATCATTTCACCCACATAGCATGTGCTAAAAAGTTGAGAGGGTTACGGCAAAAGATGGATGCACTTCGTGTACAAAACGGACAGTCTCTTTCGAAGAATCAGGGTTCCGGACGGAAACTCATCGGTTACAAAAGGCATTTCATTTTCTTGAACTTATTTGAACTCCAGGCTTTTTGTGTGTTCAAAATGCACCATTCAAAGTCACGTCATCAATTTTCAACCCTTCCCGATATCATTTGTTTCTTTTCATGCAGCTGTTGATTTTTTTGAACTAAATGACCCTGAAATTGGAAAGCACTACAAATAAACTCTAAAAAGGTTGAAACTTCGCATGGTATCATCATTCCACCCAAATAGCATGTGCTAAAAAGTTGAGAGGGATACGGCAAAAGCTGGATGCACTTCGTGTACAAAAGGAACAGTCTCTTTCGAAGTATGAGGGTTCCGGACGGAAACTCATCGGTTACAAAAGGCATTTCATTTTCTTGAACCTATTTGAACTCCAGGCTTTTTGTGTGCTCAAAATGGACCATTCAAAGCCACATCATCAATTTTCAACCCTTTCTGACTTCATTTGGTATTTTTCATGCAGTTATTGAGTTTTTTTTGAGCTAAATGACCCTAAAATTGGTAAGCACTAGAAATGAACTCTGAAAAGGTTGAAACTTGGCGTGGTATCATCATTTCACCCACATAGCATGTGCTAAAAACTTGAGAGGGTTACGGCAAAAGCTGGATGCACTTCGTGTACAAAACCGGCAGTCTCTTTCGAATTATCAGGGTTCCGACGGAAACTCATCGGTTACAAAAGGCATTTCATTTTCTTGAAGTTATTTGAACTCCAGGATTTTTGCGTGTTCAGAATGCACCATTCAAAAACACATCATAAATTTTCAACCCTTTCTGACTTCATTTGGTATTTTTCATGCAGGTATTGATTTTTTTGAGCTAAATGACCCTGAAATTGAAAAGCACTACAAATAAACTCTGAAAAGGTTGAAACTTGGCATGGTATCATCATTTCACCCACATAGCATGTGCTAAAACGTTGAGAGGGTTATGGCAAAACTTGGATGCACTTCGTGTACAAAACGAGCAGTCTCTTTCAAAGTATTCGGGTTCCGGACGGAAACTCATCGGTTACCAAAGGCATTTAATTTTCTTGAACTTATTTGAACTCTAGGCTTTTTGTGTGTTCAAAATGCACCATTCAAAGCCACATCATCAATTTTCAACCCTTTCTGACTTCATTTGGTATTTTTCATGCACTTATTGATTTTTTTGAGCTAAATGACCCTGAAATTGAAAAGCACTACAAATGAACTCTGAAAAGGTTGAAACTTGGCATGGTATCATCATTTCACCCACATAGCATGTGCTAAAAACTTGATAGGGTTACGGCAAAAGCTGGATGCACTTCGTGTACAAAACCGGCAGTCTCTTTCGAAGTATCAGGGTTCCGACGGAAACTCATCGGTTACAAAAGGCATTTCATTTTCTTGAACTTATTTGAACTCCAGGCTTTTTGCGTGTTCAAAATGCACCATTCAAAAACACATCATAAATTTTCAACCCTTTCTGACTTCATTTGGTATTTTTCATGCAGGTATTGTTTTTTTGAGCTAAATGACCCTGAAATTGAAAAGCACTACAAATGAACTCTGAAAAAGTTGAAACTTGGCATGGTATCATCATTTCACCCACATAGCATGTGCTAAAAAGTTGAGAGGGTTCCGGCTAAAGCTGGATGCGCTTCGTGTACAAAACGGACAGTCTCTTTCGAAGCATCAGGGTTCCGGACGGAAACTCATCGGTTACAAAAGGAATTCCATTTTCTTGAACTTATTTGAACTCCACGCTTTTTGTGTGTTCAAAATGCACCATTCAAAGTCACGTCATCAATTTTCAACCCTTCCCGATATCAATTGTTATTTTTCATGCAGCTGTTGATTTTTTTGAACTAAATGACCCTGAAATTGGAAAGCACTACAAATAAACTCTAAAAAGGTTGAAACTTGGCATGGTATCATCATTTCACCCAAATAGCATGTGCTAAAAAGTTGAGCGGGATACGGCAAAAGCTGGATGCACTTCGTGTACAAAAGGAACAGTCTCTTTCGAAGTATGAGGGTTCCGGACGGAAACTCATCGGTTACAAAAGGCATTTCATTTTCTTGAACCTATTTGAACTCCAGGCTTTTTGTGTGTTCAAAGTGGACCATTCAAAGCCACATCATCAATTTTCAACCCTTTCTGACTTCATTTGGTATTTTTCATGCACTTATTGATTTTTTTGAGCTAAATGGCCCTGAAATTGAAAAGCACTACAAATGAACTCTGAAAAGGTATTTTCAGAGGGATTTTCACTCATCTTTTGCGTGTTTCGGACGAAGTATCAGGGTTCCGGATGGAAACTCATTAGTTACAAAAGGGATTTCATTTTCAAAGGGATTTTCACTCATCTTTTGCGTGTTTCGGATGAAGTATCAGGGTTCCGGACGGAAACTCATTAGTTACAAAAGGCATTTCATTTTCTTGAACTTATTTGAACTCGAGGCTTTTTTTTGTGTTCTAAATGCACCATTCAAAGCCACATCATCAATTTTCAACCCTTCTCGACATCATTTGTTATTTTTCATGTAGTTATTGATTTTTTGAGCTAAATGACACTAAAATTGAAAAGCACTACAAATGAACTCTGAAAAGGTTGAAACATGGCATGGTATCATCATTTCACCCACATCGCATGTGCTAAAAACTTGAGAGGGTTATGGCAAAACTTGGATGCACTACGTGTACAAAACGAGCAGTCTCTTTCAAAGTATTCGGGTTCCGGACGGAAACTCATCGGTTACCAAAGGCATTTAATTTTCTTGAACTTATTTGAACTCTAGGCTTTTTGTGTGTTCAAAATGCACCATTCAAAGCCACATCATAAATTTTCAACCCTTTCTGACTTCATTCGGTATTTTTCATGCACGTATTGATTTTTTTGAGCTAAATGACCCTGAAATTGAAAAGCACTACAAATGAACTCTGAAAAGGTTGAAACTTGGCATGGTATCATCATTTCACCCACATAGCATGTGCTAAAAAGTTGAGAGGGTTACGGCAAAAGCTGGATGCACTTCGTGTACAAAACGGACAGTCTCTTTCGAAGCATCAGGGTTCCAGACGGAAACTCATCGGTTACAAAAGGAATTTCATTTTCTTGAACTTATTTGAACTCTAGGCTTTTTGTGTGTTAAAAATGCACCATTCAAAGCCACATCATCAATTTACAACCCTTTCTGACTTCATTTGGTATTTTTCATGCAGTTATTGAGTTTTTTTTGAGCTAAATGACCCTAAAATTGGAAAGCACTAGAAATGAACTCTGAAAAGGTTGAAACTTGGCATGGTATCATCATTTCACCCACATAGCATGTGCTAAAAACTTGAGAGGGTTACGGCAAAAGCTGGATGCACTTCGTGTACAAAACCGGCAGTCTCTTTCGAAGTATCAGGGTTCCGACGGAAACTCATCGGTTACAAAAGGCATTTCATTTTCTTGAACTTATTTGAACTCCAGGATTTTTGCGTGTTCAAAATGCACCATTCAAAAACACATCATAAATTTTCAACCCTTTCTGACTTCATTTGGTATTTTTCATGCAGGTATTGATTTTTTTGAGCTAAATGACCCTGAAATTGAAAAGCACTACAAATAAACTCTGAAAAGGTTGAAACTTGGCATGGTATCATCATTTCACCCACATAGCATGTGCTAAAAAGTTGAGAGGGTTATGGCAAAACTTGGATGCACTTCGTGTACAAAACGAGCAGTCTCTTTCAAAGTATCCGGGTTCCGGACGGAAACTCATCGGTTACCAAAGGCATTTAATTTTCTTGAACTTATTTGAACTCTAGGCTTTTTGTGTGTTCAAAATGCACCATTCAAAGCCACATCATCAATTTTCAACCCTTTCTGACTTCATTTGGTATTTTTCATGCACTTATTGATTTTTTGAGCTAAATGACCCTGAAATTGAAAAGCACTACAAATGAACTCTGAAAAGGTTGAAACTTGGCATGGTATCATCATTTCACCCACATAGCATGTGCTAAAAAGTTGAGAGGGTTACGACAAAAGCTGGATGCACTTCGTGTACAAAACGAGCAGTCCCTTTCAAAGTATCCGGGTTCCGGACGGAAACTCATCGGTTACCAAAGGCATTTAATTTTCTTGAACTTATTTGAACTCTAGGCTTTTTGTGTCTTCAAAATGCACCATTCAAAGCCACATCATCAATTTTCAACCCTTTCTGACTTCATTTGGTATTTTTCATGCACTTATTGATTTTTTTGAGCTAAATGACCCTGAAATTGAAAAGCACTACAAATGAACTCTGAAAAGGTTGAAACTTGGCATGGTATCATCATTTCACCCACATAGCATGTGCTAAAAACTTGAGAGGGTTACGGCAAAAGCTGGATGCACTTCGTGTACAAAACCGGCAGTCTCTTTCGAAGTATCAGGGTTCCGACGGAAACTCATCGGTTACAAAAGGCATTTCATTTTCTTGAACTTATTTGAACTCCAGGCTTTTTGCGTGTTCAAAATGCACCATTCAAAAACACATCATAAATTTTCAACCCTTTCTGACTTCATTTGGTATTTTTCATGCAGGTATTTTTTTTTTGAGCTAAATGACCCTGAAATTGAAAAGCACTACAAATGAATTCTGAAAAGGTTGAAACTTCGCATCGTATCATCATTTCACCCACATAGCATGTGCTAAAAAGTTGAGAGGGTTACGGCTAAAGCTGGATGCACTTCGTGTACAAAACGGACAGTCTCTTTCGAAGCATCAGGGTTCCGGACGGAAACTCATCGGTTACAAAAGGAATTTCATTTTCTTGAACTTATTTGAACTCCACGCTTTTTGTGTGTTCAAAATGCACCATTCAAAGTCACGTCATCAATTTTCAACCCTTCCCGATATCATTTGTTATTTTTCATGCAGCTGTTGATTTTTTTGAACTAAATGACCCTGGAATTGGAAAGCACTACAAATAAACTCTAAAAAGGTTGAAACTTGGCATGGTATCATCATTTCATCCAAACAACATGTGCTAAAAAGTTGAGCGGGATACGGCAAAAGCTGGATGCACTTCGTGTACAAAAGGAACAGTCTCTTTCGAAGTATGAGGGTTCCGGACGGAAACTCATCGGTTACAAAAGGCATTTCATTTTCTTGAACCTATTTGAACTCCAGGCTTTTTGTGTGTTCAAAATGGACCATTCAAAGCCACATCATCAATTTTCAACCCTTTCTGACTTCATTTGGTATTTTTCATGCACTTATTGATTTTTTTGAGCTAAATGGCCCTGAAATTGAAAAGCACTACAAATGAACTCTGAAAAGGTATTTTCAGAGGGATTTTCACTCATCTTTTGCGTGTTTCGGACGAAGTATCAGGGTTCCGGATGGAAACTCATTAGTTACAAAAGGGATTTCATTTTCAAAGGGATTTTCACTCATCTTTTGCGTGTTTCGGACGAAGTATCAGGGTTCCGGACGGAAACTCATTAGTTACAAAAGGCATTTCATTTTCTTGAACTTATTTGAACTCGAGGCTTTTTTTTGTGTTCTAAATGCACCATTCAAAGCCACATCATCAATTTTCAACCCTTCTCGACATCATTTGTTATTTTTCATGTAGTTATTGATTTTTTGAGCTAAATGACACTAAAATTGAAAAGCACTACAAATGAACTCTGAAAAGGTTGAAACATGGCATGGTATCATCATTTCACCCACATCGCATGTGCTAAAAACTTGAGAGGGTTATGGCAAAACTTGGATGCACTACGTGTACAAAACGAGCAGTCTCTTTCAAAGTATTCGGGTTCCGGACGGAAACTCATCGGTTACCGAAGGCATTTAATTTTCTTGAACTTATTTGAACTCTAGGCTTTTTGTGTGTTCAAAATGCACCATTCAAAGCAACATCATCAATTTTCAACCCTTTCTGACTTCATTCGGTATTTTTCATGCACGTATTGATTTTTTTGAGCTAAATGACCCTGAAATTGAAAAGCACTACAAATGAACTCTGAAAAGGTTGAAACTTGGCGTGGTATCATCATTTCACCCACATAGCATGTGCTAAAAAGTTGAGAGGGTTACGGCAAAAGCTGGATGCACTTCGTGTACAAAACGGACAGTCTCTTTCGAAGCATCAGGGTTCCAGACGGAAACTCATCGGTTACAAAAGGAATTTCATTTTCTTGAACTTATTTGAACTCCAGGGTTTTTGTGTGTTCAAAATGCACCATTCAAAGTCACGTCATCAATTTACAACCCTTCCCGATATCATTTGTTTCTTTTCATGCAGCTGTTGATTTTTTTGAACTAAATGACCCTGAAATTGGAAAGCACTACAAATAAACTCTAAAAAGGTTGAAACTTGGCATGGTATCATCATTTCACCCAAATAGCATGTGCTAAAAAGTTGAGCGGGATACGGCAAAAGCTGGATGCACTTCGTGTACAAAAGGAAAAGTCTCTTTCGAAGTATGAGGGTTCCGGACGGAAACTCATCGGTTACAAAAGGCATTTCATTTTCTTGAACCTATTTGAACTCCAGGCTTTTTGTGTGTTCAAAATGGACCATTCAAAGCCACATCATCAATTTTCAACCCTTTCTGACTTCATTTGGTATTTTTCATGCAGTTATTGAGTTTTTTTTGAGCTAAATGACCCTGAAATTGGAAAGCACTAGAAATGAACTCTAAAAAGGTTGAAACTTGGCATGGTATCATCATTTCACCCACATAGCATGTGCTAAAAACTTGAGAAGGTTACGGCAAAAGCTGGATGCACTTCGTGTACAAAAACGGCAGTCTCTTTCGAAGTATCAGGGTTCCGACGGAAACTCATCGGTTACAAAAGGCATTTAATTTTCTTGAACTTATTTGAACTCTAGGATTTTTGTGTGTTCAAAATGCACCATTCAAAGCCACATCATCAATTTTCAACCCTTTCTGACTTCATTTCGTATTTTTCATGCACTTATTGATTTTTTTTTGAGCTAAATGACCCTGAGATTGAAAAGCACTACAAATGAACTCTGAAAATGTTGAAACTTGGCATGGTATCATCATTTCACCCACATAGCATGTGCTAAAATGCTGAGAGGGTTACGGCAAAAGCTGGATGCACTTCGTGTACAAAACGAGCAGTCTCTTTCAAAGTATCCGGGTTCCGGACGGAAACTCATCGGTTACCAAAGGCATTTAATTTTCTTGAGCTTATTTGAACTCTAGGCTTTTTGTGTGTTCAAAATGCACCATTCAAAGCCACATCATCAATTTTCAACCCTTTCTAACTTCATTTGGTATTTTTCATGCACTTATTGATTTTTTTGAGCTAAATGACCCTGAAATTGAAAAGCACTACAAATGAACTCTGAAAAGGTTGAAACTTGGCATGGTATCATCATTTCACCCACATAGCATGTGCTAAAAAGTTGAGAGGGTTACGGCAAAAGCTGGATGCACTTCGTGTACAAAACGGACAGTCTCTTCCGAAGCATCACGGTTCCGGACGGAAACTCATCGGTTACAAAAGGAATTTCATTTTCTTGAACTTATTTGAACTCCAGGCTTTTTGTGTGTTCAAAATGCACCATTCAAAGTCACTTCATCAATTTTCAACCCTTCCCGATATCATTTGTTATTTTTCATGCAGTTGTTGATTTTTTGAACTAAATGACCCTGAAATTGGAAAGCACTACAAATAAACTCTAAAAAGGTTGAAACTTGGCATGGTATCAACATTTCACCCAAATAGCATGTGCTAAAAAGTTGAGCGGGATACGGCAAAAGCTGGATGCACTTCGTGTACAAAAGGAACAGTCTCTTTCGAAGTATGAGGGTTCCGGACGGAAACTCATCGGTTACAAAAGGCATTTCATTTTCTTGAACATATTTAAACTCCAGGCTTTTTGTGTGTTCAAAATGGACCATTCAAAGCCACATCATCAATTTTCAACCCTTTCTGACTTCATTTGGTATTTTTCATGCAGTTATTGAGTTTTTTTTGAGCTAAATGACCCTGAAATTGGAAAGCACTAGAAATGAACTCTGAAAAGGTTGAAACTTGGCATGGTATCATCATTTCACCTACATAGCATGTGCTAAAAAATTGAGAGGGTTACGGCAAAATCTGGATGCACTTCGTGTACAAAACCGGCAGTCTCTTTCGAAGTATCAGGGTTCCGACGGAAACTCATCGGTTACAAAAGGCATTTCATTTTCTTGAACTTATTTGAACTCCAGGCTTTTTGCGTGTTCAAAATGCACCATTCAAAAACACATCATAAATTTTCAACCCTTTCTGACTTCATTTGGTATTTTTCATGCAGGTATTGATTTTTTTGAGCTAAATGACCCTGAAATTGAAAAGCACTACAAATGAACTCTGAAAAGGTTGAAACTTGGCATGGTATCATCATTTCACCCACATATCATGTGCTAAAAAGTTGAGAGGGTTACGGCAAAAGCTGGATGCACTTCGTGTACAAAACGGACAGTCTCTTTCGAAGCATCAGGGTTCCGAACGGAAACTCATCGGTTACAAACGGAATTTCATTTTCTTGAACTTATTTGAACTCCAGGCTTTTCGTGTGTTCAAAATGCACCATTCAAAGTCACGTCATCAATTTTCAACCCTTTGCGATATCATTTGTTATTTTTCATGCAGCTGTTGATTTTTTTGAACTAAATGACCCTGAAATTGGAAAGCACTACAAATAAACTCTAAAAAGGTTGAAACTTGGCATGGTATCATCATTTCACCCAAATAGCATGTGCTAAAAAGTTGAGAGGGATACGGCAAAAGCTGGATGCACTTCGTGTACAAAAGGAACAGTCTCTTTCGAAGTATGAGGGTTCCGGACGGAAACTCATCGGTTACAAAAGGCATTTCATTTTCTTGAACCTATTTGAACTCCAGGCTTTGTGTGTGTTCAAAATGGACCATTCAAAGCCACATCATCAATTTTCAACCCTTTCTGACTTCATTTGGTATTTTTCATGCACTTATTGATTTTTTTTGAGCTAAATGGCCCTGAAATTGAAAAGCACTACAAATGAACTCTGAAAAGGTATTTTCAGAGGGATTTTCACTCATCTTTTGCGTGTTTCGGATGAACTATCAGGGTTCCGGATGGAAACTCATTAGTTACAAAAGGGATTTCATTTTCAAAGGGATTTTCACTCATCTTTTGCGTGTTTCGGACGAAGTATCAGGGTTCCGGACGGAAACTCATTAGTTACAAAAGGCATTTCATTTTCTTGAACTTATTTGAACTCGAGGCTTTTTTTTGTGTTCTAGATGCACCATTCAAATCCACATCATCAATTTTCAACCCTTCTCGACATCATTTGTTATTTTTCATGTAGTTATTGATTTTTTGAGCTAAATTACACTAAAATTGAAAAGCACTACAAATGAACTCTGAAAAGGTTGAAACATGGCATGGTATCATCATTTCACCCACATAGCATGTGCTAAAAAGTTGAGAGGGTTATGACAAAACTTGGATGCACTTCGTGTACAAAACGAGCAGTCTCTTTCAAAGTATTCGGGTTCCGGACGAAAACTCATCGGTTAGCAAAGGCATTTAATTTTCTTGAACTTATTTGAACTCTAGGCTTTTTGTGTGTTCAGAATGCACCATTCAAAGCCACATCATCAATTTTCAACCCTTTCTGACTTCATTCGGTATTTTTCATGCACTTATTGATTTTTTTTGAGCTAAATGACCCTGAAATTGAAAAGCACCAAATGAACTCTGAAAAGGTTGAAACTTGGCATGGTATCATCATTTCACCCACATAGCATGTGCTAAAAAGTTGAGAGGGTTACGGCAAAAGCTGGATGCACTTCGTGTACAAAACGGACAGTCTCTTTCGAAGCATCAGGGTTCCGGACGGAAACTCATCGGTTACAAAAGGCATTTCATTTTCTTGAACTTATTTGAACTCCAGGCTTTTTGTGTGTTCAAAATGCACCATTCAAAGTCACGTCATCAATTTTCAACCCTTCCCGATATCATTTGTTTCTTTTCATGCAGCTGTTGATTTTTTTGAACTAAATGACCCTGAAATTGGAAAGCACTACAAATAAACTCTAAAAAGGTTGAAACATGGCATGGTATCATCATTTCACCCAAATAGCATGTGCTAAAAAGTTGAGCGGGATACGGCAAAAGCTGGATGCACTTCGTGTACAAAAGGAACAGTCTCTTTCGAAGTATGAGGGTTCCGGACGGAAACTCATCGGTTACAAAAGGCATTTCATTTTCTTGAACCTATTTGAACTCCAGGCTTTTTGTGTGCTCAAAATGGACCCTTCAAAGCCACATCATCAATTTTCAACCCTTTCTGACTTCATTTGGTATTTTTCATGCAGTTATTGAGTTTTTTTTGAGCTAAATGACCCTAAACTTGGAAAGCACTAGAAATGAACTCTGAAAAGGTTGAAACTTTGCATGGTATCATCATTTCACCCACATAGCATGTGCTAAAAACTTGAGAGGGTTACGGCAAAAGCTGGATGCACTTCGTGTACAAAACCGGCAGTCTCTTTCGAAGTATCAGGGTTCCGACGGAAACTCATCGGTTACAAAAGGCATTTCATTTTCTTTAACTTATTTGAACTCCAGGCTTTTTGCGTGTTCAAAATGCACCATTCAAAAACACATCATAAATTTTCAACCCTTTCTGACTTCATTTGGTATTTTTCATGCAGGTATTGATTTTTTTGAGCTAAATGACCCTGAAATTGAAAAGCACTACAAATGAACTCTGAAAAGGTTGAAACTTGGCATGGTATCATCATTTCACCCACATAGCATGTGCTAAAAAGTTGAGAGGGTTATGGCAAAACTTGGATGCACTTCGTGTACAAAACGAGCAGTCTCTTTCAAAGTATCCGGGTTCCGGACGGAAACTCATCGGTTACCAAAGGCATTTAATTTTCTTGAACTTATTTGAACTCTAGGCTTTTTGTGTGTTCAAAATGCACCATTCAAAGCCACATCATCAATTTTCAACCCTTTCTGACTTCATTTCGTATTTTTCATGCACTTATTGATTTTTTTTGAGCTAAATGACCCTGAGATTGAAAAGCACTACAAATGAACTCTGAAAAGGTTGAAACTTGGCATGGTATCATCATTTCACCCACATAGCATGTGCTAAAAAGTTGAGAGGGTTACGGCAAAAGCTGGATGCACTTCGTGTACAAAACGAGCAGTCTCTTTCAAAGTATCCGGGTTCCGGACGGAAACTCATCGGTTACCAAAGGCATTTAATTTTCTTGAACTTATTTGAACTCTAGGCTTTTTGTGTGTTCAAAATGCACCATTCAAATCCACATCATCAATTTTCAACCCTTTCTGACTTCATTTGGTATTTTTCATGCACTTATTGATTTTTTTGAGCTAAATGACCCTGAAATTGAAAAGCACTACAAATGAACTCTGAAAAGGTTGAAACTTGGCATGGTATCATCATTTCACCCACATAGCATGTGCTAAAAAGTTGAGAGGGTTACGGCAAAAGCTGGATGCACTTCGTGTACAAAACGGACAGTCTCTTTCGAAGCATCAGGGTTCCGGACGGAAACTCATCGGTTACAAAAGGAATTTCATTTTCTTGAACTTATTTGAACTCCAGGATTTTTGTGTGTTCAAAATGCACCATTCAAAGTCACGTCATCAATTTTCAACCCTTCCCGATATCATTTGTTATTTTTCATGCAGTTGTTGATTTTTTTGAACTAAATGACCCTGAAATTGGAAAGCACTACAAATAAACTCTAAAAAAGGTGGAAACTTGGCATGGTATCATCATTTCACCCAAATAGCATGTGCTAAAAAGTTGAGCGGGATACGGCAAAAGCTGGATGCACTTCGTGTACAAAAGGAACAGTCTATTTCGAAGTATGAGGGTTCCGGACGGAAACTCATCGGTTACCAAAGGCATTTCATTTTCTTGAACCTATTTGAACTCCAGGCTTTTTCTGTGTTCAAAATGGACCATTCAAAGCCACATCATCAATTTTCAACCCTTTCTGACTTCATTTGGTATTTTTCATGCAGTTATTGAGTTTTTTTTGAGCTAAATGACCCTGAAATTGGAAAGCACTAGAAATGAACTCTGAAAAGGTTGAAACTTGGCATAGTATCATCATTTCACCCACATAGCATGTGCTAAAAACTTGAGAGGGTTACGGCAAAAGCTGGATGCACTTCGTGTACAAAAACGGCAGTCTCTTTCGAAGTATCAGGGTTCCGACGGAAACTCATCGGTTACAAAAGGCATTTAATTTTCTTGAACTTATTTGAACTCTAGGCTTTTTGTGTGTTCAAAATGCACCATTCAAAGCCACATCATCAATTTTCAACCC
The DNA here is from genome assembly GCA_022496015.1 of Hordeum marinum. Taxonomy (NCBI): domain Eukaryota; kingdom Viridiplantae; phylum Streptophyta; class Magnoliopsida; order Poales; family Poaceae; genus Hordeum; species Hordeum marinum. The sequence continues at coordinate 273,285,179 of CM039675.1, forward strand.
TTTCTGACTTCATTTCGTATTTTTCATGCACTTATTGATTTTTTTTGAGCTAAATGACCCTGATATTGAAAAGCACTACAAATGAACTCTGAAAAGGTTGAAACTTGGCATGGTATCATCATTTCACCCACATAGCATGTGCTAAAAAGTTGAGAGGGTTACGGCAAAAGCTGGATGCACTTCGTGTACAAAGCGAGCAGTCTCTTTCAAAGTATCCGGGTTCCGGACGGAAACTCATCGGTTACCAAAGGCATTTAATTTTCTTGAACTTATTTGAACTCTAGGCTTTTTGTGTGTTCAAAATGCACCATTCAAAGACACATCATCAATTTTCAACCCTTTCTGACTTCATTTGGTATTTTTCATGCACTTATTGATTTTTTTGAGCTAAATGACCCTGAAATTGAAAAGCACTACAAATGAATTGTGAAAAGGTTGAAACTTGGCATGGTATCATCATTTCACCCACATAGCATGTGCTAAAAAGTTGAGAGGGTTACGGCAAAAGCTGGTTGCACTTCGTGTACGAAACGGACAGTCTCTTTCGAAGCATCAGGGTTCCGGACGGAAACTCATCGGTTACAAAAGGAATTTCATTTTCTTGAACTTATTTGAACTCCAGGCTTTTTGTGTGTTCAAAATGCACCATTCAAAGTCACGTCATCAATTTTCAACCCTTCCCGATATCATTTGTTATTTTTCATGCAGCTGTTGATTTTTTGAACTAAATGACCCTGAAATTGGAAAGCACTACAAATAAACTCTAAAAAGGTTGAAACTTGGCATGGTATCATCATTTCACCCAAATAGCATGTGCTAAAAAGTTGAGCGGGATACGGCAAAAGGTGGATGCACTTCGTGTACAAAAGGAACAGTCTCTTTTGAAGTATGAGGGTTCCGGACGGAAACTCATCGGTTACAAAAGGCATTTCATTTTCTTGAACCTATTTGAACTCCAGGATTTTTGTGTGTTCAAAATGGACCATTCAAATCCACATCATCAATTTTCAACCCTTTCTGACTTCCTTTGGTATTTTTCATATAGTTATTGAGTTTTTTTTGAGCTAAATGACCCTGAAATTGGAAAGCACTAGAAATGAACTCTGAAAAGGTTGAAACTTGGCATGGTATCATCATTTCACCCACATAGCATGTGCTAAAAACTTGAGAGGGTTACGGCAAAAGCTGGATGCACTTCGTGTACAAAACCGGCAGTCTCTTTCGAAGTATCAGGGTTCCGACGGAAACTCATCGGTTAGAAAAGGCATTTAATTTTCTTGAACTTATTTGAACTCTAGGCTTTTTCTGTGTTCAAAATGCACCATTCAAAGCCAGGTCATCAATTTTCAACCCTTTCTGACTTCATTTGGTATTTTTCATGCAGGTATTGATTTTTTTGAGCTAAATGACCCTGAAATTGAAAAGCACTACAAATGAACTCTGAAAAGGTTGAAACTTGGCATGGTATCATCATTTCACCCACATAGCATGTGCTAAAAAGTTGAGCGGGATACGGCAAAAGGTGGATGCACTTCGTGTACAAAAGGAACAGTCTCTTTCGAAGTATGAGGGTTCCGGACGGAAACTCATCGGTCTCAAAAGGCATTTCATTTTCTTGAACTTATTTGAACTCCAGGCTTTTTGTGTGTTCAAAATGCACCATTCAAAGTCACGTCATCAATTTTCAACCCTTCCCGATATCATTTGTTATTTTTCATGCAGTTGTTGATTTTTTTGAGCTAAATGACCCTGAAATTGGAAAGCACTACAAATAAACTCTAAAAAGGTTGAAACTTCGCATGGTATCATCATTTCACCCAAATAGCATGTGCTAAAAAGTTGAGCGGGATACGACAAAAGCTGGATGCACTTCGTGTACAAAAGGAACAGTCTATTTCGAAGTATGAGGGTTCCGGACGGAAACTCATCGGTTACAAAAGGCATTTCATTTTCTTGAACCTATTTGAACTCTAGGCTTTTTCTGTGTTCAAAATGCACCATTCAAAGCCACATCATCAATTTTCAACCCTTTCTGACTTCATTTGGTATTTTTCATGCACTTATTGAGTTTTTTTTGAGCTAAATGACCCTGAAATTGGAAAGCACTAGAAATGAACTCTGAAAAGGTTGAAACTTGGCATAGTATCATCATTTCACCCACATAGCATGTGCTAAAAACTTGAGAGGGTTACGGCAAAAGCTGGATGCACTTCGTGTACAAAAACGGCAGTCTCTTTCGAAGTATCAGGGTTCCGACGGAAACTCATCGGTTACAAAAGGCATTTAATTTTCTTGAACTTATTTGAACTCTAGGCTTTTTGTGTGTTCAAAATGCACCATTCAAAGCCACATCATCAATTTTCAACCCTTTCTGACTTCATTTCGTATTTTTCATGCACTTATTGATTTTTTTTGAGCTAAATGACCCTGATATTGAAAAGCACTACAAATGAACTCTGAAAAGGTTGAAACTTGGCATGGTATCATCATTTCACCCACATAGCATGTGCTAAAAAGTTGAGAGGGTTACGGCAAAAGCTGGATGCACTTCGTGTACAAAGCGAGCAGTCTCTTTCAAAGTATCCGGGTTCCGGACGGAAACTCATCGGTTACCAAAGGCATTTAATTTTCTTGAACTTATTTGAACTCTAGGCTTTTTGTGTGTTCAAAATGCACCATTCAAAGACACATCATCAATTTTCAACCCTTTCTGACTTCATTTGGTATTTTTCATGCACTTATTGATTTTTTTGAGCTAAATGACCCTGAAATTGAAAAGCACTACAAATGAATTGTGAAAAGGTTGAAACTTGGCATGGTATCATCATTTCACCCACATAGCATGTGCTAAAAAGTTGAGAGGGTTACGGCAAAAGCTGGTTGCACTTCGTGTACGAAACGGACAGTCTCTTTCGAAGCATCAGGGTTCCGGACGGAAACTCATCGGTTACAAAAGGAATTTCATTTTCTTGAACTTATTTGAACTCCAGGCTTTTTGTGTGTTCAAAATGCACCATTCAAAGTCACGTCATCAATTTTCAACCCTTCCCGATATCATTTGTTATTTTTCATGCAGCTGTTGATTTTTTGAACTAAATGACCCTGAAATTGGAAAGCACTACAAATAAACTCTAAAAAGGTTGAAACTTGGCATGGTATCATCATTTCACCCAAATAGCATGTGCTAAAAAGTTGAGCGGGATACGGCAAAAGGTGGATGCACTTCGTGTACAAAAGGAACAGTCTCTTTTGAAGTATGAGGGTTCCGGACGGAAACTCATCGGTTACAAAAGGCATTTCATTTTCTTGAACCTATTTGAACTCCAGGATTTTTGTGTGTTCAAAATGGACCATTCAAATCCACATCATCAATTTTCAACCCTTTCTGACTTCCTTTGGTATTTTTCATATAGTTATTGAGTTTTTTTTGAGCTAAATGACCCTGAAATTGGAAAGCACTAGAAATGAACTCTGAAAAGGTTGAAACTTGGCATGGTATCATCATTTCACCCACATAGCATGTGCTAAAAACTTGAGAGGGTTACGGCAAAAGCTGGATGCACTTCGTGTACAAAACCGGCAGTCTCTTTCGAAGTATCAGGGTTCCGACGGAAACTCATCGGTTAGAAAAGGCATTTAATTTTCTTGAACTTATTTGAACTCTAGGCTTTTTCTGTGTTCAAAATGCACCATTCAAAGCCAGGTCATCAATTTTCAACCCTTTCTGACTTCATTTGGTATTTTTCATGCAGGTATTGATTTTTTTGAGCTAAATGACCCTGAAATTGAAAAGCACTACAAATGAACTCTGAAAAGGTTGAAACTTGGCATGGTATCATCATTTCACCCACATAGCATGTGCTAAAAAGTTGAGCGGGATACGGCAAAAGGTGGATGCACTTCGTGTACAAAAGGAACAGTCTCTTTCGAAGTATGAGGGTTCCGGACGGAAACTCATCGGTTACAAAAGGCATTTCATTTTCTTGAACTTATTTGAACTCCAGGCTTTTTGTGTGTTCAAAATGCACCATTCAAAGTCACGTCATCAATTTTCAACCCTTCCCGATATCATTTGTTATTTTTCATGCAGTTGTTGATTTTTTTGAGCTAAATGACCCTGAAATTGGAAAGCACTACAAATAAACTCTAAAAAGGTTGAAACTTCGCATGGTATCATCATTTCACCCAAATAGCATGTGCTAAAAAGTTGAGCGGGATACGACAAAAGCTGGATGCACTTCGTGTACAAAAGGAACAGTCTATTTCGAAGTATGAGGGTTCCGGACGGAAACTCATCGGTTACAAAAGGCATTTCATTTTCTTGAACCTATTTGAACTCTAGGCTTTTTCTGTGTTCAAAATGCACCATTCAAAGCCACATCATCAATTTTCAACCCTTTCTGACTTCATTTGGTATTTTTCATGCACTTATTGAGTTTTTTTTGAGCTAAATGACCCTGAAATTGGAAAGCACTAGAAATGAACTCTGAAAAGGTTGAAACTTGGCATGGTATCATCATTTCACCCACATAGCATGTGCTAAAAAGTTGAGCGGGATACGGCAAAAGCTGGATGCACTTCGTGTACAAAAGGAACAGTCTCTTTCGAAGTATGAGGGTTCCGGACGGAAACTCATCGGTTACAAAAGGCATTTCATTTTCCTGAACCTATTTGAACTCCAGGCTTTTTGTGTGTTCAAAATGCACCATTCAAAGCCACATCATCAATTTTCAACCCTTTCTGAATTCATTTCGTTTTTTCATGCACTTATTGATTTTTTTTGAGCTAAATGACCCTGAGATTGAAAAGCACTACAAATGAACTCTGAAATGGTTGAAACTTGGCATGGTATCATCATTTCACCCACATAGCATGTGCTAAAAAGTTGAGAGGGTTACGGCAAAAGCTGGATGCACTTCGTGTACAAAAGGAACAGTCTCTTTCGAAGTATGAGGGTTCCGGACGGAAACTCATCGGTTACCAAAGGCATTTAATTTTCTTGAACTTATTTGAACTCTAGGCTTTTTCTGTGTTCAAAATGCACCATTCAAAGCCACATCATCAATTTTCAACCCTTTCTGACTTCATTTGGTATTTTTCATGCACTTATTGATTTTTTTGAGCTAAATGACCCTGAAATTGAAAAGCACTACAAATGAACTCTGAAAAGGTTGAAACTTGGCATGGTATCATCATTTCACCCACATAGCATGTGCTAAAAAGTTGAGCGGGATACGGCAAAAGGTGGATGCACTTCGTGTACAAAACGGACAGTCTCTTTCGAAGCATCAGGGTTCCGGACGGAAACTCATCGGTTACAAAAGGAATTTCATTTTCTTGAACTTATTTGAACTCCAGGCTTTTTGTGTGTTCAAAATGCACCATTCAAAGTCACGTCATCAATTTTCAACCCTTCCCGATATCATTTGTTATTTTTCATGCAGCTGTTGATTTTTTGAACTAAATGACCCTGAAATTGGAAAGCACTACAAATAAACTCTAAAAAGGTTGAAACTTGGCATGGTATCATCATTTCACCCAAATAGCATGTGCTAAAAAGTTGAGCGGGATACGGCAAAAGGTGGATGCACTTCGTGTACAAAAGGAACAGTCTCTTTCGAAGTATGAGGGTTCCGGACGGAAACTCATCGGTTACAAAAGGCATTTCATTTTCTTGAACCTATTTGAACTCCAGGCTTTTTGTGTGTTCAAAATGGACCATTCAAAGCCACATCATCAATTTTCAACCCTTTCTGACTTCATTTGGTATTTTTCATGCAGTTATTGAGTTTTTTTTGAGCTAAATGATCCTGAAATTGGAAAGCACTAGAAATGAACTCTGAAAAGGTTGAAACTTCGCATGGTATCATCATTTCACCCACATAGCATGTGCTAAAAACTTGAGAGGGTTACGGCAAAAGCTGGATGCACTTCGTGTACAAAACCGGCAGTCTCTTTCGAAGTATCAGGGTTCCGACGGAAACTCATCGGTTACAAAAGGCATTTAATTTTCTTGAACTTATTTGAACTCTAGGCTTTTTTTGTGTTCAAAATGCACCATTCAAAGCCACAGCATCAATTTTCAACCCTTTCTGACTTCATTTGGTATTTTTCATGCAGGTATTGATTTTTTTGAGCTAAATGACCCTGAAATTGAAAAGCACTACAAATGAACTCTGAAAAGGTTGAAACTTGGCATGGTATCATCATTTCACCCACATAGCATGTGCTAAAAAGTTGAGCGGGATACGGCAAAAGGTGGATGCACTTCGTGTACAAAAGGAACAGTCTCTTTCGAAGTATGAGGGTTCCGGACGGAAACTCATCGGTTACAAAAGGCATTTCATTTTCTTGAACTTATTTGAACTCCAGGCTTTTTGTGTGTTCAAAATGCACCATTCAAAGTCACGTCATCAATTTTCAACCCTTCCCGATATCATTTGTTATTTTTGATGCAGTTGTTGATTTTTTTGAGCTAAATGACCCTGAAATTGGAAAGCACTACAAATAAACTCTAAAAAGGTTGAAACTTGGCATGGTATCATCATTTCACCCAAATAGCATGTGCTAAAAAGTTGAGCGGGATACGACAAAAGCTGGATGCACTTCATGTACAAAAGGAACAGTCTATTTCGAAGTATGAGGGTTCCGGACGGAAACTCATCGGTTACAAAAGGCATTTCATTTTCTTGAACCTATTTGAACTCTAGGATTTTTCTGTGTTCAAAATGCACCATTCAAAGCCACATCATCAATTTTCAACCCTTTCTGACTTCATTTGGTATTTTTCATGCACTTATTGAGTTTTTTTTGAGCTAAATGACCCTGAAATTGGAAAGCACTAGAAATGAACTCTGAAAAGGTTGAAACTTGGCATGGTATCATCATTTCACCCACATAGCATGTGCTAAAAACTTGAGAGGGTTACGGCAAAAGCTGGATGCACTTCGTGTACAAAAACGGCAGTCTCTTTCGAAGTATCAGGGTTCCGACGGAAACTCATCGGTTACAAAAGGCATTTAATTTTCTTGAACTTATTTGAACTCTAGGCTTTTTGTGTGTTCAAAATGCACCATTCAAAGCCACATCATCAATTTTCAACCCTTTCTGACTTCATTTCGTTTTTTCATGCACTTATTGATTTTTTTTGAGCTAAATGACCCTGAGATTGAAAAGCACTACAAATGAACTCTGAAATGGTTGAAACTTGGCATGGTATCATCATTTCACCCACATAGCATGTGCTAAAAAGTTGAGAGGGTTACGGCAAAAGCTGGATGCACTTCGTGTACAAAAGGAACAGTCTCTTTCGAAGTATGAGGGTTCCGGACGGAAACTCATCGGTTACCAAAGGCATTTAATTTTCTTGAACTTATTTGAACTCTAGGCTTTTTCTGTGTTCAAAATGCACCATTCAAAGCCACATCATCAATTTTCAACCCTTTCTGACTTCATTTGGTATTTTTCATGCACTTATTGATTTTTTTGAGCTAAATGACCCTGAAATTGAAAAGCACTACAAATGAACTCTGAAAAGGTTGAAACTTGGCATGGTATCATCATTTCACCCACATAGCATGTGCTAAAAAGTTGAGCGGGATACGGCAAAAGGTGGATGCACTTCGTGTACAAAAGGAACAGTCTCTTTCGAAGTATGAGGGTTCCGGACGGAAACTCATCGGTTACAAAAGGCATTTCATTTTCTTGAACCTATTTGAACTCTAGGCTTTTTCTGTGTTCAAAATGCACCATTCAAAGCCACATCATCAATTTTCAACCCTTTCTGACTTCATTTGGTATTTTTCATGCACTTATTAGTTTTTTTGAGCTAAATGACCCTGAAATTGAAAAGCACTACAAATGAACTCTGAAAAGGTTGAAACTTGGCATGGTATCATCATTTCACCCAAATAGCATGTGCTAAAAAGTTGAGCGGGATACGGCAAAAGGTGGATGCACTTCGTGTAGAAAAGGAACAGTCTCTTTCGAAGTATGAGGGTTCCGGACGGAAACTCATCGGTTACAAAAGGCATTTCATTTTCTTGAACCTATTTGAACTCCAGGCTTTTTGTGTGTTCAAAATGGACCATTCAAAGCCACATCATCAATTTTCAACCCTTTCTGACTTCATTTGGTATTTTTCATGCAGTTATTGAGTTTTTTTTTAGCTAAATGACCCTGAAATTGGAAAGCACTAGAAATGAACTCTGAAAAGTTTGAAACTTGGCATGGTATCATCATTTCACCCACATAGCATGTGCTAAAAACTTGAGAGGGTTACGGCAAAAGCTGGATGCACTTCGTGTACAAAACCGGCAGTCTCTTTCGAAGTATCAGGGTTCCGACGGAAACTCATCGGTTACAAAAGGCATTTCATTTTCTTGAACTTATTTGAACTCTAGGCTTTTTCTGTGTTCAAAATGCACCATTCAAAGCCACATCATCAATTTTCAACCCTTTCTGACTTCATTTGGTATTTTTCATGCACTTATTGATTTTTTTGAGCTAAATGACCCTGAAATTGAAAAGCACTACAAATGAACTCTGAAAAGGTTGAAACTTGGCATGGTATCATCATTTCACCCACATAGCATGTGCTAAAAAGTTGAGCGGGATACGGCAAAAGGTGGAGGCACTTCGTGTACAAAAGGAACAGTCTCTTTCGAAGTATGAGGGTTCCGGACGGAAACTCATCGGTTACCAAAGGCATTTAATTTTCTTGAACTTATTTGAACTCTAGGCTTTTTCTGTGTTCAAAATGCACCATTCAAAGCCACATCATCAATTTTCAACCCTTTCTGACTTCATTTGGTATTTTTCATGCACTTATTGATTTTTTTGAGCTAAATGACACTGAAATTGAAAAGCACTACAAATGAACTCTGAAAAGGTTGAAACTTGGCATGGTATCATCATTTCACCCACATAGCATGTGCTAAAAATTTGAGAGGGTTACGGCAAAAGCTGGATGCACTTTGTGTACAAAACGGACAGTCTCTTTCGAAGCATCAGGGTTCCGGACGGAAACTCATCGGTTACAAAAGGAATTTCATTTTCTTGAACTTATTTGAACTCCAGGCTTTTTGTGTGTTCAAAATGCACCATTCAAAGTCACGTCATCAATTTTCAACCCTTCCCGATATCATTTGTTATTTTTCATGCAGTTGTTGATTTTTTTGAACTAAATGACCCTGAAATTGGAAAGCACTACAAATAAACTCTACAAAGGTTGAAACTTGGCATGGTATCATCATTTCACCAAAATAGCATGTGCTAAAAAGTTGAGCGGGATACGGCAAAAGGTGGATGCACTTCGTGTACAAAAGGAACAGTCTCTTTCGAAGTATGAGGGTTCCGGACGGAAACTCATCGGTTACAAAAGGCATTTCATTTTCTTGAACCTATTTGAACTCCAGGCTTTTTGTGTGTTCAAAATGGACCATTCAAAGCCACATCATCAATTTTCAACCCTTTCTGACTTCATTTGGTATTTTTCATGCAGTTATTGAGTTTTTTTTGAGCTAAATGACCCTGAAATTGGAAAGCACTAGAAATGAACTCTGAAAAGGTTGAAACTTGGCATGGTATCATCATTTCACCCACATAGCATGTGCTAAAAACTTGAGAGGGTTACGGCAAAAGCTGGATGCACTTCGTGTACAAAACCGGCAGTCTCTTTCGAAGTATCAGGGTTCCGACGGAAACTCATCGGTTACAAAAGGCATTTCATTTTCTTGAACTTATTTGAACTCCAGGATTTTTGCGTGCTCAAAATGCACCATTCAAAAACACATCATAAATTTTCAACCCTTTCTGACTTCATTTGGTATTTTTCATGCAGGTATTGATTTTTTTGAGCTAAATGACCCTGAAATTGAAAAGAACTACAAATGAACTCTGAAAAGGTTGAAACTTGGCATGGTATCATCATTTCACCCACATAGCATGTGCTAAAAAGTTGAGAGGGTTACGGCAAAAGCTGGATGCACTTCGTGTACAAAACGGACAGTCTCTTTCGAAGCATCAGGGTTCCGGACGGAAACTCATCGGTTACAAAAGGAATTTCATTTTCTTGAACTTATTTGAACTCTAGGCTTTTTGTGTGTTCAAAATGCACCATTCAAAGTCACGTCATCAATTTTCAACCCTTCCCGATATCATTTGTTATTTTTCATGCAGCTGTTGATTTTTTTGAACTAAATGACCCTGAAATTGGAAAGCACTACAAATAAACTCTAAAAAGGTTGAACCTTGGCATGGTATCATCATTTCACCCAAATAGCATGTGCTAAAAAGTTGAGCGGGATACGGCAAAAGGTGGATGCACTTCGTGTACAAAAGGAACAGTCTCTTTCGAAGTATGAGGGTTCCGGACGGAAACTCATCGGTTACAAAAGGCATTTCATTTTCTTGAACCTATTTGAACTCCAGGCTTTTTGTGTGTTCAAAATGGACCATTCAAAGCCACATCATCAATTTTCAACCCTTTCTGACTTCATTTGGTATTTTTCATGCAGTTATTGAGTTTTTTTTTGAGCTAAATGACCCTGAAATTGGAAAGCACTAGAAATGAACTCTGAAAAGGTTGAAACTTGGCATGGTATCATCATTTCACCCACATAGCATGTGCTAAAAACTTGAGAGGGTTACGGAAAAAGCTGGATGCACTTCGTGTACAAAACCGGCAGTCTCTTTCGAAGTATCAGGGTTCGGACGGAAACTCATCGGTTACAAAAGGCATTTCATTTTCTTGAACTTATTTGAACTCCAGGCTTTTTGCGTGTTCAAAATGCACCATTCGAAAACACATCATAAATTTTCAACCCTTTCTGACTTCATTTGGTATTTTTCATGCAGGTATTGATTTTTTTGAGCTAAATGACCCTGAAATTGAAAAGCACTACAAATGAACTCTGAAAAGGTTGAAACTTGGCATGGTATCATCATTTCACCCAAATAGCATGTGCTAAAAAGTTGAGAGGGTTACGGCAAAAGCTGGATGCACTTCGTGTACAAAACGGACAGTCTCTTTCGAAGCATCACGGTTCCGGACGGAAACTCATCGGTTACAAAAGGAATTTCATTTTCTAGAACTTATTTGAACTCCAGGCTTTTTGTGTGTTCAAAATGCACCATTCAAAGTCACGTCATCAATTTTCAACCCTCCCGATATCATTTGTTATTTTTCATGCAGCTGTTGATTTTTTTGAACTAAATGACCCTGAAATTGGAAAGCACTACAAATAAACTCTAAAAAGGATGAAACTTGGCATGGTATCATCATTTCACCCAAATAGCATGTGCTAAAAAGTTGAGCGGGATACGGCAAAAGCTGGATGCACTTCGTGTACAAAAGGAACAGTCTCTTTCGAAGTATGAGGGTTCCGGACGGAAACTCATCGGTTACAAAAGGCATTTCATTTTCTTGAACCTATTTGAACTCCAGGCTTTTTGTGTGTTCAAAATGGACCATTCAAAGCCACATCATCAATTTTGAACCCTTTCTGACTTCATTTGGTATTTTTCATGCACTTATTGATTTTTTTGAGCTAAATGACCCTGAAATTGAAAAGCACTAGAAATGAACTCTGAAAAGGTTGAAACTTGGCATGGTATCATCATTTCACCCACATAGCATGTGCTAAAAACTTGAGAGGGTTACGGCAAAAGCTGGATGCACTTCGTGTACAAAACCGGCAGTCTCTTTCGAAGTATCAGGGTTCCGACGGAAACTCATCGGTTACAAAAGGCATTTCATTTTCTTGAACTTATTTGAACTCCAGGCTTTTTGCGTGTTCAAAATGCACCATTCAAAAACACATCATAAATTTTCAACCCTTTCTGACTTCATTTGGTATTTTTCATGTAGGTATTGATTTTTTTGAGCTAACTGACCCTGAAATTGAAAAGCACTACAAATGAACTCTGAAAAGGTTGAAACATGGCATGGTATCATCATTTCACCCACATAGCATGTGCTAAAAAGTTGAGAGGGTTATAGCAAAACTTGGGTGCACTTCGTGTACAAAACGAGCAGTCTCTTTCAAAGTATCCGGGTTCCAGACGGAAGCTCATCGGTTACCAAAGGCATTTAATTTTCTTGAACTTATTTGAACTCTAGGCTTTTTGTGTGTTCAAAATGCACCATTCAAAGCCACATCATCAATTTTCAACCCTTTCTGACTTCATTTGGTATTTTTCATGCACTTACTGATTTTTTTGAGCTAAATGACCCTGAAATTGAAAAGCACTACAAATGAACTCTGAAAAGGTTGAAACTTGGCATGGCATCATCATTTCACCCACATAGCATGTGCTAAAAAGTTGAGAGGGTTACGGCAAAAGCTGGATGCACTTCGTGTACAAAACGGACAGTCTCTTTCGAAGCATCAGGGTTCCGGACGGAAACTCACCGGTTACAAAAGGCATTTCATTTTCTTGAATTTATTTGAACTCCAGGCTTTTTGTGTGTTCAAAATGCACCATTCAAAGTCACGTCATCAATTTTCAACCCTTCCCGATATCATTTGTTATTTTTCATGCAGCTGTTGATTTTTTTGAACTAAATGACCCTGAAATTGGAAAGCACTACAAATAAACTCTAAAAAGGTTGAAACTTGGCATGGTATCATCATTTCACCCAAATAGCATGTGCTAAAAAGTTGAGCGAGATACGGCAAAAGCTGGATGCACTTCGTGTACAAAAGGAACAGTCTCTTTCGAAGTATGAGGGTTCCGTACGGAAACTCATCGGTTACAAAAGGCATTTCATTTTCTTGAGCCTATTTGAACTCCAGGCTTTCTGTGTGTTCAAAATGGACCATTCAAAGCCACATCATCAATTTTCAACCCTTTTGACTTCATTTGGTATTTTTCATGCAGTTATTGAGTTTTTTTTGAGCTAAATGACCCTGAAATTAGAAAGCACTAGAAATGAACTCTGAAAAGGTTGAAACTTGGCATGGTATCATCATTTCACCCACATAGCATGTGCTGAAAACTTGAGAGGGTTACGGCAAAAGCTGGATGCACTTCGTGTACAAAATCGGCAGTCTCTTTCGAAGTATCAGGGTTCCGACGGAAACTCATCGGTTACAAAAGGCATTTAATTTTCTTGAACTTATTTGAACTCCAGGCTTTTTGCGTGTTCAAAATGCACCATTCAAAAACACATCATAAATTTCAACCCTTTCTGACTTCATTTGGTATTTTTCATGCAGGTATTGATTTTTTTGAGCTAAATGACCCTGAAATTGAAAAGCACTACAAATGAACTCTGAAAAGGTTGAAACTTGGCATGGTATCATCATTTCACCCACATAGCATGTGCTAAAAAATTTAGAGGGTTACGGCGAAACTTCATGCACTTCGTGTACAAAACGGACAATCTCTTTCGAAGTATCAGGGTTCCGGACGAAAACTCATTAGTTACAAAAGGCATTTCATTTTCTTGAACATATTTGAACTCCAGGATTTTTCTGTGTTCTAAATGCACCATTCAAAGCCACATCATCAATTTTCAACCCTTCTCGACATCATTTGTTATTTTTCATGCAGTTATTGATTTTTTGAGCTAAATGACCCTAAAATTGGAAAGCACTACAAATGAACTGTGAAAAGGTTGAAATTGGCATCGTATCATCATTTCACCCACATAGCATGTGCTAAAAAGTTGAGAGGGTTATGGCAAAACTTGGATGCACTTCGTGTACAAAACGAAAAGTCTCTTTCAAAGTATTCGGGTTCCGGACGGAAACTCATCGGTTACAAAAGGCATTTAATTTTCTTGAACTTATTTGAACTCTAGGCTTTTTGTGTGTTCAAAATGCACCATTCAAAGCCACATCATAAATTTTCAACCCTTTCTGACTTCAATTGGTATTTTTCATGCAGTTATTGATTTTTTGAGCTAAATTACCCTGAAATTGAAAAGCACTACAAATGAACTCTGAAAAGGTTGAAACTTGGCATGGTATCATCATTTCAGCCACATAGCATGTGCTAAAAAGTTGAGAGGGTTACGGCAAAAGCTGGATGCACTTCGTGTACAAAACGGACAGTCTCTTTCGAAGTATGAGGGTTCCGGACGGAAACTCATTAGTTACAAAAGGCATTTCATTTTCTTGAACTTATTTGAACTCCAGGCTTTTTCTGTGTTCTAAATGCACCATTCAAAGCCACATCATCAATTTTCAACCCTTCTCGACATCATTTGTTATTTTTCATGCAGTTATTGATTTTTTGAGCTCAATGACCCTGAAATTGAAAAGCACTACAAATGAACTCTGAAAAGGTTAAAACTTGGCGTGGTATCATCATTTCACCCACATAGCATGTGCTAAAAAGTTGAGAGGGTTATGGCAAAATCTAGATGCACTTCGTGTACAAAACGAACAGTCTCTTTCAAAGTATTCGGGTTCCGGACGGAAAATCATCGGTTACAAAAGGCATTTCATTTTCTTGAACTTATTTGAACTCTAGGCTTTTTGTGTCTTTAAAATGCACCATTCAAAGCCACATCATCAATTTTCAAACCTTTCTGACTTCCTTTGGTGTTTTTCATGCATTTATTGATTTTTTTGAGCTCAGTGACCCTCAAATTGAAAAGCACTACAAATGAACTCTGAAAAGGTTGAAAGTTGGCATGTTATCATCATTTCACCCACATAGCATGTGCTAAAAAGTTGAGAGGGTTATGGCAAAAGCTGGATGCACTTCGTGTACAAAACGGACAGTCTCTTCCGAAGCATCAGGGTTCTGGACGGAAACTCATCGGTTACAAAAGGCATTTCATTTTCTTGAACTTATTTGAACTCCAGGCTTTTTGTGTGTTCAAAATGCACCATTCAAAGCCACGTCATCAATTTTCAACCCTTCCCGACATCATTTGTTATTTTTCATGCAGCTGTTGATTTTTTTGAGCTAAATGACCCTGAAATTGGAAAGCACTACAAATGAACTCTGAAAAGGTTGAAACTTGGCATGGTATCATCATTTCACCCACATAGCATGTGCTAAAAAGTTGAGAGGCATACGACAAAAGCTGGATGCACTTCATGTACAAAACGGACAGTCTCTTTCGAAGTATGAGGGTTCCGGACGGAAACTCATCGGTTACAAAAGGCATTTCATTTTCTTGAACCTGTTTGAACTCCAGGCTTTTTGTCTGTTCAAAATGCACCATTCAAAACCAGATCATCAATTTTCAAACCTTTCTAACTTCTTTTGGTATTTTTCATGGAGTTATTGATTTTTTTGAGCTCAATGACCCTGAAATTGAAAAGCACTACAAATGAACTCTGAAAAGGTTAAAACTTGGCATGGTATCATCATTTCACCCACATAGCATGTGCTAAAAAGTTGAGAGGGTTATGGAAAAATCTGGATGCACTTCGTGTACAAAACGAACAGTCTATTTCAACGTATCCAGGTTCCGGACGGAAACTCATCGGTTACAAAAGGCATTTCATGTTCTTGAACTTATTTGAACTCTAGGTTTCTTGTGTCTTTAAAATGCACCATTCAAAGCCACATCATCAATTTTCAAACCTTTCTGACTTCATTTGGTGTTTTTCATGCAGTTATTAATTTTTTTGAGCTCAGTGACCCTCAAATTGAAAAGCACTACAAATGAACTCTGAAAAGGTTGAAAGTTGGCATGTTATCATCATTTCACCCACATAGCATGTGCTAAAAAGTTGAGGGTTATGGCAAAAGCTGGATGCACTTTGTGTACAAAACGGACAGTCTGTTTCGAAGTATCACGGTTCCGAACGGAAACTCATCGGTTTCAAAAGGCATTTCATTTTCTTGAACTCATTTGAACTTCAGGCTTTTTCTGTGTTCAAAATGCACCATTCAAAGCCACATCATCAATTTTCAACCCTTCCCGACATCATTTGTTATTTTTCATACAGTAATTGATTTTTTTTAGCTAAATGACCCTGAAATTTAAAAGCACTACAAATGAACTCTGAAAATGTTGAAACTCTGCATGGTATCATCACTTCACCCACATAGCATGTGCTAAAAAGTTGAGAGGGTTACGGCAAAAGCTGGATGCACTTCGTGTAGAAAACGGACAGTCTCTTTCGAAGCATCAAGGTTCCGGACGGAAACTCATCGGTTACAAAAGGCATTTCATTTTCTTGAACTTATTTGAACTCCAGTTTTTTTGTGTGTTCAAAATGCACCATTCATAGCCACACCATCAATTTTCAACCCTTCCTGACATCATTTGTTATTTTTCATGCAGTTATTGATTTTTTTTGAGGTAAATGACCCTGAAATTGAAAAGCACTACAAATGAACTCTGGAAAGGTTGAAAGTTGGCATGGTATCATCATTTCACCCACATAGCATGTGCTAAAAAATTGAGAGGGTTATGGCAAAAGTTGGATGCACTTCGTGTACAAAACGGACAGTCTCTTTCGAAGTATCAGGGTTCCGGACGGAAACTCATCGGTTACAAAAGCCATTTCATTTTCATGAACTTATTTGAACTACAGATTTTTTGTGTGTTCAAAATTATGCAGGCCCTTAATATACTCGGAGGTGCGTCGGTCACCATATATCCATTGCCGCTTCATCTGCGTGCGTTATATAATAAAGTGTATTAAAAACCATTACAACATATCATGAATAGAGAAGTGACCAAATTAATAGCAATTCATCATCACATTAAAGCCAAAGTACAATAATGACCAAAATAAATACGTACAGTTCATATATAGTTGTCATTATTGAACAACATATAGCTCTCTAGAGCATCTAATTAAAACATACAACGAAACTACGTAAAAAATTGAAATGCAACAACAAATGCAATCATAACCGCTACTAAGGTACCAATTGATCCAACGGGGTAATGATACCAAGCCTTAGTATGAATGGCATATTTTCCAATCTTTCTAAGCTTCAAGCGCATTGCATCCATCTTGGTCTTGTGATCGTCGACGATATCGTCAACATGCAACTCCAATCCCATCTTGTCTTCTTCAGTTCTTTTCAATTTTTCTTTCAAATGATTGATTTCTTTTTCAGCTTCTATTAACTTCTCGAGCAGAATTGCATAGTCGGTTGGAATTTCTGGTTCAACTACTTCCTATAGATAAAAACATCTACGTCAAGTTGGTGGCATAATTAATATTCATAGACATTAGATATGTGAAATAGTTATATAAAAGATAATATACCACATCTGAAACATAGACTGGACGAGGGCCGACATGGGCGGATACCATAACCATGGCACTATATAATAACAAACAATAATAAAAGTAAGAAAATCATACGAGTAAGTATATTTTCTTTTAGCAAGAAGATAAGATCAAGAGGCTCACCACGCGCGGGCGATCGATGGCGGTTTCAGGACAGGGACGGGACAGGACGGAACGCCAAACCTAGACAAATCTTGATGAAAATGGAGTTTGCACAAGGAGCTTCGAGAGGAGAAAGCTTAAGTTTGGCTTGGGAATTTCATCAAACACCTCATATGCATAGGAGGTGAGCTAGAGCACCACAAAGCTCTCCCCTCGCCGGCCTGAAAAATAGAGCAAAGTGGAGTACTCTGCTTGCTGGCGAGGGGGTATATATAGGCATCTTATTGGTCCCGGTTCGTGGCTAGAACCGGGACTAAAGGACACCCTTTAGTACCGGATCCAGCCACGAACCGGGACCAATGGTTGTGGGCTAGGAGCGAGGCACATTGGTCCTGGTTCGTGTCTGTAATCGGGACCAAAGGTTCCAGATGAACCAGGACCAATGCCCCACGTGGCCCGCCCGGCCCCGTGGCCTCACGAACCGGGATTGTTACCCCCATTGGTCCCGGTTCATGACTGAACTAGGACTAATGTGTTGGCCTGGCCCGAACCATTGCCCTGTTTTCTACTAGTGTTGGTTCCATGGTGTACCTTAGTAATTGGTCGACATACTAAGAGCAATAATAACCATGCAACCAATTTGTATAGCTCAATTCCTTGACATCTTTGTTAAATTAGTTCTACCAAACTTGCATGACCGAGTATTATTAGCAATTTGTTTAGATTCAAGTTCTGGTGGTATATGAACAAAGTTCTTTAGATCTAGATGACCATGTTGAGAAATACAGTTGTACTTTTTTGGAATAGCAATTTTTCCTTGCATTATTAGGAATTTCTTTGGAAGTCATGGAGAAGAGGCATCAATATAATGGGAGAGACAGATATTGTTAAACAAGTTATGAATAGGCTATTTGGCATGGAAATTGCCATTTTGGGTGTGGTGTATTTTTAAATGTAATGGCAATGTCTTGATAGTGTATTAGCAAACTTTAATTAATAGTGAATACAGGTTGTTTGCCCCTACAAGTAAAACAGAATCCAGGAAATTCATTTGCTTTGCTACATGGTCATGTTGTGGTGGAGGGTATTATTTCCCCCAACTCGGAACTTAATTCCATCTTACCAAAAGAGTACCTAATCATGAAATTTTGCTATTTTACTATAATTATGAAATCATTAGTGTTAAATTTTCAACCATATATTCCCGCAGCAACGCACGGGGGATTGTCTAGTTGTATATAATGTTTATACTAGAATATTAGATTGCATATTAACATCACAAGAAGGCACATGTGGTGTCCTGGAGAAAAGAACATGAATTGTCATTTAAAGAAAAA
Source organism: Hordeum marinum (assembly GCA_022496015.1). Taxonomy (NCBI): domain Eukaryota; kingdom Viridiplantae; phylum Streptophyta; class Magnoliopsida; order Poales; family Poaceae; genus Hordeum; species Hordeum marinum. Next base: position 273,303,837 of record CM039675.1, read on the forward strand.
AATCGCGTTGTAACTTCCGTGCGCGAGGGGTCGAGGGTGTGGTCTACGGTGAGGTGCTCCTCCAAGATCTGGCGGTCGGCATGCATGGCAACCCTCGTGACCTCATCTGCTCATGTAGTCGCGATTTGCTTCTTCGCTACCATATGATCCTTGTGCTCCTAGATATACTGCGTGCACCATGGCTTAGGGCAGTGCTTGTTTGGAGGATGGGGCTGTGATTTGGGTGGAAGGTGTTGAGCAATCTATCAGGGCATCTGGGGTGGAGGAGGAGGATGTGGGATGTGGATTACCTGACAAGATCAACGAGGCCACGTAGCAGGAAGGAGCTTCGCTGGCGAGGAGGCGGCACGGGAAGAAAGCAGTGCATGTCTAGACTTGGGAATACAAGGATGAAATAGTGGTATGGTGGCTTTTGGTATGGGAGAAGTAGATATTTCTGCGGTTGCCAAAAAAAATTATCCGTACGGTGAAGATTGAAAAACTAGCATGCAAGTGTGGTTCACACGCGGGCATTGGACTCTAACCGGCCAAGCTTCCAGAGTAAGCCAGACCATAAGATATTTTATACTCAATCGCAAATGATTCTTGCCAATGAACTGTTTGAAGTGTACTTGATTTTCATTTTGAATTGAAAGACAAAATGGGGTTACGATGGAAAAGCACGGTGTTTAAATTGCTAGAACATTTATCTTCGGCAAACATGCTACTATAGGAGTGTCGTGTAAAAGTTAGGAAATATCCAGGGTTTGTTTGAACAATCTTATACATTAACCGAGTTTTCTATGCATCTAGTGGGCAAAATTGAAATTTTAACTGTTGGCACATGCTCCAATGCAGCAAAATGGGTTGAAAAATCATATTTGTGTCCCTGGGTGCATGTTTATTTCCCAATAAAGAAATGGGAACGGATTTCAAACACCTCGGTGTTGTAGATCGGCCGCAAACATTGAGAATCTTGGTTTTTATATTCCTGTAAATCCAAAACTTGTCTGAAATTCATGAAACTTGGCATGGTGTCATGAAATGGTACCAACATGTCGTGGTAAAAAATTGTCCACTTTGGGTTAAGTTTTGGCATAACCTTCTTACAAAACAGAGCTTCTCACTAGAAGCCTCATGGTTCCAATAGGGAACGTGCCACCTTTATGGTGAAACGACATTTGTTGCCTCTTCTAACCTTGAATAATTTTGCTGAGGCAACATGCAACTATACGGGTGTCGTGTTAAAATTTGGAAATATTCGGGGTTTGTTTGGACATTTTTATACAATAACTGAGTTTTCTAGGCATTTAGCGTGCATAATTCAAAATTGAACTACACGCACGTGCTATAGTGCACCAAAATGGGTTGAAAATCATATATGTGTCCCTGGGTGCAGGTTTATTTCACAAGAAAGAAATGGAATGGATTTCAAACACATCGGTGTTGTGGATCGGACCGAAAACATTGAGAATTTTGGTTTTGAAATTCATGTAAATCCAAAACTCGTCTTAAATTCATGAAAAGTAGAGCGTGTCAGCTTTGTGGATGAAACGACATTCATTGCCTCTTCTCTCCTTGAATAATTGTACATAGGAAACATGCAACTATACAAGTGTCGTGTTAAATTTTGGAATTATCCAGTGTTCGTTTGGACATTTTTATACATTAACCGAGTTTGCCAGGCATTTAGGGCCCGTTTTGAAGTCCTCCAACTTCCCAAAACTCCACAAACCTAGCTTATTTTCATGGCTTCTCGTCCCATACAGTGATTTCCTTATGTTCGGGGGTAAATCAGCTTCTACATCATCGCCATCTTGGGCTAGCAACATTTGTTGGGCTGTCTACCACCATATTGGGATGACTAAACTAGCCCAGATGGCAGTCGAGGGGATACGTGGTACATGTTCGTAGCGATAGTTGGATCCCGAGGGGACGAATGGTTTTGTGTTGCAGTGCTGGATGAAACATTATGTTTGGCGGTGGCACTTTGGTTGTAATATGGGTGAACTCCAGATTTTTTTTGTGTGAAGTTGGTCGATCTCGCTCTAAAGTTTTGCACTAGGATCGATCGTAACTTTAGGAAGCTAGCTTCTTGCAACAATTTCTTTCCGTTTAGCTTTGCACGAGAAAATTGTGAAGCATGGAGCGGGAGGGCTTCAGATTGGGCCCTTAGTGTGCATAATACAAATTTGAACTGCATGCACATGCTCCAGTGCAGCACAATGGGTTGAAAAACTTTACCTTTGTGGATGAAACGACATTCGTTACCTCTTCTCGCCTTGAATATTTTTACAAAGGCGACATGCAACTATACCAGTGTCGTGTTAAAATTTGGAATTATTCAGGGTTCGTTTGGACATTTTTATACATTAACCAAGTTTTCTAGGCATTTAGTGTACATAATTTAAATTTGAACCATATACACATGCTCCTGTGCACCAAAATGGGTTGGAAAAACATATATGTGTCTCTGGGTGCATGTTTAGTTCCTAGGCAAGAAATATGAATGGATTTAAAAATAGATGTCATGTTCATTTTAGGAACAACCAGCTGCCAAGTTAATATTGCAACCAGTTGTTTTATTTGAATCGTCTGCATTGTACTAACCATTTACATGCCGCCACACGTCCCTTTTATTTTATTGGCTACGATTTGTGTCGCGGAAGATTTGAATAGACGCAACACATGTGAGCAGTCCACTACACAGGCTCGGGGGGACGCGTGTGAGTAGTGTGCCGCGCAGCTGGCTCACGGGAAATGAGCCCTCTGACATCCACCAACTACCCGCCTCACTCCCAAGTTATCTATTAATTCTCCTCCTTCTCATATGTTCTTATCTATAAGCGCCACGGCCAAGGACATCCCCCTTATACGATGGAGAATGAGGTGGCCAACAAGCGGGGGCGGGTGGAGGTTGAATCGCAAAAGCCTCCGCCGAGCAAGGACTTCATCAACAGCCTCACCGACGAGATCTTGGTAACCATCATGTCCCTCCTCCCCGTCAAATCTTCCACCCGGACTAACCTCCACAACCAATGTTGGCGCACCCTCTAGCACTCCGATCCCCTGGACCTCATTAATGATGACGAGCACTACAGGAGGGATAGCAAACGCTAGGATGCATTGTCCCACATCCTCACCATGCACACTGTGCCAGTCACCCCGCATGTTCCGTTCAACTACAAGGTCGAACCAAAGTTCCACGAGTGGTTTTTATCCCCACCCTAGATCAGCTCGAGGAGCTCAGGTATGAAGCTGGACATTGGTGATTAATGCCTCCGTCTGTGCTCCACCTCACACCCATGTTGTGTCGCGCTGAGTTCAGGGAGTGCGTTTTCCACAAGATTAATGTCAGGCATGCTCTTCATCTCCCTAAACTAAAGGACCTCGAGCTCATTGGCATTAGAATCTTGAAGGAGGATTTGGAGCGCCTACTTTGCGGTTGTACAGCGTTCGAGTACCTTTGCCTTCATTTCAAGTTTGGGTTCGGTAGCCTCCACATCGCTATGACGAATGTTCATATGACTTATGTGCGTGGTTGGTGCCGCAACACGCTATCAGTTGTGGTGTTTCATGATATGATCATTCAGAATACACCTTTCCTTGAAAGATTGTGTGAACTTGATAAAGAAGGTCCAACAGGAATCAGGGACATTGACGCGCCGAAATTGACATTCTTGGCTATTCGTGTGCTGAATTACGAACTTGTTATAGATGGATCCATACTCATTCAGGTACATCAATCATCTTCTCTTTCTTATTATTTTACATCACATTTAATCTAATTTTTGTTGATCTATGCTCGGATGTCATCCAGAAAATGATTCCCATAGGCCTCGCCATGTCACTGTGCACAGTGAAGATCTTGGCATTACAATCAGTCGGACCCTAATACTTGTGATTTACATTGGGTTTTTCCCTAAAGAAGACATGATAATGGACCATGGTATATATAATTATTTCCCTCGGCGAGAACCAAAGTTATCGAACCAATAGGAGGATCACACAACTTCCTGTCTTCAGCGCCTACACACAAAAGAGCATAAACTTGCACCCAACGCGAGCAAGAGGGTAGTCAATTCCCTTGAACTCATTACTTGCAAGAAAATGAGTAGTCTAGATGATAGTTGGATAAATATAAACTAGAAAATAAATAATAAATAAAATAATGGCAACAAGGTAATAGTAGCATTTGTAAATATATATGTGAGTAGACCTGGGGGCCATAGTTTTCCCTAAAGGCATCTCTCATATAGAAGGAATAAGGTGGGTAAACATTGTTGGGCAATTGATAGAAAAGAGCATAGTTGTGTAATATTTATTCATGGCAATGATGATTACATATAGGCATTACGTCCGTAAGCAAGCAGACCGACTCTTGCATGCATCGACTACTATTACTCCACCCATCGACCGCTATCCAACATGCATGTAGAGTATTGAGTAAAATAAAGTAATGCCTGAGAACAATGACATGGTCTAGACAAAGTAAATCCAATTAATATGGAAAAACCCATCATTTTATCATTAGTGATAGCAATACAAATACGTGTCATGTCCCTTTCTGCCACTTGGATTGAGCACCGCAAGATTGAACCGACAACAACGCACCTCTCCCATTGATCATAAATCAATCTAGTTGGCCAAACTATACAAATAGATCAGAGAGAATTACGAAGCTATCATATAATCATGCATATATGTCAAAGAACCATCAAGAAACGCCATATAATTTCATGAACAATCAGAACATAAACCCACAATTCATCGGATCCTAACAAACACACCGCACAAAGTGATTACATCGAATAGATCATTGCGAAGATGCAATGAACTTTGTATTGAAGAACACACAGAGAGAGATAGCCTTCTAGGTACTAACTACAGACTTGTATGTCTATGGTAAACTACTCACACATCACCATGGGAGCAGCAAGCTTGATGTAGAGGCCCTCAGTGATTGATCCCCCCACGAGCAAGGCACCAAAAGAAGGCTCCAGATGGGCACACGGTGGAAAAGAGACTTGCGGCGGTGGAAAAAGTGTTTCAGGATGCTCCTTGTGGTTTTTGGAATATATGAGAATTTATAAGCCAGAGTCGGGAGGGGGGTACAAGCTAACAAGGCACGACCACCCCCCTGTGCGCGACCTGTTGTCTTGTGAGGCCAACGTGCGACTCCTGGTCTTCTCCCGAAGCTTCAAGGTCTTCTTTTGGTCCAGAAAAAATCATCAAAAAGTTTTGTGGTATTTGGACTCCATTTGGTACTATAAACCTCAAAAGCCAAAAACATGCAGAAAGCAACAACTAGCACTTGGCACTGGGTTAATAGGTTAGTACTCAAAAATAATATAGATCGGCAAATAAATGCCCAAAAAGTATCAAGGTGATGCTCCTTTCCTGTTAATTTTTAACCACAATAGATTTCAATTTGTTGGTACATTTACCCACGATTACAATGATAGATATATTATATTTCCAAAGGAAATTTGGAGGATTTCGATGCATGCTTTTTGAGATGCTAATCAAGAACGATTGAAGATGTAGTGTTCGAAATCCTGCATGTGTATCATAGAAATCCTGCAAATCAAAGAGGCACGTAGTGTTCGAAACTGCATCTAAGCACTCATATGTTGCCTTATTTTGCAGAAATAAGCAGGCCTAGAAGTCAAAAGAATGTGGTGCAATATAACAATCCCATCAAATGCCTTGAACTCCATCTCACAAAAATTACTTTGAACGAGTACCGAGGCACCAATCTAGAGATTATTTGCCAGGAATCTTTGTTTAGAAATTAAGGGTGCTCAAGGTAATGATTTTTGCACTATATTTAGTGCACTACAGTGATAAGTTTGTTGATCAGTGTAGGCATCTATAGCTGAATGGAAGAGCCTCTGCAGAAGCTAAATTTCATTTTGGAAGTTTATATGACAGATTATTCAGATTGTAGTCTATCGAGCCGATATATGACTTCTCGGTGGCTGATCCCTTTGCAGAAATATTTCAAGACAAAGACTGTGAAGAAGATGGACCTGATTTATAATATGAGTTTGAACCGTGTAATTTTTGAATTTGGGCCTTGTAATGCTAGAATTCAAACCTTGTACAAAATTTGGTATTTGTGATACAATGTTTGAAATGGCATTGTGTTCTTTTTGGGTTATGCAATCATGTTCTTATAAGTATGTATGTTTTTTTGTACACACAACATAGATGTCATGCAGAAAAAGCAAATAACATTACATATGGACTAAACTACGAAACTTGTCGATGATGATTTCATCAATCGCTGATAATTGTATACCAGCAAGCATTTTGCCACAACACACACACCCCCCTTATTAGCAGCAATCGTCTGTGTTATTTCTGGTGTTTTCAGATGATTCTGATTACTCAACCATTTGTTGTCTATCGCACACATTTTGTTACACTGAATCGTTTGTGTTCCCCTGTATCATCGCACACAATTTATCATAGTGAATTGTGTGCACTCTATTGCACACATGTTGTTATGATGATGTTTTTGTATTCTCTTGAATCATCGCACACAATTTATAATAATGAACTTTTCACTCTATCGCACACATCTGTATCTCTATAGCTGTTTGTATTATTTTGTCTAATTGCAAACAGTTCATCTAGATCATCTGTTTGCTATGTATCGCACACACAACTATATTCTAAGTCGTATTTTATGGACCCGACAGCGCACAAAGTTCGTGTTATTGGCGGTGGAGCTAAAACTATATTTTTTGCGATTCATGCTTCGCACACAATTTCGTCAAAGGGTCTTAGATTGATGTGTCATCTTAGCACCTTCCTGCAATAGTGGCGTGACGGGGATGTTGGCTCTGCCTATAGCGTATTTGCCCTCAGTTCCTCTGGTTGGCTCGTATGAGCCAATCCTTTTGCTGAGTAGCCTACGATCATCCCCATGGTTATGCCACCATCACAACAAATATCAAGTGCACCTACGACAAGTGCACATGCAAGAGTTATCGAAACTGAGGTTAAATCTCTCCATTTTTAGATCCCTTTCATTTCCCATGAGACATGGATTCTACCTCAAGCGCAGACATTGTGCATCCTTAGGTACCAGGAAAATAACCATAAATAATCCAAGAACCAAGACCAAGCCTAGGCAAAAGCAAAGCAAGGAGGAGAAAGTGCAAGACTACGGTTGCCCAAATCACCTGACTACAAGGATCGTCTAGCTACCATGCCCAAGACGCCCAAAGTTTGGCTCCAGAGATAGATCGTCCGGGTCTTGGTGCAAATCATACGGAAGATGCCAGAACATCTGGTATGTGCCTCGGATGTTCGAACCCTACTAGCCGCTACGAACAGTCGGACCATCCGGGTAGATACCCGGACCATCCGGGTACCTACCCAAATCAACCATCCTTAAGTGCACGCAAGCAGTCCCAAGAGGCAATGTATCCCCTCCTCTCATGCCAATTGTACTAACACTAGAAATAGGCAACCCCAACTCTCTTTTAGGGTTATGAAAGTATATTGTACTAAGATATAGAGAACTTTGCTCATCTATCACTCCATTGGAGAGCAAGAGACATCCATTGGAGAATATCCCTTGATGGAAGATCCTCCATGGATGCAAGGCCCATTCAAGGGAAGATCCTCCATGGATGAAAGGCCCCTACTTTAGGGAAGATCCACTACTCGAATAAGGGAATTTGTCGTCTGCCAGTTTTTTGCCGTGTGGAATGTCGTTGTCGTCCACTGACGAAAAACCGACGGCAAACAACAGGCTGATGGAAAAGATATAGTTTGTCGTCTGCCAATTCTTTGTCGTCGGTCAGCCGACGGCAAAGGGAACATAGACAGACGGCAAAGAGGCCAGATGGGCCCTACTGGGCCGTGAAGCTGACTAGGTCAAATACCACACCTAGATGATGTCGGCCAAATCTTTGTCTTCCACCATTGGGCCCTTTGCCGTCTGCGAGTAGACGGCAAAGAAGACGCCTCGCTAACAACCGTTAGCCCCTGGACCCACCCCCTCTTTGTCATCTGCTAGCAGATGGCAAAGAGGTTTGCCTAACAAGCCCCCCGTGGTTGGCCCCAACCCTCTCTCTCTCTCACCCCGGACAACCACCCGCTGCCACTGTCATCGGCCCCCTCCCGCCGCCCCTCGCCCTGTCGCCACCCTCACCAGACAGTCCTCACCCTCCTGCCACCCTCACCGGCTGCCCCATGCCACTCCCCATCTCCTACGCCCACCCCTCCCCCCGACGAGCTCCCTCGCTGCCCCTTCGCTGGCCCACCACCAGAGTAGACCGCGGCTCTGTCCCACCACCCCACCATCGGAGCAGACCGCGGCTCTACCACCCTCTCCACGGCCTTCCCCCCTACGCCGGCCCTCCTCCACAGGCCCTCAAGGTGATTTTCTTATATATTTTTCCTATTTTTTAATATTTAGGTTTAGGTTAATTAGTGTTTGTTTTAGGTTAGGGCTAGGTTTAGTTTAGGTTTAGATAATTAGAAGAAGAAGAAGAACAAGAAGAACAAGAACAAGAACAAGAAGAAGAAGAAGAAGAAGAAGAAGAAGAAGAAGAAGAAGAAGGGAAGAAAGAAGAAGAAGAAGAAGAAGAAGAAGGGTAAGAAGAAGAAGAAGAAGAAGAAGGGTAAGAAGAAGAAGAAGAAGAAGAAGAAGAAGGATAAGAAGAAGGGGAAGAAGAAGAAGAAGAAGGGGAAGAAGAAGAAGAAGAAGAAGGGGAAGGGGAAGAAGAAGAAGAGGAGGAGGAGCAGGAGGAGGATAGGAAAGAGAGGGCCAGGGTGGCCTGTCGGCAGAGGGCATACTTCGGCATCGATGGAATCCTAAATTTCAACTTGGCGGTGGAATCGTATTTTAAAATTTTAGTTAGGTTGAGAGAAAAAACAATAATGCTATGTTACTCATCTTTGGATTTGAATGTGCAGTTATTTCATCACTGCGACGGTCTGGTGTTCGATGACCTCCTCGTGCGTTGGACGATCTCTGCCCCTGCGTTCGTGGTTGAGCACAAATGACTTATCCTCCTCCCCTTAATTTTCTCTATTCCGGTCTTCTTGCCGATGAAATTTGCTAGCTATAGGTGTCTTCAATCAGCATTATGTGTGACCAGTATGTTTCTCCTGTTCGAAAGGGCGACATCTATAAATATGCACGTATTTGCATATTTATAACCGCCGTCATTTCAAATTGTCCAACGTTATCCATGGACAGCCCGAGTATGTGTAGACTGGGTTCATTTTCCCGTATGCTCAGCTTCGGATCCTTTACAGAATTTCGTCAATGCCTCCCATATGCTCAGCTCCGGATCCTATGCAGAACCGGTCACACTAGTTAGAAAGACATGACCAAAGAATGGTTAAAAAATACCAAGGGGTTTGTGAGAGCCGCATTTGCAAATGGCAGGAAAAAAGATGGTGCCCCTGTCCCCGGTGCGACAACTTTAAAAAGCAGACATAGAGTGAAATGGTTAAACACCTACAGAAGTGGGGTTTTAAGCCTAATTATACAGTGTGGAATTTTCATCGTTAGTCTGCCCAACGTGCAAGAGATGAGGGGGGTCGTCATCACATCAACGAGCATGGTACATGATCAAAGACAATGTGCAAGACTTTGATGATGCTTGGGATTCGGACGATGAGATGGACAGATCTGTAAAGGCATTCTATGAAATGTTGGAGTCTTCAAAATGTCATCTCCACGAGCACACTGAGCTTTGTTAGCTCGATGCCATCACGCAAGTAATGGCTCTGAAGGCTCAATTCAACCTAGGCAGAGAATGCTACAACACGATGATGACAATATTTGGAAGCTTTCTACCCAAAGGCCATCTACTGCCTGCAAACATGCACCAGTCGGACAAAATCCTCCATGTACTTAAGAACTAAAGATGACCTATGAGAAGATAGGTGTCTATGAGAATGGATGTGTCTTATTTGGGCTTGGTTATGCGGACATGAACTATTGTCCCATTTGCAAGTCTTCGAAATATGTTGTCATAGACAACGGTATGCGTGAGAAGATGCAGACAAAAATCCCTATTAACGTTCTTTGCTATATGCCAATCGTACCAAGACTTCGACGTCTTTTCATGGTCGAAGAGGTGGCCAGACATATGACATGGCACAAATTGGGCAAAAGAACCGAACTAGATGCAGATGGAATCGGATGTTGGCACACACTTCACACGCTTTTACGTGGAAGCATTTTGATGCATTACATAAGGAAGCAATAGATCCAAGGCATCCTCGAGTCGCCATGAGCACAGATGGGTTCAATGTGTTTGGTATGACGGCAACCCAATACAGTTGTTGGCCTATATTTGTCATTCCACTCAATCTCCCCCCCCCCCAGAGAGATTATGAAAAGAAAGAACATTTTCCTAATGTTCATAAATCCAAGGCTCAACTATCCGGGGAAGAATATGAATGTGTACATGCAGCCACTTAAGGATGAATTGCAAGAAGCTTGGGATAATTGGATCAGTACATACGACACCGCTAAAAAAACTTGAAAATGCATGTGTGGTACAAGTACTCGACGCATGACTTGCCGGCGTATACCCTATTCATTGGCTGGTGTGTGCATGGAAGATTCTCGTGCCCCACATGCAATGCAGCTCTTTAGTTCTGTTGGCTGTAGGCGGGTCGCAAGTTTTCTTGCTTCGACATGCATAGATAGTTCCTGGATCCTCACCATAAGTTTAGAAAAGACAAGAAGAATTTCATCAAAGGTAGAGTTGTCAAAAACTCTGCACCAGCCGCATTGACAGGCCAATAGATCTTGGATCAGTTAAATGCTCTCGAGCCAGATCCAAAGTGTCCCGGGTATTTCAATGGGTATAATACGGAACACGCATGGACTCACAAGTCATGCTTATGGGATCTGCCTTACTTCATAGACCTCCTTTGCCCACACAACATCGATGTGATGCACACTGGAAAGAATATCGCCGAGGCCATTTTTGGTACATTGTTCGGCATAGAGGGTAAGTCAAAGGATAATAAGGCTAGAACAGATCAGGAGGCTCTATGTGACAGACCGTTACAAAACATGCGACAAGCGAAAGGAAAGCGGAACTAGACAAAGCCAAAGGCATGGTTCAATATTGGAAGGTCGGCTATGAGGGAAATGATCTTGTGGGTGAAAATGCAGTTGATGTACCCCGATGGTTATGTAGAGAATCTAAAGAGGGGAGCGTGTCTTGACAAACTAAAAATATTTGGTCTCAAGAGTCATGATTGGCACATATGGATTCAGCGGGTAATGTCGGTGATGCTACGTGGCTTTATCCCTGAGCATGAACGGCTAGTAATGGCAGAGCTGGGCTATTTCTTCTATTCTCTTTGTGCGAAAGAACTATCGTCTAGCATGCTAGATGAAATGGAAGAGTTGGCGTCGAGGTTGATCTGCAAGTTAGAGAAGATCTATCCACTTGGCTTCTTTAATCCAATGCAGCATTTGATTTTGCATCTCATGGCCGAAGGAAGATTGGGCAGGCCACGCAAAATCGTTGCTGCTTCGCAACTGAGAGGATGCAGAAGACACTTTGAGCAAAATGTAAAAATAAACATAGAATTGAAGCATCGATGGCCGAGGCATTCACTACTGAGGAGGTGACAAACTTCGTGAAAGCACACTACAAACCCAAAAGTCATCATTTGCATAATCCGAAGCCTTGGTACAATGATGGCGACCCTAAAAAAAGTCGATCCAACCTCATCCTATTCAAAGGTAAGCTCACACAAGTCGGTGCTTTGAAAGCAAAAGTATTGGATGTCGATGAATGGCGGACCATTTCGTTGTATATCTTCAACAACCTAGCAAAAGTGCGGCCGTACATCGAGTAAGTTCTCGGTACGTTATTGTTTTGCAACTTGTAATTCCTTAGAACTGCTCTTATTCCCGGATATTTGATATAGTTGATACGTCGCCAAATTCTCGGATGGAGCGGTCATCAAAAAGGATTCCGTCAAAGAGTATGAGCTCCTGGCGAAGCATGGAGGAGGCTATCCCGGTTTCATCTCTTGGTTCAAACAAATGGTAATTACCATTAATGGACCATTTCATTTCATGTATAATTTGTGGCTAATGCAACAATCCTTTCGTATTAAACTTGTAGGCTAATTCGGAGTCTATAATGCCGATTTGAGGCAAGGCGCTAATGGTTTTGACTATAAGGTCCGTTCATTTGACAGATACGACATCAACGGGTATCGCTTTCGTACCTTTGGCAAAGAGCTCTCTATGCCCGACCTAAAGACTACAAATTGTTGTGCCTGCTATCGGCAAAGGTAGTACAAAGTACTACGAGTTGAAGCAATTTATGAACTTCTATTCTATGGTGAAAACCCACTAAACGTCGTAGTCTTCAAATGTCATTGGTTCCAGCCGAAGGAGACTAGAAGGACTCATGAACATATAGAGCTAGTTGAAATCAAACAAAGCACCCATTTACATGTTCCTAATGTCTATATTACAGCTCAACAGGTGACCCAAGTTTTCTATCTACCGTGGGCCTGCCAAACTGATCCAAATCTGAAAGGTTGGGATGTCGTTTATGAAGTGCCGCCACGTTTTAGACCACCTCCCCTCAATGAAGAGGATTATGAACCTCACAAGAACCTAGACACATATGAAGGAGAATTCTTCCAAGAATCACGTATTTGCAAAAAAAAACTTTTCAAGAACCGCTCTACTTCACCCCCGAAACATTGAACTAGAAAACGACAGTGAACCGACTTAACCCCTGAGCCAGAACAGGAAGAGCCGGAACAAGAAGAGGTTACTGATGCGGATGACCTGTAAATGCTTAACCGATTACATAAAGGGGGCCTTCCACACGTTGTTCCTGATAGTGATGATGATCATGCATTTATTGATGATAGTGATGCTGATGATGCATTTATTGATCCCAAAAAAATATAGACGATCAAGATTATTATTAATTCATGTCAAGTAATCAACTTCTAGTTCATGTTAGGTATATGATGATAGACTTAAATTATATACATTTTATTATTCATGTCAGTATTCCGTTTTATGTTGTACTAATTTCGTTTACTATTTGTCATCGTAGTTGTTGAAAGATGGTGGGAAAGGGTCGAGAGTACTCCACGGCTCCTTCGTCGGAGGGTGGTGGGATGGGTACTTCCATTCATGCCGACTCTCTTTGGAGAGCGTTGCTCTCTAGTCTGCATACACCGGTGCTCGCTTCTTCGTCGACTCCGTGAGAGGAGATCGGGGGAAGAAGAGAAGTAGTAGAGGTACACGTGGGGGAGGAGGCCGCGAAAAAGGTAGGGTGGCCGATACGCCTTCCTTGCCGCCACCCCCAGCTGATTCACCCGGGCATAGGACTGCAAGGGTGGACCCATCTAAGGACGAGGCTATGTGGACTCCGGTCCACGAGCCTCGGGTCAATGAGCCTTCGACCTACGAGACTCCTGTCCCAGAGGCTTTATCCCACGAGACTCCGAAGTAGAGTAGGGATGAGGGCACGTCCAGGCAGACCCCATGGGATACCTGGCCGTAGGATCCTAATGGCTATGCTGATGGTAGCTTGGATCATTTTTCTGATAGTGATGAGGAGGTGGCTGAGGGGGCACCGTCTACCTGCGTGGTAGTACACGGCTCCCGCCCGTGTTGGCGACCCGTGAGCTAAGTTGGTCGATTAGGCCTGATGTGGACAAGTAAGTGCATGTACTATGTTTTAACCTTTTGCCTTCACATTTTTTTCAAATATCTAATGTGTGTTGGCTTTCTCATAATGCAGGGGCTGGCATCACCCCAAGGATGCCTGCAGGCCCAACTGCGTCCTTGGTGTCCTTATCAGGCAGAACTTCCCGGGGTTTGTCATGTTGCCCGGTGAGGGTCAGGCTCGAGAGTTAGGAATGACCTGGGATCACTACTTGGCTGCACCGGCCCCACCGGTGGAGAGGATCGATAGTGTTTTGTGCCACACGAGGGCGGACCTGGTTGTCAGCATTCCGGGAACGGGGTTACCCAGACCTGCCTACCTGCGGCCCAGGGCGTGGCCCACTTCATCAACCAAGTAGGACCGGGCGCGGCCCAACTCGAGACAAGGCCCTCGCGAGGGCCCTAGCCTCGCGAGGAAGAGCAGCGAAAAGACCCGCAAAGGATGGGCCTCCTCAGGACCCCTCCGGAGCGGTGGAGGTTTCTATGCAAGGCCCGGCCTTGGGAGTCAAGGGTGACGCAAGGAAGGATAGGCGAGCACCAATGCACTAGGCGACATAGTTTCCCCTTTGGTGCAAAGGGAGCAAGGACGTACGCAGGTTCCCAAAGCGTGCCCCAAAGGTTTCCATTCTGATGCAAGAAGACCACAACCACCCGTCCCGTGGGGCGCATGTCGCTGAGTCTATCCCTGCGGCGTTGATAGCTACTTTGCAGGCGAAGACCACCTTTGGGTAGGGTGAGCACGAACCCCTGTCCCCCGTCAAAATTGGCCGTTGTGGGATCCCTTCCCGCCATGGCGATAAGGGAAGAGGACCCGGGCCACCACTATATAGAGAGAGTAGGCTACTTCGTAGAGGCGGATCCCAACCCAATCGACCGACTCCATCACTCATCGACCACCAAACCACAAGGAGCCTCGAACACCACTAAGAGTCCTCGGGAGGCCCTGATACAATGTACTTGTTAATCCACCTCACCTCCTCGAGAGGCAATCCACTAAAGCAGGAGTAGGGCATTACGCTTCGCAACGGCCCAAACCTGGGTAAACTGTCGTGTTCATCTTCTTCCTCGTGATCGTGCGAGCTCGTCGTTGTGTCCATCGAGTAGCGAGCTAGGGTGACGAGGCTACAGGGATCTTCACACATGCCCATGTGTTCAAACCTTAAAGGTTTTGGGGAGCCCGAAATCTGACATTTGGCACGCCAGGTAGGGGGCATGTCGGAGTCTCCCTCAAGCCAAGATCTCCTCCCACCTTGCCGCTACGATGTCTAACACTCGTCAAGCCCGCGCCGAGCACCTTGCCACCCGTGTTGCCCAGACGACGCCGGTGGGCCGCGCTGGTGCATGCAGGTGACCTTCGCCGGTGGCGAACGCCGCCACGGGCCGTGATGCCCACGAGCAACAAGACTCCTCCAAGCCGGTCACCATGCAGCGCGACGGCCACACCACCACTCTGTCGATCGTCCCAGCCTCCGGTTCGTCCTCCCATGTTCGGCCAGGGCCGGTGCGTGTCCAGGGCGTACTCGCCATGGCTAACGAACTGCTTCGCTATCGCCCCACTCCCAACCACTAGGACGACTGTCTTCGGTGCATAGCGGAGCTCGTTAGCGCTGTCGGCGAAGCCTCGGTGCTCTCCTACTCGCTTCGACCCCAACCGTCCATGGCTCACGATGTGGTACAAGACGCGCAGCCTCCTCCTCCGCGACGCGATGCCGACCCCGAGCCCAGCCGAGATGCGAACCCAGATGGAAAGAGGAAGAAAGGCAGGACGATGGGGTTGGGGGCTTCCAGGAAATTAGGGCGGTGGCCTGTATCATGGGCGGTTCCCAGGCCCCAACAACGAACCGTGCCTTCAATCAATTCGCATGGGAGGTGAATGCGGCTCTCCCGAAGCCTGAAGCGATGTGACCCCTCAATTGGTCCCAGACCGCCATCACCTTCGACTCAAGCGATCAGCTCGGGTGTTCGTTCATGGCCGACAAGCTCCCCATGATGTGTACCCCAACCATCAGCAATGTTCTCATCACCAAGACCCTCATCGACAATGGGGTGGGGCTCAACGTCCTCTCCATAGAGACCTTCGAGATGCTCCAAGTGCCATACGAACAGCTCATGCCAACTAAGCCCTTCTCGAGGGGTCATAGACGGGTCTACCATACCAATTGGGCAGGTGTGTCTGCATGTCACCTTCGGCAGGCGCAAGAACTACCACACCGAGATCATCGTCTTCGACGTCGCGCATATCCACCTTCCGTACAATGCGATCCTTGGTACCCGGCTCTCACCAAGTTCATGGCAGTAACTCACCAGGGCTACAACGTCCTGAAGATGCCAGGGAGTGGTGGCGTCATCGCCATTGCTTGCAATGAGAAGGACGCTGTTTGCACCCTCGAGCATGCTTACTGCGCTGCAGCGGCTGAGCGCTCAGACAACGAGGAATACACACTGACCCGTGAGGAACCACGCAAGAACAAGAAGCAACTCCTCCCCATAGGGCGTCCTGCAATTCAGCCTTTGTGCTCAGGGATGGGGCCCCGCATCCTATTGCATAGGAAAGCACGCTCGGCGCTCCTCTTGGGCCAGGCCCGGGGGCTCCCACTGGGGAAGTTTCTGGCTTGGTGAGTGAGGCAAGAGAGGTGCTCGAGCACAACCTGAAGTCACCCTCCAACGCGTGCCAGCTCGACCTGGGATCATGGCGCGTGTGGCCCAGTTCGCGAGAGTCTGTCCTCAGAGCGATCGAAGAGCTTCGGGGAGCCCAGGCCATGCGAGGCGAGGACTGCCCTGCACCACCAATCGCAGTCGCTGTCATCGGCATGGTCGATCAGCCACGCGTCTGCATCAATGCGCTCGCGGTCAACAGGGCCGCGGCTCAAGGCCCCTTCTGGCCAGCACGTGCAGATCATGGATGGGTCTACCCGAACACCTATGTCTGCATGCCCTTCGGGCTGGCAAATGTAGGCGTCACCTTTTGGCGCCTTCATCGAGCCACGTTCGTGCCTTGCCTGGAAGGGCGCGGCAAGGAGCTGGAGGAGGTGCTCGGACCAAGCATAGGTTCCGACCCTCGGGAGACGACGGACCCGTGAAGGTCGCAGTCGTGGAGGCGGGAGAGCGGGCAATGACGGTGGCCTCGGCTATTCAGCGGCATGGCCGCCAGGTGACTTTTTGTTGGCTATTGCCACGTAATTTTTTGGTTCACTCTGTCCAAGGGTGCCCACTGGGTCGCATGATCTTCAGGTGATCAGGGTGTGCCCCTGCCATTGCTTCGTTTATGCATGTTTCAATAGTTCTTGTGCACCTATTCTGCGTCCTGACGCTCTACCTTACTTGCATCGCTGGGCGGTCGACCCCTCGCTTGGGGGCTCCGGCCGCGGTGCGTCGCCTCAGCATGGAGTCTCGGGAGGCCTCCCGACGAAGCAGTCGATGGGGTGGAATGGGGGACGCTCGAGCGTCAAAGGGGGCTCCTGAGCATCGAACCTCAGGAGCCTTACCGGTCATAAGTCCACTCGCCCCCCCTAATGTCGTCCTTGGTTTTCGGTCGGAATCAGGAGTGGCGGGGCCTCGCCCCGTGCAGTGCGTCCTTGGTTTCTGGTCGTGCCTAACGATGGTGGGGAAATGTGCGGGGCCAAGACCTATCGACGTAGAGCCACTTGAGCATCGAAGGGGGCTCTTCAAGAGCCTTACTGGTCGTAAAGCCACTCGCCCCTTGATATCGTCCTTGGTTTCCGGTCGGTGTCAAGGGTGCCAGGGCCTGACCCCGTACATGCGTCCTTGGTTTCCGGTCGATGCTGCGGTGGTCGGGAAATCTGCGGGACCGGGACCTGCAGACGTAGAGTGCCAAAAGGACCCCAACCTGCCTCACTCCCGGGGAAGAAGAAGCAAGCGAGGTGTCAAATGGCCCCATCTACAAGAAGATTCAGGCGCAAACCGTTTTTGAGGTAGGGACACTCGCGAGGCCAAAGCGTCCTCGTGACCTCCCAGATACACCTCCTAGTTCTACTGTGCCGGCCATGCGTACAAACTCTATGGGTTGTACATGCCCGGGGGCCCCCGAGGACGCAGAGGGGTCCCTTCCCACGCAATGTGGCAGCCACAGCCCAGCGCTGGCGGAGAAGTCAAGACGGTCCACCAATGACTATGCCCACGCAATGTGGAAGCCACAACTCTATGCTGGCGATCAACACGGTCCACCAATGACTATGCCCACGCAAGGTGGAAGCCCCACACCCGGTGCGGTGGGATAAACAACTGAGGGCGCCCAAGTGGCTGCATCAAACCTCAGGAAGGACCCTCGCGGCCCCTTTCTCGCTTCGTTCCCCGAGGATGCACACGTGAGGGGGCTGCATGGGGCTACTACCGGCTAAGCCTGGTACACGCCGCCTTCCTAGGTCTGCCAAACCTAGTATTCACGCGCCCATCTCTGGAAAAGCTAGCGAGGAAAGGTATGGGAGCCACTCGTACGTCAAGCGGGACTCCTAAGCACAGCGACTCAGGAGCCTAACTAGACACGTAGCCCCTCACACCTTGGACCGTCCTTGGTTTTGGTCGGCTCAACGGTGGTTGACGTATGCAAGGGCCGGGCCCTGCCGACACAGAGTCCAAAGCGCTCAAAAAGCTGCTCAGAATCCCTAGGGCGGAGGCTGAAGCTCGCACGTCAAGGGGGACTCCTGAACATCGGGACTCAGGAGCCTAACTGGACCCATAGCCCCTCGACCCTTGGACCGTCCTTGGTTTCCGATCGGCCCAATGGTGATTGAGGTATGCACGGGACGACCCCTGCCGACACAGAGCGTTGAAGGTGTTCGGAAGTTTCAAGTTATTTCAATCCTCACCATGTTCCCTTCATGAGGGATGCTCGCACGTCAAGGGGGACTCCTAAGCATCGCGAATCAGGATCCTAACTGGACCCGTATCCCCTCGCCCCTTGGACCGTCCTTTGTTTCCGGTCGGCCCAACGGTGACTGAGGTATGCGCGGGACGGGCCCTGCCAATGTAGAGCATCATAGCAAGCAAGAAGGAAACAAGGCGAAGAAAGCAATCATGCAGTCCAACAGTTATTACAAGCATTAGAAGTTTTTACAAACACAAATGAGTTTAGCACCTCCATGAGGCACGATGTGCATTGCGGGAAAGGAGTAGGAGGAAGGAATCAAGAGAAAACTCCTCCACCGTTCATCCCACCCTCAGGGGACTCATCATCGGCATTGCTGGCGTCGTCTTCCCCATCGCCAGCCTCAGCAGCGTCCGGAGGCGGAGAAACCATGACGCGGTTGAACCTCTTCACCAGCGCCTCCACGACGCCCCTCACCACTGCCGTGGCGCTGGCGCGGACCTCAGAGGCGATCGGGAAGATCACGGAGTCAAAGTCGAACCCCGGCTCACGAAGATGAAGATGGCTGAAGACGCGCGTCACGCCTTTGAAAAGAGGTCGCGGCACTCACAGTCAAAGACCCTATCCACCTTGACGATGGCGTCCTCCAGCGCCTCGACGAGCTTCGAAGCAAGCATCGCGAAGCTGCTCTCCTGAGCGGCCAGAGGATCCGCGAACCCATCTCGGCAGAGGGCGTGGAGCGCCTTGAGAAGCTAGAGCTTGACGGCAAGGAAGGCGCTCAGCTCTATGGCCTTTTTCTCCTCGGCCACGGCAATAGCTTCGTCCTTGGTGTCAAGAAGGATCTTCCTCGAAGCAATCTCCTTCTCATGCGCGTCCAGGCACGCTCGCTCTACGTCCTGGCGGGTCGCCACCTGAGATAGCTCGGTTTCCTGAGCGGCAAGCTTGGCCTCGCAGGCCTTGAAGCCTTCCGTCCGCTGACAAAGTTGCACCGCAAGCTTGGCCTGTTCCTCCTGGGGGGTCTTCAAACGGGCCTCCACCTCCTCGTGCGCGGCGCGAGCGGCCGTGGTTTCCTCCTCGCTTGTCACCGTGGCAACCGCGGTCTAACCCCACATCACCATAGTAGCAGCATCAGCCCAAAGCCACCCTGAGAGGAGCTCAAGGCGTCCACCCACGAGGCGATCAACGACACTCCCGAAGGCATCCCGAACCTGACCCAGAGCAGCAAAGGCCCCATCCAGGATGTCATGGACAGGCACCAGAGGTGTCAAGGTCTCCCCCTGAGAAGTCCCCAGCATGGTCCCAGGGGGCGCCCTTGGGGAAATGGCGCTCGGTGACCATAGACACGGCCAAATCGGCAGGCAGCAAGCCCTCAGGGGTTGGCCCTCCGGACGTCGGCGTGACCACGCCCCCAAGGGTAGGAGTGATCACGTCAACAAGCATCGGGGGCTTAGGGGGGTCAGCGATGGGGGCCTGAGGGGTCGCCTCGCGAGCCCTATCTTCTTCAGCAGCAGCAGGCGGCGTGTTGGCAATGGCAGGTGGCGCGTTGGGAGTCGCCTTTGGCTTAACGCCCACCTTCTTCTTCCTCATATTCAACATAGCGACATCCCTGGTCACCAAGCAAGGGGAGGTCAGCAGCGCACAAGCCATAGACGTGTCAGCCAAGCCAAGTCGGGTCACTTACTCCTCGACATCGACCCACTTCCTCTTCCTTTCCGTCTCAGCAACAACGGGGGCGCCCGAGCTCCCCATGGAGAGGAGGCCACCGCGTAGAGGAGCAGAGTTGCCGCGGAGGAGATCGCTAGGGACCCATCCTTGCCCACCTTGTCGGCGGGTTGTGATTCGAGCGGGGGCGACACCGACGCCTCAGTCGTCTTGCCAGCAGAGGCAGAGTGCACCGGAGGAGACTCGACGCCGTGCTTTTGGGGAGTCGACACGCACGCGGACCGCGTGGCGCGAGGGGCTAGCCCTTGCCCCCTGGAGGCCTTAGCGGCGCGTGAGAAGCCCGTAGCAGAAACTTCACCAACGTCGTCGTCATCTTCAAGCTCATGGAAAAGGGTACCCTGCGACGGGGGGCGCCCTCGCCGGGCCATTGGTTGCGATCCTCTCAGAGTCTTCCCCACACGAGGTATCGCCGGAAGACACCACCACCGGACCAGGGCCCTTAGCTGGGAAAAGCACCAGCTCATTGAAGACAGGCATCACGGCAACCAGGTCGGCCCCGTTGTCGTGGTAGTACAATGGATCGTGAGCCTCGGGAAGGTCACCGGGGTCACCGCCGAGCAAGGTCTCCATAGCCCTGGTCAGTTCCCCGGGGGATATGCACGCGGACCGAAGCCTGAGGTTGTCGCCGCTGCCCTGATAGTCCCACAAGGGCCTAGAATGGGCCTGAAGGGGCGCCAGGCGCTGCACCAAGAACTCCTTCACTATCATTCCACCAATCAACTTCTTGGCGCTGATATCGTGGGTGAAGCGCTCCAGAACGGGCTCGTCCCGAGGGTCGGAAAGCTTCACGAATCTCCATGCAGAAGTCTTCTCCGGAAACCCCTTTGGAAGATCCAACCAAGGGTTGGTGTCCTTGAGATCCATAAGGACCCAGCGGTGCCTGAAGTTCTCCACTTTCCTCCCGGCCTTCAGGAGCATGTTGCCGCTCTGGACTACAATGAAAGAGACACATGTCGACCGTTGGGCACCGTCATGCAAGCGCAAGCGGAAGAAATGACGGAAGAGGGCTACCGAAGGCTGCACGCCCATGAAGGCCTCACAGTAGAAGGCGAAGACAGACAGGAGCAAGATGGAATTGGGCTGGAGGTGAAGGACCTGGATCCCGTAGTGGTCAAGGATGGCGGTGAAGAACGCAGAAAAGGGCGGAAGACAACTTGGAACGGATGAAAAGAACTCTGAAAAGGAACATGAGGATTGATCTTGCAAATATTGGAGATTATTGAATATCTTGAAGAGCAGCGCACCGGTTGAAAAGAATTGATATTACAACGTGATTGAGCAAGAGAATTAGCATTCCCACACAAATATGAGAACACCGCTTAGGAAATATGAAATCACCACTTGATATCGAAGCAACTGGAATTACCATACTCCAACAAAACAAAGGATGAGGCTTACGAAACAAGCCAGAACAAATTCATGACAGAGATTTTGTCAAACATTTTCGTGGTAAGGTTCGCACGGGATCGATCATACATTGGATTGTCATATTGAAATGACGCTCGAATATGCTCCCTAGGCGTAGTGAACTACAAGGCTTGACGAAGCATATCTGATGACATATATCGAGACCGTCCTCTGTAAGAAAGACCGTGAACAAACGAATCCACTAGATATCGAACCCCAACCTACCATCACGATCTGTTGGCACATACCTTAGGTAACTAGTTGAATTCCCACCTAAGAACTCCTGAAATCTTTCTGGTTATGCAATCTGGTGTTGGGGATACAAGGAGGAAAATATCTCACACAACTAACAAGCCCTACACCCCAATTGTATCCATCCTTCAACACATAACCAAAGGCTTCGGAACTCCATCTATCTCGGACCCTCGAAAACACAGCGATACCAAACATGGCAGTACCCCGAACGCCTCCCAAGTACTGGGTGACTCCGGCCTTATCTCGCCAAGAAAAGTATTGAAGTAATTTTGAACAACCTCCGTCCTGAGACACTAAGGAATCTAAATGATAACGATGTGTCAAGAATCCCATGGAGCTCAACTCCCCATAAGAAATCAAGTCAGACAGGAGGCACCAAGACAGAACTCCTTCACATCGGCATCATATAGTTTCCAAAATACCCACGTGATCCTAAAAAACATTTGGGTGGGAAGAGGGTAGAATAAAAATTCCTAAGTCGTAATTCCTCACGAGAGCATAGAAGCGGAGTAAAAAGAATCCTACTCTCCGATATAACTAGACTCAAAGTAGTTTTTTACTAGACTCGACTCGGCCAAGTTCGATCAATCAAGAGGGCTCCTAGGTCGGTACAGGCTCTAATACCAACTTGTCACGCCCAAGATGCGATCTTATCCTTATTTTTGGCATGAGGGCCTCGACGGGGATAGAAGCACATCTCGTCGTGTTGCAAGAATGGATATCATTACAAGTACATGTACAGAAGAGATGAGAATATGGAATTGTCTTACACTCACCACAAGCTACAACAAGATCACATCAATACAACAACATATTCAAACATCTTACAGAAGAGAAGGGTCCGACTATGGCCGAAAACAAACGACAAAATGACATCCATCCTTGCTATCCTAGGCTGCCACCTCGAACCCATCCTAGATTGATGAAGAAGAAGAACTCCAATTCAAACAACAATCGCGCTCATGACAAATCATCTCATTAGTTGTACCTGCAACTGTTATTGGCGAATCTGTGAGCCACAGGGACTCGGCAATCTCATTTCCAAGGGTATCAAGACTATTAAAGCTTAATGGGTGAGGTATGGTTAAGTGGTGAGGCTACAGCAAGCGACTAAGCATTTGTTTGAGTGGCTAACTTACGAATACATAAAGTAAAGTATTGTGGTCTACGCATAATGGACTTGAACTAGTAATGATCACTAACTGATCCTGAACACCTACTTACGTCAAACATAACCCCACTGTGTTCTCTGTCGGATAAGGACTCACGAGAAGATACAGTCACGGTTACACACATAGTTGGTGTATTTTATTTGAGTTTACTTCAAGTCTGTCATGACCGGGTGTTAAACAAAGTATCCAAGTTTCCCACATAACTGTGGGCACAGCTTTCCGAAAGATTTAACCCTACAGGGGTGCTCCAACTCATCCATCACAAATTAACCACACGTAGCGGGAATAACCTCGACCACGGATCTCATGATCTTCCTAGGCAATTCCACAGGAAATCCGCAACCTCGAGATAGCCTGAAGTATTTTCGGAATTCCTCACTCATAACGTTCGAGAAAGGTAAAACAAATCTAGCAAGGCCGCCTGACGTCTCGACAAACCCGATAGGAGCCGCGTATCTCGTTCTCAGGACACGACAGATAAGAGGATCATACAGTGGCCTGATAGACACCTCCCGAGTTACCCGGGTTGGCCGCGCATAGTGCTCTAGTTTGGACCAACACTCATGAGGAGCACTAGCCGGGTTGTTGATTAATTATCCACGGGGTCCAGAAACTCCCTATGCAAGTTTATTAGTTATTAGCCAAATGTAGTACCAATGTTGGGCCTTGCTAGACAAGCTTTATCCTAAAACGAAAATCAAGGGGGTCCCCATAACAACCCCGAGCATGTTAGGAGCGCTCAATTATGGAACATAGCACCGGTTCACAAGTAACTAGGGCGGCAAAAGTGGAACAAAACACTGAGCAAAAGGCCAAGCCTTCCACCCTTTACCAAGTGTATAATTGCATTAAATTAAATAGCAATAATATTGTGATATAAAAAGAATGTCCATGTTGTCACATGGAAGCAATTGCACCTGCATCTAGAAACGCTGGGTTGAGCAAGCGGTAACATAGCCAAACAATGGTTTGTTGGGATGTGGAGGGGTTAGAGGCTTTTCATGGCAATGTTGGGAGGCTTGACAAACAAGTGGTAGGTAGCGAGACATAACGACAAAAGCTGGACAACTAGCATGGCAATGATAGTAGTGGTATCCAGCGAAATGTGTAATCTTGCCTGAGATCCCGCTTGGTAGAAGCACAAGTCCATGAAGAAAGACGAGCCAACGTAATCGAACGAATCCTCACACTCTGAACGCTTTCGAAACACTATCGAGAAGAAGAAATCCGGAAACAACAATCAACACACAGTACACCACAACATATGCATGACGTGATGCGCAAACAAATATGGTGCATGCCCGGTTTAAATATGCAAGGCATGACAAACCACATCAAACAACTACTACACATTAAAGTGAAGCTCAATATGCAACGAGTTGCATATTCACGCAACTCCACGTTTGAATTACTTAGTTCATTCCCGTTTAGGTACATGTCAATGTAAAATGTTGTTATACATGGCAAGAGGTGAGCAAGAACAACTGTATCATCTAGGCATTTTAAATGAGGCTGGAAGCAACGAATAACAATTCCGGAATCACCTCCTATGCATATTATGAATTTGTTCCAGATCTGTCCTAACACAATTTTAGAGTTTTTAAACAGTAAAATAAATGTCACCATGTGATTCTACATGTTTTTCTAGTCAAGTTACATATATAAAACATTTGCATCGGAGCTACGGGTTATTAGTTATGAAATAAATCATTTTACATGGCATTTATGAAAATTGCATGAAAACAGCAAGTTAAACATTTTAAACACATGTGAGATTTGGAAATTATGAATCTACATGAAATTCTAGTCATTTTACATATATAGACCATTTTAATCCGATGAAGGGTTTGTGAGTTATTACCATTCTAACACAAGGGCATAATCTGAAAAAATGCATGTTGACAAATTCGCAGAACAACAAAAAACCTTATACGGGCCGAATCTGAATAGTATACTGCACAGAGGTGGGCGCAAGATAGTTACACGGCGCCCATGGTGCGATATAGCATGCGAAGCAGGTGGGCTCGGGGAAGCTCACCACGGGCCATGGCCCGGTCGCAGGGCAAGGCAGGCGCGGCTCGAGCTGGGCCTTGGCACACGCTGGGCTGCGGTGCTGGAAGGCCCATAGGGGCGAGGCGGGGAGTGAGTGAGGCGTCGCTGCTCGTTCTCGTCCCGCTCGAGCGGAGGCAGCGACACCGGCGGTCAACAGCGCGACGGCCGACGGGGCAGGAGGTCCGGCGGGCGTGGGGACGGCGGATCTAGAGGTGAGGCGGTCGTATCCGGCCGAGGGGATCTCGGATCTGGGCAGCGGCGGACGAAGGGCCGGTGGCAGAGCTTCTGGGGCGGCCATGGTGGTTCCTGGCATGGAAGAGAGAGAGAGAGAGAGAAATGAGACGAGGGAGAGATGGAGACGAAGGGGAGGAAGGGACGCGCGAGGTCTGGCCTGGTCCGGCGAGACGACGGCCTCCGGGGGCTCTGGCGAGGGGGCGGGGCGCGGAGGCGCGGCCGCTCGGGGGCGGAGCCACGGGAGATCGAGGCAGGGCGCGCTCAGGCGCCTGTGGGGGAGCAGCGGTGGCGCTTCGGGCCCGGGCGGGCCTCCAGATGGGCCTGAGCGGGCCCACGCAAGGTGGGAGGCGACTGGCTGTGGTGCAGATCCCTAGGTGGCTAGGGTTGGTCCAAAAATGGCTAGGGGTTGCCTATTTATAGAAAATTGAGGCTAGGGTTAGCAGTTTTTGTCCGTTTTCAGACCGTTCGATCTCGATCGGATGGCCCGGAAGCGAAGGGGGCTAGCTAGGTGGTAGTGGGCCGTGTAGAGGGGGTGTGGGCTGAGGAGAGAGGGAGATATGCGGCCCGTTACATGTTTTGAAATATCGAAAACGTCTGTGATAACTCATGACCGCACTCGTATGCTTGACCGTGCGGGTATCAAATGACCTCCGATTGCGGCGAAATTTGGCAGGTGGTCTACATATAATATAACAAGATCGCATGCCAAGTTTCAAGCCAATCCGAGAATATTTTATGCGCACTTTAAAAACAAATATTTTAATCGATGTCGCGGGTGCGTGCATGTGTGGTTGGCCTTGAAACGGTCAACGACACGAACGGAGAGAACCGGCAACTACTCACGGATGCAAGTTTTTGAAAACGAGTGACGACACTATGCATATGATGCGAATGATGCGATGATGAATGCAACAATCAAACGAAACACAGATGAGAATGGAATAAACGGGAATCTTCTGGAGCGTCGGTCTCGGGCTGTTACAATGAAGTTCTCCACTTTCTTCCCAGCCTTCAAGAGCATGTTGCCGCTCTGGACTGTGACGAAAGAGACACATGCCAACCGTTGTGCGTCCTCATGCAAGCGCAAGCTGAAGAAATGACGGAAGAGGGCTATCGAAGGCCGCACGCCCATGAAGGCCTCATAGTAGAAGGCGAAGACGGACAGGAGCAAGATGGAATTGGGCTGGAGGTGAAGGGCCTGGATCCCTAATGGTCAAGGATGGTGGTAAAGAATGCAGAGAAGGGCGGAACGAGCCCGGCAAAGATTTTGTGCAGGACGAAGGGGTAGACCGCCTTGGACAAGGGCCATTTCCTCGCGGAGCCACCCCAGATCAAGGTCCGCCCTTTCTCGTTGGACCCATCCGCCATCCGTGGAAGCACGGGGAAGAGGTCCTCGTCCTTGGCAATGGTAGACCCCAAGAGCGCTGGCGAGGTGGGAGCAGAGGCAGAGCTCTGCGCCTCTGGCTTCGGCTTGCCGGCAGGAGCCATCACAGGGATGGCAGGGTCGAAGCGGCAAGGAAGGAGACGGAGTAGCGCAGGTCTGGGGAGGCGCCTGCTAGAGCGGAAGACTTGGGAAGCGAGAGCAGGAGCACAGGAAGGGAAAGCAATAATGGCCCAACGTTAGAAGTCAGGCTCTTGGCAATTCGAGCAGAGGCCAAAAGGGCGATGGCACCCAACATCAAGCCGCACAACACGTGCCAAGCCTGGCCCGTAGGCGTATGGGGCCCGCAGCGCTCCTGGCCGCCCTTGGGACTCCACCCCAAGGACGGCCCGAGCATGCCGTGGGCCTCGGGGCAACTGTCGGCGTTTTGGGAACGAGGGTACCCAGACCTGCGTGCCTGTGGCCCAGGGCATGGCCCACTTCATCAACCAAGTAGGACCAGGCACGGCCCCACTCGAGACAAGGCCCTCGTGAGGGCCCTGTCCTTGCGAGGAAGAATAGTGCAAAGACCCACGAAGGATGGGCCTCCTCAGGACCCCTCCAGAGCGGTGGAGGTTTCTATGCAAGGCCCGGCCTCGGGAGTCAAGGGTGACGCAAGGAAGGACAGGCGACTACTAGTGTGCCAGGCGGCACAGTTTCCCCTTTGGTGCAAAGGGAGCCAGGACGTACGCGGGTTCCCAAAGTGCCCCCCAAAGGTTTCCATTCTGGTGCAAAAAGACCACAACCACCCGTCCCGCAGGGCGGATGTCATCGCTGAGCCTATCCCTGCGGCGTCAACGGCTACTTTGCAGGCGAAGACCGCCTTTGGGAAGGGCGAGCACGAACCCCTGTCCCCCTTCAAAATTTATCGTTGTGGGGTCCCTTCTCACCATGGCGATAAGGGAAGAGGACCCGGGACACCGCTATATATAGAGAGTAGGCTGCTTCGTAGAGGCAAATCTCAACCCAATCGACCGACTCCATCACTCATCAACCACCAAACCACAAGGAGCCTCGAACACCACTGAGAGTCCTCAGGAGGCCCTGAAACAATGTACTTGTTCATCCACCTCACCTCCTCAAGAGGCAATCCATCAAAGCAGGAGTAGGGTATTACGCTTCGCAGTGGCCCGAACCTGGGTAAACTGTCGTGTTCATCTTCTTCCTCGTGATCGTGCGAGCTCGTCGTTGTGTCCATCGAGTAGCGAGCAAGGGTGACGAGGCTACAGGGATCTTCGCACATGCCCCTGTGTTCGAACCTTAAGCGTTTAGTGGAGCCTGAAATCCAACAATGGTGATCGGGCAGTTTTTTGTAATTTCTCCTTTACACAATTAAAAATCAACAATAGCTAGTTATTGTACTAATTAGTGTTGTCTCATTAGATTGTAGGCCTTCTAGAGGTGTCAGGAGGGATACGAGGAGGCTGTGGCAGAAGTTAATTATAACCAATGCAGGCGCCTACTGCAAAACTTACGGCACGAGACTCGAGTGCAGGTTATTCGAGACTACTGCGCCTCATGGCGTATTAGGAAGGAGAAGTCGACGTGTTGCGGAAATAAGATGGAGAAGGATCATTGCATGAAGGTAATTACGTATTCTCAAGGCCTCGTACTTAGTTTCTTTCATTTGATTCGTACGCATGGCGCTCAAATATCTCTGTATTAACTTAGGTCCCCCGAGATGGTGTGCGGATAAGATGGATTGTTGGGAGGCGTTGGTGGATGGGTGGTGCTCAGAACAATGGCTAGCCTTCCACAAGAATGCCAAGGACCAGCGTGCCAAAATTGTTGGTGTGCCACACCATCAAGGGAGCGCCAACCTAAATCAATTTGGTCAGAATTGGGTATGTGGTTATTTTCATGATTCATGCAATTCATTCTTGATTCTAGCTTGGGCCCTTTACCAATACTTTGTTCCTCTCTCTCTCTTTTAGGTGCATCACGATAAAACAGAGGTGCCAGAGATGTATGACCTCTATGCGATGGCCCATACTGCCTCATACAAGAAGGTCAAGGCATTCTCTGAGTCTGACCTTGATCATCCTGAGAACTTCACCAACATCTCCTCCCACAACAAGCTTGTGAGGTACAGAGATGAGGGGAGGGCGAGGAAAGGTGAGGACTTTAACTCGAGCCAGGGGTCTATTGATCCAGAGCTGGTGATGATATCTGGCAATGGGAGGCCCCATGGCTCGATGGCCATTGGTGATGGCCTTATACATTGTCCTAGAACTCTTCAGCGGATCAAGACGCGCCAAACAAGCTCCTGTCCTGAGATAAGGCCTCGTCCATGGCCAGTTGAGCTCGCCAACAAGGTTAGTTATAAGGACTCAGATATTTTTCCTCATTACGTTGTGTGTGTGAAAAAAGATGATTACAACACTAACAAGGAGTTGTGTTGCAGGCTTCTATTCAGAAAGAGAGACACGCAACACAGGTGCTTATGGCAGCAAAGGAGGAGATAAAGTAGGGGCGGCTAGGTTGTTGGAGGAAGAGAGGGCATGGTCCGATGCGTCTTACCGGGCCATCTACGAGCTCTTCGTAGAAAGATTCTTCTTCGTATTTGTCAAAACTTGAATTTAACGTTTGTTTCATTAATAATGAATATCATTGACTTGTGAAAACCAAATGTGCAGACTATGTGTGAGAAGAATGGCCAGACTGCTCCGTCGATGCCAGTCATTACCACGACTACAACGGTGACTTTCATTTGAATGTAATGCTCTTTTCAGTGTCATCATGCTAACGAGACATTGTAAATCATATTTCGTGTAGCATGATACGTCTCCAACGTATCTAGAATTTATGAAGTATGCATGCCATATTTACAACAATTTTCTATGGTTTTTGTATGGTTTTATTAGAACTAACCCGGACTGAAGTTGTTTTCAACACAACTACCGTGGTGTCGTTTTTTTGTGCAAAAATAAAAGTTCTCGGAATGGGCTGAAAATTTATGGTGATTTTTTATGGACCAAAAGAGACCCCCGAAGCACAAGAGATGGGCCAGGAAGTTGACGAGGAGGCCACAAGCCCTCTAGGCGTGCTGTACCCCCCCCCCCCCAACGATGGTGCTTCGGGCTTGTGGGCCCCTCGGGCACCCCCTTGACGTGAGACCGACGCCAAAAATTCTTATAAATACTGAAACCTCCGAAAAGAACCCTAGATGGGGAGTTCCGTCATCACAAGCCTCTGTAACCACGAAAAACCAATCGGGAGCCCGTTCCGACACCCTGTCAGAGGGGGGAACCATCACCGGAGGTCATCTTTATCATCCCGGCAGTCTCCATGACAAGGAGGGGGTAGTTCACCCTCGAGGCTGAGGGTATGTACTAGTAGCTATGTGTTTGATCTGTCTCTCTCTCTCGTGTTCTTGAGATGACACGATCTTGATGTACCGCGAGTTTTATTAATATATATGAATCATATGGAGTTTTCCCCTCTCTATCTTCTTGTGATGAATTGAGTTTTCCCTTTGAAGTTTTCTTATCGGATTGAGTCTTTAAACGATTTGAGAACACTTGATGTATGTCTTGCGATGGGATGTCTATGGTGAAAATGGGATGTTCTACTGATCCACTTGATATATGTTTTGGTGATCAACTTGCGGGTTCTGTGACCTTGGGAATCTATGCATAGGGGTTGGCACACATTTTCATCTTGACTCTCCAGTAGAAACTTTGGGGCACTCTTTGAAGTTCTTTGTGTTGGATTGAACCTGATGAATCTGAAATTGTGTGATGCATATCGTATAATCAAGCCCATGGGTACTCGTGATGACATTGGAGTATCTAGGTGACATTAGGGTTTTGCTTGATGTGTATCTTAAGGTGTTATTTTAGTACGAACTCTAGGGCTGTTCGTGACACTTATAGGGATAACTCATAAGATTGATCGGAAAAGATAACTTTGAGGTGGTTTCGTACCCTACAATAATTTCTTGGTTTGTTCTCCTCTATTTGTGACTTTGGAGTGAACTCTTTGTCGGACGTGAGGGATTTACATATGATTCAATTATGTCAGTATTGTTGAGAGAACTCGCACTACTCAAAGTATGAACCCTAGTCCTTGTTCCTAAGCATTGCAATACCGTTTGTGCTCACTTTTATCATTAGTTACCTTGCTGTTTTAATATTTTCAGATTACAAAAACCTATATCTACCATCCATATTACACTTGTATCACCATCTCTTTGACGAACTAGTGCACCTATACAATTTACCATTGTATTGGGTGTGTTGGGGACACAAGAGACTCTTTGTTATTTGGTTGCAGGGTTGTTTGAGAGAGACCATCTTCATCCTACACCTCCCACGGATTGATAAACCTTAGGTCATCTACTTGAGGGAAATTTTCTACTGTCCTACAAAACTCTACACTTGGAGGCCCAACATGAGTCTACAAGAAGAAGGTTGCGTAGTAGACATCAAGCTCTTTTCTGGCGCCGTTGCCGGGGAGGTGAGTGCTTGAAGGTATATCTTTAGATCTTGCAATTAAATTTTTTAGTTACTTGTTTTTCACAAGGTTTGATTTATAAAATAAAACTACAAAAATGGAGTTTAGGTTGCATCATTTGTTTCGTCTTTATAATGTCTTTCGTGAAAATAAGGATTCAGACAATTGTGCTCAAATGGTAGAGGAAGAAACTATGAAAATACTTACTGAGAAATCCTTGAATGATGAGCATGATTGCAATGTTGCTAGTATGAATTCTCTGAATATTCATGATGCTAATGATATGGAAATCCACAACCTGTGGATGTTGTGTTTGATGAAGGAGATATTTTTAGTCCCCCAAGTTTTGATGAGCAAAACTATTATGAGGATTGCATGCCTCCTACCTATGATGATTATGATGATGACATGTATGATATAGAGAGTGATAGTAACCATGAAACTTATTATCATGATTTTAATATTCAAAGTGGTTATGTCTATCAAGTACCTCATGATAATTATTTTGTTGAGTTTGCTCCCACTATTATGAATGAGAAGAAATTTGCTTATGTGGAGAGTGATAAAAATTCTATGCTTGTGCATCATGAAAAGAATGTTGTATGTGATAGTTATATATTGAATTCCTTCATGATCCTACTGAAAATTATTCTGAGGGAGGAACTTATGCTTGTAGTAATTGCAATAATATCAAGTTTCCTCTCTATGTGTTCAAATTTTCGATGATATTCTTGTTTTGCCTTCCTATGCAAGTTGATTCTTGTTCTCATGAATTGCTCACAAAATCCCTATCCATGGGAAGTGGGTCAGACTTAAATGTGCTTGTAATGTGATTCATAATGCTCTTTTGCATGTCTCAAATAGTATTTCCGATACGAGCATCATTGAAATCATTATGCCTAGCTAGGGGCGTTAAACAATAGCGCTTGTTGGGAGGCAACCCAATTATATTTTTACATTTTTTTTGTTTGTGTTCATGAATAAATTACACATTATTACATCTGTAGTAATTGTTTTTTAGTGTTTTAATTAGTGTTTGTGCCAAGTAAGACCTTTGGGATGGTCTACGGTGATAGTTGATTTGATCTTGCTGAAAAACAGAAACTTTGACGCACAGTCTAGAAATTTTATAAATTCACAGAAGCGCCGATTGGATCTGAATTTTTAAACAATATTTATATACAAATTTACCATATTTTCCTAATGTTTTAGAATTTTTGGAGGTACAGAAGTATTCGAAGTTTATAGATTGCTACACACTGTTCTGTTTTAGACATATTCTGATTTCAATGTGTTGTTTGCTTATTTTGATGAAACTAATTGTAGTATCGGGGGTATGAACCATGGATAAGTTGGAGTACAGTAGATATTACACCAATATAAATAAATAATGAGTTCACAAAAGTACCTAAAGTGTTGATTTTATTTTCTTATACTAGCAGATCTGACGAGTTTTCTGCTGACTTTTGTGTTGTGAAGTTTTTCAAGGTTTGGGTAAAGAGTTGATGGACTATGGAATAAGGAGAGGCAAGAGACTAAGCTTGGGGATGCCTAAGGCACCGCAAGGTAATATTCAAGGACAACCAAGAGCCTAAGCTTGGGAATGCCCCAGAAGGCATCCCCTATTTCGTCTTCAATCCATCGGTAAATTTACTTGAGGCTATATTTTTATTCACCACATGATATGTGTTTTGCCTGGAGCGTCTTGTATGATATGAGTCTTTCCTTTTTATTTTGCCACAATCATCCTTGTTGTACACACTTTTTTAGAGGGACACGCATGAATCGTGAATTTATTAGAATACTCTATGTGCTTCACTTATATCTTTTGAGCTAGGCAATATGCTCTAGTGCTTCACTTATATCTTTTTTAGAGAATGGTGGTGGCTTTATTTTATAGAAATTATTGAACTCTCATGCTTAAATTATATTATTTTGAGAGTCTCTAAACAGCATGGTAATTTTCTTAGGTTATGAATTTAGTCCTAATATAATGGGCATCCAAGAGGGATATAATAAAAACTTTCATATAAAGTGCATTGAATACTATGAGAAGTTTGATTCCTTATGATTGTTTTGAGATATTAAGATGGTAATATTAGAGACGTGCTAGTGAGTTATTGTGGATTGGTAAAAATACTTATGTTAAAGGTTGTGATTCTCGTGGCATGCACGTATGGTGAATTGTTATGTGACGAAGTCGGAGCATGATTTATTTATTGATTGCCCTCCTTTGTGTGGAGGTCGGGATCGTGCGATGGTTAACTCCTACCAACCCTTCCCCTAGGAGCATGAGTGTAGTACTTTGTTTAGATAACTAATCGACTTTTTCAATAAGTATGTGAGTTCTTTATGACTAATGTTGAGTCCATGGATTATACGCACTCTCACCCTTCCACCTTTGCCAGCCTCTATAGTACCGCGCAACTTTCGCCGGTGCATTAAACCCACCTTCCTCAAAAAATCCACCATATACCTTCCTCAAAACAGCCACCATACCTACCTATTGTGGCATTTCCATACCATTCCGAGATATATTGTCATGCAACTTCCACCGTTCCGTTTATTATGACACGCACCATCATTGTCATATTGCTTAGCATGATCGTAAGATAGCTAGCATGATGATGTCATTGCTATGCTAGATCATTGCATATCCCAATACATCGTCGGAGGCATTCATATAGCATCATATCTTTTTCTAGTATCGAATTGTAAATTTTGAGATGTAAGTAAATAAAAGTGTGATGATCATCATTATAGAGCATTGTCCCATGTGAGGAAAGGATGGTGGAAACTATGATTCCCCCAAAAGTCAGGATGAGTCTCCGGACTTTATGAAAAATAAAAGAGGCCTGAGAAGCCCATATAAAAAAGAGGCCAAAGAAGCCCAACAGAAGACAGAAAAAAGGGAGAAAATAAAAAAATGAGAGAAAAGAGAGAAAGGGCAATCTAATATCCTTTTTCCACACTTGTGCTTCAAAGAAGCGCCATGATCTTCATGATAGAGAGTCTCCTATATTGACACTTTCATAAACTAGTGGGAATTTTTAATTATAGAACTTGGCTTGTATATTCCAATGATGGGCTTCCTCAAATTTCCCTAGGTCTTCGTGAGCGAGCGAGTTGGATGCACACCCACTTAGTTTATTTTTCGAGCTTTCATACACTTATAGATCTAGTGCATTTGTTGCATGGCAATCCCTACTCACTCACATTGATATCTATTGATGGGCATCTCCATAGCCCGTTGATACGCCTAGTTGGTGTGAGACTATCTCCTTCTTTTGCCTTCTCCACAACCACCATATTCTATTCCACCTATAGTGCTATATCCATGGCTCACGCTCATGTATTGTGTGAGAGTTGAAAAAGTTTGAGAATACTAAAGTATGAAAAAAGTGCTTGGCTAAAACCGGGGTTGTGCATGATTTAATACTTTGTGTGATGAAGATGGAGCATAACCAGACTCTCTAATTTTGTAGGGATAACTTTCTTTGGCCATGTTTTTGAGAAGACATGATTTCTTTATTAGTATGCTTGAAGTATTATTGTCTTTATGTCAATATTAAACTCTTGTTTTGAATATTATGGATCTGGATATTCTTGCCCCAATAAAAAAGATTACTCAGATAAAAATGTAGCTAGCATTCACACTTCATAAATTATTTCTTTTATCAATTACCTACTCGAGGACGAGCAGGAATTAAGCTTGGGGATGCTGGTACATCTCCAACGTATCTATAATTTCTTAAGTATCCATGCCATGTTTACAACAATTTTATATGGTATTTTTATGATTTGATTAGAACTAACCCGTATTGAAGCTGTTTTCAGCAGAACTACCGTGTTGTCGTTATTTTTTGTGCAGAAATAAAAGTTCTTGGAATGGGCTGAAAATTTATGGTGATTTTTTATGGACCAAAAGAGACCCCCGAAGCACAAGAGCTGGGCCAGGAAGTGGATGATGAGGCCACATGCCCTCTAGGCACGCCCTACCCCCAGGGGAGGGTGCTTCGGGCTTGTGGGCCCCTCGGGCACCCCTTGACGTGAGACCGACGCCAAAAATTCTTATAAATACACAAACCTCTAAAAAGAACCCTAGATGGGGAGTCCGCCGCCGCAAGCCTCTGTAGCCACGTAAAACCAATCGGGAGCCGGTTCCGGCACCCTGCCGGAGGGGGAAACCATCACCGAAGGCCATCTTCACCATTCTGGTGGTCTCCATGACGAGGAGGGAGTAGTTCAACCTCGGGGCTGAGGGTATGTACCAGTAGCTATGTATTTGATCTCTCTCTCTCTCTTCCTCATGTTCTTGAGATGACACGATCTTGATGTACCGCGAGCTTTATTAATATAGATGAATCATATGGAGTATTCCCCTCTCTATATTCTTGTGATGAATTGAGTTTTCCCTTTGAAGTTTTCTAATCGGATTGAGTCTTTAAAGGATTTGAGAACACTTGATGTATGTCTTGCGATGGGATATCCGTGGTGCAATGGGATGTTCTATTGATCCACTTAATGTATGTTTTGGTGATCAACTTGGGGGTTCCGTGACCTTGGGAATCAATGCATAGGGGTTGGCACACGTTTTCGTCTTGACTCTCCGGTAGAAACTTTGGGGCACTCTTCGAAGTTATTTGTGTTGGATTGAACCTGATGAATCTGAAACTGTGTGATGCATATCGTATAATCAAGCCCATGGGTACTCGTGGTGACATTGGAGTATCTAGGTGACATTAGGGTTTTGGTTGATGTGTATCTTAGGGTATTATTTCAGTACGAACTCTAGGTCTGTTCGTGACACTTATAGGGATAGCTCATAAGATTGATCGGAAAAAGATAACTTTGAGGTGGTTTCATACCCTACAATAATTTCTTTGTTTGTTCTCCACTATTTGTGACTTTGGAGTGAACTCTTTGTCGCATGTGAGGAATTTACATATGATTCAACTATGTCAATATTGTTGAGAGGACTTGCACTAGTGAAAGTATGAACCCCTAGGCCTTGTTTCTAAGCATTGCAATACCGTTTGTGCTCACTTTTATCATTAGTTACCTTGCTGCTTTTATATTTTCAGATTACAAAACCTATATATAACATCCATATTACACTTGTATCACCATCACTTCACCGAACTAGTGCACCTATACAATTTACCATTGTATTGGGTGTGTTGGGGACACAAGAGACTCTTTGTTATTTGGTTGCGGGGTTGTTCGAGAGAGACCATCTTCATCCTACGCCTCCCACGGATTGATAAACCTTAGGTCATCTACTTGAGGCAAATTTGCTATTGTCCTACAAAACTCTGTGCTTGGAGGCCCAACACGAGTCTACAAGAAGAAGGTTGCGTAGTAGACATCACAGCATAACTCCAGAGTCACATCGCACAACCCTTCTCCAGGGCAACCTTCTCCAGGTGAAACCGGACCGAGCAACCGTGGTGCTTCACCTCCGTGATGACGAGGACGGTAAGCTCCAATATGCCACTTACTGGGCTCATTTTCTCAAAGAAAGAAAAACTTAGCACTTAGAAAAATTACGTACTTTTGGTCTGTCGGAACTTCTTATGAGAGTTAGATGTCTCTTCTTGATGGAGGAATCCCGACTGTTGTCGCGGGGGTCGTTTCTTATTCTCCTTCTCTCTATATATACCTTGGTATATTGCGGGAGAGGAGAAGGGGAAACGACCATCGCGAACTGTCGAAATATTAGTGTTAGGTAGTGTCCACCAAGATACACCACCATATATGTGTGAGTGAGTACGCACCATATGTGAAACTTGCTTCTAGTCTTCTTCATCTAACTTTCGTATTTCCCATTTTGCATATTAGAGTCACCTCACGGAAGCTTGCATTGATGCAGTGCTTGTGGTTCATGGAGTGCTTGTGATTTTGTATCGATGAACAATGTTAAACTTGCTACATATGTGAAACTTGCTACTATTGTAATATGGTGAACAATGTGACATTTGATTTGGTATGTTTGTTAGATAGTTGTGCTTGTGCTTGTTGTTGGATGATATTTGTGCTTGTTGTTGCATGATATTAATTTGTGCTTGTTGGATGATCATCGATATGGCAAGAATATGGTTATTGTGAAATATATACATATATAGCATATTTTGCCTATGAAAATTGTTGGATATAAGAAAAATAGAAAAAACAGGGGTAATATTGCCTCTTTGCCGTCTGCCTCGACGGAAAAGGTGACACATGTCACTCACTTGTGCAACCTGGGAGTGCCAGGCCTCGGGCCATTTGGTCACTTTGTCGTCCGGGGGCAGACGGCAAAGGGGCATCTGGCATGGTCGTCCGGGGGCAAATGGCAAAGGGGCGTGTCGCAAGGCCGTCCGGGGGCTGATGGAAAAGTTTTTACCTCTTTGCCATCAGTGGCAGACGGCAAAGGCTGCCGTTAGACACTAACGGGGCTAGCTCCAGTGGTAGGTCATCCAGTAGCTTTGCCGCCTGCAGCCTGACGGCAAAATTCTTTGTCGTCCGCTATGCCCAGGCTGACGGCAAAGCACCTCTTTACTGGAGTTCACAGCGCCGAAAATGTGGTTGTCTTCTGGTGGACGCAAAAGCCTTTGCCGCCAGTGGACGTACCATTTGTCGTCTGCCATGGCAGACGGCAAAGCACCTGATTCCAGTAGTGATCTATCTACCTCCAAGACCTGGTCTCCTTTGGATTTGAGAAGAACTCTACCTAGTACTTTTTATCTTGACTTTCTCTTGTATACATGAGGATCTCATATGTGCTATTACAGTGGATGTGTGATTTGGACTTGTTTGATTGATTTTCCCTCTTGTTTTCTTGCTTGTTCTTCCTTTCCCCACCTCCAAGTGTGAAAAAGATTGGCTATCTAGGGTCCCACCCTGCATCAACTTGTTATCAATGATAGGTTTGATTCACATCTTGGACCCTCCCCCCAACTTTCTAACCTAATTTTGTTTGATTTTGTCCCAATTAAAAAATCCCCTCAAAACATTCCTATCCAATTTTTTGCATTTTGTTGGTTTGCGTGAGTTTTCAATTTGGATCCATTAATTTGTTGCCTGGCAAGTGGATCTGGCCTTTACCCACCTCCTCAACCATGAAATCCACCCCAAAACACCCGAAAAAATCTTCCACAATTTTTTCATCCCGAGCAGTTTTTCCCACGGATTACCTATCTGGACGGTCCACATACCAACCTGGAGGATCCACCCGAACGATCTACCAGATCGTCCAGCTTCTGCGTGTCGAAGCTAAAAGATCGAAAAAGAAAAAACTTAGCCCCCTCCATTTCTTCCCCATCACAATTGCACCACCACAACTTCCATAACACCACCAACTTAGCCCACTACATCCCACATTCCGCCAGTTACCCAATTTATACCAACTTTGTTTGAGATTTTTAGGTGTTCCATTTCCTAAGGTGTTTCAGCTAATTAGTAACGCCTTAAACATCGACATGACAGCCACTCATCATCGCCACGGGCTTGTCATCGACAATGACCACTTCACCTTTTAACACAACGACCATAAGCAAGGACTGTTGGAGCTTCGGCGCCGCCACCTTGCAATGGAAGAGAAAGGGAAGAAAAGAAAGAGAGATGGGACGAGAGAGAGGGGGAAATAATAATAATTGTCTTAGTGACACATCAGCCCCACACGTAAAGAGTATACTCGGGATAAGTGTATTGTTGATTTGCAAAAACAACACATGCGTGGATACCAAAAAAATACGGAAACACTGACGCCCAAACGTGTGGGCGTTTTGCAACTCGTCCACACGCGTGGATAGTCGTTCGTGTGTGTTTGCACGAATCTTGACAACTTTTGGCAGACTTTTTGTGCCACGTAGGAAAGGCTTGGTGTGTGGGCTTTCACCAGTCCGCCCACACGCCGTTTCACGCATGCAGACCTTGCGCTGCCAACCCGACGTGTGGTGGATGAAGCGTCGCGCCCACACACCCGCACGCCCACCAGTTGTCATGTCTTTCCAGTGTTACATGGCAACTGAGTCAAACTGCCGTCGGGCACCCACACGCTATGAGTTGCCATGTCTTTTCCAGCGTTACATGACAATTGGGTGGAACTGCTGTCGCACGCCCAAACACCTGGCAGTTGTCATGTTTTTCTAGTGTTACATGGCAATGCAGTTGTTTAGACATGATGATTCCAGTTAAGCAACCATGGCAACTGTAGTTATTCAGACATGGCAACTGTAGTTGTTCAGACATCACAACCGTAGTTGTTCAGACATGGCAACTGCAGTTAAACAATCAGTTGCCACGGTTTTAGCAAGCATGGCAACTATCAAGTGGGGGCACGCGGGACCGCGAGGTGGCAGGCTGGACGTGCGGGCCGCGAGGACAGGAGGTCGGACGTGTGGATGTTAACTGTTTTGCCCACACATAGACGTGTTCGTTATTTCTCTTACACACCATACAGGGCGTGTGGCAAGACTCCCTTAACGCCCACACGTATGGCAGTTATCGTCGTCCAAAAAATATTAGTAACGCCCTTTTAACTCTAAATTATACATACAACAAATGTTGGCCCTCTTTGTAATCAGACAATAAGCATGGCAGAACATTAATTTGGAGTCAACTCAAAGCCAATCTATATTACACGTGTGAATACCAAAAAAAATATTAGCAGAGCCCCTGTAACTCAAAATTATACATACAACAAATGTTAGCCCTCTTTGTAATCAGACAGTAAGCTTGGCAGAGCATTAATTTGGAGTCAACTCAAAGCCAATCCATATTACTCTATGTCAACATGAAATGCATGAAAATGATCCAACTATAGGTAGTAGAGCCATCTTCCCATCTTATTGTTGCCATCACCTTCTTGTTCATGCTCCTACCTTCCCTCCCAGCCGCCCACCACCCCCATCCATTGTCACCATGTTTGTCCCCTCTCCTCTTCACCTTACACTCTCCTTTCTCCACCGTTTTGATGGTGGCCCCCTCCCTTCCTAACCCCGTCCCTACCATTGCCAGGACCAGGGTGGCCACCTTCTCCTTGCCCTCTTCTGTGTCGTCGTCATTGTTGCCATTTGTTTGCCTTGCCGACGACAACCACTCGGTCACCCTTCAATTGTCTCGCCCGCTTCGCCGGCTGGACACACACGATGCTTTCAACCGGCTGCATAGTCGTCATTGCGCTCCTCGTCCTGCTTGGAGACACGGCGACCGCCGTCCGCGTCGACCCTGCCATGATGATTCGGCAGCCGTTGGATTCTGTACCTACGTTCCGCGAGGCGCCCGCCTTCCGCAACGGCGCCGAGTGCGCCGGCGGTGGAAAGGTGAACGTAGCCATGACGCTGGATGCTAACTACCTCCGCGGCACCATGGCCGGCGTGCTCTCCATCCTGCAGCACACGGCGTGCCCGGAAAACGTGGTGTTTCACTTCCTCGCCGCCCGGATGGACGGTGACCTCGTCGCCATGATGCGCGCGACCTTCCCTTACCTGGACCTCCGCGTGTACCGATTCGATCCGTCGCGAGTCAGGGGACGTATCTCCCGGTCCATCCGCCACGCGCTAGACCAGCCGCTCAACTACGCGCGCATCTACCTTGCCGACACGCTTCCCCCAGACGTCCGTCGGGTGATCTACCTCGACTCTGACGTGATCGTCGTCGACGACATCCGCACGCTCTTCTCCGTGGACCTCGCGGGTCACGTGGTGGGCGCACCGGAGTACTGCCACGCCAACTTCACCAACTACTTCACGGACACATTTTGGATGGACCCGGCGCTCAGCGGGACGTTCCACGGGCGGCGCCCCTGCTACTTCAACACCGGCGTGATGGTGATGGACGTGGACCAGTGGCGCACCGGCGGGTACACGAGGCGGGTGGAAGGGTGGATGGCCGTGCAGAAGCAGAAGAGGATCTACCACCTCGGATCTCTGCCGCCCTTCCTTCTGGTGCTCGCCGGGGACATCCAGGCCGTGGACCACCGGTGGAACCAGCACGGGCTCGGCGGTGACAATGTCAAAGGGCGGTGCCGGGGCCTGCACCCGGGACCCATCAGCCTGCTGCACTGGAGCGGCAAGGGAAAGCCGTGGCACCGGCTCGATGCCCGGCGACCGTGCACCGTTGACTACCTCTGGGCGCCCTACGACCTCTACCGGCCTTCGTCGCCGGTACTCGAGGAGTGAGCAGCACCTAAGCCGTACGCGTACCAATCAGTTTGTACGTGCATACGCGCAAAGAGAAAAAAAAAGAAAAAAAAACAAGAGGAAATTTAACGAGAGATGTTCATGCATGCATGTCAAATGCATCTCTTCCTATCACTCGGTGGATTGAAATGTTCACACGCAGTTGAAGAATGGGTGGTACGAGAAGAGAAACGATCGGTGCAGTTTCTTGGCGTCTTGATTTGGTAGATAACTTAGGTGGGTGCAAATTGCTTTTGCCTCTTTCTTGGTTATCTCCCTTGGGTGGTTCTTGTTTTGTTCTGCTCTTCATCGTTTTGTATAGGTCATGCTATAATTTGTAAAGATTAGTGTGCATGGTGGGAGGTGAGGGAAATTGCTGCTCAAGAATATGTATACTATTGGTTCGTTGTGTATATATCGGTTTATGTTTATACAAGGACAGATCACACAAAAAGAAACAGCAATTTTGAAAGGAATCTTTGCCTGGCAAGGCCTACTTTGTGGTTGTTTATTAAAGCATCTTCTGCCACGGTCCCAAAGGACCCCAGGACCCTTTTTCGTCACCGACGCCAAAAAATGCGCTCAGTCGCGTCTTCTGGACCTCGTTTTTCGTCGGTTAGAGCTCATTTTTGGGTCGGTGAACCAGGCCGAACCCAGGACGTTGGGGGGCCTCTTTGGGGCTCTGGCGGTAACAAATAGGCGTGAGGGACATCACTGTCAGGCGAATCTCGTCCCTTTTTCGTAGCGCCGAGCCACTCCCCCGCTGCCGACCCCGGCGACCCTCGCCTGTTCACGGCCCCTGCGCCGCCGCTAGAAGACCCCACTTCGCCCTCCCTCGCCAGATTTTGCTTCCCCGACCCTCGCCCATCCCTCGCCCAAGCCACGCCGGCCGGGGCGCCGGCGTCTGCTCGCCTGCTCGCCCGTCACGCCGACAAGGTGTTTGAAGTTTTGCCTGCTCGGCCATGGACTCGGACGACGAGGAGGCGTTCGCGGCCCTGTTGGAGGAAGAAGCCGAGGCCGACACAGCCAACGAGGAGCACCTCATGATACTGTCCTCGCTGGCCGGCCTGTTCGTCAACAATGACAAGCCCCAGTGAGGTGGCTCGACGCCGGGGCGGTGCAAGAGCAAGTAGAGGCATCGTATGGAGGGGTATTGCATGCTCTACGCCGACTACTTCGCCGACTCTCCATTGCACGTTGAGAAAGTATTTCGGCGTCGCTACCGGATGAGCCGGAAGCTCTTCCTCAGGATTGTTAATTCCGTCCGAAAGTTCGATCGCTATTTCGTTTGCAAGAAGGATTGCACCGGCACAGTTGAATTCTCCTCACTTCAGAAATGCACCCAAGCTATGAGGATGCTTGCATACGGACCTCCCGCGGACATACAAGAAGACTATGGGCGAATGGCCGAGTCCACCACCATTGAGTGTCTGTACAAGTTCTGCAGAGCAGTGGTGGCAGTGTTTGGACCATAATATTTGCGATCACCCAATGCCGAAGACACTACTCGAATCCTGGCACAGAATGCAGCAAGAGGATTTCCAGGGATGC
Organism: Hordeum marinum; assembly: GCA_022496015.1. Classification (NCBI taxonomy): domain Eukaryota; kingdom Viridiplantae; phylum Streptophyta; class Magnoliopsida; order Poales; family Poaceae; genus Hordeum; species Hordeum marinum. The sequence goes on from CM039675.1 coordinate 273,346,777, forward strand.
TTGGAAGCATCGACTGCATGCATTGGTCATGGAAAAACTGCCCATTTGCTTGGCAGGGGATGTACAAAGGCGTCAAAGGTGGTTGCAGTGTGGTACTTGAGGCAGTAGCCACACATGACCTATGAATTTGGCACTCCTTCTTTGGTATGCCAGGAAGTCACAATGATATCAACGTCTTGCAGTGCTAGAATGTTTTCGCCAAGCTTGTTGAAGGTCATGCTCCTCCGGTGAACTTTGAGGTCAATGGACGCCAATACAACAAGGGATACTATCTAGCAGATGGTATCTATCCGAGATGGTCCACATTTGTGAAGACTATCTCAAAACCGGTGGCACCAAAGAAGGCACACTTTGCTAAGTGTCAGGAGGCTTGCAGGAAAGATGTCGAGCGAGCATTTGGTGTGCTCCAATCGCGATTTGCTGTTGTCATGTACCCCGCTATGACCTAGTCCAAAAGGCAGATGTGGGAGATCATGAATTGTTGTGTCTGCTTGCACAACATGATCATTGAGAGCGAGCAGGAAGAGCCAGTGTTTGATCCTGAACCATATCACAGGATGGGACCTCTTGCAGTTGTTGATCACCAGGTACCAGCAACATGGACTGTCTACCTCAATATGCGTCAGGAGATCCGAGACCCACAAGTGCATCAAGAACTGCAAGACGATCTGGTGGAACACCTATGAAGGCTTAAGGGCAACGCCTAGCTCGATTTGTTTTAATTTATGTTGGAACTTGCTTTATTAAACTATTTGATTTTGTATTAATTTCTATGATGAACTTTGGTACGAAACATTCAGTTTTTTGTTGAATTTATTCCGAAAGAGCGTTGATTTTGTTCATTTTATGCCCAAAAAGCGTCGATTTTGTTGACTTCAAAGCCAAACTAGCGCCGAAACGGGGCCGAATTTGGGCCGATTCTACGCCGATAATGGCCCGAAAGCGACGGTTGTGGGGTGGCCCGGGGGTTCGACTGGGAAAATGAGCCCCCCCCCCCAGGCCGATTTTTATCGCCGGCTCGGCCCCAGGCGGCGCTATTTTGGCCCCCTAGGGGGACCAACGGCTGGAGATGCTCTTAGCTCTATGCCGCGGGAAGCTAATTGAGTAGGAGTCGGACTTTACTATTTTTTTCAGATAAAGGGGCTATTGCCCTACCTTGGAATAAAGCCTTTAAGGTTATATATAACAGTTTCGAGATAATTCGCAAAGGCAAACAAGAAAGAAAAAGATGTTCAATACAAGGCCAACAATGACCCACCATGTGACACAACGTGAAAGACCATATATAGAAGAGCGAAGCATCTTAACGGTTTACTATTTTTCTTAGTTTTAGGTGATTGAGAATCAACAATTTCTAAGTCTACTCCGGTAGCCATCTGCTCTCATCATGTGCATGCGCGAATGGGTAAGAAGATATTCATCCGACTAAGCCTCATGTTGGATGCATTCCTTGCACTCTGTTCCATTGTAGCCTGAAGCACCTCCATTCTACCCTCTGTAGCACCAACTGCATCCACAGCAACATCACTAATGAGTATGTTGTGATCGACAAGGTACACAGCATACTCCAATTACCAATGCCAAAATCAAAAGTAACATATCAAAAAACGAATTAATGGGTCAAAAGAGTGTCGCCCTTTTGGTCAAAAATCATCAAAATTATGAAAATGACATCTCAAATTCATTGACCTACACCATGCTTCATGCATTGGTAGAAGATCCACCCTTTGTGCTTCTCAGGCATCGAAATGTACATATTCACCTTCTTGCAGCAGTCGAGGCAGTAGATCAAGGGCACCAAGACTGTCCTGTGACGGACACTAGAGAGGGGGGATCTAGCAGTATGCATGGGTGCAACAGTTGCCACCTGCCGGAGAGAATGGCAGATGGGACGACGGTTGCTGGAAGATTTGAGGTGGCTGGCGCGTGCGACTTAGATACTGGGGGATCTAGGGATTCGCTGCAGCACCCGGGAGTTAGGGATTTGGGGCGATGGGGGGGTGTCCATGTTACAACCCCTCCCCCCCCCCCCCCCGGCATCTCTCGGCTAATCACAGCAGCCTGCCTGGAGGGCATGGGCACTGAAATGAGCTTCATACACGTCGTGTATGCACAACAGTGATCGTATAATCATGTCACGTCATATTCACTGACCATAACAAGCCTATTCTGAAGTATCAGGACTGTTATGTGCTTTCGACTCAACTTCAATGACCGGTAGTTTATTTATCTTCCTAAAGAAAGGTTTTCTAAACGAATGCCCTATGATGCGTCCGATCTTCACAAAGCTCAGTGTGTTCGCTAGGAAGATTGTTGAGAGGGGATGCCTGGACATAACACAATCATTCGCTCGTTTGACGCTACCTGAAGGAACGAACTTCGTGAGGGAAGTTTTTACTATTTATTAGCATCATGCCAATTCCTATGTGTAGCATGTAAGTTCTTCTTATGCGACATGGCAAATTCCTAAAGACATGAGTGCCAATTTTGTTTTCTGCGACATGGCAATTCTCCTCTTGCAGCATGACAAATTATGGACATTTTGTGGCAACTTTCTCCTGCCATAGGATGGCATTTTTTTGCCATTTGTGAATCTCTGGTATGCATGGCAATTTACTCTGCTGCAACATGGCAAATTCCTGACAATATTGTTCTTTTCAACATGGCAAAAAAAATCTGTAACAACATGACAAATGTATCCGTTATAGCATGGCAATTTCTAAGTGTTCAATGGGAGTGTTTCTCCCTAATGACGTCATTCTCTCAAATGAAACTTCTGTAGGGAACGTTCGTTCACTTGGATGACCTAATTTGAGAGAACATTAGATTGTTATCGACGTCTTTTATTATTATTTTCTGGCCAAGGCGACAATCATATGGTCTCAACACGCGCATTATACACGCGCATACGCAACACAGGGAAATCAAAGTTCGTATGGCAGGTAGTGGTGCTTGCTCGTTTTGTAAAGTGACACGGAGTCATACAGAAAGAGGAGAGAAAAAAATCTATTGTGCAGGGGACATGATTTTGAGGCATGCATCAAACGAGGCGGCCAGCCGCAAGAAGTTATCCGAGATCATTTCCCTTAATCCTTTCTCAAAATCATATAGAGTTGTCCATGTAATTTTTCGCCTATCACTGTGAAGCAATGGTTACTACGTCCCTACTTGGTACTCCCTATATCCATGTTTAAATGGCCAAGGAGCACGGTCCAGATTTTTAAGGTCAGTCATAATTAACACTTACTTTTTTACTGGGCTAGGTTCGGCTTCGCGCTTCCTCATTGATGAAACTAATTTAGAGCAAGTACAGTAAAATGACATAAGCAGGCTATAAGGATTAAAATATTATATCCTTACTTAGTTGGAGGAGAAAGAAGAAGAAAAAGAAAAGAAGCGGTCTTTTGATGAACCAATATTAAATGTTGTTTAACATGATTGGTCATGGCGTTAAGCAATTCAAATGGAGAAGGAGAACATAGATATATCAAATTCGTAACTCTTCGTATTAAGAGAAATATGGTTAATGGTGTTTAACTAAACAAGTATTCTAAATGTTGTTCATTGTGACAAGAGGTGAATCATACATAACTATCTCATCTAGGCATTTTAAATGAGGCGAAAGCAACATATAGCATTTCCGACCTTGGTCCACATCTGTCCTAAGCATATTTTATATTTGTTAAACATGAAAATAAATTGCATCATGTGATTCTACACGTTTTTTCTAGTCAAATTACATATATAAAACATTTGAATCGAAATTATGGTTATTTAGTTATGAAATAAATCATTTGAACATGGTATTTACGCAAATTAATGCAAACAACAAATTTAAAGATTTTTAACACATGTGAGGGTTGGATATTATTAATCTACACGTAATTCTAAGCATTTTTTTCATATATAATTCGTTTTAATCCGATGCTCGGTTCATGAGTTATGATATGCATGAAGTTCAGGGGGTAAAACTATCTCTAGATAGTTACAAAATTCATAGCATGAAAAAAAAACACTACAGGCCAAATCTGAGGAACTAGGCCAACAGGAATATGGCCGGCAGATAGCAATGCCACGCGCTGGGCGGGGAAGAGAGGAGAGATCACCCTCGGCCTCATGGGCCGGTCGGTGGAGGCGCTGGCTGGGCCTGGCGCTAGGCGAGCCGGGCGAGTTGGGCAGCGGGTGACTGGTCCGGCCCACCTGACGCGGAGGACATCTCGGCTGCTGCCCAAGGCACGGGGCGTGGCCTTCGGACGACGTGCAGCTGATGCGGTCATGGTCAACGCGGGGGCTGGCGAATAGGGGCGCGTCTTCCTCGCCAGGAAGCAGAGCAGCGGCTCCGCGGGACTCCGGGGCGGCGAACTCCTTGAGGAATATGGCAACGGTTAGGAAGAAGGCCTGGAACAGAGCTGATCTGGCTCAGGGAGGCGTTCTCGAGCGACGAGAGGCCGGATCAGAGGCACATGGAGCTCAAGGCGACGGCCATTGTCAGTTTCCTGCGAAGAAAAAAAGGAAGGGCGAGATGAGAGAGAGATGGAGAGAAGGAGGCAAACAGAGAGAGACAGGAGCAAAGGGGACGACGGCGCGAGGCTGCTATCCCGGGGTCATCGGGAGTTGCAGGAGGAGATCCTCTCCTTGCGGCTGGACGCGCACGGGAGCGCCACTCCCTGTGTGCATCGAGGTGGACCCAGGGATGCGGAAGCTTCAGATTGGGAGCTCCTCTCCCAATCGCCTTTGGAGCAGAGGCACGAGGACGGGGGAGATGCATGGGTAGTCAGCGACGAGGATCTCAGGCGCGGCTGATTCTTGCTGGTGGAGCCATGTGGTTGGTTGGGCACGGAAAACAAGGGCGACGGGGGCCTGGTTCTTGGTGGGTTGGACAGGGGAGATCCCGAGGTGGAGTAGACAGTGACGGCGGTGGGGAGGGACAAAGCTTCTAGGGTTGGATAGGTTTTTGAGGTTGGTTTATATATAATGAAAAGGAATTAGATTAGGACTCTTTTATTTTGATCGAACGGTCAAAGAAGATAGGCTAGGGGTTTAATTGAGAAACGAGTGATGGTTTGAGACATTACGGGAATGATCGCGACCCAATGGTCACAACCGACGATTCGGGCTCAGGGAAGCTATCGGACACACGTGAGGGTTCTCTACACTATGCAGAGGGGCTAGGCATGAGAAGAGAGGGAAAATTGCGGGCAGCCCGGCATCAGGTTTAAAATACCGAAAAACGTATGTGATTTGACCGGCTACAGTGCTGTTATAGGTTTAACGATTGGACTATCAAACGGACTCTGAATGGGACGAAATTTGGTAGGAGGTGTACCTACGATAAAATAAGACCGCATGCCAACTTTCGACCCATTTCGAGGAAGTTTTATACGCACCTTTAAAAATATATTTTACGATGCCGTGAGCGCGTGCATGTGTGGTTGGTCACAAAATGGTCAATGGCAAGAACGGAGAGAACCGGCACTATAAACGAATGAAAGTTTTGAAAAATGATGTCGACGGAGTGCCGATGCAATGAGAACGATGCGTATGGTGTGATGATGAATGCGACAAACACATGGAACACACGACGAAACTCGAAATACTTGAAAGGCATCTGGAGCATCGGTCTCGGACTGTTACAATACCATAGTTACACCCACATCTCATGTTACTAAACATACTAGACCAATTATTAGAGCTCGTGCATGCCAATTAAATTATCAGGTACTTTCGTTTCTTGGGAATGATTGTAATGTTCATGAGAATATGGTGATGCCTAAAATAAATACATTTGTGTTGATTACTAATGGAGGGCCAACCATGGGCAAGAGGGGTGAATATTTGAGTAGGATCAAGCATGGAGATGTATGCGCGCACGAAGGGAAACAGAACGACATTTCTAGTAGAGTTTTTAGCACTTCTAACCCCCAATGATGACATACAAGGACATGGACGAAATATACAATATGACCTTTTATAAATTTCGTCCATAGCTTATTCAGACGTTGCGCCACCTTATTTTTGGGCTAGGCTCATGTAGTTTTCGAAATACTACACCATAGGCTAGTTTTAGAGTCTGTATTGTAGGGGAAACGACTCGGGAGGTGTTTTATTCCCACCTTGCCATGGTTGGACGAAATCCCCTCCCATTTGCCCTATAAATACATCCTTTAAGGCGGCATTTAGAGTTGGATTTTTCTTAGATTAAATTTTTCCATAGCTGCAACCTGCGTCATTTGTTTGTGTTCTATGACCATACCAAGCCACCATAGAGCCCCACTTTCAACAATAAAGTTTTGTGTTTATATTCGCAATATTCAGATTGCAATTTTAGTTTCTTTCTTATTCTTCGTTTGTGTTCAGAAAATAAACCCTCGTGGTTAGGTTGATTGTGCTCCGGCGTGATAAATAACCTCTCGGAGATGGTTTAGCGATTGCTAAGGCATGACGTCCTCGCATGTTTGTATTCGGATCTTCAAAGTCTACTCCACCGAAAACAATAGCTACCACCTCATCAAAAGACAGGACACCTTTGCCTCTATCAAGTGATATCGGATTTTCAGGTTGCTCGGTGAGATTTTTCCAATTTTTGTAGTTTAGATTGCATATGTTTTTCATACCTACAGTCCATAAAAAAATCCACAAAAAATAGGGTTAGATCATCATATCCGAACCAATCGGAGCCTTTTGCAATTTTTTGTTCGGTGTTTTGCTTTGTTGAACTTGTGGTTGCATCATCTTGTCAATTTGTTGGTCTTAGCGTCTAGTCCTTTAGAGTTCTGAGTTCTATTCACAAGTTGTCATGCCGCCGCCAGACCATCGCATCGCTGCCATATACCATCACCGCACCATATACATCACAGTTTCCATATACCGCCACCGCACCATCGTCATCACCGCCACCATATACCACCATCTCATATCCGCCACCAATTCGAGTCCATATATACCACCACATATCCTCCTTCATAACGCCAATCCGAGTCCATCTCCAACATAGATTCGCCACCAGTCTGTGTTCCACTGCCCTTACATATATCCGCCAACAATCCAAGTTCCACAAGATTCATCTCTGCCACCAATCCTAGTCCAAGTCCATTATTTCATTCTTTGTTATTTATTTCCAGATCACGCCATACTACATGTCGTGATCAAGCGATACACCCTAACTTTCATGTTGCCTGCAGTAGAAAAATAGGTCCAGTTTTAAAAAACAAGTCTGGAAAATTCTGGCTAGGCAATTTTTAGACCATTTGGAGACTTGTTCGAAAAAATGTTGCTAGGAAAAAAAGCAGAGGAAAAAAGTGAAAAAACAAAATGAAAAACGTGAAAAAAGAGAGAAATGAAAAAAAAAGATTCAGAGTGTGCTTCTCCCTTGTTTATGTTTCGCCCCGTGATTTTGTTAGTGTTCTAGCCTTGCGTCTCTAGTACGGTCTAGTTTAGGACTAGCACAATATTGTTGCTGAGCATTTATTCGGTTTGGCATATCTGAATTGATAATTCCTGACCTTTTTCTACCATATTATAAGCTTTCCTAGCTCCACACACATCTACATCGTGCGTTTGTTTCCACCTAATAATCACTCTATCCAAGCTTTGAGAGATTTAACTACAAAGGTAGTCGATCACCATCTGCTGCTTGGTAAGAACTGGTAAGGATATTTAAGGTTAACTTGACGGATTTGTGACTCTCCGCCACACCACCACCACCATTTCCTAGTAGTCAATAGGATCATTCTTGTGTGTTTCTATTGCTGCTAACAATGACAGGATCACAAGACGACGAGCTAGACTAGGAGAGCATGACAAACAAGGAGCTCCATGATAAATTTCAATAAATGATGGGTGAACAGGTGAGAGACTTAATGACCAGCTTTGGAGGGACCATGGACAAGCTACATGGTCTGGAGAAGATGTTCGGCACCAAGATGGAGGCCAAGTTCCATGAGGTGCTCGCATGTCTACCACCACCGTCTGCACGTATCATACCTCTGCAACAACAATAGTGTTGCCTTTTCAATTATGTGGGATGATCATGACGTGTCCTCGAGCAAGGTCAAAATTCTGGTGGAGTTGCCACGGCTGCAGTTTTTGTGGCTATTGCTACCGTTGAGCAGAACATTGACAATGATGGTGATTACAATGAGGAGGAAGAGATTGCTCCAAATCATAACTACAGGAAACCAGTAGCACAAGCACCATGTCGTCCACGTGGCTACAATCACAACAGTGGGGTTGCACCACCCCCTCATGTACAAGATCATGACCATGTCCATAAACTTAAATTGAATATTCTGCCATTTGAGGGTAGATACATTCCTGATGTATCTCTTACTTGGGAATTGGAAATTGAACAATGTTTTACATTCTTACAATATCCTGAGGATAGACATGTTGCTACTGTTGCTTGTGCTTTCACTAGTTTTGCTTGTGTTTGGTGTCCGAACATTGCAGAATATATCATGCTAATAACCCGGCTACTTTGAAAAATGCTATGCATACTCGTTGGGTTCCACCATATTATCAACGTGAATTACTTCAAAATTTGCAGCATTTAAGACAAGGAAAAAATTATGTAGGGGAATATTATCCGAAATTACAAACTGACATGTATTGTTGATGACAATGAAGTTATGCCTGCATATTTTATGGGTGGGTTAAATAGAGAGATTTGGACCATTTTAGAGTATAAGGAGTATAATACTATAACTTGTTTATTCCATCTTGCTTGCGAAGTTGAACATGAAGTGCAAGATTGACATGCATTGGCGTGAATTAATTTGTCTGCACGTCGGTCTTCATCATGGACAGCACGCACATCATCTGCTTCCACACGTCCTACTGCAGTACCACCTACATCAACTACAAGATCCAACCAAGAAATTGTCATTGGCGTGAATTAATTGTTCTGAATGTCGATCTTCATCATCGACACTACGTGCATCATCTACTTCCACATGTCCTGCTACAGTACCACCTAGATCAGCCACCAACTCCAACCAAGATACCAGAAAACAGGCACCATCAACACCTTCCGCCAAGGGAACACTTCGGGTCCCGCACACAACTCTTCTTCATCCATGACATCAATAGGGCAAACACATAAGGTTATATGTCGTCGTTGCAAGGGTGAAGGTCACTATGCGAAAGAATGTCCATCCAAGCATGTAATGCCTGTTACTAAGGATGGTGGATACCGGTCCGCTAGTGATTATGATGAGGAGACTTTGGCTCTTATTGCAAGTGAAGATCAGGGTGGGTATGATCATGAAGAAGAGGCACAATACATGGCTATTGAATACGCTGACAAGTATGAAAGTTTAGTTGCTCAACGTGTTTTGAGTGTGCAGTTAACACAAGTTGAGGAAAAATAGAGGCACAATTTGTTCCATACAAAGGGAGTTATGAAGGAATGTTCTATTCGTATCATCATTGATGGAGGGAGTTGCGACAACTTCGCTAGCATGAAGATGGTAAAAAAGTTGTCCCTCACCACCGGACCACACCCCTATCCTTATTACATAAAATGGTTCAACAATAGTGGCAAGGTTAAGGTAACATGTATTACCCTTTTTCGGCATTATTGTTGATAAAGGATAATATGTGTTACCTTAACCTTGCCACTTATCTGTAGGCTAGATGATATGCTTGGTGAATTAAGTGGCTCTACCATTTTCTCCAAAGTTGATTTGCATAGTGGATACCATCAAATTCATATGAAATGGAGAGATGAATGGAATCAAAATTTAAAACTATGTTTGGATTATACGAGTGGTTAGTCATTCCTTTTAGGTTAACTAATGCACCTAGCACTTTCATGAGATTAATGAACGAAGTTTTGCGTGCTTTCATCGGGAGATTTCTGGTAATCTACTTTGACAAAATACTGATTTATAGAAAAATTTTGGATGAACATTTGGAACATTTATGTGTTGTTTTTATTGCTCTATGTGATGCATGTTTGTTTGGTAACCTTGTGTAGTGCACCTTTTGCATCAACTGAGTATCCTTTCTTGGCTATGTTGTCCATAGGAAAATGAAGTTGATAAAGCCAACATGTAATCTATTAAGAGTTGGCCGCATCCCAAAACGGTCACATAAGTAAGGAGTTTTCTTGGTCTCACTGGTTTGTATATGTGTTTTGCGAGGGATTTCACCACCATTTTTGCACATCTCAAAGAGCTTACAAAGAAGGATTTGTCGTTTGTTTGGGCTATCGCACAGGAAAAATGCTTCACAGTATTGAAAGATAAGTTAACATATGCTCCTTTACTCGGACTTCCTAATTTTAATAAGACTTTTGAGCTTGATTTGATGCTAGTGGAATTAGATTAGGAGGTGTATTGTTACAAGATGGTAAACTTGTTGCATACTTTTCTAAAAAATGAGTGGGCCTAGTATGGACTATTCTACTTATGACAAGGAATTATATGCTCTTTTCAAAACATTGCAACATTATTTATGGCCCGAAGAATTTGTTATACATTCTGATCATGAATCTTTGAAACGCATTAAATGTCAAGCAAAACTGAGCCATAGACGTGCTAACTATGTTGAATTCATCGAGACTTCCCCATATATCGTTAAACAGAAGAAGGGTAAAGAAAATGTTATTGCTGATGCATTGTCCTTTCATGATACTATTCTTTCACAACTTGACCTTAAAATATTTGGTTTGGAGACCATCAAAGGTAAGTATGTGCATGATGTTGAATTTAAAGATGTGATGCAAAATTGTAGAGAAGGGAGAACATGGAACAAGTTCGTCATTAATGATGGATTTGTGTTCTGTACTAACAAGCTATGCATTCCATCTAGCTTTGTTCGTCTTTTATTGTTGCAGGTGGCGCATGGAGGAGGATTAATGGGACACTTGAAGAAGATGGAGGACGTACTTGCTACACATTTCTTTTGGCCAAAGAGGAGACGGGGTGTTGAGTGTTTTGTTTCTTGTTGCACTACATGCCAAAAAGCTAAGTAACGACTCAATCCTCATGGTTTATATATGCATTTGCCTATACCTAGTGTTCCACGGGAGGATATATCTATGGACTTTGTTTTAGGTTCACCTCGAACAAAAAAAGGAGTGATAGAATATTTTTTCATGGGTAGATTTTTGAAAATGGCACACTTTATACCATGTCATAAAAGTGATCATGATGCTAATGTTGCTGATTTGTTCTTTGGTGAAATTATTCGCTTGCATGGGTTGACAAATATAATTCTTTCCTATCATTAAACTACATTGCTTAGACACTTCTGGAGATGTTTATGGGCTGATTTGGGGACTAAAATGCTTTTTAGTGCTACATGTCACCCCTAAAGTGATGGACAAACTGAAGAGTCGACAAAATATTGTCTACTATGCTTAGGGATATTTTGAAGAATAACAGGAAAATGTGGGAAGAATGTTTGCCTCATACTGAATTTTCTTATAATCATTTGTTGCATTCTTCTACTAAGATGTGCCCTTTTGAAATTGTGTATGGTTTCCTACCTTGTGCACCTATTGATTTGTTGCCTCTTCCATCTTCAGAGAAGGTTATTTTTGCTAAACAACATGTTGAATTGATCTTAAAAATGCATGAGTTAACTAAGGAAAACATTGAGCGCATGAATGCTAAATATAAACTTGTTGGAGATAAGGGTAGAAAATATGCTGTCTTTGCACGTGTAGGTCTTGTTTGGTTACATTTGCGTAAGGATAGGTTCCTGATTTGCACAAATCAAAACTAATTCCACATGTTGATGGTCCTTATAATGTTTTAGAGTAAGTAAACAATAATGCATGTAAAGTTGAGCTACCTACAGATTTTAATATTGCATATTTGAAGCCTTATATGGGTGAGGAAGATGAGATTCCGTTGAGAATGAATTCATTTCAAGAAGGGAAGGATTATAAGGACATCAATACCATAGTTACATCCACATCCCATTCTACTATACATACTGGATCAGTTACTAGAGATCGTGCACGCCAATTAAACTATCAGGTATTGTCGTTTCTTGGGAATGATTCTAATGTTCATGAATATATGATGCTTCCTAAAATAAATACATTTGTGTTTATTACCAATGAAGGGCCAAGCATGGACAAGAAGGATGAACACTGGAGCAGGATCAAGCATGGAGATGAAGGCGCGTCCGAAGGGAAATAGAATGGTATTTCTAGTGAAGTTTTCAGCACTTCTAAGCCCCCATGATGACATACAAGGACATGGACGAATATACAAGATGGTCATAACAGCCCGTGACCAACGCTCCGAACACCTTCCAGTTATTTCGAGTTCCGTTGTTTGTTTCATTTGCTTGCCGCATTCATCATCGCATCATTCGCATAATTTGCATAGCATCGGCTCTCTGTTGTCGCCATTTTTTAAAACTTGCATCTGTTCTTAGTTGTCGGGTCTTCCCCTTCTCATCGTCGACAGTTTCGAGACCAACCATGCACACATGTGCCTGCAGCATCATTCAAATATTGTTCTATAAGTGGGAATAAGGCATTATCTAAATGGGTTGAAAGTTGGTGAGCGGTTTTATTTTAATGTAGGTAGATCGCCTGCCAAATTTGGTCGCATTCGTAGTTCGTTTGATACCAAAACCGTTAAACCTATAACGGCACTATAGCTGGTTTATTCGTCGGACATTTTCGGTTTATAAAACTCTTTCATGGGATGCAAGCTCTCTCTCTCTCTTCTTGGCCCAAGGACCTCTACACATCTCACTAGCCTAGCCTACTCCCACAACCAGAGCCATTCGATCAAGATCAAACGGCTCGAAAACGGGCTAAAGCCCCTAACCCTAAAACCCTACCTATTTAAACAACCCCAGACGTCCAAATCTAGAAACCCTAAACCACATCCTTGAATTTCGAGTTGCTGGCCCCTCCCACCTCTTAGCCGCCGCTAACTTCATCCCCTCCACCATGCGGGCCCGCGAGCCCAGATTCGGTCGCCCCGGGCCCAGGTCATGCCACCGTCGCTCGCCTGCACGAGCCAACGACCAACCTCCTCACTATCGCGCTAGCCAGGCCGCTGCAGCGTCACCGCCCGCCGGTGACTCAGACCAACCCCGCGTCGCCCTTTGTCTCTCTCTGTGCCCCCATATCTCCTCCCTCTCTCTCACTCCCTTTTTCTTTCTCTCCGCGCCTAGGTACCCTGCCGCCATGGATGCGCAACTCATCTCAGAAGCTCCGTTCATCGCCGGAAATGGGCGCATCCCGCATCGACGCTCTAGATCCATCCATCCTCATCGGTCTCCCGCCTTTCCTAGTGCCTCGCCCTCGCTCAGGAGTTGTCATCATCGTCGTTGATCGCTGCCTCATGTCGTGCGGGAGCAGGGAGACGACCGCACGAACTCACGCCTCGCCTCCCCTCGGCCTCCTCGCATGGGCCATCTCTCCAGCACCTTCAGCCCAGCAGCCAGGAGTCGGACAACCTCCAGCCGGCCCAGCCTTGTCCCGCTTGGGCCATGCCGACCCACTGGCCCAAGCCGTCCTTACCCAGCCCTGGCCTGCTCCAACCTCGCCCTAGGCTCGGCCCACTCTCGTGAGCGCCAGCCATTGCTATTCCTCGCCCATGCAATCCATAGCTAAGTGATGCCCATGTCCTATTTCGGCCCGTAGCAAGATTCGACCCATGTGGTTTTTTTCCTCGCACTATGATTTTAGCTATTATCTTGAGAATTAACATGTTTGCGAAAACACCCCTATTCATCATGCATTTAATATATCACAAACCATGCATCGGATTAAAATGAATTTCAAATGAAAATGCTCAGAATTTTGTGTAGATTAATAATATCCAACTTTCATCCGTGATAAAAATGTTTAACTTGTTGTTTTGATTTAATTTGCAAAAAAATCCATGACAAATGATTTATTTGATAACTAAATAACCTAGCTCCGATTAAAATTATTTATGTATGTAACCTGACTAGAAAAACACGTAGAATAACATGGTGCACTTTATTCTATTGTTTAACAGTATTAAAACAGTGATTTAGGCAGAACAATGCCAAATTTGAAAATTGCATATGAGTGTTTACCGGAATTGTTATGTATTGTTTCCGGCCTCATTAAAATGCCTGGATAGTGTAGTATATTTATACTTCACCTCTTGCCATGTTTAAAAATATTTAAACTTACCGTGTAAATAAATGAGAGTGAACTAAATGATTCGAGTATGGAGTTTGATCAATATGCAACTCGTTGCATATTGAACTTCACTTAATTTGTAGTGTTGATTGTTGCATCTTGCCATGCCTTGCATATTTAAACTGGACATGCATCATACTCCCTTCGTTCCTAAATATTTGTCTTTGTAGAGATTTCACTACGGATGTATATAGACATAACTTAGAGTATAGATTCACTCATTTTTCTTCGTACGTAGTCTGTAGTTGAATCTTTAAAAAGACAAATATTTAGGAACAGAGGAAGTAATTGTTTTGCACATCAGGTCATGAATATGTTGTAGTGTTTACCGTGTCATTTGTTTGTTTCTAGATTTGCTTCTCCTCTTTAGAGATCTGAAAGTGTTTTGGAGTGTGAGGATTCGTTCGACTATATTGGTTCATGTACTTCATGGATTTGTTCTTCTTCCAAGCGGGATCTGATGATCCTTTCCTTGGATACCACTACTATCATTGCCATGCTAGTTGTCTTGTTTCTATCACTATGTCTCGCTACCTATCACTTGTTTGTCAATCCTCCCAACATGCCATGATAAGCCTCTAACCCTCTACATCCCAGCAAGCCATTGTTTGGCTATGTTATCCCATGCTCAACCCCTCTTATAGTGTTGCTAGTTGCAGGTGTCATTTGTTCCATGTTAGGACATGGATATCTTGGGATATCATAATATTCTTGCTATTTAATTTAATGCAACTATACACTTGGTAAAGGGTGGGAGGCTTGGCCTTTTGCTTGGTGTTTTGTTCCACTTTTGTTACCTTAGTTTGTGAGTACCGGTGTTATCTTCCATAATGAGCACTCCTAACATGCTTGGGGATGTTATGGGGACCCCCTTTATTTTCATTTTGGGATAAAACTCTTCCGGCAAGGCCCAACATCGATACAACATTTGCCTAATAACTAATAAAATTGCATACGGACCCGCTGGACCCACGAAATATTTAATCAACAACCCATGCTATTACTCGTCATGAATGTTGGTCCAACCTGGGCGATGTGCGGCACCCCTGGTCACCCGGGGTCTTGACCAACCCGGCGCCTAGCCCATCTAGTAGTGCCCCAAGAAAGTGATATGTGCGGCTCCTATTGGGATCTGGCCTGCCAAGTGGTCTTGCTGGATTTTTTTACCCTTTTCAAATGTCTTGTGCACTGGGATTCCAATGATACTCTTGGCTGTCTCGAGGTTGAGGTTTCCCACTATAGCTTGTGGCTAGTTGGTGATGGCTAACTTGGTGCACCCCTGCAGAGTTAAATATTTTTGAGAGTCGTGCCTGCTATTATGTGGCAACTTGGAAATTTTATAATACCCGATAATAGAAACCTTGAAGCAAACTCAACTAAAACACACCAACTGTGTGTGTAACTATGACCGTCTCTTCTTGTCGGGTTTGAACCAAGAAGGAAACATGGTGGGGTTATGATTGACTCATAGGTGGGTGTTTGGGATCACTTCCTTATCATTGCTAGTTCACGTCTGTTTATGCGTAGATCACTCTTCTTATTCTTGTACTCGTAAGTTAGCCACATATTCAAATGCTTAGTGCTTGTTGTAGCCTCACCACTTAACCATACCTCACTCATAATCTTTCCTAGTCTTGATACCCTTGGAAATGAGATTGATGAGTCCCGGTGGCTCATAGATTACTACAACAATGGTTGGAGGAACGGGTAAAGCGATGCTTTTGCGTGAGAGCGATGCTTGTTTGATTTGGAGTTCTTCTTCTTCATCATCGCTGATAGCCTGGTATTAGCAAGGATGAATGTCGCTTTTAGCGTTAGATTTCGTCCATAGTTGGACCCTGCTTTTATATATAATGATTGATATGTATGATTGTAATTGAGATAATCATGATTTAGTTCGTGGCGAGTGTAAGCTAATTATATATACTCATCTCCTCTTTACATGTACTTGTAACGATATCCATTCTTGCGAAAGACCTATCAAGGCCCTCGAGCCCGGATGAAGATAGTATGCATCTTTGGCGGTATAAGTTGGTATCAGAACAGTACCGACCTAGGAGCCCCCTTGATTGATCGAACTTGGTCGAGTCGAGTCTAATGAAAAACTATTTTGGTTCTAATTATATATTGGAGAGTGGGTACTCCTCTTCCCTGCTCTGGTGAGTAATCGTGATGAAGGAATATTAATTCTACCCTTATTCTCATTGAATTTTCTTAGGATCACGTGGGTATTTTGGAACCTCTATGATGTCATTGTGACTGGGATTTTGTTCTTGGTGCCTCCTGTCAATTTGGGGTACAAGTGTCCCGGGGAGTTGAGCTCCAGGGGATTCTTGTCACACTTGTTATCGGTAAGTTTCCTTAGTATCTCGGGACGAAGACGTTCGAAATTGCTTCAATACCATTTCTGGCGAGGGGAGTTTGAAATCACCCAGTACCATGGAGAGCGTCCAGATATACTATCATAATTAGTATCGTTGTGATTACGAGGGTCTGAGGTAGATGAGTTTCTGAGGTTTCTCTGGTTATGTGTTGACGGATGTGATACACTGGAGGTGTAGTGTTGTTGCTAGGAGTTGAGTTATTTATTCAATAATTGCTCTGTGTATCCATTGGACCAGATTGCATAACCAGAAAGATTTCATAAGTTCCCATGTGGGAATTCAAGTAGCTACCTAGGCTGATCTTTCAACAAATGCATGATGTGAGGTTGGGATTCAACATCTAGTGGTTTGTTTGTTGGCGGTCTTTCTTACATCGGTTCTTGTTGTGTCTTAAAGAATCCTTGTAGCTTGCTATGATTCGGGGATGCTTCGTATGTTGTATGCACTGCCTTGTACATGATGGCTACTGTAAGATCGAGCCCATGTGAGCTTTACCACCAAAATATCGAGCGAAATCTTTGTTATGTATTTGTTTCCGGCTTAATTGCAAGCCTCATCCTTTGTTTTGTTGAAGTATAGTTATTCGAGTTGCTTCAATGTCAAGTGATGATTTCATATCTTTCCTAAGCGATGTTCTCATATTTTTGCGAGAGTGCTAATCCTTTTGCTCAATCAAATTTCCATGTCAACTCTTAATTATAAGTGGTGCGCTTCTCTTCGAGATAATTCAATCCTATCAAATATTTGCAAGATCTATCCTCATTTTCCTGGAGTTCACTTCATCTATCCCTAGTTGTCTTTGTTTTTCCCCACCCTCCCGCCCTTTTTATTCAAAGATCAAATTCTCATCCAAGTGCCCTTCTCTTATTCATTGGAGTATCTTCATCCTTTTCAATATTTCAATTCGGTGTTTTCCATGTGAAGATCCTCCGGAGCTTCAAGTTCATCATTTATTTGTCTCCATTTTCTTCTCTGGTGGATTTGATTCAAATTCTCAGTGTTCATCATATCTTTTTCATTCGTTATATGCTTTCACATGTTGTTAATTCTTAGTCAAACCCCTCTTGTTTATTCACCCCTCTCTATTCTACCCTGAGTGCCAAAGATATCTCAGAAGTTTCGTGTTTTCATTCAAAATCCTTTCAAATTATTCCGAGGGTCTCACCTCATCAAACTCTTAATTTGTACCGGTACAATCTCTCTTCCTAAGCAATCGTTTCAATGGTGTTTTACTTTTAATGAGCCCATAACCCACAGGTTATTCCCAGGATCTTACATGGTTCTTCTAATCTTTTTCGAAGATCTCCTCAGGTTCTTTTCAAGTGTGATGTAAGGATGGTTTCCCTCAGTAATATCCTTCTCCAAGATCACTTTGAATTAATTTTAATAATGCGTCAACCTTTCTTTCTTCATTATTCCAGAGTATCTCACTGATTCATGGTGTTGTTTCTCGTCATCAAGTTTGAAGACCTAAGGAGAGTTCTCTTAAATCTTTATTTGTTCTTGTAAAGATTCGTGGTTCTGGATTCATCTATCCTCCCGAATTATTTTTGAACATGAGAAATTCCTTCCATATCTATCCAAAGCATTTCAGAGTTGTTTTCATTTCTCGATCCTCCGATGGCCATCATTTCAGAAGATTTCTTCGTTCTCGGCTTTCAGCTTTTGTTCTCAAATTCTTATCAATTGATGTCCCTTCGTTCGTATCTCATTTCTTAACGGTGGCTCATTATAGTTTTCTTTTGTAGGATCATGATCTCTTCATTTTCATGTATTCCCATTCATTCGTATTACCCTCATTTGTTTGCAAATTCTTACCGGCATTTCTTCCAAGACTTCGTCAAGTTCATGTTATTCTTTCTTCAAACTATTCAGGAAGAATAAGTAGTATCCAAAATCTGTTGCTTGTCATAAATTTAACTTGATGAATGATGAGCATAACGTAATTCTTATTCTTGTTTCATCAAGGTGATTTCAATCCTTCTTCCACAGTTGTTCATGGTATCAAATTCTTGAGTCTAAATTGTTCATCTTTTTTATTATGGAGTTACAAGTTTTCCTCAAGTTTCTCTTCGCAAAGTCACATATAAATCATTGCAAGGCCTTCAATTGTTTTCTATCATCCTCTCATTCCAGAGTTCTTCCCGATGGTTCTTCATGGTGGTTCGTTAAGGACGTAATTCTTTCTTGAAGTGTTCTTCAAATATCTTGTTGGAGGAGCTCAAATATTCATTGTCTTGCATTTCAAAGTGCAATTCTTTCTCCCTTATCTTTTGAGATGGTATTATAGCATTCTGGATTCATGAGGAGTCTCGAAGAGAATTTGTCAAGAATGATATATCTAAACCCATTTGTTTTCCTTGGAACTATCTTCGATTGGACTTCACCTAAAGCTTTTCCTAAATATTGTTCCTATTAATGGTGCTTATCAATGATCCAAGTTCTCAATGTATCCTCTTGGTGATAGAAGTTTTGTGTGTCTTTTTGCTCCCAAGTAATCAAATATTTCCATTAGTGGTTGATTGTCACCTCATTATTTGAGATGTTTTCCATATGCCCACAAGAAGCTTATCTTTTCGTTGTTGATTTTCCAACAACTTTGTTCAATACCTCTTGTAAGAATGCTTTTAAAATTCAATGGTGGTGGAAGTTGTCATTTTCTTCTTTGTTCTTTTGTTTTCAACGATCTAGCTTCTATTCTTTCATTCCAGAGGCATTGTGATCTTGCTCTCTTCGAACCATCATCTCGTCTTATCAAAGTCATGTTCTTTTCCTTGCTTATCCATTTAACCAGAGTGTTGTGCCCTTGTTTCAAGTTCTTTCCATTTTATTAATTTGCCTCTCTTTTCTATCGGAGTGTTGCCCAAATTCTTTTGATGTCATTCCTTGTCTATCTCATTTCAACTAGAGTGGTTTCAATTCTTTCTTGCACCTAGTGTTCTTTTCTTCTCTTGTAACCTTCAATGTTCGTTGGTTTCACTCGTTTGTCAAAGAAGCAACTATTTCTTACCTCTTCCTTTCCTCTTCCATTCCTCTTCATCTTCCTCATCTCATTATAAGATCTCTGGTCGAGATCTCTTGTTAGTGGAGGAGAGTTGTAACACCCCACGACTGACACTCCAGATGACTTCCAGTTATTTTGAGTTTCGTCGTGTGTTCCATTTGGTTGTCGCATTCATAATTGCATCATTCGCATCATCTACATAGCATCAGCACTCTGTTGTCATCATTTTTCAAAACTTGCATCATTTCATAGTTGACGGGTCTTCCCGTTCTCATCGTCAACCGTTTCGAGACCAACCATAAATGCACGCGCCCACGGCATCATTTAAATATTGTTAGGAAAATTTAATCTATAGCATGCGCACAGCTGCATTGGCGTGCGGCGGGCACGCCGACCCATCCGGTCCAAACATATCACGTGGGGCCGTTGGATAAGGAATGGGATAGAGTTTTGCATGCTACAGGAACAGCAGGGACTATTTTTTTAAATAAACCCAAGCTTTATTCATTAGAGATAACCAGTACATCGTTTGTGAGGATCGTTACAATTTCACATAAAGGTTCCTCGAACCACTCCTAAGTAAAAGAAAATCTATCTACTCTAGCAAACTCATGAGCTACTTTGTTTGCTTCTCTGTTACAATGTTCGAATCTCGAAATTATAAAATCACAGGCATAATGAAAACAGTCATCAAAAATTGCCGCCGCCACTCCTGTCGATTGCCCTCCATTCTGCATGGTCTCAATCACTTCAAGGTTGTCGGAGTTAATGATGAGGCGGTTACATCCTGCCCTCTGTGCTAGTGTTAGACCAAATTTTAGAGCTAAGGCTTCCGCCGTTAAAACATCCGCACAATAGTCAATCTTCTCGTTTCCTCCAGCGATGAACCTACCATTGTCATCTCTCAGAACCGCCCCCATCGTTCCCTTAAGGTTATCATGGTCAAAACAAGCGTCAACATTAAGTTTAACAAACCTCCTAGGGGGACATGACCAACCCCCTTTTCTCATAGTAGCCTTAGTGGACAATGCATTCATATAATTTGACGTATGGGCTAGAATCCCCATTGAAATCTGTTGCGCAGTTTGCGTTATCTCGTTATGCACCACTTTCCGTCTCTCCCACCAAAGTTACCATGCAGCAATAGCAATCATTTCACGTACATTGTGATGGCCCAAAATACATAAATCTTGATCTGGCAATAGCAACAAATATGCCAACACCTCTTCTCCAGCACGATCGATCCTGCATGCTTTATCAATAATATCATCCAACCCTAGCCTTTTCCATACCTCCTTGGCTTTACTACATAGGGAGAGCATGTGTTTTGCGTCTTATAAACCCTTTGAACAAACAGGGCAAATGGGAGAGATCTTCATATGTCTATTTGCAAGTGTAACCCGACATGGAAGTGTTCCATGAAGCGTGCGCCATATAAAGATTTTAACTTTTGCCGGACAAGATAACTGCCAGATTTTACTCTAGATAGGGTTTTCTGTGGTTCGTCCCATCCCATTAGAATATTTTAGTTTATTTCCATACTGGTAATCCCACTCCACTGAGTAGGCGGACCGAACCGACAACATACCATTTTTCGTAAAGCTCCAAGCAATGAAGTCTGGCATATCATATTGAGGTAGTGGGATAGACAGAATCCGTTGTGCATCGATGGGCCACATTGTTTGTGTAATGAGTTCTTCATCCCAAGTATTCGAAACAGGGTTGATCAGGTCACTTACCTTAGACAATAGTCGTCCCCCTTAGGCGTTACAATTTTTCTTGTGACACAATTTGGAATCCAGGCATCGTCCCAAATGTTAATATTATGTCCATTCCCCACACGCCAAATATATCCACGTTTTAAAGATTCTGTACCGGCCATGATAGTTTGCCATGTAAAGGAAGAGCCTTTTTTCAGCTTGGTGTTCAATAAATCGCCATCTGGATAGTACTTAGCTCTTAGGATTGTAGCACACAAAGAGTCATGTTTATCAATAAGACGCCATGCCTGCTTGGCTAGTAATGCCAAGTTGAAACAGTGAATATCGTGAAATCCCATCCCTCCTTGATTTTTAGGTACACACATTTTCCACCAGGCCATCCAATGCATCCTCCTCTAGTTCTCCTCGTCTCCCCACCAGAAATGTGCTATCGCGTCAATGATTCCTTTACAAAAAAATTAGGAATTTTAAAGACCGACATTGCATAGGTGGGTATGTCTTGGATAACAGCCTTGAGCAGGATCTCCTTCCCCCCTGCTGATAATATTTTTTCCTTCCAACCACTAATTTTCTTCACAATCCGTTCAATCAAAAATTGGAAACATTTTGTTTTATCTAATCCCAAAATTGCTGGTAGACTGAGATATTTATCACTAATGGCCTCAGCCATTATATTCAACGTTGTACACATTTGTTCTCTAATATCAACCTCCGTGTTTGGGCTAAAGAAAATACTGGATTTCTAAACACTTACCAGTTGCCCTGATGCCGCATAGTATAAATCCAGCAAGGACTTCAATGATGTCGCACTATGCTGGTTTGCTTTCATGAGAATCAAAGAGTCATCCGCAAAGAGAAGATTTGTGATGGACGGGGCATCTCTACATACTTTTACTCCTGAAATATTCCCATTTTCTTCTGCATGTGTAAGTAAAGCATTCAGCCCCTCTGTGCACAATAAGAACAGATATGGTGATAGCGGATCTCCCTGTCTCAAACCCCTTGTAGGCTTGATTCTCTCATTTTCCTCCCCATTGATCCTTACTGTATATTCAACAGTAGAGACGCATTACATAAAAAGTTTCACCCAATCTTGACGGAAGCCCAATTTTAACATAATCTCCTTCAAGAAAGGCCATTCAATTATATCATAAGCTTTGTCCATATCTAGTTTTATAGCACATAATCCCTGTCTACCTTCTCTTTTATTCTTGATAGTATGAAAACACTCATAAGCCACTAGAATATTGTCTGTTATGAGTCTACCAGGCACGAAGGCACTCTGAGTTGGACTAATAATTTCGGGAAGAAAAACCTTTAAACGAGATGCCACCATTTTTGCAATAATTTTATACACCACATTGCATAAGCTTATCAGCCTAAATTGGGTCACCTTTGTTGGGTTATCGACCTTTGGGATCATCACAATCGGAGTGTCATTCCAGCCCTCAGGTATAGAGCATGTGTTAATTGCTTGTAGAACCTCCTCGATTAGATCATCCCCTAACATTGTCTAAAACCTCTTGTAGAAAATAGCATGAAGACCATCTGGCCCAAGAGCTTTCAGGTCCCCAATATCAAATGCCGCCTTCCGGACTTCTTCGGCAGTATATGGGGCTCAAAGAGCATTGTTCATTTCAGTAGACACCCTCCTCTGGACAAGGGACAACACTTCTTGATTCTGATCCTGCACTTCCGAAGTGAAAAGCTGAGAAAAATAATTAGTGACATGATCCTTCAACTCTTTGTCTGTTTTCCACAGCCCGAATCATCAAGTAGTTTCTTAATATTGTTCCTCTTTTTCCTAGTTGTGGCTGCTTTATGAAAAAATGATGTGTTGCGATCCCCATGCATCAACCAATTTGCCCGCCCTCTTTGTAGCCAGAAAATTTCCTCTTGATCCAGCAAATTCTCAATTAACACAATTATTTCCTTCTAACGACAGCGAGATTCCATACTCAATGGGCCACGTCTCAATCTTTCTAGCTCCTTTTTTAATTTATCTATCCTTCGCTTGGGACCCTTAAGAGTTTTCTTGTCCCAAGAATGCAGGTCAGTGTGTATAGCTCTCGTTCGATCAGCAAGAGAGGGGCCAATACCTGCCAACTTTGCTTTCTCCCAAGATGCCTTGACAATTTCAGTTATTGTCTCTTCCTTTAACCATCTCGCTTCAAATTGTTTCACACGCCCCTTTGGCCGACTGAAGATATTTCATCAAAATATTCCATATCAAGGACCAGTGGACGGTGGTCTGAATGAATATGTTCTTTGTTGATTACTGTCGCTCAAGGGAATTTATTTGCCCAACCAATATTGCAAACAGCATGATCAAGACGCTCACGAATATCCCCTCTTCTCCAAGTGAACTTGTCACCGTTGTAACCAAGGTCTTCCAGTCCACAATCCATGAGACATTCACGGAACTCTCTCATCATTCCATTTGGTCTCGCATCACCGCCTTCTTTTTCTGACTCATATAAAATTTCATTAAAATCCCCCAAAAGCACCCAAGGGTGGTCACCCTTACTATGCAAATTGCGAATATGGTTCCAAGATAAATTGCGATCTTTCCAGTTCGGATAACCATAAAAACCCGTGAATCTCCATTGTACATTATCTTCATGCATAAACAAAACATCAATAAAGTGAGACGATACATAGTTCAACTCAATTTTATTCAAACTTTGATAATAAAGAACAAGGCCACCGGCCCGACCATCACTTTCCACTACAAACATAGATTCAAAATTTAGTACACGACGCAACTCATTAACTTTACATTTATTCAAATGAGATTCCGAAAGGAAAATTAAATCTGCCTTTATTCACTCTTGAAGATCCAAGAGCTTGCAAACTGCCGTGTGGGAGAGCATACCACGGCAGTTCCACCCTAGGATTTTCATTTGGCCCGGCGTACCTCCTCCTCGGAGGTCGCCGATGTGCCAACTTCATCTTTCTTTTCACCAAATGATTCGGCTCCTTGTTGATCATGTGCTTCTTCTTTCTCCTCGGTCTCCTTAGCCACATGCTTCACCACTCCCTCCACACCCTGCACTACCTCCACTCTACCTGTGCACACCCTCTTTGAAGAGACAATTACATCGCCGTATAACATATGCTCATAGCTATCAAGGGATCTCTTAAAAGAAAATTGTACGTCACTCCCCGTTGGCCTAGCTTTAGGAAAGCGACCCCTTTTTTCCCAAAGCTATCTTACGTGCATCCTCAGATTTATCTGCTATCCCTCCCTTTCTCCCTTTCCTTCCCTTTTTCTTGGTTTGGGTCTGCACATTTCCCCATAGCCGAAAACTGAAATCATGTTACATATTCAGTGGATTCATCACCTGCCTCCGCAAGCCTAGCAGCCACAGCTCCGGACAAGGCCTCCAGCACACCAGGCTGGAAAAGTAGTTGGCCGGCATCAACAACATCCTTGGTCACATGATTGTGGTCCTCCTGCGTCTTGTTTTCTTTAGAAACCTGCACGTACTTGTGAACCTAGGACGGTAAAACAGCAGCAGCAACCTCCTACAAGGGAGGAAACACCTCCAGACGCTTTAGGTCCACCTGACCATATGGCATCCTGGAGTCCTCCATATTCGCCAAAACCAGGCCCTCCTGGCCTAGGTTGGCAGTAGTGTCCGGCGCGGTCGCCTGATCCTCCTGACCAGTCGCGCGTCCGAACCGGATGATCATCGGAGTCCTCTGGTCCTGGCCCTCCTGGCCTAGCTAGAGAGTAGGTTGGGCTGGCGCCTTCGTCACCACGGCTGCCGGCAAGGTGGGATCAGCAGCTCCCTTGTCGGAGACCGTGAGACCACCCACAGCCCTGGCCACCCTAACCACGTTCGTGGCCTTGGCATTATTGTTGGTGTCGATGCCAGCAGCCGGACCATAGTCGCCATGAGAGGAACTCCCCATATTAAGCATTCTTTTGCTTGCTCCAAAGCCTTTCCAATAAGCTTCTAGGCTGAGATTCTTAGGATAACTAGCAACTCTCTTCTCCCTTGGTACCTTACAAAATCTCTCTGAAGTATGGCCTACAATACCACAACACTCACAATACAGGGGTAGTTTTTCATACTTTACATCAAACTTGCATATCTTTGAACTACCCAAGGGAGTAAATTCTACTGTGCTCTTAAGAGGCTCATGGAGTAAAACTTGCACACGCACGCGCAGGTACTTTTCGACAATGACATGGTTATGATGAGACGCCTCTAACACTTCCCCTAGTTGGTCCCCTAGGGTCCGACCCATAGTCTCAGTCTTGAGCATGAATGGGAGGTCTCGTACCTGGGCCCAAATGGCCATTACGCCAAGGTCGACCTCAGCCGGATTGCCCTCACCGTCGAACTCGGCGAAGATGATGTCGTCCCGCTTGTAGTGCCACGGCTGCGCCTTAAGCACGAACCATCGATCCCCCTCGGGAGCGAAGTTGAGGACGAACCTCCCATCGTCGCAATCCACCTCTTGGATGGTCACCCCTTCTTTGTTTTCCAAGCCGTGGCCCGAAGTTCATCGATGATGACCCGAGGATTGACCTGGAACGGTGATAGGAGGCGGCCGACCACCAGGTGGCCGGTGACAGCCTTGCGAGCAGCCTCTTGGAACAGCAGGGACTACATGCGACAGGAGGACATGTTGCAGCACTTTAGCAGTGTTTTGTCCTTACCTGCTACAATGCATATACGGGTGAACGAGCTTTAATACTAATATTTTTTTCTACAAACAAAGATTCTCTAGAAATGATATTTGTTTTCACGTAGCAATGTATATTTACTAACAACATGAAAGAAGCTTTCATACCAACATTTTTTTGTCTTTGGGAAATGTATTCAAGACATGCACATAGTAGTTCCTATTTGTTCTTCTAGGCGGACGCAAGTGGATATATACACCAAATGACCGTTGCAACTTGATATTTTGCAAGCACTCACATCTTTTATGAAACAATATGACAACTTTGAAAAGTTAAATCTGACAGCTACTTTTAATAACAAATCAAAAACTTTACAAAATAATGTGGTAACTCTATAGAATTAATCTGACAAGTATGAAAAAACAGTCGATCGAAAGTTTTATACAATAATGTGGCAACTTGATATAATTAATCTGACAAGTATGACAAAACGCCCGACCAAAAGCGTTACAAAATAATATGGCAACATGATAGAATTAATCTCGCAAGTATGACAAAATGCCCAACCAAAAGCTTTGCAAAATAATGTGGTAACTCAATAGAATTAATCTGACAAATACGACAAAACGTCATGACAATTTTTAATACAATGGATTACAAAGGTTTAAATTTGGCAACCAAAACTTGGAATGGACAAATTAACCACTTTTTATAGAACATGGCAATTAAGTGTTTTTAAAATTTGGCAACAGATTACCCGATATCTGAACCAAGTACTTATAATCTGGCAATTAAGCTTTATTTTCAACTCCTTTTGTAATCTGGCAACTAAGTATGTTTTAATTAACAACTACTTTCTAAATCTGACAACTGATCCTTTTATCTAACAACTAAATACATATAATTTTAACGGTTAAGTATATGTTAAACCTAATCTTAAAAACGTATATGTTAAACCTGACAACAAATCCTAGGCAGATGCATGTCGCTAGTTTTTGGCTATGTATTGAACATTGCCCGCATACTTATATTTATAGCTAGTGCTGTAAGTGTATGCACCCTTTTTCTGCTTTTGTGCTACGTTTTGCATGCAAGCACTGGGTCCTATTTTATGTTGTACTCCGATTAATTGCGTGCAAAATGTAGTGGCCTCCATGTAGGGAATCTGACATGCACGGAGTACAACCTTTTCCGATTCCCGACATGCATGCATCTCAGCCTGCCATGTCGTGTGGTACTACACCACGCTGCCAGGCCCTGAGCATTCGGTTCATTTTTTTTGCAGGGTGCGCGCAGATGCGGGAATTATTAGTGGCCGCCGCACTAGAAGACAAGGGTACGGCGCCGCTACGTAGTGGCCTTTAATATTGTTTTATAAGTAGAAATAAAACACTCTTTTAATAGGTTAAAAATTCACGAACAGTCTTGTTTTAATGTAGGTCCACCGTCTGCCAAATTTCATCGCATTCGGAGTCTGTTTGTTAAACTACACTATAGTCGGTTTATTCATCGAATATTTTCGGTTTATAAATCTCTCACGAGCCGCAAGCTTCCTCTCTTCTTGGCCCAACACCCTCTACACAACTCACTAGCCCAGTCTAGCCTACCCTCGAGATCGAAGTCATCTGGTCGAGATCGAACGGCTCGAAAACGGGCTAAAACACCCCTAACCCTAAAACCCTGCATATTTAAGCAACCCTGGATGTCCAAATCTGGAAACCCTAAACCACATCCACGAATTCCACGCTGCCAACCCCTCCCACCTCTCAGCCACCGCCAGCTTCATACCTACCACCGTGTGGGCCCGCGAGCCCATATCAGGCCCGCCCAGGCCCGGGTCGCGCCGCCGCCGCTCACCCGCACGAGCCAACGCCCAACCTCCTCGCCGCCGCGCCAGCTAGGCCGCCGAAGCGTCGTCGCTCGCCGGTGAATCAAGCCAGTCTCGTGCCGCCCTATCTATCTCTCCATGCCTCCCCATCTCTCCTCCCTCTCTCTAACTCCCTCGTTCTCTCTCTCCGGGCCAAGGTACCTTGGACACGCAGCTCGCCATAGGTGCTCCGTCTGCCGTCGAAAATGGGTGGATCCGGCGCCGTCGGTCCAGATCTGTCCATCCTCGTCGGTCTCTCGCCTTTCCCCATGCCTCGTCGTCACTCAGGAACTGTCGTCGTCGTCCTTGACCGTTGCCTCGTGTCGTGCGGGAGCAGGGAGAAGACGACACGAGCGCACGCCTTGCCTTCCCTCGGCCACCACGCATGGGCCAGCTCTCCAGCCGCTAGGAGCCGGCTAAGCCTCCAGCCAGGCCCAAGCTCGCCCCGCTTGGGCCATGCCGACCCGCCGACCCAAGCACACGTCCCTGCCACGTCCCGGCCTGCTCTAGCCTCACCCTGGGCTCGGCCCACTCTTTCATAACTAAATAACCGTAGCTCCGATTAAAATGATTTATGTATGTAACTTGACTAGAAAAACACATAGAATAACATGGTGAACTTTATTTTGTTGTTCAACAATATTAAAATTGTGTTTTGACAGAACAGAACCAAATTCGAAAATTGCATATGGGGGTTTACCGCAATTGTTATGTGTTGTTTCCGGCCTCATTTATTCCTAGATAGTGTACCTCTTCCCATGTTTAAAAACATTCAAACTTACCATGTAAATAAACGAGAGTGAACTAAATGATTTGAATGTGGAGTTTCGTCAATATGCAACTCATTGCATATTGAACTTCACTGAATTTGTAGTGTTGATTTTTGCATCTTGACATGCCTTGCATATTAAAACTTGACATGCATCATATTTGTTTGCGCATCATGTCATGGATATGTTGTAGTGTTTACCATGTCATTTGTTTGTTTCCGGATTTTCTTCTCCTCCCTAGATTTCCGAAAGCGTTTTGGAGTGTGAGGATTCCTTCGACTACGTTGGTTCATCTACTTCATGGACTTGTTCTTCCTCCAAGCGGGATCTCAGGCTAGATGATCTTTTCCCTGGATACCACTACTATCATTGCCATGTTAGTTGTCTCGTTTCTATCGCTATGTCTCGCTACCTATCAAGTGTTTTTCAAGCCTCCCAACATGCCATGATAAGCCTCTAACCCTCCACATCCCAACAAACCGTTGTTTGGCTATGTTACCGCTTGCTCAGCCCCTCTTATAGCGTTGCTAGTTGCAGGTAGAGTTTGTTCCATGTTGGGACATGGATATCTTGGAATATCATAATATTCTTGCTATTTAATTTAATGGATATATACACTTGGTAAAGGGTGGAGGCTTGGCCTTTTTGTTGGTGTTTTGTTCCACTCGTGTCGCCTTAGTTTCGGAGTACCGGTGTTATGTTCCATATTGAGTGCTCCTAACATGCTTGGGGTTTTTATGGGGACCCCTTGGTTTTTGTTTTGGAATAAAACTCTTCCGGCAAGGACCAACATTGGTATAACATTTGCCTGATAACTAATAAAATTGCATAGGGATCCGCCGGCACCCGCGGATAATTTAATAAACCACCCGGGCTAGTGCTCCTCATGAGTGTTGGTCCAACCTAAGCGATGTTTGATGCCCCCTGGTCAACCGGGGTCTTAGCCAAACCGACGTCTAGCCCATTTGGTAGTGCCCCGAGAAAGAGACACATGCGGCATCTATTAGGATCTAGCCTTCGACCAGTCTTGCTGGATTTGTTTTACCCTTTTTAAACGCCTTGTGCACTAGGATTCCAAGAATACTTTGATCTATCTCGAAGTTGAGGTTTTCCATCGCACCTTGTGGCTAGTTTGTGATGGATGAGTTGGACCACCCCAACGAGGTTAAATCTTTCTGAGAGCCGTGTCCGCGGTTATGTGGCAACTTGGAAATTTTATAATACCCAGTAATAGAAAACTTGAAGCAAACTCAATTAAAACACACCAGCCGTGTGCATAACCGTGACCATCTCTTCTTGCGAGGTTTCAACCAAGAATGGAACACGGTGGGTTTATGATTGACTCGTAAGTAGGTGTTCAGGATCACTTCTTGATCATTACTAGTTCACGTTCATTTATGCGTAGATCAGTTTTATTATTCTTGTACTCATAAGTTAGCCACATATTCAAATGCTTAGTGCTTGATGCAGCCTCACCACTTAACCATACCTCACCCATAAGTTTTGCTAGTCTTGATACCCTTGGAAATGAGATTGTTGAGTCCCTATGGCTCACAGGTTACTACACAATAGTTGTAGGTATAGGTAATGTGATGCTTTGACGTGAGAGCGATGCTTGTTTGATTTGGAGTTCTTCTTCTTCTTCATCGGTCATAGGATGAGTTTCAGGCCGGCAGCCTGGGATTAGCAAGGATGGATGTCGCTTTTATTGTTTGATTTCGTCCATAGTCGGACCCTGCTTTTATGTATGATGATTGAGATGTATGATTGTAATTGAGATGATCATGATTTAGCTTGTCGCGAGTGTAAGCCAATTGCATATACTCATCTCCTCTTTACATGTACTTTTAATGATATCCATTCTTGCGAAACGATAGGATGCGTTTCTATCCCTATCAAGGCCCTCGAGCCCGGATGAGGATAGTACCGCATCTTGGGCGTTACAATGGCCTTTCATAAATTTCGTCCATAGCCTATTATAGGTGTTACGCCACCTTATGTTTGGGATAATAGGCCCATGTAATTTCGAAATACTACATCATAGGCTGGTTTTAGAGTCGGTATTGTAGGGGAAACGACTCAGGAGGTGTTTTTGTCCCACCTTGCCAAGGTTGGACGAAATCCCCTCCCTTATCCCCTATAAATACACTCCTTAAGGCACCGTTTAGACTTGGGCATTTTTTAGATTAAAGTTCTTCATAGCTGGAACTCGCGTCCTTCGTTTGTGTTCTATGACCAGACCAAGACGTCAGAGAACCCCACTTTCATCAATAAAGATTTCCTCTTATATTTGTAATATTCAGATTGCAATTTCAGTTTCTTGCTTTTTCTTCGTATGCATGCAGGAAATAAACCCTCGTGGTCAAGTTGATCGTGCTCCGGCATGGTTAATAACCTCTCGAAGTTGGTTTAGTAATTGCTAAGGCGCAACGTCCTCGCACGTTCGTAGTCAGATCGTCAAAGTCTACTTCACCAAAGATGATAGCTACCATCTCATCGAAAGATGGGACATCTTTTCCTCTATCACCAAAGATAGGCAATCTATACAAAGATAACATCGTGCACTTGCTTTTCCAACGCCAAATGAATAGATCTCCTAAGAGATATAGCCTCGGCCATCTCGACTCGAGAACACAAAAAACTGGGCACTGCAGGCCGCTACAAAACGTGCCTTGTGATACCGAGGGATGACCCCTATACCTGATTTGTCAAGCTCAAAAAATGGCAGCGTCAGAATTGAACATGACGGTACCAGGCGACGACGTAGACCAAGTTATACCAAAGATGTTGGTATCATGCCTATGTTTAGTAACCAGTTTATAAACATGTTGCAAAATCAGTTCCACAAATGCCTTCATTTTCTCGATAGTATGTCGAGGATGGAGAGCCTCTGGATTATTTCTAGCATAATTTCTTGCTTCCCAGATATACTATATAGGTACTGCCAGGACATTACAATTCTGGTCTGCGAGTCGACCAAGGAAATCAAAAAGCCAATTTTTTGAAGATTTAAAATTATGGCGGTGTAGATGGATCTCATAAGTATCCTTGATTACATGCCAAACATCCCACAAATTCCAATCTATTGCAATAAAAAAAAAGCAAAGCTCATAGGAAGAAATCTGGCGTCTTAAAAGTTATCATCCCATGGATAGTCAATTATGAGAAAAACGCCATAAAACAACTTTCATCTTATTAGATGCTTTAATTGCCCAAGTCGATTTCCAGTGTCTACCATCATCAGATATGTTGGAAGTCTGGCCAGCCATGGCCACAAATAGCGCTTTTCTCAAGCAGTACGGGCCATGTTATATGTTGACTGAACGGAATAATCACCATACTTAGTGAACAGCATCTCAAAAAATCATTCTCAACATGTCTACAGATTGGTATTCACAATATCTCCAAGGCAACGTTTTCTCCAAAAAAGGCTCGCACCGTCTCCTCATTCCAGGTAACGCATGTCTCATCTAGATGACGATGTACTTTAGCATTTGCGAGGATGGGTTAAATTGATTGAAGAACATGTGAAGCACAGGAAGGAACCTAGTGATCTGATAAGATATGAACTTGCTTATCATCATAGATACCCCATTGAATACCATGTTTATCGGGAAAAGGTTTTCGCCCCGCTTTATATAGAAAGCATCGATCAACAACAGTCGAATACAAACGCACGTCACCACAACATGTTTTAATGACCAACTGGGATGCCTCTCCAAGCTACAGACGCAAACCTTGGAAATGGGGCGATCCAAAAGTCGATATAAGGAAAGTAACGTCCTTTCAAAAGACATGCACATAAGGAACTTGGATTCGTGACCAGCAGCCACCTGCTTTCCTAGCATGGACAAATTGAAAATTTTCATATCACGAAACCCCATACCACCAAGAGACTTGGGAGTCGAGAGCCAATCCCAAGACCTCCAATGAATCTTCTTATGACCATCTTCTCTGCCCACCACTCATAAAAAATAATCTGTCTAAATTTATGACAAATCTGTTTAGACAACTTAAAGCAATTCATTATGAAGGTCGGAAGCGCCTGAATAATGGATTTTGGCAAGATTTCTTGTCCAACTCGAGAAATTCATTAGCTGGATCTAACAGAAAACTAGTACTTTTAGTTTTCTGCTAGATCGAGCATGGATTTCAATTTTCTGAGAGCCTCTTTTCCATGCTCGATCTAGCACTAAATTGAAAGTACTAGTTGGATTGTTACCCACCTCCGTAGGCATGCCTAGATAAGTACCATTAAAGTCCTCATTAGTAATTCCTAAACTAGCCTTCACTCTTTGTTTAACAACATCTGGTCAAGCACGACCGAAAAACAGTAAAGACTTTTCCTTATTAATCAACTGTCCAGAATCAAAGCAAAAATTCATAGGGTTTCTTTCCTTTAGGGTCGAGTTTTATAAGTTACATATATCCACTAAAAGAAAAGAAAAAGATGTTGGGGAAAGACTTTGGTTTCTTTAAATCAAATCGGAGGCAAACTTTTTTTTACTTGAAAGATAAAGTTATTAGGATTTAATTAATCATATTAATCCCTACATTTCCTAATCGAGACGGTTGTCTCGTGTCCCTTTCGAATGCATCCCTTTGCGGGCTATATAGATATATAATTCCATCATCAATAAAAACAACCGTTTACTTTACATCTTTTGTCTATCGTCTCTCGTGTTCTCTACTCTAAACACGTTATCAGCCCTTTGCTCTCCGATTAGAGAAATAGGCCATCCCCAGGCAGCGGTTGGTGATGCACACCTGAAGTGCCCGCACCGCGGACTCGGTGCCTCTCATACCACGGCCTCAAACGACAGCGGCGAGCGGCCATGGCTTGCCCAGACGGCTTGGCCTCCGGCTACACAACCGTCTCGGTGCGGCAGCCCAGGACATGGCGAAGGATCGCGGCGGAATGGCCAGACTTCCGAGCGGCCGGCGTCCCTCACGCGCTGAGTCCGGTTGCGACCTATGACGAGTCAATCGGCCACTGTGTTCAAAAGGGAATTCGTCCATCGATTGCTTATTATATTTGATCTTCTCTCTCTGTGATTAATCAATGATCCAATAGTTGATTGCTTTTGTCCTGGACATCTTTGCACCCACGAGCATGTGGGCATGGCGAGACGTAAAAGGAGCTCTTGCTGTTGCGTCCTATGGAGGAGCAGTAAGAGCGCAGGCGGCGACGCGGGTGAGCGGCTGAGGCTGGAAAAGGCAGTGCGGCACTGCGGCTACGCAACGGCAGCGTCCTCCGGCCAAATGCAGTGGCGCGACGCGGCGACGCTCAGCGCGCACGCGCATGGCGGGATGTCTTTCAAGTGACGACATGGACGACCTTCAACTAGCAAGGAGTGTGAGCGCTGCATCTAGCACGCCGCTCAACGACGCCCTCATGCACGTGACCATGGCTCAGTGGCCTGCTGCTGTCCGAGCCGGTGGCGGCTCCCAGCGTGGCCATGGGGACATGGCTGAGCGGCTTGGCCCTGGCTTCTCCACGCACGACCGTGGCTTCAAGTGGCGAGGCCAACGACCGGCGCTTGGAGCGGCTCTTCCGTCCAACGCGACAGCGCCCAGAGATTTTGCAAGAGCGCAGCGGCCGCGTGGCCTACCCGGCCTTGCCCGCAACATCTTCCCGACCTCCGCCGGCTTGCCATAGCCGGAGCGCGTACACCGCGCTAGCATACTTTACGTATCGTCGGAGGTCTCCTCCACCAGCGAGGAACCCTCCGAGGGGCGGCAAGCCATTGCGACAGCGGCGGTTACTCCCGTGTGGAACCGTACGAGGAAGATGAGGCCCATAAGGTACATGGAACCTTATCCCTTTGCTATTTTGCATGAAGGTCCGTGTGTTGCACAGGATGAAATAGTGGTCCAAGCTAATTTTGCACAATACCCTTCTATTTTTAGGAGTTTGCAAATTTGTCCTGCTAACAGTACTATTTACTAGTACTTGCCTGTCTTAGATCCTGTTAATTACCTTATTTTCTGTTAAGTTTTATAATTCTATAAATATGTGTATGTTGATACTTAACGTGTTTAATGTGTTTACCACATTCTCTAGAACATGTTTTTTACTATTGAGATTAAATTTTCTCGCACAATAGTATTGATTTGCGATTGAGGAAATATATTTTTTCCTCGTAAGACAATCTCATTGTGATTGAGATTTATTTCCTCTCGCAAAATATTAATTTACTTTGCTGAATTATATTGCAACTTGATACAAGATCATCTCATTTAATTTAAGGTCTATACTTGCAACATCATTACTATTCATTATAATAGTAGTGTATTTCTATTGAGTACGAGTTATTCTAGAATGTATGTATCTCCATGTTCGCTACATGTCGAGATTAATACTTCTGGTCAGGATCACACCGCTAACAGAAAAATGTTGTCTTATACATTATAAGACATTAGATTCAGATCTTAGCATCTGGTTATTCTGTATCAGCAATTCTTGGGATACAATGAACTCAAGGGCAAAGGTTTGAATCTTACTTCAACCTTCAATCCGACATTACAAGTTGTGACAGGACCCTATGGGCATGGAATGTGATGGTTGAATATGCATCAGCCGACATGTTTGGAGACTATGAATAGTCTTTCAATCTCCTGAGTGGTCAATATAATTAATGTCCATTTATGATGTTGTAACAACAACATAAGTATTGTTGTCATCATATATTGTATATCACAATATATTTTATCAGCACTTTGGTATTGTCGTGGGAACGAGCCTGACAGTAGAAGGTAGGGGTACGAAAGGAGAGGGCAAAGTCGTAGCTACGGCGAGGATGTACACATGGATGTATGAGTTCAGGCCCGTCTCGTGGAGGTAACAACCCTACGTCTCAGTGCTTGGGAGCTTATGTCATGTGAAATATATGGATTACAATGGTTGCAAACCCTTGTACAGGAGGGGAGGGACGGCTTATATAGAGTTCGCTGCCCCTCATAATTACCCAGCATCAAAGGGTCCGATCGTGGGGTTAAAGTTTGCCATTACTGGTAACGTACGTAATAAAAGCTACTAATGATCATTGAACCAACGTCTGCCCGTTGGGCTCTTGATGATGGCTCCTGGTCTTTTGGCGTCGAGTGAGCGTGAGGTCTTCCGAGTGACACGCGACTGCCGAGTGAAGGAAGGAGTCTCCGAGTGGATATCTGTTGAGTGACTTTGAACGTCTCCAGGAATACACTCGAAAGTTCATGCTTGATCTTCAAGTCCTCCCATGCAGTGTCCTTAGGTAGGGTATATAGGCCTTGTCTAGGACCCTATCCTAGGTACATATCCTCGTCATTAGCCCCCGAATGGGTCGGGGTTCGAGTGGTAAAATGAGGTATCAACGTCAACCTTGAGTTAGGGCATCAAGTCCTCCGAATGATATTTGGGGTTTCAATAAAACTTGCGTCGACTAGACTCTGAGTATTAATGTCCATTCAGGATAGGCACGCAAAGTCTTCCAAATGATATTCGGGGCTTCAACAGAACTTGCGTCGATTGAATTCTTCTCCGTTTGCTCGGATTCATTCAGCCTTAAAAGTGCCCGAGTTGATGTTCAATGCTTATTTTGCTCCGAGTGAACTGAAGGTATCTTGGAAGGTGACGGGTCGGTCTGAGAGACCCGGATTTTGCGAGATATGAAAATTTGGGAAGCGCGTGCACGCGATGATGACACCACAATCAGGGCAAGTGGAGGCACGACGCCTCGATTCTCGCGCTGGTCATATCGCCACATACTGGGCGTCATCAGCGGTTGGCGTGCGCGGTGATCTCGCGGGCCCACCGATCAGTGGGACACTTGGCGGAGTATAAAGTCTCACGCACCGCGGCTTGCATAGAACTTCCGCCCATTCTTCCTCTCTTCCTCCGCCTCCCCTGCCTCCAGCGCCCCATCTTGTTCTTCTCCGACGAGAGCCGCCGCTGAGATGACGAAAGGCACCATGGAAAAGCTGGAGCGAGCTAAGAAGGGGGCGATGAAGCTCAAGGGCAAGAAGCCCTCGACTGCTCGATTCACCGTGCCGACGGGATGGATGCAGGGGGACTTTCTCCCCTCTATAGTCACTCGCGAGGACATGGAGGGCCTTGTCGCCGACGGGCTCATGGCGGGCGACGCCTGGAGGCTGCCGGGGGAGGAGCGCGAGCCGGAGCCGCGCGACGGGGAGTGGATCCTCCTTCTCTCCCACGTAGAAAGAGGTTTCTTCATGCCACCCCACCTGTTCTTTAGGGGATTTCTGAATTTCTTCGGTGCCCAACTGCATCACCTCTTGCCAAATACCGTTGCATATCTGTCTGCATTCGTCACTTTGTGTGAGTGCTTTCTGGGCTGCTCTCCCCATTGGGGGTTGTTCAAGCACCTCTTTACGGTCAGATCTCAGACCATGAAGAAAGCTCTCCCTGTTGACGGGAAGACTCATGTGCTTCAGCTGTGTGGAGGTTTAGGAGTTCAAAAAAGAGCGCGTAGTTCCTTCCCTGCCATGACTTTTCCTGAGTCTATCAGAGGTTGGCAGTCGACTTGGTTCTACTGCAAAGATGCAGCATCACCCAATATGTCGACTGGCCTTCCCCCCTATACACCCGACCGTCCAACTGTGCCCAAATCTCTGAGGGTGACTGAAGAGGAGCACGGGGTATCTTAGTTGAAGCGGTGGTGCAGCTGATCCGGGGTGGATTGATTGGTATGTACCTGTTGGAGACGTTTCTCGGTCGACGTATTCAGCCGCTCCAAGCCAGAGACCACATCATGTGGCACTACGCGGGTCCCGAGGACTCGACCAGGACGCATCCCAAAGAAGTTCAAAAAACTGTCGAGTAGTGGCTTCGTAGTATCATTGGAGCTTGCGACAATCCTTTGGGAGCCAAGAGGATCCGACCTTACTCAGCTGAAAACCCGCCGAAGAATCTGGTGAGTTCTGTTGTGTCGACTGATATACTTGTACTGTCGATTGATATATTGACTTATAAACTGACTTCCTCGCTTGAATCATGCAGGAGTGGACGAACATGCACTCGCCTATTCCCAACGGGAACCACGCTGAGGACGGCGTGGTGAGCGAGGGCGGCAGCATGGACGGCGACGGTCCCTCTGACTCTGAAGATGAATACGTGGACTCCGACGAAGAGGAAGAAGTCGAGTCACCTCCCCAACGCGAAGGCCGCACCAAGTCTCGCCAGGATCCGACAGCTGTTGAGGACAGGGCTCCAGGCCCTAGCGAGAAAAACCCGAAGCAGAGTCGCCCTTCAACTGTTGAGTCGAGTGAGAGGCTAGCCAAACAGCCCAAGCAAGTCACGACCAAACCTTGCAAGGCTTTGCCTCGCATGAGGATGGCCATACCTGTCGTCTCCACGTAAGTATTTATTTTTTGAATTCTTTCTGTCGACTGAAGTCTTGAGTTGTATCCGACCAAAAGTTGTTCAATCCGTCAAAGCTGCTACGTCTGTAACCTCGCCTCATCGAGATGGAGGGGAGGCGATGGATATCGACACTACTGATGCGGCCACTTCTCATAGAGGTTAGTAAGTTGTTGATTTGTCCGAACGGGACTCGACATATGCAAACGTTAACATTGTCGGTTGTTATTGCAGAGGTCATTCAGGTGGACACTTCTCATAGAGGAGCACTTGGACACTTCGCGCACTCGCATCCGAAGAGCCTCATCAGCGCAGGCGCCTCAGCGCTTGACTGCGGAATCTCCCCAGGGGATAGGCGACTCGACGCAACTCAGAGCTGAACCTACAACACCTTTGTTGCATGCTCGTCTAGCTGCCTCGACCATTGTGATGTCGACTCCAACCAGACCCACTCAAACTGCCTCAGCTGCTCCAGCAACCCCGTCGATCCCGCCTGTGACGATCTTCACTCTGAATCATGTTCCGGAAGATCAGACCGGAGCTGCGAAGGAGGCCATGATCTAGGTGGAGCAGATCATGCTGAGAACCAAGGAGGCATACGAGGCCAGCAAGCTGGCTTACGACGTCAACGCAGCCCTCCGCACCAATGTCCGAGTAAGTTCGATTGTAAGTACATTTCCGATTGAATTCCTGTATTTTCTTGGCTGCTGTACACCCACTGGGTGATTGTTGTAGAATGTTTAAAATTTCTTCACTCGAATAGATTGGATCGTAGTCGAGTAGGATTGGGATCGATAGTATGCGTGGTACTAGAGTCACTCGACATGTCGAGTGTTTTTTTCTGACGAGCTACTCGACGGATCGAGAGTTAACCGTCTCAGTGGGGGCACTCTTAGTGCACCCACTGGGTGTAGTCCCCGAGACCGCTGTCGAGTGCTTGCATCGGCAAGGGTCTTAGAGCTTGTCTTACCCACCACTCCGCAGTTATTCTGTAGGTTTCATGGATATTATTGACAAACCATGATATGACGCTGCATAAGGATAGATTGAACTTCACAGAGCAAGGAGGCGCGTCACTCGACGGGTCGAGTGTTCTGACTGGGTTGACCTTGTTGAATGTTTTAATAACCAGTGGGGGCACGCTAAGAGCACCCACTGGGTGTAGTCCCCGAGGCTACTGTTAATCGCAGACGATAAACAGTAGGCTTGAAAACTTGTCGTACGCGTGGTACTAGAGTCACTCGACATGTCGAGTGCATTTTTTTCTGACGAGTTACTCGACGGATCGAGAGTTAACCGTCTCAGTGGGGGCACTCTTAGTGCACCCACTGGGTGTAGTCCCCGAGGCTACTGTTAATCGCAGACGATAAGCAGTAGGCTTGAAAACTTGTCGTACGCGTGGTACTAGAGTCACTTGACATGTCGAGTGCATTTTTTTCTGACGAGTTACTCGACAGATCGAGAGTTTACCGTCTCAGTGGGGGCACTCTTAGTGCACCCACTAGATGTAGTCCCCGAGACCGTTGTCGAGTGCTTGCATCGGTAGGGGTCTTAATAGAGACAACTTTAAATTTGTTTAAGGCGCGCGGAGCGCCAGGGCCACTTGACATGTCGAGTGGACTTTTTGCTTGAATTCTTCTTAGGTTGTTCTAAGGTTGCAAGATAGTCATTCGCCGGTGTTCATAACTCAGTCGATTGTCCAGGAACCACTTGCCGATTGAATTCCTGTCTTTTGTTGGTTCCAGACGGCTTGCGAACTTGGGACGCAGTACAAGGACGTGGAGGATGAAAGGAATCAGTTGCGAGTGGATATGGCGGTCTCCAACAACTCTTTGGAGCGAGCGCGTGCTGAGATGAAGTTTTAGGGAGGTAATTTCTGCTGACTTTCTGCATTCCCCTCTTCACTCTTCATGTTTTGAACCGAGTGCTCTCACTCGAATAGACGTACGCGATGAAAACCGTGGACTCCAAACACGACTCAACAATGTTGTTTCTTTAGATTCCATGTAGAATGTGCTGGAGGAGAAGGACAAGGTGCTTGTTGACGCTCAACGAGTGGCCAAGGACAAGACTGAAGATGCAGATCGGAAGCTGGCGGCCTCCAAGAAGCTGGAGGATGAGAACACCAAGATGAAGCAGGAGCGTGCGGACCTCGTCAAGAAGGCCGAGCAACTGACCAAGAGGAGTAATGGCCTGGAGAAGCATTTGGGCGAATTCTCGAGGAAGATGTATATTCTGCTCGACGGTGAGTGTTTCTTGTCGATTGAGATTTGCAAAATCTTTGAGGGTCGCAGTTCACCGATTCTCCTCCCATTCCCCATTCTTGAACAGAATTCTGCCAAGACTTTGAGAAGGAGACAGAGGAGGTTGAGCCCAATCTGGATCCCACCAAGTCACCAGTTGCTGATGCAGTGGCGATGAACATGCTACGACTCAACTTCCGACTCCAAGACGTCCAGGCCTATATCGCCCGACTGAAATCTGACATGGAGAGAATCAACAAGGACCTATGGCCTGAGGACACTCTTCAGCTCGACCTCAACTCCATAATGGTTCGCCTGAATGAACTTCTCAGTCGAGTGCAGGCTTGGAAGAAATCTGCTGCTCGCTGCGGGGCCGACGTGGCGTTATCACTTGTCATGGTCCATTGCAGGGACGCGAGGGAGGAGAAGCTGAAGTAGCTCCAGGTGGTAAACATGAAGAAACTCCAGTTTGAGGACTTCATGGAAACCTTCATCGAGGCATCCACCAGAATCGCCGACGGCATCGACTTGGACACTTTTGTCGATCCCGCCAGCCCGTCACCTGTTTAAAAAACTTGGTCTTTGGAAGAAACACTTATATTTGCCTCGGTATGCCGAGTGGAATTGTATCCCTTAAAACTTCATTCAGGCCTTAGGCCTGAGCACATTTGCTTCCGTATGAAACGTTTATCCGCGGTTTACCCTTTGGATTTTATTCGTATTTGGCTTTCAATCGTTTGTTCGACCGAGTTTGTTTTTAACTTAGGCTAAG
Source organism: Hordeum marinum (assembly GCA_022496015.1). Taxonomy (NCBI): domain Eukaryota; kingdom Viridiplantae; phylum Streptophyta; class Magnoliopsida; order Poales; family Poaceae; genus Hordeum; species Hordeum marinum. The sequence goes on from CM039675.1 coordinate 273,387,684, forward strand.
CGTGTTCAGAGCTAAGCCCCCGAGTGTGTGGATTGCTCATCACTCGGAGTATTTTCGAACTTAGGCGAATGTCGATTCGCGGCTAAGTTGTCGAGTGAATGGATTATTATCCACCCGACGAGGTTTTTTACTTAGGCGAAACGTGTTTCGCAGCTAAGCCCCCGAGTGTGAGGATTGCTCATCACTCAGAGTATTTTTGAACTTAGGCGAATGTCGATTCGTAGCTAAGTTGTCGAGTGAATGGATTACTATCCACCCGATAGGGTTTTTAACTTAGGCGAAACATGTTCGCGGCTAAGCCCCCGAGTGTGAGGTTTGCTCATCACTCGTAGTATTTTTGAACCTAAGCGAAGACGGATTCGCAAATAGGCCGTCGAGTGAATGGACTGCTATCCACCCAACAGGGTTTTTAACTTAGGCGAAACATGTTCGCGGCTAAGCCTCCGAGTGTGAGGATTGCTCTTAACTCGGAGCATCCCCAAGAATGTAACTATACGATTGGAACCGACGATATATATTGCAGAAATGTGAATTGCATTGATGAAGTATTCTTATTACATCAGAAGATTCTTGTCTCAAGTATAAAAACGCCGGAGTAGATCTACGTTCTAGGCTCGTGGCTCGTTTATCCGCTTCATGAGATTGTACAGGTGATAGGCTCCATTGTTTAGCACCTTAGTGATGACAAAAGGGCCTTCCCATGCAGGAGCAAGCTTGTGAGGTCGGTGTTGATTCACATGGAGCACTAAGTCTCCCTCATGAAACGCACGACTCTTGACATTCTTCGCATGAAAGCGCCGCAGGTCTTGCTGATAGGCAGTAGTCCTGATCAGAGCCATCTCTCGCTCCTCCTCCAGAAGATCTACACTATCCTGTTTGGCCTGTTCAGCTTCAGCCTCAGAATACAACTCCACTCGAGGAGAGTTGTGGGCCAAGTCACTCGGCAATACGGCTTCAGCACCATAGACAAGGAAGAAAGGATTTCGTCCAGTCGACCGATTAGGCATTGTCCTCAGACCCCACAAAACAGACGGCAGCTCAGTTACCTAGGCTCCGGCGGCGTGATCCAAATCACGCATGAGACGAGGCTTCAGACCTTGCAGGATGAGACCATTAGCCTGCTCGACTTGCCCATTGGTTTGAGGATGCGCAAGAGATGCATAATCCAATCGGGTGCCTTGGGAGTTATAGAAGTTCCTGAATTCTTCCAAGTCAAAATTAGTGTCGTTGTCCGTGATGATGATGTTCAGAATGCCGTATCGAATAATGATCTCTCTCATGAACATGACCGCCATATGGGAGTTCAGCTTCATGATTGGCTTGGCTTCTATCCACTTGGTGAATTTGTCGACTGCTACCAACAAGTGAGTGAATCCTCCTTTTTCGGGTCAAAAGGGACCAACCATGTCGAGTCCCCAAACTGCAAACGGTCAGGCGAGAGGAATTGTCTTCAGAGCAGACGCCGGCTTGTGTGACAGGTTCGCATAGAACTGGCAACCATCGCAATGATCAACGATGTCTTTAGCCATCTCATTAGCTCGTGGCCAGTAAACTCCAGCTCGATATGCTTTAGCGATAGTTGCCCTTGAAGACGCATGGTGGCCACAAGTTCCTGAGTGAATCTCGTCTAGAATCATTCGACCTTCCTCGGGGGAAATGCAGCGCTGGGTGACACCAGTCGCACTCTCTCTGAACAGCTGATCTCCCATTACAGTGAAAGCCTTGGACCTACGCACAATCTGTCGAGCCTCTGTTTCATCTTCAGGGAGCTCTTGTCCGAGGATATAGGCAATATAAGGCATAGTCCAATCGGGAATGATAACCAGAATTTCCATGACCAGGTCAATCACTGCAGGGACATCGACTTCAGTCGAGTCGGTGTAACTCAAAACTTGTGGGGGCTCTTCAGTGAATGGATCTTCTTGAACCGAAGGTGTGTGCAAATGCTCCAAGAACACACCACTGGGGACAGACCGTCGAGTGGAACCAATCTTGGACAGCTCATCGGCCGCTTGATTTTTCAATCGGGGAACATGATGAAGTTCCAGGCCTTCAAATTTCTTCTCCAACTTCCGTACTGCATTGCAGTATCCAGTCATAGCGGGGTTTCGAACATCCCACTCTTTCACCACTAAATCTGAGTCACCATAAACCATCAGGCACTTGACGCCGAGTAAGATAGCCATGCGCAATCCATACAAAAGTGCTTCATACTCTGCCTCATTGTTGGAGGAATCAGAGTGAATTTGCAAGACATAGTTGAGCTTGTCACCCCTGGGAGATATCAAGACAACCCCAGCACCGGACCCATTCAACATTTTGGAGCCATCAAAGAACATTGTCCAATGCGTCGAGTGAACTTGGATAGGCTGGTGCTGCTCAATCCACTCGGCCATGAAGTCTGCCAATGCTTGGGACTTGATTGCTTTCGTGGCTTCGAATCTGATGTCAAAGTGTCCAAGCTCGATTGCCCATTTAGCCACTCGACCTGATGCGTCTCGATTATTGAAAATTTCGGACAAGGGAGCATCACTGATGACTGAAATCGAGTGGTCTTGGAAATAATGCGCCACCTTCTTCGCTGATAGGTAAATACCATAAACCAGCTTCTGATAGTGTGGATATCTTTGCTTTGAGGGGGGGCAATACTTCCGAGACATAACAAACTGGCCGCTGAACTTTATAAGCTTTACCCTCCTCTTCTCGCTCGACAGTCAGTACTGTACTGATGACCTGATTTGTGGCCGTGATGTACAGGAGCAAGGGCTCTTTGCTGGCAGGAGTAGCAAGTACCGGCTGGGTGGAGAGCAGGGCTTTGAGCTCAACAAACGCTGCTTCGGCTTCGGGAGTCCAGTCAAACGTGTCGGACTTCTTGATCAACTGATATAAGGGCAGAGCCTTCTCACCAAGACGAGAAATGAATCGACTCAATGCTGCCAAGCAACCTGTGAGCTTCTGAACGTCGTGCACTCGCACGGGAGTCTTCATACGGGTGATGGCGCTGATTTTCTCAGGGTTGACATCAATCCCTCGCTCGGAAACGAGAAAACCGAGCAACTTGCCGCCAGGGACACCGAAAGTACATTTGGCCGGATTCAGCTTTATGTCGAATCGCCTCAGATTGGCGAATGTCTCGGCCAAGTCACCTAGCAGGTCGGAACCTTTGCGGTACTTGACCACTATATCGTCCATGTATGCCTCGACATTCTGAGGGATCTGGTCGAGTAGCCATTTTTGAATCATGCGCATAAAAGTAGCGCCGGCATTCTTGAGACCAAAAGTCATGGTGATGTAACAAAAACACCCGAATGGGGTGATGAAGGCTATCTTTATTTCATCCGGGCCATACAGACGGATCTGATGGTACCCAGAATAAGCATCCCAAACCGATAAACGCTCACACCCTGCTGTCGAGTCAACAATTTGATCTATGCGGGGGAGTGGAAAATGATCTTTTGGGCACACCTTGTTGAGGTGTTTGAAGTCAATGCACATGCGCAACGACTTATCTTTCTTTGGCACCATCACAATATTCGAGAGCCACTCGGAGTGGTAAATCTCCCGAATGAACTTGGCTTGCAAGAGACGGGCCACTTCTTCTCCGATTGCCTTGCGCTTCTTCACCGCTGAGCGACACAAATGCTCGTTGGCAGGTTTGGCTTTCGGATCCACTCGTAGACGGTGCTCAGCCAGCTCCCTGGGAATCCCCAGCATGTCAGCACGCTTCCATGCAAAGATATCCCAGTTCTCACGGAGGAACTGGATGAGCTCGGCTTCCTATTTACTGTCGAGTGTTGTTGAGATATTCGTCGGGGCAGTGGTTGGATCCGTCGGGTGGATGTGTACCTTCTTCACTTCCCCCGCTGACTGAAATGCCGACTCGGAAGCTGGCTTCTTTGCATGGAGCAAATCGGCAGGATCGGCGGTTTTCTTGTGCTCCTCCAACTCTACCATAGCCATTTGTTGATCGGCGATCTTGGAGCCTTGCTGGAGGCATTCTTCAGCCCACTATCGATTGCCCATGACCGTGATCACGCCCTTAGGGCCTGGCATTTTCAACTTGAGATACACATAACATGGTCGGGCCATGAAACGTGCATACGCGGGTCGACCCAGAATGGCGTGGTAAGCACTCTTGAAATCCACGACTTCAAATGTCAACTTTTCTTTTCGGAAATTTTCGTCATTCCCGAATGCCACATCCAATGCTATCTGGCCGAGTGACTTGGCCTTCTTTCCTGGGATGACCCTGTGAAACTGCATGCTGCTCTCACTCAGACGGGACATCAGAATACCCATCCCTTTCAGGGTATCCGCATAGAGAATGTTCAAGCCGCTGCCGCCGTCCATGAGGACCTTTCTAAGTCGAGTCCTGTTGGGGAATGTTGCATGGGAAACAAAAAAATTCCTACGCACACGCAAGATCTATCCATGGTGATGAGCATCTACGAGAGAGAGAGTGGATCTACATACCCTTGTAGTTCGCTAAGCGGGAAGCGTTAAGAAACGCGGTTGGTGTAGTCGAACGTCTTCGCGATCCAAATCGCCTAGCGTCCCGCGATCTCATCATGATTCGTCCTACGATCCAATCATGATCCGTCCCGTGAACTCATCACGATCCGTCTCGTGATCTCATCACGATCCGTCCTGCGATCTCGTCACGATCCGTCTCGCAATCTTGATCACGGTCCTTCCGATCTAGCGCCGAACGGATGGCACCTCCGCGTTCAGCACACGTACAGCTTGATGACGATCTCCGCCTTCTTGATCCAGCAAGAGGGAGTGGAGAGGTAGAAGAGTTCTCCGGCAGCGTGACGGTGCTGCGGCAATGGTGGTGGAGCTATTCCGGCAGGGCTTCGCCTAAGCACTGCAGAAAACCGATCTAGAGGAGAAACTATGCACTAGAGGAACGGGTAGCACGTGGCTGAAAATTCTGTGCCAAAACGCTAAAATCCTCTAGTATATATAGGAGGAGAGGACGAGGAGTCTTGGCTGCCAAAAAGCCAGCCCTTGGGTCGACCAAAGTAGGGAGGAGAGGAGGACTCCTCCTCCAATCCTTGTAGGACTAGGGTTCCTCCTTTTTTTGGCCTTTTTCCACCTTTTTCCCTTTGGGCTTTTTCTCCCAGCCGCATGGGCCTTGTGTGGGACTTCCACCAGCCCAAAAAAGGCTGGTATTTACTCTCCCACAGCCCATGAAGCCTCTTGGGTCGAAATACCCCTCCCGGTGGTCTCCCGGTACACTACCGGCACTCCCGGTACATTACCGATTAGCCCGAAACTTTTCCGGCGACCAAAATGGGACTTTCTATATATAAATATTTACCTACGGACCACACCGGAGCTCCTCATGACGTCCAGGATCTCATCCGGGACTCCGAACAACCTTCGGTCACCACCATGCATAACTCTATACTACTGAAACGTCACCAAACCTTAAGTGTGCAGACCCTGCGGGTTCGAGAACTATGTAGACATGATCGAGACACCTCTACGGTCAATAACCAATAGCGGGACCTGCATGTCCATATTGGTTCCTACATATTCTATGAAGATCTTTATCGGTCGAACCTCTATGTCAAGGATTCAGTTAATCCCGTATGATGTTCCCTTTGTTCTTCGTTATGTTACTTTCCCGAGATTCAGTCGTTGGTATCTCCATACCTAGTTCAACCTCGTTACCGGCAAGTCTCTTTACTTGTTCCATAATACAAGATCCCGTGACTAACACTTAGTCACATTGCTTGCAAGGCTTATTGTGATGTTGTATTACCGAGTGGGCCCTGAGATACCTCTCCGTCACACGGAGTAACAAATCCCAGTCTTGATCCATGCCAACTCAACAGATACCCTCGGAGATACCTGTAGAGCACCTTTATAGTCACCCAGTTACGTTGCAACGTTTGATACACACAAGGTACTCTCTGGTGTGAGTGAGTTGCATGATCTCATGGTCATAGGAATAGATACTTGACATGTAGAAACCAGTAGCAATAAACTGACACGATCATATGCTACATTTGTAGTTTGGGTCTTGTCCATCACATCATTCTCCTAATGATGTGATACCGTTATCAAATGACATCTCATGTCCATGGCTAGGAAACCTTAACCATATTTTGATCAACGAGCTAGTCTACTAGAGGCATACTAGGTACATGGTGTTGTCTATGTATCCACACATGTATCTGAGTCTCCGATCAATACAATTATAGCATGGATAATAAACGATTATCATGAACAACGAAATATGATAATAACTAATTTATTATTGCCTCTAGGGCATATTTCCAACAGTCTCCCACTTGCACTAGAGTCAATAATCTAGTTCACATCACTATGTGATTCGCATTGTTATGAATCTAACACCCAATGAGTTCTGGGGCTCGATCATGCTTTGCATGTGAGAGAGGTCTTATAGTCAACGGGTCTGCGACATTCAGATCCGTATGTACTTTGCAAATCTCTATGTCAAACTGTAAACACTGCTACCATGCTCCACTTGGTATCATTCCAAATGGCTGCTCCACTATATGTATCCAGATTGCTACTACGAGTCATCCGGATTGGTGTTAAAGCTTCCATCGACGTAACTTTTTACGACGAACTCTTTATCACCTCCATAATCGAGAAACATCTCCTTAGTCATTTAGTTACTAAGGATAATCTTGACCGCTGTCCAGTGATCCACACCTGGATCACTCTTGTACCCCTTGACGGACTCATGGCAAGGCACACACAGGTGCGGTACACAGCATGGCATACTATACAGAGCCTATGGCTAAGGCATAGGGGACGACATTCGTCCTTTCTCTTTCTTCTGCCATGGTCGAGCTTTGAGTCTCACTCAACTTCACACCTTACAAAGCAGTCGAGAACACTTCTCTCTGACTAATCCATTTTGAACTCTTTCAAAATCTTGTCAAGGTATGTACTCATTGAAAGTCTTATCAAACATCTTGATCTATCTTTATAGATCTTGATGCTCAACAATTAAGTAGCTTTATTCAGGTCTTCCTTTGAAAATCACTTTTCAAACAACCGTTTATGCTTTCCAGAAATTCCACATTATTTCCGAATAGCAATATGTCATCCACATATACTTATCAGAAACTCTATGGTGCTCCCACTCACTTTATTGCAAATACAAGTTTCTCATAAACTTTGTATAGACTCAAAAACTTTGATCACCTCATCAAAGTGTACATTCCAACTCCGAGATGCTTGCTTTAGTCTATAAAAGGATCACTGAAGCTTGCACACTTTTTAGCATCCTTAGGACTGACAAAACCTTCTGGTTGTATCACATACAACCTTTCCTCAAGTAAACCATTAAGGAAACGATGTTTTGACATCCATCTGCCGGATTTCATAATTGAAAGTGCAGCAACTGCTAACATAATTTCAACAGACTTTAGCATCGCTACGAGTGAGAAAGTCTCATCGCAATCAACTTCTTGAACTTGTCGTAAACTTCTTTGCAACAAGTCGAGCTTTACAAATGGTGACATTTACCATCAGCGTTTGTCTTCATTTCAAAGATCCATTTGTACTTAACGACCTGCCGTCCAACGAGCAAGTCCACCAAAGTCTATACTTGGTTTTCATACATGGATCCTTTCTCGGATTTCATGGTCTCTAACCATTTGTTGGTTTCTGGGCCCATCATCGCTTCTCCATAGTTCGTAGGTTCATCGTTGTCCAACAACTTGACCTCTAAGACAGGGTTGCCGCACCACTCAGGAGCAGTACACGTCCTTGTCGACCTACGAGGTTCGATAGTAACTTGATCCGAAGCTTCATGATCATCATCATTAACTTCCTCTTCAACTAACGTAGGCTTCACAGAAACAACTTCCTGCGCTGCGCTACTCTCTGGTTGAAACACAGGTTCAATAACCTCATCAAGTTCTATCCTCCTCCCACTTAATTCTTTCAAGAGAAACTTTTTCTCGAGAAAGGACCCAGTTTTAGCAAAAAAACATTTTATGCTTGGATCTGAGATAGAAGGTACACCCAACTGTTCTTAGGGTATTCTATGAAGATGCATTTGTCCGCTTTGGGTTCGAGCTCATTAGGTGAAAACATTTTCCACACAAGCGTCGCAGCCCCAAACATTAAGAAATGGTAGCTTAGGTTTCTATCAAACCATAATTCACACGGTGTCATCTCAACGGATTTAGATGGTGTCCTATTTAAAGTGAATGTAGTTGTCTCTAATGCATAACCCCAAAATTATAGTAACAAAATGATAAGAGACATCATAGCATGCACCATATCCAATAGAGCATGACTATGACGTTCGGACACACCATCACACTATGGTGTTCCAGGTGGCGTGAGTTGTGAAACAATTTTCACATTGTCTAAAGTTGTATGCCAAACTCGCAACTCAGATATTCATCTCGACGATCATATCGTAAACATTTTTATCTTCTTGTCACGATGATCTTAAACTTCACTCTGAATTTGCTTGAACCTTTCAAACGATTCAGACTTGTGTTTCATTAAGCAAATATACACTATATCTACTCAAATCATCAGTGAAGGTAAGAAAATAACGATATCCACCGCACGCTATAAGACTCGTTGGATTGCATACATCAAAATGTATCATCTCCAATAAGTCACTTGCCCGCTCCATCAAACCAGAAAAACGGGGTCCTTAGTCATCTTGACCAAGAGGCATGGTTCGCATGTCTCAACCGATTCAAAATCGAATGAGTCCACAGATCCATCAGCATGGAGTTTCTTCATGCATTTATACCAATATGACATTTAGCGGCAGTGCCACAAGTCTGTGGTACTATTATTATTAACTTTGTATCTTTTGGCATCAATGTTATGAACATGTCTATTACTACGATCAAGATTCAACAAACCATTCTCACTGGGTGCTTGACCATTGAAGGTATTATTCATGTAAACAGAATAACCATTATTCTCTAACTTAAATGAATAACCGTGTTGCAATAAACATGATCCAATCATGTTCATGCTCAACGCAAAACACCAAATAACATTTATTTAGGTTTGTCACTAATCCTGAAGGTAGAGAGAGCGTGCGATGTTGATCACATCAACCTTGGAAACATTTTCAACACACATCGTCACCTCACCCTTAGCTAGTTCTCCGTTTATTCCGTAGCTTTTATTTCAAGTTACTAACATTTAGCAACCGAACCGGTATCCAATACCCATGTGCTACTAGGAGTACTAGCAAGGTACACATCAATAACACGTATATCAAATATACTTCTGTCGACGTTGCCAACCTTCTTATCTACCAAGTATCTAGGGTTGTTCCGCTTCACCGACCGCTCCCCTCATAATCGGAGCACTTAGTCTCGAGTTTGGGTTCAACTTTGGGTTGCTTCATCGGAGCAGCAACTGACTTGCTATCCATGAAGTTTCCCTCCTTGCCCTTGCCCTTCTCAAAACTAGTGGTTTTACTAACCATCAAAACTTGATGCTCCTTCTTGATTTCTACCTTCGCGGTGTCAAACATCGCGAACATCTCAAGGATCATCATTTCTATCCCTAGTGTTTGTAGTTCATCACCAAGTTCTAGTAGCTTAGTGATAGTGACTTGGAGAACAATATCAATCACTATCTTATCTGGAAGATCAACTCCCACTCGATTCAAGCGATTGTAGCACCCAGACAATCTGAGCACATGCTCAATGATTGAGCTATTCTCCTTCATCTTACAGGCAAGAATCTTGTTGGAGATCTCATATCTCGCAACACGGGCACGAGCCTGAGATCCTAATTTCAGCTCTTAGAACATCTCATATGTTCCATGACGTTCAAAACGTTTCGGAGCCTCAATTCTAAGCTGTAATGCATGACGCACTAAACTATCAAGTAGTTATCAGAACGTGCCTGACAAATGTTCACAACATCTACAAACAACGCTAGAGGGTTGGCGCACCGGGCGGTGCATTAAGGACATAAGCCTTCTGTGCAGCAATGAGGACAATCCTCGGATCACGGAGCCAGTCCGCAATATTTCTACCATCATCTTTCAACTCTATTTCTCTAGGAACATATAAAAATTCAAGGGAGCTACAACGTGAGCTAGTAATCTACAACACAGTTTGCAAAGACACTATTGACTATGTTCATGATAATGAGTTCAATTAATCATATTACTTAAGAACTCCCACTCAAATTGACATCCCTCCAGTCATTCGAGTGATACATGATCAAAATTCACCAACTCAAGTCCGATCATCACGTGAGTTGAGGTGGTTTCAATGGTGAACATCATCATGTTGATCATATCTACTATATGACTCATCTTCAACCTTTCGGTCTCTTGTGTCCCGAGGCCATGTTTGTACATGCTAGGCTCGTAAAGTTTAACCTGGGTGTTCTGCATGTGCAACACTGGCTTGCACCCATTGTATGTGAACGTAGAGTCTATCACACCCGATCATCATGTGGTGTCTCAACACGATGAACTTTCACAACGGTGCACACTCGGGGAGGACACAATTCATCTTGAAATTTAAGTGAGGGATCACCTTATAATGCTACCGTCGTCCTAAGCAAAACAAGGTGCATAAAAGGATTAACATCACATGTAAATCATAAGTGACATGATATGGCCATGAACTTGTGCTTTTGATCTCCATCTTGAAAGCACCGGCATGATCTCCATCGTCACCGGCACGACACCATGATCTCCATCATCTCGATCTCCATCAACGTGTCGCCATTGGGGTTGTCGGACCCATCATGCTTGTACTACTATTGCTACCATTTAGCGATAAAGTAAAGCATTACATAGCGCTTAATGATTGACACATAGGTCATACAATAATTAAAGACAACCTAATGGCTCCTGCCGGTTGCCATACTCATCGACATGCAAGTCGTGATAATCTATACATCACATGATCATCTCATACATCACATATATCACATCATGTAATTGGCCATATCACATCACAACATACCCTGCAAAAACAAGTTAGACGTCCTCTAATTGTTGCTGCATGTTTTACGTGGCTGCTACGGGTATCTAGCAAGAATAATTCTCATCTACGCAAAAAACCACAACGGTGATACACTAGTTACTTTTCAACCTTCTCAAGGACCGCCTTTGTCGAATCCGATCCAACTAAAGTGAGAGAAACTGGCACCCGCAAGCCATCTATGCAACAAGTTGCGGTCGAGGGAATCGGTCTCTCGTAAGCGTACGAGTAATGTTGGTCCGGGCCACTTCATCTCACAATACCACTAAACCAAAATCCGACCAAGGGAGGAAGCAATCTAAGCATCAACGCCCACAAACCTTTTGTGTTCTACTCGAGATCTCATCTACACATAGACCTAGCTCATGATGCCACTGTTGGGGAACATTGCATGGGAAACAAAAAAATTCCTACGCACACGCAAGATCTATCCATGGTGATGAGCATCTACGAGAGAGAGAGTGGATCTACATACCCTTGTAGATCGCTAAGCAGGAAGCGTTAAGAAACGCGGTTGGTGTAGTCGAACGTCTTCGCGATCCAAATCGCCGAGCGTCCCGCGATCTCATCACAATCCGTCTCGCGATCCAATCATGATCCGTCCTACGAACTCATCACGATCCATCCCATGATCTCATCAAGATCCGTCCCACGATCTCGTCACGATCCGTCTCGCAATCTTGATCATGGTCCTTCCGATCTAGCGCCGAACGGACGGCACCTCCGCGTTCAGCACACGTAAAGCTTGATGACGATCTCCGCCTTCTTGATCCAGCAAGAGGGGGAGCAGAGAGGTAGAAGAGTTCTTCGGCAGCGTAACAGCGCTGTGGCGATGGTAGTGGAGCTATTCCGGCAGGGCTTCGCCTAAGCACTGTAGAAAACCGATCTAGAGGAGAAACTTTGCACTAGAGGAACGGGTAGCACGTGGCTGAAAATTCTATGCAAAACCCCTAAAATCCTCTAGTATATATAGGAGGAGAGCAGGAGGAGTCTTGGCTGCCAAAAAGCCAGCCCTTGGGTCGACCAAAGTAGGGAGGAGAGGAGGACTCCTCCTCCAATCCTAGTAGGACTAGGATTCCTCCTTTTTTGGCCTTTTTCCACCTTTTTCCCTTTGGGATTTTTCTCCCAGCCGCATGGGCCTTGTGAGGGACTTACATCAGACCACAAAAGGCTGGTATTTACTATCCCACAGCCCATGAAGCCTCTTGGGTCGAAATACCCCTCCCGGTGGTCTCCTGGTACACTACCGGCACTCCCGGTACATTACCGATTAGCCCGAAACTTTTCCGGCGACCAAAATGGGACTTTCTATATATAAATCTTTACCTACGGACCACTCCGGAGCTCCTCGTGACGTCCAGGATCTCATACGGGACTCCGAACAACCTTCGGTCACCACCATGCATAACTCTAAACTACCGAAACGTCACCAAACCTTAAGTGTGCAGACCCTGCGGGTTCGAGAACTATGTAGACATGACCAAGACACCTCTACGGTCAATAAACAATAGCGGGACCTGGATGCCCATATTGGTTCCTACATATTCTACAAAGATCTTTATCGGTCGAACCTCTATGTCAAGGATTTAGTTAATCCCGTATGATGTTCCCTTTGTTCTTTGGTATGTTACTTTCCCGAGATTCGATCGTCGGTATCTCCATACCTAGTTCAACCTCGTTACCGGCAAGTCTCTTTACTCGTTCCATAATACAAGATCCCATGACTAACACTTAGTCACATTGCTTGCAAGGCTTATTGTGATGTTATATTACCGAGTGGGCCCTGAGATACCTCTCCGTCACACGGAGTAACAAATCCCAGTCTTGATCGATGCCAACTCAACAGACACCCTCGGAGATACCTGTAGAGCACCTTTATAGTCACCCAGTTACGTTGCGACGTTTGATACACACAAGGTACTCTCTGGTGTGAGTGAGTTGCATGATCTAATAGTCATAGGAACAGATACTTGACATGTAGAAAATAGTAGCAATAAACTGACACGATCATATGCTACGTTTGTAGTTTGGGTCTTGTCCATCACATCATTCTCCTAATGATGTGATCCCGTTACCAAATGACATCTCATGTCCATGGCTAGGAAACCTTAACCATCTTTTGATCAACGAGCTAGTCTACTAGAGGCATACTAGGGACATGGTGTTGTCTATGTATCCACACATGTATCTGAGTCTCCGATCAATACAATTATAGCATGGATAATAAACGATTATCATGAATAAGGAAATATGATAATAACTAATTTATTATTGCCTCTAGGGCATATTTCCAACAAGTCCCCCCCCCCCACCGGATCAACTACTAGAGCCTGTCGCCCGGGAGTGGCCACATGAGCAGGATGGTCTGTCTGGTCAAATGTGATAGCATATTGGGACCATTTGAGGTAGGTGGGGGTGTCTGGTACAACCATGTTGATTTCTCTATTGATGACTTTCAGACGGCTCTTGCTCTCGACATCAGCAAAGATCACCAGTGTAGTAGTGACATCTAGGAATGTTTCCTTTTCCTCATGTTCATCTCCCTTCTCAGGAGATTTATCACTCGACTGGTCTCCCTTGAATTGCTGAATAAGGGTCCGACACTGTCGAGTGGTGTGCTTGGGCAAAATTAGATTGCCTTCCGCATCTTTCCTCATGTGTATTACACACGGCTGATCCATAATATCAGTTCCTGACTGATTTTCCCTTTCTTGGGGGCATACTGTGCTTTAGCTTTGCCCTTGTTCTTCGGCTGAGTCGCTAGTGCTGCCGCTTCTACCTGAACCGGATCTTCGGCCTTTCACTTCTGTTTCTGATTGTTGCTGCCGCCAGCCTCATTGACAACTGCCTTTCCTTTGCCGCTATGGAGGTGGTCTTCTTCCTCGCCATTGGCGTACTGAGTGGTGATTTCCATCATCTTGCCGAGTGAAATATCACCTGTCCGCCCAAACTTCAGATATAGTTCTCTGTATCTCACACCGGCCTTGAAAGCACAAACAGCCTGGTGTTCCGACACATTCTCCACTGTTCGCTGAATATAATCCCTTAAAGTTTCATTGGGCTTTTGGACACAATGTTGTAAGTCGACCAGACCTCTCGGACGCTTGGAAGTGCCCTCAAAGGTTCAAACAAACACTCCGGCAAGATCCTCCCAGCAATGTATACTGGAAGGAGCCAGGCGATTCAGTCAAGCTCGAGCTGAACCATCCAACATCAGGGGCAGGTGTTTCATTGCAACATTGTCATTTCCACCACCAATTTGCACAGCCACTCGGTAATCATCTAACCAAGCCTCTGGCTTTGTTTCGCCAGAAAACTTTCCGATTCCCGTCGCCATTCTAAAGTTGGGGGGATCTCTGCAGAACGTATGGCTCTGCTGAAACACTCGGGACCAGGCACCACGGCTGAGCTTCCACTCGGAACATCTCTGTTGTGTCCTTTTCTGTAGGCTCTGCCCTTGTCAATTGCTTCTGAACAAGGTAGGCACGGGCGTCACCGAAGGAGCGCCTGTCGTCCTGGCATCAGGGCGCGTATGGACCACTCCGCGGAGGAGTGGGCACTTGTCTTCGTGGTGAAACTGATCTCTGTCTTGCCCTTCACGGAAACCACCGCCCTGATGGTGTAAGGGCGATCCAGGGCTATGTGTCGACTGAACGGTCTCCGCCCTGGGTGAATTGTTGTGTATCCTGTCGCGGGACTAAGAAACTACTGAATTCAGACGATGCGCTACATCTAACAGTGCTCTGATCTGCATCAGCCCTCTTCCAGCTTCTGACCGGGACGGCTGAATGGAATCTGCTATCCTAGCAGCAGCAACAACATTTAGCACAGGAGTTCTATATACCTCAACGTCGTCGTGAGTTCCAATCGGAAGCAGTTGTCGATGACGTCGGCTGGGGCGTGGCGGGCACTGGCGGCGCGCTCGTCAATCTCCGCCTAGAGTTCTTCCAGACGAATGCGCGCTCGTCAATCTCCGCCTAGAGTTCTTCCAAACGAATGTGCACTCGTCAATCTCCGCCTAGAGTTCTTCCAGACGAATGCGCGCGCCCTCCAAAGCTTGGGCCTCGGCAGTCACGCCGATGATGGGAGTATGAAGAACCTCCTCTTCGTGGCGTGGCTGCTCTTTCGACGGACCTCCAGCCTCGCGTTTGCCACGGCCAAAGCCAGGCGGCAAACTCTGATGAGAGCCCGCCATCAATACCTCCGCTGCGGGATCGCAGCTTTTGCACTCGGAAGGCACGTCGGACAGATCGGAATCCGACTCGAACACGCCATGAAGGGACTCGGCGGGCTCGAGTGTGGCAATCTGTGGAGAAGTTTGATGCGTCGATGCGTGTTTAACCCATCGCTGAAGTCGTGAGGGCCGGACCGCTTGCGACTGCGAATAGCGAGGGGAGCCGACGTGTAGGGAGTCAAAGGCTGACGCAACAACATGCCGCAGGAACTCGCGCGGAAGTGCGCGGCCCCACGGCCAGGAGCACCTCGACATCGAGAGGCGCTTCCTGGAGCCATGCCGAATCGTCGACGATGAAGGTGAGCGCACCGAAACGGATCTCGTGGCCCAGAGCAAAAACACCATCGGAAGACATGTCGAAGGATGAAAAATGCAACCTCACCGGAAGTCGCTTAGACGCCTGCCCCACGGTGGGCGCCAACTGTCGTGGGAACGAGCCTGACAGTAGAAGGTAGGGGTACGAAAGGAGAGGGCAGAGTCCTAGCTACGGTGAGGATGTACACATGGATGTACGAGTTCAGGCCCCTCTCATGGAGGTAACAGCCCTACATCTCAGTGCTCGGGAGCTTATGTCGTGTGGAATATATGGATTACAATGGTTGTGAACCCTTGTGCAGGAGGGGAGGGGTGGCTTATATAGAGTTCGTTGCCCCTCATAATTACCCAGCATCAAAGGGTCCGATCGTGGGGTTAAAATCTGCCGTTACTGGTAACGTACGTAATAAAAGCTACTAATGACCATTGAACCAACATCTGGCCGTTGGGCTCTTGATGATGGTTCCTGGTCTTCTGGCGTCGAGTGAGCGTGAGATCTTCTGAGTGACACACGACTGCCGAGTGAAGGAAGGAGTCTCCGAGTGGATATCTATCGAGTGACTTTGAACGTCTCCAAGAATACACTCGGAAGTTCATGCTTGATCTTCAAGTCCTCCCATGCAGTGTCCTTAGGTAGGGTATGTAGGCCTTGTCTAGGACCCTACCCTAGGTACATATCCTCGTTAGGTATAAATACATTTGTATGTATTCTATATATCTTGCATTTGTATGTATTCTATATATCTTCATGTCTATATATAGATTTCTACGGGAGTCAATCTGATGAAAGAGGATATGTGCCTTGTGAACATATGCACCACAAACTCTATACACAGGGAAGTGAAATTTTCCACTCTGGTTGAGAGAAAGGAGATATTTTAAAATCTCTAGACGTGATGAGGTACTTGTTGGCTCAACTCGAGTCATATTTACTATCCCTGTGGGTACTCGAGTAACGTCAAGATGCTTTATTGCTTCCCAGTTTAACTCGTACCCTACTAAACTATAAAGGTATCCGTCAAAATAGTTTTCATGCGAAACTTATGATGACAACAAAGAGGACTAACTTCTCTATACCATATGCAATGGATATGGCAAGCATGTTCTCTATGTATCATATGGATTGTACTACACATACGACACAACCCGTAACACATGTTGTGTGTGAGATAGTTTTCCAGAGTGTCTTGTACATGACAAACTTGGCATACCCGCCTTGGTCATCGAGACATTGGGTTGAAACCAAAACTATCAGCAATCCCAATAGTTTATGATTATTATGATGCAAAATTCTAACAACATTTGGATTTTATGTGCACTACATGTGACACATGGGAAGCTAATTTTAAGGCTCGCGCACCTTAAAGTCTACGCTGAACCACTCAAACTCCTTGAATGCATCAAGTTGAGGTAAGTGGATCTTCCCATCCATTGACTAGACTATCTAGGTGTTCCATGGTTCTAAAAGACACATCCATATGATGGTCTCAAGTGTGGTTTATTCACATGAAACCATTGGCTCATTATCCTGACATCGATTTCAAGCAAATCGAATGGACAAGTTACAGAATTCTCCTTGTGTGCCTTCACTTTGGCCCTAGCATTGAAAAAAAATTGCACTCTATCCTATTTGTCTAGACTTAAAATGGTTTGGTAGAATCCTATCCAAAGAATTAAGCTCATTGCATGATCTTTACTTTGAAATTGCAACTTACCAACTTTACGTTTGTGATGCCCCCAATTTCGACCGTACGCTAAACATACACACAATGCGTATGACCAAGATTAGGGACTCACTGATTGATATCACAACACAACTCTAGACACAAATTAAAGTCATACAACTTCATATTACAAGCCAGGGGCCTTGAGGGCTCGAATACAAAGCTCGACAAGCATGAGTCAGCGGAAGCAAAAAAATATCTAAGTACAGACATAAGTTAAACAAGTTTTGCCTTAAGAAGGCTACACAAACATAACAACGGATCGAAAGAGGCGAGGCCTCCTGCCTAGGAACCTCCTATCCTACTGCTGGTCGGGGGGCGCCTCCACGTAGTAGTAGGCTCCTGTGGTGGTGTAGTAGTCGTCTCCGGCGTACTACATCTCCTGGGCTCCATCGTCTGAACGCATAATCGGATTGAAGGGGAAAGAGGAAGCAAAGCAGCGGTGAGTACTCATCCAAAGTACTCGCATGACTGACATCAGAACTATACTAAGTATGCATCATTATCAAGGGGAGGGGTTATATCTGGGCTGACTGTAGAAAGCAAGAATAAGAGGAAGGCATATTCCTATCGAAGACTAGCATCTTCAGCATCTTGCAGCATTAGAATAGAGTAGACAGGTAATCACTTATAATCATATTATTGTAACAATTTTTATTAAGTAACCATGCCAAGAGATTCTTCCTTGACTCCCTGCGAGGAAGCAATCCCGGAGTCACATTTCATTTCAATTCAAATCACATTTATAGTTGTATAAGGTCAAGGTACAACTCCAAGTCGTCATGTTACCGTGGACACGGCTATTCGAATAGATGAATTCATCCCTGCAGGGGTGCACCGCATTTCCAACATGCTTGATCACCTCTGGCCGGACACACTTTCCGGGGTAATGCCTGGACTCGGGATCCAAAACTTCGTTGCCCCACCTAGACTCAACGAAGAGGCCAGCCCAATGGTCTAAATCCTAAGCACGCACATTTGTGGGTCCACTTGCCCTTGCACTCCTGCACGATGCGCACGCGGCCGGAAGCAGTCCTAGCACCCTTAGTAACAAGCGTGATGCGTTCCAGACCAATCCGGCGCGTGCCACTCCATTGTTGACGTCCGAAGAGCTTCGACTGATACAACGACACCGAGTACTCATAACTATTCCCAGGTGAAGGTTTAGTGTGAAAAAGGTCAAATGACCAACTCAGATCAAATACCCAACCCGTTAGCATTTTATTAGTGCGGGGCAAGCGCGAACCATAAAAGGCAGTCTGTCGCCCCGCCAATAACCATCGGGTGCCTTACCGGCACACCCCACCACATCTCATGAATGCCTTACGATGCATCCCACCAAATCTTTCTCTCACGGGCACCCTTGGGGCCGACCCGTCTTTCACTTGTATTTTAGTAACAAGTCATAGAGGCTATGTGTTAGTGCCTGACGAGGATATACCCCGCGGTATGACCCGGCCTGGTGACTCACAGGAGACCCGGCCAAAGACATGACATTCTATTAAAGACCCGGCAGGCGAGTCACAGGATGACCAAGCCCAAGACCCGACGGGTGAGCCAGCGCCAGGCGGCTCACGGGATAAGACCCGGTGGGTGAGCCGACGCCAGGCGGCTCACAAGAGAAAGCCCACAAGAGAAGGCCCGAAGAGAGAAGGATTCCATTAAAGGAAATAAGACCCGGAGTAGGATTCATGAGAGACGAATCCTAATACTACTCCTAGTAGGACTCTATTTGTAAAACCTACCTCTTCACTTATATAAGGAGGGGCAGAGCACCCCTAGAGGGACAGATTCTCAAGAGACACAAGTCTACAAGTTTAGACAACACAAGATTAGAGATAGACAGATTAGAGGCTCTCGTGATTAGAGGTAGCGATTAGCACCCTTGTAACCGAGAGATCTTCATCATCATCAATACCAGACAAGCAGAACGTAGGCCTTTACCTCGACTCGAGGGGCCGAACCTGGGTAAAACTCCGTGTCTTCTCGATTCCGATCAACCCCTTCAAGCCGCCACGTAGTGTGCTTCGCCCCGAACCCTAAGTCCATTGACCCGGACATCTGCCGTGAGAAAACCACGACAGTTGGCGCCCACCGTGGGGCCAGCGCATGGTGGTGTTGTGTTCTTGAAGGGAGCTCTCCCAGGAATCGAAGATCTTATGATTAAACGGACGAAGAAAAGTCGATGCCGAAGGATCTACATCTACTTCGAGTTCATCATTCATACTAAGGGAACTGTCCGTGGTTATCCCTCTCGCTACTACACGCGGTTTTCTTAGATCGATGCATTCAACGGCAGATCGGTCATATGCCATGGCTGCAATGAGATCAACCTAAACTTTTTTAATCAAGGTCCATCGGCATACATGCAAGCCACCAAGGTTCATTAAGTCCTTCACGTGCTACAATCTCCAAGGAACAAATTGATATATTATTAAAATCTCTCAAGGAGCCAAGGCAAAAAGCTCAGCATCCCATCAAAAATTTCTAGTTCAGATTCAATCTACATAGCAAACATGTCCGGTTGTTGCTGCGTTTACCCGTCCACATGTAGGAGATCTTGGCGGATTCGGATGGATGCACTAGCTCAAAAAGGAAAATATTAAACAGAGCATGATTTTGACACGGATCTAAGGTCAATACCGAAGAAAAATTCAAACACACGGAAACGAATTCACGGTCGGAGAAGGAACGTCCGCCTGAGCCGCCACCAGCTCAGCACGCAGCTGCCGCCGCGCCTCTCCCCACTGCGCCAGATCCGCCCGTGGCTCCACCTCGCCAATCCTCGCCCGTTGCGGCGCCTTAGGCTCTCCGCCGCGCCACGGCTAGGCACCCGCCCATGCACGCCGCCGCTGCTCCTCGCCCGTTGCGGTGCCTCCGGCTCTCCTCTGCGCCACGGCTAGGCACCCGCCCGTGCACGCCGCCGCTGCTCCTTGCCCGTTGTGGTGCCTCCGGCTCTCCTCCACGCCACGGCTAGGCACCCGCCCGTGCGCGCTGCCGCTACTCCTCACCTGTTGCGGCGCCTTCGGCTCTCTGTCGCGCCACGGCTAGGCACCCGCCCGTGCGCGCCGCCGCTGCTCCTCGCCCGTTGGGGTGCCTCCGGCTCTCCTCCGCGCCATGGCTAGGCACCCGCCCGTGCGCGCCGCCACTGCTCCTCGCCCGTTGCGGTGCCTCCGGCTCTCCTCCGCGCCACGGCTGGCACTCGCCCGCATCACCGAGCCGCCCGGCCGCCTCTTTGTCGAGGCATGCGCGAGCCACCAAGCCGCCCCTTCACCGCTGACCTGCTATTACCGCTCCCGCCGGCCGCCTGAGCCGCCCGTTGGTCGTCAGCACCGTGTCGCCTCGCCTTCGCCCTGGCTCATGCAGCTGCGCGCCGCCTTGAGCCACCCCCCGCCGGCTCATAGTCCCCGGTCGGCCACTACCCTCGCGTGGGGTAGGAGAAAGTGGGGGAGCATTGGATAAGAAAGAAGTGGGTAAAAAAAAGGGGGCATCTATCCCTTCCAAGCACAAAAAGACGAGGATCGATGGCAGCATCTGGCAGGGTCCTCAAAACGGGTCAAACAAAAATATCCTTTATATGCATATATGGGTCAAACAGAATTCAGCAAACTGCAACAAAAGGTGATTTGCAGACGCTATACATGGATCATCCGTCGACCCGAAGAATCAGGTGAAATCCATCTCATCTATTTTTATTGATGTATTTTCTTTCTTTCGAGGACAATTACTCCGGCTCTTGTCATATATCTTATGCAGGAAAATTATTCATGAGCCGTTATACCTCGGAGATGGAGTGCATGCCGTCGTCTTTGTGTTGCAGTGCTCAACGGGCGCTTATGAGCCGCCTAATGGATGCGGCAAGCCGCCACATTCGCGATATGGTCTTCAACAACCACGCCATGGCCGTCTCTCACCATTGCGCTGGTTTACAACGTTGTGACTGATTCTCACCACCACGACGGCTTACAATGCCATGACAGTCTCTCGCCGCTGCGCCGGTTTACAACGCCTTGCCGACTCTCGCCTCCCGCGCCGGTTCTCAATATTATGGCCGTTTCTCATCCGTCGGCACCAGCTTACAATAACGCAACCGTTTTTTCACAACAGATCCGGCTTACAATGCAGCGGTTGGTTTTCTATGTCTACATCAAAATATCGGTGCAGTGTTCATCGATATGAGCCGCCCAACAAACAGGCACACAAGTCACCGCCACTACCGTTTGATTCACTTTGACAAACAACCGGAACATCGACCGGATCATTGAAATAGTTCATACGGGGTCATTCATAACCCGCCACGGCCAACCTCAACTTTCGATGAAGATTCTCAAGCCGCCTCTTCGAGTCAACTTGAGACTCGGGGGCTACAGACAATGCAAGACACTTTTGGTCGTTTTCAATGAGAAGCCCGGATCTTTTGCCAAGATGAAATTTTCCAGCTCAACAAGTTTAAAGTCGAAGTGGTTTGTGACCCGCCGAAAGCTCTTACCAGTCAATCTCGCTTTAGAGACCCTGAACTGATGTTACTCTTACCAGTCAATCTCGTTTTAGAGACCCTGAGCCGGTTCACAGAGTTGAAGGCCAATCTCGCTTTAGAGACCCTGAACTGCTGTAAGTTAAATAATTGAGCTCTTATCAGTCAATCTCGCCTTAGAGACCTGAGCCGGCTCACAGAGTTGACGGCCAATCTCGCTTTAGAGACCCTGAACTGGTATGATGCATAGTTTGAGTACATTAAGCGTTGTTGCTGATGGAGGCTTCTTACCTTTGGTATAGCTTAAAAAAATCCCCTAAGGCAACAGCGTGTACTTCAAATTCCGGTTGCTTATCAACTGCAGCCATCGAATGGGGCTTCTTACCGACGGGTATCGCTTATCTCACCCTAATGGTCGGCTTTATGCCACTTCCGGTTACTTATTAACCGCGGTTGTCGAAGGGGGCTTCTTACCGACGGGTTCGCTTATCTCACCCTAACAACCGGCGTTTACGCCAAAAATAGTTTTGGAAGGAGGCTTCTTGCCCTTGGGTATAGCTTACATAAACCCTTCACACAGCCGGCTAGTACAATTACTAGTCGCGGTTGTCGAATGGATGCTTCTTGCCATAAGGTATAGCTTACATAAAACCATCGGCAGCCGGCCCTATACAACATTGGCTGATTGGAGGAGGCTTCTTGCCTTCGGGTATAGCTTACATCACCCTCCAACAGCAGGCTTTTTGAGCTGCGGTTGTCAGTAGAGGCTTCTTACCATTGGTATAGCTTACATAAACCTATTGACAACCGGTGTTGGAATACAATGGATAAGTATTTGCTCTTAAAAGGAGGCTTCTTACCATCATGGTATGGCTTACATCACCCTTCATGCAGCCGGTTGTAGGCCGCTTCAAAAGTCATCAACAGTCGCCGTTGTCAATAGAGGCTTCCTACCGTCAGGTATAGCTTACATATGTCCTAAGACAACCGGCTCTTAAAAGAAATTATTTGCAAGGGCGACTCATGTTACCCTGAAAAGTTGCTGGTTTTATGCCGCTTCCGGCTCTTCATTAGCCGCGGTTGTCAATGGAGACTTCTTACATTGGAGTACAACTCATATTACCCTACGACAACCGGTCATCAACAAAGCTCATAAAGACTCAGAGTCATGCTACTCCAGTTGACATCTCACGGGTGGATTATTCAGGAGGGCTTCCCACCTCCAGATAAAACATGTCGGCTTATAAAAGCCGGATCAGAACAAGATTATGAGAAAGGAGCAATGTTATGAAAGGTATGAACATCTCCAGGTTGAGCTTCTTCAAGCCACCCTTACAACAATGCAGAATGTATTCTGTCTTGTTTATTTTTTGCAGGTATTATCTCTTAATATGAGCCGCCATTAAATATTTGGCAAGAGCAAATGGATCTTTTAATAGACAACATGGCTGGATCTCCATAGTTATCATAAACAGTGTTAAATGATTGGGGTTTTTAAAGCCAGCTCGAGGAAACTCATTATTTTTCAAGAGCCGCCCTATCAGATATAATGCTGTGTCATCTAATTGACCGGCTCTCGGATTTCTTTAACTGTGTTCTGTAGTAATCTACAACACTCACGGATTTCTCAAACTTATATTTGCACGAGCAGGAATTTCATATCAAAGACAAAGGAATTATTCCAGGATATTCATTCCGGGTTATATTACAAACATGGTCAAAGGTTCATTCAA
This sequence comes from Hordeum marinum, assembly GCA_022496015.1. Taxonomy (NCBI): domain Eukaryota; kingdom Viridiplantae; phylum Streptophyta; class Magnoliopsida; order Poales; family Poaceae; genus Hordeum; species Hordeum marinum. Next base: position 273,411,143 of record CM039675.1, read on the forward strand.
ACAAATTATGATGAGTCATATTGTTTTCACATAGTCCCGAGTCGCCGCAGGCAGACGACCCGGCACTTGGGGGCTACATTATTCAAGTCCAAGTTTATATCAATTATGCAAGCCCATGTCGCTGCAAGCATGCACCACGGCACTTGGGGGCTAATGCAAGCCGGCTTTCAAATTATTACATTGTCAAGCAAAGACCCTATTATCTCAAAAAGATGACCCGGTCCTTCTATATTTTCTCAAGAATATGAGTCGGCCTTTCTATATTTTTATAAGTCCCAAACCCAGTAAATTCTTACTGACCCGGCACTTGGGGGCTACACCGCTCAGATCAAAATTTTCTAAAATCCCAAGTCGCCGCAGGCGTGCGACCCGGCACTTGGGGGCTACAGTATTCAGCCGTTTAAATAGATTATAAGGTTCTAAATTGAAGACCCGACACATCACATTCTGATGAGCCGGCCCTTGGGGGCTACACCCGCTGAAGTTTCTTATGATCCGGCCCTTGTGGGCTACACCCGCCGAAGCGTTCTGATGAGTCGGCCCTTGGGGGCTACACCCGCTGAAGTTTCATAAAGGTATAAGACAGTTATAAGTCCCAGATTGTTGTAGGCAAGACAACCCGGTACTTAGGGGCTACATAGTCTAAAATGTTATTTGCAAAGCACCAAGTTATCATGGATAATCTTGGAGCTTGGGGGCTACAGGTAATATGGACATATCAAAAACTTTTTAGGACAATTTTCAAGATTTTAATTATGCAGTTGAGCTGTTAGACCCGGTGTCTTCAACATTTATGACCCGGAATTATCAAAAGATCATAACCCAACAGATTTTATAAGCCGCCTTATTTTACAACAATGGAAGTCCGGCTTTACATCAGATGGATTTTCATCCCAATATTTTTATTAAGTCAGCTGGACTCTACTTATTTGACCCGGAGAAACCAACAATAATGACCCGGCATCACTAATGATTATGACCCGGCGGAGATGACCCGCCAAGAGTATTGGAAACCGACTCAATGGCATATGGGTGTCCTATTCTCAATATTTTTCAAAGGACATTGACAAGCAAGATGATTATCAAGACGACTCATTCATATGCACAAAAGACCCAGATTTCTGAGGAGTTATTTTATAAGCCGGCCGAAGGCAAGCCGGCCACTTAACATATTTGTTACTCTTATTTCAGGAGCTTACCATGAATAAATTCAAGCTAACCTGGGGGCTAATGACGGGGATATACCCCGCGGTATGACCCGGCCTGGCGACTCACAGGAGACCCGGCCGAAGACATGACATTCTATTAAAGACCCGGCAGGCGAGTCACAGGATGACCAAGCCCAAGACCCGGCAGGTGAGCCGGCGCCAGGCGGCTCACAGGGTAAGACCCGGTGGGTGAGCCGACGCCAGACGGCTCACAAGATAAGTCCCACAAGAGAAGGCCCGAAGAGAGAAGGATTCCATTAAAGGAAATAAGACCCGGAGTAGGATTCATGAGAGACGAATCCTAATCCTACTCCTAGTAGGACTCTATTTGTAAAACCTACCTCTCCACTTATATAAGGAGGGGTAGAGCACCCCTAGAGGGACATATTCTCAAGAGACACAAGTTTACAAGTTTAGACAACACAAGATTAGAGATAGACAGATTAGAGGCTCTCGTGATTAGAGGTAGCGATTAGCACCCTTGTAACCGAGAGATCTTCATCATCATCAATACCAGACAAGCAGGACGTAGGCCTTTACCTCGACTCGAGGGGTCGAACCTGGGTAAAACTCCGTGTCTTCTCGATTCCGATCAACCCCTTCAAGCCGCCACGTAGTGTGCTTCGCCCCGAACCCTAAGTCCGTTGACCCGGACATCTGCCGTGAGAAAACCACGACAATGCCCGAAGTGAATAACCGAGGAATCACTCTCGAGATATCACGCACGGGGTATGTGTGGTGATGTGTCGGTAATGGCTTATCAGTCATGAGGACTGAGTCTTCTGTCTTCAAGTCCTCGGTGCCGACGATGATGAAAGCAGGGGCAACGACAATAGTAAACTGGGAGTCACAGGGGGATACTATCCATACCTATACTACAACAGTATATGATAGCAGGTATGAAAGCAGTACTCAAAACAGTCTATGCATCAGAATAGGTGTGGTTAAATGCAGTAGCAAAATCTAATGCAAGCATGAGGGAGAAAGAATAGGTGATATCGGAATGATCAAGGGGGGGTTGCTTGTCTTGTTGCTCTACTGCAAAAGGCTGGTCGTCAGGGCCGTAATCATACTCGGCAGCAGCGACAGTCTCGGAAGCTACCGCAGAGAAGAGGGGGAAGAAACAATAAATAAAAGAAAACAGATGCAACACGATGCATGACATGGCAACACGCAGTGCTAGGGGTAGTCTAACGTAGTACTACACGTATCAGACAGAGCGGGAGAATATCTGACGATATTTCCCAGGTCTGTGGATTTATCGGACAGACGATCCGGAGGGGAAAGTTCCATGTTCATCATGCTAGGAGCATGTGATATATTAATGGAGGGCATATTCAGATTCATGCGATTTTTCTGATCAACTTTCATGTATAAAACTTTTTCATCTGAGCTACAGATTAATTTCTATGATTTTCTAAAGTTTTTATTAATTTCTGGAATTTAACAAATTATTATTAATTTGAAAATTGCTTTATGACGTTGGCATGACATCATCATAGCATCAGCAGTCAACAGTGGGGCTGACCAGGTCAAACCTGTCCAGTGGGTCCCACATGTCATAGACACAGTGTTATTTCAGGTTTTTAATTAAGTTTAACAGGGTTAATTAGCACTGGGGCCCATCTATCAGTGCATGATTAGCCCAACTAATTATTTTAATTAACTTAACTAACTAGTTAGTGGCCCACTGTCATAGGCACAGGGGGCTTGGGGGCCCACTATCAGTGACTGGTCAAGCCCAGTCAGCCCAGTTGACTCGGTCACCCAGTCAACTGGGGCCAGGGGCCCAACTGGCAGTGACCCAGGGGTGGGCCCCGGGTGTGCCACGTCGGTGGTCGGCGTCGGAGCGTCACCGGCGAGTGCCTGGGCACGGTCGAGAGCTCCGGTGAGCTCGGAAACGGCGCACACGGGGCCATATGGCACGCGGTTAGGCGCGTTCGAACGGGCGTTCAACGCCGCGTCGATCCCGGGCGGTAGCGTCGCCGGACCTGGCCGGAAATGGCACCGGCAATGTCGGCAGGCGGCGGCGGCGGCTACGGGAGCATGATGGGGATGGAGCTACGTTGGTCGAAACGGGCGGGGCTAACGCGGGATGGACTCCACGCGATGTAACGAGCACCACGATGGCACGCCCATGACCAAATGGTCACTGGAGGCACGTCGGCGTTGAGCTCTTGTGGCGGCGGGTTCAAGCTCCGGCCAATCCTAGCGCTAAGAGCTCTGGCTCCTCAAGAGGGGAGAGGGGGGAGTAGCAGGAGCTCACAACAAGGTGTAGCTGTGCAAAACGGGCTCGGAGACGGCTTGATGGCGGCGAAAACGCGGCGGCGATCTTCGCACGCCCGAGGAAGAAGTCGACGGCGTGGAAGCGATGTAGGGGCGCAGGGGCTCGGGCTCGTGGTCAAGGAGGACGAGGCGGTCACGGCGGAGCAAATGGACGCGACAGCGAGACACGGGCGTGGCTGTGGCCACGGATAACCATCGGCCATGGTGGCGGCGGTGCTTGGGTGAGATGGGGAACGAGCGAGGGAGGAGGTGGGGAGCTCGAGGGGGGTGGCGATCTATGGTTCGGGGGGCAGGTGGGGTGGACGCGATGGCGGTCTTATCCCCTCGCCATCACCGGCAAGCTGGTCCGTTGGCGATGAGCGCGGTCGGCGCTCTGTAGCGACCGCGTTGGTCGCTAGAGGGGAAGGAGACGGTGGGGGAGTGGGCTGGGCCGCCACCGTAGCCTCTGGGCTTAAGTGCACGGGCGCCTCTCTCCATTTCTTTCTTTTTCTTTTTATGTTTTCTTTTGCACCTTCTATTTTATTTTATTTTGGCACTATTACTCTTTGCAAAAATGTTAGACATGGCCCAACAATAAGTTGCAATATTCCAGGGTTCCACAAAGAGTTTGGAAATATTTAGAAACTGTTTACATTTCCAATTTGAATTTAAATGCATTTTAAAAATACTTTTAGCTTCTGTTTTGGTTTATGGGGTCCACACCAAAAATCAAGGTGATGCTGTTTTCCTTAACAACATTAGTTTTGAGATTTTTAACAAGTGTGCAACATTTCTCTTGTGTTATTTGCAACTTTATTTTATCACCATAAAGTTCAAAGCATTTTGAGTTGGAATTTGAAATGAGGTATGACTCCATTGTGATCATGCACTATTTAGAAAAAAGGGTTAGCTTAAATATGGACATTACTGTAGCTTAATTACAATGACCACTGTAGCATAATTCCAGGGTGTCACAATTCTCCCCTACTAACAAGAATTCTCGTCCCGAGAATTAAGAAGTAGATGGAAAGAGCCCAGGGTATTCGGGGAAGATGATCTTCGTGTTCCCAAGTGGCCTCATCTGTAGAATGATTTGCCCACTGCACTTTGAAGAACTTGGTAACCTTCTGACGAGTCCGACGTTCAGTTTCATCAAGAATGTGGACTGGTTGCTCTTTGTAGGAAAGGTCTTGTTGTAGTTCAAGCATATCATGATCCACTGCTCAGATAGGATCCTTGAAGCAGCGACAAAGTTGTGACACATGGAACACATCATGAACCTGAGAAAGGTTTGGAGGTAGTTCCAGTTGGTATGCCACTTTACCACGCCTTTCGAGAACAGTGAAAGGACCAATATATCGAGGAGCCAACTTGCCCTTGATCCCGAAATGGTGTGTACCTCTCATTGGCATGACTCGAAGATAAGCCTTTTCGCCAGGTTGATAGACCATATCCTTGTCATAACGGTCATACTGACTCTTCTGACGAGACTGAGCAGCCTTCAAATTTGCATGAATAATGCAGACTTGGTCTTCGGCATGCTGGATAATATCTAGACCGATAAGTGTATGTTCCCCAGTTTCTGACTAATTCAGAGGAGTACAACACTTACTTCCATATAACACTTCAAAAGGAGCCATCTTCAGACTAGCTTGATAGCTATTGTTGTAGGAGAACTCGGCATACGGGAGAGATTCCTCCCATTTCTTGCCAAAAGAAATGACACAAGCTTGAAGCATGTCTTCGAGAATCTGATTGACTCTTTCAACTTGTCCCTGGGATTGAGGGTGAAAAGCGGTGTTGAATGACAAATGAGTTCCCATAGCTTCCTGGAAACTTGCCCAGAATCTTGAAGTGAATAAACGGCCACGGTCGGAACTAATCACCAATGGAATACCGTGCAGTGAACCAAACCTAGACTTGTAGAGATCTGCTAGCTAGCTAGCAGTAATAGTTTCCTTGATGGCAGAAAGTGTATAACTTTGGACAGTCGTTTAATGACGACAAGAATAGCGTCATTACCTTGGATGGTGTCTCGGCATTTACATACGAAACCAAGTGCAACAAAACCTTGGATTTAAGGATGTACAAGAGAGTCAGGTTTCAATCATGTGGAACTTTGGGTTATGGGCCTGCCATGCGGGTTAAGAGTAGGAAGAGTGGTGACATCTTGCACGATCATGGAAGCAAGATCTGCTAGAGAAGAGCCTGTCAGTTAAGTTGGCAACCACGTCGTTACCAAGGGCGGGGACGAATAGAACCATTTTCCTGCTCGTTGAAATGAGGCGGACCAATAGGCAAAGTTCTCGTCCACCGATGGTTACTGGAATGTTATCAACAAAGTAACAGAGTCTTACTGATAGAGTTATTCATCAAGGCGTTTACCTAAGCAGGGAATTATTACTGCTTAGATCATATAATCTCAAGAAAGGTTAAACAGACCAATGGAAAGGAAAATGTGTTTATACACAAGTATTATGAGTATATCCTTCCCCATGGGAAAGCAGGGCATGATATACATGATAGGGAAGCAAATGCGTAACCCTTTGGATAGAAGGGGCAAGGAGAATCAAGACGTTTACCCATTCAAAGACGTTTGGGTAATCTATCAAGAAACATTTAGCATTGAGCTTCTAATGTTCTTGCTTGAGGAATGGAGTATCACAGCCATGCTATGAGGAAGCATTGACATGGTCATCAGATAGAGATCGGACTTCAAGAACTCAAAGGATCCATCAGGAACAACTTATAAAATAAGTCTTACAATTTCCTCATGGGAGAAGAGGCGAATCTTGCCGAACAAGATATTATAACAATAGGTCTTCCGGGCAGGTGTGCTAGCCACATCACCTTATCAGGTTACATAAAGACCGTTGTCATAATCCTTGGAAAAAGTTCCAACCATCGTACCTGCCCAAGATTTAGATCTGGTTGGTGTCAGGATATTTCAGACATAACAGGCCGGAGGGGGAAAGAATGCAACATAGATCTACGAGGTGATGTTGCAAGAATCACGGAATTAACGAGGGAAACCAGCCTTGAACCATGAGTCGGATTGGCAGACATATGAACACAATGTCAATACATTTGTGTCCACCTGGGAGTTTTTAGAATGGAATGCAATCAAGATCTGGCTGGGAACCATCATAAGGGATATCAAAGTTCCATGTATAAGCCCGGATAGCTCTTACGAAGAACTTATTTTCCCCAGATCAATTCAATCAGTGGCTTGGCGTGTTTGGAGATACATATGGAGTGAAGGTAACAAATCTATCAAACCATAGAATACTTCGCACATGCATGAATGAATTGGATGATCCCAGAGGAAGCGAGACAACATTTTCACATAAGCACGGTGGCAAAATGCACGTGATCTTATAGAAAAACACTTCTTTTATCAAACACATTCTTCATGAACTAAGCATAAGGATAATGCTTTCAAGGTTTTCAACACTATCTTAAATGTTCATCATGAACCACGAGGGAGAAGAGGATGTGGCTGATGGGCTCAGCGACAATTTGTCGAGATTTCCATAATGATGGATTTCCACGATTGCGTGAATAAGTTGATAGCATTGGTTAAACCAATTGATATCACGAGGTATGCTCGAGGGAAACACCCACGGTTAAAACTTATTCGAAAGGTGCTCCCAAATTCCGGACTAAGTTGCACAACCAATGTTAGAATTGTTGATTCAACAGTCAACACACTACGAATGGACTTATTGCTCATTAACTCCAAGGTGATAGAGTTGGTATGCCATGAGTATTGAATTTACACATCACATTCCATTTGTCAGTATTCTGTTTAGAAACAATAAGGGATCTAAGGAATGAAAGGTGATGGCAAGGATGTCGCCAACGACAACACCAACTACCACGAACAAGGATGTCACCCTCATCATGGATTTAATTGATATCCTGGAAGAGCCCAGAATGTTGATGAGGATCCCGATACATTTGCCGAGAAGTCTCTTGAAGATGTAATCGATCAGCAACGACATCAAGCAAAGAATGCTGAGGCGAATGGTTGTCGAAACCACATGTTAGAGTGCTAGCTAAGAATCAGAATTGCCTTTCAAGACATCCAACATGACATGCAAAGCTCGATGTAATCTTAATGCACTATTGGAATGGTGCCTCGGGGATTAAGGACATAGATAGTATGGTCAAGCTTTAGCATGACGATGATGATGTAGCCTACCAGCTTGGAAGGACATGATCAAGTACAAACTCTTAAGTAAAGAAGACTACTAAGAGTTGTTGAATTGCAATCCATACTCGATTCAGTTGCCGGTGTCCTTGAGTGTTCAACAACTCAGAACACGAGGAAACTGGAATCAGTGAAATGTCATAGTTGATGAGGAGCTCATAAGAAGTTATAAAGCTCCATGTTATTTATCAAGATACTAGGGATAATACTCGAAGGTAGATCAGAATAGAGGTTAGACTAGTGTATTGATCTGTGAAGGACAAGCACTTTAACTTGTCCAAAAATGAGATCAAGGAACAATAATCATGGCCGGAACCATGTTTGCAAGGGACCAAATCACAGATACAAGACCAACTCAACAAGGGGAGGATTATTGTTAGGAGAAGCTTCTATGATAAGATCAACATTGTTTCCATGGGCATGAACACAAGGTTCAAGGTCGAGTCCCACTTCATCAATGCATCACCTTCCATTTACACCTCGCCTTTGGCAAAATTATAGTTTTGGAAGATTATCTGACAAAACACCCAAAAAGTATGACTCGTGAAAATTGTCGGGTTCACACGAGTTAAGGAAGGCATAGGTCCAACACATCAGGGCATCTTAGGAACATATACCACAAGTTTCAAGAGTAATTAACACATGCTTGACCACAGAGCATGGCTAACAAAAGCATGGGATACATCTTATCAGAGGGAGAAGACGCGATTTACGAATGGCATTACTCATCAGGGGAATAACACCACAATACTTTGAAAGTGAAAGATGATATCGGATAATAACCAACAATGGGTCTAGCGGTCCACAAAGGACATAATGTGAGTATAGGTACCAAATCAGAGGGAGAAAGAATGCAAGGCATCAGATTATAGAACATCCAATATTTCGATGCTTAAATAACCAAAGGAATTATGATTTCCAAATTGGTGTATCGGAAATAGATGCTCCGATCAAATACAAGTAAGTTGAATGGATTTAGATGGACTATAAATCAAAGTTGAATTGTTAAGAACCAACTCATGTTTGGAAAAACGTCTGAGCCAGATGAGTAATTTATGATGAACAACTGATGACTGCGTGCATTCACACACGGGCTGAATCATTAAAATCAAATGGAAACCACAAAGAATTTACTTAGTATTGCTAGACATATGGAATTAACCATAATGCAAGCAGGTGAGAAAGGTCAAGCGCAAAAGGCTATTGGGGATTACGTAAGATCGAATATCATTTCAAAGAGTCATGTGAAACACACGATCAACTGAGGAAGGACGAATCCCCGGTAAGAAAATTTGATGTCGCCTGTAATAACAAGAGTAACTGGATATGAAAGTATGAGCGACAATTACATGCGGTCATGCATAGGGGTTGATGGTGAAAGGGAATCGTAAATGCGATGAACACAAGTTCTTGGGAAAACATCGAAGAGTATGTTCGGAGCCTTCTGATAAATCAAGTCGTCATCTAGAATAAGGGACTCTACGGGGGAAGTAGTTATGAGAACCTAGAGTTAGAGTTAATAAAATCTTTAACCTGAAAGAGGAGAGAGATCAGAACCTATAGTATAGACGAGGAATAAAATATCCTAATACCACCCGATTGAGATGTGGGCCCGTGAGCCACACAACATTGTTAGTAAAAGTTTTTTTCAAGTACTAGACTCAACATCGGCCAAGGAGTTGGAAAGAGGGCTACCTACAGGCAGTTGGCTCTAATACCAACTTGTGACGCCCCCAATTTCGACCGTACGCTAAACATACATGCAATGCGTACGACCAAGATTAGGGACTCACTGATTGATATCACAACACAACTCTAGACACAAATTAAAGTCATACAACTTCATATTACAAGCCAGGGGCCTTGAGGGCTCGAATACAAAGCTCGACAAGCACGAGTCAGCGGAAGCAAGAAAATATCTGAGTATAGACATAAGTTAAACAAGTTTTGCCTTAAGAAGGCTAGCACAAACATAACAACAGATCGAAAGAGGCGAGGCCTCCTGCCTAGGAACCTCCTATCCTACTGCTGGTCGGCGGCTGCCTCCACATAGTAGTAGGCTCCTGCGATGGTGTAGTAGTCATCTTCGGCGTACTCCATCTCCTGGGCTTCATCGTCTGAACGCCGAATCGAATCGAAGGGGAAAGAGGAAGCAAAGCAGTGGTGAGTACTCATCCAAATTACTCGTAAGACTGACATCAGAACTATACTAAGTATGCATCATTATCAAGGGGAGGGGTTATATCTGGGCTGACTGCAGAAAGCAAGAATAAGAGGAAGGCCTATTCCTATCTAAGACTAGCATCTTTAGCATCTTGCAGCATTAGAAGAGAGTAGACAGGTAATCACTTATAATCATATTATTGTAACAATTTTTATTAAGTAACCACGCCCTGAGATTCTTCCTCGACTCCCTGCGAGAAAGCAATCCCGAAGTCACATTTCATTTCAATTCAAATCACATTTATAGTTGTATAAGGTCAAGGTACAACTCCAAGTCGTCCTGTTACCATGGACACGACTATTCGAATAGATGAATTCATCCCTGTAGGGGTGCACCGCATTTCCAACACGCTTGATCACCTCCGGCTGGACACACTTTCCGGGGTAATGCCCGGCCTCGGGATCCAAAACGTCGTCGCCCCACCTAGACTCAACGAAGAGGCCAGCCCGCCGGTCTAAATCCTAAGCGCGCAGGTTCGTGGGCCCACTTGCCCTTGCACTCCTGCACGATGTGCACGCGGCCGGAAGTAGTCCTAGCACCCTTTAGTAACAAGCTTGATGCATTCCAGACCAATTCGGCGCACGCCACTCCATTGTTGACGTCCGAAGAGCTTCGGCTGATACAACGATGCTGAGTACCCATAACTATTACCACGTGAAGGTTTAGTGCGAAAAAGGTCAAACGACCAACTCAGATCAAATACCCAACCCGTTAGCATTTTATTAGTGCGGGGCAAGCGTGAACCATAAAAGGCAGTCTGTCGCCCCACCAATAACCCTCGGGTGCCTTACCGGCGCACCCCACCACATCTCATGAATGCCTTACGACACATCCCACCAAATCTTTCTCTCGCAGGCACCCTTTGGGCCAACCCGTCTTTCACTTGTATTTCAGTAACAAGTCAAAGAGGCTGTGTGTCAATGCCCGAAGTGAGTAACCGAGGAATCACTCTCGAGATATCACGCACGGGGTATGTGTGGTGATGTGTCTGTAACGGCTTGTTAGTCATGAGGACTGAGTCTTCTGTCTTCAAGTCCTCGGTGTCGACGATGATGAAAGCAGGGAGTCACAGGGGGGTACTATCCATACCTATACTACAACAGTATATGATAGCAGGTATGAAAGCTGTACTCAAAACAGGTTATGCATCAGAATAGGTGTGGTTAAATATAGTAGCAAAATCTAATGCAAGCATGAGGTAGAAAGAATAGGTGATATCAGAATGATCAAGGGGGGTTGCTTGCCTTGTTGCTCTGCTGCAAAAGGCTGGTCATCAGGGGCGTAGTCGTACTCGGCAGCAGCGTCAGTCTCGGAAGCTACCGGAGAGAAGAGGGGGAAGAGACAATAAATACAAGCAAACAGATGCAACACGATGCATGACATGGCAACATGCAGTGCTAGGGGTAGTCTAACGCAGTACTACACGTATCAAACGGAGCGGGAGAATATTTGACTATATTTCCCAGGTCTGTGGATTTGTCGAACAAACGATCCGGAGGGGAAAGTTCCATGTTCATCATTCTAGGATCATGTGACAGATGAATGGAGGGCATATTCAGATTCGTGGGATTCTTCTGATCAACTTTCATGTATAAAACTTTTTCATCTGAGCTATAGATTAATTTCTATGATTTTCTAAAGTTTATATTAATTTCTGGAATTTAACAAATTATTATTAATTTGAAATATGCTTTATGACGTCAGCATGACATCATCACAGCATCAGCAGTTAACAGTGGGGCTGACCAGGTCAAAACTGTCTAGTGGGTCCCACATGTCATAGACACGGTGTTATTTTAGGTTTTTAATTAAGTTTAACGGGGTTAATTAGCAGTGGGGCCCATCTATCACTGACTGATTAGCCTAACTAATTATTTTAATTAACTTAACTAACTAGTTAGTGGCCTGACAGGGGTGGCCCACCTGTCACAGGCACAGGGGGCTTGGGGCCCCACTGTCAGTGACTCGTTAAGCCTAGTCAGCTCAACCCAGTCAACTGGGGCAAGGGGCCCCACTGGCAGTGACCCAGGGGTGGGCCCCAGGTGGGCCACGTCGGTGGTCGGTGCCGGAGCGTCGGCGGCGAGCACCTAGGCACGGCCGAGAGCTCTGGTGAGCTCGGAAACGGCACACGGGAGGCCATATGGCGCGTTCGAACGGGCGTTCGACGGCGCGTCGATCTCGGGCGATAGCGTCGCCGTACCTGGCCAGAAACGGCGCCGGCGATGACGGCAGGCGGCGGCGGCTACGGGAGCACGACAGGGATGGCGCTACGATGGTCGAAACGGGCGGGGCTAACGCGGGATGGACTCCACGCGATGCGGCGAGCACAACGGTGGCACGCTTGTGACCAAATGGTCATCGGAGGCACGTCGGCGTTGAGCTCTTGCGGCAGCGGATTCGGGCTCCGGCCAATCCTAGCGCTAAGAGCTCCGGCTCGTCGAGAGGGGAGAGGGCGGAGTAGCAGGAGCTCACAGCAAGGTGTAATCGTGCAAAGCAGGCTCCGAGACGGCTTGACGGCGGCGAAAATGCGACGGCGATCTTCGGGCGCTCGAGGAAGAAGTCGACGGCGTGGAAGCAATGCAAAGGCGCAGGGGCTCAGGCTCGTGGTCGAGGAGGACGAGGAGGTCACGGCAGAGCAGATGGACGCGACAGTGAGGCGCGGGCGTGGTTGTGGTCGTGGCTACCCGTCGGCCATGGCGGCGACGATGCTCGGGCGAGATGGGGAATGAGCGAGGGAGGAGGTGGGGAGCTCGAGGGGGGTTGGTGGCGATCTATGGTTCGGAGGGCAGGTGGGGTGGCCGCGATGGCGGTCTTATCCCCTCGCCGTCGCCGGCGAGCTGGTCCGTCGGCGACGAGCGCGGTCGGCGCTCTGTAGCGACCGCGCTGGTCGCTACAGGGGAAGGAGACGGTGGGGGAGTGGGATGGGCCGCCACTGTAGCCTCTGGGCTTAAGTGCACAGACGCTTCTCTCCATTTGTTTCTTTTTGTTTTTCTGTTTTCTTTGGCACCTTTTGTTTTATTTTATTTTGGCACTATTTCCTCTTTGCAAAAATGTTAGACATGGCCCAACAATAAGTTGCAATATTCCAGGGTTCCACAAAGAGTTTGGAAATTTTTAGAAACTGTTTGCATTTCCAATTTGAATTTAAATGCATTTAAAAAATACTTTTAGCTTCTGTTTTGGTTTATGGGGTCCACACCAAAAATCAAGGTGATGTTGTTTTCCTTAACAACATTAGTTTTGAGATTTTTAACAAGTGTGCAACATTTCTCTTATGTTGTTTGCAACTTTATTTTATCACCATAAAGTTCAAAGCATTTTGAGTTGGAATTTGAAATGAGGTATGACTCCATTGTGATCATGCACTATTTAGAAAAGGGGGTTAGCTTAAATATGGCCATTATTGTAGCTTAATTACAATGACCACTGTAGCATAATTCCAGGGTGTCACAACGTTGGAGTCATGCAGTTTTACACGCTCATGACAGAACTGCATAATATTATTCCCCTCTATCTTTGATACGTGGATATCTACCAAGTATTTCCCATCTACACTAATTCGGTTGCATACCGATATCACGACCCGGCATACATCATTGCCCCCTCAGCATATAGTTGGGATCTATGTGAGGAATAATTGTATTTCCGTCAATACCTTAAGCCCCTCGCATGGGGAGTTATTCAAGGCTAGTATGCTGATTCAACGAAAAATATTTACAAGCATTAGGGGGAGAATTCAAGTACCATGAAGAATGCCAGGAAATTAGTGGAATGTTCAACACATTTCCGCCTCAAATCCACGTACTCAAAGATCTGAACCATGCATTCAGAAGATTGCAACTCATTGCAAATAACCTGCCAGATTCATTTATTGACTATAAATGTATCACACAATCCTACAATCCTGCATAAGTACGCCTGAAAGAGTGAAGGTACCAACAAAATCTACTCCACTCCCCGTTCAAAGCAACGGGAGGAGACTTATGGCAAAAGTACATCAGGATTCAGCTTCTCGCAAGCAAGGATATCAAGGCCTGTGAATCAGTAAATACAAGTCAACTTCACGTTGACGGACACCTAATGGGTAGTATATACCCAGTGGATGGAAAACCTCTGCCAACCCAGGTCATAGTGCACACAATGACCGGGACATCGGAATACCCGACTCATCCGCATTGGGAAATCGTGTGCAGTCACCATGGGTAACGATATTTCAATCAACTCTATATTGATATATAGATTTTGGAAAAACATATAACCGAAAGTCTACAATTGTCGACATACATTTCTCAACTAGATTGCAAAACCTTTCAAATGATTTAGATCCTAAGACCATGGCCATGGCAAGGTGTGAACAACACTCGGACTGAACTCAAGCAAAGGGTATAATCTAGGTAGAAATGGTCTTGCTCAATAATGGGAAGGTATTAATAAGCAATACCTACACCAGTATTCTTCTGGAAACAGAATTGAGAACAATGAGGTGGTGAAACAAAAAGAAAGTATTGTAGCACAAGGGTTCACGCAGATACCCAACTATTCTCCAGAGGTGGAATCTCTTTCCGATAACTTATATCATTGGCTGTATAAAATCATCCATCTTTGCAGTTGATAGATGTAGTGATCACATATCCATGTGGATCACTAGATTCAGACACATATGATTAATTCCAGATGGAATTTCAATTCTGAATCGAAGTACAAAATGCAACATACAATTGTGTAAAATCAATAAGTTATCATATGGCTTATCATTATCGTCGGTACATTTGATACAACCGACGTAGTGAGTTCCGTATACACAAGGATTACTCTTACAATGATGATTATCCATGTTTGTGTGTCTGCAACGAGGACACATGTAATCATATAAATGACGCAGTTTAAAATGAAGGATTTGGGTAAACCAAAATAACGCTCAATACTACAACTTGAGCGCCTTCATTGATACATTATGGTATACTATGTTGTCTATATAATTCATTGTGAACAAATCTTATCCATCCATAACTCTCATGGTAGTTCATTCTCTAGACGTAGAGAAAAATCTATTTAGACCAAGAGATAATGAAAATGAGATATTAGGACTCAACGTTCCATAATGCCATTGGATCCACCAAACATAATTGGTTGGGACTCAAGAATATCTATCGATATCTTCAAAGGCATCAAACATCTTGTTTAGGTTTTTCAGTTTTACAGAAATGTGAACACCGATATCATTGGATACATCGATCAGATCCCCACTTTGTCAGATCGTAGACAAGCTTAGTGTTCATACTAGGTGTGGTAGCCCTCTCATGAAGAGTCTTCGAAACATACCTCATGGCTACATCCACCAACCATTATCTCGATGATAATATCTCTTGTGTTGCCCGGATGCAAAGTAATAAGCAATATCGCTATATTGCATATCTTGCAAGTTAAATCATGTGATTGATTTATTTATGAAGTCTCTACCAACTTTTACATTCCAGAAATATGTTCATGGGATTGGTATGTGACGGCTTCAAATTTTGCAAGAATCAGAGGGAGTATATTCCTAAATTGTCTCTATTCAATGCATCATATTATACTTTTTTTCCTTTTATGAGTTTACTTTGCAGGTTCTCGTAAAGGTTTTTAATGAGGTAATATCAATATGAGATCATATGTCATACTTTCTATTTTTTCCACCGGGGGTTTTAGGAAAATATATACGACATTTATTGTCGTCTAAACCCTATGGGTTTTTTATTAAAAGAGACAATAACCATTGTATGTTGCATCATGTTCTCCTTATTTTCCCCACTAGGTTTGAAGGAATTTTAGCAACACATCAAACACCTATCTCCTTATATTTTTCTCACTAGGTTTTTGGAGGAGCTTCTTCAAGATGATGATACTTACACTAACAAGCATGGATTAGATGAAGTGTTAGGATTTAATTAATCATATTAATCCCTACTTTTCCTGTCCCTTCGAACGCACCCCTTCGAAGGCTATATATATACGTGTGTAATTCTATCATCAATGAAAACAACTGTTCACTTTACATCTTTGTCTATTGTCTCTCTCGGTTTCTACTCTAACAAAAGTAAAGGAAAAGGAAAAGGCTACAAGTCAGAAGTGTATATTTGGTGCGAATACAACGGAGTCGTCACTGGCCCACTCAATAATTTGCTGATACAGATGCCGGCAACGCCCGAGCTATGAGTTGGATGCATTCCTTTTCCACGAAGCAACAAATAACAAATAACGTGATTTCCCTGCATTACATTAACGGTGTTTTTTTTTCTCAGCAAACACGCACCTACAAATTCACAACAAGCTAAAAGTGTTGAGAAATGATATACAAAATCAATGGGATCCTACCTTTTTCTAGTTCTATATATACACGACCAACACACTGTATTGCCTTTCCTTTTCTTCCATTTTACAGGCTAACCAATCAAGCTGGGGATGCCAACGGCAACCTACGGACTATATTAATAGCACACAAAACGTGTATCGTCAAAGGCACGTGACTGTATTACCTCAGCCATTGTTCTTGAAGAAAGAACCCCATTTTTGTGTCAGTCCATCAATCAGGCTACCAGTCCGGCTCTTCTGGACTACAAGGGTTGCTCTTGTGCCATCCTCACCGTTGGGGTCCTGGCTGGGTTTCTGGGAGACAAATTTCCCATTCATGTCCTGAGTGGTTTTCTGGAATTCTCCATTCATGACCTGAGTTGACCCGTTGGATTCTGATGCGCCAGAAATATCAGCACAAACAGCATCACTTACAGTGCAGCCATCTGCACTTTGCACATCACCCGTCTTTGCTACACTGTTACAGGCTGCTACATCCTTCTTACCAGGAGCATCAGCAGCACACACAGAGATGGAGGATGCATCTGTCTCCAATGCGACTACATCAGGTGTAGGTTTGCCATCTTGGGCTACCCTATTTTCTTTGGAGGCAGCGTCAGATACAGTTGACTGAGTCTTCTTTGTATTTGACTTGTCTAAATCCCTCAAGGACTCAAGAATTGCTTGCATCAGCATCTGCGTTTAGACACAACAGAGATTAACCACTGGTATAGTTAGAAACATGCAAGTATATATGCATAAGGACAGACCAGCCTACACCATGATAATTCCTTCTTAGAAGGTCCATTAACATAGAAACACAACACGGAAACTCGACTTTATGCATCATCAGATATTGCTCATACTTAAGGGAGTTGACATCCTCATTTCAAAAATCAATTTGTACCAGAAATCCTTGTTGAGACGTGTATTTTCGTAGCTTAAATAATGATTAGAGAGTGAATATCAACAGTTTAGCTTCAGATACAGAAAAAACAAGCTTTTAACAAATCATCCATATCAGGCATAACCTTCATATCCCCAACACCAGCTTCTGCCAAGTTGATGACTCTGCCACTCTAAGCTGAGACCTAGGAACCTAGTTCCAGATCCTCCTTTTTTTTCACACATATTACACGTTTTGGAATGCTTTTGTGTGTTGAACTCTAAAGGTATTAAGAAACTACAAACAGCTCAAATATGAAAGCATAGTGACAACCCCAAAGAGTGTTACGGTATAACTTACTCTATCTTCATCTTCCTCAGTGTAAGGCATATCTGATACGCTATCAAATGAGTACTCCACATACTCGCCATCATCAGAGGTTGGAGTGAGCATCCTTCCATTACGGCCATTGGGAGGAGTCGCAGTAGATGCACTAGATGAGGAGGGGCCAACATCACCATCCAATACCTGTTCAAACAACAATTGGAAGTGAATCTGAGTGGTGATGCTTGATCAAAATAATCTTCTGCAAGGTTGGTAAAAGACCGACATTTCACACATACAAACCAAAGCATCCCCTCCAAAATTTAACAGTGTTATATACGATCAGAAGAGGCCTATTTTGTCAGGCTAATGTACTTGCAACATGAGACTCTTGAGTTCATGTTACAGCCACCAATTGTTCATGAACACATATCGTACCAATGATTAAAGTGCAAAAAAAAAAACTCATGGATTTTCACTTAACCAGAAGTATTTGCTATGACCGTTCTCGTATGTGCCCAACAGGCTCTTAAACCAATTATAAATACACTAACGATTCTAAACAAAAAGATACCTAAGATCATATATAATAATTTAAATTACATATCAAGTGTGCCTAACACCTATTATTAGATTCAAATTTCATACCACAAAACGTCTTAAGCTCAAGTGAAAGAATCGCTGGAACTCTATCAAAGAGCCAGTCAACACAAAAATGACACATAGAGCAGAGACTGAGGGGGGAAATTACAAACAATTTGGGATTTTGTAGGTGATGTATTTGGAACAATCCTCACATATTGCAAGGTAATCTAAACATGACCAATCAAATAGAACAAATATTTCTACAATAAAACCTATATCTGCTGTAACAATGTTAACTTTTAAGTCATTCTATGCCAAGCTTTTTGGAAGTCGGAGAAAATCAGTCAATTAGTGGATGGTAAGGTAAAAGAATTTGGTGTTACGGAAGACATAAAATCTAATCCTAAGAGGTGGAAATACATAAAATAACACCTCAGTTCTGTCGGCCCTGCCTTCTGTGGTGGTTCCAGATGGGACCTACAAATGATCAAAAGAAAACAAAGCTGAGTTTGCTGCTCCGTGCTAGTTCAAACTGTAAAATCTTTCATGACAATTGGATTGCTACTAAGATACTTTATTCTTGCTATTATGCTTCCATCAGAGGATATTAAGAGCCAGAACGAGAACCAATAAATTAGAACACCAATATAGCACAATGACACGGCAGATTTGCAGGATTGTTCAGAATGTCAACCAACTAAAACACCCACCTCCATTCTGCTCATGAGCCTTCTAGAACGCAACTGTGCAATGGCATCTTCTGTCGTGGTTGAAGGGGCTGCCCCAGAGAAAATCTCACAGATATTACTTAAAATGAATGATGCGTCAATTATAAGTGTGGGTCAAGGTTTACAAATCATACCTGTTGGTGATTGAGCAATTCTATACTCAATATCATGTTCTGTATCCCAATGACCCTGTACAGTGTTAAGGAGTATTAGTATTGGTATAGGAGTACTTATTAGGCTATGTCTCTTTCCTTGTACCCCAAGTCTCGCATAGTACTCCCTCTACTAAATCAGCAACACTTGATATGGAACGGGGGGGAGTATATATATATATATGGCCCTTAGGCTATGCAATAGAGATAAGTTGAGTCTATAACATGGTAGTTGAGCCTAGGTTTAGGTCTCCGGATGCCACAACTCGTCCTCTTTTCCAGATCGATTTTTTTTGGTCCCCCGATCAGATTCCATCGATCTGCTCCTCTCAGATAGATTCCCTCTTCTCTTGGCTGTCCGCCATCGCTATGTATGTTCTCGACCAGACTGGCCGCCAGGCTCTGCTCCAGGTACAGGCCCGCCCGTGCAGCTGTAGCAGCCTGCATGCTGCTCCACCCTGCATACCTCGTGGCCCTGCCACAGCCTCCTGCCAGCCTTCTCGGGTCGGACCATTCCTGGCTTACCGTGGCCTGCTGCTATGTCGCTGCTCTTCTTAGACATGCTCTTGGTTGCTGCTTGCTACGTGCTGTTGTACCTTCTCTACTTGTTGCTGCTACGTGCTGCTGTGAAATACTTGTCTCATCTTTTCCTGCTGGCCTGCTGCTCCACCGGTTGATAGTAAAAATAAATATTACAATGTCTGCTGATCCTCAACGGTGTTCTTTGCCGATTCTGTCTCGCACATACACCTTCCATCGGTGTTGGGTGCTCGTCCGCTAGTTGCTCTTTTCTGCTGCTCCTGCCGGCATCTCACCTGCACGATCTCCTCTGCAGCCTCTTCTGCATACACAGTAGCTATTCCATCTTCGTCTCGTGTGTGCTTCCTAGCTTCTAGTTTTCTATATTTTCTGCTGCATCCACCAAGTCCGTTGCTCTTTTCCGTGTTCTCATGTCATGTGAGTCAACCAAATCTTTATATGTCAGCCTTATTTTTCTTGTTCTGATCCTTTCTATACAACTTTAGTGGCCTACGTGGTCCTTGTTGTTTTCTATAGGATTTCCATGGCCTCTTTTTTTGCATCATTTATGTATGCTCATTCTCTTGCCACCGAGCTTCTTTCGCCACCAGTTTTCTTGGGCTATGATTTTGTGTGCAATGCTTCATTCTCTTGATGTGCCATCTTCTTTTGACAACCCATCTTCTCTTAAATGTCTCTTGTATCTTCTACTGAGGTGGTGTCTTCTCTGATGCACAATCTTCTCATTATCCCCGTTCGCTTGACTCTACAGGTTTTGAAAACTCTTCATGCTACGACGACACTCTCAAGACACAGATTTTGGAATGTCCATTTTTTTCCTAGTGCTACACTTCTTCAAATGCAATGCTATGCATACGCTTTGCATTGGAGGGAGGGAGGGAGAGGGAGGGGGGGTAAGGAGTATTAGTATTGGTCTAGGAGTCGTTATTAGGCTATGTCTCTTTATTTGTACCCCAAGTCTTGTGTGATATATATATATGCCCCTTGGGCTATGCAATAGAGATAAATAACATATACAGGACCTATGTATGTAAAATTAACACATTTCAAGACTTGAGGAATACCAATCTGTAGTACCTGACCAAGGCTGCCATGTGGTTTCAGGAAATAATGATCGTCGGGGGCATCAGGTGGGTTCAGCACATTATGAAAAAATATTGTGATAGAGTCAAAGTAAAATTGTGGTCGGGGTGAATTGTGGTCCCCATCAAATTTTATAATGTTTTTGTCTCCCTGCAGACACATTAGGATAAAACCATACCAAAATGTTACTATCTTGACAGACAAGAAGTAATTTATGTTTCATACTGACTGGGGAGGTAGAAACTTACAACATATGCTTCACAAATTTTGTCTGAATGATGTGGGAGTATAAAATCATCCTCAGTTGCATGTCCAAATAAAACAGGAACAAAACATCGCTTTGCTACCTGAAGGGTTTACGGTCAGATACTAAACATGTATCTATATGCTGTCAAAACAGAATCAAATTTAAGTTTTTAAAGGATATCTCCCAGTATCGAGAAGACCAAACTGTACATAATCACATTCAATAAGCTTGCACTATACAATTGGCAATTGGAGTAGGAACCGTCATCCATAGTTACCAGATTCGCGGTTGGGTCGATTCTCGATTCAGTACTTTCTATGAATCGAGTTCGATTGGGGGGGGGGGGGGTATACATCCCTGATTCGCGAATTTGGAAACCAATTCATGAATCAATGGACTCGTCGCTAGCTCTGACTCGTTTTCGAAAAAACTGCACTAGTAGATGAAAAAAATACTCATAATCGAATAAAAACATCCTGGCTGTTGGTGTACGAGGCTCAGTTATGGCCCACTAACCTTCACGTGGACCTAGGTCCACTTCCTCTTCTGGAAAAAAAAAAGGTCCGCCCCACTGCTTCTATTGCTTCTGTAATTCTTGATCTGCTCACCGCCATTTCTATTCGTCTGCTGCTTGTGTTCTTGCTCCTGCTCCGGTACATCTTATAGCCAAGCTATTCCGCTTCTCCATGTCCTCAAGAGGCCACACATCTCTACTTCTTTCACCAGCAACCAGCAGGCCATCTCTTATGGTGGCCAAGAGCTGCAACAGCGATGGAGGACCAACGATAAGAGAGCCCAGGCACGATGGTCTATCCTTTCTCCACCTATTTTCTCCCTCCCAGCCCGGCTCCCCATGGCGCTCACCCTGTGATTTCATTTTTCTGGTTCGCTTGGGATCGCGACTCGGGCAGCAAATTCTGTTCGAACCCAACTACCCTGAACCCTAATCTAGGTCGATCGGTCTAGATCGGGATTCAAAGCCAGTCCCAGCGAATCTGGTAACTATGCTGTCATCTACTTCCTAAAGGGAAATGGTTCGCATAGTTCCCCCAGTTTCTTATTCAGCTTTGTGCTCATCGATAAGACTGAACTGTGTGAAAACCAATCTAGCATCTGAGCTGTACTATTATTTATAAGAGTACACCAAAGAAAAGGCTTGTGAAATCTCCAAGCAACTAATAGCAAATAACATCATGTGTATAAGAACAAACAATATCAGTATCGTTAATAAATTAAAATCAGGGCAATAATAAACCTGAATGGTATCAAGATCCATGATGTCAAAGCTGGCTTTTTTCTTGACAATCTTCCGCATGTGCTGTATTGCAAGTTTTACCTAAACAAAACAAACAGAAGCTCCATAATATAGAGGATAGGATATACCATCTGCAAATATGCATCAAAGTTGTGCATATGAGCATATCTACAACAAACAGAAGTCAACAGCAACACATGTGGAATTATAATTACAATAATCAGTGGTCACAAACTCTGTATCTCACAAGCGCACAGGAACTCATGCATAATTGGAATTATTTTAAGTAACTCATACTCATTCATCACTGGAACTAACTGTACAGATAAACGAAAGACAAAGTAGTCTTTTGGATAAAAGAGACCAGGAATGGCTCCATTAGGCTCTTTGAGTAGCCATGTTTAATTATAGAAATGGTGCTATAAGGTGAGTTACGTAGGAAACAAATTTGCAAAAACACCATGCTGAAGCGCAAGCTCATCAACTCCACTATTCCCTGGGCCAACAACTGCACATACACATTGCTAGTAACAATTGATAACCGACGAATCTCCATCATCAAATTGTGCTTACCGTGAACTTTGGCAAGGGGTATTTGTAGGTATCAACTAGTTCCATCATCAAGTCAACCAGGTTAGAGAATGGACTATCAAGAACCATTCCAGCAATTGATGGATCCTCCGCTCCGTACATTAAACTGAAACAAAAGAGTCCAAACATTCTGAGTAAGGTAGAATTTAGATTGTTTAAGTATGTGAACATGCTCCTACCCGCACAAACACACAAGAACACAAATACAAGCGACAATATTACACATGGGTACTTTAAAGCCTGGAACCACATGAAGCTGAATATTACAGACGAATATCATAGAGCATACAAGCAAACTAAGCTAAACAACAGGGTATCGTGATTAACTAATTTCTGACCACTACGGAAGAAAATGAGAGTTCATTTCAACATAAAGAACACACCTTGTGACCGCACCCATTGAGCGGCCCCACAGACCAATGCAAGATATGTTCCCATCTGTCCGCAAATAATTAACAACAGCTTTCAGATCTTCTTTCTGTATAAAAGAAAGTGATCAGCATTGTGTCCTCGAAAGCAATGAAAACGATTTAATTAAATGCCTCATGAAAAACTGTTGAACCGGTATGGGCTCTCTGGCCCATCTCACTTAAGCCCACAAGGCCCAGCCCTTGTGATGACCTAGAAAGAGGAGCTCCCGGTCCTCCCTGGTGAGCAAGCCGCCACATACAGGAAAACCACGCAGTGAACCAGACAAGAGGGAAGAAGAGTCTGAAGGTACCCTCTCTCCTCGATTCTACATGGTATCAGAGGCCAGCGACGACGGGACCTGAGGAGACAGCGGCGACGTCCGGCGAGGTGGCGGCGGATCTGGGCGGCGTCCGCAGAGGCGGTGGCAGATCTGGGAGTCACGGCGTGGCTGCGCAGGAGGTGCTCTGCATGGCAGAGGAAGGAGAGGTGGAGCTGCTGTGCTGCGTGGCAGGAGGAGAAAGCTGAGGAGCGGCTTGGTCTCCTCGAGAGTGAGCTGTGCTGCAGCTGCTACTTGCTCCTCAGCTTGGTAGGCTGTGGTGTTGCGGGAGGAGAAGAGGAGAAGGGCAGCTGCTTGCTGTGCTGCTGTGCATGTGTGTGCAGGGGACCGGGAGCTGGAGAGCTGCTGTGGGGGTTGGCTCCTGTTGGAGGCCAAGATCCTCTGGAAGACTGGAACTGCTGCTGTTTGCAGAGTAAGGAGGAAGAGGCTGTTGTTGCTGCTCGAAATGTCACCCCTGGACATGAAGCTGGAGGGGGCCACAAATTATTTGAGTTGGTCCAGGAGGGCATTGCTGGCTGTGGAACAGAACGAACTTGATGGACACTTATTGGGTGCAGTTGACGAACCAGGAGACAAGACTACTGCGGAGGAAAAGAGGTGGAAGGACATAAACTCCGTACTCGTTGGCTGGTTGTTGAACTCGGTGGTGCCCTCCATTGGACGCTCTATGGAGGGACTATCCATGCCCGCCGAGATATGGAAGACTCTATCCACCCAATACTCAGGCAAGGGTAATTTCATGCTAATTGCTCAGATTGAGGGGAAGATCAGTCGGCTGTTCCAAGGTGAAGACATGTCAGTGATGGCATATGTGGCAGGGCTACAGGCTTTGTGGGTGGAGCAGGATAACTGCAATCCTCTGGAACTCTATGATGCGGCTTGCATCAAGTCAGGGCGCAAGTGGATTGCACGCAGGCGTGTGCTAAAATTGTTGGAAGGGCTCAAAGGTTGCTTTCATGGCAGGGGGGCATCCTTATTGCACCAACCTCTCTTGCCAACTATTGAGGAGACTATTGCGGCAATGTCTCAAGAGGAGGTGAGGCTATCTCTTGAGCATGCAGACGTGAAGGTTGTGCCGGCTTTGACATTTGCAGTCATTGAGCGCATGGAGTGGAGAGATCCCAACAAATGTCATATTTGTGAGGAGGCATGTCACTGGAAAAGGGAATGTCCAACTCGTGGCAGAGGCAGGGGATACAACAGAGGGGGAACTGGCAGAGGTGGATACCTAGGGAACTCAGGGGGTCCACTTTCTAGGGGCAGAGGTGGCCACTTAGGAAACTCAGGAGGGTCAGCGGGCACATATGGAAGTTGAAGGGGACACTGCAAAGTCAAAGGGCGAGGAAGTTGATGAGGCTGCCTATGGAGACTTTGCTCATTGGGCCTCCACTCATGAAGGTAACCCAACAAAGGCATCTCTTACTCCTAATGTGGTTGCTTCAGAGTGGGTCCTACTCGGGAGCATCTAAGCATGTTGCGGGTAAATCATGTGTGCTTGAGTCTTACAATAAGCATCCTCCTACTCACAAGGTACAAATCAGCATGCCGTAGGGGTTGGCACAGTCAAGTGCATTTCAACTATCTCATTATCGTCAGTTTTACATGTGCCAGCTTTTCTAGTCAATTGACAGCACAATCAGGAGAGCTAGTGAATAGGGAAGATTATCAGAAATTGGTTGGAAGATTATTGTACCTGTGCCATACCAGGCCCAACATTACGTATGTTGTGGGGGTGGTGAGCAGATACATGCATGAACCAAGGAGTGGGTATCTTGATATTGTGCACAGAATCATGAGATACTTGAAGGGGACTCCGGGTAAAGGGTTGTGGTTTGGGAAGAGTGGACATCTTGAGGTGGATGGCTATAGTGACTCTGACTGGGCTAGTTGTCAAGATGATAGAAGATCAACTTCTGGCTACTGTGTGTTTGTGGGAGGAAATTTGGTGTCATGGAGAAGCAAGAAACAACCTGTTGTATCTAGATCAACAACAGAAGTTGAGTATAGAGCATTATCTCAAGGGTTGTGTGAGATGCTCAGGGTGCTTGTACTGAGCGAGTTCAAACTTCTGAGGAAGGGGCCCTTGAAGGTGTGGTGTGACAATCAATCAGCTATAGCCATTGCTAATAATCCATTTCAACATGACAGGACAAAACATGTAGAAATTGACCGCTTCTTCATTAAGGAGAAACTTGATGTTGGGATCATCAGTCTTACTCATGTCAGCTCTAGGCAGCAATTTGTAGATTGCTTGACAAAAGGAATGGGAACAAAGGACTATAACTTGGCATGTGACAAGATGGGGATGATAGATATCTACCACCCATCTTCAAGGGGAGTGTTGAACCGGTATGGGTTGTCTAGCCCATCTCACTTAAGCCCACAAGGCCCAGCCCTTGTGATGACCTAGAAAGAGGAGTTCCCAGTCCTCCCTGGTGAGCAACGCCACATACAAGAAACCCACACAGTGAACCAGGCGGGAGGGAAGAAGAGTCTGAAGGTACCCTCTCCCCTCGACAACAACAACAACAAAGCCTTTAGTCCCAAACAAGTTGGGGTAGGCTAGAGGTGAAACCCATAAGACCTCGCGACCAACTCATGGTTCTGGCACATGGATAGCAAGCTTCCACACACACCTATCCATGGCTAGTTCTTTGGTGATGCTCCAATCCTTCAGATCACTCTTTACGGACTCTTCCCATGTCAAGTTCGGTCCCCCGGCCACTTTTGGCATTATCAACACGCTTTAGCCGTCCGCTATGCACTGGGGCTTCTGGAGGCCTGCGCTGAATATGCCCAAACCATCTCACACGATGTTGGACAAGCTTCTCTTTAATTGACGCTACCCCAACTCTATCTGTATATCATCATTCCGGATTCAGTCCTTCCTTGTGTGGCCACACATCCATCTCAACATGCGCATCTTCATCACGCCTAACTGTTGCACATGTCGCCTTTTAGTCGGCCAACACTCAACACCATACAACATTGTGGGTCAAACCGTCGTCCTATAGAACTTGCCACCACTTCATCCATCCGTCTTTAATTCGATGGCTCACATCTTCATCGATATCCCCATCCTTCTGCAACATTGACCCCAAATATCGAAAGGTGTCCTTCTGAGGCACCACCTGCCCATCAAGGCTAACATCCTCCTCCTCCTCCTCATGCTTAGTAGTACTGAAAGTGCACCTCATGTACTGGGTTTTAGTTCTACTAAGTCTAAATCCTCGATTCTACAAAAACTGAGGCGTTGATGGCCCAGAGCAGAAGATGAGATGAAGGAATGAAGGTGGTTCAATCGGCATAAAGGAACATTTACAATCAGTCAAATGTGAAGGGAAAAAAATTGTCTTGCTATAAATGGTATACTGCCATTAATCCTCTGCACAACATTTTAGATTTCACTAACCATCCATTTCACTGATATGATAGATTTTAAGATTATCTATTTTCTGTACAAAGATATAAAATGCATACCAAATTATTATGTGTTATTTGTTTCTCAATTTACCTAACCGCATTTGAACTAATTCTGTATGTACAACATATAAAAGCAAACAGAAGATTTCAGAACAATGTGTCATCTTTTAATCTTCTATTTGCATAAGGCAAACTCACTTCATTCCAGCCCAAGGTGACATGCTCTCCTTCAGAGAGACCAGACCCTGAAAAGTCCAGTGTAAAGACCGTAATATTTGATGGCAGAAGAATAATGGCGGCTTCACTAGCATCAGCTCTGCATCCACTGGAAAATAAATAACGCAGATCAATTAATCCTGGCAAAAAATAGAATAGACTCTTAGCAAATATTTGTAAAGGACTGGATTGTGCTTTATTAGTAATAGGTGTAAAGGCATTTTGCCAAAACTGAAAAACAAGCCTAATAAGCAAAAGGATAATGTGTACATACACTCTACCTGTTTCCATGACAGTATATAACACAAGGAAGTGCTGTTCCTTCAGGAATCACAGCAGGTATGTAGTGGCTACACTGCAACTTCTTGCCCTGGCTATTCACTACCTGAAAAAGGGAGACTGTGCATATCAAATATATAACATGGCAAGCCACATAAGAAAGCCAAATTTACCCAGACAATCCTAAAGCCCATGTTCATTATGTGTAATATATGTCATCTGATACATGACAAAAAAGCTAGCAAGCCAATGTCAGTGTGACTATTATCACAGTACACCAGGAAAAAATAAATGCAACAAACAAGACAGCAATACAAATGCATAAAGATGGGAAAGATGTCGTAAGATATAATTCACACTTATAATAGATACTATAATCTCACGTACATTTGTTATACGTCGCAGAATCTAAGCACATAGGCCATTAGAGATAAAAATGGTAGCCAAATTATGGATTACAAAGAATCTATTTATCAAAGGAACTGAAAATTTCAAATAGCACGAAAGGGCAATCCGGTGCATGTTGCTCCCGCTTGTGCAGGGTCCACAGAAGGGTCCAACCACTTAAGGTCTTCTGTACACAGCCTTTCCATAAATTTCTGTGCGCAGGGTCAAAGCAAAAGTTTTACCGCTGTGCCAAGGCTCCCCTTCATGGTCTTTATTACCATATTACCAAAAAATGGAAAACTACATGTAATTACGTGTACATACAAACTTGTGGCCCAGATCACCCACACTTGTTACGCATTGGCTACCTAATGAGGCACATCTAGTGGCCCAGATCTGGCATCAGCCTAGCAGATTTCCTGTTTATCACGTGCATCTTACTTGCATTGTTCAAAACTGAACCTGCCTCACTTGTTAAATGATTTCAAATTGAACAATGTCTTCAAGAATGACCATGCTATTTACTCCCTCCGTTCCTAAATATAAGTCTTTGTAGAGATTTGACTAGGGAACTACATACGAAGGAAAATCAGTGAATCTACACTTTAAAGTACGTCTATATACATCCGTGTGTAGTCTTTTAGTGAAACCTCTAAAAAGACTTATATTTAGGAACGGAGGGAGTATATCTTTAATGCTATTAAAAATAGAATCCAAATTTCCATTCATGATTTTCTAGCAGACAAGACCAACAGATTGATATTGAGTTTTCCTGGCAATGAAGATGGGAGTTTTTTATTTCTAATGTGTATCACGCATACAAAAGTAATATGATAGAAGAAAGGAAATGGGTTTCTGATGTTGCTGTTAATCTGTTATCACCGTAACACGGAAATATTAAACATATATAACCTCCAGGTCTTTCCTCTGAAACCATCTTCCCTTGAGCATAAACTCCTGCTCCAGTAGATCATCGTTTGGACTGTAGTCAGCTCTGCAACGCAAGAATGTATCAAATAGGTTAACAGACTACGGACCATCAAGTTAGGGAGTTACCTAAAGGAGCATATAGCTACTCATGTTCGTCTAGTGATTTATCGTGGCCACATCGACTTGTCTAACTCTCGGTAATAGGAAATCTGGGAATTTTTGTATTTCGGAGAATAGAGTAGCTTGCTGAGGTGGAATGGAATCACTACTTAAAAAAGCATAGGATAGAATTCAAATGCCACAGTGATAATTTCGTGAGCACAACACCACAACATTTGCAGGCACGCAGGCCGCCACTTAAGTCCATTTGTAACTTGAATTAATCACCATCAATCTGACGAACCGAACTGCTAGTGCCATCTATATCACTAGCGTAATCCAAAAGCCAACGACGAATCTATAGGAATTACGGGACCGCGTGAAGCAATCATCCTACCCCAATTCAACAACAGCAAATCGTATGGGAGGCGGGCACAATCGGCCGCGCAAGTCCAGCGAACCGAACCGACGCACCTCAAGCCCGCGCGGCTCAGATCCAAACCTACGCCTACCGAATCGAGATGGTGGGGCGGCTGAAGGAACGGAACAGGGGAGCCCACCTGGGAGGGCGGATGATGAAATTCACCAGCTGGTCCATCGGTGAGAGAGATAAGAATCTCCGGGGAGAGGGAGAGGGAGAGGGAGATTGGGTGCACGAAGCAAAGTAGACAACTCTGCTCTCTCCCTCTCCTCGCTCGCTGGCCTCCCTCCTCTCTCTCTCTCTCCTCTGATCGCTTCTGATTTCTCCCCTCCCCTCCGTCTTTTCAATTGATGGTGATTAATTTAGTTGGGTGCCTTGAGTAGGTAGTTGTCTTCCCCTGTTCCGTTCCCATGATGGCTGTTTTTCAGTTTTGAGCCTATGTTCTTCTATTTAGTTTTTTTAGAGAATTTCTTATTTAACACCGTTTTTAAATTTAGGTCAACACTGGGCGCCGGCAGACCGACCCAATGTTCGGCCGGTCGCCTAGCAGCGGCGCCTAGCACAGTCGATCGTATACTTTGTATGTGTGCATGTGCATGCTTAAAGAAAGTAAAGGCTTGTTGTTGCATTTTTTACTAGTGCATAGAAAAAAGATTAGCTGTTGTTGCTCGTTCTCTTTGCATGTTTATACGTGTGCATCTAAAAAAAGACTCATATTTCCCATTTGTATCTTGTACATATGCATGAAAAAAGACCAACACCATGGGTACCTAGCGCCAGCACGTCGTGTAACTCCATCCCACCGCTAACACGGCTTGCAGCCATCGCCGGTGGGCTTGGCACCATCGGCTTGTCCACCGATGTCGTGCTGGTTCCAACTCATCGAGAGTTGGTTGCAATACCTGGCGCCTTCGGTTGCAGCTCGCCGCAGAATGGGTTGTAACACCTGGCGACTTCAACTATAGCTCGTCGTCATGCTGATTCCATCTCGTCATGGCCACGGTCCTAGCATCGTTGGAGCATGGGATGCAAATTGCACGGCAAGGATCGCAGCTTCCCCGAACTATGGTCGTAATTTTTCCTGATTTCCTCGATCGACAGCCACTAGTCATCGGCATGAATGGTTGTAGCAAATTTTATCGTCTGTGGTAGCAAATGCAGACGACAGGCGCAATAAATAATTATCACTGCCATCACGGGTCATTGCATGCCCATGAATGGTTGTGGCAAATGCCATCAATGATGGTAGCAAATGCAGACGATAGTCACAACAAATTGTCATGGTCATCATCGTGGGTCACTGCATAGCCATGAATGATTATACCAATTGTTGTCGTTGGTCGTAGAAAAAAGCCAACGATGTTTGTAGCAAGAATTAGGGGATGGCTGCAAATTTCTCGCCGCCGTCATCACAACAACTTGTCTCGTAACTTTCAGCTCACTGCGGTCACCGTGGTAGCATCTCACCCTAGCGGTTCCAGCACATCATGGTCGTCCTTGCAACATGCCCGCAGTCGCCGGCAATGACGCTTCTAGCAAAGCCGTCATGCACCGTCCTAGCTTCACAAGGTGTTGGTCGTAGCTTCGTTTATTGCGGTTAAATCAAAATGGAGACGTGGTTCCGGCATACCACGCTTTGATGGTCGTAGCAAGCATCATGCTCTGTTGGCCGCAACCTTTTTGATCACCGGTCATAGCAAGCGTTGACGAAGTGAGCATTGATGATAAAGCACGTGTTGTTGGTTTATCAATCGAGATGCAAGACCATCATTGATCATCTATTTATCGCATTAAAAGAGGGCAGTGCGAGGCGTCGATGTGCAGGTCCAAATTTGGGCCGGTTGGCCTGCACCCGTCTGCTTAGGGGCATGGAAACCATATGATGCACGTTGTCTTTCTCAACGCATGTGTATGAAGGATCTCCCGCTGTGCCGCACATGATCGCCCCTTACCGCCCCCTCGCCTCACCCACCGCACGCGTTGTCCCATCGCCGCCCCTCGCCGGCTACACTAGTCGTCGGTCCCAGCCCTCGCCACCCGTCCTCATTACCAGCTTTTGTCCACACAACAACCACACCTTGCGGTTGCATCTCCTGTTGAGACCATTGCAGCTCCGGGTGCGATGACCGAAGCTCGCCGAGCACGGCGCTGGTCCCCTATGTGCAACTTGCAAAAATAATCGAGCGCCAGGGAAAGATGCCGAGTGCTACAACCGACGACCAAAAAAAGTACAACAGACGAAAGAAGCTTCAACCGGCTATGAAAAAAGTTTCAACCCGAAGCTATGGACGATCAAGAAAAGTTACACCCGATGACGAAAAAAGCTTTATCTGGCGACGAAAAAACCTTCATCCGGCGAAGAAAAAAAATTTAACCCTGGACACGAAGCCATGAAAGAAAAACAAAAAGTTGCAACCGATGGTTACAAAAGTTACAACTGCATTAAAAAAACTGCAAGCTTCTAATCTTAGTTGCGACCCGCGACGATGATGACGTCGCTTTGCTGCAACAATACTCGGTTTTTGCTACAATCGGCGATTGAATCTGCTACAACCATTTTCCATTGCTATTATTTCTGCTCCGTCGAGCTCCCATACCCGCCCAGGGCCATCATCGTCACGGCGCTGTTCCAGGAGGAAATGATTCAACCTTGTATGGAAAAGTTTCAACCGTAAAGAAAAAAAAGCTCCAACGAAACATTGCAACCAGAGAAAAGCTGCAAATGTTGACAGAGAAACCTTCAACCGAATATGAAAAAAAGCTTCAACCGGCTACCGACTAAAGAAAAGTTGTGGTTGTAGCCCGCGGTCACCTCGCTCATTGCCGTCACGCACCCCAGCCGGCGTGGGGTTGCAGCACATGGACATCGCTGTGGTAGCATTTCGTCGTCCCGATTGCAGCATCTTTCATGGCCCGTAGTCAGTCGATCACCGCCGTCACGCGCTTTGGCTGCCGATGGAGTCCCATCAGGCGAGATGAAGTCCGCCGGTGGAAGCCTCGCCGAAGAAGCCGCGGAGCTCGTCGACAGCGCCTGAGCCGTCGTGGAGGGGGGGAGGGGAGGATGAAAGGAGGAGGAAGAAGATAAGGCAAAAAAAACCTTAAAACGAGGACGTTGGACAGACACCGGATCCAATTTTATCGAACGCGAGCCACGCGACCGACCGGTCGTTTCGGCCTGCGCGCTGGGGTGAAACACTTTTTTATCAAAAAAGTGATTCGAACTAATACAACCCTAAGTAATAGTAATAATAATAATAAGAGTGAAAAAAATACGTATACGCGCGTACGTTCAACTAGCCCATCATGTCACTCAAAAAAAAACTAGCCCATCGTGCAATCACGGCGGCATAGGTCCTACACGAGACGTACTGCAAAGAAAAAGAAAAAGGAAAATCCTACACAAAGCGTGTACGATCAAAGAAAGCTAGGACGATCAGACGGCTTGCGCGCAACTGCCGCGAAGCGGTAGCCGGTCCGTCGGTTGGAAACCTTTTCCTAAATTTTATGCCCTATTTAACATCGAAAGATAATTTCTTTCCTATCTATTAGTGAATCTAAATTTTATGCCTTATATAATATTTTTGTCCATTTTAAATCAAAATGAAACCTGAAAAGACCCCTTTGCTCTCATATGATATGTTTGTGTGCGTGTGTGTGTCCGCTGCTCCATGTGTGTGTGCGCATGCGCGCACGTGTGCCATTGATGTTGCATGCGTGCGTGTGCTGCTGCATGTTTGTGTGTGTGTGCTGCGTGTTTGCGTGTGTGCGCGCTATTAGGTGCGTGAGTGTGTGCTGCTGCGTGTGTATGTCTATGATGCTGCATGTACTGTTGCGTATGTGTGATGTGTGCGTGCGTGTTGCGTGTCCATGTGGTGCATGTGTATGTGTTGATGTCGTTGTGTGCGTGCGCTACTGCTCCGCACTGATGTTATGTGTGTGCTACTATCCGCACACACACATATCACATGAAGGGCAAGAGGGTCTTTTGAGGTGTCGTTTAGGCTTAAAATGGACGAAAGTGTCATAAAGGGCATAAAATTTAAGCTTGTTCTTATATAGGGAAGAAAAACGTTTTCAGTGCCAAATAAGGAAATGAAATTTAAGATAGTGTTAAATAAGGAATTGTTTCTTTTTTCATTCATCTGATCTGGGGTTTTTAGACAAATTCATCCGATCTGGTGAACCTGATCATTTCCAGGGCCGGGCCGTATTTCGGGCTGCAACCAAGATCGGTCTCAAAATCCCAAGCACGGTCCTAGCCCAAAACACATGGCTAGTAACATTTATCAATTAAAATAATTATTTTTTCATTAAAATGATTAATTTTAGGATATAAATATAATATATTATATACTCCCTTCGGACCAATTTGTTAGTCGGCTCACCCCATTAGATATTCCCGTAATATTAATCGTTCGCCTAATTAATCTAATGATAACTCACGTTCATGACTTCCCCTCTTGTTGAGGGTTAGGGTTTGGAGTTCCAATCTCCAGAAAGCAACACAGGATGAAGCAGGTGGACCGAGGCAGCACAAGGAACCAATAAAAGATCTATTGAGACGGTTGGGTCTGCAAGAGGATGACAAAGAATACTTCGTATAGGATGAAGAGTTCGAGAACGAGCAGATCATTGCTAAGTGCTATGAATAGTGAAGGTACATAGTGATAAGAGTTGTAGCCCTTATGCTCTTTATGCGAACATGAAATCAATGTGGAACCCTGGAAGAGAACCCAGATGACATGAGGTCAGAGATAACATGTCTACGATCCAATTTGACTGTTTGAGCAATTGCTAACCCAATAGTGCAGGGATCGGTCGTAGCCTTTTAAATAAGTAAAAGTGTCAAACCTAGTGAGGAGTTAAAGGTAGAATTAATATTCCCTTAAGTTCTATCAATGTCACGCCCAAGATGCGATCATATCCTTATTTTGGCACGAGGGCCTCGACGGGGATAGAAGCGCATCTCGTCGTGTTGCAAGTATGGATATCATTACAAGTACATTTACAGAAAAAGATGAATATATGGAATTGGCTTAGACTCGCCACAAGCTACATCAAGATCACATTAATACAACAACATATTCAAACATCATACACAAGAGCAGGGTCCAACTATGGACGAAATCAAACGATAAAATGACATCCATCCTTGCTATCCCAGGTTGCCGCCTGGAACCCATCCTAGATTGATGATGAAGAAGAAGAATAACTCCAAATCAAACAATCATCGCTCTGACGTCAAAGCATCGCATTACCTGTACCTGCAACTGTTGTTGTAGTAATCTGTGAGCCACAGGGACTCAGCAATCTCATTTCCAAGGGTATCAAGACAATTAAAGCTTAATGGGTGAGGTATGGTTAAGTGGTGAGGCTGCAGCAAGCAACTAAGCATTTATTTGGGTGGCTAACTTACGAATACAGAAACTAAAGTATGGTGGTATACTCATAACAGACGTGAACTAGTAATGATCACTAACTTATCCTGAACACCTACTTACGTCAATCATAACCCCACCGTGTTCTCTCTTAGATAAGGACTCACGAGAAGAGACAGTCACGGTTACGCACACAGTTGATGTATTTTATTTGAGTTTACTTCAAGTTTACTATGACCAGGTGTTAAACAAAGTATCCAAGTTTGCCACATAACCGTGGACACGGCTTTCCGAAAGATTTAACCCTGCAGGGGTGCTCCAACTCATCCATCACAAATTAACCACGCGCCATGGGAATAACCTCGACCACAGATCTCGTGATCATCCTAGGCAATTCCAAAGGAAATCCGACACCTCGAGATAGCCCGAAGAAGATCAGAGTTCCTCATGCAAGACATTCGAGAAAGGTAAAACAAGTCCCGCAAGACCGCCCGACGTGTCGATGAACCCGATAAGAGCCGTGTATCTCGTTCTCAGGACACGACCAGATGAACACTACGTACGGCGACCTGATAGAAATCCCTCGAGTTGCCCCGAGGTGGCTCCGCAAGCGGCTCTGTTTTGGACCAACACTCATGAGGAGCACTGGCCCGGATTGTTGATTAAAGATCCGCGGGTGCCGGCGGGTCCCTATGCAATTTTATTAGTTATTAGGCAAATGTAGTACCAATGTTGGGCCTTGCCAGACAAGCTTTATCCCAAAACGAAAATCAAGGGGGTCCCCATAACAACCCCGAGCATGTTAGGAGCGCTCAATTATGGAACATAACACCGGTACACAAGTAACTAGGGGGCGGCAAGAGTGGAACAAAACATCGAGGAAAAGGCCAAGCCTTCCACCTTTTACCAAGTATATATGTGCATTAAATTAAATAGAAATAATATTGTGAGAACAAAAGAATGTCCATGTTGACACATGGAAGCAATTGCACCTGCAGCTAGAAACGCTATAAGAAGGGCTGAGTAAGCGGTAACATAGCCACGCAATGGTTTGTTGGGAGGTGGAGGTTAGAGGCTTATCATGGCAATGTTGGGAGGCTTGACAAACAAGTGGTAGGTAGAGAGACATAACGATGGAAGCGAGACAACTAGCATAGCAATGATAGTAGTGGTATCCAGGAAAATGTGTCATCTTGCTTGAGATCCCGCTTGGAAGAAGAACGAGTCTATGGAGAAGACGAGCCAACGTAGTCGAACGAATCCTCACACTCTGAATGCTTTCGGAACTCTATCGAGAAGGAACAATCCAAAAACAACAATCAACACACGGTAACACCACAACATATGCATGGCATGATGCGCAAACAAATATGATGCATGTCTGGTTTAATTATGCAAGGCATGGCAAAGCACATGAAACAACTCCTACACATTAAGTGAAGCTCAATATGCAACGAGTTGCATACTGACGAAACTCCACGTTCGAGTTATTTAGTTCACTCTCGTTTAGGTACTCATCAATATTAAATGTTGTTTAACATGGCAAACGGTGAAGCATACATAACTATATCAACTAGGCATATGAAACGAGGCCGAAAGCAACATATAGCATATCTGAAACGTCCCCATATGCAAATTACGAATTTGGTCCAGATCTGTCCTAATACAATTTTATATTTATTAAACATGAAAATAAAGTGTGGCATTAGATTCTACACGTTTTCCTAGTCAAGTTACATATATAAAATATTTGCATCGGAGCTACGGTTAGTTAGTTATGAAATAAATCGTTTTCACATGGCAATTACGCAATTTATTGCAAACAGCAAGGTTAAACATTTTAAACATGTGTGAAAGTTGGTATTCTAGTCACTTTACATATATAAAGTTTTTACATACGATGCATGGTTGAAAAGTTATTAAATGCATGAAGTGTAGGGTCTTATCTGCAATTTTATTATTCACTGGTTAATTGAAAAATTTGTTAACCGAAAAAAGGTAACGGGCCGAATCTACAAGTCGGGCCAACAGTGGCATGGGCGATGGATAGCTACCAAGTGCATAGGTGCGATATAGTGGGGGACTGCAGGGGGCTCACCTAGGGCCTTGTTGGTCGGTCGGTGGGGCGCTGGATGTGGCCCAAGAGTGGTCGCGGCCCACCCAGGGGCGGAGCGAGCGGGGGCTGCGGTCGTCGTCCTCCCGTGCTCTCAAGGAGCACGAGGCCATGGCGGCGGTTCTGGGCAAGGGGGCGGCGTCCGACAGGCTTCGAGGCGAGGGTGGCTCTGGCCCGGCGGGGAGCGGCCAGATCGAGGCTGGGGAGCTCCATCCCAGCCTGATCTGGGGCGAGGCAGGGCCAGCAGCGGGCGGGGTGTGCCATGGCGGCTTGGGGCATGGGCTCGCGGTGGCGGTGGTTGGGCGTGGTGCAGTGGCGATGGAGTGGCGGCTTGCTAGTGGCGGAGCTCCGGGCCAGCATGGCGGCGCAACCTCCATCAAGGAGCTTCGGGCAGGAGCCATGGGATGCGGGGCTTCTCTATGGTCGCCGGACATTGTCCGGGTTGGCCGCAAACATGTCCGGTAGGTGGGATTTTGGACGATTTTTAGCCTTTCGATTAAAATTCGATGGTCGAGATCTGAGGGGTGGCTAGGGTTGCGGGATTTGGAGGAGGTGGAGCTAGAAGGTGGGCTTTTTGAGGGGGTGGCTACAATTTAACATGGGGGAACCCTAGAGAGTGAGGGGGCTCTCTCCATGGGGGTTATATATAGGGGAGGCACTAGGAGGGGTTGGACCTCGTTTGTTCGATCGCGATCCGATGACCACGAACGGAGGGAGGGGCTAGGTTGGGCTAGCGGGTTGTGTAGAGAGCCTTGGATTGAGATGAGAGGGAAGGATTGTGGCCCGTGACATGGGTTTGAAACACAGAGAAAACGTCCAATAATTTGACCGGCTAGTGCCGCTATATATTTGGTACCAATGACCTTCGATTGCGGCGAAATTTGGCAGGCAGTCTACCTATAATATAACAGGACCGCATGCCAAGTTTCGACCCAATCCGAGAATATTTTTTCATGCGCTTGAAAAACGATTTTTAAACGATGCCGCGGGCGCGTGCGTGTGTGGTTGGGCTCGAAAAGGTCGACGACATGAATGAAGAGAACCAGAAACTATGAACGGATGCAAGTTTTCAAAAACGAATGATGATGTTATGCAGATGATGCAAATGATGCAATGATGAATGCCACAATCAAACGAAACACATACGAGAATGGAAATAAAAGGGGAATCTTTTGGAGCGTCGGTCCCGGGCTGTTACAATCAACCATGGATACAACTCTACACATACAAAATGTTTGCTTACCTAGAAACGTGTAACACCCAAGATGCGATCTTATCCTTATTTTGGCACGAGGGCCTCGACAGGGATAGAAGTGCATCTCGTCATTTTGCAAGAATGGATATCATTAAGAGTACATTTATAGAAGAGATGAGTATATGAAATGATGCAATGCAAAAATAAATAAATAATGCGGCGGTCATGACAAATATGGAAGGCATCTGGAGCGTCGGTCCGGGCTATTACAACTCTCCTCCACTTATAAGAGATCTCGCCCGAGATCTTAGAATGAGAAGGGGAATAGAAAGGACAAGAGGAGGAGGTAAAACTTAGTTGCTTCATTGACAAACGAGTGAAACCAAGAGAAGAAGGATGATATGAGACAAACAAGAATTCAAAAGAAATTTCTGCAGCACTTCGGTAGGAAAGAGAGGCAAAACTTGATAAGATGTAAAGAACTTGAAAAGATGACACAACACTTCGGTTAACTGGATAAGCAAGGAAACAAACATGATTTTGACAAAATCAGATGATATATTGAAAAGAGCAACATCACAATGCCTCTGGAACAAAACAATAGAAGCTAGATCGATGGAAGGAAAAGAATGGAGAGAAAAATACAATTTCTACCACAATGAATTTGAAAGGCACCCTTATAAATAAAGGAATGAATAGAGTTGTTGGAGCATCAACAATGAAAAGAATATGCTTGATGTGGGCTTATAGACAACATCTCAAAATAGTGAGGTGATAACCAGCCACTGACAAAACAAGGATTGCTTAGGAGCAAAAGAGATAAAAAACTTCTTTCCCAAAGAAGAGGAGGAGAAAACTTGGATCATTTATGACACCGTGATAGCAACAATCCTTAGGAAATGCTTTAGGTGAAATCCAACCCAAGATAACTCCGAGAAGACATGATGGGTTCACCTATATCATTCTTGAAAATTTTCCTTCAAGACTCCTCATAATCAAGAGTTTAATAACACCATCTCAAAAGACAATGGAGAGGAATTGAACTTACAAATCCAAGAGAAAGAACACTTGAGCACCTCCAACAAGAATCTTGAAGAACAAATCGAGAAGAATTACATCCTTAACAAACCACCATGAAGCATCATCAGGATGAACTCCGGAATGAAAGGATGATAGAAAAGAATTGAAGGTTGCGAAACGACAAGATTGAGGTGTTGCTATGCTTTAGATGAAACTTCGTGGAGATATATACGAGAAAACTTGGAACTCCGGAAAAGAAAAGTTGAACAACTTAGAATCAGGAATTTGATATCATGAACAACTCCGGAACAAGGATTGAGATCACCTTGACCAACAAGAATAATAATTATGTTATGCTTATCCTTCATCAAGTTGAATTGATGACTAGCAACGGATTTCACACACCACTTATTCTTCTTGAAAAGATTGAAGAGAGAGATAGAACACAAACATGAAGGACACTTCAACGAACCACAAGTGAGAATTGCAAATGAATGAAGATACCACGAATGAATGGAGATACATGAGAACGAAGAGATCACAATCCGCCTAGCAGAAAACTTCAACAAGGCACCATAATAATTGACATACGAACGGAGAGACAACAATTGAGAATAATTTGAGAACGGAAGCTGAAAGCTGAGAACGAAGAAATCTTCTAAAATTATGGCATTCGGGTGATAGAGAAATGACGAACAACTTTGAAATGCTTCAGATAGATATGA
This sequence comes from Hordeum marinum, assembly GCA_022496015.1. Taxonomy (NCBI): domain Eukaryota; kingdom Viridiplantae; phylum Streptophyta; class Magnoliopsida; order Poales; family Poaceae; genus Hordeum; species Hordeum marinum. The sequence goes on from CM039675.1 coordinate 273,450,708, forward strand.
AAAGAATTACTCGTGATCGAAACATTTTGAGATGATAGCAACAACCTGAAACCATGAATCTTTGGAAGAACGAACAACGATTTAAGAGAAACTCTCCTTCGGTCATCAATGCTGAGAATGATGACGAGAAACAACACCATGAATTACTGAGATACTCCGGAATAATGAATAAAGAATGGTTGAGCCAATGATGAAAATAATTCGAAGCGATCATGTATAAGGAATATGACGGATGAAAATCATACTTACAACATATTTGAAAAGAACTTGAGGACATCTCCGGAAGAGCCAGGTAAGATCCTGGGGGAAACCCTGTGGGTTATGGGCTCACTCAAAGAAAACTCCATTGAAACAATTGCTTAGGAAGAGATATTGCGCCGGTACAAATGAAAACTTGATGAGCTGAGAACCTTGAAATAATTTAAGAGGATATGAATGAAAATGAAATTCTTCTGAGATATCTTCAGCACTCTGGATAGAACAGAGAGAGACGAATAAACAAGAGAGACTTGGATAAGAATTTCCAACATGGAAACCATTGAACGAATGAGAAAGGATATGATGAACACCGAGAGCTTGAATTGAATCCACCGGAGAAGACTAATAACAAGAACAAAGAATACAAGGATAGATCTTGAAATAGAAACTCCTGAGAATTTTCACAAGGAATCACCGGAAACAATATGAGAGAAAAGATAGCGAAAGCATCACATGATTAGAAAAGGCACTTGGATGAGAATTTAATCATTAAAGAAAAAGGGTGGGAGGGTGGGGAAAAGAAAGATAATTTGGGACGGATGAAATGAACTCCGGGAAAGAATAGGAGGATTGATCTTGCAAATATTGAAAGGATTGAATTCACTTGAAGAGAGCACACCGGATAAAAAGAATTGATATGATAGCTTGATTGAGCAAAAGAATTAGCAATCCCACAGAAATATGAGAACACTACTTCAAAAAGATATGAGATCACCAGTTGACATCAAAGCAACTTGAATTACCATATTCAAAAACAAAACAAAGGATGAGGCTTACGAAACAACCCGGAAACAAATACATAATAGAGATTTCGTCCGATATTTTCTTGGTAAAATTCGCATGGGCTCGGTTGTACATTGGATTGTCATATTGAAATGACGCTCGAATATGCTCCCTAGGCGTAGCGAACTACAAAGCTTGACGAAGCATACCGAGACTGTCCTGTGTAAAAAAGACCATGAACAAACAAACCACTAGATGTCGAACCCCAACCTCACATCATGATCTGTGGGAAGATAGCCTAGGTAACTACTTGAATTCCCACCTAAGAACTCCCGAAATCTTCCGGTTATGAAATTGGGTGTTGGGGATACACGGAGGCAAAATATCTCACACAAATAACAAGCCCTACACTCCAACTGTATCCATCCGTCAACACATAACCAAGAAAACCTCGGAAATCATGTACCTCAGACCTTCAAAAAACATCCGATATACTAGCTATGGCAATACATCTGATCGCTCTCCCTAGTACTGGGTGGCGCCAACTACTCTCACCACAAAGAGTATAGAAGTGCTTTCGATGTCGGCGACCTCTAGTATTCCGGAACTGTTGGAAATATGCCCTAGAGGCAATAAATAAAGTTTTTATTATTATATTTACTTGTTCATGATAATCGTTTATTATCCATGCTATAATTGTATTAATTGGAAACACATTACATGTGTGGGTAAATAGACAATACTTTGTCCCTAGTATGCCTCTAGTGAACTAGCTCGTTGATCAAAGATGGTCAAGGTTTCCTAGCCATTGACATGAGATATCATTTGATAACGGGATCACATCATTACGAGAATGATGTGATGGACAAGACCCGAACTACAAACGTATCATTTGATCGTGTCAGTTTATTGCTACTGTTTTCTGCATGTCAAGTATATGTTCCTATGACCATGAGATCATGCAACTCACGGATACCGGAGGAGTGCCTTGTGTGTATCAAACATCGCAACGTAACTGGGTGACTATAAAGGTGCTCTACAGGTATCTCCGAGGGTGTCTGTTGAGTTGGCATGGATCAAGACTAGGATTTGTTACTCCGTGTGATGGAGAGGTATCTCAGGGCCCACTCGGTAATACAACATCACAATAAGCCTTGCAAGCAATGTGACAAAGTGTTAGTTGCGGGATCTTGTATTACGGAATGAGTAAAGAGACTTGCCGATAATGAGGTTGAACTAGGTATGGAGATACCGATGATCGAATCTCGGGCAAGTAACATACCGAAGAACAAAGGGAACATCATACAGGATTAACTGAATCCTTGAAATAGAGGTTCGACCAATAAAGATCTTCGTAGAATATGTAGGAACCAATATGGGCATCCAGGTCCCGCTATTGGTTATTGACTGTAGAGGTGTCTCGGTCATGTCTACATAGTTCTCGAACCCGCAGGGTCTGCACACTTAAGGTTTGGTGACGTTTCGGTAGTATAGAGTTATGTATAGTGGTGACCGAATGTTGTTCGGAGTCCCGGATGAGATCCCGGATATCACGAGGAGCTCCGGAATGGTCCGGGGGTAAAGATTCATATATAGGAAGTCCTGTTTTGGTTGCCGGAAAAGTTTCGGGCTCATCGGTAGTGTACCGGGAGTGCCGGTAGTGTACCGGGAGACCATCGGGAGGGGTATTTCGACCCAAGAGGCTCCATGGGATGTGGGAGAGTGTTTACCAGCCCTTAGTGGGCTGGTGGAAGTCCCACACAAGGCCCATGCGGTTTGGGAAAAAAGTCCTAAAGAGAAAAAGTGGAAAAAGGCAATAATAGGGTGAATCCTAGTCCTACTAGGATTGGAGGTGGAGTCCACCTCCTCCACCTGGTTCAGCCGACTCCTTGGAGGCTTGGCCCTTGTGCCAAGCCTCCTCCTCTCTTCCTCTTATATATACTGGAGGTTTTAGGGTTTTTGGATAGAATTTTCAGCCACGTGTTGCACGTTCCTCAAGTGCATAGTTTCTCCTCTAGATCGGTTTTCTACGGTGCTTAGGGGAAGCCCTTCCGAAATAGCTCCACCACCATCGCCGGAGCACCATCATGCTGCTGGAGAACTCTTCCTCCTCTCCGCTCCCTCTTGCTGTATCAAGACGGTGGAGATCATCATCAAGTTGTACGTGTGCTGAACGCGGAGGTGTCGTCCGTTCGGCGCTAGATCAGAAGGATCGTGATCAAGTTCGTGGGACGGATCATGATCAAGTTCGTGGGACAGATCGTGATTGGATCGCGGGACGGATCGTGATTGGATCGCAGGACGCACGGCGATTTGGATCGCGAATACGTTCAACTACACCAACCGCGTTTCTTAACGCTTCCCGCTTAGCGGTCTACAAGGGTACGTAGATCCACTCTCCCTCTCATAGATGCTCATCACCATGGATAGATCTGCGTGTGCATAGGAATTTTTTTGTTTCCCATGCAACGTTCCCCAACAGTGACATCATGAGCTAGGTCTATGTGTAGATGAGATCTCGAGTAGAACACAAAAGGTTTGTGGGCGTTGATGCTTAGATTGCTTCCTCCCTTGGTCGGATTTTGGTTCAGCGGTATTGTGAGATGAAGCGGCCCGGACCAACATTACTCGTACGCTTACGAGAGACCGGTTCCCTCGACCGCAACTTGTTGCATAGATGGCTTGCGGGTGCCAGTTTCTCTCACTTTAGTTGGATCGGATTCGACAAAGGCGGTCCTTGAGAAGGTTGAAAAGCAACTAGTGTATCGCCGTTGTGGTTTTTGCGTAGATGAGAATTATTCTTGCTAGATACCCATGGCAGCCACGTAAAACATGCAACAACAATTAGAGGATGTCTAACTTGTTTTTGCAGGGTATGTGTGATGTGATATGTATGTGATGTATGAGATGATCATGTGATGTATAGATTATCACGACTTGCATGTCGATGAGTACGACAACCGGCAGGAGCAATAGGGTTTTCTTTAATTATTTTATGACCTGCGTGTCAATCATTAAGCGCTATGTAATGCTTTACTTTATCGCTAAACGGTAGCAATAGTAGTAGAAGCATGTTGGGCGCGACAACCCCGATGGCGACACGTTGATGGATATCAAGATGATGAAGATCATGGTGTCATGCCGGTGACGATGGAGTTCATGCCGGTGCTTTCTAGATGAAGATCAAAAGCAGAAGTTCATGGCCATATCATGTCACTTATGAATTGCATGTGATGTTAATCCTTTTATGCACCTTGTTTTGCTTAGGACGACGGTAGCATTATAAGGTGATCCCTCACTTAAATTTCAAGATGACTTGTGTTCTCCCCGAGTGTGCACTGTTGCGAAAGTTCGTCGTGTCGAGACACCACGTGATGATCGGGTGTGATAGACTCTACGTTCACATACACCGGGTGCAAGCCAGTGTTGCACACGCAGAACACTCGGGTTAAACTTGACGAGCCTAGCATGTACAGACATGGCCTCGGAAGACAAGAGACCGAAAGGTCGAACATGAGTCATATAGTAGATATGATCAACATAATGATGTTCACCATTGAAGCCACCTCAACTCACGTGATGATCGGACTTGAGTTGGTGGATTTGGATCATGTGACACTCGGATGGTCTGAGGGATGTCAATTTGAGTGGGAGCTTTAGTAATTTGATTAACTAAACTCATTATCTTGAACAATAGTCTAAGTAAACTTTGCATATTTATGTTGTAGATCAATGGCTCGCGCAGTAGCACCCCTGAATTTTAATGCGTTCCTAGAGAAAGCTAAGTTGAAAGATGATGGAAGTAACTTTGTTGACTGGGCCCGTAATCTGAGGATTATCCTCACGGCTTCCCAAAAATCATATGTCCTTGATGCACCGCTTGGTGACCAAACAGAAGATATGACCTCCGAAGACGTTAAGAACGCTTGGGAGGCACGTACTAGAGATTACTCAATAGTTTCGTGTGCAATATTGTATGGCTTAGAACCGGGACTTCAAAGACGTTTTGAATGTCATGGAGCATATGAGATGTTCCAGGAGTTGAAGTTTATCTTTCAGAAGTATGCCCAGATCGAGAGGTATGAAACCTCCGATAAGTTCTATGCTTGCAAGATGGAGGAGAACGGGTCTATTAGTGAACATATACTCAGAATGTCTGGGTATTCAACTCGTCTAGCGGAGTTGGGAATTGCCCTTCCGCGAGAGGCGATCAGTGACAAAGTTCTTCAATCACTGCCACCTAGTTACAAGAGCTTTGTGATGAACTATAGCATGCACGGGATGAACAAGTCAGTCGCCGAGCTATTTGCGATGCTAAAAGTCGCTGAGTCTAAAATCCAGAAAGAACATCAAGTGTTGATGGTCAATAAAACCACTAGTTTTCAAGAAAAATGGCAAGGTCAAGGGCAAGGGCAAGAAGGGTAAAACCAAGAAGGATGGCAAAGCAGTTGCTACTCCTATAAAGAAGCCCAAGCATGGACTCAAGCCAGAAACTGAGTGCTTTCATTGCAAGGGAACTGGTCACTGGAAGCGGAACTGCCCCAAGTACCTGGCTGACAAGAAGGCGGCCAACGACAAAGAAGGTATGTATGATATACATGTTATTGATGTGTACCTTACTAGCTCTCGTAGTAGTGCCTGGGTATTTGATACCGGTTCGGTTGCTCACATTTGCAACTCAAAGCAGGAACTACGGAATAAACGAAGGCTGGCAAAGGACGAAGTGATGATGCGCGTGGGAAATGGTTCCAAGGTTGATGTGATCACCGTCGGCACGCTCTCTCTTCGATTACCATCGGGATTAGTGATGAACCTGAATAATTGTTATTTAGTGCCTGCGTTAAGCATGAACATTATATCTGGATCTTGTTTATTGCGAGATGGTTACTCATTTAAATCAGGGAATAAAGGTTGTTCTATTTATATGAGTAATATCTTATATGGTCATGCACCCAATGTTAGGGGTTTATTCATATTGAATCTTGATAGTGATGACACACATGTTCATAACATTGATGCCAAAAGATGTAGAGTTGATAATGATAGTACCACTTTCTTGTGGCACTGCCGTTTAGGTCATATTGGTGTAAAACGCATGAGGAAGCTCCATGCTGATGGACTTTTGGAGTCACTTGATTTTGAATCACTTGACACATGTGAACCATGCCTCATGGGCAAGATGAATAAAACGCCGTTCTCTGGAACAATGGAACGGGCGAGTGACTTATTGGAAATCATACATACTGATGTGTGCGGTCCAATGAATGTTACAGCGCGTGGTGGATATCGTTATTTTCTCACCTTCACTGATGACTTAAGTAGATATGGGTATATTTACTTAATGAAACACAAGTCTGAAACGTTTGAAAAGTTCAAGCAATTTCAGAGTGAAGTTGAGAATCATCGTAACAAGAAGATTAAGTTCCTGTGATCTGATCGAGGAGGTGAATATCTGAGTTATGAGTTTGGCAGACACTTAAGACAGTGTGGAATTGTTTCACGGTTGACACTGCCCGGAACACCACAGCGTAATGGTGTGTTCGAATGTCGTAATCGAACCTTATTAGATATGGTGCATTCTATGATGTGTCTTGCTAATTTGCCATTATCATTTTGGGGTTATGCATTAGAGACAGCTACATTCACTTTAAATAGGGCACCATCAAAATCCGTTCAGACGACGCCATATGAACTGTGGTTTGGCAAGAGGCCAAAGTTGTCATTTCTTAAAGTTTGGGGATGTGATGCTTATGTCAAAAAGCTTCAGCCTGAAAAGCTGGAACCCAAAGCAGAAAAATGCGTCTTCATAGGATACCCGAAAGAGACAGTTGAGTATACCTTCTATCTCAGATCCGAAGGCAAAGTGTTTATCGCTAAGAACGGAACATTTCTTGAGAAAGAGTTTCTCTCGAAAGAATTGAGTGGGAGGAAAACAGAGCTTGATGAGGTTATTGAACCTTTACTTCAACCAGAAAGTAGCGCAGCGCAGAAAGATGTTTCTGTGGAAACTACGACGATAGAAGAGGAAGTTAATGATGATGATCATGAAGCTTCGGATCAAGCTACTATTGAACCTCGTAGGTCGACAAGGCCGCGTACTACTCCTGAGTGGTACGGCAACCCTGTCTTGGAGGTCATGTTGTTGGACAACAATGAACCTATGAGCTATGGAGGAGCAGTGATGGGCCCGGATTCCGAGAAATGGTTAGAGGCCATGAAATCTGAGATGGGATCCATGTATGAAAACAAAGTATGGACTTTGGAAGTATTACCTGAAGGGCAAAAGGTCACTCAGAACAAATGGATCTTTAAGAAGAAGACATACGTGGACGATAATGTCACTGTCCATAAAGCTCGACTTGTGGCAAAGGGTTTTTCACAAGTTCAAGGAGTTGACTACGATGAGACCTTCTCACCCGTAGCGATGCTTAAGTCTGTTAGAATCATGTTGGCAATAGCTGCTTATTTTGACTATGAAATTTGGCAGATGGATGTCAAAACAACGTTCCTCAACGGTTTCCTTGAGGAAGAATTGTATATGATGCAAGCAGAAGGTTTTGTCGATCCAGAGAATGCTGACAAAGTTTGCAAACTCCAACGATCCATTTATGGGCTGGTGCAAGCATCTCGGAGTTGGAATAAGCGTTTTGATGAGGTGATCAAAGCGTTTGAGTTTATACAAGTTTATGGAGAAGTTTGTATTTACAAGAAAGTGAGTGGGAGCTCTGTAGCATTTCTAATATTATATGTGGATGACATATTGCTGATTGGAAACAATATAGAAATGCTGGAAAGCGTGAAGGAATATTTGAACAAGAGTTTTTCAATGAAGGACCTAGGAGAAGCTGCTTTCATATTAGGCATTAAGATCTATAGAGATAGATTGAGACGCTTAATAGCACTTTCACGGAGCACATACCTTGACAAAGTTTTGAAGAAGTTCAAAAATGGATCAGTCCAAGAAGGGGTTCTTGCCTGTGTTACAAGGTGTGAAGTTGAGTAAGACTCAATGCCCAGTGACTGCAGAAGATAGAGAAAATATGAGTGTCATCCCCTATGCTTCAGCCATAGGCTCTATCATGTATGCGATGCTGTGCACAAGACCGGATGTCAGCCTTGCCATAAGTATGGCCGGAAGGTTTCAAAGTGATCCTGGAATGGAGCACTAGGCAGTGGTCAAGAATATCCTTAAGTACTTGAAAAGGACTAAGGAAATGTTTCACGTTTATGGAGGTGATGAAGAGCTCGTCGTAAAGGGTTACGTCGATGCAAGCTTTGACACTGATCCGGATGACTCTAAGTCACAAACTGGATACGTATTTATTCTTAATGGGGGAGCGGTAAGCTGGTGCAGTTCCAAGCAAAGCGTGGTAGCCGATTCTACATGTGAAGCGAAGTACAATGCAACCTCGGAGGCGGCGAAGGAAGGTGTGTGGATGAAGCAGTTCATGATAGATCTTGGAGTAGTGCCCAGTGCACTAAATCCAATGAACCTGTTCTGCGACAACACTGGTGCCATTGCTCTGGCCAAAGAACCAAGGTTTCACAAGAGGACCAGACACATAAAGCGACGCTTCAACTCCATCCACGATTACATTGAGGAGAAGGACATAAATATTTGCAAAGTGCACACGGATCTGAATGTTGCAGACCCGTTGACTAAACCTCTTCCAAGGGCTAAACATGATCAACACCAGAACTGCATGGGTGTTCGATTCATTACAATGTAAATCACATAGTGATGTGAGCTAGATTATTGACTCTAGTGCAAGTGGGAGACTGTTGGAAATATGCCCTAGAGGCAATAAATAAAGTGTTTATTATTATATTTCCTTGTTCACGATAATCGTTTATTATCTATGCTATAATTGTATTAATTGGAAACACATTACATGTGTGGGCAAATAGACAATACTTTGTCCCTAGTATGCCTCTAGTGAACTAGCTCGTTGATCAAAGATGGTCAAGGTTTCCTAGCCATTGACATGAGATATCATTTGATAACGGGATCACATCATTAGGAGAATGATGTGATGGACAAGACCCGAACTACAAACGTATCATTTGATCGTGTCAGTTTATTGCTACTGTTTTCTGCATGTCAAGTATATGTTCCTATGACCATGAGATCATGCAACTCACGGATACCGGAGGAGCGCCTTGTGTGTATCAAACGTCGCAACGTAACTGGGGTGACTATAAAGGTGCTCTACAGGTATCTCCGAGGGGTGTCTGTTGAGTTGGCATGGATCGAGATTGGGATTTGTTACTCCGTGTGACGGAGAGGTATCTCAGGGCCCACTCAGTAATACAACATCACAATAAGCCTTGCAAGCAATGTGACTAAGTGTTAGTTGCGGGATCTTGTATTACTGAACAAGTAAAGAGACTTGACGATAACGAGGTTGAACTAGGTATGGAGATACCGACGATCGAATCTCGGGCAAGTAACATACCGAAGAACAAAGGGAACATCATACGGGATTAACTGAATCCTTGACATAGAGGTTCGACCAATAAAGATCTTCGTAGAATATGTAGGAACCAATATGGGCATCCAGGTCCCGCTATTGGTTATTGACCGTAGAGGTATCTCGGTCATATCTACATAGTTCTCGAACCCGTAGGGTCTGCACACTTAAGGTTTGGTGACGTTTCGGTAGTATAGAGTTATGTATGGTGGTGAATGAATGTTGTTCGGAGTCCCTGATGAGATCCCGGACGTCACGAGGAGCTCCGGAATGGTCTGGGGGTAAAGATTCATATATAGGAAGTCCTGTTTTGGTCGTCGGAAAAGTTTCGGGCTCATTGGTAGTGTACTGGGAGTGTCGGTAGTGTACCGGGAGACCATCGGGAGGGGTATTTCGACCCAAGAGGCTTCATGGGATGTGGGAGAGTGTTTACCATCCCTTAGTGGGCTGGTGTAAGTCCCACAGAAGGCCCATGTGGTTTGGGAAAAAAAGGCCTAAAGAAAAAAAGTGGAAAAGGCAATAATAGGGTGAATCCTAGTCCTACTAGGATTGGAGGTGGAGTCCACCTCCTCCACCTGGTTCGGCCTCCTCCTTGGAGGCTTGGCCCTTGTGCCAAGCCTCCTCCTCTCTTCCTCTTATATATACTGGAGGTTTTAGGGTTCTTGGACAGAATTTTCAGCCACGTGCTACCCGTTCCTCCAGTGCATAGTTTCTCCTCTAGATCGGTTGTCTACAGTGCTTAGGCGAAGCCCTGCCGGAATAGCTCCACCACCATCGCCGGAGCGCCGTCATGCTGCTGGAGAACTCTTCCTCCTCTCCGCTCCCTCTTGCTAGATCAAGACGGCGGAGATCGTCATCAAGCTGTACGTGTGCTGAACGCGGAGGTGTCGTCCGTTCGGCGCTAGATCGGAAGGATCGTGATCAAGTTCGTGGGACGGATCGTGATGAAGTTCGTGGGACGGATCATGATTGGATCACAGGACGGATCGCGATTGGATCGCGGGACGGATTGTGTTTGGATCGCAGGACGCACGACGATTTGGATCGCGAAGACGTTCGACTACACCAACTGCGTTTCTTAACGCTTCCCGCTTAGCGATCTACAAGGGTACGTAGATCCACTCTCCCTCTCGTAGATGCTCATCACCATGGATAGATCTGCGTGTGCGTAGGATTTTTTTTGTTTCCCATGCAATGTTCCCCAACAGGAACTGCAACGAGACAAATGTGAGGACAACACCTCGGAGCTCAACTCCCTAGGAAACTACCACAACCCCTAAATGTCAGGAGGCACCAAGAACAATGTTCTCATCATAAAGATATCGGAACGATCCCAACAATATCCACGTGATCCTAAAAAACTTGAGTGAAAAATAGAAGAGGAGTAGAATTAAAAATTCCTAAGTCGAATACCTCACCAGAGTATAGAAGAGGAGTAAAAGAAACCTACTCTCCGATATATAACTAGACTCAAAATAGTTTTTCACTAGACTCGACTCAACCAAGGTTCGATCAATTAAGGGGGATCCTAGGTCGGTACAGGCTTTGATACCAACTTGTAACGCCCAAGATGCGATCCTATCCTTATTTTGGCACGAGGGTCTTGACAGGGATAGAAGCGCATCACATCGTTTTGCAAAAATGGATATCATTACAAGTGCATTTACAGAAGAGATGAGTATATGGAATGATGAAATGATGAAATGCAAAAATAAATAAATAATGCGGCGGTCATGACAAATATGGAAGGCATGTGGAGCATCGGTCCGGGCTGTTACAAAATGGGAAATAAAACTACTTTACCGGTATGAAAAGATAGATTCTAAGAAAATAAGGAGTGTGTATATAAAAGTTAATTGATGTTTAAAATAAATAACAATAAAGTAAAAGGTTTTGAAAGAACAATAAAGAAAAATATTGTCCATGGGCAATTGGATATGTAACGATAGTGATAATCCTCTATTGCAGTTTTTATGCGGGAGAGGCATATGCTAATAAGTAGCAAAATTTATTCACTACGAGTACTTACGATTGGAAGTCTAGCAAGCATCTGCAAATACCAAAAATTCATAAAGGTAAACCCCAACCATAGCATTAAGTTCTAAAGTACCATTTAATCCCATATGCAACAACTCACGAATTGGGGTTTTGGTTTCAACCACTCCAGCAAACCACCATAAGCAATTCAATCACATATTGCAACACCTTATAGTGTGAATCCCACATGTGGCAAAATGACGGGCACCATAGGACGATAACATAATAACACTCATATCAACCATACCATATCACAATTAACCCATAGGACAAAAAGAAACTACTCAGGCATAATATAGATGCAACATTGATACGTCTCCATTGTATCTATAATTTATGAAGTATTCATGCCATGTTTACAATAATTCTATATGATTTTGGTATGATTTTATTAGAACTAACCCGGACTGACGCTGTTTTCAGCAGAACTACCATGGTGTTGTTTTTGTGCAGAAATATAAGTGTTCGGAATGTGATGAAAATTTAGTATGTTTTTTTGTGGACCAAAAGAGACCCCCGAAGCATTGGAGCTGGGCCAGAAGAGCCACGAGCAGGCAGCAAGCCGCCAGGCGCGGCCAGGGGGGTGGTCGCGCCTAGCAGGCTTATGGCTCCCTCGTGGCCCCCCTTGACGTGAGACCGATGCCAAAAATTCCTATAAATCCAGAAACCACCAAAAATAAACCTAGATCGGGAGTTCCACCGCCGCACACCTCCAGGGCCATGAAAAATCAATCTTGGCCCTCTCCGGCACCCTGCCGGAGGGGGTCACCATCACCGGAGGCCATCTTCATCGTCCTGGAGGGGCCATCAACACCATGGAGGCCAAGGACCAGAGGGAGAACCTCTCCCCACAGAGGGGGAGGCCATGGAGGAGGAAGCACAAGGGGTAGACTCTCTCCCCCCCTCTCCCGGTGGCGCCGGAGTGCCACCGGGGGTGATCGTCTTCATCAACATCACCGTCCTCATCTTGAACTCCCGTGCTTGCTCCTTTGGAGCCAAACGGATCCAAATTCCGGTAAGATAATACAAGAATCTTATTTGGTTGGGTTCTAACTCCGCTGTTCAGTCTGGCACGGGTGTGATACCTGTGAAGAAGATAGTAGTTGACAGTCAGGGAAGTAGATTCCTTAGCGGTCCACTCTCCCACACCCCACTATAATCACCTACTTGAACATGGTGCTTTATGCTACATATTATGATCCAATGATGTGTTGCCATCCTATGATGTTTTGAGTAGATTACTTTTGTCCTTTGGGTTGATTGATGATCTAGATTGGTTTGAGTTGTATGTTTATTTTGGTGCTGTCCTATGGTGCCTTCCGTGCCGCTCACGCGTGAAGGATTCCCGCTGTAGGGTGTTGCAATACATTCATGATTCGCTTATAGTGGGTTGCTTGAGTGACAAAAGCATAAACCCGAGTAAGGGGGTTGTTGCGTATGTGATAAAGGGGACTTGATGCTTTAATGCTATGGTTGGGTTTTACCCTAGTGATCTTTAGTAGTTGCGGATGCTTGCTAGAGTTCCAATCATAAGTGCATATGATCCAAGTAGATAAAGTATGTTAGCTTATGCCTCTCCCTCATATAAAATTGCAATAATGATTTCTGATCTTGTTAACAATTGCCTAGGATAATTCTATACACCGACCCATCATTATTTCATACTCGCTATTTGTAATATATTGTAATATTATTATAATAGCACCTATATTTATATTTTATTTCTCCGTTATCATGCAAAGATATCCTCTTCATACCCACAACGTAGCTTTATTTCTCGTTTCTAGATGGAAGCAAATGTTCGGTGTACGTAGAGTCGTATCGGTGGCAGATAGGACTTGAGAGAATATTGATCTTACCTTTAGCTCCTTGTGGGTTCGAAACTCCATAGTTATCGCTTCCACCTTTGGAAATTGCTACGATGAATCCTTGCACTTGGGGATTATCAAGCTCCTTTTTGGCGCCGTTGTCGGGGAGCAATAGCGTGGGGTTTATATTCTCGTGTGTGCTTGTTTGCTTTCTTCACTATATATATATTGGTTTCCCTTTTTTATTTCTTTAGTTGTGGGTGAAACAAACAAAAAAATTGAAAAATACAAAAAGAGTCACTTGCCTCTTATGCCTAAGAAGTTTTTCAAAAAGAGAAGTGATTGGAAGGTTGTGCATTGGAGAAGTGAGGGTCGACCTTGAACACTTGTGTTCATGCTCATGGAAACAATGTAGAAATTTTCATGGAAGCTTCTAAAAAATAATTATCACCTTGTATATATCCATTGTATTATAAAAATAATGTGCCAAAATTTGCTTTTAGGGCGATTAAATTGCTTGTTTGGTGTGTCCAGTGCAAAAACAGAAACTTTGGCTGTAGTGCGTGAATTTACGTTTTTTACTGGAACGTCAAAAGTTTCTGAAATTTTTACAAAGTACTTCTACGCATTTTTTTTTATTTTTTTCCTAAAATTTCAGAATTTTTTGAGTTACATAAGTATACGAAGTGTCCAGATTGCTACATACTGTCCTGTTTTTGACAGATTTTGTTTTCTATGCATTGTTCTCTTATTTTGATGAATCTATGGCTTGTATCGGGGGGGGGGGGTATGAACCATGGTGAAGTTGTACTATAGTAGATATAATGCTAATATGAATTTGGAATGAGTTCACAACAGTACTTAAAGTAGTACTTTGCTTTATTATACTAACGGATCTCACGAGGGTTTTGTTAAGTTTTGTGTGGATGAAGTGTTCGAAGATCGAGGAGGTATCGATATAAGAAGAATACAGAGACAAGAGTTCAAGCTTGGGGATGCCCAAGGCACCCCAAGTAAATATTTCAAGGAGACTCAAGCACCTAAGCTTGGGGATGCCCCGGAAGGCATCCCATCTTTATTATTCAATAATTATTGGTATACCTCGGTTTTGTTTTGTTCACATGATATGTGTCTTTAATGTTTGTCTTTTCCTTTATGGTCCCTTCTAGTATGATATAGTCCTTGACAGATTTGTGGAATGCTTTTAGTGCTTCACTTAAACCTTTTGAGTATGGCTTTATAGAATGCTTCGTGTGATTCACTTATATATTTTGAGCTTGGATATTGGTTAATATATATTAATTGTAGAATGCTCTATGAACATCACTTATATCTTTTATAGTATGAATAGAATGATCATCGGAATTTGTCTTGGAAGAGTATCATTGAAATATCATGCGTAGCTAAAAAGGCATTAAAGAAAAGCGCTTGTTGGGAGACAACCCAACACTTTTACTTTCTGTTTTTATGTGTTCACATGATTAAGCTACTGTCATAATAATTTTTTGTGCCTTTTATTTCATTAAAGTGCCAAGTAAAGCCTTTGGGATAGTGTTGATACTTGCTTGTTTGATTCTGTGCAAAAACAGAAAGTTTTGTGTCCAATATTTGAATTATCTGATTTTACTGGAGAGTCAAAGATTCTGAAATTTTTACACAACATTGCTATGCAAATTCTGCGATATGTCCTAATGTTTCAGAATTTTTAGAGTCAGAAAAGGATTGTGATCATTCAGATCTTTACAGACTGTTCTGTTTTTGACAGATTCTGTTTTGTATGCATAGTTTGCTTGTTTCAAGTGTTCCCATAGCTTATATTGAGTAATATAAATTGCAGGAATGATGGAATATAGTAGGTATCATGTGGGAATAATTATGAATCTTGTCTTGACAATACCTAAGTGAATGATCTATCTTCATTACACTAACCTTCTCACAAAGTTCTGTTAAGTTTTGTGTGATTGAAGTTTTCAAGTTTTGGGTGAGATACCGATATGAGGAGAATAAGGAGTGACAAGAACCTAAGATTGGGGATGCCCAAGTCACCACAAGGTAATATTTAAGGAAGACTCAAGTGTCTAAGCTTGGGGATGCCCCGAAAGGCATTCCCTCTTTCGTCTTCAACACTATCGATATATCTTACTTGGAGCTATATTTTTATTCGTCACATAATATGAGTTTTGCTTGGAGCATCATTTTGTTTTTTTTTTCTATGTTAGGTGTTATTTATAATCTTGTTTTTCAATAAAAAGTTCCAAGAATTGCCTTTAGGATGCTTGAATTGCATGTTTGATGTGTGCTGTGTAAAAACAGAAACTTTTGCTGTAGTGTTTGAATTTTCTTAGTTTACTAAAACGTGGAAAGTTTCTAAAAATTTTACACAGTGTTTTCATATAAATTATTTATCATGTCCTAAAGTTTTAGATTTTTTTGAGTTACAGAGGTACACTTCTATAATAAATTGCTATAGACTGTTCTGTTTGGACAGATTGTTGTCATAGTTTTGTTATCTACTTATCCTATAGTTTCCATAGCCTATATTGGTAGATATAAATTGTGAAAATGACAGTATACATTACCAAATGTTTGAAAATTATTGTGAAACTTGTCTTGCCAGTACATGAAGTGTTGATTTGTTCTTGTGTGTACTAACCTATCTCACGAGTTCTTTTTGAGTTTTGTGTGGATGAAGTTTTTGAGAATAGGTGAAACCGGGATATGAGAGGATTGAACAAGATACAAAATCTCAAGATTGGGGATGCCCAAGGTACCCCAAGCAAATATTTCAATAACTCTCAAGTATCTAAGCTTGGGGATGCTACGCATCCCACCTCTCTTCATCAACAATTATCGGTTAGCCTATGTTGAGCCTAAATTTTTATTCGTTCACATGATGCATGCTATTATTGGAGTGCCATTTTTTATTTTGTTTGCTGGTTCAATAAAATCATTGGATCTGAAATTTTGAATAAGAGAGAGTCCTCACATGGCTATTTAACTAATTGACTACGCATTGATCTTCCCTTATATATTTTTGGAGTAGTTTGTCATTCACTCTCGTGCTTCACTTATATCCTATGAGTAAATGGTTGAATGAATTGAATATCATAAATCTGAAATTAAAAATTCTTCATATACTTATACCATGGGGAGTGATGACTTCACACATAATAAGTATAGGTGGTGAAATTTATTGAAAGTTAGCAAACACCACATTGGTCACTTGAACAATCCATGAAAGAATATTGAAGGAAGAGAGATTTCACATATAAATATACTATCTTGGACATCTTCTATGATTGTGAATACCCATTAATTATTTTCAAACTTGAGAAAATTAGTTGAAGTTGGACAAGGAAGACAACGTAATGAGTCATGCTTGGGTATATTTGTATAGAAGTTATATTGTTTTGGATCCTCCAACATGTGGTGCTTGCTTCCACCTCATACTAGCCAAAACTTCCGTACCAAGTAGAAATACTACTTATGGATCCAAACACCCTTAAACCAGTTTTTCCCTAAGAGTCCTGTATACCTACCCATGGATTTAATAAGATCCTTCAAGTAAGTTGTCATCAGTGCAAAAAGCAATAAAAATTGCTCCTAAATATGTAAAATCTTTTATTGTAAGGGAAAAAGCGTTGTATGGATTTGTGATGGTAAAAAAATAAAAGCGATGGACTGCATAATAAAGGTTGCTATCACAAAGGGCAATACAATGTGACATTCCTTTGCATTAAGAGTTTGCACATCCAAAAACAAAAAGTGCATGACAACCTCTGCTTCCCTCTGTGAAGGGCCTATCTTTTACTTTCTAGTACTTACCTTTATACAAGAGTCATGGTGATCTTCACCACTTCCTATATTTCGCCTTTTCTCTTGGCAAGAATCATGTGGTGGGGAAAGATCCAAGCATATATGGCCATACAAATATATTTGATCATGAATTATTATTGTTGACAATTATCTATATGATAAATAAGTTGGGAGGTGAAACTCTAAGCCCCTATCTTCCTTTGTGTTCGATGGATGCCATTTGCTCTAAAAATATGCTTTGAGAGTTAGCAATCATGGAAGACTATATGATAGTTGAGTATGTGGAATTTGCTAAATCAAAGCTCTTAGATAGAACCTTCTTGAAAATAGGATGAATTGCAATTGTTTGGTGACTGAAGGCATAGTTGTTAGTATTCAAGAAACTTTATGGTCCATACTTTAACATGTGAATAGCTTCTTACTTCATCATGAGAGGTTTTATGAGATGAGCTACTGTTTATGATATATAATGATGCTAGAAAAAGTGATTGAAATTATCATTGATCAAACTTGTGCACTTGCTAGCATTCACACTTCATAAATTATTTCTTTTATCATTTACCTACTCGAGGACGAGCAGGAACTAAGCTTGGGGATGTTGATACGTCTCCAACGTATCTATAATTTATGAAGTATTCATGCCATGTTTATAATAATTCTATATGATTTTGGTATGATTTTATTAGAAATAACCCGAACTGACGCTGTTTTCAGCAGAACTACCATGGTGTCGTTTTTTGTGCAGAAATATAAGTTCTCGGAATGGGCTGAAAATTTAGTATGATTTTTTGTGGACCAAAAGAGACCCCCGAAGCATTGGATCTGGGCCGGAAGAGCCACGAGGAGGCAACAAGCCTGCCAGGCGTGACCAGGGGGGTGGCTGCGCCTAGCAGGCTTGTGGCTCCCTCGTGCCCCCCTTGACGTGAGATCGACGCCAAAAATTCCTATAAATCCAGAAACCACCGAAAATAAACCTATACCGGGAGTTCCGCCGCTGCATACCTCCAAAGCCATGAAAAACCAATCTTGGCCCTCTCCGACACCCTGCCGGAGGAGGTCACCATCACTGGAGGCCATCTTCATCGTCCCGGAGGGGCCATCAACACCATGGAGGTCAAGGACCAGAGGGAGAACCTCTCCCCATAGAGGGGGAGGCCATGGAGGAGGAATCACAAGGGGGAGATCCTCTCCCCCTCTCTCCCGGTGGTGCCGGAGTGCCACCGGGGGAACCATCACCACGGTGATCATCTTCATCAACATCACCTTATTCATCACCATCCTCATCTCCTTTTAGCGGTCCACTCTCCTGCACCCCGCTGTAAACACCTACTTGAACATGGTGCTTTATGCTACATATTATGATCCAATGATGTGTTGCCATCCTATGATGTTTTGAGTAGATTACTTTTGTCCTTTGCATTGATTGATGATCTAGATTGGTTTGAGTTGTATGTTTATTTTGGTGTTGTTCTATGGTGCCTTCCGTGCCGCGCACACGTGAAGGATTCCTGTTGTAGGGTGTTGCAATATGTTCATGATTCTCTTGTAGTGGGTTGCTTGAGTGACAGAAGCATAAACCCGAGTAAGGGAGTTGTTGCGTATGGGATAAAGGGGACTTGATTCTTTAATGCTATGGTTGGGTTTTACCTTAATGATCTTTAGTAGTTGCGGATGCTCGCTAGAGTTCCAATCATAAGTGCATATGATCCAAGTAGAGAAAGTATGTTATCTTATGCCTCTCCCTCATATAAAATTGCAATAATGATTTTCGATCTTGTTAACAATTGCCTAGGATAATTCCGCACACCGACCCATCATTATTCTGTTGAGTTCTACCGTAGGTGCATCGCATGCGAATTAAAATTTTCCTATGCGCAAAACATCCAAGAACATGATATAGAGGTGGATCACAGATTGTTACCACTAGACGCGTAGTGCCGTGCAGCGGAAGTAGAGGTGGGGTAGAGCGTCCGCATCAATCGTCTCCTCCTCGTCCGTTCTCTCTTGATCAGCCGGTCTGATCCCCCTCGAATAGCCGGTCTGTCGGATCCCACGTACAGGTTCGGCGGAACGGCGCAAGTGCACCGCCTCTCACGGCATCCAGGCGTGCAGTAGGAACACACCATGCGGCAGACTGCTAGGTCCGATCAGACATCCTCTAACGGTATTCGCGACACATGCAAACCCTAATGACGGCGCTGAAGCGATCAACCGGATGGGTGTGCCGCACCTCCACTATATATAGGCATCCGACGCGGGCTCAACTCTTGGGCCTCGCACGGATCCTAAAGCCCATGTGTTCCTTCCCTTAAGCGCGACCCTTTAGGTTCTCGTCCACTTGGTCATGGGTCAGATCACATCCGACTCGACCGGTCGATAGCGGCCTCTAGGAAGACGTGCCGACTCCAAGTGTTCGATGAAGCTGGTTAGGCAAACCTGCACTTCACACTTCTGTTCCCTTTGCCACATGATATATGTTGTCGTGCACAAGGCGACATGGTCATCCTTGTTGATGCACGACCTCTTTCTCGTTCCGGTGTATCTGACGAACACTTCGGATTATATCATAATCCTCATCGCATGGCCATGCTTATTCAGGTTGGATCACTCGAGGGGCCCAGAGTATATCTCTCCTGATCGGAGGGGCAAATCCCATCTTGCTTGACCATGTCTCACAACATGGGTCTGGACAAGCCCGAAACCTACCTTTGTAACTACCCAGTCACGGAGTAGCATTTGGTCGGCCCAAAGCAAGTCTGTCACCATCCATAGTACATGCGCCAGCTCAGGTCTTAGGACATAGAATGTATGTTGTACTAGAGACTCATAGATGACCTATCATTGCGTCTCATAGTTGGGTCTGTCCAACTCACACCTTATCTCGACTCGGATCCGACTATGTCGAATCCGACCAGGTCTTTCTGAGTCCATATTATCCGGCTAGCATCCAATGCTACATGGTTAGTGAGACCGAACCATCCACCGTGTCATATGCTAGTTTGATTAGTTGTGCGTCCACACAACCCTTTCGACTAGGGACCATTTAGGACAGTTATCATACAATGTATAGTCTCACAAACAAGTCACGTACTTGTTAATACACATCACTAATAATGTCCAAGGACTATCTTTATTCATAAACACATAGGAAATATCATCATACATGATTGCCTCTAGGGCATATCTCCAACATATTCCATACTCGCTATTTGTAATATATTGTAATATTATGATAAAAACACCTATATTTATATTTTAGTTCTCCGGTATCATGCAAAGCTATCCTCTTCATACCCACAACGTACCTTTATTTCTCATTTCTAGATGGAAGCAAACGTTCGGTGTACGTAGAGTCGTATCGGTGGCAGATAGGACTTGAGAGAATATTGATCTTACCTTTAGCTCCTTTTGGGTTTGACACTCTGATACGTCTCCAACGTATCTACTTTTCCAAACTCTTCTGCCCTTGTTTTGGACTCTAATTTGCATGATTTGATTGGAACTAACCCGGACTGACGCTGTTTTCAACAGAATTGCCTTGGTGTTATTTTTGTGCAGAAAGAAAAGTTCTCGGATTGACCTGAAAATTTACAGAGAATATTTTTGGAATTAATAAAAAATATTGGCGAAAGAATCAACTACAGGGGCCCCACCACCTGGCCACAAGCCTGGAGGGCATGCCCCTGTGGCTTGTGGCCCCCCTAACGCTCCTCTGACCTTGCTTCCACTTCTATATATTCCTATTCGGGGAGAAAAAAATGGAGAAGAAGAGTTCATCGCGTTTCACAATATGGAGCCGCTGCCACCTCATGTTCTTCTTCGGGAGACCAGATCTGGAGTCCGTTTTGGGCTCCGGAGAGGGGAATTCGACGCCTTCGTCATCACCAACCATCCTTCATCACCAATTCCATGATGCTTTCCACCATTCATGATTAATCTCATCGTAGGCTTGCTAGATGGTGATGGGTTGGATGAGTTTTATCATGTAATCGAGTTAGTTCTGTTAGGGTTTGATCCCTAGTATCCACTATGTTCTGAGATTGATGTTGCGATGACTTTCCTATGCTTAATGCTTGTCACTAGGGCCCGAGTGCCATGATTTTAGATCTGAACCTATTATGTTTTCATGAATATATATGTGTTCTTTATCTAATCTTGCAAGTTGTAGACACCTATTACGAGTTATGATCCGCATCCCCTAGGGTGACAATAACTAGGGTTCTTTCCGGTGATTACCGTAGTTTGAGGAGTTCATGTATTCACTAAGTGTAATGCTTTGGTCCGGCTCTCTATTAAAAGGAGGCCTTAATATCCCTTAGTTTCCAATAGGACCCCACTGCCACGAGAGGGTAGGACAAAAGATTTCATGCAAGTTCTTTTCCATAAGCACGTATGACTATATATGGAATACATGCGTACATTACATTGATGAATTGGAGCTAGTTCTATGTCACCCTATGTTATAACCGTTGCATGATGAATGCCATCCGACATAATTATCCATCACTGATCCATTGCCTATGAGCTTTCCATATATTGATCTTTGCTAAGTTACTTTTCCATTGCTATTGTTACAAACACTACAAAACTGCTACTATCCCTTTTGCCACCATTACCGTTACTTCCATACTACTTTGCTACTCAATACTTTGCTGCAAATATTAAGTCTTTCAAGTGTGGTTGAATTGACAAATCAGCTGTTAATACTCGAGAATATCCTTTGGCTCCCCTTGTGTTGAATCAATAAATTTGGGTTGAATACTCTACCCTCGAAAACTGTTGCGATCCCCTATATTTGTGGGTTATGAAGACCTTTTTTTGGCGCCGTTGCCAGGGAACATAGCTCTATTTTCTGAGTCACTTGGGATATATATCTGTTGATCACTATGAGGAATCTCAAAGATCCAAAAACCAAGATTTACCCCTCAACTACGAGGACAGGTAAGGAACTGCCATCTAGCTCTGCACTTGATTCACCTTCTGTTATGAGTAAATTTGCGACATCACCACCTGCTAGTAATTCTGATATGTCGCAAGTAATTGATGATGCTACTTCTTCTATGCATGATGCTTATGATGATACTTTGCTTGATGATACTATGCCACTGGGTGAATTTCTTGATGAAAAAATTGCTAGAGCCAATGCTAAAACTGGTAATATTTCTGAATCTGATGAAATTATTGAAACTGAACACTATGATACACCTTCTAGACCTAGCTCTCCTAGATATGAATTGCCTGATATACCTGAGGGTTATGTTATGGAAGGAGAGGTAGCTAGGGACTTTCTTGCTTGTAAGGATAGAGGTGATCTTAAGAAATTGCTTCGCACGTGGAAGGAAAAATCTTTGAATGCTAGAACGCAATATGATCCTAAGTTTGCTACTTCACCTATCTTTGTTACTGATAAGGATTATGAATTCTCTGTCGATCCCGAGTTAATTACTTTGGTTGAATCTGATCCTTTCCATGGTTATGAATCTGAAACTGTTGTGGCACATCTTACCAAATTGAATGATATAACCACCCTATTTACTCATGAGGAAAAAATTCGCTATCACTATATTCTTAAGTTGTTTCCTTTCTCATTAAAGGGTGATGCTAAGATATTGTGTAATTCTCTTGCTCCTAGTTGTGTGCGTAGTCCCGAGGATATGATTTATTACTTCTCTCAAAAATATTTGCCTGCCCATAAGAAACAAGCTGCCTTGCAGGAAATATTTAAATTTGTGCAAATTGAAGAAGAGAGTCTCCCACAAGCTTGGGGGAGGCTTCTTCAATTACTTCATGCTTTGCCTGATCATCCTCTCAAGAAAAATGAAATACTTGATATCTTTTATAATGGACTAACCGATGCTTCTAGGGACCACCTAGATAGCCGTGCTGGTTGTGTTTTCAAGGAACGAACTATTGAAAAAGCTGAATTACTATTGAATAATATATTGAGCAATGATAATGATTAGACTATTCCTGAACCACCTTCAAAGCCAACTCCAAAGAAAAGAGGTATTCTACTCCTCAGTCCTGAAGATATGCAAGAGGCAAAGAAATCTATGAAAGAAAAGGGTATTAAAGCAGAAGATGTTAAGAATCTACCACCTACTGAAGAAATACATGGTCTTGATAACCCGACATAGGTAGTAGAGGTAATTTCTCTCCGTAGATTTGATGAAAGAGATATTCCTTATAATAAGCGTGCTAGCCAATGCTTGGATGAATTTGATAATTTTATTGTGAAGCAAAAAAAATTCAATGCTTATGTTAGTAGACAATTGAAACATAATGCTTACATGCTTGATCGCTTGGGTGATTATTTGAGTAGAACTGTCAATGATCTTTAGCTTATTAGTAAACATGCTTCCATGGTAACTACTCAAGTAGAACAAATACTAAAGGTGCAGAATGATTTACTTAACAAGATGAATAGTAAGAATAATGATCATTCTGTTAAAGTTGTGACTAGAGGTGGTAGAATGACTCAGGAACCTTTGTATCCTAAGGGCCATCCTAAGAGAATTAAGCAAGATTCTCAGAGAGTTAATGTTGATGCACCTATTCGTTCCAATAAGAGTAGGAAAAAGAATGATGATAGTACTTTGCATGCTGCTAGTGAACCTGTTATAGATACATCTGAGAATCCAAATGATATTTCTATTTTTGATACCGAGACGCAATCTGGTGATGAACATGAGCCTAGTGATAACATTAATAATGACATTCATGTTGATGCTCAACCTTGTAATGATAATGATGTGGAGATTGAACCTGCTGATGATCTTGATAACCCACAACCTAAGAATAAAAGATACGATAAAAGCGACTTTATTGCTAGGAAACATGGTAGAGAAAGAGAACCATGGGTTCAGAAAACCATGCCCTTTCCTCCTAAACCATCCAAGAAAAAGGATGATGAGGATTTTGAGCGCTTTGTTGAAATGCTTAGACCTGTTTTTTTGCGTATGCGTTTGACTGATATTTTGAAAATGTCTCCTTATGCTAAGTATATGAAAGATATTGTGACAAATAAAAGAAAGATACCGAAAGCTGAGATTTCCACCATTCTTGCTAATTATACTTTTAAAGGTGGAATACCTAAGAAATTAGGAGATCCCAGAGTACCTACTATACCATGCTCTATTAAAGGAAATTATGTTAAAACTGCTTTATGTGATCTTGGAGCTGGTGTTAGTGTTATGCCTTTCTATTTATACCGTAGACTTGATTTGAATAAGTTGACACCTACTAAAATCTCTTTGCAAATGACTGATAAATCAACTGCTCTACCTATAGGTATTTGTGAGGATGTACCTGTCATAGTTGCAAATGCTACTATCTTGATGGACTTTGTTATTCTTGATATTTCAGAGGACGACAATATGTCGATCATCCTTTGTAGACCCTTTCTGAATACTGCAGGGGCTGTTGTTGATTGCAACAAGGGCAATGCCACTTTTCATATTAATGGTATTGAGCACATGGTACACTTTCCGAAGAAACAACCTCAAGTTCACAATATCAACTCTATTGAAAAAATTCCAACGATTATTATTGGAGACTTTGAATTCCCTCTTCCTACTGTTAAGAAGAAATATGATATACTTATTGTTGGTGATATGCATTTCCCCATTAAGGTAACTTAGTGTTATTTGAAAATTCTTCGGTTTCATGTTATTCGAAAGAAGTTTGTTAATAAGACTTGATCAACCTTATTGATGGATTCCTTTTGATGAGCATGAGATGGATGAATTTAGAAAGCACAACTTCCTGTACCTAACTTTTACTTTCTATTACCTAGATGAAATTAAGTAAAAATGC
Organism: Hordeum marinum; assembly: GCA_022496015.1. NCBI lineage: Eukaryota > Viridiplantae > Streptophyta > Magnoliopsida > Poales > Poaceae > Hordeum > Hordeum marinum. The sequence continues at coordinate 273,475,636 of CM039675.1, forward strand.
TATTATTTTTCTGTTTTCCAAGTTTCCCATGCAATAAAAAAGTAACATGAAAATAAAATTTCTTCAAATGTCCTGAAAACAGAGTATGTTTTTTATGGAATATTTTAATAATTTTTGGCACTAAGTATGCATTAGGGGGTCGGACCAGTGGGCCACAAGCCTGTAGGGCGTGCCCACCCCCTGGGCGCACCCTAGTGGCTTGTGGGTCCCATGTGGCCCTCCTCCACTTATTCCAGCACCCATTCACTTCATCTTCCTCTAGAAAAAATCCCACCATTTGCTCAAACCCGTATTCTAGCCCATATTACTGCCTTTGTCGATCTCCTTGCTCAAAGCTCCATTTGCAAAACTGTTTTTGGGGATTGCTCATCAGTATGTGCCTCATCCAATGGTCCAATTAGTTTTTGTTCTAGTGCCTTATTTATTGCAAATTTTTGCTATTGTGTTGACCTTGTTTTTGAGCTTGCATGTCGAATTTGTATGATCCCAAGTAATTTTGATGTTTGATGCATGATATAGTCTCTAGGCACTTGAGGGAGTAGTTGCTATGAGTTTTGTTCACCTTTATTTTGATTCACTAAAAATTTCAGAAATTTTTCAGAGAAAGAAAAGATGTTGAGGAGAATGTACCAAGGTGGTTCCTCGAGCAAGAAAACTCCGAGACGCGCATTACGTGAGCCCGATTTTGAACCACCGAGGGAAGCTCGAGTGCTGCCTTGTGAATGGCCGTCGGATCAATTCATGGACAACGCCAGGTTCAAGGAAGAGTTTTATGCGTACATAAGGAATGCTGGCCTTGAGGATTTTATTTTAGAGCGATGCAAGCAATATTATCAAATCACTGATTCTTTTGTGCGAGGAAAAACAGAGATACTTTATAAACCAGTGAGGAGGCAAACGAGTACTGTTGGGGATATAACCCCACGGTGAGACCCGCCCTGGAGGGCTCCGGGTTAAACCGGACGGCTCGTAGCCAGCCCAAGGATGAGCCGTGAGGACCGAAGGGCCTAGTGAGCGTAGCGGCTCACAGGATGGGCCGGCAGGGTGGCCCGGATGAGAAGACCCGGGAGTGTAAGCCGCCCGGGGACAACTTGGTCAGGATAGGCAAGAGAAGATAGAGGCAGACTCGGACATGTAATAAGAGTCGGCCACAACTTGTATGACCCGTGGTCTTGACCTCAGTATATAAAGGCAAGACCCGGGGCGACTTAGAGGTCAGGTGATCGAGGGCTAGGTCAATCTTTAGCTCCCTTGTAATCGATACAACAAGCAATACAAGCACAATCAGGACGTAGGCTATTACCTCACCTTGAGGGGCCGAACCTGAGTAAACTCGTGTCCTTCATCCCTGTTAACCCCTTTGAGTCCATCACGTTAGCGATGGCCTCGAATCCAAGTCTGTTAAACCAGACATCTGCCGTGATAAATCCACGATAGTTGGCGCCCACCGTGGGGCTGACGCTTGGTGGTGTTGAGTTCTCGAAGGGCTCTCTCCCGAGGCTCGAAGGATACATGGTTAGAAGGATCAGCGAGAGTCGCCGTGGCTGGTTCTACATTGACGATGCCGGCTGGGGGCTTGATGCTGAGTCCGTGGAGTATGGGTTCCGGGTTCCGTTCGGCGGGATCCACATCTTCATCGGAAGGGTTGATGGATGCACACCCGGGCCGGACGTCTGCACCAACATCATCGAGCCGGCTCGGTGTCTGCGACCTGCATGTAACGTGCATCCTGCCCGTGCTAGTCCGGGTCAGAAGCATGTCTTCGTAGGCTTCACTCAAGGTACGGATCTGGAAGCTGCCGGATCACAGGAAACTCTCGTCTATTCGGAGGACGAATCTTCAAGTGGAGAAACGGAGTCGGTGTACCAGCTCCGCAACGGCGGCCTGGGGGGCTATGGTGACGTCTGCCTTGAGTTAGATCGCTCGGAGTCGGATAATCTTGAGTTTCCGGTTCACGCTGCCGTGTTCATGGCGGGGTCATCCCCAGGCACGAGTAGTACAGCCGCAGGAGCCGCCACCTCGGGTGACAACCCACCGCCGCCGGCTCAAGTTCTTGTGGAGCTGATGGACGAGCTTGCGGCTTTAATGGCCACTGAGGTCACACCAGATAATCAAGCAGCTCGGAATTTAGAGGTTGCAAGGATCAAGGGCCGGATAATGGAGGAACGACAAAGGATGGATGAGCTAAAGATCCAGATGGAGGAAGAGGCAGAACGTATCAAGGCAGACGCTTTCCGTCTAGGGCTGGAGCAGATATCAGTAGCAGCAGTACATCGAAGGAGGCATCAATCCCACCTACCAGAGTGCTATGAAGCAAGGAACCTCTTCAATACTCCTGGCGCGAGGCGAGTAACGGACGCGCCTGAAAGCCGCCCGACGGGGCGACCAGTGACTCATCTGGCCCAGCGTAACCAAGCTTCACCCGGTGACTTTTCGACGCCGGCAGGTCATTATTCTAACCCGGCCGAGAATATGGTGGCAGCGGCCACCCGGCTTGAGACAATTCCTATCCCAGATGAAGCACCCTTCGTAAAGGATGTACGGAACACCATCGGGTACCTACGGACGGCCGTGGCCCAGCAGGAGAAATATACTCACAGCCGAAGCCGTGTTCATTCAACCCCTCTTCCTAGCCATAGCTTTAGCCGGCGCTACGAGTCACCAGCAGGTTCTAGCAGCAACCGTCATAGAGAGATTCCGACGGGTCACCGGCCGGGTAGAGACACGTCAGCATTTGTAAACCACGCGGGAAGCCCGCAAGAGACGCCAGCTAGGACGGCTCACCAGGAGCCTATACCTTCCGTTTCGGTAGGGGCAGGAGTAAACTCTAGGACGGGAGGGCTGCCGTGTTTGTCGCCGGCTCTACGGAGCGAACGGCTGCCAAGAGACTTCAAAGGGCCCTGCAAGTTCCCAAATTATACCGCTGATCTACCCCTAGAGGCCTGGGTGGAGAGTTATGAACTGGCCATGGAGATGCTGGAGGTTAGTGAGGCCGTTTATGCCAAGTATTTCGTCATGATGCTTGAAGGCCCGGCTCGCACGTGGCTAAAGGGGTTACCGCCTAATACCATCAATTCATGGGCGGAGCTCCGGGCCCGGTTCATTAAAAACTTTCAAGGGACGTGCAAGCAACCAATGGCCATTGTGGATCTTGATCACTGTGTCCAACAGGAGAACGAGTCAGCCCATCATTGGGTAAGACGGGTCTCGACAATCATCCACTCCTCGGAGCAGATCACGGCAGCCCAGGCGGTACTGATCTTGTAGAAGAACTGCCATTTTATTCCTCTGAAGCAGAAACTCGGCCAGCTCAAACGTACGTGCCAGGACATGGGAGAGCTCATGACGGCTCTCACGAAATATGCCGACTCTGACAGTACGAAAGATCTGGGTTCTGATGATGAGAAAGCTGGCCAAGGTAAGAAAGGCAATCAAGGCAAGGGCGCGACAAACAATGGTAGCCAGAGCAAACGTAAGAATCCAGAGGCCGGGTCAGAGCTGGTGGCTAATACAAACACCCAGCAGAATTACCCCAAAGGCAATAGGAGGTTTAGACTGCCCTTTGGCAGGGATAGCTCTTCCCCGAACATGGAGGAGTTACTTAAGCGACCTTATCCAAATCACAGTCTGCCTGATAAACCGGCAAACCACACATGGGGGAACTGCAATTTCATGCAAAAGTACAAGCGGTATTTCACACAACCTAACAATCGAGATGGTGGTCCGCCAGGCGGCTCACGACATGACGGGTCAGGAGCTGTTTTTGGTTCTGGCGGCTCAGGGTCTGATCATATGGGTCAGGATAATCAAGGGGGACACCAGCCGCATTCTGGTAACAATAATTAGCAACAACAGCGTAATCAGTCTGGTTTTCAGAGTAATCCAAAGCATCTCAGCTCTGGGCAGTGCCATGTCTTCACAACCGGTCTCAACAAACGGGACCAAAAGTTGCGAAAGCGGGCAGTTAATGCGATTACACTGGCTCTGCCACAGTACTTAAAGTGGTCTGAATATGACATAACATGGAGCCGAGAAGATCACTCGCCGCGTATCGATGACCCGGGACGGCTGGCTTTGGTTGTAGCCCCCCAGGTGGGCGGATATATGGTGAACAAGGTGCTTATGGATGGCGGCAGCAGCATAAACATCCTTTACTATGACACTTTCCGGCAGATGAAGTTGCTTGACAAGGATTTAAAACCTTCATCCACCGTCTTTCATGGTGTGGTTCCGGGTAAGTCGGTGCGTCCGGTGGGCAGGATTTCGTTGGAAGTGGCTTTTGGCGATGAGTACAATTACAGGGTGGAATCCTTGTGGTTCGAAGTGGTCAAGATCAAGAGTCCTTATCATGCGATATTTGGACGGCTGGCTTATGCTAAGTTCATGGCTAGGCCCTGCTATGTTTACTTGCAGCTCAAGATGCCTGGCTTAAATGGTACCATTACCGTTCATGGTAATCGAAATACGGCTATTGAGTGTGAAGAAGGAGACGCGGCTTACGCGGAGTCCAGTTTCGCCTAGGAGGAACTTAAGTTCTATAAGGAGAATGTTGATCTGGAGGATATGACCCTGCTAAAAAAGCCCACCACGGAGGTTGAGCCGCCCCTCAAGTTTTCGGCGGATGATACCAAGATAGTAGATTTCATCCCGGGCGACTCATCTAAGCAGTTCATCATCGAATCTCACATGGATCCCAAATAGGAAAGCGCGCTCATTGAATTCATCCGTGAGAATAAGGACATCTTCGCATGGAAACCTTCTGACATGCCGGGTGTACCGAGAGAGTTTGTTGAGCACAACCTTAATGTGGATCAAAAGTTTAAGCCAACCAAACAGTTTTTGCGGCGGTTCAATGAGGAGAGGTGCAAGGCTATTGGGGAAGAAGTTGCCCGGCTCTTGGCAGCAGGTTTTATCATTGAAGTTTTTCATCCGGAATGGTTGGATAACCCGGTGCTCTTGCTCAAAAAGAATGGCACATGGCGTATGTGTGTGGATTACACAGACCTTAACAAGGCTTGTCCGGCTGATCCATTTGCTCTCCCGCGTATTGATCAGATCATTGATGCTACGGTGGGGTGTGAAAGTTTGTGCTTCCTGGATGCGTACTCAGGTTATCATCAAATCAAGATGGTGGTTAAAGACCAGGAGAAAACGACTTTTATTACACCCTTTGGGGCATTCTGCTATCTCTCTATGCCTTTCGGGCTCAAAAGTGCCCAGGCGACTTACCAGCGATGCGTGCAGAACTGCCTTCACAGTCAGATTGGCCGTAATGTTCATGCTTATCTAGATGACATCGTGATCAAATCCAGAAAGAAGGAGACACTCTTGGAGGATTTAAAAGGAACTTTTGATAATCTCCGGATCTACAAGATGATGCTTAACCCGACCAAGTGTGTCTTTGGTGTTCCGGCAGGCAAGCTTTTGGGTTTCCTAGTCTCTGAGCGTGGTATCGAGGCTAACCCAGACAAAATCAAGGCTGTTACCTCTCTGGGAGAGCCGGCTTGCATTAATGATATTCAGCGCTTGGTAGGGCGGATTGCTGCGTTGAGCCGGTTCATAAGCCGTCTTGGAGAGAAGGCTATTCCTTTATATCAAATGATGAAGAAGACAGACAAATTTGTCTGGAGTAAAGCGGCGGGTGAAGCACTTGAGGCGCTTAAAAAACAGCTCACTGATCCGCCAGTGCTGGTTGCTCCGGCTGAAAAAGAAACGTTACTCCTTTATGTGGCGGCTAATAACCGGGAAGTGAGTGCTGCAATCGTGGTGAAGCGCAAGGAGGCTAGAAAGGAGTATCCAGTGCAAAGGCCGGTTTATTATATCAATGAGGTCCTGACAGAGTCTAAACAAAGGTATCCACATTGGCAAAAGCTGGTATATGGGGTCTTCATGGCCAACCGCAAGTTAAAACACCATTTCTTAGGGCACCAAATAACTGTGGTCAGTTCTGCTCCGCTGGGGGATATTATCCAGAACAAAGAAGCCATAGGAAGGATTGCTAAGTGGGCATTGGAGCTGGGACCTCTCAATGTAAAATATGTGCCTCGCACAACTATCAAGTCCCAAGCCCTTGTGGATTTCATAAATGATTGGACGGAGTGTCAAGCTCCCGAGGAAAAGCCGGATAACACATAGACTATACACTTCGATGGATCCAAGCAATTAGAGGGGTCAGGGGCAGGAGTTGTTCTGACATCCCCCCAAGGGTAATAAATTTTGTTGTGCTCCGGCTGATGTTCCCCTGCACTAACAATGCAGCTGAATATGAAGCTTTGCTTCATGGTCTTCGGTTAGCCAAGGAGATGAATTTGAGCCGAGTCAGGTGTTTGGGCGACTCAGATCTGGTGGCTCAGCAAGTTTCTGGCACTTGGGATTCCAAGGACCCGCGGATGGCGGCCTACTGTCAGGCGGTTGATGTTATTGCAGGGCACTTCAAACGATATCAGGTAGATCACATTGATCGTCGCAGAAATGAGGCGGCTAATGCCTTATCATGATTAGGCTCTGAACGAAAGCCAGTGCCACCCAATGTCTTTCTGGACGTCTTACACCATCCGTCTGTCAAGATATGTTCAGAAGAAGATTTTGTTGTTCCTGACCCGGAGGCAGAATTAGTGGCGGCTCTGCATGCTATCCCAGATTGGACTATTCCCTATTTGGCCTATTTGACCCGGGGCAAGTTACCTGAGGATGTAGACCTAGCCAGAAAGATCACCCGGTGTTCTAAGTCCATGACAATAGTCAATGGTGAGTTGCATAAATGCAGTGTGACGGGAGTCTTTCAACGTTGTGTTTCACTAGAGGAGGGCCGACAGATCTTGAATGAAATCCATACTGGTGATTGTGGACACCACGCCGGCTCGAAATCTTTGGTGGCCAAGGCTTTCCGGCACGGGTTTTTCTAGTTGACAGCTCATAAAGATGCGGAGGATCTAGTCCATAAGTGCGACGGCTGTCAAAAGTTTGGCCGGCGTGCTCATATCCCGGCTCAGGAGTTAAGGATGATACCAATTACTTGGCCGTTTGCGGTCTGGGGGCTTGACATGGTGGGACCTTTCAAGAGATCTAAGGATAAGAAAACACACCTCCTGGTGGCGGTGGACAAGTTTACCAAGTGGGTAGAGGCAGAGCCGGTCAGCAAATGTGACGCGGCTATGGCGGTTTTATTTATCAAAAAGTTGATCTACCATTTTGGTTACCCACACAACATCATCACTGATAATGGTACAAATCTGTCCAAGGGGGCTATGAAAAAATTCTGCGACGAAGAGCATATTCGGCTTGATGTTTCAGCAGTGGCGCATCCACAGTCCAACGGTCAGGCGAAGCGTGCCAATCAGGAAACTTTAAGAGGGATTAAACCGTGGCTTATGGTTCCTTTGTAGCGAACACCCAGGTGTTGGGTAGAAGAATTACCCTCCGTCTTATGGAGCATCAGGACCACCCCTAATAGATCTACGGGTTTCACGCCTTTCTTTATGGTGTACGGGGCCGAGGCAGTTTTGCCTAGTGACATCCGGCATGACTCGCCAAGGGTGGTGGCTTACGTTGAGGCGGACAATGAGACGACACATCAAGACGCATTGGATGCTCTGGAAGAGGCGCGAGAGTTAGCAGCGGTCCGGTCGTCAATTTATCAACAAGACTTGCGTCGCTATCACAGCCACAGGGTCAAGACCCGGACGTTCTAGGAGGGCAACTTAGTGCTCCGGCTGATTCAGGACCAGACAAATATGCATAAGCTCTCTCCTCCATGGGAAGGACCTTTTGTAGTCAGCAGATATCTCAACAATGGGTCATATTACCTCATCGATATCCGAGATGACTCAGATACGGTGGGTCAGGAGACCCACTGGCCGTGGAACATCGCGCATCTCCGGACTTATTTCACTTAAGGGTGTAGAGATCCCTCATCGTACACTATCATTGTACATGTCATAGTTATATCATATAGTGTCACTGCCAAAGTAAAATCCCGGCTCAGGAAAATGAGTCGTGGCACTAGGCGTTATACCACAAAATCCCGACTCAGGAAAATGAGTGCGACACCAGGCGTGATGCCACAAAATCTCGGCTCAGGAAAATGAGTCGCGACATCAGGCGTTATGCCACAAAATCCCGGCTCAAGAAAATGAGCCGTGGCACCAGGCTGTATGCCACAAAACAAAATACCAGCTCAGGAAAATGAGTCGTGGTGAGGGCGGCTTCTTACCTTTGGGTACAGCTTCTAACGCCTATCCGCCGGCGGGTTATGCCGTACTACTGAGGGGGGCTTCTTACCGACGGGTATCGCTTCTAACACCCTATCGGCCGGCTTTATGCCAAATTTCCGGCTAACACGTTTAGCCGCGGTTATGAGAGGTTTTTACCGACGGGTAGCTAACGTCTCATGACCCACGAACGGAAGCTTCTTACCTTCGGGTATAACTTATAATGCCTATTATCTGGCTTTAGGTCACGTAAAACGGCTAAGGTAAATTAGCTGTGGTGAACGGCGGCTTCTTACCTTCGGGTATAGCTTATAACACCTATTAGCCGACCTTATGGCACAAAAATCCGGCTCAGGAAAATAAGTTGTGGCAAGAGCATACAAAGCAGTATAAAAGGTTCAAGAGCATACAAAGACAATGTCAGCTAAAAAGCTGGAACATCTTATAAAGCATAATGACACAAGGTTTAGGAGAAGCAAAAGTAAACATCTAGTCTATTAAATACACTCCTAGAGGAGCTTAGAATTTCAGACAATTCTTTTTAAACGCCACACGGTGGGTTAAGGAGAGTCGATTGTTACAAGTTTTTTTTCAAGAAAGGACTAACTAGCTGCCGGGTCATCCTGCTCCGGCTCTTCGATGGCCCTGATCTGGAGGTTATCCAAATCCCAGTTGTAGTTCGTTAGAGCCGCAAAAGAGCCTTCGTCAAAATAAGGAGATGGGTCAAGGTCAGGAGCGAAGAAGTCCTTACTGCGGGCATGCTCAAGTCTTTGCACTCGTAAAGTGGGCCGCGGATTCTTTTTTGATCCAGGCCATAAGCCACTTGGTAGGTCGTCAGATCAGCTTCTTCCGCTAAGACAAAAGCTAGTACCCGGGATTCCTTCACGCACCGGCTGTAGTCAGCATCAGTGAACTCTGAGCCGTTCTCTTTCTTTGAAGGGAAGCCACCCATCATCTCGGCTGATGTTAGATCCGAGGAAAAGGCCAAAGCCCAGCTGATGCCCGCAATGGCCCCTTGGCGGGCGGCTGACTTCTTGAGTTCGGCAATCTGCTTAGGCATCGTGGAAAAGAGCTCCAAGACGCCCTTGAGAGTCGCCGGAATCTTGTCTTTGTATTGCATGGCTTTAATAGTGCAGACCGCGCTGCAGTACAGTTGCTCAGTCAAAGTGTAGATGGCCTTCAATAGCAACAGACTATCAGAAGCTAGTTGCTGGCTCCTAGGGCCTGCATAAGACGGACATTTTAGGATGAGTCGCCAGTACAAGTGTTATATAGCCATTTAAGCACAAGTTGTCAGAAGCTTACCAAAGAGGGCAGCTATCATCTTGGTAATGTGGCGCTTCAGGGCTTGGAGTTCATCGGATACAGCTATCAGCCGTTGATCGGCGTCATCCGCCCGTTTGGTCAAAGAGATCTTCTCAGACTCAGCTAACTCTTTAAAATCAGCAAAGTCGGCCTTGATTGTGGCCAACTCCTCAGAGAGGAGCCAACACTTTTCATCGGTGGCGCTTCGAGCCATTTGTTGAGTCGCCAGGTTGGTCTTCAGATCCGTCAACTACGACCCGGCCTCGTTTAAAGCTTCCTATGGAATATCAAAATGCAGAATAAGTCGCTAGGATGGAATTTTATCAGATGATGAAGATTAAGACAAAATTATGCAAGTTTCAAGCAGATTGCAAGCAATATGTTTGACACTTGGGGGCTAATGTATATTTGATCTCCAAGATTACAATGCAGTTCCGGCTCATGTTCATCAAGTTAAGCTGGAACTTGGGGGCTACAATTGGCTCTTAAAACTATCCACATTGAAGCTCCGACTCAACTTTATCAAAATTGAGTCGGCCCTTGGGGGCTACAATTGGCTGTTCGAACTATCTACAATGAAGCTCCGACTCAACTTTATCAAAGCTGAGCCGGCCCTTGGGGACTATGGATTTAGATTTTCTACAAAGGATCAGGAAAGACCCGGTTCAACTTTTAACTAGATTGAGCCGGCCCTTGGGGGCTAAATAAGGTTATAGCAAGCAGCGGAGTACCTCATATTTTTTCTTCATCAAGCTGACTAGCCGAAGCTCTAGATCTCGACTGGTGGAAAGCCGGTTCACATAACCGGCGTGAAGTTCTTCGACCTCATCTTCTCAAAGGAAGAAGAGTCAAAATCCAGTTTCTTTGAAGCCTCGGTTGGCTCTCTATGCCTGGTCAGCACGTGAGCCGGGGGAGACTGAAAGGCAGACCCGGTGATCACGACGTCCGGGGTTGCAGTGGTCTTGGTCATCTGGGTGGGACTCGGTGGTTTCGAAGGACCCCTTGGAGGGCTCTCCGGGATGTTATCTTCAACAGCCGGCCCAGTGGATGCGGCTGGCGGATCTACATCCGGTCGTGACCCTTCCGGTTGTTCACACTCTGGCTCTTGGGCTGCAGGGCTAGGGGAGGACTTGTTCGTCTTGCGACGCTTCGCTTGAGCAGTGTAAATGTGAGGATCAGAATCCAAAGGATACTACTGCCGCACAGAGAGCCGAATGTTATAATGGGAAATACTTACAGCAGGTTGATCTTGGGAGGCGGCAGAGCGGTCACCGAAGAGTTGCCAGAAGAGGGTGATTTCTAAGAGACAATTTAAGAAAGATGAGACATCATCGAGGTCGCAAAATGAAATTAATTAAAACGATGCATACCTCTGCGGGGCGTTTCTTTGGAGATGGCGAGTTTGGTAAGCCGGACATAAGTTCAGTAGAACCAGCGCTCCAGGTCTGGCGACGCTCAACCTATTGTTGCTTTTTCAAAAGAAAATCGGGATCCAGATAAGCAAGAGGATGAGAAACAGGAACTTTTCCAATAACCCGCCGCGGCCTCCGGGGGATAAAGTATTCTGAGCCGGAAGAAATATAGATTACCTCAGGGGCGTTGGCGTGGCTTGTTTCGACATCATCCTGTGAGTAAAACAAGTGTAAGTAAAATAAGGTAATAAAATGGTAGAAAGCAGCCAAGGTTTACCTCTGAGTTGGACGATTGCGGCGGGTCAAACCATCCTTCTTGTGGGGCGGTCTGCTTGGGCTTCTTAGCCAGGATTTTCTGCTTAGGCTTCTTCAAAGGAGGGACATACTCCTTCTTCCAGAAACCAGAGTTGGCCTGGAAAGGTTAAAACGGTTAAACAGTAATGTGTCAAAAAGGCATAAGTGACAAGGAGAAAAGTGGTGAAGAGTCGCCTTACATCTGGAGCCGGATTGTTGGCGTTAAAAGGCGCTAGGCCAATGGCGCTGCATGATCCGGATGCTTCATGGACAAGGCTCCGGATGACGATGGTGATGTCATCCTTCGTCAGGGTTGATTGGCTGAAGCATAGTGAACTATGATACTTGCCATCATATTCACACATGAGCCGGCTTCTTTGACTTAAGGGCATAATCCGCCAAGAAATCCAGTAGCGAATCAGATCCAGCCCGGTTAAACCATTGGCCATGAGGGCCTTGATCTTGGCGTGAGCCGGCTCATACCTTGGACGTTCCGAAGCTGACAGTCGGCCCAGAAGCTCTGAAGTTGTCTTGAGACGGGAGGGGCGATAACCCGGTAGTGGACGCTCATTCTCAGGAGAGGTATCCTTGCAGTAGAACCAAGTCTTGTTCCAGTCCTTTGGATGACTCGACATCTGCATGGCTGGAAAAGTGATATCCCTACGCCGTTGAATGGAGATCCCGCCAAGCTCTAGACTCGGACCGACTTTCACCTCAGTTTGCCGATTGGCGTAGAAAAACTCTCGAAATAACCCCACAGACGACTTGGCTTGCAGATAGACTTCACAGATCACTTGAAAATTGCATATATTGGAGACGGAGTTGGGGGGTCTTGGGGGTGAAGCTTGTAAAAGTGAAGGACGTCACGAAAGAATTTCGAGCCGGGGGGCACAAATCCTCGCTCGATATGATTGGAGAAGACCATTACTTCACCTTCTTGAGGGATGGGCCGCGTTTCATCACCCGGGGCCCGCCAATTAAGGAACTCCTTGGAAGGAAGGGTACTCGCGTGAACAAAATCCAATAAGTATTCCTTCGTGATGCAAGACCCGACCCAGTTCCATGAGTTGGAGGCGCAAGACATGCTGGCGGCTTAAGGACTGTGCAAATTAAAAAGTGTGGCGAGTCAAGAGCAAAACAAATATCTATGACGGCTTACAATTTTAAGGGTTCTACAAATTATGCCGGCTGATGAGAGCCGGAGGGGCCTAGTGAGTCAACAAAGAAAAGAGGAGGAGCAAAAAACGGCTAAGTCCTAGGAAACAAATTTCATGAAGTTCAGTTAAAATAACAGATCTACAAAAGCAGAAAACTGCCTCTATTTTTAGACCTAAGGACGAACGGGCGAGGCGGACGAAAACCTAAAATGGCAGGCTGAGTAGGGACCAATCTATGTGTTATTACTCACTACCTATTATATAGCGGCGCCGCGAGGTCGGGCGACAGGCCGAAGTTCATACGCTGAGCGCGGCCGACGGCAATGGAGTTCGAGTTCTAAGCAATGACGGCGGCGGAGCTTATAGAAACCCTACCGAAGACGGTTATGGATCTAAGGGAAGAAGACTTACCAGCGACAGGAGCACGAGATGGGCTCTGGTTCGCAACATGTTGATGCAGCGGCCAGTCGACGGTGAGACGGAGACGGCGCTGGAGCAGGAGTGGAGGTATCGGAGAAGAGGGAGATGACAACGTGAGTGGGAGAAAGGAAATGCCACCCACAGTAGTCCTATTTAAAAGGAAAACGGGGCACGCGCGAAAATCCAGGCAACACAAATCGTCTGACCGAGGCGGACACCTCGATTTTCGGGCTAACCATTTAATGGAAGGATTTGGCGGTGCGTCAGCGAATCCTTTTTGCAGAGTCCACATGATGTCATGGCGGGTCACTACCGGGCGACTCACCGAGGAACAGAAGAGAAGGATGAAATGAGCAAGCTCAAATCAACCTGGGGCCTAATGTTGGGGATATAACCCCACAGTGAGACCCGCCCTGGAGGGCTCCGGGTTAAACTGGACGGCTCGTAGCAAGACCAAGGATGAGCCGTGAGGACCGGAGGGCCAAGCGAGCGTAGCGGCTCACAGGATGGGCCGACAGGGTGGCCCGGATGAGATGACCCGGGCGTGTAAGCCGCCTGGGGACAACTTGGCCAGGATAGGCAAGAGAAGATAGAGGCAGACTCGGACATGTAATGAGAGTCGGCCACAACTTGTATGACCCGTGGTCTTGACCTCAGTATATAAAGGCAAGACCCGGGGCGACTTAGAGGTCAGGTGATCGAGGGCTAGGTCAATCTTTAGCTCCCTTGTAATCGATACAACAAGCAATACAAGCACAAGCAGGACGTAGGCTATTACCTCACCTTGAGGGGCCAAACCTGGGTAAACTCGTGTTCTTCGTCCCTATTAACCCCTTTGAGTCCATCACGTTAGCGATGGCCTCGAATCCAAGTCTGTTAAACCGGACATCTGCCGTGATAAATCCACGATAGTTGGCACCCACCGTGGGGCTGACGCTTGGTGGTGTTGAGTTCTCGAATTCAAGTCTATTAACCCGGACATCTGCCGTGATAAATCCATGACAAGTACGAGAGGAACACAGAATCAGCTCGCCTTCACGCTGCAGTCGTTCAGGCGGTAGCCGCCGCAGTCCAGTACAACCCCAATTATGACTTCAAATATTATCTGGGCCAGCCGTGGCCCTAGACCAACTTAGGAGAAAAGCCTAATATTGGGGGAGTACGTATTTCTCACCGACATTACATTCATGTTCACACACTCATTTCAGTTGTCGGTGTTCATACTTTTTCATTATACTATCCATGGTAGTTTATTTCTTATTTATGCTTTCTTCTTTTGTGTTTGATTAATCTTTAAGAAAATCCAAAAACAAAGAATTTAGTTCTAGCTTTACTTTCTAGTTTGTTTAGTTGTAGCATTAAAAGAAAACCCAAAAAGATTTCTCGTTCTTCTTTTGCTTGTTGGGAGTTTTCTCATGTAAATAGTTTTTCTTGTTCTTGCTTTGAAACTTATTTTCTTTAGGTCGTAAGGAGAAGATTATGATGAAATGTTAAGTGGCTCTCATATGCATTATTGTTTATCTTACATAGATCTCACATTGCCTTGTCTTCTTGTTTGAGTTACTGCTTGCAGATTCCAGCTTAGTCCAATGCACATACACTCTTATTGTTCACATTGTTTGGTCGTGTAAGTTAAAGGTAATAATGAAGATATATGATGAAGTGATCGAGATGGAGAATAGTTGGTACGAACTCTAACTATCTTGTTTTTGTAAATATGATTAGCTCGTCGTTCGAGATTTAGCTCATTATGGGTTGAACATGTTTGCAATGACAATTAGATATTATAGTTATTAATGCAATGCTTAATTAGCTGAGAGTTAATAATAGTTTGTTTTGAGTGCCAACATGCATATAAAAATGGTTGTGATGTAGTATGATGGGGTGGTATCCTCCTCTAAACGATTCAAGTGGCTCGACTTGGCACATGTTCATGCATGTAGTTGAAACAATATCAACATAGCCTCCACGATATTTATGTTTATAGTGAATTATATCCTACTCATGCTTGCATTCAATGTTGGTTAATCTGAAAGCATGTTGATGACTGTGTCACTCTCTAGTTGGTTGCTCCCCAGTCCTTTGCTAGCCTTCACTTGTACTAAGCGGGAATACTGCTTGTGCATCCATCTCCATAAACCCAAAGTTGTTCCATATGAGTCCACCATACCTATCTATATACGGTATTTACCTGCCATTCCAAGTAAATTTGCATGTGCCATTCTCCAAACCTTCAACCAAATATTCCATTTTGTATGCCCGAATCGCTCATGTAGTGACTAGGGGATGTCAGTATCTTCCATGCTAGGTGGGTTATTCTCACGATATGTGTTGATTCACTATCATTCACAAGAAAGTGGTTGGTATTCGGGATTCCCAGTCCCATGCTCAAAATTCAAATCAAAGTATAATAAAACAAAACTCCCCTAGGATTGTGTTTGTATGGACGGTACCCGTGGATTTGGCCTGCCACGGAGTGTTATTGATTTGGTGGAGGGGGAGTAAAAACTTTACTATTCTGTTTGGGAACCGCCTATAATGTATCTAGCATGGAAGATGTCGAGATCTCTTAGTTGTTATGTTGGCAATGAAAGCATACCTCTCAAAATGATTATTCATCCTTGTTTAAAAAAAAGCTCGAGCTCTGGCACCTGTGCAAATCAATGCTTCCCTCTGCGAAGGGCCTATCTATTTTACTTTACCGTTGAGTCATCATGCTCTTATAAAAGGCACTTGTTAGAGAGCACCACTGTCATTTGTATGATTTGCTATTAATTGATATTGAGTATGAGTATGACTGGATCTCTTTTACCATTAAATACAATGTCCAGTCAACCCTCGTTCTCCAGAGGTGCTCTGCATTTATGTTTTGCAGTCTCAGAAAGTGCTAGCGAGATACCATTATGTCCTATTGTATCATGATTGTTTTGATAAAATTGTTGTCATCCGAGACTTATTACTATTGTTCGCTAGTTGGTTATGCCATTGATATGAGTAAATGTGAGACCTAAATGTTATTGTGAATGTGGTTAATCTATAATCTTGGCTGAAAATCTGAACATAAGTTAGACATATTTACAACGACAAGATCAAACAGAGTTTGTAAAAGTTTTTCTTTACCACTTTCAGTTTATCAACTGAATTGCTTGAGGACAAGCAAAGGTTTAAGCTTGGGGGAGTTGATACGTCTCCAATGTATCTACTTTTCCAAACTCTTTTGCCCTTGTTTTGGACTCTAATTTGCATGATTTGAACGGAACTAACCCGGACAGACGCTGTTTTCAGCAGAATTTGCCTTGGTGTTATTTTTGTGCAGAAATAAAAGTTCTCAGATTGACCTGAAAATTTACAGAGAATATTTTTGGAATTAATAAAAAATATTATCGAAAGAATCAACTGTAGGGGGCCCACCACCTGGCCACAAGCCTGGAGGGCGTGCCCCCCTAGGGCATGCCCCTATGGCTTATGGGCCCCCTAACGCTCTTCCGACCTCGTTTCCACTTCTATATATTCCTATTCGGGGAGAAAAAACTGGAGGAGAAGAGTTCATCGCGTTTCACAATACAGAGCCGCCGCCACCTCCTGTTCTTCCTCGGGAGACCAAATCTAGAGTCGTTGGGCTCCGGAGAGGGGAAATCAACGCCTTCGTCATCACCAACCGTCCTTCATCACCAATTCCATGATGCTCTCCACTGTTCGTGAGTTGTAACATCCCAAAATTTCATTTTGGAATGTTATGAAATATAGCTATGCATCATCATCACATTGTTTGAATGAAATGAATTGTTGAAGTTCTTCTTTTGGATTTCTAAAAGGTCACTTTCCTTTTCTCCATTTACTTGTTTCATTTATTTGAAAATCTCTGGAATTATTCAAAAACAGAGAGGAGTAACATGACACTCCACACCAGGAGCATCTTGGTGAATTATTTGAATAATAAAACCAGAGGTTTATTTGAAAGTTTATCTCAAAAGAATTTAAAATCAATTAGGCATTTTCTGAAAACTGATTTTTTAAGTATTCATTATGACAGAGGAAAAATGTTCATTAAATAGCATTTATTCCCTTGATCATTTTGATATATATATTTTCTAGGTTTGGAAATGATTTGAATGCATTAAAGAATTTTAAACATTCTGGAAAATAGAAAAGGAAACGTATTTAAACGATTTAATTAGCAAACCGGCTGGCCCACAGCCTTCAAGTCCCGAGATTCCTCCGGATCGGCCACCGACGCGCAAACATCGCCCTCTCTCTCACTAACCCACGGGACCCACCGTCCGACAGCTTCATCAGCACGCTCATCCCCTTCCCATCGCCCCCGACCTCGCCGGCGATCCCTCCCCTGCGGATCTCTCTCCTCTCTCCCTCTCCCGACCCCGCACCTGGCCTATAAGTAGCCACTACTTCTCCACTCTCCATTCCACCCCGAGCCCCCCTCCACCCTCGCCAGAACGCCACCGCACACCTCACCGGAGTTCGGACTCCAACCGAACCCCCCAGAGCTCCTAGCCGTCGTCTCCATCGTCCCCAGCCCCGTCTGACGCCATCATGCGACGCCGGATCTTCGTCGCCGTCATCTGAGCTCTTCGGACGCCGCCCCGACCACCGCACGACCACCTCCGACCACCTCCGACGTCCGGCCGCCGTCAACCTCGCCGAAAACCTCGACATCCCCTCTATAAGCCACCGCACACCCCCTAAACCATTCGATTCATATCCGACGTGTTAGATTAGATCACTTAAAACCCGGAAAAGGTATCCTCTAACATTCGGTCGTTGCCGCAAACACCCGCACGCGCGCGCTTTCGACCAATAGGAAGTCGCCACGTAGCCTCTGTCCGATAGCTATTTTTTTCTTTTTTCTGTTTCTGTTTTAGAAAACAGAATGTGTTCTGATTTTATTTTTGTTATATCTTTTAAACTAATTAGTGTTTTAAATTGATTCTTTTTTGCATTAGGTCACAAATTTCATGTAGTTTCATCCTGTAGTCTTAGATTTCAAATTTTGAACATTAAAATTTGAATCTAACCAAATTTGCTTAAATTACTAAAATCTGTATAACTAGAGTTTAAAAATTATTTTTGAGTGAATCTTTTTGCCACTGTTTTGTATTAGTTAGACCCATCATCATACATAGTTTGAGAATTTTTAGGATGAGTTTGGTTAGGGTTTTTAACAAAAACAAAATCTGTCTAGAGTTTAGTTAGTTTGATTGTAGTTTTAATTTGAATCTGAATAGTTTAACTTTTGTTTTTAGATTTCATTAGGTTCTGTTGTTTTAACATTAGGTGTATTATTTTTTGTTAAAAAATATTTTTTATTTAATTTGTTTTGTGCTCTAGTTTGAATAGGTAAATCTTATTTTCACCTTTAGTATTGTTTAGAAAAAAGTTTTGTAGTAACTCTTTTTGCACAATTTTTTTATAATGAAATACTTTCTGTTTTCTAATAAAACTTTGTATTTACTTTTCTGTTATCTAAATGGCTAGTTGTTCAAAACAAATTTTTGACTTGTTATGTCGTAGTAGAGATTTGACACCAAATTTTTTAGAGTCTTATACTTTGAGTGATTCTTCCTTTTGATTGTGCTATTTATTTGTTGAAGTATTTGTTTACCTTGCTGTTGTATGAATTGTATTGTGGTTATGCTTATTGTGTGCTTTGTTTGATTCGTTAGATCATCCGGAGTGCGAAGCTTGTTATCTAGAGTCACTTGAGTACGAGGATCGTCAGCAAGGCAAGTCACTTTGACCATGTATACCTATGTTTTTATTGCATTAGTTCTACCATCTTCCCAATTGCATGCAAAGTAGGTAATTTGGAAACTTGGTTACTTGATGTAGTATCATGTGGTAGACACCCCTCAACCATTTGACACATTGGCCCCGGGAAACGTTGATTTAATTTTGCTATGCTATTAGTAGACGGGGTTGGTTATGTGATTCATGAGAGTTGTGAGATAATAATTTCAAGACCTACAAGATAATCAAGACTTCAAGACTCTAAGTTTTCAACATACCTCTGGGTGGATGATGGTTGAACGGTGCCCTAGAGAAACCAGTGGTTAGCCTAGATGTTGCTGGAGAAGTGCCAGTATTCATGCGGAAAGGTCCACCCAGGCACAAAGAGATGGATGGGTGCTTCAAGACCCAAGGCTTACCTGCACAGCCACAAGCCATTATGGGCTCTGGCTTGGTTGGATATCATGGTGACCCTGGACAGGCGGTGCTACGAGATGTAGAAGAACGATAGGAAAGGATGGGCACCAACAGAGTCTCGGGGAAACCCTTTAGAAGACCATGTTTTGGTCATCCGTTTCTCAAACACCCTGAAGTGCGAGAAATCCAATGGAGGCGATCAAATCTTGTGGGGAACGTGTGCAAACCTCTGCAGAGTACCCAAACCTAATCGATCAGCCGTGTCCATGGTCATGGACAGTTTGAGCCAAAGGAACTGAAACTATCTGGAATTCTCAACACAAATAATTACATTGATGTGGGTATTAATGACAACTTGGGTATGAGAATTGGTTGGTGGAACCATCTCATTAATCAACCAACATTGTAGTAATAATGCTTTTGCCCTCTCTTGTTGTAGGAAAAATTGGCTTTATGCAAAACTTACTACCCCACCTGCCATATATGCATATAGAATAGATGATTACTTTACACCCCCTCTTTTGTGACATTGCCGGCATATTCAATATGCTGACCTATACGGCTGCAACATATCATGTTGCAGAGTACTTTTCCGGCCAGGAGTGAGGATACGCTCTACGCTCGACGAGATGCCCTTGAAGTGAGATGGACTCAACTACCTTTGAAGCTTCCGCAAGATTAGTTATTCTCATGAGTTGGCCTTCAGCCACTTTATTGTAATAAAGAACTCGATACGAGATTTTTCGATTAATAAAGCTATGTTATGTCACTTTGATATATACATTGATGTACCGTCTATGTACCAGCATGATCTTGGGATGGTACAGAAACACCGGAGATTCAACCTTTCAGGTCGGGTCGCTACAGAAATGGTATCAGAGCACACGCTGACCGTAGGACGTAACCTCTGGGATTGGAAAAGCCTTAGGATTTATTTCTCTTTTGTCTTTAAAATTCTTATACTCTCATCTGCTCTTTTCTAACTTCCCTCCGATTTATTTCAAAATTTATAGATGGCCACCTTCATCCCAGTTTTGATCATGGAGTTTTGTCAGACTGACGCGACGATGCCCTTTGGCAAGGAGCCGGTGAAGATCGTCAGGGAGGTAAGGATCGCTTTGCCAAGCATCACCGAGACTCCTATCATGTCTTTTTCACAAGACGGTCGCTACAGGATCGAGGTGCACATCCCCGAAAAGACCTTTGGAAATCGTAAGGAACCCATCGACTTCAAGTTTGTGGCACCCAGCTGGATTCTTGGGAGGGACATGGCAATTCACCGTGCCCTTGGACGTATTCAGGAGGAATACAGGGGTGGTCCCATTTCACCAGGACTCAGCGTGGTTTGTCGTTGGGATGCCAATGGAAATATCATAAACACTCCCACTGAAGACTCCACCATTTCCTATATCCAGGCTTTGGAGACGCACATCAGGACCTTGGAGCTTCGGGTACGTGCCGACACGAAGACGATCAAGAGGCTGATGAACCGCGAGATTGACCTCGAAGTTGACCTACGGGAAGCCAAGTACGAGCAAGAGCATGAAGTGAAGGATTTCCTAGATAGGATCGATAAGCTGAACACTCGCATTGCAACTCTAGAGGAACAGTTGGACATGGGGGGAAATCTTCACCCAGAAGGAGACATGGCTCCTTTGATCAGCAACGATGATGACTATGAGGAGAGCGTCACCGGAGGAGGCCACTTCACCATGTACTTTTGAGGAGAACTTTAGTTATGCCCCCATGTATCTTTATTTTCGTCGTTAAAGCGTAGGTCGATGCTTAGTTTGATTTGGAGACTTGTATCTCGATGTCCGAACCTTGAGTTGAATAAATGAATGGGTGTTTGGTGTGATATGTTTGTTGCATTACATATGGGTAGTGAAATTTTTTTTAGGTCCTTGTTCTATTCTAATTCTCACCCCTCTGAAAATAGCAAGATGCCTCCGCGACGTGAGCCCGACTTCACCTTCCCGCCGGAACTCACACAACTTCTCCAATAGCAGAATGCCCTGATGCAGTTGTTGATCCAGAACCAGACCAACAACCACAACAACCACCCTCCACCTCAAGGCGACAACCTCACCCATTTTTTGAGGCTGAATCCACCAACTTTCTCCAGTAGCAGTGAGCCCATTGTGGCAGATGATTGGCTCGCAAGATGGAGAGGGAACTCACCACCGCTGGATGCACCGAGGCTGAAAAGGTGCGTTTCGCCGCCCATCAACTGGAGGGACCAACAGCTTCATTGTGGGAGAACTACACCACCATGTACCCCATTGCTGGTGTGACTTGGGAGCAGTTCAAGCTAGCTTTCCGCACTGCTCATGTCTCAGCTGGAGCCATGAGTCTAAAGAAGCGTGAGTTTCGCAACTTACGCTAGGGGAACCGCTCCGTGTCCCAGTATGTGGATGAATTCAGCATGTTGGCTCGTTATGCACCAAGAGATGTGGCCGATGATGCAGCCAAACAGGAGAAGTTCCTGGAAGGACTCAACGATGAGTTGAGCGTGCAGCTGATGGTGGCTACTTTCAACAACTACCAGGAGCTGGTAGACAAGGCCCTCATCTTGGAGGGGAAGCAACAGCAAATCGAAAACTGCAAGAGGAAGTATGGACAGGGGAAGTCTCACTCTGGAGCTCAACAGAAGCCCCGCTACTCCCCGTACTCTGGAAATACCGGATAAGGGACCGGTAAGTATGGAGGACACACTCATCACGTGCACAACCATGGAGGCCATAACCATGGAGGAAATGGGAATAATCATCCCAACAATGGCAACTTCAAGAATGGCAACGGAAGTGGGAATGGAAACCAACACCGTCCCGCTCTAGCTCAGAAGGATCTGAACCATATCACCTGTTTCAAGTGCTAGAAGACAGGGCACTATGCCATTGAATGTCCTCAGAACAAGCAAGGAAATGGAAACGGCAACAACAACGGCAACTCTGCAACTAAGAAGCCAAATCCTTTTCCTCGTGCTCAGGTGAACCACATTGATGTGGAAGAAGTCTATGATCAGCCCGAGACTGTGGTTGGTAAGTTTTTATTGCATTCACGTCCAATTATGGTACTTTTTGATTCTGGTGCAACTCACTCATTCATATCAAGGGTAGTTGTGGAAAAGTATGGTTTACCCACCAGAACCCTTAGTAAGCCCATTAAGGTCAATTCCCGAGGTGGGATGATGATGGCAGGGATAGGATGCCACACATTGAAACTCCATATAGGAATCATGTTTTTCCCACCGACCTCATCATCTTAGAATCCCAGGGATTGGATGTAATCCTAGGCATGGATTGGATGACCAAGTATGAAGGAAACCTTGATTGCCCTAGCAAGTCTATTTTGCTCACCACCCCGGAGAACAAGAGGATTAAGTATGTATCCCGACGCACACAGATGAGTGCTCGGTTAAATTCCCTCACAGGAGTTGTTCAGGAGGAAGTGCCTGTTGTACAAGACTTTCCAGATGTATTCCCGGAGGAATTACCAGGCATGCCACCAGATAGAGAGATTGATTTTCTGATAGAGCTACTACCAGGAACAACCCCAATTTCCAAGAGACCCTATCGGATGCCCGCAAATGATTTAGTAGAAATCAAGAAGAAGATTAAGGAGCTATTGGATAAGGGATATATTCGCCCAAGTTCTTCACCTTGGGGAGCCCCAGTACTTTTGGTGGAGAAGAAAGATAAAACCTTGAGGATGGTGGTCGATTATCGTGCATTGAACGAGGTAACTATCAAGAATAAGTACCCTCTGCCAATGATTAATGACCTGTTTGATCAGCTAGTAGGAGCCAAAGTATTTTCCAAGATCGATCTTCGATCAGGGTATCACCAACTGAAAATTCGTGAACAGGATATACCCAAAACAGCCTTCACCACAAAGTATGGCTTATATGAGTATACAGTCATGTCTTTTGGTTTGACTAATGCTCCTGCCTACTTCATTAATATGATGAACAAAGTGTTTATGGAATATTTGGACAAGTTTGTCGTGGTGTTCATATATGACATTTTGATATTCTCCAAGAGCGAGGAAGAACACAAGGAACACTTGCGTTTAGTTCTGGAGAAGCTTAGAGAGCATCAGTTATATGCCAAGTTTAGTAAATGTGAATTCTGGCTGACGGAAGTCGGATTCCTTAGACATGTTATTTCCGGAGATGGAATAGCAGTAGACCCCGCTAAGCTTGAAGCAGTCACTGAGTGGAAGTCACCCACCTTAGTTAAGGAGATCCGCAGTTTTCTCGGACTTGCCGGATATTACCGGAGGTTCATTGAGAATTTCTCAAAGATTGCCAAGCCCATGACAGAGTTGTTGAAAAAGAGTCTAAGTATATCTGAACTGAGGAATGTGAGGCCAGTTTCGAGGAGTTGAAGAAATGTTTGGTCACAGCCCCAGTGTTGATACTGCCAAACATTCAGAAGGATTTCTAGGTTTATTGTGACGCATCATGTCAAGGACTTGGAGGAGTACTCATGCAGGAGGGAAAAGTTGTAGCCTATGCATCCAGACAGCTACGACCCCATGAGTTGAATTATGCCACCCATGATTTGGAACTAGCAGCCGTAGTGCACGCACTCAAGACCTGGAGACATTTCCTTATCGGAAATAGTTGTGATGTTTACACTGATCATAAAAGCCTGAAGTATATCTTCACACAGAAGGAGTTGAACCTCAGACAGAGGAGATGGTTAGAGTTAATAAAGGACTATGACATGAGACTGCATTACCATCCAGGAAAGGCAAATGTTGTAGCAGATGCTTTGAGTCGGAAGAGTTATGTGAACACACTCATAGCAGGAGGATTACCCCAGGTATTAACCGATGATCTCAGAGAGCTCCGGCTAGAGATAGTTCCAAAAGGATATGTTGCCACACTAGAGATTCAGTCCACCTTGACCGAAAGAATTTGTGAAGCCCAGAAATCGGACAAGAAGATAGTTGAGATAAAGCAAAGAATGAAGGATGGAAAAGCTAAAGACTTTCGTGAAGATGAACAAGGTACTCTATGGTTTGAGAACCGAATCTATGTACCCAATGACCTAGAGCTCAGGAAGTTGATACTTCAAGAAGCCCACGATTCACCCTACTCGATACACCCAGGCAACACCAAGATGTACCTTGATTTGAAGGGAAGTTACTGATGGATAGGTATGAAGAAGGATATTGCCGAACATGTTGCGGTATGTGATGTTTGTCAGCGAGTAAAGGCGGAACATCAGAAACCAGCAGGGTTACTCCAACCTTTGCCGATACCCGAGTGGAAATGGGATAAGCTTGGTATGGACTTCATCACAGGATTACCAAGGACCCATTCAGGTTATAATTCCATCTGGGTAGTGGTCGGTCACTTGACCAAGGTGGCTCATTTCATTCCAGTGAAGACCACCTATACCAGTGCTAAGTTAGCCAAGATATATATGACCAAGATCGTATGTCTGCATGGAGTTCCGAGGAGTATCATGTCAGATAGAGGAACGCAATTTACCTCAAAGTTTTGGCATCAGTTACATGAAACTTTGGGTACAAGGCTGGAATTCAGTACAACTTTTCATCCGCTGACCGATGGACAGACCGAGAGAGTCAACCAGATCTTGGAGGACATGTTGAGAGCTTGTGCGCTAGACTATGTGTCGTGGATTTATCACGGTAGGTTTCTGGGTGAAAGGACTTGGATTCGAGGCCATCGCTAACAGGGTGGACTCAAAGGGGTTGGTCGGGACAAAAGACACGGATTTACCCAGGTTCGGCCCCTCAAGTCAAGGTAATAGCCTACGTCCTGCTTGTGTTTGTATTGCTCGTGTATCGATTACAAGGAGCTAGAAGCTTGACCTAGTTCTCGATCACCTATCCTCTAAGTCGCCCCTGGTCTGCCTTTATATAGGAGGTCAGGACCACCGGGTCTTTACAATTATCTATCCGGGTCTTCTTGTGACTCCGAGTCTCTTTCTGTCTTTCTGTCCAAGTTGTCCTTGAGGCGGCTTACACACCCGGGTCTTCTACGTCCGGGCCATCATGCGGCCCACATCTTGAGCCGCCTATCTTCCTGGGCCACCAGTCTTACGGTTCACCCATGGGCTGGGTTACAAGTCATCAATATGAACCAGAGCCTCTAAGGCGGGTCATATTGCGGGGTTATATCCCCAACATTAGGCCCCAGGTTGAATTGAGCTTGCTCACTTCATCCTTCTCCTTTGATTTTGGCAAGCCGCTCGGAAATGACCCGGCTTGACGTCATGAGATCTGCTGACGTATCACCGAATCTTTCATTAACTGTCATCCCGAGAATCGAGGCGTCTGCCTCAGTCAAACATTGTCGTTGCCTGGATTTTCGCGCCTTCCTCGTTCCTTCTTTAAATATGACTCGTGCGGGTCGAAGCTTTTCATCCTCCCGCTCGTGCCTCTTCTTCTTCTTCCTGTCGCCGCCCCAGCGTTTTCGAGCTTTGCTCCGGCGCCATCCGTACATCGTCCCTAACTTGGCTGCTGCATCACCCTGAATGTACCAGAGATTCTTCCGCCTCCACCGTGCCTTCTTAGGTGAGTTCTCCTGTTTTCTAGATCACCACCATCGTACTAGGGTTTTCACCGAGAGCTCCACCGCCGCCACTCGGGCTCCGGCGCCCCCGCCTGCGGGTATACCCTGACGCCGTAGGTGATTTTAGAACGTGCGCTCGCTCCGCCGCCCCGCGCGGGCCGGCCGCACGCAATGCGTGGACCACGATGGGTGCGGTCCATTTCTTTCCTTCTGCTGTTCGTCGCTAGGTTGGGATAAAATCTTTTCCTCCGTTTTTCTAGATCCGTAGCCATGCAATAGTTTGCGGAATCTGTTTTTTAGGACTTAGCTGATTTTCAATCTTCCTTTCCCTGGATGAGTCGCTAAGCCACATCCGACTCTTGTATGTTGCTTGTAACTTGCTGATTCATTCCCCTTTTTCCGGGTCACTTTTCTAGGCCGACTCAGACTTCTGGAAGAAGGAGTATGTCCCTCCTCCAAAGAAGGCCAAAAAGAATACTGCGGGCAAGAAGCCAAAGAAGAGCGCTCCACAGGAAAACTGGCTTGAGCCGCCTCCGTTGTCCGACTCAGAGGTAAAGTCTTGATTTGCCTGCTTGACCCTTTGCCCCCTCTGCTTGTTATTAATGTTTATTGTATTCGCAGGATGAAGTGGAAACCAGCCATGCCGATGCTCCCGAGGTAACTTATATTTCTTCCGACTTAGAATGTTTTGTCCCCCGAAAGCCGCGGCAAGTTATCCGAAAAAGTTCCTCTTTCTCATCCTCTAGCTTACCTGGCTCCCGACTTTCTTTTGAAAAAGCAACAACAGGCCGAGCATTGACAGACTCAAGAGTACCGGCTCCACTGAGCTCGTGTCCGGGTTACCAAACTCTCCGGCTCCCAAGAAGCGCCCCGCGGAGGTTTACGTCTCTACTTTTCTTTGTCTTTCCTTTGTAATCTTGATGCTTTCTCATTTTTCCTGTTTCATTCTTTTAGAAAACCCCATCCTCTGGCGACTCTTCGGCGTCGGTTCTACCACCGCCCAAGATCAATTCGCTGTAAGTATTCTTTATCATGGCATCCGGATCTGCAGCTCTTAATATGATAGTAACCTGTTCAAATGCCGCTCTTTCCATTTTGCAGTGCTCAAGCGAAGCATCGTAAGACCAACAAGCCCTCCCCCGGCCCTGTCATCCAAGACCAGGAAATCGAACACCCGGAGGAGGTTCATCCGGAAGCAACTCACCGGCTGCCTCTACGGAGTCGGTTGCTGAAGATATCATTATGGAGAGTCCTCCTAGAGCTGCTTCCAAGCCACCGACTCCTGCAAAAACTCCTGCAACCCCGAACGTTGTCATCACCGGGTCAGCTCAGCAGACGCCTCCGGCTCATGTGCTGACTAAACATACCGAACCGTCAAGGGCCTCGAGGAAATTAAACTTTGGTTCTTCGTACGAGAAGATGATAGCTGATGAGCTCCATACCGGATATATGAACCAGCTAAATACCAGCCGTGGCTTGGAGCTTCGCCTGGTGACTTTGATGAAAACCAAATATGAGGTACCTTTCCTTCTTACCATATCCTTACTTAGCCCCCAAGAGCCGGTTTAATCTAGTTGATAGTTGAACCAGGTCTTTCTGTGACCTCTATAGATATTGTCATGCCAAATTCACTTAGAATTGCTTTAGCTTAGTACTGTAGATAAAGTGAACCTCCAATCGTAGCCCCAAGGGCCGTCTCAGATTTTATTTGAGTCGGGTCTTTAATGTAGACAACTTGAAGATCTAATCGTAGCCGCCAAGGGCCGAGTCAACTTTGAAAAAAATGAGTCAGATCTTTCATCAGGAGTAGTCTTTGAAGAGCTATAGTGTAGCCCCAAAGTTCCGGATTAACTTCGAAGGAGATGAACTGGAACTGTACTGCATACTGAAAAAGCAAATATACATTAGCCCCCAAGTGTCAAATATATTGCTTGCAATCTGTTTGAGACTTGCAGAAATTCGCTTACAGCACTCGTCCTATATTTTGGCGACTTATCCTGTATTTTGTAATAGCTTAAGGATGACTCTGCCGTTCTAAAGATAGTTCCGGCTGTATATATTTCCATCTCTTTGTGTATACTTTCCGTCTCTCCGTGTTTCAATTTGATGTGTTGCCGGCTCTCCATTGATTGATCGCTCCTTTGCATAAATATACCTTGAGCTTTTCTGATGAGGGGTGTTTGTCTTTGAAGATGTCATTCCTTCTCCAGAAGATTAGAGCCAAATAATATCTTTGAAAACTTGAATTTTGTCAACTAGAGCAACATGGCTCCGGCTCCTGTCGGATGAATCCATTAAGGAGCCGGTTGTCTTAGGATAATGTAAGCTATACCTGATGGTAAGAAGCCTCTATCGACGACTGCGGCTATTGATGAACCGGAAGCTGCCTAAAGCCGGTTGTATGAAGGGTAATGTAAGCTATACCTGACGGTAAGAAGCCTCCTTTTTACAGCAAATGTTGTATGCGTGAACGTCGGCTGTCAATGGGATATGTAAGCTATACCCCAAGGCAAGAAGCCTCCATCGATAGCTGCGGCTAATAATTAGCCTGAGACGGCACAAAGCCGGCTGTTTGAAAGGAGATGTAAGCTATACCCGAAGGCAAGAAGCCTCTTTCAACAACTACAGTTGATAAGAAACTGAGTTTTGGCGTAAACGCCGGTTGTTAGGGTGAGATAAGTGAACCCGTCGGTAAGAAGCCCCCTTCGACAACCGCGGTTAATAAGTAACCGGAAGTGGCATAAAGCCGGCCATTAGGGTGAGATAAGCGATACCCATCGGTAAGAAGCCCCCTTCGATGGCCGCAGTTGATAAGCAACTGCAATTTGGTGTATACGCTGTTGTCTTAGGGTCATGTAAGCTATACCAAAGGTAAGAAGCCTCCATCAACAACAACGCTTAATGTAACCAAACTAGGCATAAAAGCCAACTGTGCAAGGGAGATGTAAGCTATACCCGAAGGCAAGAAGCCTCCTTGCAACAGTTTAATAATAGCTAGCTGTGCAAAGGAGATGTAAGCTATACCCGAAGGCAAGAAGCCTCTTTGCAACAGTGCTTAATTGGGCATAACGTCGGCTGTGCAAGGGAGATGTAAGCTATACCCGAAGGCAAGAAGCCTCCTTGTAACAGCATAAAAGAAGACTGTGTAGGGGAGATGTAAGCTATACCCAAAGGCAAGAAGCCTCCCTGCAACAGCGCTTGATAGGGCATAAAGCCGGATGATAGATCATCTTCTTAATAAATTGAACCGCTGTAGCCGCGTCACATATGCTGACCGGCTCTGCCTCTACCCACTTAGTAAATTTATCAATCACCACCAAAAGGTGTGTTTTCTTATCCTTGGATCTCTTGAAAGGTCCTACCATATCAAGCCCCCAGACCACAAATGGCCAAGTGATTGGTATCATCCTCAACTCTTGAGCCGGAACGTGAGCACGCCGACCAAACTTCTGATAGCCGTCACACTTACGGACTAAGTCTTCTGCATCCTTGTGAGCCGTCAACCAGAAAAACCCATGTCGAAAAGCCTTGGCCACTAAAGATTTTGACCCGGCATGATGTCCACAGTCGCCAGCATGAATTTCACTCAAGATCTGCTGGCCCTCCTCCGATGAGACGCAGCGCTGAAAGACACCCGTCACACTACACTTATGTAACTCACCATTGATAATCGTCATAGACTTTGAATGCCGGGTGATCTTCCTGGCCAGATCCTCCTCCCGAGGCAACTTGCCGCGTGTCAGATACGCCAAATAAGGAATAGTCTAGTCTGGGATAACATGCAGAGCCGCCACCAATTTCGCCTCCGGGTCAGGAATAGCCAGATCCTCCTCAGAGGCTATCTTGATAGTCGGATGATGCAATACGTCCAGAAAAACATTAGGTGGTACCGGCTTTCGTTGAGAACCTAACCGTGACAAGGCATCAGCCGCCTCATTCATGTGACGATCAATATGATCCATCTGGTACCCCTTGAAGTGACCGGCAATGATATCAACCGCCTGTCGATAAGCCGCCATCCGCGGATCCTTGGAGTCCCAAGTACCTGAAACTTGCTGAGCCACAAGATCTGAGTCGCCTAAACATCTGACCCGGCTTAAGTTCATCTCTTTAGCGACTCTGAGACCATGGAGCAGTGCCTCATACTCAGCTGCATTATTAGTACAAGGAAACATTAACCGGAGCACATAACAAAACTTGTCACCCTTGGGGGAGGTGAGAACAACCCCTGCACCAGACCCCTCTAGCTGCTTGGACCCATCAAAGTGTATAGTCCAATATGTGTTATCCGGCTTCTCTTCGGGAGCTTGACATTCTGTCCAATCATTTATGAAATCCACCAAAGCTTGAGACTTTATTGCTGTACGAGGAACATATTTGATGTTAAGAGGACCCAGCTCTAAGGCCCACTTGGCAATCCTCCCCGTGGCTTCTCTATTTTGAATGATATCTCCCAACGGGGCAGAACTGACCACGGTTATCTGGTGCCCCCAAAAGTAGTGTTTTAACTTGCGGTTAGCCATGAAAACTCTGTATACCAGCTTCTGCCAATGCGGATACCTTTGCTTAGACTCTGCCAAAACTTCACTGATGTAATAAACCGGCCTTTGCATAGGATATTCCTTCCCTGCCTCCTTGCGCTCAACCACAATTGCTACACTGACCGCTCTATTGTTAGCCACCACATAAAGGAGTAACGACTCTTTCTCAGCCAGAGCGGCTAACACTAGCGGCTCAGTCAACTGTTTTTTAAGAGCTTCAAGTGCTTCAGCCACTACCTTGCTCCACTTAAACTTGTCTGTCTTCTTCATCATCTGGTATAAGGGAATGGCCTTCTCCCCAAGCCGGCTTATGAACCGGCTCAATGCAGCAATCCGTCCTGCAAGGCGCTGAACGTCATTAATGCACGTCGGCTCTCCTAAAGAAGTGATAGCCTTAATTTTATCTAGGTTAGCCTCGATGTCTTGCTCAGAGACCAAGAAACCTAAAAGCTTTCCTGCTGGAACACCAAAAACACACTTCGTCGGGTTAAGCATCATCTTGTAGACCCGGAGATTGTCAAAAGTTTCCTTCAGATCCTCTAGGAGAGTTTCCTTCTTTCTGGATTTAACCACGATGTCGTCTACGTACGCATGAATATTTCGGCCAATCTGACTGTGAAGGTAGTTCTGCACACATTGTTGGTAAGTCGCCTGGGCATTCTTGAGCCCGAAAGGCATGGAGACGTAGCAGAACGCCCCAAAGGGTGTAATAAACGCCGTCTTCTCCCGATCTTTCATTGCCATCTTGATCTGATGATAACCTGAATATGCATCCAGGAAGCATAAACTTTCACACCCGGCTGTAGCATCAATAATCTGATCGATACGAGGGAGTGCAAAAGGGTCAGTCGGGCAAGCCTTGTTAAGGTCCATTGTAATCTATACACATACGCCAGGTGCCGTTCTTTTTGAGCACTAGCACCGGGTTAGCCAACCACTTCGGGTGAAAAACTTCCACTATAAAGCCTGCAGCCAAGAGCCGGGTAACTTCCTCCCCAATAGCTTTACGTCTCTCTTCGTTGAACCGTTGTAGAAACTGTTTAATCGGCTTAAACTTCGGATCCACATTAAGGTTGTGCTCAGCAAACTCTCTCGGTACACCCGGCATGTCAGAAGGCTTCCATGCAAAGATGTCCCGATTCTCACGGATGAATTCAATGAGCGTGCTTTCCTATTTGGGTTCCATGTGAGCCCCAATGATGAACTGCTTGGATGAGTCGCCCGAATTGAAATCTACTGCCTTGGTATCATCCGCTGAAAACTTGAATGTTGATACTGCTGCCTCCGTCCATGAGCACCTATGAAGATTAATTCCATATTTCAAGGTAAGAGATTGCTAACCAAGACTGTTGCCTGGTTGTTGTTATTGCTGTTGTTGCCAGGATGCTGTTGGTGCCCCCCTTGGTTATTCTGACCCAGATGCCCGGTTCCTGAACCGACCGTGCTGAATCCAGCCCCTGATCCACCGTGCCCTGAGCCGCCAGGCGGGCCACCGCCCTGGTTATTGTGTGGCTGGGAATGCTGGTTTTTGAATCTCTGCATGATAAAGCAATCACCCCATGCATGCAACGCCGGTTTATCAGGCGTGCTGTGCTCCGAACAAGGCTTCTTAAGCACTTCTTCTAAATTGAAAGGACCTCTGTTCCTTTGGTGAAACGGCCTGAATTTTTCATTCCCCTTGGGATGGTTCTGTTCTGTGTTGGTGTTTGCCACTAGCTCTGACCCGCCATCAGCGTTCTCCCGTTTATTCTAATTCCCATTGTTCACAAAGCCTTTGCCTTGATTGTTCTTCTTCCCTTGATTGGCTTTCTCATCATCCGAGCCTGGATCCTTGGTGTTATCTGAGTCGGCATACTTTGTCAGGGCTGTCATGAGCTCTCCCATATCCTGACACGTGCGCTTGAGCCGGCCGAGCTTCTGTTTCAATGGAACAAAATGACAGTTCTTTTCCAGAATAAGCACCACTTGAGCCGCCGTGATATGCTCCGAAGAGTGAATAATGGTCGACACCCGCCGGACCCAATGATGGGCCAACTCATTCTCCTGTTAAACACAATGGTCCAAGTCTACAATGGTCATAGGCTGCTTACAGGTCCCCTGAAAATTCTTAATAAACTTCGCTCTCAGCTCCGCCCATGAACTTATCGTGTTAGGCGGCAGACCATTCAACCATGTGCGAGCCAGACCCTCAAGCATCATGATGAAATATTTTGCACATACCGCTTCACTGACGTCCAACATCTCCATGGCCAGCTCATAACTCTCAACCCAAGCCTCAGGGGGTAAATCAGCTGTGTAATTTGGAACTTTTCAAGGCCCCTTAAAATCTTCCGGTAGTCGTTCACTTCTTAGAGCCGGAGTTAAACATGGCACCCCTACGGCTCTAGTACTAACTGCTCCCATTGAGACAGAAAGCGCCGGCTCTGGACGGGTTGCCTCTATCTCCGCCTCTCGCCTGTTCCTCGCCCGGTCTGCGAGGGCTTGTGCATCTAGAGCCGCCTGCTCATCCTCCGGTGGTCCCCGATGTGGATGACTGCTGGAACATGCCGGCGACTCGTAGCGCCAGTTGAAACTTCGACTGGGGAGGGGGGGGGGGTAGAGTGAACCCAGCTCTGGCTGTGAGCATATCTCTCTTGTTGGGCCATGGCCGTCTGTAAATATCCAATGGCGTTTCGCACGTCATCCGCAAAGGGTGATTCATCTGGGATGGGAATCATCCCAAGCCGGGTGGCCGCCGCCACCATGTTCTCGGCCGGGTTAGAGTAATGACCCGCCGGTGTCGGAAAAGCTCTAGGTGAAGTTTGGTTATGCTGGGATGGATGAGTTGCTGGGTGTTCCATCGGGCGGCTTTCCGGCACGCCCGCAACCCGCCCCGCACCAGGGGTATTAAACAGGTTCCTTGCTTCGTAAGATTCGGGCAGACGGGATTGATGCCTCCTCCAGTGCATCGCGGCTGCTGACCTTTGTTCCAGGTCCAGATGGAAAGCATCTGCCTTGATACGCTCCGCTTCTTCCTCCATCCGGATCTTCAGCTCAGCCATCCTTTGTCGTTCCTCTGCCATCCGGCCCTTGATCCGTGCCACCTCTAGATTCTGGGCTACTTGATTATCCGGTGTTACTTCCGTGGCCATGAGAGCTGTAAGCTCGTCCATTAATTCCACTAGAACCTGAGCTGGCGGCGGCGGGCTATCACCCGTTGCGGCGGCTCCCGCAGCTGTGTGACCGGCGGCTGGAGCCGATCCCACCATGAACACCGCCGCTTGAACCGGGGGTCTCGAAGCATCCGACTCAAAGCCCTCTACCTCAGAATAGGTGTCGTAGTAGCCCCCAAGGCCATCGTTACTGAGCCGATACACTGACTCTGTCTCCCCACTAGAGGACTCATCTTCCGAGCAAACAAGAGTTCCCTGTGACCCGGACGCTTCCAGGTCCATACCTTGAGTGAAGCCCACGAGAACATGCTTTTGACCTGGATGGGCACGGGCAGACCGCACACCACTCGCAGATTGGAGATGCCGAGCCGGCTCGACGATGTTGGTGCAGATATCCGGCCCGGGTGTAGATCCATCAACCTTTCCAATGAAAACCTGGATCCCGCCAAACGGAACCCGGAATCCATACTCCACAGAATCAGCATCAAGCCCCCAGCCGGCGTCGTCGATGTAGAGCCGGCCGCGGCGACTCTTGCTCATCCTTCCAACCACGTATCCCTCGAGCCCTGGGAGAGAGCCCTTTGAGAACTCAACACCACCAAGCGTTGTCCCCACGATGGGCGCCAACTGTCGTGGATTTATCACGGTAGATGTCCGGGTGAACGGACTTGGATTCGAGGCCATCGCTAACGGGGTGGACTCAAAGGGGTTGATCGGGACGAAAGACACGAATTTACCCAGGTTCGGCCCCTCAAGTCGAGGTAATAGCCTACGTCCTGCTTGTGTTTGTATTGCTTGTGTATCGATTACAAGGAGCTAGAAGCTTGACCTAGTTCTCGATCACCTATCCTCTAAGTCGCCCCGGGTCTGCCTTTATATAGGAGGTCAGAACCACCGGGTCTTTACAATTATCTATCCGGGTCTTCTTGTGACTCCGAGTCTCTTTCTGTCTTTCTGTCCAAGTTGTCCTTGAGGCGGCTTACACACCCGGGTCTTCTACGTCCGGGCCATCATGCGGCCCACATCTTGAGCCGTCTATCTTCCTGGGCCACCAGTCTTACAGCTCACCCATGGGCCGGCTTACAAGTCATCAATATGAACCGGAGCCTCTAAGGCGGGTCATATTGCGGGGTTATATCCCCAACACTATGGGTCTAGTTGGGATGACAACTTACCTTACGAAGAGTTCTTGTACAACAATAGTTATCAGACTAGTCTGAAGATGGCCCCTTTTGAAGCTTTATACGGAAGGAGGTGCAGAACACCATTGATGTGGGATGGTGTTGGAGACCGAAAACTCTTTGGTCCCGATCTTATCCGAGATTCTGAAGAAAAGGTCAAACTGATTCGAGACCGACTCAAGATAGCTCAATCCAGGCAGAAGAGCTATGCTGATAACAAACGCAAGGAGGTGACATATGAAGTGGGAGATCGAGCATACCTTCGTGTGTCCCCACTTCAAGGAATCAAGACGTTTGGTGTTAAAGGAAAGTTAGCACCCAGATTCATAGGCCCCTACAAAATTCTTGCATGTAGAGGCGAAGTTGCATACAAGCTGGAATTGCCGGAAGGATTGTCCGGAGTTCATGATGTTTTCCATGTTTCCCAGCTGAAGAAATGCCATGCTGAGATGGCTGATATTCCTTTGAGAGACATAGTGCCCCTAGAGGCCATACAACTTGACAGTGACCTGACCGACGAGGAGAAGCCTACCAGAATCCTCGAGACTACCAACAGAGTTACCCATAGCAAGACCATCAAGTTTTGTAAAGTTCTGTGGAGTCACCACACCGAGGAAGAAGCCACCTGGGAACGCGAAGAAGATCTTCGTAGAGACCACCTGCACCTATTTTCTAGCCAACCCGAATCTCGAGGGCGAGAATCATCTTAAGGTGGGTAGGTTTGTAACATCCCAAAATTTCATTTTGGAATGTTATGAAATATAGCTATGCATCATCATCACATTGTTTGAATTAAATGAATTGTTAAAGTTCTACCTTTGGATTTCTAAAAGGCCACTTTCCTTTTCTCCATTTATGTAACATCCCAAAATTTCATTTTGGAATGTTATGAAATATAGCTATGCATCATCATCATATTGTTTGAATGAATATAATGGTTGAAGTGTTTCTTTTGAATTTCTGAAATGCACTTTCATCTTTCCCCTTTTCTTGTTTCACCTATTTGAAAACTTCTGGAAAAGTTCAAAGAAAAGAGGGGAGTAACATGACACTCCACACCAGGGTCATCTTGGTGATTTATTTGAACAATAAAAACAGGGGGTATTTTGAAAAATATATTTGCAAAAGCTTTTAAAACCAAATAGGCAATTTCTGAAAATATTATTTTTCCAAAGTATTCAAATGACAGAATAAAAATGTCCAATAAATGTCATTTATTCTTATGTTAATTTATATATATATTATTCCTATATTTGGAATTATATTGGACGCATTAAATGAGTTTTATTGCGCTGGAAAATAGAAAAGGAAAGATTTTAAAACGGATCGGGCCGGCCCACAGCATTAACCCTCCCGACTTTCCTTTCCAACGGCCACCGACGCCCTCGCAAACCTCTCCCTCTCTCTGACAGTGGGTCCCGCCCCGACCGATCACGAGATCCGCGCGATCACCGCCTTCCTCGCGCCCGCGACCGACGCCGGCGATCCATTCCTTGCCGGATCTCTCTCCCCTTCCTTCCCTCGCCCCACCCGCGGCCCTATAAGTAGCCGGCCACACTCCACACTCCATCCCCCCCCAAAGCCCTCTCTATCCCTCACCATAGCGCTGCGCCAAAGCTCGCCGGAGCTCTGCCCCGACCGAACCCATCCCCGCACCTGGTCGTCGTCTCCCTCGCCCTCAGCTCCGTCCGACACCACCGATCGACTCCGGATGATCACCGCCGTCGCCTGGACCTCTCCGACGACCTCCTCGACCACCGGAGCGACCTCCCCGACCACCACCTGCTTCCGGCCGCCGTTGACGTCACCGGCGACCGCCACGACCGCCATAGTGAGCATCCCCTCCCTCCTCAGCCTTCGGATCTGGATCCTACTATCCAGATTAGAACTTTTATAAACGCGAACCGTTTTCCTCTTTAGTTCGGTCGATCGCCCGCAATTTCCCTGCGCTCATGCTAACAGCCAATAGGAAGCCGCCACGTAGCACTGACCGTTCGTTAGGTTTTTTTTCTTTTCTGTTTTGTTTTTAGTTAACAGAAGGTTTTCTGATTTTGTTTTGCTTATATCTTTTAAACTATTTAGTGTTTTTCATTAATTCTTTTTTACATTAGGACACATATTACTTGTAGTTTATGTCTGTAGTTTTAGAATTTAAATTTGAACTCTAAAATTTGAATTTAATCAAATTTGCTTAAAATACTAAAATCTGAATAACTAGAGTTTAAAAATAGATTTTTGTATGAATCTTCTTGCTACTGATTGGTATTAGTTAGGACTGTCATCATGATTTGTTTGAGAGTTTTTAGGATGAATTTGTTTAGTGCTTTAACAATAAATAGAATCTGATTAGTTGTTAGTATAGTTTAATTAGTTTAATTTTTTTGTTAGTTCAAATCTGAGTTAGTTATATTTTGTTTTAGTAGGTTCTGTTGTTTCAACTTTAGGAAATTTACTTGCTGTTAATAAATAAAATAATTTGCTTAGTTTTATATTTTATTGTTATAGGAACTCTACTCCTTTTCAACTAGGTATAATTTTATTAAAACAAACTAGTTAGTAATAGTTTCTTTTAATAAAGTTTAGATAATTATATTCTGTTTTCTAAGAAAAGTTTAGTAAATTCTTTTCTGTTAAGATAATGTTTTGTTAATAAAATAAATAGTTAATTTATTTCATATCATATTGTTAGAGGAAACTATAACCTATTCTATTAAGTAGTGTTTTATAAAACAAATTAACTTTAGAAGCATTCTTTCACAAAAGTTTTTAGTGGATTTAATTCTGTTAATAAAATATTTTTTTTTATTGTTTCTTTTCTATCAACTATTTTTTTGTTAGTACAAATATAAATAGTTCTACTTTGTTAGTAGTAGCTTATTATGTAATAGTTTACCCACCAACTTTTAGAAAACAAAACTATGTGTTGATTTTTCTTTCTTGTGATTGTGCCTTGTTTTGTCTTGATTGATTACTAGTTACATTTCTAATTTTGTGAGTTACAAACTTTTGATGTATGCTTATAGAGTGCTCTTGTTTGATTCGTTAGATCATCCGAAGTGCGAAGCTTATTACCTAGAGTCACTCGAGTACGAGGATCGTTAGCAAGGCAAGTCACTTTGACCATGTATACCTATGTTTTATTGCATTAGTTCTTCCATCACCCCAATTGCATGCAAAGTAGGTAAATTGGAAACTTGGTTACTTGTTGTAGTATCATGTGGTAGGTACCCCTCAACCCTTTGACACATTGGCCCCGGGGAAAACATTGTTTTACATGTTGCTATGCTATTAGTAGACGGGGTTGGTTGTGTGATTCATGAGAGTTGAGAGAGTTAATAATTTCAAGACCAACATGATGATCAAGTCTTCAAGACTTCAACTTTTCAACTTACCTCTAGGTGGATGATGGTTGAACGGCGCCCTGGAGAAACCAGTGGTTAGCCTAGATGATGCTGGAGATGTGCCAGTATTCATGCGGAAAGGTCCACCCAGGCACAAAGAGATGGATGGATGCTTCAAGACCCAAGGCTTACCTGCACAGCCACAAGTCATTATGGGCTCTGGCTTGGTTGGATATCGTGGTGACCCTGGACAGGCGGTGCTACGAGATGTAGAAGAACGGTAGGAAAGGATGGGCACCGATAGAGTCGCAGGGAAACCCTTTAGAAGACCATGTTTTGGTCATCCGTTTCTCAAACACGCTGAAGTGCGAGAAATCAAACGGAGGCGACCAAATCTTGTGGGGGAAGGTGTGCAAAACTCTGCAGAGTACCCAAACCTAATCGATTAGCCGTGTCCACGGTCATGGACAGTTTGAGCCAAAGGAACTGAAACTATCTGGAACTCTCAACACAATTAATTATATTGATGTGGGTTATTAATGACAACTTGGGTATGAGAAGTGGTTGGTGGAACCATCTCATTAACCAACCAACATTTTAGTAATTATGCCTTTGCCCTCTCTTGTTGTAGGAAAAATTGGCTTTATGCAAAAACTTACTACCCCACCTGCCATATTTTGCATATAGACTAGATGATTACTTTACCCCCCTCTCTTGTGACTTTGCCAGCATATTCAATATGCTGACCTATACAGCTGCAACGTATCATGTTGCAGAGTACTTTTCCGACCAGGAGTGAGGATACGCTCTATGCTCGGTGAGATGCCCTTGGAGTCAGATGGACTCATCTACCTTCGATGCTTCCGCAAGTTCATGGTTTAGTTTATCTCATGAGTTGGCCGTCATCCACTTTATTGTAATCATTATTGTAATAAAGGACTCGATATGAGATTTTGATTAATTTATGCTGTGTGATTTCCCTTTGATATATACATTGATGTATCGTGTGAGTACCAGCATGATCTTGGGATGGTACAGAAACACCGGAGATTCGACCTTTCAGGTCGGGTCGCTACAGAAATGGTATCAGAGCACACGCTGACCGTAGGACGTAACCTCTAGGATTGGAAAAGCCTTAGGATTTATTTTATCTTTTGTCTTTAAAATTCTTATACTCTCATCTACTCGTTTCTAACTTCCCTCCAATTATTTCAAAATTTATAGAGGGCCACCTTCATCCCAGTTTTGATCACGGAGTTTTGCCAGCCTGACGCAACGATGCCCTTTGGCAAGGAGCTGATGAGGATCGTCAGGGACGTGAGGATTGCTTTGCCGAGCATCACTGGGACTCCTATCATGTCCTTTCCACAAGATGGACACTACAGGATTGAGGTGCACATTCCAGGGAAGTCCTTTGGGAATCGGAAGGAACCCATCGACTTCAAGTTTGTGGCACCCAGCTGGATACTTGGGAGGGACATGGCCATTCATCGTGCCCTTGGACGTATTCAGGAGGAATACAGAGGTGGAACCATTTCACCAGGACTCAGCGTGGTTTGTCGCAGGGATGCCCATGGAAACATCATAACCCCTTCCACTGAAGACACCACCATTTCCTATATCCAGACCTTGGAGACGCACGTCAGGACCTTGGAGCTTCGGGTACGTGCCGACACGAAGACGATCAAGAGGCTGATGAACCGTGAGATTGACCTCGAAGCTGACTTACGGGAAGCCGAGTACGAGCATGAGTATGAGGTGAAGGATTTCTTAGAGAGGATCGACAAGCTTAACACTCGTATCGCAACTCTAGAGGAACAGATGGACATGGGTGAAAATATTCATCCCGAGGGAGACATGGCTCCTTTGATCAACAACGATGATGACTATGAGGAGAGCACCACAGGAGGAGGCTCCGTCACCATGTACTTTTGAGGAAAACTTTAGTTATGCCCCCATGTATCTTCATTTTCGTCGTTAAAGCGCAGGTCGATGTTTAGTTTGAATGGAGATTTGTATCTCGATGTTTGACTATGAGTTGAATAAATGAATGAGTGTTTGGTGTGATATGTTTGTTGCATTGCATATGGGTAGTGAATTCCCCTTTTAGGTCATTGTTCTATTCTAATTCTCACCCCTCTGAAAACAGCAAGATGCCTCCGCGACGTGAGCCCGACTTCACTTTCCCGCCAGAGCTCACCCAACTTCTTCAGCAGCAGAACGCCCTGATGCAACTGTTGATTCAAAATCAGACCAACAACCACAACAACCACCCTCCACCACAAGGCGACAACCTCACCCATTTTCTGAGACTGAATCCCCGAACCTTCTCCTGCAGCACAGAGCCCATTGTGGCAGATGATTGGCTCCGCAAGATGGAGAGGGAACTCACCACCGCAGGATGCACTGAGGCTAAAAAAGTGCGTTTTGCTGCCCATCAATTGGAGGGCCCAACAACTTCATGGTGGGAGAACTACACCACCACATACCCCATTACTGATGTGACTTGGGAGCAGTTCAAGCAAGCTTTCCGCACCGCACATGTCTCAGCTGGAGCCATGAGTCTAAAGAAGGGTGAGTTTCGCAACTTATGCCAGGGGAACCGTTCCGTGGCCGAGTACGTGGACAACTTCAGCATGTTGGCCCGTTATGCACCAGGGGATGTGGCCGATGATGCAGCCAAGCAGGAAAAGTTCTTGGAAGGACTCAATGACGAGTTGAGCGTGCAACTGATGGTGGTTACCTTTAGCAACTACCAGGAGCTGGTAGACAAGGCCCTCATCTTGGAGGGAAAGCAGCAGCAAATTGAGAACTGCAAGAGGAAGTATGCACATGGGAAGTCTACCTGTAGAGCTCATCACAAGCCCCGCTACTCCCCGTACTCAGGAAATACCGGATCAGGGACCGGTAAGTATGGAGGACACACTCATCCAGTGCACAACCATGGAGGCCACAACCATGGAGGAAATGGGAATAATCGTCCCAATAATGGCAGCTTCAAGAATGGAAGTGGGAATGGCAACCAACACCGTCCTGCTCCAGTTCAGAAGGATCTGAACCACATCACCTGTTTCAAGTGTCAGAAGACAAGGCACTATGCCACTGAATGCCCTCAGAACAAGCAAGGGAATGGAAATGGCAACTCTGCAGGTAAGAAGCCATATCTATTTCCTCATGCTCAGGTGAACCACCTCGATGTGGAAGAAGTCTATGATCAGCCCGAGACTGTGGTTGGTAAGTTTTTATTGCATTCACGTCTAGTTATGGTACTTTTTGATTCTGGTGCAACTCATTCATTCATATCAAGGGTAGTTGTGGAAAAGTATGGTTTACCCACCAGAACCCTTAGTCAGCCCATTAAAGTAAATTCCCCAGGAGGAATGATGACGGCAGGAATAGGATGCCACACCCTGAAACTTCACATAGGAAACCATGTTTTTCCTACCAACCTCATCGTCTTAGAATCCCAGGGATTGGATGTAATCCTAGGCATGGATTGGATGACCAAGTATGAAGGAAACCTTGATTGCCCTAGCAAGTCTATTTCACTCACCACTCCGGAGAACAAGAGGATTAAGTATGTATCCCGACGCACACAGACAAGTGCTCGGTTAAATTCCCTCACAGGAGTTGTCCAGGAGGAAGTACCGGTTGTACGAGACTTCCAGATGTAATCTCGGAGGAATTACCAGGCATGCCACCAGATAGGGAGATTGAGTTTCTAATTGAGCTAATACTAGGGACCGCCCCAATTTCCAAGAGACCCTATCGGATGCCCGCAAATGATCTAGTTGAAATCAAGAAGCAAATTAAGGAGCTATTGGACAAGGGATATATTCGCCCAAGTTCATCACCTTGGGGAGCCCCAGTTCTTTTGGTGGAGAAGAAAGATAAAACCTTGAGGATGGTGGTCGATTATCGAGCATTGAACGAGGTGACTATCAAGAATAAGTACCCTCTACCGATGATTAATGACCTGTTTGATCAGCTAGTAGGCGCCAAAGTATTCTCCAAGATCGATCTTCGATCAGGGTATCACCAACTGAAGATTTGTGAACAGGATATACCCAAAACAGCTTTCACCACCAGGTATGGCTTATACGAGTATACAGTCATGTCCTTTGGTTTGACTAATGCTCGTGCCTACTTCATGAATTTGATGAACAAAGTGTTTATGGAATACTTGGACAAGTTTGTCGTGGTGTTCATCGATGACATTTTGATATTCTCCAAGAGCGAGGAAGAACACAAGGAACACTTGCGCTTAGTTCTGGAGAAGCTTAGAGAGCATCAGTTGTATGCCAAGTTTAGTAAATGTGAATTTTGGCTGACGGAAGTCGGATTCCTTGGACATATTATTTCTGGAGAAGGAATAGCAGTAGACCCCACTAAGGTTGAAGCAGTCACTGAGTGGAAGTCACCCACCTCAGTTAAGGAGATCCACAGTTTTCTCGGACTTGCCGGATATTACCGGAGATTCATTGAGAATTTGTCAAAGATTGCCAAGCCCATGACAGAGCTGTTGAAGAAAGAGTCTAAGTATATCTGGACTGAGGAATGTGAGGCCAGTTTCGAGGAGTTGAAGAAATGTTTGGTCACAGCCCCAGTGTTGATACTGCCAAACAATCGAAAGGACTTCCAGGTTTATTGTGACGCATCCCGTCAAGGACTTGGAGGAGTACTCATGCAGGAGGGAAAAGTTGTAGGATATGCATCCAGACAACTATGACCCCATGAATTTAATTATGCCACCCCTGATTTGGAGCTAGTAGCCATAGTGCACGCACTCAAGACTTGGAGACATTTCCTTATCGGAAAGAGTTGTGATGTGTACACTGATCATAAGAGTCTGAAGTATATCTTCATGCAGAAGGAGTTGAACCTCAGACAGAGGAGATGGTTAGAGTTAATCAAGGATTATGACATGAGATTACATGACCATCCAGGAAAGGCAAATGTTGTGGCAGATGCTTTGAGTCGGAAGAGTTATGTGAATACACTCATAGCCGGAGGATTACCCCAGGAGTTAACCAAAGATGTGAGAAAGCTTCGGTTAGAGATAGTTCCGCAAGGATATGTTGCCACACTAGAGATTCAGTCCACCTTGACCGAA
This sequence comes from Hordeum marinum, assembly GCA_022496015.1. NCBI lineage: Eukaryota > Viridiplantae > Streptophyta > Magnoliopsida > Poales > Poaceae > Hordeum > Hordeum marinum. The sequence goes on from CM039675.1 coordinate 273,518,474, forward strand.
AGAATTCGAGAAGCCCAGATATCAGACAATGAGATAGCTGAGATAAAACAGAGAATGAAGGAAGGAAAGGCTAAAGGCTTTCGTGAAGATGAACAGGGTACTCTATGGTTTGAGAACCGAATCTATGTGCCCCATGACCCAGAGCTCAGGAAGTTGATACTACAAGAAGCCCACGATTCACCATACTCGATACACCCAGGCAACACCAAGATGTACCTGGATTTGAAGGAAAGTTACTGGTGGACAGGTATGAAGAAAGATATTGCCGAACATGTGGCGGTATGTGATGTTTGTCAGCGAGTAAAGGCGGAACATCAGAAACCGGCAGGATTACTCCAACCTTTGCTGATACCCGAGTGGAAATGGGATAAGCTCGGTATTGACTTTATCACAGGACTACCTAGGACCCGTTTAGGATATGATTCCATTTGGGTAGTGGTCGATCGTTTGACCAAGGTGGCTCATTTTATTCTAGTCAAGACCACCTATACCAGTGCTAAGCTAGCCAAGATATATATGACCAGGATCGTATGTCTGCATGGAGTTCCGAGGAGTATCGTGTCAGATAGAGGAACACAATTTACCTCAATGTTTTGGCATCAGCTACATGAAACCTTGGGTACAAGACTGGAGTTCAGTACAACTTTTCATCCGCAGACCGATGGACAGACTGAGAGAGTTAATCAGATTCTGGAGGACATGTTGAGAGCTTGTGCGTTAGACTATGGGTCCAGTTGGGATGACAACTTACCTTACGCAGAGTTCTCATACAACGACAGTTATCAGACCAGTCTAAAGATGGCCCCTTTCGAAGCTTTATACGGAAGGAGGTGCAGAACACCATTGACGTGGGATGGTGTTGGAGACCGACAACTTTTTGGTCCCGATCTTATCAAAGACTCCAAAGATAAGGTCAAACTGATTCGTGACAGACTCAAGATAGCTCAATCCCGGTAGAAGAGTTATGCTGACAACAAACGCAAGGAAGTGACGTATGAAGTGGGAGACCGAGCATATCTCCGGGTGTCCCCACTTCGAGGAATCAAGAGGTTTGGTGTTAAAGGAAAGTTAGCACCCAGATTCATAGGCCCCTACAAAATTCTTGAACGTAGAGGCGAAGTTGCATACAAACTGGAATTGCTAGAAGGACTGTCCGTAGTTCATGATATTTTCCATGTTTCCCAGTTGAAGAAATGCCATGCTGAGATGGCTGATATTCCTTTGAGAGACATAGTGCCCCTAGAGGCCATACAACTTGACAATGATCTGACCTATGAGGAGAAGCCTGTCAGAATCCTTGAGACTGCCAACAGAGTTACCCGTAGCAAGATCATCAAGTTCTGTAAGGTTCTGTGGAGTCACCACACCGAGGAAGAAGCCACTTGGGAACGCGAAGAAGATCTTCGTAGAGACCATCCGCACCTATTTTCAAGCCAACCCGAATCTCGAGGGCGAGATTCATCTTAAGGTGGGTAGGTTTGTAACATCCCAAAATTTCATTTTGGAATGTTATGAAATATAGCTATGCATCATCATCATATTGTTTGAATGAATATAATGGTTGAAGTGTTTCTTTTGAATTTCTGAAATGCACTTTCATCTTTCCCCTTTTCTTGTTTCACCTATTTGAAAACTTCTGGAAAAGTTCAAAGAAAAGAGGGGAGTAACATGACACTCCACACCAGGGTCATCTTGGTGATTTATTTGAACAATAAAACCAGGGGGTATTTTGAAAAATATATTTGCAAAAGCTTTTAAAACCAAATAGGCAATTTCTAAAAAAATATTATTTTTTCAAATTATTCAAATGACAGAATAAAAATGTTCAATAAATGGCATTTATTCTTCTGTTAATATATATATATATATTATTACTATATTTGGAATTATATTGAATGCATTAAATGAGTTTTACTGCGCTGGAAAATAGAAAAGGAAAGATTTTAAAACGGATCGGGCCGGCCCACAGCATTAACCCTCCCGACTTTCCTTTCCAACGGCCACCGACGCCCCCGCAAACCTCTCCCTCTCTCTGACAGCGGGTCCCGCCCTGACCGATCGCGAGATTCGTGCGGTCACCGCCTTCCTTGCGCCCGCGACCGACGCCGACGATCCATTCCTCGGCGGATCTCTCTCCCCTTCCTTCCCTCGCCCCACCCGCATCCCTATAAGTAGCCGGCCACCCTCCGTTGTCCATCCCCCCAAAAACCCTCTCTCTCCCTCGCCAGAGCGCTGCGCCGAAGCTCGCTAGAGCTCTGCCCGACCGAACCCATCCCGGCACCTGGTCGTCGTCCCCCTCGCCCTCAGCTCCGTCCGACATCACCAATCGACTCCGGACGATCACCGCCGTCGCCTGGACCTCTCCGACCACCTCCTCGACCACCGGAGCAACCTCCCTAACCACCACCTTCTTCCGGCCGCCGTCGACGTCACCGGCGACCGCCACGACCGCCACAGTGAGCATCCCCTCCCTCCTCAGCCTTCGGATCTGGATCCTACGATCCAGATTAGAAATTTTATAAACGTGAACCGTTTTCCTCTTTTGTTCGGTCGACCGCCCGCAATTTCCCCGCGCTCACGCTAGCAGCCAATAGGAAGCCGCCACGTAGCACTCACCGTTCGTTAGTTTTTTGTTTTGTTTTTAGTTAACAGAAGGTTTTCTGATTTTGTTTTGCTTATATCTTTTAAACTATTTAGTGTTTTTAATTAATTCTTTTTGCATTAGGACACATATTACTTGTAGTTTATGTCTGTAGTTTTAGAATTTAAATTTGAACTCTAAAATTTGAATTTAATCAAATTTGCTTAAAATACTAAAATCTGAATAACTAGAGTTTAAAAATAGATTTTTGTATGAATCTTCTTGCTACTGATTGGTATTAGTTAGGACTGTCATCATGATTTGTTTGAGAGTTTATAGGATGAATTGTTTAGTGCTTTAACAATAAACAGAATCTGATTAGTTGTTAGTATAGTTTAATTAGTTTAATTTTTTTGTTAGTTCAAATCTGAGTTAGTTATATTTTGTTTTAGTAGGTTCTGTTTTTTCAACTTTAGGAAATTTACTTGCTGTTAATAAATAAAATAATTTGCTTAGTTTTATACTTTATTGTTATAGGAACTCTACTCCTTTTCAACTAGGTATAATTTGATTAAAACAAACTAGTTAGTAATAGTTTCTTTTAACAAAGTTTAGATAATTAGATTTTGTTTTCTAAGAAAAGTTTTAGTAAATTCTTTTCTGTTAAGATAATGTTTTGTTAATAAAATAAATAGTTAGTTTATTTCATATCCTATTGTTAGAGGAAACTATAACCTATTCTATTAAGTAGTGTTTTATAAGACAAATTAACTTTAGAAGCATTCTTTCACAAAAGTTTTTAGTGGATTTAATTCTGTTAATAAAATATATTTTTTATTGTTTCTTTTCTATCAACTATTGTTTTGTTAGTACAACTATAAATAGTTCTACTTTGTTAGTAGTAGCTTATTATGTAATAGTTTACCCACCAACTTTTAGAAAACAAAACTATGTGTTGATTTTTCTTTCTTGTGATTGTGCCTTGTTTTGTCTTGATTGATTACTAGTTACATTGCTGATTTTGTGAGTTACAAACTTTTGATGTATGCTTATAGAGTGCTCTTGTTTGATTCGTTAGATCATCCGGAGTGCGAAGCTTGTTACCTAGAGTCACTCGAGTACGAGGATCGTCAGCAAGGCAAGTCACTTTGACCATGTATACCTATGTTTTATTGCATTAGTTCTTCCATCACCCCAATTGCATGCAAAGTAGGTAAATTGGAAACTTGGTTACTTGTTGTAGTATCATGTGGTAGGTACCCCTCAACCCTTTGACACATTGGCCCCGGGGAAACGTTGTTTTACATGTTGCTATGCTATCAGTAGACGGGGTTGGTTGTGTGATTCATGAGAGTTGAGAGATAATTTCAAGACCTACATGATGATCAAGTCTTCAAGACTTCAAGTTTTCAACTTACCTCTGGGTGGATGATGGTTGAACGGCGCCTTGGAGAAACCAGTGGTTAGCCTAGATGATGCTGGAGATGTGCCAGTATTCATGCGGAAAGGTCCACCCAGGCACAAAGAGATGGATGGATGCTTCAAGACCCAAGGCTTACCTGCACAGCCACAAGTCATTATGGGCTCTGGCTTGGTTGGATATCGTGGTGACCCTGGACAGGCGGTGCTACGAGATGTAGAAGAACGGTAGGAAAGGATGGGCACCGATAGAGTCGCAGGGAAACCCTTTAGAAGACCATGTTCTGGTCATCCGTTTCTCAAACACGCTGAAGTGCGAGAAATCAAACGGAGGCGACCAAATCTTGTGGGGAACGTGTGCAAAACTCTGCAGAGTACCCAAACCTAATCGATTAGCCGTGTCCACGGTCATGGACAGTTTGAGCCAAAGGAACTGAAACTATCTGGAACTCTCAACACAATTAATTATATTGATGTGGGTTATTAATGACAACTTGGGTATGAGAATTGGTTGGTGGAACCATCTCATTAATCAACCAACATTGTAGTAATTATGCCTTTGCCCTCTCTTGTTGTAGGAAAAATTGGCTTTATGCAAAAACTTACTACCCCACCTGCCATATTTTGCATATAGACTAGATGATTACTTTACCCCCCTCTCTTGTGACTTTGTCGGCATATTCAATATGCTGACCTATACGGCTGCAACGTATCATGTTGCAGAGTACTTTTCCGACCAGGAGTGAGGATACGCTCTACGCTCGGTGAGATGCCCTTGGAGTCAGATGGACTCATCTACCTTCGATGCTTCCGCAAGATTAGTTATTATCATGAGTTGGCCTTTAGCCACTTTATTGTAGTTTTTATTGTAATAAAGAACTCGATATGAGATTTTTCGATTAATAAAGCTGTGTGAGTTCACTTTGATATATACATTGATGTACCGTGTGTGTACCGGCATGATCTTGGGATGGTACAGAAACACCGGAGATTCGACCTTTAAGGTCGGGTCACTACATGAGTAATCTCATCGAAGGCTTGCTACACGGTGATGGGTTGGATGAGATTTATCATGTAATCGAGTTAGTTTTGTTAGGGTTTGATCCCTAGTATCCACCATGTTCTGAGATTGATGTTGCTATGACTTTGCTATGCTTAATGCTTGTCACTAGGGCCCGAGTGCCATGATTTCAGATCTGAACCTATTATGTTTTCATGAATATATATCTGTTCTTGATCCAATCTTGCAAGTTGTAGACACCTATTACGAGTTATGATCCGCATCCCCTAGGGTGACAATAACTGGGATTCTTTCCAGTGAATACAGTAGTTTGAGGAGTTCATGTATTCACTAAGTGCTAATGCTTTGGTCCGGTTCTCTATTAAAAGGAGGCCTTAATATCGCTTAGTTTCCAATAGGACTCCGCTGCCACGGGAGGGTAGGACAAAAGATGTCATGCAAGTTCTTTTCCATAAGCACGTATGACTATATATGGAATACATGCCTACATTACATTGATGAATTGGAGCTAGTTCTGTGTCACCCTATGTTATAACCGTTGCATGATGAATGCCATACGACATAATTATCCATCACTGATCCATTGCCTACAAGCTTTCGATATATTGATCTTTGCTAAGTTACTTTTCTGTTGCTATTTTTACAAATACTACAAAACTGCTACTATCAGTTTTGCCAACGTTACCGTTACTTCCATACTACTTTGCTGCAGATATTAAGTCTTTCAGGTGTGGTTGAATTGACAACTCAGCTGCTAATACTCGAGAATATTCTTTGGCTCCCCTTGTGTCGAATCAATAAATTGGGGTTGAATACTCTACCCTCGAAAACTGTTGCAATCCCCTATACTTGTGGGTTATGACACTCCATACTTATCACTTCCACCTTTGGAAATTGCTACGATGAATCCTTGCACTTGGGGATTATCAAACCTATCATTGGATAACAATATAAAACATAAAGCACCATGTTAAAGTAAAGATTACAGTGAGACTCCCCTCCTTCTTCGTCGCTTGGCTTTCCCCCAAGATGGGAGAAGGATCCCCCTCGTCCTTGGCCTCTGTGGCTCCATAGGGCGAGAGACCCTCCGAGATTGGATCTCTCTGTTGGAAATATGCCCTAGAGGCAATAATAAATTGGGTATTATTATATTTCCTTGTTCATGATAATCGTTTATTATCCATTCTATAATTGTATTGATTGGAAACTCAAATACATGTGTGGGTACATAGACAACACTGTGTCCCTAGTATGCCTCTAGTTAACTAGTTCGTTGATCAAAGATGGTCAAGGTTTCCTAGCCGTAGACACGAGATGCCATTTGATAATGGAACCACATCATTAGGAGAATGATGTAATGGACAAGACCCAAACTATAAACATAACATATGATTGTGTTAGTTTATTGCTATAGTTTTCTGCATGTCAAGTATTTGTTCCTATGACCATGAGATCATGCAACTCACTGACACCGGAGGAATACCTTGTGTGTATCAAATGTCACAACGTAATCGGGTGACTATAAAGATGCTCTACAGGTATCTCCGAGGGTGTCTGTTAAGTGGGCATGGATCAAGACTGGGATTGGTTACTCCGTGTGATGGAGAGGTATCTCAGGGCCCACTCAGTAATACAACATCACAATAAGCCTTGCAAGCAATTGACTAAGTGTTAGACACGGGATGTTGTATTATGGAACGAGTAAAGAGACTTGCTGGTAATGAGATTGAACTAGGTATAGAGATACCGACGATTGAATCTCGAGCAAGTAACATACCGAAGAACAAAGGGAACAACATACGGGATTAACTGAATCCTTGACATAGAGGTTCAACCGATAAAGATCTTCGTAGAATATGTAGGAACCAATATGGGCATCCAGGTCCCGCTATTGGTTATTGACCATGGAGGTGTCTCGGTCATGTCTACATAGTTCTCGAACTCTCAGGGTCGGCACACTTAAAGTTTAGTGACGTTTCGGTATAGTAGAGTTAGGTATGGTGGTGACCGAAGTTTGTTCGGAGTCCCGGATGAGATCATGGACGTCACGAGGAGCTCCGGAATGGTCCGTAGGTAAAGATTAATACTCCCTTCGTTCCTTGATATAAGGTGTATAGATTTTTGAGAAAAAAAATCCAAAATATAAGGTGTATTGCGTTGCACCACTCGTTTGGATATTTATTTTAGGGATTTGATTGCATTTCCTTATATCAGGCAAGCTCCTCTATTTTCTGATGTCAATTAGTTAGGTGTAATCTCGCCCAAAACTTGTGAAATTTTCCCTTAATGTGCTTTCTTTGATTTTCGTGCCAAAAACTATACACCTTATATTTAGGAACGGAGGTAGTATATAGGAAGTCTTGTTTTGGTAACCAGAAAAGTTTTGGGTACTTCAGTAGTGTACCGGGAGTGCCAGGAGGGTACCGGGGCCCATCAGGATGGGTATCTCAACCCAAAGGACCTCATGGGCTGTGGGAGGAGTCAAACCAGCCCCTAGTTGGCTGGCCAAACCCCTCACCAAGGCCCATGTGGCTAGGGGTGGGAAAAACCCAAAGGTGGAAAAGGTGGAACGGGTTTCCAAGTGGAGAGGAGGAATCCTACTCCTAGTAGGATTGGAGTAGGACTCCACCTCCAATTTCGGCCAACCCTTAAGGGTTTGAGGCTGCCTCCTCGCCTCCCTCCTTCCTATATATACTAGAGTATTTAGAGGGGAGAGTTAAGCCTAATTGCCACATGCTCCCTCTACTTCCTCTAGATCGTTTTCTCCTTTAGTCTAGTTTCGGTGGTGCTTAGGCGAAGCCCTGCCGGAATTGTTCCACTACCACCGCCGCTGCGACGTCGCGCTGCCGGAGAACTCATCTACCTCTCCGCCCCTCTTGCTGGATTAATAAGGTGGAGATAGTCATCAAGCTGTACGTGTGCTGAACGCGGAGGTGCCGTCCGTTCGGCGGTAGATCGGAAGGACCGCGATCAGGATCACGAGACGATTCATGGTTTGATCGCGGTACAGATCGTGATTGGATCGCGAGAAGGATCATGATGGGATCGCGAGACGCTCGGCAATTTGGATCGCGAAGACGTTTGACTACATCAACCGTGTTTCTTAACGCTTCCCGCTTAGCAATCTACAAGGGTATGTAGATCCACTCTCCCTCTCATAGATGCTTATCACCATGGATAAATCTTGCGTGTGCGTAGGAATTTTTTTGTTTCCCATGCAACGTTCCCCAACACTCTCTTCTCTTGTTTCTTTCTAGTTCGGTGTTGTTTTTGCGACCGAGCGATGTTTCTTAAATATTTAGAGATCGGTAACTCGATCGCGCTGGTTTTTTACACAATTTTTATGAAAAGTAGCTTCCTTGCGGTAGAAGAAGGGCTCCAACTGACCTACGCAACCTCCACATGGCCACCTGTCATGAACCGGTCTCTAAGAGGGCTCCGAATCTCTGCGCTTACTATGTTAGTCCCTGGATCAATAGTTGAAATGCCCAGTCGATGATGAGATACCAAGAATACATCACATATCATAGTACTACATTGAAGATCCAGTGCTTTACAATACACACGTGCTTAGCTCATGGGCTAGCTTTATGATACAATCATGCAACAAAGATAATATTCTAGTATTGTGGCATCCATCAACTCACAGGCAAGAGTTGAGTATAGCATCATAACCCTACTTCATACCATCCCTTCGAAAAGGTAAACATGCAACATGATATGTTGCAGCCACAAGGGTCAATGCATTGGTTGTATTGGCAACATTCACCAGGATTGGCTTTGTGGAACTTAAACATGCAAATATGGTGTGGCTTGTTTTCTTTTGGGCAAAAATAGTTTTCCCCTACCTTTGTAATAGTGGACTATTCTAATAGTAATATGGCACTTTCGGTGCATTCCGATCGTAGTCATCAGCATTTGAGCGTCTGGACTCCCATGACACTCCAGTCATCCCAAGTCTTTCACCAGAGACCCTGGTTCACACCCAATCCTTTGAGATCGGCGCCACAACTCCCTATTGGTTAAACTCATTGCTTTAAAAGAAGAGGTGAGGATATCAAGCTAGCAATTCTCTGATGAGTTCCTCAAAAGTTGTCTGTAACCCGGGACACGGCTAATCAAGATGAGTTTTACACACTCTACAGAGATATGTGTACCTTGTCCCTAGTTCCCGATCACCCCTTCCTGCTACTGAACTTCACTTGTGAAGTAGCTAGGTAGATAAGGATGAGACTTTTGGGATGTGGTCGCCCTCTCAGAAATGATAGACCCAATCCAACCTACATGCAAATGTTACATCCGCTGGTCTGCCGTAGGAGGTTTGCCACAACTTACTTGGTCCCAACAGAGCCCGTATTTTCTCAGGTCACACGTGGACGCTACTCAACTTTGAACTCGTAAAATCCCTTTGAGTCTGGATGGTCATCCACAAAACACACGGCCACCAAAGAAATACTGAAGCATCGCTTATGTGCTTCATTATTAAGTAGTAGTTAAGTAGTCAACCATGAGGTTGTATGGTGGAATAATAATTGGTTTTCCCAATCCATGTATAATATCTAAGAAACTACTCGTGGGTTACAAGGCTAGAGTATAGTGGACATACAGTCATTCTACTAGGTTTTGTCAAGCACAAAGAAAAATCCTATAGGGAATTCCTAGTTGAAAACCACTACAACGCAAGAAAACATAGGTTATGATCAGGGTTCCACCTGCCTGGTATTGACGATTCTTCAATCTTACAATCTTGATCAAGTTACTCATTGCTCTCCATAAGAATCTATCATAAGTAAAGAGTAATCATGAGTAATCTTACAAACAACAAGTGTTGTTCATGGTGTTAGTGTCATTGTGTAACAGCCAAGATGCGATCCTATCCTTATTTTGGCTCGAGGGCCTCGACAGGGATAGAAGCGCATCTTGTCATTTCGCAAGAATGGATATCATTACAAGTACATGTAAAGAAGAGATGAGTATATGGAATTGGCTTACACTCGCCACAAGCTAAATCATGATCACATCAACACAATAACACATTCAATCATCATACATAAGAGCAGGGTCTGACTACGGACAAAATCAAACAATAAAATGACATCCATCCTTGCTATCCCAGGCTGCCGGCCTGGAACCCATCCTAGATCGATGAACAAGAAGAAGAATAAATCCAAATCAAACAAGCATCACACTCACGTCAAATCATCGCATTACCTGTACCTGCAACTGTTTTTGTAGTAATCTGTGAGCCACATGGACTTGGCAATCTCATTTCCAAGGGTATCAAGACTAGCAAAGCTTGATGGGTGAGGTATGGCTAAGTGGTGAGGCTGCAACAAGCACTAAGAATTTATTTGAGTGGCTAACTTACGAGTACCGAAAAATAAGAAGGGTGGTCTACGCATAACGTACGTGAACTAGTAATGATCGCTAGGTGATCTTGAACACCTACTTATGGTCAAACATAACCCCACCATGTTCTCTCTCGGTTAAAAACTCACGAGTAGAGACAGTCACAGTTATGCACACGTTTGGTGTATTTTATTTGAATTTACTTCAAGTTTTCTATGACCGGATGTTAACAAATTTCTAAGTTAGCACATAACCGCGTCCACGGCTTCTCGAAAAGCTTTAACTCTACACGGGTGCTCCACCTCATCCATCACAAACTAGCCACACGCTGTGTGGAAACCCTCAACCAGGGAATAGCCCGAAGTATCCTCAGAATTCTGGTGGAAACCTCAACCTCGAGATAGCTCAAAGTACCTTAGAATCCCGTGCACAAGACGTTCGAGAAAGGTAAAAAAAATCCAGCAAGACCGCCCGACGTGTCAACGAACCCGATAGGAGCCGCGTATCTCATTCTCAGGACATGACCGAATGGGAAAGCCTACGACTAAAATCAAACCACGAGTTTGCCCGCATTGGCCCCGCAGTCTACCTGTCTTGAACCAACACTCATGAGGAGCACTGGCCCGGGTTGCTGATTAAATTATCCATGGGTTCATGATGCCCTATGCTCATTTATTAGTTATTAGGCAAATGTAGTACCAATGTTGGGCCTTGCCAGAAGAGTTTTATCTCAAGACAAAAATCGGGGGTCCCCATAACAACCCCAAGCATGTTAGGAGCGCTCAATATGGAACATAACACCGGTACACAAGTAACTAGGGTTGAAAAAGTGGAACAAAACACCAAGAAAAAGGCCAAGCCTTCCACCTTTTACCAGGTGTATATGTGCATTAAATTAAATAGCAATAATATTGTGATATCAAAAGATATCCATGTTGTCACACGGAAGCGATTTGCACCTACAACTAACAACGCAATAAGAAGGGCTGAGCAAGCGGTAACATAGCCAAACAATGGTTTGTTGGGATGTGGAGGGGTTAGAGGCTTTTCATGGCAATGTTGGGAGGCTTGACATACAAGTGGTAGGTAACGAGACATAACGATAGAAGCGATACAACTAGCATGGCAATGATAGTAGTGGTATCCAGGGAAATGGCCATCTTGCTCGAGATCCCGCTTGGAAGAAGAACGAATCCATGAAGTAGACGAATGGGCATAGTCGAACGAATCCTCACACTCCGAATGCTCTTGGAACTCTTTTGAGAAGAAGCAATCCGGAAACAACAATCAACACATGATAAAATCCACAACATATGCATGGCATGATGCACAAACAATATGATGCATGTTCATACAATTATGCAAGGCATGTCAAGCACAACAATCAACTACTACACATTAAGTGAAGTTCAATATGCAACGAGTTGCATATTGACGAAACTCCACACTTGAATTACTTAGTTCAATCCCATTTAGGTACACAACATTATTAAATGTTGTGAAACATGTCAAGAGGTGAAGCATAAATGAACTATATATCCAGGCATCTTAAGTGAGGTCGGGAACAACATATAACACTTCCGAAATGACCCCATATGCAAATTATGGTTTTGAAACGGATCTGAACTAATCATATTTAATATTTATTAGACAGCAAAAAAGGTGCACCATGTCATTCTACACGTTTTTCTAGTCAAGTTGCATATATGGATCATCTAAAATGGATCTAAGGTCTAAAAGATATGACAAACGACAACCAAAAACTTTCCGAATCATGGATGCAGCAAGATATTATGAAACTACATGAGGTTCTAAGCAAGTTTCATATATGGCATGTTCAAAATAGAGCAACGGTCCAACACATACAACCCATACAAGTGCTAGTCATAATCTCCCCAAAACAACAACATGGCATATTGCAACCCACAAATCAACAAGCTACAACAACCTAAAATGCTCAACAAGGACATGGTGATGTAGCCTACATGATGCACAAGAAATGACCCCATTAGAGCATCATCAAATTATGCGTAGAGACTTGGCTAGCATCCACCCACCATGGCTGATTAAACTAAGCAGTTCTTCAGACTTAGAAAAATTATCATGGTGTAAGGCAGAGCAGATTTATCAGATTGACATGTTTGATAGCAGCATTAACTATGATGCACACCCTGATTATGGAAACAAATGACACAACCTGGTAGACAATAATATGCTTAAAAAGTCTCCATTTGGGCAACAACAAAAGAGTCCTAGATCAATGGCAAATCACATGGCAACAAAATAACAGTTTCGGACATAGTGAAATTTAACCATCTCCTAAAACTGTAGTTTGACTAGGCATGTTGACATGGCAATAATAGTAGCATAGCAAACGTTTATATGCATGGCAGGATACTATCAACAAGTATACATGACACACTTCAAATTATTCCATTGGCACATGTTCAAAGGAGGCATGGTTTGCTTAATATGATGCTCACACAACGAAACTTAACCTTAACAGATTTCAGTATTAACACGATAGCAACTTGAGAGCTTCAGAAAAACATGTTAATGAAGTCCTACCTATCAACCAGAGGCATGGCATCAAAGTAGACATTTTATAGATCACATATCATGAAGAAACCCCATGCAAAAGAACTACGGATTAGATGCAATCACCCACACAACATTGAATAAAACAACAGATTTTGCAACTACGACGGGATGCACTTTTGCAACACATATTACAGCACCTAGAGCACGGAAATTAGATCAATTTTCATATATCACACTTTTGGATCCGATGAACGGTTTGCAAAATACAATCAACACAAAATACAATATGTTGATATTTTTAGAAAAAAGATAACTTTGTGGAAATTACCGAGTGAGAAAATGGGATAGAGACATCTGGGATCTTGATTGGATCAGGGGATCTAGGGGTCCAGGGACGACCTTGTCCCGCGATGTGGGGACCCCGACTCATAAGTCGTGATCATCGAATGTACGTGCACAATGATCCGAGAGATCAATGCTCATTCAACACACAGAAACTGAATAACAAGAGTCTTACATCCACTACATACCGTTTTACTCGAATCTGGCCCTTAAGGCCTAGTGTTCATAAACTTGCAGCAGAATCTTCAGGGATAGCGTGAACCCATGCCATCTGCCTTCACCCTATAGGCATTCTGACTGGGAAGCGTCCTAGCTCGCATGTTCGTCACCAAGGTATTCTTCATCGTATCCTATTATTTCATGCCTGGCCAATAAAATAACCAGTGGCAAGCCAATGTGTACTTTGAATGTACTAGCAAGCAACCCATGTTCGGAACAAGATTCAACAAAGCATGATATAGCACTAAGTAGGTAATTTTGCAGAAAGCTAATTTTAAGTGCAGTGACATCATCAACTAACATATGTAAGCATGCATCAACAGTTGGTAGATATCCATATGATCAAGTTATAGATATCATCATAAGCAGGGGTTGAACATCTCATGTTCAGTCATGTCATCAAGTCATCTGACTTATATCAAGTGTCACCTCTGTGTCAACCACACACACACACACATCAAGTTTGCGAAAACATCTGGACGTAGTTTAAGAAGGACCTCCAACTGTCCATGACCGTGGACACAACTATTTGAATAGTTTTACACTCTGTAGAGGTTGCACGCTTTACCCACAAGACTCGGGGAACTTCCGTGTCATCCATGACTCGCGGTATATTACATACCCGAGGTAAGCACCCGAACAATGTCTTTCCCCTAGCGATACTAAACAAAGAGTCCACTCGATTTGTACACATCCCACATGATGTACATCACATGTAGCATCCATGCAGGGATCAACGGTGTGCCCGGTGCCTGTGAAGACAGCGCATGATCATCCATACCGACACGACCCCGTATCGAGAGTGTCCACACCACTCCCGCCACTAGTAATGCGGGCTCCATGCTACTACCCACCAAATTAATCAACAAATCCCCTTCCCATATAGGGGTAGAGTGGTCACACATGTAAGGTTGGGATGGTCAACAGACCTTAAATCTAATCCATTTTCGAAAACACACACACTCACACAACTTGCTCCGGTACACCACTTCTTTCTCAAGTGGTTACCCAACTCAACATCATCACCCCCGGGCATTAGTGGCACCCGACGGGGTTTTCGAAAAGTCTTTGAGTCATTTCTTTATTTCCATCACCATGCATCTCCCATCCCACTTGTGTAGCAACTACTAGCAACCTAACTACTCCCACCCGCACAACCCTCATAAGGAGGTAGGGTCATGCACGATGCAAGTATCAACGATAAAAGTATTGGAGGCATCCCACCGAGGGGGAAACACCACATCAACATGATCAAATCATTGAATCTACAAGTGCTAATGACATGCATGAAAGGTTTCTTTGCATGGTCAAAGGGCTGCTTGCCTGGCTTTGCAAAGTCTTTGAGGTCTTCACACGCCTCTTGTCCAACTCCGAGCACTCCATTTATCTCGTCAACTATCATCGGTAAACAACCACAATAAGCAACACAACAAGCAGAAAATAAAAGTGCTCTATAAATAGGAGTTTATTTTTCTTGGACACCTATGGTCATGAGAGAAATAACCAAGGTGGTTTTATTGGATGTGGGTCAAGAGGGAGTTTTGAATGGTGGGAATAGGGGAATTGGTGGTCCTACAAGAAGTCTACAGAAAACCTTTTCATAGAAATGGGTGGATATACCTGACAAATAGGGCCTGATTTTAGAAACATGCAGGAAGTGGTTTCACTGGATTTGGAGTTAGCATGATGTTCCTAGGGATTTTCAAAGTGGGTCACATATGAAGAAATGGCCCAATAATTGACATAGTAGAATAAGTGTAAGAAAAAATTCTCACCACTTTGTGCATGAATTTAGATACACCTAGGAACTTGAATCACCCCATTTGGAGTTAATTTGAAGGCTCTAGGATTTTTGCAATGGGGTTCCTAAGTGTCAAGAATTGAGTTTGAATCTGAAAAGGGCAGAAACTTGTGATGAAAAATTATTGAGGTTGTGCCAAATGGTAGCTGGGATTTGTAGGAGAATATAGAAATTTGATTCATCAAGTTTGGAGCAAAAATGAATTTGCTATGAATATTTTGATCTCTGGAGAAATAAAAAAACAAGAAAAGGAGTATACCGGATGTGCTATAATGCGCCCAGGCCGCTGAATAGGGAGTTGGGCCGGCCCAGTAGCCTAGCCACGCAGCCAGTCGGCCATGTTGATGACACCTTCCCATGGTTACGCTTCCTTTGCAGGAAGGCGTAAACATTTGAAGTCGTATCCACTTAAAACACCGGGCCCCAGCCTCTGTACCGCCTACAGGTGGGGCCCGCACGTCAGGCTCGTATCCCTCCTCCCGCTCAAACAGAGGCAGCGCAGTGGAGGTAGGGCCGAGCGGGCGCCGGTACCATCCCGCTGGTTCCGTCCACCGACGCGCTCGGGGCGACGAGTCGCAGCTCCCTGGGTGGTCTCCACACCTTGGAAGGACTGAGCCCGAGCACAGTATTGACCACGGCAGGGCACGGTGCTAGGTGAGATGGGCAGGGCGCCATGGGCACAGAAGCGAGAGAATTGAGTGGGGGGGGCTCGTGGTGACGCAAGAGAAGCTCCGGGGAGGATCATAGGGGCTGGGAGAGGCCATCATGGCTGAATTTGAGAGGAGGCCGACGAGGGGGCTCCGGCCATGAAGGTTGAAGGAGGGCATGGGATAAGAAAGGGGCCGGTCCAGGAGGTTCGTTGGAGGGAGGGAGAGCCAAGGTTGCCGAGAGGGGGTCGGGGGGGGGGGGGTTGCTCTTATAGCCTAGGCGTTAGCGCACCGTGGACCGAGGACTAGCGAGGTCATGGCCGTCTCTAGCATGCTCAGGGGACCTCTGGCCCATGTTTGTGGCTCTTGTGGACGAGGTCCACATCCAGGGAAGGAAATAGAGGGAGCGAGGGAGGACCAGGTCATCACACATGTGAGCTTGCTCACTGGTGTGCTCGGGCGGTGCCGTGCGCGTTCGAGGAGAGGCCCGCGGAGGGGGACAGAGGAGGGGGACGACCAACTGCCATGTTTAGGACACCGAGGCGGTCTCGGGGGACACGCTAGAGATGCCTGAGGTGGTCGGGGCCCTGGATTGGGGGCTGGCTACAGTGCGGAGGCGCACTGTAGTGCGCTCCAGAGCGTGCATATTGCATGCCATGGCATGCAACACGTGATTTGGGCGTGCCCACCTTGTCCTCTTGTCCTTGGGGGATGTGTAATGCTCCTAGGATGCTCTGGTAGAGGAGTGGGGTAGAAGCAAGAGGAGAGGTGAAAAGAGCTCGCAACTCTACTGTCCAGAGAGGAAATGTGAGGTTTTACCCCACCAATAATTGGTCCATGGCCATGCAAAGCTTACTGGAGGAAAAGCGGGATGAGGGTAAGTTGTGGTAAAAGTTTGAGGGCAAGGGGAATAGTAAAAGTGGTGGAAATAGTAGTTTTTAGAAATGACAAGAAGGTGTTTGATGCAAGTTTGAGCTAGAAAAGTGATTCTCCTTGCCATGAGACTTAACAGGATTTGCTAATAGGTATAATTGAGTTTGATCACCAAGTTGGAACTCATTTGAAGAAGGTTGCCAATGTAAACTTGGTAAACCCTAGAAATGGACAGAAATGGGTTTCTATAGATCTAATCATACTAAGGCATTCTCCTTCATGCTCCACTTGCCGTGGTGGCATAATTTGGTGACTAGAGAATGCCCGAAAAGTTTGGGACCAAATAGGGAAACTTGACAACGCAAACATTCCCAATTTTTGAAATCAGCAGGAAGGGGTTTCAGGGGATTTGGACAAGTGAACCTGTTCCCCTTGATGCACCACTTGGTTTGGATGCATCATTGGAGGATTAGATCATGTCCACAAAGTTTGAGCGTAAGGGGAGACAGTTGGTAATGTAGAGTTGCTCAAATTTGGATCTGGACAGAGAGGATTTTGGGATATTTTGGTGAACTAAAACAATTGGGATTGATATGAAACTTGGCAACATGATCAAATATATCATATGTGACATGGTAGAATTTTCCTGGATTTATTTGAGAATATTTCTTATAGAAATATTTTAAATTCTTGAAATAGGCGGAAATCGTTTTGAAGGGTTTTGTCCAATATTTTGAACATGACCATGTGTTGAAACTCTTATATATGGACAATATATGTTCACTAAGTTTTCCTAATTTTTTGCAAATATTTTTAAAGCATTTAAATAAATTTTTCCCTATAAAAGACCATTTCTAGCCTTAAATAATAAGTGAGTTTCAAATAAAGCATTTGGGGAAAGAGGATCCACCCAATTTGGGGACTTGTAGTGCAAATCTCAAATCAGGGTTTTTTGAAAACCTAATTTAAATAAATGCTTGTTGGACAAAATAATATTTTGTAAAAATATTTTTAAGTCCTATTCACATGGCATGATCACTGGACAAGAGTTGGGATCAAGGAAAGGAGTTCTTGAGGATAGGAGGATGTTTTATGAATTATAGAGCACCAACAAGCAATCGAACAAGCAAGCAAATAACACAAAAGTCAAGCATTCAAATGCACTCAAAAGTTTTAATTGGCCCTAATCTTTGAGTCATGTTAACTTAGTCATGAGGCAAAATACAGGGTGTGACACGCGAGGAGGTTGGTAGGCCGAGGCCATGGCGGGGTGGTAGGAGCTCACCGGAGGCGCGGGAGGACGCAGGAGGTGGGCGGCGACGGCCGGATCCAGACGGACTTGAGGCGACGACGACGGTGAGGGATGAGGCGGCCGGGGCACGACTATGGGGTGGCTGTAGGAGAGGGTTGTCGGGGCGGCGCTTGGGGTGGCGACGACAATACTC
This sequence comes from Hordeum marinum, assembly GCA_022496015.1. Taxonomy (NCBI): domain Eukaryota; kingdom Viridiplantae; phylum Streptophyta; class Magnoliopsida; order Poales; family Poaceae; genus Hordeum; species Hordeum marinum. The sequence continues at coordinate 273,536,712 of CM039675.1, forward strand.
CGGCCACGTGAGGTGGAGCAGAGGGGGCGCGGGTGGCGAGGTCGGCGTGGTCGCTGCCGGCGACGGGGAGGAGGCACGGCTCGGGGCGCGGGAGCTCGGGCGGCTGCTAGCATGCCCGCGGGCTCGCTCGGGCCCGAGCGGGCTCCGGATGGGCCTGGCAGGCCGCGATGGTGGGTAGCCGGCGGGGGTGATGTGGCACTACGGGGTTGGCTGAGGGCGGCGGCGGTTGCTAGCAAGGCGATGCCAAGTGGCGGCGGGGTAGCGACTGGGCGCAGATTTTGAGGAGGAGAGGGGTGGAGGCCATTTGGACGTGGGGAATGCCCATTTATAGGCAGGGAGACTAGGTTAGGGGTTTTTAGGGCGTTTTTCGATCGTGCGATTTCCATCGGACGACCGGATTCGGGTGGAGGGCTAGGGTAGAGGGTAGTGGGCTATGTAGAGTGGTGGTGGGCTAAGAAGAGAGGGAGGTTTGCGGCCCGACATGGAGTTTTGTAAACCGAAAAACGACCGATAAATAAACCGATGATGGTGCCACAACGGTTGACCGTTGAGATATCAAATGACCTCCGATTGCAACAAAATTTTGCAGTTAGTCTACCTACAACAAAACAAGACCAGACACCAAGTTTTGACCCAATCGGAGAATATTTTACACCCACTTTTAAAAACAATATTTTGCAATGCTCGGGTGCGTGCGTGTGTGGTTGGTCAAAACGGTCGACGACACGAACGGAGAGAACCGACAACTACGAAGGGATGTACATTATGAAAAATAGACGACAACGGAGTGTCGATGCTATGCGGATGATGCGAATGATGCGATGATGAATGCAACAACCAAACGAATCACATGATGACAATGGAATAAAACGAGAATCTTTTGGAGCGTCGGTTCTGGGCCATTACAACTCTCCTCCACTAACAAGAGATCTCGACCCAAGATCCTAGAATGAGAAGAGAAAGAGAAATAGGAAAGGAAGAGGTAACTTAGTTGCTTCTTGACAAACCAACGAAACCAACGAATCTTGAAGGTTAGAAAAGATGAAGAATGGCATGAGGAACAAGAAAGAACTTGAAAGCACTCTGGTTGGAAAGAGAAGCAAAACTTGATAAGATGGAAAGAACTTGAAAAGAGGATGCAATACTCCGGTTAAATGGATAAGTGAGGAAAGAACATGATGTTGACAAAACGAGATGATAGATCGAAGAGAGCAATATCACAAAGCCTCCGGTATAAGGAATAGAAACTAGATCATTAGAAAAAAAGAACGGATTAGAAAATGACAATTCCTACCACCTTGAACTGAAAAAGCATCCTTATAAAAAGAAGGACTGAACACTATTGTTGGAAAAACAACAATGAAAGAATAGCTTGTTGTGGGCTTATGGAAACATCTCAAAATTATGAGGTGACAACCTGCCACTGACAAAACAAGGATTGCTTGGGAGCAAAAGAGATGAAAAACTTATTTAACCCAGAAGAGGAGGACAACATTGGATCATTTATAAGCACCATAATTGCCACAATCCTTAGGAAAGACTTTAGGTGATCTAATCCAAGATGACTCCAAGGAATACAAATGGGTTTAAATATCTCATTCTTGACAAATTCTCCTCGAGACTCCTCGTGAATCAACAATGCTATAACATCATCTCAAAAGATAATGAAGAAAGAATTGCTCTTTGAAATGCAAGATAATGAATACTTGAGGTCCTACCACAAGAATCTTGAGAACACTTCGAGAATGAATTACATCTTTAATGAACCACCATGAAGAACCTCCATATACAAAAGGATGATGAAAAGAAATAAAGGTTGAAAAGAATAAGATTATGAATGACCTTGAAAAGATTTAGATGGAGCTTCACGAAGCTGTACTTGAAAAACTTGGAACTCCAAAGAAGAAAAGATGAACAACATAGAATTGAGAATTTGATATCATGAACAACCTCCGGAAAAAGGATTGTAATCACTTGATGAAACAAGAATAAGAATTATGTTATGCTTATCCTTCATCAAGTTAAATTGATCACAAGCAACCTATCTAGCATACTACTTATTCTTCTTGAAAAGACTGGAGAAGAGAAAACAAGCTTGAAGAAGTCTTGAATGACAACACAGGTAAGAATTCACAAACGAATGAGGATACCAAGAAATAATGGAGATGCATGAGAATGAAGAGACAATGATCCTCCTAGCACAAAACTTGAACGTAGTACTGGAATAATTGAGAGACGAATGAAGAGACAACAATTGAGAAGAAATTGAGAATGAAATTTGAAAGCTGAGTACAAAGAAATCTTCTGAAATGATGGCCTTCGGAGGATCGAGAAATGAAAACAACTCTGACATGCTTCTGATATATATGGAAATAAGTACTCGTGATCGAAAAAAATTTGAGAGGATAGCAGGAAGCTGAAACCATGAATCTTCAAGAGAATGGACAAAGATTTAACAGAAACTCTCCTTTGATCTTCAACACTGAGAATGATGATGAGAAACACCACCATGAATTACCGAGACACCCCGGAACCATGAATAGGAAAGGTTGAGCCAATGATGAAATGATTTAGAAGCGATCTTCGAGAAGGAATATGACTGATGAAATTCATTCTTGCATCATATTGAAAAGAACTAGAGGACATCTTCGGAAAGATTAGAAGAGCCAGGTAAGATCCCGAGGAAAACCTGTGGGTTATGGGCCCACTCAAAGAAACCAGGGTTGAAACAATTGATTAGGAAGAGAGATTTTACCAGAACAAATTAAAACTTGATGAGGTGAGGCCCTCGAAATTTAAGAGCATATGAATGGAAATGAAAGTTTTCTGAGATATCTTCCCACTCCGGATAGAACAAAGACAGATGAGTAAACAAGAGACGCTTGGATAAGAACTTCAAACATGAAAATGTTTAACGAATGAAAAGTATATGATGAACACCGAGAGGTTGACTTGAATTCAGCGGGGAAGAATAAGAACGGGAACAAAGGATAAGAGGATAGATATTGAAATTGAAACTCGCGAGAATCTCCACATGAATCACCATATACAATATGGAACAAAAGATAGAGGAAGCATCAATAAGAGGAAGGGCACTTGGATGAGAATTTAATTGAGGAAGAAAAAGGGCGGGAGGGTGGGGAAAAACAAACAAAACTTGGGACAGATGAAAAGAACGCTAGAAGGAAATACATGGATTGATCTTGCAAATATTGAAGAGTATAGAATTATCATGAAGAAAAGCACCTCGGATGGAAATAATTGATATGAAAACTGATTGATCAAAAGGATTGGCACTCCCACATAAATATGAGAACACTTCTTAGAAAAGATATGAGATCACTACTTGACACTGAAGCAACATGAATTACTATAATCCAAAACAAAACAAAGGACGAGGCTTGCAAATTAAGCCGGAAACAAATACATACCTGATGCGGAGCATCCCATGTAGATCCACATGGACCCATCATCAACACCTCAAGCTCCAAGTGGTCCCTTGACGAGAGCCCATGCACGTGCCATAGAACCCAAGGTGACATCTCTCCTTAGTGAATTCCCATGTGATACTTTCGGAACGTGGATCCTACCTCAGAAGAGACAATTTGTGTGCTTCAGTACAAACAAGAAGGAAGAAAGCAAGAGGGACACCAAGAACAAGGAGAGGGATCTGCAATAGCCCAGGAATTAGGGGTACAACTGGTCCACCACCGGTCAACCACCGCTCCCCCAGTACAACCGGTCCACTATCGCCAAGAACCGCTCCAACCGCGGCCAAGTTTCTGTTCTGGTGCGGTTCAAGACCGGTACTACCCTGGATGTTCCGCTTAATGTCTTAGGACCGATACAATCGCTCCAACCTCCGGTACAACCGCCCTGCCTGTGTGCATGAACGGGCCCGAGGCCCATGTATCTCCCTCTCACTTACCCTTTAGTGGCTAGCACTATATATACTCCGTCTCCTCCTCATTTCTAGGGTTAGATAATGTTTGCTCTTGAGCTTAGCTCCATTACTTGACTCTCTTGAGGAGCTTGACCTACTTTGGGAGTAGATCTAAGTGATTCCACGACCCCTCTAGAGGGAAGAACCCTCGTGGATTGAAGGCCCCTCCTCCGGAGTGGGAGATCGCGTACCGCTACTTGTATTGTTGGTTGATTTGGGATCTTGTACCTCTTGTGTTCTTATGGATCTAGTTGATGTGTGATTGAGTTTGCTCTTGAGTGTTTCCTCTCGTTCTTCCCCATGTTCTTCGTGTCTCCCCCCTCCAATTCATGAAAGATCGACCACCGCGGGTCTTGCCCCGTATTATATGGTATCATGAGCCACGTTGATCACGAATTTGGAGTCTCCCCCACCATTTTCTAGCCAATTTTTGCTTTGATTTGACCTAATTTCGAAAATCCCCACAAAAATAGCCATACCAAATTTTCTTGGATTCGTTGGATTTGAGAAGATTTTGTTGACTGTGATGTGTGGATTCATCTATGGACAAGTGGATCTAGCTTTGCACCATCATCCCCATAGTTATATTCCGCAAAATTGACCAAAATTTTCTTCCTACCAAAATTTTTGGACCTACAGTTTCGCTAGGAGCGGTACAACCACCCGTACAAGCGGTACAACCGCTAATCCCCCAGGACGCTCCAGGAGCGGTACAACCGCCCCTCCCAGTTTCAGCCTTGGTTGATTCACTCTTTCGACCATAACTTCCACTCCCGAACTCCGATTTGAGCGTTCTTTGGCTCGTTTTGAAGCTATCGACGTGCCCGAAATCCTCATCTTGGTTTTACCACCATTTTATTCTTCAAACCATTTGCATTTGAGATTTTGAGTCACGAGCCCCGCCACTTCCTAAGGTGTTTCGACTAATTAGGAGTGGTTCTTCATCGACATCGCTGCTTATCATCGCTCTGGATCGTCACCAACCAACTCTTTGTTGACACTACATCGTAAGCAAGGATGGTAACTGCGACGACACTCTTGATTTATACCCTTGCCATTGCATTGTTACCCCTAGCCTATTTACGTTACTTGCCTATCGAGACTAGCCATTGAGTATTGTCGGGCTACATACTCCGCATAGCTACAATTGCATGCATATACATCTTAGTATCATCTCTTGTGTTACAAAGTACCCGCATACATAATTGCTATCTTGGTGTGCATGTACCGCATAGTGACAATCCAAATATCATTGCTAAAGGAAAGAGAAGTGAAGCTTTTAAGCAAGGACAAAAGAGCAATAGCATCGCCAAATTTACATATCATACTTGATCACCGTGGATCACTTGAGCGAGTGACTCGTGCCTCATACATACATAGCAAGTCGGGAATAGGAAGACGACACATTTTGTTTCTTATAGGTTGTGCACAAGTTCGTATCACGCCCATTAGAGCAATCGTGCTAGCGTCTCTCTAGAGTTGTGCAACACGGGTGTTTTCCATGGGTTCCCACATTTTGAGCTCATTTATTGGTTGCACAACCCCACTTTTCTATTTGTGTGTGTGTTTCTGAGTCAACTCATTGGTATTGATTCACATTGTCTTACTTGCGAACTTGCGAATCTATTTCAACTTTATTGCATCATATTCTCGAATTGCTTGAAATTTTGTGCCACCATCCTAACCAAGCTACTCCATAAGCATTACCTTTATAGGTGAGAGAAGGGCAAACTCGATACCAATTCTATGAGTTCCATGATTTCACATTGAGTAATTGATCCTCATTTCAACCTTCGGAACGGTATTTGGTATTGTGTTTTATCATTCTTCCACTTATATCTACTTGAGTAACATGGATAGGAACACTATGATGAACCCAACATTCGAGGAGCACGACGACGCGAACAACTACGTCACCAATCTACAATTTTTCGCTGCACAAAAGGGAATGCGCCAAGCACATGGTGTCATTATAGACCGCATCGAGCACCTCGGCACCAACATACGTGAATCCGAGGAGAGGACGCGGGACTTCATGACAACCCAAATGGACGAGCTCCGTGCCTTGATGGTGAACCATGCATCATCCACTTCTACCCCAACTCGATGGCGCACCGCAAGTCGACACTCCTCCGAGGAATCATCTGACGAGAATCCGCCTCGTCGAGCTCGACCACAACAACGTGACACGTGTTTCCCCTCTCAAGACTCAAGTAACCGTTTCCATGACGGCGAGCCTCAAGGTCGACATCGCGAGCATGACCACCGTCACCAACAAGAGCAAGATGCCTACGAGCAAGATCGCCTACGTCACCCCCATGAGGAAGAACGGCGCCGTGAAGAACAAGCACGAGAGGCACAAAGGGCGCTTCACGATTCAACCCATGCCCGAAAGAACGCAATCGGCTAGCTCACGAGGAACAAGAAGCTCTATGTCGAGAACGCTAAGAAGAAGACACACGTCAAGAGGAGCACCAAGAACACCAACAACGGATGTGATAACGACATCAACTACACCCAAGGCAAGAGAAACAACACATTGATGATCTCGCTTAAAGGCAAGAGCAAGGCCAATGTTAACAAGACAACTATGCTCCTCCATGACAAGGATACCGCAATCACAACAACAATGAGGAAAATCGCTTTGGCAAGCTCAAGTTCACTATGCCCAAGTTCTCCGGAAGCAACGACCCCAAAGACTACCTCTCTTGGGCACTCAAGGTCGACAAAATATTTTGGTTGCGGAACTATGAAGAAGACAAGAAGATTGCCATGGCCTCCCTCGAGTTACAAGATTACATGCTCATTTGGTGGGAACAAGTGATTGAGCAAAGAAGAGAAAGAGGTGACCCTCCAATCACCACTTGGGAACAAATGAAAGATCTCACGAGAGCTCGATTCGTCCCAACACACTATAATCGCGATCTCTTCAAGAAGCTACAACACACTATAAACGTTTTGATTGCTTTGCTTACTCTCCCTTAGTAGGGGCCTCGGGTGGTCTCATTGTGCTATGGAATTTTTATTTTTTTGATGGAGTATTGCTAGACTCGTAATGTTTTGGCCTGATTATTTCCTTCACTTCGAATCATAATTAAGAGAAATAGACTTTGGTGAATGTGTGTGGTCCCTGCCAAGGTGAAGCCAAAGACCTTTCTGTTAGTTGGTTATATAACCCGAATATTCCAGTTGACGAAAACTGGTTACTGCTTGGGGATTTCAATTTATTCGGTCCACCTCAAACAAGAATCTCCCTGGATCTAATGTTAATGACATCTTCATTTTTAATGAGATAATTGGCCACCTAGGTCTCCTTGAGCTGCCCCTTAAAGGAAGATCTTTTACATGGCCCAACATGCAGAATACACCACTACTGGAGCAGTTAGACTGGTTCTTCACCTCTGCTAATTGGATCTCTTGCTATCCACTGTCGCAGGTGTTGCCCCTAGCCAAAACTGCATCAGATCATGTGATATGTGTGGTCGCTATCAACATCACCATCCCTAAGAGCAATCTCTTTCGTTTTGAAAACTATTGGGTTGAGCTCACTAGTTTTCTTCAGTGTGTGGAGAATTTTTGGAAGGTCCCCTCCAGAAAAGGCCATATAACTGTAGTCATTATGGATAAGTTCAAGTTCTTGATGCAGGCACTCAAGAAATGGCAAACAAGATTATCAAGAATTGAGATACTCATAGCTAAATGCGGTGGTTTTGCTGTCTGATAATCTTGAGGAGTTAAGACCTCTGTTTAGGCCTGAGGCAAATTGCAGGGTGATTGTAAAATTGTATTTGGAACACCTGCTTCACTTGCAGTTCCTATACTGGTGGAAACATGCTACCATTAGGAAAATTAAAGTGGGAGAGAAGAACACTAAATTTTTCTATGCTATGGCCACTGAGAGGTATAGAAGGAATTATATTTCCTATCTTAAGTTGAAAGATGGTTTTGTTAGTATTGATCATGAAAAAATTGCTGGAGCTTTTTGGTTAACCTTCAAAGGAAGGATGGGACATTCACAGGGCATCAACCTTGTTTTTGACCTGTCATGTTTGCGGAACAAGGTGGAGGGTCTGTGTAACGACCCGAATCTGATAAGATTCGATGTCTCTATGCTTACTGTGCTAGTCCCTGGATCAATAGCTAGCACACAAAGTACACAATGAAATACCAAGAATAATCCACATGTCATAAGTATTACATCACAGATCCAGAGTACAATTTAATACATAGTAGTTAGCTCGAAGGCTAGCTCAAAATAAAACACAACGGAAAGCATAAAAGACAACTGTGGAGTCCCAACAACACCACTGGAAAAGCTGAGTGTAGTCATCGTAACCCTATGCGCATCACTCACACGTCTTATAAAAATCCTGCAACATAAAGCGTTGCAGCCACAGAGGGGTCAATACTTTGAATGTATTGGCAAATCACACCAAAATTTTTATAACAGACGTACCATATCTATATGCAAGGATATGACAAAGGAAAGGCTTATGGTTTGTTTTTGTAGAAAGCTGATTTTATCTTACTTCTATCTACTAATCAACTATTTAATATTTACTACACTTTAGTTCATTAATTGTTAAACTGGACCGCCTCCAATTTAACCCGCCTATGAGAGCCTCCGAGGATCATAGGTATAACTAAGCCCACTTCACATTTAATTGTATTGAGGTGATAAGATCTTCCAAAGGTTTCAAGTCTAGCTGCTCAAAATTGTCCATAACCGGGGACACGGCTAATCATGATTAGTTTTTACACTCTACAGAGGTTAGTACACTTTACCCACTGGACTCAACCCGAAGATTGAGACGAAGTCTTTCAGAAGCAGTCACCTCCACCCAACGGAGGCCCGTACCAACTATCCCGCTACATCTGCTGGCACATCCGGGTAAGGTTTCCACAACTGATCAACTAAGCCAGAGCCCATAATAGCCAGTGGTCGCACATGGAAGTTACTTGATATGAGACATGTTCAACCTTTTTAAACCTGGGCGGCATTCCCCACCGTTCCTGAGTCATGTAGAGCCTCCCGGAGGATACATACTTGTCGATTGGCCCAACATACCAATCCGCCCAGATGATTCATTAATTAAATATTAATATTGCAGAGCCTCCCGGAGGATAGAATAAAATACATGTTGTTATATTAATCATTACTTAACTTCAATCACAACTTCCATGTGACACACAAAACCCAATCCACGTCTACCATAGCAAGGCTAAGCAATAATTGAAATATAACGATACCCAATATGGCGACAAGGATATCAAGGTCAGACTAAGCATATGGCTATCCTAACTGGGTTTAGCATATCATACCAACATAACAATTCCTACACATGCAATATAATAGTGTGACATAGAACTACATGCATAGAAAATAATAGGATGAAGGATGATCAAAGGTGTAACTTGCCTTATTCCTGGTTCTCATACTCGCACTCTAGACAATAATTTGCCTCGCACTCCAGACAATCTACACGTTTCAAACAACACAACAAATCAATCATCACATTCAAATAACATCAAATAAAACCAACAGCAATAAATCATTTTTTAATTCACACAATAGTAGCATAACAGTAGGTGAAAATCAGCTACAACCTAATAGGATCATAATGCAAAAATAATCACTTGAATTGGATCAACAGTTTGAAAGATGTGGCCTCCAGAAGTTTAAATTCAAATTTAAGCAAATTCAAATTTAAATAGTTCATAAGTTTGAAAAATTTATTCTACAGGATTCTACTAATTATTATGAGTGCACAGGAAAAAGAATCGATGAATTTGGAGTTACGGATCTCAAGATATAGCTAAAAGAAAATTTGATTTGAATCTGCCAAAATGTCTGGAGCTGTTGTTGTGGTCACTGTGGCATCGCCACGTGGCGCACTTTGATTGGCTGGAGTTTGTTCGCTGCCTTGGCTAACCGACGGACGACCGGGTCTTAGAGCATACCGGTTCGGTAATAAAAATAAGAACGACCGATGTAATCTCAGCCGCAGGACGACGATTGGATGGTAGCGGACGGCTCACCAGAGAAAACAGAGGAAGACCTCCAGAGTTGAGGAGGATGACGGCGGCGGCGGCTTGGACGTGGGTCGTGGCGGTCCTCTGATAACTCCCCGGAGACGAAGAGGCTATGGGAGGATGCGGAGTTCTGCGGCGGTGATCTAGGTGGAGTCAGAAGTGACGGGGACGTCCTTTGCCGGCTCCGGTGACGGTGAGAACTCCGGCGCGCTCCGGTGCTCCGTCTCAGCGCTGGGTGGCTCGCTCCACTGCGTGAAATAAGGTCAGGGAGATGGAGGAAACCTAGGAGAAGACCTCAGAGAAGAAGGGAGGCGCTGGGAACCCCGGGTGGCGCTCGAATTGACGGCGAAACCTACTGTTGGCAGCGGACTCCGGCGAGATCGGGACGGAGCTCTAGGGCACGAGGGACTCCATTTTTGTGAAAAATCGGACGAGGGAAGGAGTTGGAATACTTATAAGGATTTGGGAGTGCAAGAGGGACAATGAATCGATCAAATCGACCATGGATTTGGTTCGGGAACATTGGAGCTCTCGTGCGTGAGGAGGAGACCGCCTCGAGCTCGGGGATGACACGCGGGCCAGGGTGGTCAGTGGCTATGAGAGAAAAAAACAAAGAGAAGGAGAGATCTGCGGGGCTGGGCTCTGCTTGCTGCGAAAATGGGCCGGCCTGTTGCTACTGCTGCTGCGCGCGGGCGAGGGATAGAGATGGGCCAGATCAGTTGAGTTTTGGATTAGGAATAGGTTTTCCTATTTATAAGTTTACAAAAACTGAGTTTGGCTCAAAACCAATGATAAAAGTCATTTAGAAATAATAGCAGAACTTTTTCAAAGGTACAAATACAAATATAGGAAACAATGAACATTTTTAAAGACCAAAATCTAAATACAATAAATATAATATTTTTATAAAAATATTTTTGGGGTTTATAAACGTTCCGCAAAACACTTTTGAACTCCAGATAAAAAAACAAATAATAATTTAAAGAACTTACAACAAAACTGCATTGAAGGAGTCATATTTCCTTCGCTCATAATATATTGGTTTTGAGTTGGATTTGTTTCTAAATAATATAAAAAGTTCAAATGGAACCATATCCAACTATTAAACAGATTTATAATTTGAGGAAGTCATCTCATCCTCTCTCATATTTGAATTGGAAATATTTTGAGTATCCTCAAACCCCAAATAAGATGCAAATGAAAAATTGGGTAAGTCATGTTATTCCCTCTCATTTGGTTATTCAATAAACTCCAAAAGTTTAAATCCTAGTCAAATTAGCTAAGACCAATCAACACAAGCAAGTTTTAAATTACTCCTATTCAAATAACTAACATTCCAAAATTCTAAATTTTGGGATGTTACAGTCTGGAAGACCTTACTGTACCTTTCACAAAGGAAAAGATGGATAGGACTGTCAAGGAAATGCCCATTGATAAGGCTCCAGGCCGTGATGGTTTTAATGGTATGTTCTTTAAAAACTGTTGGCATATCATCTGTGAAGATTTCTATGCACTTGCAAATGCCTTTCATGATGGCTCTGCCCTGCTTGAAAACATGAATTCTTCATATATCACACTGGTTCCCAAGAAGAGCTCACCTGAGCAGGTTGGTGATTTTAGACCAATCTCATTAACTAGGATGGGCTTGAAGTTCCTTTCCAAGATGAGTGCCAATAGGTTTGAGCTACAAATCATGAAGTGCATTCATAAGAACTAGTATGGTTTCATTAAAACCAGGAAAATTCAAGACTATGTGGGTTGGACTTTGGAGTACCTGCACCACTGTCATCAATCCAAGAGGCCAATTGTTATATTGAAGCTGGATTTTGAAAAAGCCTTTGATTCCCTTGAGCATGAATTTCTTTACCAAGTCTTATCGCACAAGGGTTTCTATGATAAATGGATTCTTTGGGTCAAGCAACACCTTTCCACTGGTTCCTCATCTGTTCTGCTAAATGGAGTCCCTGGAAAGAAATTTATGTGTAAGAAGGGGGTCAGACAGGGTGATCCTATGTCCCCACTTCTCTTTGCCATTGTTGCATATTTTCTCTAGACTCTAGTTAATGATATGCTTTTGAAAGGTAAGATTGAGCTCCCAATCCCCTGCCATGATCAGGACTTCCCAATTGTATAGTATGAAGATGACACTCTTATTATCATGCCTGCTGTGGAATCTCAACTGCTGGAACCGAAGGCCATGCTCCTTATGTTCTCTCAATCCACTTGTCTTCACATCAGTTACCACAAACCTGCTATGGTCCCCATCAATGTGAACCATGAGGAGTTGCAGAGACTGGCTGCTTCCCTTGGATGCAAAGTTGGTACCCTATCCTTTACTTACTTGGGTTTGCTTGTTGGTACCACTAAACCAAGGATTGTTGATTTAATGCCTTTGGTAGACAATATGGAAAGGAGACTTTCTGCAAGATCCTCTTTTCTGGCTCAGGGTGGTAGATTGCAATATCTTAATTCTGCTCTGTCTTCAGTCCCAATCTTTTTCCTCTATAGTTTGGAAATACCACCAGGAATTTTGAAGCGGCTAGAGAGAATTCAGAGACAGTGCTTATGGAGAAAAAATGGCCAGGACCAAGCTCCTACCCTTGCTACCTAGAAATTATTGTGTAGGCCAAAGACAAAAGGTGGACTTGGAATTTTAAACTTGGCTGTGCAAAATGATGCACTACTGCTAAAGCATGCTGATAAGTTCTTCAATAAGGCCAATGTGCCTTGGGTTAATCTCATCTGGAGCATATACTATCATGACAGGGTGCCACAAGGTACAACCTTATGTGGGTCCTTCTGGTGGAAAGATATTTGTAAGAAGTTGGACAACTTTAGGGTAGTCACATACATTCAGCAAAACAAAGGGGACACTTTCCTTTTTTGGTCGGATTCTTGATTGTTAGACAACTCCATGATTCCTTGGGCTACCAGGTTTCAGAGATTGTTCTACTTTGCTATTGACCCTTTTGCCACAACTCAGGAGGTTTTCAATGCCTCTGATGACAATGACCTAACTAGATTATTTCATCTGCCATTGTCGGAGAGAGCCTTCACTGAGTTACAAGCTGTTCAGAGTCTACTCTAGCATCTCCCCAGGGATCAGTCAGTAAATGATGTTTGGTTATGGCAAGATGATGGCAAAGGGTATTCAGCCAAGAAGTTTTACTTGCATGTTCACAAACCAATCCCAAGCAACCCACTTCTCCATTGGTTCTAGAAGATTTGTTGTACCATGAAAATCAAAGTGTTTGCATGGATGTTAATCATGGATAGACTGAATACACAAGATATGCTAGAGCACAGACACTCGACTATTTCTGAATCTAATTTGTGTGTCCTCGCCATGCAAGGGTCAAGGAGGATAGGGATCATCTGTTTTTTCACATGCATGTTCAATGATAGAGTTTGGAATTGCCTCCAAATCGAATGGTAGGGGGACTCCATGTGGGACATTTCTATGAGGGCCCGTCGAGATTTTCATCAGCCCTTCTTTAATGAGGTGGTCTTCACTGCCTGCTGGAACATCTGGACTACTAGGAATGCTAAGGTTTTTAGAAATGAGTGCCCTAGTTTCAACAGGTGGAAGTGTAATTTTAAGCATGCCATTTCTTTACTAGCCCATAGAATTAAGGCTAGCTTTAGGGATGACCTATTAAAGTGGGTATCCTTTCTACCCCCCTGAGGTTAGTGTTTTAGTCACCTCCCCCTCTCCTCTCCTTTAGATTAGATCCTGTAAATTGCAATCTGTGTTATGAAATAAAAGAAAAACTATGGGGTGTTTTACCCTACAGTAGCCAGTAAAAAAAACTACTCAAACAAGGCACCAAGTCAGTGGAAGAGTACTACCAAGAGATGGAGATAGCCATGATAAGAGCCAATGTGAAGGAGGAGGATGAGAAAACTATGCCACGTTTCTTGAATGGTCTCAATTACCAAGTCAAGAAAATTGCATACTTCCAACCCTACTCCACCTTGCTCGAGCTAGTGCAGCAAGACACAAAGGTGGAACGTCAAATTCAAGAGGACTACAAGTACTCAAAGACCTTCTACAAGACCTACGGTGCAAATACCCAAGCTACTCCAAGTATGAATCCTTCTACAAGAACCGCCACGACAAGAGATGACAAGTCAAGCTACAAGGACAAGTCGTCTTCATCATCCCACAATGCCCCTACAAGCAAAACAAGAGCGTCATCCTCTACACCAACACCGGATGTAGTGAAAACAAGCTCCATCAAATGTTTCATGTGCCAAGGCCAAGGCCATAAGATGCATGAGTGTCGCACAAGGCAAACTATAATCTTTCAAGATGGCGGCTCCTATGACTCCATGAGTGAAGATGAGATGGAAGCTTTGGAACAAATGGCCATGCACTGGCAAGTCAATGAAGATGAAGACTCTCAAATCTTTTGTGACAACGATCCGAGCCCCGCTCTCATTGTCTCAAAGGTTTTGACACTTCATCAAAAACAAGACGAGGACCAACGTTGCCACATCTTCCACACCAAGGCCGGTATCCAAGGGAGATCCGTCAAGGTCATCATCAACAAAGGAAGTTGACATAATTTGGCAAGTGAGGAACTTTGCTCCAAGTTGCACTTGACCAAGAAAAAGCATCCTCGACCCTACAAGGTCCAATGGCTAAGTGACTCCGGCACAATACAAGTCGACCACACCGTGAAAGTTTCCTTCAAGATCGGAAATTACGAAGACACCATGGAGTGTGATGTGGTACCCATGTCCGTTTGCCACCTCCTCCTTGGGAGACCTTGGCAATTCGATCGTGGCGCCATACACAACGGGCACACAAATAAATATAGCTTCAAGTTTAAGGGCACCGAATATGTGCTTGGCCCTATGTCTCCAAGTCAAGTGATCGCCGACAAGCAAGCTTCATCCCAGCATGGAGAGAAAAGTGAGAGAGTGATCCACCTCAAAGCGAGTGAGCGCCACAAGCCACAATTGAGAGACTCCATGATGAGGGAAATGAGTGATCTAGTACTATTTTCCACCAAAAGAGATTTGAGGGATGTGAGTGAGAGCCCATAGACCGTCCTTCACTACGTGATAGTGTGTAAGGATGATGGTACCCGACCTAACCCTTCACCACATCTTCCTCTTGTGCTATCTCAATTGTTGCGGGAATTTCAAGATGTTCCCCGACGAGCTACCTCTAGGACTACCACCAAAACGAGGGATCGAACACCGCATCGACCTCATCCCCGGTGCACCGCTTCCCAACAAGGCTCCCTACCGCGTCAACCCCGACGAAACAAAGGAGATACAAAGGCAAGTCCAAAAACTCCTTGATAAAGGGCATGCTCACGAGAGTTTGAGTCCTTGTGCGGTTCCTGATCCTAGTGCCTAAACATGATGGTAGTATGCGCATGTACTCCAATTGCCGCCCTATAAATGCTATCACCATTCGCTATCGTCACCCTATCCCACGCTTAGATGACATGCTAGATGAACTTAGTGGTGCCACTATATTTTCCAAAATAGACTTGAAAAGTGGTTACTACCAAATTCGCATACAAGAGGGTGATGAGTGGAAAACAGCTTTCAAAACTAAATTTGGTCTCTATGAATGGCTAGTGATGCCCATGGGTTTATTCGAAGCATCAGGTACATTCATGCGCATGATGCATCATGTTTTGTGCCGCTACATTGGATATTGTGTTGTGGTCTACTTTGATGACATCCTTGTTTTTAGAAAATCTCTAGAACAACATGCCACACATGTTAGAAACGTTTTGCAAACTCTTCCGAAAGAAAAAAATTATGCTAACATGGACAAATGCATTTTAGGTGCGGAAAAAGTTGTTTTCCTAGGATTTATGGTTTCCTCAAAGGGTGTCCATGTTGACGAGTCTAAGATTGACGCAATTAAAAATTGGCCCACACCAACCAATTTGCAACAAGTGCGTAGCTTCTTAGGACTAGCCGGTTTCTGTCGTCGGTTTGTGAAAGACTTTAGCACCATTGTCACTCCTCTACACGCCTTGAACAAGAAACATGCATCGTTTGTTTGGGGATCATCCCAAGACACCGCTTTCCATGAACTTAAGAATTTGCTTACTCATGCACCTTTGCTTGCCTTGCCTAATTTTGACAAAACTTTTGAAGTGCATTGTGACTCTAGTGGTAATGGCATAGGAGGTGTGTTTATGCAAGAAAAGCGCCCAATTGCGTATTTTAGTGAGAAATTTTCCGGCGCTCAACTCAATTATCCGATCTATGACAAGGAATTGTATGCATTGGTGAGAGTCTTACAAGGTTGGGAACATTATTTGCGACCACATGAATTTGTCATTCATACCGATCATGAAACTCTAAAGTACCAGTACCTCAAGGGTCAAACTAAGTTGAACAAACGTCATGCTAAATGGAGTGAATTTATTGAGTCTTTCCCTTATGTTATCAAATACATTAAGGGCAAATAAAATGTTGTGGCGGATGTTCTTTCCCGCAAATGCATGCTCATTACTCAACTTGAATTGAATGTTGTTGGTTTTGAGCACATAAAAGACTTGTTTGAGCATGATGATTCTTTTGCTATTCCTTATGCCAATTGCAAAGTGAAAACTTGTTGGGAGAACTACTACATGAAAGATGGATATATAATGTGTGGTAACAAACTTTGCATTCCCAAGTCTTCTCTTCGTTTGTTGCTTTTGCAAGAGGCCCATGGTGGAGCACTAATGGGTTACTTTGGACGCGAAAAGACATATGCCACCTTCTCTGACAAGTTCTATTGGCCAAAGATGCTTCGTGATGTTGCACGTTTCACCAACTGATGCTCTACATGCCACAAAGCTAAGTCAAAAGCTCAATCCCATGGTCTTTACATGCCTCTTCCTATTCCGTCCCAACCTTGGGAGGATATTAGCATGGATTTTGTGCTTGGGTTGCCACGATCAAAAAATGGCCATGATTCCATTTTTGTTGTTGCGGATCGTTTTTCGAAAAGGCTCATTTCATTTCTTGCCACAAGATCAATCATGCGTTAAATATTGCCAATCTATTTTGTAGGGACATCTTGTGCCTACACAAAGTACCAAAGACCATTGTCTCGGATCGCGACATCAAGTTCTTGAGCTACTTTTGGAAGACACTTTGCGCCAAGCTCAGCATGAAGTTACTCTTCTCTTCGGCCTACCATCCACAAATCGATGGCCAAACGAATATGACGAATCAGACACTTGGAACTCTCCTCTGTGTGTTGAAAAAGAAGAACATAAAGGAACGGGTAGATTGCCTCCCCATCGCCGAGTACGCCTACAACCGTTCACGACACTGTACCACCAACAAGTCTCCCTTTGAGGTGGTCTATGGCTTCAACCCATTGTACGAATTGGACATTCTTCCACTACTAGTACAAGAACACATCAATATGGATGCAAGTGAAAGGGAAAGCTACATCAAGAAAATGCACCAAGATACAAGGACCACCATCGAGCACCAAGTGTAACGCATCACCACCAAGCGCGACACCAACAAACACCCCATGGTGTTCGAACCCGGTGACCTTGTGTGGATACATCTCCAGAAGGAACGCTTTCCCAATGAACACAAGTCCAAGCTACTACCTCATGCCGATGGCCCATTCAAGGTGTTGGAGCGCTACAACAACAATGCCTACAAGATCGACATTCCACATGACAAGTACAACATGAGCGACACGTTCAACGTCGCAGACCTCTCCCCTTTCCATGGTGATGAAGATCTTGATCCAAGGTTGGATCCCTTGCAAGGGGGGGAAGATGATGTGGAGCATCCCATGTACACCCCCATGGATCCATCATCAACACCTCAAGCTCCAAGTGGTCCCTTGACGAGAGCCCGCGCACGTGCCATAGAATCCGAGGTGACATCTCTCCTTAGTGAATTCCCGTGTGATACTTTTGGAACGTGGATCATACCTCAAGAAGAGACACTTTGTGTGCTTAGGTACCAAGAAGAAGGAAGGAAGCAAGAGGGACACCAAGAACAAGGAGAGGGATTTGCAATATCCTAGGAATTAGGGGTACAACCGGTCCACCACCGGTCAACCACCGCTCCGCCGGTACAACCGGTCCACTACCACGAACAACCGCTCCAACCGCGGCCAAGTTTTGTTCTGGTGTGGTTCAAGACTGCTACTACTCCGGATGTTCCACTTAATGTCTCAAGACTGGTACAACTGGTCCAACCTCCGGTAAAACCACCCTGCCTGCACGCATGGACGGGCCCGAGGCCCATGTATCTCCGTCTCACTTACCCTTTCATGGCTAGCATTATATATACTCCATCTCCTCCTCATTTATAGGGTTAGCTAATGTTTGCTCTTGAGCTTAGCTCCATTACTTGACTCTCTTGAGGAGCTTGACCTCCTTTGGGAGTAGATCCAAGTGATGCCAAGGCCCCTCTAGAGGGAAGATCCCTCGTTGATTCAAGGCCCCTCCTCCGGAGTGGGAGATCGCGCACCGCTACTTGTATCGTTGGTTGATTTGGGACCTTGTACCTCTTGTGTTGTTATGGATCTAGTTGATGTGTGATTGAGTTTGCTTTTGAGTGTGTCCTCTCGTTCTTCCTCGTGTTCCTCATGTCTTCCCCCTCCAATTCGTGAAAGATCGACCACCGCGGGTCTTGCCCTTTATCAATACCACATTATGCGTTTGTTGGAGGGAAATCCTAGGTATCTACTTTAATTCCCACCTAAGAACTCCCAAAATCTTTTTGGTTATGCAATCTAGTCCAACGGATACACAGAGTAATTACGTAATAAATCACTCAACTCCTAGCAATAATATGATGACCCACAAGTATAGGGGAACTATCATAGTCCTTTCGATAAGTAAGAATGTCAAACCCAACGAGGAGCAGAAGGAAATGACAAGCGGTTTTTAGTAAGGTATTCTCCGTAAGCACTGAAATTATCGGTAATAGGTAGTTTTGTGATAAGGTAATTTGTAACAGGTAACAAGTAACAAGTGTAGTAAAGCTGCAGCAAGGTAGCCCAATCGTTTTTGTAGCAAAGGATATGCCTGGACAAACTCTTATATAAAGTGAAGCGCTCCCTAGGACACGTGGGAATTTCTGTCAAGCTCGTTTTCATCATGCTCATTTGATTCGCGTTCATTATTTTGATAATTTGATATGTGGGTGGACCGGTGCTTGGGTGCTGCCCTTACTTGGACAAACCTCCCACTTATGATTAACCTCTCTCGCAAGCATCCACAACTACAAAAGAAGAATTAAGATAAATCTAACCATAGCATGAAACATATGGATCCAAATCAGCCCCTTACGAAGCAACACATAAACTAGGGTTTAAGCTTCTGTCACTCTAGCAACCCATCATCTACTTATTACTTCCCAATGCCTTCCCCTAGGCCCAAATAATGGTGAAGTGTTATGTAGTCGACGTTCACATAACACCACTAGAGGATAGACAACATACATCTCATCAAAATATTGAACGAATACCAAATTCACATGATTACTTATAACGAGACTTATCCCATGTCCTCAGGAACAAATGTAACTACTCACAAAGCATATTCATGTTCATGATTAGAGGAGTATTAATTATCATTAAGGATCTGAACAAATGATCTTCCACCAAGTAATCCAACTAGCATCAACTATAATGAGTAATCAACACTACTAGCAACCCACAGGTATCAATCTGAGGTTTGAGACAAAGATCGGATACAAGAGATGAACTAGGGTTTGGAGAGGAGATGGTGATGGTGAAGATATTGATGGAGAATGACCCCCTCTCGATGAGAGGATCGTTAGTGATGACAATGGCTTTGATTTCCCCCTCCGGGAGGGAAGTTTCCCTGGCAGAACAGCTCCGCCGGAGCTCTAGATTGGTTCTGCCCAAGTTCCGCCTCGAGATGGTGGTGCTTCGTCCCGAAAGGTCTCTCTTGATTTTTTCCAGGTCAAAGCCCTTCATATAGTAGAAGATGGGCACCGGAGACCTGCCAGGGGGCCCACAAGCCACCTAGGTGTGGCTAGGGGGGTAGGTCGTGCCTAGCAGGCTTGTGACATCCTGGTGGGTCCCCTCTGGTATTTGTTTCACCCAATATGTTTTATATATTCCAAAATAATTCTCCGTAACTTTTTAGGACTTTTGGAGTTGTGCAGAATAGGTCTCTCATATTTGCTCCTTTTCCAGTCTAGAATTCCAGCTGCCGGCATTCTCCCTCTTCATGTAAACCTTGTAAAATAGGAGAGAAAAGGCATAAGTATTGTACCATAATGTGTAATAACAGTCCATAATGCAATAAATATCAATATAAAAGCATGATGCAAAATGGATGTGTCAACTCCCCCAAGCTTAGACCTTGCTTGTCCTCAAGCGAAAGCCGAGATCGATAAATATGTCAACAAGTTTAGAGATAGAGGTGTCGATAAAATGAAATATGGACATGAGGGCATCATGATCATCTTTAGAACATAAATACTTATTGATACATAATTTCTTATACTAGAGTAACAATTCATTCACAGGATAAAGTGTGAACCAAGAACTCTATTGAGAACCAACAAACTATGCTCTGAGCCATTGAAGAAATTTGTAATTTATCATAACATCGGAAAGAGTCAATATAAGAGCTTGTAAAGCAAATCCACATACTCAATCATCTTTTAGTCTTTCATAATTGCTAACAGTCACGCGGTACTCATGAGGTCAAAGATTCAATTGGGCACAGAGAAAGATAGGGGCTTATAGTTTTGCCACCCAGCTATTTACTTCCAGGGTAATGTCAATAGAAATAACTCATGATCACTCACATCCAAGTGGATATATGTGTCTAGATCATTCCTCAACACATTTGCCAAGCGAAAAAGGCAAAATATAGGAAGCGATGAAGATCACCATGACTCTTGCATAAAGGTAAGTACTTAAGAAGTAAAAGTAACAAATATGACCTTCGTAGAGGGAAGCAGAGGCTGGCATGTGCTTTTTGTTTTTGTATGTGTAAACCCTTAATGCAAAGGAACGCCGCGTTGTATTGCCCTTTGTGATAGCAACATTTATTATGCAATCCGTCGCTTTTGTTTCTTTACTATCACAAGTTCGCAAAACGCTTATTTTCCCTTACAATAAAGGATTATCCATATTTAGGAGCAATTCTTAGTGCTTTTTTGCACCGATGACAACTTACTTGAAGGATCTTACTCAATTCATAGGTAGGTATGGTGGACTCTCATGGAAAAACTGGGTCGAGGGTGTTTGGATGCACAACTAGTATCTCTATGGTGCGGAAGTTTTGGGCTAGCATGAGGTGGAAGCAAGCACTACATGTTGGTGGATCTATAACCATATAACTTCTATTCAGTGATAAGCAATCATAACCCATTATGTTGTCTTCCTTGACCAAAATCAACTTCTTAGCATATAATATTTTAATGAGTGCTCACAATCATAAAAGATGTCCAAGATAATATATTTATATGTGCACCTCTCTTCCTTTATTACTTCCTATTAATTGAACCAATGACCAATCACTATGTTTATCAATTCCCAACAAATTTCAATCGACATACTTCTTATATGTGAAGTCATCACTCCCCATAAGATCATCATATATACTCTTTGCTTTTATTCTATTCTCCTTTTATTAACCCCTTTTTCTCCAAGGTGATAACAACAAGCAAAGCCCTCACATCAAAACTACTTTTTATTATATAACTCTCGGACTCACTTACATAAGGGGAATATAAAGCAAAACTCAAATCTAGACCACACTAAAAACTTTATTCTACTAGATCAAGATATAACCAAAACGATTGAACTAAGAAAAACGAGAAAAGTAAAAGATGTGATGGTGATACGATACCGGGGCACCTCCCCAAGCTTGGCACAAGCCAAGGGGAGTGCCCATACCCATGTGTTTAGATGTCCTTCTTCGTAGGTGATGGTGGTGGAGAAGGATTTTCAAGCCTGTTCAGTTTCCTCTTAAGCATAAAATTATGTTCCCTCAGATCGTCGATTTCTTGCTCGAGCTTCAATATCTCGTGACATAATTCTTTCTTGCTCTCATGCAGAAAATGAGAAGGGATAAATAAAACCTTGGGTTTTCGCCTTGTGTTTGAGAGGCTTGATTTCCTGAACTCCACGTGCATATCTCCTAGTTGACGCAGAGGGATCTCTTCTTCATTCGAGCTTTCTTCCTCATACTTGCCTTCTTGTTCCTCCTTCGAGAATAATCCATAAGGATCTAGGTCCCCATAGAGCTTGGGATTGGCAAGGTAATGTGATATATAGCTCTCCCCATTGGACTCTATGGATGACATCTTGCTCTAAATTTGCTGCGGAAACAGCTCAAAACAAAAACATGAGGTATTGTCGTGATACGAAATTCCAAACCTTCGGAGATCATATAATGAATTTTTACCGACCAAAAGTAGTATACCACAAGAAAACAGAGTCCGGGTGGGGTGGGTGGGTGGGGTGGGGTGCACAGGGTGGCCACAAGCCACATGGGCGCGACCAAGGGGGTAGGCCGCGCCCTGCAGGCTTGTCGCCTCCTCGTGCACTTTTTGGGCTGCTTTAAATTTTTCTTGCTCGAGAAAAATTGCTATTGGGAAAGTTTTGGAGTCGGTTTTCTTACCGTACCACAAACCTATTCTTTTTCGGAGTCTAAAATGTTCCAGTAGGTCTCCCTAATGTACTCCTCCGGAGTTATGGTATTGATAATATTGGTTTCAACATTTGTGGGAGTACCTGAGATATAATGTTTGTTTCTTTGCCTGTTTACCACATTCAGATTTGTGCCTTCGGTGTTGTTGATCTTGATGGCATCGGAATGGTATACTTCCTCGACAATGTAAGGCCCTTCCCATTTAGAGAGAAGTTTTCATGCAATTTTTTTAAAAAGAATTGTATAGCAAGACATGGCCACCTACATTGAACTCATGCTTTTGTATCCTTTTATCATGCCATCTCTTAACTTTTTCTTTAAACAACTTGGCATTCTCATAGGCCTGGGTTCTCCATTCATCAAGTGAGCTAATGTCAAATAACATCTTCTCACCGGCAAGTTTGAAATCATAATTGAGCTCTTTGATTGCCCAATAAGCTTTATGCTCTAGTTCTAGAGGTAAGTGGCATGCTTTACCATAAACCATTTTGTACGGAGTCATATCCATAGGGTTTTTGTAAGTAGTTCTATAAGCCCATAATGCATTGTCAAGTTTCTTAGACCAATTCTTTCTAGGTCTATTAACAATCTTTTACAAGATCAATTTAATTTCTCTATTGCTTAATTCTACTTGACAACTAGACCAAGGGTGATAAGGAGATGAAATTGTATGATTAACGTCATACTTAGCAAGCAATTTATGGAAAGCACCATGAATCAAGGTTGTCACAATCGTGATTTTGAATCGGATCGGAGCTTTGATGGTAGGATCGCAAATCGTAGAATCTTCACTAGCGGGATCGTAGAAACGTAGATTCTATGAACTAAAATCATAGAATCATAGGGGTTAGTTTGGATCGTAAAGTCGTAGAATCGTATACCAGAATCGTGATTCTGACAACCTTGCCATGAATAAAGTGTGAACCACCATCAGTCTTTGAATATCTAGGGACTCGAAATCTAGGGAAAATAACTTCTTTCAGCATTTTAATAGAGGTGTTATGATCAGCACTACTAGTTGGAATAGCTTCTACCCACTCAGTAACATAATCAACAACAACTAGAATATGAGTATACCCATTGAACTTTGGAAAAGGTCCCATATAATCAAAATCCCAAACATCAAATGGTTCAATAACAAGAGAGTAATTCATAGGTATTTCCTGATGTCTACTAATATTGCCAATTATTTGACATTCATCACAATACATGACAAACTTACGAGCATCCTTGAAGAGAGTAGGCTAATAAAAATTAGATTGTAATACCTTGTGTGCAGTTCTATCTCCAGCGTGGTGTCCTCCGTAGGCCTCGGAATGACACTTGTGTAGGATCTGTTCCTGTTCATGCTTAGGTACACAACGTCTAATAACACCATCTTCTCCTTCTTTATAAAGGTGTGGATCATCCCAAAAGTAATATCTTAAATCATAGAAGAACTTTTTCTTTTGTTGGTATGTGAAACTAGGCGGTATAAATTTAGCAATAATGTAATTAGCACAATCAGCAAACCATGGAGCATTACGCGAATCATTTATGATAGCTAATTGTTCATCACGAAAGCTATCATCAATAGGTAGTGGGTCATCAAGAACATTTTCTAACCTAGACAAGTTGTCTGCTACGGGGTTCTCAGCACCCTTTCTATCAATAATATGCAATCAAATTCTTGTAGCACAAGAACCCATCTAATAAGTCTAGGTTTAGCATCTTTCTTTTCCATAAGATATTTAATAGCAGCATGATTAGTGTGAATAGTTACTTTGGAATCAACAATATAATGTCTGAACTGCTAAAAATTCCTTTTCAGTGGTAGCATAGTTTCTTTGGGCGTTGCCTAGAAATCTTAGAGAAGTCCTTAATAAACCTCCTACATAAACCAGCATGACCAAGGAAACTTCTTATACCTCTGATATCCGTAGGACACGACATTTGTTTCAATAGCATCAACTTTAGCTTTATCAACTTCAATACCTCTTTCGGAGATTTTGTGTCCAAAGACAATACCTTCATTAACCATAAAGTGGCACTTCTCCCAATTCAAGACAAGATTAGTTTCTTCGCATCTCTGCAAAACTCGATCAAGGTTACTCAAATAATCATCAAAATAAATTCCGTAAATGGAAAAATCATCCATCAAAACCTCAACATTCCTTTCACAAAAATTAGAGAATATAGCAGTCATACATCTTTTAAAGGTAGCAGGTGCATTGCATAAACCAAAAGGCATATGTCTATAAGAAAAGGTATCGAAAGGGCAAGTAAAAGTGGTCTTCTCTTGGTCCTCTTTTGACACAGGTATTTGAGAGAAGCCAGAATAACCATCTAGAAAAAATGTGTCTGTTTGGATAGTCTTTCTAGCATTTGATCAATTACCATTCTATATCCTAGTAGCTTTATTTAATTTCCTAAAAT
The DNA here is from genome assembly GCA_022496015.1 of Hordeum marinum. Lineage (NCBI taxonomy): Eukaryota > Viridiplantae > Streptophyta > Magnoliopsida > Poales > Poaceae > Hordeum > Hordeum marinum. The sequence continues at coordinate 273,561,744 of CM039675.1, forward strand.
AAATTACCATTCTATATCCTATAACAATTCTTTGTGGGATCAATTCATTTTTATCATTAGCAACTATGATAATACCTCTTTTCTTAGGGACACAATGAACGGGACTAACCCATCTACTATCAGCAATAGGATAAATGATACCTGCCTCCAGAAGATTTAATATTTCATTTCTTACCACTTCTTTCATTTTAGGATTTAACCGTCATTGGTGATCAAGAACTGGTTCAACATCGGGATCCATATTAATTTTATGCTAACATAGAGTGGGACTAATGCCCTTAAGATCATCAAGAGTATGTCCAATAGCAACACAGTGCTTCCTCAGAGTTTTCAATAATCTCTTTTCTTCATGTGTCATGGGGAACGAGCACCTATGGGATCGGAAGGACCCCTTTCGGTTTGGCGGGGGACAAGGCTCGCGCAAAGAGCCGGTCTGATGAACAGCACGCGGGGATCTTTACCCAGGTTCGGGCCACACAGATGCGTAAAACCCTACTCCTGGTTGGTTGTATTGAGAGTGGTCTTAGAGTTCTTGCTACAGGGGCGCTATGAGCAGCTGCCACGCGTGTGAGCTAGAAGGTCCAAAGATTCCAAGGACCACAAGTCCTCCACCGTATCACCCTGGGCCTCCTTTTATACTCTGAAGGGGATCCCAACAGTGCCGTACAGTGCGTACACGGGGTGTACAGAGCTATAGTGCTATCATACCTAACACTCACGGAGTAGGACATGCACATTTAATGCATAGTCAGGCATCACTATCCGCCTATGGGACGAGTCGGGAGCCCGTCCCATCGGCACCGCTTAGCCCCCTCTAACGTCGACACCGCCACATGCGTCCAGGCGGATCGACACCTGGCTTGTGCACTGGCGGGGCCTTGCCGAGGCCTTGTCTTGCCGGGGGGTTCAATAGCCCTTCCGGCAAGGTCTTGCCGGCGGTCTTGATTCTTCTATGTTTGTACCTGGTAAGTTCCTGCTGGGCCTCGTTGCCAGGGTGGCTCTACTGCCCGTGCATGAGTAAGGGGCACTGGAGAGCCCAAAACTCTAGTGCACCGACAGGAGCCCCCGGGCCTGGGCCACACACCTCGCGAGGCGCTGTTGGGCTAGGCCCAAACAATGCATAGGCATGCGTGGCAGGGCCTTGCGATTGTGATCATTTCACTCACTGCGCTTCCCCATGATGTCCATTGAATGCGGGATGTGGGATACGTGTGCGGCGCAACCGTCAAATTTTCAATTACCGCGTTAGGTCATTTCCGCCACGTGCACCACATGCATCGCGGGGAGCCAGCAACAGGCGCCCATGACTTAAAGTCCCTCAGAAAAGTAGTAACTACAGCGCCATGGGTTCCACGACCAGGAACCAAGGAGGTCTACCCAAATGAGGCCTACTGTGAGAGGTGGGACGAGTGGCGGGGTAAATGGTGCTGGATTCGGGAGGAGAAAGTCCTGCCCTTCTGCTTGCCGCGGCAAGATAAAATGGTGCGCAGCAAGGACTGGAGTGCCGTCGACCCTGAGGATGAGAGGCTTACAACCGCGACCACCAGGATCCATCGCCTCAGGGACGCCGACCTTACTGTAGAGATGGTAGGCGCTGATTTCCTTCGTCGGCGCATTGCTCCCTTGCAGAATAAGGGGAGGCCAGCTTGGGATTTTCGGAACGCGGCGGACATCATGAGACTGCGCCCCGGGCTGAACCACAACCTGACCATTATGCAGGACGGAGCCCTCTACCAGAAGCTGTTCAAGGGTGTTACGGTACCTGAGCTGCCAGCAGGCATAGTCCCCTTGTGCAACAATTCCGCCTTAGGTAGAACCATTGCCATGATGCCGGTGTTCGACGCCCACAACCTCTACGCGTCTTTGATCGAGCCACTTGCCGAGAAGGTGCAAGAATTCTTTGATAACTTGGTGGAAAGGTCCATCAACAGGGAAGAAGGCCTTGTCCGTGACACCACTGAGGAGGAGCTGGCGTACATCGCCAGCAGAACGGAGGAAGCAGATCTTGCCACAAAGGCTGACAGCACTGGCTTCTTGGAAGATGAAGTCGGCACAGGGGAAACACTACCCGGTGACGATCTTGCCGGGCAGGGTGGAGTCACTAAGGAGGAAGGAGGCACATCTGCCTGGGCTGCCCCGCTGAGGAGGCAGCTGAGGAGGAGGAGCTGCTCGAGGAGGCCCCATACCTTGTGCAAAGGAAAAGGTGCGTCCTTCGAGCGCCGCCTCTAGGCTCCCCGTCCGTCAAGCTCCGTCAAGTAGCACATCCCCCGGCAAGGGGGGAGCCGGCAAGGCCGCACGGCGGCAAGAAACCCATCAGCAACCCCCGCCCGCCACAGCCAAGCGATCGAGGAGCACCCCTCCACCTCCTCCCACAGGCACCACGACAGAGGTCGCCTTCGACCTTTCTGCGCTTAGCTCGGGAGAAGAAGATGAGGAGTATGGATCCTACCATATCTTTCACCTTTTCCAATTTCTGGTTTTTACTTTACTCATTTGGTTCGCCTTGATTTGCCTCCATAGGGACACGGAAACGCTGGCACAACGGGTAGCGAAGAGGGTTAGGACCTCGACGGCCGAGGAGTAGTCGGCAAGTGCCTCAGGCATGCCAAGGACGACCGCCATCAACCCAGAGGCTAGCACATGGCACAACACTCGACTCAATCCCCGGTGAAGCCCCCAACGTGAGCCCACTACTCACTTCCCGCTGGCAAGTGTTGGGGTGTGCATCTTTACTGTTGACATCATCGGACGCGCAGGAGGAGGGTGGCGGCAAGGAGAAACATCAGTGACCGTTCAAGACATGCCGCCCCCATCATCTACACCGCCCAAAGACAGGTCCCCGGCAAGGACCTCCTCTAGCACGCTTTACCATGATGAGGGGGAGCCAGCAAGGACATGCACTGGCAGGCCTTTGCCAGCAACCGTCGTTGGTGCAGGTACTCTTTATTATGTTCATCTTTTTTGTCTGCTTGAACGTCCACCTTAGCTTCATTTGGTTTGTTCTCTTGGCCTCCAGACATTCCCTCGATGGAGGGCATGGACGTCGATACCATCATCGAGGAGACCGCCAGGGATGCCGCCACCGAGGCTGACAGGATCACTGCCGAGGAGGCCATCAAGAGTGCTGCCGCTGAGCTCGCTGAAGCCGCCAAGAACGCTGCCGCTAAGGCTGCTAGCGTTGAGGCCGCCAAGGCTGCGCAAAAAGAGGAGGCCGCCAAGAAGTCCACCGAGAAGGCCGATGAGGAGGCCCGTGGTCGCACCGACGACATCCCTACCATAGGAGCGCCAGGTGCTACGTTGACCACTGAGCTCCCAGCTACCAGGGAGGCGGCCTTCGAGGACCAGCCGCCTCCTTCCAAAGCTCCTTCGTTGAGCAGATACTTCAGGGTCGGCGACAACTTGTTCGTCAGCATCCCCGACACAGCAAGCACTAGGGCGCCACCTGAAGGGGGAGTTCTTGTTGAGGAAGCCATCACTGCTACCGGGCTCTACATTGTTGATGAGCTAGGCGCTAGCAGCAAATCCCAAGAGGAGCAGCTCCTTCAGACCATCGGCGACAACTTCCGAAAGCTTCAAGTGCTTCACCGCACTCGAAAGGAGAAACTGAACTCTAGGGCTGCGGTTATGGAAGAGGCCGAGGCCAATTTCCAGGAGTGCGTCGAAGAAACTCAGGCTTGGTTTGCCCAAGCTTCCCAGGACTTGAAGACTGGCCAGACGCAGTTGAGCCAAGGTTGGAACCAACTCTTCATGTAGCAGTCTGATGCTGAGCAGGCACAGGAAGAGGCCAAACAATGGGCTGCCGTAGAGGATGCTCGCTTGACGAAGCGCCGTGTCTTGCTCGATGCCCATGAGGAGGACATTGCCGCTCGCGAGAAGGCGCTTGCCGGCAAGCTCCACGACAATGAAGTGGAGCTCAAGGATCTCATGGCGCGGCGGACCCAGGAGCTGGAGCGGAAGCATAAGGAGGCGCTTGAGGCCCTAACTATAGACCACACCGGCAAGCTGAAGGAGGCCATCGATGCAGCTAAATCTGTCGAGGCTGCCAAGAACTTGCAGGAGGAGAGGGCGAAGAAGCTGGAGGCCTTCCTCGAGGATCTCAACAAGGAGGTCTCGTCGCTCAAGACTGAAAGGGACAAAGCCCTCGCTAGTCTGATGGAGATACAGGTCGCCATTTCTGACAAGACCAAGCAGCTCTCTTCAGCCAACGAGTCCATCAGTGACCTGAACCTGAAGCTGGCCACGCTGACCGGGACTCTTGAGGCCGCCAGGACCCGAGAGAAGGCTCTGGTGAAGGAGCTCCACGATGAGAAAGAGCTGGGCGAGAGCGCCGCTAACGTCGACAACGAGTATATGCATGGAGTGGAAATCTGGACCGAGAAGCTCGTCGACGTCACGGAGAAGCTCGCTGAGCAACTGTCTGCCATGGGCCTAGAGGGCCCCATGTACTCTCCTGACGACAAGATGTCCATGAGCGCCAAGGTGACCATGTTCTTCGATAGCCTGCTTGGATCCCTTGAGGAGCTTCACTCCGACCGGGCATCCCACCTAGCCAGCGAATCGCGCAAGCTGTGCCAAGTCGTTCTCCGCAAGGTGCTCGTCAAGGTGGCATACAGGAACCCCGGCCTCAACCTCACCAACGTCCTCAACTACTTGCCGAAGAGTGTAGATGTCAAGGCGCTTGAGGAACTCATTGCGCCCATCGTCGAGCGGGTAAGCCAAGTCAAGTGGGTTGAAGGCGATCGTCGGGATTAGCTGCCTTACACCTCGCTGCCGCACATGCCAAAAACAATTTATTTTATGTTAGAACCTCGCCAAGGCCGATGTAATATTGCCTGTCATGCCGATGTAATTGCCTGTCACTCATTGCTTGATTTCTCTATGTATGTACTCACCCTGCGCTTGATTGGAAACTTGCCGGTGCGCACACCTTTGCCACGAGCGCTAGGTGTGTGACTTTAGCAGCCTGCTAGCGAAAGTGCCACCGGCAAGAGACCTCGGTGCTTCTAGTGCAGCCACCTAGACTGTTGAGCAGACTCGAAACAGAATAGGGATGCAACCAATCACAACAAGATTCCTCCACGTGCAAGTTTTCCATACAAAAGTCGAAATTGCCCAAGGAAAATAACTCCACGACAAGAATTCACTTGGGTTTTTTGCAACTTATGTTTTTGTTGCTATACTCCTCTCGACAAGTTTTTTTGGGACGTCGCTCATAGGTATCCGTACCACCATTCTCCCCCGACAAAGCTGCACGTGAGGTGACCTTCTGTCATTTGATAAAAGGAAAGAAGAGAAAATATGGATATGGAACCTTGCCGGTCCGTGAGCCCTTGCCGTAATTAATTGTAATGCAACACCTCAGAAAAACATGCACATAAGTAAACATGAGAATCAATCAAGATTGCACAACACTTATCTTTATTCAACTACGAACAGGGCCTAAGCCTGGCATTGTACCAAGGATTACATGCTTCAGCGGCAAGACTTGTACAAAAGGTGGTTGCCAGGAGGCCCGGCAATCGCGCCTTATCGGTAGAACTTGCAAAGATGTTCGATATTCCATGAGTTGCTTACTCGGGTGCCATCTTCGGTCTCCAGGCAGACTGTGCCAGGCCTAGTGACTCGCACTACCCGATAAGGGCCTTCCCACTTCGGCATCAACTTGTTGGAATTCTTGGCGGACTGAACTCACTGAAGAATAAGGTCGCCTTGTGGCATTAACCTTGTAGCTATGGTAGCGGCGCAAAGCTTTCTGGTAGCGTGCAACTCTCACAGCAGCCTGAAGACGATCTTCCTCAAGGAGCGTCGCGTCATCTTGCCACAACTGCTCTTGCTCGAGCTCATCATAAGAGAGCACTCGAGGTGACCCGTATATGAGTTCCGTGGCGAGAACTGCCTCTGCCTCATAGACGAGGGAGAAGGGTGTCTGGCCGATAGCTCGATTTGGTGTCATTCTGATTGACCAAAGAACCACTGGCAACTCATCAGGCTAGTTCCTTCCGCACTTGTGCAGCCTGTTAAAAGTTCTCGTCTTGAGGCCTTGCAACACTTCAGCATGTAACACCCTGTTACGCCTGGCGGAATCTAGACTGGCCCCACAGACCAACACTAGTCTTTCCTGCGCACTTTGTCCACACTCGTGCGCACCCGGGACCAACTTTCCGATCGGTCACCCATCCTAGAATCGCTCCAAGCCAAGCATGCTTAACTTTGGAGTTCTTTCCGAGTGGGCTTTCGGAAAAGAAGGAATTCCTTGTTGATATGAGTAGTCTATCATTCCTATTAAGCCAGGCTCTCACACAGCATTAGCACTTTCCGCTTGGCCATTGCTCCTCAAGTGGGCAACGGAAGCAAAACATATTCTGCTGGCAAGGTCTTGGACATATTGCATGAAGGTGCGGCTCGTGAACTGTGTGCCATTGTCAGTGATGATCCTGTTGGGAACACGAAAGCGACAGACTAGTCCTTTGAAGAACTTGACAGCTGACTATGCTGTCACCTTTCTCACCGCTTCTACTTCCGGCCACTTCATGAACTTGTCGATTGCAACGTACAACTACTCAAAGCCCCTGGCAGCATGGGGAAAGGGGCCCAAGATTTCAAGCCCCCAGACCGAAAATGGCCAGGAGAGAGGGATCGTTTGAAGGGCTTGAGCTGGTTGATGTAATCTCTTCGAATGAAACTGGCATGCTTCACACTTGGTTACTAATGTCGTTGCATCCTGGTGGGCAGTGTGCCAAAAGAAACCGTGCCGGGATGCCTTTCCGGCAAGTGCTCTCGATCCTATGTGGGAGCCACATATGCCTCCATGTATCTCTGCCAACAACTCTTGTCCATCTTCCCGGGAAATACATTTGAGTTTCACACCATTCGACCTCTTTCTGTATAGGACATTTTCCATGAACTGGTACATACTAGACCGACGGGCTACTTTCTCTGTTTCTTCTTGTTCTTCGGGAAGTTCTCCTGTTTGAAGGAAACAAACGATGTGATGTGCCCATGCTGGAGCCTGGGGCTCGACAACAAGGACTAAAGGCATATGCTCTGCCAGGGTAGCATTTGCCTCAACAGCCAGGGCCTAAGGACCCGCTGAAGACTGCTGCACCCCGGCAAGCCTGGAGGGAGTGTGTGCTTCCACGACAAGAGCCGGGGGCCTTGCCGGAGCACAACACTCACCGACAATCCTGCCGTTGTCCCTAGCAACCATCTCGCCGGTGGCTTCCGGGAGCTCTACCTGGAAATACTTGCCAGAACTTAACTTCCTTATCTTCTCTTGCCCAGTTGATGGCGTCACAAAGGGTTGAGTTAGTTGGAGCACAAAAGTTCCTGGTTCCACAGGTAACTTAAGGGCAGCACAGTTTGATAGGCCGTCGGCAACGCTATTCTCTACACGTGGAACGTGCTCCATTTGCAGGCCGTCAAAATGTTCTTCCAACTTCCTCACTTCATCTATATAAGCTTCCATCAACTGGCTCTAGTAATCTTTGTTCACCTGCCTGACGACAAGTTGAGAATCACCCCTGACAATAAGTTTCTTGATCCCAAGGTCTGCCGGAATCCTGAGACCGGCAACAGTCCTTCGTACTCAGTAGTGTTGTTCATTCATATCTCCCGGGGAAAGTGCATCTGGACAACATATCTGAGGTGCTCTCCGGTGGGTGCGACAAGCAGCACTCTGGCACCGGCGCCTTACAGCGAGAAAGCTCCATCAAAATACATGATCCATTCTTGATCGTTTTCCTTACCGGGGAGAGTTGACTCTGGAACTTCTTGATCGGGCGTTGGGGTCCACTCCGCAATGAACTCTGCCAAGGCCCTGCTCTAAATGGTAGAAATACTTACCAAAGCTTGATAGTTCCAATGCCCACTCCACAATCCTGCTGGTAGCTTCTGGGTTCCGCAAGATCCGCTGTAGTGGGAAGCGGGTGACAACGGTGATCTCATGTGCTTGGAAGTAATGGCGCAACTTCCTCGAGGCCATAAGAAGGCCGAAGAGCAACTTTTGCATGCCAGAATATCTTGACCTAGCCCCATGCAACAAGGAGCTGACAAAATAGACTGGTCGCTGCACCACCTTCTTCTTCTGGATTGTCTCCTTTAACTGCGCCGATCCTTCTTTGCCGGCACGAGACCTTGCCAGGGAATGTCCTAGCTTGTCGCTTGGCGGCCCTGCCATTGCTGCAGCTTCCTCATCAACTTCTCTTTGAGACACTAGCGCAGCACTCACCACTTGATTTGTTGCCGCCAGATATAGAAGCAACGACTCTTGTGGTTTTGGCACGACTAGGACTGGCGGAGAGGAGATGTTCTTCTTCAAATCCTGCAGCGCCACCTCCGCTTCCAGAGTCCATTTCATTGGACCTTCCTTCTTCAAGATTTTGAAAAAGGGCAAGGCGCGCTCAACAGATTTTGAAATGAACCTACTCAGAGTAGCAACACAGTCGGCAAGACAACGCACATCTTTAACTCGCCTTGGTGCTTCATTTTGCTCAATCGCTTTGATCTTGTCGGGATTTGCTTCGATTCCTTGTTGAGATACAAAGAACCCAAGAAGCTTGCCGGATGGGTCGCTGAGCACACATTTCTCAGGGTTGAGCTTCATGTTGATTTTGCGCAGGTTGGCAAATGTTTCTGCTAGGTCTGATATGAGCGTAGCCTTGTCATTGGTTTTGACCACTATATCATCCATATAAGCCTCCATATTTCTATGTAGCTGGGGCTCAAAACCAATCTAGACTGCCCTTGCAAATGTAGAACTAGCACTTTTCAACCCAAAAGGCATACGCAAAAAGCAATACGTACCACATGGGGTGATAAATGCGGTCTTCTCCTCGTCTTCCTTAGCCATGAAAATCTGATGATAACCGGAATAGGCGTCAAGGAAAGACAACAAGTCACAACCGGCAGTTGAGTCCACAATCTGGTCGATGCACAACAAGGGAAAAGGATCTTTGGGGCAGGCACTGTTGATGTCTGTAAAGTCAATGCATAGCCTCCTTTTTCCATTCGCCTAGCACACTATGACTAGATTGGCCAACCATGTTGGATGGAGTACTCCTCTAATCAAGCAAGCCGCTTCTAGTTTCTTGATCTCTTCGGCAATAAACCGTTGCCGCTCCAAAGCATGCTTCCGGACCTTCTGCTTGACGGGCCGCGCGCGTCGGCAGATGGCAAGGTGGTGCTTAATCACCTCCCTGGGAACACCAGGGATATCAGATGGTTGCCATGCAAACACATCAACATTCGCCCACAGGAAGGCGACGAGCGCACTTTCCTATTTGTCGTCAAGGGTGGAACTTATGGTGGAAGTTCCCCCCATGCCATCCTCCTTGGCGGGCATCTTCTTGGTCTCTGGCGGTGCAACCCTGGACTTTTTGCTCTTACCGATGGAGCTCTCTAGCACATCGTCAACGGGAGTACAAAACTCTGAGGAGGTGCACTTACCGGAATGTGCGCCAGAGGCTTTGCCGGTCTTCTTCCCCCCGGGAGCTTCAGCGGTAGGAGCAAGTGCCTTTGTGGCAGGTGCTACGACTGCACCCCGGTAGAGCTGGTCGGCACAGATAAGTGTGCTTTTCTTGTCGGAGTTGATAGCGACGACACTCATTGGCCTGGGCACCTTCAGCACATTGTAAGCGAAGTGGGTGGCTGTCGGGACCCCGATCCTAAGTCATAGGAATCCAGCTTGTAACACATCACATCTGTCAGGACCCCGATCCTAAGTCATATGAATCCAGACTATAACATATCACATCACTTTGCGGCCTCACGCACGGTAAGCTCCACGGCTGCAGCCTTACCTTAGCTGGGACTGTTTGCGTCTTTTGGCTCACGTATGTGAACATGTCGCTAGCCATCAAATGACAGAGAACCCGGGCCGACATGACTATTCATAGGACCCAAGTGGCACATCCGTACGGAAACAGGCATACGTAACCCAGCAATGCAGGTGTCGGCCTCAAGCGTGTGTAGACGAGTCATAGCAAGCTACAAGGACTCCATTATGCCGTGAGACATAAATGCCATCACTGCATGTAGACGAGTCATAGCAGGCTACAGGGACTCCATTACACCGTGAGACATTTCCCGGAAGGGACAGACACAACAGCAAAGAAGGATACATGTCGGTCAATCAATGTGTCCGGAGCAGTAGCAAGCTACCATGGCTCGGTGGAAGCACAAAGAGGCAGTTTCCCGTAAAGAGTACTACTAAAGGCACACGACTAGGTGTCGGATCCCATACATACCGTTGCACATCACACGTACGCACGACATGCCCGATATGCATAGATACAACCATGGCATCACAACATAACCATACAACAACTTTTATTTAAGGGGCTCAGACGAGCCTTGCATAACATGTTCTTACAGATAGGGGTCACATGACCCGACACTCAAGTCATACAAACAAGTTCATACAAACCAAGCGGAAGCATAAGCTGTCTGAGTACAGACAGATGAAAGGGTAAAAAGGCACATGGCCTGACTATCTACAGCCCGCCATAGGGCATAGGTCGTAGCTGGGACACCAGCTATTCGGCATCGTCGACATCTAGAAAGAACCCACCTGATGGGTCCTGGGTCTCATCTGCAACATTTATTAAGCAAATATGAGTACAAACGTACTCGGCAAGTCTTTAAAACAGACCTAGTCTATTCATGCTCATGTGTCAACAAGGGGAGTGGTGGAGTTTATGCAGCAATGCCAGCTTTGATTCATGGCTAACCTACACTACACAATTTTAACTTTTTGTTTAAATTTTAGATATTGCACATGAGTCCACTAACTCCATGAAAATACACCACCATGGATTCACTTCCCTCTCGTGGGCGAGTGCCATCCACGGTACTCACACTTGTCTTGATATTTTTATGAGTATCCATTTGATTATCTATGAACAACATAACTTATCCAAGTAGTCCATATCCGAGGATGCGGCTATTCGAATAGTTTCATACCCTGCAGGGGTGTAGTTCTTCACACATGCTCTCACCACTTATCACTGTGTGCTCATAAAACCATGCACCTCGGCAACCTTCAAGCGGAAGCCCAGTGAGGGAGTAGGCCACGACCGTCAATCACATAAGACCTCTAGTCCACACTATCGCCTATTTGAGACTGAACCCGCACGGAAGTCTGGCTGAAGTTTCCGCTACGACCCCAAACGATGTGCGTAGGGTTCCCAAGCCCATCATTCGGGTGACCCTTAGTACACCGTGCCACTTCCTACCGCATCGTAACCCACCCCTAGGGTCAGCGCTACGCACGGCCTCCAGCCTCCTATAAACACCAGAAACTACTTGCAACTCCTAGACTAAGGATTAAGCGACTGATAAGTCGAGAGGGTCAATTAAGTATCCCAACGTGTGGTAGTATCTAGTCTTGGATCACAAACACGGAACTCAGTTCCTAAGAACGGTCCCAATGAGACAACCCGCTATGTACTCCTACATAGCCTATCATCACTACCTTTACCAAATCGAGTTCATCATAAGCTTATCACATCAAAACAAGATGGTTTCACTCCAGTTCATCACCCAGATGAAACAGACATGACACAACTCTAAGCATAGCAAGCATAGCAAGCATAGCAGGCAAAGTAAGCTAAGCACATCATGGCACAAGCATCTACCATGTATGCTAGGTTGCAAGGTTTAGCTATTTACTGTGACAATGACAGGTCATGCAAAAGAATAGGTTCATCTACCATGTATGAAAAACAAGTGAACATTTATCCTAATGCAATAAACAAGAGCAGGAGCGAGAGAGTGGGATATTATCGGAATGATCAAGGGGGTTGCTTGCCTTGCTGGGTAGCGGGAAGGTTCTCTCCTTCGTTGGAATACTCGGGGGTATCCTCAGAAGCATGGCCTACCATAATGCAGATAAATAGCAATCAATACACGCAAGTGCAACAATATGATGCATGATCATGACATGGCCGCATGTATGGATGATCTGATGTAGCTATTGTCCAAGTTAATTTGAAGTGAGTTTGAATATAGGTTCAAAATCGTTCTTCATTTCAAATTCCATATATTAACCTATTAGAAAATGTCAATGTTCTTCTACATATGTTCCTCTAACATGCATGATAATAGCACCCTTAGATTCATTGGATTTTTCTGATAAATTTTCATATATAAATTATTTTCATCTGAGTTACAGATTAATTTATATGATTTTTTGAAGTTTTAAACATTTCTGGAATTATTTTAAAACTAGAAATTCCTTTTATTTCATCAGCCTAACGTCATCATGGCGTCAGCAGGTCAGCTGACCAGGCCAGGTCAAACCTAACTAGTGGGACCCACTGGCCAGTGACCCAGTCACTAACAGGGTTAATCATTTAACTAATTACTAATTAGATTAGGGTAGGGCCCACTGGTTAGTGGGCCATTAACTTAATTAATTTAGTTAATTAAATTATTAACCTAGATTTGACTAATAGGGCCCGACCTCACTTTCCAGTGACCCAGGGGTTAAACCCCTGGTGGTCAAACTGGTTGACTCACCAGCGTTGAGCCGCCAGCGATGTCAGGGATGGCTGAGGGGGTCAGGATTCCTCCTCGGGCGACCAAACGGACGACGGAGGGCACCGATCTACTCTGATCGCTCGCGTGCATCGAGCCTGACACCTCCCAGGGGTTAGGATGACTGGAATCGGTGCCGGCGATGAGCACGGCGGCTGTTGGAGCTCGGGTGAGCACGGGCTCATCGAGCCGTAGCTCGAACGAGCCACCTAAGGGTTCCTAGAGCTACCTGGGATCATCCTAAGCACGACTACGTGCTCAGGTGCGGGCTTGGGCTGCTGCAGCGATGGCCACGTGCTCGCCGGTGGCGAGGAGCTCTCGGACCCGAGAGGATGCGGTGCTAGAACGACCTATGGAAGGGGGAAAATGGGGGAAAAGGACCACGGGCTCACGGCGGTTTTAACGGTGTCGAGAGCAGGCTCGGGGAAGACCTGGAGCAGCTGCGAGCTTCACTTATTTGCCGACGGCCGGAGGTTGAAGACGACGGGGATGCTGCGATGGGGAGCTCTCGGCGATGCGCGGCTTGGTGAGAAGGAAGAGGGCGGCGAGGCGGATCTCTGGAGCTACCTAGCGAGGCAGGGGAGCGGCTGGAGCGACGGCGCTACGCGGTGGAGCTTTGGCGGTCATGGCGACAGAGGGGGAGAGGAAGAGAGGTGAGCGAGAGCAAGAGGGAGAGGGCGATGGGGACGGCTCTCTGAGCTTATCCCCGTCGCGCTGGCGAGGGGAAGGCAGGCAGGCAGCTGCCGGCATGGAGGCACGCCCGCGCGCGCTCCGGCCACACGCCCGTCCTCCTGGCCGGCAGGAGGACGACGACCTCCCTGGGCTAGGTGGGCCGGCCTGGCCTGGGCCTAGGTAGGTTTCCTTTCCCTTTTTTCTTTTACTTTCTGTTTTCTAATTCTGACATTTGTTTTATTTTCTTTTCAGGTACAAATACTTTTATACAATATCCCAAATATTTTGTAATATCAAGTTTGAATATTTCAAACATCAATAAAAAGTTTCAGGATATTTTGAAATATAGAATAATGATAATGCTTTATTTGGCATTTTCAGAGGCTTTATCATTTATTTTTATATTGCTATAGTTGTTCAAATATTTAAAATGGCCCCTGTTATAATCATGTCCATAATTATCAGACATAGGGAACATTTTGTAAGGGCATATTGAATTTGTTGAGTTTTCACAACTTTGAATTAATTTGATTCAAATATGAGCTTGGGGTTTCTTTCAACCCCCATTTCATGTTGATGCAAAATTGAAACATGATGCACACACATGCTATCCTATGACATCTAGCTAGGAATGTGACAACCTCACTTTACGGCCTCACGCATGGTAAACTCCACGGCTGCAGCCTTACCTTAGCCGGACCGTTTGCGTCTTTTGGCTCACGTATGTGAATATGTCGCTAGCATTCAAATGATAGAGAACCCGGACCGACATGACTAGTCATAGAACCCAAGTGGCACATCCGTACGGGAACAAGCATACATAACCTAACAATGTAGGTGTCGGCCTCAAGCGTGTGTAGATGAGTCATAGCAAGCTACAAGGACTCCATTACGCCATGGGACATAAATGTCATCATTGCACGTAGACGATTCGTAGCAGGCTACACGGACTACATTACATTGCGCGACATTTACCCGAAGGGACAGACACAACATCAAGGAAGGATACATGTCGATCAATCAATGTGTCCGGAGCAGTAGCAAGCTACCAAGCCTCGATGGAAGCACAAAGAGGCAGTTCCCTGTTAAGAGTACTACTAAAAGCACATGACTAGGTGTTGGATCCCATACATACCGTTGCACGTCACGCGTATGCACAACATGCCCGGTATGTATAGATACAACTGTGGCATCACAACATAACCATACAACAACACAACTTTTATTTAAGAGGCTCAGAGGAGCCTTGCATAATATGTTCTTACAGATAGGGGTCACATGACTCGACACTCAAGTCATACAAGCAAGTTCATACAAGCCAAGCGGAAGCATATAGCTGTCTGAGTACACATAGATGAAACGGTAAAAAGGCACATGGCCTGACTACCTACGGCCCGCCACGTGGCATAAGGTCGTAGCTGGGACACCAGCTATTCGGCACTGTCGACATCTAGGTAGAACCCACCTGATGTGATAGAGGCGAAGTTGTCCCTGTCTTTCGATGAGATGGTGGCTATCGTTTTTGGTGGAGGAGACTTTGACGATCCGACTACGAACGTGCGATGACGTCGCGCCTTAGCAATCGCTAAACCAACTCCGAGAGGTTATTGACCACGCCGGAGCACGATCAACCTGACCACGAGGGTCTATTTCCTACACACAAATGAAGAACAAGCAAGAAACTAAGATTGCAATCTGTATATTGCGGATATAAGAGGAAAGCTTTATTGATGAAGGGGATTCTGTGACACCTTTGTCTGGTCGCAGAACACAAACGAAGAACTCGAAGTTGCAGCTATGGCGAACTTGTAATCTAAACAAAACCCAACCCTAAAACGATGCCCTAAGGGCTGTATATATGGGGGAATAGAGGGGAATTTCGTGGCCCCTTGGAGGAGGGGTCCGAAACCGACCTTAACTCAGTTTCCCCATACATACGGACTCTAAAAACAGCCTATAATATGGTATTTCGAAATTACATGGGCCTTGCTCAACAATAAGGTGGCGCAACACCTATATTAGCCTAGGGACGAATTTTATAAAGTAGCATCATTCATATTTCGTCCAAGGCTTCTTTCTCCCATTATGGTGGCTTCAAAGTGCGAAAATCATCACTGGAAACTCCATTGTTCTTTCCCGCATGCGCACCTTCTTCTCCATGCTTGATCCCGATCCCATGGTCATCCTTCTTGTCCATGCCAGGTCCTTCATTCATATATAAAACAAAAGTATCTAATTTAGGCAGCATCATATGTTCATGAACATTAGAAGGATTTGCAAGAAACGAAAGTACCTGGTAATTCAATTGATGTGCGCGAGCTCTAGTAATTGGTCCTGTATGTATATCAGTCGGAGTTGTGGGTGTAGCATTAGCAGGGATGTCCTCATCATCCTCCCCTTCTTGAACTGAAGTCGCCCTCGACGGAAGCTCATCTTCCTCACCCAAATAAGGCTTCAAATCTGCAATGTTAAAAGTGGGGCTAACCCCAAACTCTACACGCAGCTCAAGTTTATATGCATTATCATTTATTTTCTCTAACACCTTAAAAGGACCATCAGCACGTGGCATTAGCTTTGACTTGCGCAAATCAGGAAATCTATCCTTACGCAAATGTAACCAAACAAGATCTCCAGGTGCAAAGACAACATGTTTTCTACCCTTATCTCCAGCAATTTTGTATTTAGCATTCATACTCTAAAAGTTTTCCTTCTTTAACTCATGCATCTTTAATATCAATTCAACACGTTCTTTAGCATCAAAATTAACCTTCTCTGAAGATGGAAGAGGCAACAAATCAATAGGTGCACGAGGTAAGAAACCATACACAACTTCAAAAGGGCACATCTTAGTGGTAGAATGTAGCGAACGATTATGAGCAAATTCAATATGAGGCAAGCATTCTTCCCACATTTTCAGGTTATTCTTCAAAATAGCCCTAAGCATAGTAGACAATGATCTATTGACTACTTTAGTTTGGCCATCGGTTTGGGGATGACATGTAGTACTAAAAAGTAGTTTAGTCCCCAACTTAGCCCATAAACATCTCCAAAAGTGGCTAAGAAATTTAGCATCATGATATGAAACAATTGTATTTGGCACACCATGCAACCGAATAATTTCATGAAAGAACAAATCAGCAACATGAGCAGCATGATCACTTTTATGACATGGTATAAAGTGTGCCATTTTGGAAAATCTATCCACGACAACAAATATGCTATCCCTCCCCTTCTTAGTTCGAGGTAAACCTAAAACAAAGTCCATAGATATATCCTCCCAAGGAACACTAGGTACAGGCAAAGGCATATATAAACCATGAGGATTGGGTCGTGACTTAGCTTTTTGACATGTAGTGCAGCGAGCAACAAAATGCTCAACATCCCGTCTCATCTTTGGCCAAAAGAAATGTGTAGAAAGTACGTCCTCCGTCTTCTTCACGCCAAAGTGTCCCATTAATCCTCCTCCGTGTGCCTCCTGTAACAAGAAAAGACGAACGAAGCTAGCTGGAATGCATAGCTTGTTAGCAGAGAACGCAAATCCATCATTAATAACGAAGTTGTTCCATGTTCTCCCTTCTTTACAATGCTGCAACACATCTCTAAATTCAGCATCATGCACATATTGATCTTTGATGGTCTCCAAACCAAATATTTTAATGTCAAGTTGTGAAAGCATAGTATAACGACAAGACAAAGCATCAGCGATAACATTTTCTTTACCCTTCTTGTGTTTAATGACATAAGGGAAAGTCTCAATGAATTCAACCCATTTAGCATGTCTACGGTTCAGTTTTTCTTGACTTTTAATATGTTTCAAAGATTCATGATCAGAATGTATAACAAATTCTTTGGGCCATAAATAATGTTGCCATGTTTCCAAAGTCTGAACAAGAGCATATAATTCCTTATCATAAGTAGAATAATTCAGACTAGGCCCACTCAGTTTTTCAGAAAAGTACGCAACAGGTTTACCATCTTGTAATAACACACCTCCTAACCCAATTCCACTAGCATCACATTCAAGCTCGAAAGTCTTATTAAAATCAGGAAGTTGGGAGTAAAGGAGCATGTGTTAACTTATCTTTCAAGACCGTGAAGGCTTCTTCCTGTGCGGTACCCCAAGAAAAAGGCACGTCCTTCTTTGTAAGCTCATTGAGAGGCGCAACAATGGTGCTGAAATCTCTCACAAAATGTCTATAGAAACCAACAAGGCCAAGAAAACTCCTCACTTGTGTGACCATTTTGGGCTGCGGCCAACTCTCAATAGCTTCAATCTTGGCTTTATCAACTTCAATTCCCTATGGAGTAACAACATAGCCAAGAAAAGATACTCAGTCGGTGCAAAAGGCGCACTTCCCAAGGTTACCAAACAAACATGCATCACGTAGAGCAATAAAAACAACACGTAGATGTTCGAAATGCTCCTCCAAAGATCTACTAAAAATCAATATATCATCAAAATAGACTACCACAAATCGTCCAATGAAAGCACGTAAAACCTCGTTCATTAATCTCATGAAAGTGCAAGGTGCATTAGTTAACCCAAAAGGCATGACTAACCACTCATATATTCCAAACTTAGTTTTAAATGCTGTTTTCCATTCATCTCCCAATTTCATACGAATTTGATGGTATCCACTACGCAAATAAACTTTGGAGAAAATTGTAGAACCACTTAATTCATCAAGCATATCATCTAGTCTAGGAATAGGATGACGATAACGAATAGTAATATTATTAATGCCTCTACAATCCACACACATGCACGATGTACCACCCTTTTTAGGCACTAGAATAATAGGAACAACACAAGGACTAAGGGGATTCACGTATATAACCTTTGTCAAGCAGCTCCTATACTTGACGCATAATCTCCTTTGTCTCCGCTGGATTGGTACGGTATGGCGCACGGTTGGGTAGGGATGCACCGGGAATTAAGTCAATCTGATGCTCAATCCCGCGAATAGGTGGTAATCCTAGTGGTACGTCTTGTGGGAAGACATCAGGGAACTCCTGTAAAATGTTGATGACAGCAGGAGGCAAAGAGGGAGGCATGTCCTCGAATGAAAATAATACCTCTTTGCATACAAAAGCATAGCAAATAGATGTAGCAACATCCAAATCATTAATATAAGATTTAGTAGCAAGTAAACATCCACTCTTCAATTTTATTTCGGATGCAACATTAGATGATGGTTTATTATGCTTATGGTGTTGCTCAAATTCCTGTGCTACAATCTGATTTTCACTCTTATTTTTCTCCTGTTTTGCTTCACTAGCTCTAGCAATGTCATCTTTCATAATATGTTCCGGAGACATAGGAAGCAAAGTGATATTTTGATCCTTATGAATAAGAGTATACTGATTTGTCCTACCATGGTGTACATATTTTTTATCAAACTGCCATGGCCTACCAAGTAGAACAGAACATGCTTGCATGGGTACCACATCACAATCCACATAATCAGAATATGTAGCAATGCTAAAATGCACACGAACAGTACGTGTTACCTTAACCTTGCCACTATTGTTGAACCATTGGATGTAATAAGGATGGATGTAGTCTGGTGGTTAGAGACAACTTCTCCACCATCTCCATGCTAGCCAAGTTATTGCAACTCCCTCCATCGATGATGACGCCAACAGAACGCTCCTTCACAACTCCCTTTGTGTGGAACAAGTTGTGCCTCTGATTTTCTTAGCCTGTGTAACCTGCACACTGAGAACATGTTGAGCAACTAAACTTTCATACCTGTCAGCGTAATCAGCAACCATGTAGTGTGTCTCTGGTTCTGCATCCTCGCCACCTTGTTCTTCACTTGCAATGAGAGCCAAAGTCTCCTCATCATAATCACTAGCGGACGCATATCCACCATCCTTAATAACAATCATTACATGCTTGGAAGGGCATTCTCTTGCAAAGTGACCTCCACCCTTGCAACAATGGCATATAACCTCATGTGTTTGCCCTATGGATGCAATAGATGAAGAAGAGCTCTGTGCAGGCCCAGAAGGTGTGCTCTTTGCAGAGGGTGGAGTAGGAGCCTGTTTCCTTGTATCACGGTTGGAGTTGGAGGTGGAAGTAGGTGGTGTTGCAGCAGGACGTGCAGAAGTAGAGGAGGTACGTGGCGTCCATGATGAAGTGCGACCTGTAGAAAAAGTAGTTCTCGCCATTGCCTGTCGATCCTGCACTTCACGTTCAGCTTTGCAAGCAAGATGAAATAAACGAGTGATAATGTTATAATCCTTATACTCTAGAATAGTCTGAATCTCTCTATTTAATCCACCCATAAAACGTGCAAGCATAGCTTCATTCTCCTCAACAATACCACATCTAATCATGCCAGTTTGTAATTCCTGATAATATTCTTCTACAAAAAATTTTCCTTGTCTTAAACGCTGCAAATTGTGAAGCAATTCACGTTGATAATAAGGTGGCACCCAACGATTACGCATAGCAGTTTTCAAAGCAGCCCAAGTAGTTGGAATATTAGCATGGTGTATTCTACAATGTTTTGACCACCAAACACAAGCAAAACTAGTGAATGAACAAACAGCAGCAGTAACACGTCTGTCCTCAGGAAATTGTAAGCATGTAAAACGTTGTTCTGTTTCTAACTCCCATGTAAGATATATATCAGGAACATATCTACCCTCAGACATCGGAATATTCAATTTAAGTTTAGGGAGATGGTCATGATCCCGTACCTAAGGGGGTGGTGCAGCCCTACCGTTACGGTTGTAGCCATGTGGTCGACCTAGTGCATATCGTGGTGGTTGCCCCTGAGGCTGATCTGGAGAAACCTCTCCCTCATCATTGTAATCACCATCATAATCTTCAACCTACTCAACGACAGTAGCAGCAGGAGCCACATAAGTACCAGCAGTATCAATAGTACCAGTATGTTGGCCTTGGCCAAGAGGCACACGTCGCGCTCGTCGTTCGAAAGGGATAGGAGCTGCAGCTGGTGGTGGTAGACGGGCAAGCACCTCATTAAACTTGGCGTCCATCTTGGAGTCAAATGTCTTCTCCAAACCATTGAGCTTCTCCATGGCCTCTCCAAAGTTGGTCACGAAGTCTTGTACCTGGTCAGCCATCATTTGCTGAAATTTATCATAGAGCGCTTTGTTGGTCATGCTCTCCGAGTCACTCCTGTCGTCGTGTGATCCTGACATGGTTAGCAGAAATAGGAAACACACAAGAATATGAAGCCTACAGACTACTGGGACGTGGTGGTGGTGGTGTGTCACAAATCCTTTAAGCGAATCTCAAATTCTTACCAGTTCTTACCCAGCAGCAGGCGGTGATTGGCAACCGTTGTAGTCAAACTCTCAAAGCTTGGATAGAGCGATTGCCAGGTGGTGTCAAACACACGACGTAGATGTATGTGGAGCTAGGATGGCTTATAATATGGTAGCAAAAAGGGTTAGCAATAATCAATTTAGAGATGCAAGGTTGAGTAAATGCTCAACGACGGTACTGTGCTGGTCCTAGGCTAGACCGTACTAGAGACGCGAGCCTAAAACACCAAAAAAATCACGACGCTACACGTAATCAAGGGAAAAGCACACTCTGAATTTTTTTCCTTTTTTATTTTGGCACCTCTTTTTTTTGCGCTTTTTTTGCTCAAAAAATCACTACAATGGCGAGTGTCTCAAAACTCTTCCCACGTCGTATAAGCAAGATGGGCACGAAATTTTGTTGGACTAATTTTTTTTCTTTTTCTAGAGCAATTCGGGGGCTGCGACAACCAAAAATTTCGACAAAAATCACTATGATGGCAAGGGTCTCAAAACGCTCCAAAGAACCTAAAACCAAGATAGGGAAAAAATATTTTCAGCCGAATTTTTTTGGGCCAAAACGTGCTCTGCAAAGCATGCCAGACTTTTTTTTCCGTCACCTACGCAGGTAGCAAAACACGAATCCGAAATCAAAAGGATCTCGAAACTAAACCTAAAATGAGCTGGACTCGGATTGGTGGCGGATTTGTGGTGGTATATATGGACACCAATGGATAGTGATGGTGGGTGGTGATATATGGCAGTGGTGATGATGGTGGTGGTATATGGCAACTATGAAGACGATGCGGTGGCGACGTGACAACCTGTGGATAGAACTCGAAACTCTAAAGGACTAGACACTAAAACCAACAACTCGAAACGACAAATACTATGCAAAGGCTCAGATTGGTTCGGATATGATGATCTAACCCTAATTTTTTGTGGCTTTTTCGTGGACTAAAGGTATGAAGAACAGATGCGATATAAACTATGAAAACTGGTAAAATGTCACCGAGCAACCTGGAAATCTGATACCACTTGATAGAGGCAAAGTTGTCCCTGTCTTTCGATGAGATGGTGGCTATCATTTTTGGTGGAGTAGACTTTGACGATCCGACTACGAACATGTGATGACGCCGTGCCTTAGCAATCGCTAAACCAACTCCGAGAGGTTATTGACCACGCCGGAGCATGATCAACCTGACCACGATGGTCTATTTCCTGCACGCAAATGAAGAACAAGCAAGAAACTAAGATTGCAATCTGGATATTGCGAATATAAGAGGAAAGCTTTATTGATGAAGTGGGGGTTCTGTGACGCCTTTGTCTGGTCGTGGAAAACAAACAAAGAACGCGTAGTTGCAACTATGGCGAACTTGTAATCTAAACAAAACCCAACCCTAAAACGACGCCCTAAGGGTTGTATATATGGGGGAATAGAGGGGAATTTCGTGTCCCCTTGGAGGAGGGGTCCGAAACCGACCTTAACTCAGTTTCCCCATACACACAGACTCTAAAAACAGACTATAATATGGTATTTCGAAATTACATGGGCCTGGCACAACAATAAGGTGGCGCAACACCTATATTAGCCTAGGGACAATTTTTATAAATTAGCATCATGCATATTTCGTCCATGGCTTCTTGCTCCCATATTGGTGGCTTCAAAGTGCGAAAATCATCACTGGAAACTCCATTGTTCTTTCCCGCACGCGCACCTTCTTCTCCATGCTTGATCCCGCTACCATGGTCATCCTTCTTGTCCATGCCAGTTCCTTCATTCATAAGTAAAACAGAAGTATCTAATTTAGGCAACATCATATGTTCATGAACATTAGAAGGATTTGCAAGAAACAAAAGTACCTGGTAATTCAATTGACGTGCGCGAGCTCTAGTAATTGGTCCTGTATGTATAGCAGTCAGAGTTGTGGGTGTAGCATTAGCAGGGATGTCCTCATCATGATGGGTCCCGACTCTCATCTACAACAGTTATTAAGCAAACATGAGTACAAATGTACTCAACAAGTCTTTAAAGCAGACCTAGTCTATATATGCTCATTTATCAACAAGGGGAGTTGTGTAGTTAATGCAGCAATGCCAGCTTTGACTCTTGGCTAACCTATTATACACATATTAATTATTTGTTAAAATTTTAGATATCACACACGAGTCCACTAACACCACATCAATACACCACCATGGATTCACTTCCGTCACCTACGAGAGTGCCATCCATGATACTCACACTTGTCTTGATATTTTTATGAGTAACCATCAATTTATCTATGAATAACATAAGTTCTCCAAGTAGTCCATATCCGAGGACGCGGCTATTCGAACAGATTCATACCCTGCAGAGGTGTACTCCTTCACACACGCTCTTGCCACTTATCGCGGTGTGCTCATAAAAACCATGCACCTCGGCAACGTTCAAGCGAAAGCCCAACAAGGGAGTCGGCCACGACCGTCAATCACACAATACCTCTAGTCTAGGCTATCGCCTATTTGAGACCGAACCCGCATGGAAGTCCGACCGAAGTTTCCACTACGGCCCCAAACGATGTGCATAGGGTTCCCAAGCCCACCATTCGGGTGACACTTGGTACACCATGCCACTGCCTACCGCCTCGTAACCCACCCCTAGGTTCAATGCTATGCACGGCCTCTAGCATTGTTATGAACACCAGAAACTACTTGCAACTCCTGGACCAAGGACTAGGCGGTTGATAAGTCAAGAGGGGTCGAGTTACCGGAATCCAATGTGTGGTAGTAACTAGTCTTGGATCACAAACACGGAACTCAGTTCCTAAGAACGGTCCCAATGAGAAAACCCGCTATGTACTCCTACATAACCTCTCATTGCTACCTTTACCAAATCGGCTTCATCATTTAGCTCATCACATCAGAAAAATACTGTTTCACTCCAGTTCATCACCCAGATGAATCAGACCTAACACTACTCTAAGCACAGCAAGCAAAGCAGGTAAAGCACATCATGGCTCAAGCATCTACCAGGCATGCTAGGTTGCAAGGTTTACCTATTTACTGTGACAATGACAGGTCATGCAGAGGAATGGGTTCAACTACCGCAAAGGACAATTGAACGTTTGTCCTAATGCAATAAACAAGAGCAAGAGCGAGAGAATGGGATGATATCGAAATGATCAAAGGGGTTGCTTGCCTTGCTGGGAAGCGAGAAGGTACTCTCCTTTGATGGGATACTCAGAGGTATCCTCGGAAGCATGACCTACCGCAATGTAGATAGGTAACAATCAATACACGACAAGTGCAGCAATATGATGCATGATCATGACATGGCAACATGAATGGATGAGCTAATGCAGCTATTATTAAAGTTAGATGGAATGGATTTGAATACAGGTTAAAAATCGTTCTACATTTAATATTCTATATATTGACCTATTGCTAAATGTCAATGTTCATCTACATAGGTTGCTCTAACATGCATGATAACAACACCATTGGATTCGTTGAATTTTTCTGATAAATTTTCATATAGAATTTTTTTCAATCTGAGTTACAAATTAATTTCTATGATTTGTCAAAGTTTTTAGTATTTTTGGAATTAAATTAAATTGGAAATTCATTTATTGCATCAACATGACATTAGCATGATGTCAACAGGTCAAATGGCCGTTGACAGGTCAAACCTGACTAGTGGGGTCCACTAGTCAGTGACCCAGACACTAACAGGGTATAATTAAATTACTAATTACTAATTATTGGGAATGGGCCCACCTGTCAGTGGTAATTATATTAATTAAATAAATTAATTAATTCCTAAACTAGTCCTAAACTAAACAGGGCCGGGCCCCACTTGACAATTGACCCAGGGGGTCAACCCCGTGGGAAAAACGGGTTGAGTCGCCGACTTTGAGCCGCCGGTGGCGTCAGGGATGGTGGAGGTGGTCGGAAATCCTCCTCCGACAACCAAATCGACGGCGGAGGGCACCGGACGGGCCTGCGTGCTCGTGCGCATCCAAGTTGACACACCCCAAGGGCTGGGATGGCCCGAGTCGACGCCAGCATTGAGATCGGCGGCTACCGAAGCTCAGGCGAGCACGGGCTCGTCGAACCGGAGCATGAGCAGGCCGACTCTTGGCTCCTACGGCTTCCTGGGGCCCTCCTAAGCACGCCTACGTGCTCAAGTGCGAGCTTCGGCCACTTCAGCAACGACAACGTCCTTGCCGGCGGCGGGGAGCTCTCGGGCTCGAGGCCAACCGATGCTAAGGCGCGCTAGCAATGGAGAGGAGAGGGGGAATGGGACCAGGGGCTCACGACGGATGCAGCGGCGTCGAAAGCGAGCTCGGGCACGGTCTGGAGCGGCGGAGAGCTTCGATTCCTTGCCGGCAGCCGGAGGTTGAAGACGACGTCAATGGCAGCGATGGAGGGCTTCCAGCAGCGCGTGGCTCATCGAGGAGGAAAAGGGCGTCAAGGCGGAGCAATTGGGGGGGGCTGAGGAGCGAGGGGGAGAGACTAGGGCGATGGCGCTACGGTGGCGGAGCATCGGCGGCCGTGACGACAGAGGGGAGACGAGAGAGGAGAGAGTGACTGCGTGGGGGAGAGAGCGATGGGGACGGCCCTGGAAGCTTATCCCCGTCGTTCTGGCGAGGGGGAGGCAGGCAGGCAGCTGCCGGCATGGCGGCACGGCCGTGCGCGCGTGGCGGCCACACGCCTAGCCTCCTGGCCGCCAAGAGGACGAAGACCTCTCTAGGCCAGATGGGCCGTCCTAGATATGAGAGCCTGGATGAATAGGAATGATAGACTACTCATATCAACAAGGAATTCCTTCTTGTCTGGGAGCCCACTCGAAAAGAACTCCAAAGTTAAGCGTGCTGTGCTTGGAGCAATTCTAGGATGGGTGACCGAATGGGAAGTTGGTCCCGGCTACGCATGAGTGAGGACAAAGTGCGCAAGAAAGACTAGTGTTGGTCTATGGGGCTAGTCTAGGTCCCACTAGGCGTAACGGGGTGTTACAATTGGTATCGGAGCCGACCCTTGCGGTTACATGGGCATGCACGGGTCAGGTGTATGGGAAAGTGGCGCATGGCGTGTGTGGCCCGTCGTGACACATAGCATGGCACATGTGCCGGACTGGATGCGCATACGTGTGCCAAAAGGGAACTTTCCTGATGGGCCGACGAGGACGTCGGTTCCTTTGAGTGGGAGTGTATGTGAGAGCCTGGCTTAATAGGAATGATAGACTACTCATATCAACAAGGAATTCCTTCTTTTCCGCGAGCCCACTCAAAAAGAACTCCAAAGTTAAGGGGCTTGGCTTGGAGCGATTCTAGGACAGGTGATCGACTGGGAAGTTGGTCGTGGGTGCGCACGAGTGAGGACAAAGTGCATACGAAAGACTAGTTTTGGTATGTGGGGCTAGTCTAGATCTCACCAGGTGTAACAGGGTGTTACACTGGAGCTGGCCTCAGGTCAGCTCCGTCTTTCCTTTTTTTTCATTTTTGTTTTCTTTTTCTTTTCTGACATTTGTTTTTTTGTCAGGGCCTCAAAACCTATTTCAAATTATATTAAAATATTTTGCAAGCTTAGTTTGAATATTTCAAACCTCCACAAAAAGTTCCAGTATTTTTGAATGAATAAAATGTTTTAATGCTTTATTTGGCCTTTTCAGAAGCTGTAATATTTATTTTAAAATGACATATATATATATTCTAAAAATTACAATGTCCCCTGATATATTGATGTTAATATTTATCAGACAAGGGGGGCATTTTTGATGGGCATTTTGGATTTGTTGATTTTTCACAATAGTTGAATTGGTTGATTGAGGTGAGGTGTTAGGGTTTCTGTTGATCCCCATTTCATCTTGATGCAAAAATCAAAACATGATGCACACCACATGCTAACCAGAGCAATGCTAACTAGGGATGTGACAGCTCACCCCCATTCCAAAGAATCTCATCCCAAGATTTGGAAGTCGTCGGGAAGAGCGCGGCATACTCTGGTCGAAGACGATCCTCTCTTTCCCATGTGGCTTCCTTCTCGAAATGGTGTGACCACCAAACCTTGAGAAACTTGATGTTTCGACGTCGAGTGGTACACTCAGCTGGATCAAGAATACGAACAAGGTATTCCCGATATGTAAGGTTATCTTGGAGATCAAGGTTTCGTGGTCTACTTCGCGGGCAAGGTCTGAAAAGCAATGCCTGAGTTGCGAGACGTGGAAGACATCATGAACCTTCGAAAGATGCGGTGGAAGTTCCAATTGGTAGGCAACTTCTCCTTGTTTGGCAAGAATGTGAAAAGGACCAATGTAACGAGGAGCCAACTTGCCCTTGATACCGAATCGTTGGGTACCCTTCAAAGGTGTAACCCAAAGATAATCCTTCTCATCAACTTCATAGGTCACAGCCTTATGATGACGATCATATTGGCTCTTTTGACGAGATTAGGCTGTTTTCAACTTTTCACGAATAATGCGAACTTGCTCCTCTACATCCTGGATCCTATCCGGACCAAAGTGTTGCCTCTCTCCGGTTTCTGACCAGTTAAGAGGTGTTCGACACCTTTGTCCATAGAGAACTTCAAAAGGGGCCTTACCCAAGCTTGACTGATAACTATTGTTATAAGCAAATTCAGCGAATGGAAGACATTTCTCCCAATTCATACCGAAGGATATAACACAAGCTTTGAGCATGTCTTCGAGAATTTGATTGACTCGCTCAACTTGACCACTTGACTGCGGATGGAAAGTAGTGCTAAAGGATAGATGAGTCCCGATAGCATTTTGGAAGCTTTCCTAGAATCGGGAAGTAAAGATACTTCCACGGTCTGAGTTAATCTCCAAAGGAACACCATGAAGAGAAACTATTCGAGAAACATATAACTCCGCTACCTGGCTAGCAGTTATACTTTCTCGAATAGGAAGAATATGGGCCACTTTGGAAAGACGGTCAATGACCACAAATATGGCATTATTCCCTCTCTTGGTCTTGGGAAATCCGGTGATGAAATCCATACCGACCTTATCCCATTTCCACTTAGGAATAGCTAAGGGTTGAAGGGTGCCAGCAGACCTTTGATGTTTTGCCTTAACGCGAGGACAAACGTCGCAGTTAGCAACGAACTGAGCAATTTCTCTCTTCATCCTAGTCCACCAGAACCTCTGGTGTAGGTCCTGATACATCTTGCTACTACCAGGATGAATCGTGAGAGGATAATCATGAGCCTCCTTAGGGATCAGCTGCCGCAGATGTTGCTTCTTCAGGACCACCAGGCGGTTCTCAAAGAAGACAACACCCCGATCATCTTCCGAGAAGCATCTAACATTGCCCTTCCTAATGTTCTTCTTGATCCAAGATATCCCAGCATCATGCTTCTAGGCTTATATGATTTGATCCGTAAGAGTAGGTTTCGCCACCAGGTTGGAAAGGAATCCTTGAGGAACAATGTGAAGGTCCAATTTCTGAAATTCCCCATAGAGAAGTGGTGGACTTTGTTGTAACATCAAGTTGTTACAATAAGACTTACGGCTTAGTGCATCAGCCATGACATTGGTTTTTCCCGGGGTGTAAGTTATCCCTAAGTCGTAATCTGTAATCAACTCGACCCACCTTCTTTTCCTGAGATTCAAATCCGATTGGGTGAAGATATATTTCAGACTTTGGTGACCATTGTAAATTTCGCAACGATTACCCAGAAGGTAATGTCGCCAGGTTTTCAGTGCATGGACTACAACTGCAAGCTCAAGATCATTCGTTGTATAATTATCCTCATGTGGATGCAACTGTCGAGATGCATATGCAATCACATGATGATCTTGCATGAGAATGCAACCTAATCCTTGTCGCGAGGCATCGCAATAGATAACAAAGTCCTTTGAGAAATCTGGTGGCACCAGAACGGGAGCAGAGGTCAGGCATCTTTTTAGTTCTTGAAAGCTGTGCTCGCATTGTGGGGTCTAGTCGAACCTTTTATCTTTCTTGAGGAGTTCCGTCAGAGGCTTCGCAACCTTGGAGAAGTTCTCGACAAAGCGGCGACAATAGCTCACTAAGCCAAGGAAACTCCGAACTTGCTTAACCGATTCAGGTTGAGTCCAATCAAGGACGGCCTGAACTCTCTCGGGATTAACAACAATACCTGTACCAGATATCACGTGGCCTAGATAGGTCACTTCTGGTAGCCAAAAATCACACTTGGAGAATTTGGCATACAGACGATGCTCTCGAAGTTTCATCAATACCAGCCTTAGATGCTCGACATGTTCTTGTTCGTTCTTTGAGTAGATGAGTATATCGTCGAGGTAAACCACGACGAATTTATCCAGGTACTCCATGAAGATCGAATTCATCAAGTGAGAGAAAGTGGCTGGGGTATTAGTCAAACCGAAGGACATGACGGTGTACTCGTATTGGCCATAACGAGTAACAAAAGCCGTTTTTGGAATGTCCCCATTTCTACTTCTAATTTGATGGTATCCCAACCTAAAATCCATTTTAGAGAAGACTGAGGATCCAGCGAGTTGATCATACAAGTCGTTGATCCTGGGAAGCGGATACTTGTTCTTTAGGGTGACCAGGTTCACTGGTCGATAATCTACAACCATCCGGTCTGATCCATCCTTCTTCTTGATGAAGAGGACGGGGCAAACCCAAGGAGAAGAACTAGGTCAGATGAAACCTTGCTTCAAAGCCTCATCGAGTTGTTTCTTAAGCTCGGCTAGTTCTAAGGATGCCATCTTATAGGGTCTTCTAGCTATTATCATAGTCCTTGGAATGAGTTCTATCACAAACTCTACATCCCTGACAGGTGGAATTCTTGGCAGTTCTTTTGGAAAGACATCCGGGAAGTCACATACTACTGGAATATCTTCTAGTTATGGAAGAGGGCTAGCATTGAGAGAATAGACTATCTCACCCGATGGATGTGTAACCTGACCATTCCTAGTATGAGTATCAATCTTAGCATAGTGGGCTTTCATCCAGTCCATGCCTAAGATGATATTGATGTCCGAAGACTTGAGAGCTATCAAAGATGCTAGGAAGACTAGCCTATCCACAAGAATCTCATTGTCATGACTTACTCTAGAAGTTTGCCATTTTGAACCAGGAGAACTACTAAAGGAGTAGGCATATCACAAAAAGACATGTTATGCAACTGTGTATAACGTTCTGAGGTGAATGAATGAGATGCTCCAGTATCAAACAGAACAGATGCTGCATGACTATTGACAAGGAGCATACCTAGGATAACATCAGGGTCCTCAAGGGCTTCTTCAGTAGAGACGTAGTTCACACGTCCACGGGCAGGAGCTGGATTCACATAGAAGGCCTTTCCCGGCTTCCCACGTCTGGCGGGCTTGCCATTGTTCTAGGGGCACTCATAGGAATAGTGCCCTGGTTCTCCACATTTGTAGCAGACGAGAGTGGCACGGGGAGCAACATTGGTAGTGGGACCTCCAAATGTCCTGGCTGGAGGGTTGGGCTAAGCTGTGCGAGGCACCTGGAAGGATGGCCTCACGGTGTACCTTGGTGGCAGAGCTGTATTGGGCACCCACACCCGACGTTTGTTGGAGCCTGAGCCAGATGGAGGGGTGAAGTCACAGGTGTGCTTCTTAGTTGCCTTGTAGTCGGTTTGTTTGGTTTCAGCGTTGATAGCCTTGTTGACGAGGGCCTGGAAGGTAGCACACTCATGCAGACGCAGGTCTCGATGGAGCTCAGGATTAAGTCCCTCACGGAACCTAGCCTATTTCTTGGCGTCGGTCGACACTTCCTCTGGTGCATAACGAGCAAGGTTGCCGAACTCACGGCTGTAGGCATCCACTGTCAGCCTACCCTGAGTAAAGGCACAAAATTCCTCCCTCTTGCGATCCATCAGCCCTTACGGGATGTGATGGGTACAAAATGCCTCACTGAAATCTGCCTAGGTTGCTACGGGGCTTGCGGGACGCATGGCTTCATAATTTTCCCACCACAGGTTGGCGGGTCCTTCCAGAAAGTATGTAGCAAAAGTCACCTTGTTGGCCTCAGATATATTAGCAGCTCGGATTTTGCGGGACATGCTGGTTAGCCAGTCATCAACGTCGAGCGGGTCGACGGAGTGATGGAACTTGGGTGGGCATAGCTTGACAAAGTCATTGAGGGACACACCATCATTGCGCTCATTGCGGGGAGGACGCACTGTATTCTGCTCAGTATGTTCCAACAGCCCGTTGGTCTCCCTTTTATTCCGCTCAGCTTCGAGCATCACCTCTGCTAGAGAGGGCGGCCGCAGCAACTTCTCTTTTCTTGACTGGCTTCCCTCGCCCTGCTCGAAGGCAGGCGCGGGGTTATTCCTAGTTGACACCATCCTAATAAAACAAACTGTTAGTGCATCTAGTGCGCCTTAGTGATTTTGGTGTATTGAAGACTTATAGGTTAAGGTACTAATGTGTTTGTGAGTGTACACAGGCTCTATAAGTCGATGAGGAGTTTGATATATTCGGAGATTATCGACCCCTAAAAATGTATGTCTTCAATGAAGACTTTGGTGAAGACTTTGTGAAAACTTTGAAGATGAAGAAGTTGGTGTGACCTTGAAGATATGAACGAGGAATATGAAGCGTGAAGAATTTTGTTTTCGTAGTTTCATTTCCGTATTTTGAAGAATTTTGTGACCTTGAAGAATTTTGAAACACCGTACTGTTAAAGGGGGCCGAGGTAATACTAAGGAAAATTTCCAACAAATGCTCAACTCCAAAATCCTCAACCTATACAATCCTTCGAGTGAAGCCTTTGGAAATCTTTTACGGTTCAGACAAGTTCTTCAGTGACAGAGACGAAGTTCTTCTGGTCTCTGAGGAAATTTATCTGACTGAGGAGTTAGGATTTCGCTAGCGCGAATTTCCTACAAGTGAGGAACATGATATGTCTGAGGACTTTCATAGTTCAAAAATCTGACCATTGCTGTGCTTAGCGCCAGCTGTCCCCAATCACAAATATCCACATAACGGTCATATCATTGGGGGTATTTATGTCATATCATGTCAGGTTGCACCCTGGCTATAAATATCCACCCCCGTAACCACTAGTTGGTTGGCTGCTCCGAGAGAGAACTGACACTTGTCATTTGAGAGCAACCCATCCTCCGCGGACTCTGAGTGAAAATCATTAGTGAGGAAAAACCCACAACCACACCACCAAACCCAAGGTGTTTGAGCATCACTGAAGAAATTCTTGTGTGGAACCGATGCTTGTTACCTTTGAGGACTGTGCATCCTCCAGACGGTTAGGCGTCATGGTCTAGTGCTCCTGCAGTCAATTGGGGATCACGAAGTGACCTTGGTCTAGAGCATCCAACAGTAAATTGTGGATCACCGGGTGACCAGTTTGTGAGGGTTTTGGAAGTCTAACCTGAAGACTTACCACGAGTGTTGGGCGAGGACTATGTGACCTTAGCTCAAGGAGAATACGGTAAGGACTGTGTGTCCTCTGGTTTAAATACCAGGCCGCTCCAAACCAGACGTACGACTGTCACAGCAGTTGGAACTGGGTTATCAAATCATTGTCTTCATCAAGCTACCTGGTTCTATTTCCTCAACCCTTCCATTTCCTCGTATAACTGTTGATGAAAATGAAATTTACTGTTTGAAGAATTTGACTGAAGACTTTCAAAATTTCCTCACCTTAATTTCTTCAAGTTACCTTGTTCCTCACCTACCTATCCTGTATCACGCTACTGGTAATCTATGCATGTTTCATTTCATCATGATGACTATGATGTCGCTATGTTCCTCATGCACTTGGGTACTTATTCCGCTGCTAGTTATTCATCACATTTCAAATTCCTCAAAGTTTAAATTCCTCAAGTGATGAATTTGTAAAAATCGCCTATTCACCCCCTCTAGTCGATATAATGCACTTTCAATTGGTATCAGAGCATGTACTCCCTTGCTCTCTGTGATTTTGTTTTAACCACCTGGAGTTCTTGTTATGTCGACTGCAGGTATGATCAAGGTTTCCATGGGGTGTCCTACCTTCGATGGGACAGATTACCCCTACTGGAAGAACAAGATGTGTATGCACCTTGAAGCTATTGACAACGATCACTGGTACGTTGTGGAAAATGGTGTGCCCTTTGTCACTCCCACTGTTACTACTGCTGATGTGAAGAGATTCAAGCAACTCGATTCCCAAGCGAAGAATGTCATCTGTGGCCATCTAAGCAAAGGTCAGTATGGCAGAGTGAGTGCTTTGTAGACTTCTAAGCTTATTTGGGATAGGCTGTCCAAAGTCAACGAAGGTGTATCCACTCAACATGACTCTCGTGTTGATGTTCTTCGCAATCTCTTCAACCGCTTCAAGAGACTTGACAATGAAAATGTTCAGCAAACTTTTGATCGTCTCACTGATATCTCCAATGAGCTTCAAGCACTGGGTGCCACCGATATCACTGACCATGAAGTAGTGAAGAAACTGCTAAGATCTCTTGACTCCTCATTCGATACTCTGGCGTTGATGATTCAAGAACGTGGAGCCTACAAAGCTCATTACTGACATTCTTGAGAGACTCAATACTCATGAATTTCAACAAGCTGAGAAGAGAGACCTCTACGGGTCAAGCTATGGAAGATCTCGTGTTCTGAAGGCAAAAGCAATTTCCTCATCTGAAGAAGAAGATTCTGATAGCAGCCTTGGTGATCCTGAAGAACTAAGTCAGGAACTAGCAATGCTTGTGAGGAAATTCCAGAAGTTCTCAAGGAGAGATGGATTTGGAAATCAGATTCCTCAGAAGACTACAAGAAAATAACTTGTCATCGTTGCAAGAAGCCTGGTCACTTTATCTCTGACTGTCGTCCCTGGGAAAAAGATTCAAAGAAGAAGAATAAATACAAGGATGATAGTTCTGATGACTCGAAGAAAAAGAAGAAATCTTCAAAGTCCTCATCTGCAAAGTGCTCATCTTCAAAATCCTCAAAGCACAACAAGAATGGTTCCAGAAAGGCACGAGCATTCATCGGCAAGGAAATGGATTTTTAGGAAGAATCTGAAGAATCTGAAGAAGAGGAAGAATCTAAGGAGGAATCAGCATCTGGTGTCGCTAGCCTTGCTCTCGCTACTGCTTTCGTTAGCAAGTCCATCTTCAACAATGAAGAATATGACTACTCCAACGACTCTGACGTCAGCAATGATGATTATGCTCCCACCTATTGCTTCATGGCAAAAGTCTCAAAGGTACAGAAACATCATTACTCATCTGAATCAAGTGAAGGTGAATATGATGAATATGTGAAACCTAGCTATGCTAAACTTGTTAAAATTGCCACTAAGCAACAAAGTGCACTTGAAAAGCTTTAGAAAATGCTAGACAAAAGCGATGATCTGTTGAACTATGAAGTGGATCGGACTCAAACTCTGTTTGACGATCTCAAAAGTCTTCAGACAAAGTATGATAACCTTTAGAATCATCATAACGACCTCTTAGCTGATCATGAGAAGCTTTCTTATGAATTTCTTCAAAGAAAGCAAGATCTTGAGAAACTGAGGGTGTCACATGAGGATCTCCAAAGGGAAAACGATTCCTTACTGGCTCAACAGATGAGTACCGCTCAAGAAGAATTCATTCCACCTTCTTTGAAATGCATCGAACGTGAAACTGCTAATTCTTCACCTGAATGTTCAAATGCTTCTATTGCTGCAAATTCTTTAATTATTCCAGTGGTTTCAAATTCCTCATTTGAGGACACCACAAGTATCACTGATGATAATGCAGGGTTGAAGGAATTGTATGTGACATGCATGTACAAAAGTCTCAAAGGGCATCAAACCCTTTGCAATGTACTCAAAAAGTAGATTCTGAATAGGAACCCTAGGAAAGAGGGTATTGCCTTTGTGAGGAAACTCAACGCTGATGCATCCTACTGGACACCTGAGCAGTACCCCAAAACCTCATGGGTTGCTCCAAAAGGACCTCCTGTAGATCCATCCACTTTATTTGGCTTTATGTGTGAAACTTCATATTCCTCTGTTGAGTCACTTGACTCCAACTTCAAATTCTTCAAAAATTAGAAAGGTGAAGTATTTGCTAGATTTGTTGGAACTAACTGCAGGAACGGTTCTCCTATGAAGAAAATCTGGGTTCCCAAGAGCTACCTTCAAAATCTTCAAGTGAATGTCCTCACGACACCACTCATGAAGAATAGGAACCCCAGATCAAATTCCTCATATGGACCAAAGTCCTCACTTGGACCAAATTGCTCAAATGGTCAAAATTATCCTTCTCGTACTAATGCCTCTGTTTTGCAGGGAAAACCTAAGAGTTGTGAATATGTGCATTATTCTTCAAACCATTATGTTCATAAGTCCTCGAAGAATTTCTTTGCTTATTCATTTGAGTACTCTAACCCTCGCCCTGTGAAACGAAGCGCACATGTTTCTATGCCCCCTTCTCATATGGTGCTCACAGAATGATGAATTCTTTGCCACCCCTCCAGATGTGGGTGGTGAAGAAATTGAACTAACATCTTATGCAGGGTCAGGTCTCGACATGAACATCTGATGAATTTGCTGGAGACATGAGGAAATGCTTGAAAGGATGCAAGCTAACTATGCAGAAATGAATTCCTCATTTCTCTCGTCCTCACACTACTTGCTTACTATCTTGTGTGATGAAATTTTGTCTGATGAAATTGATGTCATATTCTTCACTTTGAATCATATGAGTTCGTAAGCTGTACTAATTCATCTACAGGATGATACTCCAAAAGCTACTAAGAGGGTCCTCGATAGTGGATGCACAAACCACATGACTGGTGACAAGAATCTACTGACTCGACCCTTTGAATTGCTTCACATGGATCTCTTTGGCCCCACTCATTACTCCATACTAACAAATGCTTCAAGTTTGTATGGCTTTGTCATTGTTGATGATTACTCTCATTACACTTGGGTGCATATTGTTCTGTACAAAAATGAAGTGCAGGATGTCTTCAAACGATTTGCTTCAAGGGACTCCACCAACTTCGGCGTCAAGATCAAGCATATTAGGAGTGATAATGCGACCGAATTCAAGAACACTAATCTTGATGAATATCTTGATGAACTTGGTATTACTCATGAGTTATCTTCCCCTTATACTCCTCAACAGAATGGCATCGTGGAGCGCAAGAATATGACTCTAGTTGAGATGGCTCGCACCATGCTTGATGAATACAAGACTCCTCGTCGCTTCTGGCCTGAGGCAATTGATACTGCTTGCCACATCATCAACAGGGTATATCTTCACAAATTCTTCAAGAAGACTTCATATGAACTTATGACTGGCAAGAAACCCAATTTAAGTTATCTCAAAGTCTTCGGTGCAAAATGCTGGACCAGAGATCCTCACCACAGTTCTAAGTTTGTACCGAAAGCACATGAAGGTTTTATGCTTGGTTACGGAAAGGACTCGCACACCTACAAAGTCTTCAACACCTACCACCACAAGGTTGTTGAAACTGTAGATGTGCAGTTCGATGAAACTAATGGCTCGCAAAGAGAGCACCTGCCTTCTGTGTTAGATGAACAGTCTCCTAAGGAATCCATCAAGCTGAAGGCAACTGAAGATATCATACCCACTGAGGAAGTCATTCCAACGAATGAAGACTTTCATGTTGATACACCTGAAGAAAATGATGCTGAAGGAAGTCCTCAGCCACGTCAACCTGCTCATCCTAGAGTTGCAAATGAACTACAGATTGACAAAATCATCGATGACATCAATGCACCAGGTCCCCTCACTCGCTCAAAAGCTTCACATTTAACTAAATTTTGTGGGCACTTTGCCTTTGTCTCTATCATAGAGCCCACCAAAGTTGATGAAGC
The DNA here is from genome assembly GCA_022496015.1 of Hordeum marinum. NCBI lineage: Eukaryota > Viridiplantae > Streptophyta > Magnoliopsida > Poales > Poaceae > Hordeum > Hordeum marinum. Next base: position 273,598,052 of record CM039675.1, read on the forward strand.
ATTCAAGGAGCCTGAGTGGATTCAAGCTATGCAACAGGAATTGCATCAGTTCAAGCTCAACAACATGTGGGAACTTGTCAAGCGGCCAGATCCTCGCAAACATAACATCATAGGTACCAAGTGGGTCTACCGCAACAAGCAAGATGAAAATGGCCTTGTGGTGAGGAATAAGGCTCGTCTGGTATCTCAAGGCTACACACAAGTTGAAGGAATTGACTTTGATGAAACGTTCGCACCTGTTGCTAGACTTGAAGCTATTCACATATTGCTTGCTTATGCTAACCATAATAATATCATCTTATATCAAATGGATGTGAAAAGTGCATTCCTCAATGGTAAACTTGAGGAAGAAGTATATGTTGCTCAACCCCCAGGTTTTGAAGACCCAAAGCATCCTAACAAAGTCTTCAGACTCAACAAGGCACTCTATGGCCTCAAGTAGGCCCCTCGGGCGTGGTACAACCCTCTGAAGGAATTCCTCATGAAGAAAGGCTTCAAACCCAGTTAACTCGACCCCACTCTTTTCACAAAAGCCTATGATAATGAACTGTTCATATGCCAAATATATGTAGACGATATTATCTTTGGCTGTACTGACAAACGTTACAGTGATGAATTTTCCTATATGATGAGTGAAGAATATCAAATTTTTATGATGGGAGAGTTGAAATTCTTCTTAGGTCTTCAAATTCGTCAACAAGACAATTTCATCTTCATCTCCCAAGAGAAGTACCTCAAGGATGTTCTGAGGAAATTCAACATACAAGATTGCAAAGGCGTCAAAACTCCAATGCCTTCAAAAGGACACCTCTACACTAATCAAAATGGTAAAGATTTCGATCAGAAGGTATACCGCTCCATGATTGGCTCATTATTGTATCTATGTGCATCTAGGCCTGATATTATGCTGAGTGTTTGCATGTGTGCCCGATTCCAAGCAACACCGAAGGAATCACACCATAAGGCTGTGAAACATATTCTTCGATACTTAGCTCACACACCAACACTTGGATTATGGTATCCCAAGGGCTCAAATCTTCACCTCATTGGATAATGTGATGCTAACTATGCTGGAGATCGTGTGGATCGCAAGTCAACCTCAGGCACATGTCATTTCCTCAGACGGTCCTTAGTCTGCTGGTCCTTGAAGAAGCAGAATTGCGTGTCACTCTCTACTTCTGAAGCTGAGTACATCGCTGCTGGCTCATGTTGTGCTCAGTTACTATGGATGAAGCAAACCCTCAAGGACTACAACATCAAGTTGAAGAATGTGCCTCTCTACTGCGACAACGAGAGTGCCATCAAGATTGCATACAACCCAGTTTAGCACTCCAAGACCAAGCACATCCAGATTCGTCATCACTTCCTTCGACATCATGTACTCAAGGGCGACATCTTCGTCGACCACATCCCCATTGAAGAACAACTGGCCGATATCTTCACCAAGCCCTTGGATGAAAAGAGATTTTGCAAGTTATGGTGTCAGCTAAATATCTTAGAATCTTCGAATGTTCTTTGAAGGACACACATCCTAACACTTATGCAAAATTGATGACTTTGATGTGCAACACAAGAAGTAACGTTTTTCTTCAATCAATGAAGAATAACCCTCTAAGTGTGAAGAAATTAATGAAGAATTTGATTCTCAGAACCCTACGACAATTGTACGCGGTGTCTGAAATAATCATTCTTATACGCTGGGTCATGCCACCAACCAAAGTTGAAATTCTTCAAAATTGAGTTTTTCTTCATTTTTGCAAATTCTTCAAATTATCAAATTCCTCAATGTGCAAATTCCTCAAGTTTTCAAATTCCTCAACTTTTCAAATTCTTCAAACTTTGAAACTCATGTTCTTCATTGACTATATATGTATATATATATGAGGTTTCAATGTCCTCAACAACATTCACTTATTGCTAATTCTTCAAGTTGATTTTCATCTAAGTGAATGTGATCGGACCCTTTCCCCCTCTATGGTAAACTTAACCTAGTCTATTCGCAAATTCTTCATATGCGTTCTACTTTGAAACTCGTTCAAAGTCTTCACTGTGTTCTCGGCAACTGAAGAATTTGCGAACGGAAACTTTGAAATTTTCACTATCAAATTTTTCAGCGGTTCCCGCTCAAACGGTTCCGATTCCCACGACTGGATAACCCATGATCCCCCATAATCTCCAGTACTCAGAACGTGGGTGACACCTGTCGCGTGGAGAGCAAGGGTCAGGGTCAATCTTGTCCAAAATCTTCAGGCATATTGGTTTTCACTCCCTCTATAAATACCCCTTCCCCTTCAACTGTGCTCGGTTACTCCTCATCTCATCCCTCTCCCGAGCTCCAACCTAGCGCTGCCGCTAAAGTCATCATCGCCGATGAGGAAGAGCTTCACTGCCTCGACCTTGTCGTCGCCGTACTCGCATCGGCCACGGAAGTCCTCATCCCGCCGCCGCTATAGCTGTATCCCTCTGCCAAGCTAGGGCGTGGGAGATCAGAACGGACGAACTTCCCAATCTCATCTCTTGTTCGTCGTGTTCTTCATCGGGGTAAATAAAATTTATTTTTACTGCCCTTGTTTGATCCTCAAATGCTCTTTATATTCCTCAAAAGGTGTTTATCCTTTCTGAACCTTATTCTAAAAGCACCTTACATCTTCACATACTTGATGTTTCTTCCCTAAGTAATGATTTTCTTTAAGATTCCTCAATTGTGTGAATCCTCAAAATTTGCACAACTCTGGAACCTGAGACAAAGAACACTTAGTGAGATTCCTCAAGACACGCATGGTCAAATTCCTCTCACCTGTTTTATTTAAAAATTTCTGAGAATGCATATGACCTCTTCAAATTCCTCGCACCTATACTCTGTTCACAGGTACAACATGTCCGCTGATGAATCACTAGGTTCTCATCAACTTAACTCATTTGCAGCGCTCATTGAGGAAAAATTGTGTACTTCTTCAGAGTCCTCAAGAGTTCATATTCCTCAAGTGAAGAAAATGGCTGACGGAATAAAACCTCAGAAAGGTGGAAAGAAGCCAGATGTGCACACTGCCTTTGAGATCCCAGATGACGTGTATGAGGAATACTGCACACCCGATGAAGAAACTCATGGCAAAGAAACGATCAAGAAGAGAAAAATTCATCTGCAGAAAATTGAGAGGAGATGGGCAAGGGAATGGAAGGATTATCGCTATGTAACTCCAAAATACATGATGAAATTTGCAGTAAAACCTCTGTGTAGCAGGCCTCCCTTGCTCCAAATCAAATTGCTGATCCCACTAGCATCAAGACTGGTGAGGACTTTCCTCACATGTGGGAGAAGCAGCAAGCCAAGCTGGCAAAGAAAGCCAAAGAGGCAGTGAAGAAATTCAATGAAAATTCTGCTGCTGCTGCCTTTGCCAGAGCCTCTACAAGTGCTCCGAAGAAAATCACGAGGAAGAAATCTGCATTGAAGACAAGTTCTTCGACCTCAAAACGTTCGCAGCAGATCCCTCAAGGTCAAAGGCCTCGGCCTACAAAGTTTTCAGCTGCTGGAACGGTTGCTACTCTGTCTTCTGCGACATCTTCAACTAGCCCTTCTGTGTTGAATCTGAAGAAAACTGTTGGACGAGGTCAAAGAGCAAGTCCTCACTCAAGCAAAGTTGTGGTGACCATACCCTCAGGTTCTAAGGATGATGATGATGAAGCTGATCATGAGGAATTGGAAGAAATCATCAAGCACAATCAGTAAAAGGCTGCTATAGCAAAGGGCAGCTCTATTCCTCTCATGCTGGATCCCAAGATGATCCTCAGCTTCATCGATATATGGCATGAAGACCCAAGCACCCCACTTTCTTCACTAAATCTGCCTCTTGGAGTGGATCATGTCCTCACCCACTTCATCTCTGAAGAAAAATGGAAGAGAGAGCAAGCTCTAAGAGCTAAGAGGAACTGGGTTCGAAAGGAAATGTTTCTGAAAGACAATGTGATGAATTTGGCCCCAAATCAACTCATCACTATTCAGTATGAAATTCGCACACTCTCTCAGGATCAAGAGAGATATGATGCTGAATGGAAGCACCAAGGTGAGATTCATCAGGGCTGCTCAAGCTGCAGTGAAGGATCACAACACTAGGGTTGCTGCTCGATCGCAACCATAAAATCCTCAGGCTGATGAAATTGCTCAGCCTGATGAAACTACTGATGGAAATGCTTCTGCACCAGAAGCAACTACCAGTGCTGCTGAGGAAACTCAGACCACTGATGATCATGCCCGGACAACCACCACTGTTGTGCCTGAAGAAACTGAAAGGCCAGCTGAAGCTTTTGCCGCGCCTGAAGAAACTGAACACACCAGGGCGGCTGCATCAGTCGTTCCTGAAGAGACCGACACTGCTGAGGAAAAGACTCTTAAGACAAAAGCATGAGATTCAGAAACCTCATCCGTGAAGAAGTTGAAGACTATGCCAAGTTCTTCAACTAGACCTATTGATGCTACACCAATTTCCTCAGCACCTGCCTACGAAATTGTACCATTTGGGTGGATTATGTCATCCCAGATGAAGATGAAGATCAGTCTGCTGCTTCGACAGAGTAGATTGATGAAGAAATTGAAGTTGAAGACATTGCTTCAACTCCACAGGTATCATTACCCTAGCCTTAGTTCACTATTGAGAGGCTGGAGTTGAAGAAATTGATGAGGACGTAGACATTAGCAATACAACGCCTGTCATCAATGATGAATATTGGGAATCAGCACACCCAAATTCACCAATGACAACTCCTCTGACATAGATTTCTCAGTTGCTTGCTCCGACTGAAGAAATACATGAAGAATCTACCAATCTAAACACCCAAGTCACTGAAGAAATTCCAGCCGCAACGGCTGATAATCTTGAGACTCCCATCACAACTGATGAACCAACTCTCCAAATCGTTCTGTCTGAAGGTGTTCCTCCCATGCCAAAGGAGATTAAGGGGCGCTTCAAGACAAATCTTCAACCAAAGCCAAGAATGCCATTCAAAGGCTCAGTACGCCCCAAATTCCCCAAGAGCAATTTCTTCAATGAACGTATGTTCTTCACTGGTCCAAATCCATATGACTTTGCAAGGGCCGGTCGGAACAGATTCTGGGTGGCAACACAGCTCAACTACTATGCATCAGTTCTTTTTGAGAAGAAGAAAGTCTTCGAGCACCACCAAATTCCTCATGCTGACATGGAAACCCTTCCATCATTCACACCGGTGCTCCAGGTTCTTCATGAGGCAGGCATTCTCCCATTCTGCGCCGACATCTGCGACTAGAATGAAGACCTCATTCTTCAGTTCTATGCCACATTGCATATCAGCGGAAATGCTTCAAATGTCAACTCCTGGATATTGGACTAGATGACAGGATCAACACACTTCACTGCTCAAGCTTCTGAATCACTTCAGTGTGTACCAGTTCCAATTCCCTTAGATGAAGCTCGCGAACTGTTTGATGAGCCTGCACTTCCAAATCAGCTGATGCAAGTGTTGATGAAGACATTGCTTCCTGGAAAGCCTCAACGAAAAACCTTCCTTGTGAAGGATCTGCTATATGTGCCCAGGACTATCTACCGTATACTCACAAATACGCTATGTCCTCAGAAGGGCCACAATTCTGAAGAAGAAGAAGTGGAAGGAGTCATGAAGAATATGCTCTTCAACATCATTCATGGGATTCCCATTGACTTGCATGACTTCTTCATGAGGACTTTGGCCAGTGCTGCTTTAGCTCCATTTGAACAGAAGCCCTATGCGCCTTGGATAATGAAATTCATCAGGGCAAAGTCCTCAGTTACCTTCAAGGCTGATTTCCAGAACCACTTTGGCTTCCTACCTCCAATTGAAGTCATCAAAAGCACAATTGCCTCAATTGAAGGAAAAGGCAAGGCTGTGATTGATGAAGGCACTCGTCCATTGGATGGACAGTTTTGCAAAGCCGCTTCCTTCTCCACCAATGATGACACTACCACCCAAGACTCCGATGCAAATGCCTCAACTCACAAAACTCAAGAGTCTGCCCCTTGTGTGATGACTGATCGCGAGCTTCTAATAAGTCTTCATCAGAAGGTCGATCGCAATCACAAGTGGGTGAAGCGTCAACTTGGATACATTGTGCAGAACATGACTGTGACGCAGAACACTATCAAGAGGAATCACTACTATGCGCATGAAAACCTCAACCGCTCTTGGGTTGTACTGTCTCACCTCATGTCTTCTAAAGAACTGGATGAGCTGGATCTTGAGGAACATCCTGATTGGGCTTGTCGACCTCAGAAGAAATTCAAGAAAGTTCAAGTTCCTTTGATGGCCACAAGTTCATTTTCTTCATTTCGAGAGTGCGATGACGATGAAGACATTGACGACACTACGGCAGGCCCTGCATCGACAAACGACCCCGACAACGCTGGCGCTCCTTCCTCACCAACACGGTGAAATTCTTCAAAGGGGCGTTAGGCCTCATTTTTCGTCCCTTTTGATCTTCGATGACAAAGGGGGGGGGGGAATTTGAGTTAGTCTTCAAGCGGGTCTCTATATATGGGCTATTTTTGTTTAAGTTACAACTCTCGCTCTTCTGAAACTTTTGTTGGTTGAGTTGTAAACTTAAGCCCGATGTTGGTCTGACACTTTTGAACTATTTCCTCGCATGTTTATTTCCTCAAGTACCTTAATGCATACATGCTGAATTTTGTTAGACCACATTTTCCTCACGCATTCCAAATTCTTCATATCATATGTTCAAATGCGTGTATGAATTACAAGATATAGGGGGAGTTCTCCATGTTTTAACCTGCCATGTGCATTTGCAGTCCAAAGCAAATTCCTCAAATATGAACATCTTTAGGGGGAGTTCTTCTATATCTTGCAATCAAATTCCTCAAAATCTATACTTTCACTTGATATGTTTATCCCTGTTGAAAACTTAACCTATTTGTCATCAATCACCAAAAAGGGGGAGATTGTTAGTGCATCTAGTGCCCCTTAGCGATTTTGGTGTATTGAAGACTTATAGGTTAAGGTACTAATGTGTTTGTGAGTGTACACATGCTCTATAAGTCGATGAGGAGTTTGATATGTTCAGAGATTATCGACCCCTATAAATGTATGTCTTCAAGTGAAGACTTTGGTGAAGACTTTGTGAAGACTTTGAAGATGAAGAAGTTGGTGTGACCTTGAAGATATGAACGAGGAATATGAAGCGTGAAGACTTTTGTTTTTGTAGTTTCATTTCCTTATCTGAGTCATAGGAAACACCGTACTATTAAAGGGGGCCGAGGTAGTACTAAGGAAAATTTCCAACTGATGCTCAACTCCAAAATCCTCAACCTATACAATCCTTTGAGTGAAGCCTTTGGAAATATCTTACGGTTCAGACAAGTTCTTCAGTGACAGAGACAAAGTTCTTTTGGTCTCTGAGAAAATTGATCTGACTGAGGAGTTAGGATTTCGCCAGTGCGAATTGCCTACAAGTGAGGAACATGATATGTCTGAGGATTTTCATAGTTCGAAAATCCGACCGTTGTTGTGCTTAGCGCCAGCTGTCCCCAGTCACAAATATCCACATAACGGTCATATCATTGGGGGCCATTTATGTCATATCTTGTTAGGTTGCACCCTAGCTATAAATAGCCACCCCCCACAACCACTATTTGGTTGGCTGCTCCGAGAGAGAACTAACACTTGTCATTTGAGAGCAACCCATCCTCCGAGGACTTTGAGTGAAAATCATGAGTGAGGAAAAACCCACAACAAAACCACCAAACCCAAGGTGTTTGAGCATCATTGAAGAAATTCCTGTGTGGAACCAACGCTTGTTACCTTTGAGGACTATGCATCCTCCAGACGGTTAGGCGTCATGGTCTAGTGCTCCTGTAGTCAATTGGGGATCACGAAGTGACCTTGGTCTAGAGCATCCAGCAGTAAATTGTGGATCGCCAGGTGACCAGTTTGTTAGGGTGTTGGAAGTCTAACCTGAAGACTTACCACGTGTGTTGGGCGAGGACTGTGTGACCTTAGCTCAAGGAGAATACAGTAAGGACTGTGTGTCCTCTGGTTTAAATACCAGGCCGCTCCAAACCAGACGTACGATTGTCACAACAGTTGGAACTGGGTTATCAAATCATTGTCTTCATCAAGCTACCTGGTCTATTTGCTCAACCCTTCCATTTCCTCATATAACTGTTGATGAAAATGAACTTTACTGTTTGAAGAATTTGACTGAAGACTTTCACAATTTCCTCACCTAAAATTCTTCAAGTTACCTTATTCCTCACCTGCTTATCCTGTATCACGCTACTGGTAATGTGTGCATGTTTCATTTCATCATGATGACTATGTTGTCGCTATGTTCCTCATGCACTTGAGTACTTATTCCGCTGCTAGTTATTCATCACATTCCAAATTCCTCAAAGTTTAAATTCCTCAAGTGATGAATTTGTAAAAATTGCCTATTCACCCCCCTCTAGTCGATATAATGCACTTGCACAAACCCACAACTTAGACAAGGAAGACATCAACTCTAAGACATGAGATGAGGAATGTACTAGAGAACATTGCATGCATGGGTAAACACCCGATCAACATGGTAATAAACAAACTGCCCTATGAACACCATGATTCATACACACCATGACATAGTTCAGTACAAGCCCAAGCTGAAGTACAAACTATTGAAAGAGGATACAACTCATCAGAGGCATTACAAGCTTCCTATACATTATCTATCTACACCTCCGGAACTCAACTCACACCTCAGTCATATCCCACACGACACGCAAAACTGTGGCAATACGACTACTACAATACTAGTACTAACATACACGCACTAGAGCATCGTTGTAGAACACCTCATATAGGTTACCCCCATGACCCGGGAGTTGAACCTAAGGATCTGGGAACATCCTGGCTTGCGATCCCTGGAAACCATAAGGACATGGTTGTCGCCTTGGTCCCCTGGGTGGTGGCAGCAACGGTCCTCGAAGAGGAGCGACGCCTCCAACATCGGGCCAGTCTACACGTGCTGGCAAATGAGTCCGCGATGGGTTCAGCATCTCCAAATCTCCATAGCCTCTCTACACGACAGGTGCTAGCTGCGTCAAGGCTGTCCAATGGCGTGCACGGGTAGCATATAGCTCCATGCGAAGGGCACATGCATCACGATCCCTGTTCTCCAACATCTGAGAGGTCACCTGAAGCCTAGGGCCCTCATGAGAATGATCATAATAGGCTGCACTAAGATAACCATCCTCTCCTCCTAGAGTAGAAGGAACATAACAGAACTCAATGTTCTAAAGCAGTCCATGGTGAGATCTCATAATAGTCAACATGGTGTAGGCAGCCTCCTGAACTGCCATGTCTATGGTGACACCTAATCCATATGTCCAATGGAGCGGCTTTGCAGCTCCAGGATATGATGGATATATCCTAACAGTACACAGGCACTGACTCTGGTATTGCTCCTCCACTGTATACTCTGGGTACCAATGGTATCCAGTCTCCATCATAACTCTAACCAACATGGCCATGTGACCTGGTACATCGATGCACCTAGTCAGACGGACCACTTGACGAGAAGGACGAGGGGGCATCTGAAACAGAGAATGATACAGACGCATTAGAGATCCTAACAGAAATTGGACATCATAACGGCTGTAATTGCTCCAAAAGATTGCGAGGCAACTGCAAAAGATTGGATAGCATAACCACTCAACTTTCTAGACTCAAAATTCTAATCCAACTGATTGTCACACCAAATAATTCTTGAGTACCGGAGTTCACTTACAAGCAAGCTAGCTACTAGTCCATGGTTAGCAACTCGTCATCCTAAGAAATGGACGAGAAACCTAGCTCTTAACCCCACAGAAAAGAAGAGGATGACTCAAAACAGAATGACTCGGGAAGAGGAGTAAAAAGAGCCTTATGTTCCCTTCCACAATCAATTCCCTTACATTTCTATAGTGGTTCTAGACTCAACTTCGACCGGTTTGGCTTGGTAGTCCTATAGTCATCCAAGCTCTGATACCAACGCTGTTGGGACCCCGATCCTAAGTCATAGGAATCCAGCTTGTAACACATCACATCACTTTGCGGCCTCATGCACGGTAAACTCCATAGCTGCAACCTTACCTTAGCCGAGACCATTTGCATCTTTTGGCTCACATATGTGAATATGTTGCTAGCATTCAAACGACAATGAACCCGGGCCGACATGACTAGTCATAGAACCCAAGTGGCACATCCGTACGGGAACAGGCATACATAACCCAACAATGCAGGTGCCGGCCTCAAGTGTGTGTACACGAGTCATAGCAAGCTACGAGGACTCCATTATGCCATGGGACATAAATGTCATCACTACACGTAGATGAGTCGTAGCAGGCTACATGGACTACATTACACTGTGAGACATTTCCCCGAAGGGACAAACACAACGGCAAAGAAGGATACATGATGGTCAATCAATGTGTCTGGAGCAGTAGCAAGCTACCAAGGCTTGATGGAAGCACAAAGAGTACTACTAAAGGCACATGACTAGGTGTCGGATCCCATACATACCGTTGCACATCACATGTATGCACGGCATGCCCGGTATGCATAGATACAACTATGACATCACAACATAACCATACAACAACACAACTTTTATTTAAGAGGCTCACAGGAGCCTTGCATAATATGTTCTTACAGATAGGGGTCACATGACCCGACACTCAAGTCATGCAAGCAAGTTCATACAAACCAAGCGGAAGCATATAGCTGTCTCAGTACACACAGATGAAAGGGTAAAAAGGCACATGGCCTGACTATCTATAGCCCGCCATAGGGCATAAGGTCGTAGCTGGGATACCAGCTATTTGGCGTCGTCGACATCTATGTCGAACCCACCTGATGGGTCCTAAGTCTCATCTGCAAACGTTATTAAGGGAACATGAGTACAAACGTACTAACCAAGTCTTTAAAGCAGACCTAGTCTATGTATGCTCATGTATCAACAAGGGGAGTGGTGTAGTTAATGCAGCAATGCTAGCTTTGACTCTTGGCTAACCTATTCTACACATATTATTTATTTTTTCAGATTTTAGATACCACACACAAGTCCACTAACACCACGTCAATACACCACCATGGATTCACTTCTGTCACCTATGAGAGTGCCATCCATGATACTCACACTTGTCTTGATATTTTTACGAGTAACCATCAAGTTATCTATGAACAACATAAGTTCTCCAAGTTTTCCATTTCTGAGACGCGGCTATTCGAACAGATTCATACCCTGCAGGGGTGTACTCCTTCACACACGCTCTCGCCACTTATCGCTGTGTGCTCATAAAAATTATGCACCTCGGCAACCTTCAAGCGAAAGCCCAGCGAGGGAGCCGGCCATGACCGTCAATCACACAAGACCTCTAGTCCAGGCTATCGCCTATTTGTGACTGAACCCGCACGAAAGTCTGGCCGAAGTTTACGCTACGGCCCCAAATGGTGTGCACAGTGTTCCCAAGCCCACCATTCGGGTGACCCTTGGTACACCCTGCCACTGCCTACCGCGTCGTAACCCATCCCTAGGGTGAACGCTACGCACGGCCTCCATCATCTTTATGAACACCACAAACTACTTGCAACTCCTGGACCAAGGACTAGGCGGTTGATAAGTCGAGAGGGGTCGAGTTACCGGAACCCAATGTGTGGTAGTAACTAGTCTTGGATCACATACACGGAACTTAGTTCCTAAGAATGGTCCCAATGAGACAACCCACTATGTACTCCTACATAGCCTCTCATCCCTACCTTTACCAAATCGAGTTCATCATTTAGCTCATCACATCAGAACAATACTGTTTCACTCCAGTTCAGCACCCAGATGAATCAGACCTGACACAGATCTAAGCATAGAAAGCAAAGCAAGTAAAGCACATCATGGCTCAAGCATCTACCAAGTATGCTAGGTTGCAAGGTTTAGCTATTTACTGTGACAATGACAGGTCATGCAGAGGAATGGGTTCAACTACCGCATATGACAGACAATTGAACGTTTGTCCTAATGCAATAAACAAGAGCAAGAGCGAGAGAATGGGATGATATCGAAATGATCAAAGGGGTTGCTTGCCTTGCTAGGAAGCGAGAAGGTACTCTCCTTTGATGGGATACTCAGAGGTATCCTCAGAAGCATGACCTACTACAATTTAGATAGGTAACAATCAATACACGGCAAGTGCAGCAATATGATGCATCATCATGACATGGCAACATGAATGGATGAGCTAATGCAGCTATTATTAAAGTTAGATGGAGTGGATTTGAATACAGGTTAAAAATCGTTCTCCATTTAATATTCTATATATTGACCTATTGCTAAATGTTAATGTTCATCTACATAGGTTGCTCTAACATGCATGATAACAGCACCATTGGATTCATTGGATTTTTCTGATTAATTTTCATATATAATTTTTTTCAATCTGAGTTACAGATTAATTTCTATGATTTGTCAAAGTTTTTAGTATTTTTGGAATTAAATTAAATTGGAAATTCCTTTATTGCATCAACATGACATTAGCATGATGTCAACATGTCAAATGGCCATTGACAGGTCAAACCTGACTAGTGGGGTCCAGTAGTCAGTGACCCAGACACTAACAGGGTTTAATTAAATTACTAATTACTAATTGTTGGGAATGGGCCCACCTGTCAGTGGTAATTAGATTAATTAAATAAAAAAATTAATTCCTAAACTAGTCCTAAACTAAACAGGGCCGGGCCCCACTTGACAATTGACCCAGGGGGTCAACCCCGTGGTCAAAATGGGTTGAGTCGCCGACTTTGAGCCGCCGGTGACGTCAGGGACTGCGGAGGTGGTCGGAAATCCTCCTCCGACAACCAAATCGACGGCGGAGGGCACCGGACGGGCCTGCGTGCTCGTGCGCGTCCAATTCGACACACCCCAGGGGCTGGGATGGCCTGAGTCGACGCCGACATTGAGATCGGCACCTACCGGAGCTCAGGCGAGCACGGGCTCGTCGAACCGGAGCACGAGTAGGCCGACTCTTGGCTATTTACGGTGACAACAACATGTCATGCAGAGGAATGGGTTCAACTACCGCATATGACAGACAATTGAACGTTTGTCCTAATGCAATAAACAAGAGCAGGAGTGAGAGAATGGGATGATATCGGAATGATCAAAGGGGTTGCTTGCCTTGTTGGGAAGCGGGAAGGTACTCTCCTTCGATGGGATACTCGGAGGTATCCTCGGAAGCAGGACCTACCGCATTGCAGATAGGTAACAATCAGTACACGACAATTGCAGCAATATGATGCATGATCATGACATGGCAACATGAATGGATGAGCTAATGCAGCCATTATGAAAGTTAGATGGAGTGGATTTGAATATAGGCTCAAAATCGTTCTCCATTTAATATTCTATATATTGACCTATTGCTAAATGTCAATGTTCATTTACATGGGTTGCTCTAACATGCATGATAACAACACCATTGGATTCATTGGATTTTTACATAGGTTGGGAAGCGGGAAGGTACTCTTCTTCGTTGGGATACTCGGAGGTATCCTCGGAAGCAGGACCTACCGCATTGCAGATAGGTAACAATCAATACACGACAAGTGCAGCAATATGATACATGATCATGACATGGCAACATGAATGGATGAGCTAATGCAGCCATTATGAAAGTTAGATGGAGTGGATTTGAATATAGGTTCAAAATCGTTCTCCATTTAATATTCTATATATTGACCTATTGCTAAATGTCAATGTTCATTTACATAGGTTGCTCTAACATGCATGATAACAACACCATTGGATTCATTGGATTTTTCTGATAAATTTTCATATACATATTTTGTTTCAATCTATAACACCCCGTTACGCCAGACAGGATCTAGACTGGCCGCACAGACCAACACTAGTCTTTGTTGCGCACTTTGTCCTCACTCGTGCGCACCCGGGACCAACTTCCCGGTCGGTCACGCATCCTAGAATCGCTCCAAGCCAAGCACACTTAACTTTGGAGTTCTTTTCGAGTGGGCTCCCAGAAAAGAAGGAATTCCTTGTTGATATGAGTAGTCTATCATTCCTATTAAGCCAGGCTCTCACATACACCCCCACTCAAAGGAACCGACGTCCTTGTCGGCCCATCAGGAACGTTCTGTTTTGGCACACGTATGCGCGTCCAGTCCAGCACATGTGCCAAGCTGGGTGCCACGACGGGCCACATACGCCATGCGCCACATGCCCGTGCACCTGACCCGTGCATGCCCGTGTAACCGCATGGGTCGGCTCTGATACCAACGCTATCGGGACCCCGATCCTAAGCCATAAGAATCTAGCATGTAACACATCACATCACTTTGCGGCCTCACGCACGGTTAACTCCACGGCTGCCACCTTACCTGGGCCGGGACCGTTTGTGTCTTTCGGCTCACGTATGTAATATGTCGCTAGCATTCAAATGTCAAAGAACCCGGGTCGACATGACAAGTCATAGAACCCAAGTGGCACATCCGTACAGGAACAGGCATATGTAACCCAACAGTGCAGGTGTCGGCCTCTAGCGTGTGTAGACGAGTCATAGCAAGCTACAAGGACTCCATTACACCGTGGGACATAAATGTCATCACTGCACATAGACGAGTCGTAGCAGGCTATAGGGACTCCATTACACCGCGAGACATTTCCCCGAAGGGACAGACAGAGCAGCAAAGAAGGATACATGTCGGTCAATCAATGTGTCCAGAGCAGTAGCAAGCTACCAAGGCTCGATGGAAGCACAAAGAGGCAGTTCCCGGTAAAGAGTACTACTAAAGGCACACAACTAGGTGGCGAATCCCATACATATAGCTGCACGTCACATGTACGCATGACATGCCCGATATGCATAGATACAACTATGGCATCACAACATAACCATACAACAACACAACATTTATTTAGGAGGCTCATAACAGCCAACATAGTGTAATATTACAAGCAAGGGTCACATGACCCAACACACAAATCATACAAATAACAAGCGGAAGCTTAACATGTCTGGGTATAGACATCTAGAAAAGAAGAAGGCTGAGGAAGCCTGTCTATCTACAAGGCCCTCCACAGGAACCAGACCTCTGGCTGGGATTCCCAAACTAAATGGACAACATCGATTTTATCGTAGAAACCACTAGCGAGACTGGAGTCTCCTCTGCAAAAACATAAAAGCAACAGTGAGTATTGAGTACTCAGCAAGACTTACATCATAACTAACTACATATGCATCGGTATCAACAAGGAGGTTGTGGGGTTCAATGCAGCAAGCCATCTTTGACTCGGTGGCTATCCTATACTATGACTTTCATACATTTGAAAAGTTTTGTGAAGCATACACGAGTCCACTAACACCACAACAATACACCACCATGGATCCGCTCCAGTCTTCCTATGAGAGTACCATCCACGGTACTCACACTTGTCTTGAAGCTTTTATGAGTAACCTTTTAAATTGTCTATGAACCATATAAGTATCCAAGTAGTCCATATCCATGGACGCGGCTATTCGAATAGATTGATTACCCTGCAGGGGTGTACTTCGTCACACATGCTCTCGCCACTTACCGCCATGTGCTCGTAAAAAGGAACCTCGACAACCTTCAAGCGGAAGCCCAGCGAGGGAGTCGGCCATGACCTGACTAAGCACACAAGACTCTAGTCCAGGTTTATCGCCTATTTGAGACTGAACCCGCAAGGAAGTCCGGCCGAAGTTTCCTCAATGGCCCCAAACGATGTGTACAGGGTTCCCAAGCCCACCTCAACGGATGGTACTATGCTTGGTACATCGGGCCACAATGCCTAGTCTGTCCCAAGCTCACCTGTACGGGGTGCCACTCGGTAGACTACTAGCATATCCTATAAACACCAGAAACTAGTTGCAACTCTTGGACAGAGCTCAAGTCGATTAATAAGTCGAGAGAGTCAATTAAGGATCCCAATGTGCGGTAGTAGCTAATCTTGGACAACATACACAGGACTCAGTTCTTAAGGACGGTCCCAATGAGACAAACCGCCATGTACTCCTACACGGCCTCTCATCGCTACCTTTACCAAATCGAGTTCACAACTTGACTCTTATCATCAAAACAAGTTCAGTTCACTCCGGTTCATCACCCAGATGAATCAGACCTGACACAACTCTAAGCATAGCAAGCATAGCAGGTTAAGGGCACAACAGGGCTCAAGCATCTACCAGGTATGCTAGGTTGCATGGTTGAGCTATTTACTATGACAATGACAGGTCATGCAGAGGAATAGGTTCAACTACCGGAACATGTAAAAGTTGAAACGTTTTGTCCTAATGCAATAAGTGAGAGAAAGAGAGAGAGAGTGGGTTTGTATCGGATATGTTCAAGGGGGTTGCTTGCCTGATAAGACGATCACACATTACTCCTGTGAGAGCCTGGCTTAATAGGAATGATAGACTACTCATATCAACAAAGAATACCTTCTTTTTCGAAAGCCCACTCGAAAAGAACTCCAAAGTTAAGCATGCTTGGCTTGGTGCGATTCTAGGATGGGTGACCGACCGGGAAGTTGGTCCCGGGTGCGTACGAGTGAGGACAAAGTGCGTAGGAAAGACTAGTGTTGGTCTGTGGGGCTAGTCTAGATCCCGCCAGGCATAACGGGGTGTTACAGGAACGTTCCTGATGGGCCAACGAGGATGTCGGTTCCTTTGAGTGGGGGTGTATGTGAGAGCCTGGCTTAATAGGAATGATATACTACTCATATCAACAAGGAATTTGTTCTTTTCTGGGAGCCCACTCAAAATGAACTCCAAAGTTAAGCGCGCTTGGCTTGGAGCGATTCTAGGATGGGTGACCGACCGGGAAGTTGGTCCTGGGTGCGCACGAGTGAGGACAAAGTGCACAGGAAAGACTAGTGTTGGTCTGTGGGGCCAGTCTAGATCCCTCGAGGTATAACGGGGTGTTACAATTGGTATCAGAGCTGACTAACTGTAGGATTAGCAAGCCAAACTAGTCGATGTTGAGTCCAGCAACTCCTTAGTTATATAAGGGAATTGACTGTGGAAGGTAACGTAAGGCTCTTTTTACTCCTTTCCCCATGTTATTCTGATTCTGAGTCACGCTCTCCTTTTCTACGGGGATTAATAACTAGGCTTCTTATCTATCTACCAGGATCTCGTGTTACTATTCTGTAGACTTATAGGAAAGGTTGATCTGAGTTGCATCCAGTCCTCGAGTGTTATCTGTGTAGCTTGTTAGCTCAATCAGAATTTTGAGGTGGTCATGTTAAGGTGTCGTGGCACCTAAATATTTTGCAGGATGTCTCATTTCTGAGCATTCACGGCTGTTATGCTGTCCAATTTTCCCTAGGATTTCTTTGAAGATCATACTTCTGCTTTCCCTCCTATCTTTCGGTATGCCACCATGTCTAATCCTAGTTTCTCATCATCAGGATGTCCCGCAGTACCCAGGCTGCCATTGCTCGCAAGAAGGGCCAGAGACGTGGAACCAGAGATGCTGAAGTTCTGTCGGACTCACCTTCCTTGGCTCAGTTCATGCTAGACATTGAGAAGGACAAGCGTGAGTCAAATCGCTTGCTCGCACGTATTCAGGAAAACACCGCACATCAATGTGCTGGAACAGTGACCATCCGTGATTTCATCAAGCTGTACCCACCCACCTTCCATCACTCCATTGAGCCACTTGATGCAAATGATTGGCTCCGTAGCATCACAAACAAGCCGCGTTTCGCGAACGTGGCTAAGGCTAACAAGGTCACCTATGCTACATATTTCTTGGAGGGTCCTGCTAGTATATGGTGGGAGAACTATGAGACTAATTCCAGCTGGCCAGATTCCTACCTGGAAAGAATTCACAACGGTTTTCCATGAGCATCATATTCCTCAGGGTCTCATGGATCGAAAGAGGGAAGAGTTTTGTAACCTTACCCAGGGTAAGATGGCTGTAGATGTTTATAGTCGAGAGTTTGAGGACCTTCCATGTTATGCCACAAAAGAAGTGTCCACGTATGCCAACAAGCAAGCTAGGTTCAGGAAGGGTCACAACCCAAAGTTGCGTCATGATCTTCACCTGCATCATTGTGACACCTTCCAAGCTCTTGTGAACAAGGCCATTAATGCAGAGACAACTCAGTTCACCTATGAAAAATCTCGCAAGCACAACCGTGATTTGGCTTCTATCTCAGGTCCTAGATCCCAGAAGCGCCAGATTTGGGTTCCGAACTCATCGCTTCCTCCTGGATATGGATCGAGGCCATCCTGTGTGGTACCTCATCCAACTCAGCCAAATGCTCCACCCAGACCTGTTGGTGGACCGCCTGTCAATGCGGTTCCATGTCATACTTCTATGATTTGCTACAAGTGCGGAGAACCAGGCCACATTGCTCGCAATTGCACTTAGTCCAATGGTGTTTCACCTCAGTCTAGAAAGTTTGTTGACCATAATAAGTCACCAGTCAAGGTGATCCATGCCAAGCCAACCATCACTGCACAGGGATGTGTGAATCACGTCTCAGCCAAATAAGCTAATGATGATCGAGAAGTTCTCCTTGGAACGCTCCTTATCAATTGCCATCCAGCATCAGTTCTATTTGATACTGGAGAATCACATTCCTTCATCTCAGAAGGCTATGCCCGGTTGCACGACATGTCATTTTGTGATATGCCAACTGCTCTTGAAATTCAGACTCCAGGGTCTAGATGGTAGACCATAAGAATAAGCCATGGAAATGAAATCCGTGTTGATAGACTTGTATTCCTTGCTTCGCTAATAGCTCTCAAGTCTTCAGATATTAATATCATCTTGGGTATGGACTGCATGATAGCTCACCATGCCAAGATCGATTGCTCCACCAAGTCTGTTCAGCTTACGCATCCATCTAGCAAGATAGTCCATGTTTCAACACGAGTTGCAAAGCGTCAGCTCTATTCTCTCAATGCCAACCCTCTTTCCGAGCTTGAAGATATACCAATAGTAAGAGATTTTCCGGATGTATTTCCAGAAGAATTGCCAGGCATTCCACCTGACAGGGATGTAGAGTTTGTGATAGACCTCATCCCAGGAACAGTTCCAATTTCCAAAAGACCTTATAAGATGGCACCCTTGGAATTAGCTGAGCTCAAGAAGCAACTTGATGAGTCCTTGCAAAAGGGTTTCATTCGACCTAGCTCCTCTCCTTGGGCTTGTCCCGTCCTCTTTGTGAATAATAAGGATGGAACGGATCGAATGGTTATGGATTACCGACCCATCAACTTGGTCACAATAAAGAATAAGTATCCGCTCCCCAGGATCAATGATTTGTATGATCAACTTGCTGGATCTTCAGTGTTCTCCAAGATGGATTTGAGGTTAGGCTACCATCAAATCAAGATTAACAATGGAGACATTCCCAAGATGGCGTTCGTCACTCGTTATGGCCAGTACGAGTACAAAGTCATGTCCTTTGGACTAACCAATGCTCCAGCAACATTTTCCCATTTGATGAACTCAATATTCATGGAGTACTTAGATAAGTTCGTCGTGGTCTACCTTGATGATATTTTGATTTATTCGAAGAATGAAGAAGAACATGCTGAGCACCTCAGACTTGTGCTAGGAAAACTCAGAGAGCACCACCTTTATGCCAAGTTCTCCAAGTGTGAATTCTGGTTACCTGAAGTGACCTATCTAGGGCATGTGATCTCTGGAAAGGGCATCACAGTCAATCCTGAAAGAGTTCAGGCCATTCTTGACTGGACTCCACCTGAAACAGTTAAGCAAGTTAGAAGTTTCCTTAGTTTAGCAAGCTATTGTCGCCGCTTCGTGGAGAAATTCTCCAAAGTTGCCAAGCCTCTAACGGAACTCCTTAAGAAAGATAAGAAGGTCGGGTGGACCCCACAATGTGAGCACAGTTTCCAGGAACTAAAGAGACGTTTGACCTCTGCTCCCGTGCTTGTGCCACCTGATTTCTCCAAGGACTTTGTCATCTATTGTGATGCTTCTAGACAAGGACTTGGATGTGTTCTTATGCAAGACCAACAGGTGATCGCCTAGGCATCCCGACAGTTGCACCCACATGAGGAAAATTATCCAACACATGATTTGGAGCTTGCAGCAGTAGTCCATGCACTTAAGGTATAGCGACATTACCGTCTTAGTAATCGTTGCGAGATTTACATAGATCACGAAAGACTAAAGTATATATTTACTCAACCAGATCTGAATCTCAGACAAAGATGATGGTTGGAGCTGATTACAGATTACGACTTAGGAATTACTTACACCCCAGGCAAGGCAAATGTCATGGCGGATGCTTTAAGTCGTAAATCATATTGCAACAATCTTATGCTGCAACAAGGTCAACCCCTTCTTCATGAGGAATTTTGCAAGCTTAACCTCCACATTGTTCCTCGCGGATCCCTTTCAACATTGGTTGCAAAACCTACTCTGGAGGATCAGATTATAACAAGCCAACAGTATGATGCGGGTATTACCCGGATCAGGGATAATGTTGAAAACGGAATTGCTGGTAGTTTCTCCATTGATGATAGAGGTGCAGTATATTTTGGGAATCGATTGGTAGTTCCTAAAAAGCAACAACTTCGAGAGTTGATCCTTAAGGAGGCCCATGAATCTCCTCTCACCATTCACCTTGGCAGCACCAAGATGTATCAGGACCTACGCCAAAAGGTTCTGGTGGACCAGAATGAAGAGGGAAATCGCTCAATTCATTGCTAATTGCGATGTTTGTCGTCTTGTGAAGGCAGAGCATCAGAGACCTATTGGTACCCTTCAGCCTTTAGCCATTCCTGAATAGAAATGGGATAAAGTTGAAATGGATTTCATCACCGGATTTCCTAAGACCAAGAAAGGAAATAATGCAATCTTCGTGGTTATTGATCGCCTTTCCAAAGTGGCTCATTTCCTTCCTGTCCGAGAGAGTATCACTGCTAGTTAGTCGGCGGACCTGTATATCCCTCGAATAGTGTCCCTGCATGGTGTTTCATTGGAATTCAATTTAGACCGTGGAAGTCTTTTCACCTCTCAATTTTGGGAAAGTTTCCAGAATGCTATGGGAACCCATGACTCCTTTAGCACTGCTTTTCACCCTCGGTCAAGTGGTCAGGTTGAAAGAGTCAATCAGATTCTCGAAGACATGCTCAGAGCTTGTGTCATCTCATTCGGAATGAATTGGGAGAAGTGTCTTCCATTTGCCGAGTTTGCGTATAACAATAGCTACCAATCCAGTCTGGGCAAAGCTCCTTTTGAAGTTCTTTATGGACGAAGATGTCGAACACCTTTGAACTGGTCAGAGACCGGGGAAAGACAATTCTTTGGGCCAGATATGATCCAGGAAGTAGAAGAGCAAGTTCGCATTATTCGCGAAAATCTCAAGACAGCTCAGTCTCGTCAGAAAAGTCAGTATGATCGCCATCATAAGGCTGTAACTTATGAGGTGGACGAAAAGGCTTACCTTCGGGTTACTCCTCTGAAGGGTACCCATAGTTTCGGTATCAAGGGCAAATTGGCTCCTCGTTACATTGGTCCTTTTCACATTCTTGCTAAACGAGGAGAGGTTGCCTACCAATTGGAACTGCCCCCGCATCTTTCCCGAGTTCATGATGTCTTCCACGTTTCTCAATTCAGGCGTTGCTTCAAGGATCATATCCGTGAAGTGGACCATGAAACGCTTGATCTTCAAGATGATCTTTCATATCGAGAATATCCTGTTCGCATTCTCGATCAAGCCGAGTGTCTAACCCTGCATTGGAATATCAAGTTTTTGAAGGTTCAGTGGTCGCATCATTCTGTGAATGAAGCTACCTGGGAGCGTGAAGATCGCCTTCGATTTGAGTATCCGGCTCTTTTTCCGTCGACTCCAGAATCTCGGGTCGCGATTCTTTTAAGTGGGGGTGAGTTGTCACATCCCTAGCTTTAGCATGCATTAGGATCCATGGTGTGATTGTATCATGTTTAAATTCTTTTAAACCTGAAATGGGGATGTTCAAAACCCTAGCACCATTTGAATTCAAATAGGCTCAACCAAAATATTTTTTTTCCAATGATCCAAAGTGACCTTGAAAAAATGTTCATCTTCTCTCGAATAATGTGGCAACCCAAACCAAGGGTGGTGCATATTTTAAACATGTCATTTGGGGTATTGAATTAAATCAATAACTATTCAGATTGGGGTTTTAAAATGCTATAAATGTTTTTAAAGCTCCAACAAATTTGAAACTTGGCCAGGGCCTTTGGAATAATTCCTCTAGTGCCTAGAAAAAGTTTCACAATTTCACAAGATATTTTAGTGCCTAAAATAAAATAAATGAAATAAGAGAAATAGGAAAAGAACAGAATTAAAAGAAGAAGAAGAAGGAGGCCCAAGAGGAGCTGGCCCAGCAGCCCAGCTGCCAGTCACCTCCAACCTCCCACCAAGAGGATTGGGGCGTGTGGCAGGGGCACGCCGACACGCTCCGGCGACCTCTTGCCTGGTTGTTTGCCCTGGAGGCCCCCGGGAGTGCCAGCGCAACCCCCCTCGCCGTGCCCATCTTCCCCTCTCTCTCCCTGCCGCTCTCTCTCCCTCGCTCTCCCCCTTTCCTCTGCTCTCCTCCGTCACCGGACCGAAGCCGCTGTCGCCGCCGTCGATTCGCCACCCCTGGTGCCTCCCCAAGCTCGTCGAGCCATCGTCCGATGCGCTGTGAGCCTCTCTGTCCATCTTCCCCTCTTTATTTGTTGTCTAGCCTCCGTAGCCGCCGCTTCCTTGTAGTGGCCGAGCTCCTCGCTGCCGGCGTCATGGCCATCGTGGCCAGAGCACCCGCCGTGCTCAGTTGAGCGCTTCAGCTTGTTCATGCCGACCTATAGATGCCGCCCCGACCTCCGGTTCTTCCTCCCGCAGCCCATAGCGCCGCGACTGTCCTCGCCTGAGCTCCGGCTGCCGCTTCCGGCGTCGCAGCCGCCGCCTCCGGCATCCCTCGCGGCCCTAGCTAGCCTCCCCGGGTGCGCGAGAGCGAGGGCTTCGCCCTAGTGGTCTCAGGCCCCCCGAAGACCCCCTGCAGCGCGTCTCTAGCGAGCCTCCGCCGTCGGTTTGGTCGCTGCCGGCCAAACTCCGGCGGGGCCAACGACGTGGCCATTAGCGTTAACCCCCACGCCTAATCAGCCCCGTAGTGGCTGATCGGTGGGCCCCGCAAGCGGTCAAACCCCCAGCTAGCGCGGGATTTGACCCTACTTAGCAGTGGGTCACTGACCAGTGTGTTCTGCTAGTCAGTTTGACCTGGACCGGTTGTTTGACCAGGCTGACGTCATAGTGACATCAGGCTGACGCAATAATTGCAATTTTGTATTTAAATAAATTCCAGAAAATCCTAAAAACATAGAAAATTCATATAAATTAATCTATAAATCAGATGAAAATAAATTATATATGAAATTTGATCAGAAAAATCCACTAAATCCATCTGTACCATTTTCATGCATGTTAGAGGAACCTAAATAGGTGAACTTGGACATTTTAGCTCAAATACATTATGGAACTCCATATATGAAGTTGAATTTGAACCTTGAGTTCAAACCTACTTCATTTAAACTTGTTGCTAGATGCATTAGCTCAAACACATCATGTTGCCATGTCATATTCATGCATCATATTGTTGCATTTGATGTTTATTGATTTGTTCCCCTTTGATGGTTGTTCTTCGTGTTAGGCACTGTTCCGGAGGATACGGCCGAGTATCCATCTGAGGAGCAATGACTTGTGATCGTCTTATTAGGCAAGCAACCCCCTTGAACATATCCGATACAAACCCACTCTCTCGCTCTTGCTCTCACTTATTACATTAGGAAAATATGTTTCAACTTTTACATGTTCCGGTTGTTGAACCCATTTCTCTGCATGACCTGTCATTGTCACAGTAAATAGCTGAACCATGCAATCTAGCATACCTGGTAGATGCTTGAGCCCTGTTGTGCCCTTAACCTGCTATGCTTGCTATGCTTAGAGTTGTGTCAGGTCTGATTCATTTGGGTGATGAACCGGAGTGAACTAAACTTGTTCTGATGATGAGAATCAAGTTGTGAACACGATTTGATAAAGGTAGCGATGAGAGGCCGTGTAAGAGTACATGTCAGGTTGTCTCATTGGGACCGTCCTTAAGAACTGAGTCCTGTGTATGTTGTCCAAGATTAGCTACTACCGCATATTGGGATCCTTAATTGACTCTCTCGACTTATTAATCGACTTGAGCTCTGTCCAGGAGTTGTAACTAGTTTTTGGTGTTTGTAGGGTATGCTAGTAGTCTACCGAGTGGCACCCCGTACAGGTGAGCTTGGGACAAACTAGGCATTGTGGCCCGCTGTACCAAGCTTAGTACCATCCTTCGAGGTGGGCTTGGGAACCGTGTACACATCGTTTGGGGCCGTTGAGGAAACTTCGGCCGGACTTCCTTGCGGGTTTAGTCTCAAATAGGCGATAAACCTGGACTAGAGTCTTGTGTGGTTAGTCAGGTCATGGCCGACCCCCTCGCTGGGCTTTTGCTTGAAGGTTGCCGAGGTGCCTTTTTACGAGCATATGGCGGTAAGTGGCGAGAGCATGTGTGACAAAGTACACCCCTGTAGGGTAATCAATCTATTCGAATAGCCGCGTCCGCGGATATGGACTACTTGGATACTTATATGGTTCATAGACAATATAAAAGGTTACTCATAAAAGCTTGAAGACAAGTGTGAGTACCTTGGATGGCACCCTCATAGGAAGATGGGAGTGGATCCATGGTGGTGTATTGTTGTGGTGTTAGTGGACTCGTGTACGCTTCACAAAACTTTTCAAAGTTATGAAAGTCGTAGTACAGGATAGCCACCGAGTCAAAGCTGGCTTGCTGCATTGAACCCCACAACCTCCTTGTTGATACCGATGCATATGTCTTTAGTTTTGATGTAAGTCTTGCTGAGTACTCAGTACTCACTGTTACTTAATTATGTTTTTGCAGAGGAGACTCCAGTCTCGCTAGTGGTTTCTACGATAAAATCGATGTTGGCCATTTAGCTTGGGAATCCCAACCAGAGGTCTGGTTCCTATGGAGGGCCTTGTAGATAGACAAGCTTCCTCAGCCTTCTTCTTTTCTAGATGTCTATACCCAGACATGTTAAGCTTCCGCTTGTTGTTTGTATGATTTGTGTGTTGGGTCATGTGACCCCTCCTTGGAATATCACACTATGTTGGCTCTTATGAGCCTCCCAAATAAATGTTGTGTTGTTGTTTGGTTATGTTGTGATGCCATAGTTGTATCTATGCATATCGGGCATGTCGTGCGTACGTCTGACGTGCAATGATATGTATGGGATTTGACACCTAGTTGTGTGCCTTTAGTAGTACTCTTTACAGGGAACTACCTCTTTTTGCTTCCACCCAGCCTTGGTAGCTTGCTACTGCTCCGGACACATTGATTGACCGACATGTATCCTTCTTTACTGCTTTGTCTGTCCCTTCGGGGAAATGTCTCATGGTCTAATGGAGTCCTTGTAGCCTGCTACGACTCGTCTACGTGTGCAGTGATGACATTTATGTCCCACGGTGTAATGGAGTCCTTGTAGCTTGCTATGACTCGTCTACACACGCTAGAGGCCGACACCTGCACTGTTGGGTTACAT
This sequence comes from Hordeum marinum, assembly GCA_022496015.1. NCBI lineage: Eukaryota > Viridiplantae > Streptophyta > Magnoliopsida > Poales > Poaceae > Hordeum > Hordeum marinum. The sequence continues at coordinate 273,623,711 of CM039675.1, forward strand.
ATGCCTGTTCCTGTACGGATGTGCCACTTGGGTTCTATGACTTGTCATTTCGACCCGGGTTCTTTGACATTTGAATGCTAGCGACATATTACATACGTGAGCCGAAAGACACAAACGGTCCCGGCCCAGGTAAGGTGGCAGCCATGGAGTTAACCGTGCGTGAGGCCGCAAATTGATGTGATGTGTTACATGTTGGATTCTTTTGGCTTAGGATCAGGGTCCCGACACAATCTGAGTTAAAGATCAATTTCTATGATTTTTCTAAGTTTTTAGTATTTTCTGGAATTAAATTAAATTGGAAATTCCTTTATTGCATCAGCATGACATCAGCAGGTCAAATGGCCATTGACACGTCAAACCTGACAAGTGGGGTCCACTGGTTAGTGACCCAGACAATAACATGGTTTAATTACATTACTAATTACTAATTATTAGGGGTGGGCCAACCTGTCAGCGGTAATTACATTAAGTAAATTAATTAATTAATTCCTAAACTAATCCTAAACTAAACTAGGTGGGCCCAACATGACATTTGACCCACGGGGTCAACCCTGTGGTCAAAACGGTTTGACTCGCCGGCGTTGAGCCACCGGCGATGTTAGGGACGGCAGAGGGGTTGGAAATCCTCCTCCGGCGACCAAATCAACGGCGGAGGGCACCGGATGTGCCTGCGTGCTCGTGCGCGTCCAATCCGAGACAACCTAGGGGCCGGGATGGCCTGAGTCGACGCCGACGTTGAGCTCAGCGGCTACCGAAGCTGGGGAAAGCATGGGCTCGTCGAACGGGAGCATGCGCGGGCTGACTCTTGGCTCCTACAACTTCCTAGGGTCCTCCTGAGCATGCCTACGTGCTCAGGTGCGAGCTTGGGCCACTACAACGATGGTAGCATCCTCACCAGCGGCGGGGAGCTCTCGAGCCCAAGGCCAACTGATGCTAAGGCGCGCTAGCGACAGGGAGGAGAGGGGGAATGGGACCCGGGACTCACAGTAGATGGAGCGGCGTCGAAAGTGGGTTCGGGAACAGTCTGGAGCGGCAGTGAGCTTCAATTCCTTGCCCCCGGCCAGAGGTTGAAGACGACATCGATGGCAGCGATGGAGGGCTTCCGGTGGCACGTGGCTCGGCAAGGAGGAAGAGGGCATCGAGGCGGAGCGATTGGGGGGGCTCGGGAGCGAGGGGGAGAGACTACGTCGATGGCGCTACGGTCGCGGAGCATCGACGACCATGGCGACAGAGGGGAGAGGAGAGAGGACAGAGCGACTGCGAGGGGGAGAGAGCGATGGGGACGGCTCTGGGATCTTATCCCCGTCGCGCTGGCAAGGGGAAGGCAGGCAGGCAGCTTCCGTCATGATGGCACAGCCGTGCACGCGCGGCGGCCACACGCCCAGCCTCCTGGCCGCGAGGCGGACGAAGACCTCCCTGGGCTAGATGGGCCGGCCTGGAGCTGGCCTCAGGTCAGCTCCCTCTTTCCTTTTTTCCTTTTTGTTTTCTTTTTGTTTTCTGACATTTGTTTTATGTTTTTGTCAGGGCCACAAAACCTATTTCAAATTATATTGAAATATTTTGTAAGCTTAGTCTGAATATTTCAAACCTTGAAAAAAAGTTTCAATATTTTTGAATGACTAAAATATTTTTAATGCTTTATTTGGCCTTTTCAGAAGCTTTAATATTTATTTTAAAATGACATATATATTCTGATAATTAAATGTCCCTTGATATATTGATGTCAATATTTATCAGACAAGGGGGGCATTTTTGATGGGCATTTTGGATTTGTTGATTTTTCACAATAGTTGAATTTGTTGATTCAGGTGAGGTGTTAGGGTTTCTGTTGATCCCCATTTCATCTTGATGCAAAAAATCAAAACATAATGCACACCACATGCTAACCAGAGCAATGCTAACTAGGGATGTGATAGTTGCCACCATGAACTTGGCCAGTGCTGGGCGACCAAGGATGCCGTTGTACGGCAACAAAATCTTGGCTACGTAAAAAATGATCTTCTCCGTTCTAAAATTTATATCACTGTCAAATGTCATCGGCAGCGTGACCTTGCCCTTCGGCTGAGTTCTTCCCAAATTGACCCCTTGAAAGACGTCTGTCGACTCAAGATCCTCATCAGGAATTTGCAGCCTCTGGTTGACATTAGGCGAGATCAAGTTCAGGCTGGCCCCACTATCGACTAGCATCTTCGTCACCTTGAGGTTGCAGATTGTCGGAGAAACCAACAATGACACGCACCCGACCGTAGTTATGTGATCAAGATGATCCTCGGCGTCGAAGATGATAGGAGTGTTGGACCACTTCAGAGGCCTCTAGGCACCGATAGAGGGCTCCGTCGCATTAACCTTGCGCTCCCACTGTTTAAGTTGGCGGTGGGAGGAATGCGATGAGGCACCTCCCTCTATGCACATCATCTCTATAGCCTTCTGGAACTCATGCTCGCTAGACTCGTCGTCCTGCTCGACGTCATCATCATCTCCCTCTTGCTTGTTGCGGCCATGGATGGGCTAGTCTTTTTGTTGCTTGGGCTTGCTGCGATGACCTCCTCGACCAACACGCTTCTTGCCGGACCCGTCGGCACCGTCCTGGCCTTTCTCCTTATCTCACCTCTCGTATTCAGCTTTTTGCTTCTCGGCAAGCTGCTCAACTTGATGGTAGTCTTGGAGATCATGGCCTTTGGTGCGATGGATCATGAAATACTGCTTGCCGGATCTTTCTGGCTTGTCGGCAGCCGCCATGGCGTGGCAGGAGGCGCACCGGCAACATCGTTGCCGGGTCCACCAACCTTGCCCTTCTTGGCAGTGCCGGGGTTGCCAAATCCCTCGACAGCAAGTATGGTCTTTCCCTTGCACTTCTTGTTCCACTGCCGGCCTTTCCTTGCAAGGGTAGCAGTGTCTTCATCTTCAGAGTCGACCCCTGTGCCGACGTCTTCACCGGGGAGTCTCCTCCCTTATTCAGCCCGAGCACATTTGTCTACCAAAGCATAAAGCTCGGCGATGTCCCTGACTCTGTTCATCGCCAGCTCTTCCCGCATCCTGCGGTTGCGCATGTTCTGATGGAACGTGCTGATAACGGTGGCAGGATGAACGTCTGGTATGTTGTGGTGCACGCGGCTGAACCTTTGGATGTACTTGCGCATAGTTTCGCCCTCTTTCTGAGGGATGATGTGCAGATCACTTTCCTGGCTAGGAGCTTGATGACCTCATGTGAAGGTGCCAACAAACTCGTGGCATAGGTTTGCCCAGGATGTGATGGACCCCTCTGGCAAGTGAATCAACCACGACCTGACATTGGGATTAAGCACCAACAGGAAGTAGTTGGCAAGTATCTTGTCGTCACGACCCCCGGCAGCCTGCACCACAATGGTGTAGATGCTCAAGAATTCTGACGGATGAGTCTTGCCGTCATACTTCTTCAGGACTTCTGGCTTGAACGTGCAGGAGTTGGGCCACTGGACTTGCCGCAGCTCATGGGTAAACGCCAGACAACCCACCTCGTAAGGCAGGCTGACAGGATACCCTGGCGCAGACTTGTCTACAGTGGGCCCCGCATGCCTATCAGACTAGAGGCGCGCTTCCCGCCACTGCTCGATTGTAGTTCGAGCGTCTTCGTTGCAACGTTGTCGAAGAACTTGACACTGATTGCAGCGTGCCCGTGGGTCAGACGACGCCGTCGAGTAACCATCGTAAGCATCGGTCCGTCGAGTCGGTGACCAGCGTTGTTGCTGTGGAGGAGAGTGCGCCGAAGTCGCGCTGCCTCCGGCCCTCTCACGACAGGCATGAGCCGGCTTGGTGGACCAAAACTTATCTACGAGACCGAGGAGGCTCTGAATGGTGGCTCTCCATTTGTTGAGCTTCTTCGCAGCAGGAGGGAAGTTTAGGAGTAGTTGCGCCCGCGCCATCGCTTCCTCCGACGTGGTCGACAACGAACGGCGCGAGGAACGCGAGGTGCTCTGACTTCTAACCGCGTTATAAGGAGCACCGCCGCGGTCCTGTGATGGCACGCCACTCCCACTAGCATGCTGGTGAGCATGCTGGTCCCGCACACCTTGGGAATGATGCAGATGAGCTTTTCCGTGGGGACGTTGAGAACTGCGGGCGCCGTGGCGCGGCTCTTCGCGCGCATCCTGGGAAGGTCGCGGTGTAGGCACCGGCGTGGGTGCCCTTAAAGTTACCCTTCCTCCCTCGAAGTTCGTTGTATCACCCGCAGGTGGTACTGCTCTGTCCTGAGACCCAGGGGCATGGAGGTTCCCGCCGCCGCCATGGGCGTCTTCGCGGCGAGCATCGCCACTTGCTTGGCCTTGATCACCGGAGCGCCATGGAAGTTCCGAACATCCATCTCCTGTCTGCACAGATACAGGGACGGCGGACATGGATGGGCCAACCGCTATCAGGCCCTTCTTCTTGGGGGCCATGGCAATGATGAGTGTCAAGAAACTAGCACGCTGATCACTAGAACGGGTTTGCATGACCTAGTCCCCCTACCTGGCGCTCTGATAGAGGCGAAGTTGTCCCTGTCTTTCGATGAAATGGTGGCTATCGTTTTTGGTGGAGTAGACTTTGACGATCCGACTACGAACGTGTGATGACGCCGTGCCTTAGCAATCGCTAAACCCACTCCTAGAGGTTATTGACCATGCTAGAGCACGATCAACCTGACCACGAGGGTCTATTTCCTGCATGCAAACGAAGAACAAGCAAGAAACTAAGATTGCAATCAAGATATTGCGAATATAAGAGGAAAGCTTTATTGATGAAGTGGGGTTCTGTGACGCCTTTGTCTGGTCGCGGAACACAAACGAAGAACGTGAAGTTGCAGCTATGGCGAACTTGTAATCTAAACAAAACCCAACCCTAAAACGACGCCCTAAGGGCTGTATATATGGGGGAATAGAGGGGAATTTCGTGGCCCCTTGGAGGAGGGGTCCGAAACCGACCTTAACTCAGTTTCCCCATACATACGGACTCTAAAAACATCCTATAATATGGTATTTCGAAATTACATGGGCCTGGCCCAACAATAAGGTGGCGCTACACCTATATTAGCCTAGGGATGAATTTTATAAAGTAGCATCATTCATATTTCGTCCAAGGCTTCTTGCTCCCACTATGGTGGCTTCAAAGTGCGAAAATCATCACTAGAAACTCCATTGTTCTTTCCCGTGCGCGCACCTTCTTCTCCATGCTTGATCCCGCTCCCATGGTCATCCTTCTTGTCCATGCCAGGTCCTTCATTCATAAGTAAAAAACAAAAGTATCTAATTTAGGAAGCATCATATGTTCATGAACATTAGAAGGATTTGCAAGAAACGAAGGTACCTGGTAATTCAATTGACGTGCGCGAGCTCTTGTAATTGGTCCTGTATGTATAGCAGTCGGAGTTGTGGGTTTAGCATTAGCAGGGATGTCCTCATCACGCTCCATAGATGTCATGGGGAATGAGAACCTATGGGATCGGAGGGACCCCTTTAGGTTCGGCGGGGGAGAAGGCTCGCGCGAAGAGATGATCTGATGAACAGCACGCGGGGATCTTTACCCAAATTCGGGCTGGACGGATGCGTAAAACCGTACTCCTTCTTGGTTGAATTGAGAGTATTGTTAGGGTTCTTGCTACAGGGGCGCTATGAGCAGCTGCCACGCATGTGAGCTAGAAGGTCCAAAGATTCCAAGGACCAAAAGTCCTCTACCGTATTGCCCTGGGTCTCCTTTTTTACTTTGAAGGGGATCCCAACAGTGGCGTACAGTGCGTACACGAGGTGTACAGAGCTACAGTGCTATCATACCTAACACTGATGAAGTAGGACATGCGCATTTAATGCACTATCAGGCATATCTGTCCTCCTGTGGGATGGGACGGGAGCCCGTCCCATCGGCACCGCTTAGCCCTCTCCAACACCGACGCCGCAACACGTGTCTAGGCGGATCTACACCTAGCCTGTGCACTGGCGAGGCCTTGCCGGGGCTTTGCCTTGCTAGGGCCTCGCCTTATCGAGGCCTTGTCTTGGCTAGGGGTTCAATAAGCCTTCCGGGAAGGTCTTGCCGACGGTCTTAATTCTTCTGTGTTTGTACCTGGTAAGTTCCTGCTGGCCCTCGTTGAGAGGGTGGCTACTACTGCCCGTGCATGAGTAAGGGGCACTGGAGAGCCCAAAACTCTAGTGCACTGACATCATGGTTTGAAAGGTTAGCACTAATAATAGGATATATCTTCTTTTCATCAAGATAAGCATATTTCAGAGTATCCGCTAATTGTTTAAGCTCAAACACGGGATCACCCTTGGGTGGAGGAGGATCCCCAAGTATTTCAACATGCAAGTTGTGTTTCAAAATAGGATGCTGATCAGAGAAAATCTTATCTATTTCATTCCTTTCATTCATATGCATATCGTTTTCATGGTCTAGCAAATATTGTTCTAAGGGGTCAGTAGGAGGCACAACAATAGCAGCAAGATTATTAATTTCATCCTTACTAGGCAATTCTTTATCATGGGGTTGTCTAGGCAATTTAGAGAAATTAAACTAATGAGACGCATCCCCAAAACTTATAATAACAATTTCTTTCTCACAATCTATCCTGGCATTAACAGTATTCAAGAAAGGTCTACCAAATATAATGGGACAAAAATCATCTTGTGGGGAACCAAGCACAAGAAAATCAGTAGGATATTTTATTTTCCCACACAAGACTTCAACATATCTAACAATCCCAACTAGTGCTATAGTATCTCTATTAGCAAGCTTAATGATAACATCAATTTCCTCTAACTCAGCTGGTGCAATATCATTCATAATTTCTTGATATAAGGTAAAGGGAGTTGCACTCACACTAGCACCCACATCAAATAGGCCATGATAACAATGATCTCCTATTTTAATAGAAACAACATGCATGCCAACAATAGGTCTATGTTTATCGTTAGCATCAGGTCTAGCAATTCTAGTAGCTGCATCATAGAAATGAATAACATGCCCATCAATATTATCAACCACTAGAGGAGAGACAACATACATCTCATCAAAATATCAAAGGAATACCAAATTCACATGATTACTTATAACGAGACTTATCTAATGTCCTCAGGAACAAACGTAACTACTCACAAAGCATATTCATGTTCATGATCAGAGGAGTATTGATTATCATTAAGGATCTGAACATATGATCTTCCACCAAGTAAACCAACTAGCATCAACTACAAGGAGTAATCAACACTACTAGCAACCCACAAGTACCAATATGAGGTTTGAGACAAAGATCAGATACAAGAGATGAACTAGGGTTTGGAGAGGAGATGGTGTTGGTGAATATGTTGATGGATATTGACCCCCTCTCGATGAGAGGATCGTTGGTGATAACGATGGCTTCGATTTCCCCCTTCGGGTGGGAAGTCTCCCCAGCAGAACAGCTCAATCGGAGCTCTACATTGGTTCTGCCCAAGCTCCGCCTCGAGACGGCGACGCTTCATCCCGAAAGCTCTCTCTTGATTTTTCCAGGTCAAAACCCTTCATATAGCAGAAGATGGGCACCGGAGACCTGCCAGGGGGCCCACAAGCCACCTAGGCATGACCAGGGGGTAGGTCACGCCTCGCAGGCTTGTGATCTCCTGGTGGGTCCCCTTTGCTATTTTTTTGCCCAATATTTTTATATATTCCAAAATAATTCTTCGTAAATTTTCAAGGCTTTTGGAGTTGTGCAGAATAGGTCCCTCATATTTGCTCCTTTTCCAGTCTAGAATTCCAGCTGCCGGCATTCTCTCTCTTCATGTAAACCTTGTAAAATAGGAGAGAAAGGCACAAGTATTGTACCATAACGTCTAATAACACCCCATAATGCAATAAATACCAATATAAAAGCATGATGCAAAATGGACGTATCATAATACTACTTGTCCAGTATATCACATCCGTCAACACATAACCAGAGAAAGCTCGGAAACATGGTGAGGCTGCAGCAAACACTAAGCATTTATGTGAATGGCTAACTTACGAGTACAGAAAAATAAGAAGGGTGGTCTACGCATAACGAATGTGAACTAGTAATGATAACTAAGTGATCTTGAACACCTACTTATGGTCAAACATAACCCCACCATGTTCTGTCTCAGTTCAGAACTCACGAGTAGAGATAGTCACGGTTACACACACGTTTGGTGTCGTTTATTTGAGTTTACTTCAAGTTTTCTATGAACGTATGTTAAACAATTTTCAAGTTGCCACATAAGCGCGAGCACGACTTCTTGAAAAGATTTAACCTTGCAGGGGTGCTCCAACTCATCCATCACAAACTATCCTCAGAATTCCGATTGAAAACCTCAACGTCGGGATAGCCCAGAGTATCCTCGAAATACCATGCACAAGATGTTCGAGAAAGGTAAAGCAAATCCAGCAAGACCACCTGGCGTGTTGACAAAACAAATAGGAGCCGCGTATCTCGTTTTGAGGATACGATTGGATGGGAAAGCCTGCGAGTAAAACCATACCACCAGTTTCCCCGCGGTGGCCACACAGTCTGCCCATTTTCGACCAACACTCATGAGGAGCACTGGCCCGAGTTGTGGATTAAATTATCCACGGGTTCATGATGCCGTATTCTAGTCTATTAGTTATTAGCCAAATGTAGTACCAATGTTGGGCCTTGCCAGAAGAGTTTTATCCCAAAACAAAAATCAAGGGGGTGCCCATACAACACCAAGCATGTTAGGAGCACTCAATATGGAACATAACACCAGTACACGAGTAATTAGGGAGGCAAACGTGGAACAAAACACCAAGCAAAAGGCCAAGCCTTCCACCTTTATTAAGTGTAAATGTGCATTCAATTAAATAGCAATAATATTGTGATATCAAAAGATATGCATGTTGTCACATGGAAGCGACTTTCACCTGCAACTAACAATGCTATAAGAAGGGTTGAGCAAGCGTTAACATAGCTAAACAATGGTTTGCTAGGATGTGAAGGGGGTAGAGGTTTTTCACGGCAATGTTGGGAGGCTTGACATACAAGTGGTAGGTAACAAGACGTAACGATAGAAGCAAGACAACTAGCATGGCAATGGTAGTAGTGGTATCCAGGGAAATGGTCATATTGCCTGAGATCATGCTTGGAAGGAGAATGAATCCATGAAGTAGACGAACGAGCATAATCGAACGAATCCTCACACTCCGAATGCTCTTGAAACTCTATCGTGAAGAAGCAATCCAGAAACAACAATCAACACATGATAAAGTCCACAACATATGCATGACATGATGCACAAACAATATGATGCATGTCCATACAATTATGCAAGGCATGGCAAGCGCAACAATCAACTACTACACATTAAGTGAAGTTAAATATGCAACAATTTGCATATTGACAAAACTCCACACTTGAATTACTTAGTTCAATCCCGGTTAGGTACACGACAATATTTAATGTTGTTAAACATGGCAAGAGGTGAAGCATAAATGAACTATATATCTAGGCATCTTAAGTGAGGTCGGAAACAACATATAGCACTTCCGAAATGACCCCGTATGCAAATTATGATTTTGGACCAGATCTGAACTAATCATATTTTATATTCATTAGACAGCAAAAATAAGGTGCACCATATCATTCTACACGTTTTTCTAGTCAAGTTCCATATATGGATCATCTAAAATGGAGCTACGGTCTAAAAATATGACAAACGACAACCACAAACATTCCAAATCATGGATGCAGCAAGATATTATCAAACTACATGGGATTGTAAGCAAGTTTCATATATGGCATGTTCAGAACGGATTAACGGTGCAACACATACAACCCACACAAGTGCTAGTCGTAGTCTACCCCATAACAATAACATGGCATATTGTGACCCACAAATCAACATGCTATAACAACCTAAAATGCCCAACAAGGACATGGTGATGTAGCCTACATGATGCACAACAAATAACCCCATTGGAGCATCATCAAATTATGCATAGAGACTTGGCTAGCATCCACCGAGCATGGCTCATTGAACTAAGCAGTTCTTCAGACTTAGAAAATTTATCATGGTCTAAGGCAAAGTAGTTTTATCAGATTGACATGTTTGATAGCAGCATTAACTATGATGCACACCCTAATTATGGAAACAAATGGCACAACCTGGTAGACAATAACATGCTTAACAAAAGTCTCCATTTGGGCTACCACAAAAGAGTCTTGATCAATGGCAAATCACATGGCAACATGGCAACAAAATATCAGTTTCAGACAGTGAAATTTTACTATCTCCCAAAACTACAGTTTGACTAGGCATGTTGACATGGCAATAACAATAGCATAGCAATCATTTATATGCATGTCAGGATACTATCAACTAGTAGACTTGACACACTTCAAAGTATTCCGTAGGGAGGTTGGCAGGACGAGGCCATGGTGGGGCGGTAGGAGTTCGCCGGAGGCAGGGGCATTGGAGGTGGGCGGCGACGACGGATCTGGGGTGGCGACGGCCGGATCGGGCGACCTAGGCGCGGTCATGGGGAGGCTGCAGGTTAGGGCGGCCGGGGCGACATTTGGGGCGATGGGGACATCAGGGTGGCAGCGGGCTCGACAGCTCGGTGCGGTGATGACCGTATTCCGGCCAACTGAGGTGCAACAGAGGAGGCACGAGCGGCAAGGTCGGCGAGGTCGCTTCCATCGATAGGGAGGATGCGTGACTGGCGCGGGCGGCAGGGTCGGCGAGGTTGCTACTAGCACGGGAGCTATGGCATCTACTGGCGCGCTAGTGGGCTTTCTCAGGCCTCGGCGACGGCGGCTCGGGCCCGGGTGGGCTCCGTATGGTGCTAACGGGCCGCATTGGTGGGTAGCCGGCTGGGTATGACGTGGCAGTGCGAGGTTGGATGAGGGAGGCGGCTGTTGCTAGCGAGACGACGCCAAGTGGCGGCGGGGCAGCGGTTGGGCGCAGATTTTGAGTAGGAGAGGGTCGAGGCCATTTTGGACGTGGGGAACATCCATTTATAGGTAGGGAGGCTAGGTTAGGGTTTTTAGGGCATGTTTCAATCGTGTGATTGCCGTAGGACGGCAGGATCAGGGTGGAGGGCTAGGATAGAGGGTAGTGGGCTATGTAGAGTGGTGGTGGGCTAAGAAGAGAGGGAGGTTTGCGGCCCGACACAGAGTTTTGTAAACCAAAAAACGTCTGATAAATAAACCGATGATGATGCCGCTGCGATTTATCGTTGGGGTATCAAACGACCTCCGATTGCGACGAAATTTGATAGGCGGTCTACCTACAATAAAACTAGACCGACTGCCAAGTTTTGACCCAATATGAGAATATTCTATACCCACTTTTAAAAACAATATTTTGTAATGTCGCGGGATGTGCGTGTGTGGTTCGTCTCGAAACGGTCGACGACACGAACAAAGAGAACCGGTAACTACGAACAGATGCATGTTTTGAAAAAAGCACGACAACGGAGTGCCAATGTTATGCAGATGATGTGAATGATGCGATGATGAATGCAACAACCAAATGAATCACACGATGACAATGGAATAAAACGGGAATCTTCTAGAGCATCGGTTCCGGGCTGTCACACATTGTGATCTAAGATCAAGTGTCAATGTTAACTCATAAGAGTTTGGAAAACAACATAGTGGTTGTCACTTGGAATACATGTGATATGAAGGTTGAGATGCATGTTTCAAATAATGGTACATCACATAAAGGGGGGAGAGAGAGTGCTCGTGGGCTATCCATTTGGGCTGGCTAGCTAGGCCTCGACCTAGCTGATTGGCTCAACCGGGATTTTTTTCTTTTTCTTTTTCTTTTGTTGTTTTTTTCTTTTTTCCTTTTTCTTTTTTGTCTGTTCTGTAAATTCAAAACTAATTTGAATTTGAACTTTTTTCCAACAATGAAAATTTTCTAAATTCCAAATGGAGTATTTGTGAATTATTGCACATTTTCTTTGGGCATTTTGGGCAATCTATTTTTTGCACTTTTTATTTTTGAATTTGAATTTGGTTTCATTACCAAATGTGCTCCAAATTCAATTGGAAAATAGGTAGGGGGTCTAGGTCATCACTTGGTCTTGTGGAATTTATCTTCCTGCCAATTTTAAATGGAAGGCCAAATTATAAATAAATTCCCTTTTGGTTTAAATTTATTTTAGCATGAATCCAACTCAAATCCTTCGGGGATTTTTTGGCTTTGATATTCTTGGGACTTACTAAGATTAGTTTTGCCCAACAATATTTCGAATGACTTGGGTTCCAACTATTGGCTAGCTAGGTTTGCACTAATTGCATTGGGGTTTTATCCCTTCATACCAGACAATCAAACAATTTAGTTAGCAAGCAAGCAATCAAAGGGTTTTGTTGCAAAAAATAGTTCCCTGTGAAATTTTGAACATACCAGATAAATCTGGGATGTGGTAGACGCTACTTGTGAGCTGTGTTCTGGTTTTCATCGAAGAGGAGAGAAGATGCAACATAGTAGAGATAAGTATTTTCCTCAGTATGAACCTTGGTCATTGAACCAATAGGAGAACCAAGCAAACTCCTTTCGACATCACCTACACATGTAAATCCAAACACTTCACCCAACACGGGCAAGAGGGTTGTCAAGCCCCTTGAACTCATTACTTGCAAGAATTAAATATTGATAGAGATGGATAATGTAAGGAAAAATAATAAAAGTAAATAAATTACAGAAAAGTATTTTTAGGTTTTCTGTATTTATGTTTAAGTATACCCGGGGCCATAGTGTTTTCTAGTGGCTTCTCTCTCGAAAATATCATGCGGAGGGTAGAGAAATTACTGTTGGGCAATTGGCAGAATTGCACATAGTTATGGCATGTCATTCACGGCAATGATCATGTATATAGGCATTATGTCCATGAATAAGTAGACCGAAACGATTCTCCATCTACTACTATTACTCCACTTCGAGAGTGCTTCTATGCTTGCTTCTCTAGGTATTAAGTTCATAACAAACAGAGTAATGCTTGGAGCAAGGTGACATGATGTAGACAAAATAAGACAAGTAATATGTTCAGATGCCGTGGTTTTATCCTTACTGGCAACAATACAAATACATATCTTGTACCCTTCTGTTAGTTGGATATAGAGCACCACAAGGTTGAACCCACTACAATGCACCATCCCACTGAAGATAAATCAACCTAGTTGGCCAAAACAATCTAATAGATTGGAGATAAATACAAAGCTATAATAGTCATGCATAATATAATTCAGAAAAGACTCAATTACTTTCAATGAATAATCTGATCATAAACCCACAATTCATCGAATCCCAACAAACACACCACAAAACAAGATTACACCAGATAGATCATCGCGGGAATTGCGGTGAACATGTTTTTGAAGATCAAAGAGAGAGAAGAAGCCATCTAGGTACTAGCTATGGACCCTTTGGTCTGTGGTGGACTACTCACACATCATCATGGAGGCTTCAAGGTTGACGTAGATGGCCTCCGTGGTCTCCACATGGCCTCCCATCAGAACAGAGGCTTGCGGCGGCTGAAATAGTGTTCGAGTAGCTCTATATTGGTTTCTTGATTTTAGAGAATTTATGGAGGTGGAATTAGGTCAGACGGAGCCATGAGGGGGGCACAAGGTAACAAGGCACGCCTACCCTGTGGGCGTGCCATGTTGCGTTGTCGTCTCCGCGTCTCGCTTCCAGACTCCTCCCAAAGCTTCTTGGGTCTCTTTTGTAGTATCTGGACTTTGTTTCGTATAGATTTCCTGGAAAACTAGAAATAGGCAAAAAACATCAACTTGCACTAGGCATTGGGTTAATAGGGTAGTTCCAAAAAATGATATAAAATAGCATATCATTGCATATCAAGTATCCAAGATTGATATAGTAAACTCAATTTTCATCCTTGAATCACATTACTTTACTATGGCTAGGTGCAGTTGCATGTGATTCTCATATCATCTTACTCCCGGTCCCACCTAATATATATCCATATGGGTTCTGGTGTCTATTGCACTGCGATACCTGATATGTCTCCGATGAATCGATAATTTTTATTGTTCCATGTTATTATATTATCAATCTTGGATACTTTATATGCAATAATATGGTATTTTATATCATTTTTTGGACTAACCTATTAACCTAGTGACTAGTGAAGTTGTTGTTTTCTACTTGTTTTTTGGTTTTCTAGGAAATCAGCACCAAACGAAGTGTAAACGCTATGAAACTTTTTAATGATTTTTTCTAGATAAAATAGACCTGGGAAGCTTCAGGAGGATACCACGCGCAAAGCAAGGAGACGGCAAGGCAACAGGGCGCGCCCTGATGCCTTGTGGCCTCCTCTTGGCTTCGTATGACCTAATTCCACCTCCATAAACTCTGTAAAATCAAGAAACCAAAAAAGAGCCACTCGAAACACTCTTTCCACCACTGCAAGTCTCTGTTCTTCTGTGATCTCATCTGGAGGCCTTTTTCGATGCTCTGTCGGAGGGGGAATCCAGCACGGAGACCATCTTCATCAACCTTGCTACCTCCATGATGATGTGCGAGTGGTTCACCACATACCTATGGGTCCATATCTAGTAGCTAGATGGCTTATTCTCTCTGTTTGATCATCAATACAAAGTTCTTAGCGATTCTCGCATTGATCTATCCAATGTAATCTTCTTTTGCGGTGTGTTTGTTGGGATCTGAAGAATTGTGTGTTTATGATCAGATTATTCATGAAAATTAATTGAGACTTCTCTGAATTATATTGTGCATGATTGTTATAACTTTGTGAGTCTCTCTGAACTATCGGTTTGGTTTGGCCAACTAGATTGATTATCTTCAATGGGAGGTGTGGATTGTAGTGGATTCAATCTTACGATTCCCTATATCCCAGTGATAGAAAGACAAGACATGTATTGTATTATTTCTAATAAGGATAAAATGATGGGGTTTGAACATATCGCTTGTGCTTACTTTGTCTACGTCATGTCATCTTGCTTAAAGCATTATCCTGTTTGCATAAACTTAATACCATAGATGCATGTTGGATAGAGGTCAATTGGTGGAGTAATAGTAGTCGATGCAGAATCGTTTTGATCTACTTGTCTCGGACATGATGCCTATATACATGATAATTTCCATGAATACATAATCATAACTATGCGATTTTGTATCAATTGCTCAATAGTAATATGTCTACCCACCGTATGCTACTTTCAAGAGAGGAACCTCTAGTCAACACTATGGCTCGGGGTCTACTTAATCATATTTGGTAAAAACCTAAAAATAGCTTGCTGAAATTTATTTACTTTTATTTCATTTTTCTTTTATCATTATCTATCTACCACTATCAGAAGTAATCCTTGCACGCAACGAGTTTAAGGGGCTTGAGAACCCTCTTGCCCGCGTTGGGTGCAAGTGTTTGGTTTTGTGTGTGTAGGTACTGCTCGAAAGACGAGTTGTTGTGATTATCCTATTGGTTCGATAACCTTGGTTCTCACTGAGGGAAATGCTTATCTCTACTATACTGCTTCACCCTTCCTCTTCGGGGAAAAACCCAACACAGCTGACAAGTAGGAGAAAGAATTTTGGGCGTCATTGCCATGGAGACATCACCAACTTTACTTAAAGGTCTCTTCACACGAACTATCAATCACTTGTTAAAAAACTACAAAAATATTTCTATTTTGTTGTCTGCTTGTTAGTTTGCTTGCTTGGTATTTATGTCTCAAGAAAATACCAAATTGCATGAGTTCTAAAATACTACTAATAATGATTTTATTAGTACTGTTACACCACCCGCCACTAGTGCTATTTTTTTGATATAAATGTCGCTTTGATGAATCTGCTTATGAAAGAACAATTTGCTGGAAGTCCTAATGGGGACGCTACTTCACAGCTTAATACTTTCGTTGAATTATGCGATATGCAAAAGAAAAGGGATGTGGATAATGATGTGGTTAAGTTGAAATTATTTCCTTTCTCGCAAAGTGATAAAGCTCAAACTTGGTATTCATCGTTGCCTCGCAATAGTATTAGAACTTGGTATAAGTGTAAGGCTGCTTTTATTCCTAAGTATTTTCCTCCCGCTAAGATTATATCTCTTTGAAAGCAAATTATGAATTTCAAACAACATGAGCAAAAAATGTTGCACAAGCTTGGGAGAGAATGAAATTAATGATTAGGAATTGTCCCACTCATGGCTTAAGTTTATGGGTGATAATACAAAATTTCTATGTAGGACTAAACTTTGTGTCGGGAAATCTTCTAGACTATATTGCAGGTGGAACCTTTATGGAAATTACATTGGGAGAAGCTACAAAACTACTGGTAAGAAGGTAGATTCTATTGAAAAAATCACTACTTTGAGTGATAAGTTGGATTCTCTTATGAATATGGTTGCAACTAAGAATGCTCATGTTAATCCATTGATGTGACACTATCTAATTTGATTGAGCAAAATAATGTTGCTATTGATGTGAATTTTGTCGCTAGAAATAATTTCAATAATAATGCTTATAGAGGTAATTACAATCCTAGACCGTATCCTAGTAATTCCTCAAATAATTATGGCATGGTAATTCTTCCAATATTAATAATAGGATAACCTCTGATCGATAGAACACCATTAAAGAATTTATTAGTTCTCAAAGGATTTTCAATACTATGTGTCGGTGTGAAAACCAGCGGACCTCGGGGTAGGGGGTCCCGAGGTGTGGATCTTGGACGAATGGGAACGGGAACAGTGGGACGGTGTTTACCCTGGTTCGGTCCCTCTTAATGGAGGTAATACCCTACGTCATACTCTTTTTTATATCAATGGAGAAGTATCAAGTACAGAATTGATCTACCTCAAGATCGTTAGATGTGTTCTAACTCTAGGGCTATGTGAATGATATTGTGTTGATGTCCCCTCTATGGGCTAAACCGTACGGCTTATATACACGTTGAGTAGGGATCTAGGGTTTCAAGGTTGGCATTGATACTTGTGATCTACATTGGGTTTTCCGTGAAGAGGAACGGGTGATGCAACACAATATAGGTAAGTATTTCTCTCAGTAGATAACCAAGGTTTATCAAGCCAATAGGAGTTAAAACCAATCCCCGTATTCAGCGATTGCACACAAAGAAGCAAACACTTGCACCCAACGTAGTCAAGAGGGTTATCAATCCCCTTGGACTCGTTATTTGCAGGCTTACTGTTGGGGAACGTCGCATGGGAAACAAAAATTTTCCTACGCACACGCAAACCTATCCATGGTGATGAGCATCTACGAGAGGGAGAGTGGACCTACATACCCTTGTAGATCGCTAAGCGGGAAGCATTAAGAAACGCGGTTGGTGTAGTCGAACATCTTCGCGATCCAAATCGCCGAGCGTCCCGCGATCTCATCACGATCCGTCCCGCGATCCAATCACGATCCGTCCCGTGAACTCATCACGATCCGTCCCGCGATCTCATCACGATCCGTCTCACGATCTTGATCACGATCTGTCCCGCGAACTCATCACGATCCGTTCCGCGATCTCATCACGAACTGTTTCGCGATCTCGATCACGGTCCTTCCGATCTAGCGCCGAACGGACGGCACCTCCGCGTTCAGCACACGTACAGCTTGATGACGATCTCCACCGTCTCGATCCAGCGAGAGGAGGTGGAGAGGAGAGAGAGAGTTCACCAGCAGCGTGACGGCGCTCCGATGATGGTGGTGGAGTGATTCCGGCAGGGCTTCGCCTAAGCGCTGCGGAAAACCGATCTAGAGGAAAAACTGTGCACCGGTGAAACGGGTAGCACGTGGCCGGAAATTCTGTCCAAAAACCACCCAATCCACTAGTATATATAGGAGGAGAGGAGAGGATAGGCAGCCAAGGCCTTTGGGTCGGCCGAAATAGGAGGTGGGAGCAATCCTACTTCACCTCCAATCCTAGTTGGAGTAGGATTGCCTCCTATTGGCTGATTTTCCACTTTTTGCTTTAGGACTTTCTCTCCTGCGCCATGGGCCTTTGTGGCTGTTTTCCCAGCCCACTAAGGGCTGGTTATTATTTTCCCACAGCCCATGGACCTCTTGGGGTCGAAATACCCCTCCCGGAGGTCCTCCGGTACACTACCGGCACTCCCGGTACAATACCGATACTCCCGGTACACTACCGATGAGCCCAAAACTTTTCCGGAAACCAAACTGGGACTTCCTATATATGAATCTTTACCTTCGGACCATTCCGGAGCTCCTCGTGACGTCCGGGATCTCATCCGGGACTCTGAACAACCTTCGGTCACCACCATACATAACTCTACACTACCGAAACGTCACCGAACCTTAAGTGTGCAGACCCTGCGGGTTCGAGAACTATGTAGACATGACCGAGACACCTCTATGGTCAATAACCAATGGCGGTACCTGGACGTCCACATTGGTTCCTACATATTCTACGAAGATCTTTATCGGTCGAACCTCTATGTCAAGGATTCAGTTAATCCCGTATATCGTCGGTATCTCCATACCTAGTTCAACCTCGTTACTGGCAAGTCTCTTTACTCGTTCCGTAATACAAGATCCCGCAACTAACAATTAGTCACATTGCTTGCAAGTCTTATTGTGATGTTGCATTACCGAGTGGGCCCCGAGATACCTCTCCGTTACACGGAGTAACAAATCCCAGTCTCGATCCATGCCAACTCAACAGACACCATCGGAGATACCTGTAGAGCACCTTTATAGTCACCCATTTACGTTGCGACGTTTGATACACACAAGGCACTCCTCCGATATCCGTGAGTTGCATGATCTCATGGTCATAGGAACATATACTTGACATGCAGAAAACAGTAGCAATAAACTGACACGATCATATGCTATGTTTGTAGTTTGGGTCTTATCCATCACATCATTCTCCTAATGATGTGATCCCATTATCAAATGACATCTCATGTCCATGGCTAGGAAACCTTAACCATCCTTTGATCAACGAGCTAGTCCATTAGAGGCATACTAGGGACATGGTTTTGTCTATGTATCCACACATGCATTTAAGTCTCCGATCAATACAATTATAGCATGGATAATAAACGATTATCATGAACAAGGAAATATGATAATAACTAATTTATTATTGCCTCTAGGGCATATTTCCAACAGTCTCCCACTTGCACTAGAGTCAATAATCTAGTTCACATCACCATGTGATTCGCATTGTTATGAATCGAACACCCAATGAGTTCTGGGGCTCGATCATGCTTTGCATGTGAGAGAGGTCTTATAGTCAACGGGTCTGCGATATTCAGATCCGTGTGTACTTTGCATATCTCTATGTCAAACCGTAAACACTGCTACCACACTCCACTTGGTACTATTTCCAAATGGCTGCTCCACTATACGTATCCAGATTGCTACTACTAGTCATCCGGATAGGTGTTAAAGCTTGCATCGACGTAACTCTTTACGACGAACTCTTTATCACCTCCATAATCAAGAAACATTTCCTTAGTCCTCTGGTTACTAAGGATAATTCCGACCGCTGTCCAGTGATCCACTCCTGGACCACTCTTGTACCCCTTGACAGACTCATGGCAAGGCACACATAGGTGCAGTACACAGCATGGCATAATATAGAGCCTATGGCTAAGGCATAGGGGACGACGTTCGTCCTTTCTCTTTCTTCTGCCGTTGTCGAGCTTTGAGTCTCACTCAACTTCACACCTTACAAATCAGACGAGAACTATTTTTCTGGCTGATCCATTTTGAACTCTTTCAAAATCTTGTGAAGGTATGCACTCATTGAAAGTCTCATCAAGCATCTTGATCTATCTCTATAGATTTTGATGCTCAACAATTAGGTAGCTTTATCCAGGTCTTCCTTTGAAAATCACTTTCCAAATAACTGTTTTATGCTTTCCAGAAACTCTACATTATTTCTGAACAACAATATGTCATCCACATATACTTATCAGAAATTCTATAGTGCTCCCACTCACTTTATTGCAAATACAGGTTTCTCATAAACTTTGTATAAACATCAAAACTTTGATCACCTCATCAAAGCGTATATTTCAACTCCGAGATGCTTGCTTCAGTCCATGGAAGGATCACCGAAGCTTGCACACCTTTTAGCATCCTTAGGCCTGACAAAACCTTCTGGTTGTATCACATACAACCTTTCCTCAAGTAAACCATTAAGGAAACGATGTTTTGACATCCATCTGCCAGATTTCATAATTGAAAACACAGCAACTGCTAACATAATTCCAACAGACTTTTAGCATCGCTACGAGTGAGAAAGTCTCATCGTAGTCAACTCCTTGAACTTGTCACAAACATCTTTGCAACAAGTCGAGCTTTACAAATAGTGACATTCACCATCAATGTCTGTCTTCATTTTAAAGATCCATTTGTACTCAATGACCTGCCGTCCAACGAGCAAGTCTACCAAAGTCTACACTTGGTTTTAATACATGGATCCTATCTCGGATTTCATGGCCTCCAACCATTTGTCGAAATCCGGTCCCATCATCGCTTCTCCATAGCTCGTAGGTTCATCGTTGTCCAACAACATGACCTCCAAGACAGAGTTGTCATACCACTTAGGAGCAGTACACATCCTTGTCGACCTACGAAGTTTGATAGTAACTTGATCCTGAAGCTTCATGATCATCATCATTAACTTCCTCTTCAACTAACGTAGGCTTCACAGTAACATCTTTCTGCGCTGCGCTACTCTCTGGTTGAACAAAGGTTTAACAACCTCATCAAGTTCTATCTTCCTCCCACTCAATTCTTTTGAGAGAAACTTTTTCTCGAGAAAGGACCCAGTTCTAGCAACAAACACTTTGCACTCGGATCTGAGATAGAAGGTATACCCATCTGTTCTTAGGGTATTCTATGAAGATACATTTGTCCGCTTTGGGTTCTAGCTTATTATGTGAAAACATTTTCCACACAAGCATCACAACCCCAAACATTAAGAAATGACAGCTTAGGTTTCTATCAAACCATAATTCATACGGTGTCATCTCAACGGATTTAGATGATGCCCTATTTAAAGTGAATGTAGTTGTCTCTAATGCATAACCCCAAAAATTATAGTAGTAAAATGATAAGAGACATCACAGTATGCACTATATAAATAGAGCATGACTATGATGTTCGGACACACCATCACACCATGGTGTTCCAGGTGGCGTTAGTTGTGAAACAAATTTCACGTTGTCTTAAGTTGTATGCCAAACTCGTAACTCAGATATTCACCTCCACGATCATATCGCGGTCATTTTTATCTTCTTGTCACGATGATCTTTAAACTTCACTCTAAATTTGCTTGAACCTTTCAAACGATTCAGACTTGTGTTTCATTAAGTAAATATACACTATATCTACTCAAATCATCAGTGAAGGTAAGAAAATAACGATATCCACTGCACGCTACAAGACTCACTAGATTGCATACATGAACATGTATCATTTCCAATGAATCACTTGCCCGCTCCATCCAACGGGGTCCTTTAGTCATCTTGCCCAAGAGGCATGGTTCGCATGTCTCAACCGATTCGAGATCGATGAGTCGAAATATCCATCAGCATGGAGTTTCTACATGCGCTTTATACCAATATGACATTTAGCGGCAGTGCCACAAGTATGTGGTACTATCATTATTAACTTTGTATCTTTTGACATCAATGTTATGGACATGTGTACTACTACGATCAAGATTTCAACAAACCATTCTCACTGGGTGCATGACCATTGAAGGTATTATTCATGTAACCAGAACAACTATTATTCTCTGACTTAAATGAATAACCGTATTGCAACAAACATGATCTAATCATGTTCATGCTCAACGCAAAACACCAAATAACATTTATTTAGGTTCGTCAGTAATCCTGAAGGTAGAGAGAGCGTGCGATGTTGATCACATCAACCTTGGAAACATTTCCAACACACATCGTCACCTCACCCTTAGCTAGTTCTCCGTTTATTCCGTAGCTTTTATTTCGAGTTACTAACATTTAGCAACCGAACCGGTATCCAATACCCAGGTGCTACTAGGAGTACTAGCAAGGTACACATCAATAACTCGTATATCAAATATACTTCTGTCGATGTTGCCAGCCTTCTTATCTACCAAGTATCTAGGGTTGTTCCGCTTCAGCGACCTCTCACCTCATAATAGAAGCACTTAGTCTCGGGTTTGAGTTCAACTTTGGGTTGCTTCACTGGAGCAGCAACTGACTTGCTATCCATGAAGTTTCCCTCCTTGCTCTTGCCCTTTTCGAAACTAGTGGTTTGATTAACCATCAACACTTGATGCTCCTTCTTGATTTCTACCTTCGCGGTGTCAAACATCGCGAACAACTCAGGGATCAATACTTCTATCCCTGGTGTATTATAGTTCATCACTAAGTTCTAGTAGCTTTAGTGACAGTGACTTGGAGAACTATATCAATCACTATCTTATCTGGAAGATCAACTCCCACTTGATTCAAGCGATTGTAGTACCCAGACAATCTGAGTACATGCTCAACAATTGAGCTATTCTCCTTCATCTTACAAGCAAAGAATCTTGTTGGAGATCTCATATCTCGCAACAAAGGCACGAGCCTGAGATCACAATCTCTGCTCTAGAACATCTCATATGTTCCGTGACGTTCAAAACGTTTTGGAGCCTCAATTCTAAGCCGTAATGCATGACGCACTAAACTATCAAGTAGTCATCGAAACGTGCCTGTTAGATGTTCACAACATCTATAGACGACGCTAGAGGGGGTGGCGCACCGAGCGGTGCATTAAGGACATAAGCCTTCTGTGCAGCAATGAGAACAATCCTCAGATCACGGACCCAGTCCGCAATTTTGCTACCAACATCTTTCAATTCTATTTCTCTAGGAACATATAAAAATACAAGGGAGCTACAACGCGAGCTAGTAATCTACAACATAATTTGCAAAGACACTTTGACTATGTTCATGATAATGAGTTCAATTAATCATATTACTTAAGAACTCCCACTCAAATTGACATCCCTCCGATCATTCGAGTGATACATGATCCAAATTCACCAACTCAAGTCCGATCATCACGTGAGTTGAGGTGGCTGCAATGGTGAACATCATTATGTTGATCATATCTACTATATGACTCATGTTCGACCTTTCGGTCTCTCATGTTCCGAGGCCATGTCTGTACATGCTAGGCTCGTCAAGTTTAACCCGAGTGTTCTACGCGTGCAAATCTGGCTTGCACCCGTTGTATGTGAACATAGAGTCTATCACACCCGATCATCACGTGGTGTCTCAACACGACGAACTTTCGCAACGGTGCACACTCGGGGAGAACACAGTTCATCTTGAAATTCAAGTGAGGGATCACCTTATAATGCTACCGCCGTACTAAGCAATAGGGCATGACCACCCCTAGGCGCGCCCTGGTATGTGGTACCGCCTTTGTGCGGCCTCCGGTATCCTTCGGAAGCCTCCAGGTCTTATTTTGGTCCATAAAAAATCATATTAAAGTTTCAGGGCAATTGGACTTCGTTTGGTACTGTAAACCTGAAAAACCAAAAACATGCAGAAAACAACACCTATCCCTCGACACTTGTGTAAGAGCACATTTCTCCATGTGTGATTTTGAGTAATTGATGACAATCCCAATGGACTAATGGTTGCCTTGAGTTATATTCGAAGGATTTGTCCATAGGGACTTCTTGGAGTCCATCTGTTAGTTTCAAGGAGTTTATATGGTGATCAAGGTGGTATTCAAGGTTTATCCAAAGATTGGTCATGTGGGACTTGAGCTTATTGCAAGCATGTCTTGAAGAAGAAGATTGTGTAAGCATTCATGTTTACCTTTAAGACATCATCTTTATGAAGAGAGAAGATAAGATACAAGGTTGGTCAAGACTAAGTCAAAAAGTGAATCAAGTTGATCAACCCACAAAGCGTACAAGATGTACCAAGAGGGATCAAGTGATCCCATTGTGTGGTAAGCATTATCCATCATTCTTTGTGTACTAACCCATGGTCTACGTGAGAGTTCTTTGTGGGGTTAGGTATATTTCCATGGGCTTGCATCAAGAGGCAGATCCCATACATCCCATGGAAGATGACATCAAGTGGAGATCGTCATCAAGGGTGCGATGTGCAAGCTCAAGTGAAGCATCATGAAGAGATCATGCTTGAGGTTTGCCATTCATTGTGGTGACAATGGACTTGTGAAGATGTGCCAAAGAGTGGCTCACCCATAGTGGAGCATGGGGGAGCAATCAACTAGTCTTCATCAAGTCGACGCAATCAAGAACTGTGGTCCATCTTGAGGAAGTCAAGATCATGATCATCTAGCTCAAGTGGACTATGCGCAAGGGAAAGGTTTGACCTTGATAAGGTTTTCTATTTTACCAGTCTCATGGTGGTAGTTGGGAGATCGGGTTATAGGATTGATTGCCATACTATCACGGGGGGCTCTCAAGTGAGTAGCTTGATCATATCATTCATTGAGAGCACAAACCATTACATTCTTGGCATCATCATCTTTCTTGGTTTGTGGTTGGATTTTCTCTATGTGGGGTTTTGAGCTTGTGGTTATCTTTGTGACAAGCTCTAGTACATCGAAAACGGATTTCATATGCTTCTTCTATTGCGTTTTCGGTGTTGGAGGTTTTACCGGTCTTATTCGAGGAAGGGTTCCCACCATTTTCTTATGGGCCATTCATAATTTGCTTCTCATTGATATTTCTATAATGATTGTGCTATCCCATGTCATTAGATTTCCAACAAACTTGGTTTTGTTGAATTCAGAGTCTGTTTGCAGAAGTTGTGGTAGTTTTGGTGTTCTTAAAAGGCTGAAGCAGTACTACCACGGCTACTACCGTGGTACTACCGCATGGAGAGGATGTAATTTTTTACTATAGCTCTAGAGCAGTACTACCGCGGCTACTACCACGGTACTACCGCTCCGGAATAAAATCTCATGTTTTATCCAGCGATGGTAGGCATGGATGTATTTTTTAGTACCGCTCGCAAGCAGTAGTACCGCTACCCTTTGCGGTAGTACCGCTATCTCTAGCGGTAGTACCATGAGCACGAGCAGTAGTACTGCTCCAGCGGTTCTAGTAGCCTTTTCCCTCCTCGCTGTTGTTTTTCAAAGGGCTTCCACCGCTCTAGAGGTAGTACCGCTCCCATGAGCGGCAGTACCGATATATGCGGGCTGTGAGCATAACAGTTGGATTTTCCCCACCTATAAAAGGGGGTCTTCTTCGCCATTGAACCTTATCCTTTGAGCTCGAGTTTGCCCCCATTGTTGACCTTCTTCGAGCTTGCTAACTCTCAATCCCTCTAATGATTCTTGTTAGTTCTCGAGGGAAAAGAGAGAGGAGATCTAGATCCACATTTCCACCTATCACTTTCTCCTCTATGTGAGGGGAACCCCTTTGATCTAGATCTTGGAGTTCTTCGTGTTCTTCTTTGTTCTTCCTCTCACTTTCCTCCATAGTATTGGTTCTTGTGGAGGGATTTGGAAGAGAAGGACTTGGGCACTCCTTGTGACCTTGCCATTGCATTTGGTGCATAGGTTTGAGTTCTGTAGGGTGATACGTGGAAGTGAAGTTTGAGAAGCTTATTACTCTTGGGTGTTTGAGCACCCTAGAGCTTGTTCCTCTTGGGTGCCTTGGCGCCCTAAACGGCTTGTTTTGCCTTGGAGCTCAATCATTGTGGTACAAAGCTCCGGGAAAGCTTCGGGGTCTCCAATTAGGTTGTGGAGATTGCCCCGAGCATTTGAGGTCACCTCAAAGACACAATCCATTGTGGTGAAGTTTGTGGTGTCGTTGGGAGCCTCCAATTAAGTTGTGGAGATTGCCCCAACCTTGTTTGTACGGGTTCGGTGACCACCCTCAAGGGTCCCTTAGTGGAATCACGACATCTTACATTGTGCAAGGGCATGAGGAAATTATGGTGGCCCTGGTAGCTTCGTGGGGAGCATTGGGACTCCACACCGCTCCAAACAGAGATTAGCATCCGCAAGGGTGTGAACTTCGGGATACATCATCGTCTCCGCGTGCCTCCGTTATCTCTTACCCGAGCCCCTTTACTTATGCACTTTACTTTGTGATAGCCATATTGTTTATTGCTATCACTTAGTTGTTTATCTTGCTTAGCATAAGTGGTTGGTGCACATAGGTGAGCCTAGTTGTTTTAGGTTTTGTGCTTGACTTATTAAACGTTAGTTTTATTCCGCATTTTTTCAAGCCTAAACCGTAATTATTTCAAAGCGCCTATTCACCCCCCTCTAGGCGACATCCACGTCCTTTCAATTGGTATTAGAGC
Organism: Hordeum marinum; assembly: GCA_022496015.1. Lineage (NCBI taxonomy): Eukaryota > Viridiplantae > Streptophyta > Magnoliopsida > Poales > Poaceae > Hordeum > Hordeum marinum. Next base: position 273,649,973 of record CM039675.1, read on the forward strand.
TAGGTCTCTCATTATTAGGTTTAACAACCTAGAGAGTAAGGATTTTGACTAGGGGATTAGGATTCTCAGACACTCTTAGTTTCAATGGCTCAAATTTTGATGTTTGGGTAATTCAAATGCTTAATCTCTTTAGGGTCATGAACCCGTCATTAGAGCGAATTGTAGATATGGGTGTTTCTCCTCCAGAGGATTCTCAATACCTACCTTTGGAGGATGAGAAATACTCTTATCTCAATGCTCAAGATTCTAATGTGCTTTTTGATGCTTTGAGAAATGTAGTTATATTTGAACTCATGTCGTTCCGGGATGCTCATGAGTTGCGGACAAAGCTTCAAGATAAATTTAGTGAGTCCAAAATTTGTAGGGATGATTGTTCTCCCTCCACCTCTAGTCATGTTGTCTTCTCAACTTCATCTACTTCACCTACATGTGGATTCCCACAAGGTAATGATATGGTGAGTAGTGGTGATCATTGTAATGTTGATTGTGGGATAATTGTTGATGACCTTCATCGCTATCTTATTGCTATGCTTCATCTTGACTTTAACACTTCGATCACTCTTAATGTTACACATGCTCGTGTTGATAGTCCTTGCATATATATAGAAATTGCTTGACTACATATCATAATTATATGCTTGTTATATCTTGTTGCCATGATAAAAATGTATCTATTTCATCGAGTTGTTGTGCTAACAATGTAATGGTGTCACAACCCTAGAACTTGCTTGAATTGTTTGCATCAACATCAGCATGTGCATCATGTTAAAATTACAATTAATTTGAAATGGAGGTGATCAAACCCTAGCACAGATAAAATTCAAATAGGTTAAACCTAAAAATAATTTCAATGTATCAGAAATGCCTTCAAAAAAATGTTCATTGTTTCTGATAAATATTAGTAACTCCATATTAGAGAAAACTAGATTTCCAAACCAAGGATACCATTTTAAAATGAGAATCTAGTGCTACTGAAATCGACTAATAAAGCATTATAAATATGATAGTTGTCCAAAAATGCCCAAACCTTTTTGTGGAAGTTTGAAATAATCAAACTATATTTTATAAAACATGTGGGCATTATTGTGCTAGGTATCTTGGCCTCCCAAAATAGAATAAATGTCAGAAGAAATGAACACAGAAAATAAAAAAAGGGGCAAAGGCCTCACCTGTGGCTTGCCTGTCCCAGGTGGGCAGCCCAGCCCACCAGGGGCAGAGGCGTCTTCCTCCTCGTGCCAGTAGGCAGAGGGGAAGGCAGCCATGGCGCCGTGCGTGCTTGCCATGCCGGCAGTAGCCTGTCTGCTTCCCCAGGCCAGCAAGGCGATGGGGATGAGTCCCCGTGCCGTATGGATCCCTCTCTCCCTCTCTTTTCTCTTCCTCCTCTCTCTCCTCTGCCTTCCCCCCTCCTGACCGAAACCGCCGACCGTCGTGGATTTCCGTTGTCGATTCATCATCATTGTCGCCTCCTCGAGCCCTCCGACCCCACGAGCACAATCCTTGTGAGCCCCCGATACTCCTCCTACTCTTTCTGGTCCCTCCTGCGCTCTCTAGGCCGTTGTGCCATAGTGGTCGAGCCGCTCACTGCCGACAATGGGTCGCGCTCGAGCATCACCGCGTGCTCCTAGAGCTTCCCTGAGTCTGCGTCGCCGCTTGCTTCGCTCGCCCTTGCCCTGCAGCCCCACGCCCGCACGCAGTCGAACCGCTGGCCGCCGCTAGCTTGCTCGCTTCCGACGACCATGGTTGCCCCAGCCTCCCCTGATGCCCCTACTAGATGCAGCGCTTCGCCAGCAACCCGTAGCTGTCAACCACGCACGAAATGGTGCCCCATAGCGCAAGCCCGTGCAACTCCGGCGAGTCCCGTCGCGTGCTTGGTCGCTGCCGGCCCAGCTTCGGTGGGTGTTGACGTGGCACGGTGGTTAGTACTAATCCCCCTGCTAACAACCCTCCACAGCCACTGAAAGTGGGCCCTGGACCGAGTCAAATCACGGGTCAATGCGGGGATTAACCCTATGTCATTGACATGTGGGCCCAGCACGTCAGGTTTGACCTGGACCGGGTCAGCCGATCTGTTGATGTCAGGCTGACGCAATAATCAATTTTTATAATAAAAATAATTCAGGAAATTCTAGAAAATGTTTAAAACTTCTAAAAATCATAGAAAAGAATCTGTAAGTCAGATGAAAATAATTTATATATGAAAATGATCAAAAAAATCCAATGAATCTGTTTATGCCATGATCATGCATGTTTGAGCAAGTTAACATCACAAAGTAGGACATTTCATGATTAGGATAATTTAATAAATAGTGTTGGAGTTGGAATTTAGTATATATTTGAATCCCACTTCACTTAATATGACTACCTATAGAACTAGGTCAATTCAGTAATTAACTTGCCATTTCATGCATCATGTTTGTTGCATCACTTTGAATGTGTTCATTTCTTGGTTCGACGGTGTTGTTCCCTCTCGGTAGACATTGTTCCGATGATGAAATTGATGTCACCGATGAAGACTTTTACCATCTTCAGAAGTGTCAGGCAAGCAAACCCCCTTGAGCACACTGATATGAACCCACTCTCTCGCTCCTGCTCTCTATTACTGCATTAGGACAATAACGATTCAACTGTTACATGTTCTTAGTAGTTGAACCCATTCCTTTGCATGACCTATCTTTGCCACAACAAATAGTTAAAACCACTTAGCATGAGTAGCAACTGCTTGAGCCTTGTTGTGCTTACTCATCCATGTTTGCTTATTGTGCCTGCTATGCTTAAAGTCGTGCTGTGTCGGGTCTGATCCATCCGGGTGATGAATCAGAATGGCTATGTTCATGTCCTACTATGTGAGAGCTAAGTGTGTGAACATGATTTGGTAAAGGTAGAGATGAGAGGTCATGTAGGAGTACATGACGGGTTGTCTCATTGGGACCGTCCTTAAGAACTGAGTTCTGTGTATGTTATCCAAGACAAGATACTACCGCACATTGGGATACTTAATTGACCCTCTTGGCCCATTAATCGCCTAGACCTCTGTCCAGGAGTTGCAACTAGTTTCTGGTGTTTGTAGGAAAAGTGTTGGCAGCCGTGCATAGCGCTGCCCGATAGGGTGGACTATGATGCGGTATAGGCACAGTGGCACGGTGTACCAAGTGGCACCTGAGCGGTGGGCTTGGGAACCCTGCACACATCGTTTGAGGCCGTAGCAGAAACTTCAGCCGGACTTCCATGCAGGTTCATTCTCAAATAGGCGATAAACCTGGACTAGGGTCTTGTGTGATTGACGGTCGTGGCCGACTCCCTCGTTGGGCTTCCGCTTGAAGGTTGCCGAGGTACCTTTTATGTGCACATAGCGATAAGTGGCGGGAGCATGTGTGAAGAAGTACACCCCTGCAGGGTTATGAATCTATTCGAATAGTCGCGTCCTCGGATATGGTCTACTTGGAGAACTTATGTGGTTCATAGATAAGTTGAAGTGGATACTATAAAATACGCAAGATAAGCGTGGGTGCTATGGATGGCCTTCTCGTAGGGAGATGGAAGTGGATCCATAGTGGTGTATTGATTGGTGAATATGTGGGCTCATGTGCGCTATCCCACCTCAAAGAAAGCACTTGTAGTCATAGTACAGGTTTGCCAAGAGTCAAAGTTGGCTTGCTGCAATAAACTCCACAACCCCCTTCATTGATACTGATGCATACGTAGATAGTTCTGATCTAAGTCTTGCTGAGTACCTTTGTACTCACGTTTTCTTAATGTATGTTTTGCAGAGGAGACGTCAGTCTTTTTAGTGATCGTTACAACGTGAAGTTCGATGTTGACCGGATTAGCTTGGGAATCCCACACAGAGGTCTGGTTCCTTTGGCAGGGTCGTTGTAGCTTTTCAGGCCCCTCTAGCCACTTTTGTAGATGTCTGTACTCAGACATATTTAAACTTCCGCTTGTTTGATTGAATGCTCTGAATGTTGGGTCTTGTGACCCTTGTTTGTAACATCTTATTGTATTGGCTCTTCCGAGCCTTCTAAGTAAATGTTGTAATGTTGTATGGTTATGTTGTGATGCCATAGTTGTATCTATGCATATCGGGCATGTCGTGGGTACGTGTGACGTGCAACGGTATGTATGGGATCCGACACCTAGTTGTGTGCCTTTAGTAGTACTCTTTACGGGGAAATGCCTCTTTGTGCTTCCACTCAGCCTTGGTAGCTTGCTACTACTCCGGACACATTGATTGACCGGCATGTATCCTTCTTTGCTGTTGTGTCTGTCCCTTAGGGGAAATGTCTCGCAGTGTAATGGAGTCCCTGTAGCCTGCTATGACTCGTCTACGTGTAGTGATGACATTTATGTCCCACGGCATAATGAAGTACTTGTAGCTTGCTATGACTCGTCTACACATGCTAGAGATCGACACCTGCATTGCTGGGTTACGTATGCCTGTCCCTGTACGGATGTGCCACTTTGGTTCTACGACTAGCCATGTCGGCCCAGGTTCTTTGACATTTGAATGTTAGCGACAATTCACATACGTGAGTCAAAAGACGCAAACGGTCCCGGCCCAGGTAAGGTGGCAGCCATGGAGATAACCATGCGTGAGACCGCAAAGTGATGTGATGTGTTACAGGCTGGATTCTTATGGCTTAGGATCGGGGTCCCGACAGCTTTGGTATCAGAGCCGACCCTATCGGTTACATGGGCATGTGCAGGCTAGGTGCACGGGCATGTGGTGCATGGCGTGTGTGGCCCGTCATGGCACACAGCATGGCACATGTGCCGGACTAGATGTGCATACATGTGCCAAAAGGGAATGTTCCTGGTGGGCCGACGAGGACGTCGGTTCCTTTGAGTGGGGGTGTATGTGAGAGCCTGGTTAATAGGAATGATAGACTACTCATATCAACAAGGAATTCCTTCTTTTCTAGAAGCCCACTCGAAAATAACTCCAAAGTTAAGCATGCTTGGCTTGGAGCGATTCTAGGATGGGTGACCGACCGGGAAGTTGGTCCCGGGTGCGCACGAGTGAGGACAAAGTGCGCAGGGAAGACTAGTGTTGCTCTGTGGGGCTAGTCTAGATCCCGCTAGGCGTAACGGGGTGTTACAAATGGAAACCCAACACTTCATGGAACAAGATGTGGTCTTGAATTATGCTTCAAGGGATCCTACATCATCATCTATTGTTTCTCACTTTTGCCTTATGGCGAAGGCTTCAAAGGTATCTCCTACTTTGGATCCCAATATATCTCATGATGATGATGTTGATGATAATGAGGATAATCATGAAGGGCGTGATAATGTTGGTTCCTTAAAAATTAAGGGAGAAATGATTTTTAAAGCTCTTCATCAGAATAAACTTGCTCTTTCCAACTTCATGGAAATCATGTCTATTGTCACTGAGGGCAAGAAATATATTGAGGAGTTGGAATCTCATCTCGAGGAGCATGAGGCCACCATTGAGAAAATGGAAGGTCGTGAGCGTGATTACGGTAATGAGATCGCGGAGCTATCTCAAGCTCTTGAAAATGAACAAACCACCAAGGAATCTCTTGAGGAGACCTTTCCTCTAGAATTATCTAGATTAAAGGAATCCCATCAAAGAGCTATCAAGGTGGCTAATTATTTTAGAACTAAAAATGATAAGCTTGAAGGTTCACATGCTAAACTCCTCAAGGACTTTGAGCACCTCGAAAATGGCTCAACGGTCGTTAAGAGTTCGCTCATTGAACTTACCGAGTCTCATGCTCAACTTAAAGCTTCATATGCTAAAGAGCTTGCCAAGTTGCCTTCTCCTCTTGTTGTTAATGATGATGCTTGTGCTACTAGCTCTATTTCTTGTGAAGCATCCATATTAAAGGAGAATGTTGAGCTAAGGGCTCAAATTGAGTTGCTATCTAGCAATTATGGGAAATTGGAAGAAAGTCATGAAAAGCTCTCGAGCTCTCATGGTGATGTTCTAGTATCCCATAATGTGCTAAAAATAGCTCATGAGTCTAGTACTACTAAGGTAACATCTAGTGAGCCTCATGTGGACATTAGCACTATTTCTATTAGAAATGCTTTATTGCCATGTGTTGGTCCTCTTAGTTCATCTATTCATACTGTTGCTACATCTTGTGATGAATTACTTTCCTGGCCTTGTTGCTGTAATTATGAGGAGTATACTTCCTCTAGTACTTGTGTTAATACTAACCATGTAGAGTAAATCAAAGAGCTCAAGGCCCAAGTCACTTCTTTGAAGAAAGATTTGAAGAAGAGTCATGAAGGGAAGTCCACACTTAACAATATCTTGTGTGTGCCAAAATCCCCAAGTGACAAGGGTGGACTTGGATTCAACTCCAATAAGAAGAAGAAGTCCAAAAGCTACAAGAAGAAGGGCCAAGAACAAGTCAAGATCTCGGCCAAGATTATTTGCTTCAAGTGCAAAATACAAGGGCACCATGTTAGAACTTTCCCATTGAATAAGAAGCCCCATAGTGACAAGCAACAAGGGAAGCGGCCACAAGTTCAATCTCATGCTCAACCTCAAGTTGAAGAAAGGTCTCTTCCCAAGAAGACCCAAGTCAACGCTCCTGAAGTTGAGAAATCAATTGAGAATAAAGTAAAGGGTAGATGTTGCTACTTATGTCGTGAGAAGGGTTACTTTGCTTCTTCAAGCACTAATGCTAAAGTATCCAACCGAATTATCATTGATGACATCTATTATATTGGGAAGGATAAGGTTGGAAATGTGTTTGCTAAGTTTGTTGGTACTCAAAGTGGTGTCAAGAAAAGAACCATATGGGTAGCCAAGCCTATTGTGACTAACCTCTTAGGACCCAACTTGGTTGGGGACCGACAAGCTCAAACGTGATAAATAGGTATTATTGGAGGGCATTCGTGACTTGGTTACATCATGAAGAATTAAGGGATCTTCATCATCCATATTATCTCAATCCAAGTCATTTGGATTATAAAGTTTCTATCTTATATCGAATGTGCCTCCTTACGGCAACTTGTACTTAAATTGTTTACATTGATTGTTACTTGCCCCTTTTCATGGTGTGGTTTTGTAGCATGCATATGTTTGTATATGGTGTGCCTCTGGCTTGCTTATCTTGAGTAGTCAAGTATGGGTATGTTGCTTTGCACATCATGTACGTGTGCGTATTGTGTTGAGCCTTTTTCCATCTTGTCTTATCTTAGTTGGATCTCTTGAGAGATTAATGGATTATCCCATTTTGGGAGAGTGATGTGCTTTGTGCACTTCACAATCCTGAAAATGTGTGTACATGAGGAATACCACTTAGTATTGATATTACAAGATTATTTAGCTTCTATGTGGTATGTCTTATTATGAGAAATTCAAATTCTAAATGGTCCATTGATTATCTCTTGTTGGATTTCGTTTTCCACTTGTTATTATCGGTGGGTTACAACATTATGGGGGAGTAATATGCTATGTGCATATTACAAGCCCAAAGAATGAGTACATTTGAGATATTGCCACTTAGATCTGATATTATAATTTATCTTGTTCCTAGGTGGCATGCTAGCTCTACAAGTGTCATTTGCTTGTGATTTAGGAGTAAAGATGATGTTGGATCTATTTGCAATCTACCATTGGGAATTATTTCCAAATACTTCTTGTCCTTTGACAACTGGTATTCCTTTTAAGTGTTAGAATTTTCTAATCATCTTTACATAGGTTTTTGTTTATCGTTTGTCTTCCTTGCCTCTTGTGGATCTTTTTAGCATGTGTAGTGTTCCTATAGATACAGGGAAAGTGATGATCCCATCGTGTGCATTTTGTATTCAAATGCAAATTATATATAATGCACATGTCTTGGGGGAGCTATCATATTTTCTTTAGAACACTCTCTTTATGTGTTTATCATAAAAACTTTTGATCTTCGTCAAGTGTGTGTTAGTGGGAGGCAAGCCTTTTCTCTCTGGTGCTTGGTGCCATCATGAAAATTTGCGGAGCGTTTGGTTTGTTTTGAACCTAGCTCTCTTTTGGGAACTTGATACCTCTTGTTTTCCTTCAATTGTTATCTTGTTTCCTTCTATTTGGCATGAGTCAATGGATATCTCATTCCTTGATGTATCTTTTAGTTGGTATCCGTCAAGTGATGATTTTTCGTTTGGTATCTTATTTTCACTTGATACCTTATCTTTCGGTATCTTATCAACTGTGTGTTGATTTGATTCTTGAAAGCCTTCTGCGTGCATATTTACTACATGTACTTTCGTTGGCATATTCTCTTTCCTTGACCCAATATATAGGGTAAACTCCACTATGACATAAATTGGCTAAAGTGTGCATGAAATTTAATTTCATATCTATATGCACATATTTATGTGGAGTTTTGTCCTATGTATTGTTGGTACACTAACTTTTTGGTCCCAATAAGTTTGGGTACCACTTTTTTTGTGGTGTTGTTCTAGGAAAAATTGGAGATACATTGGACACTCATCTCACTTACAAGGAAAGCCGTTGAAACCATGTGCTTATTTGAGCCATGCTAGGACGATTGATGAACCAATGTCTACTACATCAGTCCAATGCTATCTCGGTAAAAAGTATCTACTTCATGCATACATTTCTCGCATTCAACCGTTTATAGGTTGCATCACGGCATGAATTTCTTGAGTCATTCTTATGGTACTTGTTTCCTTTCTCAAAGCGCCTCAACGATGATGTCATATTGCTAGTTGTGATGTCTTTGATGTTCGTGTATTGGGAGTTCATTTATGTACAATAAGAAAATATTAGGCTTTGTGCTATGCTTTCAAGCAAATATCTTATTAGTATATTTATGACTTCCTTTTGGATATCTTGTTTGTTCCTTCTTGTAATTATTTCGTATGTACATCATTCTTTGTGGATATATAATCATGATTGCCCTCTACCTAGAATTTTATACACATGAGAGAAGTTATGTCTCTAGTTCGTATCTTCTTTTCTTTCACGTCCACTTTTGCATTTCCTTTTTATTTACTTGGTGGTTTCGTGAAAGAATCTTTCTTGAGTGCGGATCATATATCCTTGCATCTTGATGCACTCTTTGGTGGTGAAGATTATTTTCCTCATGCTTGTCTTCACGAGGGTTTTGCCATTTCGATTGGTATCCCTCCTCCTGACAATGCTATTATTTCCTATCTTCACCAGGGGTTGTCGCAAGATTTGTTTTTTAATTTTATTATTAGTAAGCTTTGTGAATGCAATTGCTAGTGGTTTGTGTGTGGGAAGGATATGTCTTGCACTTTGTGTCTCATTTCATCAAGACTATGTTGATGCTTAAAGCTCATCCTTATATTAGTCTTCTCAAGTGCTTTGCCATGACTCACACGTCATTTTGGTTGAGTCTATTCTTAAATTGCCTCCTTTACCTTTTACTCAACCATATGTTTAGTGCAAGTACTATGCTATGGGGACCCCGACTCATAAGTCGTGATCACCGAATGTACATGCACAGTGATCCCAGAGATCAATGCTCTGAACACACATAAACTGAATAACAAGAGTCTTCATCCATTACATACCATTTGCACTCAAAATTGGCCTTTATGACCAAGTCTTCAAAAACTTGCAGCGGAAATCTTCAACGATAGCGTGAACCCATGCCATCTGCCTTAACCCTACATGCATTCTGACTAGGAAGTGTCCTAGCTTGCATATTCGTCACCAAGGTAATCTTCATCATAACCTGATCTTTCATGTCTGGCCAATAAAATAACCAGTGGCAAGCCAATGAGTACTTTGAATGTGCTCGCAAGCAACCCAAGTTGTGGAACAAGGTACAACAATGCATGATATAGCACTAAGTAGGTAAGTTTTGCAGAAAGCTAGTTTTGAGTGCAATGACATGATCAAGTAACTTATGTAAGCATGCATCAACAGTTGGCAGATATCCATATGAACAAGTTATAGGTATCATCATAAGCAGGGGTTGAACATCTCATGTTCAGACATCATGTCAAGTCATCTGAGTTATCTCAAGTACCATCTTTGTCACACACACACACACCAAGTTTTGGGAAACATCTGGACGTTGTTTAAGAAGCACCACCCAACTGTCCTTGACTGTGGACATGGCTATTCGAATATTTTTACACTCTGCAGAGGTTGCATGCTTTACCCACAAGACTCAGGGAACTTCTGTGTCATCCACGACTCGTGGTATATCACATACCCGAGGTAAGCACCCGAACAATCCCTTTCCCATGGTGATACTAAACAAAGAGTCCACTCGTTGGTGCCATCCCTCATGATATACGTCACACGTATCATCCATGAGGGCACACAACGGTGTTCCCGATGCCTGTAAAGACAGCGCATGACCGCCCATTCTGGTATGACCCCGTCTCGAGAGTGACCACTTGACTCCCTCCACTAGTAATGCGGTCTCTCTTCTAGCACCAACCATAGTAATCAACAAAGCCCCGTCCCATATAGGGGTAGAGTTGTCGCACATGTAAGGTTGGGACGATCACAAATCTTAAATCTAATCTGTTTTCGAAAACACACACACTCACTTGTTCCAGTACACCACTTCTTTCTCAAGTGGTTACCCAACTCATCATCATCTCCTGCGGGCATTAGTGGCACCCGATGGGGTTTTCAAAAAGTCTTTGAAATCATTTTGTTTCCATCACCATGCATATTCCCTATCCCATTTGCGTAGCATCTACTAAGCATCCTATCTACTCCCACCTGCATAACCCTCATAAGGATGGTAGGGTCATGCATGATGCAAGTATCAATGGTAAAGTATCTGAGGGATCCCACTAGGGGGGGTACCTCACCAACATGATCAATTCATCTGAACAACAAGTGATATATGACATGCAATAAAAGGGTTTCATAGTCATGGTCAAAGGGAAGCTTGCCTGGCTTAGCAACGTCTTTGAGGTCTTCACATGCTCCTCATCCACACCCAGCACTTCGTCTACTTCATCAACTATTGCGAGAAACAACTGCAATAAGAAACACCATAAGCAAAGAAATAAAAGTGCTCTATAAATAGGATTTTTATTTTTCGTGGACACCTATGGTCACAAGAAAACTAAACAAGGATGTTTCATATGATGTGGATCAAGGGGGATTTTTGAACGGTGGAAATGAAGGAAATGAGGATCCTTTAAGAAGTCGACAGAAAATATTTTCACAAAAATAGGTGCATGCACCCATCTAGGGCATGATTATAGAAACATGTGGGAAGTGGTTTCACTAGACTTGGGGTTGTGATGATTTTCCTATGAATTACTTAAGATGAAATAAATGGAAAAAGGGGATATTATTTGGTACAAGAGAATAGGTGCATGGTAAAATGTTCAACATGGCTAGACAAATAAGGCATGATATTTAGGGCCTCTAGAATTTTAAATTATTACATTAGGAGTTTATATGAGAGCTCTAAAGATTTTACAAGTGGGAATTTCTTAGTTCAAATTTGAATTTAAATTTGAACAACAAAAAACATCTTGTGGTAGAAACATATGGAAGTGGCACAATTAAATAAGTGGCATTTTTACAAGGATGTAGAAATTTGAATCATCAAAAATAGAAGTCATATGAATATTCTAGGATTTGTTTAGTGTCACTTGAAAATAGAAAAAGAGGAGGAAATAACTATGGGCTATACTGCGCAAATGGCATAGAATATGAATTGGGCCGGTCTAGAGGCTCAACTGGGCTCGCGTAGAGGCCACACCGAAGGCGTACTAGGCAGAACCCATTTCCGTCGCGGGCAGACGGAGTTCTGTGGGAGGCGCGTCCACTTGAACGGGTGGGGGGAGGCTTAGCCACTGACCGGCGGGCCCTGCTAGTAGGTTCCCCTCCCCGCTCTTGCTAGAGCGGGGGAGAGACAGAGGAGCCCGACTGGACACATGCCGGCACCCGCCCCGGCAGCTCCGGCTAGCTCCGGAGAGGCTGCGCACTCCGACGAGCTCCGGGGTTCGTGCCACGTCTATCTTGGTGCCTTGCTCCCACGGGGAGGGCCGCAGCGGTCCTATCCCAGAGGAGGCACGGAGGAGGCCGTCGTCTATCATCGGCTCCGATCTAACGATGCCCCGGGAAGGAGCGGAGGCGCTGGGAGGTCTTTGCGGCGACTAGGAGGGGGCACCGAAGTGGCGAGGGAGAGGGACTAGCTCAGGGTGGTTGAATTTGAGAAGGAGTCGGCGAGGAAGATTTGGCCATGGGAGAAGATGGAAGGCACGAGAGAGCAAGGCGGCAGGTCCTGGCGGTTCTCGAGTGTGAGGCGAGGCGAAGGGAGCCGAGAGGGGTGATCAAGGTGACTTCATATGGTCAGGCGGCAGAGCACCATGGACGACATCTGCAACCATGGTCTAGGAAGTGCAAGAGGCCAAACCGGTCCTCCCGACCATGTCTAAGGACTTCATGGGCCTGGTCTACGACTAGGAGGGGGGAGGGGAGGAGCGAGGGGCATTAGATGCCAGCACGTGCGACCTCGCCCATACGGGTTCTCGGGCGGCATAGTGCGCGTGCGAGGGAGGCCATAGGAGGGAGAGAGAGAAGGGGGGACAGGGGCCTTGCATGTCATGGACGTCGAGGCCGACCGGATGGCAAGAGGGGGGGTGCTCAAGGTGGTTGGGGCCATGCATTGGGCGGCAGCTACAGTGCGGGTGCACACTGTAGCGCACTATGGACCACCCTTTTGGCATGCCAGTGCATGTCATTTCCCTCCAGGGCATGCCCTAGCATTTCCACTAGTGTTTAGGGGAATCTAGGAGGGTAAAACAAAGTTTAAAATGCATTGGATGCCGCTGGGGTTCCTTGGTTGAGAAGAGAAGTTGAGAAAGAGAGGAGAAACTGCTGTCCAAAGAGGTAAATGGAGAGTTTTACCATGCCAATCATTGAGCTATGGCCATGCCAAGTTAACTGGAGGTAAAGGGGGACTAGTCAGGGCTCTGGTAAAATTTTGAGCTCAAGGAGAAGAGTCGAAGTGGTCAAAACAGTGAATCCTAGAATACACCTAAAGGTGTTTGATGGAGTTTTGGGCAAGCAAAAGGCCTCCACTTACTGTGGGTTTTAACACAATAAAATGATGGGTAAAAATAGGAGTGATAACAAGTTTTGAGCTCATTTGAGAAAAGTTGGCAATACAAATGTTGTAAACCCTAGAAATGGGTAGAAATTGATTTGCTTAGATCTAGCTATGCAAATCCATTCTCCTTGATGCACCACTTAGGTTGGTGGCATAATTTGGCCATTAGAGCATGCACAAGTTTTTTGGGGTCAAATGGGGAAACTTGATAATGCAAAACTACCCAATTCTTGAAATTAGTAGAAATTATTTGGGGGAATTGGGACAAGTTAATCTTTTCTCCCTGATGCACCACTTGGTGTGGATGCATTATTGGAGTATTAAAACGTGCCCACCAAGTTTGAGATCAATTGGAGATAGTTGGCAATGTAGAGTTGCTCAAATTTGGATCTGGCAGAGAGGGTTTTGGGATATTTTGATAAACCAAAACAATTGGGATTGAGGTTAAACTTGGCAAGATGAACGGATATATCATATGTGACATTCTATAATTTTCCTGGATTTATTTGAGAATATTTCTTGTAGAAATATTTCAAATGCTTGAAATAGGCAGAAATGGTTTTGAAGGGTTTTGTCCAATATTTTGAACATGACCATGTGTTGAAACTCTTACATATGGACAATGTATGTCCACTGAGTTTTTTCGAAATTTTTGCAAATATTTTGAAAGCATAAAAATAAATTTTTCCTATAAAAGGCGATTTCTGCCCTTAACAAAAAGCCTTTAAATAAAATAATTAAATAATCTTTAAAAATAATATTTTGTGGTTTTTGGGAGTTATATATAGTAGGTTTAAAATAAAGCATTTGGGGAAAAAGGATCCACCCAATTTCGGGACTTGCAGTGCAGACCTCAGTTGAGGGGTTTTTGAAAACCTACTTTGAATAAATGATTTTTGGCCAAAATATTTTTTTGTAAAATATATTTTTAATTCCTATTCACAGGTTATGATCATTTGACAAGAGTTGGGATCAAGGAAAAGAGTTCTTGACGGTAGGAGGATGTTTTATGAATTATAGAGCACCAAGATGCAATCAAACAAGCAAGCAAATAACACACAAGTCAAGCATTCAAATGCACTCAAAAAGTTTTAATTGGCCCTAATTTTTGAGTCATGTTAACTTATTCATGAGGCAAAACACAGGGTGTGACAGACCTACCCCCCTTACAAGAATCTCGTCCCCGAGATTCCTAGGCTAGGCACTGAAAAGATATGGATATCCAGAAGTGAGGTAGTCTTCACATTCTTAGGTTGCTTCTGCTCTGGTGTAGTTGTCTCCCTAGATCTTAAAGTGCTTTTATATTCCTTTGAGTTCATTACTCGACTTCGTCTAAGGGTGGACAGGGTTCTTGCAATATGCTAAGCTTGCCTAATGGTTAAGGGTTTGGTGGACGAGGTTCTGGCAAGGGCCTGAATTGCGTGTGTATTCAAGAGTCGGAGTACGTGGCCAAGTAGTGTGTTTATGTGCTGGTCCTGGGGTTTCTCACGTTGGTTAGTGACATCTAGATGTCTCACGTTAGAATAAAAGGGTCAAGTTTGGGTGTAGCTTCTTGCCGACAAGGAATCCCTTATCTTCCTTTAGCAGGGGTCCTCGGTCGCACGTGGTCGTGATCCTCGAGAGTATTTAAGCGCATCATCATAGCCTTTAAGTTGAGAACTTCTACTTGAGTGAGTTGCCCAGATATGTTCTTCATTCATCATCAACCATTTGTCTTTGTCATCACGGACGTAGGTTTCTGGCAGTTCCTCGAGTGTTCGGTCTACTTGTCTCTTTGTAGCCATCATGGCAAAGGTTTGAGCCAAGCCTCGTTCCTTAGACTAAGCATAGAGACTTGGTGTCAAAACGGGTCCTACCATCTGGGAAGGTTTTGAGGGGCTCTAAATAAGCTAACTATTCAGAGTATACATCTACCATCTAATTCCCCCAGCTCTGAGGCTTAGCAAGTGGGGTGAACTACTCTTCACAGGTGTTTCACCATGATCTAGTCAGGTTTATGATCTTAGTTGAACCAAAAAGGGCTATTAATGAAGTCGTGACAGTTGTCCCACTCCGTTCTGGGCATCGAAAGGGAGTAGGGACGTCATGCTCAACATACACCGTCAAGCTGGTGGAGTGAGTGTGCCATGAACTTCTCAGTTCCATCCTAGTCAAGAACTGATATATGACTAGTTAGAACAAGGGGCTCTTTAATCCTCTTGATGTGCAAGGGCTTCATCATGCTTCGATGTCGGTGCTTATTGATGTAGTCTAGTTGATGTAGCCGGTAGAGGAGTGGGTGTTGACTTCTTTTGCTTCTTCTTCGTTATTGTCATGGCTTCACAATCGTAGTGGTTCTTTATCTTGCTTGGGCAAGAAATTCTGCTTCTGTAGGGAGGGTGCTTCGCGGAGTCCAACTCCTTCAAGGTGAGACCTTATACTCAAGAGGCATGGTAATGGGTGTTCCTGGGGCTTGTCCGAATAGGACTAAGGTGCTCCTTCCTCTCATTGGGAGAATAAGTATGTCATCTGTGAGGATAACAACATATTCCTCCAAATACCACATAAACACATTACTCATGGGAAGTGTGAGAGAGGCGGTCGTTTGTTCCGGGTGGTCACTTGTCCATGGGTTTGTGGTCCAACCTAATACAAGTCCTGGTGTCCACCTTCCATATGAACATGTCTAGTGGAGGTCGGGGTGGAGTATCGGCCATAGTCAAATGACTTAGAGCCAAGACCTATGGTCATAACCTGACCACATTGCGGCTCGGTAAAGCTTAGAGGTTTCAAGGAGATTAGGATGTGAGTGAATGTCTATCATCATATCCTCAAGCACCGTTGTTAGATGCCAATAGTACTGCCTATTACTTCAAACAAAATCACCCTATATCATCGAAGGTATCATCTCATATAAGTCAACTCCAATATTACACATGCTGCTCATATCTCCAAGGTTTTGAGAGAAGGACTATTCCAAAAATCTCATACATATACTATATCTAACACATATATCCCTATATAAAAATCCTCGGGATAATTTACAAACCTCTAAGCTTTATCATGACACTACCAATCCAGGTGTCCTACTGACCTACCCAAGGTCTAAGGTGCTGCATTACTATGCTAAGGAAACTCGTAATATACCAATCCAAGATCTTGTTTCCTTCCTACAAATCCAACTTAATCGATCCACGAATATCATCCACTATTACATGATACATTACTGTGACAAATCCAGCATCGATGGTGTCCCACATAATCTCCTCGATTTCATATAATCCACATATAATTGCAAGGACTATTATCATGAACTTCCAATCTCATGGCCAACTAAACTCCAAGGTCGAGCTTATATAGACCCCTAAATTATCCCTAGCATCATCTGATTCCTTCTACTATCATCCACTGAGAAACATGGTATCATTATCAAGATTATTGGACTAAATCCAAATTACTCCGAACCATGTGGTTTGATTGATCTCGAGCACCTATTATAATCACCTATTTAAATCCAAGGATTACATACAGTAAGAATTCCCTACTAGTTACTCTAGTTACTATCATATCACCATCAATTCACTATCAATCATTACTTTCCAAAGTAAAGTCATGTATCCACCAAGAATTTCAGCTTGTGACCATATTTTTCCTACTAATACAATTTGCTCAAGGGACAATTAAGTTGTTCTACTCTATCAATCTTGATCCACCAAGTTCGTCTTCCAACGTTAAGACTCGTAATCCACCAAAGGGTCTCAAGTGCTTCCTCAAGACATCTGTTATGGGTAAATCCTTCCTATGGCATCAAGGTCCTTCCTATGGCATCAAGGTTCTAGTGCTAGTGTAAGAATGAAGGATGTTTATTCACTATGATCACTAGCTCCATAATGAACCCAGTGCAAAGCAGAGGTTGTTGATGCTCATCAGGTGATCTGGCAAATTCGTGTATTAAACACGTGATCAGAGGCTTGTGAGGTCTAGGTTGGGCAAGGGAGGGGTTTCCAATCTCAAGGAAAGAGCCTAACCCTATGGGGTTGCGTCTGATTGAGTGCGTTGTAGTCATAGTCTCCAACGCTAACTGTCCGTCGAGGTGGATCCTTGTGCATCTTGTCTTGTCGTTCTTAGTTGATGAGAGGGGTAAGAGGGAAAGTAGCATAGAGGAGAGTGCCTAAAGGGGTGGTATAGTGCAAGTGCAATCAAACAAGTGCCTAAAAGGCCAAACACAAACATCAAGGTAAGGTAGGTCGTATAGTCGCGCACTTGTTGCGTAGGGCAAAAGTGTGACTTATACCAAAGCATAAACAAGCAAAAACAAGCAACACACAATCATGGTTCTACCAGAACCATCATACGGATTCGACTTCGCATAGGGGATACACGACTCATCCTACCCTAGGGGTCCTCGGACTTAGTGGTCGTGCTTGCTTCATGTCTTGGAGAGGAGTCCGCTTAGTCTTCTGGGTCTTTTTTAGGCGTTGCTATGTCTTTGGTTGTTGTTCATCAAAACGATCCTGGTTGCGCCTGAAGAGTCCTTGATGACTTCGGGTCTGTTGAGTTGACGAAGAAGGTGATTCTTCATGGGTGTTGTCGATAGGGTCTTCTGGTGTCCTCGTGATTGTGATAATTCCTTCTTGTCTTCTGAGAAGTCGAGGGTTCCAGATAGGCAATCTTTTATCCAATGACATTAACAAGGCATGGTAGAGTTGTATCCTTCCAGTTACATTGACGATATTATCGGCACCCAAAGTAGGGGATGATGAGAACCGTTTCCTTGCTCACTATAGTGAGGCAGACCAAATGGTGAGGTTCTCATCCACTAGTGGTTGCCGACACGTCATTGGTAATGACAATATTGCTCTATTCATGAAGCATATAATGTTCTTGCATATCTTATGCCCTGGTCATCATAGGCCAAGGTTGCATCATCCCGGGGCAGTGTCGAGGGTGTCACATCTTCCTAGTCTTGATGCCTCCATCCCTCGAGAAGGTTTCCTATGTTGGTATCGTCTTGTCGTGGTGTCTTCAAACTCGTGTGGAAGTCTAAGAAGGTGGATTCCCTACAAGTTACCCATGAGGATCTCAAGGAATCTAGTAGTCTGAGGCATAGGGGTACTAGCGACTGTTTGCAAGATTTTCAAAAGTAGATGAGGAGAGCCAAAAGAAAAATGGAGGAAGTGCAAAGGCATAATCCTTCAGGTTATTTGAAAGCTTAGAAGAGGTAAGAAATATGGCAGCCTTTGCAAGTGTTTTGAAGGGTTTGGGGATTTTTTTGTCCTAACTAACGTCCATGCTAACTAAGGGCTTCCTACAGTCAGGATGGCTCTGATGCCAGCTCTGTGGGGACCCTGACTCATAAGTCGTGATCACCAAATGTACATGCATAGTGATTCCAGAGATCAATGCTTACTGAACACATAAAAATTGAATAACAAGATTCTTCATCCATTACTTACCGTTTGTACTCAAAATTGGCCTTTATGACCAAGTCTTCAAAAACTTGCAGCAGAAATCTCCAAAGATAGCGTGAACCCATGCCATCTACTTTAACCCTACAGGCATTCTGACTGGGAAGCGTCCTAGCTCGCATGTTCGTCACCAAGGTAATCTTCATCATAACCTTATCTTTCATGCCCGGCCAATAAAATAACCAGTGGTAAGCCAATGAGTACTTTGAATATACTCGCAAGCAACCCAAGTTGTGGAACAAGGTATAATAATGCGTGATATAGCACTAAGTAGGTAAGTTTTGCAGAAAGCTAGTTTTGAGTGCAATGACATGATCAAATAACTTATCTAAGCATGCATCAACAGTTGGCAGATATCCATATGAACAAGTTATAGATATCATCATAAGCAGGGGTTGAGAACCTCATATTCAGACATCATGTCAAGTCATCTGACTTATCTCAAGTAGCATCTTTGTCACAAACACACACCAAGTTTTGGGGAAACATCTGGCCGTAGTTTAAGATGCACCACCCAACTATCATTGGCCGTCGACATGGATATTCGAATAATTTTACACTTTGCAGAGGTTGCATGCTTTACCCACAAGACTCGGGGAACTTCCATATCATCCATGACTCGCGGTATATCACATACCCGAGGTAAGCACCCGAACAATCCCTTTCACATGGTGATACTAAATAAAGATTCCACTCGTTGGTGCCATCCCTCATGATATAAATCACATGTATCATCCATGAGGGCACGCAACCGTGTGCCCGGTGCCTATAAAGACAACACATGATTGCCCATTCCGGTACGACCCCGTCTCGAGAGTGACCACTTCACTCCCTCCACTAGTAATGCGGGCTCTCTGCTAGCACCAACCATAGTAATCAACAAAGCCCCGTCCCATATAGGGGTAGAGTGGTCGCACATGTAAGGTTGGGACGATTGACAAATCTTAAATCTAATCCATTTTCGAAGACACACACACACACACACTTGTTTCGGTACACCACTTCTTTCTCAAGTGGTTACCCAACTCATGATCATCTCCCTCGGGCATTACTGGCACCCGACGGGGTTTTCGAAAACTCTGTGAAATCATTTTGTTTCCATGACCATACATATTCCCGACCCCATTTGCGTAGCATCTACTAAGCATCCTATCTACTCCCACCTGCATCACCCTCATAAGGATGGTAGGGTCATGCACGATGCAAGTATCAAAGGTAAAGTATCTAAGGCATCCCACCGAAGGGGGGTACCTCACCAACATGATCAATTCATCGGAACAACAAGTGCTATATGACATGCAATAAAAGGGTTTCATAGTCATGGTCAAAGGGATGCTTGCCTAGCTTAGCAACTTTTTTGAGGTCTTCACACGCTCCTCGTCCACACCGAGCACTTCATCTACTTCGTCAACTATTGCCAGAAACAACCTCAATAAGCAACACCATAAGCAAAGAACTAAAAGTGCTCTATAAATAGGAGTTTTATTTTTCGTGGACACCTCTGGTCACAACAAAAATAACCAAGGAAGTTTCATAGGAAGTGGATTGAGGGGGATTTTTGAACAGTGGAAATGAAGGAAATGACGATCCTATAAGAAGTCGATAGAAATATTTTGACAAAAATAGGTGAATGCACCCATCGTATAGGGCATGATTTTAGAAACATGTGGGAAGTGGTTTCACTGGATTTGGGGTTGTGATGATTTTCCCATGCATTACTTAAGATGAAATAAATGGAAAAGGGGGATATTATTTGGTACAACAGAAGAGGTGCATGGTAAAATGTTCAACATGGCTAGACAAATAAGGCATGATATTTAGAGCCTCTGGAATTTTGAATTACTACATTAAGAGTTGATATGAGAGCTCTAGAGGTTTTACAAGTGGGAGTTCCTTAGTTCAAATTTGAATTTAAATTTGAACAGAAAAAAATCTTGTGGTAGAAAAATATGGAAGTGGCACCATTAAATAGGTGGCATTTGTATGAGGATGTAGAAATTTGAATCATCAAAATTAGAAGTCATATGAATATTCTAGGATTTGTTTAGTGTCACTTGAAAATAGAAGAGGAGAAGGAAATACCTATGGTCTATACTGTGCGAATGGCATAGAATAGGAAGTGGGCCGGCCTAGAGACTCAACTGGGCTCGCACAGAGGCCACACCGAACACGTACTAGGCAGAACCCATTTCCGCCGCGGGAAGACAGAGTTCCGTGGGAGGCGCATCCACTTGAACGGGGCGGGGGGGATTAGCCACTGATCGATGGGCCCCGCTGGCAGGTTCTCCTCCCTGCTCCCCGTAGAGTAGGGGAGAGACAGAGGAGCCCAAACGGACATGCACCGGCACCCGCCCCGGTGGCTCCGGCTAGCTCCGGAGAGGCTGCACACTCCGGCGAGCTCCGGTGTTCGTGCCACATCCAGCCTGGTGCTTTGCTCCCGCAGGGAGGGACGCAGTGGTGCTATCCAAGAGGGGGCATGGAGGAGGGCATCATCTATCATCGGCTCTGTGCTAACGATGCCCCGGGAAGGAGCGGAGGCGTTGGGAGGTCTTTGCGACGACTAGGAGGGGGCACCGGAGTGGCGAGGGACGAGGGAGCAGCTCAGGTTGGTTGAATTTGAGAAGGAGCCGACGGGGAAGCTTTGGCCATGGGAGATGATGGAGGGAACGAGAGAGCAAGGCGGCAGGTCCTGGGGGTTCTTGAGTGTGAGGAGAGGCGAAGGGAGCCGAGAGGGGCAATCAAGGTGGCTTTATATGGTCAGACGGCGGAGCGCCATGGACGACATCCGCAGCCACAGTCTAGGAAGTGCCAGAGGCCAAACAGGTCCTCCTGACCATGTCTAAGGACTTCATGGGGCTGGTCTACGACTAGGAGAGGGGGAGGGGACGGGCAAGGGGCGTTAGAGGACCGCGTGTGCGAGCTCGCCCATAGGGGTGCTCGGGCGGCATAGTGAGTGTGTGAGGGAGGCCATAGGAGGGAGATAGAGGAGTGGGACAAGGGCCTTGCGTGTCCCGGATGTCGAGGCCGACCGGATTGCAAGCGTGGGGCGCTTGAGGTGGTCAGGGCCATGCATTGGGCGGCAGCTACAGTGCGGTTGCGCACTGTAGCGCGCTCTAGACCCCCCTTTGGCATGCCAGTGCATGCCATTTGCCTCCAACGCATTCCCTAGCATGTCCACTAGTGTCTAGGGGAATCTAGGAGGGTAAAACAAAGTGTAGAATGCATTGGATGCTGCCGGGGTTCCTTGGTTGAGAAGAGAAGCTGAGAAAGAGAGGAGAAACTGCTGTCCGAAGAGGTAAATGGAGAGTTTTACCATGCCAATCATTGAGCTATGGACATGCCAAGTTTACTGGAGGTAAAGGGGGACTAGTAAGGGCTCTGGTAAAATTTTGATCTCAAGGTGAAGAGTAAAAGTGGTCAAAACAATGAATCCTAGAATACACCTTAAGGTGTTTGATGGAGTTTTGGGCAAGCAAAAGGCCTCCACTTACTATGGGTTTTAACAGGATAAAACGATGGTTAAAAATAGGAGTAATAACAAGTTTTGAGGTCATTTGAGAAAAGTTGGCAATACAAATGTTGTAAATCCTAGAAATGGGCAGAAATGGATTTTCTTAGATCTAGCTATGCAAATCCATTCTCCTTGATTCACCACTTGGGATGGTGGCATTATTTGGCCATTAGAGCATGCAAAGAAAGTTTGGGATCAAATGGGGAAACTTGATAATGCAAAACTACCCAATTCTTGAAATCTGCAGAAATGGGTTCGGGGGGATTGGGACAAGTTAATATTTTCTCCCTGATGCACCACTTGGTATGGATGCATTATTGGAGTATTAAAACGTGCACACAAAGTATGACATCAATTGGAGACAGTTGACAATGTAGAGTTGCTCAAATTTGGATTTGGATAGAGAGAGTTTTGAGATATTTTTATGAACCAAAACAATTGGATATCATATGTGACATTCTAGAATTTTCCTGGATTTTTTTGAGAGTATTTCTTGTAGAAATATTTCAAATGCTTGAAATAAGAAGAAATGGTTTTGAAGGGTTTCATCCAATATTTTGAGCATGACCATGTGTTGAAACTCATATTTATGGACAATGTATGTCCATTGAGTTTTCCGAAATTTTTGCAAATATTTTGAAAGCATAAAAAATATTTTTCCCTATAAAAGGCCACTTTTGGCCTTAACAAAAAGCCTTTAAATAAAATAATAAAATAATATTTAAAAATAATATTTTTCGGTTTTTGGGAGATATATATATATATAGTAGGTTTCAAATAAAGCAGTTGGGGAAAAGGATCCACCCAATTTGGGGACTTGCAGTGCAAATCTCAACTCAGGTTTTTTTGAAAACCTACTTTGAATAAATGCTTTTTGGTGAAAATAATATTTTGTAAAAAATATTTGAAGTCCTATTCACATGGCATGATCATTGGACAAGAGTTGGGATCAAGGAAAAGAGTTCTTGAGGGTAGGAGGATGTTTTATGAATTATAGAGCACCAGCAAGCAATCATACACGCAAGCAAATAACACACAAGTCAAGCATTCAAATGCACTCAAAAAAATTTAATTGACCCTAATTTTTGAGTCATGTTAACTTAGTCATGAGTCAAAACACAGGGTGTGACATATGCTCTTTGTCTTATCTACTTACTTGCACTTGTTGTGTTTTTGTATTGAATTTGGGCGAGTCATGATCCTATTTTGTGCACTTGTAGTCAAATACAAAAAAAATTCTTAATTGTGTGCAAATCATGGGGATCTCCTCTAGTTTCTTTATAAACACTCTTTTGCCCATATCATAATATCTTTTATTCATGTGTCTCATAGGTCCATGTGATTGATTGTTCCAATTAGTATCTTTTAATTTCTTTCTCCACTTCGGTGTATGTATTTGTACCATACGTTCCTTTTTGTAATCTTTGGGTTCTCAATATAGTTTGTCTTCCTCCAACTACTTATCATTGGATTTGTGTATTTCTTTGCACCTGTATTTTGAGAAATACAAACCTTTTGGAGGAACACCTATTATATTGACTTTCTAAGCTTTTCACCCATTTTAGCAATCAATGCCAATGGGGGAGAAGTTTAGAGAGTTTCGTTTGGAAAGCTTAGAGAGTTTTTATTTATTTCTTAAGCATTTGCATCTCACATCCATGCATTGCTTTGCATTTGTGTGTTCTTGGTTGTGCTTATTTCCTTATATAAACTCTCTTGGAAGTGGTTGTCATCAATTACCAAAATGGGGGAGATTGTAAGAGCACATTTCTCCATGTGTGGTTTTGGGTAATTGATGACAATTCCTGTGGAATAATGGTTTCCTTGAGTTATATTCGAAGGATTTGTCTGTAGGTACTTCTTGGAGTCCATCTGTTGGTTTCAAGGAGTTTATATGGTGACCAAGGTGGTATTCAAGGTTTATCCAAAGATTGGTCATGTGGGAGTTGAGCTTATTGCAAACATGTCTTGAAGAAGAAGATTGTGTAAGCATTGATGTTTACCTTCAAGATGTCATCTTTATGAAGAGATAAGATAAGATACAAGGTTGATCAAGACTAATTCAAAAAGTGAATCAAGTTGATCAACCCACAAAGCGTACAAGATGTACCAAGAGGGATCAAGTGATGCCATGGTGTGGTAAGCCTTCTCCATTACACTTTGTGTACTAACCCATGGTCTACGTCAGAGTTCTTTGTGGGGTTAGGTATATTTCCATGGGCTTGCATCAAGAGGCATATCCTATACATCTAATGGAAGATGACATCAAGTGGAGATCGTCATCAAGGGTGCGATATGCAAGCTCAAGTGAAGCATCACAGAGATATCATGCTTGAGTTTTTCCATTCATTGTGGTGACAATGGACTTGTGAAGATGTGCCAAATAGTGGCTCACTCATAGTGGAGCATGGGGGAGCAATCAGCTAGTCTTCATCAAGCTGACGCAATCAAGAAACGTTGTCCATCTTGAGGAAGTCAAGATCATCATCATCTAGCTCAAGTGGACAATGCATAAGGCAAAGGTTTGACCTTGATAGGTTTTTCTATTTTACCGGTCTCATGGTGGTAGTTGGGAGACCGGCTTATAGGATCGATTGTCGTACTATCAAGGGGGCTCTCAAGTGAGTAGCTTGATCGTATCTTTCGTTGAGAGCTCAAACCATTGCATTCTTGGCATCATAATCTATCTTGGTTCTTGGTTGTATTTTCTCCATGTGGGTTCTTGAGCTTGTGGTTATCTTCGTGACAAGCTCTAGTACATCAAAAACGGATTTCATATGCTTCTTCTATTGTGTTTTCGGTGTTGGAGGTTTTACCGGTCTTATTCGAGGAAGGGTTCTCACCATTTTCTTATGGGCCTTTTCTCATTTTCTTCTTATTCATATTTATCTCATGATTGTGTTAGTACATGTCATTAGCTTTCCAACAAACGTGGTTTCATTGAATTCGGAGTCCGTTTGCAGAAGTTGTGGTAGTTTTGGTGTTCTTAAAAGGCTGCAGCGGTACTACCGCGGTACTACCGCTTGGAGTGGATGTAATTTTTTACTACCGCTCTAGAGCGGTACTACCGCAGCTACTAGCACGGTACTACCGCCCCGGACCAAAATCATGTGTTTTATCCAGCGGTTGTAGGCATGGATGTATTCTTTTAGTATCGCTCGCAAGCAGTAGTACCGCTACCCTTTGCGGTAGTACCGTCAGGACGAGTGGTAGTATCGCTCTGGCGGTTCTGCTTGCCTTTTGCCTCCTCACTGTTGTTTTCCAAAGGGCTTTCACCGCTCTAGCGCTAGTACCGCTCCCATGATCGGTAGTACTGCTTTGTGCGGGCTATGAGCATAACAATTGGCTTTTTCCCCACCTATAAATGGGGTCTTCTTCCCCGTTGAACCTTATCCTTTGAGATCGAGTTTGCCCATCATTGTTGACCTTCTT
The DNA here is from genome assembly GCA_022496015.1 of Hordeum marinum. NCBI lineage: Eukaryota > Viridiplantae > Streptophyta > Magnoliopsida > Poales > Poaceae > Hordeum > Hordeum marinum. The sequence continues at coordinate 273,675,403 of CM039675.1, forward strand.
CGAGCTTGCTAACACTCAGTCCCTCCAATGATTGTTGCTAGTTCTTGAGGGAAAAGAGAGAGGAGATCTAGATCCACATTTCCACCAACCACTTTCTCCTCTATGTGAGGGGAACCCCTTGTATCTAGATCTTGGAGTTCTTCGTGTTCTTCTTTGTTCTTCCTCTCACTTTCTTCCATAGCATTAGTTGTTGTGGAGGGATTTGGGAGATAAGGACTTGGGCACTCCGTGTGCCCTTGCCATTGCATTTGGTGCATAGTTTTGAGTTCTTCAGGGTGATACGTGGAAGTGAAGTTTGAGAAGCTTATTACTCTTGGGTGTTTGAGCACCCTGGAGCTTGTTCCTCTTGGGTGCCTGGGCACCCTAGATGACTTGTGTTGCCTCGGAGCTCAATCATTGTGGTACAAAGCACCGGACAAGCTTCAAGGTCTCCAATTAGGTTGTGGAGATTGCCCCGAGCATTTGAGGTCACCTCAGATGTAGCGACCCGACCTGAAAGGTCGAATCTCTGGTGTTTCCGTACCATCCCAAGATCATGCTGGTACACACACGGTACATCAATGTATATATCAAAGGGAAATCACACAGCATTATATTAATCGAAATCTCATATCGAGTCCTTTATTACAATAAACATTACAATAAAGTGGCTGAAGGCCAACTCATGAGAATATCTAAATCTTGCGGAAGCGTCGAAGGTAGATGAGTCCATCTGACTCCAAGGGCATCTCACCGAGCGTAGAATGTGTCCTCACTCCTGGTCGGAAAAGTACTCTGCAACATGATACGTTGCAGCCGTGTAGGTCATCATATGGAATATGCCGGCAAAATCACAAGAGAGGGGTGAAAAGATAATCATCTATTTCTATATGCATATTTGGCAGGTGGGGGTGGTAAGTTTTTGCGTAAAGCCAATTTTTCCTACATCAAGAGAGGGCTAAGCAAAATATTACTAAGTTGGTTGATTAATGAGATGGTTCCACCAACCAATTCTCATACCCAAATTGTTAATACCCACATCATCATATTAATTGTGTTGAGAGTTCCGAATGTTTCAGTTCCTTTGGCTCAAGTCGTCCATGACCGTGGACACGGCTAATCGATTAGGTTTGAGTACTCTGCAGAGTTTTGCACACGTTCCCCACAAGATTTGGTCGCCTCCGTTTAATTTCTCGCACTTCAGGGTGTTTGAGAAACGGATGACCAAAACATGGTCTTCCAAAGGGTTTCCCTGCGACTCTGACGGTGCCCATCCTTTCCTACCGTTCTTCTACATCTCGTAGCACCGCCTGTCCAGGGTCACCACGATATCCAACCAAGCTAGAGCCCATAATGACTTGTGGCTGTGCAGGTAAGCCTTGGGTCTTGAAGCACCCATCCAACTCTTTGTGCCTGGATGGACCTTTCCGCGTGAATACTGGCCATCTCCAGCATCACCTAGGCAAATCCACTGGTTTCTCCAGGGTGCCGTTCAACCATCACCCACCCAGAGGTATGTTGAAAACTTGGAGTCTTGAAATCTTGATCATTATGTAGGTCTTGAAATTATTAACTCTCTCAACTCTCATGAATCACACGACCAACCCCGTCTACTAATAGCATAGCAAAAGTAAAAACAACGTTTCCTGGGGCCAATGTTGTCAAAGGGGGTTGAGGGGGTTCCTACCACATGATACTACTACAATGTAACCAAGTTTCCAACTAACCTATCTTGCATGCAATTGGGGAAGATGGTAGAACTAATGCATATGAAACATGGGTAAACATGATCAAAGTGACTTGCCTGATTGATGATCTTCGTACGTGAGTGACTCTAAGTAACAAGCTTCGCACTCCGGATAATCTAACGAAGCAAACAAGCACTCAATAAGTATACAATAAAATAATGTAGCTAACACACACATCAACAAAGAACTAGTAAAGAATCAAGACAAAACCATGCACAAATCACAAGTAAGAAAAACACACAAAGTTTTGTTTTCTAAAAGATGATTGATAAAACATTACTAACATAATGAAACTATTTTGTAACAACAAAACAATTGTTGACAGCAGGGAAACAATAAAAAATATTTTTATTAATAAACAGAAGAAAATCAATTTAAGTTTGTTGGGAAAATTTAGTAAAATTTATAAAAGTTTTGATAAGCACTATATGAATCAACTATAGTTTTACTATCAAAAGAGCAAAACAAAACTTGTTACTTATTAGTCAAACATATATTTAACAGAGAAGAATTTACAAATAAACTTGTCTTAGAAAACAGAATTTATTATATAAAACTTTGTTTGAAATGAAAACTATTACTAACTAGTTGTTTTTATCAAAATAACCCTATTTGAAAAGAAATTGTGATTCCTATATTAAAAAATAAATAAACTAAACAATTTTATATTTTTATTAACAATAAGTAAAACACTAAATGTTTAAATCAATAGAACCTACTAAACAAATTTAAACTAAATCTAAGTTAAACTAACTAAAACTAAGTAAATAAAAAATATACTATAATACTAGGCAGATTCTGTTTATAGCTAGAACACTAATCAAAATCCTCCTAAAAATTTTCAAACTAAGCATAAAGGTAGTCCTAACTAATACCAAACAGTAGCAAAAAGATTCATGTCAGAATCTATTTTCAAACTCTAGTTATTCAGATTTGAAGGTTTTAAGAAAATTTGATTCAATTCAAATTTTATAGTTCAAATTTAAAATTTAAAAGTACAATGTGAAACTTCATGAAAAATGTGAGCTATTGCAAAAAGAATCAACTCAAAACATTAAACAGATTAAAAGATATAAGCAAAACAAAATTTGAACTCACTTTGTTAACTAAAACAAAAACAGAAAAGAAAACTAGATATGCAACGGCCAGGGGGCTACGTGGCGCTTTCCTATTGGTTGGGGGCGTGTGCGCGCGAGTGCTTGCGGGCGGGCGACCGGACCGAAGAGGAAAATGATTCGGGTTTAAAGGGTTCTAATCCTAGCCGTGGATTGTAGATCCGAGGGGTGAGGATAGATCCGATGACTTACCGGAGAGAGAGGATCTCCGGCGAGTGGTGACGGCGGCCGGTGGTCGAGGACGTTGCCGGAGGGGTCCCCGGTGATCGAGATAGGCAGCGAAGGGGTTCAGACGATGGCGGGCGAGGTCCGGCATCGAACGGAGGGGTCGGAGAGGCGAGGAGACATACGAGGCGACGGGCACGTGGGGAGGGAGCTTCGGTGGTCAGAGCAGCTCCGGCGAGGAATCTAGCAATGCCTCGGCGAGGGAGAGAGGGGATTCGGGGGGAATGGAGAGAGGAGGTTAGGGCTCTTATATAGGGTGCTCGGGTGGTGCGGGGGAGGAGAGAGGAGAGAGATCGGGGGGGAATGGAGTAACTGCCGGCGAGGTCCGGCGTCGTGTGCGGGGAAGAAGACGACCGCGCGGGCTAACGGTCGGTCGGGGTGGGACCCGGTGTCAGCGAGAGGGGTGCGAGGTTTCCGCGTCGGTCGGCCGGTCGGTATTAACTTCGCGAGTAACTGCCGTGTGCCGGCCCGTTTAATACTAAAACCGTTACTCTTTTTATTAACCAGAGTAGTAAATGGTCTTTAAAAGCATTCAAAAAGTTTTTAACAATAGGAGTATTATATATCGAAATTAACAGAATAATAAATGACATTTATTGAACATTTTTATTCTGTCATTTGAACACTTTGAAAAAAATAATATTTTCAGAAATTGCCTAATTGTTTTTAAGTCTTTTTTGCAAATATTTTCAAAATAACCCCTGGTTTTTATTGTTCAAATAAATCACCAAGATGACCCTGGTGTGGAGTGTCATGTTACTCCCCTCTTATTTTGAACATTTTACCAAGATTTCAAATAGGTGAAAGCAACTTAGGGAAAGTAGAAAGGGCTTTCAGAAAGTTAGAAAGAACATTTCAACAATATATGTATTCAAGCAATGATGATGATGGATGCATAGCTATATTTCATAACATTCCAAAATGAAATTTTGGGATGTTACAAACCTACCCACCTTAAGATGAATCTCGCCCTCGAGATTCGGGTTGGCTAGAAAATAGGTGCGGGTGGTCTCTACGAAGATCTTCTTCGCGTTCCCAGGTGGCTTCTTCCTCGGTGTGGTAACTCCACAAAACCTTACAGAACTTGATGATCCTGCTGCAGGTAACTCTGTTGGCAGTCTCGAGGATTCTGACAGGCTTCTCCTCATAGGTCAGATCATTGTCAAGTTGTATGGCCTCTAGGGGCACACGAAGATATGCTCGGTCTCCCACTTCATACGTCACTTCTTTACGTTTGCTGTCAGCATAACTCTTCTGTCGAGATTGAGCTATCTTGAGTCTGTCGTGAATTAGCTTGACTTTCTCTTCAGAATCTCGGATAAGGTCGGGACCAAAAAGTTGTCGGTCTCCAACACCATCCCACGTCAGTGGCGTTCTGCACCTCCTTCCATATAAAGTTCGAAAGGGGCCATCTTCAGACTGGTCTGATAACTGTTGTTGTACGAGAATTCTGCGTAAGGTAAATTGTCATCCCAACTAGATCCATAATCTAGCGCACAAGCTCTCAACATGTCTTCCAGAATCTGGTTGACTCTCTCAGTCTGTCGACCGGTCTGCGGATGAAAAGCTGTACTGAACTCCAGCCTTGTACCCAAAGTTTCATGTAACTGATGCCAAAACTTTGAGGTAAATTGTGTTCCTCTATCTGACACGATACTCTTCGGAACTCCATGCAGACATACGATCCTGGTCATATATATATTGGCTAGCTTAGCACTGGTATAGGTGGTCTTCACTGGAATGAAATGAGCCACCTTGGTCAAGCGATCTACCACTACCCAGATGGAATCATAACCTGAACGGGTCCTGGGTAATCCTGTGATGAAATCCATACCAAGCTTTTCCCATTTCCACTCGGGTATCGGCAAAGGTTGGAGTAACCCTGCTGGTTTCTGATGTTCTGCCTTTACTCGCTGACAAACATCACATATTGCAACATGTTCCGCAATATCTTTCTTCATACCTATCCACCAATAACTTTCTTTCAAATCCAGGTACATCTTGGTGTTGCCTGGGTGTATCGAGTAAGGTGAATCGTGGGCTTCCTGAAGTATCAACTTCCTGAGCTCTGGGTCATTGGGCACATAGATTCGGTTCTCAAACCACAGAGTTCCTTGCTCATCCTCACGAAAACCTTTAGCTTTTCCATCTTTCATTCTCTGCTTAATCTCAGCTATCTCCTTGTCCGATTTCTAGGCTTCTTGAATTCTTTCGGTCAAGGTGGACTGAATCTCCAGTGTGGCAACATATCCGCTTGGGACTATCTCTAGCCTGAGCTCTCTGAGATCATCGGCTAACTCTTGGGGTAATCCTCCCGCTGTGAGTGTGTTCACATAAGTTTTCCGACTCAAGGCATCGGCTACAACATTAGCCTTACCTGGATGGTAGTGTAATCTCATGTCATAGTCCTTGATTAACTCTAACCATCTCCTCTGTCTGAGGTTCAACTCTTTCTGCGTGAAAATATATTTCAGGCTCTTATGGTCGGTGTATACATCACAACTATTTCCGATAAGGAAATGTCTCCAGGTCTTGAGTGCGTGCACTATGGCTGCTAGTTCCAAATCATGGGTATCATAATTCAACTCATGAGGTCGTAGTTGTCTGGATGCATAAGCTACAACCTTTCCATCTTGCATGAGTACTCCTCCAAGTCCTTGACGTGAAGCATCACAATAAACCTGGAAGTCCTTCCGAATATTGGGCAAAATCAACACTGGGGCTGTGACCAAACGTTTCTTCAACTCCTGGAAACTGGCTTCACATTCCTCAGTCCAAATATACTTAGATTCTTTCTTCAAAAACTCCGTCATGGGCTTGGCAATATTTGAGAAATTTTCAATAAATCTCCGGTAATATCCGGCTAGTCCAAGGAAACTGCGGATCTCCTTAACTGAGGTGGGTGATTTCCACTCGGTGACGGCTTCAACCTTAGCGGGGTCTATGGCTATTCCTTCTCCGGAAATAACATGTCCAAGGAATCCGACTTCCGTCAGCCAAAATTCACATTTGCTGAACCTGGCATATAACTGATGCTCTCTTAGCTTCTCCAGAACTAATCGCAAATGTTCCTTGTGTTCTTCCTTGTTCTTGGAGAATATCAAAATGTCATCGATGAACACCATGACAAACTTGTCCAAATATTCGATAAACACCTTTTTCATCAAATTCATGAAGTAGGCAGGAGCATTAGTCAAACCAAAGGACATGACTGTATACTCATATAAGCCATATCTTGTGGTGAAAGCTGTTTTGGGTATATCATGTTCACGAATCTTCAGTTGATGATACCCTGATCGAAGATCGATCTTGGAGAATACTTTGGCGCCTACTAGCTGATCAAACAAGTCATTAATCATCGGCAGAGGGTACTTGTTCTTGATAGTCACCTCGTTCAAGGCACGATAATCGACTACCATTCTCAAGGTTTTATCCTTCTTCTCCACCAAAAGAACTGGGGCTCCCCAAGGTGAAGAACTTGGGCGAATATACCCTTTGTCCAATAACTCCTTAATTTACTTCTTGATTTCCAACAGATCATTTGCGGGCATCCGATAGGGTCTCTTGGAAATTGGGGCTGTCCCTGGCTGTAGCTCTATTAGGAACTCAATCTCCCTATCTGGTGGCATGCCTGGCAATTCTTTCGGAAATACATCCAGAAAGTCTTTTACCACAGGTACTTCCTCCTAAACAACTCCTATGAGGGAATTTAATCGAGCACTCATCTGGGTGCGTCGGGATACATACTTAATCCTCTTGTTCTCCGGGGTGGTGAGTGAAACAGACTTGCTGGGACAATCAAGATTTCCTTCATACTTGGTCATCCAATCCATGCCTAGGATTACATCCAATCCCTGGGATTCTAAGACGATGAGGTCGGTGGGAAAAACATGGTTTCCTATATTGAGTTTCAAGGCATGGCACCCTATACCTGCCATCATCATACCTCCTGGGGAACTGACCTTAATGGGCTGTCTAAGGGTTTTGGTGGGCAAACCATACTTATCCACAACTACCCTTGATATGAATGAATGAGTTGCACCTGAATCAAAAAGTACTATAACTGGACGTGAATGCAATAAAAACTTACCAACCACAGTCTCGGGTTGATCATAGACTTCTTCCACATCGAGGTGGTTCACCTGGGCACGAGGAAAAGGGTTGGGCTTCTTGGCTACGGAGTTGCCGTTTCCATTTCCCTGCTTGCTCTGGGGACACTCAGTAGCATAATGCCCTGTCTTCTGGCACTTGAAATAGGTGATGTGGCTCAGATCCTTCTGAGTAGGAACGTGACGGTGCTGATTGTTGTTCCCATTCCCATTGTCAGTCTTGAAGTTGCCATGGTTGGGACGGACATTCCCATTTCCTCCATGGTTGTGACCTCCATGGTTGTGCATGGCATGAGTGTGCCTTCCAAACTTACCGGTACCTGATCCGGTATTTACTGAGTACGGGGAGTAGCAGGGCTTCTGATGAGCTCCAGAGTTAAACTTCCCCTGAGTGTACTTCCACTTGCGATTCTCAATTTGCTGCTGTTTTCCCTACAAGATGAGGGCCTTGTCCACCAGCTCTTGGTAGTTGTTGAAAGTAGCCACTACCAGCTGCATGCTCAACTCATCGTTGAGTCCTTCCAAAAACTTCTCTTGCTTGGCCGCATCATCGGCCACGTCTCCTGGTGCATAACGTGCCAATGTGCTGAAATCATCCACGTATTGGGCCACAGAGCGATTTCCCTGGCGCAAGTTGCGAAACTCGCGCTTCTTCAGACTCATAGCTCCAGCTAAAACATGTGCGGTGCGGAAAGCTTGCTTGAACTGCTCCCAAGTTACATCAGCAATAGGATATGTGGTGGTGTAGTTCTCCCACCATGAAGCTGCTGGTCCATCTAGTTGATGTGCGGCAAAGCGCACCTTCTCAGCGTCAGTACATCCAACGGTGACGAGTTCTCTCTCCATCTTATGGAGCCAGTCATCTGCCACAATGGGCTCAGTGCTGCTGGAGAAAGTTGGAGGGTTCAACCTCAGAAAACGGGTGAGATTGTCAGCCTGGGGTGGATGGTGGTGGTTGTTGTTCTGGTTGTTGGTCTGATTCTGGATCAATAGCTGCATCAGTGCATTCTGCTGCTGAAGGAGTTGTGTGAGTTCCGGCGGGAAGGTGAAATCGGACTCACGTCGTGGAGGCATCTTGCTGTTTCCAGAGGGGTGAGAATTAGAATAGAACAAGGGCCTAAAAGGAGAAATTCACTACCCATATGCAATGCAACAAACATATCACACCAAACACTCATTCATTTATTCAATCAATGTCAAACATCGGGAATACAAATCTCAATCAAACTAAGCATCGACCTACGCTTTTAACGTTGAAAATAAAAGATACATGGAGGGCATGACTAAAGTTTTCCTCAGAAGTACTTGGTGACTGAGTCTCCTCCAGTGGTGCTCTCCTCATAGTCATCATCGTTGCTGATGAAAGGAGCCAAGTCTCCCTCGGGATGAAGATTTTAACCCATGTCCATCCGTTCCTCCAGAGTGGTGATGCGAGTATTCAACTTGTCAATCCTCTCTAAGAAATCCTTCACCTCATACTCATGATCGTACTCGGCTTCCCGTAAGTCAGCTTCGAGGTCAATCTCACGGTTCATCAGATTCTTGATTGTCTTCGTATCAGCACGAACTCGAAGCTCCAGAGTCCTGATGTGCGTCTCCAGGGTCTGGATATATGACATGGTGGAGTCTCCAGTGGGGTTGGTGATGATGTTGCCATGGGCCTCTCTGCGGCAAACCATGCTGAGTCCTGGTGAAATGATTCCACCTCTATATTCCTCCTGAATACGTCCAAGGGCACGATGAATGGCAATGTTTCTCCCAAGTATCCAGCTGGGTGCCACAAACTTGAAGTCGATGGGTTCCTTCCGATTCCCAAAGGTCTTCCCTAGGATGTGCACCTCGATCCTATAGCGTCCATCTTGTGGAAATGACATGCTAGGAGTCCCGGTGATGCTCGGCAAAGCAATCCTCACGTCCTTGACGATCCTCATCAGCTCCTTACCAAAAGGCACCGTTGCGTCAGGCTGGCAAAACTCCGTGATCAACACTGGGATGAAGGTGGCCATCTATAAATTTTGAAATAACCGGAGAGAAATCAGAAATGAGTAGATGAGAGTATAAGAATTTTAAAGACAAAGAGATACAATCCTAAGGCTTTCCAATCCTAGAGGTTACGTCCTATGGTCAGCGTGTGCTCTGATACCATTTCTGTAGCGACCCGACCTGAAAGGTCGAATCTCCGGTGTTTCCGTACCATCCCAAGATCATGCTGGTACACACACGGTACATTAATGTATATATCAAAGGGAAATCACACAGCATTATATTAATCGAAATCTCATATCGAGTCCTTTATTACAATAAACATTACAATAAAGTGGCTGAAGGCCAACTCATGAGAATATCTAAATCTTGCGGAAGCGTCAAAGGTAGATGAGTCCATTTGACTCCAAGGGCATCTCACCGAGCGTAGAACGTGTCCTCACTCCTGGTCGGAAAAGTACTCTGCAACATGATACGTTGCAGCCGTGTAGGTCAGCATATGGAATATGCCGGCAAAATCACAAGAGAGGGGTGAAAAGATAATCATCTATTTCTATATGCATATTTGGCAGGTGGGGGTGGTAAGTTTTTGCGTAAAGCCAATTTTTCCTACATCAAGAGAGGGCTAAGCAAAATATTACTAAGTTGGTTGATTAATGAGATGGTTCCACCAACCAATTCTCATACCCAAATTGTTAATACCCACATCATCATATTAATTGTGTTGAGAGTTCCGAATGTTTCAGTTCCTTTGGCTCAAGTCGTCCATGACCGTGGACACGGCTAATCGATTAGGTTTGAGTACTCTGCAGAGTTTTGCACACGTTCCCCACAAGATTTGGTCGCCTCCGTTTAATTTCTCGCACTTCAGGGTGTTTGAGAAACGGATGACCAAAACATGGTCTTCCAAAGGGTTTCCCTGCGACTCTGACGGTGCCCATCCTTTCCTACCGTTCTTCTACATCTCGTAGCACCGCCTGTCCAGGGTCACCACGATATCCAACCAAGCCAGAGCCCATAATGACTTGTGGCTGTGCAGGTAATCCTTGGGTCTTGAAGCACCCATCCATCTCTTTGTTCGACGGATGCCATTTTCTCTAAAAATATGCTTTGAGAGTTTGCAATCACGGAATACTATTTGATAGTTGAGTATGTGGAATTTGCTAAATCAAAGTTCTTACATAGACCCTTCCTGAAAATAAGATGAATTGCAATTGTTTGGTGACTGAAAGCATAGTTTGTTAGTTTTCAAGAAACTTTATGGTCTATAGTTTAACATGGGAATAGTTTGTTACTTCATCATGAGAAGTTTTATGAGAGTAGCTACTATTTACGATATATAATGATGCTAGAAAAATTGTTTGGAACTATCATTGATCAAATTTATGCACTATGATAGCATTCACACTTCATAAAGTATTTCTTTTATCATTTACCTACTTGAGGACAAGGAGGAATTAAGCTTGGGGATGCTGATACATCTCCAACGTATCTATAATTTATGAGGTATTCATTCCATGCTTACAATAATTCTATATGATTTTGGTATGATTTTATTACAACTAACCCGGACTGACGTTGTTTTCAGCAAAACTGCTAGTGTCGTTTTTTGTGCAGAAATAAAAGTGCTCGGAATGGGCTCAAAATTTACGGTGATTTTTTATGGATGAAAAGAGACCCCCGAAGCACAAGATCTTGGCCAGGAAGTGGACGAGGAGGCCACAAGCCTGCTGGGAACCCCCCTAGGCCATGCCCCTGTGGCTTGTGGACTCCTCGAGCACCCCCTTGACGTGAGACCGACGCCAAAAATTCCTATAAATACAGAAACCCCCAGAAAGAAACCTAGATCGGGAGTTCCACCACCGCAAGCCTCTATAGCCACGAAAAACCAATCGAGAGCCCGTTTTGGTACCTTGCCGTAGGGGGGGAAACCATCACCAAAGGCCATCTTCATCATCCCGACAGTCTCCATGACGAGGAGGGAGTAGTTCACCCTCGTGGCTGAGGATCTGTACCAATAGCTATGTGTTGGATCTCTCTCTCTCTCTCTCGTGTTCTTGAGATGGCACGATCTTGATGTACTGCGAGCTTTATTAATATAGATGAATCATATGGAGTTTTACCCTCTCTATCTTGTTGTGATGAATTGAGTTTTGCCTTTGAAGTTTTCTTATCGGATGGAGTCTTTAACGATTTCAGAACACTTGATGTATGTATTGTGAGGGGATATCCATGGTGACAATGGGATGTTCTATTGATCCACTTGATGTATGTTTTGGTGATCAACTTGCGGGTTCCGTGACCTTGGGAATCTATGCATAGGGGTTGGCACATGTTTTCGTCTTGAATCTACGGTAGAAACTTTGGGTCACTCTTTGAAGTTCTTTGTGTTGGATTGAACATGATGAATCTGAAATTGTGTGATGCATATCGTATAATCAAGCCCATGAGTACTCGTGGAGATATTGGAGTATCTAGGTGACATTAGGGTTTTCGTTGATGTGTATCTTAAGGTGTTATTTTAGTACGAACTCTATAGGGATAGCTCATAAGATTGATCAAAAAAGATAACTTTGAGGTTGTTTCGTACCCTACAATAATTTCTTCGTTTGTTCTCTGCTATTTGTGACTTTGGAGTGAACTCTTTGTCGCACGTGAGGGATTTACATATGATTCAACTATGTTAGTAGTGTTGAGAGAACTTGCACTAGTGAAAGTATGAACCCGAGGCCTTGTTTCTAAGCATTGCAATACCGTTTGTACTTACTTTAATCATTAGTTACCTTTCTGTTTATATATTTTCAGATTACAAAAACCTATATCTACCATCTATATTACACTTGTATCACCATCTCTTCGCCGAAATAGTGCACCTATACAATTTACCATTGTATTGGGTGTGTTGGGGACACAAGAGACTCTTTGTTATTTGCTTACGGGGTTGTTCGAGAGAGACCATCTGTCAGTGTACTAAAGTATGGGATTTTTAGTACCCCGTACTTGTGCACGGACAGTTGTAGCCATACCAGCGGCAAGGCCTGCCAGGGAGCAAGTGGGAACAAATACATCAACATTGAGAAGGCATTCAAGTCAACAAATCGAAGACTGAAGGCTAGGACCCCGGCAAGATCTTGCCGGGATAGCCTACAGAGCCCCTGGCAAGACCTTGCCTGGATGGCCTTCAAACCCCCGACAAGGTGAAGCCCCGACAAGACCGTGCCAGCGCAGAGGCTAGGTGTCGCTCCATCTGGGCACGTGTCAAGGCGCCGACGATGGAGGGGCTAAGCAGTGCCGATGGGACGGGGTCCTGTCGTGTCCTGTGGACGGTCAGAGGCACCAGACAGAGCATTAAATGCGCCTGTCCTACACCGTCAGAGTTAGGTATGATAGCACTATAGCTCTGTACACCTCGTGTACGCACGGTACGCCACTATTGGTGACCCCTTTGAGAGTATAAAAGGAGGCCCACGGTGTTACGGTAGAGGACTTTTGACTTTTGGACTTTTCGGACTCCTGGACCTTTGGAGCTCCTCTAGCCCATTCTGCATGAGTAGTAGTTGTGCACTATAGCTGTCCCAGAACCTGAGATAGAACTCATCCAATACAATCAAGAAAGAGTAAGGTTTTACGCATCTTTGCGACCCAAACCTAGGTAAAAATCCCCCGCGTTGTTCGTTCGTCTTGCTCTTTGCGCACACCCATCTCCCTGCTGAACCGAAAGGGATCCTGTTGATCCCATAGGTGTTCGTCCCCCATGACATCTTTGGCGCCCCAGGTAGGGGGATTGGCTGCATAAACCTGGTCCAATGACCATCGCGTCAGTTCCTTCATCATATCCATCGCCATGGCTCCCAAGAAGAAAGGTTTCACGGTGGTGGAACCCTTCATGTCTGCCGCGCCCGTAACCGCCCAAGCGGGTGACGGAGTGGGCACGTGCGGAGGGAGCGGAGACCCAGCGCCCACATGGTGCTCCGATGATCAAGGCCAAGGAAGCGGCAGCGACCGGCGCGGGAGCGTTCACGGCAGCGGCGGGAATCCCTGCGCTGCTGGGTCTCAGGACGGGGCTATGTCGCCTGCGGGCGGTACGGTGAACTCTGAGGATGGAAGGGAACCTTCCAAGACACCCACGCCGGCGCGTATGCCGCGACCTTCCAAGGACGCGCGAGAAGAGCAGCGCCGTGGTGTCGGTGGTTCCCAACATCCCCACGGAAAAGCTCCTATGCATCGCTCCCAAGATGCGCGGGACCAGCATGCACGCCAGCATGCTAGTGGGAGTGGCGTGCAATCACGAGACCGTGATGGAGCTCCTTCTAACATGATTAGGAGTCAGAGCACCTCGCGTTCTTCGCGCCGTTCACTGCCGACCACGTCAGAAGAAGCAATGGCGCAGGCACAACTACTCCTGAACTTCCCTCCTGCTGCGGAGAAGCTCGAATAGTGGAGAGCCACCATTTAGAGCCTCCTTAGCCTCGCTGACAAGTTACGGTCCACCGAGATGGCTCGCGCTAGTGGCGAGAAGGCCGGAGCAGGTGCGACCATAGTGCACTCTCCTCCACATCAACAGTGCCGGTCACTGACTCGACGGACTGAGGCTTGTGATGGTTACTCGACGGTGCCGCCTGATCCACGGACTCACCGTGATCAACGTCAAGTTCTTTGGGAACGAAGCAAAGAAGACGCTCGGACTACAATCGAGAGATGGCGGTAAGTGCGCCATCAATATGATTAGCGCGCGGGACCCACTGTAGACAATTCCGCGCCAGGGTATCCTATCAGCCTACCTTATGAGCGTTTACCCGTGAGCTGCAGCAAGTCCAGTGGCCCAATTCCCGCATGTTCAAGCTAGAGGTCCCGGAGAAATATGACGACAAGACTCACCTGTCAGAGTTCTTGAGCATCTACACCTTTGCAGTGCAGGCTTCTGGGGCTCGTGACGACAAGATACTCTCCAACTACTTCCCATTGGTGCTTAAGCCCAACATCGGGTCATGGTTGATGCACTTGCTGGAAGGATACATTTCATCCTAGGCAAATATGTGCCATGAATTTGTTGGCGCCTTTACCGGAGGTCATCAAGCTCCTGGCCAGGAAAGTGATTTACATCTCATCCCCCAAAAGGAGGGCGAGACTTTGCGCAAGTACATTGAGAGGTTTAGCCGCATACACCACAACATACCAGATGTTCATCCTGCCGCTGTTATCAGCGCGTTCCATCAGAACGTGCGCAACCGCAGGATGCGGGAAGAGCCGGCGATGAACAAGGTCAAGGATTTTGCCGAGCTCTATGCTCTGGCGAATAAATGTGCTCGGGCTGAAGAAGGGAGGAGGCTCCCTGGCGAGGACGCTGGCGCAGGGGTCGACTCTAAGGATGAGGTGTTAGTGCATTTAGTGCCTCTTAGTGATTTTGGTGTATTGAAGACTTATAGGTTAACAAACTAATGTGTTTGTGAGTGTACACAGGCTCTATAAGTCAATGAGGAGTTTGATACATCCGAAGATTACTGACCCCTAAAAATGTATGTCTTCAACTGAAGACTTTGTCGAAGACTTTGGTATTCCCTGAAGAATTTGAAAATGAAGAAGTTGGTGTGACCTTGAAGATATGAATGAGGACTATGAAGTGTGAAGACTTTTGTTTTCGTAGTTTCATTTCCTTTATTTGAGTAATAGGAAACACCGTACGTTAAAGGGGGCTGAGGAAATACTAAGGAAAATTCCCAACTAATGCTCAACTCCAAAATCCTCAACCTATCAAATCCTTCGAATGAAGCCTTTGGAAATCTCTTACGGTTTAGTCAAGTTCTTCAGTCACAGAGACGAAGTTCTTTTGGTTTGAGGAAATTGAACTGACTAGGGAGTTAGGATTTTGCCAGTGCGAATTGCCTACAAGTGAGGAACATGATATGTCTGAGGACTTCCATAGATCGAAATTCCCACCGTTGCTATGCTTAGCGCCAGCTGTCCCCAATCATGACATCCACATAACGGTCATATCATTGGGGGCATTTTTGTCTTATCATGTTAGGTTGCACCCTAGCTATAAATAGCCACCCCCACAACCACTAGATGGTTGGCTACTCCGAGAGAGAACTGACACTTGTCATTTGAGAGCAACCCATCCTCTAAGGACTTTGAGAGAAAACTATTAGTGAGGAAAAAACCCACAACCAAACCACCAAACCCAAAGTGATTGAGCATCACTAAAGAAATTCCTATGTGGAACCGACGCTTGTTACCTTTGAGGACTGTGCATCCTCTAGACGGTTAAGCGTCATGGTCTAGTGCATCCTACAGTCAATTGGGGATCATGAAGTGACCTTGGTCTAGAGCATCCAGCCGTAAATTGTGGATTGCCGGGTGACCAGTTTGTGAGGGTTTTGGAAGTCTACCCTGAAGACTTACCACGAGTGTTGGGTGAGGACTGTGTGACCTTATCTTAAGGAGAATACAGTAAGGACTTTGTGTCCTAGGACTATGTGTCCTTTGGTTTAAATACCAGGCCGCTCGAAACCAAACGTACGACTATCATAGCAGTTGGAACTGGGTCATCAAACCATTGTCTTCATCGAGCTACCTGGTTCTATTTCCTCAACCCCTCTATTCCTCATATAATTGTTGATAAAATTGATCGTTACTGTTTGAAGAATTTGACTGAAGACTTTCACAATTTCCTCACCTCAAATTCTTCAAGTTACCTTGTTCATCACTGCTTATCCTGTATCACGCTACTTATAATTTGTGCATGTTCATTTCATCATCATGACTATGTTGTTGCCATGTTCCTCATGCACTTGAGTACTTGTTCTGCTGTTAGTTATTCATCACATTTCAAATTCCTCAAGTTGAAATTCCTCAAGTGATGAATTTGTAAAAATTAGCTATTCACCCCCTCTAGTCGATATAACGCACTTTCATTTGGTATCAGAGCAAGGTACTCCCTTGTTCTGTGTGATTTTGGTTTAACCACCTGGAGTTCTATTTATGTTGACCGCAGGTATGATCAAGGTTTCCACAGGACGTCCTACCTTAGATGGGACGGACTACCCCTACTGGAAGAACAAGATGCGCATGCATCTTGAGGCAATTGACAACGATCTCTGGTACATTGTGGAAAATGGTGTTCCCCGCATTTCTCTGACTGTTACTGCTGCTGATACGAAGATATTCAAGCAACTCGATTCTCAAGCGAATACTATCATCTATGGCCATCTGAGCAAAGGTCAGTATGGCAGAGTGAGTGCTTTGGAAACTGCTAAGCTTATCTGGGATAGGCTGTCCAAAGTCAATGAAGGTGTATCCACTCAACGTGCCTCTCGTGTTGATGTTCTTCGCAATCTCTTCAACCGCTTCAAGAGACTTGAAATGCAAATGTTCAGCAAACTTTTGATCATCTTACTGATATCTCCAATGAGCTTCAAGCACTGGCCTTGATGATCCAAGAACGTGGAGACTGCAAGTCACTTGATCCTACTGATATTGTTGAGAGACTCAATACTCATGAATTCCAACAAGCTGAGAAGAGAGACCTCTACGGGCCAAGCTATGGAAGATCTTGTGCTTTGAAGGCAAAAGCAATTTCCTGATCTGAAGAAGAAGATTCTGACAGCAGCCTTGGAAACTGCTAAGCTTATCTGGGATAGGCTCTCCAAATTCAACGAAGGTGTTTCCACTCAACGTGACTCTCATGTTGATGTTCTTTGCAATCTGTTCAACCGCTTCAAGAGACTTGACAATGAAAATGTTTAGCAAACTTTTGATCATCTCACTGATATCTCCAATGAGCTTCAAGCACTGGGTTCCACCGATATCACTGACCATGAAGTGGTGAAGAAACTGCTAATATCTCTTGACTCCTCATTCGATACGTTTGCTTTGATGATTCAAGAACGTGGAGACTACAAGTCACTTGATCCTGCTGATATTCTTGAGAGACTCAATACTCATGAATTCCAGCAAGATGAGAAGAGAGACCTCTACGGGCCAAGCTATGGAAGATCTCGTGCTCTGAAGGCGAAAGCAATTTCCTCATCCGAAGAAGAAGATTCTGACAGAAGCCTTGGTGATCCTGAAGAACTAAGTCAGGAACTAGCAATGCTCGTGAGGAAATTCCAGAAGTTCTCAAGGAGAGGTGGATTTGGAAAGTCATCAAAAAGAGGTTTGAGGAAATCTGATTCCTCAGAAGACTACAAGAAAAGAACCTGTCATCGTTGCAAAAGCCTGGTCACTTTATCTCTGACTGTCCTCTATGGGAAAATATTCAAAGAAGAAGAAGAAATACAAGGATGACAGTTCTGATGACTCGAAGAAAAAGAAGAAATCTTCAAAGTCCTCATCTGCAAAGTCCTCATCTTCAAAGTCCTCAAAGCACAAGAAGAATGCTTCCAGAAAGGCTCGAGCATTCATTAGCAAGGAAATGGATTCTGAAGAAGAATCTGAAGAATATGAAGAAGAGGAAGAATCTGAGGTGGAATCTGAATCTGTTGTCGCTAGCCTTGCTCTCTCTACTACTTTCGTCAGCAAGTCCATCTTCAACGATGAAGAATATGACTACTCCAACGACTCTGACGTCAACAATGATGATTATGCTTCCACCTATTGCTTCACGGAAAAAGGCTCAAAGGTACACAAACATCATTCCTCTTTTGAATCAAGTGAAGGTGAATCTGATGAATATGTGAAACCTAGCTATGCTAAACTTGTTAAACTTGCCACTAAGCAACAAAGTGCACTTGAAAAGCTTCAGAAAATGCTAGACAAAAGCGATGGTCCGTTGAACGATGAAGTAGATCAGACTCAAACTCTGTCTGACGATCTCAAAAGTCTTCAGAAAAAGTATGATAACCTTCAAAGTCATCATAATGACCTCTTAGCCGATCATGAGAAGCTTTCGTATGAATTTCTTCAAAGAAAGCAAGATCTTGAGAAACTAAAGGTGTCACATGAGGATCTCCAAAGGGAAAATGATTCGTTAGTGGCTCATCAGATCAGTACCGCTTTGGAAGAATTTCTTCCACCTTGTTTGAAATGCATCAAATGAGAAAATGCTAATTCTTCACCTGAATGTTCAAATGCTTCTATTGCTGCAAATTCTTCAACTATTCCAGTGGTCTCAAATTCCTCATCTGAGGATACCACAAGTATCACTGACGAAAATGCACGGTTGAAGGAATTGTATGTGACAGGCATGTACAAAAGTCTCAAAGGGCATCAAACCCTTTGCGATGTCCTCGAAAAGCAGATTCTGAACAGGAACCCTAGGAAAGAGGGTATTGCCTTTGTGAGGAAACTCAACGCTGATGGATCCTACTGGACACCTAAGCAGTACGCCAAAACCTCATGGGTTGCTGTGAAAGGACCTCCTATAGATTCATCCACTTTATCTGGCTTTACTTGTGAAACTTCATATTCCTCTGATGAGTCACTTGACTCCAACTACAAATTCTTCAAAAATCAGAAAGGTGAAGTATTTGCTATATTTGTTGGAACTAACTACAGAAATAGTTCACCTATGAAGAAAATCTGGGTTCCCAAGAGCTACCTACAAAATCTTCAAGTGAATATCCTCATGACACCACTCATGAAGAACAGGAATCCCAGATCAAATTCCTCATATGTAGCAAAGTCTTCACTTGGACCACATTCCTAGAATGGTCAAAAATATCATTCTCGCGCTAATGCCTCTATTTTGCAGGAAAAATCTGAGTTCTGAATATGTGCATTATTATTCAAATCATTATGTTCATAAGTCCTCAAAGAATTTCTCTTCTTATTCTTATGAGTACTCTAACCCTCGCCCTGTGAAACGAAGCGCACTTGCTTCATTGCCTCCCTTCTCATATGATGCTCGTAGAATGATGAACTCTTTACCACCCCTTCAGATGTGGGTGGTGAATAAATTGAACTAATCTCTTATGCAGGGTTAGGTCTCAAGATGAACTTAAACATCTGATGAATTTGCTGGAGACCTGAGGAAATGCTTGAAAGGACGCAAGCTAACCATGTAGAGATGAATTCTTCATTTCTCACGTCCTCACAATACTTGCTTACTATCTTGTGTGATGAAATTCTATGTGATGAAATTGATGTCATATTCTTCACTCTGAAGCATATGAATTCGTAAGTTGTACTAATTAATCTGCAGGATGATACTCCAAAAGCTACTGAGTGGGTCCTCGATAGTGGATACACAAACCACATGACTGGTTACAAGAGTCTTCTGATGAATTTGCCACTTGCTCCATCTCATCTGAATCATATCACCTAGGCAGACAAAGGAAAAAGCAAGGTATTGGGTCTAGGTAAGGTTGCAATCTCAAAGAACCTCACCATGGATAAGGTGACGCTTGTCGAATCCCTGGGGTTCAACCTTATGTCTGTCTCAATGCTTTGTGATCTTGATATGATTGTTGTATTTGGAAAATATCGTTGTGTTGTCATCATGGATCTGACAATTCCAAAGTGTTCGAAGGCTTTAGGAGTGGAGACTTGTTTATTGTTGATTTCTCTACAGGTCCTCAGCCTGCCACATGCCTACTTGCAAAGTCCTCAGAAGGTTGGCTATGGCATCGACGACTTGGACATGCTAGTATGAGGAACTTGCACACGCTTGTGAAGAAACAACACGTCATTGGCATTGAAGGTGTCAAATTCCTCAAGGACCACCTCTGTGGTGCATGTGAGTCCGGGAAGATGACCAGATCCAAGCATCCCTCAAAGACAATCATGACCACGACACGACCTTTTGAATTGCTTCACATGGATCTCTTTGGCCCCACTCATTACTCCACACTAACAAATTCTTCAAGTTTGTATGGATTTGTCATTGTTTATGATTACTCTCGTTACACATGTGTGCATATTATTCTGTACAAGACTGAAGTGCAGGATGTCTTCAGATGATTTGCTTCAAGGGCCTCCACCAACTTCGGCGTCAAGATCAAGCATACCAGGAGTGATAATGGGACTGAGTTCAAGAACACCAATCTTGATGAATATCTTGATGAACTTGGTATTACTCATGAGTTATCTGCCCCTTATACTCCTCAGCAGAATGGCGTCGTGGAGCGCAAGAACATGACTCTTGTTGAGATGGCTCGCACCATGCTTGATGAATACAAGACTCCTCGTTGCTTCTGGCCTAAGGCAATTGATACTACATGCCACATCATCAGTAGGGTATATCTTCACAAATTCTTCAAGAAGACTTCATATGAACTTATGACTGGTAAAATGCTCGATTAGAGATCCTCACCATAGTTCTAAATTTGTACCGAAAGCACATGAATGTTATATGCTTGGTTACACAAAGGAATCGCACACCTACAAAGTCTTCAACACCTACCACCACAAGGTTGTTGAAACTGTAGATGTGCGGTTTGATGAAACTAATGGCTCGCAAAGAGAGCACCTGCCTTCTGTGCTACATGAACAGTCTCCTGAGGAATCCATTAAGCTGAAGGCTACTGAAGATGTCATACCCACTGAGGAAGTCATTCCAACAAATGAAGACATTAATGCTGATACACCTGAAGAAAATGTGCTGAAGAAAATCCTTAGCCATGTCAACCTGCTCATCCAAGAGTTGCAAATGAAGTACAGATTGACAAAATCATCGATGCCATCAATGCACTAGGTCCTCTCACTCGCTCAAAAGCTTCACATTTGACTAACTTATGTGGGCACTTTGCCTTTGTCTCCGTCGTCGTTTTCTCACGATAGATGCCATAGGGTGGCTTATCGGTGGTGTTGGGGCCATAGGACGCTGATGGGCTCCGGGTGCGAGATTGGGTCCAAGAAGGTGGAGACACGTGATGTACCTAGGTTCGAGGCCCACCATGGGAGGTAATGCCCCTAGTGCTGCTTGGATTCGTTGGATGGATGGATAAGTATACAGAGGTGCTCCCAGAGCTGTGTTTGGAGGAAGAAAGGAGCAGCCGGCTCGTCTCCCTTTGCTACTGGGAAGGGTATGAGAGCTCCCTATGTGTGTGCTCTTGATCGGAGGTTCCGTCCCCGTTGCATGTGGGTGCTCGGGTGGTTTTATAGACCAACCCCCGACTCTTACAATATCATTTAAGTACGAGGGTGGAGGGACCCGACTGGCAGCCTTTCCACCTGGCCAGGGGGTCTCGCGACTTGTATTGTCTCGTCGTGGGTGGGGCCTGCCGGCCGAGCGGTTCCATCCCTGCTGGGATCCGCCGTCGGGCGCCGCGAATGGCCCTCCCTCACCTGCCCCGACACGGGCCGCCCGGTGAGGCATCGCTTAGCGCTAGCCGACCGAGGTCGTCGTTATGGCCGGCGGCACTGTAGCCACGCGGGGGCAGGCACTCGAGTGGCGGAGGCGTGCTGGAACTATTCCCCGTCCGGTCACGCTCACTGAGGTCAGCGGGCTAGACAGATGGACTATATAGCCATGCGGGACAGCGCGTTAGCGACCACTGTGGCCACAGGGTCGCTCGCCCCGCCAGTCACGTTGCGCTGCCGTACCTGCAAACAGGGAGACGGGACAGGGCATGTCCGTCCCCAAGTCAATGGGTTGCACGGCTCGTGGGCAGCCGACTGCTTGGCCAGCCGGGCGGGAGCACGCCCGGCCGCTAGGTCAGCCGGGCGAAACGCCAGCCGGAGACGGATCGTGTGGCATGTCCCCAGCCAGCCTCGTCCAGCCGGCCGATTGGTTTTTCTTCTAAGCAGAGTGGGGAGGACCCCGTTGCCTTGGCCTACCACGGGATATAAACCCCGTCAGTAGCCCTCGAAGCCGGTGGGGGCCCACGTCCGGCGGACGGTGGGGTGCCGGCGGCTTCCCCCTACCCTGGCCCGCCTCCGGTCCGAAGGCGAAGAGGCAGCCGGGCTAGCTACAGGACCCGATGCCTCGGGTTCTGGCGCGTCGCTGCGGGGCACGCGCCGGCACGCGACTTGCCACGTGGTGCGTAATGATGTGCTGGGCCCCGCGCACGTAGGGAGATGGGACGTCGCCCAGGCCTAGTTCTGTAGGGTCCAGGCATAACCCGGTAGGCCTCGAGGACAGGGCCGGATCCTCTGCGCCCTGATACGGCCGTTACAGCCCGAAGCGACCCACTCGCGCGGGATTTCAGGGGAATGTGGGCGCAGACGATCCCACGTCCCCGGTCATGTCCTCCCCTATAAAAGGGGAGGGAAGGACAGGGGCGGAGGTACCCGTGCCCCACTTGCCCCCTTGCAGCCCTTCTCACCATTGCTCCTCGCTTCTTGACCTTGCCTCCCCTCGTGCTGCCACGCTCGAGCCCGTGCACACGCCCACACGCTGCCCATCGCTAAGATGGCCAACGGACGCGGCGGCAGCTGGGGATGATCCTTCGTCACTGACGCTGATATCAAGGAGCGGCGCAAGGCGCGGATGCTTCCGCCGCCTGAACGGGTGGCCGCTCGCGCGCCGGGCGGCGAGCTGGTGCCGGCGCCGCAGCTAGGGGAACGAGTAGTGTTCCTCTGGCACTTCTCCCGGGGCTTCGCGCTCCCGTCAAGCAACTTGTTCTGCCTCTTCCTTGAAACCCTCGACCTTCAACCCCACAATCTTGGTCCCAATTCCATCTTGTATCCGTTTGCCTTCGTGGCGTTGTGTGAGGGGTATCTGGGAGTTCTTCCTTTTCTTGGCCTCTTCAACGTGCTTTTCTATCTCAAGCCGTTGATCAACAACGCGTGCGGGGGCACCGTAGTGTGCTTCCGCGGTGTTTCCCGCTTCCCTCCCCTTTCTTTGAGGACCGCCAGTCATCCCAGCAGAACTGGCCAGCGTCGGCCTCGCACGGCATTTCCCTCGAGGAGCTGGGCCGTCTCGGGGAGCTGAAGAGCTCTGAGGGGCTGGTTGCCTCTAACCTGGTGGCGGCCTTCATATCGCGTCAGGTGTCGCCTCTTCAGATGAGGCCGCACCGGATCTGCGACATGTTAGGCCGGCACGACCCCTGTCGGCAGCCCACCATAGAGCTGATGCCGGCTCAGGTGGCGCAGCGGGTGAACGCCCTCACGGTCGTTCAAGCTGAAACGGCTCTGCGATTGTGACATTCAAGCTGAAGCCTGCTTCATGGTCGTTCGGCATGGAGCCATATGACCGCATCAACCGCCCCCTGGTAAGTCTTCTTGTAGAGGTTTGTCTTTTGCTTGATATCCCCAGCCGACAGCCGTCGAGAGAACTTATGATGGGGTGCTAACCGCAGCGGCTCGTGCGACAGAACACCCCAGATGGCCCGCATCCGCAAATCTTCGAGGCGGAGCGGGCGGAGTCCGACTCCCGGGACTTCCTGACGGGGGGGTCCCACGGAAGAGGGTGTGGACTCCTCCGGGGAGGCCGACGAGCTGGCGGGGCTGTGAGGCGGTGCTCCCGGTGGAGCCGGAGGGTCCGGAGCGGTCGGAGGGTCCAGAGCAGTCGGGGGACCCGGCGGAGCGGGTGAGTTCCCTCTTGGTCCCACCATCCGCGATTGGACGAACGACGACGACGATGATGATGATGAGTTGATGATCCTCGATGGACCTCCTCCTGCAGCGTGCCCGGACTGGAGGAGTGAGGAGTGCCCGCCTCGAGGCCCGGCCTCCGAGCCAGCCGGCAGGGAAAAAGGCCGGCCCAGGAGGGGTCGGCGGCTCCACGGCCCGACCCGAAGCGAGTCAAGGTGGCTGCGCGGAAGCCGCCGCCTCGCGCCAAGCGGGCCCTGCCCCTCATCGTCGCGTAAGTCCTCTACGCTTCTTCCCTTGTTTTTTTTCCTGTTTTCGTCTTACAAGCTAGTCGATGACCGGGGCTTGGATGCCGTAGTGACCCCATCGAGCTCCAAGAGGAGGGACGCCCGATGAGCAGGCGGACGCCGCCAGCCGGCTGGCCCGTGAGCATGCGGCCACCTAGAGGGAGGAGAAGAGGAGGCTCGCGGAGCTGCGAGCCTCCCGGTCCGGCACGTGGGGAGGGGCCGCATGCTCAGGAACTTCAAGCGGTCGGTAGCGCAGAGGGGCGACCGAGCCGCCGCGAGCCTCGGACTCAGCGACGGAGTCCACCCATATGTCAAGACCCCCCTCCAGCGAGTCGCGAGATGCGGCCATGGGTCTGCCCCCGCCCCCGCCCGTGCGAGAGATGATGATGGAGCCGGCCCCCGAGGCGGCTCGGCATGAAGTGCCGGAGGTGACCCCGCCAGCTCCCGAGCCGGCTCGGGAGGAGGTGATCCCGCCGGCTCCGGAGGTGACGCCAGAGGCGTTGCCAGAGGTGGTTGTTATGGAGGTGGAGCGACCCTCCAGCACGACTGACGCGCCGGAGTGGCCGGCAGGTGAGGCGGCGACGACGCCCGGCGGGGGGCCGGTGAGAGGTCACTCCCGGTCCCTCGCCATTATCAACCCGCCCCCAGCGGCTGGAGTCGCGGCGAGCCCGAGCGGTAGCAGCGGCCATGCTCGGTGAATCCTGCGGTCGATGGAGGAGGTCAGCTGGGACTGGGAGGCACTAGCGAACATGCTGTCCCTACCGGCGCCTCCGGCAGGCGGCTCGGTCCCCTCCTTTGGGGATCTAGGGAGTGTCTTGGACCGGTGCCGGCAGGAGCTGGCCCGGTTCGCGGAGGCAGCGGACATCGCCCTTAGGCGTGCTAAGGTAAGCTTCTCCTTCCGTCTTTAGTATTCTTAGTGGGGGCGCGCAAGCGCACCCACTGGGTGTAGCCCCCGAGATGTGGGCCGGCTGACGGGCAGCCGGGCCGGATCTCCTTCGAGCGCATTTTTGAAATTCTCCCCTTTTGCAACAGGAGGGAACCTCCCTGCGGCAGAAGCTCTTCGCGGAGGTGGTCGTCATCCACGACCGCGGCAAGTACGGCTTCTACCGTCTAGAGGAGGAGCTGGCCCGTGTGCAAGGTGAGTTGCATTTTGCGGGTGGAGGCGTGTAGCCCTCGGGAGTCAGCGGCTTTACGCTTGTTTTACTGATTTTATCGTTGTTACGCAGGCGAGCTGGCCGCCCTTCGGGAGGAGAAGACCAGGCTCCCCACCGAGCAGAACCGGCTGGCTCGGGATGTCCAGGCAGCCGCGCAGGAGACGAACCGGCTGACCGCACTGCTGGTTGACAACGAGGCGGTCCGTGACCGGCTCAAGGCCGAGGCAGCGAAGGAGGTGGTGGCCCGGGAGGCGGCCATCAAGGAGGCGGCTGACGCCGCCTTGAGGACTACCGCCCTCCAAGGCAAGGTGATCCGCCTCGAGAAGTCGCTCGAGGAAGCCAAGGGCTCTCTTGCCGCCTCGGAAGCGGCTCAGGCGGCCGAGCGGACGGTGGCGCTCAACTTCACCATCAGTGTGGATGATGCGATTGAAGGTAAGTGCTTATTTCTTTCTTTTTTGACTGGTTGCCTTCTGCTTGCCACCTCTTTGTGCTTCCTCTGGTTTTCCATCTCTTCTTCCCTTCTTCCCCTCAGTGCTGTTCCCGGAGACCCACCGACGCGTCGCGCGGGCCGTTGAGGAGCACCGTGAGCACCGCCGGGGGTACGGGCGCTCCATTGATGAGCATGCCCCATGGGATGTGGACGAGATCGGGCTCACCGTCCAGATGCGGATGACCCATCTCGAGCGGACCGTGGAGCATCTCAAGACCACCGGCAAGGAGTTCATCGCCGCGCTGTGGCCGGGCCGCGGAGGAGCTCCAACGCATCGCGTGCTGCTGTGGCTTGAGCACACCATCTCCGGCCTCAAGGCCTGGAAAGCCTCGGCCGCCCGAGCCGGAGCGCAGATGGCACTTCGGTTCGTCACTTCATGGTAGCGGGGGGTGGACCTCGCCTGGCTAGCGACGATGCGGGACGTGCCGGCCGCGGAGCGGAAGGCTCGCAAGCTGGCCCTTGTCTTGCGGGTGAACGAGCTCTCGTCGTATGTCGACGCGGATGAGTTCTTGCCACCCCTTGGAGAAGATGGCGAGCCGCTGCCCGAGGAATCCTTCGGCATCCCCCAGGGCCCGGACACCGCCGAAGTTGCCGACAAGAGCACCGACTCGAGCGGCGAGACAGCAGAGACTAAGGAGGCCGCTGCGAAGGGCAAGGCGGCCGACCCGAAGGCCACGAGTACCTCCGGGACGGGGACCGAGCCGCCCCTCGACATGCCATCTGGCAACGCACCGGCTGGCGATGTGCAGGTGGCTTGAGCCCCCGGGCATCTTCCTGTTTTGCTCTTTCTTTTTCTTCTTTCCTACACTTTGAACTTGGATTCGATCCACCCACTAGGGGTGTGTATGTAATTAATTGAACGATGGTCATGGGTCATTTTGCTTTATGTTATGAATACTTTGTGTTTTATGCCTTATGAATCTTGCCGCCTCCACCTTACCCCTTTTTCACCCGCCATGCCCCTTTGCACTTCTACTCCGTTTCCCCTTTGGCCTCAGCCCTGCCAGCATGACAGCCGGGAGCCGGTCTGTGGCTGGGTCGGGGCGTCCGCCTTGAGGGAGCCATTTCAAAACTTAGGAATCCCGGAGGTTTTTTTGGGGTAAGTGAAGCGGCTAGAGACGCGGCAAGGGTCCGGCTGGGCCTAGAAAAGATCCCTTCCCATTTCGACCTTTGGTGCGAGCCGAACCTTGCCGCCCTGAGGCCCTGTTAGCATGACAACCAGGTGCCGGTTTGTAGCTGGTAAGGGTGGGGAGGCTTGGCCGGCTCACATTTACTTAGTCTTTTCCGCGGAGAGACACTTCTGGGTCCAGCCGGCTAGCCCCCGGGCCCAGGAGCCGGACCGGGGAGCTGGTGAGTGTGGAAAGCTTTGAGATAAACGAAGCGGAGCGCGCCCCAAGAGCCGGCTTGGGACGCCCATTGTATTCATAAGCCCAAAAGGACGGGGATACATACATACGTAGGTTTTTCCTTAGCAGTAAAACAGGCGCAGGAGTGCCGCGTTCCATGGATGCTCAGTTCCTTCGCCGAGGGCGTCTCTCTTGCACTTCTGTGGCTTCTGGGCGTCTATTAGATAGTACGCACTGTTGTGTAACGCCTTGCTGACGATGAACGGGCCCTCCCATGGGGAGGACAGCTTGTGTTGATCGGCGGTTCGTTGGATCCGTCTGAGGACCAGGTCCCCCTCGCGGAATGAGAGCGGTCGGATCCTCTTGCTGTGATAATGCCGGAGCTTCTGTTGGTAGATTGCCATCTGGCTCAAGGCTAGCTCGCGAGCCTCCTCGAGTAGGTCGATGCCGTCTTCTCTTGCTTCCTTGGCGTCCTTCTCTGTGTATAGGGCGACCCGAGGTGAGTCAAATTCGATGTCGATGGGGATGATCGCCTTGGACCCATACATGATAAAGAACGGGGTGTAGTTGGTTGAACGGTTACGGGTGGTCTTGAGGCTCCAAAGGATGGCCGGCAGCTCGTCGATCTAGCAGCTAGCCGACCTGACCAGCGGATAGGATGAGGTCGTTTGCCCTCTCGACCTGCCGTTTGATTGAGGATGAGCGACAGAGGCCAGGTCGAGCCGGGTCCCTTGCTTGGAGTAGAAACGCACGAGCACGCCTTTGGCAAAGTTGGTGCCGTTGTCGGTGATGATGTTATGGGGGACGCCATAGCGTACTATAATGTGATCGATGAACCGGACGGTCGTGGGGCCGTCTAGCTTCTTGATGGGCCGTGCTTCGATCCACTTGGTGAATTTGTCCACGGCCACCAGCAAGTGTGTCATGCCACCTCGAGAGGTTTTGAAGGGGCCCACCATGTCCAGCCCCCAAACGTCAAAGGGCCACGAGAGGGGGATGGTTTGGAGGGTTGTTGCCGGCAGGTGGCTTTGCATCCTGAAGTGTTGGCAGCCCTCACACTCGTCGACAAATTTCTTGGCCGCCTCGAGAGATGTGGGCCAATAGAAGCCATGGCAGAAAGCCTTGGCCACCAGGGTCCGGGAGGCGGCATGGTGCCCACACTCACTCTGGTGGATGTCGAGGAGGATCTCTTGGCCTTTTTCCATCTCGACACACCGCTGGAAAACGTCGGTGGTGCTACGGTGGACGAGCTCGTTGTTGATGATGATGTAAGCCGAGGCCCGGCGTTGGATCTGCCTAGCTAGAGCCTCGTCCGGAGGCAGCCTGCCTTGTAGAAGGAACGCCAAGATGGGCTGGGCCCATGAGGGGGTTGTGACGGCAGCCGGCTGGAGAACTTCCGAGGCTGGTTGATCAGCCCCCAGGACCTGCTCGCCAGCCCCCGGGACCTGCTCGCCAGCCCTCGAGGCTGGTTGGTCAGCCCCCGGGCCTAGCTCACCGGCCCCTGGAGCCGGCTGGTCGATGACCATCATGACGACCGCATCGTTGGGTCCGTCCGCTCCGGGTGCCGCCGGTTCGACCGGGGCTGGCTAGGCAACCGGTGGTTCGAGAGACGACGACGGAGTTGCTATGGAGGCGGCCGGTGCCGTTCATGGGCCGGCGACGCTTGCTGGCACGAAGATTGACTCCAACTCTAGGGAAGGCTTGACTGACAGCTTGAGCAGCCGCTTGAGAGAGACGCCGGCTGGGATGCTTGCGACTTGACGGTGGTTCTTGGCTCGTACCGGATCTCGTGATCGACGAGGGTGATCACCCACTTGGCAATCCGGCTGGTGGAGTCCCGGCCGCTCATGATCTCGCCGAGCGGGGCCGTGCTCACCACGGTGATGGTGTTCTCTTGGAAGTATTGTTTGACCTTCTTGGCAGCAAAGTATATGCTGTAACACATCTGCTGGTAGTGGGGGTAGTTCTGCTTGGACGAGGAGAGGACCTCGCTGAGGTAGTAGACAGGCCGCTGGACCGGCAGGGCCTTGCCCTCCTCCGGCCATTCAACCACCAGCACGACGCTGATGACCCGGGTCGTCGCGGAGATGTACATGAGTAGTGGTTCCCTCTCAGCCGGCACAACCAAGATTGGCGCGTGGGTGAGAGCCTTCTTGAGGCCGCGGAAGGCCTCGTCCGCCTCGTCAGGCCAGTCGAAGGTGCCCGGCTTCTTGGTTTGACCCGTCTCGATGAGTGTCGTCTTGTGAAGGAGCCCGTAGAGGGGCAGAGCCTTCTCCCCAAGCCGGCTAATGAACTGGGCTGAGCGAGGCAAGGCAGCTGGTGAACTTCTGGACGTCGCGGAGCTGGGTCGGCTTTGGCATGCGCTCGATCGCGTGGATCTTCTCGGGGTTAGCTTCGATGCCACGGGCGGACACGAAGAAACCCAAGAGTTGATCAGCGGGAACGCCGAAGACACATTTCTCTGGGTTGAGCTTGACCTTGTATTCGCGCAAGTTCGCGAAGGTCTCCCGGAGGTCGTCGAGGAGGCTGAAGTACTTCTTGGTTTTGACGACGATGTCGTCGACATAGACGTGGACGTTCCTGCCTATCTGAGGCAGGAGGCACTTTTGCGTGCATCGTTGGAAGATGGCGCATGCGTTCTTCAGGCCGAAGGACATGGTGATGTAGTAGTACGCCCCAAAGGGCGTGATGAAGGAGGTCTTGAGCCGGTCTTCCGGGTCTAGCTTGATTTGGTGGTAGCCAAAATAGGCATCCAAGAAGGACAGCAAGTCGCAGGCGGCCGTGGAGTTGATAACTTGATCGATCCGTCGCAGGGCGAATGGGTCCTTGGCACATGCCTTGTTCAGGCTGGTGTTGTCGATACACATGCGCTAGGTCTTGTTTTTCTTCAGCACCAGGACTGGGTTGGCCAGCCAGTCTAGGTGGAATGCTTCCATGATGAACCTATCCATCAGTAGCCGGGCGATCTCTTCTCCTATAGTGCGCTGCTTCTCCTCGGAGAAGCAGCGTAGGGGTTGCTTGACCGGCTTGACGTCTGGCCGGACGTGTAGTTTGTGCTCAGCGAACTTCCTCAGAACACCCAACATGTCCTTGGGGGACCACGCGAAGATGTCCCGATATTCACGGAGGATGTAGACGAGCTCGCCTTCCTATTTGCTATTGAGGCGGGAGCCGATCGTGACGCACTGAGCCGGGTTGGCCGGGTAGAGCGGGATTTGCTTGGTGTCCTTGGACGGCTAGAAGGAGGCCTCACCGATGGATTGCAAGGGAGGAGCCAACACGGCCGGCTGGCTGGCGGCGAGGGCCACGAGCCGGTCGAGCTGCCGCTTCTCCTCGACAATTTCCAGGGCCTCGGCCAGCCGGCTACCGTCTCGAGTGCATTCAAGTGACATCTTGTTGTCGCCCTTGACGGTAATTATTCCCTTGGGGCCCAGCATCTTGAGCTTGAGGTAGGCATAGTGCGGGACCGCCATGAAGCTGACTAGAGCCGTCCGACCCAGCAACATGTGGTAGCGGCTTGCGAGGTCCACGACCTCGAACAGTACTGGCTCGCGGCAGAAGTAGCCGGGTCCGCCGAAGAGGACGTCAAGCGTGATCTTGCCTATAGGGGAGCAAGACTTTCTAGGCACGATGCCATGGAAAACCGTCTGGCTCGCCTATAGGTCTTCTATCTTTAGCCCCAGCTTGTGCAACGTGTCGAGGTAGAGGATATTGATGCTGCTGCCACCATCTATCAGCACCCGCGTAAAGTGGCAGGCTCGATCCTTGGTGGCGATGGTCGGATCGAGGACCCAGGCGTAGATGCCGGGATTCGGCTTCACCGCGGGATGGTCGTCCTAGCTCCACGTGACCGGATTTGCCGACCAGTGCATGAACTGGGGAGTTGCCGGCATGGTGGCGTTTACTTCACGGTGGATCCGGCGCTCCGCGTGCTTGCCCGTCTCTTCACTGGTGAAGACGACATAGCAACCGTCTTGGTTGGGGTACTGGTCGACTAGGCGACCGTCATTTGGGGCCATTGTCGGCGCCGGGGTGACAGCTTGGACCGGGGCCGACGCATGGGCTGGTGGCGCCAAAGGAGCCGGAAGGCCGTCCCCCCGGGCCAATCGCTGTGAGAAGCTGCACTGCCGGAGCATGTGCGTTGAGGGTTTGCTCGAAAGTGAGCTTCGGCTGCCACGCGGCCTTGCCGATGCGCTGGCGCTGGCTGGACGGCTGGGCAGCGGCTCCTGGTCCTCGACGGTGTTGACCTGCCGGCTCCCATAGCGGGGATCCGGATGGTCGTTCTTGCGCTTGTTGCTCTGCGGCTGCGGCTGTCGACAGCCGGCCGGGCCGCGGCCGGCGTCGTTGTCGCCTTGGCCGGCGGGGGTCGTCTTGACCTAGATGGCCGAGTCGGCCGTGGCGTATTTGTCCGCCTTATTCATGAGTTTGGCCAGCGTGGCCGGCTCAGAGCATAGAAGCTTGTGCTTGAGAGGGGAGCCGTCCCGGCAACCCTCGATGAAGTATTGCACGGCTTGCACCTCATCCACTCCCTCGCAGGAGTTGCAAAGCTCGGTCCATCGGGTGAGGTAGTCGCGGAGGCATTCGTCCAGCCCCTGAACACACATAGCAAGTTCACGGGGCCGGCCAGGCCACTTGTAGGTGCCGGTGAAGTTGCAGACGAAGTCCTCCTCGAAGTCCGTCCACCTGTTGATGCTACCGGCCGCTAGGCTGTTGAGCCAGGTGCGGGCCGAGCCGATGAGCATGAGGGGGGCGTTGCGGACGGCCACGCGTTTGTTTCCCCTGGCGATGCCCACTGCGGTGGTGTAGTCGATCAACCAGTCTTCTGGCTTGGCGGCCCCGTTGTACGTCGGGGTGTCCCTAGGGAGCGTGAAGCCCTTTGGGAATGGCTCGGTGTGGATCCGGGGGCCAAAGCAAGACGGGCTGATCGAGCCCTCCTCCTCGAGGAGGGCGGATTGCGCAAGTTGGTCGATGCGGTTGCGAGCATCGTCCTTGCTACGGGGGACGCGTGGCCCGAGCCGGACTGAGAGCTCGGGGCGGATGGTGGGTGGCGTTGATTGCCGCGACCCATGTTGCGGGGGTGGTGTGTGCCCCCGGCTGCGCCGGTTGCCGGATGCCGGCCCTTCGCGGTAGCGGCCGGTTGCCGGATGCTATGAGGAGGCTCGTTGGTGCGCCGGCTGCTAACATCCGTCTGCTCACTCCTCGGCGGCTGAGAGGGCCGAGGGTCGCGCATCTCGATCCGATGACCGGAGACGCGAGGGGAACAAGAGTACTGCGCCGCCTAGCGGCCGGCAGTTCCCATGCCCTCACGCTCGGGCCGGGGGCCTTCAGCGGCGGTGCCGACTAGCGCGAGCTGATGCTGTTGTGCGTCAGCAGCATCGATAAGCTCCTTGATGTGGCGCTCGTGGGTGGCACGCTCTTCGCCTTCCATGGTGTCCAGTTCCTCGTAGGCCACCTTTAGGGCCCGCAGGATAGCTGCGGGGGTGTCGTAGACGGGCATTTTGCCGCCAAGGATTTCGGCGACCACACGGCCGCGGTCGCGCGCGGCCCCATGCCAGCTGGGCTCGGCTCCAGCCAGGGTAAGGCCGTAAACGGAGGCGTATTCCCACTGTGCCGCTTCCATGCGGTGGCGTGTGGCGGCGAGGGCGGTGGCGTCCTTGAAGAGGATACGACGAGCCGCCTCGAGGTCGGCCGCGACGGTATCGGGGTTTGCCTTCGGGGCAATCGGGGTGCTCAAGCCTCGGAGGGCCGCACCGACCGGGTCGGACATGCCGACGCAGGCGGCAGCAATGGTGGCCGTTACCTGCGCCCGTCTGGGGCGGTGGAGGAGGTGATGGCCATCACCCCCTTACGGTCACGGGACCCGCTAGGGCGGGCCGCAGCGAGTACTCCCACGGCTATGGGTGGGCCAGCGCAGACGAGTACCCCCGCGGGGTACTCACCCGCGACCGGAGCCTCGGCAAGGCTGAGCCTGCCGAAGCGCTCGGTGAGCGCATCGATGTCGGCCGCTAGGCCGTCAAAGTCGCCCGCAGGGTGTGCCGCAGCAAGCCCCATGAGCCCCCCATGGTTTCTCTGGGCCGAGCGGCGGCGGCAGGGAATGGAGAGAGGTCCCGCCAGGAGCATGAACCCGAACAGCGCCGCGGATGGTCCCATGGTGGGCGCCAACTGTCATTGTTTTCTAACGACAGATGCCATAGGGTGGCTTTGTAGGGGAACGTTGCATGGGAAACAAAAAAATTCCTGCGCACACACAGATATATCCTTGGTGATGAGCATCTACGATAGGGAGAGTGGATCTACATACCCTTGTAGATCGCTAAGCGGGAAGCGTTAAGAAATGCGGTTGGTGTAGTCGAACGTCTTCGCGATCCAAATCGTCGTGCGTCCTGCGATCCAATCACGATACATCCCACGAGCTTGATCACGATCTGTCCCACGAACTTGATCACGATCCGTCCCAGGAACTTTATCACGATCCGTCCCAGGAACTTGATCACGATCCATCCCACGAACTTGATCACGATCCTTCCGATCTAGCGCCGAATGGACGACACCTCCGCGTTCAACACACGTACAGCTTGATGACGATCTCGACCGTCTTGATCTAGCAAGAAGGAGTGGAGAGGAAGAAGAAGTTCTCCGGCAGCGTGATGGCGCTCCGGGGATGGTGGTGGTGCAATTCCGGCAGGGCTTCGCCTAAGCACTGCAGAAATCCGATCTAGAGGAGAAACTATGCACTGGAGGAACGGGTAGCACGTGGCTGAAAAAAAACTAATGCAAAACCCCTAAAACCTCCAGTATATATAATAGGAGAGGAGGAGAGGCCTTTTCAAAAGGGCCAAGGCCTCCTTACTTCGGCCGAAGGAGAGAGGGAGAGGTGGAGTCCACCTCCAATCCTAGTAGGACTAGGATTCACCCTATTTTGCCTTTTTCCACTTTTTCTCTTAGGCCTTTTTCCTCCAGCCGCATGGGCCTCTTGTGGATGTTCCACCAGCCCACTAAGGGCTGGTTTACACCCTCCTACAGCCCATGTAGCCTCTTGGGTCGAAATACCCCTCCCGGTGGCCTCCCGGTACACTACCGGCACTCCCGGTACACTACCGATGAGCCCGAAACTTTTCCGGCGACCAAAACAGGACTTCCTATATATGAATCTTTACCTCCGAACAATTTTGGAGCTCCTCGTGACGTCCAGGATCTCATACGGGACTCCGAACAAACTTCGGTCACCACCATACATAACTCTATACTACCGAAACATCACCAAACCTTAAGTGTGCAGACCCTGCGG
Source organism: Hordeum marinum (assembly GCA_022496015.1). Taxonomy (NCBI): domain Eukaryota; kingdom Viridiplantae; phylum Streptophyta; class Magnoliopsida; order Poales; family Poaceae; genus Hordeum; species Hordeum marinum. Next base: position 273,709,539 of record CM039675.1, read on the forward strand.
GTTCGAGAACTATGTAGACATGACCGAGACACCTCTACGGTCAATAACCAATGGCGGGACCTGGATGTCCACATTGGTTCCTACATATTCTATGAAGATCTTTATCGATCGATACTCTGTGTCAAGGATTCAGTTAATCCCGTATGATGTTCCCTTTGTTCTTTGGTATGTTACTTGCCCGAGATTCGATCGTCGGTATCTTCATACCTAGTTCAACCTCGTTAATGGCAAGTCTCTTTACTCGTTCTGTAATACAAGATCTTGTAACTAACACTTAGTCACATTGCTTGCAAGGCTTATTGTGATGTTGTATTACCGAGTGGGCCCTGAGATACCTCTCCGTCACACGGAGTAACAAAACATAGTCTTGATCCATGCCAACTCAACAGACACCCTCGGAGATACCTGTAGAGCACCTTTATAGTCACCCAGTTATGTTGCGACATTTGATACACACAAGGCACTCCTCCGATGTCCGTGAGTTGCATGATCTCATGGTCATCGGAACATATACTTGACAAGCAGAAAACAATAGCAATAAACTGACACGATCATATGCTATGTTTTTAGTTTGGGTCTTGTCCATCACATCATTCTCCTAATGATGTGATCCCGTTATCAAATGACATAGCATGTCCATGGCTAGGAAACCTTAACCATCTTTCGATCAACGAGCTATTTCACTAGAGGCGTACTAGGGACATTGTGTTTGTCTATGTATCCACACATGTATCCATGTTTCCAATTAATACAATTCTAGCATGGATAATAAACAATTATCATGAACAAGGAAATATAATAATAAAGACTTTACTTATTGCCTCTAGGGCATATTTCCAGCAGGCTTATCGGTGGTGCTAGGGCCATAGGACACCGATGGGCTCCGGGTGCGAGATTGGGTACAAGAAGGTGGAGACATGCGATGAACCCAGGTTCGGGGCCCTCCGTGGGAGGTAATGCCCCTAGTGCTGCTTGGATTCGTTGGATGGATGGATAAGTATACACAGGTGCTCCTAGAGCTGTGTTCGGAGGAGGAAGAAAGGAGCAGCCGGCTCGTCTCCCTGTGCTACTGGGAAGGGTATGAGAGCTCCCTATGTGTGTGTTCTTGATCGGGGGTTCCGTCCCCGTTGCATGGGGGGCTCGGGGGTTTTTATAGACCAACCCCCTGGATCTTACAATATCATTTAAGTACGAGGGTGAAGGGACCCGGCTGGCAGCCTCTCCGCCTGGCCAGGGGGTCCCGCGGATTGTATTGTCTTGTCGTGGGCGGGGCCCGCCGGCCGAGCGGTTCCATCCCTGCTGGGACCCGCCGACGGGCGCCGCGATTGGCCCTCCCCCACCTGCCCCGGCATGGTCCGCCCAGGGAGGCGTCGCTTAGCGCCAGCCGGCCGAGGTCGTCGGTACGGCTGGTGGCACTGTAGCCACATGGGGACAAGCACTCGAGTGGCGGAGGTGTGCTGGAACTGTTCCGCGTCCGGTCACGCTCACTGAGCTCAGCGGGCCGGACGGATGGACTATAGCCATGCGGGACGATGCGTCAGCGACCACTGTGGCCACAAGGTCACTCGCCCCTCCAGTCACGTTGCGCTACTGTACCTGCAAACAGGGAGACGGGACAGGGCATGTCCGTCCCCAAGTCAATGGGCTGCCCGGCTCGTGGGCAGTCGGCTGCTTGGCTCCCGCCCGGCCGCTAGGCCAGCCAGGCGAAATGCTAGCCGGAGACGGCTCGTGTGGCCTGTCCCTAGCCGGACTCGTCCAGCCGTCCGATTGGTTTTTCTTCGAAGTGGAGTGGGGAGGACCCCGTTGCCTTGGCATACCCCGGGATATAAACCCCATCAGTCTCTATCATAGAGCCCACCAAAGTTGGTGAAGCATTCAAGGAGCCTGAGTGCATTCAAGCTATGCAAGAGGAATTGTATCAATTCAAGCTCAACAATGTGTGGGAACTTGTCAAGCGGCCAGATCCTCGCAAGCATAACATCATAGGTACCAAGTGGAGCTACCGCAACAAACAATATGAAAATGGCCTTGTGGTAAGGAATAAGGCTCGTCCTGTAGCTCAAGGCTACACACAGGTTGAGGGAATTGACTTTGATGAAACTTTTGCACCTGTTACTAGACTTGAAGCTATTCACATATTGCTTGCTTATGCTAACCATCATGATATCATCTTATATCAAATGGATGTGAATAGTGCATTCCCCAATGGTAAGCTTGAGGAATAAGTATATGTTGCTCAACCCTCAGGTTTTGAAGACCCTAAGCATCCTGACAAAGTCTTCAGACTCAACAAGGCCCTCTATGGCCTCAAGCAGGCCCCTCGGGCGTGGTACGACACTCTGAAGGAATTCCTCATGAAGAAAGTCTTCAAACCTGGTTCACTCGAACCAAATATTTTCACAAAGTCCTATGACAATGAATTGTTCATATGCCAAATATATGTAGACGATATTATCTTTGGCTGTACTGACAAACGTTACAGTGATGAATTGGCCTATATGATGAGTGAAGAATATCAAATGTCTATGATGGGAGAGTTGAAATTCTTCTTAGGTCTTCAAATTCGTCAGCAAGACAATGACATCTTCATCTCACAAGATAAATACCTCAAGGATGTTCTGAGGAAATTCGAAATGCAAGAGTGCAAAGGCGTCAAATCTCCAATGCCTTCAAAAGGCCACCTCTGCACTGACGAAAATGGTAAGGATTTCGATCAGAAGGTATATCGCTCAATGATTGGCTCATTATTGTATCTATGTGCATCTAAGCCTGATATTATGCTGAATGTTTGCATGTGTGCCCGATTCCAAGCAACACCGAAGGAATCACACCATAAGGCTGTGAAACATATTCATCAATACTTAGCTCGGGAACCAATGCTTGGATTATGGTATCCCAAGGGCTCAGGTCTTCACCTCATCGGATACTCTGATGCTGACTATGCTGGAGATCATGTGGATCGCAAGTTAACCTCAGGCACATGTCATTTCCTCGGATGATCCTTAGCCTGTTGGTCCTCAAAGAAGCAGAATTGCGCTTCACTATCGACTGCTGAAGCTGAGTACATTGTTGCTGGTTCATGTTGCGCTCAGTTACTGTCGATGAAGCAAACCCTCAAGGAATACGACCTCAAGTTGAAGAATGTGCGTCTCTACTACGACAACGAGTCCATCAAGATTGCTTACAGCCTAGTCCAGCATTCCAAGACCAAGCACATCTAGATTCGTCATCACTTTCTTCGAGATCATGTACTCAAGGGTGACATCTCCATCGACCACATTCCCACTGAAGAACAACTGGACGATATCTTCACAAAGCCCTTGGATGAAAAGAGATTTTGCAACTTGCACTGTGAGCTAAATATCTTAGAATCTTCGAATGTTCTTTGCAAAAGGACACACATCCTAACACTTATGCAAAATCGATGACTTAAATGTGCAACACACGAAGTAACGTTTTTCTTGAATCAATGAAGAATAACTCTCTGAGTGTGAAGAAATTAATGAAGCATTTGATTCTCATAACCCTACAACAATTGTACGCGGTGTCCGAAGTCATTATTCTTATAAGGTGGGTCACGCCACCCACCATGGTTGAAATTCTTCAAAGTTGAGTTTTTCGTCATTTTGCAAATTCTTCAAATTTTCAAATTCCTAAAGTTTGCAAATTCCTCAACTTATCAAATTCATCAACTTTTCAAATTCTTCAAACTATGAATCTCATGTTCTTCATTGACTATATATATATATGATTTTTCAATGTCCTCAACAACATTCACTTATTGCTAATTCTTCAAGTTGATTTTCATCTAAGTGAATGTGATTGGACCCTTTCCCCTCTATGCTAAACTCAACCCAGTCTGTTCACAGATTCTTCATATGTGTTCTACTTTGAAACTCGTTCAAATTCTTCACTGTGTCCTTGACAGCTGAAGAATTTGCGAACAGAAACTTAAAATTTTCACTATCAAAATTTTCCGCGTTTCAAGCTCAATCAATTCTGATTCCCACGACTGGATAACCCACGATCCCCCACTATCGCCACTACTCAGAACATGGGTGACACCTGTCGCGAGGAGAGAAAGGGTCAGGGGCAATCTTGTCCATAATATTTGGACAGATTGGTTTGCACCTGCACTATAAATACCCCTCCCCTTTCCCTGTGCTCGGTTACTCCTCACTGCTACTCTCTCCCGAGCTCCAACCTAGTGCTGCCGCTAAAATCATCGCCGCCGGTGTGGAAGAACTTCACTGCCTCGACCTCGTCGTCGCTGTACTCGCATCGGCCACGGAAGTCTTCACCCCGCCGCCGCTGTAGCTATCTCCCTCTGCCGAGCTAGGGCATGGGAGATCTGGACTGACGAACTTCCTCAATCTCATCTCATAGTTCGTCGTGTTCTTCATCAGGGTAAATAAAATTTATTTTTACTACCCTTATTTGATCTTCAAGTTTTCCTAAATCTTCAGAAAGGTGTTTATTCTTCAAGAATCTCATTCTAAAGCACCTTACATGTTCATTCACTTGATGACTTTCTCTAAGTTATGATTTTCTTCAAGATTCCTCAATTGTGTGAATCCTCAAATTTGCACAACTCTGGAACCTAAGACAAAGAACACTTACTGAAAGTCCTCAAGACGCCAATGGTCAAATTCCTCACACCTATTTTTATTGATTTTTTAGAACGCATATGACCTCTTCAAATTCCTCGCACCTATACTCTGTTCACAGGTACAAACATGTCCGCTGATGAATCACTAGGTTCTCATCAACTTAACTCATTTGTAGCATTTCTTGAGGAAAAATTGTGCACTTCTTCAGAGTCCTCAAGAGTTCAAAATTCTCAACTCAAGAAAATGGCTGAGGGAATGGAAGGAGTATCGCTATGCTACTCCCAAGTACATGAAGAAATTCACACTCAAACCCCCTTGCATTAGGGATCATCCAGCTGATGATCAAGTGGTCGATTCCACCAGTGTTGCTCGTGGTGAAGACTATCTCGCTGAGTGGGCAAAGCTTCAACTCAAACTATAGAGAATTGCCGAGGCTGTAGTGAAGAAATTCAATGAAGACTTTGTTGCTGCTGCCACTGCCGGAGCCTCTACAAGTGCTCCGAAGAAATCTATGATGAAGAAATCTGCTGTGAAGCCAAATTCTTTATCTTCAAAGTCATCACAGCAGATTCCTCAAGCGCAAAGGCCTCTGCTCTCAAAGACCTCAACTGCTGGTAGAGTTGCTGCTTAGTCCTCGGCTGCTGCTACTAAGTCCTCAACCCCTGTGCACCTTGCCTCAAGCCAACGGACTAAAGGATTTTCAATTGCTTCGGGAGCATCAGCAAGTTCTTCTTCCCAAACTCATTCCTCAAGAGGTCCTTCTCTAAGGAAAAATAAAGCAACTGCCGGATAAGGCATTCGACCAAGTCCTCAAACCAGGAAGGTGGCTTTCAAAATACCTTCAGAATCCTCAGATGAAGGTGATGATGAGGAAATGGAAGCTATCATCAAAAACAAGCAACAACGAGTGGCTGAAGCAAAAGGATCTCAAATTCCTCTTCTGTTTGATCCGAAACAAGTGCTTAACTTCATTGATATCTGGCACAAGGATCCCAAGACGCCCATTGATGACTTGAAACTGCCTCCTGGTCCTGATCATGTCCTCACACCTTTCATAGCTGAAGAAAAATGGAAACATGAGAAGGCCAGACAAACCAAGAAGGCTCAATACAAGAAAGAGCATTACTTGAAGAAGAATGTTCTCAATTTGTCTCCTGAGGAACTTGTGAGGGTGTGGTCTGATATCCAAAGCCTCGGTGAGGAATTCAGTTCATACTATGCTGATTGGCAAGGCGCCAAAGTTCGCTTCGTCAACATTGCTGACAAAGTCATCACTGACCACAACTCAAGAGTTGCGTCTCGATCCCAGCAACAAATACCTCAGGCTGAGGAAACAGCTCAGCCTACTGAGGAAACCGCCAGCGCTGCTGATGAAAGTCAGACCACTGAAGAACCTACCAGGGCACCCTCCAATGGTGCACCTGATGAATCTGAACCCACAAGGACGAATGCATTAGTTGTGCCTGAAGAAAATGTACCACCCTCACCTTCAGCTGAATCATACAAATCATCAAAGGTGAAGACAATCAACCTTCCTTCTGCATCAGAAGTGAAGAAAACTAAGGCTGTTGAGAGAAGGCACTGAAAAGGAAAGCTTCAACTTTAGATTTCTCAACTATGAAGAAGTTAAAGACTTTGCCAAAGTCCTCGGCTGAACCATTTGATGCCACTCCACTCTCCTCAGCACCCGCCTATGAGATCATTCCATTTGGTGTTGACTATGTCATTCCAGATGAAGAAAATGAAGAAGGTCATTCTGCTTCTTTGACAGAGCAGATTGATGAAGACATTGAAGTTGAAGAAAATTCTTCAACTCCTCAGGTATCATCACCCAACCTCAGTTCCCTGCTGAAGAGGCCGGGATTGAAGAAATTGATGAGGATAAAATACAACTCCTATCATCAACGATGAATATTGGGAAACAACTCACCCAAATTCACCAATGACTACTCCTCTGTCACAGATTCCTCAGTCCCCAGCCCAGACTGAAGAAATTCATGAAGGATATGATGACTTGACCACCAAAGTCACTGAAGATATTCCAGCTGCATCAGCCGATGACCTTGTTGCTCCACCTGCCACTGAGGAAACAGCTCCACAAATTCCTCGGTCTGAATAAATTTCTCCCATGCCAAAGGAAATCAAGGGCCGCTCCAAGCCAAATCTTCAGCCAAAGCCCAGAGTGCCATTCAAAGGCTCAACGCGCCCCAAATTCCTCAAAAGCAATTTCTTCAACGAGCACATTTTCTTCATCGGTCCCAATCCATATGACTCAGCAAGGGCCGGTCGAAGCAGATTCTGGACTGCCACTTAGATGAAATACTATGCATCAATTCTGTTCGACAAGAAGAAAGTCTTCGAGCACCATCAAATTCCTCATGCTGATATGGAAACACTTCCATCATTCACGCCGGTGCTCCAAGTTCTTCACGATGCAGGAATTCTTCCCTTCTACGTAGACATCTGTGATTGGAACTAAGAACTCATTCTTCAATTCTATGTCACTCTACACATCATAGGAAATGCTTCTGACATCAACTCCTGGGTTTTGGATTGGATGACTGGATCAACACATCTCACTACTCAAGCATCTGTATTACTTCGATCTGTCCCAGTGCCAATTCCTTCAGAAGAATCTCATCATCTATTTGATGAACCTGCTCTTCTAAATCAACTCATGCAAGTGCTAATGAAGCCATTGGCTCCTAGAAAGCCTCAACGGAAAACCTTCATTGTGAAGGATTTGCTCTGTGTGCCCAGGATGGTCTACCACATTCTCACGAATACTCTATGTCCTTAGAAGGGCCACAACTCTGAAGAAGAGGAAGTGGAGGCAGTCAGGAAGAATATGTTGTTCAACATCATTCATGGGATTCCCATCAACTTCCACGATTTCTTCATGAGGACATTGGCTAATGCTGCTGTAGCCCCATTCGAACAGAAGCCTTATGCACCTTGGATCATGAAGTTCATCAGAGAAAAGTCTTCAGTTCCCTTCAAGGAGGACTTGCAGAATCATTTCGGCTTCCTGCCTCCGATCGAAGTCCTCAAGAGAACAATTGCCTTAGTGGAAGGAAAAGGCAAGGCTGTCATTGATGAAGGCACTCGTCCTTTGGATGGACAGTTTCGCAAAGCTGCATCCTTCTCCACCAATGATGACACTGCAACTCAGGACTCAGAAGCAAAGGACTCAGCTCAAAAACCTCAAGAGTCTGCCCCTCGTGTGATGACTGATCGTTAGCTTCTCATAAGTCTTGATCCGAAGGTCGATCGCAATCACAAGTGGGTGAAGCGTCAACTTGGTTACATTGTGCAAAACATGACTGTGACGCAGAACTCTGTGAAGAAGAATCAATACTATGTGCATGAAACCCTCAACCGCACTTGGGATATTCTGTCTCACGTCAAGACTCCTGAAGAACTGAAGTAGCTGAACCTTGAGGAACATCTTGATTGGGCTCGTTAACCACAGAAGAAATTCAAGAAAGTTCAAGTTCCTCTGATGGTCACAACTTCATATTCTTCATCGCGTGATACGGATGAAGCTGAGGACATTGACGACACTATGGTAGGCCCTGTATCAACAAACGACCCCGACAACGCTGGCGATCCTTCCTCACCAACACAATGAAATTCTTCAAGGGGCGTTAGTCCTCACTTTTTTGTCCCTTTTGGTCTTCGATGACAAAGGGGGAGAAAATTTGAATTAGTCTTCAAGCGGGTCTCTCTATATGGGCTATTTTTGTTTAATTTACAACTCTCGCTCTTCTCAAGCTTTTGTTGATTGAGTTGTAAACTTAAGTCCGATGGTGGTTTAACTCTTTTGAACTATTTCCTCGCATGCTTATTTCCTCAAGTATCTTAATGCACACATGTTGAATTTCGTCAGACACCATTTTCACCATGCATTTCAAATTCTTCATATCATATGATCAAATGCGTGTATGAATTACAAGATATAGGGGGAGTTCTCCATGTTTTAACCTGCCATGTGCATTGGAGGTCCAAAGCAAATTCCTCAAATATGCACATCTTCAGGGGAGTTCTTCTATATCTTGCAATCAAATTCCTCAAACTCAGTAATTACACTTCATATTATTATCCCCGTTGAAAACTTAACCTATTTGTAATCAATCACCAAAAAGGGGGAGATTGTTAGTTCATCTACTACCCCTTAGTGATTTTGGTGTATCGAAGAATTATAGGTTAAGAAAGTAATGTGTTTGTGAGTGTACACTAGCTCTATAAGTCAATGAAGAGTTTGATACATCCGGAGATTACTAACCCCTAAAAAAGTATGTCTTCAACTGAAGACTTTGGTGAAGACTTTGGTATTCCCTGAAGACTTTGAAAATGAAGAAGTTGGAGTGACCTTGAACATATAAACGAGGACTATGAAGCGTGAAGACTTTTGTTTTTGTAGTTTCATTTCCATTCTTTGAGTCATAGGAAACACCTATGATAGCCCAAGTGCTGCCCCTACCTTTTATGGCATGTAACCTATGTGAACCTTGTCATGTGATGAATGTATTTGAGTTTCTTCTTGCCATGTCTTGTCTCATGCATTCATACATCATGCATCATATCATCCATCTTCATGTCTTGCATTTTGTTTTATGTGGTGTGCTCTTGATCTTGTTGTGATGTGAGTGGTTTGTGGTTGTTTGTGATGGAGTGGGCATCAACTTCTTTTTCCCCTCTCTTATTACTTCAAAACAAACCCAACCTATTCTCTTTTATTCCAATGCCATTAATCAACAAAATTAATCTGCATTATAAATTTGTTAAAAATGTTCAAGTAGTAGTAATTATTATTCTGAGCTCATGTGTGGTGTTCTTGTGGAGTTTTGAGCCTTGTGCAATTGGGGTTTTAAATATTAGGGGGTTGTTTTCATAATAGCTATATAAATACTTGCTTCACAAATCCCCTTAGTAATTTATTTAAATAGCTCATATTTTATTACCTGCAAAGTAATTTTGTTCTTGTTAAAACCTTTTATTTTCCTCTAGGGTTATTTTGGTGAGGCTCTTTTATTTTTAGAGGGAAACTGCTGGTTTTATTTTCTCAGAGAGAGAGAGAGAGAGGAAACTGGGCCGGTGATCTCTCCTCGCGGCACAACAGTCGGGCGCGCACAGCCTAGCTGTGCCTAACGGAGACCTATCGCCGTCTCCTTCCTTCGTCAGAGTGCAGAGAGAGTGAGCAAGCGCCCATGCTCACGGATGTCGAGGACGTCGTCTGACCCCCCTTTAAAAGGCCTCGGCGTGCGTGCCTCCCTTCTAGGGTTCCCCTTCGCCGCCGCCATCTCCCTTCTCCTCCTCCCTCTTCCTTTCCCCCCTCTTCCTTCTCTGTCAGGTAAGTCCAGAGTGATTCAGAGAGGTGAGCAGGTTTAGAGAGTAGCCGTCGATCTTCGTCGCTGTTGCCTTAGCGTCCCCAGTGGCCTCCACTGCTCCCGGCATGTCGTGGAGGCTCGGAATCATCTCCACGTTTGTCGGGACCCCGATCCTAAGTCATAAGAATCCAGACTATAACATATCACATCACTTTGCGGCCTCATGCACGGTAAGCTCCACGGCTGCAGCCTTACCTTAGCCGGGACCGTTTGTGTCTTTTGGCTCATGTATGTGATCATGTTGCTGGCAATCAAATGACAGAGAACCTGGGCCGACATAACTAGTCATAGAACCCAAGTGGCACATCCGTACGGAAACACGCATACATAACCCAGCAATCCAAGTGTCGGCCTCAAGTGTGTGTAGACGAGTCATAGCATGCTAGAGGGACTCCATTATGTCATGAGACACGAATGCTATCACTTCACGTAGACGAGTTGTAGCAGACTACATGGACTCCATTACACCGCGAGACATTTCCCCGAAGGGACAGACACAATAGCAAAGAAGGATACATGTCGGTCAATCAATGTGTCCGAAGCAGTAGCAAGCTACCATGGCTCGGTGGAAGCACAAAGAGGCAGTTTCTCGTAAAGAGTACTACTAAAGGCACACGACTAGGTGTCGGATCCCATACATACCGTTGCACGTCACACATACGCACGACATGCCCGATATGCATAGATACAACCATGGCATCACAACATAACTATACAACAACATGACTTTTATTTAAGAGGCTTAGATGAGCCTCGCATAATATGTTCTTACAGAAAGGGTTCACATGACCCGACACTCAAATCATACAAACATGTTCATACAAACCAAGCAGAAGCATAAGTTGTCAGAGTATAGACAGATGAAAGGATAAAAAGGCACATGGCCTGACTATCTATAGCCCGCCACAGGGCATAGGTCATAGCTGGGACACCAGCAATTCGACATCGTCAATGTCTAGAAAGAACCCACCTAATGTGTCCTGGGTCTCATCTGCAGGATTTATTAAGCAAACGTGAGTACAAACGTACTCAGCAAGTCTTTAAAACAGACCTAGTCTATTCATGCTCATGTATCGACAAGGGGGAGGTGGAGTTATGCAGCAATGCCAGCTTTGACTCATGGCTAACCTACACTACTCAATTTTAACTCCTTGTTTACATTTTAGATACCGCACATGAGGCCACTAACTCCACAGCAATACACCACCATGGATTCACTTCCCCCTCCTAGGAGAGTGCCATCCACGGTACTCACACTTGTCTTGATATTTTTATGAGAATCCATTAGATTATCTATGAACAACATAAATTCTCCAAGTAGTCCATATCCGAGGATGCGGCTATTCGAATAGTTTCATACCCTGCAGGGGTGTACTTCTTCACACACGCTCTCGCCACTTATCGTTGTGTGCTCATAAAACCACGCACCTCGGCAACCTTCAAGCGGATGCCCAACGAGGGAGTCGGCCACGACCGTCAATCACATAAGACCTCTAGTCTAGGTTAACGCCTATTTGAGACTGAACCCACATGGAATTCTAGCCGAAGTTTCCGCCACGGCCCCAAACGATGTGCGCAGGGTTCCCAAGCCCACCATCCGGGTGACCCTTGGTACACCGTGCCACTGCCTACCACGTCGTAACCCACCCCTAGGGTCAGCGCTACGCACGGCCTCCAGCATGCTATAAACACCATAAAGCACTTGCAACTCCTCGACTAAGGACTAAGCGAATGATAGGACGAGAGGGTCAATTAAGTATCCCAACGTGTGGTAGTAACTAGACTTGGATCACAAACACAGAACTCAACTCCTAAGAACGGTCCCGATGAGACAACCCGCTATGTACTCCTTCATAGCCTTTCATCGCTACCTTTACCAAATCGAGTTCATCTTTCTATCACCACATCAGAACAATATTGTCTCACTCAGTTCATCACCCACATGAATCAGACCTGACCCAAATCTAAGCATAGCAAGCATAGCAGGCAAAGTAAGCTAAGCACGTCATGGCACAAGCATCTACCAGGTATGCTAGGTTGCAAGGTTTGACTATTTACTGTGACAATGTCAAGTTATGCAGCAGAATAGGATCATCTACCATGTATGAATGACATGTGATCGACTGTCCTAATGCAATAAACAAGAGCAGGAGCGAGAGAGTAGGATGTTATCGGAATGATCAAAGGGGTTGCTTGCCTTGTTGGGTAGCGGAAAGGTTCTCTCCTTCGTCGGGATACTCGGGGGTATCCTCAGAAGCAGGGCCTACCGCAATGTAGATAAGAAACGATCAACACACGCAAGTGCAACAATATGATGCATCATCATGGCATGATAGCACATATGGATGAGCTAATGCAACTAGTGTTCAAGCTAATTTGAAATGGGTTTGAATCTAGGTTCAAAATTGTTCTTCATTTTAAATTCCATTTACTAACCTATTAACAAATGTCAATGTTCACCTATTTAGATTGCTCTAACATGCATGACAATAGCACCATTGGATTCATTGGATTTTTTTGATAAATTTTCATATATAAATTATTTTCATCTGACTTACAAATTAATTTATATGTTTTTTTTTAACTTTTGTATAATTTCTGGAATTTATTTTAAAACCAAAATTGAATTTATTATGCCAGCCTAACGTCGACAGGTCAAAGGCGCCAGCATAGGTCAAACCTAGCGGTTGGGGCCCACCTGTCAATGACACAGGCATCTAACCGCTTTTTAATTAAACTAACTACTAATTAGCAGGGCTAGGCCCACCTGTCAATGGCACAGGGAGGGGGTTAATTAACCTGACAAGGGGGCCCACCTGCAGGGCTCAGGCGGTGGGCTCGTCGCCGGTGACCTCTGGTCGCGGTGGCGTCCGTGCTGCTGGCCACGGGAGCAGCAGCCGGAGGCACTAGGGCGAAGCCCCTGCTCGCCCGCACCTAGGGGAGCTAGCAGAGGGCGCGGGGAATGCCGAAGCTCGCGGCTACGACACCAAAGGTGGTGGCCGGAGCTCGGCCAAGGGAGGCCTCAGCGCTAGGGCCTACGGGAGGGGCGCTGGAGGTCGGGGCGGCACCTACGGGCCGGCGCAAGCACGCCCGGGTGCTCAACTGAGCACAACTGGTGCTCTGGCCGCGGTGGCCATTAATGCCGGCGGCGGGGAGCCTCGGGCGCGATGGGAACGGCGGCTATGGCAGCTAGACGGCAAGGATACAGAGGGAAATCGAGGGAGGGCTCATGGCGCAGCTGATGATGGAGCTCGCGGGCTCGGGGAGGCGCCAGGGCGACGAATCGGCGGCGGTGACGGCTTCGGATGCCGACGGGAGAGAAGAACAGAGAGCGGTAGCGAGAGGGAGAGCGGTGGCGAGAGAGAGGGAGGAGAAAAGGGCCACAACGACGAGGGGGGGAGGGTGCTGGCGCTCCAAGGGGGCTCCATGGCAGCCAGGCAAGCAGGAGCTGGCCTCCGCGCCGCTACCACACGCCCTCGTGCCTACTGGCAGCAGGTTGAAGACGGTGGGGCTGGCTGGGCCAGCTGGGCCAGCTCCACCTGGGCCTCCTCTTCTTCTTTTTCTTTTTTTTTTCTTTTCTATTAAATGATCTGACATTTGTTTATTTATTTGCAGGTACAAATGGCTTTGTAAAATATCCAGGACATTTTATATATTGAAGTTTTGAATATTTTAGACTTATTTGAAAAGTTTCAAAATAATTTGAAATTAGAAATAATGATAATGCTTTATTTATCATTATCAGGGGCTTTATCATTTATTTCTAAATGGCTTTAGGTGTTCAAATAATTAAAATGATCCATGTTCTAATCATGTCCAAATTTACGAGACATAGTGAACATTTTTAGTGGGCATTTTGGATTTGTTGAATTTTCACCAAGTTTGAATTGTTTGGATTCAAAGTGAGCTTGGGGTTTCTTTTTGTTCCCCATTTCATGTTGATGCAATAATATGAAACATGATGCAAACACATGCTATAGTATGACTCCTAGCTTGGGATGTGACAACTCACCCCCACTCAAAAGAATCTCGTCCCGAGATTTTGAAGTCGTCGGGAAGAGCACGGGGTACTCTAGTCGAAGATGATCTTCTCTTTCCCACGTGGCCTCCTTTTCCGAATGGTGTGACCACTGAACCTTAAGAAATTTAATGTTCCGATGCCGAGTGGTATGCTCAGCTTGATCAAGAATACAAACAGGGTATTCTCGATATGTAAGGTTATCTTGGAGATCAAGCGCTACGTGGTCTACCTCACGGACAGGATTCGACAAGCAACGCCTGAGTTGCAAGACATGGAAGACATCATGAATCTTGGAAAGATGCGGCGGAAGTTCCAATTGGTAGGCAACCTCTCCTCGTTTGGCAAGAATGCAAAAAGGTCCAATGTAACGAGGAGCCAACTTGCCCTTGATACCTAATCGATGGGTACCCTTCAGAGGTGTAACCCGAAGGTAAGCCTTCTCGTCAATTTCATAGGTCACAGCCTTATGATGGCGATCATATTGGCTCTTTTGACGAGATTGGGTTGTTTTCAACTTTTCATGAATAATGCGAACTTGCTCCTCTGCATCCTGGATCATATCCGGGCCAAAGAGTTGCCTCTCTTCGGTTTCCGACTAGTTAAGAGGTGTTCGACACCTTCGTCCATAGAGAACTTCAAAAGGGGCTTTGCCCAAGCTTGATTGATAACTATTGTTATATGCGAACTCGGCAAATGGAAGACATTTCTCCCACTTCATACCGAAAGATATAACACAAGCTCGGAGCATGTCTTCAAGAATTTTATTGACTCCCTCAACTTGACCACTTGATTGCGGGTGGAAAGCAGTGCTAAAGGATAGATGAGTCCCCATAGCGGTTTGAAAACTTTCCCAAAATCAGGTAGTAAAGATACTTCCACGGTCTTAGTTATTCTCCAAAGGAACACCATGAAGAGAAACTATTCGAGAAACATACAACTCCGCTAGCTGGCTAGCAGTTATACTTCCCCGAACAAGAAGAAAATGAGCCACTTTGGAGAGACGGTCGATGACCACAAATATAGCATTATTCCCTCTCTTAGTCCTAGGAAATCCGGTAATGAAATCCATACTGACTTTATCCCATTTCCATTCAGGAATAGCTAAAGGTTGAAGGGTGCTAGCAGGCCTTTGATGTTCTTCTTTCATGCGACGACAAACGTCACAGTTAGCAACGAACTGAGCAATTTCTCTTTTCATCCTAGTCCACCAGAACCTCTGGCATAGGTCCTGATACATCTTGGTACTACCCGGATGAATTGAGAGAGGAGAATCATGAGCCTCCTTAAGGATCAGCTGTCTTAAGCGTGTGCTCTTGGGAACCACCCACCGGTTCTGGAAGAACACAACACCTTCATCATTCTTGGAGAAATCTTTAGCGTTTCCGCTAGCAATATTTCCCTTGATCCGGGATATACCCTTATCATATTTCTGGACAGCTACTATTTGATCCTGAAGATTAGGTTTCGCCACCAGGTTGGATAGAAATCCTTGAGGAACAAGGTGAAGGTTTAACTTCCGAAATTCCTCATGGAGAACTGGTTGACCTTGTTGTAACATCAGGTTGTTACAATAAGACTTACGACTTAGTGCATCAGCCATGAGATTGGCTTTCCCCCGGGTGTAAGTTATCCCTAAGTTGTAATCTGTAATCAACTCTACCCACCATCTTTGCCTGAGATTCAAATCCGGCTGGGTGAATATATATTTTAGACTTTGGTGATTAGTGTAAATTTCGCAACGATTACCCAGAAGGTAATGTTGCCAGGTTTTCAGTGCATGGACTACAGCTGCAAGCTCAAGATCATGTGTTGGATAATTATCCTCATGTGGACGCAACTATCTAGATGCATATGCAATCACATGACGATCTTGCATGAGAATGCAACCTAATCCTTGTCGTGAGGCGTCGCAATAGATAACAAAGTCCTTAGAGAAATCAGGTGGCACCAGAATGGGAGCAGAGGTCAGTCATCTTTTCAACTCCTGAAAACTGTGCTCGCATTGTGGAGTCCACTCAAACTTTTTATCTTTCTTGAGGAGTTCAGTCACAGGTTTTGCTACTTTGGAGAAATTCTCTACAAAGCAGCGACAATAGCTCGCTAAGCCAAGGAAACTCCGAACTTGCTTAACCGATTCAGGTTGAGTCCAATCAGGGACAACCTGCACACTCTCGGGATTGATAGCAATACCTTTACCAGAAATCACGTGGCCCAGATTGGTCACTTCTGGCAACCAAAATTCACACTTGGAGAATTTGGCGTACAGGCGGTGCTCTCAAAGTTTTATCAATACCAGCCTTAGATGCTCGACATGTTCTTGTTCGTTCTTCGAGTAGATGAGTATATCATCGAGGTAAACCATGACGAATTTATCTAGATACTCCATGAAGATCGAATTCATCAAGCGAGAGAAGGTGGCTAGGCATTGGTTAAATCGAAGGACATGACGGTGTACTCGTATTGGCCATAACGAGTAAGAAAAGCCGTTTTTGGAATGTCCCTGTTCCTAATTCTGATTTGATGGTATCCCAACCTCAAATCCATTTTGGAAAAGACAGAGGATCCAGCAGGTTGATCATACAAATCGTTGATCCTGGGGAGTAGATACTTGTTCTTTACGGTGACCAGATTCTCTAGCCGATAATCCACAACCATCCGATCCGAACCATCCTTCTTCTTAACGAAGAGGACGGGACAACCCCAAGGAGAAGAACTGGGACGGATGAAACCTTTCTATAAAGCCTCATTGAGTTGAATCTTAAGTTCGGCTAGTTCTAAGGGCGCCATCTTATAGGGTCTTCTGGCTATTGGGACAGTCCCTAGGATGAGCTCTATCACAAACTCAACATCTCCGACAGGAGGAATTCCTGGCAGTTCTTCTAGAAAGACATCCGGCAAGTCACGGACTACCGGAATATCTTCTAACTCTGGAAGAGGGCTAGCATTGAGGGAATAGAGTTGACGCTTGGTTGTTCGAGTGGATACATTAACTATCTCACTCAATGGATGTATAAGTTTAACATTCCTAGAATGAGTATCAATCTTGGCATAGTGGGCTTTCATCCAATCCATACCTAGAATTATATTGATGTCCGAAGACTTGAGGGCTATCAAAGATGCTAGGAAGACTAATCTATCCACCAAAATCTCATTATCATGGCTCACTCTAGAAGTTTGCCATTTTGAACCTGGAGTCTGCACTACTAAAGGAGTAGGCATATCACAAAAAGACATGTTATGCAACTGTGCATAACTTTCTGAGAAGAAGTAATGAGATGCACCGGTATCAAATAGAACAGATGCTGGATGACTATTAACAAGGAGCGTACCTAGGATATCATCAGGATCCTCAAGAGCTTCCTCGGCAGACACATAGTTCACTCGTCCACGAGAAGGAGCTGGCTTCACAAAGAAGGCTTTTCCTGGCTTTCCACGTCCAGCGGGCTTAACATTATTCTGGGGACACTCACGGGAGTAGTTTCCTGGTTCTCCACACTTATAGAAAACCACGATGGCATTGGGAGCAACATTTGCAGGCGGTCCTCCAAATGGTCTGACTGAAGGGTTGGGATGAACTGGGCGAGGCGCCTGGAAGGATGGCCTCGCATTGTATTTTGGCGGCAGAGCTGCGTTGGGCACCCAGATCCAGCGTTTATTGGAGCCCGAGCCAGATGCAGGGTTGAAGTCACGTTTGTGCTTTCTCGTGGCCTCATAATCAGTCTGTCCAGTCTCGGCATTGATAGCCTTGTTGACGAGAGCTTGGAAAGTGGTGCACTCATGCAGGCACAGATCTCGGCGGAGCTTAGGGTTAAGTCCCTTGCGGAACCTAGCCTGCTTCATGGCATCAGTAGAAACTTCCTCAGGAGCATAGCGAGCAAGGTTTCCAAACTCACGACTATAAGCATCCACTGACAGTCTGCCCCTGGGTGAAGGCACATAATTCCTCTCTCTTACGATCCATCAGCCCTTCCGGGATATGATGGGTATGAAATGCAGCACTGAACTCTGCCCAAGTTGGTGCGGGGCCTGCGGGACGCATGGCTTCAAAATTTTCCCACCGTAGATTGGCGGGACCTTCCAGAAAGTAAGTTGCGAAGGTCACCTTGTTGGCCTCAGTCACATTGGCAGCCCGAATCTTGCGATACATGCTAGTTAGCCAGTCATCTGCGTCGAGTGGGTTGACCGAATGATGATACTTGGGTGGGCACAGTCTGATGAAAGCACCAAGTGATACGCCATCATTGAGGTCATTGCGGGGAGCACGTGCTATGTTCTGCTCGATTCTTTCCAAAAGCTTGTTGGTCTCCCTCTTGTTCCTTTCGGCATCGAGCATTACTTCCGCCAAGGAAGGCGCATGTGGCAGATCCTCTTGCCTTGGCTGGCTTCCCTCGCTCTGCTCAGGGGCAGGCACGAGGTTATTCCTAGTTACCACCATCCTGGAGAAACAAACCCATAGCTTAATCATAGGGGACAACAACTCCAAGACATGAGATAAGGAATGTACTGGACAACATGGCATGCAGGGTAAACACCAATTAACATGGTAAACAACTACCATATGAACACCATGATTCATACACACCATGACATAGTTCGGTACAAGCCAAGTTGAGATACAACTACGGAAAGATGACACAACTCATCGGAGGCATTACAAGCTTCCTATACATTATCTATCTACACCTCCGGAACTCAACTCTCAACCTCATCATATCCCACAAGACACGCAGGACTGTGGCAATATGATTACTACCATACTAGAACTAACATCCACGTACTCAAGCATCGTCGTAGAATGCCTCATACAGGTTACCCCCATGACCCGGGAGCTGAACCTGAGGATCTGGAAACACTCTAGCCTGTGATCCTTGGGAACCATAAGGACACGGGTGTGGCCTTGGTCCCCTTGTCGGCGGAAACAATGGTCCTCGAAGAGGGGTGATGCCTCCAACATCAGGCCAGTCTACGTGTGTTGGCAGATGAGTCCGCGGTGGGGTCAGCATCTACAAATCTCCATAGCCTGTCTGCATGACAGGTGCCAACTGCGCCAGGGCTGTCCGAAGACGTGCACGGGTGGCATAAAGCTCCATGCAAAGGGCACGTACATCACGATCCCTATTCTCCAACATCTGAGAGGTCACCTATAGCCTAGGGTCCTCATGGGAATGATGATAGTAGACTGCACTAAGATAACCATCCTCTCCTCCCATAGAAGCAGGAACATAGCAGAATTCGGTGTTCTGAAGCAAACCATGGTGGAACCTCATGATAGTCAGCATGGTGTAAGCGGCCTCCTGAACTGCTATATCTATGGTGACACCTAATCCATAAATCCAATGAAGCGGCTCTACAGCTCCAGGGTATAAAGGATAAATCTTGACGGTACACAGATATTGACTCTGGTTGAAATCTCGATATTGTTCCTCCATTGTATACTCCGGGTACCAACGGTATCCAGCCTCCATCATGACTCTAACCAACATGGCCGTGTGACCCGGTACATCGATGCACCTGGTCAGACGGACCACCTGACGGGAAGGACGAGGGGGCATCTAAAACAGAGAATGATGCAAAGACATAAGAGACTCTAGCAGAAATTGGACAACATAACGGCTGTAATTGCTCAAAAAGGATTTTGAGACAACTGCAAAAGATTGGAAAAGCATAACCACTCGACTTTCTAGACTCGAATCTCTTCTCTATCTGTTTGTCACACCAACAGTACTTGAATACCCACATTCACTTGCAACAAGCTAGCTAGTAGTCCATGGTTAGTAACTCGGCATCCTAAGCAATGGATGAGTAGCCTAGTTCTTATCCCCGAAGAAAACATGAGAATGACTCAGCATAGAATAACTTGGGAAGAGGAGTAAAAAGAGCCTTACGTTCCCTTCCACAATCAATTCCCCTACTTTTCTATAGTGTTTCTAGACTCAACTTCGGAGCGTTTAGCTTGGTAGTCCTACAGTCAGTCAGGCGCTGATACCAACGCTATTGGGACCCCGATCCTAAGTCATAAGAATCCAGACTGTAACATATCACATCACTTTCCGGCCTCACGCACGGTAAGCTTCACGGCTGCAGCCTTACCTTAGGCGGGACCGTTTGCGTCTTTTGGCTCACGTACGTGATCATGTTGTTGGCAATCAAATGACAGAGAACCTGGGCCGACATAACTAGTCCTAGAACACAAGCAGCACATTCGTACGAAAATAGACGAACATAACCCAGCAATGCAAGTGTCTGCCTCAAGCGTGTGTAGACGAGTCATAGCAAGCTACAGGGACTCCATTACGTCGTGAGACACGAATGCCATCACTGCACATAGACAAGTCGTAGCAGGCTACAGGGACTCCATTACACCGCGAGACATTTCCCCGATGGGACAAACACAACAGCAAAGAAGGATACATGCCAGTCAATCAATGTGTCCGGAGCAGTAGCAAGCTACCATGGCTCGGTGGAAGCAAAAAGAGGCAGTTTCCCGTAAAGAGTACTACTAAAGGCACATGACTAGGTGTCGGATCCCATACATACCGTTGCACGTCACACGTACACACGACATGCCCGATATGCATAGATACAACCATGGCATCACAACATAACTATACAACAACATGACTTTTATTTAAGAGGCTCAGATGAGCCTCGCATAATATGTTCTTACAGATAGGGGTCACATGACCCGACACTCAAATCATACAAACATGTTCATACAAACCAAGCGGAAGCATAAGCTGTCTGAGTACAGACAGATGAAAGGATAAAAAGGCACATGGCCTGACTATCTACAGCCCGCCACAGGGCATAGGTCGTAGCTGGGACACCAGCTATTCGGCATCGTCAATGTCTAGAAAGAACCCACTTAATGCGTCCTGGGTCTCATCTGCAGCATTTATTAAGAAAACGTGAGTATAAACGTACTCAGCAAGTCTTTAAAACAGACCTAGTCTATTCATGCTCATGTATCAACAAGGGGGAGGTGGAGTTATGCAGCAATGCTAGCTTTGACTCATGGCTAACCTACACTACTCAATTTTAACTCCTTGTTTACATTTTAGATATCGCACACGAGTCCACTAACTCCACAGCAATACACCACCCTGGATTCACTTCCCCCTCCTAGGAGAGTGCCATCCATGGTACTCACACTTGTCTTGATATTTTTATGAGAATCCATTAGATTATCGATGAACAACATAAGTTCTCCAAGTAGTCCATATCCAAGGACGCGGCTATTCGAATAGTTTCATACCCTGCAGGGGTCTAGTTCTTCACACACGCTCTCGCCACTTATCGTTGTGTGCTCATAAAACCATGCACCTCGGCAACCTTCAAGCGGATGCCCAGCGAGGGAGTCGGCCACGAGCGTCAATCACATAAGACCTCTAGTCTAGGTTATCGCCTATTTGAGACTGAACCCGCATGGAAGTCCGGCCGAAGTTTCCGCCATGACCCGAAACGATGTGCGCAGGGTTCCCAAGACCACCATCCGGGTGACCCTTGGTACACCGTGCCACTGCCTACCGCGTCGTAACCCACCCCTAGGTTCAGTGCTACGCACGGCCTCCAACATGCAATAAACACTAGAAACCACTTGCAACTCCTAGACTAAGGACTAAGCGAATGATAGGTCGAGAGGGTCAATTAAGTGTCCCAACATGTGGTAGCAACTAGACTTGGATCACAAACATGGAACTCAGTTCCTAAGAATGGTGCCAATGAGACAACCCGCTATGTACTCCTACATAGCCTCTCATCGCTACCTTTACCAAATCGAATTCATCTTTATATCACCACATTAGAACAACATCGTCTCAGACCTGACCCAACTCTAAGCATAGAAAGCATAGCAGGCAAAGTAAGCTAAGCACGTCATGGCACTAGCATCTACCAGGTATGCTAGGTTGCAAGGTTTGACTATTTACTTGTAACGCCCCGGACACACCTGTCGGTAGTCGTTACTCCTGGCGGGATCTAGACTGGCCTCATAGATCAATACTAGTCTTTTCTGCACACTTTGTCCTCACTCATGTGCACCCGGGACCAACTTCCCGGTCGGTCACCCATCCTAGAACTACTCCAAACCAAGCACGATTAACCTGGGACTTCTGTTTGAATGAGCTCTCGAAAAAGAAGGAATTCCTTATTGATATGAGTAGTCTATCATCCCTAATAAGCCAGGCTATCATATTACTGTGACAATGTCAAGTTATGCAGCAGAATAGGATCATCTACCGTGTATGACTGACATGTGATCGACTGTCCTAATGCAATAAACAAGAGTAGGAGCGAGAGATTAGGATGTTATCAGAATGATCAAAGGGGTTGCTTGCCTTGCTGGGTAGCGGAAAGGTTCTCTCCTTTGTCGGGATACTCGGGGGTATCCTCAGAAGCAGGGCCTACCGCAATGCAGATAAGAAACGATCAACACACGCAAGTGCAACAATATAATGCATGATCATGGCATGATAGCATGCATGGATGAGCTAATGCAACTAGTGTTCAAGTTAATTTGAAATGGGTTTGAATATAGGTTCAAAATTGTTCTTCATTTTAAATTCCATTTACTAACCTATTAACAAATGGCAATGTTCACCTATTTAGATTGCCCTAACATGCATGACAACAGCACCATTGGATTCATTGGATTTTTCTGATAAATTTTCATATATAAATTATTTTCATCTGACTTACAGATTAATTTATATGATTTTTTGAACTTTTGAATAATTTCTGGAATTTATTTTAAAACCAAAATTGAATTTATTATGCCAGCCTGACGTCATGCTGACGTTAGCAGGTCAAAGGCGCCAGCCCAGGTCAAACATGGCGGTTGGGCCCCACCTTTCAATGACACAGGCATCTAATAGTTTTTTTTATTTAAACTAACTACTAATTAGCAGGGCTGGGCCTACCTGTCAATGGCATAGGGAGGGGGGGTTAATTAACCTGACAAGGGGGCCCACCTGCAGGGCTCAGGCGATAGGCTCGTCACCGGCGACCTTTGGTCGCAGCGGCGTCCGTGCTGCCGGCCACGGGAGCGGCAGCAGGAGGCACTAGGGTGAAGCCCCTGCTCACCCGCACCTAATGGAGCTAGCAGAGGGCGCGGGGAACGCCGGAGCTCACGGCTACGACGCCGGAGGCGGTGGCCGGAGCTCGGCCAAGGGAGGCCTCGGTGCTAGGGCCTGTAGGAGGGGGCGCTGGATGTTGGGGCGGCACCTATGGGCCCGCGCAAGCATGCCGGGGTGCTCAACTGAGCACGGCGGGTGCTCTGGCCGCAATGGCCATTAATGTCGGCGGCAGGGAGCCTCGGGCGCGACGGGAATGGCGGCTACGGTAGCTAGATGGCAAGGAGAAGGAGGGAAATCGACGGAGGGCTCACGGCGCAGCTGATGACAGAGCTCGCGGGCTCGGGGAGGCGCCAGGGCGACGAATCAGCGGCGGCGACGGCTTCGGATGTCGACGGGAGAGAAGAACAAAGAGGGGGAGCGAGAGGGCTTCAGTGGCAGATTGTTTGTTTTAGTGTTTTGTGACTTATGGGAGCTATACTACATGGAATTGCTTGATCTTTGGCTCTATTGTGGTTGGTTTTTCATTGCCTAACCAGTGGCTACCTTGGAATGCCTAGGAATAGCCCATGGCCTTCTTGTCTTGTGTTTTGCCTTCGTAACTTGTCGTGAGCGTAGCGTGAGAACCGTAACTCCGTTTTTACGTTCTACATATGCATTTGTATCATTTTTGCATGATGCATCCATATTTTCCATGTTCATGCATGTCTAAATAACTGAACATAAGGTTCTATCCAGATTCATTAATAACCAATCCTTTGCATGTGAAACATGACTAGTTAGGATTGCCATGCTAAAACTCTTCACATAAGCATGCATCATGTTTGGTTGTGCATTGCACCATGGTTGCTTGTTTATTCTTGCTGTTTATTTTGGGTAGATGAAAACATTGAACCTGAGTACGAAGATCCAAGCGAGTACAACTACGAGGATCCCACTACTTGTCCCTCTCAAGAACCAACAGGCAAGATGATCGTACCCGGACCCCGATACTATTTTCGCTTGCTAGTTGTCTCGCTCTTATTGCTACTTTTGCACTACCTACCACTCGAATGTCAGCCTCCTAATTGCCATGATAGCCTCTAACCCCCCACATCCTAGCAACCTTTGTTTGGCTTAGTTACCGCTGCTCAGCCCCTCTTATAGTGTTCTAGTTGCAGGTTCAGGATGTTTCCATGTGATAACATGGATGTCTGGCATATCACTATATTATCTGTTATTTAATTTAATGCACTTATACATCTGGTATTGGTGGAAGGCTTGGCCTTTTGCTAGGTGTTTTGTTCCGCTGTTACCGCCATAGTTTCTTGTTATCAATGTTATGTTTCCATACTTTGCGCTCCTAACATGCTCAGGGTTGTTATGAGAACCCCCTTGTTTATTCGGTTAAGATTAAAACTTGTCTGGCAAGACCCAAATTTGGTACTACATTTGCTAAACAACTTAATAAAATTTTCATAGGGCTTTGCAACCCCATGGATAATTAATCAACAACCCGGGCCAGTGCTCCTCATGATTGTTGGTCCAAACTAGAGCCACTTGCGGGGCCACCTCGGGGCAACTCGAGTGATTTCTATCCGGCTGTCATCCGTAGTGTTGATCCGGTCGTATCCTGAGAACGAGATACGTGGCTCTTATCAAGTTCGTCGACACGTCGGGCGGTCTTGCTGGACTTTTTTTACCTTTATCGAGTGTCTTGCGTGTGGGCTCTGACTTTCTTTGGGCTATCTCGAGGTGTTGGAATTCCTTTGGAGCTCCCTTGGATGATCACGAGATCCGTGGTCGAGGCTATTCCCGTGGAGTGTGGTTAATTTATGATGGACTAGTTGGAGCACCCCTGCAGGGTTAAAACTTTTGGAAAGCCATGCCCACGGTTATGTGGCAACTTGGATATTTGTTTAACACCCGGTTATAGTTAGCTTGAAGTAAATTCTAATAAGATACACCAACTGTGTGAGTAACCATGATCGTCTCTGTTCATGAACATGAACCGAGAGAGAACACGGTGGGGTTACGATTGACGTAAGTAAGTGTTCAGGATCTCATATAGGTCATTCTAGATACGATCGCTTATCG
Organism: Hordeum marinum; assembly: GCA_022496015.1. Taxonomy (NCBI): domain Eukaryota; kingdom Viridiplantae; phylum Streptophyta; class Magnoliopsida; order Poales; family Poaceae; genus Hordeum; species Hordeum marinum. The sequence continues at coordinate 273,734,707 of CM039675.1, forward strand.
TAGACCACAAATTTACTTTCATGTTTTGTAAGATTAGCCACCATAAATGCTTAGTGCTGCCGCAAACTAAGCACATACCCCTTACCAACCCATGAGCTTGAATAGTCTCGGTACCCGGGCGTGAGATTGCTGAGTCCTTGTGGCTCACAGATTACTACAACAATCTAGGTGCAGGTACAAATGAGGTCGTGCCAGATGAAATGATGCAACTCCAGTGGGAGTATGACGAGGAACGCGGCAGGATGTACATGACGTATCCAGATGAGTAGAGGACCGTGGTCGTTATCTTCGGGGCTGGCAAGATAGTATCATTGCATCTTGTTTTATCGTTTATTTTCGTCCGTAGCCGGACCTGCCTTCAGATTGATGTTTGAACTCTTTGTCTGGAATTGTAATTTAGCATGTGGCGAGTGTAAGCCAACTCATATACACCTCTCTTCTTTAATGTATGACGTAATTATGCTATACTTGCGAATGTCAAGATGCGCCTCTATCCCTTGTCGAGGCCCCCGTGCCTTAATATGGATAGGCGCGCATCTTGGGCGTGACAACACCGTACTGTTAAAGGGGGCCGAGGCAATACTCAGGAAAATTTCCAACTGATACTCAACTCCAAAATCCTCAACCTATGAAATCCTTCGAGTGAAGCCTTTGGAAATCTCTTACGGTTCAGTCAAGTTCTTCAGTGACAGAGATGAAGTTTTTCTGGTCTATGACGAAATTGATTTGACTGAGGAGTCAGGATTTTGCCAGTGCGAATTGCCTACAAGTGAGGAACATGATATGTCTGAAGACTTTCATAGTTCGAAATTCCGACCGTTGCCGTTCTTAGCGCCAGCTGTCGCCAATCACAACATCCACATAACGGTCATATCATCGGGGGCATTTATGTCTTATCATGTCAGGTTGCACCCTGGCTATAAATAGCCAACCCCACAACCACTAGATGGTTGGCTGCTCCAAGAGAGAACTGACACTTGTCATTTGAGAGCAACCCATCCTCCGAGGAATTTGAGAGAAAATCATCAGTGAGGAAAAACCCACAACCAAACCACCAAACCCAAAGTGATTGAGCATCATTGAAGAAATTCCTGTGTGGAACCGATGCTTGTTACCTTTGAGGACTGTGCATCCTCCAGACGGTTAGGCGTCATGGTCTAGCACATCCTGAAGTCAATTGGGGATCACAAAGTGACCTTGGTCTAGAGCATCCAGGAGTAAATTGCGGATTGCCGAGTGACCAGTTTGTGTGGGTTTTGGAAGTCTACCCTGAAGACTTACCACGAGTGTTGGGCGAGGATTGTGTGACCTTAGTTCAAGGAGAATACGATAAGGACTGTGTGTCCTGGGACTGTGTGTCCTTTGGTTTAAATACCAAGCTGCTTTGAACCAGACGTATGACTGTCATAGCAGTTGGAACTGGGTCATCAAACCATTGTCTTCATCGAGCTACCTGGTTCTATTTCCTCAACCCCTTTATTCCTCGTATAATTGTTGATGAAATTGATTGTTACTGTTTGAGGAATTTGACTGAAGACTTTCACAATTTTCTCACCTCAAATTCTTCAAGTTACCTTGTTCATCACCTTTTATCCTGTATCATGCGACCTATAATTTGCGCATGTTCATGTCATCATCATGACTATGTTGTTGCCATGTTACTCATGCACTTGAGTACTTGTTCCGTTGTTAGTTATTCATCACATTTCAAATTCCTCAAGTTGAAATTCTTCAAGTGATGAATTCGTAAAAATAGCCTATTCACCCCCCTCTAGTCGATATAACGCACTTTCATGAGGACACCACCGCCCCGACAAAGAAGGGTCAGTGGCGTAACAGGAAACACAAGGGCAAGGCCGTGTTTGCCATCGAGGATCCGGCAACCCCGACACCACCAAGAAGTGCAAGGTTGACGAACCCGGCAAGGATGTTGTCAGGTGCGTCTCCTGTCAGGCTTTGGCGGCTATCCACAAGCCAGAAGGCTCTGTCAAGCAGTATTGCAAGATCCATCGCACCAAAGGCCACGATCTCCAAGACTGTCAACAAGTCGAGAAACTTGCCAAGAAGCAAAAAGGCGAGTACGAGAGGCGAGACAAGGAGAAGGGCCAGGATGGTGCAGAGGGGTCCCGCAAGAAGCGCGGTGGCCGTGTAGGTCGCCGCGGCAAGGCCATGAAACAAAAGGACAGGCCTGCTCGTGGCTGCGACAAGGAAGAGGGGGATGATGATGAAGTTGAAGAGGACGACGAGTCAAACTAGCAAGAATTCCAGAGAGCCATGAATGCTATGTGCGTCGATGGAGGTGCCTCATTGCATTCTTCCCACTGCCAACTTAAAAAGTGGGCACGTGAGGTAATGCGGCTGAGCCAGCTATAAGCGTCTGGAAGCCTTTGAAATGGTCCAACACGCATGTAACGCCCAAGATGCGCTCCTATCCTTATTTAGGCACGGGGTCCTCGACAGGGATAGAGGCGCATCTCGCCATTTTTCAAGTGCAGTAAACATTGCATACATGTATGAAGAGATGAGTATATGAGTTGGCTTACACAAAATTATTCAAGCATCATACAGAAGACAGGATCCGTCTACGGACGAAAAAACCCTGAAGAAAAGAAGCAATGTAAAGCTGCCTTGCTATCCCAAGGATCATGACCATGGACTCTCTACTCATCGGGGTACGTGACATACATCCGACCTCGTTCTTCATCGTACTCTCACTGGAGCTGAGTCACATCTTCTGACACATACTCATCAACACCTGCACCTGCATCTAAGAATGCTATAAGAGGGGCTGAGCAACGGTAACTTAGCCAAACAAGGTTTGCTAAGAAGTGGAGGGGTTACAGGCTATCATGTCAATTTAGGAGGCTTGACATTCAAGTGGTAGGTAATGCAAATGTAACGATAAGAGCGAGACATCTAGCAAAGCAAAAATAGTGTCGGGATCCGGGTACGATCATCTTGCTTGTTGGTTCTTCAGAGGGACAAAGAGTTGGGTCCTTGTAGTTGTACTCTCCTGGATCCTTGTACTCAGGTTCAACACTCACGTCTACCCAAAGAGAAACATCACCAAATAAACAAACAACCAAGGTGCAATGCAAAAACAAGATGATGCATTATTCATTTGAAGACTTTAACATGGCAATCCTAAGCTAGTCAGGTTTCTCATGCAATAGTTAAGTTATTTAGAATTCCGTACAAAACCTCATGTTAAGTTGTTTGAACATGCATGATCATGGAAAATGTGGATGCTCCATGCAAAATTTATGCAAATGCATATATAAAACGTAGGAAACGGAGTAATGGTTCTCACGCTATGCTCACGGCAAGGTATGAAGACAAAATACAAGACAAGGAAGGCCATGGGATATTACTTGGTATTCCAAGGTAGCCACTAGTTAGGAAATGAAAAACTAACCACAATAGAGACAAAGATCATTCAAAACAATGGAGCATAGCTCCCACAACCACAACACTACACTACACACATCCTGTCCAAAACAGTAACATAGCAACTTGCACAACAATTAACTTGAGCTATAGGAAGTTTTGAACCACAAACAAAGTATGCACATAAAATACATAACATGTTTAACAAATCATCCAACTACACAAACTTGAAAGGAGCTAAGGAACACTAGCAATGAAGCTCACAAGATGACATGGTGAAGCAGATTCTAGGGACTTAGTGAAAATCACAGTTTTCTGGAACCTGAGTTATCCTGATACCAAATTGATAGCAGAAAACAATGATGCTAGAGACCACCTCATGGCATGAAAATTAATAGGATGGTAGAGTACAATATCTACTACAAAACACTAGCACTGAGCTTGAGCTAAAACACAACAGAGCACTTGGTAGCATCCACTAAACATGCAATACAAATAATTACAACATCTCAGACTTAGAAATATTTAGCATATTGAAAACAAAAACATTTTATTAGCTACTTTGGAGCAATAAACCCACTTACATACAAGCTTGTCATGTCAAAAGAAAATACCAGTGCATAATACTGCTAAAACCCTACCACTTACATGTGGACACAATTATCATAACATGCATGGATTTATTTATGCAAAATTGACAAAATGGCATGATGGAACAAAATGACATTTTGCAAAACTTGCTCAAATGCTCAAACAAGTTATACCAATGGATTCCTTGGGAAATTCTACCCCAAACTCATATATCACATATATACGTTTACATAGAAAAACCCACAACAAAACCCATTCAAAAAACAACACAAAAATCCTATTGAGTTTATAAATGGAATGTTACCTATTTAGTCTACTGCCAGAATTGGTATGTCCAAATCTGGACATATTACCAGAAATGGAATAAACCCAAATGACACAGAAATAATAAGGAGACAAATAAAATAAAACACAAAATAAATTACAGGAGGGGAGCCCACCTGGCAGTCACCAGGGCCCCCTCTCAGAATGACAAATGGGCCCCTGTGGACCACTTTCATAGACAGAGCACACACACACAACACTTACAGCTCAGTACACACACACGTACTCAACACGCAAATTAAAAAGGGGGCAAGGGGATCGAACCCCAGACATCTTGGTCTTTGCCATAGGCACACACCACAGCGCTATCGTCTCGTTGCTGGACATAAGAGGGGAACATCGCCTCGACTACTAACTGTCGAAGCTGACACTGACAAAACTTAAGAATTGTGACACTGGCGACAGAGCACGGCGGCGATGCGATTCTAGCAAGGAGATGACGCTTGGATACTACGGGCACTGGCGGGGGCTTGTAGGGTCCTAGGGGAACCCATTCCCGTGCTCAGAGGGGAAGACACCTATGCGCTACGGCGGGCTCGAGCTCGAGCTTGCCCTCACTCGGGCATGGCGGTGACAACGGTGCTACGGCAGCGGCATCTATGTGCAGAGAGCAACAAGTATGCAGGAGAGGAAAAGAGACAAACGCCGGCTCACCAGAACGCTCAGGATGCAAAGACGACGACACGAGGCGATGGTGAGGGTTAGGGCGGCCTAAAGTAGAGGGGGTCCCTCGCACTGACGATGGCGATGAGGGATCTGACACCACTGAGGAGCTCGGACCTCCCTAGCGCTGGGAACAGAATGCGGGCGACATCAGGGACCCTTCGGGCATCACGGACACCGCGGAGGGGCCACTGGTAGCGAAGGAGAATGCGGGGATGATCAGCACTCTCTCTTTGCTTCTCTGAAACCTGAAACTCCCTCTCTGAATCTTATCGTGAGGAGGTAGAGGAAGGGGGGAGATGGATATGGCAGCAGCAGGAGGGGACGCGGAACCCTAGGGAAGGGGCACGCATGCCGCAGATTTTAAAGGATGGGCCAGACGGCACTCCTTGACGTCCGTGAACACGTGGGTACGCTCTATCTCACACACATCGCTTTTTGCCTGACGGAAAGGAGGACGAACGAGTAGGTAGGCGTCTACGAGGGGGGGTTGGGCCTTGGCCAGCGAGTTGGGCTAGGAAGCCCACTCACTTCCCCCCTCTCTCTCAATAGGAAAAAAACACATTTTTTCTTTTATTTAAAAGCCAGAGAACAAGACGAAGTAGAGATTAGAGAGAGAAGTTAAAAATAAAAATAAATACATTTTTGGGCTCACAACAATGCAAGCAATTTAATAAAAATGATTTGGACATATATAGAGCAAGCAAATTATTTCACTTAAAAATTAATTAGGTACTGCTACAAAATAATTTTAAAAGGGAAAAACTCCAACCATAAGAGAGGACTAATTAGTAAATCCTAGCAGGTTATTTAGGACATGTTCAACAATTTTAAAGAGAGAAACGACCAAGAAATTTATTGACATATGGGATATTTGAATAAGAGATAAGAGGTGATGTTTTTTGAAATGGGAGCATATAGCAACACTCCAAGCACACATGCATTCACTCCCAAACACATACACTCACAACAACAACACAATCACACCACCACAACCTTGGTGCACACAAAACCAAATGATGATGAATGCTTATGATGCCATGATGCAAGAATGACATGAAGAAAAATATATGTAGCACAAAACATGGTGGAAAACATGGAAGGTCCACATGACGTACATTACAAAAATGGAAAGGGATCCACTTGGGCTGTTACAACTCTCCCACACTACGACAGGATCTCGACCCGAGATCTAAGAATGAAAGAACTCTGGAAATTCGGAATAGAGAAGATCCTCGTGTTCCCAAGTAGCTTGTTTGTCGGAATGATGAGACCACTCACCTTGAGAAACTTGATTGACTTGTTGCGAGTCATACGCTCAGTTTCATCGAGAATAGCAACGGGATGCTCACGATGGGACAGGTCTTCTTGGAGATCAATGTCTTGGAGGTCAATGGTACGCTTGAGAGTCTTGAAGCACCTCTGGAGCTAAGAGACATGGAAGACATCATGCACATTTGCAAAATTTGGAGGAAGCTCGAGTTGATAGGCAAGGTCACCTCTCTTGCCCACAATTTTGAAGGGACCCAGAAAGCGAGGAGCTAGCTTCCTTTGATTCCAAACCGCCGAGTGCCCTTCATGGGAGAAACTCTGAGATAGACTAAATCATCGTTTTGAAAGGAGACATCCCGATGTTTTGTTATCGTAATAACTCTTCTGGCGGGATTGAGCTGCTTTGAGATTCTCATGAGTGATGGACACATCTCTTCTACTTTGGTGATCATGTCATTGCCCAGAATTTGACGCTCACTGGTTTCAGACCAATTGAGCGGGGTATGACACTTCCTACCGTAGATAATATCAAATGGGGCCTTGCCTGAACTAGCCTGGAAGCTGCTGTTGTATGAAAATTTGGTGTATGGAAGGCGGTCTTCCCATTTCATGCCGAAAGAAATCACACAGGTTCTAAGCATGTCTTCGAGGATTTGATTGACTATCTCAACTTGACCACTTGTCTGCGGATGGAATGCAGTGCTGAAACGGATCTTGGTACCCATAGCAGTCTAGAAGGAGTCCTAGAACTTGGAAGTGAAGAGGCTTCCATGATCTGAGGATATGAGCTGAGGAATACCGTGCAAAGATACTATCCTTGACGAGTACAACTCTGCCAGTTGAGCTGCCAAGATAAACTCCTTGACCGAAAGGAAATGGGCAACTTTGGTCAGCTTGTCGATAACCACAAAGATGTCATCGTTGCCCTTCTTGGACTTAGGAAAACCAGTGATGAAATCCATCTCCACATGATCGAATTTCCACTTTGAAATAGGCAAAGGATGAAGGAGACGTGCTGGACGTTGATGTTCCGCCTTCACTCTGCGACAAACATCACACTCATTTACAAACTGAGCAATTGCACGCTTAATGCGAGTCCACCAGAAGGTTTACTTGAGGTCCTAATACATCTTGGAACTGCCTGGATGAATGGATAGGAGAGAATTGTGTGCTTCGTCCATGATAACCTTCCTAAGATCACCTTTTGGAACCACCAGACGGTCCTCAAAGAACAAGGTACCTTGTCATCAACTCGAAAGCACTTATACTTCGAAATGCACTTGGCCACACCTTTCTTCACTTTCTTCACCATAGCATCAAGAAGTTGAGCTTGGTGAACCTGATCTTCCAGAGTCAGAGAGACTTGAAGATTTGCAAGAAATCCTTGCAGAATCATTTGGAGATTGAGCTTGCGGAAGGCTTTGCAAAGCTCGGGTTGAAGAGGCTTCAGGATAAGACTGTTGCAGTACGCCTTTCAGCCAAGCGCATCTGCAATTACATTTGCTTTACCAGGTGTATACTCAATGATTGGATTGAAGTCCTCAATCATTTCCACCCAATGAGATAGCCGAAGATTGAGATTGGGTTGAGTGAAAATGTACTTAAATCTCTTGTGATTGGTGTACACCTCAACTGGTCTACCCAACAACAAATGTCTCCAAGTCATCAGAGCATGCACAATTCCCGCCAACTCAAGATCATCAGTGGGGTAGTTCTTCTGACTAGGCTTTAGATGTCGCAAGGTATAAGCAACAATCTTCTTATCTTGCATGAGAACACCACCTAGACCTTGGAGGGAAGCATCACAGACCACTTGGAAAGGCTTTGATTGCTCGGGAGGAACAAGAACTAGAGCTGAAGTCAGTTTCTTCTTGAGCGTATTGAATGCCACATCACACTCAGGAGACCAAGCATACTTGACATTCTTCTGGAGGAGGTTGGATAGAGGCTTAGAAATTTGAGAGAAGTTCTGCACAAATCTTCTGTAGTAACTTGCAAGCTCGAGGAAGTTATGAAGATGCTTGACATTCTGAGGAGGCTCCCACTTCAAGATTGCCTCAACTTTCTCAGGGTGCACTTTAATGCCCTCGGTAGAGATCACATGCCCAAGGTACACCACTTCATTGAGCCAAAACTCACACTTGGAAAACTTAGCATAGAATCGATGCTATCTTAGCTTGTCAAGCTCAAGCCAGAGATGCTCTCCATGTTCTTCATCAGTCTCTGAGAACACAAGAATATCATCCAAATACTCCAAGACGAACTCATTCTTGAAAGGAGAGAATATGAAGTCCATCATTCTGGAGAAGGTTGGAGGACCATTGGCGAGACCAAAGGACATGACGGTGTACTCATAAGATCCAAAACTTGTCCTGAAAGCAGTCTTTGGAATATCTTCTTCATGGATATGAATCTGATGATAGCCCATACGAAGATCAAACTTTGAGAAAACCTTGGCACCTTTCAGTTGTTCAAACAACTCATTGATGTTGGGAAGTGGGTACTTATTTCTGATGTACAAACAAAACACCACAACCCCATGGAGAAGAACTTGGTCTGATCAGACCCAAACGTTCTTGTTCATCTAGCTGCTTCTTCAACTCTTTCAACTCTTTGGGGCCAAGCTTATAAGGACGCTTGCACACCGGTTCAGTTCCAGGTTCAAGATCAATCACAAACTCGACTGGCCGGTGTGGAGGTATTCCTGGCAATTCTTCGGGAAAGACATCTTCGTACTCGAAGAACAAAGGAATCTGAGAAATGACCGAGATTTCACCCTTCTCATTAAGAGCAGAGAGACGAATCATGTCATCGCGAGCTGCGAAAATGATCACGTCTTCTCAAGGATGAGTCAATTTGACTTCTTTGGCTTGACAATTAACATACACCTTGTTCGTAGCCAGAAAATCCATGCCAAGAATGAGATCGATATCGGAATTACTGAGAACAATTGGAGAGGCCAGAAAAGAATAATTGCCCATCTTGATAGAAACATCCGAAACCATCTTGTTAGCACTCAAGAGAGTGTTGGGTGAAACAACACGCAAAGCCTTGCTTAGATATTCAGAATCAAAGTCATGCTTGGCGAAGAATGCTTTTTACATGAATGAATGCGATGCACCAGTATCAAACAAAACTTTTGCAAGAAAATAATTGACGAAGAGATTACCCATGATCACTTGAGAAGAATCCTCTGCCTCGGCTGCGTTCACCATGTTCACTCTTGCTAACTTGGGATTATGCTTCACCATAGCATTTCCTGGAGGTCTGACTGGAGGAGGAGGCAGAAGACACCGTTGGTTGCACTTGTTTGAGTAGTGACCCTTCTAACCACACTTGTGACAAGCAACCTCTGAGAGCGTACGGAAGTTTCCTGGAGGAGGAACATTAGCTGACTTGGGTGCCTGGGACCTCTGCTGATAACCTGGGTTAGGTAGGTGGGAAGAACCACAACCACCGAATTGCTTCTGCTGCTGAGGGGAACAAAACGAAGTAGGAGGAGGAACCCAATACTTCTGCTGCTTAGGGACCATCTGAGAGCTGGAAGAAGAAGAGTGGGATTCCCTGGAATGCTTCCTTGAGTTCTCCAACTTGAGCTGAGTTGCCTCGACCTTCAAAGCCATGTTGTAGAACTGATCAAACTCACGAGGCTCTTGGAGGACTAGAACCGATACAAGCTCATCCTTTAGACCACCTCTGAACTGATAAATCATGGAGTTGTCGTCAGGAACATCTTGTTTAGCATAGTGGGCCAGATTCTGGAACTCGGCGTTGTACTGATAGACAGACTTGCTTCCCTGCTTCAGGTGCTTGAACTTCTCATGCATCTCCTCGACAAAGCTCGTCAGAATGTAATGGGCCCCGAAGTCATGAAAGAAATCATCCTAGTTGATAACACGATCACCCCTGGAGTTCTTGAATTGCTTCCACAAATCTTCTACCTGACCCTTGAGCTAAAACGTCATGAACTTGACATAGTCATCTGATTTGACATTGCAGCACTGGAAATGCTTACTCGTGTCGTGGAGCCAATCATCTGCATCAAAAGGCTGCTCATAGCAGGTGAAAGACTTGGGCTGGTTGGCAAGGAACTGGTTGAGTGTCGCGAACTGAGACTGATTCTGGAAATTCCCTTGATAACCTTGCTGACCTGGATCTCTCTCTTGCAACAGCCTGAGCAACATCTGAGAATTCGCATTGGTCGCGGCCATGACAGCTTGCCAAGCTTCTGGAGGAGGATGCGGAGGGGGTGGTGGAGGGTTAGACTTCTCCCCATCACGACCCGAATTCCCGCGAGTTGGTGGAGCTATCCTGGAGATGGACAAGAACATCAGCACATCATTGAAAAAGATTATTGCAATAAGCTGAACCAAATGACTTGAAAGAAAATTGAACGGAAGAACATTAATAGCCTTCCTAATGAAATATTAGTAAGAACGTCTTCTTCGGGTTTGCGATAACATCATGAGATATTAGAATCCACTTGAATATACACAACAAAGTATTGAGCTAAGATATGCTCGGAACGAATGTATAGACCTCATACATCTGAAGAAAGATGATCCTAGGTAACTACTTGTATTCCCACCTAAGAACTTCCGGAATCTTTGGTTATGCAATCGGGTGTTGGGGATATAGGGAGGCAAAATATCTCACACAACTAACAAGCCCTACAATCCAACTGTATCCATCCATCAACACATAACCAGAGGCTTCGGAACTCCATCTATCTCAGATCCTCAAAAACACAACGATACCAAACATGGCAGTACCTCGAACGCCTCCCTAGTATTTGGTGACTCTGACCTTATCTCGCCACGATAAGTATTGAAGCAATTTCGAACATCCTCCGTCCTGAGATACTAAGAAAACTGAATGATAATGATGTGCCAAGAATTCCCTGGAGCTCAACTCCCCAGAAGAAATCAAGTCAGATAGGAGGCACCAAGACAGAACTCCATCACATCGGCATCATGTAGTTTCCAAAATACCGGTGTGATCCTAAAAAAATTTTGAGCGAGAAGAGGAGTGGAATCAAAATTCCTAAGTCGAATACCTCACAAGAGTATAGAAGATGAGTAAAAGAAACCTACTCTCCGATATAACTAGACTAAAAATAGTTTTACTAGACTCGACTCGGCCAAGTTCGATCAAGCAAAGGGCTCCTATGGTCGTATGGCTCTGAATACCAACTTGTAACGCCCAAGATGCACTCCTATCCTTATTTTGGCATGGGGGCCTCGATAGGGATAAAGGCACATCTCGTCGTTTCGCAAGTGCAATAAACATTGCATACATGTATGAAGAGATGAGTATATGAGTTGGCTTACACAAAATTATTCAAGCATCATACAGAAGACAGGGTCCGTCTACGGACGAAAAACTCCCGAAGAAAAGAAGCAATGTAAAGTTACCTTGCTATCCCAAGGATCGCGACCATGGCCTCTCTACTCATCGGGGTACGTGACATACATCGGGCCTTGTTCTTCATCGTACTCTCATTGGAGCTGAGTCACATCTTCTGACACATACTCATCAACACCTGCACCTGCATCTAAGAATGCTATAAGAGGAGCTGAGTAGCGGTAACTTAGCCAAACAAGGTTTGCTAGGAAGTGGAGGGGTTAGAGGCTATCATGGCAATCTAGGAGGCTTGACATTCAAGTGGTAGGTAACGTAAATGTAACGATAAGAGCGAGACATCTAGCAAATAAAAAATAGTGTCGGGATCCGGGTACGATCATCTTGCCTGTTGGTTCTTCAGAGGGACAAAGAGCTGGGTCCTCATAGTTGTACTCTCCTGGATCCTCGTACTCAGGTTCAACACTCGCGTCTATCCAAAGAGAAACAACACCAAATAAACAAACAACCAAGGTGCAATGCACAAACAAGATGATGCATGATTCATTTTGAAGTCTTTAACATGGCAATCCTAAGCTAGTCAGGTTTCTCATGCAATAGTTAAGTTATTTAGGATTCTAGACAGAACCTCATGTTAACATGTTTGAACATGCATGATCATGGAAAATGTGGATGCTTCATGCAAAATCGATGCAAATGGATATCTAAAACGTAGGAAACGGAGTAACGGTTCTCACGCTATGCTCACGCCAAGGTACAAAGACAAAATAGAAGACAAGGAAGTCCATGGGCTATTCCTTGGTATTCCAGGGTAGGAACTGGTTAGGAAATGAAAAACTAACCACAATAGAGCCAAAGATCAATCAAAACAATGTAGCATAGCTTCCACAGCCTCAACACAACACTACACACATCTTTTCCAAAACAGTAACATTGCAACTCGCACAACAAATAACTAGAGCTACAGGAGGTTTCCAACCACAAATAAAGTATGTACAGAGACTACATAACATGATTAACAAATCGTCCAACTACACAAACTTGAAAGGAGCTAAGGAACACTAGCAATGATGTTGGAAATATGCCCTAGAGGCAATAATAAATTAGTTATTATCATATTTCCTTCTTCATGATAATCGTTTATTATCCATGCTATAATTGTGTTGATCGGAAACTCAGATACATGTGTGGATACATAGACAACACCATGTCCCTAGTATGCCTCTAATGACTAGCTCGTTGATCAAACATGGTTAAGGTTTCCTAGCCATGGACATGATATGTCATTTGATAACGGGATCACATCATTAGGAGAATGGTGTGATGGACAAGACCCAAACTACAAACGTAGCATATGATCGTGTCAGTTTATTGCTACTGTTATCTACGTGTCAAGTATATGTTCCTATGACCATGAGATCATGCAACTCACTGACACCGGAGGAGTACCTTGTGTGTATCAAATGTTGCAACGAAACTGGGTGACTATAAAGGTACTCTACAGGTATCTGTGAGGGTGTCCATTGGGTTGGCATGGATCAAGACTGGGATTTGTTACTCCGTGTGACGGAGAGGTATCTCAGGGCCCACTCGGTAATACAACATCACAACAAGACTTGCAAGAAATGTGACTAAGTGTTAGTCACAGGATCTTGTATTACGGAACGAGTAAAGAGACTTGCCAGTAACGAGGTAGAACTAGGTATGGTGATATCGACGATCGAATCTCGGGCAACTAACATACCGAAGAACAAAGGGAACATCGTACGGGGTTAACTGAATCTTTGACATAGAGGTTCGACCGATAAAGATCTTCGTAGAATATGTAGGAACCAATATGGACATCCAAGTCCCGCTATTGGTTATTAACTTTAGAGGTGTCTCGGTCATGTCTACATAGTTCTCGAACCCGCAGGGTCTGCGCACTTCAGGTTTGGTGACGTTTTCGATAGTATAGAGTTATGTATGGTGGTGACCGAAGGTTGTTCGGAGTCCCGAATGAGATCCCGGACGTCACGAGGAGCTCTGTAATGGTCCGGAGGTAAATATTGATATATAGGAAGTCCTATTTTGGTCGCCAGAAAAGTTTCAGGCTCATCGGTAGTGTACCGAGAGTGCCGGTAGTGTACCGGGAGACCATCGAGAGGGGTATTTCGACCCAAGAGGCTACATGGTCTGTGGGAGGATGAATACCAGCCCTTAGTGGGCTAGAGGAAGTCCCACAAAGGGCCCATGCGGCTGGGAAGAAAAGGCCTAAAAGGAAAAAGGTGGAAAAAGGCAAAAGAGCTAAATTAGGAGGAGTCCTAATCCTACTAGGAGTGGAGGAGGAGGACTCCTCCCTCCTGGTTCGGCTGACCCAAGGGCTGGCTCCCTGGGAGTCAAGCCTCCTCCTCGTCTCCTCCTATATATACTAGAGGGTTTTAGGGTTTTGGCACAAGTTTTTTCAGCCACGTGCTACCCGTTCCTCTTGTGCATAGTTTCTCCTCTAGAGCGGTTTTCTGTAGTGCTTAGGCGAAGCCCTGCCGGAATGGCTCCACCATCATCGCCGCAGCACCATCATGCTACTGGAGAACTCGTCTACCTCTCTGCTCCCTCTTGCTATATCAAGAAGGCGAAGATCATGATCGAGCTGTACGTGTGTTGAATGCGAAGGCGCCGTCCGTTCGGTGCTAGATCGGAAGGACCATGATCAAGATTGCGAGACGGATCGTGATGAGATCGCAGGATGGATCGTGATGAGTTCGCGGGACGGGTCGTGATTGGATCGCGGGACGGATCGTGATGAGATCGCAGGACGCTCGGCCATTTGGATCGCGTAGACGTTCGACTACACCAACCGCGTTTCTTAACGCTTCCCGCTTAGCGATCTACAAGGGTATTTAGATCCACTCTCCCTCTCGTAGATGCTCATCACCATGGATAGATCTTGCATGTGCGTAGGAAATTTTTTGTTTCCCATGCAACGTTCCCCAACAGTGGCATCGTGATCTAGGTCTATGTGTAGATGAGATCTCAAGTAGAACACAAAGAGTTTGTGGGCGTTGATGCTTAGATTGCTTCCTCCCTTGGTCGCGTTTTGGTTCAGCGGTATTGTGGGATGAAGCAGCCCGGACCAACCTTACTCGTATGCTTACGAGAGACCAGTTCCATCGACTGACATGTAACTTCGTTGCACAAAGATGGCTGGCGGGTGTTTGTTTCTCCTACTTTATTTGGACCGGATTCGACTAAGGCAGTCCTTGAGAAGGTTGAAAAGCAACTTATGTATCACCGTTGTGGTTTATGCTTAGGTGAGAATTGTTCTTGCAAGATACCCGTAGCAGCCACATAAAACACGCAACAACAATTAGAGGACATCTAACTTTATTTTGCACGGTATGTTGTGATGTGATATGGCCAATTACATGATGAGATATATGTGATGTATGAGATGATCATGTGTTGTATAGAATATCACGACTTGCATGTCGGTGAGTACGGCAACCGGCAAGAGCCATAGGGTTATCTTCAATTACTGTATGACCTGTGTGTCAATCATTAAGCGCTATGTAATGCTTTACTTTATCGCTAAACGATAGCAATAGTAGTACAAGCATGGTGGGCGCAACAACCACGATGGCAACACTTTGATGGAGATCAAGATGATGAAGATCATGGTGTCATGCCGGTGACGATGGAGATCATGCCGGTGCTTTCAAGATGGAGATCAAAAGCACAAGTTAATGGCCATATCACGTCACTTATGATTTGCATGTGATGTTAATCCTTTTATGCACCTTGTTTTGCTTAGGACGACAGTAGCATTATAAGGTGATCCCTCACTTAAATTTCAAGATAAATTGTGTTCTCCCTGAGTGTGCACCGTTGCGGAAGTTCGTCGTGTCGAGACACCACGTGATGATCGGGTGTGATAGACTCTACATTCACATACAACGGGTGCAAGCCAGTGTTGCACATGCGGAACACTCGGGTTAAACTTGACGAGCCTAGCATGTACAGACATGGCCTCGCAACACAAGAGACCGAAAGGTCGAACATGAGTCATATAGCAAATAGGATCAACATGATGATGTTCACCATTGAAACCACCTCAACTCACGTGACGATCGGACTTGAGTTGGTGAATTTGGATCATGTATCACTCGAATGACCGGACGGATGTCAATTTGTGTGGGAGTTCTTAAGTAATATGATTAATTGAACTCATTATCATGAACATAGTCAGTAGTGTCTTTGCAAATTATGTTGTAGATTACTAGCTCACGCTATAGCTCCCTTGAATTTTTTATATGTTCCTAGAGAAATAGAGTTGAAAGATGATGGTAGCAATATTGCGGACTAGGTCCGTGATCTAAGGATTGTCCTCATTACTGCATAGACGGCTTATGTCCTTAATGCACCGCTCAGTGCACCAACCCCTCTTGCATCATCTGTAGATGTTGTGAACATCTGACAGGCATGTTCTGATGACTACTTGATAGTTTAGTGCGTCATGAATTACGGCTTAGAATTGAGGCTCCGAAACGTTTTGAACATCACGGAACATATGAGATGTTCTAAGAGCTAAAATTAGGATCTCAGGCTCGTGCCCGTGTTGCGAGATATGAGATGTCCAACAAGATTCTTTGCCTGCAAGATGAAGGACAATAGTTCAATCGTTGAGCATGTGCTCAGATTGTCTGGGTGCTACAATCGCTTGAATCGAGTGGGAGTTGATCTTCCAGATAAGATAGTGATTGATATAGTTCTCCAAGTCACTATCACTGACCTACTAGAACTTGGTGATGAACTATAAAACGCTAGGGATAGAAATAATGATCCCTGAGCTGTTTGCTATGTTTGATACCGTGAAGGTAGAAATCAAGAAGGAGCGTCAAGTGTTGATGGTTAGTCAAACCACTAGTTTCAAGAAGGGCAGGAGCAAGGAGGGAAATTTCATGGATAGCAAGTCAGTTACTGCTCCAGTGAAATAACCCAAAGTTGAACCTAAACCCGAGACTAAGTGCTTCGATTATGAGGAGAGCGGTCGTTGAAGCGGAACAACCCTAGATACTTGGTAGATAAGAAGGCTGGCAACGTCGACAGAAGCATATTTGATATACGTGTTATTGATGTGTACCTTGCTAGTACTGCTAGTAGCACCTGGGTATTGGATACCTGTTTGGTTGCTAAATGTTAGTAACTCGAAATAAAATCTACGGAATAAACGGAGAACTTGCTAAGGGTGAGGTGACGATGTGTGTTGGAAATGTTTCCAAGGTTGATGTGATCGACATCGCACGCTCTCTCTACCTTCAGGATTAGTGACGAACCTAAATAAATGTTATTTGGTGCTTTGCGTTGAGCATGAATGTGATTAGATCGTGTTTATTGCAACACGGTTATTATTTTAAGTTAGAGAATAATTGTTATTCTGTTTACATGAATAAGACCTTTAATGGTCATGCACCTAGTGAGAATGGTTTGTTGAATCTTGATCATAGTAATACACATGTTCATAACATTGATGCCAAAAGATACAAATTTAATAATGATAGTACCACATACTTGTGGCACTGCCGCTAAATGTCATATTGGTATAAAGTGCATGAAGAAACTCCATGTTGATGGATCTTTGGACTCATTCGATTTTGACTCAGTTGAGACATGCGAACCATGCCTCTTGGGCAAGATGACGAAGGACCCCGTTTTACCGATTGATGGAGCGGGCAAGTGATTTATTGGAAACGATGCATGTTGATGTTTGGAATCCAATGAGTCTTATAGCATGTGGTGGATATCATTATTTTCTTACCTTCATTGATGATTTGAGTAGATATAGTGTATGTTTACTTAATGAAACACAAGTCTAAATCGTTTGAAAAGTTCAAGCAAATTCAGAGTAAAGTTTAAGATCATCATGACAAGAAGATAAAAATGTCTGCAATATGATCGTGGAGGTGAATATCTGAGTTACGAGTTTGGCATACAACTTTAGAAAATGTGAAAGTTGTTTCACAACTCACGCCACCTGGAACACCATAGTGTGATGGTGTGTTCGAACTCGCGCTCTATTGGAAATTGTGCTTGCTATGATGTCTCTTATCGTTTTGCTACTATAATTTTGGGGTTATGCATTAGAGAAAACTACATTCACTTTAGATAGGGCACCATCTAAATCCGTTGAGATGACATCGTGTGAATTATGGTTTGATAGAAACCTAAGCTGTCATTTCTTAATGTTTGGGACTGCGACGCTTGTGTGGAAAGTGTTTTCACCTAATCAGCTCGAACCCAAAGCAGACAAATGCATCTTCATAGAATACCCTAAGAACAGTTGGGTAAACCTTCTATCTCAGATCCAAGCATAAAGTGATTGTTGCTAAAACTGGGTCCTTTCTTGAGAAAAAGTTTCTCTCGAAAGAATTGAGTGGGAGGAACATAGAACTTGATGAGGTTGTTGAACCTTTGTTTCAACCAGAGAGTAGCGCAGCGCAGGAAGATGTTTCCGTGAAGCCTACATTAGTTGAAGAGGAAGTTAATTATGATGATCATGAAGCTTCGGATCAAGTTACTATCGAACCTCGTAGGTCGACAAGGACGTGTACTGCTCCTGAGTGGTACAACAACCCTATCTTAGAGGTCATGTTATTGGACAACGATGAACCTACGAGCTATGGAGAAGCGATGATGGGACCGGATTCTGACAAATGGTTAGAGGCCATGAAATCCAAGAAAGGATCCATGTATGAAAACCAAGTATAGACTTTGGTAGACTTGCTCGTTGGACGACGGGTTGTCGAGTACAAATGGACCTTTAAGATGAAGACAGACACTGACGCTAAATGTCACCATTTATAAAGCTCGACTTGTCGCAAAGAAGTTTCTGGCAAGTTCAAGGAGTTGACTACGATGAGACTTTCTCACTCGTAGCGATGCTAAAGTCTGTTGGAATTATGTTAGCAGTTGCTGCATTTTTCAATTATGAAATCTGGCAGATGGATGTCAAAACATCGTTTCCTTAACGGTTTACTAAAGGAAAGGTTGTATGTGACACAACCAGAAGGTTTTGTTAGTCCTAAGGATGCTTAAAGGTGTGCAAGCTTCAATGATCCTTCTATGGACTTAAGCAAGCATCTCGAAGTTGGAATATACACTTTTATGAGGTGACCAAAGTTTTTGAGTCTATACAAAGTTTATGAGAAACTTGTATTTACAATAAAATGAGTGGGAGCACTATAGAGTTTCTGATAAGCATATGTGGTTGACATATTGTTGATCGAAAATGGTGTAGAATTTCTGGAAAGCATGAAGGGTTGTTTGAAAAGGGTTTTTCAAAGGAAGACCTGGATAAATCTACCTAATTGTTGAGCATCAAGATCTATTAGAGATAGATCAAGATGTTTGATGAGACTTTCAATGAGTACATACCTTGAAAAGATTTTAAAAGAGTTCAAAATGGATCAGTCAGAGAAAGAGTTCTCGCCTGATTTGTAAGGTGTGAAGTTGAGTGAGACTCAAAGCTCGACCACGGAAGAAGAAAGAGATAGGACGAATGTCGTCCCCTATGCCTTCGCCATAGGCTCTGTATAGTATGCCATGCTGTGTACCGCATCTGTGTGTGCCTTGCCATGAGTCCATAAAGGGGTACAAGAGTAATCCAGGAGTGGATCACTAGACAGCGGTTAATATTATCCTAAGTTTCTAAAAGACTAAGGAAATATTTCTCGATTATGGAGGTGATAAAGGGTTCGTCGTAAAGAGTTACGTCGATGCAAACTTTAACACTAATCCGGATGACTCTGAGTAGCAATCCGGATACGTATAGTGGAGCAACCATTTGGAATAGCTCCAAGTGGAGTGTGGTAGTAGTATTTACAGTTTGACATAGAGATTTGCAAAGTACACATGTATCAGAATGTCGCAGACCCGTTGACTATGAGACCTCTCTCACATGCAAAGCATGATCGAGCCCTAGAACTCATTGGGTGTTAGATTCATAACAATGCGAATCACATGGTGATGTGGACTAGATTATTGACTCTAGTGCAAGTGGGAGACTATTGGAAATATGCCCTAAAGGCAAAAATAAATTAGTTATTATCATATTTTCTTGTTCATGATAATCGTTTATTATCCATGCTATAATTGTGTTTATCGAAAACTCAGATACATGTGTGGATACATAGACAACACCATGTCCCTAGTATGCCTCTAATAGACTAGCTCATTAATCAAAGATGGTTAAGGTTTCCTAGCCATGGACATGAGATGTCATTTGATAACGGGATCACATCATTAGGAAAATGGTGTGATGGACAAGACCCAAACTACAAACGTAGCATATGATTGTGTCAGTTTATTGCTACTGTTTTCTGCATGTCAAGTATATGTTCCTATGACCATGAGATCATGCAACTCACTAACACCGGAGGAGTACCTTGTGTGTATCAAACGTCGCAACGTAACTGGGTGACTATAAAGGTACTCTACACGTATCTCCGAGGGTGGCCGTTGGCTTGGCATGGATCAAGACCGGGATTTGTTACTCCGTGTGTTGGAGAGGTATCTCAGGGCCCACTCGGTAGTACAACATCACAACAGGACTTGCAACCAATGTGACTAAGTGTTAGTCACAGGATGTTGTATTACGGAACAAGTAAAAAGACTTTCCAGTAACGAGGTTGAACTAGGTATGGAGATACCGACGATCGAATCTCGGACAAGTAACATACCGAAGAACAAAGGGAACATCAGACGGGATTAACTGAATCTTTGACATAGAGGATCGACCGATAAAGATCTTCGTAGAATATGTAGGAACGAATATGGACATCCAGGTCCCACTATTGGTTATTGCTGGAGAGGTGTCTCGGTCATGTCTACATAGTTCTCGAACCCGCAGGGTCTGCACACTTAAGGTTTGGTGACGTTTTCGGTAGTATATAGTTATGTATGGTGGTGACCGAAGGTTGTTTGGAGTCCCAGATGAGATCTCGGACGTCACGAGGAGCTCCGGAATGGTCCGTAGGTAAATATTGATATATAGGAAGTCCTATTTTGGTTGCCGGAAAAGTTTCGGGCTCATCGATAGTGTACCGGGAGTGCTGGTAGTGTACCGGGAGACCATCGGGAGGGGTATTTCGACACAAGAGGCTACATGGGCTGTGGGAGGATGAATACCAGACCTTAGTGGGCTGGAGGAAGTCCCACAAAGGGCCCATGCGACTGGGAAGAAAAATCCTAAAAGGAAAAAGGTGGAAAAAGGCAAAAGAGCTAAATTAGGAAGGAGTCCTAATCCTACTAGGAGTGGAGGAGGAGGACTCCTCCCTCCTGGTTCGGCCGACCCAAGGGCTGGATCCTTGGGAGCCAAGCCTCCTCCTCCTATCCTCCTATATATACTAGAGGGTTTTATGGTTTTGGCACTAGTTTTTTCAGCCATGTCCTACCCGTTCCTCTAGTGCATAGTTTCTCCTCTAGATCGGTTTTCTGAAGTGCTTAGGCGAAGCCCTGCCAGAATGGTTCCACCATCATCACCGCAGCACCGTCACGCTGCCGGATAACTCTTCTACCTCTCCGCTCCCTCTTGCTGGATGAAGAAGGCAGAGATCGTCGTCGAGCTATACGTGTGCTAAACGCGGAGGCGCCGTCCGTTCGGCGCTAGATCGGAAGGACCGTGATCAAGATTGCGAGACAGATTGTGATGAGATCGCGGGACAGATCGTGATGAGTACGCGGGACGTATCATGATGAGATCGCAGGACGCTCGAGTATTTAGAACGCGAAGACGTTCGACTACACCAACCGCGTTTCTTAACGCTTCCCGCTTAGCGATCTACAAGGGTATGTAGATCCACTCTTCCTCTTGTAGATGCTCATCACCATGGATAGATCTTGCGTGTGCGTAGGAAATTTTTTGTTTCCAATGCAACGTTCCCCAACAAATGAAGCTCACAAGATGACATGGTGATGCAGATTCTAGGGACTTAGTGAAAATCACAGTTTTCTGGAATCTGAGTTATCCTGATAGCAAATTGACAACAGAAAACAATGATTCTAGATACCACCTCATGGCATGAAAATTAACAGGATGGTAGAGGACAATATCTACTAGAAAACACTAGCACTGAGCTTGATCTAAAACACAACAGAACACTTGGTATCATCCACTAAACATGGGATAAAAATAATTACAGCATCTCAGACTTAGAAACATTTAGCATGTTGAAAACAACAACATTTTATTAGCTACTTTTGAGCAAGAAACCCACTTACATACAAGCTTGTCATGTCAAAAGAAACTACCAGGGCATAATACTCCTAAAACCCTACCACTTACATGTGGACACAATTATCATAGCATGCATGGATTTATTTATACAAAATTGACAAAATGGCATGATGGAACAAAATGACATTTTGCAAAACTTTCTCAAATGCTCAAACAAGTTATACCAATATAATCCTTGGGAAATTCTACCCCAAACTCATATATCACATATATATGTTTGCATATAAAAATCTACACCAAAACCCATTCGAGAAACAACACAAAAATCCTATTGAGTTTATAAGTGGAATGTTACCTATTTAGTCTACTGCCAGAATTGGTATGTCCAAATCTGGACATATTACCAGAAATGGAATAAACCCAAATGACACAGAAATAATAAGCAGACAAATAAAATAAAACACAAAATAAATTAAAGGAGGGGGAGCCCACCTAGCAGTCACCAGGGCCCCCCTGTGAGAATGACAAATGGGCCCCTGTGGCCCACTGCCATAGACAGAGCACACACACACACACACAACCCTTACAAATTAGTACACACACACGCACTGCACACAAAAATTAATAAGGGGGCAAGGGGGATCGAACCCCAGACCTCTCGGTCTTTGCCACAGGCTCGCACCACTGCGCTATCATCTCGTTGCTGGACATAAGAGGGGAACAACACCTCTACTACTAACTGTCGAAGCTGACACTGACGAAACTGAAGAATTGTGACATTGGCGACAGAGCCCGGCGGTGATGCGATTCCGGCAAGGTGACGACGCTCGGCTACAGCAGGCACTGGCGGGGCTTGCGGGGTCCTAGGGGAACCCATTCCCGCGCTCAATGGGGAAGACACCTATGCACTACATCGGGCTCGAGCTCGAGCTTGCGCTCGCTCGGGCATGGCGGCGATGGCGGTCCTATGGCAGCGACATCTACGCGTAGAGAGTAAAAAGGACGCAGGAGAGGAAAATAGATGAACGCTGGCTCACCCAGAACACTCGAGATGCAAAGAAGACGATGCGAAGCGATGGAGAGGGTCGGGGCGGCCTAAAGCAGCAGGGCTCCTTTGCACCGATGATGGCGATGAAGGAGCCGATGCAACTGAGGAGCTCGGACCTCCCTAGCACCAGGAACGGAACGCAGGCGACATCAGGGACCCTTCGGGCATCCCGGACACCACGAAGGGGCGACCGGCGGCGAAGGAGTAGGCGGGGACGATCGATGATCTCTCTCTGCTTCTCTGAAACCTAAAACTCCCTCTCTGAATCTTACCGCGGGGAGGGAGAGGAAGGAGGGGAGAGGGAGATGGCGGCGGCTGAGGGGACGCAGAATGCTAGGGAAGGGGCCCGCACGCCGCGACTTTTAAAGGAGGGGCCAGACGATGCTCCACGACGTCCGTGAACACACGGTGACTCTCTCTCTCTCACATTGCTCTCTGCCTGACGGAAAGGAGGAAGACGGAGCAAGTAGGCGTTTGCGAGGGGGGCTTGGCCTTGGCCAGTGAGTTGGGCCAGGAAGCCCACTCGTTTCCCCACTCTCTCTCTCAACAGGAAAGAAAACATAGTTTTTGTTTTATTTAAAAGCCAGAGAACAAGACTAAGCAGAGATTAGAGAGAGAAGTTAAAAATAAAAGTAAATACATTTTTGGGCTCACAACAATACAAGAAATTTAATAAAAATGATTTGGACATATATAGAGCAAGCAAATTAATTCGCTTAAAAATTAATTAGGTAATGTTGCAAAATAGTTTTAAACGGGAAAAACTCCAACCATGAGAGAGGACTAATTAGTAAATCCTAGCATATTATTTATGAGATGTTCAACAATTTTAAATAAGAGAGAAGAGGTGACGGTTTTTGAATGGGAGAGTATAGCAACACTCCAAGCACACATGCATTCACTCCCAAACACATACCCTCACAACAACACCACAATCAGACGACCACAACCTTGGTGCACACAAAACCAAATGATGATGAATGATTATGATGCCATGATGCAAGAATGACATGAAGCAAAATATATTTAGCAAAAAACACAGTGGCAAACATGGAAGGTCCACATGTCATACCTTACAAAAATGGCAAGGGGTGCACTTGGGCTGTTACAACGCCTATAATTTTCGACATTGAGGATCACCCCGATCGTGTAACTGTGGTTGGGTGTTTGTTGTTGTTGGTTTCACCAATGTTTCGAACCCTCAAAGTAACAAAAATGTTAGTTGACGGTGGGGACAGCTTGAACTTGATCTCGCACGAGATAATCAAGAAATTGCAAATTCCTAATGGAGATGTCGAGGAAACGGGCTCGTTTCATGGGGTCAATCTAGGAAGGAGCCAACCCAAGGAAAAGATCATGCTTCCAGCAACATTTGGTAGCGATCTGAACTTCAGGACGGAGAAGGTTGTTTTCGACAATGCCAAGATTCCGTTGCCATACAATGGGATCCTTGGTCGTCCAGCATTAGCCAAGTTCATGGCGGCGGCGCACTACGCCAACGACGTATTGAAGATGCCTGGGCCAATGGGCATCATCACTATCATGTCCGACAAGAAGGACACGCTTGTGTGTGTGTCGATCAACTCTACCGGGAGGCAGTTGCAACATCTGCCACCAAGGCACTTGCTCGTGCTGATGAAACTTTCGGGAGGAAGAAGCTCAGCAAGACCTCACACATAGACTCCAGAAAGCGCACCTCTTCGGAGTGTTGCGCTCTTATTGGGGACGTGCCAGAGAGTTCAACTGGCAAGAGCAAGAAGTCCAAGGCAGCTCCACCAGAGACTAAGAAGGTGCCTGCAAAGGAGGATGGTATGGGAGGAACTTTCAACATAAGTTCCACCCTTGACGACAAATAGGAAAGCGCGCTCATTGCCTTCATGCAGGCAAATGTCGATGTGTTTGCATGGCAACAATCTGATATCCTCGGTGTTCCTAGGAAGGTGATTGAATACCACCTTGCCGTCTATTCACACGCGTGGCTTGTCAAGCAGAAGGTCAGGAAGCAGTCTTTGGAGCGGCAACAGTTTATTGCCAAAGAAATAAAGAAATTAGAAGTGGCTAGCTTGGTTAGAGGAGTACTTCATCCAACATGGTTGGCCAATCTAGTTGTAGTGCGCAAGGCGAATGGGAAATGGAGGCTATGTATTGACTACACAGATATCAATAAGGTGTGCCCCAAAGATCTGTTTCCCTTGTCACGCATCTACCAGATTGAGGACGCCACCGCCGGCTGCGACTTATTGTCTTTCCTTGACGCCTATTCAGGTTATCATTAGATTTTCATTGCCAAGGAAGATGACAAGAAGACCACATTTATCACCCCATATGGTACGTATTGCTTTTTGCGTTTGTCTTTCGGGTTGAAAAGTGTTGGTTCTACATTTGCAAGAGCGGTCCAGATTGGTTTCGAGCCCCAGCTACACAGAAATATGGAGGTCTCTATGGATGACATAGTGGTCAAAACCAAGGACAAGGCGACGCTCATATCATACTTAGAGGAAATATTTGCAAATCTGCGCAAGATCAACTTGAAGCTCAACCCTGAGAAGTGTGTGTTTGGTGTCCCATTCAGCAAGCTTCTCGGGTTCTTTGTATCTCGGCGCGGATTTGAAGCAAATCCCGACAAGATCAAAGCAATTGAGCAAATTGAAGCACCAAAACGTGTCAAGGATATGCATCGTCTTGCCGGCTGTGTTGTCGCTCTAAGTAGGTTCATTTCAAAATCTGCTGAGCATGCAAGGCCCTTTTTCAAAATCTTGAAGAAGGCAGGTCCAATGAAATGGACTCCAGAAGCGGAGACATCACTGCAGTTTGATAGTATTTCGACTATCCAGAGCAGACCCTTGGCAGAATTCATTGCGGAATGGACCCCAACGCTAGATGAAGAAGTTCTAGAGTCAACTCTCCCTGGCAAGGAAACAAATCAAGAGTGGATCATGTATTTTGATGGGGCTTTCTCGCTGCAAGGCGCCGGTGCTGGAGTGCTGCTTGCCGCACCCACCAGTGAGCACCTCAAATATGTGATTCAGATGCACTTTCCTTTGGAGAGGTCAACGAACAATACAATAGAATACGAAGGGATGCTTGTCGGTCTCAGGATCGCGGCGGACCTTGGGATTAAGAAGCTTATTGTCAGCGGTGATTCTCAGCTTGTCGATAAAGCAGGTGAATAAGGATTATCAGTGTCCATTGATGGAAGCTTTTGTAGATGAAGTGAGAAAGTTGGAGGAACATTTTGACGGTCTGCAAATGGAGAACGTTCCGCGTGCAGAGAATAGTGTTGCTGATGGCCTGTCAAAGTTTGCTGCCCTTAAGTTGCCTGTGGAACCAGGAACTTTTGTGCTCCGACTGACTCAACCATCCGTGACACAATTAATTGGACAAGAGAAAAGAAGAAATTTGAGTTCCGGCAAGTATTTCCCGGCAGAGGTCCCAGAAGCCGCCAGCGAGGAAGCTTCCAGGACCGACGCAAGGCTTGCCGGTGAAAGTCATGCTCCGGTAGGGCCTCAGGCTCTTGCCGTGGAAGCACACACTCCTGCCAAGCTTGCCAGGGGGCAACACGCTCCGGCAGGGCCTCGAGCCCTTGCTGTTGAGACAAATGCTTCCCTGACAGAGGATATGCCTTTACTCCTTGTTGTCGAGCCCCAGGCTCCAGCGTGGGCACAACACATCGTGCATTTCCTTCAAATAGGAGGACTCCCTGAGAAACAAGAAGAAGCAGAGAAAGTAGCCCGCTGGTCTAATGTGTACGAGTTCGTGGACAACGACCTGTATAGAAAGAGGTCGAATGGTGTGCAACTCAAGTGCATTTCTTGGGAAGATGGACTGGAGCTGTTGGCAGAGATACATGGAGGCATATGTGGCTGCCTCATAAGACCAAGAGCGCTTGCCAGTAAGGCACTACGGCAAGGTTTCTTTTGGCCCACTGCCCTCCAGGATGCAACTGCGCTAGTAACCAAGTGTGAAGCATGCCAGTTTCATTCGAAGAAATTGCATCAACCAGCTCAAGCTCTTCAGAACATCCCTCTCTCCTGGCCATTTTCGGTCTGGGGGCTCGACATCTTGGGCCCCTTTCCCCGTGCTACCGGGGGCTTTGAGTACTTGTACGTCACGATCAACAAGTTCACAAAGTGGCCGAAAGTGGAACTAGTGAGAAAGGTGACAACACAATCAACTGTCAAGTTCTTCAAAGGACTAGTTTTCCGTTTTGGTGTACCAAATAGGATCATCACCGACAACAACACACAGTTCACGAGTTGCATCTTCACGCAGTATGTCCAATACCTTGGCAGATAAATCTGTTTTGCCTCTGTTGCCCACCCAAGGAGCAACGGCCAAGAGGAAAGGGGGAACACTGAAGTGCTGCAAGGGCTTAAGACAAGAACTTTCGACAAATTGTGCAAGTGCAGAAGATGCTGGATTGATGAGCTGCCAGAGGTTCTTTGGTCAATCAGAACAACACCAAATCGAGCCACCGGCCAGACACCCTTCTCCCCAGTATACGGGGTAGAAGCAGTTATCCCCATGGGACTCATATACGAGTCACCTTGAGTGCTCACTTATGATGATCTCGAGCAAGAGCAGTTGCGGCAAGATGACACTATGCTCCTTGAGGAAGATCATCTTCAGGCTGCTGTGCGAGCTGCATGCAACCAGCAAGCGCCGCTATCATAGCCGCAAGGTTCATGCTCAAAGTCTTGAGGAAGGCAACCTTGTTCTTCGGCGTGTTCAGTCTGCCAAGAATTTCAACAAGTTGATGCCGAAGTGGGAAGGCCCTTCTCGGGTAGTGCGAGTCACCAGGCCTGGCGCAGTCCGCCTGGAGAACGAGGATGGCATTCCGGTGAGCAACTCCTGGAATATCGAACATCTTCGTAAGTTCTACCCATGAGGTGCGGTTGCCGGGTCTCCCGGCAACCACCTTTTGTACAAGTCTTGACGCCGAAGCATGTAAACCTTTGTACAAAGCCATATGTAGACCCTGTGCATAGTTGAATAAGGCTAAGTGTTCTGCAAATCTTGTTGATTCTCGTGTTTACTTATGTACATGTTTGTCTGGCATATTGTATTGCGCTTACTCCCGAAAATAGCTAACGGACCGCCAAGGTTCCATATCCCTATTTTCTATTCTTTTTTCTCAAAGGACAGAAGGTTACCTCGCGTGCAGCTTTGCCAGGGGGAAATGGTGGTATGGATACCGACGGACGATGTTCAAGGAAAACATCTTGCTGGAAGGAGTACCGCAACGGAAGATAAGTTGCTATACCCTAAGTGAATTCTTTCTGTGAAGTTATTTTCCTTGGACGATTTCGACTTTTGTATGGAAAACCTGCACGCTAAGGAACCTTGCCGTGATTGATGGTGCCCTTGCTCTGTTTCAAACCCGCTCAACAGCTTAAGTGGCTGCGCTCGCGCCTTTGTTCCGTTTTGAGTCCACTCAACGGCTCAAGTGGTTGCACTCACACCCTTACTCTATTTTGAGCCCACTGAACAACTTAAGTGGCCATGCCAAGAACGTCAAGGTATCTTGCCGACAGTGACACAGCCAGTAGGCTGCTCAGGACCCGCTCCTCGAAGTGCTTGTAGTAGGGCTGCACATGCCGGCAAGGTTCTTTCCAAAAAGCATAGGGAAAACACCATGCAAAGAGGAATCTAATGAGGAGAATAATATGCAGTCACTCAATTAGGGTGAAATTTACATGAGATGTTGCCTCTTCCTAAGTACATCTTTATTTGGCCTTCTCCCCTAGGGGAGATTACGAGAAGAAAAAGATGGGAGGAGAAGGCGGATTACAAGAAGAAAAAGATAGGAAGAGGCCCCCAACAGAAGCCCGGCCTGACCCCTCTGGACCAGCACTGCACGAAGGGGAAGGGATTCCACAAGGGAAGGAGAGAGCCTGCCCCTCCTAGGCTAGCATTGCATGGAGGAGAAGGCTAGTGCTGCGCAGACGGGAAGGGGGGCCCAGAAGCCAAACTCCACAGGCCTGCCGTAAGATCCAGCTAGAAGATGAAGCAGCGCCCGAGACAAGGACACCCGACAGGATCGTCTTGCCGGGAGGAGGAGAGGTGCAAGGCTGACGGTGATGGTGCAGCTGACGGTCAGTCCGAGTCCGGGTCGTAATATTCTGACTTGACAGCCTGAAGACCGGACTCATCGTCGTCGTCTTCACCACTGTCCTCCTCGTCACTATCGCTCGAGGAGGGACCTTCGGATCTGCTTGAGCTCTCTTCGTAGCGGCTGAGAAGGATGCCTGAGTGCCCATAAATCTTGACGGAGAGCAGATTGGCCTCCGTCATTTTGAAACAAAGGACATACCCATCCTAGAGGTTGTTGGCAGGGGCGAAGGATTTCCAGCCGCGCCTGAAGAGTATGACGCGGCTCTCCGGGTACTCGACGTCCACCCGTGTGGCACCATTGCAGCAGCCATGAGCCTGCAACCATAGAACGGGCGGCTCGTCGGCCTCCATCGCCCTGGCGAAAGGGTGAGGGAGGCACAAATGGCTCCAAAGGAGACCGCACAGTTTCAGGATGAACTCCAATGCCATCCCTAAGCTTGGGTCTCTTCAAGGAAGGGGACTAGCATCGGAATGAGAGATGGAGCACCACTCCGCCTCCCCTAGCCTTGGCCTCCACGACGACCACGGATCCTAGCGCCTCTCCCACCGTGAGCACCCGGATCATCCTCCGCCTCTGTGGCGGAAGCAGTGGCATGTTCCAGACGAGAACTCCTCCTTGGTGTAGAGAACGGTGGCCGCCCTCGCCCCCTATTCATGGCTAAGGGCGGGCACCACTTAGGGTTTGGAAGAAGTGGAAAGGCAAGCTCTGGAGAATCACGCTTGATGAAGAAATAACGATGGATGAGCATTACCCTTGCTACCCCTCAATTTATAGGGGGAAGCGCAGGGGCTGGCTCTCCCCCGCTCCAAGAGTCGCCCCCCACCTCCTCCAGTAGTGTTGCCCATGATCACGGGGCGAACATCAACCGCCTTGTTGCTCCAATCCATGGTGCTGATGTTTCTGCCATGACTAGGACTTTAATTCACAGGCTCCCATTGCTAGCTCTCTGCTATCCATGCGGTGTGCATGGCGGAAACGGACTGACGCAGCCGTGGAACAATTATTACCATTCCACGCACATACCCCGCGTCGCGCACTTAACGTGCGTCGTGGGGAGGCGCAGTAGATGGAATGATTACAACAGTTAATCCCTGCCACGTGTGCCCGTGCGCTATTTGGGCCTAGCCGAACAATGCCTTGCATCGTGTGTGGCCTAGGCCCGAGGGCTCCTGTCGGTGTACTAAAGTATGGGATTTTTAGTACCACATACTTGTGTACGGATAGTTGTATCCATAATAGCGGCAAGGCCTGCTAGGGAGAAACTAGGAACAAATACAGCAACATCGAGAAGGCATTCAAGTCAATAGACCGAAGTCCGAAGGCTATGACCTAGGCAAGATCTTGCTGGGATAGCCTACGGAGCCCCCGACAAAACCTTAACGGGATGGCCTTCAAACCCCTGGCAAGACCCCGCCAGCTCAAAGGCCAGGTGTCGCTCCATCTGGGCACATGTCGAGGCGCCGATGATGGAGGGGCTAAGCGGTGCCGATAGGACGGGGTCTTTCCCGTCCCATGGATGGTTAGAGGCACCAGACGGAGCATCAAATGCGCCTTTCCTACACTGTCAGAGTTAGGTATGATAGTGTTGTAGCTCTGTACACCTCGTGTGCGCACTGTTCGCCACTGTTGGTGACCCCTTTGAGAGTATAAAAGGAGGCCCAGGGCGTTACGGTAGAGGAGTTTTGACTTTTGGACTTTTCGGGCTCTTGGACCTTTGGAGCTCCTGTACCCCATTCTGCATGAGTAGCAGCTATGTACTATAGTGCTCCCAGAACTTGAGCTAGAAGTCATCCAATACAATCAAGCAGGAGTAGGGTTTTACGTATCTTTGCTGCCCAAACCTGGGTAAAACTCCCAAGCGCTGCTCGTTCGTCCTGCTCTTTGCGCACACCCATCTCCCTGTCGAACTGAAACGGATCCTCCCGATCCCATAGGTGTTCGTCCCCCACGACACCATCTTCATCCTATGCCTCCCACGGATTGATAAACCTTAGGTCATCCTCTTGAGGGAAATTTGCTACTGTCCTACAAAACTCTGCGCTAGGAGGCCCAACACGAGTCTCCAAGAAGAAGGTTGTGTAGTAGACATCATAGACCTTTCTTGAGCACCGTCAATGCTAAGATAGATTGTGAAAAACAAACCGTCGGTGTCAGTTTTGGTAATGTGTCTCATGAGTTTAATTTTTTGAAGTTCAGTAGACAACCCCGTGATAAAGAATTATCTAATAAGGATGAGATAACTGGTCTGGCTTCTATTGTTGTGCCACCTAATTATCCATTAGGACAATATTTGCTTGGCCATGAAAATAATATGCACTTGTGTGAAAGAAATGAAATAGATCAATTTTTCTTTGAACAACAACCTATCTTGAAACACAATTTTCCAATTGAAACCCTTGGAGGTCCTCCTCCACCTAAAGGTGATCCTGTGTTTGAATTGAAACAATTGCCTGACACTTTGAAGTATGCTTATCTTGATGAGAAAAAGATATATCCTGTTATTATTAGTGCTAACCTTTTAGAACATGAAGAGTAGAGATTATTGAAAGTTCCAAGGAAGCACCGGGCTGCTATTGGATATACTCTTGATGATCCTAAGGGCATTAGCCCCACTCTATGTCAACACAAGATCAATATAGAATGGGATGCTAAACCTGTTGTTAATCACCAATGGCAATTGAATCCTAAGATGAAGGAAGTGGTTAGAACTGAAATATTAAAGCTTCTAGAAGCGGGTATAATCTATCCCATAGCTAATAGTAGATGGGTAAGTCCCATTCACTGTGTCCCTAAGAAAGGAGGTATTACCATTCTTCCTAATGATAAGAATGAACTCATTCCACAAAGAATTGTCACTTGCTATAGAATGGTAATTGATTTTAGAAAATTAAATAAAGCTACTAGGAAAGATCTTTACCCTTTGCCTTTCATTGATCAAATGCTAGAGAGACTATCTAAGCGCGCACACTTTTGTTTCCTAGATGGATATTCTGGTTTCTCTCAAATACCCGTGTCACAATCTGATCATGAGAAAACCACCTTTACTTGCCCTTTTGGAACCTATGATTATAGGCATATGCATTTTGTTTATGCAATGCACCTGCTACCTTTCAAAGATGTATGACTGCTATATTCTCTGAATTTTGTCAAAAGATTGTGGAGGTTTTCATGGATGAATTTTCCGTTTATGGAACTTCTTTTGATGATTGCTTAAGCAACATTGATGGAGTTTTGCAGAGATCTGAACAAACTAATCTCGTCTTGAATTGGGAGAAGTGCCACTTTATGGTTAGTGAAGGTATTGTCTCAGGGCATCAAATTTCTGAACGAGGTATTGAGGTGGATCAAGCTAAAATTGACGCAATTGAGAAAATGCCATGTCCAAAAGATATCAAAGGTATTCGAAGTTTACTTCATCATGCTGGTTTTTATAGGAGGTTCATTAAAGACTTCTCTAAAAAATTTAGGCCTCTCACTAATATTTTGCAAAAGGATATTCCCTTTGTTTTTAATGATGATTGCATGGAAGCCTTCAAAACACTAAAGAAAGCCTTAACCACTGCACCTATTGTTCAACCACCTGATTGGAACTTGCCTTTTGAATTATGTGTGATGCTAGTGATTATGGTGTTGGTGCTATTCTAGGACAAAGAGTTCATAAGAAATTAAATTTTACCCATTATGCTAACAAAACTCTAGACAATGCCCAAAGAAATTATGCCACTACTTAAGAAAAAATTAGCAGTCGTGTTTGCTTGTGATAAATTTAGGCCTTACATTGTTGATTCCAAAGTTACTGATCACACTAACTATGCTACTATAAAATATCTTATGAAAAAGAAAGATGCTAAACCTAGACTCATTAGGTGAGTTCTCTTGCATCAGGAATTTGATTTACATATCGTTGATAGGAAGGGAGCTGCGAACTCTGTAGCCGATAACTTGTCTAGGTTAGAAAATATTCTCGATGACCAAATACCTGTCGGTGCACTAGAGTTTGGGGCTCTCCAGTGCGCCTTACTCATGCACGGGCAGTAGTAGCCACCCTGGCAATGAGGCCCAGTAGGGACCGCCGACAAGACCTTGCCGGAAGGGCTATTGAACCCCCAGGCATGATAAGGCCCTGGCAAGGCGAGGCCCCGACAAGGCGAAGCCCCGACAAGGCCTCGCTAGCGCACAAGCCAGGTGTCGATCTGCCTGGATGCGTGTGCCGGCGTCGATGTTGGAGGGGCCTAAGCGGTGCCGATGGGAGGGGCTCCCGTCCCGTCCCATAGGCGGACAGAGATGCCTGACGGTGCATTAAATGCGCTTGTCCTACTCCGTCAGTGTTAGTATGATAGAACTATAGCTCTGTACACCCCATGTACGCACTGTACGCCACTGTTGGGATCCCCTCTAGAGTAAAAAGGAGACCCACGGCGATACGGTAGAGTACTTTTGGTCCTTGGAATATTTGTACCTTCTAGCTCACACGCATGGCAGCTGCTCATAGCGCCCCTATAGCAAGAGCCCTAATGTAGCAACCCGACTCAAAACGAGTCAAGCCTCTGTGTTTTCTGTGCCATCCCTGGATCAGTATGCTGGCACACACAGTACATCAATGTATATATCAAAGTTCAATCACATGTAATTAACGTAAAACTGATATATACCTTAAAATAGCAGCTGATACAGTCAATGAGAGTGGAGTCCCAATAACACCAACGGCAAGTTGAGTGCGGACCGTAACCCTGAATCGTACTCTTACCCGTCGTAGAAGAGTATCTGCAACATAAGACGTTGCAGACGTGTAGGTCAGTACATGGAAGGTACTGGCAAGATCACCATAGTAGAACAGAAGAATAAAGACTATTCCATATGCAAAGGCTTTGTGGCTCTGTGTTTGAGTTTTTGCGTAAAAGCTGAATTTATTTTCCTACAACAAAGGAATATCAGGAATTTCACTATGGAGTTACCTATCATGACATGGTTCCGCCAACCAATGTCTCAATGCCCATAAGTATCATAAGTTGCCCACAATTAGTTATCAGTCCAGTGTTGAGAGTTCAGAGATAGATCCAAGTCCAGAGGCTCAAATTTTCCGTAACCGTGGACACGGCTAATCGATTAGGTTTAACTCTGCAGAGTGTTGTGTACTTTACCCACAAGATTTGGTCGCCTCCGTTTGATTTCTCGCACTTCAGGGTGTTTGAGAAACGGATGACCAAAACATGGTCTTCCAAAGGGGTTCCCTACGACTCTGTCGGTGCCCATCCTTTCCTACCATTCTTCTACATCTCGTAGCACCGCCTGTCCAGGGTCACCACGATATCCAACCAAGCCAGAGCCCATAATGACTTGTGGCTACACAGGTAAGCTTCCGGGCATGAAGTATTCATCCTTCCCTTTGAGTGTGGGTGAGGCTTTCCGCGTGAATATTGGCCATCTCCAGCAACACCTAGGCAAATCCACTGGCTTCTCCAGGGTATCGTTCCAACCATCCCTCACCCAATAGTGTGTATTGAAAAACTTGTTTCTCGAGTCTCGAAGTCTTGAGGTCTTGAATATGCAGGTCTTGAAGAAGCCTTCATGAAGTCGTCATTTTGACGTGGAGTCCATCTTCGCACCACTCACGAACACTCATACCAGACCCCGTCTACTTTAGCATAGCATTGCACTAACTAGCATTCCCGGGGCTTTAGTAACAAGTGGTGGGTTCCTACCTCATGCATTCTACTCAACTACAAGAATTTCAATAACACTACGGGAGGGATTTGTTGAATGATGTCACTACATGCAATAAAACATAGGTATGAAAAGATGGTCAAAGTGAACTTGCCTGTACTGTTGATGAAGATAAGTATCGCTCTCAGAAAATAATTGATAGAACTATACGTCACTCTCCGATGAAATCTATAATAACAAACATTGCATTCATAAGCAATCATACTAGCAATCAATTCTAACAATCAAGAAGTAACACAAAAATCAAAAGTTACAAGGTTGATCAAGGAAATACTGAAGACAAATCTCAAAAATCAACAAAGTTTTCATAAAAGTAACTAAGGTAGTTTTCCCCTACAAACAACTATTTTCAAAGAGTAAAAAACAAAAACAAAGTAAATATAACAAAACCATTTTAGTAAATATTTTACTAGCAAAAAGAATTACTTTTGAAGAACAAGTAAAACTATGAAAACAACATCCTAAACAACATAGGTTTTTGCATAATAAACTTAACAACAAGAAAACAAAATAAATAACAAAAATACATAACACTCAGTTAATAGAAAGTAAACCTTTGTAAAACATTTATTTTAAATATTTTCAATAAGACTCAACTAGTAATACTAGAGCATCTCAACAAAACAAGACAAAGCTATGGGCTCTAAGTTTAGGTGGCTAAACCATCATTGATATAAACAAAACTATATTTTTTTAACCAACCTAATAGTTAACAGAAAAGAATTAATAAAAAATATTTATTATAAAAAAGAATTTCAATCATCTAAAACTTTGTGAAAGTAATCTCTACTAAAACTAAGTAGTTTTATAAAACATTAGCTAATGATGAAGAATATAGTTTCCTATAATAGAGTAAAACTAAACCATTTTTATTAACAAAACATTTCTTAACAGAAAAGTATTACTAAAAACTTTATTTGTAAACAGAATCTAATTACTTAAAACTTTAGTTAAAAGAATTATTACTAACTAATTTGTTTTTAATCAACTATACCTATTTGAAAAAAGGGTATAGGTCCCTATAATTAAAAAATTATAAACTAAACAAATTATCTTTTGTTAACAGCAAGTAAATTACTAAAGTTTAAAACAAAATTTAAATCAAATCTGTTCAAATTCAAATTTAATTAGTCAAAAATAGTCAAACTTGGCATCTACAGAAACTAGATAATTTTTTTGACCTAATGCAAAAAGAATTAACTAAAAACACGAAACAGATTAAAATATATGATAAAAACAAAATTTGGAAACAATCTGTTTACTAAAAACAAAAACGGAAAAGAAAATAAAACTACCGACCGGTCAGTGCTACGTGGCAAATTCCTAGTGGCTGCTAGGGTGTGCGAGCGGGCGATTGCGGCGGTCGACCGATGCTAAGAAGAAAACGGTTCGCCGTTTAATATGGTATAATCCGGATCGTCGGATCCAGATCAGAGGTATAGGAGGGCTCACAGTGTAAGGAGGTCGCCGGCGATGGAGCTCTCCGGCGCGTCCGAAACGACGAGGTCGTCGGGGTGGCGCTCCGGTGGTCGATGGAGGTGGCGTAGGAGTCCAGACAACGGCGGCTGACGTCCGGCGACGGTTGGGGCGTCGGAGAGGTGCGGGGTGGAGTGGAGCGACGGCTACGAGCGGTGGGGGCTTCGGTCGGGGCAGAGAACTCCGGCAAGCTCGTGGCAAGGCTGTGGCGAGGGAGAGGAAGGGGTTCTAGGGGGAACGGGGTGTGGAGAGCGGCCGCTACTTATAGTGCCAGAGAGGGGGTCGGGGAAGGAAGGAGCGCGGAGATCCGCGGCGAGGAAATCTCGGCGACGGCGGCACGCGCGCGAGGAAGACCACCGCGCGGAAACAGCGCTTGGTCGGGTGGGGCTAGGCTGTCAGCGAGGGAGAGAGCGAGGCAGAGCTGTCGGTGGCCGCAAATTAGGAAACTCGGGTGGGGCTTTAAGCGCAGATTGGGCCGACCGAGCTTTAAAGACTTAAAGATTTCCCTTTTTTCAAAAATCAGCGCAGTAAAAACCTCTTTATGACTTTGATATATTTCCAAATATAGTAAAATCATATATCAAAATTATCAGAATAATAAATTCCATTTATTGAACATTTTTATTCTGTCATTTGTGTACCTTGAAAAAAATATTATTTTCAGAAATGGCCTATTTGTTTTTATAACCTTTTGCAAATATTTTTCAAATAATCCCTTGGGTTTTATGATTCAAAAACTTCACAAAATACCCCTGGTTTTGGAGTGTCATATTACTCCTCTCAAAATATTTGACAAGGGGTTTTGCATATGTTGAAATTTGAATAGGATCCAATATGAAATAATTGCAAAAGAAAAATCTAAAGGTTTTCATATTCACTTTTCAAAGCTTTATTTTAAACTTCCAACTCATATTTCATACAATTTGGAGAAGTCATATTATCCTCTCTCATGAAAATCATTGAGTTGTATAAAGTTCCTTTCTGAAAGATATTTTCAAATGGAACTCAAACCATTTTCAAATCCCTTTTCATTTTCTCAAATGGAAGAAGTCATGTCATCTTCACTCTAGGTTTTTGTGGTGAAATGGATTTTGAATTTTCTGAGGATCAAAATGCAGAGTGAAAGTTTTGGGAAAGTCATTTCATTCCCTCTCATCAAAGTTTCAAAAGTTTCAAAAGTTTCAAAAAGTTTCAAATTTCACTCACTTTCAATCACTCAAACAAAACAAACAATCATTCTAATAATTATTATAACATTCCAAAATTTGGGATGTTACACCTAAGAACACTCTCAATACAACCAAGCAAGAATAGGGTTTTATGCATCCGTGCGGCCCAAACCTGGGTAAGATCCCCGCGTGTTGTTCATCAGACCGGCTCTTTGCGCGAGCCTTCTCCCACGCCGCACCAAAAGGGGTCCCTTCGATCTCATAGGTGCTCATTCCCCACGACATCTTTGGCATGCCAGGTAGGGGGACTAGGTCGTGCGGACCCGTTCTGGTGATTAGCGTGCCAATTTCTTCACACATCATCGCCATGGCCCCGACAAGGGCCTGACAGCGGTTGGCCCATCCATGTCCGCCGTCCCTGTATCTGCGCAGACAGGAGACGGCATAGACGCGAGTGGAGGAGGATGAGGTGGAGGTTCAGAACTTCCGTGACGCTCCAGTGATCAAGGCCAAGCAAGCGGCAACGCTCGCCGCAGAGATGCCCATGGCAGCGACGGGAACCTCCACGCCCCTGGGTCTCAGGACGGAGCGATACCACCTGCGATTGGTACCGCGAACTGTGGGGGCGGAAGGGTATCTTCTAGGGCACCCACGCCGCCGCCTACACCGCGATCTTCCCAGGACGCACGCGAAGATCCACACCACGGTGCCCATAGTTCTCAACGTCCCCATGGAAAAGCTCTTGCGCATCATTCCCAAGGTGCGGGGACCAGCATGCTCGCCAGCATGCTAGTGGGAGTGGCATGCCATCACGAGACCACGACGGTGCTCCTTCTAACGTGGTTAGAAGTCAGAGCAGCTCGCGTTCCTCGCGTTGTTCGCTGCCGACCACGTCGGAGGAAGCGATGGCACGGACGCAACTACTCCTAAACTTCCCTCCTGCTGCAGAGAAGCGCGACGAATGGGGAGCCACCATTCAGAGCCTCCTCAGCCTTGCAGATAAGTTTCGATCCACCGAGCCGGCTCACCCTAGTGGTGAGAGTGCCGGAGGTGGTGCGACTTCGGCACACTCTGCTCCACAGCAACAACGCCGGTCACCGACTCGACGAACTGACGCTTACGATGGTTACTTGATGGCGTCGTCTAACACACGGACACGCCACGATCAGCATCAAGTTCTTCGAGAACGTGGCAAGGAAGACGCTCGAACTGCAATTGAGCGGCGATGGGAAGCGTGCCTCTAGTTTGATAGGCACGAGGGGCCCACTCTAGACAAGTCTGTGCCGGGGTATCCTGTCAGCCTACCTTACGAGGTGAGGTGGGTTGTCTGGCGTTTACCCATCAGCTAAGACAAGTCCAGTGGCCCAACTCCCGCATGTTCAAGCCAGAAGTCCCGGAGAAGTATGATGGCAAGACACATCCGTCAGAATTCCCGAGCATCTACACCATTGCGGTGCGGGCTACCGGGGGTCGTGATGACAATATACTCGCGAACTACTTCCCATTGGTGCTTAAGACCAACGTTAGGTCGTGGTTGATGCACTTGCTAGAGGGATCCATCGCCTCCTGGGCAGACCTGTGCCACAAGTTTGTTGGCGTCTTCATAGGAGGTCATCAAGCTCCTGGCCAGGAAAGTGATCTGCACATCATCCCTCAGAAGGAGGGCAAAACTTTGCGCAAGTACATCCAAAGGTTCGGCTGCATGCACCACAACATACCAGACGTTCATCCTGCCACCATTATCAGCGCATTCCATCAGAACGTGCGCAACTGCAGGATGCGGGAAGAGCTGGCGATGAACAGAGCCAGGGACTTCGCTGAGCTTTATGCTTTGGCAGACAAATATGCTCGGGCTGAAGAAGGCAGGAGACTCCCCGACGAATACGTCGGCACAGGGGTCGACTCTGAAGATGAAGACACTGCTACCCCGACAAGGAAGGGCTGGGGGCGGAACAAGAAGCGCAAGGGAAAGACCGTACTTGCCGTCAAGGGATCACCAAGAAGGGCAAGGTTGATTTCCTCGGCGAAGAAGTTGCCGGGTGCGCCTCCTGCCATGCCATGGCGGCTGCCGACAAGCTAGAAAGCTCCGGCAAGCAATATTGCAATATCCATCGCACCAAAGGCCATGATCTCCAAGACTGCCGGCAAGTTGACCAGCTTGCCGAGAAGCAAAAAGCCGAATACGAGAAGCGAGATAAGGAGAAAGGCTAGGACGGTTCTGAGGGGTCGGGCAAGAAGCGTGTTGGCCGAGGAGGTCACCGCGGTAAGCCCAAGCAACAAAAAGACCGGCCCGCCTGTGGCTGCGACAAGCAAGAGGGAGATGATGATGACGTCGAAGAGGATGACAAGTCTAGAAAGCATGAGTTCTAGAAGGCTACAGAGATGACGTGCATAGAGGGTGCCTCATGACGTGCATAGAGGGTGCCTCATCGCATTCCTCCCACTGCCAACTTAAACAGTGGGCGCGTGAGGTTAATGGAGCGGAGCCCTCTATCGGTGCTCAGAGGCCTCTGAAGTGGTCCAACACTCCTATAATCTTCGTTGTCGAGGATCACCCTAATCGCATAACTACGGTCGGGTGCCTGCCATTGTTGGTTTCTCCGACAATCTGTAACCTCAAGGTGACGAAGATGCTAGTCGACAGTGGGGCCAGCTTGAATCTGATCTCTCCTGATGTCATCTAGAGGCTGCAAATTCCTATTGAGGATCTCAAGCTGACAGGCGCCTTCCAAAGGGTCAATTCGGGAAGAACTCAGCCGAAGGGCAAGGTCACACCTTTCAAGTTTGGTAGTGATATCAATTTTAGAACGGAGAAGATCGTTTTTGACATAGCCAAGATTTCATTGTCGTACAACGGCATCCTTGGCCGCCCAACACTAGCCAAGTTCATGGCAGCCACCCACTTCGCTTACAACATGCTGAAGATGCCCGGGCCAATGAGCGTCATCACTATCAACTCCGACAAGAAAAGCGCACTTATCTGCGCCGACCAGCTCTACCAGGGTGCAGTCGTAGCACCTGCCACCAAGGTACTTACTCCTGTCGCTCAATCTCCCGGGGGGAAGAAGACCGGCAAAGCCTCTAGCACACATTCCGGTAAGCGCACCTCCTCAGAGTGTTGCGCTCCCATTGATGATGTGCTAGAGAGCTCCACCAACAAGAGCAAAAAGTCTAGGGCTGCTCCACTAGATACCAAGAAGATGCCCACCAAGGAGGATGGCATGGGGGGGACTTTCACCATAAGTTCCACCCTTGACGACAAATAGGAAAGCGCGCTCATCACCTTCCTGTAGGTGAATGTTGATGTGTTTGCATGGCAACCATTTGATATCCCCGGTGTTCCTAGGGAGGTGATTGAGCACCACCTTGTCGTCTGCCCACATGCGCGGCCCATCAAGAAGAAGGTCCGGAAGCAAGCTATGGAGCGGCAACAATTTATTTCCGAAGAGATCAAGAAACTAGAAGCGGCTGGCTTGATCAGAGGAGTGCTCCATCCAACATGGTTGGCAATCCAGTCGTAGTGTGCAAGGAGAATGGAAAATGGAGGTTGTGCATGGACTTCACAGACATCAACAAAGCCTGCCCCAAAGATCCTTTTCCCTTGCCACACATCGACCAAATTGTGGACTCCACCACCGATTTTGACTTGTTGTCTTTCCTTGACGCCTATTCCGGTTATCATCAGATTTTCATGGCTAAGGAAGATGAGGAGAAGACTGCAGTTATCACTCCATGTGGTACATATTGCTTTTTGCGTGTGGCTTTCGGGTTGAAAAGTGCTGGTTCTACATTTGCAAGGGCGATGCAAATTGGTTTTGAGCCCCAGCTACATAGAAATATGGAGGCTTATATGGATGAGATACTGGTCAAAACCAAGGACAATGCTATGCTCGTATCAGACCTAGAAGAAACATTTGCCAACCTGCGCAAGATCAACATAAAGCTCAACCCTGAGAAGTGTGTGTTCAGCATCCCATCCAGCAAGGTTTTTGGGTTGTTTGTATCTCAACGAGGAAGCGAAGAAAATACAGAAAATATCAAAGCGATTGAGCAAATTGAAGTACCAAGGCGAGTCAAAGATGTGGGCCGTCTTGCCGACTATGTTGCTGCTCTGAGTAGGTTCATTTCCAAATCTGCTGAGCGCGCCCTGCCCTTTTTAAAAATCTTGAATAAGGCATGTCCAATGAAATGGACTTCGGAAGCGGAGGCGGCGCTGCAGGATTTGAAGAAGTACCTCTCCTCTCCGCCAATCCTTGTTAGTTGCGCCAAAACCACAAGAGCCGTTGCTGCTATATCTGGCGGCAACAAATCAAGTGGCGAGTGTTGCGCTAGTGTTTGAAAGAGAAGTTGATGAGGATGCAGCAGCAATGGTAGGTCCGCCAAGCGACGAACCAGGACATTCCCCGACAGGGTCTGGTGCCGGCCAAGAAGGATCTGCGCAGTTAAGGGAGACAATCCAAAAGAAGAAGGTGTTGCAGCGACCAGTCTATTTTGTCAGCTCCTTGTTGCAGGGGGCTAGGTCAAGATATTCTGGCATGCAAAAGTTGCTCTTCGTCCATCTTATGGCCTCGAGGAAGATGCGCCATTACTTCCAAGCACACGAGTTCACCGTTGTCACCCACTTCCCGCTACAGCGGATCTTGCGGAACCCAGAAGCTACTGACATGATTGTAGAGTGGGCTTTGGAACTATCAAGCTTTGGTCTCATGTTTGAAAGCACTTCGACCATTCAGAGCAGGGCCTTGGCGGAGTTCATTGTAGAGTGGACCCCAACACCCAATGAAGAAGTTCTAGAGTCAACTCTCCCCGGTAAGGAAACCGATCAAGAATGGATCGTGTATTTTGATGGAGCTTTCTTGCTTCAAGGCGCTGGTACCGGAGTGCTACTTGTCGCACCCACCGGAGAGCACCTCAGATGCACTTTCCGTTGGAGAGATCAACGAACAACACTACTGAGTACGAAGGACTGCTTGTCAGTCTCAGGAATGCGGCAGACCTTGGGATCAAGAAAATTATTGTCAGGGGTGATTCTCAACTTGTCTTCAGGCAAGTGAACAAAGATTACTAGATCCTGTTTATGGAAGCTTACGTAGATGAAGTGCGGAAGTTGGAAGAACGTTTTGACGGCCTGCAAATGTAGCACGTTCCACGTGCACAGAACAGCGTTGCCGATGACCTGTCAAAGTGTGTTTCCCTTAAGTTACCAATGGAGTCAGGAACTTTCTTGCTCCAACTAACTCAACCCTCTGTGACACCATCAACTGGGCAAGAGAAGAGAAGGAAGTTAAGTTTCGTCTAGTATTTCCCGATAGAGCTCCCGGAAGCCGCCGGCGAGAAGGTTGCCAGGGACAACGGTAGGCTTGTCGGTGAGTGTTGTGCTCCGGCAGGGACCCCAGCTCTTGCCATGGAAGCACACGCTCCCACCAGGCTTGTCAGGATGCAGTAGGCTCCAGCGGGTCCCAAGGCCCTTGCTATTGAGGCAAATGCTACCCCGACAGAGGATATGCCTTTAGTCCTTGTTGTCGAGCCCCAGGATCCAGCATGTGCACAACACATCATCCGTTTCCGTCAAACAAGAGAACTTCCCGAAGAACAAGAAGAAATGGAGAAAGTAGCCCGTCAGTCTAGTATGTACCAGTTCCTAGACAACATCCTTTACAGAAAGAGGCCGAATGGTGTGAAACTCAAATGTATTTCCCGGCAACGTGGACAGGAGCTGTTGGCAGAGACACATGGAGGCATATGTGGCTCCCACATAGGATCGAGAGCACTTGGCGGAAAGGCATTCCGGCAAGGTTTCTTTTGGCCCACTACCCTCTAGGATGCAACGGCATTAGTAACCAAGTGTGAAGTATGCCCATTTGATTCAAAGAGATTACATCGACCAGCTCAAGCCTTTCAAACGATCCCTCCCTCCTGGCCATTTTCGGTCTGCGGGCTTGACATCTTGGGCCCCTTTCCCCGCGCTGCCGACGGCTTTGCGTACTTGTACATTGCAATCGACAAGTACACAAAGTGGCCGAAAGTAGAAGTAGTGAGAAAGGTGACAACACAGTCAGCCGTCAAGTTCTTCAAAGGACTAGTCTGCCGCTTTGGTGTTCCCAACAGGATAATCACTAACAATGGCACACAGTTCATGAGCCGCACCTTCATGCAATATGTCCAAGACCTTGGCATCATAATATGTTTTGCTTCCGTTGTCCACCCGAGGAGCAACGACCAAGCGGAAAGGGCTAATGCTGAAGTGCTGCGATGACTCAAGACGAGAAATTTTGATAGGTTGCACAAGTGCGAAAGGCACTGGATTGATGAGTTGCCGGTGGTTCTTTGGTCAATCAGAACGACACCAAATCGAGCTACCGGCCAGACACCCTTCTCCCTTGTCTATGGGGCAGAGGCAGTTCTCCCCACGGAACTCATATATGGGTCACCTCGAGTGTTGGCTTATGATGAGCTCGAGCAAGAGCAGTTGCGGCAAGATGACGTGATGCTCCTTGAGGAAGACCGTCTTCAGGCTGCTATGAGAGATGCACACTACCAGCAAGCTTTGCGCCACTACCATAGCCACAAGGTTAATGCAGAAGTCTTGAGGAAGGTGACCTTGTTCTTCGGTGAGTTCAGTCTGCCAAGAATTCCAACAAGTTGACGCCAAAGTGGGAAGGCCCTTAATGGGTAGTCTGAGTCACCAGGCCTGGTGCAGTCCACCTGGAGACCGAAGATGGCACCCTAGTGAGCAACTCCTGGAATATCGAATATCTTCACAAGTTCTACCCATAAGGTGCGGTTGCCGGGCCTCCCAGCAACCACCTTTTGTACAAGTCTTGCCGCTAAAGCATGTAATCCTTGGTACAAAACCAGGCTCAGGCCGTGTGTGTAGTTGAATAAAGATAAGTGTTCCACAATCTTGATCGATTCTCATGTTTACTTATGTGCATGTTTGTCTGAGGTGTTGCATTGCACTTAATCCCGGCAAGGGCTAACGGACCGCCTAGGTTCCATATCCATATTTTTGTTCTTTCTTTTTCTCAAAGGACAGAAGGTCACCTCGCGTGCAACTTTGCTAGGGGGGAATGGTGGTACGGATACCTATGAGAGACGTCCCAAAAAACATGCCGAGAGGAGTACGGCAACAAAAAGATAAGTTGCAAAAACCCCAAGAGACTTCTTGCTGTGGAGTTATTTTCCTTGGGCGACTTCGACTTCTATATGGAAAACCTGCATGCACGGGAACCTTGCCGCAATTGGCTGCGCGCTCA
Source organism: Hordeum marinum (assembly GCA_022496015.1). NCBI lineage: Eukaryota > Viridiplantae > Streptophyta > Magnoliopsida > Poales > Poaceae > Hordeum > Hordeum marinum. The sequence goes on from CM039675.1 coordinate 273,779,303, forward strand.
CTGTGTTCGGGACCGCTCAACGTCTTAAGTGGTCGCGCCCATGCTCCTTGTTTCGTTTCGAGTCCGCTCAACGTCTCAAGTGATAGCACTCGCGCCTTTATTCTGTTCGAGCATGGCCAACACCTTGAACGGCTATACAAAGGACACCAAGGTATCTTGCCGGCAGTGACACCGCTAGCAGGATGCTAAGGACCCGTTCCTTGAAGCGCTCGTGGTAGGGCTATGCACGTCGGCAAGATTCTTCCGAGAAGGCGTACAGAAAGTTCCATGCAAAGAAACAGTCTAACAAGGAAGATAATACAGTCATTCAAAATAAGATGAAATTTACATGAGATATCGCTTTTTCCTAAGTACATCTTTATTTGAGTTTCTCGCCTAGGGGAGATTACAAGAAGAAAAAGATGGAAAGGGGAGGCAGATTACAAGAAGAAAAAGATGGCGAGAGGGCCCCGGCAGAAGCCCGGCCTGACCCTCTGGACTAGCACTGCACAGAGGAGAAGGGCTGCTAGATGGGCACGCAAGAACCTGGCCCCTCCTGGACAAGCATTGCACGGAGGAGAAGGCCAGCATGGGCGAAAAGGGGGATGAACCCAAGAAGCCGAAGTCCACGGGCCTGCCGGAAGATCCAGCTAGAAGATGAGGCAGCGCCTAGGACTAAGGCCAACGGCAAGGTCATCCTGACGGGAGGGGGAGAGGCATGAGGCTGGCAGTGATGGTGCGGCCGGTGGTCAGTCCGTGCTCGAGTCTTCAGGCTCTGACTTGACCGCCCGAAGACTGGACTCATCGTCGCTGTCTTTGCCGCTGTCCTCCTCATCACTATTGCTCATGGAGGAGCTTTTGGTGCTTCTCGAGCTTTCTTCGCAGCAGCTGAGACGGACTCCTAAGCGCCCATGAATCTTGATGGAGAGCAGATTGTTGTCCGTCATTTTAAAACGAAGGACGTGCCCTTCCTGGAGGTTGTGGGCGCGGGCAAAGGTCTTCTAGCCGCGCCTAAGGAACATGATGCGACTCGTCGGGTACTCAACGTCCACCCGCATTGCACCATTGCAACAACCATGTGCCTATAACCATAGGACGAGCGGCTCGTCGGCCTCCATCGCCCTAGCAAAAGGGCGAGTGAGGCGCAGATGGCTCTGGACGGGACCGGCCAGTTCGAGGATGAACTCCAGTGCCGTCCCCTTGGCGTGGGTCTCCTCAAGGAAGAGGCCCGACATCGGAGGAGGAGGTGGGGAAGCGCTCCGCCTCCCCCAACATCGGCCTCCATGATGGCCATGACCCCTCATGCCCTTTCCTCCATGCGCGCTCGGGTCGCCCTCCGCCTCTGTGGCTGAAGCGGTTGCATGATCCCGATGAGAGCTCCTCCTTGGAGCTGAGGATTGTGGTCGCCCTCGCCCCCTGTTCATGGCTAAGGGCGGACGCCGCTCGAAGACCGGGGAGACATGGAAGAACAAGCTATGGGGGTTCTCTCTCGGAGAAGGGAGGGAGGATGGATGGGCGTCACCCTCGCTACCCCCCAATTTATAGGGAAAAGCGCAGGGGATGGCTTTCCCTCGCCCCAAGGGTCGCCGCCCACCTCCTCCAATAGCGGCGCCCTCGATCACGGGATGAACAACAACCACCCCGTTGCTCCAATTCATGGCGCTGTAGTTACTGCTTTTCCCAGGGACTTTAAGTCACATGCGCCCATTGCTGGCTCCCCGCTATGCATGCGGCGCGCATGGCGGAAATGACCTGACGCGGTAATTGAAAATTTGATGGCTACGCCGTGCAGTATCCCACGTCCTGCATTCAATGGACATCATAGGGAAGCACAGCGAGCAGAATGATCACAACCACCAGGCCCTAACACGCATGCCCGTGCATTGTTTGCGCCTAGCCCAACAACGCCTCGCGACGTGTGTGGCCCAGGCCCGGGGGCTCCTATCGCGATCGAACGTGTGTGGCCCAGGCCCCGAGGCTCCTATTTATTTGAGTGGCTCACTTACGAGTACAGAAAGTAAAGTATGGTGGTCTATGCATAACGGACGTGAACTAGTAATGATCACTAACTTATCCTAAACACCTACTTGCGTCAAACATAACCCCACCATGTTCTCTCTCGGGTAAGGACTCACGAGAAGAGATAGTCATATTTATGCACACAGTTGGTGTATTTTATTAGAGTTTAGTTTAAGTTTGCTATGACCCGGTGTTAAACAAAGTTTCCAAGTTTACCACATAACGCGGACATGGCCTTCTAAAAGATTTAACCCTGCAGGGGTGCTCCAACTCATCCATAACAAATTAACCACACGCCACGGGAATAACCTCGACCACGAATCTCGTGATCATCCTAGGCAATTCCAAAGGAAATATGACACCTCGAGATAGCCTGAAGAAGATCAGAGTTCCTCATTCAAGACATTCTAGAAAGGTAAAACAAATCCAGCAAGGCTGCCTAGTGTACCGACTAAACCCGATAGGAGCCGCGTATCTTGAGGGGTTGATTAATTATCTGCGGGTGCTGGCGGGTCCCTATGCAATTTTTATTAGTAATTAGGCAAATTTAGTACCAATGTTGGGCCTTGCCAGACAAGCTTTATCCTAAAATGACAAGGGGGTCCCCATAACAACCCCAGCATGTTAGGAGCGCTCATTTATGGAACATAACATCGGTTCACAAGTAACTAGGGCGCCAAGAGTGGAACAGAACATCAAGCAAAAGGCCAAGCCTTCCACCTTTTACCAAGTATATATGTGCATTAAATTAAATAGCAATAATATTGTGATAACAAAAGAATGTCCATGTTGTCACATGGAAGCAATTGCACCTGCAGCTAGAAACGCTATAAGAAGGGCTGAGCAAGCGGTAACATAGCCAAAGAAAGGTTTGCTAGGAAGATGGAGGGTTAGAGGCTTTTCATGGCAATGTTGGGAGGCTTGACAAACAAGTGGTAGGTAGCAAGACATAACGATAAAAGCAGGACAACTAGCATAGCAATGATAGTAGTGGTATCCAAGGAAATGTGTCATCTTGCCTGAGATCCTGCTTGGAAGAAGAACGAGTCCATGAAGAAGTCGAGCCAACGCAGTCGAACGAATCCTCACACTCCGAACGCTTTCAACACTCTATCGAGAAGAAGCAATCCAAAACAAACAATCAACACACGGTAACACCACAACATATGCATGGCATGATGCGCAAACAAATATGATGCATGTCTGGTTTACTATGCAAAGCATGGCATGGCAGGCACAACAAACAACTACCACATATTAAGTGAAGCTCAATATGCAACGAGTTGCATATTGTCGGAACACCACAATTGATTATTTATTTCACTCTCATTTAGGTACTCTTCAATATTAAATGTTGTTAATCATGGCAAGAGCTGAAGCATAAGTAAACTACAACATCTAGGCATCTTAAATAAGGCTGGAAACCACTTATAGTATTTCCGAAACGTCCTCATAAGCATAATATGAATTTGGTGCAGATCTGTCCTAACACAATTTTATATTTATTAAATGTGGAAATAAAGTGTGGAAGATTCTACACGTTTTCTAGACAAGTTACATATATAAAATATTTGCATCGGACGTACTGTTTAAAAGTTATGAAATAAATCATTTTAGCATGGCATTTACAAAAATTGCAAGAAATCAGCAAGTTAAACATTTTAAACATATGTTAGAGTTGGATATTATTAACCTACGCAAAATTCTAGTCATTTTTCGTATATTAAGTTTTTACATGTGATGCACGGTTAATTATACATGAGCTTTCTTAAAACATGAGTTTTTCTGTAATTCTGAAATTCACCGGTTAATTAGAAAAATCACAGCGGGGAAAAAATAGCATTGGGCCAAATCTGAACCAGGGTCCAATAGAGGACATGGGTGCAACATATTAAATGGTGCACACGGGCGATGGATAGGGCGACTAGGCTAGCTCACCTAGCGGGCCAAGCCCATGTCGGTGAGGGATGCAAGCTGGGCCTTCGCGAGGCCGGCCCACCTGGCGGCCAACGCAACGAGGCACGACGTCCGGTCGGGCGTCCTCATCCTCCCGCTAGCACGGAAGCAGCGGTGGCGGGGAAGTTCATGGCCAGCAACGGGAGCTTCATGGCAGGGCCGACGAGTGACGGGATGAAAGGATCCGACCGGGATCTTCCCAATCCGGGCGGAGGGGTCCAATTTCCGGCGTGGGGCAGTGAGGAGCTCCCCAGAATCGATGACCATGGATTCATGTGGATCCAAGGAAGAGAGAGAGCGAGTTGAGAGAGAGAGAAACAACGGGGAGGAGAAGGGCACGACGGCAGGGTCGACCTGGCCGGATGACGGCTTCCGATGCGGCAAGGTCCTCCGGCGACCGGTCAGGGCAGCGCTCCGGCAAGGGCTTCGGTGACGAAGGGGGCTGGAGGAGAAGATGGAGCAGGAGCTCGTGTGCCTGGGGCGATCGGGGCACGGATGGCTCGATCGCGCCCCGATGGGCTCGGGCGGGCTGCCCTCGGGCCTAGATGGGCCACGGCGGCTTAGGGCGGCCAAGGGACGCGTGGCAGCCCCTGATTGGCTATGGACGGCAGCTGCGGCGGTGCTAGGTGGTCGGCAGTGTGACAAGTGGCGGCGGGGCAGCGGCTGGGCACAGAAAACAATGCGGGAGAGGTTAGGGAGGCCAAAAATGGAAGGGGAGGCATCTATTTTTAGGCAGGGAGGCTTGGGTTAGGGGTTTTCGGGCTATTTTTGACCCTCCGATCGCGATCGGACGGTCTGGTCAGAGGGGTGGTTCTAGGATGGGCTAGTGGTCTATGTAGAGGGGCTTGGGCAAAGAAGAGAGGGAGGTTGGTGGCCCATGGCATGAGTTTCAGAAACATCAAAATGTCCGATAATAAACCGATGACCGCACTGCTACGACTGACCGTTAGGGTATCAAACGGACTCTGGTTGCGACGAAATTTGGCAGGCGGCCTACCTACAATAAAACATGACTGCACGCCAACTTTTGACCCAACCCACGCCTTTTAAAACATTTTTTAAACGATACCACGGGCGTGTGCGTGTGTGGTTGGTCTTGAAACAGTCGACGTCATGAACGAAGAGAACCGGCAACTAAGAACAGTTGCAAGTTTTCGAAAACGAGTGACGATGCTAAGCTGATGATGTGAATGGTGCAATGATGAATGCAACAACCACAAGGAATCATGTGACAAGAATAGAACAAAAGGGGAATCTTCTGGACTGTTGGTCCCGGGCTGTTACAACTCTCCTCCACTACACGAGGATCTCGTCCCGAGATCTAAGAATGAGAAGGGGAAGAGAAAGAGCAAGAGGTAAAACTTAGTTGCTTCTCTGACAAACGAGTGAAACCAATGATCATTGAAGGTTTCAACGAGAAGAAGAATGACATGAGGAACAAGCAAGAATTCACAAGAAATTTTGGTAGCACTTCGGTAGGATAGAGAAGCAAAACTTGATAAGATGGAAAGAACATGGAAAGAGGACACAAAACTCTGGTTAAATGAATAAGCAAGGGAAGAGCATGATCTTGACAAAGTGAGATGATAGAGTGAACAGAGCAACATCGCAAGGCCTCTGTAACAAGAGAATAGAAAATGGGTTGATGGAAGGAAAAGAATGGAGAAGAAAATGACAAATTCTACCACCATTGAACTTGAGAAGCATAGGATGAACGGAGTTGTTGAAAAACCAACAACGAAAAGAATAGCTTGTTATGGGCTTATGGAAAACATCTCAAAATTATGAGGTGACAATCGACCACAATAGAAACAATTGATTGATTGAGAGCAACAAGATATGCAAAACTTCTTTCACCAAGAGGTGGAGGAGATACTTGAATCATTTATAACACCATGATATCAACAATCCTTAGGAAATGCTTTAGGTGAAATCCAACCCAAAATAACTCCGAGAATACATGATGGGTTTACTTATCTTATCCTTGACAAATTTTCGTCGAGACTCCTCATAACCAAGAATTTAATAACACCATCTCAAAAGATAATGGAGAAGGAATTGAACTTAGAAATCCAAGATAAAGAACACTTAAGCACCTCCAACAAGACTCTTGAAGAACAATTTGAGACGAATTAAATCCTTGACAAACCACCATGAAGAAGCATCGGGAAGAACTCCGGAATGAAAGGATGATCAAAGAATGAAGGTTCGTAAAATTAAGATGGAAGCCTTGCCATGATTTAGAATAAGCTTCGCGAAGAGATACTTGAGAAAACTTGGAACTCCGGAAACGAAATGATTAGCAACTATAATCGAGAATTGATAACATGCACAACTCCGCAAGAGGGACTGAAATCACCTTGATGAAACTAGAATGAGAATTACATTATGCTTATCCTTCATCAAGTTAAATTGATGAAAAGCCATGGATTTAGCACACAACTTATTCTTCTTGAGAAGATTGAAGAGAGGTAGAACACAAATTTGAAGAAGTCTTGAACGAGAACACCGGTTGGAATTCGAAACGATCGGGGATACTACAATTGAATGGGGAGACATGACATGAGAACAAAGAGATTATGATCCACCTAGAGAAATCTTGAACAAAGCACCGGAATAATTGATATATGAACGAAGGGACAACAATTGAGAAGAATTTCAGAACGAAAGCTGAAAGCTGAGAACGAAGAAATCTTCTGAAACGATGGCCTTCGAAGGATCAAGAAATGAAAACAATTCTGAAATGCTACGGATAAATATGGAAAGAATTACTGATGATTGAAAAGAATTTGAGAGGATAGCAACAAGTTGAACCATGAATCTTCAAGAGAATGAGCAAAGATTTAAGAGAACCACTCCTTCGGTCTTCAATATAGAGAATGATGACGAGAAAGAACATCATGAATTATTGAGACACTCTGAATCAACGAATAAAGAACGGTTGAGACAATGATGAAAATGATTTAGAGAGATCTTCGAGAAGGCATATGACTGATGAAATTCATTCTTACGTCATATTAGAAGAGAACTTGAGAACATCTCCATAAAGATTAGAAGAACCAAGTAAGATCCTGGGGAAAATCTATGGGTTATGGGCCCACTAAAAGAAAACTCTGTTGAAAAGATTGATTAAAAGAGAGATTGCCCCGGTACAAATTAATAACTAGATGAGGTGAGACCCTCGAATAATTTGGAAGGATTGAAAGAAAACATGAATCTTCTGAGATATCTTAAGCACTCCGGAACAATAGAGCTATGAATAAGCAAGAGAGGCTTAGATAAGAATTCCCACATGGGAGAGCAATTAGAGAATGAAAATGATATGATGAACTCCAAGAACTTGAATTGAATCCACCTGAAAACAAAACAAAGATGAATACTAATAAATGATAAACTTGAGCACTGAGCATCTTCACAACTAATCACCGAATACGATACAGAAGAAAGATAGCGGAAACATTTCCTGAAAAGAAAGGAACTTGGATGAGACTTAATTGATGAAGAAAAAGGGCAGGGGTGGGGAAAAACAAATACAACTTGGGACGGATGAAATGAACTCCAGAAAGTATAGGAGGATTGATCTTGCAATATTTAAGAGGATAGAATTATCTTGAATAGAAGCTCACCGGATAAAAAAATTCATGACAACTCCAGTTGAACAAAGGATTAGCATTTCCTGTAAAATATGAGAACACTACTTAGAAAAGCTATGAAATCACCACTTGACATTGAAGCAACTCGAATTACCATATATAAACCAAAACAAAGGATAGGGCTTACGAAACAAGCCAGAACAATTTCATGACAAAGATTTTGCTCGATATTTTCATGGTAAGGTTTGCACAGGCTCGATCGTACATTGGATTGTCATGTTGCAATGATGCTCGAATATGCTCCCTAGGGGTAGCGAACTACAAGGCTTGACGAAGCAGAAATCGAGACTGTCCTCTGTAAGAAAGACTGTGAACAAACGAATCCACTAGATGTCGAACCCCAACCTCACATCATGATCTGTTGGAAGAAAACCTAGGTAACTACTTGAATTCCCACCTAAGAACTCCTGAAACTTTCTTGGTTATGCAATCAGGTGTTGGGGATACAAGGTGGAAAATATCTCACACAACTAACAAGCCCTACACCCCCACCTGTATCAATCCTTTAACACATAACCAGAGGCTTTGGAACTCCATCTATCTCGGACCCTCGAGAACACAACGATACCAAACATGGAAGTACCCTGGACGCCTCCCCAGTACTGGGTGACTCCGACCTTATCTCGCCACGAGAAGTATTGAAGTGATTTCGAACATCCTCCGTCCTGAGATACTAAGGAAACTGAATGATAATGATGTGCCATGAATCCCCTGGAGCTCAACACCCCAGAGAAAATCAAGTCAGACAGGAGGCACCAAGACAGAACTCCGTCACATCGGCATCATATAGTTTCCAAAATACTCGCGTGATCCTAAAAAAATTGAGCGAGAAGAGGAGTAGTAACAAAATTCTAAGTCATAATTCCTCACCAGAGCATAGAAGAGGAGTAAAAAGAATCCTACTCTCTGATATAACTAGAGTCAAAATAGTTTTTTCTCTAGACTCGATTCGGCCAAGTTCAATCAATCAAGGGGGCTCCTAGATCGGTACAGGCTCTGATACCAACTTGTCATGCCCAAGATGTTTGCTAGGAGGATGGAGGGTTAGAGGCTTTTCATGGCAATGTTGGGAGGCTTGACAAACAAGTGGTAGGTAGCAAGACATAATGATAAAAGCGGGACAACTAGCATAGCAATGATAGTAGTGGTGTTCAAGGAAATGTGTCATCTTGCCTAAGATACCGCTTGGAAGAAGAACGAGTCCATGAAGAAGTCGAGCTAACACAGTTGAAAGAATCCTCACACTCCGAATGCTTTCAGAACTCTATCGAGAAGAAGCAATCTGAAAAAACAATCAACAAATGGTAACACCACAACATATGCATGGCATGATGCACAAACAAATATGATGCATGCCCGGTTTACTATGCAACGCATGGCATGGCATGGCAAGCACAACAAACAACTACTACATATTAAGTGAAGCTCAATATGCAACAAGTTGCATATTTACGAAACTCCATGATTGATTATTTAGTTCACTCCCATTTAGGCACTCATCAATATTAAATGTTGTTAAACATGGAAAGATGTGAAGCATAAGTAAACTACAACATCTAGGCATCTTAAATGAGGCTGGAAACCACTTATAGTATTTCCGAAACGTCCTCATAAGCATAATATGAATTTGGTGAAGATCTGTCCTAACACAATTTTATATTTATTGAACATGGAAATAAAGTGTGGCATGAGATTCTACATGTTTTCTAGACAAGTTACATATATAAAACATTTGCGTCGGAGCTACGGTTTAGAAGTTATTAAATAAATCATTTTAGCATGACATTTACGCAAATTGCAATAAATCAGCAAGTTAAACATTTTAAACATATGTGAGAGTTGGATATTATTAATCTATGCGAAATTCTAGTCATTTTTCGTATATTAAGTTTTTACATGTGATGCACGGTTAATTATATATGAGCATTCTTAAAACATGGGTTTTTCTGTAATTCTGAAATTCACTAGTTAATTAGAAAAATCGCAGCAAGGAAAAAATATTATTGGGCCGAATCTGAACCAGGGTCTAACAGAGGACATGGGTGCAACATATTAAATGGTGCACACGGGCGAGGGATAGGGCAGCTGAGCTAGCTCACCTAGCGGGCCAAGCCCATGTCGGTGAGGGATGCAGGCTGGGCCTTAGCGAGGCTGGCCCACCTAGCGGCCAATGCAGTGAGTTGCGGCGTCCAGTCGGGCATCCTCATACTCCCGCTAGCACGGAAGTAGCAGCGGTGGCGAAGTTCATGGCCGGCAATGGGCGCTTCAAGGTAGGGCCGGCGAGCGACGGGATGGAAGGATCCAGCCGGGATCCTCTAGATCCGGGCGGAGGGGCCCAATTTCTGGCAGGGGCGGCGAGGAGCTCCCCAGAATTGACAACCATGTTGTCCTGTGGATCCAAGGAAGAGAGAGAGCGAGTTGAGAGAGAGATAAATGATGGCGAGGAGAAGGGCACAATGGCGAGGTCGACCTGGCCGGACAACGGCTTTCGTTGCGGCAAGGTCCTACGGCGACCGGTCGGGGCGGCACTCCGGCAAGGGCTTCGGTAACGACCGGGGTTGGAGGAGCATATCGAGCAGGAGCTCGCGTGCCAGGGGCGAGCGGGGCACGGGCGGCTCGGTCGGGCCCCGATTGGCTCGGGCGAGCTGCCCTCCGGCCCGGACGGGCCGCGGCGGCTTGGGCGGCCAGGGGACGCATGGCAGCCCCCGATTGGCTGCGGGCGGCGGCGGCGGTGGCGCTAGGTGGTCGGCGACGCGACAAGTGGCGACGGAGCAGCGGATGGTCATGGAAAACAATGCGGGAGAGGTTAGGGAGGCCAAAAATGGAAGGGGGAGGAATCTATTTATAGGCAGGGAGGCTAGGGCTAGGGGTTTTGGTGCTATTTTTGACCCTCCGATCGCGATCGGACGGTCCAATCGGACGGGTGGTGCTAGGATGGGGTAGTGGGCTATGTAGAGGGGCTTGGTCTAAGAAGATAGGGAGGTTCGTGGCCTGTGGCACGAGTTTTAGAAACACCGAAACGTCCGATAATAAACCATTGGCCGCACTGCTATGACTGACCGTTGGGGTATCAAACGAACTCTGGTTGCGACAAAATTTGGCAGGCGGACTACCTACAATAAAACAAGACCGCACGCCAACTTTTGACCCAATCCGAGAATATTTCTAGCGCTCCTTTTAAAATATTTTTTAAATGATGCCCGGGCGCATGCGTGTGTGGTTGGTCTCGAAACGATCGATGTCACGAACGGAGAGAACTGGCAACTACGAATGGATGCAAGTTTTCGAAAATGAGTGATGACGCTATGCAGATGATGCGAATGGTGCAATGATGGACGCAACAACCAAACCGAATCATGCGACGAGAATAGAACAAAAGGGGAATCTTCTGGAGCGTCGGTCCTGGGCTGTTACATAGCCACCATGGCAACGAGGCCCAGTAGGAACTTACCAGGTACAAACACAGAAGAATCAGGACCGTCGGCAAGACCTTGCTGGAAGGGCTATTGAACCCCGAGGCAAGACAAGGCCCCGTCAAGGCGAGGTCCCGGCAAGGCGAAGCCCCGGCAAGGCCCCGCCAGCGCATAGGCCAGGTGTCGATCCGCCTGGATGCGTGTCGCGGCGTCGACGTTGGAGGGGGCTAAGCGGTGCCGATGGGACGGGCTCCCGTCCCACAGGTGGACAGAGATGCCCGACGATGCATTAAATGTGCCTATCCTACTCCGTCAGTGTTAGGTATGATAGCACTGTAGCTCTATACACACCGTGTACACACTGTACACCACTATTGGGATCCTCTTCAGAGTATAAAAGGAGGCCCAGGGCGATATGGTAGAGGACTTTTGGTCCTTGGAATCTTTGGACCTTCTAGCTCAGACGCGTGGCAGCTGCTCATAGCACCCCTGTAGCAAGAACCCTAAGAACACTCTCAATACAACCAAGCAGGAGTAGGGTTTTACGCACCCGTGCGGCCCGAACCTGGGTAAAGATCCCCGCGTGCTGTTCATCAGACCGGCTCTTTGCGAGAGCCTTCTGCCCCGCCGAACCGAAAGGGCTCCCTCTGATCCCATAGGTGCTCGTTCCCCACGACACTACCTATTGATGATTGTTTCCCTGACGAATAGCTAGCTGCAATAAGTGTCTCACACAACACACCTTGGTATGCTGATTATGCTAATTACATTGTCGCTAAATACATACCACCTAGCTTTACATATCAACAAAAGAAAAAATCTTCTATGACTTCAGACATTACTTTTGGGATGACCCACATATTTATAAATAAGGAGTGATTGTATTATTAGACATTGTGTACCTAGGCATGAATAGGAACAAATCCTACGAAAATGTCATTCCGAAGCTTATGGATAACATCATGCAAGAGATAGAACTGCTCACAAGGTATTGTAATCTCGTTTTTCTTGGCCTACTCTCTTCAAGTATGCCCGTAAGTTTGTCTTTTCTTGTGATGAATGTCAAAGAATTAGTAATATAGGTACGCATCAAGAAATGCCTATGAATTATTCACTTGTTGTTGAACCATTTGACGTATGGGGTTTTGATTATATGGGACCTTTTCCTTCCTCTAACGGATACACTCATATTTTAGTTGCTGTTGATTATGTCGCTAAGTGGGTATAAGATATTCCGACTAGTAGTGCTGATCACCACACCTCCATTAAAATGCTTAAATAGGTTATATTTCCGAGGTTTGGAGTCCCTAGATATTTAATGATCTATGGTGGTTCACACTTTATTCATGGTGCTTTCCGTAATAGGGATGGCAATGGGTAAGGTATGGGTACAAACTTTTTTGCCCAAACCCATGCCCATAGAAAATCTATATACCCACCCATTTCAATACCCATGGGCGTAAATTGGCACCCATGCCCATACCCTTGGGGTATCCTATACCCAATGGGTATCCAGTGGGTATAATATATAGCATTTTTAAAAGGTAAATAAATGGTTTTGAAAGTCAAGTGATGATGGGCGAGCAGTACAGCACAGACACAAAGTTCTATGATGGTTGCCTCTTTGAAACATCAAGGGAATATGAGCAATGGCTAGTGAAAGCCCGACGCAATTGGAGGTGCTGGTGGGAATGGGGGATCACTAGATCGAGATTTGGATAGGAGTCCAATAGCGAAGACTCGAGATTTCATCTCTTCGAGGTGTCACATAGGACGTAAGAGAGGTGGCGAGCATGTCATTACGGGCCTATGAGCTATGGCCGGTTCAAGGAATCGAGACTTAGAGTGTGCCATCGGAGTTGGATGTTGACCACACATGTCGTAGGAGTTATTTTCATTTATTAACTTTTTCTGGGTATCCATTGGGTTGCCCGTGGGTGTCATTTCCTACCCATACCTGACCCATATATTTTGCGGGTATGGTTACCCATTACCCGTGGGTAAAAAATCTCTCCAAGTCATGCCCATGCCCATTGTTTTCGGGTAGGGTACCCGCGAGTGCCCATATCCATGGGCAAAACTGCCATCTCTATTCCGTAAGATGCTTGCTAAATATGATGTTAACCATACAATTGCATCACCCTATCATCCTCAATCTAGTGGTCAAGTAGAACTTAGAAATAGAGAAATAAAATTAATCTTACAAAAAACTGTCAATAGGTCTCGTAAGAATTGGTCTAAGAAATTAGACGATGCACTTTGGGCCTATAGAATAGCTTATAAAAATCATATGGGTATGTCTCCATATAAAATGGTACTCCCTCTATCCAGAAATACTTGTCATTGAAATGAATAAAAATGGATGTTTCTAGAACTAAAACAAGTCTAGATACTTCCATTTCTTCAACAAGTATTTCTGGACGGAGGAAGTATATGGGAAAACTTGTCATTTGCCTCTAGAATTAGAACATAAAGCATTTTGGGCAATTACAGAACTTAACTATGATTTCAAACTTCCTGGTGAAAAGAGGCTATTTGATATTATCTCACTAGATGAATGGAGAACCCAAGCGTATGGAAATGCTAGGCTATTCAAAGAAAAATAAAAGTTTGGCATGACAAAAGAATTCAAAAGCGGGAATTCAAAAAAGGAGACCCTGTTCTTTTGTTCAACTCTTGTTTAAGATTTTTGCAGGAAAGCTTCTCTCCACATGGGAAGGACCATATATTATTGAAGAGGTCTATCATTGTGGAGCTATCAAGATTCATAATGCCGAAGGTACTAACCCGAAGGTGGTCGTGAGGGATGTGTAGTGAGTTCGTTCTGTAATAAGTTTTGCATGTATTGTATTGCAAAGTATGCATGGACCTATGTTGATCTATATTAATATGTTGTCACCTATAGTAATGAATTTGAAATATTCATGATAATTTACTCTATAGGTAGAACGCTCAGTTCATGTCGCTACGATATGTATGAACTGAACATGCGCAGTTTGGTTTACACATAGCACATGGTTCATTAACTAGAACAGTGTGCTTTCTAAACCGCGGCCAATGAAACCTAGTGTGCGCAACGTGAGTCCTGCTTTTTGATTGGACAAAACCCAAACCACATGGATCATGCGTCTGCACCGTAGGATTCACCCAGATCGAACGTGGTCCTTATACCTCTCGTCAACAATCACTGTTGAAGTCAGGATTCGTTTTATATGCAATAAATGCCACATAAATGATAAAAAATGCTAAAAAATATCGAACGAACCCAAAAGTGCACTAGATAATCAAACCTGGCGTATAATTATAATTGACTATGGTGGTATAAAATTTGGAGGAGAGGAGATTAAGACACTGTCGATTGGAGTTCGATTTGCCACTTCTCCCTTGGAACTATGATCCTTCTACTCATAGGCTATGGTTTCTAATTAACGATCATTCTAGCTTGTTCCAACTTTTACCATTAATTTTCCACGGTGTCTCGAGATCACGCCACAATGACACACTGATTTTCGTGATTTTCTGAGTCCATCTGCATTTCCTGTAATTAAATTACTGATATTTATTTAGGTGGACACATCTCCCGTCCGAAAGACTTGACAGTTGTTATCATTCGTTGTACAATGACGAAAATCACGCAAATTGACACACAAATGATTTGCAAGAGATTCTTTGGCACCATCCACACGTAATTCATGTTGTGATATTTTATTTCTAAGAACTAATTAACATGTTAACTACAAAAAATATGACTTAGATATAACAAACGAGACATGTAATCCACTACAAGATCAATATTAGGAGTACAATGATGTTTGCACACCATGAAAAAAAACAAGGCGAAAGGATGAGATTGACACCGATTGGAGTCTGAAATGCCAACTCTTCGTAAACAATGATCCTTTGTGCGAGATGCATTTGTTTTCAAAGGGCAGGCCATCACAACTTCCGCTAGACATTTCCAATTATTTACACGGGGTCTTCACATCATGCCATGGTGGCACACCCATTTTTTTCATATTCGTGATACATCTGCATTTCCTCCAATTAAATTACTAAGAAGCCCCATGTTGATGGAAAAAATGTCTTCAAATTAGCAAGCAAGTCATGAAATGCGGCCGGAAATCAATACATGGGCTAATAGTTGATTGTCTATGGATGAAAATAATTTCAGACGAAATGATGGTGTCCCAAATTCATTTGAAATGAAAATATGACTGTTCTGCATGGACAAATAGCACATGGTTCATTAACTAGAACCATGTGCTTCCTAAACCGCGGCCTATGAAACCTAGTGCGTGCAAAGTGAGTCCTCCTTTCTGATAGGACAAAACCCAAACCACATGAATCGTGCGTCTACATCGTAGGATTCACCCAGATCGAATGGCGGTCCATATACCTCTCGTCAATAATCATTGTTGTAGTTGGTATTTGGTTTATATGCAACAAATGCCCCGTAAATGATAAAAAATGCTGAAAAATATCGAATGAGCCCAAAAATGCACTAGAAAAACAAACCTGGCATGTAATTATGATTGACTACCGTGGGATAGAATTTGTAGGAGAGGCCATGAAGACACCATCGATTGGAGTTCAATTAGCCACTTCTCCCCTTGGAACTATGATCCTTCTACTCAGATGCTATGGTTTCCAATTAGCGATCATTGTAGCTTATGCCAAATTTTACCAATTTTGTCCACAGTGTCTCGAGCTGACACCATGATGACAGACCGATTTTCATGATTTTCTGAGTCCATCTGCATTTCCTGTAATTAAATTACTGACATTTATTTAGGTGGACACATTTCCCGTTCGAAATGCTTGACAATTCTTCTCATTTGTTGCAAAATGAAAAAAATCACACAAAGTGACACACAAATGATTTGTAAGAGATTCTTTGACACCATCCACACATAATTAATGTTGTGATACTTTATTTATAAGAACTAATTAACATGGTAACTGCAAAAATATGACTTAGATATAGCAAACGAGACATGTAATCCACCAGAAGATCAATATTAGGAGTACAATGATATTTGCATACCATGGAAATAACCAAGACAAAAGGATGAGATTGACACTGGTTGGAGTCCGAAATGCCAACTCTACTTTTCGTAAACCATGATCCTTTGTGGGAGATGCATTCGTTTTCAAAGGGCAGGCCATCACAACTTCTGCCAGACATTACCAATTTTTTGCATGGGGTCTTGACATCATGCCAAGTGACACACCCATTTTTGTAATATTCGTGATGCATCTAATTTTCTCCAATTAAATTACTAACAAGCCCCATGCTGCTAGAAAAAATGTCTTCAAATTAGATAAGAAGTCATGAAATGCGGCCGGAAATCATTACAGGGGTTAATAGTTGATATTCTGCGAATGAAAATATTTCGGGGCGAAATGATGGTGTCCCAAATTCATTTGAAATGAAAATATGACTGTTCTGCATGGGAAAATAGCACACGGTTCGTTAACTAGAACCGTGTGCTTTCTAAACCGTGGCTATAAAATCTAGTGCTTGCAAAGTGAGTCATGCTTTCTGATTGGACAAAACACAAACAACATGAATCATGCGTCTGCACCATAGGTTCACCCAGATTGAACAACAGTCCTTATACCTCTCGTCAACAATCGTTGTTGAAGTTGGTATTTGATTTATATGCAATAAATGCCTGATAAATGATAAAAAATGCCAAAAAATATCGAACGAGCCCAAAATGCGCTAGAAAATCAAACCTGGCATATAATTATGATTGACTACCGTGGGATAAAATTTGGAGGAGTGGCGATGAATACATCGTCGATTGGAGTTAGATTTGCCACTTCTCCCCTTGGAACTATGATGCTTCTACTTCGATGCTATGGTTTCCAATTAGCGATCATTGTAGCTTGTGCTAAATTTTACCAAATTTTTCCATGGTGTCTCGACATCACACCACAATGACACACCAATTTTCATGATTTTCTATGTCCATCTACATTTCCTATATTTAAATTACTGACATTTATTTTGGTGGATACATCTCTCGTCTGAAATGCTTGACAATTCTTCTCATTCATTGCACACTGACAAAAATCATGCAAAGTGACACACAAATGATTTGTAAGAGATTCTTTGCCACCATCCACACGTAATTCATGTTGTGATATTTTGTTTACAAGAACTAATTAACATGGTAACTGCAAAAATATGACTTAGATATAGCGAACGAGACATGTAATCCACCAGAAGATCAATATTAGGAGTAAAATGATGTTTGCATCCCATGGAAAAAACCAAGGGAAAGGAT
This sequence comes from Hordeum marinum, assembly GCA_022496015.1. Taxonomy (NCBI): domain Eukaryota; kingdom Viridiplantae; phylum Streptophyta; class Magnoliopsida; order Poales; family Poaceae; genus Hordeum; species Hordeum marinum. The sequence continues at coordinate 273,796,616 of CM039675.1, forward strand.
GAGATTGACACCAATTGGAGTGTGAAATGCCAACTCTACTTTTTGTAAACCATGATCCTTTGTGCGAGATGCATCAAGGGCAGGGCATCACAACCTCCGCCAGACATTACAATTTTTTCCACAGGGTCTTGACATCATGCCACAGTGACACTCCCATTTTTGTAATATTCATAATACATCTGCACTTCCTCAAATTAAATTACTAATAAGCCCCATGTTGGTGGAACAAATGTCTTCAAATTAGCAAACAAGTCATGAAATGTGGCCGGAAATCAATACAAGGGCAAATAGTTTATTATCTGCAGATGAAAATATTTCGAATGAAAATATCACTGTTCTACATGGACAAATAGCACACGGTTCATTAAGTAGAACCTTGTGCTTTCTGAACCGCTGCCTATGAATGTAGGATCAAAAGTAGGTCTAGAGGGGGGTGATTAGACTACTTGACCAATTAAAAATATACTTTTCCCAATTTTAAGTGTTGGCAGATTTTAGCATTCATAGGAAGTCAAGTACACTCTACACATGCATGTCTTCGAGTATAGGCAGCAGAAAGTAAAGACAATCATGCATAGTAAAGGGAGGGTAGGAAGATCAAACACAATTTGGAGACATGATGATTTTTCCCATGGTTCCGATAGGTGGTGCTGTCGTAAATCCACGTTTATGGAGTCTTCAACCCATGGAGGGTAACAGACGCGAAAGTCCACGGAGGGTTACACGAGGAAGCAACCTTGACTATACCATGATGGCCTACGTCCACGGAGGACTAGCCTAACTCGGGGTAGATCTTCATGAAGTAGGCGATCTCCTTGCCCTTACAAACTTCTTGGTTCACTCCACAACACGAAGTAGGAGGCTCCCAAGCGACACCTAACCAATCTAAGAGGCACCACCCTCCAAAATGTAATAGGCTCGATAATGTCAATAAACTCCTTGCTCTTATGCTTCAAGATGATAGACTCCTCAACACACTCTCTCACAGATTTGGCTTTGGTGGAAGAGATTGATTGGGTGGAAAGCAACTTGGGGAGGCTAGAGATCAAGATTCATATGGTTGGAATGGAATGGAATGATCTTAACACATGAGTAGGTGGCTCTCTCTCAGAGAATCGGTTGGTATGAGTGGGGATCTGTTCTGATTGCTTCCCTTGAGAGTACGTGGTGGTGGAGGGGTATATATAGGCATCTCCAAAAATCCAATCGTTACACCTAATAAGTCCAACTCGGTGACACTGATGTATTAATCTCGGTGGTATCGAGTTGCCTCAAAGTTAGAAACTTTTGAACCCCGGTGAGACCAATACATAAAACTCGGTTGCACCAATAAGGTGACCAACGGTCAGATCGAAAGACTTGGTTACGCCGATTCAACAAACTCGGTGGTACCGATTTTGTGAATTTGTGTAACAGAAAGTTGGCAACCCAAAATCGCTAGCACCAAAGCAGAATCGGTTGCACCGAATGGCTAGGGTTTGGTTGAGTCTATCTGAGGCTGAGAACCGTTGGCACCGAATGGAAAGTGTTGGTTGCACCGATTTTGAGTGTTTGGCTTTGGACAGACTTTTGTGGTAGAGCTTGTGGGTGTATGTGGTGACTATCACTTGTGCACATATGAGCATTTTGTTCACCAACAGTACCTTACTTCCTTTTGATAGTATTGGCTTTCTGATGGACTCAAAGTGATTTCTCACAAAGTAAAATGTAGAGTCGTCTTCCTTGAAGCTTAGCCAATCTATTTCCTTGCATCTTGGGGTAATCCACAATCCTTTTGCCAACCCATCATTGAAATTTTCCTGAAACAATGACATATATGTTGTTATTAATTACCAACACCACCAAGGGAGCAAATGTGCTTTGAATCTCCCCCTTTTGGTAATTGATGACAACATATATATCAAAGCTTCGACATATGATATAATCAATAAATATAATCATTGCTTTGAGAAGTATGTGATAAGTAAGAGCTCCCCCTAAATTTGTGCACTATTTTTAAATTTGCGTTTGAATGCAAATGCATAATCGATTAGGTACATGGGGCACTTCTTACATGTCACATAGATATTGGTGGTGTGCGAGAGTAATAAGAGTTAATATAATAGGACAACACATCAAGCAAAGTGAATGATCATCTCATAACCATCAAAAGGATATGAAATAGTAGCAACACACACTAAATCATATGATCAAACACGAACAAAAGTATAACACATCCAAAACAAAAGATCAAATGTTTTTAAAATACCAATAAAACCAAACGCTCTCTCACTCGAAGACTAAATATCTATATACAACTTCTCCCCTGTTGGCAACAAGTTATCAAAAAGTTCAAAGAGATATAGCTAATCGTCCTTCTGTGGCTGATCTCCTCCAGTGGTCGAAGTCGGAGTCGAGAGAACTGCGTCGGCGAAGACCTCTGCAGATGTACGAGACGGAGTTGGAGTAGCAACTAGTGGAACTGGAGGAGCTGATGGAGCTAAAGTCATTGTAGTTGGTGCAGATGATGAAGGTCTCATCTCCGGAGCTTGGCACTGTAGGTGTCCTGGCCTGAGTCCTGAACTGAGCAGTCGTCCTGACAGGTGCACAATCCTCATCATCATCAGAATTAGACTCTGAAGAGGTGCGGCGGATAGGAGCTTCATCTACTTCCTTCTTGAGCTCGTTCATGGTCTTGGTCAGCCCATCCACCTTGTTATTGAGGGTCTTCACTCTATCCTCAAAGATGTTCACAAGACTTTTCTGATTGTCCAGTATGCCTTTGATATCCTTATTCATGTCCATGACTGTAGAGATCAAGATATCCATTTCCTCGTCCCTGGATCTAGGGACTTGAGCATTAATGGCTCTTGCAGCCTTTGCATCTGCATGTGCCTGAGCTGCAGCTGATGTGGGATGGTTGGGGTCCATCACCAGAACGTTGTCCTCGAAGTCTGGCTATAGGGGCAAGTGGGGTCTATCTAGAGCAAAGATGTGCTTCTCTAGCTTGGAGTTGCTGAGCATCTGAATGTAGGGTGCATAGCAGCATGAGCGCTTCTGATCAGAAGCAACCCTCTTCACAATCTCCACAATCAGATCCATCACTCTAAATCTCTGGTGCTGGTCAATAAGAAGCAGTAGGTTGATGGGGTAGCGTCGGATCATCTTCTCGTCACCTGACTTGGGCATGAAAGTATGCCTCAAAATAGTGTTGATGGTGTAGAGACATGCCTGGAAGTGATAGAAAGATCCTAGCTTGTGGGACTTAAGTTGTGCAGCAGGAATGGCATTGTACATGTCCTTCATGGCATTGTAGCTTGCCTTGGACTCTGAGTATACGTAGATATCTCCATCCTGTGCCTCTGGGACTCCTAAGATGCCATCCCAATCATCAACAGTAGACTCATATCTTGCTCCTTCTATCATCCACACAATCCTACCATCTCCATAGAAGTGAGCATTGGAGTAGAATTGCATGATCATGTCGTCGTTCCATGCAGTGAATTCTTTGCCAACAAACTTGTCTAGGCCAATGCAGTGGAAGTTGTCTTGCACACTCAGGAAGTAGTCTTCATTCTCCTTGATGTACTTCCAGTCGACATATCTCATGTCACTCATAGCTGGGCTCTTGTCAAGTAGCACAGTCTCATAGAAATCCTATTGATCCTTGGTGTAGAACCTATAGTCCACAACTATCTTCCTCCTCTGATAGTAAGGATCAATGGCTCTCCATTCTCTCAAACCTGCATCCTTCTTCTTCTTAATATCAACAACAAGTGGATGGCTGGTATTGTGCTTTGGAAGGTGAGGTCTGAGCTTCATCAAACCAGACATAGCATCCTCATGAGCTTCTCTGAAGGTAGATCCCTTGTTCTTCTCAGAAGCTGGGATGTCTCTGGTAGTCCTATTGGACTTCTCGACAGCAGCCTTCTTGGCTGTAGACTTGGTGCTCTTGGAGGGACCTTGCTTTGGCATAGCATCTGCCAACAGCTTCTTGTGCTTCTTCTTGGGAGTGGCCTTGACAACTAGCTCTTCCTTCTCCTCCTGAGCAGAAGCACTAGCAGCCTCCTCAGGGTCCTCAAACATTGAGGTAGGCATGCCAACAACACAGATAATCCTCTTCATTTCCTTCTTCTCTCCTGCCTTCTTAGGCAATGACTTTCTTGGGGGGCTCAATTGTCATGGTAGCCCTAGCACTCTCATGTGCTCTCATAGACTATGGAGGGGCATATGTTTTGCTGACCATCCTCCTGGAAGAGGTGGCTTCATTTGCTTACTTCTTGGCAGCCTTCTCTTGCTTCTTGGCAAGAACTTCCTCTAGCACAAAGTTTGAATCCTCCTCATCTGAAGTCAGCTTCTTCTTGGTCCTCATAGCAGCCTTGGGGAACCCATGAGAACTAGGGGTGCCTGGACCTGAAAATTAGTTGGACTCAGGGCTGGTGCCTGAACTCATGTCAATGTTCTGTTCCTGCAAATTATGGTTGTCTTCAACATTTGACATATCTGACCCTATGAATGGAGTATAGAAGAGTGGAATAGGATAAGTCATCACAAAATGCAGTTGGTTTTTGAAAATTTGAACAAAAGATTCTCAAGGTTTGCATTCTGTCACATGAAAATCGGTACAGCCAAAGCAAAATTTTCGATGCTACCGAGACTGACTATCTCTTTAGCAGAAACTTAGCACTCTTTCGGTGAGACCAAAAAAGAGTACTCGGTTTCACCGAGATCGTTCTCAGCAGCACACAGGGCAAATCGATGACACCGATTTGTTTGATTCGGTTCCACGGAGTTTCATTGGGCGGACGGCAAACCCTAGATAATCGATCATTCTCTACTATAATGGAATTTTTCGTGGATAGATCGATCTCAAATGGTGGCTTATGGATGGAAAAACCTTAATGCGCAAGAATCGGAGTGGGGAGCGCATGAAGGGTTCGAAATTGTACCCTAGCTTGGTGACGACTTCGCTACAGCGACGATGAGGGTGAAGATTCCATCGATGGTGTGGACTTCCAACGAGGGAGGTACTCAGGAAGACAATGACGATGACTAGGGGGTCCTTTTTGACAGCTTAGGGTTTTGGGGCGCGACGGTTTGAGGATTGAATTTCAACGCGCCGGGTCCACAACATATATACCCCTCGCTGTCGGTGACATCGATTCTAAATTTTGAGTGTCACCGAGTTTCTCAACTGTCAGCTGACAGGGAAACTTGGTGTAACCGAGAATATAGAATCTGTAGTACCGAGATTGAAAACCAGATCAACCCTAGGCATTCGGTGAGACCGAGATTTTTGAGTTGGTTCCACCGAGATGCACTTGGGAGGTTTTAATGGCCAATCCTTTGTCTATACGAAACTCCGAGTGCTCCTCACACAAAGAGATTGAAAAGCACTTGTTCAAATTTTGTGATGTAGCAAGATTGGAATATGAGGTGAGAAAGCATGGATAGCTAGAGGAGTGGTCCTAGGCATTCTTGTACATCCAATTGGCAAATGAAAAATCAAAAGCCAAATAGCACCAATTGGATGTCCTCAAATGAGTAAATAAATGTAGACGAACATGCTCACACAATAAGCTGTGAAAAGAAAACATGGCAAACATGCACAAACACACTAGCATCTAACAAGCACTTTGGCAATGATGGAGTCATCTATATATGAGTATATTGACTTAGGAGCGAAGTAAGAATACTTGATCATAGGTCATACTCATCGTTTAAGCACAAGTGGGGTTACCACTTTTAGATAAAGCATTTAATTTTGTCATATACTATGAGGTGCTTTGACTCAAGTCTTACAGTAAAGCTCCCCCTTGATGTGACACCCCCCATAGGAGGGATAAACTAACCTTAGGTTTTGTGGATGAAGACTTCATGTAGGTGAAGTAGTGGTGGATGCTCAAAGGTGATGAAGATCACCATGAGTTGGGAGCATCCTTTTTGTTTCATTACTCTTCTCACCAACATGGGTTAGTCCCAACACACAAGATACAAATACAATGATATATATGGACATGGAGTGCAAAGCATACATGATGATGTCTATTGATTTCTTGATTACCTTGTCCCTTGCTTACCTTTGAGGGAATGTGTGACTCCTTGAACTATTGCATGATGTTCATGTTGATTGCGACTAGTTCTTGCCAATAATGAATGTGAGTGGATTTCATTGGTGGAGTCACCCCTCAAGAACTTCTCCAGTTCTTCTTCTTGGGAACCCACTTCAAGTTGATGCGGATCCTTGGTGTTGAAGTAGCACTTGTAGAAGTTGAGCTTGTAGTAGCCTTGGGAAGTCACTTCACCAAAGCTTGGGATTCATCTTCATATGAGTTAATGTCCTCTTGAAGCTTGTTCTTGCCCTTGAGCTTGGGGTCTTGTGGTTAACGGTTATATTGAGCTTTTGTTCCCTTGGGGAGAGTATTTTCATACTTCTCCTTTTGAGTAACAAAATTGGGATTGCGGTATTGACCTTCTTCTCATTCAACTCCATTAGCATTAAAGTAGCCAACACCACGGTTCTTCCAGTATCCTCCGTGCTTGTGTAGAATCTCCTCAAATTGTTTGCACCCAGAAAGACTCTTGTAGATACCTTTATCAATAATCCCTTTCAAAAGTTCATTTTCTTGCTCAAGTGTAACTTGGCCATGAGAAGAGTTAGTGGGATCAATAGAACTACTAGAAGCAATATCATTGGATTTATAATTTTTATTGCTACTAGTTGAAGAAACTTTCTTGCCTTTGTTACTAGCTTGCTTAGTCTTAACTTGTGGCATGAATGTAGACAAGAGAAGTCGTTTGGCTAGATAAGAGGAAATCTTCTTTCGAAGATCGTCATTCATAGCTTTAAGGAACTCATGCTCTTGCTCTAAATTGAGCTTGTCAAAGCGGAGCTTCTCATGTGTCCTTTCAAGCTCTCTATGATCTTGTAGAGTAGACTCATGAGCTAACTTAAAAGTTTTTAGTTCTTTAGTTAGTCGTTCTATTTCCACCTTATCATCATCACACAACTTATCTACACTAGAGTGATTACTAGCAAGTTCATCTTGACTAACATTACTAGATTTGTCAAATAGCAAGTCATCTCCAATTAGCAAGTCATCCTCATCACTATTGAAACCAAGATACTCGGGATGTGATACCTTGGGGCCTTTAGCCATGAAGCAACATCCACTCCATTCATTTGGTGAAGCAAATAGGTGTTGGGTTCTATCATAGGTGCATCGCATGCAAATCAAAAATTTCCTACAAAGAACAACCAAGAACATTCTATGGAGATGCATCAAAGTTCGTTACCACTAGAAGCGCAGTGCCGTGCAGCGGAAGTAGAGTTGGGGCAGCGTGTTCATGTGGTCCGTCTCCTCCTCGTCCGATCTCCCTCGAACAACCGGTCACCGGATCCCACGTACACGTTCGCGGGAGCGGCGCAAGTGCACCACCTCTAACGGTATCCGCGCGTACAAGAGGAACACCATGCGGCGGACTGCTAGGTCTGGTCACACAGTCAGCAGAGGTGAGTGGAGGTGGCTAGTTGCAACTCATGCAAAGCCCTAATGATGGCGCCGAAGCGATCAACAAGATGGATGTGCTGCACCACCACTATATATAGGCATCCGGCGTGGGCTCAACTCTCGGGCCTCTCACAGATCCTAAAGCACACGTGTTTCTTCTTCAGCACGCGACCCCTTAGGTTCTCATTCACTTGGTCGTGAGTTAGATCACATCCGGCTTGACCAGTCGGTAGCAGCCTCTAGCAAGGCATGCCGACTCCAAGTGTCTGATGAAGCTGGTTAGGCGAACATGTACTTCATACTTCCATTCCCTTTGCACACGATACATGTTATCGTGCACAAGGCGGCATGGTCATCCTTGTTGCAGCATGACCTCTTTCTTATTCCAGTGAATCCGACCAACACTTTGGATTATCTCATAATCCTCATCGCATGGCCATGCTTATCCAGGTCGGATCACCTGAGGGGCCCAGAGTATATCTCTCCTGATCGGAGGGGCAAATACCATCTTGCTCGACCATGTCTCGCAGCATGGGTCTGGACAAGCCCGAAACCTACCTTTGTAACTACCCAGTCATGGAGTAGCGTTTAGTTGTCCCAAAGAAAGTCTATCACCATCCCGAGTACATGCGCCAGCTCAGGTCTTAGTACATAGAAACTCACAGATGACCTATCGTTGCATCTCATAGTTGGGTCTGTCCAACTCTGACCTTATCTCGACTCGGATCCGACTATGTCGAATCCAACCAGATCTTTCCGAGTCCATATTATCCGGCTAGCATGCAATGCTACATGGTTAGTGAGACCGGACCATCCACCATGTCATATGCTAGTCTAACTGGCTGCACGTCCACACAGCCCTTTCGACTAGGGACCATTTAGGACAGTTATCATACAATGCATAATCTCACAAACAAGTCTCGTACTTGTTAATACACATCATTGATAATGTCCAAGGACTATCTTTATTTAGAAACACATAGGAAATATCATCAAACATGATTGCCTCTTGGGCATATCTCCAACAATAGGTCGTAGGAGTCGGTTGTCACTAGTGCAAGTCCGGCAACACCATCATCTTGAGTATAGTGGGAGTTGGATTGGTAACTTCTCTCAGAGTGGTTGTCGGATTCCTAGACGGAATCCCATTCACCAACATGAGCTTGATGTCTTCCTCTTGAGTAGATCTTGGTGTACTTGTCCTTCTTCTCCGAGTCCCTACTTCTCCTTGATGGAGTTTCAATGGTTTTGTCATGCCCAAGATGCGATCCTATCAATATTTTGGCATGAGGGCCTCGACAGGGATAGAAGCGCATCTCGTCGTTTTGCAAGAATGGATATCATTACAAGTACATCTACAAAAGAGATGAGTATATGGAATTGGCTTACACTCGCCACAAGCTACATCAAGATCACATCAATACAACAACGTATTCAAACATCATGCATAAGAGCGGTGTCCGACTACGGACGAAACCAAATGATAAAATGACATCCATCCTTGCTATCCTAGGCTGCCGCCTGAACCCATCCTAGATCGATGAAGAATAAGAACTCCAAACCAAACAAGCATCACACTCACGTCAAATCATTGCATTACCTGTACCTGCAACTGTTGTTGTAGTAATCTGTGAGCCACGGGAACTCAGCAATCTCATTTCCAAGGGTACCAAGACTAGCAAAGCTTAAAGGGTGAGATATGGTTAAGTGGTGAGTCTGCAGCAAGCGTCTAAGCATTTATTGAGTGACTAACTTACGAATAGAGAAAGTAAAGTATGGTGTTCTACGCATAATGGACGTGAACTAGAAATGATCACTAAGTGATCCTGAACACCTGCTTACGTCAAACATAACCCCATCGTGTTCTTTCACGGATAAGGGCTCACGAGAAGAGACAGTCACGATTATGCACACAGTTGGAGTATTTTATTAGAGTTTACTTCAAGTTTGCTATGACTGGGTGTTAAAAAAATTCCAAGTTGCCACATAACCACAGGCACGACTTTCTGAAAGATTTAACCCTGTAGGGGTGCTCCAACTCGTCCATCACAAATTAACCACACGCAGCGGGAATAACCTCGACCATGATCTCGTGATCTTCCTAGGCAATTCTATTAGAAAACCGCAACCTCGAGATAGCCCGAAGTATTCTTGGAATTCCTCACACAAGACGTTCGAGAAAGGTAAAACAAATCCATCAAGGCCGCCCGACTGGTCGACAAACCCGATAGGAGACGCGTATCTCGTTCTCAGGACACAACAAATAAGTGAAGTGTATTGTGGCCTGATAGACATCTCCTGAGTTGCCCCGGGTTGTCCCCGCACGGTGCTCTAGTTTGGACCAACACTCATGAGGAGCACAGGCCTGGGTTGCTGATTAAAGATCCGCGGGTGCCGGCGGGTCCCTATGCATTTTATTAGTTATTAGGCAAATGTAGTAACAATGTTGGGCTTTGCAAGACAAGGTTTATCCTAAAATGAAAATCAAGGGGGTCCCCATAACAACCCCGAGCATGTTAGGAGCGCTCAGTTATGGAACATAACACTGGTTCACAAGTAACTAGGTGCGGGAAAAGTGGAACAAAACATCGAGCAAATGGCCAAGCCTTCCACCTTTTACCAAGTATATATATGCATTAATTTAAATAATAATAATAATGTGATATAACATAAGAATGTCCATGTTGACACATGGAAGCAATTGCACCTGCAGCTAGAAACGCTATAAGAAGGGCTGAGCAAGCGGTAACATAACCAAACAAAGGTTTGCTGGAAAAGTGGAGGGTTAGAGGCTTTTCATGGCAATGTGGGGAGGCTTGACAAACAAGTGGTAGGTAGCAAGACATAATGATAAAAGCATGACAACTAGCATATATAGCAATTATAGTTGTGGTATCCACGGAAATGTGTCATCTTTCCTGAGATCCCGCTTGGAAGAAGAACAAGTCCATGAAGAAGACGATCAGTGAAGTAGATGAACGGATCCTCACACTCCAAATGCTTTCGGAACTCTATCGAGAAGAAGCAATCTAGAACAAACAATCAACTCATGATAACACCACAACATATGCATGACATGAAGCACAATCAAATCTGACGCATGTCAAGTTTAAAATATGCAAGGCATGGTAAAACACAACAATCAACATCTACACATTAAGTGAAGCACAATATGCAATGAGTTGCACATTGACGAAACTTCACATTCAAATATTTAGTTCACTCTCGTTTATGTACTCATCAATATTAAATGTTGATTCACATGGGAAGAGGTCAAGGATGAACAACTCCAACATCTAGGCATTTTAAATTAGGCCGGAAGCAACATATAGCATATCCAAAACGTCCCCATAAGCATAATATGAATTTGGTCCACATCTGTATTAAACATGTTTTAGAGTTGTTAAACATGGAAATAAAGTGCAACAAGTTATTCTACACATTTTTCTAGTCAAGTTACATATGTGGATCATTTTGATCGGAGTTATAGTTATTGTTATATGAAATAAATCATTTTAGCGTGGAAATTATGCAAATTAATGCAAACAACAATGTTAAACATTTTAAACAGATGTGATAGTTGGAAATTGTAAATCTACACAAAATTCTAGTCATATTTCATATATAAAGTTTTTACATATGATGCACGGTTTGTGAGATATTAAATGGATGAACATGAGGGACTTTTCTGTAAATAGTAATCTCAGGATAATTTGACAAAATCGCACACAGGGAAAAAACTCTATTGGCCAAATTTGCTAGAATAGGGCTTGAACAGAGTGAGCGCGACATCACAGAATTGAGCCTGGGCAAGGGATTCGGTTGGACGGCAGCTCTCCTTGTCAGCTTGGCCCATTCGGTGGAGATGGCATGGCAGGGCACTCGCGGGTGGGCCTTGGCGCTTCGCTGCTCAGCGGGCGAGGTCGGACCACGTGCACGCACGCGGTCAATGCGAGCGGCGGCGTGCTCCTCGCTCCCTAGCCGGGCGAGGTCATGGCGGCGACCAACTACGCCGGCGAGCATTCCCGGAGGCCAGGGAGGTCGGCGAACCGGTGGAGTGGGTGGATATGGAGGGGATCCATCCATTCCCAGCGGACATGGTCGACGGCGACGTGCGAGGGACGAGATCCGGCGAGGTTGTTCACGGTGGTGGCCATGACTACGGCGGCAGGATCCTGCAGCAGAGGGAGGCCATAGGGAGGCGGATCAACGGCGGGCGACGAGGCCTTTTCGGCTAGGTGAGGCGGGGGCGGTGATGTCTTGCAGGCTCCGATGAGCTTCGGCTAGTGCAGCGGCGAGGTTGACGTGGAGGTGCGGGAGCCGTGGGAGGAGCTGCGGGCTCGCGCAGCGGCGGCAGTTCGGGCCCGGAGGGGCCCGGATGGGCTTCGCAGGCCGTGGCGGCTGGTGGGGGCTGCGGATGAGGCTGGAGGATAGGTGGTGGGCGCTGGTTGGTGGAGGACGGATCGGGTGGTGACGTGGTAGCCTCTGGTTGGCCACAAGGACGTGGCGGCGGCGCCAAGTGGCGTTGGTGGAGAGGTGGGAAGGTGGCTGGCGGCACGGATCCCAAGGAAGAGGAAGGTGGAGGCTAGGGAGGCCATTTTTGGGCGTGGGGGTCTTCCTTTTATAGGAAATTTTGCTAGGATTAGGGTTTTTTATTTGTTTTCGGACCGTAGGATCGCCATCCAACGACACTGAGCAGAGGGGTAGGTTAGGTGGGTTGCTGGGCTATCAAGAAGGGGTGTGGGCTGAGTAGATAGGGAGGTTGGTGGCCTGTGGCATGAGTTTTTTTCAGAAACCAAAATGTTTGACAAATAACCAATGGCGGTGCCGCTACGGTCGACCGTTCGGGTATCTAATGAAATCGAAATGCGATGAAATTTGTGAGGCGGTCCACCTAGAATATAATAAGACTGCGTGCCAACTTTCGACCCAATCCGAGAATATTTTACACGCACCTTTAAAAACAATATTTATCGATGCCTCGGGCGCGTGCATGTGTGGTTGGTCTTGAAACGGTTGACGACAGGAACAGAGAGAACCGACAGCTACTAACGGATGCTAGTTTTCAAAAACGAGTGACGATGCTATGTAGATGATGCGAATGATGCGATGATGAATGTGATGAACAAATGAATCCCACGAAGAGAATTGAAATAAAAGGGGAATCTTCTGGAGCGTGGGTCCCAGGCTATTACAACTCTCCTCCACTACATGAGGATCTCGACCCCAGATCTAAGAATGAGAAGGGGAAGAGCAAGAGGTAAACTTAGTTGCTTCTCTGACAAACGAGTGAAACCAATGAAACACGAAGGTTGGAAATCGATGAAGAACGACATGAGGAACAAGTAAGAATTCAAAAGAAATTTCGGCAACACTTCGATAGGATAGAGAGGAAAAATTTGATAAGATGGGGGAACTTGAAAAGAGAACAAAACACTCCGGTTAAATGGATGAGCAAAAGAATATGATCTAGATAAATCGAGATGATGAATCAAAGAGAGCACCTCCGGTTCAGACAAATAGAAACTAGATCATTGGAAAGCAAGGAATGGAGAACAAAATGACATAATTCTACCACAATTGACTTTGAAAGCACCCTTGGAAGGAAGGATAGAACGAGCTGATGGAGAATCAACAACGAAAAGAATAGCTTGTTATGGGCTTATGGAAAACATCTCAAAATTATGAGGTGATAACCAGTCACTAACGGAAACAGAGAGTGGTTGGGAGCAAAAGAGGAGAAAACTTCTTTCACCAAGAAGAGGAGGAGAAAAGTTGGATCATTTATGACACCATGATAGAAACAATCCTTAGGAAATGCTTTAGGTGAAATCCAACCCAAGATAACTTCGAGAAAGGAATGATGGGTTTACCTAGCTTATTCTTGACAACTATCCTTCAAGACTCCTCATAATCAAGAATTTAATAGCACCATCTCAAAAGACAACAGAGGAGGAATTGAATTTAGAAATCCAAGATAAAGACACTTGAGCACCTCCACAAGAATCTTGAAGAACAATTCGAGAAGAATTACATCCTTAACAAACCACCATGAAGAAGCATCGGGATGAACTCTAGAATGAAAGGATGATAGAAAGGAATTGAAGGTTGCGAAACGACAAGATTGAGCCTTTCTATGATATAGATGAAGCTTCGAAAAGAGATATTTGAGCAACTTGGAACTCCGAAAAAGAACACTTGAGGTCAATAATTTGATATCATGAACACTATGGAAGAAGGATGGAAATCACCTTGATGAAAAGAATAAGAAGTATGTTGTGCCTATCCTTCATCAACTTAAATTGATGACAAGCAACGGATTTCGCACACCACTTATTCTTCTTGCAAAAGTTGAAGAGAAAGAGAGAGAGAGATCACAAACTTGAAGATGTCTTGAACGAGAACACTGGTGAGAATTTGAAATTAATGGGGATACTACAAATGAATGGATATATATGACATGAGAATGAAGAGATCATGATCCGCCTAGAGAAATCTTGAACGAAGCACCGGAATAATTGAGATATGAACGAAGGGACAACAATTGAGAAGCATTCGAGAACGAAAGCTGTAAGCTGAGAACGAAGAAATCTTCTGAAATGATGGCCTTTGGGAGGATCGAGAAATGAAAACAACTCTGAATGCACCAGATAGATATGGGAGAAATTTCTCATGAGTAGAAACAATTTGAGAGGAAAGCATCAAGATGAGATGACAATTCTTCAAGAGAATGGACCAAGATTTGAGAGGAGTGCAACAAGTTATTCTATGCTCTTTTCTAGTCAAGTTACATATGTGGATCATTTTGATCGGACCTGCGGTTATTGAGATATGAAATAAATCATTTTAGCATGGAAATTACGCAAATTAATGCAAACAACAATTATAAACATTTTAAACACATGTGATAGTTGGAAACTTTGAATCTACACAAAATTCTAGTCATATTTCATATATAAACTTTTACATGCGATGCACGGTTTGTGAGATTTTAAATGGATGAACATGGGGGACTTTTCTGTAAAACAGTAATCTCAGGATAATTTGACAAAATTGCACATAGGGAAAAAATTCTATGGGCCGAATTTGCTAGAACACGGCTTGAACCGAATGAGCGCGACATAACAGAATTGCACCTGGGCGAGGGATTGGGCTAGGTGGCAGCTCACCTTGTGGGCTTGGCCCATTCGGTGGAAATGGCATGGCAGGGCACTCGCTGGTTGGCCTTGGTGCTTCGCTCGGCTGCAGATGAGGCCGGCCCACATGCACGCCTCAGTCAACGCGAGCGGCGGCATGCTCCTCGCTCCCGAGCCGGGCGAGGGCATGGAGGCGACCAACTGCGCTGGCGAGCACTCCCGGAGGCCAGGGAGGCTGGCGAACGGGCTGAGTGGGCAGATCTGGAGGGGATCCATTCGTTCCCAACGGCCATGGTCGATAGCGATGCGCGAGGGACGAGATCCGGTGAGGCTGTTCGGGGCGGCGGCCATGACTCCGGTGGCAGGGTCCTGCGAGCAGAGGGAGGCCGCGGGCAGGCGAATGAACAGCAGGCGACGAGGCCTTTCCGGCGAGGCGAGGCAGGAGCGGCGACGACTTGCGGGCTCCGACGAGCTTCGGCTAGAGCAGTGGCGAGGTCGACGTGGAGGACGCGAATCCCAAGGAAGTGGAAGGTGGAGGCTAGGGAAGTCATTTTTGGACATGGGGGTCTTCCTTTTATAGCAAAATTTGCTAGGGTTAGGGGTTTTTATCTGTTTTTGGACAGTAGGATCACGATCCAACGGTGCCGATTGGAGGGGTAGGTTACGTGGGCTGGTGGGTTGTGAAGAGGGGGTGTGGGCTAAGAAGAGAGGGAGGTTGGTGGCCCACACGAGTTTTTTTAGAAACCAAAATGCCTGATAAATAACCGATGACGGTGCCGCTACGGTTGACCGGTCGGGTATCAAATGAACTCAAAGAGCGACGAAATTTGGCAGGCGGTCCAGCTACAATATAATAAGACCGCACACCAACTTTTGACCCAATCCGAGAATTTTTTACACGCACCTTCAAAAACAATATTTATCGATGCCTTGGGCGCGTGCATGTGTGGTTGGTCTCGAAATGGTCGACGACACAAACAGAGTGTCAAGGGGATGACCCCTGGGTACCCCAAAGATGGCGAGTCGGACGGGGTGCCCGCTCGCCTGGGTCAGCTGCTCCACCTGGCCGATTGCCAGCTACTCCCGCCAGCCGGCTACCCGGAGTCAACTACGACATCCCGTCGAACACGCGCGGACAACACGGCCCTAACCCGCACTGTTGGCGAACAGTCGGACGCAGTTCAAGCGGCGTCATCTACAGTGTACTCGTCCCTGGACACTATTGTATAAAGTGTCCAGGGGACAAAAGCCCATGCCCCCACGTCATACATTTGCTTGGTTTGTAATCTACCATGTATCTTACAAACCAAGCCACAACCCATGCCCCTTTTTACTATAAAAAGGGAGCCATGCCACTAGCACTCACACTCACTCTCCCATTTCACACTCATTCATGGTGGAGCTCTCTCATTCCCACTTGCTAGCTAGCTCACACATACATATGAGACATATACGAGATAGTAGGCACTCTGCCCCTGCCTCCGGTCCAATACAGCTCGAGGAGCAACCAGGTACCAGATATTCCACAGATATACAGATATGCAGGAGTAGGGTTATTATCTCTCCGGAGAGCCCCGAACCTGGGTAAACCACCGCGTCCTATTCGCATACTCGTCCCGGATCATCCACAACAGCCTTGCTCTCACCTCTATAAGCCTACCTATGGCATCTGCCGTCGCGCGAGACCCCCCCATGAGAAAACGATGATAGTTGGCGCCCAGCGTGGGGCAAGCTGCTCCTGGAACCACGGTTTGGACGGGACCCTCTTAATCATCACCACCGTGGCGCTATCGCCGTCTATCTGGCGGCACTCGGGGGCTCGACCCCAACATGCCCTTGGGCCGGCGCATTCCCGCCGTCGCGCGAGACCCCCCCATGAGAAAACGATGATAGTTGGCGCCCAGCGTGGGGCAAGCTGCTCCTGGAACCACGGTTTGGACGGGACCCTCTTAATCATCACCACCGTGGCGCTATCGCCGTCTATCTGGCGGCACTCGGGGGCTCGACCCCAACATGCCCTTGGGCCGGCGCATTCCCGCCGTCGGCCTCGTCCACCTCCATCTCGCTCCAATGCATCACCGAGGCGACCATGCAGGTCGACGTGTCCTCGCTGTCGGCCTCGTACCTCTCCGGTCTCCCCTTGGCCACACCATCGTGATGCCGGCCTCCCGACGACCCCTCAACTGCCGCGGCTGCGCATCCACGCGCCTCTGTACCAAGCCTCCCTTGCACCATGCCTCGGCCTTGTGCAAGCACAGGCTGCTCCGCTGCTCCCCGGAGCGTTAGAAGAGTGCCTTCACGCACCAACTCCGGGTTGCCTCCGCCGCAAGTTCATGCAAACAGCGGTTGCGTGCCCCAGCTCCAGGAGGATTTCCAGTCCTCATGCAAGGTTCACATCGTCGCCCGTGCACTGGGACGCCTCGCCCTATTCCACCACCACGTTGCCGCACCGCTCTAGCCTCCGTGTCACCCCTTCCGTTCAACGCGCACCGGCTCTGCCTGCACCCTCTGCCGCCTCTGCATGGCCGGCTGCTGCAGCACCCTTCGCCGGCTACGGCTCCTGCTGCAGCACCCTTCGCCGGCTGAGGCTCCTCCGCATGACCAATGCATGTGCGTCCTACTCGCACAATGTTATGCTACTCCACTTTCTGCTGCAGCGGTACACTACGCTGCCGCCCGCGGCTGCTCCGGCCTCGTCTGCATCGCCATCTCCGGCTCCCGTGCCCGCTCCCGGTATCACCCCGCGTGCCTCGCCCTGCCACCCGCCCTGCTCCGTCCGCCTCCAGTCCCGTTCTTCCGGGTTTCCGAGCCGCCGGCCGGGTCACGCATCCTATGCCGGCTCCGCCCTGGGCTCGCATCACCATCCTCGCGCTGGCTCCGGCTTCGCCTCGCCCCGCCGGGCTGCTCTACCCACGCCGGCTTGGCCTCCTGCCTCGCACCTGCCTAGCCTGAGGACCTGCCGTCCATCGTCCCCTCCGGGCCGGAGGCCCAGCCGGCCACAGCCGCAGGCACTCCTACGCACGCGGGCACGCATGGCCATGACCATCTCCCTCGCCTCCCTGCTGCCCGACGCCACTCCGACAACTGTGCGCGCTCCCGGCACCACCCTTGTGCGGCCATGGCCGGTTTCGCGTCCCACGATCTCTCCTCCCACAACGGCTTCGGGTGATCGACTCGGCAAGCCGACCCGCTTAGCCCCTCAGCCCGCCCCGTGCCGGCTCCAGGACCGCCGCCGCCCACGGCCGTCTCCCCTCGTCAGCGTCGCGTCACGCCGGCTGCCGCGCGTTCGCCGACTTGCCCTCGCCGCACCTGGCTGCCCGTCCGCGCCCCGCACGACGGTTCGGCCTCACCCCCAGCACGGTCAACCGACGGCCCCACCTCGCCTCCAGCCCGGCAAGCCGGCGGCTCCGTCCACCTGTGCCCTGGTACCAGCTTCCGCCTCCGCTTATCCCTGCCGACTCCTGCCTCCGCACACCCCGGCCGGCTCATGCCCCGCCCAACTACTGTGCATGAAGAAAAAAGTGGGGCCCGGCCGGAAAATAAAAAAAGTGGAGGCCGGCCACATAGAAAAAGAAAAGAAAAAAGGAAAAAAAGAGAAAGGTGGAGAAGGCATCGTCCGTCTACCCGCGTTCCCACTCGGATGGCCGACCTGCATCGCCGTCTGGCCGGCTGGTCTGCCCGTTTACATCAACACCAGGCCAGCTCCAGTTTCCACCCATTTTGACGTCCAGCCGGCACACCCGCCGACCGCCTAGGGCTCGACGGCTAAACCCAGCGGGTGCGCCAGCGCGCTCCGCTGATGAAAAGCCGCGCCGGCTATTGTCGACAACAACCACCTCGTCGACGTAAAAAAAGCAATGAACCTCCCTGCCCGGAATCTTAGAGGATACTTCCGGCAGCGCCTCGCGCTCATCGGCCGGTGGAATTTGTGCTCGCGCCCGGCAGCGCCTCGCGCTCTTCAGTCGGCGGACCCCGTGTCCGGACCCGGCAGTGCCTCATGCACATCAACCGGCGGATTCCATGTTCGCGCTCGGCAGCGCCTCGTGCTCTATAGCCAGCGGATCCCGCGTCCGCCCCCTGCAGTGCCTCGTGCACATCAGTCGACGGACTTCGCGTCCGCCCCCACAGCACCTCGCGCTCTTTAGCCAGCGGACTCCGTGTCCACGCCCGGCAGCTCCTCGCGCTCTTCAGTCGGCGGAGCCCACGTCCGCCTCCGGCAGCGCCTCGCGCACATCAGCCGGCGGACTCCGGGTTTGCGCCCGGTAGTGCCTCGCACTCTTGAGCGGGCGGACCCCACGTCCGCCCTCGGCAGCGCCTCACGCACATTAGCCGGCGGACTCAGTGTCCGCGCCCCGTAGCGCCTCTGGCTATTCAGTCGGCGGACCACACGTCCTCCCCCGGCAGCGCCTCGCGCACATCAGCCGGCGGACTCCGTGTCCGCGCCCGGCAGCACCTCGCGCTCTTCAGCCGATGGACTCCGTGTCCGTGCCTGGCAGTGCCTCACGCTCTTTAGGCGATGGACCACGTGTTCGCCCCCAGCAGCACCTCGCGCACATCGGCCGGCGGACTCCGCGTTCGCACCCGGTAGCGCCTCGTGCGCATTAGCCGGACCGCGTTGGCTGCGGAACGCGCTGATCGGCATCGAAAAACTGCCTCGCCAGCACCAAAAGAAATGTGAGATCTCCACCCACATATCCCGCACCGTATACACGAAACGAATAACCCCAAGCGACCCTCGGGGGCCATCTCCGCATTTATTCTGCTGACTCTATTCACACCGGCGCCAGCTAGTCTCGGCATGGGGCTGGCCGCTTGGGCCGATACGTTAGTTCCCACGAGACGGCTTAGTAGCATGCATGGGACCAAAGGCCCACTCTTTGTCTCAGCTACAGACCACACCATGGCTGTCCGGCTAGCGAGAGCAAAGGCTGGAGGCCAGCACACGTGAAAAGCGTCCAGGGAGAAAATGGTTTGGGCGACTCGGTCGTTCCATTTACGAGTTTCTGCTCGAACGAGTCCGCTCCTGAAAATCCGAGTACTGTATGCTTTACCCCACGGCCCACTCTCAGCCACAGACCGGCACACGACTGTCTAGCTAGCGAGAGCACAAGCCAAAGAGCGGAGGGCGCATGAAAAAGATTAACGGGGCTCGGATGATACCGAGTCACCACCCTTTGCACAAACTTGCACTACCAAAATCAATTGTTTGATGTATCTGCGCCGACTTAACCTTGTCTTTTGCACGATTGTTTCCATGAGGAACCTCCTCGCCCGGAGGATACTCCTGGCAGGGCCCCGCGCCCATCAGCCGGCAGACCCCGCATCCGCGCCTGGCAGCGCCTCGCGCTCGACAGGGCTACACGTACATCGGCCGGCAGACCCTGCGTCCGCGCCTGGCAGCGCCACGTGCTCGAGAGCTGGTGGACCGCGTGTCCTCCCTTGGTAGGGCTCCACACCCATCGGTCGGTGGACTCCACGTCCGCCTTCAGTAGTGCCTCGCGCCCTTCAGTCGATGGACCCCGCTTCTGTGCCCAACATCTTCCACACCCACGTCTGCTTCAGCAACAGCAAAGACCCTCCTCCCGACTCCTCAAGTCACCCGAAGGCTCGAAGGGTACACCCAGTGGGTGCGCTAGCGTGCCCCCACTGGAAACCATTAGCCGGCGGACCCCACCGCCTTCGGCAGTGCCTCGCGCCCTTCAGTCAGTGGACCCCGCGTCTGCGCCCAACATCTTCGACACCCACGTCTGCTTCAGCAACAACAAAGACACTCCTCCCGACTCGTCGAGTCGCCCGGAAGCTCGGAGGGTACACCCATCGGGTGCGCTCGTGCAACCCCACTGGAAACCACCACCTTGGGGACTCCGCCTTCGCCCCCTACAGTGCCTTGCGCCCTTCAGCCGGCGGACTCCACGTCCGCCTAGCGTCCTCGACGCCACCATCTACTTTAGCAACAGCAAAGATCCTCCAGCCGACTCTTGAGTCGCCCAGAGGCTCGGAGGCTACACCCAGCGGGTGCGTTGGCACGCCCCCACTGGAAACCGCCAGCCGGTGGACTCCATGTTCACCCCCGGCAGCGCCTCGCGCCCTTCAGCTGGCGGACTCCGCGTCCGTTCCCGGTGTCCTCGACGCCACCGTCTACTTCAGCAATAGCAAAGACCCTCCGCCCGATTCTTCGAGTCGCCCGGAGGCTCGGAGGCTACACCCAGCGGGTGCGTTCGCGCGCCCCCATTGGAAACCGCCACCCGGTGTACTTTGCATTAGCAGCCGGTGGCGCCTCGCGCCCTTCACCCGGCGGACCCTACGTCCACGCCCGGCACCCTCGACGCCACCATCTACTTCAGCTAACAGCAAGGACCGTCAACCCGACTCTCGAGACGCCTGGAGGCTCGGAGACTACACCCAGCGGGTTGCACTCATGCACCCCCACTGGAAACCACCAGCTTGTGGACTCGCGTTCGCCCCCGGCAGCGCCTCGCGCCCTTTAGTCGGCGGACTCCACGTCCGCGCCCGGCATGCTCAACGCCATCATCTACTTCAGCAATAGCAAAGATCCTCCACCCGACTCTTGAGTTACCCAGAGGCTCAGAGGCTACACCCAGCGGGTGCGCTGGCGTGCCCCCACTGGAAACCGCCAACCGGTGGACTCCATGTTCACCCCCGACAGCGCCTCGCGCCCTTTAGCTAGCGGACTCCGCGTCCGTGCCCGGCGTCCTCAACACCACCGTCTACTTCAGCAACAGCAAAGGCCCTCCGCCAGACTCTTCGAGTCGCCCGGAGGCTCGGAGGCTACACCAAGCGGGTGCATTCGTGCGCCCCCGTTGGAAACCGCCAGCCGGTGGACTCCGCATTAGCCGCCGCCGGCGCCTCGCGCCCTTCACCCGGCGGACCCTGCGTCCGCGCCCGACACCCTCGACGCCACCATCTACTTCAGCAAACAACAAGGACCGTCCACCCGACTCTTGAGACGCTTGGAGGCTCGGAGACTACACCCAGTGGGTGCGCTGGCGTGCCCCCGCTGGAAGCAAGCCGCGTCATCCCCGAATCGCAATCAACCTTGATCAACAACTTCTGAAACAACGACAACAACGACTATGAAAACCCTCCACCCGACTCTTTGAGTTTCCCGGAGGCTCGGAGGCTACTATCGGGGGGATGACCCCCGGGTACCCCAAAGACGACGAGTCGGACGAGGTGCCCGCCCGCCCTGGCCGACTACTCCGCCTCACACCCGTGGGCGGCTGCTCTGACCAGCCGGCAGCCCGGAGCCAACTACGACGTCCCATCGGACATGCACGGACCAGACGGCCATATCCCATAGTGGCGTATCACTGGCGAGCAGTAGTGCACTGTACGCATGTTGTGCAGTACTATCTACAGTGTAACCTGTCCCCTGGACAGTGACTTATAAAGTGCACAAGGGGACAGACTTAGCTTAGTACACAAGCTACATATAGCTTGGCATGTAAGCTACCCACTCTAGCTTACATACCAAGCTACACATCCTTGCCTATATAAATGCCCCCTCTCACTCTCTCACGGGTAGCTTCCCTCACATTCTCTCATCCCCAATCTCACACTAACGTATGAGGAAAGAGACATGCATGAGTATACAGACATGCATGAGTAGGGGTATTATATCTCCGGAGAGCCCCAAACCTAGGTAACCACAGCGTGCTATTCGCATACCCGTCCCGGATCATCTGCAGCAGCCTTGCTCTCACCTCGATAAGACACCCCATGGCATCTGCCGTCCCGCGAGACCCCCCGTGAGAAAATGACGACAGTTACTGTTGGGGGGATGACCCTCGGGTACCCCAAAGACGACGAGTCAGACGGGGTGCCCGCCCGCCCGGGCCGACTGCTCCGACTCACACTCGTGGCCGGCTGCTCTGACCAGCCGGCTGCGCCCGCCAGCCGGCAGCCTGGAGCCAACTACGACGTCCCATCAAACATACACGGATCAGACGGCCATATCCCATGGTGGCGCACCAGTGGCAAGCACTAGTGCACTGTACGCACGTCGTGCAGTACTATCTACAGTGTAACCTGTCCCATGGACACTAACTTATAAAGTGCACCAGGGGACAGACTTAGCTTAGTCCACAAGCTACATATAGCTTGGCATGTAAGCTACCCATTGTAGCTTACATCCCAAGCTCCTTGGTATGTAAGCTACCCACTCTAGCTTACATACCAAGCTACACATACTTGCCTATATAAATGCCCCCTCTCACTCTCTCAAGGGTAGCTTCCCTCACATTCTCTCATACCCACTCTCACACTCACATATGAGGCAAGAGGCCTCATAGCTCCCCTCCCCAAACAGCTCCAGGAGCGACCATGTACTAGATAAACCACGAATATACAGACATGCAGGAGTAGGGATATTATCTCTCCGGAGAGCCCCGAACTTGGGTAACCACCGCATGCTATTCGCATACTCGTCCCGGATCATCTACAGCAGCCTTGCTCTCACCTCGATAAGCCACCCCATGGCATCTGTCGTCCCGCGAGACCCCCCATGAGAAAAAGACGACAGTTGGCACCCACCATGGGGCATGTTGCTGCTGGAACCGCGGTCTGGACGGGACCCTCTTCGTCATCATCACCGCGACATTGCCGTCATCTCTCCAGCGGGGCTCGGGGGTCCGACATTGACATGCCCTCGGGCGCTCGCATCAGCGCCGACCGCGTCCTCATCGTCGGCCTCGGCATCGTCCGTCTTCACCAACCCCCTGCGTGTCTCCCAGCCTCCGTCTGCGCGCTGCCCAACCGGTGGCCGCTCCCACGCGCCTTGCTATCGCATGCTACTACTTCTCCAGCCGCTGCCACCGGCTGCCTCCTGTGCTAGCCGGAGATCCTCCCCGCTCGCCTCGCGGCTGGTCGGGGCCCCTTCTCGCTCCGCCTTGCCTCACCACCACCGCATGCGTTCGCCCATGCGATCGAGCTACCCGGCTGTCCACTCGTCCCAGCTGTTCGTGCGTCCCCATGCCGCATCTCAGCTATGGTCCGTCCATCCGCATGCCTCCCGCGGCTCTTCTCCTCAGGACCGCGCCACTGCCCCTGCGCGCTATTGCTCCCCGGTCCTCTCCCGTGCGCCTACACAGCTGCACGTCCGCGCGCCTCCGCCCCTACGCGCTACCGCTCGTCGGTCCGCTCCCGTGCGCCTCCACAGCTGCATGTCCGCGCGCCTCCACCAGCTCCACCTCAGCACGCATGTGTCGCCTCGCCGCGCCAGCTCCCCCGCGCTGGCCGCTACCGCACAGCGCTCCACACTGCTGCTCTGGCCGCCCCGCTCTGGCTCCCTCAGCCAGTCGGCTGGCCCCCCCCCCCCCCCGCACTGACCTCCTTCGAGCTCTTGATGTGTAGGTACATTCCCGCTCCCCGGCCGGTTCCTTGCGCCCAGCTCCCTTACAACTGCGTCGCTACTTGTGCCCGAGCCGATCTCCTCCGCCGCCCGGGCCATCTTCCTCCTCTCCCGTGCTCGCGTCGCGTCGGCTGTCCCGCTGTAGGACTGAAAGTATGTCTAGAGGGGGGGTGATTAGACTACTTGACCAACTAAAAGTTTTGCCTATACCAAGTTTTAGGGTTGACAGTTTTCAGCATTTCATGGCAAGTCAAGTACACCCTACACATGCAAGTCTAAGAGTGTAACAGCCCGGGACCAACGCTCTAGAAGATTCCCCTTTTATTTTCCGTTCTCGTCTGTGTTTCATTTGGTTATTTCATTCATCATCGCATCATTCGCATCATCTGCATGGCATCGTCACTCGTTTTAAAAAAAAACTTGCATTCATTCATAGTTTCCGGTCCTCTCCGTTTCTGCCGTCGACCGTTTCGAGACCAACCACACATGCACGCGCTCACGGCATCAATAAAATCTAGTTTTCAAAAGTGCATTAATATTCTCGAATTGTGTCGAAAGTTGGAGTGCGGTATTTTTTTGTTGTACGTAGCCCGCCTGCCAAATTTCGTCATGTTCCGAGTTCGTTTGATACCCCAACGACGGACTCTAGCGACACCATCGTCATTTAATCGCGGACATTTTTTGGTGTTGCGAGGATAGGACCGCATCTTGGGCATGACAAGTTGGTATCAGAGCCTGTACCGACCTATGAGCCCCCTTGATTGATCGAACTTGGCCGAGTCGAGTCTAGTAAAAAACTGTTTTGAGTCTAGTTATATCGGAGAGTAGGATTCTTTTTACTCCTCTTCTATGCTCTGGTGAGGAATTACGACTTAGGAATTTTGATTCTACTCCTCTTCTCACTCAAAAAAATTAGGATCACGCATGTATTTTCGAAACTATATGATGCCGATGTGACAGAGTTCCGTCTTGGTGCCTCCTGTCTGACTTGATTTCTTCCGGGGAGTTGATCTCCAGGGAATTCTTGGCACATCGTTATCATTTAGCTTCCTTAGTATCTCAGGATGGAGGATGTTCGGAATTGCTTCAATACTTGTCGTGGTGAGATAAGGTTGGAGTCACCCAGTACTGGGGAGGCGTCCGGGGTACCACCATGGTTAGTATCGATGTGCTTTCGAGGATTCGAGTTAGATGGATTTGTGAAAGCCTCTGGTTATGTGTTGAAGGATGGATACAGTTGGGGTGTAGGTTTGCTAGTTGTGTGAGATATTTCCTCCTTATATACCCCACACCGGATTGCATAACCAGAAAGTTTTCGGAAGTTCTTAGGTGGGAATTCAAGTAGGTACCTAGGATTATCTTTCCAACAAGTGCATAGTGGGTATGTATTTGTTCTGGCTTGTTTCATAAGCCCCATCCTTTGTTTTGTTTTGTATATGGTAATTCGAGTTGCTTCAATGTCAAGTGGTGATTTCATATCTTGCGAAGTAGAGTTCTCATATTTCTGTGGGATTGTTAATTATTTTGCTCAATCAAGTTGCCATATCAATTCTTTTATCCGGTGTGCTTCTCTTCAAGACAATTCTATCATCTCCAATATTTGCAAGATCAACCCTCATATTTCATTTCGGAGTTTGTCTAATCTATTCCAAGTTTTCTTTGTTTTTACCACCCTCCCGCCCTTTTCTTTAGTGACTAAATCTCATCCAAGTGCCATTCTCTTCATTGATGCTTCGCTATCATTTCTTCCGTATTGTATCCGGTGATTCATTTTGAAGATGCTCTGGAGCTTTTAGTTCATCATTTTCCATTCTTGTTTTCTTCTCCGATGGATTCAATTCAAGATCATAGTGTTCTTCATATCCTTTCAATCGCTAAATGCTTCCCCATGTCAGAAATTCTATCCAAGTATCTCTTGTTTTTCGTCTCTCTCTATTATATCTGGAGTGTTGAATGTATCTCAGAAGACTTTTATTTCCATTCGTATCCTCTTAATTATTTTGAGGTTCTCACCTCATCAAGTTGTTAATTTTACTGGTGCCATCTCTTCCTAAGCAATCTTCAACGGTGGTTTCTTCTTAGTGGGCCCATAACCCAAAGGTTTTTCCCCAGGATCTTACGTGGCTCTTCTAACCTTCCGGAGATGCCCTCAAGTTCTTTTCAATATGATGTAAGAATGAATTTCATCAGTCATGTGCCTTCTCAAAGATTTCTTCTAAAGCTTTTTCATTGTTGGCTCAACATTTCCTTATTCATTCTTTCGGAGTATCTCGGTAGTTCTTGGTGGTGTTCTCGTCTTCATTCTCATCATTGAAGTCCGAAGGAGAGTTTCTCTTAAATCTTTGTCCATTCTTTTCAAGAGTGTGTTTTCAGCTTCTTGCTATCCTCTCAAATTGTTTTGGTCATGAGAAATTTCTCCCATATCTATCCGGTGCATTCAGAGTTGTTTTCATTTCTCGATCCTCCCAAAGGCCATCATTTTAGAAGATTTCTTCGTTCTCAGCTTTCATCTTTCGTCCTCAAATTCTTCTTAGTTGTTGTCTCTTCGTTCGTCTCTCAATTATTCTGATGCCTTGTTGAAGTTTTCCATTAGGTGGATCACGCTCTCTTCGTTCTCATGCTATATCATTCATTTGTATTATCCTCTTTAGTTCTAATTCTTCTGGTGTCTCGTTCAAGACCTCTTCAAGTTTGTGCTCTATCTATCTGGCCTATCTTTTCCAAAAGGATAAGTGGTATGCCAAATCCGTTGTTTGTCATCAATTTAACTGGATGAAGGATAGGCATATCATAATTCTTATTCTTGTTTCATCCAAGTGATTTCAATCCTTCTTCCGAAGTTGTTCATGATATCAAATTCCTTATCCCAAGTGGTCATCTTTCTTTTCCAGAGTTCCTAGTTTTGCTCAGGTATCTTGTCTCGAAGCATCATCTAAATCATTGGAAGGCCCCAATCTTGTTCTTTTTTAACCTTCAATTCTTTTCTATCATCCTCTCATTTTTGGAGGTTCCTCATGGTGGTTCTTCAAGGAGTTAATTCTTTCTCGAAGTGTTCTTCAAGATTCTTGTTGGAGGTGCTCAAGTGTTATTATCTTGCATTTCTAAGTTCAATTCCTTATCCATTGTCTTTTGAGACGGTGTTATTAAATTCTTGATTATGAGGAGTCTCGAAGGAAATTAGTCAAGAATGAGATAAGTAAACCCATCATGTCTTTCTCGGGGTTATCTCGAAGGAAAGCATTTCCTAAGGATTGTTGCTATCATGGTGTCATAAAGGATCCAAGTTTTCTCCTCCTCTTCTTGGTGAAAGAAGTTATTCATCTCTTGTTAATCTCAAGCAATCAATTGTTTGTCTTGTGGCGGGTTGTCACCTCATAATTTTGAGATGTTTTCCACAATCCCATAACAAGCTATTCTTTTCATTGTTGATTCTCCATCAACTCCGTTCAACCATGCTTTTCAAATTCAATGGTGGCAGAATTTGTCATTTCTTCTCCACTCTCTTCTCTCCGAAGATCTACTTTCTATTCTTTTCTTCCGGAGGCGTTGTCATATTGCTCTCTTTCAACCATCATCTATTTTGTTTAAGATCATGTTATTCCCTTGCTTGTCCATTAACCGGAGTGTTGTGAAATCTTTTTGTGATCCTTCTGTCATATGAAATTTTGCCCCTCCATCCTACCAAAGTGTTGCCGAAATTTCTAGTGAATTCTTGCTTGTTCCTCATGTCATTCTTCATCTCTTTGCATCCTTCAAGATTCATTGGTTTCACTCGTTTGTCAAAGAAGAAACTAAGTTTTACATCTTCCTTTCCTCTTGCTCTTTCTCTTCCACTTCTCGTTCTTAGATCTTGGGATGTGATCCTCGTGTAGTGGAGGAGAGCTGTAATAGCCCGGGACTGACGCTCCAGAAGATTCCCCTTTTATTTCCGTTCTCATCTGTGTTTTGTTTGGTTATTGCATTCAACATCGCATCACTCGCATCATCTGCATGGCATCGTCACTCGTTTTTAAAAAACTTGCATTCGTTCATAATTGCCGGTTCTCTCCGTTCGTGCCGTCCACCGTTTCGAGACCAACCACAGATGCACGTGCCTACGACATCGATAAAATCTTGTTTTCAAAAGTGCATTAAATATTCTCTGATTGGGTCGAAAGTTGGAGTGCGGTCTTGTTTTGTTGTAGGTAGGCCGCCTACCAAACTTCGTCGTGTTCCGAGTTCGTTTGATACCCCAACGATAGACCGTAGCGACACCGTCATCATTTAATCGCAGACGTTTTTCGGTGTTTCGACTCGTGTCACGGGCTCAAACCTCCCTCTGTCCTTAGCCTACACCCCCTCTACACAAACCATCTAGACTCACCTAGTGCCTAGCCTCCGCTGGAGCCGTCCGATTTTGGTCGAAGGGTTGGAAATCGGACTAAACTCCCCCTAACCCTAAATCCTGCTATAAAAGGAAGTCATCATATGCTTATTTTGGGAACCTCATCCCCTTCCTCGGGATCCGCACCGCCAGCCAACCCTGCCCCGTCGCCACTTGTCTGCTCCTAGAACCCACCACCTCTCCCCACCACGGTAGGCCCGCCTCGGCCCGGTGCAAGCCTGCCCAAGCCCATCGGGACACGGACGAACCCACCGGGCGCCGCCGCCAGCCCCGACCACGGCTTCCCTGCTTGCTCCAGCCATCGACGACTTGCCAGCAACTCCGCTACGCCTGCTGGCGAGGGCCCGGCCTCGTCGGAGCCGCCTTGCACCGCCGCCGGGTCGACCTTGCCTCCCCTCGCCGATTCCCTCCTTCCTCTCACCATACTCGATCTCACCCCGGTCTTCTCTTCCCCGCAGGAGATGCCATGGCCATGAGAGCTCGAGCTCTGCGTTCCTCCACCCAGATCTAGTCCCCCATGGCCGGATCCGCTCGTCCCCGACCCGTTTCGCCTGATCGACGGCTCCTGGAGTCCTTGGTGTCACCGGAGCCGCCGGTTGACCGCCCGCCACTTTCGTGTGTCCTATGCGAGCGGGAGGAGCGGAACGACCCTGTTGACCACGCGCTACCTGCCCGCTCGATCCCCTACAGGCCTGGTAGCCACGCATGGGCCAGCCTCATTCCCAGCCACCGGCCCGTTTGGCCCGAGGTGAGCACTCCCCCAGCCCAGCATCCCTATGCATTGTATAGCTATTTTGTGCTTGTGTCTGTTTGGCCCAACGTGCCCTCCTTTGGCCCGTAGCTCCAGTTTTGGCCCATGTAGTTTTTTGGGGAACTGTGATTTTGACATTAATCCTGGACATTATGATTACAGAAAAAATTCATGATTAGAAATGCTCATAAGTAAAAAAACCGTGCATCGGATCCCTATATTTTATATATGCAAAACGTGTAGAATTTCGTGTAGAATAACAATAACCAACTTGCATACAAGATAAAAAATGTTTAACATGCCATTTTCGGTCATTGTGCACGAATTTCGTTGTGTTGCATTCAGCATAATTATTATTCGTGCATCTTAGGTTAAAAAAACTATAGATTTGAAATATGTAAAATGTGTAGACTATTTATATTCCTTTGTCATGCATGATAAAAATGTTTAATGAGATGTTTGCATTTTATTGCATAAATAACTTGCTACTGGGTTTATGCCATAAACTTGCATAATTAATTGTGACATTTTTTTCCTACAAGAACCTATACATATTATATATGTTTTCGGGGTAGAAAAATCAATAGAATTTATCTGTGCAATTAGTTTTTTCATTTGAATAAATTTGTGTGCCTGTCATTTTGCTGTGATGCCCATTTGACTTTTTTGTGTGATTAAATCCATGCAAGATATGAAATAATTTTGAACATGAGATATGCCCTTTGACATGTGCACTAGCCCCTGGTCATTTTGGTTGCCATGTTAATGCATGTTTAGGTGTTATTTTCTTGTTGTAAACATGCCATGAAATACTGCTATTTTGAGGGTCCAAAATATTTCGAAGTCTGGAATCTGTAACATTTTGTTGTTGTCTTGCCATGTGTTTTGCTAGAGATATAGAAACCCTTTGGAGTAGGTGTAGTGGAGTTACTTGTAGCTTATAATGTCTACTACCGTGCTGTTAAGTTTCATGCCATAATATGACCTGTAACATATAGTTTTACTGCTGTCAATATGCCTTCATGATAAAACTGCTCTGTCAAAAACTGGGTTATTTTCACTAAGTCTGAAAACTGCTTAATTCAATATGCCATGTTGTGAGCTCCCTACCATGTGATCCATGCCTCTTTTGAGTATGATATGTGAAGATGAAATGAAGTGTGTGTTATATGTTACTTCCCCATGTTTAGTTTTTGCATTTTAGGATCTTGTAACTTGTTGTTTTCATGCGTGCAAAATGCTATGTTCCTGTTTTGGGCAGATTTCATATAAACCTTGTGTTGGTTGTTGTGGTTGAACCGTAGCTCCGTTTTGGACATGCCTCACATGAAACTTGCTTAGAATTTCATGTAGTATCATAATAACTTGCTGACTTCATGATTTGAAATTCTTATGGTTGTCATTTTCATGCATTTTGCATTCATGACATATCCATCTTGTGTTGCTCATATCTTTTAGACCGTAGCTCCGTTTGAGATGTCCTATATATGTAAATCGACTAGAATGACGTGTAGAATTGCATGGTATGCTTTATTATGTTGTTTAACAAATATAAAATATGGTTAGTTCAGATTTGGAACAATTTCGAAATTAACATATGAGGTCGTTTCAGAAATACTATAAGTGGTTTCCGACCTCATTTAAGATGCCTAGATAGTGTAGTTTACTTATGCTTCACCTCTTGCCAAGTCTAAAACATTTAACATTGATGAGTACCTAAACCTGGGTGAACTAAATAATTCGAACATGGAGTTTCGTCAATATGCAACTTGTTGCATACTGAGCTTCACTTAATGTGTAGGTGTTGTTTGACGTGCTTGCCATGCCTTGCATAATTAAACCAGACATGCATCATATTTGTTTGTGCATCATATCATGCATATGTTGTGGTGTTTCTTGTGTGTTGATTGTTTCTTATGGTTTGCTTCTTCTCGACAAAGTTCCGAAAGCGTTCGGAGTGTGAGGATTCGTTCGACTACGTTGGCTCGTCTTCTTCATGGACTCATTCTTCTTCGAAGCGGGATCTCATGCAAGATGACACATTTCCCTGGATACCACTACTATCATTGCTATGATAGTTGTCCCGCTTTATCGTTATGTCTTGCTACCTACCACTTGTTTGTCAAGCCTCCCAACATTGCCATGAAAGCCTCTAACCCTTCCACATCCCAGCAAACCTTTGTTTGGCTATGTTACCGCTTGCTCAACCCTTCTTATAGTGTTTCTAGCTGCAGGTGTAATTGCTTCCATGTGTCAACATGGACATTATTTTGTTATCACAATATTATTGCTATTTAATTTAACGCACTTATACACTTGGTAAAGGGTGGAAGGCTTGGCCTTTTGCTCGATGTTTTGATCCACTCTTGCCGCCCTAGTACTTGTGAACCGGTGTTATGTTCCATAATTGAGCGCTCCTAACATGCTCGGGGTTGTTATGGGGACCCCCCTTGATTTTTGTGTTAGGATAAAACTTATCTGGTGTCACAACCCTAGTAAGTGTCTTAGGTTGGTCTTGTGCTTGCATCATCATTCATCATCATTGCATTAAGTTGAAATGGGAAGAAGGAAAGAAACCCCAAGCACCTAATGAAATAAGGTAATTCAACTTGATGGATTTTCAACAAATCCAAAATGCCCATTAGAAATGTTCCCCATGTATGATAATTATGGGAAAACATGAATCAGGGGTCATTCATGTTATTTGAACTTCAGAAATAATTTAAAACCAATGATTAAATCCCCTGAAAATGATAAATAATTCATTATTAACATTTTTCTTTTCAAAATAATTTGTACGTTCAGTCACAAGTTTGAAATATCCAGACTACTTTTTAGAAAACATTTGGGGACATTTTGAAAGTTAATTGAACCTGGAAATAAATTAAACACAGGTCAGAAAAATAGAAAAACAGAAGAAAAGAAAAAGGGAAGGGAATAACTTACCTGTTGGCCCAGCCTGTAGCCGGTCCCAGCCCAGGGCGAAGAGACGTCAGTCGTCTTCTTCCCCACGCCAGAGGGACGCCGGGCGCGTGGCCACCGCACGCCGGCCACCTCCTCCCTGCTAAGCCGCCTGCCTGGAAGGCCGGGAGAGCGCCAGCGCAAAGGCCGCCGCCGTGCCCTCTCCTTCCTTCTCTCTCTCTCTCTCTCTCTCTCTCTCTCTCTCTCGCGGGCTCTCTCTCTCGCTATTCTTCCCCTCTGCTTCCGCCATGGCCTCGCCATAGATCGCTGTCGTCTGCTCACCTCCGTCCCTCCCCCGTGCTGTAGAGAAGGCAGAAGCTCAACCTTGTCACCTTGATCCTCCTTGCCGAAGGAATCGCTGCCCAGAGCTCCATCGAGGGAACCCTGACCTCTTCTTCCTCCTCGGGTCAGAAGCTCGCCGTCGTCGATTTCATCGCTGTCAAGCCGTCCCCGAGCTTGTGTCGTTACCTCAGCATCCGCAGTGAGCCCCCGAGCCTCTTCCCTCTCTCCCCCTTCGTTTTCATGCTCTATAGCCGCGTTTTCGTTCGAGCCCGAGCTCCGGTCGCCGCTGTTCTCGCCGTCGACGATGCTCCGGTGACCAATGGGTCCTTCCAAGGATGCCATCGTGCTCGTAGGGTCAAGTAGGTGCCATAGGTGCTTAGAGCGCGTGCTGTTGTGGTCTGTAGTCGTGGTTCCGTCGGAGCCCGAGCGCCGCCGTCCGCCAAGGTCGTCGCCGGCGACGTTCCAGGCCACCCCAGCCTCGGGGTCGTGCCCCAATGGATGGGCGAGTGCATAGTCTGCAGTTTGAGCCCATCCGCCGTGGATTTGGTCATCGGAGGAGGGTTTCCGATCCTCTCCGCCATTCCTGGAGTCGCCGGTGGCTCAACGCCGGTGGCTCTGGTCAGTTTGACCACGAGGGTTGAACCCTGACAGGTGGGGCCAGCCCCTGGCTAATCTTGATTAGGAATAAAATAATTAATTAAATTAATTAAACTAATTAGTCAATGACATATGGGCCCAGGTCTGTTAAATAGTTAGGATTAGTTTTAATCAGTTAATTAAATTAACCACACACTGACATGTGGACCCCACATGCCAGGTTTGACTCTGGGCCGGGTCAGCTGACTAGCTGATGTCATCATGACATCATGCTAATGTCATAATTCAATTTCTTATTTAAAAATAATTCCAGAAAATATTTAAAACTTTGAAAAATCATATAAATTAATCTGTAAGTCAGATGAAAATAATTTCTATATGAAAATTTATCAGAAAAATCCAATGAATCCAATGGTGCTATTCTCATGCATGTTAGAGCAACCTAAATAGGTAAACATGGACATTTTAACATTAGGTCAATATATGGAATTTGAAATGAGAGCAACTTTGAACCTATATCCAAACTCATTTCAAATTGATATGATCACTAGTTACATTAGCTCACTTATGCATACTACTATGCCATGATCATGCATCATATTGTTGCATCTGCTTGTATTGAATGCTTTTATTTGCGTTGCGGTAGGCCCTAATCCGGAAGATACCTATCCGTACCCCGACGAAGGAGAGAACTCCTCCGCAACCCAGCAAGGCAAGCAACCCCATTGATCATTTCGATAGCATCCCATTCTCTCGCTCCTGCTCTTATTTATTGCATTAGGACAAACGATCACGTGTCAGTCATTCACAGTAGATGATCCTAATCTTATGCATGACCTGATCTTGTCACAGTAAATAGCTAAACCTTGCAACCTAGCATACCTGGTAGATGCTTGTGCCATGATGTGCTTAGCTTACCTTGCCTTTTATGCTTGCTATGCTTAGAGTTGTGTCAGGCCGGATTAATCGGGGTGATGAATTGAGTGAAACAGCGTTGTCCGATGTGTTGAGCATATAATGAATACGATTTGGTAAAGGTGGCGATGAGAGGCTATGTAGGAGTACATAGTGGGATGTCTCATTGGAACCGTTCTTAGGAACTGGGTTCCGTGTTTGTGATCCAAGACGAGATACTACCACACATTGGGTTCCGGTAACCCGACCCCTCTCGACTTATCAATCGCTTAGTCTTTGGTCCAGGTATTGCAAGTAGTTCCTGGTGTTTATAGCATGATGGAGGCCGTGCATAGCGCTGACCCTCTGGGTGGGTTACGACGCGGTAGGCAGTGGCACGGTGTACCAAGGGTCACCCGAATGGTGGGCTTGGGAACCCTACGCACATTGTTTGGGACCGTAGCGGAAACTTCGGCCGGACTTCCGTGCGGGTCAGTCTCAAATAGGCGGTAGCCTGGACTAGAGGCCTTATGTGATTGACGGTCATGGCCGACTTCCTCGCTGGGCATCCGCTGGAAGGTTGCCGAGGTGCATGTTTTATGGCACACAACGATAAGTGGCGAGAGCGTGTGTGAAGAAGTACACCCCTGCAGGGTATGAAACTATTCGAATAGCCGCGTCCTCGGATATGGACTACTTGGAGAACTTATGCTATTCATAGATAATCAAATGGATACTTCTAAAAATCTCAAGACAAGTGTGAGTACCGTGAATGGCACTCTTCCGGAAGGGGAAGGTGAATCCATGGTAGTGTATTGTGATGGAGGTAGTGGACTCGTGTGCGATAACTAAAATTGTAAAAAGGAGTTAAAATTGAGTAGTGTAGGTTAGCCATGAGTCAAAGCTGGCATTCTGCATAAACTCCACCACCCCCTTGTTGATACATGAGCATAAATAGACTAGGTCTGTTTTAAAGACTTGTTGAGTACGATTGTACTCATCCTTGCTTAATTAATGTTGCAGAAGAGAACCAGGACCCATCAGGTGGGTTCTATCTAGACATTGACGATGCCAAATAGCTGGTGTCCCAGCTACGATCTTGCCCATATGGTGGCCTATAGATAGTCAGGCCGTGTGCTTTTTTTTCATATTTTGCCGTCTGTACTCAGACAGCTTAAGTTTCCGCTGGCTTGTATGACTATGTTTGTATGACTTGAGTGTCGGGTCATGTGACCCCTTTCTGTAAGAACATATTATGCAAGGCTCGTCTGAGTCTCTTAAATAAAAGTCATGTTGTTGTATGGTTATGTTGTGATGCCATAGTTGTATCTGTGCATATCGGGCATGTCGTGCGTATGTGTGACGTGCGTGCGTATGTATGGGATCCGACACCTAGTCGTGTGCCTTTAGTAGTACTCTTTATGGGAAACTGCCTCTTTGTGCTTCCACCGAGCCATGGTAGCTTGCTACTGCTCGGGACACATTGATTGACCGGTATGTATCCTTCTTTGCTGCTGTGTCTGTTCCTTCGGGGAAATGTCTTGCAGTGTAATGGAGTCCCCGTAGCCTGCTACGACTCGTCTACGTGCAGTGATGACATCCGTGTCTCACGACGTAATGGAGTCCTTGTAGCTTGCTATGACTCGTCTACACATACTTGAGACCGACACCTGCATTGCTTGGTTATGTATGCCCATTTCCATACGGATGTGCCACTTGGGTTCTATGACTAGTCATGTCAGCCCGGGTTCTTTGTTGTGTGATTGCCAGCGACATGTTCACATACGTGAGCCAAAAGACGCAAACGGTCCCGGCCAAGGTAAGGTGGCAACCGTGGAGTACCGTGCGTGAGGCCGCAAAGTGATGTGGCTTGTTACAGTATGGAATCATATGACTTAGGATCGGGGTCCCGACAGCGTTGGTATCAGAGCCTGACTGACTGTAGGACTACCAAGCCAAACCGGTCGAAGTTGAGTCTAGAAACACCATAGATAAGTAGGGGAATTGATTGTGGAAGGGAACGTAAGGCTCTTTTTACTCCTCTTCCCAAGTTATTCTATGCTGGGTCATTCTCATCTTTTCTACGGGGATAGGAACTAGGATTCTCATCTACTGCTTAGGATGTCGAGTTACTAGCCATGGACTAATAGCTAGCTTGCTTGTACGTGAGTACAGTCACTCAAGTGTTGTTGGTGTGACAAATAGATGGAGAAGAGATTTGAGTCTAGATAGTCGAGTGGTCATGCCTTTCCAATCTCTTTTCAATTGTCTCAAAAAAATTCTTGAGCAATTACAGCCGTTATGCTGTCCAATTTCTGCTAGGATCTCTAATGTCTTTGCATCATTCTTTGTTTCAGATGCCCTCTCGTCCTTCCCATCAGGTGGTCCGTCTGACCAGGTGCATCGATGTGCCGGGTCACACGGCCATGTTGGTTAGAGTGATGATGGAGGCTGGATATCGCTGGTACCCAGAGTACACAGTGGAGGAGAAGTATCGAGATTTCAACCAGAGTCAGTATTTGCGTACCGTTAGGATATATCCTCCATATCCTGGAGCTGCAGAGCCGCTTCACTGGACTCATGGATTGGGAGTTACCATAGATATGGCAGTTCAGGAAGCCGCCTACACCATGCTGACTATTATGAGGTTTCACCATGGTTTGCTACAAAACACAGAGTTCTGCTATGTTCCTGCTTCCATGGGAGGAGAGGATGGATATCTCAGTGCAGCCTACTTTGATCATTCTCATGAGGATCCTAGGTTGTAGGTGACTGCTCAGATGTTGGAGAACAGGGATCGTGATGCACATGCCCTTCGCATGGAGCTCTATGCTACCCGTGCACGCCTTTGGACATCCTTGACTCAGTTGGCACCTGTTGTGCAGACAGGCTATGGAGACTTGGATGTGCTGACCCCATCACAGACTCATTTGCCAGCACGCGTAGACTGGCCTGATGTTGGAGGCATCACCCCTCTTCGAGGACCGCTGTTGCCACCGACAAGGGGACCAAGGCCACACCCGTGTCCTTATGGTTTCCAGGGATCCCAGGCTAGAGTGTTTCCAGATCCTCAGGTTCAGCTCCTAGGTCACGGGGGTAACCTGTACGAGGCATTCTATGGTGATGTTTGAGTACGTGGATGTTAGACCTAGTATGGTAGTAGTTGTATCGCCACAGTCCTGCGTGTCTTGTGGGATATGATTAAGGTCGAGAGTTGAGTTCCGGAGGTGTAGATAGATAATGTATAGGAAGTTTGTAATGCCTCCGATGAGTTGTGTCATCTCTCCGTAGTTGTTTTCAGCTTGGGTTTGTACTAAACTAAGTCATGGTGTGTATGAAACCTAATGTTCATATGGTAGTTGTTTTACCATGTTGATTGGTGTTATCCTACATGCCATGTTGATCAGTGCATTCTTAACTCATGTCTTAGAGTTGTTCTCTATGTCTAAGTTGTGGATTGTTTTCCTCAGGATGGTGTCAACTAGGAACAACCCTCTATCCGCTCCCCAGGATCAACGATTTGTATGATCAACTCGCTGGATCCTCTATCTTTTCCAAAATGGATTTGAGGTTGGGATACCATCAAATCAGAATTAGAAACGGGGACATTCCAAAAACGGCTTTTGTCACTCGTTATGGCCAATACGAGTACACCGTCATGTCCTTCGGTTTAACCAATGCTCCAGCCACTTTCTCTCGTCTGATGAATTCGATCTTCATGGAGTATTTGGATAAATTCGTCATGGTTTACCTCGACGATATACTCGTCTACTTGAAGAACGAACAAGAACATGCCGAGCATCTAAGGCTGGTATTGATGAAACTTCGAGAGCGTCGCCTATATGCCAAATTCTCCAAGTGTGAATTCTGGTTGCCGGAAGTGACCTATCTGGGCCACGTGATCTCTGGCAAAGGTATTGCTGTCAACCCCGAGAGACTTCAGGTCGTCCTTGATTGGACTCAACCTGAATCGGTTAAGCAAGTTCGGAGTTTCCTTGGCTCAGCGAGCTATTGTCGCTGCTTTGTTGAGAATTTCTCCAAGGTTGCGAAACCTCTGACTGAACTCCTCAAGAAAGATAAAAAGTTTGAGTGGACCCCACAATGTGAGCATAGTTTTTAGGAGTTGAAAAGACGACTGACCTCTGCTCCCGTTTTGGTGCCACCAGATTTTTCTAAGGACTTTATTATCTACTGCGACGCCTCGCGACAAGGATTAGGTTGCATTCTTATGCAAGGTCGTCATGTGATTGCATACGCATCTCGACAGTTGCGTTCACATGAGGATAATTATCCAACATATGATCTTGAACTTGCAGCTGTAGTCCATGCACTAAAGACATGGCGACATTACCTCCTGGGTAATCGTTGCGAGATATACACCGATCACCAAAGTCTAAAATATATCTTCACCCAGCCGGATTTGAATCTCAGGCAAATACGGTGGGTAGAGTTGATTACAGATTACGACTTAGGGATAACTTACACCCCAGGAAAAGCCAATGTTATGGCTGATGCACTAAGTCGTAAGTCTTATTGTAACAATCTGATGTTACAACAGGGTCAACCGCTTCTCTATGAGGAATTCTGGAAGTTAAACCTTCACATTGTTCCTCAAGGATTCCTATCCAACTTGGTGGCGAAACCTACTCTTTTGGATCAAATCCTAGAAGCCCAGAAGCATGATGCCGGGATATCTCGGATCAAGAAAAACATTAAGAAGGGTAATGTTAGATGCTTCTTGGAAGATGATCGGGGAGTTGTCTTCTTTGAGAATCGCCTGGTGATCCCAAAGAAACAACATCTGCGACAATTGATCCTTAAGGAGGCTCATGATTCTCCTCTCACAATTCATCCGGGTAGTACCAAGATGTATCAGGACCTACGCCAGAGGTTCTGGTGGACCAGGATGAAGAGAGAAATTGCTCAGTATGTTGCTAATTGCGATGTTTGTCGTCGTGTGAAAGTAGAACATCAAAGGCCTGCTGGCACCCTTCAACCCTTAGCTATTCCTGAATGGAAATGGGATAAGGTCGGTATGGATTTCATCACTGGTTTTCCCAGGACCAAGAGAGGGAACAATGCTATATTCGTAGTCATTGATCGTCTTTCCAAAGTGGCTCATTTTCTTCCTGTTCGTGAAAGCATTACTGCTAGTCAGCTAGCGGAGTTATATGTTTCTCGAATAGTTTCTCTTCATGGTGTTCCTTTGGAGATTAACTCAGACCGAGGAAGTATCTTTACTTCTCGATTTTGGGAAAGTTTTCAAACCACCATGGGGACTCATCTATCCTTTAGCACTACTTTCCACCCTCAATCAAGTGGTCAAGTTGAGCGAGTCAATCAAATTCTCGAAGACATGCTCCGAGCTTGTGTTATATCTTTTGGTATGAATTAGGAGAACTGCCTTCCATTTGCTGAGTTCACATATAACAATAGTTATCAATCAAGCTTGGGCAAAGCCCCTTTTGAAGTTCTCTATGGACGAAAATGCCGAACACATCTTAACTGGTCAGAAACCGGAGAGAGGCAACTCTTTGGTCCGGATATGATCCAGGATGCAGAGGAGCAAGTTCGCATTATTCGTGAAAAGTTGAAAACAGCCCAATCCCGTCAAAAGAGTCAATATGATCGTCATCATAAGTCTGTGACCTATGAAGTTGACGAGAAGGCTTACCTTCGGGTTACACCTCTGAAGGGTACCCATCGATTCGGTATCAAAGGCAACTTGGCTCCTCATTACATTGGACCTTTTCGCATTCTTGCTAAACGAGGAGAGGTTGCCTACCAATTGGAACTTCCACCGTATCTTTCCAAAGTTCATGATGTCTTCCACGTTTCACAACTCAGGCGTTGCTTTTCGTACCCTATCCGAGAAGTGGACCACGAAGCGTTCGATCTCCAAGATAACCTTACGTACCGAGAATACCCTGTTCGTATTCTTGATCAAGCTGAGCGTACCACTCAACGTTGGAACATCAAGTTTCTTAAGGTTCAATGGTCGCATCATTCTGAAAAGGAGGCGACATGGGAAAGAGAAGATCATCTTCGACTAGAGTACCCCGCGCTCTTTTCGACGACTTCAAAATCTTGGGACAAGATTCTTTTGAGTGGGGGTGAGTTGTCACAACCCTAGCAAGTGTCTTAGGTTGGTCTTGTGCTTGCATCATCATTCATCATCATTGCATTAAGTTGAAATGGGGAGAAGGAAAGAAACCCCAAGCACCTAATGAAATAAGGTAATTCAACTTGATGGATTTTCAACAAATCCAAAATGCCCATTAGAAATGTTCCCCATGTATGATAATTATGGGCAAACATGAATCAGGGGTCATTCATGTTATTTGAACTTCAGAAATAATTTAAAACCAATGATTAAAGCCCCTGAAAATGATAAATAATTCATTATTAACATTTTTCTTTTCAAAATAATTTGTACGTTCAGTCACAAGTTTGAAATATCCAGACTACTTTTTAGAAAACATTTGGGGACATTTTGAAAGTTAATTGAACCTGGAAATAAATTAAACACAGGTCAGAAAAATAGAAAAACAGAAGAAAAGAAAAAGGGAAGGGAATAACTTACCTGTTGGCCTAGCCTGTAGCCGGCCCAGCCCAGGGCGAAGAGATGCCAGTCGTCTTCTTCCCCGCGCCAGAGGGACGCCGGGCGCGTGGCCACCGCACGCCGGCCACCTCCTCCCTGCTAGGCCGCCTGCCTGGAAGGCCGGGAGAGCGCCAGCGCGAAGGCCGCCGCCGTGCCCTCTCCTTCCTTCTCTCTCTCTCTCTCTCTCGCGGGCTCTCTCTCGCCATTCTTCCCCTCTGCTTCCGCCATGGCCGCGCCATAGATCGCCGTCGTCTGCTCGCCTCCGTCCCTCCCTCGTGCTGTAGAGAAGGCAGAAGCTCCGCCTTGTCACCCTGATCCTCCTCACCGAAGGAATCGCCGCCCAGAGCTCCATCGAGGGAACCCTGACCTCTTCTTCCTCCTCTGGTCAGAAGCTCGCCGCTGTCGATTTCATCGCCGTCAAGCCGTCCCCGAGCTTGTGTCGTTACCTCAGCATCCACAATGAGCCCCCGAGCCTCTTCCCTCTGTCCCCCTTCGTTTTCATGCTCTGTAGCCGCATTTTCGTTCGAGCCCGAGCTCCGGTCGCCGCTGTTCTCGCCGTCGACGATGCTTCGGTGACCAATGGGTCCTTCCAAGGATGCCATCGTGCTCGTAGGGTCAAGTAGGTGCCATAGGTGCTTAGAGCGCGTGCTGTTGTGGTCTGTAATCGTGGTTCCGTCGGAGCCTGAGCGCCGCCGTCCGCCAAGGTCGGCGGCGGCGACGTTCCAGGCCACCCCAGCCTCGGGGTCGTGCCCCAATGGACGGGCGCGTGCATAGTCTGCAATTTGAGCCCATCCGTCGTGGATTTGGTCGTCGAAGGAGGGTTTCCGATCCTCTCCGCCGTTCCTGGAGTCGCCGGCGGCTCAACACCGGTGGCTCTGGTCAGTTTAACCACGGGGGTTGACCCCTGACAGGTGGGGCCAGCCCCTGGCTAATCTTGATTAGGAATAAAATAATTAATTAAATTAATTAAACTAATTAGTCAATGACATGTGGGCCCAGGTCTGTTAAATAGTTAGGATTAGTTTTAATCAGTTAATTAAATTAACCAGACACTGACATGTGGACCCCACATGTCAGGTTTGACTCTGGGCCAGGTCAGCTGACCAGCTGATGTCATAATGACATCATGCTGATGTCATAATTCAATTTCTTATTTAAAAATAATTCCAAAAAATATTGAAAACTTTGAAAAATCATATAAATTAATCTGTAAGTCAGATGAAAATAATTTATATATGAAAATTTATCAGAAAAATCCAATGAATCCAATGGTGCTATTCTCATGCATGTTAGAGCAACCTAAATAGGTAAACATGGACATTTTAACATTAGGTCAATATATGGAATTTGAAATGAGAGCAACTTTGAACCTATATCCAAACTCATTTCAAATTGATATGATCACTAGTTACATTAGCTCACTTATGCATACTACTATGCCATGATCATGCATCATATTGTTGCATCTTCTTGTATTGAATGCTTTTATTTGCGTTGCGGTAGGCCCTAATCCGGAAGATACCACTCCGTACCCCGGCGAAGGAGAGAACTCCTCCGCAACCCAGCAAGGCAAGCAACCCCATTGATCATTTCGATAACATCCCATTCTCTCGCTCCTGATCTTATTTATTGCATTAGGACAAACGATCACGTGTCATTCATTCATGGTAGATGATCCTAATCTTATGCATGACCTGATCTTGTCACAGTAAATAGCTATACCTTGCAACCTAGCATACCTGGTAGATGCTTGTGCCATGATGTGCTTAGCTTACCTTGCCTTCTATGCTTGCTATGCTTAGAGTTGTAGAGTTGTGTCAGGACGGATTCATCGGGGTGATGAACTGAGTGAAACAGCGTTGTCTGATGTACTGAGCATATAATGAATATGATTTGGTCAAGGTGGCGATGAGAGGCTATGTAGGAGTACATAGTGGGTTGTCTCATTGGAACCGTTCTGAGGAACTGGGTTTCGTGTTTGTGATCCAAGACGAGATACTACCACACATTGGGTTCCGGTAACCCGACCCCTCTCAACTTATCAGTCGCTTAGTCTTTGGTCCAGGTATTGCAAGTAGTTCCTGGTGTTTATAGTATGCTGGAGGCCGTGCGTAGCGCTGACCCTCGGGGTGGGTTACGACACGGTAGGCAGTGGCACAGTGTACCAAGGGTCACCCGAATGGTGGGCTTGGGAACCCTGCGCACATCGTTTGGGACCGTAGCGGAAACTTCGTCCGGACATCCGTGCGGGTCAGTCTCAAATAGGCGGTAGCCTGGACTAGAGGCCTTATGTGATTGACGGTCGTGGCCGACTTCCTCGCTGGGCATCCGCTTGAAGGTTGCCGAGGTGCATGTTTTATGGCACACAACGATAAGTGGCGAGAGCGTGTGTGAAGAAGTACACCCCTGCAGGGTATGAAACTATTCGAATAGCCGCGTCCTCAGATATGGACTACTTGGAGAACTTATGTTGTTCATAGATAATCAAATGGATACTTCTAAAAATCTCAAGACAAGTGTGAGTACCGTGAATGGAACTCTTCTAGAAGGGGAAGGTGAATCCATGGTAGTGTATTGTGATGGAGGTAGTGGACTCGTGTGCGATAACTAAAATTGTAACAAGGAGTTAAAATTGAGTAGTGTAGGTTAGCCATGAGTCAAAGCTAGCATTCTGCATAAACTCCACCACCCCCTTGTTGATACATGAGAATAAATAGACTAGGTCTGTTTTAAAGACTTGCTGAGTACGATTGTACTCATCCTTGCTTAATTAATGTTGCAGAAGAGAACCAGGACCCATCAGGTGGGTTCTATCTAGACATTGACGATGCCAAATAGCTGGTGTCCCAGCTACGATCTTGCCCGTGTGGTGGGCTGTAGATAGTCAGGCCGTGTGCTTTTTTTTTCATATTTTGCCGTCTGTACTCAGACAGCTTAAGTTTCCGCTGGCTTGTATGGCTATGTTTGTATGACTTGAGTGCCGGGTCATGTGACCCTTATCTGTAAGAACATATTATGCAAGGCTCGTTTGAGTCTCTTAAATAAAAGTCATGTTGTTGTATGGTTATGTTGTGATGCCATAGTTGTATATATGCATATCGGGCATGTCGTGCGTACGTGTGACGTGCAACGGTATGTATGGGATCGACACCTAGTCCTGTGCCTTTAGTAGTACTCTTTACGGGAAACTACCTCTTTGTGCTTCCACCGAGCCATGGTAGCTTGCTACTGCTCCGGACACATTGATTGACCGGTATGTATCCTTCTTTGCTGCTGTGTCTGTTCCTTCGGGGAAATGTCTCGCAGTGTAATGGAGTCCCCGTAGCCTGCTACGACTCGTCTACGTGCAGTGATGACATCCGTGCCTCGCGACGTAATGGAGTCCTTGTAGCTTGCTATGACTCGTCTACACATGCTTGAGACCGACACCTGCATTGCTGGGTTATGTATGCCTATTTCCGTACGGATGTGCCACTTGGGTTCTATGACTAGTCATGTCGGCCCGGGTTCTTTGTTGTGTGATTGCCAGCGACATGTTCACATACGTGAGCCAAAAGACGCAAACGGTCCTGGACAAGGTAAGGTGGCAGCCATGGAGTACCATGCGTGAGGCCGCAAAGTGATGTGGCTTGTTACAGTATGGAATCATATGACTTAGGATCGGGGTCCCGACATCTGGCAAGGCCCAACATTGGTACTACATTTACCTAATAACTAATAAACTTGCACAGGGTCCCGCCGGCACCCGCGGATGATTTAATCAACCCCTAGGCCAGTGCTCCTCATGAGTGTTGGTCCAGAACGGGCTGCCTGCGAGGCTGCCTCGAGGAAACTCGGGGATTGGTTTTCCTCGTAGCTAGTCCCATTCGGTCGTGTCCTGAGAATGAGATACACAGCTCTTATCGGGTTCGTCAACACGTCGGGCAGCCTTGCTAGATTTGTTTTACCTTTCTCGAACGTCTTGATTGAGGAATTCTGATTTTCTTCGGGCTATCTCGAGGTGGCACATTTCCTATGGAATTGCCTAGGAAGATCACAAGATTTGTGGTCGAGGTTATTCCCGCTGCGTGGGGTTAATTTATGATGGATGAGTTGGAGCACCCCTGCAGGGTTAAATCTTTCGGAAAGCCGTGGCTGCGGTTATGTGGCAAACTTGGATGCTTTGTTTAACACCTGGTCAT
The DNA here is from genome assembly GCA_022496015.1 of Hordeum marinum. NCBI lineage: Eukaryota > Viridiplantae > Streptophyta > Magnoliopsida > Poales > Poaceae > Hordeum > Hordeum marinum. The sequence continues at coordinate 273,841,263 of CM039675.1, forward strand.
AGCAAACTGGAAGTAAACTCTAATAAAATACACCAACTATGTGTGTAACCATGACTGCCTCTTCTCGTGAGTACTTATCCGAGAGCGAACTAGGCAGGGTTATGTTTGACGTAAGTAGGTGTCCAGGATCAGTTAGTGATCATTTCTAGTTCACGTTTGTTATGCATAGACCACCCACTTTACTTCTGTATTCGTAAGTTAGCCACTCAAATAGGTGCTTAGTTGCTTGCTCCAGCCTCACCACTTAACCATACCTCACCCATTAAGCTTTAATAGTCTTGATACCCTTGGAAATGAGATTGTTGAGTCCCTGTGGCTCACAGATTACTACAACAACAGTTGTAGGTCCAGGTAATGCGATGATTGAACATGAGCGCGATGCTTGTTTGTTTGGAGTTCTTCTTCTTCATCATCAATCTAGGATGGGCTCCAGGCTGCAACCTGGGATAGCAAGGATGGATGTCATTTATCATTTGTTTTCGTCCATAGTCGGACTCTGCTCTCCTGTATGATGTTTGCCTATGTTGTTGTATTGATGTGACTCTGATGTAGCTTGTGGCGAGTCTAAGCCAATTCTATATACTTATCTCTTCTGTGCATGTACTTGTAATTATATCCATTCTTGCAGCATGACGAGATGCGCTTCTATCCCTACCGAGGCCCTCATGCCGAAATAAGGATAGGACCGCATCTTGGGCATGACAAAGAGTATATAGCAACGGAAAGTAACAACAAGCATGTATAGAAGGGATAGGGTAGGAAGATCAAACGCAGTTGTAGACACGATGATTTTTCTCATGGTTTCGATAGGTGGCGCTATCGTACATCCACATTTATGGAGTCTTCAACCCACGGAGGGTAATGGTCGCTGGAATCCACGGAGGGCTTCACCCAAAAGGGTCCACGAAGTAGCAACCTTGACTATTCCATAACGGCTTCCATCCACGAAGGACTAGCCTCACTATGGGTAGATCTTCACGAAGTAGGTGATCTCCTTGCCCTTACAAACTTCTTGGTTCACTCCACGACACGAAGTAGGAGGCTCCCAAGCGACACCTAACCAATCTAGGAGGCACCACCCTCCAAAAGGTAATAGGCTCGGTAATGACGATGAACTCCTTGCTCTGTGCTTCAAGATGATAGACTCCTCAGCGCCCAATCACTCTCTCATAGATTTGGCATGGTGGAAGAGATGGGATTGGTGGAAAGATACTTGGGGAGGCTATATATCAAGATCCATATGATTGGAGTGGAATATCTTGACCTCAACATAAGGGTAGGTGGTTCTCTCTCAGAAAATCTGATAGGATAGGTATGGAATAGTTCTGAGTGCTTCTCACACGAGTAGGTGGTGGTGAAGGGGTATATATAGTCACCCACTAAAATATAACCGTTACACACAAAATGACCAACTCGATGACACTGATGTGTTAATCTCGATGGTACCGAAGTGACCAAAAGGTGGCAACTTTTGAATCTCGGTGAGACCCATATAGGAAACTCGGTTGCGCCAATAAGGTGACCAACGGTCAGATTTCCAATCTCGGTGACGCCGATCCAACATTCTTAGTGGTACCGATAATGTGAATTTGCGTAACAGAAAGTTGGCAACTTAAACTCGGTGGCACCGGTATGGAATCGGTTGCATCGAAGTGGCTAGGGTTTGGCTGAGTCTGTCTAGGTTCTGGAATCGGTGGCACTGGTATGGGAAAGTTGGTTGCACCGATTTTGAGTGTTAGGTATAGAACAGACTTTGGTGGGAGAGTTTGTGGTTGTTTTTGGCGACTATCACTTGTGCACGTTTGAGCATATTGTTCACCAACAAAACCTTACCCCCTTTTAATAATATTGGCTTTCCTATGGACTCAAAGTGATTTCTCACAAATATTAAATGTAGAGTCCTTTTGCTTGAAGCTTGGCCAACCTATTTCCTTGCATCTTGGGGTATGTCCACAATCTCCTTTTGCCAATCCTATCATTGAACATTTCCTGAAATATACTTGGTGGAAACATTAGTTCAATGACTTATATGTTGTTATTAATTACCAAAACCACCAAGGGAGCAAATGTGCTTTCAATCTCCCCCTTTTTGGTAATTGATGACAACATATAGATCAAAGCTTCGACATATGATAAAATCAATGAATATAATCGTCGCTTTGAGAGCTATGTGATAAGCAAGAGCTCCCCCTAAATTTGTGATAATTTGAATTTGTGTTTCAATGCAAATGCACAATCGATTAGGTATATGGGGCACTTCTTCCATGTCACATACAACTTGGTGGTGTGTGAGAATAATTAGAATGAATAACAAAGCACAACACAATCAAGCAAAGGTGAATGATCATCTCATAAGCCTTAAGATGATAGGAAATAGTTGCATCACACATAAAGCGTAAGATAGTAGCATAACACACATGATCATACGCTCAACACAAGCAACCAAAATACCAAATGTTTTGAAAAGCAACAAACACCAAAACGCTCTCTCCCTCGAAGCCTAAAGATCTATATACACTTCTCCCCCTTCGGCAACAAGTTACCAAAAAGGTCAAAGGCATACATATAATCGTTCTTGGGCTGATTTCCTCCGGTTGTTGATGAAGGAGTCGAGAGAACAGTGTCGGCGAAGATCTCTACAGATGTCATGGATGGAGTTGGAGTGGCAGCAGGAGGAACTGGAACAGATGGAGCAGGAGCTAAGGTGACAGCAGCAGGAGCTGATGAAGATGGCCTCAAGTCTGGAGCTGGCACAGTGGCTGATCTGGCCTGGGTACGAAACTGTGTGCCTGTCCCGAGAGGTGATTCATCCTCATCCTCATCATCATCATCTGAAGAAGTAGTCTCAGGAAGAGGCACTGAGTCAACTTCCTTCTTGAGCTCATTGACTATCTTAGTCAGCCCATCCACCTTATCATAAGGGTCTTGATCCTGTTTCAAAGATCCTCACAAGACTGTTCTGGTTGTTCAGAATCCCCTTAATGTCCTTCTGCATACCCTGAACTGATGATATCAACAGATCCATTTGCTCATTTCTGGATCTAGGGACTTGAGCACTAGTGGCTCTAACTGCCTCTGCCTGAGCTGTAGCAGATGTGGGATATTCATCATCCATCACCACAACATTGTCCTCGAGATCTGGCTGTAGGGGTAAATGTGGATGATCTAGAGCAAAAATGTGCTTTTCCAACTTTGAATTGATAAGCATCTGGATGTATGGTGCATAACAGCAAGAGCACTTCTGGTCAGCAGCAACCCTCTTGATTGTCTCAACAATCAAATCCATGACTCTGATCCTGGTGTGTCTGTCAAAGTGGATCAACATATTGATGGAGTGGCCTCAGATCATCTTGTCAATCTCCTGACTTGGGCATCAAAGTATGCCTCAGAATGGTGTTCATTGTGCGTAGGCCAGCCTGAAGAAAGTAGATAGATCCTAGCCTGTGAGACTTCACATTGGCACCAGGGATCTCCTTGTACATATTTGCCATAACATTGTGGCTCTCCTTGGATTCTGTGTATACATCCAAGTCACCATCCTGTCCTTCAGGAACTCCTAAGATAGCAACCCATTCTTCATAGTCGATTCATACCTTGCACCTTCAGCCATCCATACAATTCTACCATCTCCATAGAAATGTGCACTAGAGTAGAATTGCATGATCATCTCATCATTCCAAGCAGTGAATTCTCTGCCAACAAACTCATCCAAACCTATGCAGTGGAAATTGTCTTGGACACTTGGAAAGTAGTCCTCATTCTCCTTAATGAACTTCCAATCAACATATCGCATATCACTCACAGCTAGACTCTTGTCAAAAAGCACAGTCTCATAGAAATCATGTTGCTCTTTGGTATGAAATCTGTAGTCCACAGCTGTCTTCTTCCTCTAGGCATATGGATTAGCAGCTCTCCATGCTCTCAATCCCGAATTCTTCCTCTTCTTCATATCTTCAGCTTGTGGGTAGCTGGCATTGTGTATCAGAAGGTGTGGTCTGAGCCTCATCAAAGTTGTCAAGTCATCATCATCTTAAACTCTAGAAGTAGTCCCTTTGTTCTTCTCAAAAGCTGGAATCTGCCTGGATGTCCTCTTAGGCTTCTCAGCAACAGCCTTCTTGATGCGCTAGTCTTTGGCATAGCATCACCCATAAGCTTCTTTTGCTTTTTCTTGGGAGGGTCCTTCTCAACATGCTCTTCCTCCTCTTCAGCATCAGCATCAGCAACTTCTTCTGGATCCTCATACATGGAGGTTCTTCTGCCAATAACATGAATAACCCTTTTTCTTGCTTTCTTCTCTCCTTCCTTCTTAGGCATAGCTTTCTTGGGGACCTCAACTGAAATAGTTGCTCTTGTAGTCTCATGAGCCTTGAAGGTTGAAGCAGGTGCATAGATCTTGCTGACAACTCTCCTGGAAGAAGTGGCTTACAGATAAAATCAAATCCAATGCACAAGAATTAGAAGGGAGCGCAAAGGAGGTCGAATCTGTACCCTAACTTGGTGCGGATCCGCTACAGCAGCGACGATGGAGCAGATTTCATCGACGATGGCGAGTCCCAGCGGCGGAGGAGTGCAGGAAGACAAGGGCGACGACCAGGGGTCTCGAAGCGGTAGCTTAGGGTACTGAGGCGCGACGATTCTGAGGATGAACTTCAAAACGTCGGGGTCCACAGTATATATACCCTCCACTATCGGTGATACCGATTTAATGTTTTTGGTGTCACCGAGATCCACGACTGTCAGCTGATAGGGAAACTCGGTGTAACTGAGAATATGAAATCAGCAGTACCGAGATTGAAAAATAGATCAACCCTAGGCATTCGGTGAGACCGAGATTGTGGGTTTGGTTCCACCGAGATGCACTTGGGAGGTTTTAATGGTCAGTCCTTGTTGATACGGAACTCCAAGTGCTCCACACATAGAGGGATCGAAAAGCACTTGTTCAAATTTTGTGATGCAGCATGAATGGAATATGAGGTGAGAAAGCATAGATAGCTAAAGAATGGTCCTAGGCATTCTTGTCCATCCAATTGGCAAAAGAGAAAATCAATAACCAAATAGAAACAATTGGATGTCCTCGAATGAGAAAATAAATGCAGACCAACATGCTCACACAATAAGATGTCAAAATAAATCATGACAAACATGCACAAACACACTAGCATCTAACAAGCACTTGGGCGATGACGAAGTCGTCTATATACGAGTATTTGACTTAGGAGCCAAGTAATAGTACTTGATCATAGGTCATACTCATTGTTTAAGCACAAGTGGGGTTACCACTTTTACAGAAAGCATTTAATGTTGTCACATACTAAGAGATGCTTTGACTCAAGTCTTAGAGTAAAGCTCCCCCTTAATGTGACATCCCCCCATAACAGGGATAAACTAACCTTGGGTTTTGTCGATGAAGACTTCATATTGGTGAGGTAGTTGTGGATGCTCAATGTTGATGAAGATCACCAAGAGTTGGGAGCATCCTTGTTGTTTCCTTACTCCTCTCATTTACATGGGTTAGTCCCAACACACAAGAGATGAATACAAGGATATCTATGGCATTAGAGTGCAAAGCATATGTTATGATGTCCATTGATTAGTTGATTACCTTGTCCCTTGCTTACCTTTGAGGGAATGTGTGACTCCTTGAACTATTGCATTGAGTTGATGTTGAGTGCAAAAAGTCCTTGCCAATAATGAATGTGAGTGAATTTCGTTGATGGAGTCACCCCTCAAGAACTTACTGGTCCTTCTTCTTGGGGACCCACATCAAGTTGATTGGGATCCTTGGTGTTGAAGTAGCCTTTGTAGTAGTTGAGCTTGAAGTAGCCTTGGGAACCCACTCCACCAAAGCTAGGGGTTCATCTTCATATGAGTCAATGTCCTCTTGAAGCTTGTTCTTGCCCTTGAGCGTGTGTTCTTGTGGTGGAAGGTCATATTGAGTGCTTGTCCCCTTGGGAAGAGTATTTTCATACTTCTCCTTTTGAGGAACAAACTTGGGCTTGGGATATGGACCTTCTTCCCACTCAACTCCATTAGCGTTGAAGTATCCAACACCACGATTGTTCCGGTATCCTCCGTGCTTGCGTAGAATTTCCTCAAATTGCTTACATCCGGCAAGACTCTTGTAGATACCTTTTTCTATAATTCCTTTCAATAAAGCATTTTCTTGCTCAAGTGTAACTTGGCTAAGAGAATCATCATTAGTGGAATCAATGGAACTACTAGAAGCAACATCATTGAGTTTAGCATTTTTATTGTTGCTACTAGATGAAGAACCTTTCTTGCCTTTGTTACTAGATTGCATAGTTTTAACTTGAGGCATGAAAGTAGACAAGAGTAGTCGTTTGGCTAGATAAGATGAAGTCTTCTTTCGGAGATCGTCATTGATAGCTTTGAGAAACTCATGCTCTTGCTCCAAGTTGAGCTTCTCGAAGCGTAGCTTCTCATGAGTTCTCACAAGCTCTCTATGATCTTCGAGAGTAGATTCATGAGCTAACTTAAGAGTGTTTAGTTCTTTAGTTAGTTGTTCTATTTTCATATTATCATCATCAAATGACTCATATTGACTAGCATGAGAATTATCAAGTTCATTTTGATCAACATCACTAGTTTTATCACAAAGCAAGTTATCATCACAAAGCAAATCATCTTCACAAAGCAAATCATCTTCATCACTATCAAAATCAAGATACTCGGGGTGTGATACCTTGGGGCCTTTAGCCATGAAGCAACTTCCACTCCCTTCGTTTGGTGAATCAAATAGATTGTAGGAGTTGGTAGTCACTAGAGCAATTCCGGCAACACCATCATCTTGACTATAGTCGGAGTCGGAGTGATAGCTTCTGTCAGAGTTGTTGTCGGAGGCGGAGCCAGAAACCCACTCACCAACATGAGCTTGATGTTTTCTTCTTGTGTAGCTCTTGGTGTACTTGTCCTTCTTCTCTGAATCTCTACTTCTCCTTGAGTGTCTTCGTTCATAACGATCATCTCTACTCCTTCTCTCTCTTTGTGGTGATTCATTTCTTGAGCTTCGTCTTCGAGGTGACTCTTCTCTTCTTTTGTAGGGAGTCGTGCACTCATTTGAGTAGTGTCCGGGCTTCCCACAATTGTAGCAATTGCGGTCACGACTTGATGAATGCCTCTCATCATATCTTGAGTTGGAGTCTCTTTCTTTGCCTCTATTCTTGTAGAACTTGTTGAATTTCTTGACCATGAGGCTTATCTCTTCATTGGTGACAAGGTTGTTGCTTGAAGTTGCAGGAGCATCACTTGTTCTTTGTAAGCACCGCTAGACTTGTGATGAAGTTCTTCCTTATCTTTGAGTGTCATCTCATGAGCAACAATCCTTCCAATGTCTTCCGTAGGCTTGAGATCTTTGTAGTTTGGCATCATTTGGATCAATGTGCACACGGTGTGGTATTTCTCATCCAAAGCTCTAAGTATCATCTTGATGATGAATTTCTTAGTCATTTCTTCGCTTCCTAAGCCGGTCAAGCTGACCTTGAAGAACATCTAACTTGGATTCTCTCACGGACTTGGTTCCTTCGTGCATATCAACCAAAGTATCCCAAATATCTTTTTCATTCTCAAGACGGCTGATTTTATTGAATTCTTCGAGGCATAAGCAAGTGAAGAGAATGTCGCATGCTTGAACATTGAGTTGCAAGATCTTCAACTCATCCACGGTCGCTTCACGATCCGGTTCCCATCCATCCGCAAAGAACTCACCTTGCAAGCCAACACGAACAACAGCCCAAACGGCGGGGTTATGACCAAGAATATGCATTTTCATTTTGTGCTTCCAACTAGCAAAATTAGTGCCATCAAAGTACGGACCTCTATGGTGATAACTTCCCTCACTAGACGCCATACTCTCCTAGGTTGTGAGACCTAAGAAATGGAAACTAATGCAATGGAGACCAAAGCTCTGATACCACTTGTAGGACCGAAAGTATATCTAGAGGGGGGGTGATTAGGCTACTTGACCAAACAAAAGTTTTGCCTATACCAAGTTTTAGCGTTGACAGTTTTCAGCATTTCATGGCAAGTCAAGTACAACCTACACATGCAAGTCCAAGAGTATATAACAGCGGAAAGTAACAACAAGCATGTATAGAAGGGATAGGGTAGGAAGATCAAACGCAGTTGTAGACACGATGATTTTTCCTGTGGTTCCGATAAGTGGCCCTATCGTACATCCACGTTTATGGAGTCTTCAACCCAGGGAGGGTAATGGTCGCGAGAGTCCATGGAGGGCTCCACCCAAAAGGGTCCACGAAGTAGCAACCTTGACTATTCCATAACGGCTTCCGTCCACGAATGACTAGCCTCACTATGGGTAGATCTTCACGAAGTAGGCGATCTCCTTGCCCTTACAAACTTCTTGGTTCACTCCACGACACGAAGTAGGAGGCTCCCAAGCGACACCTAACCAATCTAAGAGGCACCACCCTCCAAAAGGTAATAGGCTCGGTAATGACGATGAACTCCTTGCTCTTGTGCTTCAAGATGATAGACTCCTGACCACCCAATCACTCTCTCACAGATTTGGCATGGTGGAAGAGATGGGATTGGTGGAAAGCTACTTTGGGAGGCTAGAGATCAAGATCCATATGATTGGAGTGGAATATCTTGACCTCAACACAAGGGTAGGCGGTTCTCTCTCAGAAAATCCGATACGATAGGTACGGAATAGTTCTGAGTGCTTCTCACTCGAGTAGGTGGCGGTGAAGGGGTATATATAGTCATCCCCAAAAATCCAACCGTTACACTCAAAATGACCAACTCGGTGACACCGATGTGTTAATCTCAGTGGTACCGAAGTGAAGAAAACATGGCAACTTTTGAATCTTGATGAGACCGATATAGGAAACTCGGTTGCATCGATAAGGTGACCAACGGTCAGATTTCCAATCTCGGTGACGCTGATCCAACATTCTCGATGGTACCAATAATGTGAATTTATGTAACAGAAAGTTGGCAACCTAAACTCGGTGGCACCGGTATGGAATCGGTTGCACCGAAGTGGCTAGGTTTTGGCTGAGTCTGTCTAGGTTCTGGAATCGGTTGCACCGGTATGGGAAAGATGGTTGCACCGATTTTGAGTGTTAGGTATAGAACAGACTTTGGTGGGAGAGTTTGTGGATGTTTTTGGCGACTATCACTTGTGCACATTTGAGCATATTGTTCACCAACAAAACCTTACCCCCTTTTAATAGTATTGGCTTTCCTATGGACTCAAAGTGATTTCTCACAAATATAAAATCTAGAGTCCTTTTGCTTGAAGCTTGGCCAACCTATTTCCTTGCATGTTGGGGTATATCTACAATCTCCTTTTGCCAATCCTATCATTGAACATTTCCTAAAATATACTTGGTGGAAACATTAGTTCAATGACTTATATGTTGTTATCAATTAAGAAAACCACCAAGGGAGCAAATGTGCTTTCACCCGCCTCGTCATCCGCTGTCCTCGCGCTGTCCCGTGGTGCTGCTTCATCACACACGCCGCTGCACCTCCAAGCTTCGCTCCGGCAGGCTTCCCTGAGCGACCCTCCGGCTCCCGCGCCACCGTGCCTCTCCCTGAGCCCATGCGCTCCGTGCCCCGGCGACACGCCTCCCGGATGGTCGCGTGCCTGTGCTAGCCCATCGCTACGCATCCCGACCTTGCTGGCCTCTTCTGTGTCGTGTCCACCCCGCCTTCTGTGTTGTGCCCGTCTCCCGCTGAGCTGGTCACCTCCTGGTCGCCCCGCCCCGTGCCGGCCGGCGGCGCTGCCCCAGCCTCCTGCGCCGGCTGCACCCCGCCTGCTGTCGCTCCTGCCATGCATGCCGCATTCCTTGCACGGCCCTGTTTCGGCTCGCCGCCGCCCCACGCATCGTGCCACTATGTTTGCGCTGGTTTCGACTTGCACTCACGCACCTCCGCTCGCCTCCTCGCCCAGCTGGCTACGCCGCGCCGGCTCCACGCGCCAGCTCCGCCCGCGAGTCGGCTGCCTCGTCCCCTCTGTCTCCTCCCGCAGGCCACCTCGCATCCGTTGCACACGATCCGCCATGTGCTGCCTCCCCGCTGGCCTCCTGCACTGCCAGCGTCGCTCGCCCCGCGTCTGGCTCACCGCCAACCGGCCCTGCTCCTATCGCGTGCCCGTGCCGCTGCGGGCCGACTGCCGGCTGCACCGCGTCGCCTTCACGCGTCCGCTGCTCCTCCCCTGGGTGCCAAGGCCGGCTCCCACGCCCGCGCGTCTGGCTGGCTCCCACGCCCGCGCGTCTGGCCGGCTCCCACTCACGCGCTGCCCCGACTGCTACTCCATCCGCGTGCCCATACCATCGCGAGTCGGCTACCGGCTCCCCACCCCTCCGGCCCGCCGCCTACACTTCGTGCGTCCGCCTCCAGCTGTGCCCCTGTGCGACCTCCTACCGACTGCCCTGGAGGGGCAATGTGCGGGCCAGCTTGAAATGAGAGGTCAAAAATGTAAGCGTTGGCCGACAAAAAAATATATGCCCGTCTGCCCACTCCAGCTGATCTGCTCGCATGCGTCGCCGCTCTGTCGTCTTGCGCCCCTGCCCGCGTTGCCGTTTGGTTGGCTATCCTACTTGCCCGCCGGCATCACCGCCTGGCCAGCTTCCTAGTTGGCCTGCCTGCCTGCTTCGACACCGGGCCGACTGGAGAGTCGGCTCCGCTGCTCCTCTACTTCAGTGGTGGTCGGTCGGGCCCGGCTGGCTAGAACCTCCATCAACCGTCCCAGAGGCTACCTCTCATGGAGGGTCGCCTACACATAGAGGGCGACACTCAGTGGGTTTGGCCGGCGCACCTCGTTGGCAAAAAGCTACATCGTCCGTCTTCGACAACACCCGCCTCGCCTACGCAAAAATCAATGTGAGGTCCCGATCACCCATCCCCGGTAGCGCCTCGCGCTCGACAGCCGGCGGACCCCACGTCCTCCTTCGGCAAGGCTCCGCGCCCATCAGCCAACAGACCCTCCATCTGCGCCTGGCAGCGCCTTGCGCTCGACAGCTAGCAGACCCCGCATTCGCCTTCGACAGGGCTCCACACCCATCAGCCGACGAACCCTTCGTACGCACCCGACAGCGCCTCGCGCTCGACAGCCAGCGAACCCCGCGGCCGCCCTCGGCGAGGCTCCACGCCCATCGGCTGGCGGACCTCGCGTCCGCGCCCGGTAGAGTCTTGCGCTCGAAAGCTGGCGGACCCCGTGTCCGCCCTCGGTAGGGCTCCACGCCAACAGTCGGCGGACCCAGCGTCCGCCTTTGGCAACACCTCGTGCCCTTCAGTCGACGAACCCCGCGTCCGTGCCTGACATCTTTGAAACCACCGTCTACTTCAGCAATAGCAAAGACCCTTCGCGCGACTCCTCGAGTCGCCCGGAGGCTCAGAGGCTACACCCAGCGGGTGCGCTGGGGCGCCCCTGCTGGAAACCGCCAGTCGGTGGACTCCGTGTTCGCCCCCAGCATCGCCTTGCGCCCTTTTGTCGGTGGACTCTGCATCCGCGACCGGCATCCTCGGTGCCATCGCCTGCTTCAGCAACAGCAAAGACCCTCTGCCCGACTCCTCGAGTCGCCCGGAGGCTCGGAGGCAACACTCAGAGGGTGCGTTGGCGCGCCCCCGCTGGAAACTGCCAGCCGATGGACTCCGCGTTCGCCCCCGGCATCGCCTCATGCCCTTTAGCCGGCGGACTCCACATCCGCGCCCGGCATCCTCGACGCCACCGTCTACTTCAGCAATGGCAAAGACCCTCCACCTGACTCGTCGAGTCGCCCGGAGGCTCGGAGGCTACACCCAACGGGTGCGCTGGCGCACCCCCGCTGGAAGAAAGCCGCGTCGTCCCCAACCCGCAATCGACCATCATCGACGACTTCTGCAACAACGACAACGAAAAACCTCCGCCCGACTCTTCAAGTCGCCCGGAGGCTCGGGGGCTAGTGCCGGGGGGATGACCTCCGGGTACCCCTGTGACACCCGGATGTTTAAGCTACAGTAACCTGGGGATTATGCTAATCCAACTATGATCACTATTGTAATCAAATGCAAATTCAAATTCTTAGGCAGTTCAAAAATCATTTGAAAACTGAAATTAAGAGTTTCGCAAACATGGAAATAAAAATATTGAATGGGTTTTAAATAAACCCCTAGTAAATTTAAAATTATTACCAACTTTTGGAAAATGTCTTAGTGCCTCAAAACTATTTTAAGACTGGCCAAAACAATTACTAAATGCCCTTTTTGAATTATGTAAATTTCCAAATCCAATTTAAATTCCTCAAACTTGGTGAGGCCACTCAAAATATTGCAATCTGTTTTATGTACCTGGTCACACATTTTTGATATAAATAATTAATGCTAAAATTAATTAAAACAGAGAAAATTAAAACAAAACTGGAAACTTATAAAAAAAAGAAACAAAAGCCCCCTGGCTAACTGGGCTGAAGCCCAGCAGGCCGACCAGCTCACATACCCAACCGACCCACCCGGGCCAGCTACTAGGGCACCGACGCCCGCACCGAGCCACCCCACTCCCCCACTCTCCCCCTCACCCTGATTCCCTCCCATCCCGATCGGATCAGGACAGCGGCGCCCCCCCCCCCCCCCCCCCGCCATCCGACATCGCCGGCGTTGCCCATCTCCTGCCTCGTCGACGCCTCCTCGCCCTCCTCCTCACCGGCCCCTCGATCCCCGAAGTCCTGACCTCACCAGCCAAGGTCACAGCCGCCGCTCCCCGCCCCGCCGGTGTCTCCCCATCCCCTCCCCGCCGGCCTACCCCGCGCCTCGCTGCCACCCCCCCTTCTCGCCAGCGCCGGTGATCCCCTGGGGCTCCTCCCTTCCTTCCTCCTCGCCCCTCGCCCCGGTCGCCCACACGCACACGCCCCACGGCCACCGTGGCCCCGCACAGGCCGCTCGCGCGCGCCCACCAGCGCGTCTCACCCCGCATCGCCCCGCACCCATGCTGGCCGAGCGCAACCATCGCCGTGGCTTGACGCCGGCGCCAAATCCGGCCGCCCCATCCCCTGCTAGTGCCCCAGATCGAAGCGTGTCGCCGCCAGCTACTCGTAGGTGCTCGCGGCGCTCGAAATGGTGCCCGGTGCACCATTTCCGAGCCACGCCAATGTTCTGGCCCTTGCCGGAGCATCGTCGGCGGCCAGTCGCCGACCTGCGCCAACGTGGCTGGCCTAGCCCATGCCCTGGGCCACTAGCCAGTGAGCCCCCTGGCCCTATGACAGGGGGCCCGCCCCAGAAGGTTTTTTTAAAGGAATAAAAAAATAATAAAAAAAATATAAATAAATAAATAGTTTACTTACTTAATTAGTTAGTTAATTAACTTAGTTAAGATTAATTAAACTAATTAACTTGTTAACTAACCTGTTAGTTAATTAATTTTAAACATGGACTCACACGTGGGTCTCACCCCATATTTAATTTGTTTAATTAATTATTAAATCTAATTAAAATTGTGTCAATGACATGTGGGGCCTACTAGTCAGTTTGACCAGTCAACTGCCCTGTTGACTGCTGATGTCAGCATGACATCATGCTGTTGTCATAAAGAATTATAGAATTAAAATAAATCACTTTATTTTCTGAATATTAATAGAACTTTAAAAATTAATATAAAATAATCCGTAACTCAGATGAAAATAATTTATACATGAAAGTTGATCAGAAAAATTCCATGAATCCGAATATGCCATCCATTCATCTGTCACATACTCCTAGCATGTTGAAAATGGAACTTTTCCCTTCGGATCCTCTCTCCGATAAATCCAAAGACCCGGGAAATATCGTCAGATATTCTCCCGCTCCGTCTGATACGTGTAGTACTGCGTTACACGAACCCTAGCACTGCGTATTGCTATGTCATGCATTGTGTTGCATCTGTTTGCTTGTATTTATTGTTTCTTCCCTCTCTTCTCTTCGGTAGCTTTCGAGACCGACGCTTCTGCCGAGTACGACTACGCGCCTAACGACCAGCCTCAGCAAGGCAAGCAACCCCCCCCCCCCCTTGAGCATTCCGATATCGCCTATTCCCTTCCCTCTTATTCTTGCATTAGATTTTTGCTACAATATTAGTTATCTCCTAATCTGATGCATAGCCTATTTTGTTGAACTGCTACTATACCTGCAATCATACCAACTGCTTAATATAGGTTGGTTAGTGAATCCCCAGTGACCATCCTTAGTCCCAGTTGCCTCTGCTTCTTCATCGATGGCCCGTCGACTCGAAGACTAGAAGACTCGATCAACCGACCGACAAGCCAGGCCCCTCACATCAACGCACCCCCTTAGTTGTATGACTCTGCAGTGCTACTATCGAGTACTGAGGGTGACACCTCGTGAAGTACTCATGATGCTAGCCCTGTAGTGTAGCTAGTCGGTCATGGTTATCGAGGGTGATTCCTCCTTCACCATTCCCGATGATGTCTCTGTCGTGCCACCCCTCAAGTGTGGGACCCTCAAGGGTGATTCCTCTAAGTCCACCTTGACGGTTACATTGAGCGGGGACCATTGAGGGTGATTCCTCAGTTCCCGCCTTGAAGTTTTATACACACAGTTACTATGACCTGGTTACAAAAACATGTTGGTGATGGGTCGGCCCTGAGGGGTACCCACGTTTTGATGATGATGAGGCGTGGACTGGCGAGAGAGGCCTTTGCCACACATCCTCCAGACGGGGTGACAGGACCACACTTTATGGGTCGCGCTTGCCTTGCATTAATAAAATGCTAATGAGTTGGGTACTTGATCTGAGTTAGGTCGTTGGCCTTAAATACGCACTAACCTTCACGTGGGAGAAGTTATGGGTTCTCAGCGTCATTGCATCAGAAGGAGCTCTTCGGACGTTAGAAATGCAGTGGCGCGCGCCCGAGTGGTCTGCAACGGCATCGTGCTTGTTATAAGGAGTGCTAGGACTAACCTCGGCTGCCCTCGCATCGTGGAGGAGTGCAAAGGGTGAGTGGGCCCATGACCCCTGCGCACTTAGGATTTAGAGCGGCGGGCTGGCCTCTTCGTTGAGTCTAGGTGGGGCGACTGTGACAACCCAAGACCGACGTTCCAGAAGATTCCAGAAGATTCCCCTTTAGTTTCCGTTCCCGACATGTGTTTCGTTGTGTGTTGCATTCATCATCGCATCATCTGCATAGCATCATCACCCGTTTTCAAGCTTGCATCCGTTGTTAGTTGCCGGTTCTCTCCGTTCTGCCGTTGCCTGTCTCGAGTCCAGCCACACACGCCCGCGCCCGCGTCACCGTGAAATAAAACCGTTTTTAAGCGCGCGCAAAAATATTCTCAGATCGAGTTGAAACTTGTCGTGTAGTCTTGTTATATCTTAGGTAGACCGCCCGTCGATTTTCTTCGCGTTCTGAGTTCGTCTGATGCCCCGTCGGTCATCCGTAGAAGTGAGGTTATCGGTAGTTTATTGGACGTTCGTCGGACGTTTCTCGGTGTTTTCAACTTCGTGCCACGGGTCACCGCTTCCCTCTCTTCCCCTCCTAGTCCCTCTGCACAGCCCCGTAGCCCTGTCCCTCCGCTTCCGGACGTCGCATCGCCATCCGCAGTCCGAAAACGGACGGACGTGCAACCCTAGCCCTACCCTAGAAATAGCCCCTCGTTCCCCGTGCAAACCATAGCTCCTCCCTCCTCTCAGCCGTCAACCCGCCAAGCCCATCTAGAGGCCCGGGAAAACCCATCTGGGCCCATTCCCGGAGCTCTCCCGAGCTCCTCCCATGGCGTTCCCGAGCTTCCCCATGCTCCCCGCCGCCGGAGACCAGCCGCCGCCACCGGAGCAGCTCGTCGCCGGACCCCCTCTCCCTTCCCTTCTCCTTCCTCCCTCCTCTCTCTCTAATCGGCTTCTCCCTTCTCCGCCGCAGGTGCCATGCCTTCCGTCGTCGCCGCCATGGAGCCGCCCCCGCAGCTCCGCCGCCGCGCAGCTCGCCCCGGCCAGCCCCGGCCTCGCTACCGGCCGGAACCGCCAACCCGCTGCCGGATCTCCCTCCCTGGCCCCGCCGGACGCCCCCGCTCGGGAGGTCGAGGCACTGCGCCCCGGGCGTTGACCCGATCCAGCCCGCGTGGGCCGGCCAGCGGCCATATCTTGCCCAGCTCCACCGACTTGGGCCGAGCCCACTAAGGTGATGATCCCCCCAGAGCCCTTATATGACGCTAGTGCGCTGTTTAGCTATAAATCGCGCACTGCTCTGTTAGGCCTAGTAGCAGCTTCGGCCCGATTAGATTATCCTGTTATTTTCTATTTTACAAATTAGTCCTGGGTTTAATAATGCTAATAACTTTTTAACCGGGCATCGTATGTAATAACTTTTAACATGTAAAGCGCTTAGATTTTCGCGTAGATTCATAATATCCAACATGCATACATGATAAAAATGATTACATGTCATTTCGTGCCATTTTGCATATAGGTCTTAATATTGCATTTCATATTATTAACCGTGCATCAAAATTAATAAAATCATGTATTAAAAATGTCCATCTCTTTTGCATCGCATTTTCATGCATGGGATAATTGTCGGTATCATGTTTGCATATTATTTGCATTATCTAATTGCTTTACCGTGAATAGGCCTATTACCCGCATATTTAATAGTGATTAATTTTCTACATGAACCTAATCATATTATATATGTTTTCGGGGTAGAAAAACCTATAGGATTTATCTGTGCATTTAGTTTTGCCATTTGAGCATGTTCGTGTGCATGTCATTATGCCGTGGTGCCCTTTTGTCATTTTCGTAGGAATTAATCCGGGCATGATATGAATTAATTTTCAACATGAAAGTTGTTCTTTGTTATGTGTCCTAACCCATGGACATTTTTCTTGTCATAGAAATGCATGTTTAGGTGTTGTTTACTTGTTGTCAACTTGCTATAAAAATCTGTTATTTTAAGGGTCCAAAATATTTCTAAGTCTGGAATCTGTTATTTTTTGTTGTTGTCTTGCCATGTGATTTGCTAGTGATCTAGAGATCTTTTGTGGTAGGTGTAATGGAGTTATTTGTTGTTGATATTGTCCTTGAGCATGTTGTTAAGTTTCATGCCATTTCATGACTTGTAGCATATAGTTTCATTGCTGCCAATATGCCTTCGTGATAAAAACTGCATGGTCTAAAACTGCTATTTCACCAAGTCTGAAACTGTTTTCAAGTTGCCTTCCTGTGAGCTTCCTACTAAGTGATCCATGCATGTTTTGAACAAGATATGTGAAGATGAAATGAAGTGGATGTTGTATGCTATTTACCCATGCTTAGTTTGTGCATTTTGGAATCTTGTAACCTGTTGTTTTCATGTGTCCAAATGCTATCTTGTTGTTGTTGGCAGATTTCATCTAAATCTTGTCTTGATGATTGTGGTTGAACCGTAGCTCCGTTTTGGTCATTCCATACATGAAACTTGCTTAGAATCTCATGTAGTTTCATAATAACTTGTTGCATTCTTGATTGGAGATGTTTGTGGTGGTTTTTCCCATGCATTTGCATTCATGGCATGTGCATCTTGTATTGCTCATATCTTTTAGACCGTAGCTCCATTTGAGATGTTCTATATATGTAAATCGACTAGAATGACGTGTAGAAGAACATGGTATACCTTGTTCTGCTGTTTTACAAAGATAAAATATGTTTAGATCAGATCTGGACCAATTTCTAAATTAACATGTGAGGTCATTTCGGAAATGCTATAAGTTGTTCCGGCCTCATTTAAAATGCCTAGATAGTTAGTTTACTCATGCTTCACCTCTTGCCATGCTTACAACATTTAATATTGATGAGTACCTAATGGGAGTGAACTAAATATTTCGAACATGGAGTTTCGTCAATATGCAACTCGTTGCATATTGAGCTTCACTTAATGTGTAGTATTTGATTGTTGTGAATTGTCATGCATTGCATATTAAACCGGACATGCATCATATTTTTTGTGCATCGTGTTTTGCATATGTTGTGGTGTATCTCGTGTTGATTGTTTGTCTCGGATTGCTTCTTCTCGATAGAGTTCCGAAAACGTTCGGAGTGTGAGGATTCGTTCGACTACGTTGGTTCGTCTTCTTCATGGACTCGGTCTTCTTCCGAGCGGGATCTCAGGCAAGATGACACATTTCCCTAGATACCATTACTATCATTGCCATGCTAGTTGTCTCGTCTTTTATCGTTATGTCTCGCTACCTACCACTTGTTTGATAAGCCTCCCAACATTGCCATGAAAAGCCTCTAATCTCTCCACATCCCAGCAAAACATTGTTGGCTATGTTACCGCTTGCTCAGCCCTTCTTATAGCGTTGCTAGCTGCAGGTGCAAATGCTTCCATGTGTCAACATGGACCTTCTTTTGTTATATCACAATATTGCTGCTATTAACTTAATGCACATATATACTTGGTAAAGGTGGAAGGCTTGGCCTTTTGCTCGGTGTTTTGTTCCACTCTTGCCGCCCTTAGTTACTTGTGAACCGGTATTATGTTCCATAAATGAGCGCTCCTAACATGCTCGGGGTTGTTATGGGGACCCCCTTGATTTTCAGGTTAGAATAAAACTTGTCTGGCAAGGCCCAACATTGGTACTACATTTGCCTAAAACTAATTAAAACTTGCATAGGGCATGATCACCCCATGGATAATTTAATCAACCCTCGGGCCAGTGCTCCACATGAGTGTTGGTCCAAAATGGGCTGCCTACGGGGCCGCCTCGAGGCAACTTGAGGATTGGTTTTCCCTGTAGCTAGTCCCATCCGGCCGTGTCCTGAGAACGAGATACGTGGCTCCTATCGGGTTCGTCGACACGTCGGGCGGCCTTGCTGGATTTGTTTTACCTTTCTTGAACGTCTTGAGTGAGGAACTCTGATTTCTTCGGGCTATCTCGAGGCGTTGGATTTCCTTTGGAATTGCCTAGGAAGATCACGAGATCCGTGGTTGAGGTTATTCCCGCTGAGTGTGGTTAATTTGTGATGGACGAGTTGGAGCACCCTTGCAGGGTTAAATCTTTTCGAGAAGTCGTGCCCGCGGTTATGTGGCAAACTTGGATACTTTGTTTAACACCTGGTCATAGCAAACTTGAAGTAAACTCTAATAAAATACACCAACTATGTGCGTAACTGTGACTGTCTCTTTTCGCTAGTTCTTATCCGAAAGAGAACATGGTGGGGTTAAGTTTGACGTAAGTAGGTGTTCAGGATCTGTTAGTGATCAGTGCTAGTTCCCGTTCGTTATGCGTAGACCACCATACTTTAATTTCTGTACTCGTAAGTTAGCCACTCAAATAATGCTTAGTTGCTTGCTACAGCCTCACCACTTAACCATGCCTTACCTATTAAGCTTTAATAGTCTTGATACCCTTGTAAATGAGATTGCTGAGTCCCTGTGGCTCATAGATTACTACAACAACAGTTGCAGGTACAGGCAATGTGATGATTTCACGTGAGCGCGTTGCTTGATTTGACTTGGAGTTCTTCTTCTTCTTCTTCAATCTTGGATGGGTTCCAGGCGGCAGCCTGGGATAACAAGGGTGGATGTCATTGTATCGTTTGATTTCGTCCGTAGTCGGACCCTGCTCTTATGTATGATGTTTGAGCTGTTATTTTATTGTTGTGACTCTGATGTAGCTTGTGGCGAGTGTAAGCCAATTCCATATACTCATCTCTTCTGTACATGTACTTGTAATGATATCCATTCTTGCGAACGCATCGAGATGCGCTTCTATCCCTGTCGAGGCCCTCGTGCCCAAAAAAGGATAGGACCGCATCTTGTGCGTGACAACGACGACGTTTTGATATCCCGAGGTTGGGCATGACCCAGAAAAGTGTGTCCGGTCGGAGGTGATTCAAGCGTGTTGGGGAATATGTTGTGCACCCCTGTAGGGAAGAACTTATCTATTCGAATAGCTGTGTCCATGGTAACAATACGACTTGGAGTCGTACCTTGACCTTATACAACTACAATTGTGACTCTAATTTGAAATGTTGGCTTTCGGATTGCTTCCTCGCAAGGTGTCGAGGAAGAATCTCTGGGCGTGGTTACTAAATAAAATTTGCTACAATAATATGACTATATGTGAGTTGCCAGTCTACTCTCTTCTAATGCTGCAAGATGCTGAAGATGCTAGTCTTCGATAGGACTAGGCCTCCCCCTATTCTTGCTTTCTGTAGTCAGACCATATATAACCCCACGCCTTGATAATGATGCATACTTAGCATAATTGTGATGTCATTCTTGCGAGAACTTTGGATGAGTACTCACCGCTGCTTTGCTTTCTATTACCCCCTCGATACGATTCTGCGTTCAGACGATAGAGCCCAGGAGAAGGAGTACGCCGGATAAGACTACTTCACCACCGCAGGAGCCTACTTCTACGTGGAGGCGGCCCCCGACCAGCAGTAGGATAGGAGGTTCCCACACAGGAGGCCTCGCCTCTTTCGATCTGTTGTTATGTTTGTGCTAGCCTTCTTAAGGCAAAACTTGTTTAACTTATGTTTGTACTGAGATGTTATTTGCTTCCACTGACTCGTTCTTGTCGAGCTTTGTATTCAAGCCCTCAAGGCCCCGGGCTTGTAATACGGAGCTGTATGACTTTAATTTGTGTCTAGAGTTGTGTTGTGATATTGATTAGTGAGTCCCTGATCTTGATCGTACGTATTGCGTGTGTGTTTAGAATATGGTCTAAATTAGGGGCGTCACAAGTTGGTATCAGAGCCAACTACCTGTAGGTAGCCCCTTTTCCAACTCCTTGGCCGAAGTTGTGTCAAGTCATTGAAAAACTTTTACTAACATTGTTGTGTGGCTTACGGGCCCACATCTCAATCGGGTGGTATTAGGATCTTTTATTCCTCGTCTATACTATGGGTTTTGATCTCTCTTCTCTTTTGAGTTAAAGATTTTACTAACTCTGACTCTAGGTTCTCATAACTACTACTCCCGGAGAGCCCTCATACCAGAAGATCACCTGCTCCGTCAAAAGATTCTGAAGATACCCTTTTGATTTTTCTGAGACTTTGTGCTCATCGACTTTGCAATTCCCTACCACCGATAAGTCCCTATGGACAACAAATTGCACTTGTCATTCATACAATCTTTTCTCATTGCTCTTGTTGTTACAAGATGCCCCGATAACCCTTTGAGTTTACTGCCTTATAGTTCTTTTCCGCGTGGAAGCCTTACGGATAACTCCTCACAATTGTCGAGGGTCCGTTCACCCCAATTGTTCATGTGTTTCACAAAATTCTTCAAAATACTTTTTGATCTTCCGAAAATCCTCTTCAGCTTGTTGCTCTTGAAATTCTTGCGTGCTCGCATTATGGTTAATTCCAGAAGACTAGTAGTCTTCGTTGACATCCTTTGTCCTTGCCATTTTGAGCCTATTAATTTAATGTGTGCGGATGCATGCAGTCATCAGGTGATCCGTTTAAATTATCTTTCCAGCTCATACGTCCTTCCGGACATGAGTTGGTTCTCGACAATTCAAACCTTCATTGATTGTCCGACTATGTCTTTTCTACTTATACATCCTTGATCAGAGCGCCTGCTTCTGATCCTTAGCTTTGGAAATCATAATTCCTTTGTATTTTAAGCATCAGACTATTCAGGTGTTTCTTGGATCCGATACGTCTGCGTTCTTTCCTACTTTGATTGAGTACCGATACTCACATAAACTTCATTGTGGATCGTCCGATCCATTGTTGGATTATTATCCGACAGTGGCGTTCATATTCAATCGCCTTGTGAGTTCTTCCCCTAATACATATTGCCTTTGGTAAATTGTATCCTCTTTTTTGCCAACCATGCTCTACCTTCAAGCTTGTGTTAATTATCTTGAAGCTTGTGGTCTGTGTTCCTAAGATACCCCGATGGGTTGAACCTATGCCCTCCCTAATCCATGAGAACCCGAAAGTTTTCATGAGTCATACTCTTATGGAGTCTTGCCAGATAAATTTCAATGCTACAACATCGTCCAAAGCAAGAAATGAATAAAATGTTATACAATGATGAAGTGTGAGTCGACATTGAACTTGTGATCATGCCCGTGGAAATGATGTAGACCGTCTCGGAAGCTCCTTGCAAAATAATTATTCATCCATATGATTCTCTCGGTATCCTTAATTTGATGGATTGCAGTTATGGTTCCAGCCATGCTACCCTTGTCAATTTATCCGAAAGTAATTCATTCCAGTACCTCGTCATTTTTGACAAGGTTAAAGTATTTGTTGTCACAGGTCAATGACCCAGCTATACTTCTATTATTTTCTACCTTCAAGTTTTAAACTCTCGTATCTTGAGGATATCACGCCTTTGCACTATATCTTATAAACTTTGATGAGGTAATAATTTTCCTTGTCTTAATCACTCCACGGGTTCTGGGATTCTTGTTAACCGAGAACAACGATTGGGAAATTTATTCCACATTGCAATTCAACACCACCTGTAATTGTTACTGGGAATATCAAAGTCTATCCGGTCATTCCTAGGCTATCGGCTACATCCTTGTCTTGCTATCTTCGACGGTGCTACCACGTCCTTCTATGGTGCGCAAATTCTTCCGAGTATCAGCATTGCTTACGTCGAGCTTCCAACATCATGTTGTTTGTCTTGAAAAGCAACCCCGATAATGAGCTTTCATCTTATCTGTTGTTTCCATAACCTTCCACGTTGTCACCCCCCTACTTGACGCCACTACTGTTCGGTTGCATTCTCTTGAAAACTCTCGACAAAAGGTGTCATGATCATCGTCCATGATTTGACTTCTTTTGAGGCGTCAACCGAGCTCTTTATGAGAAATACCTTCCTTGCCCTTGATGATTTTTGCGACAAGCTGCTTGACTTCCTTTCATTGCAAATTTGTCCATGATATGGATGCAACTTGCTATCCAGCTTGTGTTATGTTCTACCCAGAAGTATTACTGCCTTTTGTGTCGAGAATGTTGTGAGGATTGCTCCACCTCTTTGAAATTCTTGGCATAGTGATACTTATCACCATCAAACGATGCTCCTTTGATTCTAAATTCTAGCAACCCTATTGCTTTGAAGTTAGCGATCGACAGTTTGTTCTTAGGCTGTTGGTTATTGAATCGCCACTATAACATTGATCTTGCTGCCTAAGGTCATATTTCGGATGCAGTTATCAACCAATGATTAATGATGTATGTTTTCCCTTAATCATACAAGATTATATCATTTGAGATGACAAATGTCATCTCCTTGTTCACAAAATTGTGGAAATCCATCCGTTTGGAATCCTCTCCTTGGTTTAACAATGAACTATTGTTTCGGGGACCCGCTTCCATAGTTCATTTTCTGAGAATCTTACTATGTCCTCTCGGCGATTTGAGTTACACCTTCTCTTCTCGGGCATCCTGAGTCTGAGGTATCCTGACACCAATTAGATAAGAATCTCGATCAGACATGGTGGTTGGAACATATTTCCAGGAGTTATAATTTCGGTCCTTTGATGACCCAGTAAGGTGATGCCATGCCTAACACACCTAGCCGGAGGACCTATTATTATAGTTTCCCTTTTTGTGCAAGATTCGCCTTTTCTCCCATGAGGAAATTGTAAGACTTATTGTATAAGTTGTTCCTGTTGAATACTTTGAGTTCTTCAAGTCCGTCCTTTATATGATGAGCATGTCGATGCTTCCCCAAAGCATGGCTGCGATACTCCAATCATAAACAAGAACATTGGAAACTCAATGCTAAATGTTTCTTGATCATTTTCCAAAGCTCATTGAATGGGTAAATGTCATGTTTCTCCTTCGCCCTTTTATCCAAGGGGTTATGCATTTGCTGCCCTGTGATGTTTTTCGAGCCATGCTTTCCCGTGGGAAGGATATACTCATAATAATTGTGATTAAACACATTTTCCTTTCCATTGGACTCATTAAACTAATAATCATGTTTTCCTTTCCATTGGCCTATTTAACCTTTCTTGAGATTATATGATCTAAGCAGTAATAATTCAATGCTTAGGTAAACACCTCGGTGAATAACTCTATCAGTAAGACCATGTTACTATTGTTTATGACATTCCCATAACTACCGGTGGACGAGAACTTTGCCTATTGGTCCGCCTCGTTTGAACGAGCAGGAAAATGGTTCTATTTGTCCCCTGCCCTTGGTACTAATGTTGTTGCCAACCTAACTGACAGGCTCTCCTCTGGTAGATCTTGCTTCCATGATCGTGCAAGATGTCACCGCTCTTCCTACTCTTAACCCGCGTGGAGGGCCCATAACCCAAGGTTCCACAGGACCAAAACCTGACTCTCCTATAAATCTCTAAATCCAAAGTTTATGCTGCACTTGGATTCGTAGGTAAATCTCGAGCCACCGTCCAAGGTAATGATATTATTCTTGTCGTCATTGACCAACTGTCCAAAGTTGCATACTTGTTGGTTGTCAAGGAAACTAGCATTGCTAGTCAGCTGACAGATCTATATATGTACAGGCTGGTATTCCATTGGTGAATAGTTCAGGCCGTGGCAGTTTATTCACGTCAAGATTTTGGGCAAGTTTCCAGGAAGCAATGGGAACTCATTTGTCCTTGAGCACCGCTTTTCACCCTCAATCCCAGGGAGATGTTGAACGAGTCAATCAGATTCTCGAAGACATGCTTCGAGCTTGTGTCATTTCTTTTGGCAAGAAATGGGAGGAATCTCTCCCGTATGCTGAGTTCTCCTACAACAATAGCTGTCAAGCTAGTCTGAAGATGGCTCCTTTTGAAGTATTATATGGACGTAAGTGTCGAACTCCTCTGAATTGGTCAGAAACTGGGGAACGTACACTTATCGGTCCGAATATTATCCAACATGCCAAAGATCAAGTCCGCATTATTCATGCAAATCTGAAGGCTACTCAGTCTCGTTAGAAGAGTCAGTATGATCGTCATCACAAGGATATGGTCTATCAACCTGGCGAAAAGGCTTATCTTCGAGTCACACCAATGAGAGGTACACACCGTTTCGGGATCAAGGGCAAGCTGGCTCCACGATATATTGGTCCTTTCGTTGCTCTCGAAAGACGTGGTAAAGTGGCATATCAACTGGAACTACCGCCAAACCTTTCTTAGGTTCATGATGTGTTCCATGTGTCGCAGCTTCGGCGCTTCTTCAACGATCCTATCCGAGCAGTGGATCATGATATGCTTGAACTGCAACAAGACCTTTCTTAGAAAGAGCAACCGGTCCGCATTCTAGATGAAACCGAATGTCAGACTCATCAGAAGGTTACCAAGTTCTTCAAAGTACAGTGAGCAAATCATTCTGAATATGAGGGCCACATGGGAACGCACATATCATCTTCGCGACGAAAACCGCGGGCTCTTTCCTGCTACTTCTTGATTCGCGAGACGAGAATTCTTGTTAGTAGGGGAGAATTGTGACGCCCGGATGTTTAAGCTACAGTAACCTGGGGATTATGCTAATCCAACTATGATCACAATTGGAATCAAATTCCAATTCAAATTCTTAGGCAATTCAAAAATCATTTGAAAAGTGAAATTAAGAGTTTTGCAAACATGGAAATAAAAATCTTGAATGGGTTTCAAATAAACCCCTAGTAATTTAAAATTACAACCAAATTTTGGAAAATGTTTTAGTGCCTCAAAACTATTTTACGAGTGGCCAAAACAATCATTAAATTTCCTTTTTGAATTATGTAAATTTCCAAATCCAATTAAAATTCCTCAAACATGGTGTGGCCACTCAAAATATTGCAAGCTGTTTTATGTACCTGGTCACACATTTTTGATATAAAGAATTAATGCTAAAATTAATTAAAACATAAAAACATTAAAAGAAAACAGGAAACTTATAAAAAAAGCCCCCCTAGCCTAACTGGGCCGAAGCCCAGCAGGCCGGCCAGCTCACCTACCCAACCGCCCACCCGGGCAACTTACTAGGGCACTGACTCCCGCACCCAGCCACCCCACGCCTCCACTGGCCTCGTCGCCGCCTCCTCGCCCTCTTCCCCACCGTCTCCTCGATCCGTGAAGCCCCGACCTCACCTCCCGGTGTCGCAACCGCCGCTCCCCGCCCCACCGGTGCCTCCCCATCCCCTCCCCACCGGTGCCTCCCCATCCCCTCCCCACCGGCCTACTCCGTGCCTCGCCGCCAACCTTCTCGCCATCGTCGGTGAGCCCCTGGGGCTCCTCCCGTCCTTCCTTCTCGAGCCTCGCCCCGGTCGCCCGCACGCACATGCCCCACGGCCACTATGGCCCCGCCCCGGGCGTGCGCGCGCAAACGCCCGCGCTTCTCACCCCGCATCGCCCCGTGCCCATGCGGGTCGGTCGCAACCACCGACGCGGCTTGATGCCGGCGCCAAATCCGGCCGCCCCATCCCCTACTAGTGCCCCAGATCGAAGCGCGTCGCTGCCAGCTACTCGTAGGTGCTCGCGACGCTCGAAATGTTGCCCGGGGCACCATTTCCGAGCCACGCCAGAGTTCTAGCCCTTGTCGCAGCATCGCCGGCAGTCAGTTGTCGGCCGACGCCGACATGGCTGGCCTGGCCCACGCCCTGGGCCACTGGACAGTGAGCCCCCTAGCCATATGACAGGGGCCCTGCCCTAGAACATTTTTTAAAAAGGAATAAAAAATAAATAATATATATATAATTAAATAAATAATTTGTTTACTTAATTAACTAGTTAGTTAATTAACTTAATTAAGATTAACTAAACTAATTAACCTGTTAGTTAATTAATTTTAAACAAGGAATGACACATGGGTCCCACCCCATAATTAAATTGTTTAATTAATTATTAAACCTAATTAAAATTGTGTCAATGACATGTGGGGCCCACTGGTTAGTTTGACCAGTCAATTGTCCTTTTGACTGCTGATGTCAGCATGACATCATGCTGATGTCATAAAGAATTATTGAATTAAAATAAATCACTTTATTTTCTGAATATTAATCAAACTTAAAAATTAATACAAAATAATCCATAACTCGGATGAAAATAATTTATACATGAAAGGTGATCAGAAAAATTCCACGAATCCGAATGTGATATCCATTCATTTGTCACATGCTCCTAGCATATTGAGCATTGAACTTTTCCCTCCGAATCGTCTGTCCGATAAATCCAAACCCCAAGAAATATCATCAGATATTCTCCCGCCCTGTCTGATACGTGTAGTACTGCGTTAGATGATCCCTAGAACTGTGTATTGCCATGTCATGCATCGTGTTGCATCTGTTTGCTTGTATTTATTGTTTCTCCCCCTCTTCTCTTTGGTAGCTTCCGAGACTGACGCTGTTGCCGAGTATGACTACGCGCCTGAGGACCAGCCTTTTGCCGTAGAGCAGCAAGGCAAGCAACCCCCTTGAGCATTTCGATATCGCCTATTCCCTTCCCTCTTATTCTTGCGTTAGATTTTTGCTACTGTATTAGTTAGCTCCTAATCTGATGCATAGCCTGTATTGTTGAACTGCTACTATACCTGCAAACATACCAACTGCTCAGTATAGGTTGGTTAGTGAATCCCCAGTGACCCCCTTAGTCCCACTTCCCCCTGCTTCTTCATCGACGACCCGACGACTCAAAGACTCGGTCAACCGACCGACAAGCCAGACCCCTGACATCACCGCACTCCCCCTTAGTTGTACGACTCTGAAGTGCTACTATCGAGTACCGAGGGTGACACCTCGTGAAGTACACATGATGCTAGCCCTGTAGTGTAGCTAGTCGGTCGTGGTTATTGAGGATGATTCCTACTTCACCATTCCCGATGATGTCTCTGTCGTGCCACCCCTCAAGTGTGGGACCCTCGAGGGTGATTCCTCTAAGTCCACCTTGACGGTTACATCGAGCGGGGACTGTTGAGGGTGATTCCTTAGTTCCCGCCTTGATGTTTTATACACACGGTTACTATGACCTGGTTACAGAAACATGTTGGTGATGGGTCGGCCCTGAGGGGTACCCTCGGCTTGATGATGACGAGGCGTGGACTAGCGAGAGAGGCCTTTGCCACACATCCTCGAGACGGGGTGATGGGACCACACGTTATGGGTCATGCTTGCCCCGCATTAATAAAATGCTAATGGGTTGGGTACTTGATCTGAGTTAGGTCGTTGGCCTTAATTATGCACTAACCTTCACGTGGGAAAAGTTATGTGTACTCGGTGTCGTTGTATCAGCCGAAGCTCTTCGGACGTCAGCAATGGAGTGGCGCGCGCCTGAGTGGTCTGCAACGGCATCACACTTGTTATAAGGAGTGCTAGGACTGACCTCGGCCGACATCGTGCAGGAGTGCAAAGGGTGAGTGGGCCCATGACCCCTGCGCGCTTAGGATTTAGACCGACGGGCTGGCCTCTTTGTTAAGTCTAGGTGGGGCGACGACGTTTTGATATCCCGAGATCGGGCATGACCCAGAAAAGTGTGTTTGGCTGGAGGTGATTCAAGCGTGTTGGGGAATATGTTGTGCACCCCTCCAGGGAAGAACTTATCTATTCGAATAGCCGTGTCCATGGTAACAGGACGACTTGGAGTTGTACCTTGACCTTATACAACTACAATTGTGACTCTAATTTGAAATGTTGGCTCTAGGATTGCTTCCTCGCAAGGAGTCAAGGAAAAATCTCTGGGCATGGTTACTTAATAAACATCTGCTACAATAATATGACTATATGTGAGTTACCAGTCTACTCTCTTCTAATGCTGCAAGATGCTGAAGATGCTAGTCTTCGATAGGACTAGGCCTCCCCCCTATTCTTGCTTTCTGAAGTCAGACCAGATATGACCCCACCCCTTGATAATTATGCATACTTAGCATAGTTCTGATGTCACTCTTGCGAGTACTTTTGATGAGTACTCACCGCTGCTTTGCTTTCTCTTTCCCCCTCGATACGATTCTGCGTTCGGATGATGGAGCCCAGGAGATGGAGTACGCCAGAGACGACTACTTCACCATCGCAGGAGCCTACTTCTACGTGGAGGCGGCCCCCGACCAGCAGTAGGATAGGAGGTTCCCATGCAGGAAGCCTCGCCTCTTTCGATTCGTTGTTATGTTTGTGCTAGCCTTCTTAAGGCGATACTTGTTTAACTTATGTCTGTACTCAGATATTATTTGCTTCCGCTGACTCGTGCTTGTCGAGCTTTGTATTCGAGCCCTCGAGCCCCTGGCTTGTAATATGGAGTTGTATTACTTTAATTTGTGTTTAGAGTTCTGTTGTGATATTGATTAGTGAGTCCTTGATCTTGATCGTACGGATTGCGTGTAGGTTTAGCGTACGGTCGAAATTGGGGGCGTCACAACCCCAAAGACGGTGAGTTGGACAGGGTGCCCACCCGCCCAGGTTGGCTGCTCCACCTGGCCGGCTGCCACCTGCTCCCGCCAGCCGGCTGCCCGGAGTCAATCACGACGTCATGTCGGTCACGCGCGGACAAGACGGCCATAACTCACATTGTTGGCGAATTGTCAAACGCAGTGTAGGCGGCGTCATCTACAGTGTACTCGTCCCTGGACACTATTGTATAAAGTGTCCACGGGACAAAGGCCCATGCCCCCACGTCATACATTTGCTTGGTTTGTAAGCTACCATGTAGCTTACAAACCAAGCCACAACCCATGCCCCTTTTTACTATAAAAAGGGAGCCATGCCACTAGCACTCACACTCACTCTCCCATTTCACACTCATTCACGGTGGAGCTCTCTCATGCCCACTTGCTAGCTAGATCACACATATATACGAGACATATACGAGACAGTAGGCACTCTGCCCTGCCTCCGGTCCAATACAGCTCCAGGAGCAACCATGTACCAGATATTCCACATATATACAAATATGCAGGATTAGGGGTATTATCTCTTCGGAGAGGCCCGAACCTGGGTAAACCACCACGTGCTACTCGCATGCCCGTCTCGGATCATCCACGATATCCTTGCTCTCACCTCTATAAGCCTACCTATGGCATCTGCCATCTCGCAAGACCCCCTATGAGAAAACGATGACACAGAGAGAACTGACAACTACTAACGGATGCAAGTTTTCAAAAATGAGTGACGATGCTATGCAAATGATGCGAATGATGCGATGATGAATGTGACAAACAAACGAATCCCACAACGAGAATGCAAATAAAAGGGGAATCTTCTAGAGCATCGGTCCCGGGCTGTTACAGGTTTGGACCATCCCGGGAACACACCAACATCTTCCATAAACTTCCGAATCAAAACACCTTCCTTTGCGGCTTCAAAAGTCGCAATGTATTCGGCCTCTATTCTGGAGCCAGCCATCGTATCTTGCTTGGAACTCGTCCAGCTCACTACTCCTCCATTCATGACAAACGAATCTAGTTTGCGGTCGACAATCATCCCTGTCGATTTGGAAACTAGCATCAGCGTAACCCTTTACAAAGAGCTCCTCCTCACCTCCATAAACTAGGAACATCTCTTTAGTCCTTTTCAAGTACTTCAAGATAGTTTTCACCGCTGCCCAGTGACTCTCACCTGGGTCGGCCTAGTATCTGCTTGTTAAGATTATTGCATAGGCAACATCATGTTGTGTACATAGCATGGCATACATGATGGATCCAATGGCCAAGGCATATGGAATCATACTCATTCGGTTTCGCTCATGAGAAGTCCTAGGACTGTGAGTCTTGCTTAGCCTTATACCATGTGAGACGGCAAGAACCCTTTTCTTGGCCTCACTCATGTTGAACCTCTTCAACACTTTGTCTATGTACGTGCTCTAGCTTAAGCCAAGCAGCCTCCTCGATCTATCCCTATAGATCTTGATGCCTAAAATGTACACTGCCTCTCC
This sequence comes from Hordeum marinum, assembly GCA_022496015.1. Classification (NCBI taxonomy): domain Eukaryota; kingdom Viridiplantae; phylum Streptophyta; class Magnoliopsida; order Poales; family Poaceae; genus Hordeum; species Hordeum marinum. The sequence continues at coordinate 273,872,016 of CM039675.1, forward strand.
AAGGTCTTTCATCAAAAACTTGCCATTCAATGATTCCTTGACTGATTTCAGCATCAAAACATCATTTCCGATCAGCAGTACGTCATCCACATACAAGATCAAGAATACTACCGAGCTCCCACTAGACTTCTTGTATAAAAAATAGTCCTCTTCGTTCTTGATGAAACCAAGGTCAAAGATGACTTCATCAAAATGAATGTTCCAAATCTGAGCTGCTTGCTTCAATCCATAGATCGATCACTTGAGCTTGCATATTTTACCAGCGTTAGTTTGATCAGCAAAACCTTCAGGTTGTATCATGTATACATCCTCTTTTAAATTTCCATGAAGGAAAGCTGTTTTGACATCCATCTGCCATGTCTCATAATCGAAATATGCAGCTATAGCTAGTATGATCCTCACCAACTTTAGCATCGCTACCGATGAGTAGGTATCGTCATAGTCAATTCCTTGAACTTCTCCATAACCTTTAGCGACAAGTCGAGCTTTGTGGATCTGAACACTTCCATACACATTGGTTTTCTTCCTAGAGACACATTTGCAACCAAGGGCAACTACGCCAGGTGACGGACCAACCAAGTCCTAGATTTGATTGTCATCCATGGACTTTAACTTGGATCTCATGGCCTCTAGCCATGCCTCGGAATATGGGCTCACCATTGCTTCCGCATACGTGGCCGGCTCATCTCTTTCTAGCAACAAAACGTCGCACACTCTGCGCAATCTCTCCGACCTCCGTGGCTCTGGTGTCGACTCCGTTACGGGTTCTCTAACCGACTCCGGCGTGATCTCGTCACCAACCGAGTTGTCCCCGAGTGGCTCTCGAATTTCTTCGAGTCGCACCGTTCTCCCACTGCTTCCCGATGAGAAACTCTTTCTCTAGGAAAACCCTGTTCCGAGTAACAAACACTTTGTTCTCTTCTCGGTTGTAGAAGTTATATCCCAAGGTTTCCCTTGGATATCCCACGAATATGCATTTATCCGACTTGGGTGTAAGCTTGTCCGACATGAGTCGGTTGACAAATGCTTCACAACCCCAAATCTTTAGAAAAGACAAACTAGGACTCTTCCCAGTCCACATATCATGTGTTGTCTTGTCTACAGATTTTGATGGTACCCTATTAAGTGTGAACACTGCAGTTTCTAGAGCGTATCCCCAGAATGACAAGGGTAAATCCGATTTGCTCATCATCAATCGGACCATGTCCAACAAGGTTTGATTTCTCCGTTCTGACACACTGTTTCTCTGCGGAGTACCCGGAGGTGTGAGCTGAGGTACTATACCTTGACTTTTCAAATGATTATCAAATTCCTGGCTCATGTACTCACCTCCACGATTTCATCGTAGAAGTTTTATTGTCTTGCCGAGCTGATTTTCAACCTCGTTCTGAAACTCTTCGAACTTTTCAAAATTTTCCGACTTGTGCCTCATCAAATAGATATATCCATATCTACTCAAGTCATTGGTAAAAGTCACGAAGTACTGATAGCCACCTCTGGCCGTTGTGCTCATTGGACCGCACACATCACTGTGTATAAGCTCCAACAGCTCGAACGCCCTCTCACAACTCTTTGCAAAAGGTGACTTATTCATCTTGCCTAGCAAGCATGATTCGCATGTCTCGAACGAACCAAAGTCGGACGAAGTTAGGAGTCCATCATCATGGAGCTTCTTCATACTTTTTAGACTAATGTGTCCAAGCCGGCAATGCCAGAATTATGTCGGATTGATCTCATTAGGCTTATGCCTCTTGACATTCACATTACAGATCAATTCCGTTTCTAGATTTAAAATAAATATCCCATCTACTGTGGGTGCATAGCCATGGAACATTCCATTCAAATAAAATGGACAACCATTGTCCTTTATATTGAATTCATAACCTTGATTCATCAAGCATGAGGAAGAAATAATGTTCTAACTAAGCACGGGAATGTAATAACAATTATTCAATTCCAAAATAAATCCAGAAGGAAGCTTGAGCTGCATTGTGCCGACCTCCAACGCAATAACTCTTTCTTTGTTGCCGACCCTAATGCCAATCTCCCCTTGTGCCACACGCCTAGTTCTTACCAGCCCCTGCATCGAGTTGCAAATATGAATAGCCGATCCGGTATCAAATACCCAAGAGCTACTAGGTATGTCAGCAAGGTAAATGTCTAGAACATATGTAACAAGTGTACCTTTGCCTAAAGAAGCATCTCTGGCCTTCTTGCCGTGCTCAGCAAGCCACTTGCTATAGTTCCTCTTCAAGTGAACAGCTTCCTTGCAGTGAAAACAAATGGTCTTCGAGTTCGGTCCAGACTTCGGCTCAGCGGCGGAGACAACCTTCTCCGTGCCCTTTGCCTTGCCCTTTTTCTTGGACCAACTCTTCTTGAACTTAGACGAGTTCTACACCATCAACACTTGATGCGTGCCTTTCTTAATATCTTTCTCTACCACCTTGAGCATCCCATGCAATTCAATGAGCTTCTTATCCATGTCATGGATATGATAGTTCGAGATAAACGTCCCATAGCTAGGTGGAAGAGAACCCAAAATTGCATCCGTGGATAGCTCGTCCCCAAGTGGGAAGCCTAAGCGATCCAAAGCTTGCATGTACCCGATCGTCTTGATCACATGCGGGCTCAGTGATCACCCTCCTTCAACTTACAATCCTCACGGAATGCCAGACGTTGAACCTCTCGGTCCTAGCTTGTACTTGAAACATGCTTTTCAGACTCTCGATCATATCGAAAGCCTGAATGTTTTCAAAATGTTGCTGCAAATCGGGGTCCACACAAGCCAGCATGAGGCAGCTGATCTCGTTTGATTCATCAACGAGTTTCTGGTGGGCATTCTTGTTTGTGGCATTAGCATTCTCGGCAGGTTCCTCTCGAAGTGGTTACTCTAGAACATGTTCCTTTTTATCGTGCTTGAGAAAAATTCCAAATTTCTATACCAGGTGTTAAAGTTTGTTCTATTCAGTTTATCCTTTTCTAGAATTGATATCAATGCAAAGTTGGGTTGAGCAGGTGGTGCCATTGATCTACAAAAGAAAATATGCAATCACTAAGAAATGTGCTTATGTAGAGTAATTCAAGCCTTAAACAGAACTACTCCCACTAAAGTGGGCATCCCTCTGCAAACTCTCAGTTATTCAGGACCCGTCTAGTGCGAGCGACAAGTGACCTTTAGCATCACTGCTAGCCAACTTGCCTATTCGGTAAGCAACATCTTGCTAATCGTATCTCTATACGATTACCGTCGGTTGGGTAGTTATCTCATACCCCGACTCCCTACCTTCTTTTCCACAAGGCCCAAAACCGTTTTGGTAGCCTTGTCAAGTTAAACTAATGCAGTGCATGTCCGTGTCTGTCACGAACCCTCCAGTTCAAGGACACCTAGTAGCACCTCAATTTTATGAGCCCACTACCAGACGTACTTGACGTGCGAAGGTGCAACATCCAGAATGGCAATATTCTTGATATTAATGAGGGATCTTTCTACCATACTAACTTGCATAGGAATAAGAATCATCCATCACATATAAACATAAATATGTGAAATAGTATGGCTCCTTCATGGGCGTCCTTCCATGGCCGGCTCCTACTCCGATGACCAAGGAGAAACTCCATCTTGTTCGTCATGCCGGGACACCAAAGCTTCGAACTTGATCTCTGTGCTCCAACTATTACAACTAGTAATGAATTTACAAAGAATCACAAGTTGACACATAGGTCGTGATACAATATAATGAAAACACTTTGGCTCGGCCGGCTGACAATCATGGCACGCAGGTCATGTTAAGTAACACACATGCATCGCATACATATGAGCCATACTATTCACATCAAACCTGCAAAACAAATTTATGCATAGAATCACATTCTACCGGTTTGTGTGATTGTGTACAAAATACAAGGCGCTATGCACATCGCAGCGCCCGACGTTTTCGGAAATCACAGATCGCATCTGCACTCCGATCACGCCGAATTTTCTGATTGGACCGATCTCATCGATCATCGCGAACCCGATTCGTATTTATGTTTCACGGTAATCCTAATGGCGGATAACGACTGGTAGGGGTAGGTTGTGTCACGACCTCATCGATTTCGATTGCCAGAAAACATAGCCTCAATCTATCCCGATGTGTAGTTGATCTCATCAACTGTGCACATAGCCAACCTCATGAACGATGATGGATCACATCCGCTGCCTCCACACATCAAATATGCATCCGATCTGAATCCAAATCCTATAATAGAGGCTCTGATACCACTATTGGGTTCTACCATAGATGCATCACATGCAAATATAAAAATTCCTACGCGCAGAACAACCAAGAACATGCTACGGACATGGATCACACTTCGGTACCACTAGACGTGCAGTGCCGTGCAGCGGAAGTAGAGTTAGGGCAGCACGTACGTGTGGTCCATCTCCTCCTCATCCGATCTCCCTCAAACACCCGGTCGTCGGGGCGACGCAAGTGCACCGCCTCTAACGGTATCCACGCGTGTAGGAGGAACACAATGCAGCAGACTGCTAGGTCCGGTTACACAGTCGGCGGAGGAGAGTGGAGGTGGCTAGTTGCAACTCATGCAAAGCCCTAATGACGGCGCCGAAGCGATCAACCAGATGGGTGTGCCGCACCTCCACTATATATAGGCATCCAACGCGGGCTCAACTCTTGGGCCTCGCACGGATCCTAAATCCCACGTGTTTCTTCCCTTAAGCATGCGACCCCTTAGGTTCTCGTTCACTTGGTCGCGAGTCAGATCACATCCGTCTCGACCAGTCGGTAGCGGCCTCTAGCAAGGCGCACTGACTCCAAGTGTCTGATGAAGCTGGTTAGGCGAACCTGTACTTCATACTTCTATTCCCTTTGCCACATGATATATGTTGTCATGCACAAGGTGGCATGGTCATCCTTGTTGCAGCATGACCTCTTTCTCGTTCCGGTGAATCCGACCAACACTTTGGATTATCTCATAATCCTCATCGCATGGCCATGCTTATCCAGGTCGGATCACCTGATGGGCCCAGAGTATATCTATCCTGATCGGGGGGGGGGGGGCAAATCTCATCTTGCTCGATCATGTCTCTCATCATGGGTCTGGACAAGCCCAAAACCTACCTTTGTAACTAGCTAGTCACAGAGTAGCATTTGGTCGGCCCAAAGCAAGTCTGTCACCATCCCAAGTACATGCACCAGCTCAGGTATTAGGACATAGAACGTATGTTGTATTAGAGACTCACATATGACCTATCGTTGCATCTCATAGTTGGGTTTGTCCGACTCAGACCTTATCTCGACTCAGATCCGACTATGTCGAATCCAACCAGATCTTTCCGAGTCCATATTATCCGTCTAGAATCCAAAGCTACATCAGTGAGACCAGACCATCCAACGTGTCGTATGCTAGTCTAACTGGCTGCGCGTCCACACAGCCCTTTTGACTAGGGACCATTTAGGACAGTTATCATACAATACATAGTCTCACAAACAAGTCTCGTACTTGTTAATACACAAATTGATAATGTCCAAGGACTATCTTTATTCATAAATAGATAGGAAATATCATCAAACATGATTGCTTGTTGAGCATATCTCCAACAATAGGTCGTAGGAGTCGGTTGTCACTAGTGCAAGTCCGGCAACATCTTCATCTTGACTATAGTGGGAGTTGGATTGGTAGCTTCTCTAGGAGTGGTTGTCGGATTCCTAGACATAATCCCATTCACCAACATGAGCTTGATGTCTTCTTCTTGAGTAGCTCTTGGTGTACTTGTCCTTCTTCTCTGAGTCCTTACATCTCCCTGAGGGTCTTCGTTCATAACGATTGTCCCTACCCCTTCTCTCTCTTCAAGGTGACTCATCTCTAGAGCTTCGTCTTCTTGATGACTCTTCTGTCCTTTTGTAAGAAGCCTGCACTCATTTGAGTAGTGTCCGGGCTTCCCACAATTGTACTAGTTTCGGTCAGGACATGACGAACACTTCTCTTCATATCTTGAGTTGGAGCTTCGATCTTTGCCTCTATTCTTGTAGAGCTTGTTGAATTTCTTGACCATGAGGCTTATCTCTTCATTTTTGACAGGGTTGTTGCTTGAAGTTGTGGGAGCATCGCTTGTGGCCTTGTAAGTACCGCTAGACTTGTGGTGGAGCTCTTCCTTGTCCTTGAGTGTCATCTCATGAGAAACAATCCTTTGAATCACTTCTGTTGGCTTGAGATCTTTGTAGTTGTCCATAATTTGGATCAATGTGCGTACGGTGTAAAATCAATCATCCAAAGCTCGAAGTATCTTCTTAATGATGAATTTTTTAGTCATTTCTTAGCTTCCTAAGACGGAAATCTCATTGGTGATGAGAGCTAGCCTAGAGTAAATCTCAGGGACTCCTTTACCATCCTACATCTTGAACTTGTCAAGTTGACTTTGAAGAACATCCAACTTGGATTCTCTCACAGATTCGGTACCTTCATGCATATCAACCAAAGTATCCCAAATCTCTTTCACATTCTCAAGACGGCTGATTTTGTTGAATTATGCGGGGCATAGGCAGTTGAAGAGAATGTCACATGCTTGAGCATTTAATTGCAACATCTTCAATTCATCCGCAGTCGCTTCGCGATCTGGTTCCCTTCCATCCGCAAAGAATTCATCTTGCAATCCAACACGAAGAACGGCCCAAACGGTGGGCTGATGACCAAGAAGATGCATTTTCATTTTGTGCTTCCAACCAGCAAAATTAGTGTCGTCAAAGTACGAACCTTTACGGTGATAATTTACCTCACTAGACGCCATACTCTCCTAGGTTGTGAAACCAATGCAACGGAGACCAAAGCTCTGATACCACTTGTAGGATCCAAAGTAGGTCTAGAGGGGGGGGGTGATTAGACTACTTGACCAATTAAAAATCTACTTCTTTCCAATTTTAAGTGGTGCAAGATTTTAGCATTCAAAGCAAGTCAAGTACACCCTACACATGCATGTCTACGAGTATAGTAGCGGAAAGTAAAGACAAGCATGAATAGTAAAGGAAGGGTAGGAAGATCAAACGCAATTTGGAGACATGATGATTTTTCCTGTGGTTCCGATAGGTGGTGCTATCATACGTCTACGTTTATGGAGTCTTCAACCCATGGAGGGTAAAGGTCACGAGAGTCCATAGAGATCTCTACCCATCGAGGGTTCCATGAAGAATAAACCTTGACTATACCATGATGGCCTACGTCCACGAAGGAGTAGCCTAACTCGGGGTAGATCTTCACAAAGTAGGCAATCTCCTTGCCCTTACAAACTTCTTGGTTCACTCCACAACACGAAGTAGGAGGCTCCCAAGCGACACCTAACCAATCTAGGAGGCACCACCCTCCAAAAGGTAATAGGCTCGATAATGTCGATAAACTCCTTGCTCTTGTGCTTCAAGATGATAGACTCCTCAACACAGAATCACTCTCTCACAGATTTGGCTTTGATGGAAGAGATTGATTGGGTGGAAAGCAATTTGGGGAGGCTAGAGATCAAGATTCATATGGTTGGAATGGAATGGCATGATCTCAACATATGAGTAGGTGTCTCTCTCGGAGAATCAGTTGGTGTGAGTGGGGATCTGTTCTGAGTGCTTATCTTGTGAGTAGGTGGTGGTCCAGGGGTATATATAGGCATCTCCAAAAGTCCAACTGTTACACCTAATAAGTCCAACTCGATGACACCGATGTGTTAATCTCGTGGTACCAAGTTGCCTCAAAGGTAGCAACTTTTGAATCTTGGTGAGACCAATACATAAAACTCGGTTGCACCGATAAGGTGACGAACGGTCAGATTGCCAGACTCGGTCACGCCGATTCAACATACTCGGTGGTACCTATTTTGTGAATTTGCATAACAGAAAGTTGGCAACCCAAACTCGGTGGCACTGAAGCAGAATCGGTTGCACCGAAAGGCTAGGGTTTGGCTGAGTCTATCTGAGGCCGAGAATCGGTGGCATCTAGTGGAAAGTGTTGGTTATATAGATTTTGAGTGTTTGGCTTTGGACAGTCTTTTGTGGAAGAGCTTCTGGGTGTATGTGGTGAGAATCGCATGTGCACGTATGAGCATTTTGTTCACCACCAGTACCTTACCCCCTTTTGATAGTAATGGCTTTCCTATGGACTCAAAGTGATTTCTCACAAAGTAAAATGTAGAGTCCTCTTCCTTTAAGCTTAGACAATCTATTTCCTTGCATCTTGGTGTAATCCACAATCCTTTTGCCAACCCATCATTGAACTTTTCCTGAAACATGCTTAGTGGAAACATTAGTTCAATGACATATATGTCGTTATTAATTACCAAAACCACCAAGGGAGCAAATGTTCTGTCATTGAAACCTAGTGCATGCAAAGTGAGTCCTGCTTTCTGATTGGACAAAACCCAAACCACACGGATCGTGCGTCCACACCATAGGATTCACCCAGATAGAACAGCGGTACTTATACTTCTCGTCAACAATCGTTGTTGAAGTTGGGATTTGATTTATATGCAATAAATGCTCTGTACATGATAAAAAATGCAAAAAGATGTTCTTAAACCTCTCGTCTACACACGCTGTTGTAGTTGGGATTTGGTTTATACGCAATAAATGCCCCGTGAATGCAAAAAATGGCTTAAATATAGCAGGCGAGCCTAGAAATGTGCCAGAAAATCAATATTAGGGTACAACGATAGCTGTGTACTGTGGGAAAAAATTCAAGACAAAATGAGAGGTCACGTCTACATTTCAAAGTTTTCAGATTTTCATTTCGAACAGATTTGTGTTGCTTGTGCACGCGTGTCACTATATGAAACCGGATTCAAAGTTTTCCGCGGGTGTAGGGTGATCTTTTTTCACCCTTTTCACCGAAGCCGCCAACATGCCCCCTCCTGTCCCCCCAAACCCGCGCCCTCCCCCGTTTCACTCATCTGTCCGCATATTCTACCTAGATTGCATTGACAACTAGCTCCCTCCCCCTCCCGTCCCCCAGATCCACACCAGAACCCTTTCCGGCGCAACCCTACCCTTCACTGCTTCTCTGAACACGCGAATGCGCATGCCTTGCCATCTTCATTTGCTCGCCAACCTCCGTCAGGCATATTGATCATGTACCCTTTCCTCTCGTGCCGGATTTGCACACAAAACATGGTCAGTTGCTGCCCTTCATCACGGTGAGGTCTATTATCTTGCGATCCCTTTTCCTATTTGGTTCCATTTTGTCCCCAAAATGATTATAAAATGATAGAGAGTGTATTTATGTTCATCTTCCACCTTCTAACATATAAGCCGTATTTGTTCCAACTAGTTATTTTCGAATTACATATCACATGCGAATGAGTCATAATGAATGAACAAATTAGCCGTACATTTCCAAATGATCACATGACATGTTTAGACAGCTAGCTTCCAAGCTGTTACATTTTTTTATGATTATCACCCTTTTCTGAATTTGGCATGTGTACTCTTTAGATGTCTATTAGCAGCGACGAGAGTCTTACTTCTGGTGATGTATCTTCATCTCAGTCCAAAGCCTACATGTGTGCAACAGATGATCATGTACCAAGAAATTATTAACAGGATAGAGCTGCCACAATCACCCATCTGGTCAAGAGCCGGAAGATCGCTCCAAAAAGCCCACACACCAGCCCAAAGGTGTATACGAAGTAAATGACATCAATTTGAAGTCTTGGGCTCCAATTAATCTTGATAAAGGACACACGAGGTTCAGGAGTGTGTGTGGATTTGTTTGCAGGGCGGGGATCAACATTAATCTGCTGGGGTTTTGGAAGGCTGGTACAGAAACATGACAGAGGATAGTCTGTGAGATCATGGCGCACTTCAACATTTCTGAGGAGTGGAGAGCACAGGTGGAACACGCTTCACTGAAGAAGGCCAGGGATGCTTGGAGAAACTGGAAGCACGTGTTGTACAAGAAGTTCTTGAGTCAAGGCAAGGACCCAATCCCCTCGTACCCCCAAATCACAAAGGAAGATTGGACATAATTCAAAAGGGTCAGGGCCAGTGAAGAGTTTATTAAGAGGAGTGAAATGAAATAGGAACTTCAGAAGAAGAACACACACACCCACCGTATGGATGTGGCAGGATACAACAGCATGAAACCAATATGGGAGCAGGAGGACAAAGAAGTAGTAGCTGCAGGTGGCAAACCGGCCTTTAGTGAAAGTAGGGGCACTCATGCTAGGGACTACTTGCAGGCACATGCAAAGTGGCATGGAGACGGTTCTTATTACTTTGAAAACTCAGCATACCAAGAACTGTATGATGTGATGGCAAAGGCTTCCAAAAACACTGGAAGGTTGAATAGGAACTCAGGGACATGTGACATTATGTCCAAGGCTCTGACTACCAAAGAGCCCCCTGGCCATGCTAGGGGTATTGGGGTCAATGTCCCACACAAGAGGGTTTTCTCACTAAGCAAAGAAGAGAGGCTCACCATTAAAAAATCTAGGAGTGATTATAGGTAGAGAGACTTGCGCGAAGAGATTAAGATGGACATGTATCATGTAGTTCGAAAGGAAGTTGAGGAGTCATATATGCAGGAGAAGGCACTAATGCTAAGAGATAGCCGGGAAACGCAAGGGGGTGTCGACATGGATGATGCCACTTATTGTATGGAAACACTGCACAAGAGTAGTTGTGCATCAGCTGACCCCAGCGACAATGATGTTGCAGCTGGACATGATGGTGCTATATCTGATCTATATGGACAGAGGGGAGAGTGAGGGCCTTGCTTACACATTATGACGGTTCTTTAAAATGTGCAACAGGGCGGGTTTACAACCCTGATTTAGACGAGGGTGGCTTGTTCGACAATGTGCCATTGAAGGAGGGTTGTGTGAAGTGCTACGTGACTAAAATAAAGCCTGGATTCAGTGATTTCCCGCTGAAGAATGTCCTTCAGGACCCTGATGTGCGGAGGACCTTGGAAGAAAGACGGTTAAATCATATCCAGTGGCCACAGAAAGAAATATACTTCCCGGTTGAGCCCCCTCCAGCCCCCCCAAAGCAACCAATGTCGCCCTCGAACTGGTGACTGTCATCTCAAAACATAAAATCTTATGTGATTCCCCGATGAACATACTCTTTGGAATCAGATGCCCGAGGCCTCAACCTATGATCAGCCCGGCCAACTTCCTGCCAGAGATGCAAGGTCATCGTCCTATCCAGAGCAGCCTCTGGCAAGGCCTACAATTGCTGAATATGTATCATTGGTTCAAATGCCGACCACTGCATGCTCACCAGATAAACCCGACCAAACCACGTGCTAAGGTGTCTGAATGTCTGGAACCTCCTGCTAAGAATGCCGAAAGTCCAGGACCACCTTCTAAGCACTCTGAAAATTAGGAACCACCTGCTCATCAGTCTAGTGGTTCGCAACCGCCTCATAAGCATACTGATGTGTCGACACTGCCTGCTCAGCAAACAACCACGTTATCATAGCCGAATCAACACACCGACACGTTGGCACTAGCTTCAACGGGTGCTCATTAGTCCTTCAACTCTGGCACTACAACTGAGTAGTCTGCCACAATGGTATCATCTGTTTAGCAGTCCATCGTACCTTCACACGCTTATTAGCGACATGTCGTTAATGAAACTAGACGTCAAACAAGAAGTGCTTCAGCTAAGAAGACACAAGTTGGTAGGGTTGCTCACAGGAAGTTGGGCCTCCAAAGAGCGAGGAGGGATAGGACCAAGACCCTCCTTATACAAGGAATCATCAGCCGTACCCAAATTAACAATAAGGTTTTCGAAGGGCTGGATAATTTTCGATCTGACCACATGTCTGAAGCAGACCTTCAAAAGCATCTTGCTAGTATGGATGTAGACACATATGAGAAACACGAGTAAAAACATGGCCAACCAATCCTTGTTGGCAATTTCTGGGAGGAGTGCAATTCTAGTGCTCGCAAGTTACATAAATATTGCATGGACAGAATGCCGGAAGGAGAAGACACTAACTGCAGAATTGCACTACGCCTATCATCATTTCTCTCACATTCTAGGTACCATCAGTGTGGAATTCGAGGAGTTTCATCTCTTCTTCAACTTTGATGAGCTTGCTGCCACTCTTGTCAAATGCTTGATGTTGGAAGTACTTTCACAAACTCTGATCAACTTCTCCATACAAGGCTGTAAATGACAAAAAAGCTAACTGTATCGTATTCCTCTTAGGGGACTGATGACGTAGAGAAAATCAAGGGTGCATGCATATTTCATAGATCCCAATTTAGCAAATGGCTTTTTGTTAAAATATAATGACTCACGCATGCTTCCATTGATTATGTTGCTAAGATCTTGTTCGACTTACCGATAGGAGAATTCTTCATGTGGCCATATCATGAACAGTAAGTATAAATATACAACAACACATACATTGACCATCTTTCAGTTTTAGACATAGTTCATATGTTCATGGTTTACTGAAACTGTAGAGGTCACTGGATATTGGTGGTCATTGTTACAAAACACAACACAATTTACTCCATGGATTCTCTCAGAGAGTCAAATGCGCCTCAGGATCTGAGTGGTCTTCGGGATTTCGTGAATACGTATTGAATTCATTGATTTTAATGCATTGTGTTTATATCTGGTTCCAGAATTTAGTGTTTGAAAATTCATCTTCATTTGTAGTGTATTGTCAAAGAACGTAACTTTAGGGGGGAATAGTCTCGACCACCAACTACCTCTGTAGCAAGTTTCTAAGCAAACCTCTTTTTATTACTCTTCGTAGAAAAAACAACTTACCCCGGTTAGGTTGTTCCTAAGAGGGAAAATACATGATTAATACTGTACAAAAAAATCAGTGTCCTTAGCAACAACAAGGTACCAACCTATTTGTGCACACATGATCAACCTATGTAGACATGCTGAATGTGGTGTCGATGCTGACAGGATAAAACCAGTAAGTCTGTTCTTAATTACTATCTTCTACTCCACACGTATGTCACATTCCGATCTAAAAGTCATGCAGCTCATGTTCATACCGATGACTTCTGAACCGCTCATCACCGATGAATTGTTATATGTTAGGAAATTAATCAGGACCTTTTTTGTGAAACACTACATCAAGCCCTCTAAAGACAACGAAGATTTTTGGAATCAAATCTCCTAAAAACAGTAAGTATTCATATAGTTTTATCAGCTAAATATATACACATGGATGCATTATTTTCCATGTGATCATGTCTTCGTATTTCGTACACTATGATTATGTACTGGATATGTCAGTTTAACAATTGTGGAATTTAGCTAGCATTTTATCAATTGCATATTGTCGTGAATTATGATGAATCCTCTGCTTGTGGACTATTCGTTCCATTGCATATTGTGGCGAATTATGATGAATGTTCTTCATGTGGACACTGTTTGTCAATTGCATATTGTGGCGAATTTTCTATTTGCAAGATGAATTAAATGCGATATTTACAATAACCTCGCAATTTCAGCGCACATTGTTCAACCAACTAAGTGTGTGCGGTCCAGGACGAAATGCACATGCAACTAGTAGCGCAACCGCCTGGGGCCATAGGAAAAGCACACGAGATATAATCTAAATCGTTGGTGATACATAAGAAATCGCAAATGGTTTGCAAAACTTGTACGAGTGCGTAGGAGCTACTCAATCGTTTGCGATATCACCGTATCTCACACGTGAGCCAATAGGAAACCGTGCCCGATGCAAAGGCGATCCCATGCGTACATTTTTCGGGACACATATCTAATGATGTTATATATGGTACACGGTTCCCAGAGAAATCTCGTGTGCGATGATGAACATATCACACACAGTGTCGACAATGGCCCGTGTTGATTAGTTAATTTTTCGCAAACGGTCAAAGGTGAAACTCTGTTTGTTTTCCATGAGCAATTATACGTGTTTCAATCGTCTTGGACATGTGTGATTGATCCCAAATCCCACATGCACACCCAACAGATTATGTGTGCGATCTATTCCTGCACCGCACATGATTATATTTGGAGATTGTTTGTGTTCATTGGCTACCATCGCCGATGGTCTTGCAGTGTCGTGTGGGATGGACCCCCTATCGCCCACACATGCTAGGCGACGGTTTGAAACTACGTCGCGGAAAGGGGTTAAAAACCGTTTGTATAGCACGTGGCTGCACTAGTGTGTGTTTCATGAATGGATCAATGATTGAGCATTATGGGCTAGGGATAACCTTCTGTAGTGTTGATGTTCTGAAAGACGTGGTTGCGTGTTGATATGCTTGAGTATTAAAGTCTCTATGTTAAACTAGACTATTTCTTGGAACCATTTAAAAGTCCAAATGTCTATGCTACAAAAGAAAAGAATATGTGATGAACATGTTATGCAGCATTCCACATCAAAAATGTTTTTTTTATCATTTGCCTACTCAAGGACGAGTAGGAACTAAGCTTGGGGATGCTGATATGTATCCAACGTATCTATAATTTTTGCTTGTTGCGTGCTGTTATATTATCAATCTAGGATGTTTTACAATCATTTTATAGCAACTTTATATCATTTTTTGGGGCTAACCTATTGACATAGTGCCGAAGTGTCAGTTGTTGTTTTTGATTGTTTTTTACTTTGCAGAAAATTAGTACCAAATGGAGTCCAATCGAGACTAAACTTTTTGGATATTTTTTTGGACCAGAGGAGTGCCAGTGGGCTAAAGAAGAAACCAGGGGGAACTCAGGCCGCCCACAACCCACCAGAGCGCGCCGGAGGCCCCAGGCACGCCCTGATGGGTTGTCGTCGCCTCTGGACCACCTCCGCCGACCAATAGCTCTATATATTCCCAAATATTTAGAAAACCCTAGAGGAGTCGACAAAACACAATTCGAGCCGCCGCAAGTTCTAGAACCGCAAGATCCAATCTAACACCATCATGGAGGGGTGCATCGTCTTCATGGGTGCCTCTCCGATGATGCCTGAGTAGTCCACCATAGGCCAAAGGTTCCGTAGGCAGTAGCTAGATGGCTTCCTCTCTCTATTTTGATTCTTAATACAATGGTTTCTTGGAGATCTATTTGATTAATGAATTGTTGCGGTGTGTTTGTTGGGATCCGATGAATTTTGAGTTCATGATCAGTTTCTGTCCATGAATATAATTTGAGTCTTCTTTGATCTCTGATTTGCATGATTACTAATAGCCTCGTATATCTTTTTTGAATCTTTGGTGTAGTTAGGCCAACTAGTTTTTTCCTGTCATGGGAAGAGGTGCTTTGTGATGGGTTCGATCTTGCTGTGTCCTTTCCTAGTGACAGAAGGCGCATCAAGGCACACACGTATCGTTGCCATTAAGGATAACAAGATGGGGTCTATTCCTACATGAATAGATCTTGTCTACATCATGTCACCATTCTCATTGCATTACTCCATTTTTCATGAACTTACTACACTAGATGCATGCTGGATAGCGGTCGATGTGTGGAGTAATAGAAGTAGATGCAGAATCGTTTCGGTCTACATATCTTGGACGTGATGCCTATATGATGATCATTTCCTTGGATATCGTCTTGACTATTCGGTCTTCTGTGAATTGCCCAATAGTAATTTGTTCACCCACTGTGTGCTATACTCATGAGAGAAGCCACTAGTGAAAACTACGACCCCCGGGTCTACTTTTCCAACATACTGCTTTCTGATCTATCTTTTTGCCGCTTTTGTTTTTAGATCTACAAATCCAAAAAACCCAAAATACCTTGCTGCACTTTTTGTTTACTTCTTTTATTTTGTGTTCTTGCGAGATCTATTTGCCCAAAATATCAAAAACTAATCTTTATTTTTATCGTTGAGAGCTTGACAGCCTCTCTTACGTGTCAGGTTGCAAGTATTTGTTCTTTGTGTGCAAGTGTTGTTTACATAATTGCTTGATCTTCCTCTACGGATTGATACCTTGGTTTCTTAACTAAGGGAAATACTTACCATAGTTGTGCTGCATCATCCCTTCCTCTTTGGGGAAATACCGACACAGTCTCAAGCCACATCACCGAGACTCAGGAATCAGACCCTCGTGAGGGTCCGCTCCTCACGAGTCGCATGCCGGCAAGTGCCGTCAAGAGGCAGGCGGAGTCCCCCCTTGGGGCCTCCTCCCAGGGCCTCGTCGCAGGAGACCCTCTTGAGGCTGCCCATGAGGATCTGCACGGGGTGTGAAGGACGACACTATAGGGTCACGCAAACCAGTCATCTCACGTGGCTTACACGCCCCGCTGAAAGCACATTTGCTCCCTTGGTGGTTTTGGTAATTAATAACAACATATAAGTCATTGAACTAATGTTTCCACCAAGTATATTTCAGGAAATGTTCAATGATAGGATTGGCAAAAGGAGATTGTGGAGAAACCTCAAATTCAAGGAAATAAGTTGGCCAAGCTTCAAGCAAAAGGACTCTACATTTTATATTTGTGATAAATCACTTTGAGTCCATAGGAAAGCCAACACTATTTAAAGAGGGTAAGGTTTTGTTGGTGAATAATATGATCAAACATGCACAAGTGATAGTCACCAAAAACAGCCACAAACTCTCCCACCAAAGTCTGTTCTATACCTACCACTCGAAATCGGTGGAACCAACTTTCCCACTTTGGTGCCACCGATTCTAGAACCTAGACAAACTCAAGCCAAACCCTAGCCACTTCGGTGCAACCGATTTTATACCGGTGCCACCGAGTTTAGGTTGCCAACTTTCTGTTACGCAAATTCACATTTTTGGTCCCACCAAGAATGTTGGATCAGCGTCACCGAGATTGGAAATCTGACCTTTGGTCCCTTATCGGTGCAACCGAGTTTCCTATACCGGCTTCATCGAGATCCAAAACTTACCACCTTTTGGTCACTTTGGTACCACCGAGATTAACACATCGGTGTCAGCGAGTTGGTCATTTTGTGTGTAACGGTTAGATTTTTGGAGATGCCTATATATACCCCTTCACCACCACCTACTCGTAAGAGAAGCACTCAGGATTATTCCATACCTATCCTATCAGATTTTCCGAGAGAGAACTACCTACCCTTGTGTTGAGGTCAAGATCTTCCACTCCAATCATATGGATCTTGATCTGTAGCCTCCCCAAGTAGCTTTCCACCAATCCCATCTCTTCTACCATGCCAAATCTGTGAGAGAGTGATTGTGTGCTGAGGAGTCTATCATCTTGAAGCACCAGAGCAAGGAGTTCATCGTCATTATCGAGCCTATTACCTTTTGGAGAGTGGTGCCTCCTAGATTGGTTAGGTGTCGCTTGGGAGCCTCCTACTTCGTGTTATGGAGTGAACCAAGAAGTTTGTAAGGGCAAGGAGATCGCCTACTTCGTGAAGATCTATCAATAATGAGACTAGTCCTTCGTGGACGGAAGCCGTATGGAATAGTCAAGGTTGCTACTTCGTGGACCCTTTTGGGTGGAGCCCTCCGTGGACTCTCGCGACCGTTACCCTCCGTGGGTTGAAGACTCCATAAACGTGGATGTACGATAGCACCACCTATCGGAACCATGAGAAAAATCATCGTGTCTACAATTGCATTTGACCTACCTATCTTTCCGCTGCATCGGAACCATGCAATGTCTTTACTTTCCGCTGCCATATTTTTTGACATGCATGTGTACGGCTGTTAGACTTTCTAGCTTTGCTAAAACTGTTAAAATCTGCCAACCAATTAACTTGGGAAAAGGTTAGGTTTTGAATTTCTGCTAGTAGTCTATTCACCCCCCTCTAGAGACTCTTCTAGTGATCCCTCAATTAGTATCAGAGCCTTGGTCTCCATTGCTTCGGTTTAATCACCAAGGAGGAAGATGGATGTGTATAGTATAGGGAGTTTGAGTTGTAGAGTGCCCATTCTTGATGGAGAGTACTATAGTCAATGGAAGTCTTTGATGCTTGAGCTGTTTAATGAATTTCAATTGAGAAAATATGTTATGTGTCCCTATGAGCCTCCTATTGATCCATTGCATCCCACACACGAAGAGGAAATTAACATGATTGGTAACCTAAGAATTGTCAATCTTATTGTTAGAGGTTTACCAAGATTCGTGATTTCTCAAATGAAGAACTTTGCATGTGCTTATACCTTATGGACTGATTTGGATAAACGATGTCCAAATCTATCCTTAGGGAATCTAGATGAAATTCTTCATAAAGCAATTGCTTTTCACAAAATGAAGCCTAGTGATCCAAACTTTGATAAATGCCTATTTGAACTCCGTGATCTTATGCGTGCTGAAGGAGATGTCACCACTATCAACAACATTATCTTTGAAGCAATTCACACTCATAAACTTGAACATTGTCATGACCACTATTTTAACGAATATCTTGTTCTTTATGACGAGGATTTCCCACTTGATGATGACAATGTGGAACATGGCTATTATGAAGAATATGAGTTGTTTGACATCGAGTATGAGAAGATCATGAAGAATCTGAGTCTTATGGCAAACCTTAAGGATTACATGTCCGGAGGAAAAGAGTGGACTCTCGACAGCGAATGTACGGATCATATGACTGGTGATAAAGACATGTTCCATGAAATCATGTCTAATCAAGGTCCTTGACGGTACGTGACCTTTGGAGACAACTCTAAGGGTAAGGTACTCGGCCTTGGTAAGGTGGCCATATCCCATGATAGCTCTATTCAAAATGTTATGCTTGTTGAATCCCTTGGTTACAATCTTCTTTCCATATCTAGACTTGCTGATTTCGGTTTCAATGTTCTATTCATGAAAGTAGATTGCCAAGTGTTTCATCAAGATAATCATAAAATTGTCTTTACCGGTATTCATAGAGGTGATCTATACATTGTCGATTTCACTAAAAGATCCAAACCTCGCACTTGTTTAATTGCTAAATCTTCTAAAGGTTGGCTTTGGCATAGAAGATTAGGACATGTTGGCATGCGTAATTTAGACAAACTTATCAAAGGTGATCATATACTTGGTGTTAAAGATGTTATCTTTGAGAAAGATAGACTTTGTAGTACCTGTCAAGCTGGAAATCAAGTAGGTGGAAGTCATCCTGTTAAGAATATCATGATTACTAGGAGACCACTCGAGTTACATCACATGAATCTTTTCGGTCCCAATGCTTACAAGAGTCTCGATGGAAATTCCTATGGTCTAGTTATAGTTGATGATTTTTCTAGATTTACGTGGGTATTCTTTCTTGATGATAAGTCGCAGGTTCAAAAGATCTTCAAGAACTTTGCTCGCAAAGCGCAAAATCAGTTTGAAGTGAAGATCAAGAAGGTTCGGAGCGATAACGGATCTGAGTTCAAGAACACCCATGTGGATACTTTTCTTGACGAAGAAGGTGTTTCACATGAGTTCTCGGCTACGTACACACCTCAACAAAATGGAGTTGTTGAGAGGAAGAACCGGACACTCATTGAGATGGCAAGAATGATGCTTGACGAATACAAGACGCGAAAACACTTTTTGGCAGAAGCCATGGAAATAGCATGTCATGCCAGAAACCGACTTTCCTTGCACAAGCTTCTCGGCAAAACGACATACGAGCTACTCACCGGTAACAAACCCGAAGTTGGATACTTTCGGGTATTCGGCTCCAAGTGCTACATTCCTTATAAGCATCGTCGTACTAAATTTGCTCCTAAATCTCATGAAGGATTCCTACTTGGTTATGGATCGAACTCTCACACTTACCGTGTCTACAACAACTTCACTCGAAAAGTTGAAGAGACTGTAGATGTGAAGTTTGATGAATCTAATGGTTCACAAGTCAAACAATTGCCAAATGATGTAGGTGATAAGAATCCTTCGAAATCTATCCTAGGTTTACCCATCAGCAAGATTCGTCCCATGGAGGTGAAGGAAAGTACTTCATCAACTCAAGTGGAAGCCCCAACTTCACGACAAGGTGAACCACAACATGATATGGAGGCATCCACAAGCGGTACTCGGCAAGATGATGAAGAGGAGGAAGTGCATCATGAAGATCCACCACAACCTCCTTCACCACCACCTCAAGGGAACAACACCTTCAACAACAACGAAAATGAAGGAGATGATGATGAAGAAGAAGCTCCACCAACCAACAATCAGAAGCTGACCCGAGTTCGAGCACAACTGACCAAGAACCATCCCCTAAACCAAATCTTTGGTGATATACAAACAAGGAGGATCACTCGCTCTAAAATTAGTCTAGCAAACTTCTGTGAGCATTATTCTTTCATTTCTAGCATTGAGCCCTTGAAGGTAGAACAAGATCTTGAAGACGTGGATTGGGTGAACCCTATGCATGAAGAGCTTCACAACTTCAAAGGAACAAAGTGTGGACACTCGTGGAGAAGCCCGAGGATGAACACAACATCATCGGAACCCAATGGGTATTTTGGAACAAGCAAGACGAAGACGGTCAAGTCGTGCGCAACAAGGCTCGCCTCATAGCCCAAGGATATACGCAGGTCGAAGATATGGACTACGGTGATACCTACGCCATCATCGCTAGACTTGAAGCTATTCACATTCTTCTTGCTTATGCCAATCACCATGATATCATGCTTTATCAAATGGATATTAAAAGTGCATTTTTAAATGGCGAAATTGAAGAAGAGGTTTATGTTAAGCAACCACCTAGCTTTGTGAATCCTAAGAAACCTAATCATGTTTACAAGCTTCGTAAAGCTCTGTATGGTCTTAAGCAAGCCCCTCGTGCTTGATACAAATGTTTAACGAAGTTTCTTATGAAAAAGGTTTTGAAATTAGTAAAATTGACGCAACCCTATTCACTAAGAGAGTTAATGGTGAATTATTTGTGTGCCAAATTTATGTGGATGATATTATCTTTGGTTCAGCTAACCCTCAATGTAGTGAAAGATTTGGAAGGTTGATGTCCAATAATTATGAGATGTCTATGATGTTCGAGCTGAAATTCTTTATTGGCTTGCAAATCAAGCAATCAAAAGCAGGAACTTTCATCTCTCAAACTAAGTATACCAAGGACTTGATCAAAAAGTTCAACATGAATGAGTGCAAAGGTATGAAAACCCCTATGCCTACAAGCGGACATGTTGATCTTACCAGAGAGGATGAGCCGGTTGATTAGAAAGTTTATCGATCTATGATTGGTTCATTGCTATATCTATGTGCATCTCATCCCGATATTATGCTTAGTGTTTGCATGTGTACTAGATATCAAGCTGCACCAAAAGAATGTCATCTTTTAGCTGTAAAACGCATTGTGAGATACTTGATACAAACGCAAAGTTTTGGCATTTGGTATCCCAAGGGATCTTCCTTTGACCTTGTTGGCTATTCCGATTCGGACTATTCCGGTGATAAGGTTGATAAAAAATCTACCTTAGGTACTTGTGATTTTTTTGGCAGATCTCTTGTATCTTGGTCCTCTAAGAAACAAAACTCGGTATCTTTATCAACTGCCGAAGCTGAGTGCATTGCTGCTGAATCTTGTTGTGCACAATTACTATGGATGACACAAACACTTAAGGATTATGGAATTCATGTTAAAAATGTTCCATTACTTTGTGACAATGAAAGTGCTATTAAAATTTGTCATAATCATGTGCAACATTCTCGAACTAAGCATATTCAAGTTCGACATCATTTCATTCGTGACCATGTTGCCAAAGGAGATATTAGTCTTAAGCATGTTCACACTAACAAGCAATTGGCAGATATCTTTACTAAGCCACTTGATGAGAAGACATGTTGTCACTTGAGGAGTGAGTTGAACATCATGTATGCTTCAAACTTGAGCTAGACTCACTCGGTTGCATGCAAGGGCATGAGCTTTCTTGATATTTCCATGTGCCTTAACATTTCATCTTTTGCCATGGAATTCTATGCTCCCTTGTATTGCATCTAATCTCTTGTAGGTACTTGGAAGAACTTCATTCCACTAGATTGCCATCAATTCCAATCATAAGCAATCTTGTCATTACCAAGTATCCACAACCCCTCTTGATGATGGAAGGAAGAAGGCCACTCAACCATATCCTTGACATATACTTGATCAAAATTGCACACTTTCAATTGGTATCATGTCAATGGGATATATCTATTGTTCTTCCTTGCATGACTAATGTTTGTAGGTAACCGGTGTACTAGAACAAGAAGGATCGCTCAAAACTCAAGATGATCTTCATCAACCTCAAGCATCCTCAACAAGTTCATCTACAAGCTACGTCATCAACATCACTCAAAGGTATGTACTCATGTCCTTGAAAAGGCTTTACTCCAAGAAATGAGCTAAAGCAACTCAAGCGATATGAAGACATTAAAATTCTTAATCAAAAAATGGTAACCCCATTCTGAGCTTAACGTAGAGTATGACCTATGATCAAGTATTGTTGCTTGGCTCCTAAGTCGATATACTCTAATATAGGTGACCTAGTCACCGCCCATCATCTAGTTAAGAATCTGGTGTGGTTTGCTCTCTATTGCATGATTTCTCATAACTACTCCAATCTTCTCTAGTTGATGTCCCGTGTAAAAACTTCATATTTCATTGAAACTCTTTCTCTTGACTCTGTGAAAACAGAAACTTGGCTTCTCATTTGGAGCTGCCGACTCATATATCTTGGTTCTACCGAAGTTGCAGACAAGCTGCACTACAAAATCTCAGCACCACCGACCTATCTATCTCAGAGTCAATGATTTTCATTCTATCTCATTTGAATTCATTTTTGCAAAATTCTGTGTTTTCTTGGTGATCATTCTTGTAATTTTTCCGTTACTTCGATGATCCCCTATTTTTTATTAAAAAATGAATTACTCAGGGGGAGAAGAACTAAAGTTAATTTTAAGGAGAGAATTTCTTTCTTCAAGGATCCCTATCTTCAATGAAGAAAGGAGGAGAAGAACAAATCAATTTCAATGCATCTCTAAATTTTTAGTTTTATGAATGCTACATTTCGATGACCCTTGTTCTCAAGGATCCCTTCTCACTCAATGATCCCTGTATCTATCCCCATTCTTGACCTTTTTGGAAATTAATGCCAAAGGGGGAGAAGACCAAAGCTTCAAGCTAAAGGGTAGATATCCAAAGCTTCATGCTAAAGGTGATACATGCTTATGCAAAAGGGGGGATATCATCAAGGGGGAGAGCCTTCTTATATCTTTATAAACAAGGGGAGAATATCAAAGTAGGGGCAGGAGAAATTGTTGACCTTTTATCACCTTATCCAATCCTAATATCTACATGCTAATATTCAGGGGGAGAGGATAATCTATTTTCATATCTATGGTGAGAAAATTCTAAATGATCTTGGAGACATATCAATTCTAATGAATACTATTTTCTATATGTCCTCCATATCTTGGCAATTTTGAGTTGTATTGCCTTGCTGTTTGATAGAATACTCTTGTGTTTCCTAACATTGTTTTCTCAAGTGTGTTTCTATTACCAAGATGCTCAAGAACTCAAGGTAAGTATATGCACCATATCCTTGGTCAAGATGATCTCTTGCTTCTTGCACATATTGTTTGCAAGAGTGATTTCTTGAACAAAGATACATATTATTCATATATATTTGATGCATATAGCCAAGATACACATGACCTATTATATCCCTTCTACCTTATGTGTGTTCATGCATTCAAAAGCAACTATCCTTTAAAGGACTGCACACATTTTGGGGGAGCAAGTCTAAGTCATGTGTCTCTCAAAGTATTCAGTATAACCATGCATATCTTTATTTGAAGCTTTGATTGTATGGAGTCATCAATTACCAAAAAGGGGGAGATTGAAAGCACATTTGCTCCCTTGGAGGTTTTGGTAATTAATAACAACATATAAGTCATTGAACTAATGTTTCCACCAAGTATATTTCAGGAATGTTCAATGATAGGATTGGCAAAAGGAGATTGTGGAGAAACCCCAAGATTCAAGGAAATAGGTTGGCCAAGCTTCAAGCAAAATGACTCTACATTTTATATTTGTGAGAAACCACTTTGAGTCCATAGAAAAGCCAATACAATTAAAAGGGGGTAAGGTTTTGTTGGTGAACAATATGCTCAAACGTGCACAAGTGATAGTCGCCAAAAACATTTACAAACTCTCCCACCAAAGTCTATTCTATACCTACCACTCGAAATCGGTGCAACCAACTTTCCCACTTCGGTGCCACTGATTCCAGAACCTAGACAGACTCAAGCCAAACCCTAGCCACTTTGGTGCAACCGATTTTATACCGGTGCCACCGAGTTTAGGTTGCCAACTTTCTGTTACGCAAATTCACATTTTTGGTCCCACCGAGAATGTTGGTCGGCGTCACCGAGATTGGAAATCTGACCGTTGGTCACCTTATCGGTGCAACCGAGTTTCCTATATAGGCTTCACCGAGATTCAAAAATTGCCACATTTAGGTCACTTTGGTAGCACTGAGATTAACACATCAGTGTCATCGAGTTGGTCATTTTGTGTGTAACGGTTGGATTTTTGGGGATGCCTATATATACCCCTTCACCACCACCTACTCGAAAGAGAAGCACTCAAAACTATTCCATACCTATCCTATCAGATTTTCTGAGAGAGAACCACCTACCCTTGTGTTGAGGTCAAGATCTTCCACTCCAATCATATGGATCTTGATTTCTAGCCTCCCTAAGTAGCTTTCCACCAATCTCATCTCTTCCACCATGCCAAATCTGTGAGAGAGTCATTGTGTGCTGAGGAGTCTATCATCTTGAAGCACAAGAGCAAGGAGTTCATCATTATTATTGAGCCTATTACCTTTTGGAGGGTGATGCCTCCTAGATTAGTTAGGTGTCGCTTGGGAGCCTCCTACTTCGTGTTGTGGAGTGAACCAAGAAGTTTGTAAGGGCAAGGAGATCGCCTACTTCGTGAAGATCTACCCATATTGAGGCTAGTCCTTCATGGACGGTACCCGTATGGAATAGCCAAGGTTGCTACTTTGTGGACCCTTTTGGGTGGAGCCCTCCGTGGACTCTCGCAACCGTTACCCTTCGTGGGTTGAAGACTCCATAAACATGGATGTACGATAACCCCACTTATCGGAACCACGGGAAAAATCATTGTGTCTACAACTGCGTTTGATCTACCTATCTCAACACTTACTTCATATGCAATGTCTTTACTTTCCGCTGCCATATTTGTTGACATGCATGTGTAGGGATGTTAGACTTTCTAGCTTTGCTAAAACTGTTAAAATCTACCAACCAATTAACTTGGGAAAAGGTTAGGTTTTAAATTTCTGCCAGTAGTCTATTGACCCCCCTCTAGACACTCTTCTAGTGATCCCTCACCCGCACAGAGCGGCCCGCGGAGGTGTGCTAGTAGATGCAGAGAGAGAGAGCCTTCCATCTTTAGTGATACAGAAGTAGCACCAGCTTGTGGATTCCCAAAGCAATCCCCAAAGTTTGCGTTTTTGGTGCAAGATGACCAAGACCAAGGACTCGGCAGGACGGAGGTCACCCCGAGCCCACCGGTGCGTCACAGCGAGGAGCTTTGACAGGATAAGACCAGCTTTTGTCAGGATAGGCTGCACCCTTTTCCCCCTTCCAACTGGCCATTGTGGCAACCCTTCTCGGCTTGTATTTTTGGGTCCAATATAAGGGTGGGAACTGGCCACTATAGAGGGGAGAGACTCTTCGGTTGTCAAGAACACGCCTTGCACTCATCTTCTCCCCCAAGCAATCCAAACAAGCGGGAGTAGTGTATTACACCGCAAGGTGGCCCGAAGCTAGGTAAACTGTGTGCTCCTTGTTCATCTTCCTTAGCTCGAGTCGCCGGAGACTCGTCGTGAGGTTGTGAAGCATAGTAGAGCAGGATAGTGAGCGCACCCCTAGAGTTTGAACCTTCTTGGGTCTGTGGAGCACCGATTCCGACAACTACCACCTTAGCCTTTCGAGGGTGGTATTGAAAACTGAGGTCATAATCCTTGATTAACTCCAACCATCTTCGCTGCCTCATGTTTGATTCCTTTTGAGTGAAAATATACTTCAAACTCTTATGGTATGTGTATATATCACATCCCTTTCCCAAAAGGTAATGTCGCCATGTCTTCAAGGCATGAACTATAGCTGCCAACTCATGAGTTGCGTAGTTGTCTACATGAGAACGTATTTGTCTGTATAGGTTTGCTATGACTCTGCCTTCCTGCATCAGGACACCTCCAAGCCTGATTCTTGATGCATCACAATATATCACAGACTCCTTGTGAATATTAGGGGTGGCCAAAACTGGGGTCGTTGTGAATCTCTTCTTGACCTCTTGGAAGATTTCTTCACCCTTCCGCATCCATTCAAACCTCTTGTCCTTCTTGAAAAGCTAAGTCATGGGTCGGGCAATGCTCGAGAATCCTTCGAAGAACTTGCGGTAATATCCCGCGAGTCCGAGGAAGCTTCTGACTTCCTTGATATTGCTTGGGGATTGCCATTCAGTCACGACCTCGATCTTGGTAGGATCCATTGACAATCCTTCTGCAGTCAACACATGATCGAAGAATCCAACTTCATGCAGCCAGAACTCGTACTTGTTGAACTTGGGGTAAAGATGGTGCTCTCGAAGCTTGTCTAGGACCAGTCTCAAGTGTTGCTCATGCTCTTCTTCTAACTTGGAGAAGACGAGTATGTCGTAAATGAAGACGATAACAAACTTGTCCAAGTAATCCATGAAGACTTTGTTCATGAGGTACATGAAGTAGGCGGGGGCATTGGTTAACCCAAAGGACATGACTGTGTACTCATACATGCCATACCGGGTTACAAATGCCGTCTTCGGGATGTCTTGGAGAACACCTTAGCTCCATTCAGCTGATGGAACATGCCTTCAATCTTGGGGAGTGGGTACTTCTTCTTTATTGTGACCTCGTTGAGAGAATGGTAGTCGACATGGAGTCGGATAGTACCATCCCTCTTTGACACAAATAGAACAGGTGATCTCCAAGGAGAGGCACTAGGGTGAATAAATCCCTTTCTGAGCTGCTCATCCAGTTGGTTCTTAAACTCCACTAACTTTTTGGATCCCATCCTATAGGGATTCTTATAGATGGGTCCTTCCTCGGGCATTAGCTTAGTGATGAACTCAATGTCGTGGTCAGGAGGCATTCCGGGAAGCTCATTAGAAAATACATCTAGGTATTCACATATCACTGGCACTCGACCCAACTCAATTCCTGACATACAGTTAACCTGAGGGGCTTTAGCAGAGCTGGGGTTGGAGACATACTTGACCTCAACCCCTTGGCTATGGGTCATGGTAACAATCCTATTGGCACAGTCTAACAAGCCTAGGTGCTTGGTTAATTAGTCCATTCCTAGAATCACATCCAAGCCTTGCAACTTCCGGATGATAAGGTCTGCTAGGAAGTCTACCCAATTGATGTTAATCTCAAGTCCTTTACATACTATTTGGTCCTCATAACTAAACCGGGGTTTTTAGCAACATCTGACTACCCAAGGGTGTAGGCTTCATACCACTCTCTAGTGCAAACTTATGAGTAACAAAAGAATGCAAAGCCCCACAATCAAACATAATGGTTGCTGGAGTTAAGTTGACTAGGAATGTACCCACTATGACATCCGGGTCTTCCTGGGCTTCCTCATTGGTAACGTGATTAACACAACCCTTGCCATTGTTGGACTGGTTTCAGGAAACAGGGTTCCTTGGTGGTGCTCCATGGCCTTGACCTTGGTTTGGTGCATTAGGGCGCGGTGCATTTGGCTTCCTGTTGGGGCACTACTTAGAGATGTGTCTAGGCTGACCACATCCAAAGCATGTGATCTGACCAGAGTTGATGTTGTTGTTCTTTCTACCGCCACTATAGTTATTGGGGTTCTTGTAGGCTGACCTCGGATTTGCATTCTGCTGAGGCTGGTAGCTCGGACAAGGTGTAGGGAGGTCTAGCCTACTAAGGATGATTAGTTGGCTTGCCTAGGACTGGTTGCAAGGGGCGAGGCTTCTGGTTGCTAGAACTACCCTTGCTGATCATCTTGTGCTTGCGAGTGTCGTCCATGGCATGATGCTTGTCTTCAAGCATGAGGGCCTTATTTATCAGGTCGAAGAAGGTCCGACAGTCGCAGACAATGAGCTGATACTGTAGGGCTTCCTAGAGTCCTTCCATGAAGCTTTCCGTCTTAGTAGTCTCAGTGTCACACCGTGTGTTGTATCACTTTCTATGTTATGGTTTTATAAAAATTGGACCCATCTAAAACTTTTGCTTCATTGTGATGGATGACTTGGGTGCTACTTGCTTGAATGATTGTTGTGTATTAATTCCCAAAGATTCTTCTTGTCTCCATATTCATCTTCCTCGATCCAAACTTCTTGCCCAATGACCATGCCATGTGTATAGTACCCAAAACTATTTTATCAAATATCATTTTGGACAAAAAGTATTTATTCAAATTAGGTTTTCAAAACCTCCTGAATTGAGGTTTGTACCACAAGACCTCAAATTGGGTAGCTCCTTTTGCCCCAAATACTTTATTTGAAATCTCCTATCTATAGGACTTCCCAAAACCACAAAATATTAATTTTAAAGACTATTTTCATATTTTATTTAAAGGCTTTTTCTTGAGGCCGGAAATGGTCTTTCATGGGAAAAATTCATTCAAATGCTTTCAAAATATTTGAGAAAAATTAAGGAAACTCAGTGGACATATATTTTCCATATATATGAGTTTCAACACATGGTCATGTTCAAATTATTGGACAAAACCCTCCAAAACCCCTTCTGCTTAAATCAAGCATTTGAAATATTTCTCAAAGAAATATTCTGAAATAAATCTAGGAGAATTCCTGAAAGTCACACATGCTATATGTGATGATCTTGCAAAGTTTCAACCCAATCCCAATTGTTTTAGTTCACCAAAATATTCCAAAACCATTCATGTCCAGATCCAAATTTTAAGAAGTCCACATTGCCAACGGTCTCCTATTGACCCCAAATTTTGTGGGTGACGAGGATATGTACCTAGGGTAGGGTCTCAGGCCTGACCTAGATGACCTACCTAAGGACACCGCATTGAAGGACTTAAAGACCACAAGAAAGATTTCGACTGGATTCCTCATGGCGCTCAAGTCACTCGACAACAAATCCACTCGGAGACTTCTTCCTCCACTCAACGGCCGCCTGCCACTCGGCAGACTTCACTTCCAGTCGACACCAGAAGGCCATCCTCACACTCGGGGGGCTTAGCTGCGAACATGCTTTTGCCTAAGTTAAAAATCGTGTCGGGTGGATAGCAGTCCGTTCACTCGACAACTTAGCTATGAACCAGACTTCGTCTAAGTTCAAAACTCCTCTCCGAGTGTCGAGCAATCCTCACACTCGGGGGCTTAGCTGCGAACATGCTTTCGCCCGAGTTAAAAACCTTGTCGGGTGGATAGCACTCCATTCACTCGACAACTTAGCTATGAAATAGCCTTCGTCTGAGTTCAAAACTCCTCTCCGAGTGTTGAGAAATCCTCACACTCGGGGGCTTAGCTGCGAACATGCTTTTGCCTAAGTTTAAACCCTATTGGGTGGATAACAGTCGATTCACTTGACGACTTAGCTACGAACCAACCTTCGTCTAAGTTCAAAAGTCCTCTCCGAATGTTGAGCAATCCTCACACTCTGGGGCTTAGCTGAGAACATGCTTTCGCCTAAGTTTAAACCTTGCCGAGTGGAAATAGTCCATCCACTCGACGACCTAGCTGCGAATCAGTCTTCGCCTAGGTTCAAAAGATACTCCGAGTGTTGAGCAATCCTCACACTCGGGGGCTTAGCTACGAACATGCTTTCGCCTAAGTTAAAATCCCCGCCGAGTGGATAGTAGTCCATCCACTTAACGTCCTAGCTGCAAATCAGTCTTTGCCTAGGTTTGAAAACTACCTCGAGTGTTGGGAAATCCTCACACTCGGGGGCTTAGTTGCGAACCAGCTTTCGCCTAAGTCAGAAAACAAATTCAGTCGAACAAATGATTGAAAGCCAAATGTAGATAAATCCAAAGGTTTCATCGCGGATAAATGTTTCGCGAGAAAATAAACGTGCTCAGGCTTAAAGCGTGAATGAAGTTTTAAAGCTGATACAATTCCACTCGACATACCGAGGAAAATAAAGTTTTTCCCAAAGATCAAGCACCTGACGGACTGGCCGGCTCGACAAACATGTGCAAGTCAATGCCGTCTGCAATCCTGGTGGCTGCTTCAATAAAGGTCTCCATGAAATCTTCAAACTAAAGTTTCTTTGTATTCACCACTCGGAGCTCCTTCAATTTTTCTTCCCTTGCCTCCTTGCAATGCACCATGACAAGGGAGAGTGCCACATTAGCTCCGTAGCAAGCAATAGATTTCTTCCAAGCTTGCACTCGAGTAGGAAGGTCGTTAAGGCGTGTCATCATGGATGTGAGATCAAGCTGAAGAGTGTCTTCAGGCCATAGTTCCTTGTTGATCCTCTCCATCGCAATTTTCAGTTAGAGGATATATGCCTGGACCCCTTGGAGTCTAACGTTGTGTCTGAACATATTCATGGCCACCGCATCTCCAATAGGTGATTTGGTGGGATCCAAGTTGGGCTCGATCTCTTTAGTTTCTTTTTGAAAGTCCTGGCAGAATTCTGTTGGGAAGAAGGAATGGGAGGAAGATTAATGAGATTCAGTCGACAAAGATTTTATAAAGGACAGTCGACAGAGATACTCACCGTCAAGCATGCTGTACATCTTTCTCACGAATTCCCCCAAGTGCTTCTCCAAGCCATTGCTCCTCTTGGTCAACTACTCAGTTTTCTTGATGAGGTCCACACGCTCCTGCTTCAGCTTTGAGTTCTCTACCTCTATCTTCTTGGCAGCAGCCAGCTTCGGATTTTCAGTTTCAGTCTTCTCCTTCGCTACTCGTTGGGCCTCAGCAAGTGCTTTGTCCTTGTCCTACAACGCCTTCTTCATGGTATTTAAAGAAATAGCATTGTTGAGTCGCGCTTGGAGTCGACGATTTTCATCGTGTACGTCTGTTCGAGTTAAAGCACTCGGTTCAAAGCATGAAAAGGGAGGATAAGAATGCATTGGGTTGACAGAAATTACCTCCCAGAGTTTTTAGCTCGGCCCGCACTCGCTCCAAAGCATTGTTGGAGTCTTACAAGTCCACGTGCAGCCGGTTCCTTTCATCTTCAAGGTCCTTATATTGTGTGCCAAGTTCATAAGCCCTCTGAAACCAACAAAGAAAGAAATTCAGTCGACAAAAAATACCAGCACTCTGAAGTGCAAAAGGTCAAAGACGGTCGACTGCGCAGCGCGCACCGCCCCACCCTACCCTGAAGTAGCATCATATCAGGGTTGATTGAATGATATCCATGAAACCTACGTTCGGGAGAGAAAGAATTCAACCAAAAGTCCACCCGACATGTCGAGTTTCTCGTGTATTGTGTGTACCATAAACAACTTCAAGATGGTCTCTATCAGACCCCCGCCAGTGCAAGCACTCGACGGTGGTCTCGGGGACTACACCCAGTCGGTGCACTCAGAGTGCCCCTAGTGGAACGATGAACACTCGATCATTCGAGTGATCTATCGGCCCCACTCCGCACCTTTGAAGCAGCGTCATATCATGGTCGATCAAATGATGTCCATGAAACCTACAAGGGAGCTTCGGTAGGGGACGGCTAAGAAAAATAAAATACACTCGACATGTTGAGTGACGATCGTACTCCGGGTATGACAAAAATTCGGCTTTTAGGTTTTCAAGACTACTGCTTATCGTCTGCGATCGACAGTAGCCTCGGGGACTACACCAAGTGGACGCAATCAGCGTGCCC
The DNA here is from genome assembly GCA_022496015.1 of Hordeum marinum. Lineage (NCBI taxonomy): Eukaryota > Viridiplantae > Streptophyta > Magnoliopsida > Poales > Poaceae > Hordeum > Hordeum marinum. The sequence goes on from CM039675.1 coordinate 273,903,748, forward strand.
CCACTGGTTACTAAAATAGTCAACAAAGTCTGCCCTATCTGAGCATTCAATGGTCTCTATCAGACCCCTGCCGATGCAAGCACCCGACGGGGTCTCTGGGACTACACCCAATGGGTGCACTTAGCGTGCCCCCGCTAGATCGGCCAACTCTCGACCTGTCGAGTGGGAGAGAATATCCATAACTGGAACATCCATTACTCGATCTATTGAGTGACATTCCACCCCACTCCACACCCTTGGAATAGCGTCATATCATGGTTGATCAATGATATCCATGAAACCTACAAGGTATCCTCGTAGTGGTGCGATCAACAACAACTGTATCCCGCATACGACAAACTCTATGACCTCTGCCGGTGCAAGCACTCGACAGCAGTCTCGGGGACTACACCCAGTGGGTGCACTCAGAGTGCCCCCACTGGACCAAAACCTACTCGATTAAAGACCTAAAATATTCGAGTGGAGAACCTTCAAACATTCTACAAGCAGAAAACAAACACCCAGTGGGTGTACAACCAAAGAAGACAAGAATTCAATCGGAAATGTACTTACAATCGAACTTACTCGGACATTGGTGCGAAGCGCTATGCTAGCGTTGTAGGCCAACTTGTTGGCCTCGTACGCTTCCTTGGTGCGTAGCATCATCTGCTCCGCCTGGATCATGGCCTCCTTTGCGGCTCCGGTCTAATCTTCTGGAACGCGGTGCAGAGGAAAAGCCATCACCGGTGGGATCGGCATAATGGCTGGGGCAGTCAAGGTGGTCCGAGTAGGTTCAGTTGGAGTTGACGTCACGATAGTTGAAACAGCTGGCGGGGCACTCGAAAGAGGCACTGTAGGACCGGCTCTGACCCGTGTCGAGTCGCTTATCCCCTAGGAACATCAGGCGGTCAACTGCTGAGGCATCTGCGTGGACGAAGTTCTTCGAGTGCATATGCGCGGGGTGGCTAAAATCTCACCTTCACCTCCCCTGCCCCTAAGGTGTTCCTCATCATCTTCCAGCTGGATGATTTCTGCAAGTATCAATCGGCAACATTAACTTTTGCAATCGATGAACCCCATTCGAGAAGCAGAACTGAAGATTTGTTTACCTCTATGGGAAGTGGTTGCGTCAGCAGTGTCTACGTCCATTACCTCCCCTCCGTCACATGGAGGCGACATCACTGAAGTAGCAGCTCTGATAGATCAAACGACATTTGGTCAACAAGAATTCAAAGTCACAATCGACAGCAAGAGTCCGAGAGTAAACACTCACATGGAGACGACATGCACATCCATCCTCATGCGGGGCAGAGCTTGCAAGGTTTGGCTATGTTGGGCTTGGGTTGGTTCGCTGATCGCTCACTCGACTCCACGGTCGAGGGTCGGCTCCGTTTCGGGTTCTTCTCACTCGAGACTAGAGCCTTCTCCATGGCAGTCGTGGGGTCTTGACGAGACTTAGAGCGGCGTTTGATGCGTGGAGGGGACTCGACTTCCTCCTCATTCTCACTCAAGTCCTCCTATTCGTCTTCACTGTCGTAAGAGTCCTCGACACCTTCTTCAGGCTGGTTCCCACAAGGCACAGGCGAGTACATGTGCGTCCACTCCTACATGGTTAAAAAATGAAGTCAGTCAGCAAGTTTATCAACCACTCGACAGTAGCGTCATATCATGGTTGATTGAATGATATCCATGAAACCTACGTTTGGGAGAGGAAGAATTCAACCAAAAGTCCACCCGACATGTCGAGTGGCTCGTGTACACCACGTACCATAAACAACTTCAAGATGGTCTCTATAAGACCCCCCCCCCCCCCCCTAGTGCAAGTACTCGACGATGGTCTCGGGGACTACACCCAGTTGGTGCACTCAGAGTGCCCCACTAGAACGGTCAACACTCGATCTGTCGAGTGATCCATCAGCCCCACTCTGCACCTTTGAAGTAGCATCAGATCATGGTTGATCAAATGATGTCCATAAAACCTACAAGGAAGCTTCGGTAAGGCAAGACTAAGAAAAATAAAATACACTCGACATTTCGAGTGACGATCGTACTCCGCGCACGACAAAAATTTTGATTTCAGGTTTTCAAGACTACTGCTTATCATCTACGATCGATAGTAGCCTCGGGGACTACACCTAGTGGACGCACTCAGCGTGCCCCCACCAGTTACTAAAATAGTCGACAAGGTCTGCCCTGCCTGAGCATTCAACGGTCTCTATCAGACCCCCGCCGGTGCAAGCACCCGACGGGGGTCTCGGGGACTACACACAGTGGGTGCACTTAGCGTGCCCCCATTGGATCTGCCAACTCTCGACCGGTCGAGTGGTAGAGAATATCCGTAATTGGAACATTCATCACTCGATCTATCGAGTGACATCCACCCCACTCCGCACCCTTGGAATAGCGTCATATCATTTTTGATCAATGAAGTCAGTCAACAAGTTTATCAACCACTCGACAGTATGGTGTATCAGTCGATAAGATGTGATTTACCGGATTCTTTGGCGGGTTTGCGGCTGAGTAAGGTTGGATCCTATTGGCTCCCAAGGGATTGTCGCAAGCCCTAGTGATACTGCGAAGCCACTGCTCGACAGTTGCTTGTGAAACATCTTCTGGATGCGTCCGAGTCAAGTCACCAGGGCCTGCATAATGCCACATAGTGTGGTCCCTGGCCTGGAGTGGCTAGATCCGTCAACAGAGTAAAGTCTCCAGGAGGTCCATGCCGGTCACCCCACCACGAATAAGTTTCACTACGGCGTCCACCAAGATTCCCACTTGGAATTTTTCTCCCTTTGACACTCTAAGAGACTTGGGGACGACAGGGGGCTCAGATGTGAAAGGGGGAAGGCCAGTCGACATATTGGGAGAAGCAATATCTTTGCAGTAAAACCATGTCGACTGCCAGCCTCTAATAGATTTGGAAAAGGTCATGGAAGGAAAGGAACTACAAGATCTCTTCTGAATTCCTAGGCCCCCACACAACTGCACTACATGAGTTTTTCCGTCCTCAGGAAGAGCTTTCTTTACAGTCTAAGATCTAACCGTCAAAATGTGCTTGAATAATCCCCAATGAGGAGGACAGCCTAGGAAGCACTTGCATAGGGTAATGAAATCACACAAGTATGAAATGGCATTCGGCAGAAAGTGGTGGAGTTGAGCCCCAAAGAAGTTCAGAAACCCTCTAATGAATGGATGGGGAGGCATAGAAAAATCTCTTCCGACATGGGAGAGGAGGGCAACCCGCTCTCCTTCGCGTGGATCTGGCTTGCGCTCCCCTCTGGCAACCTCCAGGCGCTGTCCACCACAAGCCCGTCAATGACCATGTTGTCAATGTCCGCACGGGTGATCACCGAGGGGAGGAAGTCCCCCTAGATCCATCCCGGCGGCGCGGTGAACTGGGCGGTTGAGGGCTTCTTGCCCTTGCCCTTTCCCTTCGTCGCCCCCTTCTTGGTGCGCTCTAGCTTCTCCATGGCTCCCTTCGTCATCACGGTGGCTGGGCTCATCGGAGCGGAGCAGAGTGGGGCGCTGGAAATGGGGGAGGCGGCGGAAGAGAAGGATACTGTGCAATCTACTGCGCTTTAGGATTTATATCCCGCCTAGTGCCTCACTGACAGGTGGACCCGCAAGATCACCGCACATCTCAACCGCAGACAATGCCGTGTACGTGGCGAAATGACCAGCGCAAGAATCGAGGCGTCATGCCCGCACTTGCTTTGATCGTGGCGTCATCTTCGTGGGCGCGCGCGCTTCCCAAATTTTTGTATCCCGCGAAATCCGAGTCTGACAAACTGACCCGTCACTTGCAAAGATTCCTTCAGATCACTCGGAATAAAATCGACAATGAACATTCACTCAGGCATTTTCAAGACTGAATCGATCCGGACAAATGACGAAGAGTTCAGTCGACGCAACTTTCGTTGAAGTCCCGAATTTCATTTGGAAGATTTGGTGCCTTATTCTGAACTGGCATCAATACCCTCATTCACCACTCGAACTCTGATCCATTTGGGGCCTAATGATGAGGATATGTACCTAGGGTAGGGTCTTAGGCCTGACCAGGATGCCCTACCTAAGGACACCGCGTTGGAGGACTTAAAGACCACAAGAAAGATTCCAACTGGATTCCTGATGGCGCTCAAGTCACTCGACAACCAATCCACTCGAAGAGTTCTTCCTCCACTTGACGGTCGCCTGTCACTCGGAGGACTTCACTTCCAATCGACACCATAAGGCAACAAGCCACCACCAGGAGGCCATCAGGCAGGCGTTAGGCCAGTCATCATTAATAGCAATTATGATGTACGTTACCAGTAACCCTAGTCTTTAAACCCATGATCGAACCCTTGGATGTCTGGTAATTATGAGGGGTAGCGAACTCTATATAATCCGCCCCTCCCCTCTGGCATAAGGGTTCGCAACCACTGTAATCTCGACATTCCACATGACAAAGCTTCAAAGCACTTAGACGTAGGGCTGTTACCTTCACGAGAGGGGCCTGAACTCATACATCCGTGTGTACATCCTCGCCGTAGCTAGGACTCTGCCCTCTCCTTTCGTACCCCTACCTTCTACTATCAGGCTCGTTCCCACGATAGTGGGCATGTTCTATTATCGAAATAATGATGCTAGACCAAGTGGTGCGTCAAGGAGAATGGATTTGCATGCCTGGATCTATCGGTTTCTAGGGTTTACAAAGTCTCAATTGCCAACTTTCTTCAAACCATCTCAAACCTTGTGATCAACCTTGTTTTTACCTACACTTTCATCATGTTAAATTTCAAAGCAAGTATAATTTATTTACCTTCCCAAATCATCATCAAACACCTTTTGGTTGTTTAGTAAAAACCTTGTTTGACCCCCTTCCACTATTATCCTTGACCTAAGATTTTTACCACAGTCCCTTGTATGCACCCCTTACGTCCAATACAAATTCCATGGCTCATATCAATGATTGAGTGGGGGTAAACCCCCATTTCTACCCATGGAAAGCAAGAACAACAACATATTTTACCTCTCCCTCTCTCCATTTGTTCCTCCACACCTCTACCTTAGCTCCTAGGCACTCAGGGGCATGTCTAGAACCTCGAAGACACAAATGGAAATGCATGTGTCCATTAGTTATGACAATGCCGTCCATAACAGTGATCTGGAGCGAGCTACAGTGTGCTCCCGCACTGTAGCCGCCCCCATCCCAAGGCTCCTGACCAGCTAGGGCCTCCCCGGAACGCTTGCCGAGGCTCCTCGGCCTCCATAGCATGCCACACCCCTATCCCCCTCCTCCATCTCCCTCCTGTGGCCAAACCTCACACGCGCACGGGTCGCCCGAGAGCTACAATAAATGGTGTCACACGCGCGAGCTTCTGCCCCCCTCTCACTCCTCCTCTTCCTATCCGCGGGCACGGACCGAGTCCATGACCACCACAAACATGGCCCAGGGCATCCCCATGGCACGTGGCATCGCCCTCAACCTTGTCGTGCTCCTTGTCCATGGCACACCGGCACCAGGCTATAAGAAGACCCTCGGGCCCTCCTCTTGCTCCTCCCTCGCCCTCTCTAGACCTCAATCGTGTGGCCGCACCACTAGTTCCACCTCTAACAGCCCAGATACCCGAAATCGAGCCATGCTCCGCCATGTCGAAGCTCCGGTTATCTCCGAGTATAGCCCCCCTCTGACATTCCTTTCTTCTCCTCTAGACCTCCCTCACTCCACTGATGCATCCCCCTGTCTCTCCCTTGTGTTTTGTAGTCAGAATCGCCGACTCTGAACCCCACCCGAAGTACCTCCGCTGCGGGACCTCGTCACCGGTTACTCAGGCCTCCCCAACGATAAAATCTGGCACCCCTCGAATGCCGGCGACCTCCTGAAGTCGTTCTCGTCCTTGCCTGACCTCGCCGTGCCCCTGAGCCTCACCGGTGAGCTTGCTATCATCCCTGGACGTGAGGTTGACGACGACCCTGGGGAGGGCTCGCCTGTCAGTCTCCCATCTCTCTCTCCCATGTCTCCCTCTCTCTCTGCCATCTGGCCCCGCCCATCAGGTTTGAAACTTGACACGCGGGGAGCGTTAGGCTCGGCTGGGCTGGTTTGGCCGACTGGGACGGCTCGGCCAGCTATTCTGGCCCAGTAAGCAGTGGCATTTCCTTTTTCTTTTCTGTTTAAATCTCCCAAAAATTCCACAAAATGCAATATCTCTCCAAATCAAAAAATTATTCCACCACAAGTCTCGCAATATTTTGTAGTATTTAATAATGCCATTTGTGAAAAAAATTGAAGATATTTTATTTAGTGGTTTTATTTAAAACCTAGTTTTGACTATTTTAAACCACTATTAAAATAATTTTGAAAACCTTTTTCACATCAAAACCAGAGGCAAATATTTATTTTTGAATGTAGTATTTTGAAGAGTAGGGTAACATTTTAGGAGTGGTTTATGTCCTCTGTCTTTGCTATGATTCTTATTTTGCCCGTTATAAATTGCGACGATAGACTACATTGTTGAGGAGGGAGTTTGTTCCGAAGATTTTGAAGACCCTAAGGACTTTGTTGAGCCAAGCAAGTATCCCTTTGACCATGTTAAGACACCATTTTCATTGCATGGCATATAGCCCTTTATTTTTGATATATTGATCATGAAGATGAGGTGACTAATTCGGTGGGTTACCTCGGATACTTTTACCATTGACACTTGAACTGTGCATGACCCTACCTCCTTATGAGTGTTATGCGGGTGGGAGTAGCCACGATACTAAATAGATGCTACGCAAAATTGGACGGGGATGTGCATGGTGATGGAAACAAAAGATTTTCCAAAGACTTTTTGAAAACCCCATCGGGTGCCTCTAATGCCCGAGGGAGATGATGATGAGCTAGGTAAACACTTGATAATGAAGCGGTGAGCCGGAACAAGTGAGTGTGTGTGTTTTCAAAGACGGTTTAGATTTAAGATTTGTTGACCATTCCTAACTTTACATGTACAACCGCGATACCCCTTATGGGACGGGGCTTTGTTGATTAATTTGATAGGTACTAGCAGAGAGCCCGCATTACTAGTGACGGGAGTGACATGATCACTCGAGAGACGGGGTCATGCCGGAAAGGACGATCATGGGCTGTTTTTACAAACATCGAACACACTGTTGTGTGCCCTCATGGATGATACTTGTGATGTAAATCATGAGGGATGGCACCAATGAGTGGACTCCTTGTTAGTATCGTCAGGGGAAAGGCATTGTTCGGGTACTTACCGCGAGTTGTGGATTGGCACGGAAGTTTCCCGAGTCTTGTGGGTAAAGTGTGCAAGCTCTACAGAGTGTAAAAATATTTGAATAGCCGTGTACATGATCAAGGACAGTTGGGTGTTGCTGCTTAAACTATGCTTAGTGTTTTCACAAACTGGTGTGTGTCTGTTGGTGATGAAGGAGATACATGAGTTCAGTCAGATGACTTGGCATGATGATTAAACATGAGATGGTTAACCCCTGTTCATATTTATATCTGTAACCTGTTAACATGGATACCTGCTACCTCGTGATGCATGATTTTACAAGTAATTGATCATGTCATTGCACTCAAAATTAGCTTTCTGCAAAATTCACCAACTTAGTGCTATATTATGCATTGTTATACCTTGTTCCAAAAAATGGGTTGCTTGTGAGTACATTCAAAGTACTCATTGGCTTGCCACTTGTTATTTAATTGGCCAGGCATGGAAGAGCAGGAATATAGTGAAGAGTTTGTTGGTGACGAACATGTGAGCTAGGACGCTTCCGAGTCAGAATGCTTGTAGGGTTAAAGCAGATGGCATAGGTATACACTTCCTATCAAGATTTCTATTGCTAGTTATGTTTTATATTTGGCCTTCATGGCCCTACCTATGTAAGACTTGACCTTCAATGTCTTTATTTGTGTTAGACGGTATGAATGGATGTAAGACGCTTGTTATTCAACTTCTATGTGTTTAGTGAGCATTGATCTCTAGGATCACTTTACACATGCATGCGTGATCATGACTTATGAGTCAGGGTCCCCACACTCAATGTTGACATCTTCAGGTGCATACCTTGACAGCAGGTTGAACTTCTACATGTACTCATTGACAGAGCCACTTCCTTGCTTCAGCGCTCGGAATTCCGTTTTCTTGATAACCATGATTCAAGAAAGAATGTGGGCGATGCGGAATCCTTCTTTGAAATTAGCCCAGGTGATCACACGGTCACCTTGCATGACCTTGAACCCATCCCACCAATCTGCAGCGATACCTCGGAGGTAGTGAGAGGCATACAACACCTTCTCACGATCCTCATTGCAATTGACTAGTGCAAGGAGGTCCTCGATGGTGCGGATCCAGTCATCAGCATCCAGGGGTTCAGCAGTCTCAGTGAAGGTTGGGGGCGAATTCCTCATGAACTTTGACAGAGTGGAGCAGCCATTGCCATTCCTGCCTTGCTCTTGGTTGGTCACATGGACCTGAGCCATCTGATAGATAGGAGCAGTGTTGGCATGTCGTTCCTCCTGGAGAACTTGGAGAAACTGAGCTATGGTCATGTCCTCCGGTGGAGGTGGTGGCAGGGGAATGTCACCATGTGGCTGCTCCCAGTGCTCTCCAGCATGAGCAGTCCCACCAGCTCCCTGTTGCTCGCTGGATTTCTTGACTTCAGGGTTGTTGAAGGAGATATTGCGGGTTGCAGTCACCATCCTATTTGGAGCAGCCAAGTCAAATAACAAGGATATATGAGATAAGATAGACGATGGAGTTGCTTACATGTTGCCTAAGGAAAAAAGCACAACTTGCATCAGAACACAAACAACAAACAAACAACGAGCACACATGGTTTCATATGAACCATTACACGGACTTGACTTCGCATAAGGGGTACATGACTGATCCTACCCTAGGGGTTCTCAGACTCAAGTGGTGGAGTGCTTGGTCTCGAACTTGTGCTCCTTTGGGTCTTCCTCCTGATCATCATTTGTACGGGCATCGTCAACGCTCGAGGGGGTCGGAAAACGAGGAGGTCCATCCCGACGATGCTTCATCGATGGGTCGGTGAAGAGCGCATGGTACTCCGTCACACTCATGCGATAATGAAGGGTGCATCTCTATCTGGGGGTAATCCTCCTCTGTAATTGGTAGTTGGTCATCCCTGGGGTGCTCAATCCTTGTTGATCATGTATGGCTTTGTCTTGGCTTGATGAAGTAGCTCTCGGGTGCGGTGTAGTACCTCCCGGAGCTTCATGGACTGCTTAATCAGGTTGTGATCCAGACTATCAACAAAGAGGCTAAAGTAGGTCTAAAATCCGAGTGGTGTGCCATCCTCCTTGGATGGGACCAACGTCCAACTCTTGCCAAGTTCGTCCTTCTTGAAAGGTAGGTAACGAGTAGATGGATCATCAGCCATCTCTGGGATGATGTCTCAAAGGTGGATGAGTGCCATGAGTGCAGCCGCCTCTACTACGAGCGCTAGGTTCTCCATCTGTGGTCCGTCAAAGAACCAACAAGTCGGGGAGTCATTTGCCTTCATGACCAGATCAAAGCGATACTCCTTTGTGATGGCATCGACCCAATGCTCGTGATAGTGGAAAATGGGTGGTCGGTGATACTGGCACTTCTCCAAGCTGTAATGACATGATAAATTAACTTGTAAAAGCATGCATCATGAGGTTTGCAGGTATCCATGTGAAGAAGTTACTGATATAAATGTAAACATGGGTTGAACATCTCATGTTCAGTCATCATGCATGTCCAATTCTGGGCCCTGCAAAACCCTTAAGGTTCGAACACTTGGGCGTGTGCGTGGATCTAAACCAGCTCAAAGTCTCAAGCTTGTCACCCTACGTCCTATCTAGAATGAACGAGTGCAAGCGAGGGAGAAATTGGACTCGGAGAATTACCCAGGTTTGGGCCACCTTGCGGTGCAAAGCCCTACTCCTGGTTTGTGGTGGATTGGCCTCACGAGGAGGCTAAGGATGAACTAGTACAATGGTGGTGTGGCCTCGCGAGGGAATTTTGTGGTGATGAACTAGCTCTACCCAACCACCCTCTATGAGGAGAGAGGGTGGCTATTTATAGGGGACACCGTCCTCTTCCCTCATTGCACAAGAGGTGCATCTTATCCTCACTAAAGGTGGTTTTCGCCTCCAAAGCTTCGGGGATGATGCGGTGATGGGCTCAGCGATGACATCCGTCCTGCCGAGCTCGTGGTCTTGGTCTCGTTGCACCAGGAAGGAAACCTTCGGGGATTACTTGGGAACCCGCGTATGTCCTTGTATCCTTAACACCGAAGAGGGAATTGTCATCCCCCTGCGCTGGCTGGCGCCCACCTGGCTCCATCCTAAGAACCCACGTCATCTCGTCCTCGGGAGGATGGGCACTTGCGTAAGAATATTCGCTCCTTGAGAGGCATCCTAGGGGATGCTACTTGCCGGAGGTTTTGACATCGTCCTCCTCGCGAGGTGAGGGGGGCTCAGGAGGGTCTCGGCTGGAGGAGTGGGCCATACCATGCCATTGTGGTGGGCCACACGCTGGGCCGCAGGCAGGCAAGTCTGGGTACCCCCGATCCGAGACGGCCGACAATAGCCCCCAGGCCCAAGGCGTGTTGACCCTGGCTCCGAGGCGAAGGGTGAAGCTCCACGGGACCCCAATCACCTGCGGACCCCAATCGGCGGGAACTAGAACCCTCCTTCCTCCCGACGTCTCGGGAACCACACCGAGTCGGGTCGATTCATAGTCTGCGCACCGCCTTGGTCATCATTCATCCTCCTCAATTGTCATCGCCCTCCCGCCACTCTATCGCCATAGTATCACGCCTATGTGACTTGCCAAGGGAACCGAAGTGATGCGAGGAAGAACCGCCCACTAGTTGAGTACGACACGTGACACACGAGGGGCTCACATCGCCTCCGCTTCCCTCGATGCCTGGGGGTCTGTGGTTACGCCTATAAACCTGCCCCGCTCGGGGGGCAGTTCCATCCTTGCTCTCCTTCTCATGCGCTTCTTTCCATTGCTACCCGCATGCTTCATCAAAAAACCGCCTTCTTCCCCCCTTTCTTCCTCCGATGGCGTCCAGGGGGAATGCTGCCAGCACCGGAGCACGAGCGGGGTCTTCTATGCCGCCTTCGCCTCCGGGGAGCGGTGGTGGCCAAGCTTCCAAGACGACGCAGGCGTGTCGGTGCTGGGCCGCTGCTACTTCCGGAGCTTGCGTTGGTTTTCCCTTGAAGAGGAAAGGGTGATGGAGCATAGTAGATAAGTATTTCCCTCAGTTGTTGAGAACCAAGGTATCAATCTAGTAGGAGATACAAGAAAGTCCCCAATCTTCACACCTACAGAAACAATCAAACACTTGCACCCAATGCTGTAAAGGGGTTGTCAATCCCTTCACGGTTATTTGCAAGGATGATATCTGATAGAGATAGATAAAAAATATTAGTAAAACAAAAAGTAAAACGATTGCAACAAAGTATTTTTGGTATTTTTCATTTATAGATCTAAAAATATAATAAGGAAAGTAGACCCGGGGGGCATAGTTCACGAGTGGATTCTCTCTTGAAGGAAAATAACACGGTGGGTGAACAAATTACTATCGAGCAATTGATAGAAAAGCACATAATTATGAAGATATCCATGGCAATGATTATGCATATAGGCATCACGTCCGTCTCAAGTAGACCGAAATGATTCTGCATCTACTACAATTACTCCACACATCGACCGACTCCTGCCTGCATCTAGAGTATTAAGTTCATGAAGGAGAGGGTAACATATTAGGTAAGATGACATGGTTTAGAGGGATAAACCCACAATTCATCGGATCTCGACAAACACACCGCAAAAGAGTATTACATCGGATAGATCCCCATGAAGAACATGGTATTGAAGCAAAAGAGAGAGAAGAAGCCATCTAACTACTAGCTATGGACCCATAGGTCTGTGGTGGACTAGTCACGCATCATCGGAGGTGAATGGATTTGATGTAGATGCCCTTCATGATCGAATTCCCCTTCGGTAGATTACCGGAATAGGCTCCAAGATTGGATCTCTCGGGAACGGAGGCTTCCGGCGGCCGAAAAGTATTTTCGTGGCTCTCTTTGGTATTGGGGGAATATTTGGGAATTTATAGGCCGAAACATCATCACGAAGATTTTATTCCATTTGGACTCCGTTTAATATTCCTTATCTGCAATACTCAAAAACAAGGAAAAAACAAAAACTGACACTAGGCTCTAGATTAATAGGTAGTCCCAAAGATAATATAAAATAACATATTAATGCATATAAAATATCCAAAACAGATAATATAATAGCATGGAACAGTCAAAAATTATAGATACGTTGGAGACGTATGAGCCTCCCCAAGCTTAATTCTTGCTCGCCCTCGAGTAGGTAAATGACAAAAAACAGAATTTTTTGATGTGCAATGCAACCTAACATATTTATCCATGTAATATCCTTTATTGTGGCATGAATGTTCAGATCCATAAGACTCAAAACAAAATCTTAATGTTGACATAAAAACAATAATATTTCAAGCATAGTAACAAAGCAATTGTATCTCTTCAAAATATAATGGCAAAAGAAAGTTATCCCTACAATATCATATAGTCTCGCCATGCTCCATCTTCCCCACACAAAGTATTCATATTATGCACAACCCCGATGACAAGTCAAGAAATTGTTTCACACCTTTTATATTCTCAAACTTTTTCAACTCTCACGCAATACATGAGCGTGAGCTATTGATATAGCACTATAGGTGAAATAGAATAAGGTGGAGGTTGTGAAGAAAAATGAGAAGATAGTCTCACATAAACTAGGCATATCAACGAGCTATGGATATGCCCATTAATAGATATGATTGTGAGTGAGTAGGGATTGCCATGCAACAGATGCACTAGAGATTTAATGTATGCAAGCTCAAAAAGAAACTGAGTGGGTGTGCATCCAACTTGCTTGCTCATGAAGACCTAGTGCAATTTGAGCAACCCCATCATTGGAATATACAAGCCAAGTTATATAATGAAAAAATCCCACTACTATATGAAAGTGACAAAATAGAATACTCTCTATCATGAAGATCATGGTGCTACTTTGAAGCACAAGTGTGGAAAAAACATAGTAGCATTGTCCCTTCTCTCTTTTCCCTCTTTTTAAATTTTGGTGGGCATCTTTGGCCTCTTTTTTTTATTTGGGCTTCGCTGACCTCTTTCATTTTTCATAAAGTCCGGAGTCCCATCCCAACTTGTGAGGGAATTATAGCTTCCATCATCCTTTCCTCACATGGGACAATGATGGTCGTCACACTTTTATTTACTTACAACTCAAGAATTACAACTCGATATCTAGAACGAAATATGACTCTATATGAATGCCTCTGTGTGACACCCTGTGTTTGTAGCACATTGTTATGTTTGGATTTATAAAATTTGGAGCCAACAAAAAAACTTTTTATGTGCTTGTGCTTGCTTGCTATGTTGTTTGCTTGTTTGATGATTGTGGTGTGGCACTCCTAGACTCTATTCCACTTTATATCCATCTTCCTTGACCCAAACCTCTTGCCCAATGATCATGCCATGTGAATAGTGCCCAAAACTATTTCTATCAATTTTTGCTTCAACCAAAAATGATTTATTTAAATTAAGTTTCCAAAACCCCCTGAAATGAGGTTTGCACTCCAAATCCTCAAATTGGGTGGATTCTTCTTTTCCAAAGGCTTTACTTCAAACCTACTACACATGGGACTTCCCAAAACCACAAAATATTATTTTTTAGAGATTATCTTTATATTTTATTTAAAGGCTTTTTCTTAAGGCCAGAAATGGTTTTTCATAGGGAAAAATTATTTAAATGCTTTAAAAATATTTGAGAAAATTTGGAGAAACTTAGTGGACATATATTTTCCATATATATGAGTTTTAACCCAAGGGCATGATCAGATCATAGGAAAAACCCCTCAAAACCCTTTGTGTTCAGATCAAACTTTTGAAATATTTCAATAATAAATATTCTCAATAAATTCCAAGAAAATTCTAGCAAGTCAACACTATCACGGGTGATGATCTTGCAAAGTCTCATCTCAATCCAAGTTGGTTTGATTCATCAAACCATCCCAAAACCATTCTTGCCCATACTCAAATTTGAGCAACTTTTCATTGTGAAGTGTCTTCCCTTGGCCTCAAACTTTGTGGGCATGCTCTAATGGCCAAATAGTGATGACACACTAAGTGGTGTGTCAAGGGTAAAAGCCTAGCATCAATGGATCTATAGAAATCTGATTCTGCTAATTTCTAGGGTTTATCAAATTTCCATTGTCAACTTTTCCCACTTGAGCTCAAACTTGGTGAATCCTTTAATTTCTACGTAGCCTTTGACACTGGTAAGTATCTCAGTAAGAGGGTAACATCTTGCCCAAAACACCACCAAACACCTTTTGGTGATTTGATAAAAAACCCATTTCACCCTCTTCTCTTTTACCCTTGCCCCCAACATTTTACCATAGCCTCACATAGACGCATTTCACCTCCTGTAAAAGTCCCTAGTCATAAGGCCACTGTGAGGTCGGGTAGAACCCCTATTTCTACCCCTAGCATCATCTTTTTCTATCTCTCTTCCCCTTCCCTTCTCCCCTAAGACTTCTCCAGAGCCCTCCCCTAGCTCATCCTAGCCTTTGGGGATCTCCTAATGCCCCAGGAAGAAGAAGACATGCGGGGGGCTTATAAATATGCCCTGGCATGCAGAGCTCGCGCTTTGGAGCACGCTACAGTGTGCACCCGCACTGTAGCCGTTGGCCAGCGGGCAGTCCCAGCTGCCTCGAGCCGCCCTAGCTTGTCCCCTTTTCTCCCCTCAGCGTCCTCAACACACCGCCCGGTCGGGCCCCTCTCTCCCCTCTCTCTCTCGTGCGCGCACGGCACCGCCCGAACCGGACAGTGCCCGCACTCGCACGTGCGCACCCCCGGGCCCCGCTCCTGGTGCCTTCCCTCCTGCTGGGATCGGACCGCATCCATGAAGCTCCCAGACATGGCCTCGTTCGCCACCGTGGCCTATGGCGAGCACCCCGTGCTAGCTGGCGCACAGCACCCACGGTGAACCGGCGACCGCCTATAAATAGCCCCCCCCCGCTCCTCCCGACATTCTTCTCAATTGTTTTCTCCTCGTCATATCTCAAGTATTTCGGTGCTTCATTCAAGTTTTCCTCTAGGCGGATCGTGTTGTCTTCTTTCTTTGTATCTTCATTAATTCCTAGTATCCTCATTCGTTTGTGAATTCTTATCGGTGTTCTCGTTCAAGACTTCAAGTTCGTGTATCTCTCGTCAATCTTTTCAAGAATAAGTTTTGTGTTAAATCCTTTGCTTGTTGTCAAGTAACTTGAGGAAGGTTAAGCATAACATAATTATTATTCTGTTTCATCGAAGTGATTTAATTCTTCTTCCATAGTTGTGCTTCATATCGAAAATTCTCAATTCTAAGTGGTTCTTCTTTTCTTTTCCCAAGTTCAAGTTATTGAAATATCTCTTTGCGAAGCTTCATCTAAATCATAGAAAGTCCTCAATCCTGTTATTTTGCAACCTTCACTTCTTTTCTATCATCATTTCATTCTGGTGTTCTTCAAGAGGTCCTTTATGGTGGTTTGTAAAGTATGTAATTCTTCTCAAAGTGTTCTTCAAGATTCTTGTTGGAGGTGCTCAAGTGTTCTTTATCTTGGATTTCTAAGTTCAATTCCTTGTCCATTGTCTTTTGCGTAGTGATATCAAGGAGAGAAATGATTTCAAAGACTTTTCGAAAACCCCGTCGGGTGCCACAAATGCGCGAGGGAGATGTTGATGAGATGGGTGACCACTTGAGAAAGAAGTGGTGTGCCAGAATAAGTGAGTGTTGTGGTTTTCGAAAACGGATTGGTGTAAGTTGCGATCGTTATTCCAACCTTACATGTATGACCACGATACCCCTTATTGGACGGGGCTTTGTTGATTACTATGGTTGGTGCTAGAAAGGAGCCCGCATTACTAGTGGAAAGAGTGGAGTGGTCACTGTTGAGATGGGGTCATCCCTGAATGGAAGGTCATGCGCTGTCTTTACAGGCACCGGGCACACCGTTGCGTGCCCTCATGGATGATACGAGTGATGTATATCATGAGGGATGGCACCAACGAGTGGAGTCTTTATTTAGTATCACCATGGGAAAGGCATTGTTCGGGTGCTTAGCTCGGGTATGTTAAATACCGCGAGTCGTGGATGACACGGAAGTTCCCCGAGTATTGTGGGTAAAGTGTGCAACCTCTGCAGAGTGTAAAACTATTCGAATAGCCATGTCCACGGTCAAGGACAGTTGGATGACCGCTCTTGTGCTAGTTCCAAGTGTTTTCACAAATTGATGTGTGTGGGTGTGTTGGAGACAAAGATGGTACTTGAGCTAAGTCCGATGACTAGCATGGAAAGTGATGTAAGTCCGATGACTTAGTATGATGAATGAACACGAGGTGTTCAACCTCCATCTTATGATGATATCGGTAATTTTTTCAAATGGATACCTGCTAGTTGTTGATGCATGCTCACTAGATACTTGATCATGTCATTGCATACAAAATTAGCTTTCCACAAATTTACCTACTTAGTGATATATCATGCGTCACTGTTACCTTGTTCCACAACTTGGGTTGCTTGCGAGTACAGTCAAAGTACTCATTGGCTTGCCTCATGCATGGAAGAACAGGAGTATCTTGAAGAGTTTGTTGGAGACGAACATGCGAACTAGGACGCTTCCCAGTCAGAATGCCTGTAGGTTAAGGCAGATGACATGGGTTCATGCTTTCGATCAAGATTTCCGCTGCTTGTTCTAATTAAGTGTTTGGCCCATGTGACCCTATATATGTAAGACTAAGACCTTCGTGGTCATTATTTGTGTAAGACTTTAAGTGTGGATGTAAGACTCTTGTTATTCAGCTTATGTGTGTTCAGTGAGCATTGATCTCTGGGATCACTGTACACGTGCATTCGGTGATCACGACTTATGAGTCAGGGTCCCCACACTCTAGCGGTGTACCAGGATGTGCAATGATCTAGCATATCAAATGACATCAAACAACAGACAAGCCATGAAAACATCACGCTAGCTATCTTACAATCATGCAAAGCGATATGAAAATGATGGTGCGTGTCATAATAAATGGAATGGTGGAAGTTGCATGGCAATATATCTCGGAATGGATATGGAAATAGCATAATAGGTATGTATGGTGGCTCCGAGGAAAGATAGTAGTGGGTTTAATGCACCGACAAAAGTTGTGCGGTACTACAAAGGCTAGCAAAGGTGGAAGGGTGAGAGTGCATATAATCCATGGGCACCGATTTTTGCTTCTACCGTGGGTGCGACCCCGGTACGTGTTTGTCTTCTTCGTAGCTCAGAGCGTGGGGTCCTCCACTAGACATGGGCAGGAGCCCTTCCCTCCGCGGCTACGACACGGCTGATCGTGGGCTTCCACTTTGGGGGTCCGGAGCGTGTATAACCCCTTAACTCATTCTTACGTGCGAGTGTCATGGTGGCGATAAGTGGGTGGTCACCCCAGGCACAAGGCTCGGGATTTCCCAGCCTAGTCTTCCGATGTTTCTACATGTTCAGGCGCCAAAGCGGCCTATATATGAATGCTTCTGCGTTTCATGTGGCCATAGAGGTGTTGTTGCATGCCCTTATGGCCCAAACATGGATACCATGTCACCCCCCACGTATCCGCAAGGGCACGTCTGCGGGGGAGCTGTTGTTCACCAGTTATGTGTTCAGCGGCCCGCGTGCCCCAACGGCCTGAACATGAGTGTTGTTTCACGCCCCGCGTGTCCGTAGAGGCACGTCTACATAGGGAGAGTTGTTGTTCATACCTTAAGCACGAAGCTCAGGAGCTCGTGCTCTGTTCTTCAGATGCTCCCTCACATTTTGGTGCGGGAGCATCCCGCGTGCGAGCGTCGTCGCACATCGCCTGGTCACATGAGTGTCGTTGCGTGCCCTTACGATCCAAACATGGGCACCGTGTCGTGCCCCGCGCATCAATAAGGGCACATCTGGGGGAACCACTGTTGACCGTTACGTGTTTAGCGTCCGCATGTCCCAATGGCCCAAACATGAGCGACGTGTCACGCCCCGCATGTTCGTAGAGGCACGTCTATGCGGGATTAGTTGTTCGCGAGATGAGCCATCTTCCATTCCTCTAGCCACGATATATGATGGGTTCCAGGAAGCAGCATGAGATAGCAAGGATGGATGTCATTTTATCATTTGATTTCATCCGTAGTCGGACCCTGCTCTTATGTATGATGTTTGAATATGTTGTTGTATTGATGTGATATTGATATAGCTTGTGGCGAGGGTAAGCCAATTCCATATACTCATCTCTTCTGTACATGTACTTGTAATGATATCCATTCATGCAACACGACGAGATGCGCTTCTATCCCTGTCGAGGCCCACATGCCGAAATAAGGATATGATCACATCTTGGGCGTGACAAGCTGGTATCAGAGCCAGTATCGACCTAGGGGTCCCCTTGATTGATCGAACTTGGTCGAGTCGAGTCTTGTGAAAAACTATTTTGAGTCTAGTTATATTGGAGAGTAGGATTCTAGTTACTTCTCTTCTATACTCTGGTGAGGAATTACTACTTAGCAATTTTGATTCTACCCTCTTTTCACTAAAAGAAATTTAGAATCACGCAGATATTTTGGAATCAATATGATGCCGATGTGACGGAGTTCTATACTTGGTGCCTCCTGTTATCGATGAGTAGAGCTCCGAGGGATTTTTACACATCGTTATCTTTTAGTTTCCTTAGAATCTTAGGACGAAGGATGTTCAAAATTACTTCAATACTTTTTGTGGCGAGATAAGGCTAGCATCACCCAGTACTGGGGAGGCGTCCGGGGTACTACTATGTTTGGTATCATTGTGTTTTCGAAGGTCCGAGATAGATGGAGTTCCAAAGCCTCTGGTTATGTGTTGACGGATGGATACAGTTGGAGTGTAGGTCTTGTTAGTTGTGTGAGACATTTTTCCGCCCTGTATCCCCAACACCAGATTGCGTAACCAAATTGTTTCGGGAGTTCTTCGGTGTGAATTCAAGTAGGTACCCAGGATTATCTTTCCAAAAAGTGCATAATGGGCATGTATTTGTTCTGGCTTGTTTTGTAAGCCTCATCCTTTGTCTGTTTTTGAATATGGTAATTCGAGTTGCTTCGATGTCAAGTGGTGATGTCATTTCTTTTCTAGTAGTGTTCTCATATTTTACGAGAATTGCTAATCCTTTTGTTTAGCTGGAGTTGTCATGAAATTCTTTTCAACCGGTGCGCTCCCCTTCAAGATATTCAATCATATCCAATATGTGCAAGATCAATCCTCATAATCTTTTCCGGAGTCTGTATCATCTGTGCCAAGTTTTCTTTGTTTTCCCAACCCTCCCACCCTTTTCTTCAATGATTAATTCTCATCCAAATGCCTTTCTTTTCATCGATGCTTCCGCTATCTTTTCTTTTGTATCGTATACGGTGATTCATTGTGAAGATCCTCAAGTGATTCGAATTCATCATTTCTTTATTCTTGTTTTCCTTCCCGACGCTTCGATTCAAGATCTCGGTGTTCTTCATATCCTTTTCAATTGCTAAAGGCTTCCCCATGTCGGAAATTCTTATCCAAGCCTCTCTTGGTTTTCGTATCTCTCTATTCCATCTGGAGTGCAGAAGATATCTAATAAGTTTCATGCTTGCATTCAATAATCCTTTCGAATTATTCGAGGTTCTCACCTCATCGAGTTTTTCATTTGTACCGGTGCAATGTCTCTTTCTAATCAATCATTTCAATGGAGTTTTCTTTGAGTGGGCTCATATCCCACAGGTTTTTCCCACGGGATCTTACCAGACTTTTATAATCCTTCCAGAGATCTCAACTTCTTTTCAAATATGATGTAAGAATGATTTCGTCAGTCATATTCGTTCACCAAGACCGCTTCGAATTATTTTCATCGTTGGCTCAACCTTTCCTTATTCATTCTTCCGGAGCATCTCAGTAATTCATGGTGTTGTTTCTCGTCATCACTCTTGGCGTTGAATACTTCAAGAGAGCTTCTCCTAAATCTTGGTCCATTTTCTTGAAGATTCATGGTTTCAGCTTCCTGCTATCCTCTTAATTGTTTTCTATCATGAGAATTCCTCCCATATCTATCCGGTGCATTCATACTTGTTTTCATTTCTCGATCCTCCGAAGGCCATCATTTCTAAAGATTTCTTCGTTCTCAGCTTTCAGCTTCCATTCTCAAATTCTTCTCAATTGTTGTCTCTTCGTCATATCTCAAGTATTTCGGTGCTTCATTCAAGTTTTCCTCTAGGCGGATCGTGTTGTCTTCTTTCTTTGTATCTTCATTAATTCCTAGTATCCTCATTCGTTTGTGAATTCTTATCGGTGTTCTCGTTCAAGACTTCAAGTTCGTGTATCTCTCTTCAATCTTTTCAAGAATAAGTTTTGTGTTAAATCCTTTGCTTGTTGTCAAGTAACTTGAGGAAGGTTAAGCATAACATAATTATTATTCTGTTTCATCGAAGTGATTTAATTCTTCTTCCATAGTTGTGCTTCATATCAAAAATTCTCAATTCTAAGTGGTTCTTCTTTTCTTTTCCCAAGTTCAAGTTATTGAAATATCTCTTCACGAAGCTTCATCTAAATCATAGCAAGTCCTCCATCTTGTTATTTTGCAACCTTCACTTCTTTTCTATCATCATTTCATTCTGGTGTTCTTCAAGAGGTCCTTTATGGTGGTTTGTAAAGTATGTAATTCTTCTCAAAGTGTTCTTCAAGATTCTTGTTGGAGGTGCTCAAGTGTTCTTTATCTTGGATTTCTAAGTTCAATTCCTTGTCCATTGTCTTTTTCATAGTGATGTCAAGGAGAGAAATGATTTCAAAGACTTTTCGAAAACCCCGTCGGGTGCCACAAATGCACGAGGGAGATGTTGATGAGATGGGTGACCACTTGAGAAAGAAGTGGTGTGCCAGAATAAGCGAGTGTTGTGGTTTTCGAAAACGGATTGGTGTAAGTTGCGATCGTTATTCCAACCTTACATGTATGACCACGATACCGCTTATTGGACGGGGCTTTGTTGATTACTATGGTTGGTGCTAGAAAGGAGCCCGCATTACTAGTGGAAAGAGTGGAGTGGTCACTGTTGAGATGGGGTCATCCCTGAATGGAAGGTCATGCGCTGTCTTTACAGGCACCGGGCACACCGTTGCGTGCCCTCATGGATGATACGAGTGATGTATATCATGAGGGATGGCACCAACGAGTGGACTCTTTATTTAGTATCACCATGGGAAAGGCATTGTTCGGGTGCTTACCTCGGGTATGTTAAATACCGCGAGTCGTGGATGACACGGAAGTTCCCAGAGTATTATGGGTAAAGTGTGCAACCTCTGCAGAGTATAAAACTATTCGAATAGCCATGTCCACGGTCAAGGACAGTTGGATGACCGCTCTTGTGCTAGTTCCAAGTGTTTTCACAAATTGATGTGTGTGGGTGTGTTGGAGACAAAGTTGGTACTTGAGCTAAGTCCGATGACTAGCATGGAAAGTGATGTAAGTCCGATGACTTAGTATGATGAATGAACACGAGGTGTTCAACCCCCATCTTATGATGATATCGGTAATTTTTTCAAATGGATACCTGCTAGTTGTTGATGCATGCTCACTAGATACTTGATCATGTCATTGCATACAAATTTAGCTTTCCGCAAATTTACCTACTTAGTGCTATATCATGCGTCACTGTTACCTTGTTCCACAACTTGGGTTGCTTGCGAGTACATTCAAAGTACTCATTGGCTTGCCTCATGCATGGAAGAACAGGAGTATCTTGAAGAGTTTGTTGGAGACGAACATGCGAACTAGGACGCTTCCCAGTCAGAATGCCTGTAGGTTAAGGCAGATGACATGGGTTCATGCTTTCGATCAAGATTTCCGCTGCTTGTTCTAATTAAGTGTTTGGCCCATGTGACCCTATATATGTAAGACTAAGACCTTCGTGGTCATTATTTGTGTAAGACTTTAAGTGTGGATGTAAGACTCTTGTTATTCAGCTTATGTGTGTTCAGTGAGCATTGATCTCTGGGATCACTGTACACGTGCATTCGGTGATCACGACTTATGAGTCAGGGTCCCCACACTCTAGCAGTGTACCAGGATGTGCAATGATCTAGCATATCAAATGACATCAAACAACAGACAAGCCATGAAAACATCACGCTAGCTATCTTACAATCATGCAAAGCGATATGAAAATGATGGTGCGTGTCATAATAAATGGAATGGTGGAAGTTGCATGGCAATATATCTCGGAATGGCTATGGAAATAGCATAATAGGTATGTATGGTGGCTGTTTTGAGGAAAGATAGTAGTGGGTTTAATGCACCGACAAAAGTTGTGCGATACTACAAAGGCTAGCAAAGTTGGAAGGGTGAGAGTGCATATAATCCATGGACTCGCATTAGTCATAAAGAACTCACATACTTATTGCAAAAGTCTATTAATCATCAAAGCAAAGTATTAAGCGCATGCCCCTAGGGGGGAGATTGCTAGGAGTAAACCATCACACGCTCCCGACCCTCACACAAAAGCTGACAATCAATAAACAAATCATGCTCCGAATTCCTTACATAACGGTTCACCATACGTGCATGCTACGGGAATCACAAACCTTTACACAAGTATTTTTACCAATTCACAATTACTTCCTAACATGACTCTTAATATTACCATCTTTATATCTCAAAACTTTATGCAAGGAATTAAACTTCTCAAAATATTCGATGCACTTTATATCGAAGTTTTTATTATATCCCTCTTTGATGCCTATTATATTAGTAATAAATTCATAACCTAAACCAATTACCATGCTGTTTAAATACTCTCAAAATAATATAAGTGAGGTACGAGAGTTCAATTATTTCTATAAAACATAACACCACCGTGCTCTAAAAAGATATAGCTGAAGCACTAGAGCAAAATTGCCTAGTTCAAAAGATATAAGTGAAGCGCATAGAGTATTCTAATTAATTCACGATTCATGCGTGTCTCTCTCAAAATATTTTTTCAGCAAGGATGATTGTGGAAAACTAAAAATCGAAGACACATATCATACAAGACGCTCCAAGCAAAACACATATCATGTGGTGAATAAAAATATAGCTTCAAGTAAATTTACCGATGGATTGAAGATGAAAGAGGGGATGCCTTCTGGGGCATCCCCAAGATTAGGTTCTTTGATATCCTTGAATATGTCTTGGGGTGCCTGGGGCGTCCCCAAGATTAGGCTCTTGCCACTCCTTATTCCATAGTCCATCAAATCTTTACCCAAAACTTGAAAACTTCACAACACAAAACTCAACAGAAAACTCGTGAGATCCGTTAGTATAAGAAAAATAAATCACCACTTTAGGTACTGTTGTGAACTCATTATTTATTTATATTGGTGTAATATCTACTATATTCTAACCTCTCCATGGTTTATACCCCCCGATACAACCCATAGATACATAAAAATAGGTAAACAACACAAAGAAAACAGAATCTATCAAAAACCGAATAGTCTGTAGCAATCTAGAAACTTCGTATACTTATTTAACTTCAAAATACTTAAAAATTAGTACAACCTGGGAAATTTTCATATAAATTTTTTGTAAAAATTTCAGACTCTTTCGACGCTCACATAAATTTATAAAATTCTTGGACTGGGCACAAAAGTTTCTGTTTATCAGCAAGATCAAATCAACAAACACCATAGACCATCCCAAAGGTCTTACTTGGATCAAACACGAATTAAAACACGAAAACACAATTACAACAGAAGTAATAATGTGTGAAACACTCAAAAACATAAGCAAAAAAACAGAACATAAAAATGAAATTGGGTTGCCTCCCAACAAGATAAGTAAACCCATCTTGTTTTCTCAGAGTTATACATAGTGACACATATCATAGTGACAATTGCATAGCCACAAGATAAGTAAACCCATCTTGTGTAAAGGTTTGACATCACTATGCAATTGTCAAGAATAAGAATAAGTAAACCCATCTTGTTTTCTCAGAGTTATCTTGGGTTGGTTTTCACCTAAAGCATTTCCAATGGATAGTTGCTATCATGGTGTTATAAATGATTCAAGTTTTCTCCGCCTCTTGGCGAAAGAAGTTTATCTCTTCATTGATCTCAATCAATCAATTGTTTTCCATTTGTGGCTGGTTATCACCTCATTATTTTGAGATGTTTTCCACAAGCCCATAACAAGCTATTCTTTTTGTTGTTGATGCTCCATCAACTCCGTTCAACCATGATTTTCAAATTCAATGGTGGTATAAGTTGTCATTTTCTTCTCCGTTCTCTTCTGTCCAAAGATCTAGCTTCTATTCTTTTGTTCCGAAGGCATTATGGTGTTGTTCTTTTCAACTCACATCTAGTTTAATTAAGATCATGTTCTTCCCTTGCTTGTCCATTAACCGGAGTGTTGTGATATCTTTTCATGATCCTTCCATCTTATGAAGTTTTGATTCTAATCCAACCGAAGTTTGGTTTCTCTCCTTCAATTTCATTCTAGCATATCAAATTTTGCCCCTCTATCCTATCGCAGTGCTATCGGAATTTCTTGTGAATTATTGCTTGTTCCTCATGTCATTCTTCATCTCTTTCCAAGCTTCATGTTTCATTAGTTTCACTCGTTTGTCAAAGAAGAAACTAAGTTTTACCTCTTGCTCTTTCTCTTCACCTTCTCATTCTAGATCTCAGGACAAGATCGGTGCGTAGGGAGAGTTGTAACAGCCCGGGACCGATGCTCCAGAAGATTCCCCTTTTATTTCTATTCTCATCTTTGTTTCATTTGGTTGTCGCATTCATCATCGGATCATTCGCATCATCTGCAGAGCATCATCACTCATTTTTGAAAACTTGCATCCGTTCGTTGTTGCCGATTCTCTTCGTTCGTGTCGCTGACCATTTCGAGACGAACCACTCACACACGCGCCCCGCGGCATCGATAAAAATATTATTTTAAAGTGAGTATAAAATATTCTCGAATTGGGTCAAAAATTGGCGTGCGGTCTAGTTACATTGTAGGTGGACCGCCTGCCAAGTTTCGTCGCAATCAAAGTTTGTTTGACACCCGAACGGTCAATCGTAGTAGTGCGGTCATCAATTAAGTATCGGACATTTTCGGTATTCCAAAACATGTCACAGGCCTCACATTTCCCTCTCTTCTCTCATCCTAACCCACTCTACACATCCCACTAAGCCCATTGTCACACATGTTATAAATGGTTAAACTTGTTGTTTGTTTAAATTTGCGTAAATGTCATGTTAACGTGATTTATTTCATAACCAATTAACAATAGCTCCGTTGCAATTGTTCCACATATGTAACTTGACTAGAAAAATCGCCTAGAATAGCATGGCACACTTTATTTTGCTGTTTAACCTATATAAAATATGTTTAGTTTAGATCTGGACCAAATTCATAATTTGCATATGGGGTCATTTCGGAAATGCTATATGTTGTTGCTGTCCTCATTTAAGATGCCTAAGTAGATAGTTTATCTATGATTCACCTCTTGCCATGTTAACGACATTAAATATTGTCGTGTACCTAATGGAAATCAACTAAGTAATTCAAATGTGGAGTTTCATCAATATGCAACTCGTTGCATATTGAGCTTCACTTAACGTGTAGTGTTTGGTTCTTGTGATTGCCACGCCTTGCATATTTAAATAAGCATGCATCATATTTGTTTGCACATCATGTCATGCATATGTTGTGGTGTTCTCATGTGTTGATTGTTTGTTCCAGATTGCTTCTTCTCGATAGAGTTCCGAAAGCGTTCGGATTGTAAGGATTCGTTCGTCTACTTCACGGGTCTTCTTCTTCATGGATTCGTTCTTCTTCCAAGCAGGATCTCAGGCAAGATGACACATATCCCTAGATACCACTACTATCATTGCTATGCTAGTTGTCCCATTTTTTATCGTTATGTCTCACTACCTACCACCCGTTTGTCAAGCCTCCCAACATTGCCATGAAAATCCTCTAACCCTCCACCTTCCCAGCAAACCTTTGTTTGGCTATGTTACTGCTTGCTCAGCCCTTCTTATAGCATTTCTAGGTGCAGGCGCAATTGCTTCCATGTGTCAACATGGACTTTTTTTGTTATCGCAATATTATTGCTATTTAATTTAATGCACATATATACTTGGTACATGGTGGATGGCTTGGCCTTTTCCTTGGTGTTTTGTTCCACTCTTGGTGCCCTAGTTACTTGTGAGATGGTGTTATGTTCCATAATTGAGCGCTCCTAACATGCTCGGGGTTGTTATGGGAACCCCCTGATTTTCATTTTAGGATAAAACTTGTGTGGCAAGGCCCAACTTTGGTACGACATTTTCCCAACATAATAATACTGATCACCTTATTAAAGCATAGAGTGTCACCCCCTCGTGGATTAATTTAACATAATACAGGGGGGCCAGTGTTGTTGGTGCCGGTGCAAAACAAAGCCACTTGCGGGGCCACCGGAGGCAACTCAGGGGATTTCTATCCGGCCACCGTACGTACTGCTCATCCGGTTGTGCCCTGAGAATATGATACACGGATCCTATTGAGATTGTCGGCACATCGGGTGGCCTTGCTGGACTTGTTTTACCTTTATCGAACGTCTTGCGTGTGGGATTTTGACGACACTTCGGGCTATCTCGAAGTTGAGATTTTCCATCAGGATTCCGCAAATACTACGGGTGATTCCGCGGTTGAGGAATTCCAATGCGGTGTGTGGTTACTTTGTGATGGACTAGTTGGAGCACCCCTGCAGGGTTAAATCTTTCAGAAAGCCATGCCCGTGGTTATGTGGCAACTTGGAAACTTTGTTTAACACCCAGTCATAGCAAACTTGAAGTAAACTCAAACAAAATACACCAAATGTGTGTTTAACCGTGACTTACTCTTCTCGTGAGTCCCTTATCCGAGAGAGAATACGGTGGGGTTATGTTTGACGTAAGTAGGTGTTCAGGATCATTTAGTGATCATTATTAGTTCACGTCCATTATGCGTAAACTACCATATTTACTTTCTATGCTCATATGTTAGCCACTCCAACAGATGCTTAGTGCTTGTTGTAGCCTCACCACTTAACCATACCTTACCAATTAAGCTTTGCTAGTCTTGATACCCTTGGAAATGAGATTGCTGAGTTCCTATGGCTCACAGATTACTACAACAATAGTTGCAGGTACAGGTAATGTGATGCTTGAACGTGAGAGCGATGCTTGTTTGTTTGGAGTTCTTATGCTTCTTCTTCGGTCTAGGATGGCTTCCAGGCGGCAGCTTGGGATAGCAAGGATGGATGTCATTTTATTGTTTGATTTCGTCTGTAGTCAGACCCTGCACTTATGTATGATGTTTGAATATGTTGTTGAATTGATGTGATATTGATGTAGCTTGTGGCGAGTGTAAGCCAATTCCATATACTCATCTCTTCTGTACATGTACTTGTAATGATATCCATTCTTGCAACACGACGAGATGCGCTTCTATCCATGTTGAGGCCCTCGTGCGAAAATAAGGATAGGATCGCATCTTGGTCGTGACATAAGCACCCGAATAATGCGTTTCCCATGGTGGTACTAAACAAGAGTCCACTCGTTGGTGCCATCCCTCATGATATACATCACACGTATCATCCATGAGAGCACGCAACGGTGTGTCGGTGCCTGTAAAGATAGTGCATGGCCTTCCACTCCGGGACAACCCCATCTCGAGAGTGACCACTTCAGTCTCGCCACTAGTAATGTGGGCTCCCTGCTAGCACCAACCATAGTAATCAAGAAAGCCCCGTCCCATAAGGGGTGTCATGGTCGTCCATGTAAGGTTGGAATAACGGTCGCAACTTACACCAATCCGGGTTTTTTAAACCACACACACTCACTTGCTCTGGTACACCACTTCTTTCTCAAGTGGATACCCAACTCAACATCATCTCCCTCGGGCATTAGTTGCACCCGATGGGGTTTTCGATTTTTTTTTGAAAACACTTTGTTTCCACCACCATGCATAATCCCATCCCACTTGTGTAGAAACTACTAGCATCCTAACTACTCCCACCCACATAACCCTCATAAGTAGGTAGGGTCATGCACGATGCAAGTATTAACAATAAAGTATCGGATGCATCCCATCGAAGGGGAATACCACATCATCATGATCAATACCACGAAATAAAGTGCTATATGCCATGCAATAAAAGTTTTCATAGTCATAGTCAAAGGGCTGCTTGCGTGGCTCAACTAAGTCATCAGGGTCTTCAAAGTCTTCGGGTCCAACTCCCTCGTCAACAACGCAATCTGTCGTCGCGATAAATAATGATCATAATAAGCATCACAAAAAAAAGCACAAAAATCCACTACTAAAATGCTACCCTACTCTGATAAATACTAAAAACTATTTTAAGAATATTTATCTAAGGTTTTGGGGTGAATTTTTTTTTCAAAATTATTTTTAACAGTGGCTAAAAATACTTAAAAGAGGTTTTAAAAGAAAACAGTACATAAAACTTTTGCAAACATTTTTACAAGTGGCACTATAAAATGCTATAGAATATTCTAGGATTTGTGGAGTTGGAGTTATCTCAATAGGACAAATAATTTGTCCTTGGTAATTTTTGGGATCCTAAAGGAAAAAACAAAAGAAAATGGGCTCGGGCAAATGGGCCAAAAGTAGCTGGCCGAATCGGCCTAGCCGGTTGAGCCGCCCCGAGCGATCCTAGCGCGCGCGCGGCTGCTTCAAACCTGACCAGTGGGCCAGGCTAGTTAGCAAGAGAGAGAGGCGGGATACCTGGGGAGGATGACAAGCGGAACTCGCTTTTCATCACCTTCCTCGGGCCAAGGAAGGTCAAGGGGGCTCACCGGCGGCTACAGGGCACAGGTAGGTGAACGGAGGTCACCGCCGTGCTTAGGGGCTCGCCGCTAGTCGAATGGTGGTGGAGGGGGCGCCGGGAAGCTCCCGTTCATTGGCGACAAGCAAGTACGACGGCGGCTCCTTGGGAAGGGGATGCTCTGGTCGTCCTATGCACCAAACGGAGGCAAAGATGGAAGGAAACGGGCCAGGAGGGAGCAGGGGTTCCAAATCGAGAGTAAACGAGGGCAGAGGAGGTCGTTTACCTCGCGAACGCTGGTGGCCTGAAGCGGCGGTGCTCGGCTCGATCCCGACCACAGAGGCCCCCGGGGCTTGCTTGAGTGGTACAAGGGCTTGCTTGGGATGAGGAGAGAGAGACTAGAGGGGATAGGAGGCTCGGGGGAGGCCTTAAATAGGCGGCCCATGGTCCACTGATCTCGGGTGCGCCTGCAAGCTCGTGGCCAAGGCCAGATGCCACGGGAGGGGGAGAGGACGTGTCTAGGGTCTACCTGGGACTTGTCCATGACTAGGGGGAGAGAGAGAAGAGAGGAGAGAGTGCGTGCATGTGAGGCTCGGGGTTGGCCGAGTCGGCAGCGTCGGGCACGTGCGGGGGAGGCTGCCGGAGAGAGAAGGAGGAGGGGGCCGACAGGGTAGCATGTCCCAAATGCCGAGGCGGCCTCGAGGGACACAATGGGGAGGCCCGAGGCGGTCAGGGAGGGGGATTGGGCGGTGACTATAGTGTAGTTGGGCACTGTAGCACGCTCTAGAGCGCGGCCATTGCATGGCATGGCCTTGCCACTTGTGCCATGGTCTTGGCCACTTGTGTCCATAGGGTTTGGGGGCAACTAAACAATGTTGGGAGGCCCTTGGATTCCCTGTGAGGCCAAAGGAAGAGGAGAGAGGTTGAGGGGAAGAGGAAATGGGGCTGTCCATAGGGGGAAATGGGGTTTTACCCCATTTAACCATGGAGCCAGAGCTGGGTTTTCCTTGCTGGAGGAGAAATGCATCAATGTGAGAATGTGGTAAAAATTTGCGAGCAAGGGGAATATAAAAATGGTGGAAACAATAGGTTTTAGAAATGGCGAGAAGGTGTTTGTGCTGTGTTGGGCCAGTAGATGGAGTCTACTTGCCATGGTATTTAACAGGGTCAAATTGTGGGTAAAAATGAGAGGGATTACAAGGTTTGAGCTCAATAGAGAAAAGTTGATAATGCAATGTTTGTGAACCCTAGAATTCACCTGAAGCAGGTTTCTGTAGATCTAGTTAGGATAAACTAATCTCCTTGATGCACAACTTGGTGTAGCATCATTATTTGGTGATTAGAACATATCCACCAAGTTTGGGGTCAGGGAAGAAACTTCACAATATAAAGTTGTTCAAATTTGAATCTGGACAGGGAGAGTTTAAAAAAAATAATGAATCAAAACAATTGGGATCGATATGAAACTTTGCAAGATCATCACCAATGACAATGTGGACTTGCTGGAATTTTCTTGGAATTTATTGAGAATATTTCTTATAGAAATATTTCAAAAGCTTGATTTGCACAGAAAGGGTTTTGATGGGTTTTGCCCATTATTTTGAACATGACCATGTGTTGAAACTCATATATCTGGAAAATATATGTCCACTGAGTTTCCCTAAATTTTCCCAAATATTTTCAAAGCATTAAAATATTTTTTCCCTATGAAAAACCATTTATGTCCTTACTAAAAGCCTTTAAATAAAATAGTAAAATAATCTTTGAAATTAATATTTGGTGGTTTTGGGAAGTCATATATATAGTAGGTTTCGAATAAATCTTTTGGGGAAAAAGGATCCACCCAATTTGAGGTCTTTTATAGTGCAAACCTCAACTCAGGAGTTTTTGAATACCTAATTTGAATAAATTCTTTTTGGTCAAAATATATTTTGATAAAATAGTTTTTGTGACTATTCATAGGGCATGATCATTGGGCAAGAAGTTGGATCAAGGAAGATGAATATGGAGAGGAGTAGAATCTAAGAGTGCCAAACATACTCAACCCAACAATCAAACAAGCAACAATTCAAACAAGCATGCACTCCAAGCATAGCAAAGTGATACAAACACAGGTGTGACAGTAAGCTTATTATGTCATTTTCGAGGAAACAAAGCTAAGTATAGGTCATTTTAGAGCTAACTAAGGTAAACTAGGTCCTTTTGGAGATAAGTAACCTTATTATTAGGTCCTTTTGGAGGAAAATAAGCTAAATATATGACATTTATGAGCTAACCAAGGTTATTATGCCATTTTTTACCTAAGTAATCTAATTATGTCATAAATGAACTAAATAAGCTAAGTATTGGTCATTATGCATTTGTTAAGCAAAACACTAGAGAAAACTTACCGTCCTCGTCGTCACGGAGGTGAGGCACCGGGGTGGCTCGAGCCGGTTTCATCTGGAGAAGGATGCCCTAGAGAAGGGTCTTGCTATGCGGCTCGGGAGTTATGTTGCACCAAAGATCATTTGCAATGTATCATTAGCATGATGACAATGAAATGTTAAGACTAGTAACTAATGACCATTCAAATGAAACTAACTGTTCCCGCTGCGGTAATGACTGGCATCATCGGAGGGGTATGGACAATTGGTTTTGACAAGTCAATCATATTAGTTATTAATAAACGAACATTACATGAATGATTTCGATAATATGAAGAAGAAACTTACCACGAAGAGCTCGTACATGGCCCGGTGAGACGCCTCTCTCCGTGCCTTCTCATCCTCCAACAACCTAGCCGTCCACTCCTCCAACTGCCTCTCGTTCTCTGCCGCCTGCCGGTCCCTATCCACCGGAAGTGCCTGGGTCGCTTCTCTCTCTCTTTCTAAAGAGCAGCCTGCAACACAATTCCTCATTAGCATTGTAATCATTTTTGTTCACACACACAATGTCATATAGGAAAGATATCTTAGTCCGTATAACTAACCTCGATGGAGAGCTCGACTGGCCATGGACGAGGCCTTATCTCAGGATAGGATCTCGTTTAGATCTCCCGGAGAGTGCGAGGACAATGTATAAGTCCATATCCAATGGCTATCAATCCATGGGGCCTCCCGCCGCCAACTATCATCACCAGCTCTGGATCAATAGGATGTTGGCTCGTGTTAAATTCCTCCTTGTTCAATGACTTCCCCACACTATATCTCACAAGCTTGTGGTGCGAGGAGATGTTGGTGAAGTTCCCGATATGATCAAGATCAAACATAGAGAATGCCTTTGCCTTCTTGTACAAGGCAGTATGGGCCATTGCATAGAGGCCATACACCTCTGGCACCTCCGTGTTATTGTGATGCACCTAAAAGAGAGAGAGGAACAAAGTATTAGTAAAGGGCTCAAGATAGCATCAAGAATGAATTTCATGAATCATGAAGCAAACCACATACCCAGGTCTGCCCGAACTAATATAAGTTGGCGTTGCCTTGATGGTGTGGCACACCAGCCATTTTGGCACACTGGTCCTTGGTGTTGTTCTCGAAGGCTGGACATTGCTCTGAGCACCACTCATCCACCAACGCCTCCAAACAATCCATCTTATCCACACACCATCTCGAGGACACCTATGTGAGTAAGGAAAATTTTGAGCGCTACGCCTACGAATCAAAGCAAGGAAACTAAGTACAAGGCCTTAAGAAAACAGAATTACCATCATGTACTGCTCCTTCTCCAGAAACTTTCCGTGGCACATATATTTTTCCTTCTTAACTTTCTGCGAGGTGTAGTAGTCTCGAACAGCCTGCGGTCGAGCCTCATACCGTAAGTTCTATAGTAGGCGCCTGCACTCAGCATCATAACCTTTCTCGCGGCCTCCTCATATCCCTCCTCACACTTGTAGAAGGTTTGCAGTCAAATGAGACAACAGTGATTAGTACAATAAATAGCTATTGTTGATTTTAAATTATGTAAATAATAAATTACCCAAAACTGTCTGATCACCATGTCGGTCCTCGTCTAGCACAAGACATCGTCGATCCTCTCCTCCGGCACGGGACTTCCTTACATAACGGTTGACCCTACGTGCATGCTACAGGAATCACAAACCTTTACACAAGTATTTTTACCCAATCACAATTACTTCCTAACATGAGTCTTACCATTACAATCTTTATATCTCAAAACTTTATGCAAGAAGTCAAACTTCTCAAAAATACGCAATGCACTTAATATGGAAGTTTTTATTTTATCCATCTTGGATGCCTCTCATATTAGGACCAAATTCATAACCTAGACCAATTACCATTCTGTTTAGAGACTCTCAAAATAATATAAGTGAAATACGAGAGTTCAATTATTTCTATAAAATGCGAACACCACCGTGCTCTAAAAAAAAATAAGTGAAGCACATAGAGAAAAATTGCCTAACTCAAAAGATATAAGCGAAGCACAGATAGTATTCTAACAAATTCATGATTCAGTGTGTCTCTCTAAAAATATGTGTGCATAAAGGATGATTGTGGCAAAGTAAGAAGCAAAGACTCATATCATACAAGATTCTCCAAGCAAAACACATATCATGTGGTGAATAAAAATATAGCCTCAAGTAAATTTACAGATGGATTGAAGACGAAAGAGGGGATGCCTTCCGGGCCATACCCAAGCTTAGGCTCTTTGGCATCCTTCAATATGACTTGGGTTCCTTGGTCATCCCCAAGCTTAGGATCTTGCCACTCCATATTCCATAGTCCACCAAATCTTTACCCAAAACTTGAAAACTTCACAACATAAATCTTAACAGAAAACTCGTGAGATCCGTTAGTATAAGAAACTAAATTACCACTTTGGTTACTGTTGTTAACTCATTATTTATTTATCTTTTTTTAATACCTACTTCATTCTAACTTCTCCATGGTTCATACCCCATGATACAACTCATAGATTCATCAAAATAGGCAAACAACTCAAAGAAAACAGAATCTGCCAAAAACATAACAGTTTGTAGCAATCTGAAAACTTTGTATTCTTATGTAACACAAACAATTCTGAAAAACTAGGAAAACTTGGGAAATTTATATTTCAATATTGTGTAAAAATTTCAGGCTCATTCGGTGCTCTGAAAAAATTAGAAAATTCCTGGACTAAGCGCAAAAGTTTCTGTTTTTCAGCAAGATCAAATCAACAACTACCATAGATCACCCCAAAGGTTTTACTTGGCTCAGACACTAACTAAAACACCAAAACAAAATTACTCCAGAAGTAATAATGTCGGAAGCACTAAAGAACACAAGCAAAAACAGAACACAAAAATAAAGTTGGGTTGCCTCCCAACAAGCGCTATTGTTTAACGCCCCTAGCTAGGCAAAACGCAATAGATCTAGGTATTGTCATCTTGGGTATGCAATTCCTCAATTGCACACTTACGAGACTTAGGTGGTCCATTTTTATTATAAATAATAATTCTCCTAGGCAAAAATTCAAGAGATTTAATGGTATCAATTGGTTCCTTAATGATATTGAAAAGGCTAGGGTGAATACCTATCATCTTGAGATCTTCACTAGAAGATTCACCCTTATTTTTAGGAACATAAACAAACTTGGAAGCCTTAGGAGGGAGAGGAGTAGGGGTAGTTTGAACCAAAGCAAAAGCAGATCCCAAGTTGGTAATAATGTCATCTAGCTTGCCAATTCTAGAGGAATCTTGTTCCAATTTCTCATTAACTATGGGTTCCTTTCCCTTTAGGTTTTTTTAATGTAACTCCTACTTTATATCCGTATTGAGTAATGTGATTATGAATCTTTTTATCCAAGTTTTCAATAAGCTCAACCATAACAATGTTTTTTTCAATAATATCAAGCCTCTGCATCACATGTTCGAAGGTCAAGTTTGTTCCATTAACCATGATTGGGGGTGAAACTAACAAATTTATCATAGTGCTATAAGAGTCAAAGGTATGACTTTCCAAGAAATTCCCTCCCATGTAGGACATATCTATTCCAAGGAGTAATACCTCAGTAAAAATTGCGAAGGAGAATGGTAGTAGACTGCTTACAAATAGATCTATTTTGAGCATTGCAAATTCTATACCAAGCATCTTTTAAGTTTTCTCCCTCCCTTTGCTTAAAATTAAGAACCTCATACTCGGGAGTATTAGCTATAGTGGTAAGGCTAGCCATGAGTTCAATCAATCCAACACACGAGCAAACGAAAGGCAAATGAAAGAAGGGCGACTAAAAAGGCAAATCCTTTTGGTATTTTCTGAAAATTGTTTTAGAAGTGGGGGAGAGGAAAACGAGAGGCAAATGACAAATAATGTAAATGCAAAAGATGAGATTGTGATGGGTACTTGGTGGGCTTGCTGTGTATCCTCCCCGGCAACGGCGCCAGAAATCCTTCTTGCTACCTCTTGAGCTTCCATTGGTTTTTCTTTGAAGAGGAAAGGGTGATGTAGCAAAGTAGATAAGTATTTCCCTCAGCTTTTGAGAGCCAAGGTATCAATCCAGTAGGAGGAACAAGCAAGTCACCAATGGATGCACCTACACAAAGAATCAAACTCTTGCACCCAATGCTATAAAGGGGTTGTCAATCCCTTCACGATTATTTGCAAGGATTAGAACCGATAGAGATAGATGTAAATGAGAATGCAAATTAAAAGGTAAATAAATTGCAGCAAAGTATTTTTGGTATTTTTAGTTTATAGATCTGAATATATATTATGGAAAGTAGACCCGGGGGCCAAAGATTTCACTAGAGGCTTCTCTCTTGAAGGAAAATATCATGGTGGGTATACAAATTACTGTCAAGCAATTGATAGAAAAGCGAATAACCATGTAGTTATCCAAGGCAATGATCATGCATATAGGCATCACGTCCGTGTCAAGTAGACCAAAACGAGTCTGCATCTACTACTATTACTCCACACATCGACCCACTCCTGCCTGCATCTAGAGTATTAAGTTCATGAAGAATAGAGTAACACATTAAGAAAGATGACATGATGTAGAGGGATAAACTCAAGTAATATGATGTAAACCCCACCTTTTTATCCTTGATGGCAACAATACAATACGTGCCTCGCTACCCCTACTGTGTCACTGGGTGACGACACCGCAAGATTGAACCCAAAACCAAGTACTTCTCCCATTGCAAGAATTACCAATCTAGTTGGCCGAACCAAACAAATAGCTCGAAGAGACTTACAAGGATATGAAATCATGCATATAAGAATTAAGAGAAGATTCAAATAAGATTCATGCATAATTTGAACATAAACTCACAATTCATCGGATCTTGATAAACACACCACAAAAGAGGATTACATCAGATAGATCCCCATGAAGATCATGAAGAACATGGTATTCAAGATCAAAGAGGGAGAATAAGTCATCTAGCTACTAGCTATGGACCCATAGGTCTATGGTGGACTACTCCCGCATCATCGGAGGGACCACAAAGTTGATGTAGATGTCCTCCGTGTCAGATTACCGAAAAAGGCTCCAAGATTGGATCTCTCTGGAATGGAGGCTTATGGCGGTGTAAAAGTATTTGCGTGGCTCCTTTTGGTGTTGGGGGAATATCTGGGTATTTATAGGACAAAGAATAGGGTTAGGAGACCTGCGAGGAGATGGCAAGCCTGCTAGGCGTGCCTAGGGGGGGTGGCCACGCCTACTAGGCTTATGACCTCTCACAGGTGCCCTGGCGTCCACTCCAAGGCTGGTTGATTTGTTTCCTTCCAGAAAAAATCATTTCGAAGATTTTATTCCGTTTGGATTCCGTTTAATATTCCATATCTTCAAAACTCAAAAACAAAAAAAAACAAAAACTGGCGCTAGGCTCTAGGTTAATAGGTTAGTCCCAAAAATAATATAAAATAGCATATTAATGCATATAAAACATCCAAAAAAGATAATATAATAGCATGTCATCATAAGAATTATAGATACGTTGGAGACGTATCATTGTCCAGAGGGGAGTCTTGATGTTTTACCCCCATGAATGACTAAGTCTTGGCCAAAGAAAATTACTTGGGGCAGAAGAGGTCTAGTAGGCACAGTCATAGAAAATTGGGGTGAAGGAGAATGAGCTATGGGGCGAAAACAAGGTTCTTACCAAATCACCAGAAGGTGTTTTATGGGTGTTTGGGTATGGTAACTTCCCCTACTTGTCGTAAGATTTAACAAGATAAAATGGTAGGTAAAAATAGAGTGGATCACCAAGTCTAAGATCATTTGAGGAAAGTTGATAGTGAAAACTTTGTAAACCCTAGAAATAAACAAAAATGATTTCTATAGATCTAGGCATGCAAATCTATTCTCATTGATGCACTACTTGGTGTATTGGCATTATTTGCCAATTAGAGCATGCCCACAAAGTTTGAGGTTAATAGGAGACAGTTGGCAATGTAGAGTTGCTCAAATTTGGCTCTGTACAGGAATGGTTTTGGTGAACCAAAACAATTTGGATTGGGATTAAACCTTACAAGATCATCACATATGGCATGTGTGACTTATTAGAATTTTCTTGGATTTATTAGAGAATATTTCTCATAGAAAATTTTCAAATGCTTGATTTAAGAAGAAATGGTTTTGTATGGTTTTGTCCAATATTCTGAACATGACCATGTATTGAAGCATATATATATGGAAAATATATGTTCACTGAGTGTCCCTAAATTTTCTCAAATATTTTGAAAGCATTTAAATATATTTTTCCCTATGAATGACCATTTCTCGCCTTAACAAAAAACCTTTAAATAAAATAGTAAAATAATATTTAAAATTAATACTCATGGTTCTGGGAAGTCTTATATATAGTAGGTTCCAAATAAAGTCTTTGGGGCAAAACTATCCTCCCAATTTGAGGACTTGTAGTACAAACCTCAATTCAGGGGGGTTTTGAAAACCTAATTTGAATAAACCCTTTTTGGCCAAAATAATATTTGATGAAAATAGTTTTGGGTACTATACATATGGCATGATCATTGGGCTGGGAGTTTGGGTCAAGGAGGTGAGTTCTAGAGGGAAGATAGTTGAGTGCCCAAACACAATCAACCGACAAGCAAACGTCAAACAATTCAAACAAACCATTGCACTCAAAATGTTTTAAATGGATCCAAATTTTATAAAACCATAGCATAGAATAGTGGTGCAACACTGGGTGTGACAGGGCTATAGGGTGAGTTCTTTAGACTTCTCACTAAAGACCCTATTCAACTAGAAAATATGAACCGGCCCTTGGGGGCTACAATACGATTCATCAGCAGTTTCATATCTACAAGACCCGCCTCATCCTAGGACGATGAGACGGCCCTTGGGAGCTACCTAAGGATATATGAAATATCCAGTAAATTGGAGTGTACCTCGTAGTTTCTCTTCATCATGCTGACGAGGCCGACTTCCATCTCCCGACTGGTGGAAAGGCGATCCGAATAGCCAGCATGCAAATCTTCAGCAGTAAAGTATTCATAATTTGTAAGCTCCAGCTTGGCCTTACTCTTCTCAATAGGTAATGTCTCCTCCTTAGTAACAATTTTGGCCAATATCTTGGAGGGCTCTGGAGAGGTATAACCCATCCCGATAATAGTGATCTCTACAGTCTTATCACAAGGGACATCTTCAACGTTTTTCTAAGGACTGTGCGGGTTAAGATTGGTTGCTGGGTCAGTCTCAACGTACATAGCTTCAGTATTTATTGGCTCGGGGTGTGGGGGAAAGTCAACTTGGGCCCTTTTATTTCCTCAACATGTTCAATATGAGCCTCAGGAGTTACCCAATCTAGATTTTCCGGCTCGGAGGATTCAAGATTGGTGAATGACTCGCCAATTTTCCTTTTCTTGGCTTTGGCCTTGTAAAACAGAATGACAGAATGAAGCATATACAAGGTTAAAGTTTAAAAAGTAAGGGTGTGATATAAGGAAGAAAAGCTTACCGATGATTGATGACAATGGGTGGCAATTTCGAGGCAGTTGAGTCACCACAGGAATGCGGTGACTCCTGGTAATTCAAATCAGAAGGATTGAGCGGTTGTTCAAAAATACCAGTTCGAGGATGAGATGGAGTTGGACTATGAGGCACCTCGCTCTTGCGTTTGCGGGCGACTCGCTTGTTAGGAAAGCCGATCGCAAGGTATATAGTTCCACTCCAAGTCTGGCGCCATGACACATGTTGAATCTTCTTCAAATAAAATTAGGATCCAAAAACCGGGTGAGAGAAGCTTACTTTCTGAACTACCCTACTTTTTTTCATTGGAGACAAGGATTCTGAGCCGGAGGAGACATAAATTACCTCAACACTTTCGGCACGAGTAGTTGCAGTGTCACCCTAAGAAAGAGAGGTGTTAGCAAGTTAAGTAAAAAGATAGTGTAGGGAGTTAAAAATGTTACCTCTGAATGAGCAACATTTATGGGTGTCCCATCCCTGGTTGATGACCCTTCTACATCCGCATTATTCTGCTTGGCGGTTTTTGGTTTATGCGCTATAATTTTTCCATTCTTCTTTCTCCAAAATAGATCTTTTGCCTATAAATGTGACAATAAAAACAACAAGTAAGCTCTAGAGCCTAAGTATTATGAGTCGGACGAATAATTACCAAGGGTTCTTACTGATGGAGCCGGGTTGAGAGTGCAGAAGGGATTTAGCCCAACTTGACTGCAATCTGCTATAGTTTCTCCTAGCAACTTCTTCACAATCCGGTTAATTTCATCATTATTCAGGTCCTCATTTCTATACATTTGAACATCATTCTTGTCGCTAGTATAATTGCATATTAGGTTGCCGCGGTGACTCAAGGGCAAGATTCTCCAAGACACCTAGCATCGGGTTAGGTCAATTCTAGTTAACCCATGGGCTTGTAAAGCCTTCAGTTTTGGGTATACGAAGGCAAGTTGGTCACGTTATTTTTGTGAAGCTCGACTAGGAAGCTCAAAAGACATGGGAAGACGGACTGCTCTATAACCCGGCAGGGGATTTTCATTGATAGGAGTCGTGTTTCGGCAGTACAACCAAGTCTTAGCCCGTCCTTTGGGGTGGCTTCGTAGAAGAGCAGAAGGGAAAGTGCAATCTCTGTGCCTGTGAATGGAGATTCCTCCAAGTTCGAGACTGAGGCCATCCGCACAAGCAGTTTGACGGTTGAGGTGGAAGAACTCCATGAAAAGTGGAACGGTAGGTTCTATTTGCAGATACACCTCGCAGAGTACTTGAAACTAGCAAAGATTAGATATATAGTTGGGAGCAAGATCTTGAGGATCAAGGTGGAAGGAATTTAGAGCATCCCAAAAGAATTTTTACCCGGGGGGAGAAAAAACCCGAAGGAGATGATCCAAGAAAACTACTACTTCTCCTTCACTGGGTGCTGGGCGTTCATCTCTAAGGGGAGCCCGCCATCCAATTGTCTCCTGAGACGGTAGGAAACCCTGGTCTTCATAGTCTTTAAGCACCAATTCAGAAACTTGGGAGGGCACCCAATTATAGGTGGTGCAATTTCACATGATGAGACGCCTAAATGCATGTAAATAAGCTGCAAAAGCACAAATTTTATGATAAAGCATCATAATTATCTACAGCAATAGAGAGTCGCCTTATGGTAAGCCGATGTTTAAAAGTAACAATATTTTACACATGGCGGGTTATAGTCACGAGAGTGAGGTGGCAAACATAAGGCTGACTTATGCTAAACCGAAGATTCTTAGTCCTTTGCTAAGTATGGGACAAACATGTTTCTACCGAATTGCCTGCAACTATGGATCTACAAATGGTTCAGAAAAGAAAAATATTTGCTAAACCTAATGGCAAAGCATGGAGGTAGCGGCGATACGGTTCACAGATTTTTAAGAAGAATCTAACGATGCTATATGTGAAATGAAGTCGTCATTCCTACTGCTCTATTCCTATGATAAAGATCGTCAGAGCTATGGGAGAACTAATAATGGTGATGTAACAGATGGAACACTCCGACACCTCCGACGAACTCCCATGAACTAAGACAGATCTAGGAGAAGGAAAAATGACTTACCTTGACGGTTGTCGGGTGTAGCGGGGACATTTGGCTGGATCTTGATGAAGACGACGGGCCATAACAGTCCCAAGACCGGTCACTAGCGACGGGTGAGTAGCAGCGGTGACGCGATGGACCTTCGGGCACAAGGAGGAAGAATAAGCAAGAGGGCAAAGTAAAAAATGACTGAGGGGGCCCCTCATAAATATTTATAAGGGAGAAAACCCGAAGGGGCAACTGGCGAGCGCGAGAATCAAGGAGGCGCGGTAAGTTTTGGAAATAGTGACACCTCGATTTTTGGGATAAACAGATATAGGAAAAGATCCGTTGTAATGTCATCATTGGTTTTTTGAATTTCCGGCGGGTGATGTCACAAATGAATGACACGATAAAAATTACAAGTCTGGAAGTACCGCAAGCCGGCATTTTTAGAATCAAAGAAGAAACGGGTACAAGAAGAAGATAAGCTTCCAAAGTAAAGATGAAGAAGATTAAAAGAATAAATTCAAATCAATTTGGGACCTAATGTTGGGGATATAACCCTGCGGTATAACCCGCCCTATTGGGTCGGGTCAAGCAAAGTGGAGGCTTCTCGAACATATCCAACATGGGCTATGCTGTTAGAAACAAGACAGAGAATACGGCTTACCAAGTAAGCCGGATGGCGACCCAACACATGAAGATGGCGACTCAAAGTCCAAGAGACAGAAGATGCCAAGATTTCCTTGCTTAAGGATGGGAGATGTGTCCACCAAAATAAATTTCAGTAATTCAATTACAGGAAATGTAGATGGACTTAGGAAATCAAAAAAATCGGTCTATCATCGTGGCGTGCTCTTCAGACACCGTGGAATAAATTTGGTAGATTTTGGCACAAGCTACGATGATCGCTAATTGGATACCATAGCATCTTAGTAGAAGGATCATAGTTGCAAAGGGATAAGTGGCAAAAATCAAACTCCAATCGACGGTGTCTTCATCGCCTCTCCTCCAAATTTTATCCCACGGTAGTCAATCATCATTATATGCCACGTTCAATATTCTGGCACATTTCTGGACTTGCTTGCTATATTTAAGCCAGTTTTTGTATTTACTGGTCATTTAGTGCATATAAATCGAATCCCAACTTCAACAACGTGTGTTGGCGAGAGGGATAAGGACCGCCTTTCGATCTGGGTGAATCATACGGTGCAGACATACGATCCGTGTGCTTTGGGTTTTGGCCAATCAGACCGCATGACTAACTTTGCACGCATTAGGTGTCATCGGCCTCGGTTTAGAAAGCACACAGTGTTAGTGAATGAACCGTATGCTCTTTGTTTATGCAGAATTTTAGTGCACTAGGACAGGGGTACCCAGTGCCCCTGAGATGTGCATAGGCGACAACAACAAAAACCCCTCCTTGACACCTGTCCTGAGACGTCTCAAGACGAGGTGCAATGGTTAGCTAGAGCAGTGGTATAAGCTTGCCGGGGATGAGCCCCTGCACGCCACCTATACTAGTAATGATGGTATTTTGTCTCTAGAGTTAGGTATGATAAGCTCTACTAACTATCTAATCATCAGAC
Source organism: Hordeum marinum (assembly GCA_022496015.1). NCBI lineage: Eukaryota > Viridiplantae > Streptophyta > Magnoliopsida > Poales > Poaceae > Hordeum > Hordeum marinum. Next base: position 273,946,185 of record CM039675.1, read on the forward strand.
AATGTCTGTTTCGCCACTGTGGTTGCCCCTTGTACTATAAAATGAGGCCCAAGGCAACCTAGCTTAGGATTCGTACCATTGATTACTTGTACACGCGTAGTAACTCCCCCGAAGGCAACCATTGCCAGGCTGGAGTGTCGCACGTTCTTTGTGTTCCTCTAATTAATCCACCGACAAAGCAGAGTAGGGTTTTACGCTTCACAACGGCCTGAACCTGGGTAAATCTCCACGTCCTCTCACTGTCTCTGCTCTTTCTGCCTGCGTCCACGCCCCAAGCCGAACCACAAAGGGGCCGCTGGCCCCATAGGTGATCGTGTGCATCTAGCTCCAACATCTTTGGCGTGCCAAGTAGGGGGCGCTGCGCTGGTGCGAACCAGAGATTGTGATCAGTGCGTCAATCTTCTTCGTCATCTTCTCCAACAATGGCTCCCAAGAACAAATCCGGTGCAGCCACGCATCCCTACACTTCGAAGTCTCCCTCACATGCGGTCGTCGGCACCGTCGACACCGCAACGGTCGGAAGTGAGGTGGTCATCATGGGTGATGTGGCCGGTGCAGGCGGCGTCCCCGTCCAGTCCCCCACGGCCGGAGATGGAGCAAGAGATGCCGAGGAGGAGCAACCACAGCAATGACTTAGCGAGCTCGGACCCAACATTGTGGGCGAAAGAAATGGTCGTTCTTCACCTCCCCACCGCTCTGATGGCCGTGACCGCCTCGAGGGCGCCCGGTCTTGCAAGCCATGACCCAACAGCTGCAGCCTCCATCGGCGGGGCTGTTGGGCGTGTGCCCCGTGCAGAACAAGATGGAGCGTCGAGTGAGGCCGCAAATCCACAAGCTCGGCCTCCTACACATCAGATGGCCCCTACGAGCAGCGCACGGCACCAAGAATGCGGAGACACTTCTCTTGGTCCCACCAAGAGACAAGCGACGTCGCGGTCCGCCTCTTTCACTGTGCCACACACAACCGAGGAAGCCATGGGGCGAGTCTAGATGCTGCTCAACTTTATGCTGCCGGTTGATAAGATGGATGATTGAAGAGCTACCATTTATACTTTGATCTCCTTCTTCGAAGCTAACGAGACCCGACATGCAAAATCATCATGGTGTACACGAACAGCAGTAGCAGCCTGGGCCGACAAGTGCATCGAAGGGGCCACACCAACAGTGCAATCCCCTTTGTGACAACAGGCCCAGAGGCAGCCGCAGCAAGCTTCACATGCCAACGAGCATGACAAGGCATCCATAGTCTCGTCCGGCCCGCGCGACCACCGGGACCAATGGTGCGTCCTTGAAGACCAGACGAAAGAAGACACGTGTATCACCATCAAGTGATGCCAGGAAGCTCACCGTCAATCCGACAAGCACAACGGTCCAGATGTCGGCAACCAGGTGCACAGTACTAGCGGGTACCTTCCTTACGAGGTCGGATGCCCCGCCTTCACTAGCGAGCTGCGACGAGTCCTCTGGCCGTCCACCCGAGCTTTCAAGCCTGAGCTACCAGAGAAATACGGTGGGAAGTTGAACCCGGTAGAGTTCCTGTGCATATACACAATAGTTGTCCAAGCTGCAGGAGGAAGAGATGAAAAGGTGCTTGCCAACTATCTCCATTTGGCACTTAAGCCAAAAGTGAGATCGTGGCAGATGCACCTGCTGGAGAATTCCATTTCATCATGGGCTGATCTATGCAACGAGTTCGTTGGCGCCTTCACAGGTGGCCACCTGGAGCTAGGCCAGCTCAATGATCTCCAAGTCCTCCCACTGAAAGAGGGAGAAACTTTTAGGAAGTATATCCAGAGATTCAGCCGACTACATCACAACATCCCAGAAATAGATCATGCAGGTGTCATCGCCACGTTCCATTCGAACATGTGCAATAGTAGAATGTGAGCCAAGATGAATGTCAACCAGCCCATGTAACATCCCAAAATTTCATTTTGGAATGTTATGATATATAGCTATGCATCCTCATCAGATTGTTTGAATGAATATAATGGTTGAAGTGTTTCCTTTGAATTTCTGAAAGGGCACTTTCATCTTTCCCTTTTTCTTGTTTCACCTATTTGAAAACCTCTGGAAAAGTTCAAAGAAAAGAGGGGAGTAACATGACACTCCACACCAGGGGCATCTTGGTGAAATGCTTGAGCAATAAAACCAGGAGTATATTTGAAAGTTTATCTCAAAAAGGATTTAAAATCAAATAGCAATTTCTGAAAATAATGTTTTTTCAAAGTATTCAATATGACAGAGGAAAAATGTTCATTGAATAGCATTAATTCTCCTGATCATTTTGATATATATGTTTCCTATAGTTGGAAATGATTTGAATGTTGTAAAAGAGTTTTAAATGCTCTGGATATTAAAAAGGAAACGAATAAATTTGAAACGGGCCGGCCCACTGCGTTTAATTCCCGAAACTGCTCCGAGCCGACCGACCGATCCGCTGACGCCGCCCTCCCTCTCTCTGATGCCCTGGCACCACCGCCCGATCCCGATGACGCCACGGTCACCTTCCTCCTCGCGTCGACAGGACCTCGCCGGAGATCCCTCCTCTCCGGATCTCCCTCCTCTTTCCCTCCCCGACCACCGCACCGGCCCTATAAATAGCCTCGACTCCCCGCACCCCGTTCCACCCATTTCCCCCTCGTCCGACCCCCTCCACTCACCAGAATCCCACGCCGGAGCTCCACCCCCAGCCGAAGTTCCGGAGCTCGTGTCCGTCGCCTCTATCGTCCCCACTCGCCCCCGACACCACCAAAGTGTGCCGAAGACCCGCCACCGTCGTTTGAACCCCTCGGACGCCGTCCCCAACTAGCGGAGCGCCGCCCTCGTCGACTCACAGCCTCAGCCTCGCCGAAGAAACCCCCTCGCCGGCGACCCCTTCTCTATGAACCCCTTCTCCCTCTCTTAACCGTTCGATCGTAGATCAACGCCTAGGATTAGATTATTTTAAAACCAAACTGGTACGCGCTAAGCTTCGGTCACCCGCCCGCAAACGCCCGCACGCACGCCCTCTCGGCCAACCAAAACCCGCCACGTAGCCCCTGTCCGTTCGATCCGTTTTCTTTTCTTTTCTTTTTTCTTTTAGAAAACAGAATGTTTTCTGTTTTTGTTTTTGTTGTAACTTTTAAACTATTTAGTGTTTTTAGTTGATTGTTTTTGCATTAGTTCACATATTTGATGTAGTTTATGTCTGTATGCTTAGATTTCAAATTTGAGCTTTAAATTTTGAATCTAATAAAATTTGTTCAAATTACTAAAATCTGCATAACTATAGCTTAAAAATATATTTTTGAGTGAATCTTTTTGCCACTGTTTGGTATTAGTTAAACCTATCATTCTACATGATTTGAGTTTTTTTAATAAATTTAGTTACTGTTTTTAACAAAAATAGAATCTGTTTAGTTCTTAATGTAGTTTAGTTTTCTTAATTTTAATTTAATTTGAACCTGAATTAGTTTAACTTTTGTTAATAGTTCTCATAAGTTTCTGTTGTTTCAAACATTTAGGTAACATTACTTGCTAATATTTAGAATGATTGTTTAGTTTTATACCATGTTGTTATAGGAATCTTTATATCTTTTTCATTAGGTATAGTTTTATAAAACAATTTAGTTTTACTTTCACAAACTAGTTAGATGATTTAGTTAGATTTCTAATAAACAATTTTAGTAAATCTATTCTATTGAGTAATATGATGATAATAATCTTAGTGTTAATAATATTATTGTTTTGGTTTCCTATTCCAAAGTTATAGGAACATTCTAGTTATTTTCATTTTAGTAGTGTTTATTTACACAAAAGTTTTAGTGAATTTGATTCTGTTTACTAAAATTGATTTTTCTTTACTATTTCTTTCTACTAGGTATTGCTTGGTTGTTTGTCTTAAAGTAGTAGTTGTAGAAGTTTTTGACACTAAATTTTTGTGAGTCAAAATTTTTATTTGGATTTATTTCTCTTGATTGATACTATTGAATGGTTTTAGTATTGTTTGTTTAACCTTGCTGAATTGTGTGAATTGTTTTGTGTTTGTGCTTATGGTATGCTCTTGTTTGATTCGTTAGATCATCCAGTGTGCGAAGCTTGTTATCTAGAGTCACTCGAGTACGAGGATCGTCAGCAAGGCAAGTCACTTTGACCATGTATACCTATGTTTTATTGCATTAGTTCTTCCATCACCCCAATTGCATGCAAAGTAGGTAAACTGGAAACTTGGTTACTTGTTGTAGTATCATGTCGTAGGTACCCCTCAACCCTTTGACACATTGGCCCCGGGAAACGTTGTTTTACATTTTGCTATGCTATTAGTAGACGGGGTTGGTTGTGTGATTCATGAGAGTTGTGAGTTAATAATTTCAAGACCTCTATGATGATCAAGTCTTCAAGACTCCAAGTTTTCAACTTACCTCTGGGTGGATGATGGTTGAACGGCGCCCTGGAGAAACCAGTGGTTAGCCTAGATGATGCTGGAGAAGTGCCAGTATTCATGCGGAAAGGTCCACCCATGCTCAAAGAGATGGATGGATGCTTCAAGACCCAAGGCTTACCTGCACAGCCACAAGCCATTATGGGCTCTGGCTTGGTTGGATATCGTGGTGACCCTGGATAGGCGGTGCTACGAGATGTAGAAGAACGGTAGGAAAGGATGGGCACCGACAAAGTCTCGGGGAAACCCTTTTGAAGACCATGTTTTGGTCATCCGTTTCTCAAACACCATGAAGTGCGAGAAGTCCAATGGAGGCGATCAAATCTTGTGGGGAACGTGTGCAAAACTCTGCAGAGTACCCAAACCTAATCGATTAGCCGTGTCCACGGTCATGGACAGTTTGAGCCAAAGGAACTGAAACTATCTGGAACTCTCAACACAATTAATTATATTGTTGTGGGTTATTAATGTCAACTTGGGTATGACAATTGGTTGGTGGAACCATCTCATTAATCAACCAACATTGTAGTAATTATGCCTCTGCCCTCTTTTGTTGTAGGAAAAATTGGCTTTATGCAAAAACTTACTACCCCACCTGCCATATTTGCATATAGACTAGATGATTATTTTTACCCCCTCTCTTGTGACTTTGCCGGCATATTCAATATGCTGACCTACACGACTGCAACGTATCATGTTGTAGAGTAATTTTCCGACCAGGAGTGAGGATACGCTCTACGCTCGGTGAGATGCCCTTGGAGTCAGATGGACTCATCTACCTTTGGAGCTTCCGCAAGTTTAGTTATTCTCCTGAGTTGGCCTTCAGCCACTTTATTGTAATTCTTATTGTAATAAAGGACTCGATATGAGATTTCAATTAATTAATGTTGTGTGATTTCCCTTTGATATATACATTGATGTACCGTGTGTGTACCAGCATGATCTTAGGATGGTACAGCAACACCGGAGATTCGACCTTTCATGTTGGGTCGCTACAGCCCAAGATTGTCAATGAGCTCTACACCTTGGCGGACAAATGAGCTCGAGCTGAAGAAGGAAGGAGACACGCCGGAGAGGAGCCAAGCATCAAAGTCGAATCTAATGATGACGATGACGCCCCTGACCCGAAGAGAAGAAACAGGAAGCGCAACAAGAGGTGCACAGGAAAGACAGTACTGGTTGTTGGGAGCTCCATAAACCTTAGTGCTGACAAGAAGGTGAAAGCCGAAACCCCCAGTAAGGGAGCTTCCGCATGCGCTGATTGCCGGGAGGCTGCTGCCGCTGAGAAGATCGGGAAGTCCGATGGGCCGTACTGCAAAATTCACCGCACCAACGGCCACGATCTCCAAGAATGTCAGAAGTCGAGCAAATTTTTGAGAAACAGAGGGCCGAATATGAGAAGCACGACAAAGAGAAAGGTCAAGACGGTTCTGTCAGGAAGGGCCATGGCAACAGAGGAGGCCATCGCGCCAAAATTCCACAGCAAAAGGAAAAGCCCGCCAAAGGCCATGAGAAGAAGGAAACAGATGACATGACTGAGGATGAGGATGATGATGAGGATTCCTGTGACAGGGAATTCTAGAAAGTAACCGAAGTCTTGTGCGTTGACCGGGGTGCTTCTTTGCACTCCTAGACGAGGATATGTACCTAGGATAGGGTCCTAGGCCAGACCTACATACCCTACCTAAGGGCGCTATACTGAAGGACTTAGAGATTACAAGAGAGATTCCGATTGGATTATTCATGATGTTCAAGTCACTCGACAATTAGTCCACTCAGCATCTTCTCCCTCCTCTTGATAGTCACCTGTCACTCAGAGGACCTCGCTTTCAGTCGACGCCAGAAGACCAGAAGCCGCTCCTGGGAGGCCAACGGGTAGGCATTAAGCCAGTTGTCATTAGTAGCAATTATCATGTATGCTACCAATAACGCTCGTCTTTATACCCACGATCGGACCCTTGGATGCCTCGCACTTATGAGGGGCAGCCTACTCTATCTAAGCCGCCCCTCCCCTCTGGCACAAGGGTTCGCAACCTCTATAACTCATACTCTCCACACGACAAAAGCTCCTGAGCACTGAGACGTAGGGCTGTTACCTCCACGAGAGGGGTGAACTCATACATCCGTGTGTACATCCTCGCCGTAGCTAGGACTCTGCCCTCTCCTTTCATACCCCTATCTTCTATTGTCTGACTCTTTCCCATGAAAGTTGGTGCCCATCATGGGGCAAGCGTCTAAGCGACTCCCGACGAGGTTGCCTTTTCCCCCCTTCATCATGTCTTTCGGCGATGTTTTCTCCTTGGGCCCCAAGATCCGTTTCGGAGTGCTCACCTTCATCGCTGAGGATTCGGCATGGCTCCAGGAAGCACCTCTCAACGTTGAGGCGCTCCCAGTCCGCGGGGCCATGCACTTCCGCGTGAGCTCCTATAGTGTACTTCTGCGGCAGCCATCGACCCTATACTCTCCGGATCTCCCCGCTGTTCGCCGTCGCAAGCGATCTGGTCGCTCACGGCTCTAGCGCTGGGTGAGGCATGCAGTGGCCCGCCAAGTTTGTCTCCACAGATTGCGGCGATCGAACCCGCGGAGTCACTTCATGGTGTGTTTGAGTCGGACTCCTATCAGTCTGACATTCCCTCTGAGTGTGAGAGCTGCGATCCTTTAGCAGAGGTTCTTATGGATGGTTCTCACTAGAGCCCACCGCCAGGCTTCGGCCACAGCAGGCATGAAACTTGTGGACCGTTGAATGAGCAGCCGCTCTGAGATGAGTAGGTCCTCCATACTCCCATTGTCGGAGTGACCACTGAGGCTCATGCCTTGGAGGCCGCGCACATTCGGCTCGAAGAGCTCCAGAGAGAGCTCGACGAGCGCGCTCACCAACGTCCACCAGCTCCCAGTCGACGGTAGCGACAGCTGTTTCTGAGTGGTTCACAGAACAATGTTGAGGTATACCGTACTCCAGTCTTAAATGTTGCATGAGCGGCTAGGATAGCAGATTCCATTCAGCCGTCGTGATCAGAGGCTGGCAGAGGTTTGTTGTAGATTAGAGCATTGCTTGATGCAGCACAATGTCAGAATTGAGTTTTTTCGCAGTCGCGCAATAGGATTCATAGTAATTCACCAAGAGCAAAGACTATTTAGTCGGCACACAGTCCTGGTTCGCCTTTGCATCGCAGGGGCAGAGATTTCCGTGAGGATCAGTACAGAGATCAGTTTCACCATGATGACCACCTTCGAGTGCCCACTCCTCTGTGGGGTGGTCCACACGTGCACCGGCACCAGGACGAAAGGTGCTCGTTTGGTGATGAGCGGAATGCATGGTTTGATGCTCGAGACCTCCTCACTCAGAGCTGAATCGACAAAGGCAGAGCCCATAGGGATGGGTATGACCGAGATTTCCCAAGTGGCAGCACTTTTGTTATTTCTGGTCTTGAGTGCTCTAGCAGGGCTATTTGTTTTGCAGAGATTCCCCAACTTCAGGTTGGTGGCTGGGATAAGCACGTTTTCTGGTGAGTCAAATCCAGAGACATGGTTGGATGATTACCGAGTGGCTTTTCAGATTGGTGGTGGTAATGACAACATTGTAATGAAACACTTGTCATTGATGTTAGATGGTTCGGCTCGTGCATGGCTGAATCGCTTAGCTCCTTCGAGCATTCACTGCTGGGAGGATCTTGCCCGAGCGTTCATCAGAATGTTCGAGGGCACTTGCAACCGTCCTGTCGGTTTGATTGATTTACAACATTGCGTTCAGAAGCCAAACGAGTCTTTGAGAGATTATATTCAGCGCTAGTCCACTTTGCATCATACAGTGGAAAATGTTTCCGAGCATCAGGCTGTTTGTGCTTTCTAGGCCGGAGTGAAGTACAGAGAGCTTTACTTGAAGTTTGGGCAAACGAGTGATATTTCACTGAGTAAGATGATGGAAATCGCCACTCGATATGCCAATGGCAAAGAAGACGACCGCCTTCGCAGAGGCAAGGGAAAAGTAGTCGACAATGATGCTGGCGGTAATTCCAATCGGAAGTAGAAGCGGAAGACTGACGACCTTGTTCAGGAAGAGGCGGCCGCTTTGGCGGACCAAGGAAAAAAGGGGAAGTCCAAGGGTCAGTTCAACCCCAATAAAGGGAAAAATCAGCCAGGAACTGATGTTATGGATTTACTGTGTGCAATCCACACGAGGAAAGATGAAGAAGGCAATCTGATATTGCCCAAGCATACCACTCGATAGTGCCGTCTGTTGATCCAGCAATTCAAGGAGGCCCCGTCGAGTGAGAAAACCCCTCAAAAGGATGATGATGAAGACAAAGAAAATTTTCCCGGTGTCAACATTACACTGATGATTTTTTCTGATGTCGAAAGCAAGAGTCGATTGAAGATTATAAATAGAGAAGTCAACATGGCCATGCCTACAACTCCTACCTACCTCAAGTGGTCTCAGACTGCCATCACATTTGATCAGTCGGATCATCCTTCTCATGTGGCCACTCCCGGTCGGCAGGCTTTGGTGGTTGATCCCGTTGTGGGAGGCACTCGACTCCGCAAGGTCCTCATGGATGGTGGAATCGGTTTGAACATTCTGTATGTGGATACCCTTAAAGGGATGGGCATTCTAATATCCTGACTCGGTGAGAGTAACATGCAGTTCCACAGAGTCATCCTAGGGAAGAAGGCCAAGTCACTCGGCCAAATTGCATTGAATGTGACATTCGGGACGGATCAAAAATTTCGTAAGGGGAAATTGACGTTTGAGGTCGTGGACTTCCAAAGTGCGTACCATGCCATTCTTGGTCGACCAACTTATGCTCGTTTCATGGCCAGTCCATGTTATGTGTATCTCAAATTGAAGATGCATGGGCCCAACGGTGTGATCACAGTCACTGGCAATTGACAGAGGGCTGAGGAGTGCCTCCAGCAGGGCTCCAAAACAGCCGATCATCAGATGGCTATGGTCGAGCTAGAAGAGTACAAGAAGAGCGCTGACCCTGCTGATTTTCTGAGTGCTAAGAAGTTTGCTTCTGAGTCAGCTTTTCAGTCGGCAGGATAAGTGAAAAAGGTGCACATCCACCCGACAGATTTGACTGCTGCCTTGACCAACATATTGTCAACACTCGATAGAAAATAGGAAGCTGAGCTCATCCAGTTCTTTCATGGGAACTGGGACATCTTTGCATGGAAGCCTGCTGACATGCCGGGGGTTCCCAAGGAGCTGGCTGAGCACCGACCAAGAGTTGATTGAAATGCCAAGCCAGTTAAAGAACATTTGCGTCGGTCTGCGGTAGAGAAGCCCAAAGCCATTGACAAAGAGGTGGCTCGTCTTTTGTAGGCAAAGTTCATTCGGGAGATTTACCACTCCGAGTGGCTCTAAAATATTGTCATGGTTCCCAAGAAGGACAAGTCACTTTGCACATGTATTGACTTCAAGCATATCAATCGGGTCTGCTCGAAAGATCATTTCCCGCTTCCTCACATCGATCATATTGTTGACTCGACTGCGGGGTGAGATCGTTTATCGCTTCTAGATGAATACTACGTTTACCATCTGATCCGTCTATTTGGTCCGGATGAAATAAAAATAGCCTTCATCACCCCATTTGGGTGTTTTTGCTATATCACCATGCCATTTGGTTTGAAGAATGCCGGCGCTACTTTCATGTGCATGATTCGGAAGTGTTTACTCGACTAGTGTCACACCTATGTTTGTATCACCTTGTTATGCTTGGATTTATAAAATTTGGAACCAATTAAAACTTTTCAATGCTTGTGCTTGTTTGAATTGTTGCTTGTTTGCTTGTTTGGTTGTGGTGTATGTCACTCTTAGATTATATCCCTCTCCATTTTCATATTCCTTGAACCAAACCTCTTGCCCAATGATCATGCCATGTGAATAGTGCCCAAAACTATTTTTATCAAATATTATTTTGACCAAAAAGGATTTATTGAAATTAGGTTTTCAAAACCCCCCGAGTTGAGGTTTGCTCTGCAAGTCCTCAAATTGGGTGGGTCCTTTTTCCCCAAAGGCTTTACTTCAAACCTACTATATATATTACTTTCCAAAACCACCAAATATTAATTTTAAAGATTATTTTAATATTTTATTTAAAGGCTTTTTCTGAAGGCTAGAAATGGTCTTTCATAGGGAAAAATTATTTAAATTCTTTCAAAATATTTGAGAAAATTTAGGGAAACTCAGTGGGCATATATTTTTCATATATATGAGTTTCACACATGGTCATGTTGAAAATAATGGGCAAAACCCCTCAAAACCCATTCTGTCCGAATCAAGCTTTTGGAATATTTCTATAAGAAATATTCTCAATAAATTCCGAGAAAATTCCATCAAGTCAACGCTATCATAGGTGATGATCTTGCAAAGTTTCATATCAATCCAAGTTGATTTGATTCATCAAACTACTCCAAACCCCTCCATGTCCAGATTCAAATTTGAACAACTTTACATTGTGAAGTTTCTTACCTTGACCCCAAAGTTTGTGGACATGTTCTAATCACCAAATAATGATGCTACACTAAGTTGTGCATCAAGGATATTAGTTTATCGTAACTAGATCTATAGAAACCTGCTTTCGTTGAATTCTAGGGTTCACAAAGTTTGCATTATCAACTTTTCTCTATTGAGCTCAAACCTTGTAATCCCTCTGATTTTTACCCACAATTTGATCCTGTTAAATACCATGGCAAGTAGACTCCATCTACTGGCCCAACACAGCACAAACACCTTCTCACCATTTCTAGAAGCTACTATTTCCACAATTTTTATATTCCCCTTGCTCTCAAATTTTTACTACATTCTCACATTGATGCATTTTGCCTCCAGCAAGGAAAAAACCCTGAGGCCCATGCGCGAGATCAACCGAAGCTCCGCCACGGCGACACCACCGTCGATCTCCGGGTACATCCCCTCTCCGGCCCTCATTCCTGTCCCATTGGTTTCCCCTCAATGCCCTGACCCGTTCCCCTCCTTCCCCTCCGTTTGATGCATAGGGTGATCGGTGCGTCCTCAGCCCGAAGTCCCTCCGCCGCGGGTGCTCAACGTCGGCGACTCCGACCACCTCCGGCGCTCCTTCGACCTCCAGGGCATCGGTGGCTCGACCCCGAGCACAACCCTGCCCCATCCGTCGTCATCGTGGCCCACACCGCCGCCACTGAGGGCCTCTCCTCTTTGTCCTGAGGTGGGAGAAGGATCCGACAGGGGCCCACCTATCAGACTCTCCCCTCTCCCCTCTCGTGCTCTCTCTCTTCCTGGCCACTGGGCCCCGTACGTCAGGTTTGAATCCTAACGCACGCGGGGGCGCCAGCGCGCCTGGCCTGGTTGGCCATTGGGCCGGCCCAGCAGCTGGCTGGATCTGGCCCAAGGCATAGTGCCATTTTCTTTTTCCTTTTCCTCCCTGTTTTCCAAAAACCCCACAGACCAGAAAATAAATCCTATGACAATTATTTTTCCACCTAAAATCCTAGAATATTCCATAGAATTTAATAGTGCCATTTGTGAAAAATGTTGTAAACTTTTTATACACTATTTTATTTTAAAATCTATTTTCGGCATGTTTTTGCCTCTGTTTATTAGCTTTCAAAAATGTTTTCACAACAGAACCTTAAACAAATATTTTTATTATAGTTTTTAGTATTTATCAGAATAGGGTAGCATTTTAATAGTAGCTTTGTGTGCTATGTTTTTGTGTCATGCTTATTTTTATTGCTATTTATCGCGACAACAAATTGCGCTGTTGACGAGGGACTTGGACCCGAAGACTTTGTTGAGCCAGGCATGCAGCCCTTTGACCATGTTAAGAAACCATTTCTATTTGCATGGCATATAGCACTTTACTTTCGTTATATTTGATCATATGGAGTAGTGACCTCTTCGATGGGTTGCTTCCAATACTTTTGCCGATGACACTTGCATCGTGCATGACCCTACCACCTTATGAGGGTTATGTGGGTGTGTGTAGATAGGATGCTAGTAGATACTACGCAAGTGGGATCGGGATTATGCATGGTGATGGAAATAAAGAGGTGATTTCAAAGACTTTTCAAAAACCCTGTCGGGTGCCACTAATGCCCGAGGGAGATGATGACGAGTTGGGTGACCGCTTGAGAAAGAAGTGGTGTGTCAAAGCAAGTTGAGGGTGTTTTTGAAAACGAATTAGATTTAAGATTTTTCGACCGTCCCAACCATACATGCGCAACCACGATACCCCTTATGGGACGGGGCCTTGTTGATTAACTTGGTGGGTATCGGCAAGGAGCCCGCATTACTAGTGGCGTGGTCACTCTCGATACAGGATCGTGCCGGTATGGACGATCATGCGCTGTCTTCATAGGCACTGGGCACACCGTTGCGTGCCCTCATGGATGATACGTGTGATGTATATCATGAGGGATGGCACCAACGATTGGACTCTTTGTTTAGTATCGCAAGGGGATAGGCAATGTTCGGGTGCTTACCTCAGGTATGTTAAATACCGTGAGTCGTGGATGACACAGAAGTTCCCTTAGTCTTGTGGGTAAACTATGCAACCTCTGCAGAGTTTAAAACTATTCGAATAGTCGTGTCCACGGTCAAGGACAATTGAGTGGTGCTTCTTAGACTATGTCCAGATGTTTTCACAAACTTGGAATGTGTGTGTATGGATGACACGGAGACGACACTTGAGATAAGTCAGATGACCCAACGTGATGATTGAGCATGAGATGTTCAACCCCCTGATCATGAAGATATCTATAACTTTTTCATATGGATATCTACCAACTGATAATGCATGCTTACCTAGTTACTTGATCATGTCATTGCATTCAAAATTAGCTTTCTGCTAAATACCTATTAGTGCTATATCATGCATAGTTATACCTTGTTCCACAAAATGGGTTGCTTGTGAGTACATTAAAAGTACTCATTGGCTTGCCACTGGTTATTTAATTGGTCAGGCATGGAAGAACAGGAGTACGGTGAAGAGTTCGTTGGTGACGAACATGCGAACTAGGACGCTTCCCAGTTAGAATGCCTGTAGGTTAAGGCAGATGGCAATGGGTTCACGCTTTCGACCAAGATTTCCGCCGTTTGTTTTGTTTAAGTATTTGGCCCTTGTGGCCCTATCTATGTAACACTAGACCTTCATGGTCTTTATTTTTGTAAGACGCTAAATATGGATGTAAGACTCTTGTTATTTAGCTTTTGTGTGTTCAGTGAGCATTGATCTCTAGGATCACTGTATACGTGTATTCGGTGATCACGACTTATGAGTCAGGGTCCCCACAAAGCTGGTATCAGAGCCTTCCTGACTATAGGATGCCCTTAGTTAGCATGGACGTTAGTTAGGATAAAACCGCTTTCAAAACTACACCTAGCACCTATACTTAGGAATTCTGTACTATTTACCTCTTCTATTCTTCACACAACACTCTGCTGACTCTCCTCCCTTCAAACCTTTGTAGATGGTCATTGTACCCGAAGCCTTCCAGACATCCGGCTTTCCCTTACTCCTTGGGGATAGCCTGGAGAAGTGCCAGTTTTGCCAACCACCCATTTTCCTATACCACGAGCATTGGGTCGATGCCGTCACGAAGGAGTACCACGTGAATGTGGTCATGAAGGAAAACGACTCCCCAGCCAGTTGGTTCTTTGAAGGACCACATATGGAGACCATGGTACTCGCAGTCGAGTCAGCTGCACGCAAGGCATTGCTACACCTTTGGGATATCATTCCAGATATGGCTGACGAGCCGGCTACTCGCTACCTTCCCTTCAGGAAGGATGATATTGGCGAGAGTTGGACGTTGGTTCCGTCTGAGGATGGCACACCACTCAGGTTCTAGACCTACTTCAGCCTCTCCGTCGATAGTCTGGTGCACAACCAGATTAAGGAGTCCATGAAACTCCGTGAGGAACTTCACCGCACCCGAGAGCTACTTCGACAAGCCAAGATGAAGCCAAACAGGATCAAGAAGGAAGGAGCCCCTGAGGGACGACCAGTTGTCACTTACAGAGGAGGAGTACCCCTAGCTAGAGATGCACCTACACGTCGTCATCGCATGAATGCGAAGGAGTACCATGAGCTCTTCACCGACCCGCCGACAAAGCATCATCGGGATGGACCTCCTCGTTCCCCGGAAGACCCAGAGGAGCATGACTACAAGACCGAGCACTCCACCACCTAAGTCTGAGAACCCCTAGGGTAGGATCAGTCATGTACCCCTCATGCGAAGTCGAGTCCGTGTAATGGTTCATATGAAGCCATGTGTCCTTGTTGATTGTTTTGTTGTTTGTGTTCTGATACAAGTCGCGCTTTTGCCTTAGGCAACGTGTAAGCGACTCCATCGTCTATCTTATCTTAATATATGTGTTGGTCCTTCGACCTTTGTTTCCACACACTTACACTCGACCAACCCCCTTAGGCGTGCCTTTCCATTGTTGCTTTTCCTCTCGTCTATCCCAGTTGTTTGACTTGGCTGCTCCAAACGGGATTTTGAATGCTACCCGCAATAGCTCCTTCGCCAACCCTGAAGCCGGCAACTCAAGCCAGCAACAGGGAGCTGGTGGGACTGCTCACGCTGGAGGACACCAGGAGCAGCCACAAGGCGACATTCCCCCGCCACCACCTCCATCGGAGAACATGACCATAGCTCAGTTTCTCCAAGTTCTCCGGGAGGAACGCCAAGCGAACAATGCTGCTATTCAGTAGATGGCTGAGGCCCTTGTGAACAACCAGCAGCAAGGCAGGAACGGCAATGGACGCTCCACTCTATCTGAGTTGATGAGGAACTCGCCCCAACCTTCACCGAGACTGCCGAGCCCTTGGATGCTGATGATTGGATCCGCACCAGTGAGGACCTCCTTGCACTGGTCAATTGCAATGAGGACCGTGAGAAGGTGCTTTATGCCTCTCACTGCCTCGGAGGTACCGCCCGAGCTTGGTGGGATAGATTCAAGGTCATGCCAGGTGAGCGTGTCATCACTTGGAATGACTTCAACGAAGGATTCTGCACTGCCCACATTCCTTCTGGGATCATGGCTATCAAGAAGAGAGAATTCCGAGCACTGAACCAAGGAAGTGGCTCTGTCAAGGAGTACCAGCAGAAATTCAACCTGCTGTCAAGGTATGCACCTGAAGATGTCAACATGGAGGCTGCCAAGAAGGAACGCTTCATGGAAGGACTTCAATAGACCCTGGAGTATCGGCCCATCGTCTACGACTGTCGTACCTTCTTTGACCTGGTGAACAAGGCCCTCATGCTGGAAGACAAGCATCATGCCATAGACGACACTCGCAAGCACAAGATGATCAGAAAGGGTAGCTCCAGCAACCAGAAGCCTCGCCCCTGGCAGCCAGCCCCAGCCAAGCCAACCTATCAGCCACAGCAGGCTAGACCTCCTACACCTCGTCCGAGCTACCAGCCTCAGCAGTATGCCAATCCTAGGCCAGCTAATAACAACCCCAATAACAACAACAATGGCAGGAACTACAACAACAACCCTGGGCAAGTCACTTGTTTTGGATGTGGTCAGTCTTGACACATCTCTATGTTATGCCCTAACAAGAAGCCAGATGCCCCGTGCCCCAATGCGCCGAACCAAGGTCAAGCCTGTGGAGCACCACCACGGAACCCTGCTCCCCGCAACCATCCCAACAATGGCAAGGGTCGTGTGAATCATGTCACCGTACAGGAAGCCCAGGAAGACCCGGACGTCATACTGGGTACGTTCCTCGTCAACTCAACCCCAGCAACAGTACTGTTTGATTGTGGAGCTTCGCATTCTTTTGTCACCCAAAAGTTTTCACTAGAAAGTGGCATGAAACCTACACCCCTGGGTAGTCGCATGTTGCTTCAAACCCCTGGATTAGTTATGATGTCTGGGATAGGTTGTAAGGGAGTTGATATTAACATCAACGGGGTAGATTTCTTAGCAGACCTTATCAACCTAAAGTCAGAAGGCTTGGATGTGATCCTAGGCATGGACTCGTTAACCAAGCACCAAGGCTTGTTAGACTGTGCCAAGAAGATTGTTGTTGGAAATATGCCCTAGAGGCAATAAATAAAGTGTTTATTATTATATTTCCTTGTTCATGATAATCGTTTATTATCCATGCTATAATTGTATTAATTGGAAACACATTACATGTGTGGGTAACTAGCAACACTCTGTCCCTAGTATGCCTCTAGTGAACTAGCTCGTTGATCAAAGATAGTCAAGGTTTCTTGGCCATTGACATGAGATGTCATTTGATAACGGGATCGCATCATTGGGAGAATGATGTGATGGACAAGACCCAAACTACAAACGTAGCATATGATCGTGTCAGTTTATTGCTACTGTTTTTTGCATGTCAAGTATATGTTCCTATGACCATGAGATCATGCAACTCACGAACATCGGAGGAGTTCCTTGTGTGTATCAATCATCGCAACGTAACTGGGTGACTATAAAGGTGCTCTACAGGTATCTTCGAGGGTGTCTGTTGAGTTGGCATGGATCAAGACTAGGATTTGTTACTCCGTGTGACGGAGAGGTATCTCAGGGCCCACTCGGTAATACAACATCACAATAAAGCCTTGCAAGCAGTGTGGCTAAGTGTTAGCCATGGGATCTTGTATTACGAAACGAGTAAAGAGACTTGCTGGTAACAAGGTTGAACTAGGTATACAGATACCAACGATCGAATCTCGGGCAAGTAACATACCGAAGAACAAAGGGACATCATACGGGATTAACTGAATCCTTGACATAGAGGTTCAACCGATAAAGATCTTCATAGAATATGTAGGAACCAATATGGGCATCTAGGTCCCACTATTGGTTATTGGCCGTAGAGGTGTCTCGGTCATGTCTACATAGTTCTCGAACCCGCAGGGTCTGCACACTTAAGGTTTGGTGACGTTTCGGTAGTATAGAGTTATGCATGGTGGTGACCGAAGGTTTTTCGGAGTCCCAGATGAGATCCGGACGTCACTAGGAGCTCCGTAATGGTCCGTAGGTAAATATTAATATATAGGAAGTCCTATTTTGGTCTCCGAAAAAGTTTCGTGCTCATCGGTAGTGTACCGGGAGTGCCGGTAGTGTACCGGGAGACCATCGGGAGGGGTATTTCGACCCAAGAGGCTATATGGGCTGTGGGAGGATGAATACCAGCCTTTAGTGGGCTTGTGGATGTCCCACACAAGGCCCATGCGGCTGGGAAGAAAAGCCCAAAAGGAAAAAGGTGGAAAAAGGCAAAAAGGACTAAATTAGAAAGGAGTCCTAATCCTACTAGGAGTGGAGGAGGAGGACTCCTCCCTCCTGGTTCGGCCGACCCAAGGGCTGTCTCCTTGGGATGAAAGCCTCCTCCTCCTCTCCTCCTATATATACTAGAGGGTTTTAGGGTTTTGGCACACGATTTTCAGCCACATGAAACCCTACCCTCTAGTGCATAGTTTCTCCTCTAGATCGGATTTCTGCAGTGCTTAGGCGAAGCCCTGCCGGAATAGCTCCACCACCATCGCCGGAGCACCGTCACGCTGCCGGATAACTCTTCTTCCTCTCCTATCCTTCTTGTTGGATCAAGATGGCAGAGATCGTCAACAAGCTATACATGTGCTGAACGCGGAGGTGCCGTCCGTTTGGCGCTAGATCGGAAGGATCGTGACCAAGTTCGTGGGACGGATCATGATCAAGTTCGCGGGACGGATCGTGATTGGATCATGGGACATATCGTGATTGGATCGCGGGATGCACGTCGATGTGGATCGCGAAGACGTTCGACTACACAAACCACGTTTCTTAACGCTTCCTGCTTAGCGATCTACAAGGGTACGTAGATCCACACTCCCTCTCGTAGATGCTTGTCACCATGGATAGATCTGCGTGTGCATAGGAAAATTTTGTTTCCCATGCAACATTACCCAACAGTGGCATCGTGAGCTAGGTCTATGTGTAGATGAGATCTCAAGTAGAACACAAAAGGTTTGTGGGCGTTGATGCTTACATTGCTTCCTCCCTTGGTCATGTTTTGGTCTAGCGGTATTGTGGGATGAAGCGGCCCGGACCAACATTAATCGTACGCTTACGAGAGACTGGTTCCATCGACTGACTTGTAACTTCGTTGCACAAAGATGGCTGGCGGGTGTCTATTTCTCCTACTTTAGTTGGATCGGATTTGACTAAGGCGGTCCTTGAGAAGGTTGAAAAGCAACTTATGTATCACCGTTGTGGTTTATGCATAGGTGAGAATTGTTCTTGCTAAATACCCGTAGCAGCCACGTAAAACATGCAACTACAATTAGAGGACGTCTAACTTGTTTTTGCAGGGTATGTTGTGATGTGATATGGCCAATTACATGATGTGATATATGTGATGTATGAGATGATGATGTGTCGTATAGAATATCACGACTTGCACGTCGATGAGTACGGCAACCGGCAAGAGCCATAGGGTTGTCTTTAATTATTGTATGACATGTGTGTCAATCATTAAGCGCTATGTAATGCTTTACTTAATCGCTAAACGGTTGCAATAGTAGTAGAAGCATGGTGGGCACGACAACCCCGATGGCGACACGTTGATGGAGATCAAGATGATGGAGATCATGGTGTCATGCCGGTGACGATGAGGATCATGCCGGTGCTTTCAAGATGGAGATCAAAAGCACAAGTTCATGGCCATATCATGTCACTTATGAGTTGCATGTGATGTTAATCCTTTTA
Source organism: Hordeum marinum (assembly GCA_022496015.1). Lineage (NCBI taxonomy): Eukaryota > Viridiplantae > Streptophyta > Magnoliopsida > Poales > Poaceae > Hordeum > Hordeum marinum. The sequence goes on from CM039675.1 coordinate 273,965,303, forward strand.
TGCACCTTGTTTTGCTTAGGATGACGGTAGCATTATAAGGTGATCCCTCACTTAAATTTCAAGCTGAATTGTGTTCTCCCCGAGTGTGCACCGTTGCGAAATTTCGTCGTGTCGAGACACCACGTGATGATCGGGTGTGATAGACTCTATGTTCACATACAACGGGTGCAAGCCAGTGTTGCACATGCAGAACACTCGGGTTAAACTTGATGAGCCTAGCATGTAAAGACATGGCCTCGAAACACAAGAGACTGAAAGGTCGAACATGGGTCATATAGTAGATATGATCAACATAATGATGTTCACCATTGAAACCACCTCAACTCACGTGATGGTCGGACTTGAGTTGGTTAATTTGGATCATGTGACACTCAGATGACCCGAGGGATGTCAATTTGAGTGGGAGCTTTAGTAATTTTATTAACAAAACTCATTATCTTGAACAATAGTCTAAAACCTTTGCATATTTATGTTGTAGATCAATGGCTCGCGCAGTAGCACCCCTGAATTTTAATGCGTTCCTAGAGAAAGCTAAGTTGAAAGATGATGGAAGTAACTTTGTTGACTGGGCCCATAATCTGAGGATTATCCTCACGGCTTCCCAGAAATCATATGTCCTTGATGCACCGCTTGGTGACCAACCTGAAGACATGTCATACGAAGACGTTAAGAACGCTTGGGAGGCATGTTCTGGAGATTACTCAATAGTTCAGTGTGCAATACTGTATGGCTTAGAACTGGGACTTCAAAGACGTTTTGAACTTCATGGAGCATATGAGATGGTCCAGGAGTTGAAGTTTATCTTTCAGAAGAATGCCCGGATCGAGAGGTATGAGACCTCCGGTAAGTTATATGCTTGCAAGATGGAGGAGAACGGGTCTATCAGTGAACATATACTCAGAATGTCTGGGTATTCAACTCATCTAGCGGAGTTGGGAATTGCCCTTCCGCCAGAGGCGATCACTAACAGAGTTCTTCAATCACTGCCACCTAGTAACAAGAGCTTTGTGATGAACTATAACATGCACAGGATGAACAAGTCAGTCGCCGAGTTGTTTGCGATGCTAAAAGTCGCTGAGTCTGAAATCCACAAAGAACATCAAGTGTTGATGGTCAATAAAACCACTAGTTTCAAGAAGAATGGCAAGGGCAAGAGCAAGGGCAAGAAGGGTAAAACCAAGAAGGATGGAAAAGCAGTTGTCACTCCTATAAAGAAGCCTAAGCATGGACCCAAGCCAGAAACTAAGTGCTTTCATTGCAAGGGAACTGGTCACTGGAAGCAGAATTGCCCCAAGTACCTGGCTGACAAGAAGGTGGCCAATGACAAACAAGGTATATATGATAAACTTGTTATTGATGTGTACCTTACTAGCTCATGTTATAGTGCCTGGGTATTTGATACCGGTTCGGTTACTCACATTTGCAACTCAAAACAGGAACAACGGAATAAACGAAGGCTGGCAAAGGACGAAGTGACGATGTGCGTGGGAAATGGTTCCAAGGTTGATGTAATCGCCATCGGCACGCTCTCTCTTCGATTACCATCAGGATTAGTGATGAACCTGAATAATTGTTATTTAGTGCCTGCGTTAAGCATGAACATTATATCTGGATCTTGTTTATTGTGAGACAGTTACTCATTTAAATCGAAGAATAATGGTTGTCCTATTTATATGAGTAATATCTTTTATGGTCATGCACCTAGTGTGAGGGGTTTATTTATATTGAATCTTGATAGTGATGATACACATGTTCATAACATTGATGCCAAAAGATGTAGAGTTGATAATGATAGTACCACTTTCTTGTGGCACTGCCGTTTGGGTCATATTGGTGTAAAACGCATGAGGAAGCTCCATGCTGATGGACTTTTGGAGTCACTTGATTTTGAATCACTTGACACATGTGAACCATGCCTCATGGGCAAGATGACTAAAACGTTGTTCTCTGGAACAATGGAACAGGCGAGTGACTTATTGGAAATCATACATACTGATGTGTGCGGTCCAATGAATGTTACAACGCGTGGTGGATATCGTTATTTTCTCACCTTCACTGATGACTTAAGTAGATATGGGTATATTTACTTGATGAAACACAAGTCTGAAACGTTTGAAAAGTTCAAGCAATTTCAGAGTGAAGTTGAGAATCATCGTAACAAGAAGATTAAATTCCTGCGATCTAATCGAGGAGGTGAATATCTGAGTTATGAGTTTGGCAGTCACTTAAGACAGTGTGGAATTGTTTCACAGTTGACACTGCCCAGAACACCACAGCGTAATGGTGGGTCCGAACGTCGTAATCGAACCTTATTAGATATGGTGCATTCTATGATGTCCCTTACTGATTTGCCACTATCGTTTTGGGGTTATGCATTAGAGACAGCTGCATTCACTTTAAATAGGGCACCATCAAAATCCGTTGAGACGACGCCATATGAACTGTGGTTTGGAAAGAGGCCAAAGTTTTCGTTTCTTAAAGTTTGGGGATGTGATGCTTATGTCAAAAAATCTTTAGCCTGAAAAGCTGGAACCCAAAGCGGAAAAATGCGTCTTCATAGGATACCCGAAAGAGACAGTCGGGTATACCTTCTATCTCAGATCCGAAGGCAAAGTGTTTGTCGCCAAGAACGGAACATTTCTTGAGAAAGAGTTTCTCTCGAAAGAATTGAGTGGGAGGAAAATAGAGCTTGATGAGGTTATTGAACCTTTACTTTAACCAGAAAGTAGTGCAACACAGAAAGATGTTTCTGTGGAACCTACGATGGTAGAAGAGGAATTTAATGATGATGATCATGAAGCTTTGGATCAAGCTACTATTGAACCTCGTAGGTCGACAAGGCCACATACTACTCCTGAGTGGTACGGCAACCCTGTCTTGGAGGCCATGTTGTTGGACAACAATGAACCTACGAGCTATGGAGGAGCAGTGATGGGCCCGGATTCCGAGAAATGGTTAGAGGCCATGAAATCCGAGATGGGATCCATGTATGAAAACAAAGTATGCACTTTGGAAGTATTACCTGAAGGGCGAAAGGCCATTCAGAACAAATGGATCTTTAAGGAGAAGACAGACGCGGACGGTAATGTCACCGTCTATAAAGCTCGACTTGTGGCAAAGGGTTTTTCACAAGTTCAAGGAGTTGACTACGATGAGACCTTCTCACCTGTAGCGATGCTTAAGTCTGTCAGAATCATGTTGGCAATAGCTGCTTATTTCAACTATGAAATTTGGCAGATGGATGTCAAAACAGCGTTCCTTAACGGTTTCCTTGAGGAAGAGTTGTATATGATGCAACTAGAAGGTTTTGTCGATCCAGAGAATGCTGACAAAGTGTGCAAACTCCAGCGATCCATTTATGGGTTGGTGCAAGCATCTCGGAGTTGGAATAAGCGCTTTGCTGAGGTCATCAAAGTGTTTGGTTTTATACAAGTTTATGGAGAAGCTTGTATTTACAAGAAAGTGAGTGGGAACCCTATAGCATTTCTAATATTATATGTGGATGAGCTATTGCCGATTGGAAACAATATAGAAATACTGGAAAGCATGAAGGAATATTTGAACAAGAGTTTTTCAATGAAGGACCTAGGAGAAGTTGCTTTCATATTAGGCATTAAGATCTATAGAGATAGATCGAAACGCTTGATAGCACTTTCACAGAGCACATACCTTGATAAAGTTTTGAAGAAGTTCAAAATGGATCAGTCCAAGAAGGGGTTCTTGCTTGTGTTACAAGGTGTGAAGTTGAGTAAGACTCAATGCCTAGTGACTACAGAAGATAGAGAAAAGATGAGTGTCATCCCCTATGCTTCAGCCATAGGCTCTATCATATATGCAATGATGTGCACAAGACCGAATGTTAGCCTTGCCATAAGTATGGCCGGAAGGTTTCAAAGTGATCCTGGAATGGAACACTAGGCAGCGGTCAAGAATATCCTTAAGTACCTAAAAAGGACTAAGGAAATGTTTCTCGTTTATGGAGGTGATGAAGAGCTCGTCGTAAAGGGTTACGTCGATGCAAGCTTTGACACTGATCTGGATGACTCTAAGTCACAAACCGGATACGTATTTATTCTCAACAGGGGAGCGGTAAGCTGGTGCAGTTCCAAGCAAAGCGTGGTAGCCGATTCTACATGTGAAGCGGAGTACATTGCAGCCTCGGAGGCGGCGAAGGAAGGTGTCTGGATGAAGCAGTTCATGACAGATCTTAGAGTAGTGCCCAGTGCACTGAATCCAGTGAACATGTTCTGTGACAACACTGGTGTCATTGCTCTGGCCAAGGAACCAAGGTTTCACAAGAGGACCAGACACATAAAGTGACGCTTCAACTCCATCCGCGATTACATCAAGGAGAAGGACATAAATATTTGCAAAGTGCACACCGATCTGAATGTTGCAGATCCGTTGACTAAACCTCTTCCAAGGGCTAAACATGATCAACACCAGAACTGCATGGGTGTTCGATTCATTACAATGTAAATCACATAGTGATGTGAGCTAGATTATTGACTCTAGTGCAAGTGGGAGACTATTGGAAATATGCCCTAGAGGCAATAAATAAAGTGTTTATTATTATATTTCCTTGTTCATGATAATCGTTTATTATCCATGCTATAATTGTATTAATTGGAAACACATTACATGTGTGGGTAAATAGCAACACTCTGTCCCTAGTATGCCTCTAGTGAACTAGCTCGTTGATCAAAGATAGTCAACGTTTCTTGGCCATTGACATGAGATGTTATTTGATAACGGGATCGCATCATTGGGAGAATGATGTGATGGACAAGACCCAAACTACAAACGTAGCATATGATCGTGTCAGTTTATTGCTACTATTTTTTGCATGTCAAGTATATGTTCCTATGACCATGAGATCATGCAACTCACGAACATCGGAGGAGTTCCTTGTGTGTATCAATCATCACAACGTAACTGGGTGACTATAAAGGTGCGCTATAGGTATCTTCGAGGGTGTTTGTTGAATTGGCATGGATCAAGACTGGGATTTGTTACTCCGTGTGACGGAGAGGTATCTCAGGGCCCACTCGGTAATACAACATCACAATAAAGCCTTGCAAGCAATGTGGCTAAGTGTTAGCCATGGGATCTTGTATTACGAAACGAGTAAAGAGACTTGCTGGTAACAAGGTTGAACTAGGTATACAGATACCAACGATCGAATCTCGGGCAAGTAACATACCGTAGAACAAAGGGAACATCATACGGGATTAATTGAATCCTTGACATAGAGGTTCAACCGATAAAGATATTCATAGAATATGTAGGAACCAATATGGGCATCCAGGTCCCGCTATTGGTTATTGACCGTAGAGGTGTCTCGGTCATGTCTACATAGTTCTCGAACTCGCAGGGTCTGCACACTTAAGGTTTGGTGACGTTTCGGGAGTATAGAGTTATGCATGGTGGTGACCGAAGGTTGTTCGGAGTCCTGGATGAGATCCCGGACATCACTAGGAGCTCCGTAATGGTCCGGAGGTAAAGATTAATATATAGGAAGTCCTATTTTGGTCGCCGGAAAAGTTTCGTGCTCATCGGTAGTGTACCGGGAGTGCCGGTAGTGTACCGGGAGACCATCGGGAGGGGTATTTCGACCCAAGAGGATATATGGGCTGTGGGAGGATGAATACCAGCCCTTATTGGGCTGGTGTATGTCCCACACAAGGCCCATGCGGCTGGGAAGAAAAGCCCAAAAGGAAAAAGGTGGAAAAAGGCAAAAAGGACTAAATTAGGAAGGAGTCCTAATCCTACTAGGAGTGGAGGAGGAGGAGGACTCCCTCCTGGTTCGGCCGACCCAAGGGCTGTCTCCTTGGGATGAAAGCCTCCTCCTCCTCTCCTCATATATATACTAGAGGGTTTTAGGGTTTTGGCACACGATTTTCAGCCACGTGCAACCCTACCCTCTAGTGCATAGTTTCTCCTCTAGATCGGATTTCTGCAGTGCTTAGGAGAAGCCCTGCCGGAATAGCTCCACCACCATCGCCGGAGCACCGTCACGCTGCCAGATAACTCTTCTTCCTCTCCGCTCCTTCTTGTTGGATCAAGATGGCGGAGATCGTCAACAAGCTATACATGTGCTGAACGCGGAGGTGCCGTCCGTTCGGCGTTAGATCGGAAGGATCGTGACCAAGTTCGTGGGATGGATCATGATCAAGTTCGCGGGACGGATCGTGATTGGATCATGGGACAGATCATGATTGGATCGTGGGACGCACGTCGATGTGGATCGCAAAGACGTTCGACTACACAAACCGCGTTTCTTAACGCTTCCTGCTTAGTGATCTACAAGGGTACGTAGATCCACTCTCCCTCTCGTAGATGCTCATCACCATGGATAGATCTACGTGTGCATAGGAATTTTTTTTTCCCATGCAACATTACCCAACAGTGGCATCGTGAGCTAGGTATATGTGTAGATGAGATCTCGACTAGAACACAAAAGGTTTGTGGGTGTTGATGCTTAGATTGCTTCCTCCCTTGGTCATGTTTTGGTCTAGCGGTATTGTGGGATGAAGCAGAAGGAGTGGAAGTCAAGTATGTTCCCATGCAAAGTTACCCAAAAATTGTTACCGTGACCAATAGCCAAGGAGTGGAAGTCAAGTATGTTCCCATCCTTGCCTCCACTCAAGTCCCTCAGGCTAACTGTCTATCGGGAATTGAGCTGGATCAAGTGCGAGTGGTATGTGAATACCCAGATGTATTTCCTGATGAGCTGCCCGGAATGCCGCCTGACCGTGAAATTGAGTTCATCATTGAGCTAATGCCCGGATCCAGGCCCATCTATAAGAAGCCCTATAGGAGGGGATCCGAAGTTTTGGCTGAATTGAAGAAGCAACTGGCCGAGCACCTCAGAAAAGGATTCATTCGCCCTAGTGCCTCTCCTTGGGGATCACCTGTTCTATTTGTGTCAAAGAGGGATGGAACTATCAGACTCTGTGTCGATTACTGTTCTCTCAATGAAGTCACAATAAAGAAAAAGTGCCCACTCCCCAAGATTGAAGACCTGTTCGATCAGTTGAACGGAGCCAATGTGTTTTCCAAGATCGACCTCGGGTTAGGGTACTATTAGCTGAAGATCATACCCCAAGACATTCTGAAGACGACATTTGTAACCCGGTATGGCCTGTATGAATACACGGTCATGTCATTTGGGTTAACCAATGCACATGCTTAGTTCACGTACCTCATGAATAAAGTCTTCATGGAGTACCTGGACAAGTTTGTTGCCGTCTTCATTGATGACATGCTCGTCGTATCCAAGTCTGAAGAAGAGCATAAGCAACACTTGAGATTGGTCCTAGACAAGCTTCGAGAGAACCAGCTTTACACCAAATTCAGCAAGTGTGAATTTTGGCTACATGAAGTTGGATTCTTGGGTCATGTGTTGACTGCAGAAGGATTGTCAGTTGATCCTGCCAAGATTGAAGCAGTGACTGAATGGCAATCCCCAACCACCATGAAGGAAGTCAGGAGCTTCCTCGGACTCGTGGGATATTACCGCAAGTTCATGGAAGGGTTCTCGATCATTGCCCGACCCATGACCCAGCTTTCGAAGAAGGACAAGAAGTTCGAATGGACAGCCAAGAACAAGGAAAGCTTCCAGGAGCTCAAGAAGAGATTGACCATTGCCCCAGTTTTGGCCACCCCCGATATTCACAAGGAGTTTGTGATATATTGTGATGCATCGAGAACCGGGCTTGGAGGTGTTCCGATGCAAGAAGGAAGAGTTGTAGCATATCTATCCAGATAGCTACATCCTCATGAACAGAACTATGCTACTGATGATCTTGAGTTGGCAGCCGTGGTTCATGCCTTGAAAACATGGCGACATTACCTTCTGGGGAAGTGATGTGAGATATACACAGACCACAAGATTTTGAATTATATATTCACTCAGATGGAATTGAACATGAGGTAGCGAAGATGGTTGGAATTGATCAAGGATTATGACCTCAATGTTCAATACCACCTCTAAAAGGCCAATGTGGTAGCAAACGCCTTAAGCAGAAAGGCTTGTTCATTGAATGCCATGATTAAGGAATGGCTACCCGCCCTATATGAAGAGCTTGAAAACTTTGGCTTGGAACTAGTTGCATCTGGATTCCTCGCCAACCTTGAAGCAAGGCCTACCATGATGGATGATATCAAAGAAGCTTAGACGGGACACGAGAGCACTGAAGGCATCAAGAGGAAGATCAAGGCAGGCAAGTCCCCAGGATTCTCAGTGGATGAACAAGGAGTTGTATGGTTTGGGAATCGCATCTGCATACCCAACGAAGAGGAGCTCAAGAACTTGATCTTGCAAGAAGCTCATGACACTCCATACTCCATCCATCCTGGAGGAACCAAGATGTATCAAGACCTCAAGGCAAGATTCTAGTGGCATGGCATGAAACGAGAGATAGGCACCTTTGTCGCCAAGTGTCATATATGCCAGAGAGTCAAAGCTGTGCACCAGCGACCCTTTGGGCTATTGCAACCTCTCAAAGTGCTTGGATGGAAGTGGGACAAACTCGGGATGGATTTCATCACCGGATTACCAAGGTCAAGCGAAGGACATGATTCTATTTGGGTCATTGTCGACCACCTCACCAAACTAGCCCATTTCGTCTCCGTCAAGACCACCTGTGATGGGAGCCAGCTCGCAAACCTCTACATCAACCACATCGTAAGTCTTCACAGAGTTCCAAAGGAAATTGTGTCGGACCAAGGCACCCAGTTCACCTCAAGATTCCGGAAGAACTTTCAAGAAGCTATGGGAACTAAGCTCTCCTTCAGCACTGCTTTTCACCCCCAGACCAGTGGGCAAACAGAACGAATAAATCAGATACTTGAAGATATGCTCCGCGCTTGTGTTTTGGCGTATGGATCCAAGTGGGAAGATTGCCTACCGTTCGCCGAGTTTTCCTACAACAATAGCTATCAGTCGAGTCTTCAAATGGCACCATTTAAGGTGTTGTATGGACGCAAGTGTCGTACTCCCCTCAACTGGTCAGAGACCGGAGATGGGTTAGTCTTTGGACCAGACATCCTCCGCGAGGAAGAAGAGCAAGTTCAACTCGTCCAAGAGTGACTTGAGGCCGCCAAGGCAAGACAGAAGAGCCTCGCCGACTCTCGCCGCCGAGAAGTGAGATTTGACAACGGAGATCATGTGTATCTTTGAGTCACACCTCTTAAAGGAACCAAACATTTCCATGTCAAACGAAAGCTTGCACCCAAGTACGTCGGTCCCTTCAAAGTCACTACAATAATAGGAGAAGTTTCCTATCAACTAGATCTACCTTCCGAGCTATCAGATGTGCACACCGTCTTTCATGTGTCACTACTCTGGAAGTGTCTCCAAGTTCCCAACCGCCTCGACCTCTACAAGGACATCGACCATCAAGCCATCAATCTTCAGCCAGACCTTACTTATCATGAGAGACCAATTCGCATTCTGGATAAGGGAAAACATTGCACCCGAAGCCGCACCATCAAGTACTTCAAGGTCCAATGGAGCAACCACTCTGAAGCCGAAGCAACCTAGGAGCGTGAAGACTATCTTAGATCTCAGTTCCCTTATATTTTTAGCGCTTAGCCTAGGAATCTCGGGGACGAGATTCTTGTAAGGGGGGTAGGTCTATCACACCCTGTGTTTGACCTTGTTATGCTTCAATTTACAAAATTTGGAACCAATTAAAACTTTTCAGTGGTTGTGCTTGTTTGAATTGTTGCTTGTTTGCTTGTTTGGTTGTGGTGTATGGCACTCTTAGATTCTATCCCTCTCCATTTTCATCTTCCTTGACCCAAACCTATTTCCCAATGATCATGACATGTGAATAGTGCCCAAAACTATTTTTATCAAATATTATTTCGACCAAAAAGGATGTATTCAAATTATGTTTTCAAAAACCCCTGAGTTGAGGTTTGCACTTCAAGTCCTCGAATTGGGTGGATCTTTTTTCCCCAAAGGCTTTTACTTCAAACCTACTATATATATTACTTTACAAAAACCACCAAATATTAATTTTAAATATTATTTAAAGGCTTTTATTAAGGCCAAAAATGGTCTTTCATGGGAAAAATATTTAAATGCTTTAAAAATATTTGAGAAAATTTAGGGAAACTCAGTGGACATATATTTTCCATATATATGAGTTTCAACACATGGTAATGTTCAAACTAATAGTCAAAACCCCTCAAAACCCTTTCTGTCCAAATCAAGCTTTTGGAATATTTCCGTAAGAAATATTCTCAATAAATTCCAAGAAAATTCCGGCAAGTCAACACTATCATAGTTGTTGATCTTGCAAAGTTTCATCTCAATCCAAGTCGATTTGATTCATCAAACTACTCCAAACCCCTCCCTATCTTGATTCAAATTTGAACAACTTTACATTGTGAAGTTTCTTCCCTTGACCCCAAACTTTGTTGACATGTTCTAATCACCAAATAATGGTGCTACACTAAGTGGTGCATCAAGGGGATTAGGTTAACATGACTAGATCTACAGAAACGAGATTCTATTGACTTCTAGGGTTCCACAAAGTTACATTGTGAACTTTGATCAATCAAGCTCAAACTTGGTGACCAGGCCTCTTTCTATCCACCATTTGACTCTATAAATTCCTATGGCAACCAAAGTCCTTTTGATTGCCCTAATATCAATCAAACACCTTCTGGCCATTTCTAAAAACTACTATTTTCACCACTTCTACTCTTTCCCTTGCTCTCAAATTTTTACCACAACCTCTTAGGGTTACCAGCTACTTCTAGTAAAACTTGTGAGGCCTCAGCTCAATAATGGGTGGGGTAAAACACCCATTTTACCCTCTGTTTCACCATGACAGGAGCATTTCTACCCTCTCCCCCACTCCATTTCTTTTCTCCCTAGCTCCCCTAGCTCCTAGAGCATCTTCAGATCGTCCAGGAGCTAGTAGACATGCAGGGGCGTGTCCAGGGCACGCAAGCATGCCATGGCATGCCAAAGGCATGCTCTGGAGCACGCTACAGTGCATGCCCGCACAATAGCAGGAGCATCTTGAGGGCCCCCGACAGCCTTGGGATGGGGGAAGTTGTCCCCCGAGATGCCCTCAATGTCCGCAACCCTCCAAGGTGTCGGCCCCCTCCTCCCTGGCTCTCTCTCACCCCCTGGTCGCGTGTCAAGACCTCGATCCTAAGTCATAAGAATCCAGACTGTAACTTATCACATCACTTTGAGACCTCATGCACGGTAAGCTCCACGGCTACAACCTTACCTTAGCCAGGACCATTTGCGTCTTTTGGCTCACGTATGTGAACATGTCGCTGGCAATCAAATGACAAAGAACCCGTGCTGACATGACTAGTCATAGAACCCAAGTGGCACATTCGTATGGAAACAGGCATACGTAACCCAACAATGCAGGTGTCGGCCTCAAGCGTGCGTAGACGAGTCATAGCAAGCTACAAGGACTCCATTACGCCGTGGGACATAAATGTCATCACTGCACGCAGACGAGTCGTAGCAGGCTACAGGTACTCCATTACACTGCGAGACATTTCCCCGAAGGGACAGACACAACAGCAAAGAAGGATACATGCCGGTCAATCAATGTGTCCGGAGTAGTAGCAAGCTACCAAGGCTCGGTGGAAACACAAAGAGGCAGTTTCCCGTAAAGAGTACTACTAAAGGCACATAACTAGGTGTCGGATCCCATACATACCGTTGCACATCACATGCACGCACGACATGCCCGATATGCATAGATAAAACTATGGCATCACAACATAACTATACAACAACATAACTTTTATTTAAGAGACTCAGACGAGCCTTGCATAATATGTTCTTACAAATAGGGGTCACATGACCCGACACTCAAGTCATAAAAACAAGTTCATACAAACCAAGCGAAAGCATAAAGCTGTCTGAGTACAGACCGGTGAAAGGGTAAAAAGGCACATGGCCTGACTATCTACAGCCCGCCACATGGCATAAGGTCGTAGCTGGGACACCAGCTATTCGGCACCATCGACATCTACAAAGAACCCACCTAATGGGTGCTGAGTCTCATCTGCAATAGTTATTAAGAAAACGTGAGTACAATCATACTTACCAAGTCTTTAAAGCAGACCTAGACAAATTATGCTCATGTATCAACAAGGGGAGTGGTGTAGTTTATGCAGCAATGCCAGCTTTGACTCATGGCTAACCTATACTACAAATTTTTTGACTCTTTGTTTAAATTTTAGGTATCGCACATGAGTCCACTAACTCCATAACAATGCACCACCATAGATTCACTTCCGTCTTCCACGGGAGTGCCATCCACGGTACTCACACTTGTCTTGACAATTTATGAGTATCCATCTGATTATCTATGAACAACATAAGCTTTCCAAGTAGTCCATATTCGAGGACACGACTATTCAAATATTTTCATACCCTGCAGGGGTGTACTTCTTCAGACACACTCTCGCCACTTATTGATGTGTGCTCATAAAACCATGCACCTTGGAAACCTTCAAGCAGAAGCCTAGCGAGGGATTCGGCCATGACCGTCAGCCACATAAGACCTCTAGTCCAGGCTATCGCCTATTTGAGACTGAAACCACACGGAAGTCTGGCCGAAGTTTCCGCTACGGCCCCAAACGATGTGCGCAGGGTTCCCAAGCCCACCATTTGGGTTACCCTTGGTACATCGTGCCACTGCCTATCGCGTCGTAACCCACCCCTAGGGTCAGCGCTACTCACGGCCTCCAGCATGCTATAAACACCAGAAACTACTTGCAACTCCTGGACCAAGGACTAAGCGATTGATAAGTCAAGAGGGGTTGAGTTACCGAAACCCAATGTGTGGTAGCAACTAATCTTGGATCACAAACACGGAACTCATTTCCTAAGAATGGTCCCAATGAGGCAACCCGCTATGTACTCCTACATAGCCTCTCATCGCTACCGTTACCAAATCGGGTTCATCGTTAGCTTATCACATCAGAATAACATTATTCCACTCCAGTTCATCACCCAAATGAATCAGACCTGACACAACTCTAAGCATAGCAAGCATAGCAGGCAAAGTAAGAAAAGCACATCATGGCACAAGCATCTACTAGGTATGCTAGGTTGCAGGGTTTAGCTATTTGCTGTGACAATGATAGGTCATGCAAAAGAATAGGTTCATCTACCGTTTATGACAGAACACTGAACATTTGTCCTAATGCAATAAACAAGAGCAGGAGCGAGAGAGTGGGATGTTATCGGAAGGATCAAAGGGGTTGCTTGCCTTGCTTGGTAGCGGAAAGGTTTTCTCCTTCGTTGGAATACTCGGAGGTATCCTTAGAAGCAGGGCCTACCGCAATGCAGATAAATAGCAATCAATACACACAAGTGCAACACTATGATGCATGATCATGACGTGGCAGCATGTATGGATGAGCTAATGCAACTATTATCCAAGTTAATTGAAGTAAGTTTGAATATAGGTTCAAAGTATTTCTCCATTTCATATTTCATATATTAACCTATTAGCAAATGTCAATGTTCAACTACATAGGTTGCTCTAACATGCATGATAACAGCACCATTGGATTCATTGGATTTTTCTGATAAATTTTCATATATAAATTATTTTCATCTGATTTACAGATTAATTTATATGAATTTTAGAAGTTTTAAACATTTTTTGGATATTTCTGATTTGTTTTTATACTAAAAATTGATTTAATACATCAGCCTCACGTTGCTGTGACGTCAGCAGGTTAACAGACCCGGCCAGGTCAAACCTGGCAGGGTGGGGCCCTCATGTCAGTGTCAGGGGCTAATTCCCGCGCTGACCAGGGGTTTGACCCACTTTAGGGCGCACTGGTCAGTGGCTAACGGTTTAATTAGTCGGCCTGATTAGCACTAATCAGCCAGCCACGTTGATAAGGATACCTCCAAGCGGCAGCGACCAAACCCGCGGCGGAGGTCGCCGTAGTTGGTCGAAACCGCGCTAGAGGGTTCAGATTCACGTGCCGAAGGCACTGGGAGGGAGCCCGTGGTCGATCGTGTCGAGTGGGCCTGGTCAGGGTGCTCGACGTCGCCGGAGGACTCGCCGGCGAGCTATTCCGCGGCGGCGCCCATTCGGCCACGACGGGGAGGGGCGCTAGAGAGCGGGAAGAACCACAAGGAATGGGGGAGAGGGAAGGCGAGCTCATAGAGGGCTGCAGTGGAGGCTCAGCGGGCTCGGGGACGACCGACAACCAGCGAATCGATGATGGGGAGAGGCGGCCAGAGGCGGGGAAGAATGGTGATGGCTCGACGTAGAGGGGCTCCCGGTGTCTTTTAGCTTCACGGTGAGGACGAGGGGGTCATGGCACAGCTCGGAGGCTACTCAGCGAGGCAAGGGAGTGGCTGGAGCGACGGCGCTATGGCGGTGATGGCTTCGGCCATGGCGAGCAGAGGGGGAGAGAGAGAGGAATGGCGGGGAAGAGAGGATCCAGGCGGCGGCTGGAGTCTATCCCCTCGCCAGCGCGACGAGGAGGAGGCCAGGCGGGAAGGAGGTGGTCGGGCGCGTGGCCACGGCCAGCTGCGGTGGAGGCACGCAGCTGCTTCTCCTCCTGGCAGGAGGAAGAAGACGTTGCTGCCCCCCATGGGTTGGGCCTCTGCTTCGCAGGTAAGGTCCAGGTGGGTTTTCTCCCCATTTTTCTTTATTTGTTTTCTTTTCTAATTTATAACATTAGTTTTATTTTATTTTCAAGCACAATTGCTGAGTAATAATATCCCAAATATTTTATAGCATTTAGTTTGAATATTTCAAACTTCTGTAAAAAGTTTCAGGATATTTTGAAATCTAAAATAATGATAATTCTTTATTTGGCATTTTTAGAAGCTTTATTATTTATTTTTAAATTGCTATAAATGTTCAAATATTTAAGATGGCCCCTGATATATTCGTATCCATATTTATCAGACATAGGGGACATTTTAGATGGGCATTTTGAATTTGTTGATTTTTCACAAACTTTGCATTAGTTTGGTTCAAATGAGGGTTTGGGGTTTCCTTTAATCCCCATTTCAAGTTGATGCAAAAATGAAATATGATGCACAGACATGCTGTCCTAAGACAAGTAGCTAGGGATGTGACAACTCACCCCCACTCAAAAGAATCTCGTCCCGAGATTTTGAAGTCGTCGGGAAGAGCGCGGGGTACTCTTGTCACGCCCAAGATGCGGTCCTATCCTTATTTGGGCACGGGGGCCTCGACAGGGATAGAACGCATCTCGATGCGTTCGCAAGAATGGATATCATTACAAGTACATGTACAGAAGAGATGAGTATATGGAATTGGCTTACACTCGCCACAAGCTACATCAGAGTCACAGCAATACAATAACATCTCAAACATCATACAAAAGAGCAGGGTCCGGCTACGGACGAAATCAAACGATAAAATGACATCCACCCTTGCTATCCCAGGCTGTCGCCTGGAACCCATCCAAGATTGATGAAGAAGAAGAAGAAGAACTCCAAGTCAAATCAAGCAACGCGCTCACGTCAAATCATCACATTACCTGTACCTGCAACTGTTGTTGTAGTAATCTGTGAGCCACAGGGACTCAGCAATCTCATTCCCAAGGGTATCAAGACTATTAAAGCTTAATAGGTAAGGTATGGTTAAGTGGTGAGGCTAAAGCAAGCGTCTAAGCATATATTTGAGTGTCTAACTTACGACCACCGAAAGTAAAGTATGGTGGTCTACGCATAACGGACGTGAACTAGTATTGATCACTAACTGATCCTGAACACCTACTTACGTCAATCATAACCCCACCGTGTTCTCTTCCGGATGAGGACTCACAAGAAGAGACAGTCACGGTTAGTCACACGGTTGGTGTATTTTTATTAGAGTTTACTTCAAGTTTGCTATGACCGGGTGTTAAAAAAATTATCCAAGTTTGCCACATAACCGCGGGCACGACTTCTCGAAAAGATTTAACCCTGCAGGGGTGCTCCAACTCATCCATCACAAATTAACCACACTCGGCGGAAATAACCTCAACCACGGATCTCGTGATCTTCCTAGGGAATTCCAAAGGAAATCCAACACCTCGAGATAACCCGGAGAAAATCAGAATTCCTCACTCAAGACGTACGAGAAAGGTAAAACAAATCTAGCAAAGCCGCCCGACGTGTCGACGAACCCGATAGGAGCCGCGTATCTCGTTCTTAGGACACGACCAGATGGGACTTGCTACAGGGAAAACCAATCCTCAAGTTGCCTCGAGGCGCCCCGCAGGCAGCCCATTTTTGGACCAACACTCATGAGGAGCACTGGCCCGAGGGTTGATTAAATTATCCACAGGGTCTGGAAAAATATCCCCTATGCAAGTTCATTAATTATTAGGTAAATGTAGTACCAAAGTTGGGCCTTGCCAGACAAGTTTTATTCTAACCCGAAAATCAAGGGGGTCCCCATAACAACCCCGAGCATGTTAGGAGCTCTCATATATGGAAGATAACACCGGTTCACAAGTAACTAAGGGTGGCAAGAGTGGAACAAAACACCAAGCAAAAGGCCAAGCCTTCCACCCTTTACCAAGTGTATATGTGCATTAAATTAAATAGCAGCAATATTGTGATATAACAAAGGAAGGTCCATGTTGGCACGTGGAAGCAATTGCACCTGCAACTAGCAACGCTATAAGAAGGGCTGAGCAAGCGGTAACATAGCCAAACAATGTTTGCTAGGATGTGAAGAGGTTAGAGGCTTATCATGGCAGTGTTGGGAGGCTTATCAAACAAGTGGTAGGTAGCGAGACATAACAATAAAAAGGCGAGACAACTAGCATGGCAATGATAGTAATGGTATCCAGGGAAATGTGTCATCTTGCCTGAGATCCCGCTCGGAAGAAGACCGAGTCCATGAAGAAGATGAACCAACGTAGTCGAACGAATCCTCACACTCCGAACGCTTTCGGAACTCTATCGAGAAGAAGCAATCTGAAGCAAACAATCAACACAAGATACACCACAACATATGCAAAACACGATGCACAACAAACATGATGCATGTCCGGTTAAATATGCAATGCAAGACAATTCACAACAACCAAATACTACACATTAAGTGAAGCTCAATATGCAATGAGTTGCATATTGACGAAACTCCACGTTCGTATTATTTAGTTCACTCTCGTTATGTACTCGACAATATTAAATGTTGTTAAACATGGCAAGAGGTGAAGCATAAGTAAACTATACTATCTAGGCATCTTAAATGAGGTCGGAAACAACTTATAGTATTTCCCAAATGACCCCATAGGTTAATTATGAATTTGTTCCAGATCTGATCTAAACATATTTTATATTGGTTAAACAGCAGAATAAAGCATACCATGTTATTCTATATGGAATTCTAGTCAATTTACATATATAGAACATTTCCAACGGAGCTACGGTCCAAAAGATATGAGCAACACAAGATGCACATGCCATGAATGCAAATGCATGGGAACAACCACCACAACCATTTCAAATCATGAATGCAACAAGTTATGATGAAACTACATGGGATTCTAAGCAATTTTCATATATGGAATGTCCAAAACGGAGCTACGGTTCAACCACAATCATCAAAACAAGTTTTAGATGAAATCTGCCAAAAACAGCAACTTAGCATTTTGAACACATGAAAACAATAAGATACAATATTCTAAAATGCACAAACTAAGCATGGGGCAATATCATACAACATCCACTCATTTCATCTACACATATCATCTTCAAAACATGCATTTATCACTTAGTAGGAAGCTCACAAGAAGGCTACTTGAAAACAGTTTCAGACTTAGTGAAAATAGCAGTTTTAGACAGTGCAGTTATATCACGAAGGCATATTGACAGCAGTAAAACTATATGCTACAAATCATGAAATGGCATGAAACTTAACAGCATACTAAAGGACTATATCAACAACAAATAACTCCATTGCACCTACCACAAAAGAGTTCTAGATCACTAGCAAATCACATGGCAAGACAGCAACAAAATATAATAGAATCAGACTTAAGAAATATTTTGGACCCTAAAAAATAACAGATTTTCATAGCAACTTGACAACAGCAAAACAACACCTGCACATGCATTTCTATGAAAAACAAAATGACCATGGGCTAGGACACACATCAACGAGCAAGTTTCATGTTGGAAATTAATTCATATCATGCCCGGATTAAATCACATGAAAATGACAAAAGGACATCATGGCATAAATGACATGCACCCAACATGCTCAAATGGCAAAACTAAATGCACAGTTAATTCCTATGGATATTTCTACCCCGAAAACATATATAATATGATTAGGTTAATGTTGGAAATTAAACAATTAAATATGCGGTATTAGGCATAAGCACGTTTTAGCAATAATTAATGCAGATAAAAATGCAAACATGATGACAACCATTTATCTCATGCATGAAAAATGTGGTGCGAATGAGATGAACATTTTTTAATTTAAGATTTTATTAATTTCGATGCACGGTATTTAATGATGATAATGCAATAATTATGACAAATATGCAAATGACATGTTAATATATTTTTGACATGGTGCAAATGGCATGTTAATAGTCTACGTATTTCTCTGAACATATTACATGTTGAAAATATTTTGGAACGGTGCACGGTAAAATATTTATTAGCAGTTTTTAAATACACGTTAAATAACAAATAAAAAGAAAAAACGGAGGGGGGGCTTGCTCACCCTCGGCTTGGCCCATCCGGTGGGGGGCTGCACTGGGCCGGCTGGGGCACTGGCGAGGCTCACCCGGCGCTGCGGTCAACGGGGCGAGCGAGCGGAGGGGTTTGTCCCCGTCATCCCGCACGCACAGAAGTAGCGGCGGCGGCTGCCACGCGAGGGACGGCAAGGGCGGCAGGCTCCGGAGGCGGGGATGGCCGGGACGGGCCGGGGGCGACCGGATCCGACCGGAGGGAGGTCCGGCGACGGCCAGCGAGGGAGCTCTGCGGCAGCGGAGGCGCCATGGCGGCGGCGCTGCACCTGCGGGAAGAGAGGCCGCGGGGTGAGGGAAGCCAGGGAGAAGGAAGGAAGAGAGAGGAGAGGAGAGGAGCTGGGCGGCGCGGCGGATCCGGCTGGAACTCCGGCGAGGCCGGCGGGCCACGGTGCTACTCGGGCACGGGCATGGGGAAACCTCCATGGAAGCTCGGGCAGGAGCTCCGGGAGAGCTCCGGACGCGATTCGGGCCCGGATGGGCTCGAATAGGCCCAGATGGGCTTGGGCGGGCTGGAGGCTGGAGGAGGGAGAAGGAGAGGGCTGGCTAGGGTTTGGTGGCATGCGGAACGAGGTGGGGCTATATATAGGGATCGGGGCTGGGGGTTACACCACTGCGTTTTGAACTGCCGGGTGTCGGTCCGACTATCCGGAAGTGGAGAGGATCGGGCTACGGCGGCTGTGCAGAGGGGCAAAGAGGGGAAGAGAGGGAAGCGGTGACCAGTGGCACTGAGTTTTATAAAACACCGACAACGTCCGATAAACTACCGATAACCTCACTTCTACGGATGACCGACGGGGCATCAAACAAACTCAGAACGCGATGAAAAACGACGGTCGGTCTACCTAAGCTATAACAAGACCGCACGACAAGTTTCAACTCGATCCGAGAATATTTTGCGCGCGCTTCAAAACGGTTTTATTTAACGGTGCCGCGAGCACGTGCGTGTGTGGCTGGACTCGAAATGGGCAACGGCGAAACGGAGAGAACCGGCAACTACGAACGGATGCAAGTTTTTTTTGAAAACGGGTGACGATGCAATGCCGATGATGCAAATGATGTGATGATGAATGTGACAACCAGATGAACACATGTCGAAAACGGAAACAAAAGGGGAATCTTCTGGAATCTTCTGGAACGCCGGTCTCGGGCTGTCACAACTCTAGTCGAAGACGATCTTCTCTTTCCCATGTGGCCTCCTTTTCAGAATGGTGTGACCACTGAACCTTGAGAAACTTGATGTTCCGACGCCGAGTGGTACGCTCGGCTTGATCAAGAATACGAACAGGGTATTCTCGATATGTAAGGTTATCTTGGAGATCAAGTGCTTCGTGGTCTACTTCGCGGACAGGGTCCGAGAAGCAACACCTGAGTTGTGAGACGTGGAAGACATCATGAACCTTGGAAAGATGCGGCGGAAGTTCCAGGTAGGCAACCTCTCCTCGTTTAGCAAGAATGTGAAAAGGTCCAATGTAACGAGGAGCCAACTTGCCCTTGATACCGAATCGATGGGTACCCTTCAGAGGTGTAACCCGAAGATAAGCCTTCTCGTCAACTTCATAGGTCACAGCCTTATGATGACGATCATATTGGCTCTTTTGACGAGATTGGGCTGCTTTCAACTTTTCACGAATAATGCGAACTTGCTCCTCTGCATCCTGGATCATATCCGGCCCAAAGAGTTGCCTCTCTCCGGTTTCTGACCAGTTAAGAGGTGTTCGGCATCTTCGTCCATAGAGAACTTCAAAAGGGGCTTTGCCCAAGCTTGATTGATAACTATTGTTATAAGCAAATTCGGCAAATGGAAGACATTTCTCCCAATTCATATCGAAGGATATAACACAAGCTCGGTGCATGTCTTCGAGGATTTGATTGACTCGCTCGACTTGACCACTTGATTGCGGGTGGAAAGCAGTGCTAAAAGATAGATGAGTCCCCATAGCGGTTTGGAACCTTTCGCAAAATCAGGAAGTAAAGATACTTATGCAGTCTGAGTTAATCTCCAATGGAACACCTTAAGAGAAACTATTCGAGAAATATATAACTTCGCTAGCTGGCTAGCAGTTATACTCTGCCGAACAGGAAGAAAATGAGCCACTTTGGAAAGGCAGTCGATGACCACAAAGATAGAATTATTCCCTCTCTTAGTCCTGGGAAATCCGGTAATGAAATCCATACCAACCTTATCCCATTTCCATTCAGGAATAGCTAAAGGTTGAAGGGTGCCAGCAGGCCTTTGATGTTCTGCTTTCACGCGATGACAAATGTCGTAGTTAGCAATGAACTGAGCAATTTCTCTCTTCATCCTAGTCCACCAGAACCTCTGGCGTAGGTCCTGATACATCTTGGTACTACCAGGATCAATTGTGAGAGGAGAATCATGAGCCTCCTTAAGGATCAATTGTCGCAGATGTTGCTTCTTCGGGATCACCAAGCGGTTCTCAAAGAAGACAACACCCCAATCATCTTCCGAGAAGCATCTAACATTACCCTTCTTAATATTTTTCTTGATCCGAGATATCCCAGCATCATTCTGTTGGGAGACGTAGTAGTAAATCAAAATTTTCCTACGTGTCACCAAGATCTATCTATGGAGAAACTAGCAAACGAGCGGGGAGAGATTGGATCTTCATACCTTTGAAGATCGCTAAGCGGAAGCGTTGCTGGAACGCGGTTGATGGAGTCGTACTCGCAGCGATTCAGATCGCGGTAGATCCGATCAAGTGCCGAATGGACGGCACCTCCGCGTTCAACACACATGCAGCCCGGTGACGTCTCCTATGCCTTGATCCAGCAAGGAGGGAGGAGAGGTTGAGGGAGAGCTCCGGCAACACGACGGCGTGGTGGCGGTGGAGCTGCGTGGTACTGCGGCAGAGCTTCGCTAAGCACTACGGAGAACGAGGAGAGGGAGGAGTAGGGCTGCACCAGGGAGGAGATGAACTCGTGTGTTGTGCAGCCCCAAATACCTCCACTATATATAGGAGGAGGGGAGGAGAGGTGCTGCGCCCTAGGGTTCCACCCTAGGGGTGGCGGCAGCCTCCAGAAGCCCATCTGGCCGGCGGCCAGGGCAGGGAGAGGTGGAGGCGCCCTAGGGTGGGCCTTAAGGCCCATCTAAGCCTAGGGTTTGCCCCCTCCACCCTTGCTGCGCCTTGGGCTGGGGTGGGAGGCGCACCAGCCCACCTAGGGGCTGGCTCCCTCCCACTCTTGGCCCATGGAACCTTCCGGGGCAGGTGGGCCCACTTGGTGGACCCCCGGAACCCTTCCGGTGGTCCCGGTACAATACCGGAGACACCCGGAACACTTTCGGTAACCAAAACCTCACTTCCTATATATCAATCTTCGTCTCCGGACCATTTCGGGACTCCTCGTGACGTCTGGGATATCATCCGGGACTCCGAACAACCTTCGGTAACCACGTACACTATTTCCCTATAACCCTAGCGTCATCGAACCTTAAGTGTGTAGACCCTACGGGTTCGGGAGACACGTAGACATGACCGAGACACCTCTCCGGTCAATAACCAAAAGCGGGATCTGGATACCCATGTTGGATCCCATGTACTCCATGATGATCTCATCGGATGAACCACGATGTCAAGGATTCAATCAATCCCGTATACAATTCCCTTTGTCTATCGGTATGGAACTTGCCCGAGATTCGATCGTCGGTATCCGCATACCTTGTTCAATCTCGTTACCGGCAAGTCTCTTTACTCGTTCCGTAATACAACATCCCGTGACTAACTCCTTAGTCGCATTGAGCTCATAATGATGATGTCTTACCAAGTGGGCCCAGAGATACCTCTCCGTCACACGGAGTGACAAATCCCAGTCTCGATTCGTGTCAACCCAACAGACACTTTCAGAGATACCCGTAGCATACCTTTATAGCCTCCCAGTTACGTTGTGACGTTTGGCACACCCAAAGAATTCCTACGGTATCCGGGAGTTACACAATCTCATGGTCTAAGGAAACGACACTTGACATTGAAAAGCTTTAGCAAACGAACTACACGATCTTGTGCTATGCTTGGGATTGGGTCTTGTCCATCACATCATTCTCCTAATGATGTGATCCCGTTATCAATGACATCCAATGTCCATGGTCATGAAACCGTGACCATCTATTGATCAACGAGCTAGCCAACTAGAGGCTCACTAGGGACACGTTGTGGTCTATGTATTCACACATGTATTACGGTTTCCGGTTAACACAATTATAGCATGAACAACAAACAATTATCATGAACTAGGAAATACAATAATAACCATTTTATTATTGCCTCTAGGGCATATTTCCAACACATGCTTCTAGCCTTCTATGATTTGATCCATAAGAGTAGGTTTTGCCACCAGGTTGGAAAGGAATCCTTGAGGAACAATGTGGAGGTTCAACTTTTGAAATTCCTCATAGAGAAGTGGTTGACCTTGTTGTAACATCAGGTTGTTACAATAAGACTTATGACTTAGTGCATCATCCATGACATTGGCTTTCCCCGGGGTGTAAGTTATCGCTAAGTCGTAATCTGTAATCAACTCAACCCACCGTCTTTGCCTGAGATTCAAATCCGGCTGGGTGAAAATATATTTCAGACTTTGGTGATCAGTGTAAATTTCACAACGATTACCCAGAAGGTAATGTTGCCAGGTTTTCAGTGCATGGACCACAGCTGCAAGCTCAAGATCATGTGTTGGATAATTATCCTCATGTGGATGCATCTGTCGAGATGCGTATGCAATGACATGACGATCTTGCATGAGAATGCAACCTAATCCTTGTCGCGAGGCGTCGCAATAGATAACAAAGTCCTTAGAGAAATCTGGTGGCACCAAAATAGGAGCAGAGGTCAATCATCTTTTCAACTCCTCAAAATTGTGCTCACATTGTGGAGTCCACTCGAACTTTTTATCTTTCTTGAGGAGTTCAGTCAGAGGTTTCGCAACCTTGGAGAAATTCTCAAGAAAGCGGCAACAATAGCTCGCTAAGCGGAGGAAACTCCGAACTTGCTTAACCGATTCAGGTTGAGTCCAATCAAGGACGGCCTGAACTCTCTCGAGATTGATAGAAATACCTTTACCAGAGATTACGTGGCCTAGATAGGTCACTTCTGGCAACCAAAATTCACACTTGGAGAATTTGGCGTACAGACGGTGCTCTAAAAGTTTCATCAATACCAGCCTTAGATGCTCGGCATGTTCCTTTTCATTCTTCGAGTAGATGAGTATGTCATCGAGGTAAACCACGAAGAATTTATCCAAATACTCCATGAAGATTGAATTCATCAAGCGAGAGAAGGTGGCTGGGGCATTGGTTAAACCGAAGGACATGACGGCGTACTCGTATTGGCCATAACGAGTAACAAAAGCCGTTTTCGGAATGTCCCCATTTCTAATTCTGATTTGATGGTATCCCAACCTCAAATCCATTTTGGAAAAGACTGAGGATCCAGTGAGTTGATCATACAAATCGTTGATCCCGGGGAGCGGATACTTGTTCTTTATTGTGACCAGATTCACTGGCCGATAATCCACAACCATCCGATATGATCCATCCTTCTTCTTGACGAAGAGGACGGGGCAAGCCCAAGGAGAAGAACTAGGACAGATGAAACCTTTCTTCAAAGCCTCATCGATTTGAATCTTAAGTTTGGCTAGTTCTAAGGGTGCCATCTTATAGGGTCTTATGGCTATTGGTACAATCCCTGGAACGAGCTCTATCACAAACTCAACATCTCTGACAGGTGGAATTCCTGGCAGTTCTTCTGGAAAGACATCCGAAAAGTCACGGACTACCGGAATATCTTCTAATTCTAGAAGAGGGCTAGCATTGAGAGAATAGAGTTGGCGCTTCGCTACTTGAGTGGAGACATTGACTATCTCACCCGATGGATGTGTAAGTTGAACATTCCTAGAATGAGTATCAATCTTAGCATAGTGAGGTTTCATCCAGTCCATGCCTAAGATGATATTGATGTCCGAAGACTTGAGGGCTATCAAGGATGCTAGGAAGACTAGCCTATCCACAAGAATCTCATTATCATGGCTCACCCTAGAAGTTTGCCATTTTGAACCAGGAGTCTGAACTACTAAAGGAGTAGGCATATCAAAAAAAGACATGTTATGCAGTTGTGGATAACTTTCTGAGATGAATGAATGAGATGCCCCAGTATCAAATAGAACAGATGCTGGACGACTATTGACAAGGAGGGTACCTAGGATAACATCAGGATCCTCAAGGGCTTCCTCAGCAGAAACATAGTTCACTCGTCCACGAGCAGGAGCTGGCTTCACATAGAAGGCTTTTCCCGGCTTCCCACGTCCAGCTGGCTTAGCATTGTTCTGAGGACACTCACGGAAGTAGTGTCCTGGTTCCCCACATTTATAGCAGACAACGGTGGCATGGGGAGCAACACTGGCAGGAGGACCTCCAAATGGCCTGGCTGGAGGGTTGGGCTGAGCTGGGCGAGGCACCTGGAAGGATGGCCTCGCGGTGTATCTTTGCGGCAGAGTTGACGAGAGCCCGAGCCCCCGGCATTTGTTGGAGCCCGAGCCAGATGCGGGGATGAAGTCACGGTTGTGCTTCCTAGTGGCCTCATAGTCAGTCTGTCCAGTCTCGGCATTGATAGCCTTGTTGACGAGAGCCTGGAAGGTTGTGCACTCATGCAGGCGTAGATCTCGACGGAGCTCAGGACTAAATCCCTTGCGGAACCTAGCCTGTTTCTTGGCATCAGTTGAAACTTCCTCCGGAGCATAGCGAGCAAGATTTCCAAACTCACGGTTATAGGCATCCACTATCAGTCCGCTCCGGGTGAAAACACAAAACTCCTCTCTCTTGCGATCCATCAGCCCTTCCGGGATGTGATGGGTACGGAATGCCGCGCTGAATTCCGCCTAAGTTGGTGCGGGGCCTGCGGGATGCATGGCTTCATAGTTTTCCCACCACAGATTGGCGGGTCCTTCCAGAAAGTAAGTAGCAAAGGTCACCTTGTTGGCCTCGGATACATTGGCAGCCCGAATTTTGCGGGACATGCTAGTCAGCCAGTCATCCGCGTCGAGCGGGTCGACCAAATGATGATACTTAGGTGGGCACAACTTGACGAAATCACCAAGACACACGCCATCATTTTGATCATTGCAGGGAGCACGCGCTATGTTCAGCTCAATTCGTTCCAACAGCCTGTTGGTCTCCCTTTTGTTCCGTTCAGCTTCAAGCATCACTTCTGCCAAAGAGGGCGCGTGTGGCAGGTTCTCTTGCCTTGGCTGGCTTCCCTCACCCTGCTCGGGGGGCAGGCACAGGGTTATTCCTAGTTGCCACCATCCTGGGAAAACAAACCCACAGCTTAGAAACGGAAAACACCAACTCTAAGTAATGAGATAAGGAATGTACTGGACAACATGGCATGCATGGGTAAACACCCGATCAACATGGTAAAACAACTCCATGATTTATACACACCATGACATAGTTCAGTACAAGCCCAAGCTGAAATACAAACTACAGAGAGATGACACAACTCATCGGAGGCATTACAAGCTTCCTATACATTATCTATCTACACCTTCGGAACTCAGCTCTCAACCTCAATCATATCCCACAAGACACGCAGGACTGTGGCGATACGACTACTACCATACTAGTGCTAACATCCACGTACTCAAGCATCGCCATAGAATGCCTCATATAGGTTACCCCTATGACCCGGGAGCTGAACTTGAGGATCTGGAAACACTCTAGCCTGTGATCCCTGGAAACCGTAAGGACACGGATGTGGCCTTGGTCCCCTTGTTGGCGGCAACAGCGGTTCTCGAAGAGGGGTGATGCCTCCAACATTGGGCCAGTATACGCGTGCTGGAAGATGAGTCCGCGATGGGTTCAACATCTCCAAATCTCCATAGCGTGTCTGCACGACAGGTGCCAACTGCGTCAGGGTTGTCCAAAGACGTGCACGGGTAGCATAAAGCTCCATGCGAAGGGCACGTGCATCACGATCCCTGTTCTCCAACATCTAAGCGGTCACCTGCAGCCTAGGGTCCTCAATAGAATGATCATAGTAGGCTGCGCTAAGATAGCTATCCTCTCCTCCCAGAGAAGTAGGAACACAACAGAACTCCGTGTTCTGAAGCAGACCATGGTGAAACCTCATGATAGTCAGCATGGTGTAGGCGGTCTCCTAAACTGCCATGTCTATGGTGACACCTAATCCATAAGTCCAGTGAAGCGGCTCTGTAGCTCCAGGATATGAAGGATATATCTTAACAGTACACAGATACTCACTCTGGTTGAAATCTTGATAACGTTCCTCCACTGTGTACTTTGGGTACCAGCGGTAACTAGCCTCCATCATAACTCTGACCAACATGGCCGTGTGACCCGGTACATCGATGCACCTGGTCAGACGGACCACCTCACGGGAAGGACAAGGGGGCATCTGAAACAGAGAATGATGCAAAGACATTAGAGACTCTAGCAGAAATTGGACAGCATGACAGTTGTAATTGCTCGAAAAGGATTTTGAGACAACTATAAACGATTGGAAAATCATAACCACTCGACTTTCTAGACTCAAATCTCTTCTCCAACTGTTTGTCACACCAACAATACTCAAATGCCGACATTCACTTGCAAACAAGCTAGCTAATAGTCCATGGTTAGTAACTCGTCATCCTAAGCAATAGATGAGAAGCCTAGTTCTTATCCCCATAGAAAAGATGAGAATGACTTAGAATAGAATAACTTCGGAAGAGGAGTAAAAAGAGCCTTATGTTCCCTTCCACAATCAATTCCCCTACTTTTCTATAGTGTTTCTAGACTCAACTTCGACCGGTTTGGCTTGGTAGTCCTACAGTCAGTCAGGCTCTGATACCAACGCTGTCGGGACCCCAATCCTAAGTCATAAGAATCCAGACTGTAACATATCACATCACTTTGCAGCCTCACGAACGGTAAGCTCCACGGCTGCAGCCTTACCTTAGCCGGGACCGTTTGCGTCTTTTGGCTCACGTATGTGAACATGACGCTGGCAATCAAATGATAGAGAACCCGGGCCGACATGACTAGTCATAGAACCCAAGTGGCACATCCGTACGGAAACAGGCATATGTAACCCAGCGATGCAGGTGTCGGCCTCAAGCGTGTGTAGACGAGTCATAGCAAGCTACAAGGACTCCATTATGCCGTTGGACATAAATGTCATCACTGCATGTAGATGAGTCGTAGCAGGCTACAGGGACTCCATTACACTGCGAGACATTTCCCCGAAGGGACAGACATAGCAGCACAGAAGGATACATGCCGGTCAATCAATGTGTCCGGAGCAGTAGCAAGCTAGCAAGGCTCGGTGGAAACACAAAGAGGCAGTTTCCCGTAAAGAGTACTACTAAAGGCTCGGATCCCATACATACCGTTGCACGTCACACGTACGCATGACATGCCCGATATGCATAGATACAACTATGGCACCACAGCATAACCATACAACAACACAACTTTTATTTAAGAGACTCAGATGAGCCTTGTATAATATGTTCTTGCAGATAGGGGTCACATGACCCGACACTCAAGTCATACAAACAAGTTCTTACAAACCAAGCGGAAGCATAAGGCTGTCTGAGTACAGACCGATGAAAGGGTAAAAATGCACATGGCCTGACTATCTACAGCCCACAACTGGGCATAAGGTCATAGCTGGGACACCAGCTATTCGGCATCGTCGACATCTAGAAAGAACCCACTTGATGGGTCCTGAGTCTCATCTGCAACCGTTATTAAGCAAACGTTAGTACAAACGTACTCTGCAAGTCTTTAAAGCAGACCTAGACTAATTATGCTCATGTATCTACAAGGGGAGTGGTGTAGTTTATGCAGCAATGCCAGCTTTGACTCATGGCTAACCTATACTACAATTTTTTTGACTCTTTGTTTAAATTTTAGGTATCGCACACGAGTCCACTAACTCCATAACAATACACCACCATGGATTCACTTTCGTCTTCCATGAGAGTGCCGTCCACGGTACTCACACTTGTCTTGATATTTTTATGAGTATCCATTTGATTACCTACGAACAACATAAGCTTTCCAAGTAGTCCATATCCGAGGACGCGGCTATTTGAATAGTTTCATACCCTGTAGGGGTGTACTTCTTCACACACACACTCGCCACTTATCATTGTTTGCTCATAAAACCATGCACCTTGGCAACCTTGCGGAAGCCCAGCGAGGGAGTCGGCCATGACCGTCAACCACATAAGACCTCTAGTCCAGGCTATCGCCTATTTGAGACTGAACCCGCACGGAAGTCCGGCCGAAGTTTCCGCTACGGCCCCAAACGATGTGCGCAGGGTTCCCAAGCCCACCATTTGGGTGACCCTTGGTACACCGTGCCACTGCCTACCGCGTCGTAACCCACCCCTAGGGTTAGCGCTACGCACGGCCTCCAGCATCCTATAAACACTAGAAACTACTTGCAACTCCTGGACCAAGGACTAAGCGATTGATAAGTCGAGAGGGGTCGAGTTACCCGAACCCAATGTGTGGTAGCAACTAATCTTGGATCACAAACACGGAACTTTGTTCCTAAGAACGGTCCCAATGAGACAACCCGCTATGTACTCCTACATAGCCTCTCATCGCTACCTTCACCAAATCGGGTTCATCGTCATCTTATCACATCAGAACAACATTATTTCACTCCAGTTCATCACCCAGATGAATCAGACCTGACACAACTCTAAGCATAGCAAGCATAGTAGGCAAAGTAAGCAAAACACATCATGGCACAGGCATGTACCAACTTTGCTAGGTTTTAGGGTTTAGCTATTTACTGTGACAATGACATGTCATGCAAAAGAATAGGTTCATCTACCGTGTATGACAGACAAGTGAACATTTGTCCTAATGCAATAAACAAGAGCAGGAGCGAGAGAGTGGGATGTTATCGGAATGATCAAAGGGGTTGCTTGCCTTGCTT
Source organism: Hordeum marinum (assembly GCA_022496015.1). Classification (NCBI taxonomy): domain Eukaryota; kingdom Viridiplantae; phylum Streptophyta; class Magnoliopsida; order Poales; family Poaceae; genus Hordeum; species Hordeum marinum. The sequence continues at coordinate 273,995,029 of CM039675.1, forward strand.
GGTAGCGGAATGGTTTTCTCCTTCGTTGGAATACTCGGAGGTATCCTCAGAAGCAGGGCCTACCGCAATGCAGATAAATAGCAATCATTACACGCAAGTGCAACAATATGATGCATGGTCATGACGTGGCAGCATGTATAGATGAGCTAATGCTACTATTGTCCAAGTTAATTGAAGTGAGTTTGAAAATAGGTTCAAAGTCTTTCTCCATTTCATATTTCATATATTAACCTATTAGCAAATGTAAATGTTCAACTACATAGGTTGCTCTAACATGCATGATAACAGAACCATTGGATTCATTGGATTTTTCTGATAAATTTTCATACATAAATTATTTTCATCTGATTTACAGATTAATTTATATGAATTTTAGAAGTTTTAAACATTTTCTGGAATTTTCTGATTTGTTTTTATACTAAAAATTGATTTAATACGTTAGCCTGACGTCACTGTGACGTCAGCAGGTCAACAGACCCGGCCAGGTCAAACCTGACAGGGTGGGGCCCTCATGTCAGCGTGAGGGGCTAATTCCCGCGCTGACCAGGGGTTTGACCCACTTTAGGGCCCACTGGTCAGTGGCTAACGGCTTCATTAGCCGGGTTGATTAGCACTAATCAGCCGGCCACGTCGGCGCCCACCGGAGCGGGGCCGGCAGCGACCAAACCCACGGCGGAGGGTCGCCGGAGTTGGTCGGAACCGCGCTAGAGGGCTCGGATTCGCGCGCCGAAGGCATTGGGAGGGAGCCCGTGCTCGATCGCGTCGAGTGGGGCTGGTCAGGGGGCTCGATGTCGCCAGAGGGCTCGCCGGCGAGCTATTCCGCGGCGGCGGCCGTTCGACCATGACGGGGAGGGGCGCTAGAGAGCGGGAAGAACCACAGGGAATGGGGGAGAGGGACGGCAAGCTCACAGGGGGCTGCAGGGGAGGCTCGGCAGGCTCGGGGACGACCGGCAACCGGCGAATCGACGAGTGGGAGAGGTGTAGCGACCCGACCTGAAAGGCCAAGTCTCTGGTGTTTTTCGTACCATCCCAAGATCATGCTGGTACACACACGGTACATCAATGTATATATCAAAGGGAAATCACACAGCATTATATTAATCGCAATCTCATATAGAGTCCTTTATTACAATAAAAATTACAATAAAGTGGCTAAAGGCCAACTCATGAGAATATCTAAATCTTGCGGAAGCGTCGAAGGTAGATGAGTCCATCTGACTCCAAGGGCATCTCACTGAGCATAGAACGCGTCCTCACTCCTGGTCGGAAAAATACTCTGCAACATGATACGTTGCAGCCGTGTAGGTCAGCATATGGAATATGCCGGCAAAGTCACAAGAGAGGGGTGAAAATAATCAGCTAGTCTATATGCTTATATGGCAGGTGGTGGTGTAAGTTTTGCGTAAAGCCAAGTTTTTCCTACATCGAAGGGGGTTAAGCAAAATATTACTAAGTTGGTTGATTAATGAGATGGTTCCACCAACCAATTCTCATACCCAAAATTATTAAATACCCACATCATCATATTATTTGTGTTGAGAGTTCCGGAAGTTCCAATTCCTTTGGCTCAAGTCGTCCATGACCGTGGACACGGCTAATCGATTAGGTTTTGTACTCTGCAGAGTTTTGCACACGTTCCCCACAAGATTTGGTCGCCTCCGTTTGATTTCTCGCACTTCAGGGTGTTTGAGAAACGGATGACCAAAACATGGTCTTCCAAAGGGTTTCCCTGCGACTCTGACGGTGCCCATCCTTTCCTACCGTTCTTCTACCTCTCGTAGCACCGCCTGTCCAGAGTTACCACGATATCCAACCAAGCCAGAGCCCATAATGACTTGTGGCTGTGCAGGTAAGCCTTGGGTCTTGAAGCACCCATCCATCCCTTTGTGCCTGGGTGGACCTTTCCGCGTGAATACTGGCCATCTCCAGCATCACCTAGGCTAACCACTGGTTTCTCCAGGGCGCCGTTCAACCATCATCCACCCAGAGGTATGTTGAAAACTTGGAGTATTGAAATCTTGATCATTATGTAGGTCTTGAAATTATTAACTCTCTCAACTCTCATGAATCACACAACCAACCCCGTCTACTAATAGCATAGCAAAAGGTAAAACAACGTTTCCCGGGGCCAATGTTGTCAAAGGGGGTTGAGAGAGGTATCTACCACATGATACTACTACAATGTAACCAAGTTTCCAACTAACCTATCTTGCATGCAACTGGGGAGATGGTAGAACTAATGCATATAAAACATGGGTAAAACATGATCAAAGTGACTTGCCTGATTGATGATCTTCGTACGTGAGTGACTCTAAGTAACAAGCTTCGCACTCCGGATAATCTACGAAACAAACAATGCACTCAAATAAGCATACAACCAAAATAAGTACTCATAACATTCAGCAAAGAAGTACTAAACAAACAAGGCAAACAATGCACAAAAGTCTCTAGCAAGTAAAACACACAAAGTTTTGTTTTTCCAAAGGGGATGATGAAAACACTTCTACATAATAAAACTATTTTGAAATAACAAGACAATTGTTGACAGCAAGGCAACAATAGAATATTTTACTATTAAAGTAAACAAAGTCAATTTAAGTTTGTTGGGAAAACTCTAGTAAAGTTTATAAAAGGTTTTGGTAAACACTATATGAATCAACTATGGTTATACTAACAAGGGGAATGAAAACTAAACTTATTAATTTGTTAACAAAACATGTTCTTACAGAAAATAACTTACAAATAAATTTGTCTTAGAAAACAGAATTAATTATACAAAACTTATTTGAAAACAAAACTATTACTAGTTAGTTGTTTTAATCAAATTATGCCTATTTGAAAAGAAGTTGTGATTCCTATGTTAAATGAAATTAAACTAGGCAAATTTATATTTTTATTAACAGTAAGTGAAAACACTAAATGTTTACTAACAGAACCTAATAAACAAATAAAACCAAATTCTAAATCAAACTAATCAAAATTAAGTTTATAAAACTATATCATAATAATAAGCAGATTCTGTTTATAGCTAAAACACTATTAAAAATCATCCTAAAAATCCTCAAACTAAACATGGAGATAGTCCTAACCAATATCTAACAGTGACAAAAAGAATCATATCAAAATCTATTTTTAAACTCTAGTTATTCAGATTTGAAGATTTTGAGCAAATTTGATTAAATTCAAATTTTATAGGTCAAATTTGAAATTTAAAAGTACAGGGTGAAACTACATGAAAAATGTGAGCTATTGCAAAAAGAATCAACTCAAAACACTAAACTGATTAAAAGATATAGCTAAAACAAATTTGGAATACATTCTGTTTTCTGAAAAACAAAACTGAAAAAAAAACTAACGAACGGTCGACTAGGGTGACGTGGCGACCCGTGAGTGGCTGAGGTGGGTGTCCGAGCGGTGCTTCGGGCGGTCAACCGATCCTAAACAGAAAACGGTTCGGGAATAAGTGACTTCTAATCTGAGCCGTTGGGTTTGGATCGGAGGGAGGGAAATGCTCACGGTGTAAAGGTCGCCGGCGTGGGGAAACTCCGGCGAGTCCGGAAGTGGTGAACGCGACGACGAGGCGTTCCGGTGGTCGGGGAGGACGGGGAATTGGTCCGGGCGACGGCGACGGTTCTCCGGAGTCGATTGGTGGCGACGGCGAGGCGAATGGTGGTCGGGGGTGGTGGCTACGATCGACGGCGACTTCCGGTGGTGGTGGAACTCCGACGAGCAATCGACGGCGTCTCGGTGAGAGAGAGAAGGGGGCTCGGGGGGAAAATGGATGCGGGGAAGTGGGGCTCTTATATAGGCGCTCGGGGGGGTGCGGGAGGAGAGAGGGGAGAGATCCGGTGAGGGGGGGAAGCGACCGGCGTCGGGTCCGGCGCGCGCGGGGGAGGGAGAAGACGACGACCGAGCGAGGGAAACGGTCGGATGAGTGGGGTCCAGCGTCAGAGAGAAAAAAGGGTGTCCGTTGCGCGCAGTCGGCCGGCTCGTAGTTATTGCGCGAATAAAACCTGTGGGCCGGCCCATTTAATACCGGAAACGGTTACCGTTACTGTTTAATAATTTCCAGAGACATTCAAAAACTTTTAAAGCATTCAAATCGTCTCTAAATATAGGGGTATTATATATCAAAATTAACAGAATAATAAATGCTATTTAATGAACATTTCTATTCTGTCATTTGAACAATTGGAAAAAAATATTATTTTCAGAAATTGCCTAATTGTTTTTAGATCCTTTTTTGCAAATATTTTCAAAATAACCCCTGGTTATTTTGTTCAAATAATTCACCAATTAGACCCTGGTGTGGAGTGTCATGTTACTCCTCTCTTATTTTGAACCTTTAACCAAAATTTCAAATAGGGAAAGCAACATAGGGAAAAGTAGAAAGGACTTTCAGAAAAATCAGAAATGGCATTTCAACTAACACATAAAATCAAGCAATGGTGATGATAGATGCATAGCTATATTCATAACATTCCAAAATGGAATTTTGGGATGTTACAAACCTACCCACCTTAAGATGAATCTCGCCCTCGAGATTCGGGTTGGCTAGAAAATAGGTGTGGATGGTCTCTACGAAGATCTTCTTCGCGTTCCCAGGTGGCTTCTTCTTCGGTATGGTGACTCCACAAAACTTTACAGAACTTGATAATCTTGCTGCGGGTAACTCTGTTGGATGTCTCGAGGATCTTGACAGGCTTCTCCTCATAAGTCAGATCACTTTCAAGCTGTATGGCCTCTAGGGGCACGGTGTCTCGCAAAGGGATGTCAGTCATCTCAGCATGACATTTCTTGAGCTGGGAAACATGAAACACATCATGAACTCCGGACAATCCTTCCGGCAATTCCAGTTTGTATGCAACTTCACCTCTACATTCAAGAATTTTGTAGGGGCCTATGAATCTGGGTGCTAATTTTCCTTTAACACCAAATCTCTTGGTTCCTCGAAGCGGGGACACACGAAGATATGCTCGGTCTCCCACTTCATATGTCACTTCTTTACGTTTGCTGTCAGCATAACTCTTCTGTCGAGATTGAGCTATCTTGAGTCTGTCACGAATCAACCTGACTTTCTCTTCCGAATCTTGAATAAGGTCGGGACCAAAAAGTTGTCGGTCTCCAACACCATCCCACGTCAGTGGTGTTCTGCACCTCCTTCCGTATAAAGCTTCGAAAGGGGACATCTTTAGACTAGTCTGATAACTGTTGTTGTATGAGAATTCTGCGTAAGGCAAGTTATCATCCCAACTAGATCCATAATCTAGCGCACAAGCTCTCAACATGTCTTCCAGAATCTGGTTGACTCTCTCAGTCTGTCCATCTGTCTGCGGATGAAAAGCTGTACTAAACTCTAGCCTTGTACCCAAAGTTTCATGTAACTGATGCCAAAACTTTGAGGTAAATTGTGTTCCTCTATCTGACACGATACTCCTCGGAACTCCATGCAGACATACGATCCTGGTCATATATCTTGGCTAGCTTAGCACTGGTATAGGTGGTTTTCACTGGAATGAAATGAGCTACCTTGGTCAAGCGATCAACCACTACCCAGATGGAATCATAACCTGAACGGGTCCTGGGTAATCCTGTGATGAAATCCATACCAAGCTTTTCCCATTTCCACTCGGGTATCGGCAAAGGTTGGAGTAACCCTGCTGGTTTTTTATGTTCTGCCTTTACTCGCTGACAAACATCACATATCGCAACATGCTCTGCAATATCTTTCTTCATACCTGTCCACCAATAACTTTCCTTTAAATCTAGATACATCTTGGTGTTGCCTGGGTGTATCGAGTAAGGTGAATCGTGGGCTTCCTGAAGTATCAACTTCCTGAGCTCTGGTTCATTGGGCACATAGATTCGGTTCTCAAACCACAAAGTTCCGTGTTCATCCTCACGAAAACCTTTAGCTTTACCATCTTTCATTCTCTGTTTAATCTCAGCTATCTCCTTGTCCGATTTCTGGGCTTCTCGAATTCTTTCGGTCAAGGTGGACTGAATTTCCAGTGTAGCAACATATCCTCTTGGAACTATCTCTAGCTTGAGCTCTCTGAGATCATCGACTAACTCTTGAGGTAATCCTCCAGCTGTAAGTGTGTTCACATAAGTTTTCCGACTCAAGGCATCGGCTACAACATTAGCCTTACCTGGATGGTAGTGTAATCTCATGTCATAGTCCTTGATTAACTCTAACCATCTCCTCTGTCTGAGGTTCAACTCTTTCTGCGTGAAGATATACTTCAGACTCTTATGGTCGGTGTAAACATCACAACTATTTCCGATAAGGAAATGTCTCCAGGTCTTGAGTGCGTGCACTACGGCTGCTAGTTCCAAATCATGCGTGGCATAATTTAACTCATGAGGTCGTAGTTGTCTGGAAGCATAGGCTACAACTTTTCCATCCTGCATAAGTACTCCTCCAAGTCCTTGACGTGAAGCATCACAATAAACTTGGAAATCCTTCCGATTATCGGGCAAGATCAATACTGGGGCTGTGACCAAACGTTCCTTCAACTCCTGGAAACTGGCTTCACATTCCACAGTCCAAACATACTTGGATTCTTTCTTCAACAACTCTGTCATGGGCTTGGCAACCTTGGAGAAATTCTCAATGAACCTCCGGTAATATCCAGCAAGTCCGAGGAAACTGCGGATCTCCTTAACTGAGGTGGGTGACTTCCACTTGGTGACGGCTTCAACCTTAGCGGGGTCCACTGCTATTCCATCTCCGGAAATAACATGTCCAAGGAATCCGACTTCCGTCAGCCAAAATTCACATTTACTGAACTTGGCATATAACTGATGCTCTCTTAGCTTCTCCAGAACTAAACGCAAATGTTCCTTATGCTCTTCCTCGTTCTTGGAGAATATCAGAATGTCATCGATGAACACCACAACAAACTTGTCTAAGTATTCCATGAACACTTTGTTCATCAAATTCATGAAGTAGGCAGGAGCATTAGTCAATCCAAAAGACATGACCGTATACTCATACAAGCCATACCTCGTGGTGAAAGCTGTTTTGGGTATATCCTGTTCACGAATTTTCAACTGGTGATACCCTGATCGAAGATCAATCTTGGAGAATACTTTGGCTCCTACGAGCTGATCAAACAAATCATTAATCATCGGTAGGGGATACTTGTTCTTGATAGTCACCTCGTTCAAGGCACGATAGTCCACTACCATTCTCAAAGATTTATCCTTCTTCTCCACCAAAAGTACTGGGGCTCCCCAAGGTAAAGAACTTGGGCGAATATACCCCTTGTCCAATAACTCCTTGATTTGCTTCTTGATTTCCAACAGATCATTTGCGGGCATCCGATAGGGTCTCTTGGAAATTGGGGCTGTCCCTGGCTGTAGCTCTATTAAGAACTCAATCTCCCTATCTGGTGGCATTCCTGGTAATTCTTCCGGAAATACATCTGGAAATTCTTTTACCACAGGTACTTCCTCCTGAACAACTCCTATGAGAGAATTTAACCGAGCACTCATACGTGTGCGTCGGGATACATACTTAATCCTCTTGTTCTCCGGGGTGGTGAGTGAAACAGACTTGCTAGGGCAATCAAGATTTCCTTCATACTTGGTCATCCAATCCATGCCTAGGATTACATCCAATCCTTGTGACTCTAAGACGATGAGGTCGGTGGGAAAAACATGGTTCCCTATATTGAGTTTCAAGGCATGGCATCCTATCCCTGCCATCATCATACCTCCTGGAGAACTAACCTTAATGGGCTGACTAAGGGTTTTGGTGGGCAAACCATACTTATCCACAACTACCCTTGATATGAATGAATGAGTTGCACCCGAATCAAAAAGTACTGTAACAGGACGTGAATGCAATAAAAACTTACCAACCACAGTCTCGGGCTGATCATAGACTTCTTCCACATCGATGTGATTCACTTGAGCACGGGGAAACGGATTGGGCTTCTTGGCTGCGGAGTTGCCGTTGTTTCCATTGCCTTGCTTGCTCTGGGGACACTCAGTAGCATAGTGCCCTGTCTTCTGGCACTTGAAACAGGTAATGTGACTCAGATCCTTCTGAGCAGGAACGTGACGGTGCTGGTTGTTGTTCCCATTCCCATTGTCACTCTTGAAGTTACCATGGTTGAGACGGTTGTTCCCATTTCCTCCATGATGGTGACCTCCATGGTTGTGCACAGCATGAGTGTGCTTTCCAAACTTACCGTTTCCTGATCCGGTATTCCCGGAGTACGGGGAGTAACGAGGCTTCTGATGAGCTCCAGAGTTAAACTTCCCCTGAGTGTACTTCCGCTTGCGGTTCTCAATCTGCTGTTGTTTACCTTCCAGAATAAGTGCCTTATCCACCAGCTCTTGGTAGTTGTTGAAATTAGCCACTACCAGCTGTATGCTCAACTCATCATTGAGTCCTTCCAGAAACTTTTCTTGCTTGGCCGCATCATCGGCCACATCTCCTGGGGCATAACGTGACAATGTGTTGAAGTCGTCCACATATTGGGCCACGGAACGATTACCCTGGCGCAAGTTGCGAAACTCACGCTTCTTCAGACTCATGGCTCCAGCTGAAACATGAGCTGTGCGGAAAGCAAGCTTGAATTGCTCCCAAGTCATATCTGCAATAGGATAAGTGGTTGTGTAATTCTCCCACCATGATGCTGCTGGTCCTTCCAGTTGATGTGCGGCAAATCGCACTTTCTCAGCGTCAGTGCATCCAGCGGTGACAAGTTCTCTCTCCATCTTGCGGAGCCAGTCATCTGCCACAATGGGCTCAGTGCTGCTGGAGAAAGTTGGAGGGTTCAACCTCAGAAAACGGGTGAGATTGTCAGTCTGGGGTGGATGGTGGTTGTTGTTGTTGTTCTGGTTGTTGGTCTGATTCTGAATCAATAGTTGCATCAGTGCATTCTGCTGCTGAAGGAGTTGAGTGAGTTCTGGCGGAAAAGTGAAATCGGTCTCACGTCGTGGAGGCATCTTGCTGTTTTCAGAGGGATGAGAATTAGAATAGAACAAGGGTCTAGAAGAAATTCACTACCCATATGCAATGCAACAAACATATCACACCAAACACTCATTCATTTATTCAATCAATGTCAAACATCGGGAATACAAATCTCAAACAACTAAGCATCGACCTACGCTTTAATGACGAAAATAAAAGATACATGGAGGGCATAACTAATGTTCTCCTCAAAAGTGCATAGTCGTAGGTCCTCCGGTGGTGCTTTCCTCATAGTCTTCATCGTCGCTGATGAAGGGTGCCATGTCTCCTTCGGGGTGAAGGTTTTCCCCCATGTCTAGCTGCTCTTCCAGAGTTGCAATGCGTGCATTCTTCTCATCAATCCTCTCTAGGAAGTCCTTCACTTCATGCTCGTGTTCATAGTTGGCCTCTCGCAGATCAGCTTCAAGATCAATCTCACGGTTCATCAGATTCTTGATAGTCTTCGTGTCAGCACGAACTCGAAGCTCCAGAGTCCTGATGTGAGTCTCCAGGGTCTGGATATAGGAGATAGTGGTGTCTGCAGTGGGATTGGTGATGATGTTGCCATGGGCATCTCTGCGGCAAACCATGCTGAGTCCTGGTGAAATGGTTCCACCTCTGTATTCCTCCTGAATACGTCCAAGGGCACGATGAATGGCCATGTCTCTCCCAAGTATCCAACTGGGTGCCACGAACTTGAGATCTATGGGTTCCTTCCGATTCCCAAAGGTCTTCCCTGGAATATGCACCTCGATCCTGTAGCGTCCATCTTGGGGAAATGACATGATAGGAATCCCGATGATGCTCGGCAAAGCAATCCTTACGTCCTTGACGATCCTCATCAGCTCCTTACCAAAGGGCATCGTTGCGTCAGGCTGGCAAAACTCCGTGATCAACACTGGGATGAAGGTGGCCATCTATAAATTTTGAAATAATCGGAGAGGAGTCAGAAACGAATAGATGAGAGTATAAGATATTTAAAGACAAAGAGAAACAATCCTAAGGCTTTCCAATCCTAGAGGTTACGTCCTACGATCAGCGTGTGCTCTGATACCATTTCTGTAGCGACCCGACCTGAAAGGCCAAGTCTCCGGTGTTTTCCGTACCATCCCAAGATCATGCTGGTACACACACGGTACATCAATGTATATATCAAAGGGAAATCACACAGCATTATATTAATCGCAATCTCATATAGAGTCCTTTATTACAATAAAAATTACAATAAAGTGGCTAAAGGCCAACTCATGAGAATATCTAAATCTTGCGGAAGCGTCGAAGGTAGATGAGTCCATCTGACTCCAAGGGCATCTCACTGAGCATAGAATGCGTCCTCACTCCTGGTCGGAAAAATACTCTGCAACATGATACATTGCAGCCGTGTAGGTCAGCATATGGAATATGCCGGCAAAGTCATAAGAGAGGGGTGAAAATAATCAGCTAGTCTATATGCTTATATGGCAGGTGGTGGTGTAAGTTTTGCGTAAAGCCAAGTTTTTCCTACATCGAAGGGGGTTAAGCAAAATATTACTAAGTTGGTTGATTAATGAGATGGTTCCACCAACCAATTCTCATACCCAAAATTATTAAATACCCACATCATCATATTATTTGTGTTGAGAGTTCCGGAAGTTCCAATTCCTTTGGCTCAAGTCGTCCATGACCGTGGACACGGCTAATCGATTAGGTTTTGTACTCTGCAGAGTTTTGCACACGTTCCCCACAAGATTTGGTCGCCTCCGTTTGATTTCTCGCACTTCAGGGTGTTTGAGAAACGGATGACCAAAACATGGTCTTCCAAAGGGTTTCCCTGCGACTCTGACGGTGCCCATCCTTTCCTACCGTTCTTCTACCTCTCGTAGCACCGCCTGTCCAGAGTTACCACGATATCCAACCAAGCCAGAGCCCATAATGACTTGTGGCTGTGCAGGTAAGCCTTGGGTCTTGAAGCACCCATCCATCCCTTTGTGCCTGGGTGGACCTTTCCGCGTGAATACTGGCCATCTCCAGCATCACCTAGGCTAACCACTGGTTTCTCCAGGGCGCTGTTCAACCATCATCCACCCAGAGGTATGTTGAAAACTTGGAGTATTGAAATCTTGATCATTATGTAGGTCTTGAAATTATTAACTCTCTCAACTCTCATGAATCACACAACCAACCCCGTCTACTAATAGCATAGCAAAAGGTAAAACAACGTTTCCCGGGGCCAATGTTGTCAAAGGGGGTTGAGAGAGGTATCTACCACATGATACTACTACAATGTAACCAAGTTTCCAACTAACCTATCTTGCATGCAACTGGGGAGATGGTAGAACTAATGCATATAAAACATGGGTAAAACATGATCAAAGTGACTTGCCTGATTGATGATCTTCGTACGTGAGTGACTCTAAGTAACAAGCTTCGCACTCCGGATAATCTACGAAACAAACAATGCACTCAAATAAGCATACAACCAAAATAAGTACTCATAACATTCAGCAAAGAAGTACTAAATAAACAAGGCAAACAATGCACAAAAGTCTCTAGCAAGTAAAACACACAAAGTTTGGTTTTTCCAAAGGGGATGATGAAAACACTTCTACATAATAAAACTATTTTGAAATAACAAGACAATTGTTGACAGCAAGGCAACAATAGAATATTTTACTATTAAAGTAAACAAAGTCAATTTAAGTTTGTTGGGAAAACTCTAGTAAAGTTTATAAAAGGTTTTGGTAAACACTATATGAATCAACTATGGTTATACTAACAAGGGGAATGAAAACTAAACTTATTAATTTGTTAACAAAACATGTTCTTACAGAAAATAACTTACAAATAAATTTGTCTTAGAAAACAGAATTAATTATACAAAACTTATTTGAAAACAAAACTATTACTAGTTAGTTGTTTTAATCAAATTATGCCTATTTGAAAAGAAGTTGTGATTCCTATGTTAAATGAAATTAAACTAGGCAAATTTATATTTTTATTAACAGTAAGTGAAAACACTAAATGTTTACTAACAGAACCTAATAAACAAATAAAACCAAATTCTAAATCAAACTAATCAAAATTAAGTTTATAAAACTATATCATAATAATAAGCAGATTCTGTTTATAGCTAAAACACTATTAAAAATCATCCTAAAAATCCTCAAACTAAACATGGAGATAGTCCTAACCAATATCTAACAGTGACAAAAAGAATCATATCAAAATCTATTTTTAAACTCTAGTTATTCAGATTTGAAGATTTTGAGCAAATTTGATTAAATTCAAATTTTATAGGTCAAATTTGAAATTTAAAAGTACAGGGTGAAACTACATGAAAAATGTGAGCTATTGCAAAAAGAATCAACTCAAAACACTAAACTGATTAAAAGATATAGCTAAAACAAATTTGGAATACATTCTGTTTTCTGAAAAACAAAACTGAAAAAAAAACTAACGAACGGTCGACTAGGGTGACGTGGCGACCTGTGAGTGGCTGAGGTGGGTGTCCGAGCGGTGCTTCGGGCGGTCAACCGATCCTAAACAGAAAACGGTTCGGGAATAAGTGACTTCTAATCTGAGCCGTTGGGTTTGGATCGGAGGGAGGGAAATGCTCACGGTGTAAAGGTCGCCGGCGTGGGGAAACTCCGGCGAGTCCGGAAGTGGTGAACGCGACGGCGAGGCGTTCCGGTGGTCGGGGAGGACGGGGAATTGGTCCGGGCGACGGCGACGGTTCTCCGGAGTCGATTGGTGGCGACGGCGAGGCGAATGGTGGTCGGGGGTGGTGGCTACGGTCGACGGCGACTTCCGGTGGTGGTGGAACTCCGACGAGCAATCGACGGCGTCTCGGTGAGAGAGAGAAGGGGGCTCGGGGGGAAAATGGATGCGGGGCAGTGGGGCTCTTATATAGGCGCTCGGGGGGGTGCGGGAGGAGAGAGGGGAGAGATCCGGTGAGGGGGGAAGCGACCGGCGTCGGGTCCGGCGCGCGCGGGGGAGGGAGAAGACGACGACCGAGCGAGGGAAACGGTCGGATGAGTGGGGTCCAGCGTCAGAGAGAAAAAAGGGCGTCCGTTGCGCGCGGTCGGCCGGCTCGTAGTTATTGCGCGAATAAAACCTGTGGGCCGGCCCATTTAATACCGGAAACGGTTACCGTTACTGTTTAATAATTTGCAGAGACATTCAAAAACTTTTAAAGCATTCAAATCGTCTCTAAATATAGGGGTATTATATATCAAAATTAACAGAATAATAAATGCTATTTAATGAACATTTCTATTCTGTCATTTGAACACTTTGAAAAAAATATTATTTTCAGAAATTGCCTAATTGTTTTTAGATCCTTTTTTGCAAATATTTTCAAAATAACCCCTGGTTATTTTGTTCAAATAATTCACCAATTAGACCCTGGTGTGGAGTGTCATGTTACTCCTCTCTTATTTTGAACCTTTAACCAAAATTTCAAATAGGGAAAGCAACATAGGGAAAAGTAGAAAGGACTTTCAGAAAAATCAGAAATGGCATTTCAACTAACACATAAAATCAAGCAATGGTGATGATAGATGCATAGCTATATTCATAACATTCCAAAATGGAATTTTGGGATGTTACAAGAGGCGGCCGGAGGCAGGGAAGAACAGCGATGGCTCGGCGTAGAGGGGCTCCCAGGGTCTTCTAGCTTCTCTTCTAGCTTCATGGGGAGGGCGAGGGGGTCACGGCGCAGCTCGGAGGCTACTCAGAAGATTGACGAGCCATGAGCCAGGAATGCAGATCTGCTCCGGCATTTCTGTACCTAAAGACAGAATTGTGTTAATGTAATAAGAGTATTGAAAATAGTGTCATTTATACAAGTATGACTTCCATCGTATTTTGTCGATTCTGATCGCGCAATTTCACGCTTGGGAACACTCCGAGTGTCGACCAACCCTCACACTCGGGGGCTTAGCTGCGAACATGCTTTCACCTAAGTTAAAAATCCTGCCGAGTGGATAGCAGTTCATTCACTCGGTGACTTAGCTGTGAACCAGTCTTCGTCTAAGTTCAAAACTTCTACGAGTGTTGAGCAATCCTCACACTCGGGGGCTTAGCTGCGAACATGCTTTCGCCTAAGTTAAAAACCCTGTCGAGTGGATAGTAGTCCATTCACTCGGTGACTTAGCTACGAACTAGTCTTCATGTAAGTTCAAAACTTCTCCGAGTGTTGAGCAATCCTCACACTCGGGGGCTTAGCTACAAACATACTTTCGCCTAAGTTAAAAACCCTGTCGAGTGGATATCAGTCCATTCACCCAGTAACTTAGCTGCGAACTAGTCTTCGTCTGAGTTTAAAACTTCTCCGGGTGTTGACCAATCCTCACACTCGAGGGCTTAGCTACAAGCATGCTTTCGCCTAAGTTGCAACCCATTTCGAGTCGATTACGCTCTATTCACCTGCAAATTAGAAAGGAACCAGTATTCGTCTAACTTCAAAACTTTTCTGAGCGTTGAGCAATTGTCACACTCGGAGGGCTTAGCTGCGAACCAGCTTTCAATCAAAAAATAAATTCTGACTGGCTTATAATTTATTCACTTGGAAACTTAGCTACGAAGCAGTGTTCGTCTAAGTTTAAAACTTTTCCGAGTGTTGGGCAACCCTTACACTCAGTGGCTTAGCTGCAAACCAGCTTTCGCCTAAGTTTAAAAACAAATTCAATCGAGCAAGTGATTGAAAACAAGCTAAGGATAAATTCAAAGGTTTCAGCGCGGATAAAGGTTTCACGCACAAGCAAAGGTGCTCAGGCTAAAGGTCCAAATGAAGTTTTACGACCAATACATTTTCACTCGGCATTCCGAGGGAAATAAATTTTTCACTACAAATAAGTTTTTTCAATCACCAGACGGACTTGCTGGCTTGACGAACATGTCCAAGTCAGTCCCATATGCCATCCTAGTGGAAGCATCAATGAAGGTCTCCATGAAATCTTCAAACTAAAGCTTCTTCATGTTCATCACTCGGAGGTCCTTCAACTTGTCCTCCCTTGCTTCCTTGCAATGGACTCTGACAAGGGAGAGCGCCACATCGGCTCCACAGCAGGCAGCTAACTTTTTCCAAGCTTGCACTCGGCTAGGGATATAATTGAGACGAGCCATCATGGATGCAAGGTCAGTCGGAAGGGTGCGTTCGGGCCATAGTTCTTTGTCGATCTTCTCGAGTGCAGCTTTCAGTCAGACGATGTATGCTTGAACGCCCTGGAGTCGAACATTGAGTCGGAACATATTCATGGCCATGGCATCTCCAACTACCGACTTAATGGGATCTAGATTGGGCTCGATTTCTTAGGTCTCTTTTTCAAAGTCTTGGCAGAACTCTATACGGAAGAAGGAATGGGAAGATGATTACATTTCTAGTCTGTGAGAATTTAGGAAATTCATTCGACAAGGATAGTTACCGTTGAGCATGATGAACATCTTCCTCGTGAATTCGCCCAAGTGCTTCTCTAGGCCATTGCTCCTCTTGTCCAGCTGCTCCGACTTCTTGATGAGTTCACTCCGTTCCAGTTTCAGTTTGGAGTTTTCCTCCTCTATCTTCTTGGCGGCGGCCAGCTTCTTCTTGGCAGCATCAGTTTTCTCCCTCGCCACCTTTTGGGCATCAGCAAGCGCCTTGTCCTTGTCCTCCAGGGCGTTCTTCATGGTGTCTAAATAAATAGCATTGTCGAGTCGCGCTTGGAGTCGACGATTTTCATCACGTACGTCTGTTCGAGTGAGAGCACTCAGTTCAAAGGATGGAAAGTGGGAATAGGAATGCATGGGGTCGACAAAGATTACCTCCCAGAGTCGTCAGCTCGGTCCGCGCACGTTCCAGGCTGTTCTTGGAGACCTCTAGATCCAATCGCAGCTGGTTCCTTTCCTCCTCCAAGTCCTTGTAGTGGGTGGCAAGTTCACAAGCTCTCCGAAATCAACAAAAATATAATATTTAGTCGATAGAAAAGTTCCTTCACTCCCTACTCATCGTCAACGATCAACAGTAGTCTCGGGGACTACACCCAGTGGGTGCACTCAGCGTGCCCCCACTGGTTCCTAAATCACTCGACAAGGTCTGCCCTGTCTGAGCATACGATGGCCTCTATCAGACCCCCTCTCTGAGCATACTTTCATTGTATTTGATCATATGGAGTAGTGACCACTTCGGTGGGTTGCTTCCAATACTTTTGCCGATGACACTTGCATCGTGCATGACCCTACCACCTTATGAGGGTTATGCAGGTGGGTGTAGATAGGATGCTAGTAGATGCTACGCAAGTGGGTTCGGGATTATGCATGGTGATGGTAATAAAGAGGTGATTTCAAAGACTTTTCGAAAACCCCGTCGGGTGCCACTAATGCCCGAGGGAGATGATGATGAGCTGGGTGACCACTGGAGAAAGAAGTGGTGTGCCGGAGCAGGTTGAGTGTGTTTTCGAAAACGGATTAGATTTAAGATTTGTTAACAGTCCCAACCTTACATGCGCAACCATGATACCCCTAATGGGACGAGGCTTTGTTGATTACCTTGGTGGGTACTTGCAAGGATCCCGCATTACTAGTGGCGGGAGTGGCATGGTCACTCTCGATACGGGGTCGTGCCGGTATGGATGATCATGCGCTGTCTTCAGAGGCACCGGGCACACCATTGCTTGCCCTAATGGATGATACGTGTGATGTATATCATGAGGGATGGCACCAATGGGTGGACTCTTTGTTTAGTATCGCTGGGGGAAAGGCAATGTTCGGGTGCTTACCTCGGGTGTGTTAAATACCATGAGTCGTGGATTACACAAAAGTTCCCCGAGTCTTGTGGGTAAAGTGTGCAACCTCTGCAGAGTGTAAAACTATTCGAATAGCCATGTCCACGGTCAAGGACAGTTGGGTGGTGCTACTTAGACTATGTCTAGACATTTTCGCAAACTTGGTGTGTGTGTATGGATAACACAGAGATGAGACTTGAGATAAGTCAGATGACCTGACGTGATGATTGAGCATGAGATATTCAACCCCTTGATCATGAAGATATCTATAAGTTGTTCATATGAATATCTACCAACTGATAATGCATGCTTATCTAGTTACTTGATCATGTCATTGCATTCAAAATTAGCTTGATGCATAATACCTATTAGTTCTATATCTTGCATTGTTATACCTTGTTCCACAACATGGGTAGCTTGCGAGTACATTCAAAGTACTCATTTGCTTGCCATTGGTTATTTAATTGGCCAGGCATGGAAGAATAGTAGTACGGTGAAGAGTTCGTTGGGGACGAACATGCAAACTAGGATGCTTCCCAGTTAGAATGCATGTAGGTTAAGGCAGATGGCAATGGGTTCACGCTTTCGACCAAGATTTCTGATGTTTGTTCTATTTAAGTATTTGGCCCTTGTGGCCCTATCTATGTAAGACTAGACCTTCATGGTCTTTATTTGTGTAAGATGCTAAATATGGATGTAAGACTCTTGTTTTCAGCTTCTGTGTGTTAAGTGAGCATTGATCTATGGGATCACTGTACACGTACATTCGGTGACCACGACTTATGAGCTGGGGTTCCCATAACCAGATTCCTCGCAATGTAGAAGCATACATAGACGATATTGTGGTCAAGACCCGCAAAGGTTCCGACCTACTGGCTCACATGGCTGAGACTTTCGCCAATCTAAAGAGGTATGATATCAAGATCAATCTGGCTAAGTGTACCTTCGGTGTCCCTGGCCGCAAGTTGCTTGGTTTTCTCGTATCCGAACGGGGGATCGACATTAACCCTGAGAAAATCAGCACCATTACCCGAATGAAGAGTCCCGTGCGAGTGCACGATGTTTAGAAGCTCACAGGTTGCTTGGCAGTGGTTAGTCGATTCATTTCTCGTCTCGGTGAGAAGGCATTGCCTTTGTACTGACTGATGAAGAAGTCTGACACGTTCGAGTGGACTCCTGAAGCTGAAGCTACGTTTGTCGAGCTCAAAGCCCAGATTTCCACCTAGCCGGTGCTTGCTGCTCTGCGTAGTAAAGAGCCTTTGCTCCTATACATCGCGACCACTAATCAGGTCATCAGTATAGTTGTGACTGTCGAGCGGGAAGAGGAAGGCAAGGCCTACAAAGTCCAACGCCCAGTCTACTTCATTTCTGAAGTGTTAACTCCTTCTAAGCAAAGGTACCCGCATTACCAGAAGCTTGTCTATGGCATCTATCTATCAGCGAAGAAGGTAGCACATTATTTTCAAGACCACTCGATTTCAGTCGTCACTGATGCTCCATTATCTGTGATCCTCAACAATCAAGACGCAACTAGTCGAGTGGCTAAATGGGCGATTGAACTCCTATACTTTGACATCAAGTCTGAAGCCAAGAAAGCGATCAAGTCTCAGGCACTTGCCGATTTTATGGCCGAGTGGATTGAACAGCAGTAGCCAATCCAGATCCACTCAGCACATTGGACCATGTTCTTTGATGGCTCTAAAATGCTGAATGGGTCCGGTGCTGGTGTTGTTTTGGTGTGCCCCAAAGGTGACAAACTCAGTTATGTCCGGCAAATTCACTTCGATTCCTCTAAAAATGAAGCAAAATATGAAGCACTTTTGTATGGGTTGCGCATGAATATCACACTCGGTGTCAAGCGCTTGAGGGTCTATGGTGACTTAGATTTCGTGGTTAATCAAGTGATGAAAGAGTGGGATCTTCGGAACCTTGCTATGACTGGATACTGCAATGTTGTCAAAAAACTTGAGAAGAAGTTTGAAGGTCTGGAACTTCATCATGTTCCTCGAGTGAAGAATCATGCGGCCGATGAGCTGGCAAAGATTGGATCCACTCGACGACCTATCCCCGGGAATGTATTCTTGGGGCATCTTCACACTCCTTCAGTGCAGGAGGATCCCTTCACCGAAGAGCCCCTACAAGCTATGAGCCCCTCTAAATCCGATAGAAGTTGATGTCCCTGCACTTATTGATTTGGTCATGGACGTTTTGGTCATCATTCCCGACTGGACAGTGCCCTATATTGCGTATATTCTGAGGAAAGAACTCCCTGAAGATGAGACTGAAGCCCGGCAGATCGTGCACATATCCAAAACTTTTACTATGATGGATGATCAGCTATACAGAGAAAGCATAACTGGTGTGACACAGCGATCCTGGAGAAGGTCGAATGATCACGGAAGAAATTCACTCGGGAACTTGTGGTCATCATGCGTCCTCCCGGACAATTGTCGCATATCGAGTTGGTTTCTTCTGGCCGCGTGCCAATGAGATGGCCAAGGACATTGTAGATCATTGTGAAGGATGCCAGTTCTATGCAAACTTGTCTCACAAACCTGCATCTACTCTGAAGACTATTCCCCTCGCTTGTTCGTTTGCTGTCTGGGGTCTAGATATGGTGGGTCCCTTTCAGACTGGAAAGAGTGGATTTATTCATTTGCTTGTTACAGTCGACAAGTTTACGAAGTGGATCGAGGCCAAGCCAATAAAGAAATTCAAATCTCGTACTGTAGTCAAATTCACGAGACATAATTTACCGGTATGGAGTTCCCCACATAATCATCACAAATAATGGCTCAACTTCGACTCGGAAGAGTTTAGACACTTCTGATTCTCCCAAGGCACTCAGGTGGATTATGCCTCGTTTTCACACCCCCAAACAAATGGTCAAGCTGAGCGAGCTAATGGACTCATCTTGCAAGGTCTGAAGCCTCGTCTCATGCGAGATTTAGAACATGCTACCGGAGCTTGGGTGTCTGAGTTGCCATCTGTTTTATGGGGCTTGATAAGTACTCCTAATCAGTCGACTGGACGAGCTCCTTTTTTCCTGGTCTACGGAACCGAAGTCGTCCCGCCGAGTGACTTCTTTCATAATTCTCCCAGAGTGGATCTTTATATTGAAGTTTAATCTGAACAAGCAAGACAGGAGGGCATAGATCTCCTAGAAGAGGAACGAGATGGCTTTGATTCGTACAACTACCTACCAGCAAGATCTGCGACGCTTCCATGCTAAACACGTCAAGAGTCGTTTGTTTCATGAGGGTGATTTGGTGCTCCGAGTGGATCAATAGCGACCTCACAATCTTGCTCCAGCGAGAGAAGGTCCTTTTTTCGTCACCAAGGTCTTAAACAACGAATCCTATCACCTCTACAACCTCGAGAAGAAGATTGACGAGCCACGAGCCTGGAATGTAGATCTGCTCCGATGTTTCTATACCTAAAGACAGAATTGTGTTAATGTAATAAGAGTATTGAAAATAGTGTCATTTATACAAGTATGACTTTCGTCGTATTTTGTCGATTCCGATCGCGCAATTTCACACTTGAGAACACTCCGAGTGTCGACCAACCCTCACACTCGGGGGCTTAGCTACGAACATGCTTTTGCCTAAGTTAAAAATCCTGTCGAGTGGATAGAAGTCCATTCACTCGGTGACTTAGCTGTGAACCAGTCTTCGTCTAAGTTCAAAACTTCTCCGAGTGTTCAGCAATCCTCACACTCGGGGGGCTTAGCTGCGAACATGCTTTCGCCTAAGTTAGAAACCCTGTCGAGTGGATAGAAGTCCATTCACTCGGTGACTTAGCTGCGAACCAGTCTTCGTCTAAGTTCAAAACTTCTCTAAGGGTTGAGCAATCCTCACACTCGGGGGCTTAGCTGCGAACATACTTTTGCCTAAGTTAAAAACCCTGTCGAGTGGATATCAGTCCATTCACCCAGTGACTTAGCTGCGAACTAGTCTTCGTCTGAGTTTAAAACTTCTCCGAGCGTTGACCAATCCTCACACTCGGGGGCTTAGCTACAAGCATGCTTTAGCCTAAGTTGTAACCCATTCCGAGTGTATTACGCTCTATTCACCTGGAAACTTAGATACAAACTGGTCTTCGTCTAAGCTCAAAACATGTCCGAGCGTTGAGCAATACTCACACTCGGAGGGCTTAGCTGCGAACCAACTTTCAGTCAAAAATAAATTCCGAGTGGCTTATGATTTATTCACTCGGAAACTTAGCTACGAAGCAGTGTTCATCTAAGTTTAAAACTTTTTCGAGTGTTGAGCAACCCTCACACTCAGGGGCTTAGCTGCGAACCACCTTTCGCCTAAGTTTAAAAACAAATTCAGCCGAGCAAGCGATTGAAAACAAGATACGAATAAATTCAAAGGTTTCAGTGCGGATAAAGGTTTCGCGCTCAAGCAAAGGTGCTCAGGCTTAAGGTCCGAATGATGTTTTACGACCAATACATTTTCACTCGGCATTCCGAGGCAAATAAAGTTTTTCACTACAAACAAATTTTTTCAAGCACCAGACGGACTTGCTGGCTCGATGAAGGTGTCCAAGTCAATCCCATCAGCGATCCTAGTGGCAGCATCAATGAAGGTCTCCATGAAATCTTCAAACTAAAGCTTCTTCATGTTCATCACTCGGAGGTCCTTCAACTTGTGCTCCCTTGCTTCCTTGCAATGGACTCTGACAAGGGAGAGCGCCACATCAGCTCCACAGCGGGCAGCTGACTTCTTCCAAGCTTGCACTCGGTTGGGGATATCATTGAGACGAGCCATTATAGATGAAAGGTCAGTCGGAAGGGTGCGTTCGGGCCATAGTTCTTTGTCGATCTTCTCGAGTGCAGCTTTCAGTCAGACGATGTATGCTTGAACGCCCTGGAGTCGAACATTGAGTCAGAACGTATTCATAGCCACGACATCTCCAACTAGCGACTTAATGGGAGCCAGATTGGGCTAGATTTCTTCGTTCTCTTTTTCAAAGTCTTGGCAGAACTCTATACGGAAGAAGGAATGGGAAGATGATTACATTTCTAGTCTGTGGGAATTTAGGAAATTTATTCGACAAGGATAGTTACCGTCGAGCATGATGAACATCTTCCTCGTGAATTCTCCCAAGTGCTTCTCTAGGCCATTGCTCCTCTTGTCCAGCCACTCTGACTTCTTGATGAGTTCACTCTGTTCCAGTTTTAGTTTGTAGTTTTCCTCCTCTATCTTCTTGGTGGCGGCCAGCTTCTTCTTGGCAGCATCAGTTTTCTCCCTCGCCACCTTTTGGGTGTCAGCAAGCGCCTTGTCCTTGTCCTCCAGGGCCTTCTTCATGGTATCTAAAGAAATAGCATTGTTGAGTCGCACTTGGAGTCGACGATTTTCATCACCTACGTCTATTCGAGTGAGAGCACTCGGTTCAAAGGATGGAAAGTGGGAATAGGAATGCATGGGGTCGACAAAGATTACCTCCCGGAGTTGTTAGCTCAGTCCACGCACGTTCCAATCTGTTCTTGGAGACCTCCAGATCCAATCGCAGCTGGTTCCTTTCCTCCTCCAAGTCCTTGTAGTGGGTGCCAAGTTCACAAGCTCTCTGAAATCAAAAAATATATACAATTTAGTCGATAGAAAAGTTCCTTCACTCCCTACTCATCGTCAACGATCAACAGTAGTCTCGAGGACTACACCTAGTGAGTGCACTCAGCATGCCCCCACTGGTTCCTAAATCACTCGACAAGGTGTGCCCTATCTGAGCATACGATGGCCTCTATCAGACCCCCGCTGATGCAAGCACTCGACGGTGGTCTCGAGGACTACACCAAGTGGGTGCCCTCAGCACGCCCCCACTAGATCTGTTAACACTCGATCTGTCGAGTGGCAGGAAAGTACAAAAAATGTGCGCAAGCATGGGAATATCGTCTCTATTAAGACCCCCGCCAGTGCAAGCACTCGACGGCGGTCTCCGGGACTACACCCAGTGGGTGCACTCAGCATGCCCCCACTGGACCTTTTATCACTCGATCTGTCGAGTGGTGTCCAAAACAACTCTAAGACCCTTGCTGATGTCATCACCATTCGACAGCGGACTCGAGGACTACACCCAGTGGGCGCACTCAGCGTGCCCCCACAAGACCAAAATCTACTCGACTAAGACATGATATATTCGATTGGAGAACGTACAAATATTCTATTAAAGTAAAACACCTATTGGCTGTACAATCAGGAAAGACAGGAATTCAATCGGAAATGCACTTACAATCGCACTTACTCGGACGTTTGTACGAAGTGTTGCGCTGGCATCATAAGCCAGCTTGCTGGCCTCGTATGCCTCCTTGGTGCGCACCATTATTTGCTCTGCCTGGATCATGGCTTCCTTCGTATCTCTGGTCTGATCTTCTGGGACGTGGTGCAGAAGAAAGGCAGTCATTGGCTAAGTTGAAGCTGTGGCTGGAGTAGTTGAGATAGTCCGAGGTGGTCCGGTTGGAGTCGACGCTACGATGGTTGAAGCAGCTAGTGGAGCACTCAACAACAAAACCGCGGGCTCGATTCTGGCTCGGGACGAGTCGCCTATCCCCTAGGATGATCCAGTAGTTGACCGTTGAGGTGTGTGTGCCGATGGTGTTCTTCCTGCGCGTACGCGCGAGGTGCCTATGGTCACACCTTCACCCCCTATACCCCTGGGAAGTTCTTCATCATCCTCCAGGTTAATGATCTCTGCAAGCATCAATTGACAACATTAGCTTATACAATCACGAATAATTGTTCAAGAATCAGAGTTGAACGAAGATTAGTTTACCTCGTTGGGAAGTCACTGCGTTGGCGGTATCCACGTCCATTTGATCCTCTTTGTCCCATGGAGGCGATGTCACTGAGGTAGAGGCACTGGTAGACGAAGTTCCACTCGATCAGCAAGAATTTGAAGTCACATTCGAAAGCGAAAGAAGAAAGAAAATACTTGTGTCGACACGACGGGCACAACAATCTTCATGTGGGGCAAAGCATTACGAGATTTAGGCGCGTTGGGATTGGGCTGCTTTGCGGCCCGTTCACTCGACTCAACGGTCGAGGTTCGGTCCCACTTCAGGGTCTTTTCACTAGACGCCAAGGCCTTGCCTGGGGCAGTCGCAAGGTCCTAACGCAGCTTAGAGCGATGCTCCATCTGTGGGGCAGACTCGACTTCCTCCTCGTTCTTGTTAGAGTATTCATAGTCATCTTCGCTATCGTCGGCATTGCCGGCGTCCATGTTGCCGCCCTCGCTCTCCCCGCCATCTTCAGGATGGTTCCCGTTGGGAACGGGCGAGCGCATGTGCATCCACTCCTGGAAGATTCAAACAATGAAGTCAGTCAATGTATGAACCAATCGCTTGACCAAATAATACGACAGTCGACAAGATAAAGTTTACCAGATTCTTCGGCGTATTCTCAGCAGAGTAAGGTTGGATCCTCTTGGCTCCCAGGGGGTTGTTGCAAGCTTCAGTAATGATTCAAAGCCATTGCTCGACAGTTTTCTGTGAAACCTCTTCCGGGTGCGTCCGGGTCGAGTCCTCGGGGCCTGCGTAATGCCACATAGGATTGTCCCTTGCCTAGAGAGGTTGGATCCATCGACTGAGGAACGTCTCCAGGAGATCCATACCAGTCACTCCGCCACGGACAAGGTTCACTACAGCGTCCACTAGGATCCCCACTTGAAATTTCTCCCCATCCGACACTTTCATGGATTTGGGAACTACAGGACAATCTAACGTGAAAGGGGAAACACCAGTCGACATATTGGGAGAAGCTATATCCTTGCAGTAAATCCATGTCGACTGCCAACCCCTAACAGATTCTGGGAAGGTCATAGAAGGAAAAGAACTCCTAGCACTCTTCTAGATTCCCAAACCGCCACACACTTGGACGACATGGGTTTTACCATCCTCGGGATTGGCCTTTTTGACCGACTGAGATCTGATGGTGAAAATACGTTTCAACAGACCCCAGGGGGGAGAACAACCCAGGAAGCACTCACATAGAGTGATGAAAGCAGAAAGATAGGAAATAGCATTCGGAGGAAAATTGTGGAGATCGGCTCCGAAGAAGTTCAGAAACCCTCGGAAGAATAGATGGGGGCATGGAGAAACCACTCTCGACAAGGGTGAGGAGGAGGACCCGCTCCCCCTCGCGTGGCTCCGGCTCGAGCTCCCCCTCGGATAGCCTCCATGAACCTTCCATCACGAGCCCGTCGATGACGAGATTCTCGACATCCGCGGTGGTGACCATCGACGGGAGAAAATCCCCCTGGATTCAACCCGGCGGCGCGGTGAACTGCGCAGTCGAGGGCTTCTTGGCCTTGTCCTTCGTAGCACCCTTCTTGGCGTGCACCCCGGCGGCGCGGTGTTCGTCGGGGTGAAGCAAAGCGGTGCACTGGAAGCAGGGGAGGTGGAGGAAGAGAGAAGATTTGGGGAAGAATAATGTTAAGACCGCTGCACAACGGGATTTATACTCCATCAAGTTTCTCGCTGACTCGTGGGCCCGCGGGATTCCACATATCTCGACCGTAGATGCCGCACAGTACGTGGAAAAATGAGTGACACGTGAATCGAGGCATCGTGCCCCCACTTGCCCCAATCATGGCATCATCATCACAGACGCGCGCGCTTCCCAAATTTTCGAATCCCACAAAATCCGGGCCTGGCAGAGCGACCCGTCACATCTAAAGATCCCTCCAGGTCATTCGGAATAGAATTGACCTTGAGAATTCACTCGGACACTTTCAAGACAAAATTGGTGCGGGCGAATGCAAAGATTTCAATCGATGCAAATTTCGTTGAAGCCCCGAAGTTCATTCGGAAGTTTGGTGCCTTTTTTAGAACTGGCATTGATCCCCTTTTATCACTCGAACCCTGATCCATTCGGGGGATAATGACGAGGATATGTACCTAGGGTACAGTCCTAGGCCAGACCTACATACCCTACCTAAGGGCACTATACTGGAGGACTTAGAGATTTCAAGAGAGATTCTGATTGGATTCTTCATGATGTTCAAGTCACTCGACAATTAGTCCACTCGACATCTTCTCCCTCCACTCTACAGTCACCTGTCACTCAGAAGACCTTGCTTTCATTCGACGCCAGAAGACCAGAAGCCGCTCCTAGGAGGCCAACGGGCAGGCGTTAAGCCAGTCGTCATTAGTAGCAATTATGATGTACGTTACCAATAATGCTCATCTTTATACCCATGATCAGACCCTTGGATGTCTCGCACTTATGAGGGGTAGCGTACTCTATATAAGTCGCCCCTCCCCTCTGGCACAAGGGTTTTCAACCTCTATAACTCGTACTATCCACACGACAAAAGTTGTCAAGCACTAAGACGTAGGGTTGTTACCTCCACAAGAGGGTCCTGAACTCATACATCTGTGCGTACATCCTCGCCGTAGCTAGGACTCGGCCTTCTCCTTTTGTACCCCTATCTTCTACTGTCAGACTCGTTCCCACGACACTCCTCTCACCGCTATCTCAAACAATGGGCGCACGAGGTCAATGCCATAGAGCCGACTGTAGAATCCAAGAAGTCGCTCAAATGGTCCCGCATGCCTATCATCTTTGATGAAGAGGATCATCCTGACCGTACCACTACGGTCGGATGTTTGCCATTGTTGGTTTCCTCGACAATCTGCAACCTCAAGGTGTCTAAGATGTTAGTTCACGGCAGGGCTAGATTGAACTTAATCTCCCCTAAGGTGGTTGAGAAACTGCAGATCCATTATCAAGAGCTCGAAGCTACGGGCACCTTTCAAGGAATCAACCCTGGCAAGAGCCGACTCAAGGGAAAGATCACCCTGCCAGTAACATTCGGTGAGGAACTGAATTTCTAGACAGAGAGGATAGTGTTCGACGTGGTCAAGATCCCTCTGCTATACAATGGAACCCTCGGTCGCTGAGCCTTGGCAAAATTCAAGGCAGCATCCCACTATTCTTACAATACTTTGAAGATGCCAGGGCCCATTGGGATCTTTTCCATCCCCTCCAACAAGAAGAATGCAGTTATCTGCATGGACAAGATGTACCACAACACGGTAGCAGCTGAGACCACAGACGTCCCAGCTCCCGCCAAGGAGTCGAAGAGATCAAAGAAGGCTAGTAGGAGCACTAGCAAGGACGCCAAGAAGCGCGCCTCTCTGGAGTGTGCTGCACCCGATGATGACCTACTGAGGAGTTCCACTAGCAAGAAGACCAAGGTAACCTACCTTGATACGAAGAAGGTCCCGGCTAGGGAGGACGACACTGGCGGTACATTCACCATTAGTGCCACCGTTAATGACAAATAGGAAGGCGCACTCATTGCCTTCCTGCGGCCGAATGTCGATGTGTTGCTTGGCAACCATCTTACATCCCCGGTGTTCCCATGGAGGTAATTGAGCACCACCTTGTTGTCTACCCTGACGCCAGGCCCGTCAAGCAAAAGGTTAGGAAGCAAGACTTGGAGAGGCAACAATTCATTGTAGAGGAAATCAAGAAACTTGAAGCAGCTGGTTTGGTTAGAGGAGCACTTCATCCGACTTGTCTATCAAACTCGATGGTGGTACGCAAGGCGAATGGGAAATGGAGGCTTTGCATAGACTTCACTAACTTAAACAAGGCTTCCCCGAATGACCCTTTTCCCTTGTTGCGCATAGATCAAATTGTCGATTCCACCTATGAATGTGATTTGCTATCCTTGTTGGATGCCTATTCTGGATACCACCAGATATTCATGGCTAAAGAAGATGAGGAGAAGACTGCATTCATAACTCCTTGTGGCACGTACTGTTTTGTGTGTATGCCCTTTGGGTTAAAGAGTGCTGGATCAACCTTTGCCAGGGTGGTTCAGATTGGTTTTGAACCTCAACTAAACAGAAATGTGGAAGCTTACATGGATGACATTGTAGTCAAGACCAAGGATGAAGCAACTCTCATACATGATTTGGAAGAAACTTTCTCAAACTTACGCAAGATCAACTTGAAGCTCAACCCTGAAAAGTGTGTATTTGGTGCTCCATACGGCAAGCTACTTGGGTTCTTTGTGTCTCAGCGAGGAATAGAAGCTAATCCCGATAAGATCAAGGCGATCGAACAGATACAAGCACCCAAAACCATCAAGGATATCGGGCGTTTGACTAGATGTGTTGCTGCATTGAGTAGGTTCATCTCCAAGTTCGTTGATCATGCTTTGCCGTTCTTCAAGATCTTGAAGAAGGCTGACCCAATGAAGTGGACCCCAGGAGTAGAAGCAGCACTGCAAGACCTACCTTTCCTCTGCTCCCACCTTGGTCGCTCTTAAACCACAAGAGTCGTTGTTGCTGTATTTAGCAGTAATAAATCAAGTGGTTAGTGCAGCGTTGGTGGCATAGCGGGAAGAGGATGGAGATTCATCGGTTGTTGCTAGTGCTACCGGGGATGATGCAGAAGTACCCACGGCAGGACTCAATACGAATCGACGGGGACCTCAGCAAATGGACGACGACGGATCCAAAGAGGTGGCGAAGAAGAAGATGGTGCATCGACCCATGTACTTTGTCAGCTCCTTCTTACAGGGAGCTAGATCGAGGTACTCTGGAGTACAAAAGTTGATATTCGGACTCATCATGGCCTCGAGGAAACTGCGCCACTACTTCAAAGCCCATGAGATCATGGTTATTACCCGTTTCCCGTTGCAACGCATACCGAGGAACCCTGAGGCCACTAGCAGGATAGTTGAGTGATCACTAAAGTTTTCAAGTTTCAGATTAAAGTATGAGAGCACTTCCACCATTCAAAGCAGGGCCTTGGAGGAGTTTATTGCAGAATGGACACCCATGCCAGATGAGGAAATTCCATAGACAATCCTCCTCGGTAAAGAAGCACCCAAAGATTGGATCATGTACTTTGATGGTGCTTTATCACTCCAAGGTGCCGGAGTAGGTGTGCTCCTCGTTGCCCCCACCAGAGAGCACCTCAAGTATGTTGTTCAAATGCACTTTCCTCGGGAGGAAGCCACCAACAATATCACTGATATGAGGGGATCCTTGCCGGACTTAGAATCGCGGTAGAGTTGGGGATCAAGAGACTGGTCGTCTGAGGAGACTCTCGGGTTGTGGTGAAGCAAGTCAACAAGGATTATCAGAGCCCGCTGATGGAAGCATACATGGAAGAGGTGAGGAAATTGGAGGAGCACTTTGATGGACTACAAACAGAGCATGTGTCGCGAGTGGAAAATAACATTGCTGACCATCTATCGAAGTGCGCTGCGTAGAACCTTCCCATGGAACCAGGGACTTTTGTTCTCTGCCTCACCCAACTGTCGGTATTCCCGTCAGCAATGTCCAAAAAGAGAAGGAAGCTGAACTCTGACAAGCATTTCTAGGCAGAGCTCCCCGAAGCCACTCGTAGAAATGCTGCCAATGAAGTTCATGTCGCGGTTGATGAGTTTCTCCCTCCCGGAGGACCCCAGGTCCTCGTAGTTGTGGCAAGCACTCCCGCAGACGAAGAGACGCCTCTAGTTCTTGTTGTCGAGCCACAGGCTCCAACCTGGGCACATCATATAGTTCACTTCCTTTAGACAGGAGAACTCCCCAAAGAGCACGAGGAAGCCAAAAAAGTAACCCGCCAGTCGAGTATGTACTTGTTTGTCAATGACACCTTGTATAGAAGACGACCAAACGGTGTGAAATTGAGGTGCATCTGCCAGGAGGATGGACTGAAGCTATTGGTGAAGATTCACAGAGGAGTATGTGGCTCTCACATAGGATCAAGAGCCCTTCCTGGCAAAGCTTTCCAGCAGGGTTTCTATTGGCCCACTGCCTTCCAAGACGCCACTAAGCTGGTCATCAACTGTGAAGCCTGCTAGTTTTGTTCCAGGAACATCCATCAACCAACACAAGCTCTACAAACGATTCCTCTATCCTGGCCATTCTCGGTCTGGAGGCTCGATATCCTGGGCTCTTCCCCCGTGCTATTGGGGGCTTTGAGTTCTTGTTCGTCGCAACCGGCAAGTTTGCAAAGTGGCCTGAGGTAGAACCAATGAGGAAGGTGACCACACAGTTAGCTATCAAGTTCATGAAAGGATTGGCGTGCCTCTTTGGAGTGCCTAGTAGGGTGATCACTGACAACGAGACCCAGTTCACGAGCCGCGCCTTCATGCAATATATCCAGATCCTTAGAAGCAATGTCTCCTTCGCCTCTATTGCCCATCCTAGAAGCAACGGGCAAGTCGAGAGGATGAGTGTTGAAGTGTTGCGAGGGCTCAATACAATGACTTTCAATAAGCTGCGGAAGAGCGGCAAGCGTTGGATAGACAAACTGCCGGTGGTTCTTTGGTCACTCAGAATGACACCAAATCAAGCTACCGGCCAGACGCCCTTTTCCCTAGTGTACGGAATGGAAGAAGTGTTCCCCACAAAACTCATATATGGGTCACCTCAAGTGCTTGCGTACGATGAAGTAGAGCAACAGCAGCTACGGCGTGCCGATGCCATGCTCCTCGAGGAAGACCGTCTCCGGGCTGCTGTGTGTGCTATACGCTACCAGCAAGCCCTGAGCCTTGAGGAAGCCGACCTTGTCCTCAGGCGTGTTCAGTCTGCCAAGGGTACCAACAAGTTGACGCTAAAGTGGAAAGGCCCTTAACGGGTAGCACGAGTCACCAGACCCGATGCAATCCGTCTAGAGACCAAAGATGGCACCAAGGTGCATAACTCATGGAATATTGAGCATCTTCTTAAGTTCTACCCATGAGGCGCGGCTGCCGGGCTGAGCCCCCTACAGCCACCTTTTGTACAAGCATTGCCGATGTTGCATGTAACCCTTTGTACAAAGCTAGGCGCCGACCCTGTGCAACAATAATAAAACTAGGCATTGCATCGTATCATCATTTTACATGCTCGTTACGCATTTTATGATTGCAGTGTTATAGCTTTTAAGATATAAGATTTGCTAGAGTACTTGATAGTTGTGATATTTGTTACTGTTCTCTTCGTACACGATGGACCATCGGAAAGACAGGGAAGATAAGTGAAGAAACGAGGACAATGGCCCATCGAGCTCTAAAGAGGGATACTACTTGGAAAAGATAAGTACAATCAAATATCCCAAGTTTGATGCCTTTACAATGCCCCAAGTAAATCCTTAGTATCTCCCTCACTGTCATTAGCAGAGTCCTCCACATGGCGAGAACCCTTGTCGGGACGAGTTGTCCCCCTGTTTTTGTTTAACAGTTGTGGGGGTTGCACCAACACCGGCAAGGAGCTCTGCCGGGGAACAACGCCAACCTGTTGCCGGTGGCTCGTTCCCCCTTGGCACTCATGGTTAAGTGATGATCCAACAAGCGGCTCCGTGTAGCAAGGACAAAGCATACCAGGACTGTATAAACAAGGAAAGAAAAGGATAGTACTTGTATAAAGAAAATAACACTTTTCTCTCATTCATTTTCGATTCAAATTGGATAAGGGTTACATTAGAAAGTGTGCCTTTGTAATAACCCTTTATTTGGCTTTCTCCCCTAGAAGGAAGACACTAAAGAGAAAGGGGATAAAAGAAGGGCCCCAACAGAAGACCAGCCTGACCCCGTCAAGACCAGCATTGCGCAGACGGAAGGCCCACCGGAAGGGAAGACAAAGCCGAAGTCCACGAGCCTGCAGGAGCCGGTTGGAGGAGAAGGCAACACCGAAGTCAAGAACTGGTGAGCAGGTCGGCCTGCACTAACTTGAAGCGGAGGACATGCCCACCCTTGAAGTTGTGGCACGTGTGAAGGTTTTCCACCCGCGCTTGAGAAGCATGACATGGCGTTCAGGAAATTCGACGTCCGCTCGCACGGTGTCGTTACAGCAGCTGTGCGCCCGCAACCACAACACAGGCGTTTTATGAATCTCCATCACCCTAGAGAAAGGGCTAGGGAGGCGTAGGCGACTTTGAGGAGGACCGCACAGTTTGATTACGAACTCCAGTGCCATCCCCTCAGTGTGACCCTCCACGAGGGGCGGGTCTAAGGGCGGAGGAGGAAGGGGAGCAGCACACCATCTTCCTCGACCACGGGCCCCACGTGGACCTCGTCCCCTCCCGGTGCCTCTGCCACGGGCGCTAGAACCACCCTCTGCCTCTACAGCTAAAGCGGTGGCATGATCTCGACGGGAGGCCCTTGTCGCTGCGGTAGAAGCCAGGGGACGCCCTTGTCCCCTAGGCATGATGGCAATGGGTGCAGATCAAGACAAGGAAGCCAAGAAGCAAGCTTTATGGATGCGGCCTCAAGGAGGAAAAAAGAGTGGATAAGCATCGCATCACGAGACCTCCCAATTTATAGGGAGGGCGCGGGGGATGGCTCTTCCCCGCTCCAAGGGTCGCCGCCCGTCTCCACCAATCCCACTACCCACGATCACGGGCAAAATAGGTAATTGATAATCCCCAAGTGCAAGGAATCATCGTAGCAATTTCCAAAGGTGGAAGTGATAAGTATGGAGTGTCGAACCCACAAGGATATAAAGGTAAGACCAGTATTCTCTCAAGTCCTATCTACGAGTGATACAACTCTACGTACGTTGAATGTTTGCTTCCAACTAGAAACGAGAAATAAAACTACGTTGTGGGTATGAAGAAAATAGCTTTGCATGATATTGGAGAACTAAAATAAAAAATGTTTTGTTATCATAAATTTAGAATATATTACAAATAGCGAGTGAGGAATAATGATGGGTCGGTGTGCAGAATTGTCCTAGGCAATTGTTAACAAGATCGGAAATCATTATTGCAATTTTCTGTGAGGGAGAGGCATAAGCTAACATACTTTCTCTACTTGGATCATATGCACTTATGATTGGAACTCTAGCAAGCATCCGTAACTACTAAAGATCATTAAGGTCAAACCCAACCATAGCATTAAAGCATCAAGTCCCCTTTATCCCATACGCAACAACCCCTTACTCGGGTTTAAGCTTCTTTCACTCTACCAACCCACTATAAGCGAATCATGAACGTATTGCAACACCCTACAGAGGGAATCCTTCACGTGTGCGTGGCATGGAAGGCACCATAGGACAGCACCAAAATAAACATACAACTCAAACGAATCCAGATCATCAATCAACCCATAAGACAAAAGAAATCTACTCAAAACATCATAGGATGGCACCACATCATTGGATCAAAATATGTGGCATAAAGCATGATACGTCTCCAATGTATCTATAATTTTTTATTGTTCCATGCTATTATATTATATGTTTTGGATGTTTTATATGCATTAATATGCTATTTTATATTATTTTTGGGACTAACCTATTAATCTAGAGCCTAGTGCCAGTTTCTGTTTTTTCCTTATTTTTGAGTATTGATGATAAGTAATATTAAACGGAGTCTAAACGGAATAAAACCTTCGCGATGATTTTTCTTGGGCCATAAGACATCTACCAGACTTGGAGGGGAAGGCAAGAGACCTGCCAGGAGGTCACATGCCAGGGGGCGCAGCCACTCCCCTGGTCGCGCCTGGGAGGCTTGTGGCCCCCCAGCAGGTCTCCTAACCCTATTCTTCGGCCTATAAATTCCCAAATATTCCCCCAATACCAAACATAGCCACAAAAATTCTTTTGCACCAATGGAAGCCTCCGTTCCCGAGAGATCCAAGCTTGGAGCCTTTTCCGGTAATCTACCGGAGGGGGATTCGATCACGGAGGGCATCTACATCAACTCCATTGCCCCTCCGATGATGTGTGAGTAGTTTACCACATAACTATGGGTCCATAGCTTGTAGCTAGATGGCTTCTTCTCTCTATTTGTGCTTCAATACCATGTTCTTCATTATCTTCATGGAGAAGTATCTGATGTAATACTCTTTTGTGGTGTGTTTGTCGAGATCCGATGAATTGTGGTTTTATGTTCAGATTATCCATGAATATTATTTGAGTTTTTTCTAAATTCTTATATGCATGATTTCATATCTTTGCAAGTCTCTTAGATTTATTGGTTTGGTTTGGCCAACTAGATTGGTAATTCTTGTAATGGGAGAAGTGCTTAGTTTTGGGTTCAATCTTGTGGTGTCCTCACCCAGTGACATAGTAGGGGTAGCGAGGCACGTTTTGTATTTTTGCCATCAAGGATAAAAAGATGAGGTTTTCATAATATTTCTTTAGTTTATCCCTCTACATCATGTCATCTTACCTAATGTGTTACTCTGTTCTTCATGAACTTAATACTCTAGATGTAGGTAGGAGTCGGTCGATGTGTGGAGTAATAGTAGTAGATGCAGAATCGTTTCGGTCTACTTGACATGGACGTGATGCCTATATGCATAATAATTGCCTTGGATATCTTCATAACTATTTTCTTTTTTATCAATTGCTCGACAGTAATTTGTTCACCCACCGTATTATTTTCCTTCATGAGAGAAGCCGCTAGTGAAACCTATGGCCCCCGGGTCTACTTTCCATATTATACTTTCAGATCTATAAACCAAAAATACCAAAAATACTTTGCTGCAATCTTTTTACTTTTGTTTTACTTTTCGTGTAGTAATCTTCTATTTCTATATCTATTATATCTCATCTTTGCAAATAACCGTGAAGGGATTGACAACCCCTTTATAGCGTTGGGTGCAAGTGTTTGATTGTTTGTGTGGGTGCGAAGATTGGGGACTTGCTTGTATCTCCTACTGGATTGATACCTTGGTTCTTAACAACTGAGGGAAATACGTATCTACTTTGTTGCATCACCCTTTCCTCTTCAAGGGAAAACCAACGCAAGCTCAAGAATTAGCAAGAAGGATTTCTGGCACCGTTGACTGGGAGATCTACATCAAGCCTATGAAGTACCCATCACAAACTCATCTCTTGCATTTACATTATTTTCCATTTGCCTCTTGTTTTCCTCTCCCCCACTTCTAAAATGATTTTCAGACAATACCAAAAAGAATTGCCTTTTTATTCTCCCTTCTTTCGTTTGCCTTTTCATTTGCTTTTTGTTTGCTCAGGTGTTAGATTGCTTGAACTCATGGTTAGCCTTACTACTATAGCTAGTACTCCCGAGAATGGATTTCTTAATTTTAAGCAAAGGGAGGGAGAAAACTTAAAAGATTCTTGGTATAGATTTTGCAATGCTCCAAATAGATCTATTTGTAAGCAATCTACTACCGTTCTCCTTCACAATTTTCATGTGGGTATTTATCCATGGAATAGTTATGTTATAGATACCAGTATGGGAGGAAAGTTTTTGGGAACTCATACCTTTGATTCTTATAGTTCTATGATAAATTTGGTAGGTTCACCCCCAATAATGGTTAATGGAACAATCTTAACTTTGGAACATGTGATGTGAAGGCTTGATATTATTGAAAATAAAGTTGCTACTATAGAGCTGATTGAAAACTTGGATAAAAAGATTCATAATCAAATTACTCAATATGGATCTAAGGTAGGAGTTACTTTAAAAATCTAATTGAAAAAGAACCCATAGTTAATGAAAAATTGGATCAAGATTCCTCTAGAATTGATAAGTTAGAGGACATTATTACCAACTTCGGGTCTGCTTTTGCCTTGGTTCAAACCACTCCAAATTCTCCTCCTTCTAAGATTGCCAAGTTTGCCTATGTTCCTCAAAATAAGGGTGGATCCTCTAGAAAAGAAGATGAAGATCTGAAGATGATAAGTATTTACCCCAACCTTATCAATATTGTTAGGAAACCAATTCCCACATGTGAATCTTTTGACTTCTTGCCTAGGAACATTATCATTGATAGGAGAAAAGAACCTCCTAGGTTTTATAAGTATGCAATGAAGAGTTGCATGCCAAAGATGACAATACCTAGATCTATTGCGTTATGCCTAGCTAGGGGCGTTAAACAATAGCGCTTGTTGGGAGGCAACCCAATTTTATTTTTATGTTTCTATTTTTGCTTCTGTTTTTCAGTGTTTCACACATTAATACCTCTGTAGTGATTGTTTTTTGGTGTTTTAATTAGTGTTTGAGCCAAGTAACACCTTAAGATGGTCTATGGTGATTGTTGATTTGATCTTGGTGAAAAATAGAAACTTGTGCACCCAGTCCAGGAATTGTATAAATTTTTAAGAGCATCGTATGAGTCTGAAATTTTTACACAAGATTGATATTACAAATTTCCCTGATTTTACTAATTTTTTAGAATTTTGGGAGTTACAGAAGTATTCGAAGTTGGCAGATTGCTACAGACTATTCTGTTTTTGACAGATTCTGTTTTGTTTGTGTTGTTTACCTATTTTGATATACCTATGGGTTGTATCGGGGGTATGAACCATGGAGAAGTTGGAATACAGTAGATATTACACAAATATAAATAAAGAATGAGTTCACAACAGTACCTAAAGTGGTGATTTATTTTTCTTATACTAACGGATCTCACGAGTTTTCTGTTGAGTTTTGTGTTGTGAAGTTTTCATGTTTTGGGTAAAGATTTGATGGACTATGGAATAAGAAGTGGCAAGAGCCTAAGCTTGGGAATGCCCAAGGCACCACAAGCCATATTCAAGGATACCAAAGAGCCTAAGCTTGGGGATGCCCCGGAAGGCATCCCCTCTTTCGTCTTCAATACATCCGTAAATTTACTTGAGGCTATATTTTTATTCACCACATGATATGTGTTTTGCTTGGAGCGTCTTGTATTATATGAGTCTTTGCTTTTTAGTTTTCCATAATCATCCTTGCTTGACACATCGTTTGAGACAGACACGCATGAATCGTGAATTTATTATAATACTCTATGTGCTTCACTTATATCTTTTGAGCTAGGCAAATGATGCTTTAGTGCTTCACTTATATCTTTTTAGAGCACGATGGTGTTTTATTTTATAGAAATAATTGAACTCTCGTACCTCAATTATATTATTTTGAGAGTCTTTAAACATCATGGTAATTGGTTTAGGTTATGACTTTAGTCCTAATATAATGGGCATCCAAGAGGGATATAATGAAAACTTTCATATAAAGTGCATTGAATACTATGAGTAGTTCGATTCCTAGCATATAGTTTTGAGATATAAAGATGGTGATATTAGAGTCATGCTAGTGAGTAATTGTGGATTGGTAGAAATACTTGTGTTGAAGTTTATGATTCCCTTAGCATGCACATATGGTGAACCGTAATGTAACTAAGTCGGAGCATGATTTGTTTAATCATTGTAATCCTTTGTGTGAGGGTCGGGAGCGCGCGATGGTTAACTCCTACCAACCTCTCCCCTAGGAGCACGCGTCTAATACTTTGCTTCGATAACTAATATACTTTTGCAATAAGTATGTGCGTTCGTTATGACTAATGTTGAGTCCATGGATTATACGCACTCTCACCCTTCCACCTTTGCTAGCCTCTCTAGCACCACACACCTTTCGCCGGTGCGATAAATCCACCTTCCTCAAAATAGCAACCATATGCCTTTCCTAAAAACAGCCACCATACGTACTTATTATGGCATTTCCATAGCCATTCCGACATATATTGCCATGCAACTTCCACCATTACGTTTTTCATGACACACACCATCACTTTCATATTACATTCATATAGAGTCATATTTAGTTCTAGGCATCAAGTTGTAATTTTTTGAGTTGTAAGTAAATAAAAGTGTGATGATCATAATTATTAGAGCATTGTCCCATGAGAGAAAAGGATGATAGAAGCTATGATTCCCTCACAAGTTGGGATGAGTCTTCAGACTTAACAAATAATAAAAGAGGCCAATGAAGCCCAAATTAAAAAAGAGGCCAAAGATGCCCACCAAAAAATGAGAGAAAGAGAGAAGGGACAATGCTACTATATTTTTCCACACTTTAGCTTCAAAGTAGCACCATGATCTTTATGATAGAGAGTCTCCTATTTTGTCACTTTCATATAACTAGTGGAATTTTTCATCATGATGCATGTCCACTTAGTTTTTTTTTGAGCTTTCATACACTTATAGCTCTAGTGCATCCGTTGCATGGCAATCCCTACTCTCTCACATTGATATCTATTGACGGGCATCTCCATAGCCCGTTGATACACCTAGTTGATGTGATACTATCTTCTCCTTTTCCTCACAACCTCCACCATATTCTATTCCACCTATAGTGCTATATTCATGGCTCACGCTCATGTATTGCGTGAGTGTTGAAAAGGTTTGAGAACATAAAAGGTGTGAAAGAATTTCTTGACTTTTCATCGGGGTTGTTCATGATTTAAATACTTTGTGTGGGGAAGATGGAGCATAGTCAGACCATATGATTTTGTAGGGATAACTTTCAGAGGCCATGTTATTTTGAAAGGACACAATTGCCTTATTAGTATGCTCGAAGTATTACTCTTTTTATGTCAACATTAAACTTTTGTTTTGTATCTTACGGATCTGAATATTCATGCCACAATAAAGAATATTACATGGATAAATATGTTGGGTAGCATTGCACATCAAAACTTCTGCTTTTATCATTTACCTACTCGACGACGAGCAGGAATTAAGCTTGGGGATGTTGATACGTCTCCAACGTATCTATAATTTTTGATTGTTCCATGCTATTATATTATTTGTTTTGGATGTTTTATATGCATTAATATGTTATTTTATATTATTTTGGGGACTAACCTATTAATCTAGAGCCTAGTGCTAGTTTCTGTTTTTCCTTGTTTTGCGTATTGCAGATAAGGAATATCAAATGGGGTCCAAATGGAATAAAATCTTTGCGATGATTTTTCTTGGAGCAGAAGACATCTACCAGAATTTGAGGGGAAGGCAAGAGACCTGCCAGGAGGTCACAAGCCAGGGGCATGGCCACCTCCCCTGGTCGCGCCTGGCAGGCTTGTGGCCCCCAGCAGGTCTCCTAACCCTATTCTTCGGCCTATAAATTCCCAAATTTTCCCCCAATACCAAAGAGAGCCACGAACATACTTTTCCACCGCCGGAAGCCTCCATTCCCAAGAGATCCAATCTTGGAGCCTTTTTCGGTAATCAGCCGGAGGGGGATTCGATCATGGAGGGCATCTACATCAACTCCATTGCCCCTCCGATGATATGTGAGTAGTTTAACACAGAACTTTGGGCCCATAGCTAGTAGCTAGATGGCTTCTTCTCTCTATTTGTGCTTCAATACCATGTTCTTCATGATCTTCATGGAGATCTATCCGATGTAATACCCTTTTGCGGTGTGTTTGTCGAGATCCGATGAATTTTGGGTTTATATTCAGATTATCCATGAATATTATTTGAGTCTTTTCTGAGTTCTTATATGCATGATTTCATATCTTTGCAAGTCTCTTCAAGTTATTGGTTTGGTTTGGTCAACTAGATTGGTAATTCTTGCAATGGGAGAAGTGCTTAGTTTTGGGTTCAATCTTGTAGTTTCCTCACCCAATGACATACTAGGGGTAGCGAGGCATATATTGTATTGTTTCCATCAAGGATAAAAAGATGGGGGTTTCATCATGTTGCTTGAGTTTATCCCTCTACATCATGTCATATTACTTAATGCGTTACTCTGTTCTTCATGAACGTAATACTCTAGATGCAGGCAGGAGTCGGTCGATGTGTGCAGTAATAGTAGTAGATGCAGAATTGTTTCGATCTACTTGAGATGGCCGTGATGCCTATATGCATAATCATTGCCTTGGATATCTTCATAATTATTTGTTTTTCTATCAATTGCTCGACAGTAATTTGTTCACCCACCGTATTATTTTCCTTCATGAGAGAAGCCACTAGTGAAACCTATGGCCCCCGGATCTACTTTCCATATTATATTTTCAGATCTATAAACCAAAAATACTTTGTTGCAATCTTTTTACTTTTGTTTTAGTAATCTTCTATATCTATCTCTATCAGATCTCATCCTTGCAAATAACCGTGAAGGGATTGACAACCTCTTTATAGCATTGGGTGTAAGTGTTTGATTTTTTGTGTAGGTGCTAAGATTGGGGACTTGCTTGTACCTCCTACTGGATTGATACCTTGGTTCTCAACAAATGAGGGAAATACTTATCTACTTTGCTGCATCACCCTAACCTCTTCAAGGGAAAACAAACGCAAGCTCAAGAAGTACCAAAGCACCATGTTCAAGTAGGGGATTATAGCGGGATGAGCGAGAGTGGACCGCTGAAAAGATATGAGGACGATGATGAAGAAGGTGATGTTAATGAAGATGATCATCGCAGCGACGGTTCCCCCGATGGCACTCGGCGCCACCGAGAGAGAGGGGGAGAGGGTCTCCCCCTTGTGCTTCCTCCTCCATGGCCTCCCCCTAGGTGGGGAGAGGTTCTCCCTCTGGTCCTTGGCCTCCATGGTGATGATAGCCCCTCTGTCTTCCTCCTCCGTGGTCTCCGGTGATGGTCACCCTCTCCGGCAGGGTGCCGGAGAGGGCCAAGATTGATTTTTCATGGCTATAGAGACTTGTGGCGGCGGAACTTCTGATCTAGGTTTCTTTCTAGAGGTTTCTGGATTTATAGGAGTACTTGGCGTTGGAATCACGTCCCGAGGGGCCCACAAGCCAAGGGGCATGCCCTAGAGGGGCGCTCTGGTGGCTTGTGGACTCCTTGGGACTCCTCTCCAGTATCTTTTTGCTCCAGTATTTTGTATATTTTCCAAAAATATTCTCCGTAAATCTTCAGCCCATTTTGAGAACTTTTATTTCTGCACAAAAAACGACACCATGGTAGTTCTGCTGAAAACAACGTCAGTCCGGGTTAGTTCTAACAAAATCATATAGAATTATTGTAAACATGGCATGAATACTTCATAAGTTATAGATACGTTGGAGACGTATCAGCATCCCCAAGCTTAATTCCTGCTCGTCCTCGAGTAGGTAATTGATAAAAGAAATAATTTATGAAGTGTGAATGCTAGCATAGTTCATAAATTGGATCTATGATAGTTCCAAACACTTTTTCTAGCATCATTATATATCATAAACGGTAGCTCATCTCATAAAACTTCTCATGATCAAGTAGCAAGCAATTCACATGTTAAAGTATAGACCAGAAAGTTTCTTGAAAACTAACAAACCATATTCCTAGTCATCGAACAATTGCAATTCATCTTATTTTCAGGAAGGTTCTATATAAGAGCTTTGATTTAGCAAATTCCACATACTCAACTATCATATAGTCTTCCATGATTATTGACACTCAAAGCATATTTTTCGAACAAATAGCATCCATCGAACACAGAGAAAGATAGGGGCTTAATGTTTCGCCTCCCAACTTATTTATCATATAGATAATTGTCAACAATAATAATTCATGATCAAATATATTTGTGTGGATATGTATGTCTAGATCATTCCCCAAGACATGACGCTTGCCAAGAGAAAAGGCGAAATATAGGAAGTGGTGAAGATCACCATGACTCTTACCTAAAGGTAAGTACTAAAAAGTAAAAGATAGGCCCTTCGCAAAAGGAAGTAGAGGTTGTCATGCGCTTTTTGTTTTTGGATGTGCAAACCCTTAATGCAAAGGAATGTCACGTTGTATTGCCCTTTATGATAGCAACCTTTATTATGTAGTCTGTTGTTTTTATTTCTTTATCATCACAAGTTCGTACAACGCTTATTTTCCCTTACAATAAAAGATCATATATATTTAGGATCAATTGTTATTGCTTTTTGCACCGATGACAACTTACTTGAAGGATCTTACTCAATCCATAGGTAGGTGTAGTGGACTCTCATGTCAAAACTGTTTTAAGGGTGTTTGGATGCACAAGTAGTATTTCTACTTGGTGCGGGAGTTTTGGCTAGTATGAGGTGGAAGCAAGCACCACATGTTGGAGGATCCATAACAATATAAATTTTATACAAATATACCCAAACATAACTCATTAAGTTGTCTTCCTTGTCCAATTTCAACTAATTTGCTCAAGTTTGGAAATAATTAATGAACTCATAATCGTATAAGGTGTCCAATATAGTATTTATATGTGGAATCTCTCTTCCTTCAATATTCTTTCATGAATTGTCCAAGTGACCAATGCGGTGTTTGCTAACTTTCAATAAATTTTACCACCTATAC
Source organism: Hordeum marinum (assembly GCA_022496015.1). Lineage (NCBI taxonomy): Eukaryota > Viridiplantae > Streptophyta > Magnoliopsida > Poales > Poaceae > Hordeum > Hordeum marinum. Next base: position 274,036,699 of record CM039675.1, read on the forward strand.
TTATTATGTGTGAAGTCATAACTCTCCACGGGATAAGTATGTGAAGCATATTTAATTTCAGATTTATTATATTCAATTGATTCAACAATTTAATAATAGGGTGTAAGTGAAGCATGAGTGAATGACAAACTGCCCCCAAAAGATACAAGTGAAGATCAATGTGTACTCAATTAGTTTAAATAGCCATGTGAGGACTCTCTCTCTTATTCAAAATTTCAGATACAATGCTTTTATTCAAACACAAAAACAAAATAAAATGATATTCCAAAAATAGCATGCATCATGTGAACGAATAAAAATTTAGGCTCAACATAGGCTAACCGATAATTGTTGGTGAAGAGAGGTCACATGCGTAGCATCCCCAAGCTTAGATGCTTGAGACTTCTTGAAATAGTTACTTGGGGTTCCTTGGGCATCTCCAAGCTTGAGCTTTGGTATCTCTTTCAATCCTCTCATATCATGGTTTCACCTATTCTCAAAAACTTCATCCACACAAAACTCGAAAAGAACTTGTGAGATAGTTTAGTACACATAAGAATAAATCAACTCCTCATGTACTGCCAAGATAAGTTGCACAATAATTTTCAACATCATCTACTATTTTACTATCGTTTCCACAATTTATATCTACCAATATAGGCTATGGAAACTATAGGATAAGCAGATAACAAAACTATGACAGCAATCCGTCCAAAGCGAATAGTTTGTAGCAGTTTATGAAAATAGTGTAATTAAATAACTCAAAATATTTTGAAAATTTAGGAAATTGTAAATAATTTATATGAAAACACCACATGAAATTTTTAGAAACGTTCCATGTTCCAATAAAATATGAAAATTCAAACACTACATCAAAAGTTTCTGTTTTTACACAGCACACATCAAAACATGCAATGGAAGCATCCTAAGACAATTCTTGGAACTTTTTATTGAAAAACAAGATTATTAATAGCACCTTACATAAAATGACAAAATATAATGACGATTCAAACAAAGCACATATCATGTGACGAATAAAAATATAGTTCTAAGTAAGATATACCGATAATGTTGAAGACGAAAGAGGGGATGCCTTCCGGGGCATTCCCAAGCTTAGGTGCTTGCGTATTACATGTATATTACCTTGGGGATGCCTTGGGGATCCCCAATCTTAGGTTATTTTCACTCTTGTTCTCCTCATATCGGTGTCTTACCCAAAACTTGAAAACTTCAATCACATAAAACTTAACGAAACTTCATGAGAAGAGTTCTATGTAATAAAGATAAGTAATTCACTTAGGTACTATCAAGACAAGATTCATAATTGTTACCACATGATACCTACTGTATTTTATCATTCCCATAATTTATACCACTAAATAAAAGATGTGTAAACACTAAAACAAGCAAACTATGCATGCAAAACAGAATCTGTCAAAAACTAAACAGTCCGTGAAGATCTGTAGTGTAACCATACTTAACTGTCTCCAAAAATACTGAAAAATTAGGAAAACCTAAAGAATTTTTATATTAAGACTGTGTCAAAATTAAGATTATTATCATGCTCCAGTAAAAATTGAAAATTCATGTATCGGAGTCAAAAGTTTCTGTTTTGGTTCAGCATCAATTCTACTCATCGTGTGAGTCAGCCCAAAGGCTTTACTTGGCACTTTATTGAAATAAAACAGATAAAACATAGTTACTACAGTAGCATAATCTTGGTAACACACAAAAACAGTAGGGGTAGATATTGGGTTGTCTCCCAACAAATGCTTTTCTTTAATGCCTTTTTAGCTAGGCATGACATTTTAAAGATACTCGTCCAAGCCTAATTCCGATGATAATTTTATTTATACTCTAAAAGATATAAGTGAAGTTCATAGAGAATACTACAATTAATATAGATTAACCAATATCCAAGCTCAAAATATATAAGTGAAGCACTCAAAGCATTCTATAAAGCCATACTCAAAAGATATAAGTGAAGCACAAAGATCATTCTACAAAGCCATACTCAAAAGATTTAAGTGAAGCGTGTGAAGCATTATACAAATCAATGAAGTACTATCTCATACTAGAAGGGTGCATAAAGGAAAAGAAAAACACGAAAGACGCATATCATGTGAACAAAACAAAAACCGAGGTATAACGATAAATGTTGAAGAATAAAGATGGGATGCCTTCTGGGGCATCCCCAAGCTTAGATGCTTGAGTCTCCTTGAAATATTTACTTGGTGTTCCTTGTCATCCCCAAGCTTCAACTCTTATCTCTCTGTATTCTTCTTATATCGATACCTCCTCGATCTTCGAACACTTCATTCACACAAAACTTAACAAAACCCTCGTGAGATCTGTTAGTATAATAAAGCAAAATACTACTTTAAGTATTGTTGTGAACCCATTCCAAATTCATATTAGCATTATATATACTATAGTCCAACTTCACCATGGTTCATACCCCCCGATACAACCCATAGATTCATCAAAATAAGAGAACAATGCATAGAAAACTGAATCTGTCAAAAACAGGATAGTCTGTAGCAATCTGGAAACTTCGTATACTTTTGTAACTCAAAATATTTCTAAAAACTAGGAACAATTAAAAAATTATATATAAGTACTATGTAAATTTCGGCAACTTTTGACATTTCAGTAAGAAATGTAAATTCCAGCACTAAAGTCAAAGTTTCTATTTTTGCACTGCACATAGCAAACAAGCAATCTAATCATCCTAAAAGCAAATCCTGGAACATTATTTTTATAATACAATGGATATATACAAGGGGATAATTATTTTTTAGAAGCTTCCATGGAAAATTCTACATTGTTTCCATGATCATGAACACAAGTGTTCATGGTCGACCCTCACTTCTCCAATGCACAACCTTCCAATCACTTCTCTTTTTGAAAAACTTCTTAGGCAAAAGTGGCGAGTAATTCTTTTTGTATTTTTCATTATTTAATTCTTTTTTTGTTTCACCCACAACTAAAGAAAGCAAAAAAGGGAAAACAAAATCTACTTAGTGAAGAAAGCAAACAAGCACACACGAGAATATCAACCCCACGCTATTGCTCCCCAGCAACGGTGCCAGAAAAGAGCTTGATAATCCCCAAGTGCAAGGAATCGTCGTAGGAATTTCCAAAGGTGCAAGTGATAAGTATGGAGTGTCAAACCCACAAGGAGCTAAAGGTAAGATCAATATTCTCTCAAGTCATATCTACCACTGATATGATTCTACGTACACCGAACATTTGCTTCTAACTAGAAACGAGAAAATAAAACTACATTGTGGGTATGAAGAGAATAGCTTTGCATGATATTGGAGAACTAAAATGTAGCGACCTGACTCAAAACGAGTCAAGCCTCTGTGTGTTCCGTGCCATCCCTGGATCAGTATGCTGGTACACACAGTACATCAATGTATATATCAAAGTGCAATCACATGTAATAACGTAAAACTGATATATACCTTAAAATAGCAGCGGATACAGTCAACGGGAGTGGAGTCCCAATAACACCAACGGCAGGTTGAGTGTGGACCGTAACCCTGAATCATACTCTTACCTGTCGTAGAAGAGTATCTGCAACATAAGACGTTGCAGCCGTGTAGGTCAGTACATTGAATGTACTGGCAAGATCACCATAGTAGAACAGAAGAATAAAGGATATTCTATATGCAAAGGCTTTGTGGCTCTGTGTCTAAGTTTTTGCGTAAAAGCTGATTTTATTTTCCTACAACAAAGGAATATCAGGAATTTCACTATGGAGTTACCTATCATGACATGGTTCCGCCAACCAATGTCTCAATGCCCACAAATATCTTAAGTTGCCCACAATTAAGTTATCAATCCAGTGTTGAGAGTTCAGAGATAGTTCCAAGTCCAGAGGCTCAAATTGTCCGTAACCCTGGACATGGCTAATCGATTAGGTTTTAACTCTGGAGAGTGTTGTGTACTTTACCCACAAGATTCGTTCCCTCCTGATAAGTCCTCGCACTGCCTGGTGTTTGAGAACAGGATGAACGAAACATGGTCTTTCAAAGTGTTTCCCTGATTGTCCGACAGTGCCCATCCAATCCTAACGTCGACTACATCTCCTAGCACTGCCCAGCAGAGTCACAACAAAGATATACCAAGCCAGAGCCCATAATGACTTGTGGCTACACAGGTAAGCTTCCGGGCATGAAGTATGCATCCTTCTCTTTGAGTCTGGGTGAGGCTTTCCGCAAGATGTCATGGTACTTCCCCATGCATCCCGGCCACTCACTGGTTTCTCCAGGGTGCCCATCAATTCCATCCCTCACCCAGTAGTGTGTATTGAAAACTTGCTTCTCGAGTCTTGAAGTCTTGAGGTCTTGAAGATGCAGGTCTTGAAGATGTCTTCATGAAGTCGTCGTTTTGACGTGGAGTCCTTCTTCACACCACTCACGAACACTCATACCAGACCCCGTCTACTTTAGCATAGCATTGTACTAACTAGCGTTCCTGGGGCTTTAGTAACAAGTGGTGGGTTCCTACCTCATGCATTCTACTCAACTACAAGAATTTCAATAACACTACGGGAGGGATTTGTTGAAATGATGTCACTATATGCAATAAAACGTAGGTATGAAAAGATGGTCAAAGTTAACTTGCCTGTACTATTGATGAAGAATAATATCGCTCTCAGAAGTAACTGATAGACTATTCGTCACTCTCCGATGAAAATCTATCGTAAGCAAATAACATTCAATAAACATTCATGCCAAAACAAAGAACTGAAAAATGAAGGAACAAAACATGTCTTGGTGCGAAAATAACAACATACTAGGTTTAATAAAATATAGGTTCTTATGGGGTTGTAAGGTGAAAGGTGAAGGAATCAACTCAAAAGAGTTAATGGATGATGAACTATTGCTATATAAGCTTAGGTTGGAGAGACTACGGAAGACGATCCAAGGTATGGGGAGAACAACATGAATGTTCAAAAAGAATTAATTGAAATGGAACACTACAACACAAGTTATAGTGAATTTAAGTATGAATTGAATTTGAATTCGGAAGGGTCAAAAGAAGTTGAACCGAAGTACGATGGTTATGAATAGAAATATATGACACGAGTATTTAGGGGCAAAAGGAATCAATTGAAAAGGTGTTACAGTTTGCAAGATATGATCAAATGAAGGTTCAGATTCAAATTGAATCGCTCCAATTTGAAAGGTTCAAAGATCGAAACTAACGATGTTACTATATATGGTAAGTCAATGGGAACGTGTAGAAAAAAGAATTACTAGGTTCAAAATGACGGATCAAAAGTTATAAGCAATTCAATATGGCATTGAATTAGCTTAGTACAGTGTGTGAACACATTTTGGGGACTAATAGAGAAGTACGAGCAAGATCAAAATTACATGTTGATATGATAACACTAATGATGTCAATAGAAAGATTACTTCGATACGGATCCGACACAATTGGATTTATCGGAAACGGAGCTACGGATAAAAAGATATCATCAAAAGAAGTTTGAATATAAATCTGAATAAATTTCGAAATTTGAAAATTTGAAAAAGTTGACGTGATAGGTTGATTGGATAGGTGAGGTCAAGACGAAAATCTAGACGTTGGTTTCATCTAATTCTGATAAACGAGTAGAAAGTTATGACTATTTAAAATTTTTGGGCCAAGCTGTTTTACGGAAGAAAATGCTATGTCTAAAAGAATTCTAGGACTAATGAGTAAATACGGAGACTAATTAATAATCTAATTACTCTATCGTATACTACTATAGAAATACTAGTCTAGGGATATTAAACTACAGGAGTATAAAAAAATACGAAGAGAATACCTTTAGAATGCAGAGAAGATATAAATCCAAAGAGGAGACGACTTCTAGAAATCCCGCCGGAGAGAAACAAAATATATTTTTTATAAGGTAGTCAAACCGAAACGATTCGATTCAACCCGAAGTGAATGACTTTTGGGTTTACCTATGGGTCTATATTTATAGGTGGAAGGGAGGTGCAAACGTCCAAAGCTAAGCGCGGTGGGACTAAAATCATAGATAAAGAGGGAAAGAGAGAAGAAGAGGGCCACATGGGCTGATTCAGCCGGCCGTGCACATGGTTGCAGCCCAGGGTTTTTTTTTTAATTCTCGGATGAACAGTGTCCGCAATGAACAGTGTTTCCTGGGTTTTTTTTTTAAAACCAGCAAAGAAAAACAAATAAACAAAAATGTCAAAACATTTTATATAGGCATATTATATAAAAAAATCAGAAAAATATTTCCTAAAACATGAACATTTTTTAAGGCCGAATAAAATACTTAAAAAAATAGTATTTTTTTTGCAATAACTCCAAAATGAAAAGAAACTAGAATTTCAAATAAATGGCAAATAGTTTTTTATTTTTAAAATTTGAGTAAAAACATTGTATCTGATTTTTTTGAGTGTCATTTACCTCCTCTCATTTGAGAAATTTTATAAGAGGGTGTTGAAAATATTTGAACTCAAAATTGAATAGGGATTCGAAATAGAATTTTTTTGGGAAAGTCATTTTATTCCCTCTCATTAAAATTTCAAAAGTTTCAAAATTCCACTCAATTTCACACAATCAATCACACAACATTCAAGCAAACAATCGTACTTATTTATTTAATATAACATTCCAAAATTTAGAATTTTGGGATGTTACATAAAATAAAAAAAGCTGTTATCATAAAGTTAGAATATATTACAATATATTACAAATAGAGAGTGTGGAATATTAGTGGGTCGGTGTGCGGAATTGTCCTAGGCAATTGTTAACAAGATCGGAAATCATTATTACAATTTTATATGAGGGAGAGGCATAAGCTAACATACTTTTTCTCTACTTGGATCATATGCCCTTATGATCGGAACTCTAGCAAGCAACCGCAACTATTAAAGATCATTAAGGTAAAATCCAACCATAACATTAAAGCATGAAGTCCCCTTTATCCCATACACAACAACCCTCTTACTCGGGTTTAAGCTTTTGTCAGTCTAGCAAGCCACTATAAGAGAATCATGAACGTATTGCAGCCACCTACAGTGGGAATACTTCACGTGTGTGCACATAAAAGGCACCATAGGACATCAACAAAATAAACCTACAACTCAAACCAATCTAGACCATCAATCAACCCATAAGACAAAACAAATCTACTCAAAATATCATAGGATGTCAACACATCATTGGATCATAATGTGTGGCATAAAGCACCATGTTCAAGTAGGGGATTACAGCGGGATGCAGCAGAGTGGACTGCTGAAAAGATATGAGGACGGTGATGAAGAAGGTGATGTTGATGAAGACGATCACCACGGCAATGGTTCCCCCGGATGGCACTCTGGCGCCACCAAGAGAGAGGGGGAGAGGGTCTCCCCCTTGTTTTTCCTCCTCCATGGCCTACCCCCTAGGTGGGGGGAGGATCTCCCTCTGGTCCTTGGCCTCCATGGTGATGATGGCCCCTCCGTCTTCCTCCTCCATGGTCTCTGGTGATGGTGACCCCCTCCGGCAGGGTGCCGGAGAGGGCCAAGATTGATTTTTCGTGGCTACAGAGACTTGCGGCAGCGGAACTTCTGATCTAGGTTCCTTTCTCGATGTTTTTGGATTTATAGGAGTACTTGGCACTATAATCACGTCAAGGGGACTCCTGGGGGGCCCACAAGCCAGGGGTGCATCCTAGGGGCGCTCTTGTGGCTTATGGCCTCCTCGGGACTCCTCTCTGGTATCTTTTTGCTCCAGTATTTTTTATATTTTCCAAAAATATTCTCCGTAAATTTTCAATCCATTCCGAGAACTTTTATTTCTGCACAAAAAATGACACCATGGTAGTCCTACTGAAAACAGCGTCAGTCCGGGTTAGTTCTAATAAAATCATACCAAAATCATATAGAATTATTGTAAACACCGCATGAATACTTCATAAATTATAGATACGTTGGAGATGTATTAGAAACGCCTCGTTGCTACAATCCATGGCGCTGTGGTTTCTGCCACGACCAGAGCTATAAGTCACGCACACCCGCCGGTAGCTCCCCGCTATGCATGCGAAGCGCGTGGCAGAAACGGCCTGAGGAAATGGGACAGTGCTGACCCTTAAATTGGAAGTTACTCCCTCACATTGTGCGCCTGTGCATGAATTTTGCATCTAGCCCAATGGCACTTGGTGAGCACATGTGGGCCAGACCCGGGGGCTCCTGTCGGTGCACTAGGACAGGGGTACCCAGTGCCCCTGACTTGTGCATAGGCGATGACAACAAAAACCCTTCAAACGCCAAGACAAACCAACAATGATCAAGATGAACTACAGCAAGCCCTACACGACAGCTCAAACCTGGGACTGCTGCATGCCAAGCACTCCCCAACGCTTGTCGGGGACCAGGACATGCGCCCCCTCTTGAAGACCCAGCAAGATATCCCCCGGTAGGCACGAGCAAATCTGTCACCGCTCCACCTCATCACAAGGCCAGTCACTTGTCAATGTGGTGTCGAGCCCCCAAATGGCTAAGAGGCTCTCGCTAAGCACGTGGCTGCATGCTGGAAGACAAACTACCCCTCCTTGACACTTGTCCTTAAACATGTCGAGGTGAGGTGCAATGGTTAGCTAGAGCGGTGGTATAATCTTGCCGAGGATGCGCCCCATGCAAGCCACCTAGACTAGTATGATGGTATTTTATCTCTAATGCCAAAGTTAGGTATGATAAGCTTTGCTAACTATCCAATCATCACAGTGGTTGCCCCTTGTACTATAAAAGGAGGCCCAAGTCAAACTAGCTCGGGATTAGGAGGCCCAAGTCTATTTTGCTACTGTGGTTGCCCCTTGTACTATAAAAGGAGGCCCAAGTCAAACTAGCTCGGGATTAGGAGGCCCAAGTCTATTTTGCTACTGTGGTTGCCCCTTGTACTATAAAAGGAGGCCCAAGTCAAACTAGCTCGGGATTAGGACCTTTGAGCACATGTACACGCGTAATAGCTCCCCCAAAGGCAACCCTTGCCTGGCTAGAGTGTTGCATGTTCTTTGTGTTCCTCTGATTAATCCACCCACAAATCAGGAATAGGGTTTTACGCTTCATAGCGGCCCGAACCTGGGTAAACCGCCACGTCGTCTCACTGTCTCTTCTCTTGGTGCATGTGTCGATGCCCCCCACAGAACCACAAAGGGGCCGATGGACCCATAGGTGATCGTGTGCATCTAGCCTCGACACACAACAATCATATTTTCATGTCAAATGGATTTGTGACTTCATCATTTTGCCTCAACTATTTTCATCTATAGACAATCACCTATTAGGCCCTGTATTGATTTCCAACCGCATTTCATGACTTGTTTGCTATTTTTAAGACATTTTCTCCACCAACATGGGGCTTGTTAGTAATTTAATTGGAGGAAATGCAGATGTATTACGAAATTCAAAAAAAATGGGTGTGTCACCATGGCATGATGTGAAGAACCCGTGGGAAAAAATGCTAATGTTTGACGGAAGTTGTGATGGCATGCCCATTGGAAACCAATGCATCTCACACAAAGGATCATATTTTACGAAAAGTAGATTTGGCATTTCGGACTCCAATTAGTGTCAACCTCATCCTTTCGCCTTGGTCTTCCATTGGTATGCAAACATCATTGTACTCCTAATGTTGATCTTCTGGTGGATAACATGTCTCGTTTGCTATATCAAAGTCATATTTTGCAGTTACCATGTTAAATAGTTCTTATAAATAGAATATGCCAACATGAATTACGTGTGGATGGTAGCAAAGAATCTCTTACAAATCATGTGTGTCACTTTGCGTGATTTTCGTCATTGTGCATGGGATGAGAAGAATTGTCAAGCATTTCGGATGGGAGATTCGTCCATCTAAATAAATGTCTCGAATTTAATTACACGAAATGCAAATGGACTCAGAAAATCATGAAAATCGGTGTGTCATCGTAGCATGATCTCAAGACACCATGGAAAATTTTGGTAAATTTTTGCACAAGCTACGATGATCGCTAATTGGAAACCATAGCATCTTAGTAGAAGGATCATAGTTCCAAGGGGAAAGTGGCAAATCGAACTTCAATCGATGGTGTCTTCATCGCCTCTCCTCCAAATGTTATCCCACTTTAGTCAATCATCATTATACGTCAGTTTTGATTTTCTGGTGCATTTCTAGGATCGCCTGCTATATTTAAGCCATCTTTTGCATTTACTGGTCATTTAGTGCATATAAATCGAATCCCAACTTCAACAACGTGTGTTGGCGAGAGGGATAAGGACTGTCGTTTGATATGGGTGAATCCTACGATGCAGACGTACGATCCATGTGGTTTGGGTTTTGACCAATCAGAACGTATGACTCACTTTGCGCGCATTAGGTGTCATTGGCAGCGGTTTAGAAAGCACATGATTTTAGTGAATGAACCATGTGCTATTGGTAAACCAAACTGCACATGTTCAGTTCATACATATCGGAGTGAGATCCACCGAGTGTTCTAGCTATAGGGTAAATTATCATAAATATTTCAAATTCATTTCTAGAGGTGACAATATATTAATCTAGATCAACATAAGGCCATGCATACCTCACTGTACAGTACATGTGAAACTTATAACAGAATGAACTCAGTACGCATCGCTCACGATTTAGTACATGAAATAATTCAGCACAATTGACATAATGATTATATTTTTCAATCAATTCCCATGTACATGGAGTCACCACAATCATTAGGTTGACTCCTAAGGAACTTAGGATTTCTGATGATTTTACGCTTCTCCTCTTTTAAGTCGCGTGCCCCTCATGTGGTAACTCATCATATTGATTGTACTACTCCTCATAACCAACATTCTCGCGCCTAGTACACTCCTGTTCCCATACATCACAACATGGCAGTGTGTATGCAATAGGTCTGGCACACAAAAAATCTGGGTAGCATCACTGACAAGAATAAATGGGTCCGTGTGATATGCCATAACTCTACGGTCGACATATGTCTTCCTACTGTAAGCATCAACCTTTAGGCTCCTAAGAGGGACCCATCTGCACTTGAATAATGCCACCTTCTCGCACATAGTTAAGCTCCCAAATCTCTTCAATGGTTCCATAGTACACTTGTTTATCATCTTCCTCTATAGTTAGGCATTCTATTCGAACAGAGCTGTTTGGATACAAGGTCTTAGCATCACGTTCCTTAGTGTACAACCTGTTGCCACTTATTTCGTACACTTGGTACTTTGTAATCGTCGTTGATGGCTTTTTTGCCAACCATGTTGCAAGGTCTTGACCGAATCCGCTTGCTAAATGATCGTTCGGCCATCTTACATAGTCCTTATTGTGTGCATTTGTCTCGACGGCTGGTGATAGCACACTGGGTAAGTTGCTTCGCCGTATCCCTTCCATGTGTTCTACATCATAAGCGTTGAGTATCGGGTTGTTAAGAAGCACCGTCAAATGGGCTTGATCGGACATATCTCTAGGTGTGCAAAACTGCAAGCCAGCAAGGATCGGCTTACCAGCCAGCCCTCCCTCATGGCGAGAGAGGGGCACACCTACAGGTCTAAGTTTCATGTACTCGATGCAAAACTCAACCACCTCCTCCATGGTATAACCTTGTAGGATGCTTTCCTCTGGATGACATCGGTTCTGACAATAGCTCTTCAATATTCCCATGTACCGCTCAAAGGGATACATGTTGTGAAGAAACACAGGACCACAATACTTTATCTCATCCACAAGGTGCATGGTGAGATGGACCATGACATTAAAGAATGAAGGTGGAAAGAACATCTCTAAGGTCGACAATACCCATGCAATATCAGCTTGCATATTATCCTGCTCCTCAACATCTACCACCTTCTGCCATAGTTTGCTGAAGAAATCAAAGAGATCAATCAGTGTGTTTCTTATGTGTGTGTCCATCATATTCCTTATGGCCACTGGGAGGATTTGTGTCAACATTCTGTGGCAATCATGTGACTTCATTTGAGACAATTTCTTTTTAGCCAAGATGTCATCCACGAGACTTCTGATGTTCGCAAAGTAGGAAGAGGGCGTCTTAATTAACAACAAAAATTTGAAGAACTCTTTTACTTCTGTTGTAGTGAAATTGTAACTCTGGTGTTGGTGGAGCAATTTTTCATCGTATTCTACTTCATTCATGTGTTCTGATTGATCACCAAGCATATCGAGTCGTGCACCATCGCCATCTTTTCTCTTGCCTTTAATCTTGAGAAGAGTACCAAGGATGCTTTCACAGACATTCTTCTCTACATGCATGACAACAATGCAGAGACGTACACTTAGGAACTCCCAGTAAGGTAATTCCCAGAACACTAATTTATTCTTAAACACATGGTACTTTGGTGTTATTTTCAATGTCGAACCGGATCCCTTGCCAAGCACAACTTTAATTTCTTTAACCATGTTGTGGACTTATTTCCCATCATAGGGCTTGGGCCCGTTCCTTTCTCTACCGTACCATCAAATTCAGCTGTCATTTTTGGGTAAGGGTGATTTTTTTCCTTAAGAACCTATGATGACGCAAATATATGGTTTTAAGAGAGTTGGAAAGAAATCTACTCGTTGTCCTATCCATGCATGTGATACATCCTACTGGTCCCTTTGTTTTGTGCCTGAACTGTTGCCTAATGCCGGCATATCTTGAATGGTGTGCAGCAGCAACGCATGTAGCCAGAAAAACTCCTTTGCGTAGGCATCATAACAGTTCACACTAGACCTCCACAATGTCTGTAATTCTTCTACCAGTAGCTGAAAGTAAATGTCGATATCGTTTCTAGGTTGCTTCGGACCTTGGATAATCATCAACATCATGATGTAATTTTTTTAATACAGAACCAAAGAGGAAGGTTATATATGCACAGAAGCACCGACCAACTGTCGTGTTTGGTGTTCATATTGCCAAATGGATTAAATTCATCACTACACTCTCCTAGCCATATATTTCTAGGATCATTTGCAAACACTTTAAACATGTCTATGATTTGTTCCCACTTAGCCCCACCTTTCGGGTGCCTCATATATTTATCCGCAGTTCGCTCATCATGATGCCACCACAACCTCTTTGCCTCTCTAGGGTTTGCAAACAAACACTTCAACCTTGGAATTATTGGATAGTACCAAACAACCTTGAACATGATTTCTGTCTCGATCTTTTCGTCCATTTTGTACTTATCATTTGCTCTCCTACACTTGTATCGTGTGTGCTTGCATATGCGACATGAACACAAATCTTTGTACTCACCGCGGTACAACATACAATCATTCTCAAAAGCATGTATCTTTTGGACTCCAAGTTCCAATGGACAAACAATTTTCTTCGCTTCGTTCGTGCTTTTGGGGAGCACATTATCTTCTGCAAGAATGTCTTTGAAAAGATTCCACAACTATGTGAAGGTCTTGTTTGATAGACCGCTTTTTGTTTTAAATCTAAGAAGCGTCAGTGTGACACTCAAATTGGAATATTTCTTTTTGCAACCTGGATACAAATCTTTCTTCGAGGTCGCATCAATGCTTGGCAGCTCCTTATACCCGGCTATATCTTTTTCTGGCCCCTGGAAATCTGCAACCATAGTAGAAAAATCTGGCATATCATCAAGGTCGGTGTCGTATTCTTCACACTCTTGGTTTTATTTGGGTTTTTTGACATGCCAGTCTTCTGTCTATAGCTTGATGTATGAGCCCCAAGGTTAAATGCATCACCCATGCGACTCTGATCAGGGTTTGGCACATTGCCGACAGGCAGGTTATAACCTTCATCCATAACTGGCTCTTCACCGTGTTTAGTCCATCTTATGTATCCACCCATGAATCACCTTTTGTATAAGTGTAACTCGGCCTCACCAATTGGAAATGACACTATATTGCTAAAATCCTTGCATGGACAGATGACCTAATATTATTTGCAAATTCTCTTCTTTGTACGTTCAGCCAAAGCCATGAACTCCATCACGCCATCCCTATACCTTGAGCTTGTCTGGTCCCCCATCCATTCAGATTGTTCCATATGCACACATTGCATCATTAATGGATGCACAAAGATGGGTCAATAAATCACAAGAATTTATTTTTGAAATTTATGGAGGGCGCTGCATAATGTTACCCAGCCATGCAACGAGATTAATCAACCAGTAAATTTACACGCATCATCAGTAGTGCCATTATATGAATTTATACCTTAATTAGGCCACTCAAGGAAAAGAATATCTTAATTAATTAGCAGCGGTATGGCGAGACAACAGAGTCGAGGAGCATAACTTAGCGGGGCACCTGCCTGTAGTCTGAGCTCCACTATCCCACCTACGACCGTGAGGGACATGATCCAGTCACGCCGGCGCCGACCACAAGGATTGCTCCTCCTATATATTTCGCCACCGACAAAGTATTGACTTCATATCATGCCGCCACCGCCGACCAACCAAGGATGGACTCCATATAACGCTGACACCACCGACCAATCAGGGATTGAGCTCCTATCCATCAGTCGATGCCTCGGTCACCGCCGACATCTCTATCAGCATAACATTTTTTGGGGGTTTCTCGAGAGCGGTTTTCTACCACACCCATATGTACCGGGAAGCACATCACACATGATCATGTTACGGAAATCGTGTATCACGCATGTTTCCATCTCACATGATTTGATTTGGAAAACCGTGTGTCGTATACAGTACAATGTGATAAATAGTTCCCCGGCCGTTATCATCTGATCCCCATAGTTTCTTTGTCTTCCCGAAATCCATAAATAGCTTTCAAATCCCTAGCGCCAAAATTCCCTAGCATGGCGTTGACATTGGGGAAATGCGGATGAGTGATGCTGATGGTTTCAGTGCGACTGCACCAGTTCATATAGTCGCTCTTGACAACGCCATTCGTGGCGCAACCACGACGACGGTCACCGTCGAGCACTTTCCTAAGGTCGCTAGTAGACCGGTGTACTACGGAACCAAATCGTCCTATCAGGTCACAATCATTCCTCATCTTTTTAGCATGACCAAAGCAAGCAGCTCACTCGGTCCCCCCCACCACACACACACACATGAAATCGATCAAATGTCGGATCCAGAGTTTAACTCCAGCAGACTCTCGCAACATGAGTTCGATTTTGAGTTTTGCGCCACCGAGAAGTACCAAAAGATGAGTTGTGTGCATAGACACACTCCCGCTTGATGTGTATGCACGGAGGGTTCGACATTGGCAGACGGTTTCTCGTTTGCCCCTTAGAGGTTACTGATAAGTTCATCCCTTAAGCTCAGTTAATGGCCCCCCTCATCCTATTTATTTAACATTTGCAGGGATATGAGGCTTGTGCCTTTGTTTCCTAGCTGGGTGATGAATGGCATGGCATGGCTCAGAGTGTTATCACCAAGCTTACAGAAGATAACGTAAAGCTGAAGAAGAAACTGACTAATCTAGAGTGTACAATCACTACGATTAAGCAAGAAAGAATCAATCAGAGGCAACAGATGAAAGCAAGAGACAAGAAGGAACTAGCATGTGTAGTTGTAGTTGCCGCGTTAGCCATCTTCTATGCGTTGTTTGCAATGATCATTAGGGGTTTCGTTTGATTATTAATGGCTGCATCAATAAGCAGAGCTCATCTATTGCTTTCTAACTGTCCTCTATTAAATGCTTAAGATTTCACACCCATTGTGTTTCATATAAGTGTGTGGGTAGTTAAACAATGCATCTAGCGAACCGTGTGAACTTCTCAAATGTACACATGTGAAACATTTGGCATATTGAGAACTGCACACTAGCAGGAATTTAGAGCGACGGGCCGGGTGCACACAATTGCGGTCGATTATATCGGAATTCTAACTGCTTACCAAGGTGCCAATATAATCCGTCAATCGCCCGCTTCAATTGCCATTACTCTTGTCTTCACACCATGCTTTAGTTGCCACCATCTTCATCATCCCAGCCAGCCACTCTACACTTCCACACACACTCTGCTATATCACTTTCTCGTCGGTTGTTTAATTACGTAGTGCGGCAATATCGAGCGACAGCAAGGACGACAATTCTGCCAATCTAGGGTCGACCACAGAATCATCTCACTCGTCTTCCATGATTCCGGCATCAAACCTTGACCTCCATTTTATCCGGCTCATGGAAGGGGTGTCGCCGCCAGCGTCACCGGATGACGACTAGATGGACAAGGAGCCGCCGAATGAACAAGAAGACGACAATGATGAGGAGGAGGAATGGTCGAACAAGGAGGATGACGACGAGGAGCTGCTGAAGGATGAAGAATACGATGACGATGAGGAGGAGGAGGAATGGTCGAACAAAGAGGATGATGCCGAGGACATCAACGACGATGGCAATGAAAATCCAGTGGTCAGCGACAAGAAGCGTCCATGTCAACACGATGGCGTGGGCTATAACGCCCAAGATGCGATTATATCCTTATTTAGCTTGAGCGCCTCGACAGGGATAGAAGTGCATCTCATCCTTTCGCTAGAATGGATATCATTACAAGTACATGTATAGAAGAGATGAGTATATGGAAGTGGCTTACACTCGCCACAAGCTACATCAAGATCACATCAATACAACAACATATTAAAACATCATACATAAGAGCAGGGTCCGACTACGGACGAAACCAAACAATAAAATGACATCCATCCTTTCTATCCCAGGTTGCTGTCCTGGAACCCATCCTAGATCGATGGAGAATAAGAAGAAGAACTCCAAATCAAACAAGCATCACTCTCAAGTCAAAGCATCACATTATCTGTACCTACAAATGGTGTTGTAGTAATTTGTTGGCCACACGGACTTAGCAATCTCATTTCCAAGGGTACCAAGACTAGCAAAGCTTAATGGGTGAGGTATGGTTCAGTGGTGAGGCTGTAGCAAGCACTGAACATTTATTTGAGTGGCTAACTTACGAGTATGGAAAATAAGGAGGTTGGTATACGCCTAACGGACGTGAACTAGTAATGATCACTAAGTGATCCTAAACACCTACTTACGGTCAAACATAACCCCACCATGTTCTTGCTCAGTTTAGAACTCACGAGTCCAGACAGTCATGGTTACGCACATGGTTGGTGTATTTTATTTGAGTTTACTTCAAGTTTGCTATGACCAGATGTTAAACAAATTTCCAAGTTTCCGCATAATCGTGGGAACGGCTTCTAAAAAAGATTTAACCCTTTAGGGGTGCTCCAACTTATCCATCACAAACTAACCACAAGCTGCATTGGAATTCCTCAACCGTAGGATAACTTGTGGTATTCGTGGAATCCCAATGGAAAATATCAACCTCTAGATAGCCCGAAGTGTCCTCAAAATCCCGTGCACAAGACACTTGAGAAAGGTAAAAGAAATCCAGCAAGACCACCCGACGTGTCTACGAACCCGATAGGAGCCATGTATCTCATTCTCAGGACCCAACGGATGAGCTATGGTTACCATGCCAATCACCGAGTTGCCCCAGGCAGCGTTAATAAGCTGCTCTAGGTTGGACCAACACTCATGAGGAGCACTGGCCCTGGTTGTTGATTAAAGATCCTCGGGTTAATTACTCCCTATGCAGGTTTATTAGTTATTAGGCAAATATACTACCAATGTTGAGCCTTGTGAGAAGAGTTTTATCCCAAAACAAAATTCAAGGGATCCCCATAACAACCCCGAGTATGTTAGGAGCGCTCAATATGGAACATAACACTGGTACACAAGTAACTAGGGTGGCAAAGATGGAACAAAACACCAAGCAAAAGGCCAAGCCTTCCACCTTTTACCAAGTATATAGGGGCTGACGAGGATACGTACCTAGGATAGGGTCCTAGGCCTGACCTACATACCCTACCTAAGGACACTACATTGGAGGACATGAAGATCACAAGTAAGATTTCGACTGGATTTCCGATGATGCTTAGGACACTCGACAGGCAATCCACTCGGAGACTTCTTCCTCCACTCGACAGTCGACAGTCACTCAGAAGACCTCATTTCCACTCGACGCCAGAAGACCAGAACCCACCCCTAGGAGGCCAACGGGCAGGCGTTAGACCTTTCGTCATTAGTAGCTTTTATTATATACGTTACCAGTAATGGTAGCCTTTAAACCCACGATCAGACCCTTGGATGCTAGGTAATTATGAGGAGCAGCGAACTCTATATAAGCCACCCCTTCCCTCTGGCACAAGGGTTTGCAACCACTGTAATCTCACATTCCACACGACAAAGCTTCCGAGCACTGAGACGTAGGGTTGTTACCTCCACGAGAGGGGCCTGAACTCATACATTTGTGTGTACATCCTCGCCGTAGCTAGGAATCTGCCCTCTCCATTCGTACCCCTACCTTCTACTGTCAGGCTCGTTCCCATGACATTTGGCACCCACCATGGGGCAGGCGTCTAAGCGACTTCCGGCGAGGTTGTGTTTTTCAACCTTCGACATGTCTTCCGGTGGTGTTTTCGCTCTGGGCCACGAGATCCGTTTTGGAGCGCTCACCTTCATCGCTGATGATTCGGCATGGCTTCAGGAAGCGCCTCTCAACGTCGAGGCGCTCCTAGTCCATGGGGCCGCACACTTCCGCACGAGTTCCTACGGCGTGCTGCTATGTCAGCCGTCAACTCCCTATGCATTGGCACCCCTCGCTATCTGTTGTCGCAAGCGGTCCGGCCGCTCATGACTCTAGCGTTAGGTCAAGCATGCAGTGGCGCGCCAAATTGCTTCTCCGCAGATTGCAGCATTCAAGCCTGCTGAGTCCCTTCACGACGTGTTCGCCATCGACTCCGTATGCGTCGGCGCCCCTCGCTGTCTGTTGTCGCAAGCGGTCCGGCCGCTCACGACTCCAGTGTTGGGTCAAGCATGCAGTGGCGCACCAAATTTCTTCTCCGCAGATCGTAGAACTCGAGCCCGCCGAGTCCCTTCACGGCGTGTTCGAGTCGGATTCTGATCCGTTCGATGTCCCTTTCGAGTGAGAGAGTCGTGATCCAGCAGCGGAGGTCCTTATGGCGGGCTCTCATCAAAGCCCGCCGCCGGGCTTTGGCCATGGCAAGCGCGATGCTGGCGGCGCGTCGAATGAACAGCCCCGTCGCGATGGTGAAGTTCTTCATACTCCCATCATCGGTACGACTGCCGAGGCTCGGGCCTTGGAGGCCACGCGCATTCGGCTGGAAGAGCTCCAAAGGGAACTCGACGAGCATGCTCACCAGTGCCTAGTAGTTTCCGGTCGACATCAGCGACAGTTGTTTCCGACTGGATCTCACAACAACGTTGAGGTATATCGTACCCCTGTATTAAATGTTGCAGCTGCTGCTAGGATAGCAGATTCCATTCAGCCATCAGGGTCAGAGGCTGGAAGAGGGTTGATGCAAATCAGAGCTTTGCTAGATGCAGCACAGCATCAGAATTCTATCGTTTCGTAGTTGCGTAACAGAATACACAGCAAGTCACCCAGGACGGAAACCGTTCAGTCGGCACACAGCCCATGATCGCCCTTGCACCGTAGGGGTGGAGATTTCCGTGAAGAACAGGTCAGAGATCAGTTTCACCGTGAAGACCACCGTCGAGTGCCCACTCCTCCGCAAGGTGGTCCGCACGTGCCCCAGCACTAGGACGAAAGGCACTCGTTCGGTGATGAGCGGAATGCAGGTTTTGATGCTCGTGATATCCTCACCCAGAAGCGGATCGACAGGGGCAAAGCTCACAGAGAAGGACAAGACAGAGATTTTCCGAGTGGCAGCTTGGCTATGATTTTTGGTCCTGAGTGTTTTAGCAGAGCCATCCATTCTACAGAGATTCCCCCCAACTTCAGATTGGCAGCTGGGATCCGGAAGCTTTCTGGCAAGTCAAAGCGAGAGACTTGGTTGGATGATTACCGAGTGGTTATACAGATTGGTGGCGGCAATGATAATGTCGCGATGAAACACATGTCCTTGATGTTGGATGGTTCAGCTCGTGCTTGGTTGAATCGCTTGGCTCCATCCAGTATATATTGCTGGGAAGATCTTGCCCGAGTGTTCGTCCGTACTTTTGAGGGCATGTGCAAGCGTCCTGCCGGGCTGGTTGACTTACAGCACTGTGTCCAGAAGCCAAATGAGACCTTGAGGGATTACATTCAGCGTTGGTCCACTCTGCATCATACAGTGGAGAATGTTTTCGAACACCAAGTTGTGTGTGCCTTCAAGGCTGGTGTGAAGTACAGAGAGCTTTATTTGAAGTTCGGTCAAAACAGGCGACATATCGCTCAGCAAGATGATGGAAATCGCCACTCGGTACGCCAATGGAGAGGAAGAAGACCGCCTCCATAGCGGAAAAGAAAAAGCAGTCGTTAGTGATGATGGCGGTAATCCCAATCGGAGATAGAAGCGGAAAGCTGAGGGTCCGGTCCAAGCAGAGGCAGCCGCATTGGTGACTCAAGCAAAGAATAAGGGGGAGGCTAAAGCATAGTATGCCCCTAAGAAAGGAAAGAATCATTCAGGGACTGATATTATGGATCATCCGTGTGTAATCCACACGAGGAAAGATGAGGAAGGCAATGTGATTTTGCCCAAGCACACCACTCGGCAGTGTCGGACGCTTATACAGCAGTTCAGTGAGACTCCGACGAGTGATAAGACTCCTGAGAAGGATGAAGATGAAGATAAATAAACATTCCCAGATGTCACCGCTACACTTGTGATTTTCGCTGATGTCGAGAGCAAGAGCCGATTGAAAGTTATCAACAGGGAAGTCAACATGGCCGTACCTGCCACCCCCACCTACCTCAAGTGGTCCCAGTATGCTATCACATTCGACCAAATAGATCATCCTACTCATGTGGCCACACCCAGTCGGCAAGCTCTGGTAGTTGATCCGGCGGGGCGCACTCATCTCTGAAAGGTCCTCATGGATGGTGGCAGTGGTCTGAACATCCTCTATGCAGATACCCTAAAAGGGATGGGCATTCCGATGTCTCGACTGAGTGAAAGCAATATGCAATTTCACGGGGTCATCCTAGGGAAGAAGGACAAGTCACTCGGCCAGATTGCGTTGGACGTGACATTCGGGAACAATAAAAACATTCGAAAGGAAAAGTTGACGTTTCAAGTCGTGGACTTCCAAAGTGCCTATCATGCCATTTTAGGTCGACCCGCGTATGCTCATTTCATGGCCCGACCATGTTACATATACCTCAAGTTGAAGATGTCGAGCCCTAAGGGTGTGTTCACGGTCACTGGCAATCGACAGTGGGTCAAGGAATGTCTCCAGCAAGGCTCCAAGATCACCGATCATCAGATGGCTATGGTCGAGCTGGAAGAATACAAGAAGAGTGCTGACCCTGCTGATTTGCTCCACACAAAGAAGCCCGCTTCCGAGTTGGCATTTCAGTCAGTAGGGGAGATGAAGAAGGTGCACATCCACCCGACAGATCCAACTGCTGCCCCGACAAATATATCATCAACACTCGACGGCAAATAGGAAGCCGAGCTCATCTAGTTCCTCCGTAAGAACTGGAATATCTTCGCATGGAAGCCTACTGACATGCCGGGGGTTCCCAAGGGACTGGCTGAGCACCGTTTGAGAGTTGATCCGAAAGCTAAACTCGTTAGGGAGCATTTGCATCGATCGGCGGCAGAAAAGCGTAAAGCAATCAGCGAAGAAGTTGCCCGTCTCTTGCAAGCCAAGTTCATTCGGGAGATTTACCACTCCGAGTGGCTCTCAAAAGTTGTGATGGTTCCCAAGAAGGATAAGTCGTTGCGTTTGCGCATTTACTTCAAACATATCAATTGGGTCTACCCGAAGCATCATTTTTCGCTCCCTCGCATAGATCAAATTGTTGACTCGACGATGGGATGTGAGCGTTTGTCGTTTCTAGATGCTTACTCTGGGTATCATCAGATCCGTCTGTATGGCCTGGATGAAATAAAGACAGCCTTCATCACCCCATTCGGGTGTTTTTGCTACATCACTATGCCATTCGGTCTGAAAAATGCCGGCGTTACTTTCATGCGCATGATTCAAAAGTGTTTACTCGACCAGATCCCTCGGAATGTCGAGGCGTACATGGATGATATAGTTGTCAAGTCCCGCAAAGGTTCCGACCTGCTGGCTGACTTGGCCGAAACATTCGCCAATCTGAGGAGATACGACATAAAGCTGAATCCGGCCAAATGTACTTTCGGCGTCCCTAGAGGCAAGTTACTCGGTTTTCTCATTTCCGAGCGAGGGATCGATGTCAATCCTGAGAAAATCAGCGTCATTACCCGAATGAAGACTCCCGTGCGAGTGCACGATGTTCAGAAACTCACAGGTTGCTTGGCGGCATTGAGTCAATTCATTTCTTGTCTAGGTGGGAAGGCACTGCCTTTGTACCGATTGATGAAGAAGTCCGACACATTAGAGTGGACTCCTGAAGCCGAAGCAGCATTTGTTGAACTCAAAGCCCTGCTCTCCACCCATCCAGTGCTTGCCGCTCCTCGCAGCAAAGAGCCCTTGCTCCTGTACATCGCAGCCACTAATCAGGTCGTCAGTATGGTCTTAACTGTCGAGCAGGAAGAAGAGGGTAAAGCTTACAAAGTCCAACGACCAGTTTATTATGTTTCTGAAGTTCTATCTCCCTCGAAGAAGAGATATCCGCACTACCACAAGCTAGTTTATGGTATTTACCTATCAAGGAAGAAGGTGGCACATTATTTTCAAGACCACTCGATTTTAGTCGTTAGTGATGCTCCATTATCTAAGATTCTCAACAATCGAGACACATCTGGTCGAGTGGCTAAGTGGGCAATTGAACTCTTATACTTTGACATTAAGTTTGAAGCCAAGAAAGCAATCAAGTCTCACGCATTTGCATATTTTATTGCCGAGTGGATTGAACAGCAACAGCCAACTCAGATTCACTCGGCACATTGGACCATGTTCTTCGACGGCTCTAAAATGTTGAATGGGTCCAGTGCTGGTGTTGTCCTGATATCTCCAAAAGGCGACAAGCTCAGTTATGTCTTGCAAATTCACTTTGATTCCTCCAACAATGCGGCAGAGTATGAAGCAATTTTTTATGGGTTGCGCATGGCTATCTCACTCGGCATCAAGCGCCTAATGGTTTATGGTGACTCAGATTTGGTGGTAAATCAAGTGATGAAAGAATGGGATGTTCGAAACCCCGCTATGACTGGGTACTACAATGTTGTTAGAAAGTTGGAAAAGAAATTTGAAGGCCTGGAACTTCATCATGTTCCCCGACTGAAGAATCAAGCGGCCGATGAACTAGCAAAGATTGGGTCCACTCGACAGCCCGTTCCCAGTAATGTGTTTTTAGAGCACCTGCATAGTCCTTCGGTGCAAGAGGATCCTTTCACTGAAGAGCCTCCACAAGTTATGAGCTCCACTAATCTGACTGAAGTCGATGTCCCAGCGGTAGTTGATTTGGTCATGGAGATTCTGGTTGTCATTCCTGATTGGACAGTGCCCTACATTGCCTATATCCTCAGACAAGAGCTCCACAAAGACGAAACAAAAGCTCGACAGATTGTGTGTAGGTCAAAGGCCTTTACTATGATTGGGGATCGGCTATTCATAGAGAGCGCTAATGGCGTGACACGGCATTGCATTTCCCCTGAAGAAGGTCGAGTGATTCTGGATGAAATCCACTCGGGAACTTGCGACCATCATGCGTCCTCATGGACAATTGTCGCTAAAGCATACCGAGTTGGTTTCTTCTGGCCACAGGCTAATGAGATGGCCAAAGACATTGTGGATCATTGTGATGGATGCCAGTTCTATGCAAACTTGTCACATAAGCCAGCCTCTGCTCTGAAGACGATTCCTCTCGCCTGGCCATTTGCTGTTTGGGGACTCGACATGGTTGGTTCCTTTCGGACCGAAAAAGGCGGATTCACTAATTTGCTGGTTGCAATCGACAAGTATACAAAATGGATAGAAGCCAAGCCCATCAAGAAGTTGAACTCCCGCACGGCAGTCACATTCATGAGGGAAATGGTTTTTTGATATGGCATTCCTCACAGTATTATCATGGATAATGGAACCAACTTTGACTCGGAAGAATTCAAAAACTTCTACACCTCCCAAGGCACTCGGGTAGATTATGCATCCGTGGCACATCCTCAAACTAATCGACAGGTCGAGCGAGCTAATGGCCTCATCATGCAAGGTCTGAAGCCTTGCCTCATGCGCGATCTGGATCATGCTGCCGGTGCCTGGGTCACTGAGTTGTCGTCTGTTTTATGGGGCCTGAGAACGATGCCCAATCAGTCGACTGGACGGACTCCTTTTTTCCTGGTCTATGGAGCTAAGGCTATCCTGTCGAGTGACTTGTTTCACAATTCTCCTTGAGTGGAACTTTATTCTGAAGCTGAAGCTGAACAAGCCAGGCAAGATGGTGTCGATCTCTTGGAGGAAGAGCAAGAAATGGTTCTGATCCGGGCTATGGCGTATCAGCAAGATCTGCGACGTTTCTATGCGAAGAATGTCAAGAGTCGGTCGTTTCATGAGGGAGACTTGGTACTCCGAGTGGATCAACAGCGGCCTCATAAGCTTGCCCCAGCATGGGAAGGTCCCTTCATCGTCACCAAAGTGTTGAACAACAGAGCCTATCACCTGTACAACCTCAATAAACAGATGGACGAGCCGAGGGCCTGGAATGCAGATCTGCTCCGATGCTTTTACACTTAGAGACTGAAGAGGTTTTGATGTAATAAACATACTTCATTTATGAAAATCAGACTTCCACGGTTTATTGTCGATTCCAATCGTACTTGGGAATTCTCCGAGTGTTGAGCAATTCTCACACTCGGGGGCTTAGCTGCGAACATGCTTTTGCCTAAGTTAAAAACCCTGTCGGGTGGATAGCAGTACATTCACTCGACGACTTAGCTACGAACCAGCCTTCGTCTAAGTTCAAAATTCTTCTCCGAGTGTCGAGCAATCCTCACACTCAGGGGCTTAGCTGCGAACATGCTTTCGCCTAAGTTAAAACCCTGTCGGGTGGATAGTAGTCCTTCACTCGATGACTTAGCTATGAACCAGCCTTCGTCTAAGTTCAAAATTCTTCTCCGAGTGTCGAGCAATCCTCACACTCGGGGGCTTAGCTGAGAACATGCATTCGCCTAAGTGAAAAACCCTGTCGGGCGGATAGCAGTCCATTCACTCGACGACTTAGTTATGAACCAGCCTTTGTCTAAGTTCAAAATAATACTCCGAGTGTCGAGCAATCCTCACGCTCGGAGGCTTAGCTGCGAACATGTTTTTGCGTAAGTTAAAATCCCCGCCGAGTGGAAAGTAACCCATCCACTCGACGTCCTAGCCGCAAATTAGTCTTCACCTAGGTTAAATAATACTCCGAGTGTCGAGCAATCCTCACACTCGGAGGCTTAGCTGCGAACATGTTTTCGCCTAAGTTAAAATCCCCACCGAGTGGATAGTAACCCATCCACTCGACGTCCTAGCCGCGAATAAGTCTTCGCCTAGGTTCAATAATACTCCGAGTGTTGAGCAATCCTCACATTCGGGGGGCTTAGCTGCAAACATATTTTCGCCTAAGTTAGAATTCTTGCCGAATGGATAGTAATCCGTCCACTCGATGTCCTAGCTTCGAATAAATCTTTGCCTAGGTTGAAAAATACTCCGAGTGTTGAGCTATCCTCACACTCAGGGGGCTTAGCTGCGAACAAGCTTTCGTCTAAGTCAAAAAACAACATCATTCGAACAAGTGATTGAAAGCCAAATGCGGATAAATCCAAAGGTTTAATTGTGGATAAGTGTTTCACGAGGAAGCAAACATGCTTAGGCTTAAGGCCTGAATGAAGTTTAAAGTTGATACAATTCCACTCGGCATACTGAGGCAAATAAAGTTTTTCTCTCAAAGATCAAGTTTTCAAGCGCCCAACGGGCTGGCTGGCTCGATGAATGTGTCCAAGTCAATGCCATCCGCGATCGTGGTGGTTGCGTCGTTAAAGGTCTTCAAACTGAAGTATCTTCGTGTTAACCACTTGGAGCTCCTTCAACTTGTCTTCCCTCGCCTCCTTGCAATGGACCCTAACAAGGGAGAGTGCCACGTCAACGCCGCAGCGAGCAGTAGATTTCTTCTAGGCTTGCTATCGACTAGGAAGGTCATTCAGGCATGCCATAATATATGTGAGGTCGAGCTGAAGAGTGTCTTCAGGCCATAGCTCCTTGTCGATCCTCTCCATCGCAGTTTTCAGTCACAGGACATACGCTTGAACACCCTGGAGCCTGAAGTTGAGTCTGAGCATGTTCATGGCCACCGCATCTCCAACAGGTGACTTGGTGGGATCCAAATTGGGCTCGAGTCTCTTTCTCAAAGTCTTGGCAGAATTCTATTGGGAAGAAAGAATGGGAGGAGGTTGAATGAGATGTAATCGTCAAAGATTTTATAAAGTTTAGTCGACACAGATACTCACGTCGAGCATGATATACATCTTCCTCGAGAACACTCCCAAGTGCTTCTCTAGGCCATTGCTCCTCTTGGTTAGCTACTCAGTATTCTTGATAAGGTCCACACGCTCTTGCTTCAGCTTCGAGTTTTCTTCCTCCATCCTTTTCGCAGCAGTCAGCTTCTGGTCGGCAACTTCAGTTTTCTCCTTCGCCACCCATTGGGCATCAGCGAGCGCTTTGTCCTTGTCATCCAGCACTTTCTTCATGGTATCTAAAGAAACAACATTGTTGAGTCACGCTTGGAGTCGACGATTTTCATTGCGTACATCTGTTCGAGTGAAGGCACTTGGTTCAAAGCATGGAAAGTGAGGATAAGAATGCAATGGGTCGACAGAAGTTACCTCCCAGAGTTTTCAGCTCGGTCCGCACTCGCTCCAAAGCATTGTTGAAGGCCTCCAAGTCCATGTGTAGCCGGTTCCTTTCATCTTAAAGGTCCTTGTACTGCGTGCCCAGTTCACATGCCCTCTAAAACCAACAAAGAAAGAAATTCAATCGACAAGAAATATCCGCACTCTGAAGTGCAGAACACCAAAAACAGTCGACTGGGCGGCGCACACCACCGCGCCCCACTATCCTGGAATAGCGTCATATCATGGTTGATCAATGATGTCCATGAAACCTGCATCCAGGGGAAGGAGAATTCAACAAAAAGTACACTCGACATGTCGAGTGGCTCGTGTACTCCGCGTACCGTAGACAAGTTTAGGATAGTCTCTATCAGACCCCCGCCAGTGCAAGCACTCGACGGTGGTCTCGGGGACTACACCCAGTGGGTGCACTCAGAGTGCCCCCACTGGAACGGTTAACACTCGATCTCTCGAGTGTTCCGTTGACCCCATTTCGCACCTTTGAAGCAGCATCATATAATGGTTGATCAAACGATGTCCATAAAACCTACAAGATAGCTTTGGGGCGGGACGGCCAAGAAAAAATATGTATATAACTCGACATGTCTAGTGATAACCGTACTCCGCATACAACAAAATTCCGATTTCAAGTTTTCAAGACTACTACTCATCGCCTGCGATCAACAGTAGCCTCGGGGACTACACCCAGTGGGTGCACTTAATGTGCCCCCACTGGTTATTAAACAGTCAACAAGGTATGCCCTGTCAGAACATTCAACGGTCTCTATCAGACCCCTGCCGGTGCAAGCACTCAATGGGGATCTTGGGGACTACACCCAGTGGGTGCACTTAGCGTGCCCCCACTGGATCTGCCAATTCTCAACCTGTTGAGTGGTAGAAAATATCCATCATTGGTACATCCATCACTCGACCTGTCGAGTGACATGCCACCCCACTCCATGCCCTTGGAAAGGTTCGCACTGACAACCGTGAAGTGCAGTCTATCCTTATGTAGCGTCATATCATGGTTGATCAATTATATCCATGAAACCTACGAGGTAGCTTCAGAGTGATGCGGTCAAGCGCAAACGTATCCCGTATACGAAGAAAGACCCCTGCCGGTGCAAGCACTCGACAACGGTCTTGGGGACTACACCCAGTGGGTGCACTCAGAGTGCCCCCACTGACCTAACACCTACTCGAGCAATACATGATCTATTCAAGTGGAAATCTTTCAAACATTCTACAAGATGTAAACAAACACCCAATGGGTGTGTAGTCAAAGAAGACAGGAATTCAATCAGAAATGTACTTACAATCGAACTTACTCGGACACTGGTGCAAAGCGCTACGCTAGCGTCATAGGCCAACTTGCTGGCCTCGTATGCTTCATTGGTGCGCAGTATCATCTGCTCTGCCTGGATCATGGCCTCCTTTGCAGCTCCGGTCTGGTCTTTTGGAACACGATGCAGAGGGAAACCCGTCACCGGCAGGATCGGCATAATGGTTGGCGCAGTCAAGGTGGTGCGAGCAGGTTCGGTTGGAGTTGATATCACGATAATCAAAGCAGCTGGAGGGGCACTCGACAGAGGCACTACGGGTTCAGCTATGACCCGTGTCGAGTCGCTTATCCGCTGGGAAGATCCGGTGGTCGACTGCTGAGGCGTCTGCGCAGATGAAGTTCTTCGAGTGCGTGTGCGCGGGATGCCTAGGGTCTCGCCTCCGCCTCCCGTGCCCCCAAGATGTTCTTCGTCATCTTCTAGCTGGATGATTTCTGCAATTATCAATCGACAGTATTATCTTTGGAAATCGACAAACCGTATTCAAGAAGTAGAACTGAAGAGTTGATTACCTCTATGAGAAATGGCTACATCGGCAGTGTCTACGTCCATTGCATCCCCTTCGTCATGTTGAGGTGGCGTCACTGAAGTAGCAGCTCTGATGGATCGAATAACATTCAGTCAACAAGGATTTAAAGTCACAATGGACAGTGAGAATTCAAAAGTAAACACTCACGTGGAGACGACAAGCACAGCCATCCTCATGTGAGGCAGGGCTTTGCGAGGTTTGGTCACATTCAGTTTGGGTTGCTTTGCTGATCGTTCACTCGACTCAACAGTCGAGGGTCGACTCCGCTTCGGGTTCTTCTCGCTTGGGCCCGGGGCCCTGTCCTCAGCAGTCACAAGGTCTTGGCAAGACTTGGAGCGACGTTCGGAGCGAGGAGGGGACTCGACTTCTTCCTCATTCTCATCCGAGTTTTCGTATTCTTCTTTGGAGTCATAAGAGCCCTTGCCGTCCATGCTGCCGCACTCACTCACCCCACCGTCTTCAGGCTGGTTCTCTTTTGGTACAGGCGAGTACATCTGTGTCCATTCTTGTGTGATTCAAACAAGGAAGTCAGTCAATAAATCAATCGATCACTCAATAGTACAAGTACTCCAGTTGACAAAATTCAGCTTACCAGATTCTTCGGCGGGTTTTTGGTCGAGTAAGGTCGGATCCTCTTGGCTCCTAAGGGATTGTCACAAGCCCCGGTGATGCTGCGAAGCCATTGCTCGACAGTTTTTTGCGAAACCTCTTCTGGATGCGTCCTGGTCGAATCCTCAGGGCCTGCATAGTGCCACATGGTGTGATCCCTAGCCTGGAGCGGCTAGATCCGTCGACTGAGGAATGTTTCCAAGAGATCCATGCCAGTCACTCCGCCCCAGATAAGTTTCACCACGCTGTCCACCAAGATTCCCACTTGGACTTGTTCCTCTTCAGACACCTTTAGAGATTTGGGGACGGCTGGGCGATCGGATGTGAAAGGGGAAAGACCAGTCGACATGTTGGGAGAAGCTACATCTTTGCAGTAAAACCAAGTTGACTGCCAACCTCTAACAGACTTAGGAAAAGTCATAGAGGGGAAAGAACTACAGCTGCAGTACATGAGTTTTCCCATCCTATGGGAGGGCTCTCTTCACAGTCTGAGATCTCACCATAAAAATGTGTTTGAACAGTCCCCAGTGAGGAGGACAACCCAGGAAACACTCACACAAAGTAATGAAAGCAGACAGGTAGGAAATTGCATTCGGCGGGAAGTGGTGGAGCTGAGCACCAAAGAAGTTCAGAAATCCTCAAAAGAACGGGTGGGGAGGCATGGAAAAACCTCTTTCGACGTGAGAGAGGAGGAGAACCCGCTCTCCCTCGCGCGGCTCCGGCTCGCGCTCTCCCTCCGACAACCTCCAGGTGCCATCCGCCATGAGCCCGGCGGCAACCAGGCCGTTGATGTCTGCTCGGGATACCGCCAAATGGAGGAAGTCTCCCTACATCCGTCCCGTCGGTGCGGTGAACCAAGCAGTCAAGGGCTTCTTGCCCTTGCCCTTCACCATCCCCTTCTTGGCGCGCTCTAACTTCTCCGTCGTGCCCTTCGTCATCGTGGTGGCTGCGCTCATCGGAGATGGGCAGAGTGTTGCGCTGAGGACAGAGGAGGCGGAGGAAGAGAGGAAGATTGGGAAAGAATACTATGCAAACCGCGGTGCTTTGGGATTTATACCCCGCCGAGTGTCTCACTAACAGGTGGGCCTGTGAGATCACCATGCACACTAACCACTGACGGCGTCCTGTACGTGGAGAAATGACCGGCATGAGAATCGAGGCGTCATGCTCCCACTTGCCCCGATCGTGGCATCATCGTCGCGGGCGCGCACGCTTCCCAAATTTTCATATCCCTCAAAATCCGGGTCTGACAGACCGACCCGTCGCCTCAAAAGATTCCTTCAGATCACTCGGAACAAAATCGACATTGAACATTCACTCGGGCACTTTCAAGGCTGAATTGATCCAGGTGAATGATGAAGAGTTCAGTCGATGCAAGTTTCGTTGAAGCCCCGAATATTATTCGGAAGATTTGGTGTCTTGTTTTGAACTGACATCAATATCCCCCATTCACCACTCGAACCCTGATCCATTCGGGGGCTAATGACGAGGATACGTACCTAGGGTAGGGTCCTAGGCCTAACTTACATAGCCTACCTAAGGACACTACATTGGAGGACTTGAAGATCACAAGTAAGATTCCGACTGGATTCCCGATGACGCTTAGGACACTCGACAAGCAATCCACTCGGAGACTTCTTCCTCCACTCGACAGTCGACTGTCACTCGAAAGACCTCATTTCCACTCAACGCCAAAAGACCAGAAGCCACCCCCAGGAGGCCAACGGGCTGGCGTTAGACCTTTCGCCATTAGTAGCTTTTATTATATACGTTACCAGTAACGGTAGTCTTTAAACCCACGATCGGACCCTTGGATACCAGGTAATTATGAGGGGCAGCGAACTCTATATAAGCCACCCCTCCCCTCTGGCACAAAGGTTCGCAACCATTGTAATCTCACATTCCACACGACAAAGCTTCCGAGCACTGAGACATAGGGCTGTTACCTCCATGAGAGGGGCCTGAACTCATACATTTGTTTGTACATCCTCGCCGTAGCTAGGACTCTGCCCTCTCCATTCGTACCCCTACCTTCTACTGTCAGGCTTGTTCCCACGACAGGGGCATTAAATTAAATAGCAATGATATTGTCATATCTCAAAAGATCCATGTTGACACTTGAAAGCAATTGCACCTGCAGTTAGAAACTCTATAAAAGGGCTGAGCAAGCGGTAACATAGCCAAACAATGGTTTGCTGGGAAGTGGAGGGGGTTAGAGGCTATCATGGCAATGTTGGGAGGCTGGACATAGAAGTGGTAGGTAGCAAGACATAACGACAGAAGCGAGACAACTAGCAAAGCAATGATAGTAGTGGTATTCAAGGAAATGTTCATCTTGCATGAGATCCTTCTTGGAAGAAGAACGCATCCGTGAAGTAGATGAACGAGATGTAGTCGATCGAATCCTCATACTCTGAACACTTTCGGAACTCTATCGAGAAGAAGAAATCCAGAAACAAACAATCAACATAGGATAACACTACTTGAATCCAGTTATTTGCCATGTGCCAGGCCTTTGCCGTCTGCTGGCTCATGGCAAAGATGCTCTTTGCCGTTAGTTGAAGCAAAGCGGATGGCAAAGAACTGGCACATGGCAAAGTCTCTAATTGCCATCTGCTAGTTCTTTGCCGTCTGTGCCCAGACGGCAAAGAGACCAAGGGCAGACGGCATAGAGGCAAGGTGGGTCCCACTGGACCTTGGGCCTGGCCAGGTCCAACGGAAGGGCTCTTTGCCGTCCGCCAGACCTTTGCCGTCGGCCGTTGGTGTCTTTGCCATCCGGGGGCAAACGGCAAAGGGGACGTGCCTATAATGGCCGTCTGCCCCCCACTCCTCTCTCTCACACACTCTCTCCCTCCCCCACTCCACTCTCTCCCTCCCCCTGCGACCGCTGCCGCCATCCCCCGCCCACCACCCCCACCACCGCGCCACCCCCCGCCACCGGAACGTCTCCCTCCTCTTGCCTCCCCCTTCCCTTGGCGGCTCCCCCGCGCCGCCCCCCGCCCTGAGCCGCCCCTCCCATCGCCAGCCCCTCCCCTTGTCGGCCCCCTCCCTGCACCGCCCCCACCACCACGCCGTCGCCCTCCCTACACCGTCCCCCACCACCGCACCGTCGCACCCCTCCCTGTGCCGCCCCATCCGCTCGGCGGCTCCCCCGCGCCGCCCCCCTCCCCGAGCCGCCCGCTCCACTCGCCGGCTCCCAGCGCCGCCCCCTCCCCGCAGCTCCCCCATCTCCGCGGCTCCCCTCCCCCGCCACCCCGGTCATCCCCACACAACTCCGGTGAGTGCCCGGCCACCGCCCCCCTCACTTAGAATAAATTAGATAGTTAGTTTATTTTCTGTTAAATTAGATAGTTAGTTTATTTTTTTAGTTAGTTTACTAGGTTAATTAGAAAAAACATAGATAGAAAAGTAGAAACTTAGACGAGAAGAAGAAAAGAAAAAACTAGGAGAAAAGGAGAAGAAGAAGAAGAAGAAGAAGAGGGTGAAGAAGAAGAAGAAGAAAAGGAGAAGAAGAAGAAAGAAGAAGATGATGAAAAAAGTAGAAGTAGAAGATGAAAAAAAGAAGTAGGAAAAGTAGAAAAAGACACCTCGACCCCCCAACACGACACCCCGACACCCCGACACGGCACCCCCGACCCCGACATAGCACCCCTACCCCGACATGACACCCCCGACACCCCGACCCTGACACGACTCCCCCGACACCCCAATCCCGAAAAATATGTTGTTCGGCCTTCCAGAGGCTGACGGGGTCATATATTTGAGAATTATGAGTTAGGTCATATATTTTTCGTTTTTGTTATGGAAAACATCATATTTGTGCTGATCGAGTTTCATTTCAATGTGCAGTTGTTTCGTCGCTGCGAGGGTCTGTTGTTCGACGACCTCCCCGTGCGTTTGACGAGCTCCCCTATTGCGTTCGTTGGTGAGCGCAAATGACATCTCCTCCCCCGCCCCCCTTAAAAAAATTGCTCTGTTCCGGCCTTCGTGCCGATGAAACTTGCTAGCAATAGGTGTCTTCAATCATCAGTATGCGTGACTAGTATGCGTCTCATGTTCGAAAGGGTTACATCTATAAATATGCATCCATTTGCATATTTATAACTGTGATTCTTTCGAATTGTCCAACGTTATCCATGGACAGCCCGAGTATGTGTAGATTGGGTTCATTTTCCCATATGCTCTTCTCCGGACCAAATACAGAATTTCATCAGTGCCTCCCTGTTGTTCTCTGGGTACACATCCTCTCTGCTTATTGTTGAGATGTGTATCAGGACAACATCGGGGAGGTGCTACCGAAATTCTGCGTTGGATCCGGAGCAGAGCATGGGAAAACGAACCCAATCTACACATACTCGGGTGGGATTAAGACATATCTCTACCTATTAGCGTGTAGGTTGCATGGACGTAATAAAACTGACAAACTTAATTACCAGATGAATATAGATGATGAATTATATATATTTCTTGTGTATTTAGTAGGTAGGCAAGATGAGTGATCGTGCTTGGATGTACACTAGTCACCCTAGTCAGAAAGACATGACCAATGAATGGTTAACAAAAACTAGGGGTTTTTTGAGAGCCGCATTTGCAAATGGCCAGGAAAAACATGGTGCCCCTGTCCCAAATGAGACAACATTAAAAGGCAGACAGAGTTTGAAATGGGTAAACACCTGCATAAGTGGGGTTTTACGCCTAATTATACGGTGTGGACTTTTCATGGTGAGTCTGATCAACATGCCAGAGCTGAGGTGGTTCCTCGTCGCACCGACGAGCATGGTACCGGGATCGAAGACATGGTGCAAGACTTTGATGATTCCCGGGATTCGGATGATGAGATGAAGGAATCTACAAAGGCCATCTATGAAATGTTGGAGTCTTCAAAACGTCCTCTCCACAAGCACACTGAGCTTTGTCAGCTGGATGCCATCGCGCAAGTAATGGCTCTGAAGGCTCAATTCAATCTAGGCAGAGAATGCTACAATGCGATGATGACGATATTTGGACGCTTTCTACCCAAAGGCCATGTACTGCCTGCAAACTTGTACCAGTCAGACAAAATCCTCCGTGTACTTAAGATGCCCTATGAGAAGATACATGCCTGTGAGAATGGATGTGCCTTATTTAGGCTTGAGTATGCGGCCTTGAACTATTGCCCCATTTGCAATTCTTCCATGTATATTGTGGTAGACAACGGTATGGGTGAGAAGATTCAGACCAAAATCCCCATTAATGTTCTTTGGTATCTGCCAATCGTACCAAGACTTCAACGTATTTTCATGGTCGAAGAGACGGCCAGACAGATGACATGGCACAAAGTGGGCAAAAGAACTGAACTAGATGCGGATGGGAACAAGATGTTGGTACACACTACAGATGCTTTTGCGTGGAAGCACTTTGATGCATTACATAAGGATAAATCGGAAGATCCGAGGCATCCTCGAGTTGCCATCAGCACGGATGGATTCAATGTGTATGGTATGACGGCAGCACAATACATTTGTTGGCCTGTATTTGTCATTCCACTCAATCTCCCTCAGAGAGATTATGAAAAGAAAGAACATTTTCGTGACGTTGATAATTCCAGGGCCCAAATATCCGGGGAAGAATATGAATGCGTACATGCAGCCGCTTAAGGATGAATTGCAAGAAGCCTGGGATAATGGGATCAAGACATACGCCACCGCTACCAAAAAGAACTTCAAAATGCATGTTTCATACATGTACTCGACGCATGAGTATCTGGCGTATGCGCCATTCGTTGGCTAGTGTGTGCATGGAAGGTTCTCGTGCCCCACATGCAAGGCAGATCTTCAGTTCCATTGGCTACAAGTGGGTCACAAGTTTTCTTGCTTCGACATGCATAGATAGTTCATGTATCCTGACTGTCGTGGTTTTATCACGGCAGATATCTGGGTGAACGGACTTGTATTCGAGGCCATCGCTAATGGGGTGGACTCAAAGGGGTTAATTGGGACGAAAGACACGGGTTTATCCAGGTTCGGCCCCTCAAGTCGAGGTAACAGTCTACGTCCTGCTTGTGCTTGTATTGCTTGTGTATCGATTAGAAGGAGCTAGAAACTTGACCTAGTTCTCGATCACTTGTCCTCTAAGTCGCCCCGGGTCTGCCTTTATATAAGAGGTCAGGACCACCGGGTCGTTACAATTGCTAACCGAGTCTCTCTCTATCTTCTTGTCCAAGTTGTCTATGAGTCGGCTTGCACGCCTGGGTCATCTCCGTCCGGGCCGTTGTACGGCCCACACCTTGAGTCGCCTATCTTCCTGGGCCACCAGTCTTACGACTCACCTTTGGGCCGGATCACGAGCCAGCAACATGACCCGGAGCCTCCGGGGCGGGTCATATCGTGGGGTCATATCCCCAACACTAGGCCCCAGGTTGAATTGAGCTTGCTCACTTCATCATTCTCTTCTGTTTTTGGCGAGTCACCCGGAAATGACCTGGCGTGACGTCATGAGATCTGCTGACGTACCACTGAATCTTTCATTAACTGTCATCCCGAGAATCGAGACGTCCGCCTTGGTCAAACGGTGTCGTTGCCTGGATTTTTGCGCCTTCCTTAATCCCTTTTTAAATATGACCCGTGCGGGTCGAAGTTTTCCATCCTCCCGCTCGTTCCTCTTCTTCTTCTTCCTGTCGCCGCCACTCCAGCGTCCTCGTCGTCCGGCGTCGTCTTCACATCTGCACCGACCGGGCCGCTGCATCACCCTGATACGGACCAGATTTCTTCCGCCGCCGCCGCAACATCTCCGGTGAGTTCTCCTTTTTCTTTAGATCGCTCACCGCCGTAGTAGGGTTCTGCCGTAGCAGGGTTCCACCGCCGCTCAGGCTCTGGCACCGCCACCACGAGTATATCTCGATGCCGTTGTTACCTTTAGATCGCGCTCTCGCCCCGCCGCCGCACGCGGGCCGACCATGCGTAGTGCGTGGACCGCGATAGCCCTGCTCCATTTTCTTTCCTTCTGCTGTTCATCGCTAGGTCTAGATTTAAATACTTTTTTGCTACTTTTGTAGATCCGTAGCCATAGTGATAGTTTGCGGAATCTGTTTTTAGGACTTAGCCGATTTTTCAATCTTCCTTTCCTCTGTTGAGTCGCTAAGCTTCTCCGGCTCTCATCAACCGGGTCTTTACACTTTATCCGTAGAACCCTTAAACCTTTAAGCCGTCAAAAATATTTGCTTGCGCTTTGACTCATCGCGCCTTTTATCTTGCACAACACTTAAGCCGCCAATATGTCTCATGCGTCCAACTCATGCAACTGGGTTGGTTCTTGCGTTACGGAGGAGTACTTAGCAGGCTACATTGAAGCGGGTACTCTTCCTCCCAAAGAGGTTCTCAATTGGCGGGTTCCGGGCAACGAGACCCGGCCTTCTCCTCAAAAAGGAGAGATAGTAGTCTTTGTTGATCACATCGAGCGAGGGTTCGTGCCGCCCGGCTCTAAGTTTTTCCAGGACGTCCTTCATTTTTATAAGCTGCATCCTCAAGACTTGGCACCCAACTCTGTTTCCAACATCTGCAACTTCCAAGTTCTCTGCGAAGCTTATCTGCTAAGTAAGCCGTCTGTGGGGTTCTTTCAAGAATTCTTCTACGCCAACCGCCAAACTGAAATGAAGGGTGGCCTGAGTCTGGAGCTGGGCGGCATTTCTATTCAACGCCGCCGAGACATCATCTTTCCTGCTACTCCAATGCTAAGTCACCCAAAAGATTGGAATAAGACATGGTTCTATTGCCCAGAGACCTCTCCCGAGAAAAGAGCACTCATTGGCGGGTTACCGCCCCTCCCGGCTTAGGACAGACACACAGCTTCCCAGCCGGCTCTCAGCCTCAGAGCGTGCCAGATATGAGCCGTTCCACGCCAAGATCAAAGCGCTCCTGGCCAACGGCTTAATAGGATTGGATTTGATCCACTGCTGGATTTCCTGTCGGATCATGCCTTTAAGCCGCAAAGGTCGGATTATGTGCGAGTATGAAGGCAAATATGACAGCTCATTGTGCTTCAGCGAATCAACACTGTCAAAGGATGATATTACCACTACCATCCGGAGCCTTGTCCACGAGGCCTCCGGCTCATGCAGTGCCATCGGCTTGGCGCCTTTCTGCGTCAATGATCTGGCTCCCGATGTAAGTTAATCTCTTCCCATCCGCATCTTAGATGTTGTTTGTACTTTTTTGATTTGGTATTCATTCTCCGGGTCATTCCTATAGGCCGACTCGGACTTCTGGAAGAAGTAATATGTTGCCCCTCCAAAGAAATCTAGGAAGAAGGTCGTGACCAAGAGGGCTAAAAAAGATGCCCCGCAAGATAATTTGCTTGACCCGCCACCATCTCCAGCTCAGAGGTAATATTTTAACTGCTTTGTTTGATCTTTTACCTTCCTGCTTTATTAATGCTTGTTTTACTCGCAGGATGAAGTGGAAACCAGCCGTGCCAATGCTCCTGAGGTAAATTACGTTTCTTCCGGCTCAAAATGTTTCGTCCCCCGAAAGCCGCGGCGGGTTATCAGAAAAGTTCCTCTTTCTCACCCTCTTGCTTATCTGGCTCCCAATTCTCTCTTAAAAAAGCAATAGCATGTCGAGCGTCGACAGACTCGAAGCACCAGCTCTACTGAGCTCATGTCCGGGCTACCAAACTCTCCGGCTCCAAAGAAACGCCCCGTCGAGGTTTAAGTCTCTTCTTTTCCTTTGACTTTCCTTTGTAAACATGATACTTTCTTCACCTTTCTGTTTTATTCTTTTTAGAAATCTCCTTCCTCCGACGACTCTTCGGCGTGAATTTTACCACCGCCCAAGATCAATCCGTTATAAGCATTCCTTACTATGATATCTGGACATCCGACTCTTAATATGATAGCAACATCTTCAACTGTTGATCCTTCTATTTTGCAGTGCTCAAGCTAAACGTCGCAAGACCAACAAGCCCTCCTCTGGCCCAGTTATCCAAGAGCCGAAGCCTGAACAACCGGAGGAGGCTGAAGCAGAAGAAAATCCACCAGCTGCCTCCATAGAGCCGACTGCTGCTGATATCATCATGGAGAGCCCTCCAAGGGCTCCTTCAAAACCGGCGAATCCTGCCAAGACCCCTGAAACTCCAGATGTTGTTATCACCGGGTCTGGTCATCAAACTCCTCCGGCTCATGTGTTGACCAAGCATACAGAGCCGGCTGAAGCCTCGAAGAAGCTGAACTTTGACTCTTCGTGCAAGAAGATGACAGTCGAAGAGCTCCACGCCGGGTATATAAACCGGGTTACCACCATCCGGGATCTGGAACTTCGGTTGGTCTCTTTAATGAAGACAAAATATGAGGTACCTTTCCTTCTTACCATATCCTTACTTAGGCCCCAAGAGCCGGTTTAACGTACTCAATCGTTGAACCGGGTCTTCGTTTAACTTTCTGTTAGAACAAATTCATAGTCATTGTCCCCTAGAGTCAGTCTTTAATTTGCCAAAGTTGAGTCGGATCTTCCTTTAGATAACTTAAACTACCATTCGTAGCCCCCAAGGGCCGGCTCAAGCTTGATGAAGTTGAATCGGATCTTCTATTTAGAAGTAAATCGAAGAGCTATAGTGTAGCCCCCTAAGTTCCAGTTTAACTTCGAAGAAGATGAGCCGGAATTGCACTGCATACTAAAAGATCAAATATGCATTAGCCCCCAAGTGTCAAATATATTGCTTGCAATCTGTTTGAGACTTGCATAAATTTGCTTTTAATACTCGTCCTGTATTTTGGCGACTTATCATGTATTTTGATGTCTTATAGGAAGCTTTAAACGAAGCCGGCTCTCAATTGTCTCATCTGAAGGCGAATTTAGTGGCTCAACAAGAGGCCCGCAGCGTCTTTGACGAAAAGTGTCGGCTGATGTCTAAAGAGCTGGTCCATATTAAGGCGGAGCTTGCTTCTTTAAAAGAATCTACTGAGTTGGAGAAAGCCGCGTTGACCAAACGAGCGGATGATGCCGACCAGTGGCTGACAGCCGTAGCGGATGAGCTTCAAGGCCTAAAGTGTCATATAACCAAGATGGCAACCGCTCTCTTTGGTAAGTTCTTACTCACTTCATGTTTCCAGCATGTCTCATTCATCTGTTGTGATGGCGACTCATCTTGCTTTGTTTGACCTTTACAGGCCCCAGAAGCCGGCAATTGGCTGCAGATAGCCTTTTACCCCTGAAGGCTATTTACACCTTTGCAGAACAACTTTATTGCGGTGCTATTTTCACGATTAAGACGGTTCAATACAAGGAGAAGATCCCCACCGCTCTGAAAGGTGTCTTGGAACTCTTCTCCACAATGCCCAAGCAGATAGAAGAGCTGAAGAAGTCCGCCTTCTACCAAGGAGCCGTCGCTGGATTGAGCTGGGCTCTGGCCTTCGCCCCCGAGCTAACACCGGCTGAAATGATGGATGGTTACCCGTCCAAAAAAGATGACGGCTCAGAATTCACCAAAGAATATTACATCCGGTGTGTGAAAGAGTCCCGTTATCTGGCCTTTGTACTAGCGGATGAAGCTGACTTGAGCACTTATCAGGCGGCTTATGACGCAGAGGAGAAGAGGATCTGCGAGCCTCTCTAGGAGTGGAAGGATTTGACACCCGCCCGCAGTAAGGACCTCTTCCCTTGTGAGCTTGACGTGTCCCCTTTCCTTGAAGGGTCTTTCGCTGCTCTGGCTGACTATAATTGGGAATTGGGAAATCTCCAGATAAAGCCATCAGAAGAGCTGGAGCGGGATGAGCCGGCCAATAACTGAAATTTGTTCTTTTAACCTTTCTGAGCATAGACTCATGTATTGATCTATGTAATGACCCGCCTGTGAGCGGTTGAAACTTGGCAATACCTTTTGCTCCTTCTGAGAGTAGCTTTTGTAACAGAGTAAGCATGACCCTGTTGTTCGGCGGCTGTATATATTTTCATCTCTCTATGTGCACTTTCCTTCTCTCTGTGTTTCAATTTAATGCATTGCCGGCTCTCCATTGATATACCTTGAGCTTTTCTGATGAGGGGTGTCTGTCTTTGAAGACGTCATTCCTTCTCCAGAATATTAGAGCCGGATAATCTCTTTGAAAACTCAAATTTTGTCAACCAGAGCAACATGGCTCCGATTCTTGTTGGATGAATCCATTAAGGAGCCAGCTGTCTTAGGATAATGTAAGCTATACCTGATGGTAAGAAGCCTCTATCGACAACTGCGGCTATTGATGAACCGGAAGCGGCTTAAAGCCGGCTGTATGAAGGGTAATGTAAGCTATACCTGACGGTAAGAAGCCTCCTTTTAACAACAAATGTTGTATGTGCGAACGCCGGCTGTTGATGGGAGATGTAAGCTATACCTTAAGGAAAAAAGCCTCCATCGACAGCCGCGGCTAATAATCAGCCTGAGACAGCATAAAGCCGGCTGTTTGACAGGAGATGTAAGCTATACCCGAAGGCAAGAAGCCTCTTTCAACAACTACAGTTGATAAGCAACTGAGGTTTGGCGCAAACGGCGATTGTTAGGGTGAGATAAGCGAACCCATCGATAAGAAGCCCCCTTCGACAACCGCGGTTAATAAGTAACCGGAAGTGGCATAAAGCCGGCCATTAGGGTGAGATAAGCAATACTTGTCGGTAAGAAGCCCCCTTCGATGGCCGCAGTTGATAAGCAACTGGAATTTGGTGTACACGTTGTTGTCTTAGGGTCATGTAAGCTATACCAAAGGTAAGAAGCCTCCATCAACAATAGCGCTTAATGTAACCAAACTAGGCATAAAGCCAACTGTGCAAGGGAGATGTAAGCTATACCTGGAGGCAAGAAGCCTCCTTGCAACAGTTTAATAACACCTGGCTGTGCAAAGGAGATGTAAGCTATACCCGATGGCAAGAAGCCTCTTTGCAACACTGCTTAATTAGGCATAACGCCGGCTGTGTAAGGGAGATGTGAGCTATACCCGAAGGTAAGAAGCCTCCTTGCAACATCATAGAAGCAGACTATGCAGGGGAGATGTGAGCTATACCCGAAGGCAAGAAGCCTCCCTGCAATAGCGCTTGATAGGGCATAAAGCCGGATCAGCCGTTTTGACGGCGAACAAACCACTTTAACTCAAATTTTTGAGCCGGAAAAATTTCATCTTGATTGCACAAAGGTATACATAAGAGCAGAGGCCCGAGTCTTTGCGGGGATGCTAGCTTTTACTCATGTAAGCATGATATATACAATGATAGCGGCTTTCAATGCCTGCTAAGTAAAGTATGGTCGCAAATGCACGATATTCCATGGCCACAACGTCTCTTGACCCACGGTTTCCGACTCATCTCGGATATCAATGAGGTAATATGACCCATTGTTAAGGTTTCTGCTCATCGCAAAAGGCCCCTCCCATGGTGGAGATAACTTATGCATTCCAGATTGGTCTTGAATCAGCCGGAGCACCAGGTCACCCTCCTGGAACGTCCGGGTCTTCACCCTGCGGCTATGATAGCGTCGCAGGTCTTGTTGATAAACTGCCAACCTGGCTGCTGCTAACTCTCGTGCTTCATCCAAGGCGTCCAACACATCTTGGCATGCTACCTCATTGTCCGTCTCAACATAAGCCGCCACCCTTGGTGAGTCATGCCGGATATCACTGGGTAGAACAGCCTCAGCACCATACACCATGAACAAAGGTGTGAAACCTGTAGATCTGTAAGGGTAGTTCTGATGCTCCATAAGACGGAAGGCAACTCTTTAACCCAACATCTGGGTGTCCGCTTCAAAGGAACCATGAGCCGTGGTTTAACACCTCTTAAAATTTCCTAATTGGCTCGCTCCGCCTGACCATTAGACTGTGGATGTGCCACGGCTGAATCATCAAGCCGGATACGCTCCTTCTCATAGAATGTTTTCATAGCTCCTTTAGATAGATTTATTCCATTGTCCGTAATGATACTGTGCGGGTAACCAAAGCGATAGATCAGCTTCTTAATAAATTGAACTGTTGTAGCCGCGTCACATTTACTGACCGGCTCTGCCTCTACCCACTTAGTAAATTTATCAATTGCCACCAGAAGGTGTGTTTTCTTATCCTTGGATCTCTTGAATGGTCCTACCATATCAAGCCCCCAGACCGCAAACGGCCAAGTGATTGGTATCATCCTCAACTCTTGAGCCGGAACGTGAGCATGCCGACCAAACTTCTGACAGCCGTCACATTTACGGACTAAGTCTTATGCATCCTTGTGAGCCGTCAACCAGAAAAATCCATGTCGAAAAGCATTGGCCACTAAAGATTTTGACCCGGCATGATGTCCATAGTCGCCAGCATGAATTTCACTCAAGATCTTCCGGGCCTCCTCTGGTGAGACGCAGCGCTGAAAGACACCCGTCACACTACACTTATGTAACTCACCATTGATAATTGTCATAGACTTAGAATGTCGGGTGATCTTCCTGGCCAGACCCTCCTCCTGAGGTAACTCGCCGCGTGTCAGATATGCCAAATAAGGCATAGTCCAGTCTGGGATGGCATGTAGAGCCGCCACCAATTCCGCTTCCGGGTCAGGAATGGCCAAATCCTCCTCAAAGGGTATCTTGACAGTCAGATGATGCAATACATCTAGAAAAACATTAGGTGGTGCCGGCTTTCGTTGAGAACCTAACCGTGACAAAGCATCAGCCGCCTCATTCCTGCGACGATCAATATGATCCACCTGGTACCCCTTGAAGTGACCGGCAATGATATCAACCCC
The DNA here is from genome assembly GCA_022496015.1 of Hordeum marinum. Taxonomy (NCBI): domain Eukaryota; kingdom Viridiplantae; phylum Streptophyta; class Magnoliopsida; order Poales; family Poaceae; genus Hordeum; species Hordeum marinum. Next base: position 274,079,648 of record CM039675.1, read on the forward strand.
TTGTCGATAAGCCGCCATCCGCGGATCCTTGGAGTCCCAAGTACCTGAAACTTGCTGAGCCACAAGATCTGAGTCGCCTAAACATCTGACCCGGCTTAAGTTCATCTCTTTAGTGACTCTGAGACCATGGAGCAGTGCCTCATACTCAGCTGCATTATTAGTACAAGGGAACATTAACCGGAGCACATAACAAAACTTGTCACCCTTGGGGGAGGTGAGAACAACTCCGACACCGGACCCCTCTAGCTTCTTGGACCCATCAAAGTGTATAGTCCAATATGTGTTATCCGGATTCTCTATTTTGAATGATATCTCCCAACGGGGCGGAACTGACCATTGTTATCTGGTGCCCCAAAAATTAGTGTTTTAACTTGCGGTTGGCCATGAAAACTCCATATACTAACTTCTACCAATGCGGATACCTCTGCATAGACTCTACCAAAACTTCACTAATGTAATAAACCGGCCTTTGCACAGGATACTCCTTCCCTGCCTCCTTGTGCTCAACCACAATTGCTACACTGACCGCTCTGTTGTTAGCCGCCACATAAAGGAGTAATGGCTCTTTCTCAACCGGAGCAACTAACACTGGCGGCTCGGTCAACTATTTTTTAAGAGCTTCAAGTGCTTCGGCCGCTGCTTTGCTCCACTTAAACTTGTCTGTCTTTTTCATCATCTGGTATAAGGGAATGGCTTTCTCCCCAAGCCGGCTTATGAAGCGGCTCAACGCAGCAATCCGTCCTGCAAGGCGCTAAACGTCATTAATGCACGTCGGCTCTCCTAAAGAAGTGATAGCCTTAATCTTATCTGGGTTAGCCTCGATGCCCCGCTCAGAGACCAAGAAACCCAAAAGCTTTCCTGTTGGAACACCAAAGACACACTTCGTCGGGTTAAGCATCATCTTGTAGACCGGAGATTGTCAAAGGTTTCTTTCAAATCCTCTAGGAGAGTTTCCTTCTTTCTGGATTTAACCACGATGTCGTCTACGTAAGCATGAACATTTCGGCCAATCTGACTGTGGAGGCAATTCTACACACATCGTTGGTAAGTCGCCTGGGCACTCTTGAGCCCGAAAGGCATGGAGACATAACAGAACGCCCCAAAAGGTGTAATAAACGTCGTCTTCTCCTGATCTTTCGTTGCCATCTTAATCTGATGATATCCTGAATATGCATCAAGGAAGCATAAACTTTCACATCCGGCTGTAGCATCAATAATCTGATCGATATGAGGGAGTGCAAAAGGGTCAGGCGGGCAAGCCTTGTTAAGGTCCGTGTAATCTATACACATACGCCAAGTGTCGTTCTTTTTTAGCACTAGCACCGGGTTAGCCAACCACTCCGGGTGAAAAACTTCCACTATAAAGCCTGTCGCCAAGAGCCGGGCAACTTCCTCCCCAATAGCTTTACATCTCTCTTCGTTGAACCATCAGAGAAACTGTTTGATCGGCTTAAACTTTGGATCCACATTAAGATTGTGCTCAGCGAACTCTCTCGGTACACCTGGCATGTCAGAAGGCTTCCATGCAAAGATGTCCCGATTCTCACGGATGAATTCGATGAGCGCGCTTTCCTATTTGGGATCCATGTGAGCCCCAATGATGAACTGCTTGGATGAGTCGCCCGGATTGAAATCTACTGCCTTGGTATCATCCGTTGAAAACTTGAGTGGCGGCTCAACTTCTGTCGTAAGCTTCTTCAACGGGGTCATATCCTCCGGGTCAACGTTCTCCTTGTAGAATTTCAGCTCCTCCTAAGCACAACTAGACTCTGCATACGCCGCATCTCCTTCCTCACACTCGAGAGCCATTTTCCTATTACCGTGAATGGTAATTGTACCATTTAAGCCGGGCATTTTGAGTTGCAAATAAACATAGCAAGGCCTAGCCATAAATTTGGCATAAGCCGGCCTCCCAAATAGTGCATTATAGGGACTTTTGATTTTGACCACCTCGAACTACAAGGACTCCACCCTATAATTATACTCATCGCCAAAAGCTACTTCCAATGAAATCCGGCCCACCGGGTATGCCGATTTACCCGGGACCACACCATGAAAGATGGTGGAGGAAGGTTTAAGGTCTTTGTAAAGCAACTTCATCCGCCGGAAAGTGTCATAGTAAAGGATGTTGATGCTGCTACCTCCGTCCATAAGCACTTTATTCACCATATAGCCATTCACCTGAGGGGCCACAACTAGAGCCAGCCGGCCCGGGTCATCTACCCGTGGCGGGTGATCCTCCCGGCTCCACATTATGTCATACTCAGACCACAGTAAATATCGCGGGAGAGCCGGAGCAACCGCATTAACTGCTCGCCTCCGCAGCTTCTCGTCTCGTTTACTATGACCGGTCGTGAATACTTGATACTGTCCAGAACTGAGCTGCTTCGGGTTACTCTGAAACCCGGACTGATTGCGTTGCTGCTGATTGTTGTTATTGTTGTTGTTGCCAGGATGCTGTTGGTGCCCCCCTTGGTTATTCTGACCCGGATGCCCGTTTCCTGAACCGTCAGCGCCGAATCCAGCCCCTGATCCGCCGTGCCCTGAGCCGCCAGGCGGGCCACCGCCCTGATTATTACGCGGTTGGGAATGCTGGTTTTTGAATCTCTGCATGATAAAGCAATCACCCCACGCATGCAACGCCGGCTTGTCAGGCGTGTTGTGCTCCGGACAAGGCTTCCTAAGCGCTTCTTCCAAATTAAAAGGGCCTCTGTTCCTTTGATGAAATGGCCTAAATTTTCCATTCCCCTTGGGATGGTTCTGTCCTGTGTTGGTATTTGCCACTAGCTCTGACCCGCCATCAACGCTCTTCCGCTTATTCTGATTCCCATTGTTCACAAAACCTTTTCCTTGATTGTTTTTCTTCCCTTGATTGGCTTTCTCATCATCCGAGCCTGGATCCTTGGTGTTATCTGAGTCGGCATACTTTATCAAGGCCGTCATGAGCTCTCCCATATCCTGACACGTGTGCTTGAGCCGGCCGAGCTTTTGCTTCAATGGAACAAAATGACAGTTCTGTTTCTAAAATAAGCACCGCTTGAGCCGTCGTGATCTTCTATGAAGAGTGAATAATGGTCGACACCCGCAGGACCCAATGATGGGCCGACTCATTCTCCTATTGAACACAATGGTCCAAGTCAACAATGGTCATGGGCTGCTTACAGGTCCCCTGGAAATTCTTAATAAGCTTTGCTCTCAGCTCCGCCCATGAGCTTATCGTGTTAGGCGGCAGACCTTTCATCCATGTACGAGCCGGACCCTCAAGCATCATGACGAAATATTTTGCACATACCGCCTCACTGACAGCCAGCATCTCCATGGCCAGCTCATAACTCTCAATCCACGCCTCAAGGGGTAGATCGGCTGTGTAATTCGGAACCTTTCGAGGTCCCTTGAAATCTTTCGGCAACCGTTCACTTCTCAAAGCCGGAGTTAAACATGGCACCCCTACGGCTCTGGTACTAACTACTCCCATTGATACGAAAAGCGCTGGCTCTAGACGGGTTGCTGCTATCTCCGCCTCTCGCCTGTCTCTCGCCTGGTCCGCGAGGGCTTGTGCATCTAGAGCCGCCCGCTCGTCCTCCGGTGGTCCACGACGTGGATGACTGCTGGAACACGCCGGTGACTCATAGCGCTGGCTGAAACTTCGACTCAGGAGGGGGGTGGAGTGAACCCGGCTCCAGCTGTGAGCATACCTCTCTTGCTGGGCCATGGCCATCTGTAAATATCCAATGGCGTTTCGCACATCCTCCGCAAAGGGTGCTTCATCTGGGATGGGAATCGTCTCAAGCCGGGCGGCCGCTGCCACCATGTTCTCGGCCGGGTTAGAGTAATGACCCGCCGGTGTTGGAAAAACCCTAGGTGAGATTTAGTTATGCTGGGGTGGATGAGTCGTCGGGCGTTCCATCGGGCGGCTTTCCGGCGCGCCCGTAAACCGCCCCGCACCAGGGGTGTTAAACAGGTTCCTCGCTTTGTAACGTTCTAGCAGACGGGATTGATGCCTCCTCCGGTGCACCGCGGCAGCTGACCTTTGCTCCAGCTCCAGACAGAAAGCATCAGCCTTGATACGCTCCGCTTCTTCCTCCATCCGGGTCTTCAGCTCGGCCATCCTTTGCCGTTCCTCTGCCATCCGACCCTTGATTCGTGCCACCTCTAGATTCCTGGCTGCTTGATTATCCAGTGTTACTTCTGTGGCCATGAGAGTTGTAAGTTCGTCCATCAATTCCACTAGAACTTGAGCCGGCGGCGGCGGGCTATCACCCACTACGGCGGCTCCCGCAGTTGTGTCATCGGCGGCTGAAGCCGATCCTGCCATGAACACCGCCGCATGAACCGGGGGTCTCGAAGCATCCGACTCAAAGCCCTCTACCTCAAAATAGGTGTCGTAATAGCCCACAAGGCCACCGTTACTGAGCTGATACACTAATTCTATCTCCCCACTGGAGGACTCATCTTCCGAGCAAACGAGAGTTCCCTGTGATCCGGACGCTTCCAGGTCCATGCCTTGAGTGAAGCCCATGAGAACATGCTTTTGACCTGGATGGGCACGGGCAGGCCACAGAACACTCGTAGATTGGAGACGCCGAGCCGGCTCGACGATGTTGGTGCAGATGTTCGGCCCGGGTGTAGATCCATCAACCTTTCCGATGAAAACCTGGATCCCGCCGAACGGAACCCGGAATCCATACTCCACATAACCAGCATCAAGCCCCCAGCCGGTGTCGTCGATGTAGAGCCGGCCGCGTCGACTCTTGCTCATCCTTCCAACCACGTATCCTTCGAGCCCTGGGAGAGAGCCCTTTGAGAACTCAACACCACGAAGCGCTTGCCCCACGGTGGGTGCCAACTGTCGTGGTTTTATCACGGCAGATGTCCGGGTGAACGGACTTGGATTCGAGGCCATCGCTAATGGGGTGGACTCAAAGGGGTTAATTGGGACGAAAGACATGGGTTTATCCAGGTTCAGCCCCTCAAGTCGAGGTAATAACCTACGTCCTACTTGTGCTTGTATTGCTTGTGTATCGATTACAAGGAGCTAGAAACTTGACCTAGTTCTCGATCACCTGTCCTCTAAGTCGCCCCAGGTCTGCCTTTATATAAGAGGTCAGGACCACCGGGTCGTTACAATTGCTAATCGAGTCTCTCTCTATCTTCTTGTCCAAGTTGTCTATGAGTCGGCTTGCACGCCCGGGTCTTCTCCGTCCGGGCCGTTGTACGGCCCACACCTTGAGCCGCCTATCTTCCTAGGCCACCAGTCTTACAACTCACCTTTGGGCCGGCTCACGAGCCAGCAACATGACCCGGAGCCTCCGGGTCGGGTCATATCGTGGGGTCATATCCCCAACACTGACCATAAGTTCAGAAAAGACAAGAAGAATTTCATCAAAGGTATAGTTGTCAAAAACATTGCACCACCTGCATTGACAGGCCAACAGACCCTTGATCAGTTAAACACTCTCGAGCCTGATCCTTTGCGTCCAGGGTATTTCAAAGGGTATAATACAGAACACTCCTGGACTCACAAGTCATGCTTATGGGATCTGCCTTACTTCAAAGACCTCATTTTGCCCACACAACATCGACATGCTGCACACTAAAAAGAATATGGCAACAGCCTTTTTTGGTACATTGTTCGGCACAGAGGGGAAGTTAAAGGATAATCCTAAGGCTAGAATCGACCAGGAGGCTCTATGTGATTGACCGTTACAAAACTTGCGACAACAGAAAGGAAAGCAAAGTGTAGCCAAGCCAAAGGCATGGTTCAATCTTGGAAGGCCACCTACGAGGGAAATGCTATTGTGGGTGAAAATGCGGTTGATGTTCCCTGATGGGTATGCTGCGAATCTAAAGAGGGGTGCGAGTCTTGAAAAATTGAAAATATTTGGTCTCAAGAGTCATGATTGGCACATATGGCTTGAGCGGCTAATGTCGGTGATGTTGCGTGGCTTTATCCCTCAGGATGAATGGCTAGTACTGGCAGAGCTGAGCTATTTCTTTCGTCCTCTTTGTGTGAAAGAACTATCGCCTGGTGTGCTAGATGAAATGCAAGAGTTGGCGTCGGAGTTGATCTGCAAATTTGAAAGGATCTTTCCACCAGGCTTCTTTAATCCAATGCAGCATTTGATTTTGCATCTACCGACCGAGGCAAGATTGGGGGGCAGTTCAAAATCGATGGTGCTTCTCAACTAAGAGGATGCAGAAGACGCTTCGAGCTAAATGTAAAAATAAACGTAGAGTTGAAGCATCGATGGCCGAGGCATTCATTACTAAGGAGGCGGCAAACTTCATGACAGCACACTACGAAGCCAAAAATCATCATTTGCATAACCCGAAGCCTCGGTACAATGATGGCGAGCCTAAAAAGGTCGATCCAACCTCAGCCTATTCAAAGGGAAGCTCGCACCAGCCAGTGCTTCGAAAGGGAAATCATTGGATGTCGAAGAATGGCGGACCATTTCATTGTATATCTCCAACAACCTAACAGAAGTGCGGCCGTACATCGAGTAAGTTATTGGTAAATTATTGTTCCGCAACTTCTAATTCCTTTGAACTGCTCTTATACTCAAATATTTGATATAGTCGATACGTTGCCGAATTCTCAGATGGAGCGGTCATCGAAAAGGATTCTGTCGAAGAGTATGAGCTTCTGGAAAAGCATGGAGGCGACTATCCCGATTTCATCTCTTGGTTCAAACAAAGGGTAATTAATTACCATTACTAGACCATTTGATTTCTTGGTCTAATTTGCGGCTAATGCATCCATTCTTCCGTATTAAACTTGTAGGCTGATGCAGACTCTATGGACGCCGAGTTGAGACAAGTCGCTAATGGTTTTGACTATAAGGTTCGTTCATTTGACAAATACGACATCAACGGGTATCGCTTTTGTACCTTTGGCAAAGAGCTATCTATGCCCAATGTAAAGACTACAAATTGTTGTGTCTCTGCTATCGGTGAAGGAGGTACCGAGTATTATGGAAGATTTGAAGCAATTTATAAACTTATATTCTATGGTGAAAACCCATCGACCGTCGTAGTCTTCAAATGTTATTGGTTTCAGCCGAAGGAGACTAGAAGGACTCATGAACATATAGGGCTAGTCAAAATCAACCAAAGCACCCATTTAGATGTTCCCGATGTCTATATTACGGCTCAACAGGCGACACAAGTTTTCTATCTACCGTGGGCCTGCCAAACTGATCCAAATCTGAAAGGTTGGGATGTCATTTATGAAGTGTCGTCAAGTTTTAGACCACCTACCCTCAATGAAGAGGATTATGAACCTCACATTAACCTAGAAACATATGAAGGAGAATTCTCCCAACAAACACGTATGTCCAAAAAACGTTTCAAGAACCGCTCTACTTCACCCTAGAACATTGAAGTAGAGAGCGACAGTGAATCCATCTTAACCCCTGAGCCGGAACAGGAAGAGCCGGAAGAAGAAGAGGTTACTGCTGCCGATGACCTGTCACTTCTTGACCGATTACATAATGGAGGCCTTCCACACGTTCTTCTTGATAGTGATGATGATGCTGCATTTATTGATGATAGTGATGATCATGATGCATTTATTGATCCCAAAGCATATATAGATGATCAATATTATTTTTAGTTCATGTCAGGTATTCAACTATTATTATATACATATATATATATATAAAATATTACTCATGTTGGTATTTATGATGATGATACACTTAAATTATATACATTTTATTACTCATGTTGGTACTTATGTTGTACTAATTTCATTTACTGTTTGTCATGGCAGGTGTTGTAAGATGGTGGGAAAGGGTCGAGAGGACTCTGAGGCTCCTTCTTCGTCAGTGGGTGGTGGGATGGTTACTCCCATTCCTGCCCCGACTCTTCGGAGAGCGTTGCTCTCTACTCTGCATGGTGTGGCCGCTTCTTCGACGACCGCGGCCCCCGTGAGAGGAGGTCGACCCCCCACGAAGAAGAGAGCTACTAAAGGTACAAGTGGCCATGGGAGAGGTAGGGTGGCTTCCACACCTTCCTTGCCGCCACCCCCAGCTGATTCACTTGAGCATGGGACTGCTAGGGTGGACTCGTCTGAGGTGGAGGCTACACATACTCCGGTTCACGAGCCTCAGGTCGACGAGACTCGTGTCCCAGAGGCTTCGTTCCAGGAGACTCCAGAGCAAAGCAAGGATGAGGGTACATCCCAAGAGACCCAGTGGGATACCTAGCCTGATCTGGGTCAGCCGGAGCCAAGTGGCAATGCTGATAGCGATGAGGAGCTAAGTGAGGGGGCCATCGTCTACCAGCATGGTAGTATGGGGCTCCCGCTCGTGCCGGTGACCTGCGAGCAGAGGTGGTCGATTCAGCCAAGTGGGGGCAAGTAAGTTCATTTACTCTTATTTAACCTTTTGCCTTCACGTTTTCTCAAATGTCTAATGTGTTGGCTTTAATTTGTCACACTGCAGGGGTTGGATTGTTGCCAAGGGTGTCCGCAAGCCCAACAGCGTCCTTGGTGTGCTTTGCTGGTAAAACTTCCCGAGGTTTGTTACGTTGCCCGGTCGGGGTCGAGAGGTAGGAATGACTTGGGAGCACTACTTGGGTGCCCCGGCCCTCCGGGAGGTGGAGATCAACGGTGTTTTGTGCCACACGAGGGCCGACATGGTGATCAGACAGTTTTGGTAATTTCTCCTTTCACTACAGGAATCAACAACTTTGCTGTCCGCCATAGCGGACAGCAAAGGCTTTGCCGTCTGCCAGCAGACGGCCAACCGCCAAATATGCTTAGGTCTTTGCCGCCTGCCAGCAGATGGCAAAGGCCGTGGACGGCACACGTGGCAGCTTATGTCCGTTAAGGGGTTAACGGCGTGCTTTGCCGTCTTCCAGCAGACGGCAAAGCAACGGTTTCTTTGCTGGCCTATGTGGTTTCTTTGCCGTCAGCTGGCAGACGGCAAAGATGCAAAGTTCTTTGCCGTCTGCCAGCAGATGGCAAAGAAACCACATAGGCCAGCCTAGTGCCACCCCAGGTTGCATAGGTGGCTGCCACGTGGCAGCTTTGCCGTCTGCTGGCTGACGGCAAAGCTCTTTGTCGTCTGCCAGCAAACGACAAAGAACCTGTATAGCCCCTGTTTTTTCTGCTTTTTTCTTAAATTCATTTAATTTCACAGAATTTCATACATATATATATACACATTTCAAAATACTTTCAACAAGCATACCAATACATATCCAACAACAAGTTACCAACACATATCCAACAACAAGTTTCCAACAACATATCCAACAAGTTTCCAACAACATATCCAACAACAAAGTTCATCGTACACAATCAAAACAAAAAGGAAGCACAAGGAGAATAGTAGACTCCATCAACGCAAGCTTCCTCATCTAAAGCAAATCTGCAAATTGGGAAAGAAGAAAGTTAGAAGAAGAAGAAGAAGAAGACTACCTAGAAGAAGAAGAAGAAAAAGAAGAAGAAGAAGAAGAAGAAGAGGAAGAATTTTTCTTCTCTTTCTTTTTCTCCTCTCCTCTTCTTTATCTTCTTCTTCTTCTAACTAAGGTAGGTAAAATGCCATTTTTAGCTAAGCTAGGTAAAAATGCTAAGTGTAGGTCATTTTAGAGCTAAGCTATGTAAATAGGTCATTTTGGAGCTTCGTAAGGTTATTATGTCATTCTCGAGGAAAGTAAGCTAAGTCTATGTCATTTTGGAGCTAAACCAAGGTTATCATGCCATTTTTTACCTAAGTATGCTAAGTATGTCATAAATGAACTGAAGAAGCTAAGTATAGGTCCTTTTTGAGCTAACCTAGGTAGTTATGCCATTTTTGAGCTAACTAATCATATTTACTCATTTTGGAGGACAAAATGGCAAGTGTAGGTCATTTTAGAGATATCTTAGTTATAATTGGTCATTTTGGAGGTAGGTAAGGTTATTTTGTCATTTTGGAGGAAAATAAGCTAAGTCCATGTCATTTTGGAGCAAAACCAAGGTTATCATGCCATTTTTTACCTAAGTATGCTTAGTATGTCATAAATGAACTAAAGAAGCTAATTATAGGTAATTTTGAAGCTAAATTGGTCATTTCTTAAGCTAAGTATGCATTTGTTAAGCAAAACACTTGGGAAACTTACCATCATCATGGAGGTGAAGGACCGGACGGGTTTGCGCCAGGGTGAGACGGAGAAGGACCAGTCGGGGTTGCGGCAGACGCAAAAGGATCGGTCGATGCTTGTTGGGAGGCATGCTGCACCAAAGATCATTTGCAATGTCTCCTTAGCATGGTGCAACTCAAATGTGAATACTAGTAACTAATGACCTTTCAAATGAAACTCACCTTGGGTGCTATAGCAATCTAGGGCATCGACTGAGGGGTCTGACCATTGTTCTTTCACACGGTCTGCACATTTTGTTTTCGTGAGTCAGTCATATTAGTTAGTGATGAAACGAACATTATGTGCATGATTTGGCTAATATGCAGGAGAAACTTACCACGAGGAGCTCGTATAGGGCCCGGTGAGACGCGTCGTTTCGGTTCCTCTCCTCCTCCAACAGCCTAGCCGTCCTCTCCTCCATGGCCCTCTCCCTCCGTGTCGCCTGCCTGTTTGCCTCCGCCAGAAGCTCCTGGGCCCTAGCCTCGATGGCGAGCTCCATTGGCCGTGGACGGGGACTTATCTTAGGATCGGAGCTCGTCTGGCGCTTCTTGATCTCCAGGAGAGTTCGAGGACAACGTATCAGTTCATCCCCAATGGCTATCGAACCATGGGGCCTCCTGCCACCAGATATCATCACGAGATCTGGATCAAAAGTACTCTGGTTCGGGTTGAAGTCCTCCCCTTTCCTCGCCTTCCCCTCATCTCTGTACCTCACGAGCTTGTTGTGGGAGGAGATGTTGCTAAAGCTCTCTGGATGATCGAGGTCATCCTCAGAGAATGCCTTGGCGTTCTTGTACGAGGCAGTATGGGCCATGGCATAGAGGTCGAACAGCGGTGGCACCTCCTTCTTGTTTTGTCGTGCCTAAAAGAGAGGAACAAAATATTAGTTAAGGGTTCAAGCTAGCATGAAGAATGAAATTGCATGAATTATGAAGCAAACCACATACCCAGTGATCCCCGTACTCAAATAGGTTGGAGCTCCCTTGATGGTGTGGCACACCTTTCATTTGGGCACGCTTATCCTTGGCCTTGTTGTGGTCAGCTAGCCATTTGGGAGAACACCACTCATCCACCAATGCCTCCCAACAGTCCATCCTATCTGCACACCATCTCGGGGGCACCTAATTTAGACAAGAGAAATTTCAGCGCTACGCCTATGAATCAAATCAAGGAAACTAAGTGCAAGTCCTTAAGAATAGGTAATTACCTTCATGTACTTCTCCTTACTCAGAAATTTTTTGCGTCACTTCTTCTTGGCCCTCTTAATGTTAGTCGAGGCGTAGTAGTCTCGAATAGCCTGCACCCGAGCCTCGTGTCGTAAGTTCTAAAGTAGGCGATTGCACTCGGCTACGAGAACAATGGACGCGTCCGCCTCATGTTCCTCAAGACACCTGTAGAAGGTCTGCAATCAAACAATACAACACTGATTAGTACAATCACTAGGTTCTATTGATTTTTAATTTTGTAAAGGAGAAATTACCCAAAACCGACGGATCACAATGTCAGCCACCGTCTCGCACAAGACACCATTGACCCTCTCCTTTGGCGGGGCCGGGGCAGCCATGTACATCTCCCAGGGCAGTGCTACCTGTGGAACCTCACCCTCACCGGGCAACTGGACCTTCCCTGGGAAGTGGTGCCGGAGAAGCACACCAAGGACCTGGTTGGGCCTGCAGACACCAGGGTTGTGTTTCCAACCCCTGCAATATGACAATGCCAACAAATTAGATATTAATTTGAAGAAACATGAAGGCAAAAGGTTAAAAAAGAGTAAATGCACTTACTTCTTCACATTAGGCACAATCAACCACCTCTAATTGTGGGTCGTCGGCACGGGCGGGATATTTGTACAACCACGCTGGTAGACCTTCTTGCCCTCCTCAAGCAGCTCACCCTCGCTATAGCTATCCCCAGAAAAGTTGTCCTCACCACCATCAGCATGGCCACTAGCCCCCGGAGTCAGGTGGGACGAAGGCTCTGGGACCGGAGTCTCCTGGGACGAAGACTCTAGGACCGGAGTCTCCTGGGACGAAGGCTCGATGACCCGAGGCTCGGCGACCGGAGTCCAAGACGGGTCCAAGTCAGACGGATCCACCTGAGACGGAGCACTCCTGTGGTCAGGAGAATCAACTGGGGGTGGCGACGAGGAAGGCGCAGCAGCCTTCCTACCTCTAGCACCTCTCTTCGTCTTCCCCCGACCTCTCCCGGTCGAAGAAGAAGCGCCCGCCAGTGTCTGCATATTGTGTACCAGCGCTCTCCGTAGTTGCTGGGGTGGAATAATAGCACCCCTCCCAGCACGCGCCGAGGAAGGAGGCTCAGAGTGCTCTCGACCCGTGCCCACCATCTGTCAACACCTGCAATGACAAAGAGTGAACGAAATTAGTTCAACATAAAAAAATGAAATACCTAATAACATGAACTAATTAATAATATATATGTACATAATAATAATTGAATACCTGACATTACTAATATTAATCTTCATCATCTATATATGCTCCGGGATCAATAAATGCATAATCATCATCACTATCAGTAATGACGTGCTCATCAGCATCATCAATAAATGCATCAACATGTGGAAGGCCTCCTTTATGTAATCGATCAATCATTGACAGGTCATCCACAACAATAATCTCTTCTTCTTCCGTCTCTTCTTGTTCCGGCTCAGGGGTGAAGTCGGATTCACTGTCGCTGTCTACCTCAATGTTCTGGGGTGAAGTAGAGTGGTTCTTGAAACGTTTTTTGGAAACACGTGTTTGTTGGAAGAATTCTCCTTTGTATGTGTCTGGGTTAATGTGAGGTTCATCATCATCTTCATTGAGGGGAGGTGGTCTAAAATGTGGCGACACATCATAAACGACATCCCAACCATTCAGATTTGGATCCGTTTGGCAGGTCCAAAGTAGATAGAAAACTTGGGTTGCCTGTTGAGCCGTAATATAGACATTGGGAACATCTAAATGGGTGCTTTGTTTGATTTCGACTAGCCCTATATGTTCTTGAGTCCTTCTAGTCTCCTTCGGCTGGAACCAATAACATTTGAAGACTACGACGTTTGGTAGGTTTTCACCAAAGAATGTAAGTTCATAAATTGCTTCAACTCTTCTATAATACTCGACCCCTCCTTCGCTGACAGCGGAGACACAACAATTTGTAGACTTTCGGTCAGCCATAGATAGCTCTTTGCCAAAAGTACAAAAGTGATACCTGTTGATGTCATATTTGTCAAATGAACGGACCTGATAGTCAAAACCATTAGCGACTTGTCTCAATTCGGAGTCCATAGACTCTGCATTAGCCTACAAGTTTAGTACGAAAGGATTGTTGCATTAGCCGCAAACTAGACGAAGAAATGAAATCGTCTAATGGAAATTACCGTTTGCTTGAACCAGGAGATGAAACCGGGATAGACGCCTCCATGCTTTGCCAGAAGCTCATACTCTTCGATGGAATCCTTTGGATCACCACTCCATCTAAGAATTTGGCGACGTATCGACTGTATCACATATCCGGGAATAAGAGCATTTCAAAGGAATTAGAAGCCGCAAAACAATGTACTAAGAACTTACTCGATGTACGGCCGCACTTCTGTTAGGTTGTTGAAGATATACAACAAAATGGTCTGCCATTCTTCGACATCCAACGCTATTGCTTTTGAAGCACTGGCTAGTGCGAGCTTCGCTTTGAATAGGCTGAGGTTGGATCGACCTTTTTCACGGTCGCCATCATTGTACCGAGGCTTTGGATTATGCAAATGACGATTCTTGCCTGTGTAGTGTGTTGTCATGAAGTTTGCCGCTTCCTCAGTAATGAATGCATCGGCCATCGATTCTTCAACTCTATGTTTATTTTTACATTTTGCTTGAAGCATCTTATGCATCCTCTCAGTTGCGAAGCACCAATGATTTTGCACGCCCCCCCAATCTTGCCTCGGTCGGGAGATGCAAAATGAAATGTTGCATTGGATTAAAGAAGCCCGGTGGAAAGATCTTTTCTAACTTGTAGATCAACTCTGACGCCAACTCTTCTAGCTCGTCTAACACGTTAGGCGATAGTTCTTTTGCACAAAGAGCACGGAAGAAATAGCTCAGCTCTGCCAGTACTAGCCATTCATCCTCAGGGATAAAGCCACGGAACATCACCGGCATTACCATCTCAAGCCATATGTGCCAATGATGACTCTTGAGACCAAATATTTTCAATTTGTCAAGACTCGCTCCACTCTTTAGATTCGCTGCATACCCATTGGGGAACATCAACTGCATTTTCACCCACAAGATCATTTCCCTCATAGCTGGCCTTCCAAGTTTGAACCATGCCTTTGGCTTCCTCTAGTTCTTCTTTCCTTTCGGTTGACGTATGTTTTGGAATGGTCTATCACATAGAGCCTCCTGATCGACTCTAGCCTTAGGAGTATCCTTAGACTTCCCCTCTATGCCGAACAATGTACCAAAAAGGGCCTTCGTGATATTCTTTTCAGTGTGCATCGCATCAATGTTGTGTGGGCAAAGGAGGTCTTTAAAGTAAGGCAGATCCCACAAACATATCTTGTGAGTCCAAGCGTGTTCCATATTATACCCTTTGAAATACCCTGGATGATTTGGATCCGGATCGAGAGCGTTTATCTGATCCAGGATCTGTTGGCCTATCAACGCAGGTGGTGCAATGTTTTTGACAACTCTACCTTTGATGAAATTCTTCTTGTCTTTTCTGAACTTATGGTCAGGATCTAGGAACTGTCTATGCATGTCGAAGCAAGAAAACTTGTGACCCGCCTGCAGCCAACGGAACTCAAGAGCTGCCTTGCATGAGGGGCACGGGAACCTTCCTTGCACACACCAGCCAACGAATAGCGCATATGCAGGCAAGTCATGCGATGAGTACATGTACCATACATGCATTTTGAAGTTCTTTTTGGTAGCGGAGTCGTATGTCTTGATCCCATTATCCTAGGCTTCTTGCAATTCATCCTTAAGCGGCTGCATGTACACATTCATATTCTTCCCTGGATATTTGGGTCCTGGAATTATCAACGTCAGGAAAATGTTCTTTCTTTTCATAATCTCTCTAGGGGGAGATTGAGTGGAATGACAAATACAGGCGAACAACTGTATTGTGACAAATACAGGCTGATGGCAACTCGAGGATTCCTAGGATCTGCCGCTTTATCCTTATGTAATGCATCGAAGTGCTTCCACGCAAAAGCGTATGAAGTGTGCCCCAACATCGCATTTCCATCTGCATCTAGTTCTATTCTTTTGCCCAATTTATGCCACGTCATCTGTCTGGCCGTCTCTTCGACCATGAAAAGACGTTCAAGTCTTGGTATGATTGGCAGATACCGAAGAACCTTGACTGGGATTTTGGTCTGACTCTTCTCACCCATACCGTTGTCTACCAGAACATACCTGGAAGCATTGCAAATGGGACAATAGTTGAAGCCCGCATACTCAAGCCTAAATAAGGCACATCCATTCTCACACGCATCTATCTTCTCATAGGGCATCTTAAGCGCACGTAGGATTTTGTCCGACTGGTACAGGTTTGCTGACAATACATGGCCTTTGGGTAGAAAGCATCTAAATATCGTCATCATTGCGTCGTAGAATTCTTTGCCCAGGTTGAACTGAGCCTTCAGAGCCATTACTTGCACGATGGCATCCAGCTGACAAAGCTCAGTGTGCTCGTGGAGAGGACATTTTGAAGACTCCAACATTTCATAGAAGGCCTTTGCAGATTCCTCCATCTCATCGTACGAATCCCGAGCATCATCGGAGTCTTGCACCATGTCTTCGATCCCGGTACCATGCTCGTCGGTGCGATGATGAACCACCTCAGCTCTGGCACATTGGGCAGACTCACCATGAAATGTCCATACCATATAATTAGGTGTAAAACCCCACTTATGTAGGTGTTTGATCATTTCAAACTCTGACTTCTTCTGAAAGTTGTCGCGGTCGACACAAGGGCACCAGGTTATTTTCTGTCCATTTGCAAATGCGACTCTCACAAACTCCTTGGTTTTTGTTATCCATTCATGGGTCATGTCTTTCTGACTAGTGTGACCGATGTACATCCACCCACGATCACTCATCTTGCCTAGCTACTTGACACACAAAAAATATATACATAATTCAGCAAACCATATTCATCAGTTAATAGAGTTTGTCAGTTTTCTTACGTCGATGCAACCTAGACGCTAGTAGGTAAAGATAGGTCCTAATCCCATCCGAGTATGTGTAGATTGGGTTTGTTTTCCCATGCTCTGCTCCGGATCCGACGCATAATTTTGGCAGCACCTCCCCGTTGTTCTCCTGATACACGTCTCGGCAATAAGCACAGAAGATGTGTACCCGGAGAACAACAGGGAGGCACTGACAAAATTCTGCATCGGATCCGGAGCAGAGCATATGGGAAAACGAACCCAATCTACACATACTCGGGCTGTCCATGGATAATGTTGGACAATTAGAAAGAATCACGGTTATAGATATGCTAATGAATGCATATTTATAGATGTAACCCTTTCGAACGGGAGACACATAGTGGTCACGCATATTGATGATTGAAGACACCTATAGCTAGCAAGTTTCATCGGCATGAAGACCGGAACAGAGCAAATTTATTAAGGGTGCCAGGGGAGTAGATGTCATTTGTGCTCGCCCACGAACACAGGGGCGGAGCTCGTCGAATGCACGGGGAGGTCGTCGAACACCAGACCCTCGCAGCGACGAAACACCCTGTCAGTGATCCTCGACCCGGTTTTCCTTTTCTCCTCCTCCTCTTCTCCTCCTTTTTTTCTTGTTCTTCCTCTTCTTCTCCTTCTCCTCCTCCTCCTCTTCTTCTTCTTCTTCTTCTTCTTCTTCTTCTTCTTCTTCTTCTTCTTCTTTTCTCCTCCTCCTCCTCCTCCTCCTCCTCCTTTTCTTCTTTTTTTCTTCTTATTCTTCCTCTTCTTCTTCTTCTTCTTCTTCTTCTCCTCCTCCTTTTCCTCCTCTTCTTATTATTTTCTACTTCTCCTCTTCTTCTTCTTCTTCTTCTTCTTCTTCTTATTCATTTCCTCTCCTCCTCCTCCTAAAAAACTAACTAACTAACTTACTAACTTAACAGAAAAAACTAACTAACTAACTTATTTTTTCTAACCTAATAAACTAAACTAAACTAAACCTAAATCTATAAAATAGAAAAAACAAAAAAACAGAAAAAACATCTAAACCTAAACTCACCGGGATCGGGGAGAGGAGTCATCGTAGGTGGGGGTTGGGGCGGCGGCAGGGTGCGGCGGCGGCGAGGTGTGGCGAGGGGGGGCTTAGCAGCAGTGCGTTGGTGTCGGCGGGCGGGGTGGCCTAGGCGGGGCCGGTGGAGGGGTGATGAAGGGGCAGGGGAGGGGGCGGCATCACCACAGGGGAGGGGCAGGGCGGGGCCGATGAAGGAGGCCAGGGCAGGGGCA
Source organism: Hordeum marinum (assembly GCA_022496015.1). NCBI lineage: Eukaryota > Viridiplantae > Streptophyta > Magnoliopsida > Poales > Poaceae > Hordeum > Hordeum marinum. Next base: position 274,097,229 of record CM039675.1, read on the forward strand.
GGGGCAGCGGTGGCGGTGGGGTCGGGGTGGCGGCGGGGGAGGCGGAGCGGCGGGGCATCGGTGGCGGAGAGCGGTGGGCCGGAGCGGCGTGGGGTCGGGGCGACGGCGGGGTGCGGTCGGGGAGAGAGAGAGAGACAAAGAGACAGAGAGAGAGAGAGAAGAGGGGGTGGGTCGTTAGGGTCGTTATGGTAGTGGCTTCTTTGCCGTTCGCTAGCAGACGGCAAAGAGGTGGGGTGGGTCGTTGCAATAAGCTGGCCTCCACCGGGCCCCACCCCACCGCTTTGTCGTCTGCCGGTAGACGGCAAAGAATCTTTGCCATCAACTGGTAGACGGCAAAGAATTTGCTGATGGCAAAGCCACCCTTTGCCGTCTGCTAGCTATTTGTCGTCTGTTTTCTGCTAGTTGATGGCAAAGCCACTCTTTGTCGGCCGCTAGCAGACGACAAAGATGTGGCAGACGACAAATCTTCTTATTCCGGTAGTGTTTACACATTTAAAAATCAACAATAGCTAGTTATTGTACTAATCAGTGTTGTCTCGTTTGTAGACCTTCTACAGGTGTGAGGAGGGATACGAGGAGGCCGCGACAAAGGTTATCGAAACCGAATGTTGTTACCTACTTCAAAACTGGCGGCACCAGGCTCGGGTGCAGGCCATTCAAGACTACTACGCCTCGCGGCATATTAGGAAGGGAAAAGGAAAGTGCCACGATTCTAAGATGGAGAAGGAGCATCACATGAAGGTAATTACATATTATTAAGGCCTTGTAGTTAGTTTCCTTGATTTGATTCTTATGCGTTGCGCTCAAATTTCTCTTTATTAACTTAGGTGTCCTCGAGATGGTGTGTGGATAAGATGGATTGTTGGGAGGCCTTGGTGGATCAGTGGTGCTCCGAAAAGTGGGAGGCCAGCCAGAACAATGCTAAGGATAGGCGTGGCAAAATGGTTGGTGTGCCACACCATCAAGGGAGCGTCAACTTAAATGAGTTTGGTGAGAATTGGATATGTGGTTTGCTTCATGACTCGTGCAATTCATTCTTAATGCTAGCTTTAGCCCTTTACTAATACTTTTTCCTCTCTCTCTCTTTTAGGCGCTTCACAATAAGATGGAGGTGCCAGATATGTACGGCCTCTATGCGATGGCCCATACTGCCTCGTACAAGAAGATCAAGGCATTCTCTGAGTCTGACCTCGATCATCCCAAAAGCTTCATCAATATCTCCTCCCACCACAAGCACATGAAGTACAAAGATCACGGGAAGGCAAGGAAAGGGGAGGACTTTAACCCGAGCTAGGGGCCTATTGATCCAGAGCTAGTGATGATAGCTGGCAACGGGAGGCCCCATGGCTCGATCACCATTGGAGACGGCCTTATATGTTGTCCTAGCACTCTCCAACAGATAAAGGCACGCCAAACGAGCTCCTGTCCTGAGATAACACCTTGTCCATGGCTAGTCGAGCTCGCCATCGAGGTGAGTTTAATGGACTCAACTATCTTTCCGCATTACATTGTGTGTGCGAACCAATATGATTACAATGCTAACAATGAGTTGTCTTGCAGGCTGCTATTCTGAAAGAGAGAGAGAGGCAACACAGACGCTTTTGGTGGTGAAGGATAAGGAGATGAAGGAGTTGGAGGAGAGGACAGTTGCATTGATGGAGGCAGAGAGGGCACGGAATGATGCATCTAATAGGGTCATGTACGAGCTCTTCGTGGTAAGTTTCTTCTTCATATTTTTCAAATCTTGCATTTTAATGTTCGTTTCATTAATAAATAAAAAGTTTGACTTGTCGAAACCAAATGTACAGTCTATGTGCGAGAAGACTGGCCACGTCCCTCCGGAGATGCCAGTCATTAACATGGCAAGGACGGTGAGTTTCATTTCAATGCAGTGATATTTTGAGTGTCATCATGCTAACGGCACATTGCAAATGATGTTTGGTACGCACAATATCTCCCGAAACGCATTGCACGACCCTTCTCTAGGTGAAACAAGCCAAAACCACCGTGCTTCACCTCTGTGCTGACGAGAATGGTATGTTTTTCTAGTTTTTGCTTAACAACCGCATAATGATGGTTACTTACCTTACCTTACCTCCAAAATGACATATTTTACCCAAGTTAGCTCTAGAATGACCTATACTTAGCTTAGTTTCCTCCTAAATGACATAATAAGCTTAGGTAGCTCCAAACTTGCATAACAAGCTTACATAGCTCCAAAATGACCTATGTTACCCAAGTTAGCTATAAAATGATATATAATTAGCTTAGTTAGCTTAAAAATGGCATAATAAGCATAGGTAGCTCCTACATGACCTATTTTCACCTAACTAGCTCTAAAATGACATATATTTAGCTTAGTTTCCTCCTAACTGGCATAGTAAGCAGAATTAGCTCCTAAATGGCCTATTTTATCAAATATGTCATATACTTAGCGCAGTTCTCTCCTAAATGACATAATAAGCTAACCTAGCTCCAAAATGGCCTATTTTACCTAGCTTGGCTATTAAATGACCTATACTTAGCTTACTTAGCTCCAAAATGGCATAATAAGCATAGTTAGCTCCTAAGTGACCTATTTTTACCTAAGTTGGCTCTAAAATGACATATAGTTAGATTAGTTTCCTCCTAAATGACGTAGTAAGCTAAATTAGCTCCAAAATGGCCTATTTTATCAAAAATGACCTATACTTCGCTTATTTAGCTCCAAAATGACATAATAAGTTTACCTACCTCCAAAATGGCCTATTTTACCAAAGTTAGCCATTAAATGACCTATACTTAGCTTACATAGCTCCAAAATGGCATAATAAGTATATTTAGCTCCTAAAATGACATATTTTTACCTAAGTTAGCTCTAAAATGACATATAGTTAGCTTAGTTTCCTCCTAAATGACGTAGTAAGCTAAATTGGCTCCAAAATGGCCTATTTTATCAAAAATGACCTATACTTCGCTTAGTTAGCTCCAAAATGACATAATAAGCTTACCTACCTCCAAAATGGCCTATTTTACCAAAGTTGGCCATTAAATGACCTATACTTAGCTTACTTAGCTCCAAAATAGCATAATAAGCATAGTTAGCTCCTAAGTGACCTATTTTTTACCTTAGTTGGCTCTAAAATGACATATATTTAGCTTAGTTTCCTTCTAAATGACATAGTAAGCTGAATTAGCTCCTAAATGGCCTATTTTATAAAAAAATGTCCTATATTTAGCTTAGTTCTCTCCTAAATGACATAATAAGTTTACCTAGCTCCAAAATGGCCTATTTTACCTAGCTTAGCTATTAAATGACATATACTTAGCTTACTTAGCTCCAAAATGGCATAATAAGCAAAGTTAGCTCCTAAATGACCTTTTTACCTATGTTAGCTCTAAAATGACATATAGTTAGCTTAGTTTCCTCCTAAATGACGTAGTAAGCTAAATTAGCTCCAAAATGGCCTATTTTATCTAAAATAACCTATACTTCGCTTAGTTAGCTCCAAAATGGCATAATAAGCTTAGCTAGCTCCAAAATTACCTATTTTACCAAAGCTAGCTATTAAATGACCTATACTTAGCTTCAAAATGGCATAATAACCATAGTTAGCTCCTACATGACCTATTTTTATCTTCTCTTCTTCATCTAGTCTTCTTCTAATTTTGGAGCTTCCCATTTTGCAGATTACATTCACTTCACGGAATTTTGCATTGATGGAGTGCTTGGGTTACTTGTATTTTTTATTTTCTATCGATGAACAATGTGACACTTGCTACATATGTATATGAAACTATGTATGTATGGATGAAACTATTGTAATATGGTTGGGTATAGATGAAACTTTCATAATATGTATGGATGAAACTTATTTGAATATGGTTATTAGTATGGCAACATATTTATTCCTGTAATATATATATATATATATATATGTCATACTGCTGAGAAAATTGTTGTGAAAATGGATTTAATAAAAAATAAAAAATAAGGAAAATGGCCTTACTCTTTGCCGTCGGTGGGCTGACGGCAAAGGGGGGCCTTGGGCAGATGGCGAAGGGGGACCCCAGGGGCAAATGGCCTCACTCTTTGCCGTCGGCCCACCGATGACAAAGAGGGCACAAGACAGACGACAAAGGGGTGTGCAAGACCAACGACAAAGGTAGGGGCCCAAGGCCGACGACAAAGAGGGACCCCAGGGGCAAAGGGCCTTACCCTTTGCTGTCCGCCCACCGACGGCAAAGGGGGGCAGAACGTAGACGGCAAAGGTAAGCGACGGCAAAGAACCGCCGTTAACACTTGACGGGCGTAGCCCCTGGGTCCGCCGTCCAAACTCTTTGCCGTCCGCTCCCCCACGACAAAGATTCTTTGCCGTCCGTGGTCCTAAGGCGGACGGCAAAGGACCGCTTTACGGGGTTTTTCTTTGCCGGAAATTTTGCCATCTGCTGACGGACGACAAAGGCCTTTGCCATCCGGTTTTCTGCCCTTTGCTGTCAGCCATGGCAGACGACAAATTACCTGATTCCTATAGTGTAAACACCACAACAGATGTATGACATGATGCGCAAGCAATATGATGCATATTCTTTCAATAATGCATGGCATGGCAAATCACATCAATCAAAGACTACACATTAAGTGAAGCTCAATATGTAATGAGTTACATATTGACGAAACTCCATGATTGAATATTTAGTTCACTCTCGTTTATTTACTTGGCAAGATTAAATGTTTTTAAACATGGCAAGAGGTGAATCAATAACAAACTACATCATCTAGGCATTTTAAATGAGAACGGAAGGAACATATAGTATTTTCCAAATGACCTCATATGCAAATTTTAAGTTTGGTACAAATCTGTCTATTCCATAATTTATATTTTTTAAACATGAAAATAAAGCGTGCCATGAGATTATACACGTTTTTTCTAGTCAAGTTACGTACATGGAACATTTTCATCGGAGCTACGGTTATTTCGTAAATCTTTTTAATATGACATTATGCAAATTAATGCAAACAATAGTTTTCAACATTTTTAACATGTGTGAAAGTTGCATATTATGAATCTACACAAAATTTAGTTAAGTTACATATATAAATTGTCCTAATCCGATGCACAATTGAATTTATATGAATTTTGCAAAACACAACATTTTTGCTAAAATTTAGGCATTTCTAAATATGTGCAAAAGAAACAAAACCACATGGGACACGAGCTGAGCCAACCATTGACAATGACCAGCGGGCCCCTGGTGCTGAGGTGGCAGAGTTGAGGTGTGGAGAGTGTGTGTGAACGGGGAGAAACAACAAAAATAAAATAGAGAAAACAATGGGGGCAAGCTGGTTTTGAAACCAAGACTTCCTTGATAGTTGAACACACTGAATCAGCTGGATTACGCAGAAGCTATGATAATACTCCTTACGTTTCTAAATATAAGTTGTTTTAGAAATTTAATTATTGGACTATATATATACGTTTGTTTCGTAGGTAGTGTCTTATTAGAATGTTTAAAAACGTCCCGTAATTCTTGTCGCGCTAGGAAATTTGCAAAAAAAACTCGGATAATTCCCGACACAACCCGCGCTTCCGACGTCTCCCCCGCTCGGCTCCCCTGCGTCGGAGCTCTCCCGCTCGTCTTCCCTACGCCGGAGATCCCCTGCTCGGCTCCCTCGTGCAGCTCCCCCGCGCTCCGCTGCTCGGCTCCCTCGCCAGACCTCCCCCGCCCCATGCCTCCTGTGCTTCCCCTCCTTGTTCCCCTCTTCGTTACCCATGGTGAGCCACGACGAGGAGAAAACTTTCTTTTTTCGATTTGGCCCCGTCAGTCCGACGGCGACCATGGCGACGTCCGAGGGTGGCAAACGAAGTTGGACCTGTCCTTCGTTGACCACCTCCTCCTCGTCTGGCCGCCATCGACCACGAATCCGGTCCCTGCCTCGCTGCCCAACGGCCACCACTATCCACCTCGCCGCCAACCTCGTCCAGCTCGCCATCCACCACGTCCACCACTGTCCATTAGACTCGGCAGAAGCTCTCCCCTGATGGCAGCAGCAATCATCCCCGCCTTCGGCGCCCATCTTGCGTTTGTAGGAGAGCTGCTGCCTCCCACGACAACAGAGCAAAGGTAAGGATGCTTGATATCAAAAATGAAATTTTGAGATCTTCTTGTGAAACTGAGAAACTGAGATCAGCTTGTAAACATAGCGTGAAGATACTGGCTATTACTGTGAAGTTCTCAAGGTGATCTGCTTCTAAACTGAGACTTTGCATTTCTAGGTAATTTCCAGAACTTGAGTTGTTCCATTGCTTTGTTTCGATGTTTACTAGCTGTGAAATTTAGTTAATCAGAACTTCCACTGATTCATCACTTTGTGCAGTCCTCTGTTTCGGATTATACTACTGTCATAATTTTCAGTTTGTAAAACGGAGAAGTGAATTTTCCATTGTGAAACTGAGAAGTGTATTTTCCATTTGGAGTATTTTTCAGTTTGTAAAATTGGAGTACTGCAGAATTTGAAATAGAAATAAAATAAGCTTCGTCACTGCTACAAATCTTACCATTTATGTACAGTCTGAGTACCATTATAAATCTGGGAGTACTGGTACAAATCTGGATTTCGGCCTTAAGTACAGTTACAAATCTGACCATTTAAGAACGGTTTGGAGTACTATTACAAATTTGAATTTTGGAGTACTAGTACAAATCTGAATTTTGGCCTTAAGTACAGCTATAAATCTTACTATTTAAGTACAGTTTGGAGTACTATTACAAAACTGAATTTTGGAGTACTAGTACAGTTTGGAGCAATATACACGGATACTGAACTTTTCTCTAACTGAACCAGATCATATTCTCTAATTGGACACACTACTGCCATGGCACTACAAACTTGCTTTCCAGTAAACAAACATCTCTCATACTGAAACCTGAAACTTGCAGGTTTCAACGCACACACACTCCAGTAATTACTTAAACCTGAAACTTGCAGGTTTCAACACAATACTGCAGTAGTGTTTGTACTTTTTGTTTTTCTTCATGCACTTTTTCTGTAGGGAAAGTTAATGTAAATTCAAGGATAATTTATGACATGTTGTAATTTGCTCATGGGATTTTGGATACTGTCAACAATATAGAGCATGAATTTTTCACATTTTCTGCTCTCTAAATTGTGTCATTATTTTGTTTCCCCATGTTGTTATGGATGGAACTTCATTTGTTCTTATATGGATGAACTGTCGGCGGCCTCACACACACGTAATCCATGATCAGCAGCGGTTTCAGCCATGTCAAGACTGTCAAAAGTGAAAAGCCAAGATGTTAACATGCTTTGTTTCTGAATTACAGAAATTTACAGAACCTGAACATTTCCAGAAACTGGAAATTTTCAGAACCCGAACATTTTCAGAAACTGAACATTTCCAGTTAGTGGCTCAAAACTGTTCCACTAGGGGATTAATCAACTCTAGCCTATCCCTTTTGTGACATATTGGTGACATTCTTGAAGTAATCAACTGTTATTGCTTTTTACTGTCAATACTGCATTGCTTGTACTGTCAAAAAGGTTCAGGCTCATTGCTGGAAACCTGAAATTTTAACTGAATTTGAACTTTTTCTTCATGAGGAACACGAGCCCTGGCGGCAGCATAAGGAGCAGGGCAGAGGAGCAGCAGCACTCTCATGTGCACGGGCAAAGGAGCAGCAGCAACACGGGCTGATCTCCACCGGCGACAGGGGAGCTGCTACTGGATCTCTGCTGCTGCTGATCAACACGATCACAGCAAAGGGAGCTCCATATCAATTTCACTGTGTATCAGCTGCAGGATCAGAGGCGGAGGCCTCGGGGCGGGGAAAGGAGGGCGTCGGGCTGGCCAACCAGCAGCGGCCCCGGTAGCAAAGGCGTCGCCCACCACCGCCAGTCCGCCACCACAACCAGCCGGCGGGCCGAAGCGGACCAACGCGACGGCTGAAGTGGACCAGCACGGCGACCAGCGCGGCGGAGAAGGAATCATGGGTGAAGTGGACAAGCGCGGGGGCGGTGGGTGGCGGAGGACCCGCTCGTCGGTGGGCGGCGAAGGTCCTCCTCGTGGACAGGCGGCGGACCTGTTCATGGGCGGGTAGCGGAGGTCCTGTTCGTGGGCGGGCTCGTCAGGCTCATGACCTACTCGTCGGCGGTTCAGAACCTTCGCTTAGAGACGGCTGGCTGTGGCGTCTGTCTGTGGTGACGGGGGACTGGCCGTGGAGACACGGGCGAAGGTAGGAGGAGGAAGGAAGAAGACGGGGGCTTTATTTCCAGATCTTTGAGACATGAAGGACTAAAATGCAAAACAATCAACGTACTACGTCTGCGACATTAAGGGCCAGTTGTTTTGTAGCTTCTGGGAGCTTATTGTCAAAATAAATCAGAAACTTAAAAAAACTCGTTTTGTATAAACTAGCTCAGCTTATTTCTACAGGAGGTTGTAATGCAATGAAAAAAAGCTGGGGGTGAGAAACTTTTCGTAGCTTTTGACTTAACCCGAAGGGGTATAGCAAATGGACCCTGTTTTTTAAACAAATTATCGTGAAACTGCCACTGACCAGCCACCCTGCTTGACCCGCTCGCTTGCTCGACCCCCATCCCGCATGCTCGACGTCCACCATCCTCGCTCTCGCTCCCCCGTTCGCTAGGGTTTCTACACGTCGTCGTCGCCTGCCTCCTCCGTCGCCTCGCCTCTCGCCGTCGTCGCCTCGCCTTCCGTCGCCGCCGCCGCCGCCGCCGTCGCCGCCTCGCCTCCCGCCGCCGTCGCCTGACCCCTGGCGCAACCCCTTCCCCCTTGTCCTGCAGTGTCTGATGGCCGGTCCGGCAGGGCTCCAATCCGGCGGACGGCGGCCCACTCTCCCTCTGTGCTCCTCTCCAGTTCCCCACTCTCATCGTCATTCCTCCATCAGCCGTCCTTGTTGTTCCACTTCACTCCGGTGGCCTACCACGCCAACCCAAGCAACAATAACTTTCACGGCAGAGCACCCCATATATTCAAGGGTATTACAGACTTTTCGTAGATCATACCGCATATAATCTGAAAAAACAGGCATTGAAAAGAACTGGCTAGCTTATCATTTGGAGCTTATTTTCACAGGAGCTTATTTACATCTTATTTTCACAGCATGATTCAAAAGAACCGGCCCTTTCGGAACCGTGGGAGTACGTTTTGTACTTGATGAATATGTATAACGACCCAATCCGAACCAAACCCCACGGTTGAGGGTACATGGTCATTACCAACTCGACTAGAAGGGTATTGAACTATCAAAACGTTTTATATTAATGAACAGAGGTAGTACTTGTGAAAGAAAAGCAGGGGCGCGGCTAAAGAACCCTTGTGCCAGAACGGATCTAGCAAAAAGAGAAGCCTTTCGGCCATGGCGATGTGCTCCTCACCAGGCGACGAATAACAGGCCGATGACGGCGATGCCGTCCGATGGCGCGGCTGGGAAGCAGCGGAGGAAGGCTGGGCCGGCCTGGGCACACCAACAGTTGAAGGCCCATGCGAGGGAGGCGAGCGAGGCTGCATCGCTGGGGCGTCGTCCTCTCCTGGCTCGTCCAGGAGGCAGCAGGTGTGGCAATAGGCAATAGCGGCGGCGCTCTGGCTTGGCGCAGGCGAGGTCTTGGGGCTCCGGCGAGCGGGGGGTGGGGATGAGTCGGCGTGGGAGCTCCGCGGCGTCCGAATCCAGGCGCGACGAAGGTCGTGGAGGGTCTCCCGGCGTGGCAGCGAGCTGCTCCATGGGCCAGCTGCGTCCATGGCGTTGGGCGAGGCAACCTCGACAAGGAGAGAGGGTTGAGGGAGCTGAGGGGCAGGGGAGTAAGAGAAAAAAAACGAAGGAAAGGAGGCGCGGCTCATATGCTTGTCCGGCGAGACTGGGCAGCGGTGGTCGCCCACGATGGCTGCTGCTTGGGTTGCGGGCGTGGCTGCTCATCTGCTTGGGTTTGGGCGAGGACGAAGACGGCTGCTGGTGGCCGGACGCATCCCAGAAACAGGGGAGGAGGATTGGGGCTGGTTCGGTGGTCGCTGGTTGGCTGGGGGAGGAGCTGAGGGGCAGGGGAGTAAGAGAAAAAAACGAAGAAAGGACCTCTTGCCAACTTCCGAACCAAACGAGAAAGCTGGACCTATGAATGCGACCAAATTTCAAGTGGTCTATTTATAATAAAACAAGACTGTCAACTTCCGACCCATTTCGAAAATATTTTTCACGTATTTTTCGAAAATAATATTTTAACGATGTCGCGGACGCATGCGTGCGTGGTTAGTCTCGAAACGTTTGACAACACGAACGAAAAGAACCGGCAACTACGAACGGATGCAAGTTAAAACGAGTGACGATGCTATGCGAATGATGCGAATGATACGATGATAAATGCGATAACCAAATGAATCACACGACGAGAATGAAAATAAAACGGAAATCTTCTAGAGCATCAGTCTCGGACTGTTACATGAGACATCTAACAACAACAAAAAGAAGTAAAATAGACTATACTCCTTAAATCTATTGTCGTTTGCTCATGTTTATTTCTTAACTCTGTTTACCCTCTCGATCTCATCGCAACTGATTAAGAATACAGATTCGTAAGTGATAGTTAACAATATCGCACATATTTGGTTTCTTGAATTGTGTGCCCTATCGAGCACATAATTCAGAACAACAAATCGAATGTGTTTTCCAGAATTATAGCACAAAGTTTTGATTATCGAACTGTTTGCAGCCTATCACACGCACCTTCTTACGCGAAACGTTTGTGTTCTTCCTTATCATCACAAACAGTTCGTTCATCTGAGTGACTTGTATGCAATACATCACACACATCTATGTTTGATTAATCATTTGTGTCAACTGTCTGCCGTAGATCGTACACGCAAATATTTTTCGAATCGTATTTGATGGATCCTCCATCACACACAATTCATGTCATTGGCGACGGAGCTTGAACTATACCTATTGCGATTCATGCATCGCACACAGTTTCACCGAAGGGTCTCTGATTGTATTATCGCGTTAGCAGCATCCTGCAGTAGTGTTAAGAGTTTGCACATCCAAAAATAAAAATTGCATGCCAACCTCTTCTTCCCAAGAAAAAGGGTGAAAAATCTCTAGACCCCAAATGAACTGAAACTTCATGGAGATTTTTTCTAAAATTTATGTGAATGATTGGGCCTACAATATACCAGAGGGGGCCACCTAGGGGCGCCCAGTTAGCTTATGGGGCCCCACCAGGTCTCCCGATCCCCATTTTCTCCTATAAGGTGCGTTTTGACCTAGAAAAAATTAAGAAGATACTTGCGGGGCGAAGCGCCAACGTCTCCAGGCGGAAACCTGGGCAGAGGCCCTTTTGCTCTCCGGCAGAGATATTCTGCTAGGGAAACTTCCCTCCGAGGGGGGGGGGGGTGATCGAAGCCATCGATATCACCAATGCTTGCTCCGTCATGGGAGGACCAATCTATTGGGGAACGTCGCATGGGAAACAAATTTTCCTACGCTCACGCAAGACCTATCCATGGTGATGAGCATCTACGAGAGGGAGAGTGGATCTACATACCCTTGTAGATCGCTAAGCGGGAAGCGTTAAGAAACGCGGTTGGTGAAGTCGAACGTCTTCGCGATCCAAATCGTCGAGCGTCCTGCGATCCAATCACGATCCGTCCCGATCAAGCACCGAACGGACGACACCTCCGCGTTCAGCACACGTGCAGCTTGATGACGATCTCCTCCTTCTTGATCCAGCAAGAGGGAGTAGGGAGTTAGAAGAGTTCTCCGGCAGCGTGACGGTGCTCCGGCGCTCTGATGATGGTGGTGGAGCTATTCCGACAGGGCTTCGCCTAAGCACTGCCGAAATCTGATCTAAAGGAGAAACTATGCACTGAAAGAACGGGTAGCACGTGGCTGAAAATCTAGTGCCAAAACCCTAAAACCTCCAATATATATAGGAGGAAGAGAGGAGGAGGCTTGGACCTCAAGGGACCAGCCCTTGGTTCGGCCGAATCAAGTGGGAGAGGAGGAATCCTCCTCCAATCCTAGTAGGACTAGGATTCCTCCCTATTTTGCCTTTTTTTCCACCTTATCTCTTTGGGTTTTTTCTCCCAGCCGCATGGACCTTGTGTGGGACTTCCACCAGCCCACTAAGGGATGATATTCACTCTCCCACAGCCCATGTATCCTCTTGGGTCGAAATACCCCTCCCGATGGTCTCCCGGTACACTACCGGCACTCCCGGTACACTACCGATTAGATCGAAACTCTTCCGGCGACCAAAATAGGACTTCCTATATATCAATCTTTACCTCCGGACCATTTCGAAGATCCTCGTGACGTTCGGGATCTCATCCGGGACTCCGAACAACCTTCGGTCACCACCATACATAACTCTATACTACCGAAACGTCACCAAACCTTAAGTGTGCAGACCCTGCGGGTTCGAGAACTATGTAGACATGGCTGAGACACCTCTACGGTCAATAACCAATAGCGGGACCTAGATGTCCATATTGGTTCCTACATATTCTATGAAGATCTTTATCGTTCGAACCTCTGTGTCAAGGATTCAGTTAATCTCGTATGATGTTCCCTTTGTTCTTCGGTATGTTACTTGCCCGAGATTCGATCGTCGGTATCTCCATACCTAGTTCAACCTCGTTATTGTCAAGTCTCTTTACTCGTTCTGTAATACAAGATCCCGTGACCAACACTTAGTCACATTGCTTACAAGGCTTATTGTGATGTTGTATTACCGAGTGGGCCCTGAGATACCTCTCCGTCACACGGAGTAACAAATCCCAGTCTTGATCCATGCCAACTCAACAGACACCTTCGGAGATACCTGTAGAGCACCTTTATAGTTACCTAGTTACGTTGCGACGTTTGATACACATAAGGCACTCTTCCGGTGTCCGCGAGTTACATGATCTCATGGTCATAGGAACATATACTTGACATGCAGAAAACAGTAGCAATAAACTGACACGATCATATGCTACGTTTGTAGTTTGGGTCTTGTCCATCAAATCATTCTCCTAATGATGTGATCCCGTTATCAAATGACATCACATGTCAATGGCTAGGAAACCTTGACCATCTTTGATCAACGAGCTAGTTCACTAGAGGCATACTAGGGACAAAGTGTTGTCTATTTACCCACACATGTAATGTGTTTCCAATCAATACAATTATAGCATGGATAACAAACGATTATCATGAACAAGGAAATATAATAATAAACACTTTATTTATTGCCTCTAGGGCATATTTCCAACAATCTCCCACTTGCACTAGAGTCAATAATCTAGTTCACATCACTATGTGATTTACATTGTAATGAATCGAACACCCATGCAGTTCTAGTGTTGATCATGTTTAGCCCTTGGAAGAGGTTTAGTCAATGGGTCTGCAACATTCAGATCCATGTGCACCTTGCAAATATTTATGTCCTTCTCCTCGATGTAATCGCGGATGGAGTTGAAGCGTCGCTTTATGTGTCTGGTCCTCTTGTGAAACCTTGGTTCCTTGGCCAGAGCAATGGCACAAGTGTTGTCACAGAACACGTTCATTGGATTCAGTGCGCTAGGCACTACTCCAAGATTTGTCATGAACTGCTTCACCCACACACCTTCCTTCGTCACCTCCGAGGCTGCGATGTACTCCGCTTCGCACATAGAATCGGCTACCATGCTTTGCTTGGAACTGCACCAGCTTACCGCTCCCCCGTTGAGAATAAATACGTATCCGCTTTGTGACTTAGAGTCATCTGGATCAGTGTCAAAGCTTGCATCGATGTAACCCTTTACGACGAGCTCTTCATCACCTTCATAAACGAGAAACATTTCCTTAGTCCTTTTCAGGTACTTAAGGATATTCTTGACCGCTGCCCAGTGTTCCATTCCAGGATCACATTGAAACCTTCCGGCCATACTTATGGCAAGGCTGACATCGGGTCTTGTGCACAACATTGCATACATGATAAAGCCTATGGCTGAAGCATAGGGGATGACACTCATCTTTTCTCTATCTTCTGCAGTCACTCGGTATTGAGTCTTACCAAACTTCACACCTTGTAACACAGGCAAGAACCCCTTCTTGGACTGATCCATTTTGAACTTCTTTAAAACTTTATCAAGATATGTGCTCTGTGAAAGTGCTATTAAGCGTCTCGATCTATCTCTATAGATCTTAATGCCTAATATGAAAGCAGCTTCTCCTAGGTCCTTCATTGAAAAACTCTTGTTCAAATATTCCTTCATGCTTTCCAGCATTTCTATATTGTTTCCAACCAGCAATATGTCATCCACATATAACATTAGAAACGCTATAGAGCTCCCACTCACTTTCTTGTAAATACAAGCTTCTCCATAAACTTGTATAAACTCAAACGCTTTGATCACCTCATCAAAGCGCTTATTCCAACTCCGAGATGCTTGCACCAGCCCATAAATGGATCGCTGGAGTCGACAAAACCTTCTGGTTGCATCATATACAACTCTTCCTCAAGGAAACCATTAAGGAACGTCGTTTTGAAATCCACCTGCCAAATTTCATAGTCGAAATAAGCAGCTATTGCCAACATGATTCTGACAGACTTAAGCATCGCTACGGGTGAGAAGGTCTCATCGTAGTCAACTCCTTGAACTTGTGAAAAACCCTTTGCCACAAGTCGAGCTTTATAGACGGTGACATTACCGTCCGCGTCTGTCTTCTTCTTAAAGATCCATTTGTTCTGAATGGCCTTTCGCCCTTCAGGTAATACTTCCAAAGTCCATACTTTGTTCTCATACATGGATCCCATCTTGGATTTCATGGCCTCTAACCATTTCTTGGAGTCCGGGCCCATCACTGCTCCTCCATAGCTTGTAGGTTCATTGTTGTCCAACAACATGACCTCCAAGATAGGGTTGCCGTACCACTCAGGAGTAGTACGCGCCCTTGTCGACCTATGAGGTTCAATAGTAGCTTGATCCGAAGCTTCATGATCATCATCATTAACTTCTTCTTCTACCGTCGTAGGTTCCACAGAAACATCTTTCTATGCTGCGCTACTTTCTGGTTGAAGTAAAGGTTCAATAACCTCATCAAGCTCTATTTTCCTCCCACTCAATTCTTTCGAGAGAAACTCTTTCTCAAGAAATGTTCCGTTCTTAGAGACAAACACTTTGCCTTCGGATCTGATATAGAAGGTATACTCGGCTGTCTCTTTCGGGTATCCTATCAAGATGCATTTCTCCGCTTTGGGTTCCAGCTTTCCAGGCTAAAGCTTTTTGACATAAGCATCACATCTCCAAACTTTAAGAAACGACAACTTTGGCCTCTTGCCAAACCATAGTTCATATGGCATCGTCTCAACGGATTTCGATGGTGCCCTATTTAAAGTGAATGCAGCTGTCTCTAATGCATAACCCCAAAATGATAGTGGCAAATCAGCAAGAGACATCATAGAACGCACAATATCTAATAAGGTTCGATTACGATGTTCGGACACACCATTACGTTGTGGTGTTCCAGGCGGTGTCAACTGTGAAACAATTCCACACTGTCTTAAGTGACTACCAAACTCATAACTCAGATATTCACCTCCTCGATCAGATCGCGGGAATTTAATCTTCTTGTTATGATGATTCTCAACTTCACTCTAAAATTGCTTGAACTTTTCAAATGTTTCAGACTTGTGTTTCATTAAGTAAATATACCCATATCTACTTAAGTCATCAGTGAAGGTGAGAAAATAATGATATCCACCACGCGCTATAACATTCATTGGACCGCACACATCAGTATGTATGATTTCCAATAAGTCACTTGCCCGTTCCATTGTTCCAGAGAACGGCGTTTTAGTCATCTTGCCCATGAGGCATGGTTCACATGTGTCAAGTGATTCAAAATCAAGTGACTCCAAAAGTCCATCAGCATGGAGCTTCCTCATGCGTTTTACACCAATATGACCTAAACGGCAGTGCCACAAGAAAGTGGTACTATCATTATCAACTCTACATCTTTTGGCATCAATGTTATGAGCATGTGTATCATCACTATCAAGATTCAATATGAATAAACCCCTCACATTGGATGCATGCCCATAAAAGATATTACTCATATAAATAGAACAACCTTTATTCTCTGATTTAAATGAGTAACCGTCTCGCAATAAACAAGATCAGAATATAATGTTCATGCTTAACGCATGCACTAAATAACAATTATTCAGGTTCATCACTAATCCCGATGGTAATCGAAGAGAGAGAGTGCCGACAACGATCACATCAACCTTGGAACCATTTCCCACTTGCATCGTCACTTCATCCTTTGCCAGCCTTCGTCTATTCCGTAGTTCCTGTTTTGAGTTGCAAATGTGAGCAACCGAATCGGTATCAAATACCCAGGCACTACAACGAGAGCTAGTAAGGTACACATCAATAACATGTATATCATATATACCTTGTTTGTCATTGGCCGCCTTCTTGTTAGCCAGGTACTTGGGGCAGTTCCGCTTCCAGTGACTAGTTCCCTTGCAATGAAAGCACTCAGTTTCTGGCTTGGGTCCATGCTTGGGCTTCTTTATAGGAGTAGCAACTGCTTTGCCATCCTTCTTGGTTTTACCCTTCTTGCCCTTGCCCTTGCCATTCTTCTTGAAACTAGTGGTTTTAGTGACCATCAACACTTGATGTTCTTTCTGGATTTCAGACTCAGCGACTTTTAGCATCGCAAACAGCTCGGCAACTGACTTGTTCATCCCGTGCATGTTATAGTTCATCACAAAGATCTTGTAACTAGGTAGCAGTGATTGAAGAACTCTGTCAGTGATCGCCTCTGGCGGAAGGGCAATTCCCAACTCTGCTAGACGATTCGAATACCCAGACATTCTGAGTATATGCTCACTGATAGACCCGTTCTCCTCCATTTTGCAAGCATAGAACTTATCAGAGGTCTCATACCTCTTGATCTGGGCATTCTTATGAAAGATAAACTTCAACTCCTGGAACATCTCATATGCTCCATGACGTTCAAAGCATCTTTGAAGTCCCGGTTCTAAGCCATACAATATTGCACACTGAACTATTGAGTAATCTCCATAACGTGCCTCCCAAGCGTTCTTAATGTCTTCGGATGACATGTCTTCTGGTTGGTCACCAAGCGGTGCATCAAGGACATATGATTTCTGGGAAGCCGTGAGGATAATCCTTAGATTACGGGCCGAGTCAACAAAGTGACTTCCATCATCTTTCAACTTAGCTTTCTCTAGGAATGCATTAAAATTCAGGGGTGCTACTGCGCGAGCCATTGATCCACAACATAAATGCAAAGGTTACTTAGACTATTGTTCAAGATAATGAGTTTAGTTAATCAAATTACTAAAGCTCCCACTCAAATTGACATCCCTCGGGCCATCTGAGTGTCACATGATCCAATTTCACCAACTCAAGTCCGATCATCACGTGAGTTGAGGTGGTTTCAATGGTGAACATCATCATGTTGATCATATCTACTATATGACTCATGTTCGACCTTTCGGTCTCTTGTGTTCCGAGGCCATGTCTATACATGCTAGGCTCGTCAAGTTTAACCCGAGTGTCCTGCACGTGGAACACTGGCTTGCACCCGTTGTATGTGAACATAAAGTCTATCACACCCGATCATCACGTGGTGTCTCGACACGACAAACTTTCGCAATGGTGCACACTCGGGGAGAACACAATTCATCTTGAAATTTAAGTGAGGGGTCACCTTATAATGCTACCGTCGTCCTAAGCAAAACAAGGTGCATAAAAGGATTAACATCACATGCAAATCATAAGTGACATGATATGGCCATGAACTTGTGTTTTTGATCTCCATCTAGAAAGCACCGGCATGATCTCCATCATCACCGGCACAACACCATGATCTCCATCATCTTGATCTCCATCAACGTGTCGCCATCGGGGTTGTCGTGCCCATCATGCTTCTACTACTATTGCTACCGTTTAGCGATAAAGTAAAGAATTACATAGCGCGTAATGATTGACACGCATGTCATACAATAATTAAAGAGAACCCTATGGCTCCTTCCGGTTGCCGTACTCATCGACATGCAAGTCATGATATTCTATACATCACATGATCATCTCATACAACACATATATCACATCACAACATACCCTGCAAAAACAAGTTAGACGTCCTCTAATTGTTGTTGCATGTTTTACGTGGCTACTACGGGTATCTAGCAAGAAAAATTCTCACCTACACATAAACCACAACGGTGATACATTAGTTGCTTTTCAACCTTCTCAAGGACCGCCTTTGTCGAATCCGATCCAACTAAAGTAGGAGAAACTGCCACCCGCCAACCATCTTTTTCAACAAGTTGCAGTTGAGGGAACCGGTCTCTCGTAAGCGTACGAGTAATGTTGGTCCGGGCCGCTTCATCCCATAATACCGTTGAACCAAAACATGACCAAGGGAGGAAGCAATCTAAGCATCAACGCACACAAAATCTTTGTGTTCTACTCGATATCTCATCTACACATAGACCTAGCTCTGATACCACTGTTGGGGAAACAAAAAAAATCCTACGCTCACGCAAGATCTGTCCATGGTGATGAGCATCTACGAGAGGAAGAGTGGATCTACATACCCTTGTAGATCTCTAAGCGGGAAGCGTTAAGAAATGCGGTTGGTGTAGTCGGACATCTTCGCGATCCAAATCGTTGAGCGTCCCGCGATCCAACCACGATCCGTTCCCAAGCACCGAACGGACGACACCTCCGCGTTCAGCACACGTACAACTTGATGACGATCTCCTCCTTCTTGATCCAGCAAGAGGGAGCGGAGAGGTAGAAGAGTTCTCCGGCAGCGTGATGGCGCTCCGGTGATGGTGGTGGAGCTATTTCGGCAGGGCTTCACCTAAGCACTGCAAAAATCCGATCTAGAGGAGAAACCATGCACTGGAAGAACGGGTAGCACGTGGCTGAAAATCTAGTGCCAAAAACCCTAAAACCTCCAGTATATATAGGAGGAATAGAGGAGGAGGCTTGGACCTCAAGGGACCAGCCCTTGGTTTGGCTGAATCAAGTGGGAGAGGAGGAATCCTCCTCCAATCCTAGTAGGACTAGGATTCCTCCCTATTTTGCCTTTTTTCCACCTTATCTCTTTGGGTTTTTTCTCCCAGCCGCATGGGCCTTGTGTGGGAATTACACCAGCCCACTAAGGGCTGGTATTCGCTCTCCCACAGCCCATGTAGCCTCTTGGGTCGAAATACCCCTCCCGATGGTCTCCCGGTACACTACCGACACTCCCGGTACACTACCGATTAGCCCGAAACTTTTCCGGCGACCAAAATAGGACTTCCTATATATCAATATTTGCCTCCGGACCATTCCGGAGCTCCTCGTGACATTCAGGATCTCATCCGGGACTCCGAACAACCTTCGGTCACCACCATACATAACTCTATACTACCGAAACGTCACCAAACCTTAAGTGTGCAGACCCTGCGGGTTCGAGAACTATGTAGACATGACCGAGACACCTCTACGGTCAATAACTAATAGCGGGACCTGGATGTCCATATTGGTTCCTACATATTCTATGAGGATCTTTATTGGTCAAACCCCTATGTCAAGGATTCAGTTAATCCCGTATGATGTTCCCTTTGTTCTTCGGTATGTTACTTGCCCGAGATTCGATCGTCGGTATCTCCATACCTAGTTCAACCTCGTTATCGGCAAGTCTCTTTACTCGTTTCGTAATGCAAGATCCCGTGACCAACACTTAGTCACATTGCTTGCAAGGCTTATTGTGATGTTGTATTACCGAGTGGGCCCTGAGATACCTCTCCGTCACACGGAGTAACAAATCCCAGTCTTGATCCATGCCAACTCAACAGACACCTTCGGAGATACCTGTAGAGCACCTTTATAGTCACCCAGTTACATTGCGACGTTTGATACACACAAGGCACTCTTCCTGTGTCCGTGAGTTACATGATCTCATGGTCATAGGGACATATACTTGACATGCAGAAAACAGTAGCAATAAACTGACACAATCATATGCTACGTTTGTTGTTTGGGTCTTGTCCATCACATCATTCTCCTAATGATTTGATCCCATTATCAAATGACATCACATGTCAATGGCTAGGAAACCTTGACCATCTTTGATCAATGAGCTAGTTCACTAGAGGCATACTAGGGACAAAGTGTTGTCTATTTACCCACACATGTAATGTGTTTCCAATCAATTCAATTATAGCATGGATAATAAACGATTATCATGAACAAGGAAATATAATAATAAACACTTTATTGATTGCCTCTAGGGCATATTTCCAACACAATCTTCATCAACATCTTCACCAGAACCATTTCATCCCAAACCGTAGTTCATCTCTTGTATTCAATCTTTTTCTCAAAACCTCAGATTGGTACCTGTGGGTTACTAGTGGTGTTGATTACATCTTGTAGTTGATGCTTGTTGGTTTACTTGGTGGAAGTTATTAGGTTCGGATACTTGATCACCATTATTATACCTCTGATCTCGAACATGTTGATGAGGTGCGAGTAGTTACCTTTGTTCCTGGGGACATGGGAGAAGTCGTGTTATAAGTAATCATGTGAAATTGGTATTCGTTTGATATTTTAATGATATGTATGTTGTTGCTTCCCTTAGTGGCATCGTGTGAACGTCGACTACACGACACTTCACTATGTTATGGGCCTAAGGGAAGGCATTGTGTAGTAACAAGAAGATGATGGGTTGCAAGACTGACAGAAGCTTAAACCCTAGTTTATGTGTTGCTTCACAGGGGGCTGAATTGGATCCACACGTTCCATGCTATGGTTAGATTTATCTTAATTGTTCTTTTATAGTTGAGGATGCTTGCGAGAGGGGGTAATCATAAGTGGGTTGCTTGTTCAAGTAAGAACATCACCTTAGCACCGGTCAACCCACATATCCAATTATCAAAGTAAGGAACTCGAATCAACTCAACATGATGAACATGACTAGACAGAAATTCTCATGTGTCCTTGGGAGCATTTACTTTATATATGAGTATTTTCAGGCCTATCCTTTGCTATAAAAAGGATTTGGCTATCTTGCTGCACACTTGCTACTATTGTTACTTGTCACTTGCTACGAATTATATTGCTACAAAACTATCTATCACTATTACTCACAACACTTGCAGAGAATACCTTGTTAAAAACTGCTTATCATTTCTTTCTTCTCATTGTTGGGTTTGGCAATCTTACTTATCAAAAGGACTACGATTGATCCCCTATACTTGTGGGTCATCAAGGTACTGCACCCCCAGTGGGTTGCCAATCCCGTTGTGCTCCAGAAGCATAGTGGATAGAGGTGGATGTGCATCGACTTCACTGATCTCAGCAACTCCTGCCCCAAGGACCACTTCTCGCTGTCGTGCATTAACCAAATCGTGGACTCCACATTCGGGTGCAAGTTATTGTGCTTCTAGGACGCCTTTTCAGGCTACCACCAGATCAATTTGGCCAAGTAAGATGAGGAGAAGACCGCCTTCCTTACTCCTTGCGGAGTGTACTACTACATATGTTGACCCTTCGGCCTGAAGAGTGAAGGAGCCACCTTCCAGAGGCATATGTACAAAGGCCTGGGGCCTCAGATGGAAAGGAACATGGAGGCCTACATCAACGGCATCATTATCCAAAAGCGCGAACAAGATTCCCTCATCGTGGACCTCGAGAGGACCTTCTCCAACTCGTGCAAGATCAACTTTAGGCTCAACCCCACCAAGTGCGTCTTCGGAGTCCCGTCAAGCAAGCTCCTAGGCTTGCTAGTCTCCTATAACAGCCCAAATGCTCCCCTTGCCATTTATGGTCATGTAACTCTTGTGAACCTCTATGTTGTCATGTGCTTGGAATGATTTACCATTTGCTTCATTGCCATTTTCCATCTCATGCATCATGCATCATGCCATCATGCTCATCATGTCATTTGCATATATATCCTTGCCTTGGTTGTGTTTGTGAAGTGTTGTGATGTGAGGTGTGATGTGGTTAATGGATGTGTGCTTGTTGGGGTGTTGCTCTAGTTCCTCCCCTTTCCAAGCTTTTCCTCTCTCTCTTATTCTATTCAAATTTCCTACTAGTCAAATAATTGCTTGTTATTTTCCTTCTTAAAAATTGTTGATCATCTTCCAAATTGTCTAATAGGATTTAAAAAATTAATCTTGCTGTTATGATTGGAGTTTTCCCCTTTCAAATAATTTTTCAATATGTCTAGTTTTAAATTAGGTAAATATTTGTTAGATCTAAAAATGCCCTAACCATTTTATTTAAATAGCCTGTATTTTTGTAAGTTAAAAGTATTTTCTATTTTGGGAATAACCCCCTTCTTTTTTATGTTGAGGATTTATCTTGTCTGGGCTTTTAATTAAAAGGAAAAAAATCCTCTTTTGTTTCTCCTGTGAGAGAGAGAGCAGGAGTTGGGCCTTTTTCCCTCGCACCGGCCCAGCTAGCGTAGTAGCGGCCCAACTCCCCGCGCCTGACGGTCACCTGCTCACCGTCCCCTTCCTCTATCAGCTTCAGAGAGAGTGAGCGAGCGCATGAGTTCATGGACGTCGAGGAGCGCCGTCTGGCCCTCCTTTAAAAGGCCTCGGTGTGCGTGCCCTTCCCTAGGATTCCGCGCTTCTCCTCGCGCCGCCGCCATCTCGTTTTCCCCTCTCCTTCTTCCCCCTACGCGAGAGAATTCAGTGTGCGTTCGGGTTTAGAGGGAGAGCAGGGGTGAGCTCCGCCATGCCCGCCTTCTCCGACGTCTTCGGTAGTCATCCGCGGTGTCCAGGATGGCGAGGAGTGCCCTGGAGCCACTCGCATTCGATTCCCGGCGCTAGGAGGGCCGGGGAGCCTCTGCATCGTCGGGCGTCGCCGTGCCTTCTTCTTCCTCTGCTCCGAGCCCACGTCGCCGTCGTCCTTCTTCCTCCTCTTCTCTGCGTGCCAAGCCGTCATCGTTCCCTCCTCGGTGAGCATCGCCGCGTCCCTTTCCTATCGCCGTGCGTAGCGTGTAGGTTTGCCGTGGCGCTCGAGTTGCCGCCGGCCGGGCAAGGCATGGCCTTGAGGCCGTCGCCTCCGTCCCCCTCATCGCAAGGCGAGCAAGGGAACGGGTCCTCCAAGCTTCCCGCTTCCCCCGTCGGGCTTCCTCCTTGCCAGAGAGCCCCTGTAGTCGCCGGATTTCGCCGCCGCCGTGCCCTCTGTCGCCGGTGTCGTTTTTCGTCAGTTACGCTAGACCTTTAGTAGATAATTAGCAGATCCCCCCTTTGGTCAGTTGCTGGATCGTATCGTAGTGGTTGATCGACTCAGGAGAGAGTAGGAGGTCACTGGTTCGACCCCCCCGCACCCTTTTCCTTTTTATTGCTCGTTGTGTGTGTGTGTGTGGCCGCCAGTGGGATCTGGTGCGGCCACATAGGATCCGGTGCGGCTGTGCAGTTAGTGTGTGTGTGTGTGTGCCAGCGTGTGCTTGAGTGTGGTGGGATTCCCTATGACAGGGAGATCCAGAGCTGAGTATGTGGGTGTGTGGGTGTGTGTTTGCTGTGTATGTGTATGAGTGGCCCTGGTGTCTATGCCAGGTGGGCCCCTCCTATCTATTGTTTTTTATTTTGTTTAGTGTTTTATTGTGTTAGGTAAATTAATTCCTTTTCTGGTAATTTCTAAATCTGGTCATGAGCATATTTGGATATGAGCATTTTTAGTAAGTTTTGACTTTTGGGAATGTTAGGTTAATTTTCGAGCATGATTTTGTGAGGTTTGCAAAAGCTTACATATGAGTATGATATATGGTTTTGGGGTAGAATTTACCAATGAATCCATTGGTGCAATTGGTTTGGTCATTTGAGCAAGTTGGACAAAATGTCATTTTGTCCCAAAGTGCCATTTTGTCATTTTAGTTAGAATTAATCCATGCTTGCTATAATCTTTGTGTCAACATGGAAGTGTTAGTATTTCATGAGTAGAATGCCATTGTATTTTGACATGATAATCTTGCATATGAGTGGGAACCATGCTCCAAAGTGGCTATTAAAATGTTGTTGTTTTCAACTTGCTAAATATTTCTAAGTCTAAGAATCTGTTAATATTTTCATGCCATGATGGGTGGGTGCTACCAAGTGATATGTTGTGTTTTAGCTCAAGCTGAGTGTTAGTGTTTTGAAGTAGATTTTGCCCTTCTACCATCCTATTAATTTTCATGCCATGAGGTGGTCTCTAGCACCATTATTTATTGCTGTCAACTTGCTATCAGCTTAACTCAGATTCTAGAAAACTGTGATTTTCACTAAGTCCCTAGAATCTGTTTCATCATGTCATCTTTTGAGCTTCATGCTTATTGATATGTGCTTCCTTGCCAGTTAGTGTAGTTGGATGATTTGATAAGCATGTTATGTAGTTTCTGTACATGTATTGTTTGAGGTTGGAAACTTCCTGTAGCTCTAGATATTTGTTGTGAAAGTTGTTATGTTGCTGTTTTGTGACAGATTGTGTGTATTGGTGTTTTGTGACTTATGGGAGCTATGCTCCATGGATTTGCTTGATCTTTGGCTCTTTTGTGGTTGGGTTTTTCATTTCCTAACCAGTGGCTACCTTGGAATACCAAGGAATAGCCCATGGCCTTCATTGTCTTGTATTTTGCCTTCGTAACTTGCCGAGAGCGTAGCGTGAGATCCGTTACTCCGTTTCCTATGTTCTACATATGCATTTGCATCGTTTTTGCATGAAGCATTCATATTTGCCATGATATTGCATGTTCAAACAACTTAACATGAGGTTCTATTTAGAATTGTAAATAACTTAACTATTGCATGAGAAACATGACTAGTTTAGGATTGCCATGCTAAATACTTCAAATGAATCATGCATCATCTTGTTTGTGCATTGCACCTTGGTTGGTTGTTTATTGTTGATGTTTCTCTTAGGTAGACGCGAGTGTTGAACCTGAGTACGAGGATCCAGGAGAGTACCACTACGAGGACCCCGCTCATTGTTCCTCTTAAGAACCAATAGGCAAGATGATCGTACCCAGATCCCGACACTATTTTTGATTTGCTACATGTCTCGCTCTTATTGTTACATATGCGTTACCTACCACTTGAATGTCAAGCCTCCTACATTGCCATGATAGCCTTTAACCCCTCCACATCCTAGCACACCTTGTTTGGCTAAGTTACCGCTGCTCAGCCCCTCTTATAGCATTCTTAGTTGTAGGTGCAGGTTCCTTCCATGTGATAACATGGATATCTGGAGATATCACAATATTACTGATATTTAATTTAATGCACATATATATCTTGGTATGGTGGAAGGCTTGGCATTTTTCTCGGTGTTTTGTTCCACTTTTACCGCCATAGTTACTTGTTACCGGTGTTATGTTTCCATACTTTCCGCTCCTAACATGCTCGGGGTTGTTATGGGGAACCCCTTGATTATTCGGTTGAGATTAAAACTTGTCTGGCAAGACCCAACATTGGTACTATTTGCTTAAACAACTTAATAAAATTTCATAGGGCTTTGCAACCCCATGGATAATTAATCAACAACCCGGGCCAATGCTCCTCATGAGTGTTGGTCCAAACTAGAGCCGTGTGCAGGGCCAACCTGGGGCAACTCGGGAGATTTCTATCAGGCCATTGTACGCTGTGCTTATTCGGTCGTGTCGTGAGAACAAGATACACAGCTCTTATCGGGTTCATCGACACGTTAGGCGGTCTTGCTGGACTTGTTTTACCTTTCTCGAGTCGCTTGCGTGAGGGACTCTGATTTTCTTTGGGCTATCTCGAGGTGTCGGAATTACTTTGGAGTTGCCTAGGATGATCACGAGATCCATGGTCGAGGTTATTCCCATGAAGTTTGGTTAATTTATGATGGACTAGGGTGAGCACCCCTACAGGGTTAAATCTTTCAGAAAGCCATGCCCGCGGTTATGTGACAACTTGGATATTTGTTTAACATCCAGTTATAGTTAACTTGAAGTAAATTCTAATAAAATACACCATTGGTGTGAGTAACCGTGACCGTCTCTGCTCGTGAACATGATCCGAGAGAGAACACAGTGGGGTTATGTTTGACGTAAGTAGGTGATTAGGATCGCTTAGTGATCATGCTAGTTCTCGATCATTTATCGTAGACCACATATTTACATTCATGTTCTCGTAAGTTAGCCACCATAAATGCTTAGTGCTGCTGCAAACTAAACACTTACCCCCCATCCAACCCAATAAGCTTGAATAGTCTCGATACCCGGTCGCGAGATTACTGAGCCTTCGTGGCTCACACATTACTACAACAAATACAGGTGCAGGTGCAGATGAGACCGTGCCAGATGATGTGACACAGCTCCAGTGGGAGTATGACGAGGAGCGTAGCAGGATGTACGTCACTTACCCAAACGAGTAGAGAGGCCTTGGTCGTGATCTTCGGGGCTAGCATGACAGTTTCATTGCATCTTTTATTGTTTGTTTTCGTCTGTAGACGGACCCTATCTTTGGATTGATGTTTTACTAAATTGTGTGGATTGTAATTTAGCATGTGGTGAGTGTAAGCCAACTCATATACTCCTCTATTCATAAATGTATGTGATGATACTGTACTTGCAAAACGACTAGATGGGCCTCTATCCCTGTTGAGGCCCCCATGCCTACATATGGATAGGCACGCATCTTGGGCGTTACAAGTTGGTATTCAAAGCCATATGATCATAGGAGCCCTTTGCTTGATCGAACTTGGCCGAGTCGAGTCTAGTAAAACTATTTTGAGTCTAGTTATATCGGAGAGTGGGTTTGTTTTTACTCCTCTTCTATACTCTGGTGAGGTATTCGACTTAGGAATTCTGATTCGACTCCTCTTCTCACTCAAATTTTTTTAGGATCACGCGGGTATTTTGGAAACTATATGATACCGGTGTGACGGAGTTCTGTCTTGGTGCCTCCTGTCTGACTTGATTTCTTCCGGGGAGTTGAGCTCCAGGGAATTCTTGGCACATCGTTATCATTCAGCTTCCTTAGTATCTCAGGACAGAGGGTGTTCGGAATTGCTTCAATACTTGTTGTGGTGAGATAAGGTCAGAGTCACCCAGTACTGGGGAGGCGTCCGGGGTACCACCATGGTTAGTATCGTTGTATTTTCAAGGATCTGAGTTAGATGAACTTGCGAAAGCCTCTGGTTATGTGTTGAAGGATGGATACAGTTGGGGTGTAGGTTTGTTAGATGTGTGAGATATTTCCTCCTTGTATCCCCAACACCGGATTGCATAACCAGAAAGTTTTTGGAAGTTCTTAGGTGGGATCTCATGTAGTTATGTAGGATCATCTTCTTCAGATGTATGAGGGCATATACATTTGTTCCGAGCAACATTAGCTCAATACTTTTGTGTTATTGCAAGTGGCTTCTTATATCTGATGATGTTATCGCAAACCGGAAGAAGGCGTTCTTACTAATGCTTCAGTAGGAAGGTTGTTTGTGTTATTCGTTCAATTTCTTTCAAGTCATTTGATTCAGATTTTGAATTCATCTTGTCAATTTGGTGGTCATGTTCTTTCTATCTTCAGGATGGCTCCAACAACTCATGGGAGTTCGGGTCGTGACGGGGAGCAGTCTGATCCTCCACCACCCCCGCCACCTCCTCCTCCTCCAGAAGCTTGGCAAGTTGTGATGGCCACAAACAATGCGAATACTCAGATGTTGCTCAGGCTGTTGCAAGAAAGAGATCAGGATCAGCAAGGCTTTCAAGGGAATTTTCAGTATCAGCCTCAGTTTGCGACACTCAACCAGTTCCTTGCCAACCAGCCCAAGTTGTTCACCAATTGTGAGCAGCCTTTTGATGCTGATGATTGGATCTGTGACATGAGTAAGCATTTTGAGTGCAACAATGTCAGACCAGAGGACTTTGTCAGATTCGCATTGTTCCAGCTCAAGGGTCAGGCAGCAGATTGGTGGCAGCAATACAAGGACTCAAGGGGTGATCGTGTTGTCACTTGGGATGATTTCTGTCGTGACTTGAGGGCCTATTACATTCCGACAAGCTTTGTCGAGGAGATGCGTGAGAAGTTCAGGCACCTGAAGCAGGGAAGCAAGTATGTCTATCTGTACAACATCGAGTTCCTGAATCTGGCCTGCTATGCTAAGCAAGATGTTCTAGATGACAAGTCCATGATTTATCAGTTCAGAGGTGGTCTCAAGGATGAGCTTTTGCCGGGTCTGGTCCTTCAAGAGCCTCGCGAGTTTGATCAGTTCTACAACATGGCTTTGAAGGTCTAGGCAACGCAGCTCAAGTTGGAGAACTCAAGGAAGCATTCCAGGGATTCCTATTCTTCTTCTTCCAGCTCTCAGATGGTTCCTAAGCAGCAAAAGTATTGGGTTCCTCCTCCTCCGTTTCTTCCTCCTCAGCAGCAGAGACAGATCAGCGGTCGTGGTTCTTCCCACCCACCCAACCCAGGATATCAGCAGAGACCCTAGGCACCCAAGTCAGCTAATGTTCCTCCTCCAGGCAACTTTTGTCCGCTCTCTGAGGTTACTTGTCACAAGTGAGGTCGAAAGGGTCACTACTCAAACAAGTGCAACCAGCGGTGTCTTTCGCCCCCTCCTCTAGTCAGACCTCCAGGCAATGCTATGGTGAAGCATAATCCCAAGTCAGCAAGGGTGAACATGGTGAATGCAACAGAGGCAAAGGATTCTTCTCAAGTGATCATGGGTAATCTCTTTGTTAATTGTATTCCTGCAAAAGTTTGGTTTGATACTGGTGCATCGCATTGTTTCATGTCCCGTCCATTCTTTGCAATGCATGAGTTTGCATGTCAAGATCTCCTTAGGCCTATGTCAGTGCCGTCTTCTGGGAAGTTAATGAATTCTAATTGCTTGGTTCCAGATGTTTCTATCAAGATGGGCAATTATTCTTTTTTGGCCTCTCCAATTGTTCTCGGTAATTCCGATGTTGATCTCATTCTGGGCATGGACTTTCTGGCAATGAATAAGGCGCATGTTGATTGTCAAGCCAAAGAAGTCAAGTTGACTCATCCTTTAGAAGATGTGATTATTTTCGTAGCTCGCGATGACACAACCCGTCTCTTTGCTCTTAATGAGAAGGGTGAAATCTCGGCTATTTCTCAGATTCCGGTGGTATGTGAGTATGAAGATGTCTTTCCAAAAGAATTGCCAGGAATGCCTCCGCACCGGCCAGTCGAGTTTGTGATTGACCTCGAGCCCGGAACTGAACTGGTTTGCAAGTGTCCTTATAAACTTGGCCCTGAAGAGCTGAAAGAGTTGAAGAAGCAGCTAGATGAACAAGAACGTCTGTGTCTGATCAGACCAAGTTCTTCTCATGGGGTTGTGGTGTTTTGTTTGTCAAGAAGAAGGATGGCATGGACCGACTTTGTGTCGATTACCGTCCATTGAATAAAAAGACAATCAGAAACAAGTACCCACTTCCCAACATCAATGAGTTGTTTGAACAATTGAAAGGTGCCAAGGTTTTCTCGAAGCTTGATCTTTGCATGGGCTATCATGAGATTCACATTCGTGAAGAAGATATTCCAAAGACCGCTTTCAGGACGAGTTTTGGCTCTTATGAGTACACTGTCATGTCGTTTGGTCTTGCCAATGCTCCTCCATCCTTCTCAAGAATGATGAACTTCATATTCTCTCCTTTCAAGAATGAGTTCGTCTTGGTCTATCTAGATGATATCCTCGTGTTCTCGGAGACTGAAGAAGAGCATCCAGAGCATCTCCGGCTTGTGCTTCACAAGCTAAGAGAACATCGGTTCTATGCAAAGTTTTCCAAGTGTAAGTTTTGGCTCAATGAAGTGGTGTACCTTGGGCATGTGATATCTGCCGAGGGCATTAAAGTGCACCCTAGGAAAGTTGAGGCAATCTTGAAGTGGGAGCCTCCTCAGAATGTGAAGCAGCTTCATAGCTTCCTCGGGCTTGCTAGTTATTGCAGAAGATTCATGGAGAACATCTCTAAAATTGCTAAGCCTCTGTCTAATCTCTCCAAAAGAATGTCAAGTATGTTTGGTCTCCTGAGTGTGATGTGGCGTTCAATACGCTCAAGCAGAGACTGACTTCAGCTTCAGTTCTTGTTCCTCTCGAGCAATCAAAGCCTTTCCAAGTTTTCTGTGATGCTTCTCTCCAAGGTCTTGGTGGTGTTCTCATGCAAGATAAGAAGATAGTTGCTTATACCTCACGTCAGTTGAAGCCTGCCGAGAAGAACTACCCCACTCATGATCTTGAGTTGGCGGCAGTTGTGCATGCTCTGATGACTTGGAGGCATTTGTTGTTGGGTAGGCCAGTTGAGGTGTACACTGATCACAAGAGCTTGAAGTACATTTTCACTCAACCCAATCTCAATCTTCGGCAGTCTCGTTGGGTGGAAATGCTTGAGGACTTCAATCCAAGCATTGAGTATACTCCTGGAAAAGCAAATGTCATTACAGACGTGCTCAACCGAAAGGCATACTGCAACAGTCTCATCGTGAAGCCTCTTCAACCCGAGCTTTGTGAAGCCTTACGCAAGCTCAACCTTCAGATGATTCCGCAAGGATTTCTCGCCAATCTTCAAGTCTCTCCGACTCTGGAAGATCAGGTTTACCAAGCTCAACTTCTTGATGCAATGGCGAATAAAGTGAAGAAAGGTGTGGCCAAGGGCATTCCGAAGTATAAGTGCTTTCGCGTTGATGACAAAGATACCTTGTTCTTTGAGGACCGTCTGGTGGTTCCAAAAGGTGATCTTAGGAAGGTTATCATGGACGAAGCACACAATTCTCTTCTTGTTGGGTTCTACTGTAGGTGCATCGTATGCCAATTAAAATTTTCCTATGCGCAGAACATCCAAGAACTTGCTACGGAGATGGATCACAGATTGTTACCACTAGACGCATAGTGCCGTGCAACAGAAGTAGAGTTGGGGCATCACGTTTGTGTGGTCCATCTCCTCCTCTTCCGATCTCCCTCGAATAGCCGTTCCGATCTCCCTCGAATAGCCGATCGCCGGATCCCACGTACAGGTTCACCGGAGCGGCGCAAGTGCACCACCTCTAATGGTATCCATGCGTACAGGAGGAACACCCATGCGGCGGACTACTAGGTCCGATCACACGGTCGGCGGTGGCGAGTGGAGGTGGTTAGTTGCAACTCATGCAAAGCCCTAATGATGGCACCGAAGCGATCAACCGGATGGGTGTGCCGCATCTCCACTATATATAGGCATCCGCCGTGGGCTCAACTCTTGGGCCTCGCATGGATCCTAAAGCCCACGTGTTCCTTCCCTTAAGCGCGCGACCTTTAGGTTCTCGTCCACTTGGTCGCGAGTCAGATGACATCCGACTCGACTGGTCGGTAGCGGCCTCTATCAAGACGTGCCGACTCCAAGTGTCCGATGAAGCTGGTTAGGCGAACCTGCACTTCACACTCCTGTTCCCTTTGCCACACGATATATGTTGTTGTGCACAAGGTGACATGGTCATCCTTGTTGCAGCACGACCTCTTTCTCGTTCCGGTGAATCCGACCAACACTTCGGATTATCTCATAATCCTCATCGCATGGCCATGCTTATCCAGGTCGGATCACCCGAGGGGCCCCAGAGTATATCTCTCCTAGTAGAAGGGGCAAACCCCATCTTGCTCGACCATGTCTCGCAGCATGGGTCTGGACAAGCCCGAAACCTACCTTTGTAACTACCTAGTCACGGAGTTGCGTTTGGTTGGAACAAAGCAAGTCTGTCACCATCCCGAGTACATGCGCCAGCTCAAGTCTTAGGACATAGAACATATGTTGTACTAGAGACTCACAAATGACCTATCGCTGCGTCTCATAGTTGGGTCTGTCCAACTCAGACCTTATCTTGACTCGGATCCGACTATGTCGAATCCGACCAGACCTTTCTAAGTGCATATTATCCAGCTAGCATCCAATGCTACATGGTCAGTGAGACCGAACCATCCACCGTGTCATATGCTAGTCCGATTAGTTATGCGTCCACACAACCCTTTAGACTAGGGACCATTTAGGACAGTTATCATACAATGCATAGTCTCACAAACAAGTCATGTACTTATTAATACACATCATTGATAATGTCCAATGACTATCTTTATTCATAAACACATAGGAAATATCATCATACATGATTGCCTCTAGGGCATATCTCCAACAATCTCCCACTTGCACTAGAGTCAATCAAATAGACATCGAATGCCGATAGCTCTAACGTGAACCTCATGCTTGGGTTGTGGAAGCGCCTTAGTCAACGGATCTGCAACATTTGCATCTGTATGAATCTTGCACAAATTGGTATCACCTTTCTGCACGAGCTTTCGTATCAAGTGATATTTTTGGTCTATATGTCTGTTCTTGTGGTGTTGACTCAGCTCCTTGGCATGTGCGATGGCACCTGAATTATCGCAATAAAGGTCCAATAGTTTTGACCAGCCCGGGAACACACCAACATCTTCCAGGAACTTTAGAATCCAAACACCTTCCTTCGTGGCTTCACAAGCCGCAATGCATTCGGCCTCTGTTGTAGAGTCGGCCACCGTATCTTGCTTGGAAATCGTCCAGCTCACTGCTCCTCCATTCGTGACATACATGAATCCAGTTTGCGATCGACATCATCCCTGTCGGTTTGGAAACTAGCATCAGCGTAACCCTTTACACAAAGCTCCTCCTCACCTCCATAAACTAGGAACATCTCTTTAGTCCTTTTCAGGTACTTCAAGATAGTTTTCACCGCTGCCCAGTGACTCTCACCTGGGTCGGCCTGGTATCTGCTTATTAAGCTTATTGCATAGGTAACATCAGGCCGTGTACATAGCATGGCATACATGATGGATTCAATTGCCAAGGCATATGGAATCCTACTCATATGGTTTCGCTCATCAGAAGTCGTAGGACTTTGAGTCTTGCTTAACCTTATACCATGCGAGACAGGCAAGAACCCTTTCTTGGCCTCACTCATGTTGAACCTCTTCAACACTTTTTCTATGTATATACTCTGGCTTAAGCCGAGCAGCCTCCTTGATCTATCTCTATAGATCTTGATGCCTCAAATGTACACTGCCTCTCCAATGTCTTTCATCGAAAACTTGCTATTCAATGATTCCTTGACTAAGTTCAGCATCGAAACATCATTTCCGATCAGCAGTATGTCATCCACATATAAGATCAAAAATACTACCGAGCTCCCACTAGACTTCTTGTATAAACAATAGTCCTCTTCGTTCTTGATGAAACCAAGGTCAACGATGACTTCATCAAAACGAATGTTCCAACTCTGAGCTGCTTGCCTCAATCCATAAATGGATCTCTTGAGCTTGCATATTTTACCAGCGTTAGTTTGATCGACAAAACCTTCGGGTTGTATCATGTATACATCCTCTTATAAATTTCCATGAAGGAAAGCCGTTTTGACATCCATCTGCCATATCTCATAATCGAAATATGCAGCTATAGCTAGTATGATCCTCACCGACTTTAGCATCGCTACCGGCGAGTAGGTCTTGTCGTAGTCAATTCCTTGAACTTGTCCATAACCTTTAGCGACAAGCCGAGCTTTGTGGATCTGAACATTTCCATCCACATCGGTTTTCTTCTTAAAAACCCATTTGCAACCAATGGCAACTACGCCAGGTGGCGGATCAACCAAGTCCCAGACTTGATTGTCATCCATGGACTTTAACTTGGATCTCATGGCCTCGAGCCATGCCTCGGAATCTGGGCTCACCATCACTTCAGCATACGTGGCCAGCTCATCGCTTTCTAACAAAAAAACATCACGCACTCTGCGCAATCTTTCCGACCTCCGTGGCTCCGGTGCCGACTCCACTACGGGTTCTTTCACCGACTCCGGTGTGATCTCATCACCAACCGAGTTGTCCTCGAGTGGCTCTCGAATTTCTTCGAGTCGCACCGTTCTCCCACTGGCCTCCCGACTCAGAAACTCTTTCTCTAGGAAAACCCTATTCCGAGCAACAAACACTTTGTTCTCTTCTGGGTTGTAGAAGTTATATCCCAAGGTTTCCCTCGGATATCCCACAAATATGCATTTATCCGACTTGGGTGTAAGCTTGTCTGACATGAGTCGCTTGACAAATGATTCACAACCCCAAATCTTTAGAAAAGACAAACTAGGACTCTTCCAAGTCGACATATCATGTGGTGTCTTGTCTACGGATTTTGATGGTACCCTGTTAAGTGTGAAAGCTTCAGTTTGTAGAGCATATCCCCAGAATGACAAGGGTAAATCCGATTTGCTCATCATCGACCGGACCATGTCCAACAAGGTTCGATTTCTCCGTTCTGACACACCGTTTCTCTACGGCGTACCCGGAGGTGTGAGCTGAGGTACTATATCCCGGCTTTTCAGATGATTATCAAACTCCTGGCTCATATACTCACCTCCACGATCTGATCGTAGAAATTTTATCGTCTTGCCGAGCTGATTTTCAACCTCGTTTTGAAACTCTTTGAACTTTTCAAAAGTTTCCGACTTGTGCCTCATCAAATAGATATATCCATATCTACTCAAGTTGTCGGTAAAAGTCACGAAGTACTGATAGCCACCTCTAGCCGTTGTGCTCATTGGACCACACACATTACTGTGTATAAGCTCCAACAGCTCGAACACCCTCTCGCAACTCTTTGCAAAAGGAGACCTAGTCATCTTGCCTAGCAAGCATGATTCGCATGTCTCGAACGACCCGAAGTCGGACGAGGTTGGGAGTCCATCATCATGGAGCTTCTTCATGCGTTTCAGACTAATGTGTCCAAGCCGGCAATGCCAGAAGTATGTCGGATTTATCTCATTAGGATTATGCCTCTTGACATTCACGTTATAGACTGGTTCCATTTCTAGATTTAAAATAAATAACCCATCTATTATCGGTGCATAGCCATGGAACATTTCATTCAAATAAAATGAACAACCATTGTCCTTTATATTGAATTCATAACCTTGACTCATCAAACATGAGGCAGAAATAATGTTTCGACTAAGTGCGGGAATGTAATAACAATTATTCAATTCCAAAATAAATCCAGAAGGAAGCTTCAGCTGCATCATGCCGACCTCCAATGCAGCAACTCTTGGTTTGTTGCTGACCCTGATGTCAATCTCCCCTTGTGCCACATGCCTAGTTCTTACCAGCCCCTGCATCGAGTTGCAAACATGAACAACCGAACCGGTATCAAATACCCAAGAGCTACTAGGTATGTCAGCAAGGTAAATGTCTATAACATATGTAACAAGTGTACCTTTGCCTGAAGAAGCATCTCCGGCCTTCTTGCCATGCTCAGCAAGCCACTTGCTACAGTTCCTCTTCCAGTGACCAGCTTCCTTGCAGTGAAAGCAAATGGTCTTTGAGTTCGGTCTGGATTTTGGCTCAATGGTAGAGACAGCCTTCTCCGTGCCCTTTGCCTTACCCCTTTTCTTGGACCAACTCTTCTTGAACTTAGCCGAGCTCTGCACCATCAACACTTGATGCATGCCTTTCTTAATATCTTGCTCTGCCACCTTGAGCATCCCATACAATTCAATGAGCTTCTTATCCATGTTGTGCATATGATAGTTGGAGATGAACGTCCCATAGCTAGGTGGAAGAGAACCCAAAATTGCATCCATGGACAGCTCGTCCCCAAGTGGGAAGCCTAGCCGATCCAAAGCTTGCACATACCCGATCATCTTGATCACATGCGGGCTCAGTGGATCACCCTCCTTCAGCTTACAATCCGTCAAGGACTGCCAGACTTTGAACCTTTCAGTCCTAGCCTGCACCTGAAACATGCTCTTCAAACTCTTGATTATATCAAAAGCGTGAATGTTTTCGAAATGTTGTTGCAAATCGGGCTCCATACAAGCTAGCATGAGGCAGCTGATCTCGTTTGATTCATCAACGAGTTTTTGGTGGGCATTCTTGGTTGTGGCATTAGCATTCTCGACAGGTTCCTCTGGAAGTGGATGCTCTAGAAGATGTTCCTTTTTATCGTGCTTGAGAACAATTCTCAGATTTCTATACGAGGTGGTAAAGTTTGTTCCATTCAGTTTATCCTTTTCCAGAATTGATTTCAATGCAAAGTTGGGTTGAGCAGGTGGTGCCATTGATCTACAACAGAAAATATGCAATCACTAAGCAGTGTGTTTATGTAGAGTAATTCAAGTCTTAAACAGACTACTCCCATTGAAGTCGGCATCCCTTCGCAAACTTCAGTGATTCAGGACCCATCTAGCACGAGCGACTAGTGAGCTTTAGCATCACTGCTAGCCAACTTGCCTATTCGGTAAGCAACATCTTGCTAATCGTATCTCTATACGACTCCTGCCGGTTGGGTAGGTATCTCATACCCCGACTCCCAACCTTCTTTGCCACAAGGCCCAAAATCATTTTGATAGCCTTGTCAAGTTAACCCGATGCAGTGCATGTCCGTGTCCGACACGAACCCTCCAGTTCAAGGACACCTAGTAGCACCTCAATTTTATGAGCCCACTACTAGACGTACTTGACGTGCGAAGGTGCAACATTCGGAATGGCAATATGCTTGATATTAATGAGGGATCTTTCTACCATACTAACATGCATAGAAATAAGAAGCAATATCCATCACATATAGACATAAATATATGAAATAGTATGGCTCCTTCATGGGTGTCCTTCCATGGCCGACTCCTACTCCGATGGCCAAGGTGGAACTACATCTTGTCTGTCACGCTAGGATGCCAAAACCTCGAACTTGATCTCTGTCCTCCAACTACTACAACTACTAATGAATTTATAGAGAATCACAAGTCAACACACAGGTCGTTATACAATATAATGATAGCACTTTGGCTCCTGCCGGCTGACAATCATGACATGCAGGTCATGTTAAATTACACACATGCATCACATACATATGAGCCATACTATTCACATCAAACCTGCAAAACAAACTTATGCATAGAATCGCATTCTACCGGTTTGTGTGATCGTGTACGAAATACAAGGCGCTACGCACACGGCGGTCCCGATGTGTAGTTGCATCTGCACTCCGATCACGCCGAATTTTCTGATCTGACCGATCTCATCGATCATCGCGAACCCGATTCGGATTTACGTTTCACGATTAACCCCGATGGTGGATACCGACTGGTAGAGGTTGGTTGTGTCATGACCTCATCGATTCCGATTGACAGAAAACATAGCCTCAATCTATCCCGATGTGCAGTTGATCTCATCAACCGTGCACATAGACGATGTCATGAATGACGACGGATCTCATCCGCCGCCTCCGCATATCAAATATGCATCCGATCTGAATCCAAATCCTATAACAGAGGCTCCGATACCACTGTTGGGTTCTACCGTAGGTGCATCGTATGTCAATTAAAATTTTCCTACACGCAGAACATCCAAGAACTTGCTATGGAGATGGATCACAAATTGTTACCAGTAGACACGCAGTGTCGTGCAGCGGAAGTAGAGTTGGGGCAGCGCGTTCGTGTGGTCCGTCTCCTCCTCGTCCGATCTCCCTCGAACATCCGTTCCGATCTCCCTCAAACAACCGTTCGCTGGATCCCACGTACAGGTTCGTCGGAGCGGCATAAGTGCACCGCCTCTAACGGTACCCGCGCGTGCAGGAGGAACACCCGTGCGGTGGACTACTAGGTCCGATCACATGGTCGGCGGTGGCAAGTGGAGGTGGCTATTTGCAACTCATGCAAAGCCCTAATGACAGCGTCGAAGCGATCAACTAGATGGGTGTGCTGCACCTCCACTATATATAGGCATCCGGTGCGAGCTCAACTCTTGGGCCTCGCACGGATCCTAAAGCCCACGTGTTCCTTCCCTTAAGCGCGTGACCCTTTAGGTTCTCATCCACTTGGTCGCGAGTCAGATGACATCCGACTCGACCGGTCGGTAGTGGCCTCTAGCAAGACGTGTCAACTCCAAGTGTCCGATACGCTAGTTAGGCGAATCTGCACAACACATCACACTTATGTTCCCTATATGTTGTCGTGCACAAGGCGGCATGGTCATCCTTGTTACAGCACGACCTCTTTCTCGTTCCGGTTAGTCCGACCAACACTTCGGATTATCTCATAATCCTCATCACATGGCCATGCTTATCCAGGTCGGATCACCCGAGGGGGCCTAGAGTATATCTCTCCTGGTAGGAGGGGCGAATCCCATCTTGCTCGACCATGTATTGCAGCATGGGTCTGGACAAGCCCGGAACCTACCTTCATAACTACCCAGTCACGGAGTTGCATTTGGTCGGCCCAAAGCAAGTCTGCCACCATCCCGAGTACATGCGACATCTCAAGTCTTAGGACATAGAACATATGTTGTACTAGAGATTCAGAGATGACCTATCGCTGTGTCTCATAGTTGGGTCTGTCCAACTCAGACCTTATCTCGACTCGGATCCAACTATGTCGAATCCGACCAGACCTTTCTGAGTCCATATTATCCGGTTAGCATCCAATGCTACATGGTCAGTGAGACCGAACCATCCATTGTGTCATATGCTAGTCTGATTAGTTGCGCGTCCACACAACCGTTTTGACTAGGGATCATTTAGGACAGTTGTCATACAATGCATAGTCTCACAAACAAGTCACGTACTTATTAATACACATGATAATGTCCAAGGACTATCTTTATTCATAAACACATAGGAAATATCATCATACATGATTGCCTCTAGGGCATATCTCCAACCCTTCTATCCATTCATCCAGGCAGTTCCAAGATGTATCAGGATCTCAAGCAAACCTTCTGGTGGAATCGTATGAAACATGAAATTGCTTAGTTCGTGAACGAGTGTGATGTTTGTCATAGAGTGAAGGCGGAACATCAACGTCTAGCCGGTCTCCTTCAGCCTTTGCCTATTCCAGAGTGGAAATTCGATCATGTGGAGATGGATTTCGTCACTGGGTTTCCCAAGTCCAAGAGGGGAAACGATGCCATCTTTGTGGTTATCGATAAGCTGACCAAAGTTGCTCATTTCCTTCCGGTCAAAGAATCTATCTCGGCAGCTCAACTAGCAGAGTTGTATACATCAAGGATAGTCTCTTTGCACTGTATTCCTCAGCGCATCTCATCTGACCGTGGAAGCCTCTTCACTTCCAAGTTTTTAGAGTCCTTCCAGACTGCTATGGGTACCAAGATCCGTTTCAGCACTGCATTCCATCCGTAGACAAGTGGTCAAGTTGAGAGAGTCAATCAAGTCCTTGAAGACATGCTCAGAGACTGTGTGATTTCGTTCGGCATGAAATGAGAAGACTGCCTCCCATATGCTGAATTTTCATACAATAACAGCTTTTAGGCGAGCTCAGGCAAGGCCCCTTTCAAGATTCTCTACGGCAGAAAGTGTCGTACCCCGCTTAATTGGTCTGAAACCGGTGAGCGTCAAATTTTGAGCAATGACAAGATCACCGAAGCAGAAGAGATGTGCTGTGTCATTCGTGAGAACCTCAAAGCAGCTCAATCCCGACAGAAGAGTTATTACGATAACAAACATCAGGATGTCTCCTTTCAAGTTGATGATCTAGTCTATCTCAGAGTCTCTCCCATGAAGGGCACTCAGCGGTTTGGAATTAAAGGGAAGCTAGATCCTCGTTTTGTGGGTCCTTTTAGAGTTGTTGGCAAGAGGGGTGAACTTGCCTATCAACTAGAGCTTCCTCCGAACTTCGCAAATGTGCATGATGTCTTCCATGTCTCTCAGCTCCGGAGGTGCTTCAAGACTCCCGAGCGTACCAATGACCTCCAAGACATTGATCTCCAAGAAGACCTTTCTTATTGTGAGCATCCAGTGGCTATTCTTGATGAAACTGAGCGTAAGACTCGCAACAAATCAATCAAGTTTCTCAAGGTGAAGTGGTCTCATCATTCTGATAAACAAGCTACTTGGGAACATGAGGATCTTCTCCATTCCGAATATCCAGAGTTCTTTCATTCTTAGATCTCGGTTCGAGATCCTCTTGTAGTGTGGAAGAGTGGTAACAGCCCAAGTGCTCCCCTTGCCATTTATGGTCATGTAACTCTTGTGAACCTCTATGTTGTCATGTGCTTGGAATGATTTACCATTTGCTTGATTGCCATTTTCCATCTCATGCATCATGCATCATGCCATCATGCTCATCATGTCATTTGCATAAATATTGTTGCATTGGTTGTGTTTGTGAAGTGTTGTGATGTGAGGTGTGATGTGGTTAATGGATGTGTGCTTGTTGGCGTGTTGCTCTAGTTCCTCCCCTTTCCAAGATTTTATTCTCTCTCTTATTCTATTCAAATTTCCTACTTGTCAAATAATTGCTTGTTATTTTCCTTCTTAAAAATTGTTGATCACCTTCCAAATTGTCTAATAGGATTTCAAAA
Source organism: Hordeum marinum (assembly GCA_022496015.1). Lineage (NCBI taxonomy): Eukaryota > Viridiplantae > Streptophyta > Magnoliopsida > Poales > Poaceae > Hordeum > Hordeum marinum. Next base: position 274,137,575 of record CM039675.1, read on the forward strand.
ATTAATCCTGCTGTTATGATTGGAGTTTTCCCCTTTCAAATAATTTTGCAACATGTCTAGTTTTAAATTAGGTAAATATTTGTTAGATCTAAAAATGCCCTAACCATTTTATTTAAATAGCCTGCATTTTTGTGAGTTAAAAAGTATTTTCTATTCTGGGAAAAACCTCCTTATTTTTCTGTTGAGAATTTATCTTGTCTGGGATTTTAATTAAAAGGAAAAAAAATCCTCTTTTGTTTCTCCTGTGAGAGAGAGCAGGAGCTGGGCCTTTTTCCCTCGCACCGGCCCAGCTAGCGTAGTAGTGGCCCAACTCCCCGCGCCTGACGGTCACCTGCTCGTCGTCCCCTTCCTTCGTCAGCTTCAGAGAGAGTGAGCGAGCGTGCGCGTTCACGAACGTCGAGGAGTGCCGTCTGGCCCTCCTTTAAAAGGCCTCGGTGTGCGTGCCCTTCCCTAAGGTTCCACGCTTCTCCTTGCGCCCCCGCCATCTCGTTTTCCCCTCTCCATCTTCCTCCCCACGCAAGAGAATTTAGTGTGTGTTCAGGTTTAGAGGGAGAGCAGGGGTGAGGTCTGGCGTCTTCGGTGGTCATTCGCGGTGTCCAGGATGGCGAGGAGTTACCTGGAGCCGCCCGCATTCGATTCCCGACGCTAGGAGGGCCGGGGAGCCTCCGCATCGTTGGGCGTCGCTGTGCCTTCTTCTTCGTCTGCTCCGAGCCCGTGTCACCGTCGTCCTTCTTCCTCCTCTTCTCTGCATGCTGAGCCATCGTTGCTCCCCCCTCGGTGAGCATCGCCGCATCCCTTTCCTATTGCCGTGCGTAGCGCGTAGGTTCGCCGTGGCGCTCGAGTCGCCGTAGGCCGGGCAAGTCATGGCCTTGAGGCCGTCGCCTCCGCCCCCCTCGTCGCAAGGCGAGCATGGGAATGGGTCCTCCAAGCTTCCCGCTTCCCACGTCGGGCTTCCTCCTCACCGGAGAGCCCCTATAGTCGCCGGATTTCACCGCCGCCGTGCCCTCTGTCGCCGGTGTCGTTTTCCGTCAGTTTCGTCAGTTACGCTAGACCTTTAGTAGATAATCAGCAGATCCCCCCTTTGGTCAGTTGCCGGCTCGTATCGCTGTGGTTGATCGACTCTAGAGAGAGCAGGAGGTCGCGGGTTCGACCCCCCCACACCCTTTTCCTTTTTATTGCTCATTGTGTGCGTGTGTATGGCCGCCGGTGGGATCTGGTGCGGCCACAGAGGATCCGGTGCGGCTGTGCAGTTAGTGTGTGTGTGTGCCAGTGTGTGCTTGAGTGTGGTGGGATTCCCTGTGGCAGGGAGATCCAGAGCTCAGTATGTGTGTGTGTGTGTGTTTGCTTTGTATGTGTGTGAGTGTGTGTATGACAAGTGGGTCATGGCCCCACTTGTCATCCACAGAGGGGCAGTGGTGTCTATGCAAGGTGGGCCCCTCCTATCTATTGTTTTTTTGTTTAGTGTTTTATTGTGTTAGGTAAATTAATTCCTTTTCTGGTAATTTCTAAATTTGGTCATGAGCATATTTGGATATGAGCATTTTTAGTAAGTTATGACTTTTGGGAATGTTAGGTTAATTTTCGAGCATGATTTTGTGAGTTTTGCAAAAGCTTATATATGAGTATGATATATGATTTTGGGGTAGAATTTTCCAATAAATCCATTGGTGCAATTGTTTTGGTCATTTGAGAAAGTTGGAAGAAATGTCATTTTGTCCCAAAGTGCCATTTTGTCATTTTAGTTAGAATTAATCCATACTTGCTATGATCTTTGTGTCAACATGGAAGTGTTAGTATTTCATGAGTACAATGCCATGGTATTTTATTTTGACATCATAATCTTGCATATGAGTGGGAACCATACTCCAAAGTGGCTATTAAAATGTTGCTGTTTTCAACTTGCTAAATATTTGTAAGTCTGAGAATCTGTTAATATTTTCATGCCATGATGAGTGGGTGCTACCAAGTGATATGTTGTGTTTTAGCTCAAGCTCAGTGCTAGCGTTTTGAAGTAGATGTTGCCCTCTACCATCCTGTTTATTTTCATGCCATGAGGTGGTCTCTAGCGCCATTTTTTATTGCTGTCAACTTGCTATCAGCTTAACTCAGATTCCAGAAAACTGTGATTTTCACTAAGTCCCTAGAATCTGTTTCATCATACCATCTTGTAACCTTCATGCTTATTGATATGTTCTTCCTTTCCAGTTAGTGTAGTTGGATGTTTTGATAGAATGTTATGTAGTTTCTGTACATGTATTGTTTGAGGCTAGAAACTTCTTGTAGCTCTAGATATTTGATGTGAAAGTTCCTATGTTGCCGTTTTGTGATAGATTGTGTGTATTGGTGTTTTGTGACTTGTGGGAGCTGTGCTCCATGGATTTGCTTGATATTTTTTCTCTTTTTTGGTTAGTTTTTCATTTCCTAACCAGTGGCTACCTTGGAATACCAAGGAATAGCCCATGTCCTTCATTGTCTTCTATTTTGCCTTTGTAACTTCCCGAGAGCGTAGCGTGAGATCCGTTACTCCGTTTCCTACGTTCTACATATGCATTTGCATCGTTTTTGCATGAAGCATTCATATTTGCCATGATCATGCATGTTTAAACAACTTAACATGAGTTTCCGTTCAGAATTGTGAATAACTTAACTATTGCATGAGAAACATGACTAGTTTAGGATTGCCATGCTAAATACTTCAAATGAATCATGCATCATCTTGTTTGTGCATTGCACCTTGGTTGGTTGTTTATTGTTGCTGTTTCTCTTGGGTAGACACGAGTGTTGAACCCGAGTATGAGGATCCAGGAGAGTACCACTACAAGGACCCCGCTCTTCGTTACTCTGAAGAACCAACATGCAAGATGATTGTACCCGGATCCCGACGCTATTTTTTCTTTGCTAGGTGTCTTGCTGTTATCGTTACATATGCATTACCTACCACTTGAATGTCAAGCCTCCTACATTTCCATGATAGCCTTTAACCCCTCCATATCCTAGCAAACCTTGTTTGGTTAAGTTACCGATGCTCAGCCCCTCTTATAGCATTCTTAGTTGCAGGTGCAGGTTGTTTCCATGAGATAACATGGATATCTGGAGATATCACAATATTACTGCTATTTAATTTAATGCACATACATATCTTGGTATGGTGGAAGGATTGGCCTTTTGCTCGGTGTTTTGTTCGACTTTTACTGCCATAGTTACTTTTACCAGTGTTATGTTTCCATACTTTGCGCTCCTAACATGCTCGGGGTTGTTATGGGGACCCCCTTGATTATTTGGTTGAGATTAAAACTTGTCTTGAAAGACCCAATATTGGTATTATTTGCTTAAACAACTTAATAAAATTGCATAGGGCTTTGCAACCTCATGGATAATTAATCAACAACCCGGGACAGTGCTCCTCATGAGTGTTGGTCCAAACTAGAGCCGTGTGTGGGGCCAACCCGGGGCAACTCGGGAGATTTCTCTCAGGCCACTGTATGCTGTGCTTATCTGGTCGTGTCCTGAGAACGAGATACGCGGCTCTTATCGGATTCGTCAACACGTCGGGCGGTCTTGCTGGACTTGTTTTACCTTTCTCGAGTGGCTCGCGTGAGGGACTCTGATTTTCTTCGGGCTATCTCGAGGTGTCAGAATTCCTTTGGAGTTGCCTAGGATGATCACGAGATCCGTGGTCGAGGTTATTCCCGCGGAGTGTGGTTAATTTATGATGGACTAGTTGGAGCACCCCTGCAGGGTTAAATGTTTCGGAAAGCCGTGCCCGCAGTTATGTGGCAACTTGGATATTTGTTTAACACCCGGTTATAGTTAACTTGAAGTAAATTCCAATAAAATACACCAATGGTGTGAGTAACTGTGATCGTCTCTGCTAGTGAACATGATCCGAGAGAGAACACGGTGGGGTTATGTTTGACGTAAGTAGGTGATTAGGATCGCTTAGCGATCATGCTAGTTCTCGATCATTTATCGTAGACCACATATTTACATTCATGTTCTCGTAAGTTAGCCACCATAAATGCTTAGGGCTGTTGCAAACTAAACACTTACCCCCATCCAACCCAATAAGCTTGAATAGTCTCGATACCCGATCATGAGATTGCTGAGCCCCCATGGCTCATAGATTACTACAACAAATATAGGTGCAGGTGCAGATGAGACCGTGCCAGATGATGTGATGCAGCTCCAGTGGGAGTATGATGAGGAGCATGGCAGGATGTACGTCACTTATCTAGACAAGTAGAGAGGCCTTGGTCGTGATCTTCAGGGCTAGCAAGACAGTTTCATTGCATATTTTATCGTTTGTTTTTGTCCGTAGACGGACCCTATCATTGGATTGACGTTTGACTAAATTGTGTGGATTCTAATTTAGCATGTGGCGAGTGGAAGCCAACTCATATACTCCTCTGTTCATAAATGCATGTGATGATACTATACTTGCAAAATGACTAGATGCGCCTCTATCCCTGTCGATGCCCCATGCCTAAATATGGATAGGCGCGCATCTTGAGCGTTACATCTCCCTTCGCGGCATTGAGGCTAACCCTGAGAAGATCCAAGCGATCGAGAAGATGCAACCTCAAGGAAATGCAGAAGCTGACCGGATGTGTGGCCTTGCTCGGGTGCTTCATCTCCAAGTTCGATGAAAGGGCTCTGCCTTTCTTAAAGCTCCTAAAGAGGGCAGGTCCCTTCAAGTGGACCCCTGAAGCAAATGCAACTCACAAAGACCTCAAGAAGTATATGACGAGGCCTCCTGACATGGTTACCCCGCTACCTCGCGAGCCCTTGCGCTTGTATTTGGGGGCCACTGTAACAACCCAAGACCGACGCTCTAGAAGATTCCCCATTTATTCCATTGTTGTCATGTGATTTATTTGTTATTGCATTAATCATGTCATCATGCCATCATGTCATTAATTTTGCGACTCAAAAAATAAATTGTATGGATCTTGGTCCATTTAAATTGAGGGGATTGACATGGTGGTTTCTCTTTATAACATATCCTCCCGATATTTCAGGGAGCTACTATGTAACATTCCATTAATTGGAATTAACGAAAACTCACTTGAATTTTCATTCCATGCCTTTTCTATCTCAATTCTTGGCCTCCAACTTTGCCCATATATTATTTTTTCACTCTTCCTAGCACCCACCACCTATCCAAGCCCATTTGAATTTAATTCAATGATTTTGAATCCAAACTTCGCACACGTGCCTATTTTTATTTTCCTGGATCAAACTTATTTTTGTGAGTCCGGGAAAATTAACCCCATGCCTAAATTCCTTCTCTATCATTTTCTTCTTTTTTCTGCTTATGAAAAAAATGGAGAGAGACAAGGAGCCCAGCCGGCCCAAGGCCCGGCCGCCCCCGCTAACCCTAGCACTCCCGCAACCTCACCCTGCTCCTCCCTCGTTTTCCTCCCCCTCGTCCCACCAGCACCGCCTCGCAGCCACTATGCAACGGAGTGCCATTGCACCTTTGCGGGATCACTAGAAGAGTATGCCTAGAGGGGGGTGAATAGAGTACTAGCAGGAATATAAAATCTACACAAGGTCAAAGTTTAAGGGTTGGCAGTTTTTAGCAATTATAGCAAGTCAAGTACACCCAACACATGCAAGTCATCAAGTATAGCAGCGGAAAGTAAAGACATTGCACATGAAAGTAAGGAGTAGAGATAGGAAGATCAAACGAATGAAGGACACACGATTTTTCCCATGGTTCCGATAGGTGGTCCTATCGTATGTCCACGTTTATGGAGTCTTCAACCCACGGAGGGTAACAGTCACGAGAGTCCACGGAGGGCTCTACCCACGGAGGGTTCCAAGAAGAAGCACCCTTGAATATTCCATAACGGCTTCCGTCCACAAAATGTAAATATCATTAGAAAAATGAAAGGATTATTGAAAATAATTTCCCCCCTTTGGCTAAACTGAGAATTTGTAGATCTTCTCCTCCTTTGAGTTAGGGATCCTTGATTGTATTTGTCCCCCTTTTTTAAATAATAATAGGGATCATCAAAGAAAATGTAAATATTGAAGAAGGATTACAAAGATTTACAAAATAAAAACACAGACAAAAAAAAGGAAAGTTGGTGGCTCCGAGACACATTTGTCGGTGGTACCGATATAATGTTATGCAACTCATTTGCTGAATCGGTAGAACCGAATCCTTTGTATCGGAGGCTCCGAGGCATAAAACAGAAACTTGACAAGTTTGAGAAACTTGCAAACAAAAAGTTGTTTGTACACACAATATCAACTAGAGAAAAATAGTAAACAATTTGTAAATTTTCTGCATTTCGTTTACAAAGAGGTCTCAACTAGAAATGATTCGAATGGTTCCAAGAAATTTTGCAATAGGGAGTGAACCAATGAAGATTCTTAACTAGATGATGAGCGGTGACTAGGTCACCTATATTAGAGTATATTGACTTAGGAGCCAAGCAAGAATACTTGATCATAGGTCATACTCATCATTAAGCTCAAAATGGGGTTAACATTTTTTGATGGAGCATTTTAATGTATTCACATCACTTGAGTTTCTTTATCTCATGACTTGGAGTAAAGCTATATCAAGGATATGAGTACATACCTTTGAGTGATGTTGTTGACATATCTTGTATGTGAACTTGGTGAGGATGCTCGAGGTTGATGAAGATCATCTTGAATTGGGAGAAATCCTTGTCATTTTCGTTCACTTTTCACCTCCATGGGTTAGTCACCCAAGGAAAAACATGATATATCCAGATGACTAGATATCAATTGTGACTTGAAACCAATTGAGAATTATGTGTTAAGGATATGTTTTGTTGTCTTCTTCCTTTCATCATCAAGGCAAGGTTGTGGATACTTGGTCATGACAAGATTGCTTAAGATATGAGTTGATGGCAATCTTGTGGAGTGTTGTTCTTCCAAGTACCTACAAAAGAGTTAGATGCAAGACAAGGGGGCATAGAGTTCCAAGATTTATGATATTCATGATTGTAGCATGGAATAGACAATAAACCTCATCCCCTTGCAAGCATCCGAGTGACCTTAGCTCAAGTTTGAAGCATCAATGATGTTCAACTCACTCCTCAAATGACAAAACATTTTTTTCATCAAGTGGTTTAGTAAAGATATCTGCCAATTGCTTGTTAGTACGAACATGCTTAAGATTAATATCTCCTTTGGCTACATGAACACGAATGAAATGATGTCGAACTTGAATATGCTTGATTCGAGACTGTTGTACAGGATTATGACCAATCTTAATAGCACTTTCATTGTCACATAGTAATGGCACATTTTTAACATAGATTCCATAATCTTTAAGCGTTTGTGTCGTCCATAACAATTGAGCACAACATTAACCAACAACAATATTTATATTCAGCTTCGGTGGTAGATAGATATACCGAGTTTTGTTTCTTGGAGGACCAAGAAACAAGAGAATTACCAAGAAATTCACATGTTCCTGAGGTGGATTTTCTATCAACCTTGTCACAGGACTAGTCCGAGTCGGAGTAGCCAACAAGATTAAAGGAAGATCCCTTGGGATACCAAATGCCAAAGTTTGGTGTATGTATTAAGTATCTCACAATGTGTTTCACATCCTTTAGATGGCATTCTATAGGTGCAGCTTGATATCTAGCACACATGCAAACACTAAGCATAATATCAGGACGGGAGGCACATAGATAAAGCAATGAACCAATCATTGTTCGATAAACCTTTTGATCAACCGGTTCACCCTCCTTAGTAAGATCATCATGTCCGCTAGTGGACATGGGAGTTTTCGTACCTTTGCACTCTTGCATGTTGAACTTATTGAAGAAGTCCTTAGTGTACTTTGTTTAAGAGATGAAAGTACCTTCTCTCATTTGCTTGATTTGTAGAAAAAGAAAGAATTTCAGCTCACACATCATAGACATCTCATACTTCTTCGATGTCAACCTTCCAAACTTCTCACTAAATTGTGGGTTAGTAGATCCAAAGATAATATCATACACATAAATTTGGCACACAAATAATTCACCATTAACTCTCTTTGTGAATAAGGTTGCGTCAATTTGACCAATTTCAAATCCTTTTTCAATGAGAAACTTCTACTAACCGTGTCTAGTTTTTAGCAATTATAGCAATTCAAGTACACCCAACACATGCAAGTCATCAAGTATAGCAGCGGAAAGTAAAGACGTTGCACACGAAAGTAAGGAGTAGAGATAGGAAGATCAAACGCATGAAGGACACAAAGATTTTTATCGTGGTTCCAATAGATGGTGCTATCGTACGTCCACGTTTATGGAGTCTTAAACCCACGTACGGTAATGTCCGCGAAAGTCCACGGAGGGCTCTACCACGGAGGGTTCCACGAAGAAGAAACCTTGACTATCCCATAACGGCTTCCGTCCACGAAGGACTAGCCTCACTATGGGTAGATCTTCACGAAGTAGGCGATCTCCTTGCCCTTAAAAACTTCTTGGTTCACTCCACAACATGAAGTAGGAGGCTACCAAGCGACACCTAACCAATCTAGGAGGCGCCACCCTCCAAAAGGTAATAGGCCCGATAATGTCGATGAACTCCTTGCTTTTGTGCTTCAAGATGATAGACTCCTCAACACACAATCACTCTCTCACGGATTTGGTGGGTGGAAGAGATTGATTGTGTGGAAAGCAAGTTGGGGAGGCTAGAGATCAAGATTCATATGGTTGGAATGGAATGACATGATATCAACACATGAGTGGGTGGATCTCTCCCAGATAATCTGATAGGATATGTGGAGATCTGTTCTGAGTGCTTCTCTTGCGAGTTAGTGGTGGTGGAGGGGTATATATAGGCATCTCCAAAAATCCAACAGTTACACCTAATAAGTCAGACTCGGTGACGCCAATGTGTTAATTTCGGTGGTACCGAGTTTCCTTAAAGGTTGCAACTTTTGAATCTTGGTGAGACCGATACATAAACTCGGTTGCACCGATGATGTGACCAACAGTTAGATTGCCAGACTCGGTGACGCCAATTCAACAAACTCGGTCGGACCGATTTTGTGAATTTGCATAACAGGAAGTTGGCAACCCAAACTCGGTGGCACCGAAACGGAATCGGTTGTACCGATGGGATAGGGTTTGGCTGAGTGTGTCTGAGGCTGAGAATTGGTGGCACTGAGTGGAAAGTGTTGGTTGCATCGATTTTGGATATTTGGCTTTGGACAGACTTTTGTGGAAGAGCTTGTGGATATATGTGGTGACTATCACGTGTGCATGTATGAGGATTTTGTTCACCAATAGTACCTTAACCCCTTTTAATAGTATTGGCTTTCCTATGGACTCAAAGTGATTTCTCATAAAGTAAAATGTAGAGTCCTCTTTCCTTGAAGCTTTGCCAATCCTATTCCTTCTCCTTCTTCTTCATGGGGATACTCTCCACACTCCTTTTGCCAACCCATTTCTCTCTGGACTTTATCTGAAATACACTAGATGGAAGTATTAGACCAAGAGACAATGTATGTTGTCATGAATTATCAAAACCATGAAGGGAGCACATTGTGCTTTCAACCTTCCGCTCATGGCCTTCGTCGCCTCCTCGCCACACCCCTCTCGCATCTCTCCCTCACCTCGCTTGCGCGCCACCAGGGGAGGAGTCCCTTGCGCCCGACACCCGTGCCGGCAACCTCTGCCTCTAGAAGCTCCGCCAGTTGCCGGTGAGCAAGTTGTCGTTGGCCTCAACTATCTCTGCCCTCCCAACTCCGACCGAGGAGCCTCGCTACTCACCTGACCGCTGCGAGACCCTGCGCCTTGGTGTCCTTCCTCCTGAAACCGTGCCGTGCCGCGCCTCCCACAGTTGTTGCCATGTGTTAGTGTCAAAACCGGCAGATCTCGGGTAGGGGGTCCCAAGCTATGAGACTAGGATCGATGGCAACAAGGGACGAAGGAGACAATGTTTCCGCAGGTTTGGGCCCTGCTATGGAGGTAAAACCCTACGTCCTTCTCAATTATATTGATAGTATGAAGGTTACAGAGTTGATCTACCTCGAGATCGAATAGCTAAAACCCTAGATGAGTTTCTTTGTCCTAAAAACTAAAACCCTCCGGCTTATATAGACGCTGAGGGTACCTAGGGTTTACACATGCTCGGTTGCACATCGACGGGAAAAACATGCCTATCTACTATCTCAAACTTGGAAGACACGCCACGACTCCTAAGGCTTCGTCCTTGGCGACGGGGCCTTTGATCAATCCAATGCTCAGCAAACGGCCCACGTTGTCCGGCCCATAAGAAATAGGTCAGCCATCCGAGGACCCCTTAATCCAGGACTCCCTCAATAGCCCCCGGACTAGCCTCCAATGCCGAGGTATAATATTTGGACAATTTTTTGCGTCGAAGTCTTCGGCTTGCGAGGCGAGTCCCTCTATCCCTTCTTGTTCGGCAACCATCACGTCATCGACGAAATACCAAGCGTCAAGAACTTGCGGGACCCACTGTAATAAATTTCAGCGCTTCTCGATCCTCGTGCGCCGAGGGGAGACGAGTGGTCCAGCAGCTTTTTACAAGACTGCTCCTCCCACAAAGGAGGCACCACCCATTTAAAGAAGTTGAATCATGGTCTGGGGCACATATTCTTCTTCCTCCCCATCAGAAAAAACCTCCAGTGAGAGATCACCACAAAAACATGGCGAGCGCCCCCAGCTCTTCCTCGTGCCCTTACGACTCTCGTCCCGCGGATTGGGCAAGCTGCTCTGTATCCGTCCTTCGACTGTGCAACCTCGAGACCCAATGGTACCTTCCTTCCTCGGATCTAGTGGTTACTCGCGCCGGCTTGACTTCTTTCAATAAAGAAGCCTTCGTGGAGAACTTCCCTAATCCTCAAAAGGGAGAGTGAGTATGCTTCGTGCCCTTCTTCTTGCGGGGATTATTGGAGTTCTATGGGACCCAGCTCCATCATCTTACCCCTGGATCTATTCTGCATATCTCGGGCTTCGCTGCCCTTTGCAAGATGTTTCTGGGCTGCGAGGCACACTTTGAATTGTGGAGGAAGTACTTCTGCCTCGTCCCCTGTACTCGGGGTGAGACAATTCGAGAGGTCAGAGGAGCCAAAGTATGCCGCATAGCCGGGACGGGGTATCAAGTGTGGACACCAAAGAAGGAGTTCTAAGAATGTTTCTATATCGAGGACGTTCCCCTATTCGATCCAGCTCAGAGGGGTTTGCCCGAATACTCTGATGCCCCTTTGAAGAAAAGATACAACTGGCGACCGAAGAGCTCATCCCAAGAGGACGGTGCCGAAGTGCAACGCTTGGCTGCCCACGTGAGGCTACTGGCTCATCACAAATTGACCATGATAGACGTAATGGCCGCCACCATCACCCGATGCGTCCAGACTCTTCAGCAAATAATACATCCTTTGTGGCGTTACAACGGGACAAGCGACACCACTCGCTCCCGATGACTGGGCCCTACCAATCAAGCAACATTAACAACCGCACGTGCCGACCTATACAAAGGGGAGAAAGAAGACTTTGTTCGGCTACCGACCAAGGAGGGCTACTCAAGTTACAATCCCATCGAATGGGTGAGATTTTCGATTCTATGACCTGAGTTCGGGTATTCTATTTGTCCCTTTTGACCGAAGCCTTTAACTTATGTAAACAGGAATGGAGGAGCTTTGCTGAGACAATTAATTGTTTGGCCCCCCAACCCAAGAACTATTCTTGTGACGACGATCCGGGATTTCATGACGATCCGAAGCTGTCAATTGAGTTTGAAGATGAGGTCTTCTACCAAGAGATCCTTGACCGCTCCAAGGTGGCTATCATAGACAATTGCCCCGGATTATTCCCTTCCCCTGTTATAGGCAAGAAGAAAAATTCCTCCCGTAAAAGGCAAGTATCCTCTATCGTCCCAAACGCACCGGCTTCTGCTCCCAAGCAACGTCGGTCCGTGCGACGACCATCGACTACGGTGGCAATGCCCGGACTGGGTAGCAACGGGGATCCGTCAAGTGAGCCGGCTATGGGGACGGGCCCGACCACTCGTTCATCCCAAAGGTACTTTGTTCGGCTTCTTAATTTATTGTTATCATGATTGATAGGGCCTCACAGGAAATCTCATGTCGAAATACTCATGCAATGAGTTCAGCCATCTCCTACCGACGATGTTGCCGGAGTGCCCGACAATGCTCACGATTCCAAATCTTCTGTTCATGCTGAACCCGTTGTGAGGGTCCATGTGGTCAACCAGGCCCCTGAGGACTCCATGGTCGTGGTATTAGTCACTAAATCCGAGAGAAACAACGCGATGAATCACCGGCGGCGACGAGAAGCCCTGCGCCACCCGACGTTTTCTGAACAAGAGTTCAACGCTCTATGCTCGGCTGACGCACATATCGGAGCTGCCCGAGCTAGGTCCAGGGAAGCCGTGAAACTGATATCGTCTAGCCTGCAGGTCAGTGATTGGCTATAAGAATCCGGACACACATGTAAACCCAGTAGCCCCCGAGCCTTGAATTGGTCGGGACGACCGAATTAAGGGTCCATGTATTGTTTTACTGATGATGTAGGTCTGAAGGCAGCAGAACGAGCAACTGGCCAATGAACTGGAGGCGAGCCAAACACAGGGGGAAGCCATGAAGGCCGACATTGAGCAAGTGAAGAATTTTACCCAGGAGGCGCATGGTAAGTATATCTGTTCTGCTGATCTTAGTATATAATCCCATGCTGACGCAAGGGTACTTTGTAGCAGCCAAATCAATAGGGCAGTTGCAAAAATATTTAGATGTAGCCCGAGAATCTTAGAGGTACAACAAGTCCCAGTATGAGGCCGTCTGCCCTTTGTTGCAACGAAACCTGGAAGAGAAGAAATGCCTCCAGGCGGAAAACAAGTAGCAGGTCGGAGAAATTAAGAGTTTAAAGGCTCAATCGGCCCAGACCCAAGAAGCGAACCAGAAATTACAGAGGGGCATGTTCGATAAGTGCAATTATAACATCCTAGGGTACCTCTCATACGCTAAGTGTAATGGATATGCCTTGTCTCATGTATAGGTCTCCTAACCGGATGGCCTGAAGAAGAGATCGGATCCTATCAGCGAAGCCTTCTGAAGGAACTATCCAACCTTCATGAGCAGGCTCGGAAGGCCATGAAGAACATGATAAAAGTGTTATGGCCCACCGAGCAACCTCCTGAGGGGATGACCAAACTGGTTGATCGGTTCAAGGGAGCCCGAAGTCGGTTCGAGTTATGGAAGACATCGGCCTTTGGAGGTAGGCGAGAGGCATGGGTGATGATCAAGTCCCGGTATACCGGCCTTAACCCCAAGCATATGGCTTGGGTCGGTCCAGCAGGGCCTGATGGGCAAGAAGTGCCACTTCATTTGGTGTACGACCAAGTCATGGCCGCCGCTCGTCTCTCGTAAGAAGATTCCACCCTAGATGCATTAATAGACGATCTCGACCAGCAGCGCGATGAGTGATTTTATGTTTTAAATAAAAAATTGCTCTGTGTATGCTATAAACTCTGTCTTAACCGGCCATCGGCTTCGACCTCCCACGCAAAGAGCTTGGAAGTGTTCCTTATGAAATATCCCTTGCTATGAAAGAATTCCTTCAAGGAACCAGGCAATCCGGCCATTTGGTGTGAATAGACAGAAAAATGCATATGGAGATATGTTATATTACAGTTTGGCATTAGAAACATCTTCCAAAGAAAATAGTACCTCTATTGATACCTTCCTTCATGCTGCTACATAAATCGTAGATAGTAAGGCCGTATACCGCTAGTATGCGACTAATGACTCTTTTTGAAAACAAGCCTGAGTGATGGCGATAACAACTATATTTCTGGTTGTTTCCGTCATAGCCGACCAATTTTCTACTGAAGATAGCTAGCTTTTGGCTTCACCCGTCTGAGGTACATATCCGGATAACCCGGTCGTAACAATCGCAGAGGTGCTTGCTTTACTCTCTAGCAGAACTATGGGGAACGTAGAGGGTAAACACAGGAGCGAGGCAACCCAGCTTGGCAAAAATCTTAGTTCGAATTGATGCATAGAATGGATTAAAATCGACAAGGGAAATGTGCATACACGATAAATGTGAATAGATTCTTAGAATGTAAAATCATCGGCTTCAGGAAGAAGCTCCGAGGTGTTGTGTTCGGATTTAACATTTGAGGATGTATGCCGAAAATCTTAATACAAGATCGGTTTAACCGAACATAGACTTGGGAAGAAAAGAAAAAATCCAAACCTTTAGAAAATCAAGGTGGGAGGGAAAGGAAGAAATAAATAAAGGAAAGAGAAGAAAGAGGAGGGTAAAGGGTATGACGACACCGGTCTAGCCGTAGAAGCACCGAAGACGAGATGCGTTCCATGGGTTTGGTTTGAGGTGGTTGTCCGACGGGTTTCGAAGATGGTAGGCCCCTCCTGTGAGTACTTCGTCAATTATGAAGGGACCCTCCCATTTGGGGTTGAGTTTATGCTTCTGCTTCTCCGGGAGCCGTAAGATGAGTTCACCCACATTATATGCTTTTGGATCCATCGAAGTACATCGTCCAATGGGAGTATGTACTATATTCCCTGGGGAGCTTGGCCTCTGTCCATTTGCCGAGGAAACCTGCTAGCACCTGAGATTTAATAGCTCGTCGTGGATTGTAGGCAATTTCAAAAGTAAGGAGCTCAATGGCCCATTTCGCTATGCGGCCGGTGGCGTCCCTGTTGTTGATTATATCGTTCAGGGGTACTTCAGATGCCACCATGACTGAACACTCCTGAAAGTAGTGTCTTATTTTTCATGATGCCATAAATACTGTATAGGCTATCTTCTGGTAATGCGGGTATCTGGACTTGCATAGCGTTAGTACTTCTGACATGTAATAGACCGGCTTCTGTATCCGGAATTTGTGTCCCTCCTCCTCTCGTTCGATGACGAGCACTGCGCTAACAACTTGGTTGGTGGATGATATGTACAATAACATTGGTTCACCAGTGCCTGGTGCTATGAGTATGGGGTTGCTTGCGAGCAGTGTTTTAATTTCTTCTAAAGAAGCCATTGCTTCATCGGTCCATTCGAAATTGTTGGTCCATTTCAGCAACCTGTAGAGCGGGAAAGCCTTTTCACCGAGGCGGGAGATAAAGCGGCTTAACGCCGCCACGCAACCCGCCAACCTCTGGACATGCTTTAGCTCTGTGGGAATTCCAAGTTCCGATAGGGCGCGGATCTTAGCCGGATTCCCTTCTATTCCTCTATGGGAAATGATGAATCAGAGCAGTTTATGAGCGGGAACTCCGAAGACACATTTATTCGGATTGAGTCTTATATCGTACTCACGTAGGCTGGCAAAGGTTTGCCTTAGGTCGTCAATCAGCTCGCTGACGTGTTTGGTTTTGATGACCACATCGTCCACGCATGCCTCAACTATTTTACTGACCTGTTTTGTGAGACAAGTCTGGATCATGCGCTGGTACGTAGTCCTAGTGTTTTTAGCCCAAAAGGCATTGTGTTGAAGCAGAATGGCCCATAAGGGGTGATGAATGCGGTTGCGGCTTGATCGGATTCCTTCATTTTGATCTGATGGTATCCGAAATAAGCGTCGAGGAAACACAATAAGTCGTGTTCGGCTGTGGCGTCAATAATCTGGTCTATGCATGGTAAGGGGAAAGGGTCCTTAGGGCAGGCCTTGTTGAGGTCTTTAAAGTCGACGCACAACCGCCATGATTTGTCTTTCTTTGGTACCATCACCAGGTTTTCCAACCATTCGGGGTGCTTGATCTCCCGTATGAATCCGGCCTCTAGCAGTTTGGCTAATTCTTCACCCATAGCTTGTCGTTTGGGCTTGGAAAAGTGGCGCATAGTCTGCTTAACGGGCTTGAATCCTGCGATGATATTCAGACTATGTTCTGCTAGCCGCCGTGGGATTCCTGGCATATCGGAAGGATACCAGGCTAAGATATCCCAATTTTCTCGTAAGAATGCTTGGAGTGCCTCGTCCACCATAGGGTCTATCTGAGCTCTGATGGATGCTGTCTTATTGGGGTCCGCTGGGTGTACCTGAAATTTAACGATTTCATTTGTGGGTTTAAAGGATGTTGGTTTGGGCCTTTTGGTAAGGATGACATCATCCTTGTCTATTGTTGGCCGGAGCGTGGTCAGTTCCTATGCAGCGAAGGTCTCAGCTAGTGCCTTGAGGCCAAGTGTTGCGGTTTTGTTTTCAGCTCGAAGGGCTATATTCGAATCACTGGCGACTTGTGATTACCCCGTAATGTGGTATAGCCTGGAATTTTGTGAAGGCTTCACGCCCCAGCAGGGCGTGGTAGCCGCTGGGGAAGGGCACAATTGGAAGAGAAGTTCTTTAGATCAGTATTTTTCGGGCGTGTCGAACATTACGTCCATGGTGATACGTCCTGAACAATGTGCCTCTTTCCCGGAAATGACCCCCCGGAATGTTGTGTTGCTGTGCTCGATGCAAGATTGGTCGAACTGCATTTTTTCTAGGGTATCTTTGTAGATAAGGTTTAAACCACTGCCGCCATCCATTAGCACTTTCTGCAGCCTAAAGCCATCGACGATGGGGTTTAAGACTAGTGCGGTCGGTGTATGACTGGGTCGAATGGCTGGTTTGTCATTATCTTCGAAGGTGATGGGTATGTCTGCCCATGAACTTGTTGTTGCCACATGATAGACCTGTTCAAGTTCTCTAAGAGCTTTTTTCCTCATGTTCCTAGAGGGGAACATTTCGTAGATTGTCAGGACTTCTGCATTGTATTCTGGTGGCGATGCGGAGCACCTGTTCGGCGGTAGTGCCTCAAGGATGGCTTCACCACTTTTTGCGACCTACCTGACGAACAAGCAAGCTCTAAGGTTGTGGGTCGGTCTTGTGTTCAACAATACAGAATGTATAGGGCATGGTTTATCCAATAGTCCATCAAGGACAGTTCTGACCCCTATAAGGGTCTAGTTCTCTTTTCGGTGGGTTCGAGTTCGGCTAGCCACTTCGGAGGTATCCTCTTTTTCTGATCTCCTCTAGGGTATTCAATAAAGATTGGTTCTGAAAGTAGCTGTTCGGCTTGCCAGCTGCTCCATGGCACAATAGTTTTTACCAAGTCCGATAGCTCGGTAAAGTCGCGAATGTGCCGATGAGCCAGGGCGTTGAGGATCCCTTCATCATGACAATTGCGACTGAAGGTTGCCATTATTTCCTGGTCACTAGAACCTTGTACTTTTTTTCTAGCAAGGAGGAGTCTAGCCCAAAAATGATGAACCGACTCTCCTGGTAACTGTGTAACATCCTGTAAGTTCGAAGACTTGGACTCTCCTATGATGCTTGAGTGCTCGACTTCAGTGGTGGGTGGGAAAACTTTGATTCCACGCCACGATGTGAGTCTAGAATCACGGGTTCCGAGTTGCGTGCTAGATCGAGGACTGATCCCGATCTATCTCTGGAGCAAACTCCGGGGTCTGGGTTGCAAGCGAGGTCTCAATGATTGGAGATTGGGGCATAAACCGTTTTTAATTCCGGTCGTTAGGGGGACGAGCCCCCAGTCGGACACCCGATGGTGGCGACTAAGTGAGTAACCGAGGGGGTGCGAATCTCCCTATCGCCGGGTTTAAGCCCGATCTGGTCATAGACGGGATTTGGTCGTCAGTCATACGCATGGTCTGAATCTGATCGAACAACTCGTTTTGGGACGAGTCCTCAATAGGATGTGTGTCGCTAAAGCGCACGGGGTCGATCTGCGGCGTCGCGGTTCCAGATTCGCTTGGCAACGACTGGATTGGGCGTTCTAGATAGCCCGAGGGTGAAGGCCACCTCAGAGGTGGGGCTTAATGTCTTCAGCATCGAGGCGTCAGGATCTGCGGGCTCCTCCATGAGAGCTGAGGGTTCCATCAAGACAAGCTCTCCCCGTGAATCAACAATGAACTCTAGGTGCCGAATCTGATTTCTCGATCGGGGGCGAAGCTTCCGATCTAGCCAAGATGGCTGGTTAGGTCGACGTGTGCCAAGACGTCACCGCCTGTGAAGATCTGACCAGGGATGAGAACATCCTGGCTGCATATTTCGTTTCTTATGACAAGGCGAGTCATCGATTGCTTTGGCTATCAGTGGAACTCTCAATGAAAGCACCAATGTCAGTGTCAAAACTGGCAGATCTCGGGTAGGGGGTCCCGAGCTGTGAGACTAGGATCGATGGTAACAAGGGACGAAGGAGATGATGTTTACCCAGGTTCGAGCCCTCCTATGGAGGTAAAACCCTATGTCCTGCTTGATTATATTGATAGTATGAAGGTTATAGAGTTGATCTACCTCGAGATCGAATAGCTAAAACCCTAGATGAGTTTCTCTGTCCTACAATCTAAAAACCTCCGGCTTATATAGAAACCGAGGGTACCTAGGGTTTACACATGGTTGCACATCGAAGGGAAAAACATGCCTATCTACTATCTCAAACTTGGAAGACACACCACGATTCCTGAGGCTTCCTCCCTGGCGACGGGGCCTTTGATCAATCTAATACTCAGCAAGTGGCCCCGTAGTCCGGCCCATAAGAAATAGGTCGGCCATCCGAGGACCCCTTAATCCAGGACTCCCTCACCATGGCAGCCTCAACCTCCTTCCCTGTCGTTGTTGGAGCTCTACGGTCGCACCTCTGCCCCAAGCTCCGCCCAGCCTTGCCGTTGTTCATCGCCAGAAGGCCCTGCGAGACCCTACACCCGACCTTTCTCCTCTACTTCCTCCAACCACTGCCCGTCGAGCCACCTCCTTGCCATGGGCGCCCCCTACTATGCTCGATGCATGCTCCCTGCCTGTTGACTTCAGGCATGTTTGTCATGGCGCCCATCCACCATCACCCGAGTCCTGTAGCCATCCACCATGGCAACTAGGTCCTTGTTTTGCTTTGTTTTGGTTCATACAAGTCTCGCAAGACCCGCGGTCTCGCTTCTCATGACCTTCGTTGTTCTGCCTCATCTCTGTCAAGATCGAGACCACCTTATGTTCGTCTTCACGGAACCACAAAAACTAACGGACGGCTACTTCCACTACAACCCGCAAGGACATCGGATTCGTCGAGTTCTTCTCCGACACGTGTACAACTGTCATCGCCTTGGATCTGACAAGACCATCAAGTGAACGACTACTTCCTCTACGACATGACTACCACTACTTCCACGACATCTGCGACGACCCTTGAACATCTATGCCGCTTTGACTTGACCCGCTCCAAAATGTATTCTTCGAAGGTATAACCGTCGAGGTGACTGCCCTTTATCAAATGCATGTGTTCGTTAAGATGCACCCTAAGTTTGCACCGTGTTAGATTTGGTACTCGCACGCTCTTCGTTGCTTGTCACCGACACGTGGGAACCCGGTAACTGGGATCACCCCACCATCTTTGCATGACATGCACACGACCACACTTTCTTTTGCACCGACATCTCGACGAGTTGCCGGATCACCCGAATGTTGCCATGGCATCATTTCCGTTTTTGCCACCAAGGCACCCATTTCTTTCCGTTGTGGTGGCAAATGCCCATATCATATTATATATTCTTAATTTCTTAAAAATTACATTGAATTTGATCATGCCATCCTCATGCATGTTAAAACATCTAAAATGTTGTTTGCGTTAAACTTGCCTAATGCGATGCTAAAATGATTTATTTCATAACTATTAAACCGGAGCTCCGTTTAACATGATCCACATATGTAACTTGACTAGAATAACGTGTAGAATCACATGGTGGCTTGAATTTTTCTGTTTAACCAATATAAAACATGGTTAGTTAATATCTGGACCAAAATCATAATATGCATATGAGGTCGTTTCGGAAATGCTATAAGTTGTTTCCGACCTCATTTAAGATGCCTAGATAGTGTAGTTTATTTTGCTTCACCTCTTGCCATGTTTAACAACATTAATACTGATGAGCACCTAAACGAGAGTGAACTAGATAAATTGAATGTGTAGTTTTGTCAATATGCAACTCGTGGCATATGGAGCTTCACTTAATGTTGAGTATTTGATTGATGTGATTTGTGATGCCTTGATAATTAAACCGGACATGCATCATGCTTGTTTGCGCATCATGTCATGCATATGTTGTGGCGTATCGTGTGTTGATTGTTATTTTTGGATTATTCCTTCTCGATAGAGTTCCGAAAGCATTCGGAGTGTGAGGATTCAATCGACTATGTTGACTCGTCTTCTTCATGGATTCGTTCTTCTTCCAAGCGGGATCTCAAGCAAGATGAACATTTCCCTGGATACCACTACTATCATTGCCATGCTAGTTGTCTCCCTTCTATTGTTATGTCACGTTACCTACCACTTGTTTGACAAGCCTCCCAACATTGCCATGATAAGCCTGTAACACCTCCACATCCCAGCAAACCATTGTTTGGCTATGTTACCGCTTTCTCAACCTTCTTATAGCATTTCTAGCTGCAGGTGCAATTGATTCCATGTGACTACATGGATATTTCGATATCACAATATCATTGATATTAAATTTAATGCACATACATACTTGGTAAAAGGTGGAAGGCTTGGCCTTTTGCTTGGTGTTTTGTTCCACTTTTGCCGGCACTAGTTACTTGTGTACCAGTGTTATGTTCCATATTGAGCGCTCCTAACATGCTCGGCGTTGTTATGGGGACCCCCTTGATTTTTGTTTTAGGATAAAGCTTGTCTGGCCAGGCCCAACATTGATACTACATTTGCCTAATCACTAAAAAACCTACATAGGAAGTAATTAACCCGATGATCTTTAATCAACAACCCGGGCCAGTGCTCCTCGTGAGTATTGGTCCAAACCGGGCAATGTCTGGCGCCCCTTGGTCACCCGGGGTCTCAGCCAACCCGACGTCTTGCCCATCTGGTCGTACCCTGAGAACGAGATACGCGACTCCTATCGGGATTTGTCGATATGCCGAACGGCCTTGCTGGATATGTTTTACCTTTCTCGAACGTATTTTGTGAGGAATTCCGAGAATACTTCGGGCTATCTCGAGGTTGCGGTTTTCCAATGGAACTGCCTAGGAAATCACGGGATTCATGGTCGAGGTTATTCCCACGGCGTGTGGTTAATTTGTGATGGATGAGTTGGAGCACCCTTGCAGGGTTAAATCTTTCGAAAAGCCATGCCCACGATTACGTGGCAACTTGGAAACATTGTTTAACACTTGGTTATAGCAAACTTGAAGTGAACTCTAATAAAATACACTAACTGTATGTGTAACCGTGACTGTCTCTACTCATGAGTCCTTATCCGAGAGAGTTCACGGTGGGGTTATGTTTGACGTAAGTAGGTGTTCAGGATCACTTAGTGATCATTCTAGTTCATGTCCGTTATGCGTAGACCGCCATACTTATTTTCTGTACTTGTAAGTTAGCCACTGATTTAAATGCTTAGTTGCTTGCTACTGCCTCACCACTTAACCATACCTCACCCATTAAGCTTTGCTAGTCTTGATACCCTTGGAGATGAGATTGATGAGTCCTCGTGGCTCATAGATTACTACAACAACAGTTGTAGGCACAGGTAATGTGATGCTTTGACGTAGCGCGATGCTTGTTGATTTGGAGTTCTTCTTCTTCTTCATCATCGATCTAGGATGGATTCTAGGCGACATCCTCAGATAGCAAGGATGGATGTCATTTTATCATTTGATTTTGTCTGTAGTCAGACCCTGCTATTACGTATGATGATTGAATATGTGTTGTATTGACGTGACCTTGACTTAGCTTGTGACCAGTATAAGCCAATTCCATATACTCATATCTTCTGTACATGTACTTGTAACGATATCCATTCTTGCAAAACGATGAGATGCGCTCATATCCTTGTTGAGGCCCTCGAGCCAAAATAAGAATAGAGTCGCATCTTGGGCGTTACTAGTTGGTATCAGAGCCTGTACCGACCTAGGAGCCCCCTTGATTGATCAAACTTGGCCGAGTCGAGTCTAGTAAACAAAACTATTTCGAGTTAGTTATATTGGAGAGTAGTTTTCTTTTACTCCTCTTCTATACTCTGGTGAGTAATTACGAGTTAGGAATTTGAATTCTATCCTCTTCTCGCTCAAATTATTTTTAGAATCACGTGGGTATTTTGGAATCTCTATGATGCCGATTTGACGGAGTTCTGTACTCGGTACCTCCTGTTATCGAGGAGTAGAGCTCCAAGGGATTCTTGACACATTGTTATCATTCATTTTCCTTAGTATCTCAGTATAGAGGATGGTCGAAATTGCTTCAATACTATTTGTGGCGAGAGGAGTCCGGCATCCCTAGTACTGGTGGAGATAGTTCGGATGTACTGCCATACTTAGTATCGTTGTGTTTTTCGAGGGTCTGAGGTAGATGATTTTTCGAGACCTCTGGTTATGCGTTGACGGATGTGTTACACTGGAGCATAGTATTACCGTTAGTAGTTGAGTGATGGATTTTTCTCTGTGTATCCGTGGACCCGATTGCATAACCGGAAGATCTCGGGAGTTCTCAGGTGGGAATTCAAGTAGTTAACTAAGCTATCTTTCTATCAAAAGTATGATGTGAGGTTGGGGTTCGACATCTAGTGGATTCGTTTGTTTACGGTCGTTCTTCCAGAGGACAGTCTTGATATATGTCATCAGATAAGCTTCGTCAAGCCATGTAGTTCGCTATGCCTAGGGAGCATATGAGAGCATCATTTCAATATGACAATCCAATGTACGATCGAGCCCGTGCGAAGCTTACCACAAAAATATCGAGAGGAATCTCTGTCATGAATTTGTTCTCACTTGTTTTTAAGCCTCATCCTTTTTTTTGTTGGAATATGGTAATTCGAGTTGCTTCATTGACAAGTGGTGATGTCATATCTTTCTTGAAAAGTGTTATCATATTCCTATGGAAATGCTAATTCTTTTGCTCAATCAAGTTGTCATATCAATTCTTTTCAACCGGTGCGCTTCTCTTCAAGTTCATTATATCATGTTCAATACTTGCAAGATCAATCCTCATATTTATTTCCAAAGTTTGTTTCATCTGTGCCAAGTTTTCTTTGTTTTCCCACCCTCCCACCCTTTTTCTTTAGTGATTAAATTCTCATCCAAGTGCCTTTTTCTATTAATGTGATGCTTCTGCTATCTTCTTTTTTGTTTTGTATCCGGTGATTCATGTGAAGATGCTCAGGAGCTTCAAGTTCATCATTTCTTTGTTTTTTTCTTCTTACCCAGTGGATTCAACTCAACCTCTCGGTGTTCGACATATCCTTGTCATTCGCTAAGTGCTTTCCCATGTTGGAAATTTTAGTCAAGCCTCTCTTGTTTATTCACCTCTCCCTATTCTATCTCGGGTGCTGAAGATATCTCTGGAGATTCGTGTTTCCGTTTCAAATTATTTCGAGGTTCTCACCTCATCAAATTTTTATTTGTACCGGTGCAATATCTTTCTAAGCAATCATTTCAGTGGTGTTTCTTTGAGTGGGCCCATAACCCACAGGTTTTTCCCTAGGATCTTACCTGACTCTTCTAATCTTTCCGGAGATGTCCTCAAGTTCTTCTCAATATGACATAAGAATGATTTCATTAGTCATATTCCTTCTCCAAGTCAGCTTCTAATTTTTATATTTCATCATTGGCTCAACCTTTCCTTATTCCTTGTTCCGGAGTGCCTCAGTAATTCTTGGTGGTGTTTCTCACCATCATTCTTTGCGTTGGAGACCGAAGAAGAGTTTCCCTTAAGTCTTTCTTTTTTCTTTTTAAGATTTGTCGTCTCAGCTTGTGGTGACCCTCTTAAATTGTTTGCAATCATGAGAAATTCCTTCCATATCTAACCGGAGCATTTCAGAGTTGTTTTCATTTCTCGATCCTCCAAAGGCCATCATTTCAGAAGATTTCTTCATTCTCAGCTTTTAGCTTTCATTCTCAAATTCTTCTCAATTGTTTTCTCTTCGTATGTATCTCAATTATCCCGGTGCTTCGTTCATGATTTTTTTGGTAGATGAATTTCAGAGACCTCTGGTTATGTGTTGACGGGTGTGTTACATTGGAGCGTAGTATTACTATTAGGAGTTGAGTGATGGATCTTGCTCCTTGTATCTGTGGACCCTATTGCATAACCGGAAGATTTCGAGAGTTCTCAGGTGGGAATCCAAGTAGTTAACTAGGCTATCTTTCTAACAAATGTGTGATGTGAGGTTGGCGTTCGACATCTAGTGGATTCGTTTGTTCACGGTCGTTATTACAGAGGACCATCTCAACATATGTCATCACATATACTTCGTCAAGCCTTGTAGTTCGCTATGCCTAGGGAGCATATTCGAGCATCATTTCAATATGACAATCCAATGTTCGATCGAGCCTGTGCAAACCTTACCACAAAATATCGAGAGGAATCTCTGTCATGAATTTGTTCTGGCTTGTTTTGTAAGCCTCATCCTTTGTTTTGTTGGAATATGGTAATTAGAGTTGCTTCATTGTCAAGTGGTGATTTCATATCTTTCCTAAAACGTGTTCTCATATTCCTATGGAAATGCTAATTATATTGCTCAATCAAGTTGTCATATCATTTATTTTCAACGGGCGCACTTCTTTTCAAGTTCATTCTATCCTCTTCAATAATTGCAAGATCAATCCTCATATTTCTTTCCAAAGTTCATTTCATCTATGCCAAGTTTTCTTTGTTTTCCCACCCTCCCGCCCTTTCTCTTCTGTGATTAAAATCTCATCCAAGTGCCTTTTCTATTCATGTGATGCTTCCGCTATCTTCTTTTCTGTTTTGTATTCGGTGATTCATGTGAAGATGCTCACGAGCTTCAAGTTCATCATTTCTTCATTTTTGTCTTCTTACCCGGTGGATTCGACTCAACCTCTCGGTGTTTGACATATCCATGTCATTCGCTAAGTGCTTTCCCATGTTGGAAATTTTAGTCAAGCCTTTCTTGTTTATTCGCCTGTCCCTATTCTATCTGGGTGCTGAAGATATCTCTGAAGATTTGTGCTTCTGTTTCAAAATCCTTTCACATTATTTCGAGGTTCTCACCTCATCAGATTTTCATTTGTATCGGTGCAATATCTTTCTAAGCAATCATTTCAACGGTGTTTCTTTGAGTGGGCCCATAACCCATAGGTTTTCCCGGGATCTTACCTGGCTCTTCTAATCTTTCCGGAGATGTCCTCAAGTTCTTCTCAGTATGACATAAGAATGATTTTCATCAGTCATATTCCTTCTCCAGGTTAGCTTCTAATTTTTATATTTCATCATTGGCTCAACCTTTCCATATTCCTTCTTCTTGAGTGCCTCAGTAATTCTTGGTGGTGTTTCTCGCCATCATTCTTTGCATTGGAGACCGAAGAAGAGTTTCTCTTAAGTCTTTCTCTGTTCTTTTTAAGATTTGTCGTCTCAGCTTGTGGTGACCCTCTTAAATTGTTTCTGATGATGAGAAATTCCTTCCATATATAACCGCAACATTTCAAAGTTGTTTTCATTTCTCGATCCTCCAAAGGCCATCATTTCAGAAGATTTCTTCATTCTTAGCTTTTAGCTTTTGTTCTCAAATTCTTCTCAATTGTTATCTCTTCGTTCATATCTCAATTATTTAGGTGCTTCATTCAAGATTTCTCCAGGCGGATCATGATCTCTTCATTCTCATGTCATGTATCTCCATTCATTTGTAGTATCCCCATTAATTTCAAATTCTCACCCATGTTTCGTGAAGGCTTCTTCAAATTTGTGCTCTGTCTCTCTTTCCAATCTTTTGCAAGAAGAATAAGTGGTATGCCAAATCTGTTGCTTGTCATCAATTTAAATTGATGAAGGATAAGCATAAGATAATTCTTATACTTATTCCATCAAGGTGATTTCAATCCTTCTTCCGGAGTTGTTCATGATATCAAATTCTTGATCCTAAGCGGTTTATCTTTTCTTTTTTTGAAGTTTCAAGTTTTATCAAGTATCTCTTTGGGAAGCTTCATCTAAATCATAGCAAGTAATCAATCTTATTCTTGTCAACCTTAATTTATTGTCATCATTCTTTTGCATACGGAGGTTCTTCATGGTGGTTCGTCAAGGATTTTGTTCATTCTTGAAGTGTTTTTGACTATTATTGTTGGAGGACCTCAAGTATTCTTTATCTTGCATTTCAAAGTGCAATTCATTCTCTCTTATCCTTTGAGATGGTGTTATAGCATTCTTCATTCATGAGTAGTCTCGGAGAGAAGTTGTCAAGTATGAGATAATGACTATGGAAAGCCTGATTACAGAACTACTGCATGATGTAACAATTTTCCCATGAGTGGGTAGCCAGCTTATCCTGGGTACTATGCTTGGGGCAAGGTGCCTTGAGAGCTTCATCTTAGTTGCGTGGATTATTCCCATTGTAACCTCCTCTAGGATGATTGTTTTGACGCTGGTTTTTAAAAACAGTATTCATGTTAGCAACGAAGTCTGACCCTTCCTCGGGCTAATTCTGTTTGCTTGCCTTGACCTCCAGGGTTTCCACTATGCCCATGGTTTTGCTGATGACCCTTGCCATCGTCGCCTTTCTTGTTCTTGCCAGTTTTATCCTCGTCCGAGTCGGGATCCTTTGTGTTGTGTGACTTGGCGTATCTAGTAAGAATGTCCATCAAGTCACCCATGTCTTGTACCTTTCATTTCAAGCGGCCAAGCTTCTAGACCAGCTATTGAAAATGGCAGTTTTTCTCCAGGATGAGTACGACCTGAGCCGATGTGATGTTGTCTGATGAGTGGATGATTTTGGCAACCCCGCGAGTCCAATGATGGGCCAACTCCTCCACACGTTGGAAGCAATGCTGAAGATCCACAATCGTCATAAACCGGTCCTTCAACTCTAGTCAAGTGTTGATGGAATTAGGTGGGATATTGTTCTACCACGTTCGAGCTGGCCGATCCAGCATCATTGTCAGGTACTTTGCACACACAACATCACTGACATCAAGCATATCCATGGCTAACTCGTACCTCTCGATCCATGTTGCCGGCTCAAGATCCGTTGTGTAATTAGGTACTTTGTGAGGTCCCTTGAAATCCTTAGGCATACGCTCACTACGAATAGCTCGGGAAAGACAAGGGATGCCAATCTTCCTACCGTGGATTCCAGCGCCCATGGTTGTTGATTGTGGGTTTGCCGTAGGCTGCCGTGTTGCCCGGGCTGCTGCTGCTTTCGCCTCCGCCTGCTGCCTTGCTCTTGCTGCATCCACCATTGCTTCGGCATCCGGTAGCTTCAGTCGGACTGCGGAGATCCGAGGTTGCTGCACACACTTGCTACTGGAGACAACTGAAGACTCTGCATGGTGACTCTTATTGGACTGGCGTAAGGCATGGAGTGCATCCGGTCTTGGCTATGAGAGTACTGTGCTTGTTGCACCACAGTTGTTTTCAGCATCTCTATGACATTCCTTGCCTCAATCTCCACTAGGGTGTTCCCGTGGATGGAAAGTGCTTCCAAATTATGGGTTGCCACAAGCATGTTGGTGACTGAGTTGGAGAAATGACCCTACGGCATCCGAATACATTGAGTCGGTGATCGAGCCAGCAAAGTTTGAGCTGGTTCCATCTATCGGCTTGCGTGACAGGCGGATCTTCGCGTGGCTATCTGGCTCCTGGTGTCTGTTGTGGGGTAGTGAATAATCGCGTCGGTCGAGGTTTAACGGCAGCCAGCTCTGATGTCTCCTCTGGTAAACCGCCTAAGAGGCATCCCGGCAAAGTCCTAACTGCCAAGCCTTGGCCTTCAGGCGCTCCGATTTGTTATGGATATGAACCAGTAATTCCGCCATCCACGGGTTTTCAGTGTCGATCTCCCGCTTGGCCTTAGTCATCTCCACACGAAGCTTACCAACACTGCATTACACTCCTCCTAATTTTCTTCTATAATAGGATTCTCCAAAAGTATGGCCATCTCAACCATTAAGTCCTTCATGGCTTGAGCTGGTGTCTTGCCCGACCTGCCAGCACCGTTCACAGATCCTGCCATTGATGGATCTTGAGCCACTGTGGTTCCTTCCATGTAGATGGTGTCTTGCCAGGGATGGCTCACATTACGCATTAGCCACTTTAGCCTCCGAAGAGCCCCCAAGTCTCCCATTATAAAGGGGATAGATCGTTCCGGTCTCTCCCTAACTCATCGTCAGAGTTGATGATGGTGTCCCTGCTGCCTGCCGTCTCGTCCGGGAAGCTGATTCCTTTGATGAAGCTGATGAAGACATGACGTTGGATGTCTTGACCCCTGGCGGGTCAGGCATGCCAAGCCGGCTTGACGATGTCAGTGCAGATGTCCGGCTCGGGTACCGACGTGCCGGTTTTGCCGATGAAGATGTGAATTTTTCCGAAGGGGACCTAGTACACATACTCAATTGACTTGGGCTTGGGGCCCCATCCTGAATTGTCAATGTAGAGCTTACCTCAGCAACTCTTGGTCATCTAACCAACCACGTAGCTCCCAAACCCTAGAAGAGCTCCCTCCAAGAACTCAACTCCATCGCGCGACAGCCCCACGGTGGGCGCCAACTGTCGTGGTTTTGTCACGACAGATGTTCTCATGGGGGAACTTAAATGTGAGGCCATCACCTCTATGTGGTGACTCGAAGGGTTTGATCGGGAACGAGAGCCGAGTTTACCCAGGTTCGGCCCATCCAATGGAGGTAATAGCCAACATCCAGCTTTGTGCGTATATTGATGGAAATCTCGATTACAAGGGTGCGGAATCGCTAACCTAGCTCACGAGTGTGGATTCTTTCTTACATTTCCCCTCTACCTATGGGGACCCCCTTTATATATAGGCGGAGGCTCGAAGTTTACATAGAATCCGGGTTGTGGTCAACCCGTGACCTAATCTAACTCTTCCTTCCCTTGCTCCTCAAGGAAAGGAAGATTCCTTATGTCATCACGCCTAAGCCGGCCATAGCGGCGACGTCGTTGATCCGACCTTTAGTCAAGCCGTCTCATGAGCCATGGCCCTCTTGTCTTCTACCTGCATCCTTCTCATGGCTTGTGGCCTAAAGTCGGGTTATACCTTGGGCGAGTCATACCCGCGGGATGATACATCTCCAACGTATCTATAACTTTTGATGATGTCATGCTATTACATTATCTGTTTTGGATATTTTATATGCATTAATATGCTATTTTATAATATTTTTGGGACTAACCTATTAATCTAGAGCCTAGTGTTAGTTCCTATTTTTTGTTGTTTTTGAGTTTTGCAGATATGGAATATTAAACGGAGTCCAAACGGAATAAAATCCTTGGAATGATTTTTTTCTGGAAGGAAACAAATCCAACAGGCTTGGAGTGCACGCCAGGGCACCTGCCAGGAGGTCA
Organism: Hordeum marinum; assembly: GCA_022496015.1. Taxonomy (NCBI): domain Eukaryota; kingdom Viridiplantae; phylum Streptophyta; class Magnoliopsida; order Poales; family Poaceae; genus Hordeum; species Hordeum marinum. The sequence continues at coordinate 274,166,865 of CM039675.1, forward strand.
CAAGCCTGGTAGGTGTGGCCACCCACCTGGCCACGCCTGGCAGGCTTGTCGTCTCCTCGCAGGTCTCCTAACCCTATTCTTCGTCCTATAAATACCCAAATATTCCCCCAACACCAGAACGAGCCATGCAAATACTTTTCCGCCACCAGAAGCCTCCGTTCCCGAGAGATCCAATCTTGCATCCTTTTCCGGTAATCTGCCGGAGGGGGTTTCGATCACAGAGGGCATCTACATCAGCTCCTTTGCCCCTTCAATGATGCGTGAGTAGTCTACCACAGACCTATGGGTCCATAGCTAGTATATAGATGGCTTATTCTCACTCTTTGAACTTCAATACCATGTTCTTCATGATCTTCATGGAGATCTATCCGATGTAATACTCTTTTGTGGTGTCTTTGTCAAGATCTGATGAATTGTGGGTTTATGTGTAGATAATCTATGAATCTTATTTGAATCTTCTCTGAATTCTTATAGGCATGATTTAATATCCTTGTAAGTCTCTTCGAGTTATTGGTTTGGTTTGGCCAACGAGATTGGTAATTCTTGCAATGGGAGAAGTGCTTGGTTTTGGGTTCAATCTTGCGGTGTCCTCACCCAATGATATAGTAGGGGTAGCGAGGTACATATTGTATTGTTTCCATCAAGGGTAACAAGATGGGGTTTTCATCATATTTCTTCAGTTTATCCCTCTACATCATGTCATCTTACTTAATGCGTTACTCTGTTCTTCATGAACTTAATACTCTAGATGCAGACAGGAGTCTGTCGATGTGTGGAGTAATAGTATTAGATGCAGAATCGTTTCGGTCTACTTGACACGGACGTCATGCCTATATGCATGATCATTGCCTTGGATAACTACATGATTATTCGCTTTTCTATTAATTGCTTGATAGTAATTTGTTTACCCACCATGATATTTTCCTTCAAGAGAGAAGCCTCTAGTGAAATCTATGGCCCCCGGGTCTACTTTCCATAATATATTTTCAGATATATAAACCAAAAATGCCAAAAAATACTTTGTTGCAATTTAGTTACCTTTTTAATTTCCGTTCTCGTTTACATCTATCTCTGTCGGATCTAATCCTTGCAAATAACCGTGAAGGGATTGACAACCCCTTTATATCGTTGGGTGCAAGAGTTTGATTGTTTGTGTAGGTGCATCCATTGGTAACTTACTTGTTCCTCCTACTTGATTGATTCATTGGTTCTCATCAATTAAGGGAAATACTTATCTACTTCACTGCATCACCCTTTCCTCTTCAAGGGAAAACCAACGCAAGCTCAACAGGTAGCAAGAAGGATTTTAGGCACCGTTGTTGGGGATGATACACATCAAGCCTACCAAATACCCATCAAAAACTCATATCTTGCATTTACATTATTTACCATTTGCCTCTCGTTTTCCTCTCCCCCACTTCGAAAACGATTTTCAAAAAATACCAACAAGATTTGCCTTCTTATTCGCCCTTCTTTCCTTTGCCTTTGGTTTGCTTGCGTGCTTGATTGCTTGCTTTTTCACGATGTCTGAGAATACCAAGTTGTGTGACTTTTCCAATACTAATAACAATGATTTTATTAGTACTCCAAATGCTCCCGCCACTAGTGTGGAATCCTATGAAATCAATGCTGCCTTGCTTAATCTTGTTATGAAAGAACAATTTCTGGCCTTCCTAGTGAGGATGCCGCATCCCATCTATATACTTTCATTGAGTTGTGTGATATGCAAAATAACAAATGTGTGGATAATGATATTTTTAAATTGAATCTATTTCCGTTCTCACTACGAGATCGTGCTAAAACTTGGTTTTCAACTTTGCCTAAAAATAGTATTGATTCATGGAATAAGTGTAAAGATGCTTTTATTTCCAAGTACTTTACGCCCGCTAAGATCATCTCCCTTAGGAACGATATAATGAATTTTAAGCAACTTGATCATGAGCATGTTGCACAATCTTGGGAGAGGATGAAATTAATGATTGGTAATTGTCCCGCACATGGTTTGAGTTTATGGATGATTATACAAATTTTCTATGCGGGATTGAATTTTGCATCTAGGAATCTTTTAGATTCCGCTGTGGGTGGTACTTTTATGGAAATCACATTAGGAGAATCTACTAAACTCCTAGATAATATTATGACAAACTACTCTCAATGGCATACCTAAAGATCTCCTACTAGTAAAAAAGTGCATGCTATTAAAGAAATAAATACTTTGAGTGAAAAGATGGATGAATTGATGAAATTTCTTGATATTAAGAGTGCTCCCATTGATCCTAATGATATGCCTTTGTCTTCTTTGATTGGAAATAATAATGAATCTATGGATGTGAATTTCGTTGGTAGGATTTTTTTGGTAATAACGCGTATAGAGGTAATTTCAACCCTAGGCCGTTTCCTAGTAATTGCTCTAATAATTATGGTAATTCCTACAAAAATTCTTGTGTAAATTATAATAAGATGCCCTCTGATCTGAAGAATATTGTTAAAGAATTTATTGGTTCACAAAAAGGTTTTAATGCTACGATTGAAGAAAAAGTGCTCAAGATTGATGATTTGGCTAGGAGTGTTGATAGAATATAGCTTGAGATTGATTCTTTGAAAGCTAGATCTACTCCACCCAAGCATGATATTAACTAACCTTTAAAATCTATGAGAATTTCTATTGATGAAAGTAAGGAACGAACCGCTAGAATTCGTACTAAGCGTGAATGGCTTGAAAAAGTGTGTTCTCGTGATAATAATGATGAAGATATCAAAGTGATTGATGTGACTCCTATTGAATCTTTGTTTTCTAATGTGAATCTTGATAAACAAAGGGTTGGAGATAAGTCAACTTTAGTTAAAGGGCGTCCCAATGATTCGGAGTCTATAGATCTTAATGCTAAAATTGATAAAAGTGGGATAGAAGAGGTCAAAACTTTAAATAGCAATGAACCCACTCTTTTGGATTTCAAGGACTTTAATTATTATAGTTGCTCTTTGATTGATTGTATTTCCTTGCTACAATCCATGATGAATTATCTACATGCTTATAGTCAAAATAAGGCTATTACTAAACATATTGTTGATCCTATGATGAAATCTGTTGAAGAAAAGATTGAGTTAGAAGTTTCTATCCCTAGAAATCTCCATGATGAGTGGGAACCTACTATTAAGATTAAAATAAAAGATTATGAGTGCAATGCTTTGTGTGATTTGGGTGCTAGTGTTTCCATGATTCCGAAAACTTTATGTGATGTGCTAGGTTACCATGATCTTGATGATTGCTCTCTAAATTTGCATCTTGCGGATTCCACTATTAAGAAACCTATGGGAAGGATTAATGATGTTCTTATTGTTTCAAATAGGAATTAGGTGTCCATAGATTTCATTATTCTTGATATAGATTGCAATCCTACATGTCCTATTATTCTTGGTAGACCTTTGCTTAGAACGATTGGTGCAATTATTGACATGAAAGAAAGAAACATTAGATTCCAATTTCCACTAAGGAAAGGCACGGAACACTTTCCTAGGAATAAAATAAGATTTCCTCATGAATCTATTATGAGAGATACTTTTGGATTGCATACCAAAGATGCGTTTTGCCTAGCTAAGGGCGTTAAACAATAGCGCTTGTTGGGAGGCAACCCATTTTTTTATGTTTTTGCTTCTATTTTTTAGTGTTTCCCACATTATTAATTCTTTAGTAATTATGTTTTGGTGTTTTAATTAGTGTTCTAGCCAAATAAACCTTTGGGGTGATCTATGGTAGTTGTTGATTTGATCTTGCTGAAAAACAGAAACTTTTGCGCTCAGTCCAGGAATTAGTGTTCTACTTGACACGAAAGTGATGCCTATATGCATGATCATTGCCTTGAATAACTACATGATCATTCGCTTTTCTATCAATTCCTTGACGGTAATTTGTTTACCCAACATGATATTTTCCTTGAAGAGAGAAGCCTCTAGTGAAATCTATGGCCCCCGGGTCTACTTTCCATAATATATTTTCAGATCTATAAACCAAAAATAGCAAAAAATACTTTTCTACAATTTACTTAACTTTTACTTTCCGTTCTCGTTTACATCTATCTCTATCGTATCTAATCCTTGCAAATAACCGTGAATGGATGGACAACCCCTTTATAGCATTGGGTGCAAGAGTTTGATTGTTTGTGTAGGTGCATCCATTGGTAACTTGCTTGTTCCTCCTACTGGATTGATACCTTGGTTCTCATCAACTGAGGGAAATACTTATCTACTTTGCTGCATCACCCTTTCCTCTTCAAGGAAAAACCAATGCAAGCTCAAGAGGTAGCATGGGACACCCACCATCGATGAGCGTCTTGGTGACAACCACATTGCTGATAGTAGGACTGCACAGCAGGGGGACAACACCCATGACCTTCGTGGACTTGGGATGGTCACTGGCATCGAAGGTGCTTGGCAACTCAAACCAGTTGAAGCGATTTGCAGACTCAAGCGCCGGAAGGGCCGCATTCACCTCACGACAGAACTACTTGAAGTGGCGATTTGATGGAGGGGCCTGGGCCCCACCGAGGATGCATGCCACCCTACGAGGCTCCTAGTAGCCCCCAGCATTCTCAGCGGGAGGGAGTTCATTGGCGTGCTTTGGTGTGGCATTGACCTGAGGGTCAGCCTGCTACAGTTGGTTCTGCCAACCCCTGACGGTTGTTTCCACCATTGTCGTTATTGTTGTCATCCCAGCGACTGCCTCCGCTGCCACCGTCGTGACCCCTGCTGTCGCGCTCCTTGCGGCTGCCGCGGTGGTTGGTGTGGCCCTCATGAAGCTGCCTGAGCTCGTAGCAATCCTTGGTGTTGTGGGAGTTCACATTGTGATAGGCATAGAGGAGTTGGTCATCCTTCTTGGCTTCATCACGGTTGCAGGCATGCTTGAAATCCAGCTCCACCGCGATCATGACGGCCCCCTTGCGCTTGGGGTTCTTGCCCTTGGACTTCATCGCGCCAGGCTTGGCGTTAGGGTCGATGCGGAGGAACAGGCGTCCCTCTTCGGCCTAGGCCCAGCAGACGACGAGGACGAAAAACTCTGATGCGAAGTCCTGCTCGTCTTTGACGGAGAGCTTCTTGCACACCTTCTTGGCTGTGACGCTGCTAGTGAAGGCGGAAACGATTGCAACATCAAACGCCCTCGGGATCCTATTATGCACCTCACTAAAGCGTCGAAGGAACTTGCAGAGGGGCTTGTCCGGGCGCTGGCGCACGGCTCGAACGTTGAGTGCGAGGGGGCGGTCGCTCATGCCCATGAAGCTGGCAATGAACTATTTGCACAGGTCCTCCCAGGAAGATATGGACACCCCGGGGAGGTTTAGGAGCCATGCGTGTGCAGCTTCCTTGAGGGCCATGGGGAACCAGTTTGCCATGAACCAGTCATCCCCCCTCTCGGCCTGGATGCTGATGGGGTAGAGCAAGAGGAACTCCATGGGGTTGGCGCTTCCATCATAGTGAGGAGGAAGTTCTAGCTTGAACTTCTCGAGCCACACCACATGGTGCTTCTCGGGAGCAAGGGCCAAGTAGCCCCCAGTGGTGGTGACACCTTCGTTGAGGGCCGCGCAATTCTGGTGCCCAGTCATGGTGACGTCTTGGAGAACGCAATCCTAGCGATTGCATGCCTTCTCAAGGGTTACGCATGCTATAACATCCCAAGAGCAACTTCCAACCTTGTAACCATTTCCATGAACCCTAGCTTGTATGCCATGCCATTTTTGGGTATGAGCTAACAAAAATTTGCTTCATGTCATTCATTTGTGCATCATGGCATGATGTCACACATTTCATTTTGTTGCATCATGATATGTTGAGCATGGGCGTGATGTGGTTATGTTCTTGCAATATTGTGGTATGAAGTTGCTTGATGCATCCTCAAATATATTTCCAAACAAAACCCCCCTTCCTTATTATTTCTTACTATTTTTGCAAAGTGTGCCTCCCTGCCATATTTTAATTTTCACCATTTTCCTAAAACCCCTAAATATTGCCCTCAAGCCCGCCTCGTCATTTTTTTGATTGTTTTGGTTGGATACAAAATGCCTCAAGTTTGAATTTAATTCAAACTTTAATTATTTTTCTGTCTCTAACAACAACCAAATCAATTTTATTAATTGGAGCATAAATCCAGGGTCTCAAATATATTTTTATTTTAGCGTAAAACCCCCTCTATTTGTCTCTGATATTTTTTCCCTATGTTTTCTATATTTTTGACAAAATCCTATCCTTTATATTTGGTAAAAGGAAAAAAATTAGGGGGAGAGAGAGGCCAGTGCTCCTGGGCATCCTTCCCCTCCCCGACCCAGCAAGCGTAGCAGCCCAGCTAGACAACTACGTGAGCGTCTCCTTCCTCCTGTACGACAGCTCATCCAAAGGAGCCACGTCGACTCCCTCCGTGATTTGACAGCCGTCGACGCCGCTAGTGTCCTATAAAATCTGTCCTAGTTCTAGCCCCAACCTCCCTCGCTCCATTCCTCCCCTTACCTTGCCACTCCACCGCTCAGGTGAGTCTCCATGTGCCACGCCATCGTCGCGCCCGCCATGCTCCATCCGAGGTCGCGCTAAAGCACGGGGTGACCTCCACATCGCGCCTCTGGTCCTCTGGTCCGGCGGGAAGGGCATCCCCATAGATCTTCTTCTTCCACGAAGATAACCTTGACACTAACACCCACTTCAAAGCCGACCTCAACCTCTTCTTATTCACCATCCCAGACCAGTGTAGCCCCAGTTTTTCGCCAACCCCTATGACATCTCCGTCCACCCTCTAGCTTCATCTGAATGTCCAATGGACACTAGGTGAGTTGTGCCTTCTCCCTATCCTTTTCTTCCCGAATAAGTCGTCCCCTGTGCCCCGTAGTATACATGCCAAGTTTGTGTCCTTCGTGCTCTGCCATAGCTGTAGTGTATGCATACTATTTTTTTGCGCTACTATTGTTGCTCCCCGTGTGTCATGTCATTGTCGCTCTGCTCCTCCCTTTGTCGTTGTGTTGCTCGCCAGTGTCAAACTCTTCTTCCCTGTCTCAGGGAAGAAGAAAACCAAGATCCTATGTCCTGTTCATATAGAGCTGAGTGGTTTTCTATCCACCAACTGCGACATAGCCTAGTTGCTAGCGCCACCTCCTCTCACCAAGGGACCCTGGGATCAAATCCCACCTCTCCCATTTTTCTCTGTTTCTTTATTTTATTTTTCTTTAATTATGCACTTGTATATTTTTATATTGGGGGAAGTCCCGTTTGCATCACAAAGTGAGCTGAAGTGCAGTGACTAGTGCTACCTGCTTCTAACGTGTAGACCAGGGATCAAATCCTAGAGGTTCCCCACTTATGCCATTTTTTCCTGTTTTTCTGCATATGCCAGCTCTGGAATATCCTAGGTTGCCATAATAGACAGTTTTAGGTTTGAGTTAATTGTGGGCATTTTTCATTCAATAGCCTATACTTATTATATATGGAAATGGGGTAGAAAAATCCAAGGAATCCATCTGTGCTATTAGTTTTGACATTTGAGCAAGTTTGTCTGCATGTTATTTTGCTATGGTGCACTTTTGTTTATTTTATGTGCTTTAATCCATGCATCTTTTGAAATAATTTTCAAAATGAGATATGCCGTTTGACATGTCTACTAGCCCATGGTATTTTTGGTTGCCATGAAAATCCATGTTTAGGTGTTATTTTCTTGCTGTTAACATGCTATACAAATATTGTTGTTTTGAGATGCCAAAATAATTCTAAGTTTGAAACTATTATAATTTGTTGCTATGTTGACATGAGAATTGCCAGTGATCTACAACTCCTTTTGTGTTGCCCCCATGGAGCGTTTTGCAAAGCATCTTATGCTCTACCATGTTGTCCCATTAGATTTCATATATAGGTTTTGCATCATAATTGTTTCTACTGTCAAACATGTCGATTTGTTAAAAAACTGCTGCTACCGTACTACCCTTTTTTTCTAAGTCTTGGAAAGTGCTTATTTCAAATTGCCATATTGTGTTGATACTAGCCATGCTACTGTGCATATTTGGATGATGCTTCTTTGGAGTGATTTGTAGTGCAACATGTCCACTATCATGCTATAAATTTCATGCCATTATATGTCCTTTAGCATACATTTTTCTTGCTGTCATATGCCTACAGGTTAAAACTGTTCATGAAAAACTGGTATTTTTCTCTAAGTCCCTAAATGCATGATGGCCTTCGGATAATCGAGAAATGAAGAACAACTCCGAAATGGTCCGGATAGATATGGAAGGAATTACTCATGATCAAAACAATTTGAAAGAATAGCATGAAGCTGAAACCATGAATCTTCAAGAAAATAGACCAAGATTTAAGAGAAGCTCTCTGTTAGTCCTCAATGCTGAGAGTGATGACAAGAAACAACACCATGAATTACTGAGATACTCCGGAACAATGAATAAGGAAAGGTTGAGGAAATGATGAGAATAATTCGAAGCAATCTTGGAGAACGAATATGACTGGTGAAATACATTATTATGTCATATTGAAAAGAACCTAAGGACATCTCCAGAAAGATTAGAAGAGCCAGGTAAGATCCTGGGGAAAACCTGTGGGTTATGGGCCCACTCAAAGAAACACTGTTGAAATGATTATTTTGAACGAGAGATTGCACCGATACAAATGAAAACTCGATGAGGTGAGAACCTCAAAATAATTTGGAAGGATTGAATGTGAACATGAATCTTCTAAGATATATTTAGCACTCCAGATAGAACGGGAAGATATGAAAACCAAGAGAGGCTTGATAAAGAATTCCAACACGAGAAAGCATTTAGAGAATCAAAAGGATATGATGAGCACCGAAAGCTTGAATTGAATCCACAGGAGAACAATAACCACAAGAACAAAGAATATGAGGATAGATCTTGAAACTCAAACTCTTGAGAATCTCCACAAGAAATCACCGGATACAATACGGAAGAAATGATAGCAAAAGCAACAGTGAAAAGAGGGGCACTACGATGAAAATTTAATTATTGAAGAAAAAGGGTGGGAGGGTGGGAAAAACAAAGAAAACTTAAACTTGGGACAGATGAGACGAACTCTAGAAGGAAATATGAGGATTGGTCTTGCAAATATTGGAAGGATAGAATTATCTTGAAGAGAAGCACACCAGATGAAAAGAATTGATATGAAAACTTCATTAAGCAAAACAATTAGCATTCCCACATAAATATGAGAACACTTCTTAGGAAATATGAACTCACCACTTGACATCGAAGCAACTTGACTACCATATTCAAAAACAAAACAAAGGATGAGGCTTACAAAACAAGCTGGAAACAAATACATAATAGAGATTCCGTCTGATATTTTCGTGGTAAAATTCGCACGGGCTCGATCGTACATTGGATTGTCATATTGAAATGACGCTCGAATATGCTCCCTAGGCGTAGCGAACTACAAGGCTTGACGAAGCATATCGAGATTGTCCTCTGTAAAAAAGACCATGAACAAACAAACCACTAGATGTCGAACCCCAACCTCACATCATGATTTGTTGGAAGATAGCCTAGGTAACTACTCGAATTCCCATCTAAGAACTCCTGAAATCTTCCGGTTATGCAATCGGGTCCACGGATACAAGGAGAAAAATCCATCACTCAACTCCTAACAGTAATACTACGCTCCAATGTAACACATCCGTCAACACATAACCAGAGGTCTCGGAAACTCATCTACCTCAGACCCTCGTAATCACAATGATACCAATTATGGTAGTACATTTGGACGTTCTCCCAAGTACGGGGTGACTCCAAACTTATCTCGCCATGAAAAGTATTGAAGCAATTTCGAACATCCTCCGTCCCGAGATACTAAGAAAACTGAATGATAATGATGTGCAAAAATCCCTCGAATCTCTACTCCTCGATAACAGGAGGCACCAAGACAGAATTCCTTCACACTGGCATCATATAGTTTCCAAAATACCCGCATGATCCTAAAAAATATTGAATGAGAAGAGGTAGAATGAAAAATTCCTAAGTCGTAATTCCTCACCAGAGCATAGAAGAGGAATAAAGGAATCCTACTCTCCCATGTAACTAAACTCAAAATAATTTTTTAACTAGACTCGACTCGGCCAAGTTTGACTAGAATCCTACTCTCCGATGCATCAAGGGGGCTCCTAGGTCGGTACAGGCTCTGATACCAACTTGTAACGCCCAAGATGTGATCCTATCCTTATTTTGGAACGAGGGCCTCGACAGGGATAGAATCACATCTCGTCCTTTCGCAAGAATGGATATCATTACAAGTACATGTAAAGAAGAGATGAGTATATGGAATTGGCTTACAGTCGCCACAAGCTACAACAATATCACATCAATACAACAACATATCCATACATCATATAGAAGAGTAGGTTCCGACTACGGATAAAAAAAGATAAAATGACACCCATCCTTGCTATCCTAGGCTGCCGCCTGGAACCCATCCTAGATCGATGAAGAAGAAGAAGAAGAACTCCAAATCAAACAAAGCATCGCGCTCACGTCATATCATCGCATTACATCTACCTACAACTGTTGTTGTAGTAATCGGTTAGCCACAGGACTCAACAATCTCATTTCCAAGGGTATCAAGACTATTAAAGCTTAATGGGTGAGGTATGATTAAGTGGTGAGGCTGCAGCAAGCGCTAAGCATTGATTTGAGTGGCTAATTTACGAGTACAATAATATAGGGTGATGATTGTCGAATAAACGGACGTGAACTAGAAATGATCACTAAGTGATCTTGAACATCTACTTACGTCAAACATAACCCACCGTGTTCTTTCTCGGATAAGGACTCGCGAGAAGAGACAGTCATGGTTACGCACACAGTTAGTGTATTTTAATTGAGTTTACTTCAAGTTTGCTATGACCGGGTGTTAAATAAAGTTTCCAAGTAGCCACATAACCGCGGGCACAACTTTCCAAAAGATTTAACCCTACATGGGTGCTCCAACTCATCCATCACAAATTAACCACACGCCGCGAGAATAACCTCGACCACGAATCTCGTGATTTCCTAGGAAATTCCACTGGAAAACCGCCACCTCGAGATAGCCTGAAGTATTATGGAATTCCTCGTGCAAGACATTCGAGAAAGGTAAAACAAGTACAGCAAGACCGCCCGACATGTTGAAGAAACCGATAGGAGCCGCGTATCTCGTTCTCAGGACACGACCGGATAAGCTAGTGTACGGTGGCCTGATAAAAATCACCCAAGTTTCCCTGGGGTGGCCCCGCATAGTACTCTAGTCTGGAGCAACACTCATGAGGAGCACTGGCCCGGGTTATTGATTAATTATTCGCGGGTGCCGGTGGGTCCCTATGCAATTTTATTAGTTATTAGGCAAATGGAGTACCAATGTTGGTCCTTGCCAGACAAGCTTTATCCTAAAATGAAAATCAAGGGGTCCCCATAACAACCCCGAGCATGTTAGGAGCTCTCAATATGGAACATAACACCGGTACAAAAGTAACTAGGGGCAGAAAAAGTGGAACAAAACACCGAGCAAAAGGCCAAGACTTCCACCTTTCACCAAGTATATATGTGCATTAAATTAAATAGCAATAATATTGTGATATCAAAAAAATTCCATGTTGACACATGGAAGCAATTGCACCTGCATCTATGAACGCTATAAGGAGGGCTGAGCAAGCGGTAACATATCCAAACAATGGTTTGCTGGGATATGGAGGGTTAGAGGCTTATCATGGCATATTTGGGAGGCTTGTCAAACAAGTGGTGGGTAGCGAGACATAGCGATCGAAAATGAGACAACTAGCATGGCAATGATAGTAGTGGTATCCAAGGAAATGATCATCTTGCCCGAGATCCCGCTTGGAAGAAGAACAGATCCGTGAAGTAGACGATCCGTGAAGTAGACGAATGAACCCTCACACTTCGAACACTTTCGGAACTCTATTGATAAGAAGCAATCCAGAAACAACAATCAACACACGGTACACCACAACATATTCATGACATGATGCGCAAACAAATATGATGCATGGCATGGTTGATTATGCAATGCAAGGCAACCACCACAATGCAACACTACACATTAAGTGAAGCTCAATATGCAACGAGTTGCATATTGATGAAACTCCACGCTTGAATTACTAAGTTCATTCCCATTTATGTACTCATCAATGTTAAATGTTGTTAAACATGGCAAGAGGTGAAGCATAAGTAAACTACTCTATCTAGACATCTTAAATGAGACCGGAAACAACTTATAATATTTCTGAAATGATCCCATATGTTAATTTCGAAATTGGTCCAGATCTGAACTAACCATATTTTATGTTTTTTAAACAACAGAATAAAGTATACCATGCAATTCTACACGTCATTCTAGTAAATTTACATATATAGAACACATAAAACGGAGCTACGGTGTAAAAGATATGACAATCACAAGATTATATGCCATGAATGCAAAATGCATGAAAATGACAACCAAAAACGTTTCAAATCTTGAATGCACCAATATATTATGAAACGACATGAGATTCTAAGCAATTTTCATATATGGCATGCCCAAAACAGAGCTACGGTTCAACCACACAACCAATACAAGTTTAGATAGAATCTGCCCAAAACAGCAACATGGCATATTGCAACCCACAAATCAACAAGCTACAGCCACCTAAAATACATAACAAGGACATGGTGGTAAATCCTACATGATTCTTAACAAATCATCTATTAACATCAAGTTGACTAGAAACATGGATCATTAGGAAATGAGCTAACAAGATGGCACACTCAACTAAGCAGTTTTCAGACTTAATGAAAATCTTAGTTTTTTAACAGTGCAATTTTTATCACGAAGGCATATTGACAGTAGTAAAACTACATGCTATACGGCATATATTTGCATGAAACTTAACCACATGCTAGAGGACATTATCAACTACAAATAACTCCGTTAAACCAACCACAAAGGGAACCTAGATCACTAGTATCACATAGCAAGATAGCAACAAAATATTACAGATTCCAGACTTGGAAATATTTCAGCAACTCAAATTAGCAACATTGGTTAAGCATGTACTCATGATGAAATGTACTACTAAACACAAGATTCATGGCATGGCAAACCTATCAACAACAAGTAGACATGGCATACTGAAACACAGTCCAAGGACTCAACTATAAGGAGACATGGATTGCTTAATACGAGCACCGCAAAATGGAACTTAACATTAACAGATTTCAGTTTTAACGCGATAGCAACTTGAGATCAAGAAATACACATGAGAATTAACTTCTACCTAGCAACCAGAGGCATGGTATCAAAGTAGACATATCCTAGAGCAATACTCATCAAGATACCATATGCAAAAGACTTATGGTTTAGATGCAATCATCCACACAACATTGAATGAAATAACTGATTCACACGTTATGATGAGATGCACTTTTGGAACACAGATTTGCACCTATAGATGAATCCTCTAATTCATGCAAATGATGCTATCATGTAGAGCACATCAAGCAGAACATTTTTTAGATATAACTCGTTCTCATAGGATGCATGGTTCACGAGATACAAACTTCACAAAATGCAATAATGCTGGAAAACAGGCACATGCTAAGGGATTTGGATGGGGAGGACCCGGGATGGGTGGATCCTGGGCTGCAGCTGCGTTTGGATCGAGGGCGAGGCCGGTATCGGGACGACCTCATCCCTATCTGGAGCCTGGGGAAGGCATGACCATGGCAGGGAGACGGTCGGTGATGACGTGGTCGGAGGGAGGCGGGGCGGCGACGGGGAGCCATGGACCGACCACATCCGGCGGCGGGGGCGTCGGATCTGGACGACCTGAGGTAGCGGCGACCAGCGGGGAGCTCCAAGGCCGGCGGTTGGGCTTCGAGCCCTGACCGACAGGGAGGCAGCGCCGCGCTAGCGCGACGGCGGCAGGGGTCACTGGAGGCCCAGCTGGTGAACTTCGGTGGTGGCGGCGCACTCCGACGCGAGGGCTCCGGCGGTAGCATGGAGGATCGCCGCCCGAGAGCGCGGGGAAGACGAGCGGGGCGTGCTGGGGGGAGAGGTTCGGGCGTGGGGCGGTGGCTCGGCCCGCTCGGGCTCGGGGGCGGGCCAGCTATGGGCTCCGTAGGGCTGCGGCGGCTGGAGGTGCTTGGGAGACTACGTGGCGGCCTCCCAGAGGCTGTGGGGCTCTCTCGCGGTGCCAAGTGGTGGCGTGCGTCGACTGGCATAGAAAACGAGGGCGGCGGCGACGGGTGCGAGGTGGGTGCACGGATTTCGAGGGAGGAGGAGGGAGAAGGCCAGATTTGGAGTCTAGGGGGTCTTATATAGGGAAGGCTAGGGTTAGAGGGGGTTTAGGGTTGGTTTTCGACCCTCCGATCGTGATCGGATGGCCCGGTGAAAGGGGTTAGGCTAGGGTGGGATGTGGGCTGTGTAGAGGGGGTTGTGGGCTCACGAGAGAGGGAGATGTGAGCCCATGACACGAGTTTTTTTCAAACACCGAAACGTACGACAATTAACCTGTTGATAGTGCCGCTATGGTTGACCATTGGGCTATCAAACGACCTCCGATTGCCACGAAATTTGGCAGGCGGTCTACCTACAATATAACAAGACCACACACCAAGTTTCGAACCAATCCAAGAATATTTGAAATGCACTTTTGAAAACAATATTTTGCAATGCCCCAAGCGGGTGCGTGTGTGGTTGGACTCGAAACGGTCGAAAACACGAATGGAGAGAACCGGCAACTATGAACGGATGCAAGTTTTAGAAAACGAGTGACGATGCTATGTAGATGGTGCGAATGATGAAATGATGAATGCGACACCCAGACGAATCACACGATAACAATGGAATAAAAGGGGAATCTTCTGGAGCGTCGGTCCCGGGCTGTTACAAGAGCGGTCATCCAACTGTCCTTGACCGTGGACATGGCTATTTGAATAGTTCTACACTCTGCAGAGGTTGCCCACTTTACCCACAAGACTCGGGGAACTTCCGTGTCATCAACGACTTGCGGTACATAACATACCCGAGTCAACTCGTTGGTGCCATTGCTCATGATATATAGCACACATATCATCCATGAGGGCACGCAACGATGTGCCCTGTGCCTGTGAAGATAGCGAGTGATCGTCCTCTCCGATATGACCCTGTATCGAGAGTGACCACATCACTCCCACCACTAGTAATGCGGGATCTTTGCTAGTACCCACCAAGTTAATCAACAAAGCCTGTCCCATAAGGGGTATCGTGGTTGTACATGTAAGGTTGGAATAACGGTCGCAACTCGTACCAATCCGTTTTCAAAAACCATGCACAATCACTTGCTCTGGTACACCACTTCTTTATCAAGTGGCTACCTAGCTCATCATCATCTCCCTCGGGCATTAATGGCATCCGACGGGGTTTTCGAAAAGTCTTTGAAATCACTTTAGTTTCCATCACCATGCATATTCCCGATCCCACTTGCATAGCATCTACTAAGCATCCTATCTACTCCCACCCGCACAACCCTCATAATGAGGTAGGGTCATACACAATGCAAGTATCAACAGTAAAAGTATTGGAAGCAACCCACCGAAGTAGTTACCACATCACCATGATCATTTCATCAGAACATAAAACTGCTATATAACATGCATGGAAAGTGTCTTAACATGGTCAAAGGGTTGCTTGCCTGGCTTAACAAAGTCTACGGGGTATTCAAAGTCTTTGGGTCCAACTCCCTCATCAACAGGGCAATCTATCATCGTGATAATAACGGTAATAATAAGGATCACAACAAAAATAGAGCACAAACTCCACTTTTAAAAAGTTACCTACTCTCTAAAATACTACATTATATACTAAATATTTGCCTAAGGTTTTGTAGTGTAAAAAGTTTTCAAAATTATTTTATCACGGGCTAAAAGTACCTAAAAAGTGGTTTTAAAATAAAACAGAACATAAAAAAATTTCAAATATTTTTACAAGTGTCACTATAAAATACTATAGATTATAACAAGAATTTAGGTGGAAGAATATATGGAATTGGAATTTTATTTTGACAAGTGGAAATTATGGAAGATAATGCCAGAATATTAAAAAGAAAAGGGGCACAACACCCCTTGGCCAGACTAGGCCGGCAGCTGGGCCGGGCCAGCCAGCCCAGGCGTGCGCGAGCCCGTCGGTTCAAACCCAACATGCGGTCCCCTAGCGTCAGCAGAAGAGAGAGGAGGGAGAGGCGAGGCAGAGGGCGATAGGTGAGGTCCCCCTGTCAGGACTGTCTTCCACCTCAGGACCGAGGGAGGAGGAGCTCACCGGTGTCAGCTCCGTCCACAGCGAGGGAAGGAGAAGAATGGAATAGCTTCAGGAGGTCGCCGTGGGTCAAGGGGTACCAGAGTTGGTCGGTGGGGAGGTGGCCACAGTGGAAGTGCTCGGGAGGAGGTTGCCGGGGCGATCCCGTGCTGCAAATAGAACAGGGAGAAGGGGGAAATACATCAGAGATGTGCCGCAGTTCCAGATCGGAATGGAGCGGAGGTAGAGGAGGCCCGTACCGCGCGGTTGCTGATGACCCACAAGTATAGGGGATCTATCGTAGTCCTTCCGATAAGTAAGAGTGTCGAACCCAACGAGGAGCAGAAGGAAATGACTAGCGGTTTTCAGTAAGGTATTCGCTGCAAGCACTGAAATTATCGGTAACTGAAAGTTTTGTGATAAGATAATTTGTAACGGGTAACAAGTAACAAGTGTATTAAAGGTGCAGAAAGGTAGCCCAATCCTTTTTGTAGAAAAGGACAAGCCCAGACAAACTCTTATATAAAGTAAAGTGCTCCCGAGGACACATGGGAATTTCTGTCAAGCTAGTTTTCATCAAGCTCATTTGATTCATGTTCGTTACTTTGATAATTTGATATGTGGGTGGACCTGTGCTTGGGTGCTTCCCTTACTTGGACAAACCTCCCACTTATGATTAACCTCTCTCGCAAGCATCCGCAACTACGAAAGAAGAACTAAGATAAATCTAACCATAGCATGGAACATATGGATCCAAATCAGCCCCTTATGAAGCAACGCATAAACTAGGGTTTAAGCTTCTGTCACTCTAGCAACCGATCATCTACTTATTACTTCCCAATGCCTTCCCCTAGGACCAAATAATAGTGAAGTGTTATGTAGTCGATGTTCACATAACACCACTAGAGGAGAGACAACATACATCTCATCAAAATATCGAACGAATACCAAATTCACATGATTACTTCTAACAAGACTTATCCCATGTCCTCACGAACAAATGTAACTACTCACAAAGCATATTCATGTTCATGATCAGAGAAGTATTAATTATCATTAAGGATCTGAACATATGATCTTCCACCAAGTAAACCAACTAGCATTAACTACAAGGAGCGACAGAACAGCTCCATCGGAGCTCTAGATTGGTTCTGCCCAAGTTCCGCCTCGAGATGGCAGCGCTTCATCCCGAAAGCTCTCTCTTTATTTTTTCCAAGTCAAAACCCTTCATATAGCAGAAGATGGGCACTTGAGACCTGCCAGGGGGCTCACGAGCCACCTAGGCATGGCCAGGGGGGTAGGCCATGCCTGGCAGGCTTGTGACCTCCTGGTGGGTCCCATCTGGTATTTGTTTCTCCCAATATTTTTTATGTATTCTAAAATAATTCTCCGTAACTTTTTAGTACTTTTGGAGTTGTGCAGAATAGATCTCTCATATTTTCTCCTTTTCTAGTCCAGAATTCCAGCTGTCGGCGTTCTCCCTCTTCATGTAAACCTTGTAAAATAGGAACAAAAAGGCATAAGTATTGTACCATAATGTGTAATAACAGCTCATAATGCAATAGCTATCACTATAAAAGCATGATGCAAAATGGACGTATCAACTCCCCCTAGCTTAGACCTCGCTTGTCCTCAAGCGAAAGCCAAGTTCGATAAATATGTCCACAAGTTTAGAGATAGAGGTGTCGATAAAATGAAATACAAACATGAGGGCATCATGATCATCTTTAGAACAGCAATACTTATTGATATATAATTTCTTATACTAGAGTAACAATTCATTCACAGGATAAAGCATGAACCAAGAACTCTATTGAGAACCAACAAACTATGCTCTCAGTCATTGAAGCAATTTGCAATTTATCATAACATATGAAAGAGACAATATAAGAGCTTGCAAAGAAAATCCACATACTCAATCATCTTTTAGTCTTTCATAATTGCTAACACTCATGCAGTACTCATGAGGTCAAAGCTTCAATTGGACACAGAGAAAGATATGGGCTTATAGTTCTGCCTCACAACTATTTACCTCCAGGATAATGCCAACAGAAATAACTCATGATCACCCACATCCGAGTGGATATATGTGTCTAGATCATTCCCCAACACATAATGCTTGCCAAGCGAAAAAGGCAAAATATAGGAAGTGGTGAAGAGCACCATGAATCTTGCATAAAGGTAAGTACTTAAGAAGTAAAAGTAACAGATAGGCCCTTCGCAGAGGGAAGCAGAGGTTGTCATGAGCTTTTTGTTTTTGGATGTGAGAACTCTTAATGCAAAGGAATGTCGCGTTGTATTGCCCTTTTGCGATAGCAACATTTATTATGCAGTCTGTCGCTTTTATTTCTTTACTATCACAAGTTCATACAACGCTTATTTTCCCTTACAATAAAGGATCATACATATTTAGGAGCAATTCTTATTGCTTTTTGCACCGATGAAAACTTACTTGAAGGATCTTACTCAATCCATAGGTAGGTATGGTGGACTCTCATGGCAAAACTAGGTTGAGGGTGTTTGCATGCACAAGTAGTACCTCTACTTGATGCGTAAGTATTGGGCTAGTATGAGGTGGAGGCAAGCACTACATGTTGGAGGATCTATAACCATATAACTTCTATTCGGAGATAAGCAATCATAACCCATTATGTTGTCTTCCTTGTCCAACATCAACTTCTTAGCATATAATATTTTAATGAGTGCTCACAATCATAAAAGATGTCCAAGATAATATATTTATATGTGAACCTCTCTTTATTTATTACTTCCTATTAATTGCACCAATGACCAATCACTACGTTTGTTAACTCCCAAAAAATTTCAATCGACATACTTCTTATATGTGAAGTCATCACTCCCCATAAGATCATCATATATACTCTTTGCTTTTATTCTGTTCTTCTTTTATTTCTTATTTATTTTTCTCAAAATCATAGCAATCAAGCAAAGCCCTAACATCAAAACTACTTTTTATTATATAACTCTTAGACTCGCTTACATAAGGGGAACATAAAACAAAACTCAAAGCTACACCACACTAAAAACTTTATTCTACTAGATCAAGATATAACCAAAAGGATCGAACTAGGAAAAACGAGAAAAGTAAAAGATGTGATGGTGATACGATAACGGGGCACCTCCCCCATGATTGGCAAAAGCCAAGGGGAGCACCCATACCCATGTGTTTAGATGTCCTTCTTCGGAGGTGACGGTGTTATATTCTTGGCGGTGATGCCCCTCAGAATGTGATTCTCCTCCTCAAGCTTGTTATTTTGCCGTCTGAGATCAATTATCTCCTTGTGAAGCTTTCCGGTGATGGTTAGGGCTCACATCACCCATGGATGTTTCATTACTGCAAGAGAAGAAGCAACACTCTTTTTCATATTTTCATAAGTAAGAAATCTAGCATTGGGACGGATGACCGAATTTGGAATTGCTGAGCTCTGAAGTTCCTCCAACATGACTCCAGGATGTAGACGAGAGGTAACTTCTTGGTCTTTGTCCATGGCATCCACCATTTTCAAGTCGGCCTCCATCTCTTTCTCTGTGGCCTTCCTAAAGTGATTGGCTTCGCTGTATGCTCCGGGCCCCGGTGTCGGGTGAGAGACACGGCTCTCCCCGATCGACTCTTGCAAAGACATCTTGCTCTAAATCTGCTGCAGAAATAACTCAAAACAAAAATAGGAGGTATTTTTGTGATATGAAAGTCCAAACCTTCGGGAGATTATATAATGAAGTTTTATCGACCCAAAGGTGTGTACCACAAGAAAACGGAGTCCGGGGGGTGCACGGAGTGGCCACAAGCCACAAGGGTGCGGCCAGGGGGTAGGTCGCCCCCTGCAGGCTTGTCGCCTCCTCGTGCATTTCGGACTGCTTTAAATTTTCCTAATTTATTAAATAATCCAAAACTGAGAAAAAAATGTTATGGGGAAAGTTTTGGAGTTGGTTTGCTTACCATACCACATACCTATTCCTTTTCAGAGTCTGAAACATTCCAGTAGGTCTCCCTAATGTACTCCTCCAGAGTTATGGTATTGATAATATTGGTTTCAATATTTATGGGAGTACCTGAGATATAATGTCTGATTCTTTGCCCGTTTACCTCCTTCGGATTTGTGCCTTCGGTGTTGCTGATCTTGATGGCACCAGAACGATATACTTCCTCGACAATGTAAGGCCCTTTGCGTTTAGAGAGAAGTTTTCTTGCAAAAAATCTTAAAAGAGAATTGTATAGCAAGACATGGACACCTACATTGAATTCATGCTTTTGTATCCTTCTATCATGCCATCTCTTAATTTTTTTCTTTAAACAACTTGGCATTCCCATAGGCCTGGGTTCTCCATTCATCAAGTGAGCTAATGTTGAATAACCTCTTCTCACCAGCAAGTTTGAAATTATAATTGATCTCTTTGATTGCCCAATAAGCTTGATGCTCTAGTTCTAGAGGTAAGTGACATGCTTTACCATAAACCATTTTATATGGAGACATACCCATAGGGTTTTTGTAAGAAGTTCTATAAGCCCATAATGCATCGTCAAGTTTCTTAGACCAATTCATTCTAGATCTATTAACAGTCTTTTGCAAGATCAATTTAATTTCTCTATTTCCTAATTCTACTTGACCACTAGAGTGAGGGTGATAAGGAGATGAAATTCTATCATTAGCGTCATACTTAGCAAGAAATTTACGGAAAGCACCATGAATAAAGTGTGAACCACCATCAATCATTAAATATCCAGGGACTCCAAATATAGGAAAAATAAATTCTTTCAACATTTTAATAGAGGTGTTATGATCAGCACTACTAGTTGGAATAGCTTCTACCCACTTAGCAACATAATCAACACCAACTAGAATATGAGTATAAACGTTGGACTTTGGAAAAGGTCTGATATAATCAAAACCCCAAACATCAAATGGTTCAATAAAAAGAGAGTAATTCATAGACATTTCCTAGCGTCTACTAGTATTGCCAATTCTTTGACATTCATCACAAGACAAGACAAACTTACAGCATCCTTGAAGAGAGTAGGCCAATAAAAACCAGATTGTAATACCTTGTGTGCAGTTCTATCTCCAGCGTGGTGTCCTCCGTAGGCCTTGGAATGACACTTGTGTAGGATCTGTTCCTGTTCATGCTCAGGTACAAAATGTATAATAACACCATCTACTCCTTGTTTATAAAGGTGTGGATCATCCAAAAGTAATGTCTTAAATCACAGAAGAACTTTTTCTTTTGTTGGTATGTGAAACTAGGTGGTATAAATTTAGCAACAATGTAATTAGCATAATCAGGATACCATGGAGCATTACGTGAAGCATTTATGACAGCTAATTGTTCATCAGGAAAGCTATCATCAATAGGTAGTGGGTCATCAAGAACATTTTCTAACCTAGACAAGTTATCTGCTACGGGGTTATCAGCACCCTTTATATCAATAACATGCAAATCAAATTCTTGTAGCAGAAGAACCCATCTAAAAAGTCTAGGTTTAGCATCTTTCTTTTCTGTAAGATATTTAATAGCAGCATGATCAGTGTGAACAGTTACTTTGGAATCAACAATATAAGGTCTGAACTTATCACAAGCAAACACAACTGCTAAAATTTCCTTTTCAGTGGTAGCATAGTTTCTTTGAGCATTGTCTAGAGTTTTAGTAGCATAATGGATAACATTTAATTTCTTATCAACTCTTTGTCCTAGAACAGCACCAATGGCATAATCACTAGCATCACGCATAGTTTCAAAGGGTAGGTTCCAGTCAGGTGGTTGAACAACAGGTGCAGAAATCAAGGCATTCTTAAGAATTTCAAATGCTTCTACACAATAATCATCAAAAATGAATGGAACATCTTTTTGCAAAAGATTAGTTAGAGGCCTAGAAATCTTAGAGAATTCTTTAATAAGCCTCCTAGAGAAACCAACATGACCAAGGAAACTTCTAATACCTCTGATATCCGTAGGGCATGACATTTTTTCAATAGCATCAACTTTAGCTTTATCAACTTCAATACCTCTTACGGAGATTTTGTTTCCCAAGATAATACCTTCATTAACCATAAAGTGGCACTTCTCCCCATTCAAGACAAGATTAGTTTCTTTGCATCTTTACAAAACTCTGATCAAGGTTGCTCAAACAATCATCAAAAGAAATTCGTTACGGAAAAATCATCCATAAAAACCTCAACAATCCTTTCACAAAAATCAGAGCATATGGCAGTCCTACATGTTTGAAAGGTAGTAGGTGCATTGCATAAACCAAAAGCCATATGTCTATAAGCAAAGGTACCGAAAGGGCAAGTAAAACTGATCTTCTCTTGGTCCTCTTTTGACATAGGTATTTGAGAGAAGCCAGAATAAACATCTAGAAAGCAAAAATGTGTGTGTTTGGATAGTCTTTCTAGCATTTGATCAATGAAAGTTAGGGGGTAATGATCTTTCCTAGTAGATTTGTTTAATTTTGTATAATCAGTTACCATTCTATACCCTGTAACAATTCTTTGCAGGATCAATTCATTTTATCATTAGGAACTACGGTAATACCTCATTTCTTAGCGACACAATGAACGGGACTAACCCATATACTATCAGCAATAGGATAAATTATAACTGCTTCCAGAAGCTTTAATATTTCATTTCTTACCACTTCTTTAATTTTAGGATTTAACCGTCGTTGGTGATCAAGAACTAGTTTAGCACCGGGCTCCATATTAATTTTATGCTGACATAGAGTGGGACTAATGCCCTTAAGATCATCAAGAGTATATCCGATAGCAGCACGGTGTTTCCTCAGATTTTTCAATAATCTCTTTTCTTCTTGCTCTGAAAGGTTAGCACTAATAATAACATGATATATCTTCTTTTCATCAAGATAAGCATATTTCAGAGTATCTAGTAATTGTTTAAGCTCAAACGTCACCCTTGGGTGGAGGAGGATCCCCAAGTATTTCATCAAGCAAGTTGTGTTTCAAAATAGGATGCTTATCAAAGAAAATTTTATCTATTTCATTCCTTTCATTCATATGCATATCATTTTCATGGTCTAGCAAATATTGTTCTAAGGGGTCAGTAGGAGGCACGACAATAGCAGCAAGACCAATAATTTCATCCTTACTAGGCAATTCTTTATCATGGGGTTGTCTAAGAAATTTAGAGAAATTAACTCATGAGACACATCCACAAAACTTACAGTAATAGTTTCTTTCTCACAATCTATCCTAGCACTAACAGTATTCAAGAAAGGTCTACCAATGGGACAAAAATCATCTTCTGGGGAACCAAGGACAAGAAAATCAGTAGGATATATTATTTTCCCACACAAGACTTCAACATGTCTAACAATCCCAATTGGTGCTATAGTATCTCTATTAGCAAGCTTAATGGTAACATCAATTACCTCTAACTCAGATGGTGCAATATCATTCATAATTTCATGATATAAGGTAAAGGGAATTGCACTCACACTAGCGCCCACATCACATAAGCCATGATAACAATGATCTCCTATTTTAATAGAAACAACAGGTATGCCAACAATAGGTCTATGTTTATCTTTAGCATCAGGTCTAGCAATTCTAGCAGCTTCATCACGGAAATGAATAACATGCCCATCAATAGTGTCAACCAAGAGATCTTTAACCATGGCAATACTAGGTTCAACTTTAATTTTTTCAGGAGGTGTAGGTGTTCTAACGTAGCTCTTACGAACCACAGTTGAATCTTTAGCATGTTCCTTTATTCTAATAGGGAAAGGTGATTTCTCAATATAAGCAGCATGAATAACAAGACTAACATTATAAGTAATAGTTTCTTCCTCAACTTTAATAGGTTCAACTACTTTCACTTCAATGGGAGGGTATATTTAAACCACTTCTCCTTAGGGAGATCAACATGAGCAGCAAAAGATTCACAGAAAGAAGCTACTATCTCAGAGTCAAGTCCATATTTAGTGCTAAATTCACGAAAAGCATCGGTGTCTACAAAGTTTTAACACAATCAAACTTAAGGTTTATACCTGACTCCTTACCTTCGCTGAGTTCCCAATCTTCAGAGTTGCATTTAATTCTTTCCAATAAATCCCATTTGAAGTCAATATCTGTCTTCATATAGGAACCAATAAAAGAAGTATCGAGCATGGATTGATCATTACAAGAAAGCCGAGCATAAAAATTCTGAATAATAATTTCTCTCGAGAGCTCATGATTGGGGCATGAATATCACATTGACTTAAGCCTCCCCCAATCTTGAGCGATTCTTTCTCCTTCACGGGGCCAAAAATTATAGATATAAGGGATTTTTATTTATGTGCCCCTAGTTTGTTAGTTGTACTCATTCATCTCCACACTCTTAACTTTTGCTCACTTTTCCCCTCTTCTTTGCCTGAAACCCTCAGAACAGGTTACAACGGACGTTGCCGCGGGTCAATGCCTCTGACCGTTAACTCTGACGAGTGGGGCCGCTCCCGCGCATGCAGCTGACCACGGTCGTGGGGTAGCACGTGTCCATGGGACTTGCCCGAAACGTCCCATCGTATAAAGAGGGAGAACCACCTCCCGGCGCATCCCCCTACCATTTCTCCCAAATCCCCTCCCTATCGCATCGTCTTCCTCTCTCCCACCATGTCGTCTCGCTTTCCTCCACTGCCTCCACCGCACTGTCTTTCTCTCCCCCACCGCAACCTCTTACTCACCTTCATCGCCTCCATCTGTCCGATGGCGGATGCTCGTGGCAACGCCAAAGCAGTGGCCAGAGCTCTAGTAGTGGAGCTGCAGGGCGCGGTGACCGCGGATGAAGTGAAGGATGTTGGCGGCATCTACGGCGGTGCGGGGAAACTCGCAACCGCTGCGGATGTGGAGAAGGAGGTGGCGGGCTCTGCCTCAGCGCTGCCAGAGCTGAACGTGACGGCGTCGAGCGGCGCACTCCATCCCGATGCACAGCCTGGCGAGGAGCATGAGGTATTTTCACTTGCTTGTTAGTTCCAATATTTATCTTGTAGAGTTAGTTACATTGGTTAGATTGTGATTCATACGGTAGTACAAATGGTTAGAGTAGTTGGTTTGACGGATGGGCCAGGGTTTTCTGTATGGGGCGATTGGGGTTTTTGTACTAGGGTTTTTTGGATTACATTCTTTGCAAAAATGCTAGTATATCCGTATGAGAGATAGGGATCGCTGTGCTTCAATGCTACATAGATGTATTCTTATTATATTTTGTTTTTAATGCTACACAGATTGGGGTTTTTAATGCTACACACATGTATGCTTATTGGGTCCCTATAAGATTTGTTTTCGAATGCTAGATTGGGGTTTTGAATGTCATATGCCCAAATGGAAGCCATTGATTAAGAAGTTATTTGATTCCTTAGTATATAAATGTGTCCATGATATGTAGTAATAATAGCTCTATTGTTCAATGTGTGTGCATGACAATGCAATATGCAAATAGGATCTTATTATATTAGCCCTATGATCAATGTATCATGTGTGCGTATATAAATTTTCAATTGGCTTCTGTATTTACTAGTGATGGATGTAATTGTATATTTAGGAGGATGATGGTTGGGGGGAAAGAGGAAGCTGGACCTTACTGGGTTCAAGGATCCGTACGATCCAGGTATGCTGACGATGAAGAGTATGAGGTAAGCCAACTTGATATTTAGTTTGTTCATTTAGTTCCTTTGACATGGTGTATATGAATCTATAATGTATTAATGTAATTCATTCGTGTGTGCAGTATGTCTCTAGAGAAGATGTGGATGTGGATGACGGCAACTTCACGTCCTTCAAAGCGAAGGAAGTGGAGAAGATCGGGGCCAAGGAAGATGGTTACTACTAAAAAAGCAAGACCAACACTTGGCGTTGCCCCTACTGCACCACCAAGCCAAAGACAAAGTTCGGCAGCTTCGCTCACCTTGTAGCTCATGTAGAAGATGTAGCCATCCACGACGAGGACTGCAAGATGACGGGGCAGCATGGTGCCCTTGCAAAAGCCCTAACTCCCCTTCCCAAGTAATGTGATGATGTGTTTTATGTACTTTTGGTGAACTTTGTGTGTGAACTATCTATGGATACATGGTATGGTACTATGATGATATTGCTATCTATATTGGGTATTTGTCTGTTCCCTTTTAAATTTGTCTGATATGATTTGTTTCAGTGTTTATTTTCTGAGTTTAGGTGCTGCAATGATCACACATGCTATGATGGTATGGCTATCTATATAGTCCATCATTTTATCAAATATTCTAATAATAGAGCAAAAACAACATTCGACAGGACAATATAAATTGAGGTGATTCGACAGGACAGTATAAACAGAGCAAAAAACAACATTCGACGGGACAGTATAATATCAAAAAAATGCAAAAAATGAGGTGATTTAGAGGAGGTCGAAGAAAGAATTTTGTCGGATTTCGGGCTCCGCAAAACCCTTAAGATTCAAACTCAGGGGCATGTGCAAAGATGCCTGTAGCCTCGTCGCCCTAGCTCGATACTCGATGGACACAACGACGAACTTGCACGATGACGAGGAAGAAGATGAACACGACAGTTTACCAGGTTCGGGCTGCTGCAAAGCCTAATACCCTACTCCTGCTTCGGTGGATTGCCTCTCGGGGAGGTGATGTGAATGAAATAGTACAGTGTTCATGGGCCTCCTGAGGGATCTCTTGAGGTGTTCTAGGCCATTTGTGGCTTCGCGGTGGACGAGTGGTGGAATGGATTGTGCGGTGGATCGTTGGGTCCGTCCGTCCCCGCTCTATGATGCAACCTATCCTCTATATATAGTGGTGGCCTAGGTCCTCTCCCCTTATCACAATGGCGGGAAGGGATCCCACAATGGCCAATTTTGAAGGGGGACAACAGTACGTGCTTGCCCTGCCCAAAGGCGGTCTTCGCCCGCAAAGTAGCTATCGATGGCGCAGGGATGGGCTCGGCGATGACATCCGCTCTGCGGGGCGGGTGGTTGTGGTCTTCTTGCACTGGAGTGGAAACCTTTGGGGTTTCCTTGGGAACCCACGTATGTCCTTGCTCCCTTTGCACCAAAGAGAAAATTGCGCCGCCTGGCGTACTAACGCCCGCCTGCCCTTCTGTAACAGCCCGGGACCGACGCTCTAGAAGATTCCCCTTCTATTATGTTGTCGTCCTGTGATTCGTCTGGTTGTCGCATTCATCATAGCATCATTGGCATCATCTGCATTGCATCAGCACTCATTTTCAAAAATTTGCATCCGTTCGTAGTTGCCGGTCCTCTCCGATCGTGTCGTTTGCCGTTTCGAGACCAACCACACAGGCACACGCCCGCGACATCATTTAAAGAAAACCGTTTTTAAAGTGCGGCGAAAAATATTTCTAGATTGGGTCGCGTCGCATTCCGAGTTCGTTTGATACTTGAACGGTCAACCGTAGTAGTGCGCTCATCGGTTTATTTATCAGTCGTTTCAATGTTTTAAAACCTTGTGTGCCGGGCCGCACCATCTCTCTCTCATCTCAGCCTAATGCAACTACACAACCCACTAGCCCACCTAACCTACACCCTCAAATCGAAACCGTCAGATTACGATCGGAGAGTCCAAATGACCCAAAACCTAGCCCCTTTGCTATATTTAGGCCCCCTAGTCCATTTTTGGGACAACCCTAAAATCTAGGAAGGTGTCCCATCCTAGCCGCCGCCACTCCACGAATCCCCTCGGGATCCACATCCCATGCCAACCTCCACCTCTCCCTCGATCCTGATCAAGTCAACCCCCAAGCCAGTCGGCTGAGCATCCTTGACCGTCGGATCTAAGGATCCAACGGCCACCAGCATCCCCGCTCAACTATCTGAGACCGCAGCCTCGTGTCGTGCCCGGACGCCCAAGCTTCAGTGAAAGTCGTCGCCACTCATCCGCCTCGCCTCTAGCAGCATCGCCGCCGGCCAGCTAGGTCGCTAGACCTGCACCTCGACCTCGCGCTCGCCTCCTTCCTCTCCCATATCTCTGGGCCTCTCCCTCTCTCACCTCGATCTTCTTCTTTCTCCATAGGAACCTGCCATGGCCATCATGAAGCACCCGCCCTTATGCAGCGCCAGATCCGGGCAGGGATCGAGCGGATCCGTGCCCAGCCTCTGTCCCCGACCTCGCGGCTTCATCTCCTCGCCAGGACCCACCTCGTCGTCGTCCATGGCCACGAGGAAGCGCTGCATGCTTCCCCTGTTGTCCTGTACGTGCAACTAGACCTGGCCATGGGCAGCCCGGCCCGGTCGGCCCGGCCCGGCCCGGCCCGAAAAAGCCCGACCCGGCTCGGCCCGACCTTGCCCACGGGTCGGGCTCGGGCCTAGATTTTGAGCCCGGGCCCGGGCCCGTCGAAATGTGGATTTACGCCTATGTCGGGCCGGGCTTTCTTCGGGCTCAGGCTGGGCATGGACCAAATATCAGGCCCGACGGCCGGGCCGGATCGGGCTCGGGCCTAGATTTCTAACGCCGGGCTTTTTAGGCCCGGCCCGGGGTTTGGCCAGGTATACGTGCAACCAATGCACGAGCCAGCTCCTGTGGCCATGAGTTAGGCCGCTCCAAGGTCGAGGTTCGCCTGAGCCCCGCGCCAGCGCCTCCGCCTCGCCATGGTCGCGTCCCCGCCGGAGCTCGAAGCTGCAATCCCGCCTGCCCGCTGCCACACCAGTGAGATTCCCGTTGTTTTGTTTGGAAACAAGGCTTCGCCTTTGTGCTTATTCAAAAGCTGTTGCGCTCGTATTTGGATATAAACACTGAGTTATCCTAGTGGTCACGGAATCCCAGTGGAGCCACAATTCTTTTCTTCTACCTGTGTTTTTATTTTCAATCGTGCACACAAACACTTGGTGGATTTTAGTCTTGGGCCACTGCACCCGGTCCAGATATGTTTTTTTTTGGTTCCTCATGTTTTAGTATTTTTTTAGGGCATTGCATATTTCAGAAAAATACCCTGATCTTAAAATGCTAACAATCAAATAAGTGTGCATCGGATAAGAATGTTTTTTATATGTAAATATTCATAATTTTATGCAGATTAAGAATATTCCAATTTCATTCATGATTAAAATATTTAACTTGCTGTTTCCATGGAAGTTACATCAATGCCATGCTAAAACGGTTTATTTCATAACTAATCAACAGTAGCTCCGATTAAAATGTTTTACATATATAACTTGTCTAGAAAAATGTGTAGAATCGCATGATGACATTTATTTTACTGTTTAACAACTCTAAAATTGTGTTAGGGAAGATCTGGACCGAAATATTAAATTGCATATGAGGTTGTTTCGGAAGTGCTAGATGTTGCTTTCGTCCTCATTTATTATTCCTAGTTGATATAGTTGTTCATGCTTTACCGTTTGCCATGTTAACCAACATTTAATATTGTTGTGTACCTAAACGGGAATGAACTAAATAATTTGAATGTGTAGTTTCGTCAATATACAACGAGTTGCATATTGAACTTTACTTAATATGTAGTAGTTGTTTGTTGTGCTTGCCATGCCATGCCATGTGTTGCATATTAAACCGGACATGCATCATATTTGTCTACGCATCATATCATGCATATGTTGTGGTGTATCGTGTGTTGATTGTCGTGGTGTAACGGGAATGAACTAAATAATTCGAATGTGTAGTTTCGTCAATATGCAACGAGTTGCATATTGAACTTTACTTAATATGTAGTAGTTGTTTGTTGTGCTTGCCATGCCATGCCATGTGTTGCATATTAAACCGGACATGCATCATATTTGTCTACGCATCATATCATGCATATGTTGTGGTGTATCGTGTGTTGATTGTTGTTTCTGGTTTGCGTCTTCTCGATAGAGTTCCGAAAGCATTCGGAGTGTGAGGATTCGTTCAACTATGTTGGATCGTCTTCTTCATGGACTCGTTCTTCTTCCAAGCGGGATCTCAGGCAAGATGGCACATTTCCCAGGATACCACTACTATCATTGCTATGCTAGTTGTCTCGCTTCCATCGTTATGTCTTGCTACCTACCACTTGTTTGTCAAGTCTCCCAACATTGCCATGAAAAGCCTCTAACCCTCCACCTTCCTAGCAAACCTTTGTTTGGCTATGTTACCGCTTGCTCAGCCCTTCTTATAGCATTTCTAGATGCAGGTGCAATTGCTTCCATGTGTCAACATGGACATTCTTTTGATATCACAATATGATTGCTATTTAATTTAATTCACATATACACTTGGTAAAGGGTGGAAGGCTTGGCCTTTTGCTTGGTGTTTTGTTCCATTCTTGCCGCCCTAGTTACTTGTGAACCGGTGTTATGTTCCATAATTGAGCGATCCTAACATGCTCGGGGTTGTTATGGGGACCCCCTTGATTTTCATTTTAGGATAAAGCTTGTCTGGCAAGGTCCAACATTGGTACTACATTTGCCTAATAACTAATAAACATGCAAAGGGAGTAATTAACCCGAGGATCTTAATCAACAACCCGGGCCAGTGCTCCTCATGAGTGTTGGTCCAAACTAGAGCACCGTGCAGGGCCAACCCGAGGCAACTCGGGAGATGTCTATCAGGCCACCGTACGCTTTGCTTATCTGTCGTGTCCTTAGAACGAGATACGCGGCTCCTATCGGGTTCGTCGACATGTCGGGCGGCCTTGCTGGATTTGTTTTACCTTTTTTGAACGTCTTGAGTCAGGAACTCCGATCTTCCTCGGAGTATCTCGAGGTGTCGGATTTCCTTTGGAATTGCCTAGGATGATCACGAGATCCGTGGTCGAGGTTATTCCCGCTGCATGTGGTTAATTTGTTATGGATGAGTTGGAGCACCCCTGCAGGGTTAAATCTTTCGGAAAGTCATGCCCGCGGTTATGTGGCAAATTTGGATACTTTGTTTAACACCCAGTCATAGTAAACTTGAAGTAAACTCAAATAAAATACACCAACAGGGTGCGTAACCGTGACTGTCTCTTCTCGTGAGTTCTTATCCGAGAGAGATCACGATGGGGTTATGTTTGACGTAAGTAGGTGTTCATGATCAGTTAGTGATCATTACTAGTTCACGTCCATTATGTGTAGACCACTATACTTTACTTTCTGTATTCGTAAGTTAGACACTCAAATAAATGCTTAGTCGCTTGTTGCAGCCTCACCACTTAACCATACCTCACCCATTAAGCTTTAATAGTCTTGATACCCTTGGAAATGAGATTGCTGAGTCCCCTGTGGCTCACAGATTATTACAACAATAGTTGCAGGTACAGGTAATGCGATGATTTGACGTGAGTGTGATGCTTGATTTGATTTGGAGTTATTCTTCTTCTTCTTCTTCAATCTAGGATGGGTTCCAGGCGGCAACCTGGGATAGCAAGGGTGGATGTCATTTTGTCGTTTGTTTTCGTCCGTAGTCGGACCCTGCTCTTATGTATGATGTTTGACTATGTTGTTGTATTGATGTAATATTGATGTAGCTTGTGGCGAGTGTAATCCAATTCCATATACTCATCTCTTCTGTACATGTACTTGTAATGATATCCATTCTTGCAACACGACGAGATGTGCTTCTATCCCTGTCGATGTCCTCGTGCCGAAATAAGGATAGGACCGCATCTTGGGCGTGATAAGTTGGTATCAGAGCCTGTACCGACCTAGGAGCCCCCTTGATTGATCGAACTTGGCCGAGTCGAGTCTAGTAAAACACTATTTTGAGTCTAGTTATATCGGAGAGTAGGATTCTTTTTACTCCTCTTCTATGCTCTGGTGAGGTATTGGACTTAGGAATTTTGATTCTACCTCTTTTCTCGCAAAAAAAAATTTAGGATCATGCGGGTATTTTGGAAACTGTATGATGCTGATGTGACAGAGTTTTGTCTTGGTGCCTCCTGTCTGACTTGATTTCTTCCGGGGAGTTGAGCTCCAGGGAATTCTTGGCACATCGTTATCATTCAGCTTCCTTAGTATCTCAGGACGGAGGTGTTGGGGAACGTCGCATGGGAAACAAAAATTTTCCTACGCACACGCAAACCTATCCATGGTGATGAGCATCTACGAGAGGGAGAGTGGATCTACATACCCTTGTAGATCGCTAAGCGGGAAGCGTTAAGAAACGCGGTTGGTGTAGTCGAACATCTTCGCGATCCAAATCGCCGAGCGTCCCGCGATCTCATCACGATCCGTCCCGCGATCCAATCACGATACGTCCCGTGAACTCATCACGATCCGTCCCGCGATCTCATCACGATCCGTCTCACGATCTTGATCACGATCTGTCCCGCGAACTCATCACGATCCGTTCCACGATCTCATCACGAACCGTCTCGCGATCTCGATCACGGTCCTTCCGATCTAGCGCCGAACGGACGGCACCTCCGCGTTCAGCACACGTGCAGCTTGATGACGATCTCCACCGTCTTGATCCAGCAAGAGGAGGTGGATAGGAGAGAGAGTTCACCGGCAGCGTGACGGCGCTCCGGTGATGGTGGTGGAGCAATTCCGGCAGGGCTTCGCCTAAGCGCTGCGGAAAACCGATCTAGAGGAGAAACTGTGCACCGGTGAAACGGGTAGCACGTGGCCGGAAATTCTGTCCAAAAACCACCCAATCCACTAGTATATATAGGAGGAGAGGAGAGGAGAGGCAGCCAAGGCCTTTGGGTCGGCCGAAATAGGAGGTGGGAAGAAATCCTACTTCACCTCCAATCCTAGTTGGAGTAGGATTGCCTCCTATTGGCTGATTTTCCACTTTTTGCTTTAGGACTTTCTCTCCTGCGCCATGGGCCTTTGTGGCTGTTTTCCCAGCCCACTAAGGGCTGGTTATTATTCTCCCACAGCCCATGGACCTCTTGGGGTCGAAATACCCCTCCCGGAGGCCTCCCGGTACACTACCGGCACTCCCGGTACACTACCGGCACTCCCGGTACACTACCGATGAGCCCGAAACTTTTCCGGAAACCAAACTGGGACTTCCTATATATGAATCTTTACCTCCGGACCATTCCGGAGCTCCTCGTGATGTCCGGGATCTCATCCGGGACTCCGAACAAACTTCGGTCACCACCATACATAACTCTACACTACCGAAACGTCACCGAACCTTAAGTGTGCAGACCCTGCGGGTTCGAGAACTATGTAGACATGACCGAGACACCTCTACGGTCAATAACCAATGGCGGGACCTGGACATCCACATTGGTTCCTACATATTCTACGAAGATCTTTTTCGGTCGAACCTCTATGTCAAGGATTTAGTTAATCCCGTATAACGTCCCCTTTGTTCTTCGGTATGTTACTTGCCCGAGATTCGATCGTCGGTATCTCCATACCTAGTTCAACCTCGTTACTGGCAAGTCTCTTTACTCGTTCCGTAATACAAGATCCCGTGACTAACACTTAGC
This sequence comes from Hordeum marinum, assembly GCA_022496015.1. Lineage (NCBI taxonomy): Eukaryota > Viridiplantae > Streptophyta > Magnoliopsida > Poales > Poaceae > Hordeum > Hordeum marinum. Next base: position 274,200,515 of record CM039675.1, read on the forward strand.
CACATTGCTTGCAAGGCTTGTTGTGATGTTGTATTACCGAGTGGGCCCTGAGATACCTCTCCGTCACACGGAGTAACAAATCCCAGTCTCGATCCATGCCAACTCAACAAACACCATCGGAGATACCTGTAGAGCACCTTTATAGTCACCCAGTTACGTTGCGACGTTTGATACACACAAGGCACTCCTCCGATATCCGTGAGTTGCATGATCTCATGGTCATAGGAACATATACTTGACATGCAGAAAACAGTAGCAATAAACTGACACGATCATATGCTATGTTTGTAGTTTGGGTCTTATCCATCACATCATTCTCCTAATGATGTGATCCCGTTATCAAATGACATCTCATGTCCATGGCTAGGAAACCTTAACCATCCTTTGATCAACGAGCTAGTCCATTAGAGGCATACTAGGGACATGGTTTTGTCTATGTATCCACACATGCATTTAAGTCTCCGATCAATACAATTATAGCATGGATAATAAACGATTATCATGAACAAGGAAATATGATAATAACTAATTTATTATTGCCTCTAGGGCATATTTCCAACAGTCTCCCACTTGCACTAGAGTCAATAATCTAGTTCACATCACCATGTGATTCGCATTGTTATGAATCTAACACCCAATGAGTTTTGGGGCTCGATCATGCTTTGCATGTGAGAGAGGTCTTATAGTCAACGGGTCTGCGATATTCAGATCCGTGTGTACTTTGCAAATCTCTATGTCAAACCGTAAACACTGCTACCACACTCCACTTGGTACTATTTCCAAATGGCTGCTCCACTATACGTATCCAGATTGCTACTACTAGTCATCTGGATAGGTGTTAAAGCTTGCATCGACGTAACTCTTTACGACGAACTCTTTATCACCTCCATAATCAAGAAACATTTCCTTAGTCCTCTGGTTACTAAGGATAATTCCGACCGCTGTCCAGTGATCCACTCCTGGACCACTCTTGTACCCCCTGACAGACTCGTGGCAAGGCACACATAGGTGCGGTACACAGCATGGCATAATATAGAGCCTATGGCTAAGGCATAGGGGACGACATTCATCCTTTCTCTTTCTTCTGCCGTTGTCGAGCTTTGAGTCTCACTCAACTTCACACCTTACAAATCAGACGAGAACTATTTCTCTGGCTGATCCATTTTGAACTCTTTCAAAATCTTGTCAAGGTATGCACTCATTGAAAGTCTCATCAAGCATCTTGATCTATCTCTATAGATTTTGATGCTCAACAATTAGGTAGCTTTATCCAGGTCTTCATTTGAAAAACACTTTTCAAACAACCTTTTATGCCTTCCAGAAATTCTACATTATTTCCGATCAACAATATGTCAACCACATATACTTATCAGAAACTCTATAGTGCTCCCATTCACTTTATTGCAAATACAAGTTTCTCGTAAACTTTGTATAAACTACAAAAACTTTGATCACCTCATCAAAGTGTATATTCCAACTCCGAGATGCTTGCTTCAGTCCATAGAAGGATCACTGAAGCTCTCTCATCTTTTAGCATCCTTAGGACTGACAAAACCTTCTGGTTGTATCACATACAACCTTTCCTTAAGTAAACCGTTAAGGAAACGACGTTTTGACATCCATCTGCCAGATTTCGTAATTGAAAATGCAGCAACTGCTAACATAATTCCAACAGACTTTTAGCATCGCTACGAGTGAGAAAGCCTCCTCGCAGTCAACCCCTTGAACTTGTCACAAACAACTTTGCAACAAGTCGAGCTTTACAAATGGTGACATTTACCATCAGTGTCTGTCTTCATTCTAAAGGTCCATTTGTACTCAACGACCTGCCGTCTAACGAGCAAGTCTACCAAAGTCTATACTTGGTTTTCATGAATGGATCCTATCTCGGATTTCATGGTCTCTAACCATTTGTCGGAATCCGGGCCCATCATCGCTTCTCCATAGCTCGTAGGTTCATCGCTGTCCAACAACATGACCTCGAAGACAGGGTTGTCGTACCGCTTAGGAGCAGTACACATCCTTGTCGACCCACGAAGTTCGATAGTAACTTGATCCTGAAGCTTCATGATCATCATCATTAACTTCCTCTTCAACTAACGTAGGCTTCACAGAAACATCTTTCTGCGCTGCGCTACTCTCTGGTTGAACAAAGGTTTAACAACCTCATCAAGTTCTATCTTCCTCCCACTCAATTCTTTCGAGAGAAACCTTTCCTCGAGAAAGGATCCGTTTTAGTAACAACCACTTTGCACTCGGATCTGAGATAGAAGGTTCACCCAACTGATCTTAGGGTATTCTATGAAGATGCATTTGTCCGCCTTGGGTTCGACCTCATTAGGTGAAAACATTTTTCACACAAGTGCCGCAGCCCCAAGTATTAAGAAACGACAGCTTAGGTTTCTATCAAACCATAATTCATATGGTGTCATCTCAACGGATTTAGATGGTGCCCTATTTAAAGTGAATGTAGTTGTCTCTAATGCATAACCCCAAAATTATAGTAGTAAAACGACAAGAGACATCATAGCACGCACCATGTCCAATAGAGCATAACTATGATGTTCGGACACACCATCACACTATGGTGTTCCAGGTGGCGTTTAGTTGTGAAACAACTTTCACATTGTCTTAAGTTGTATGCCAAACTCGTGACTCAGATATTCACCTCCACGATCATATCGCAGTCATTTTTATCTTCTTGTCACGATGATCTTTAAACTTCACTCTGAATTTGCTTGAACCTTTCAAACGATTCAGACTTGTGTTTCATTAAGTAAATATACACTATATCTACTCAAATCATCAGTGAAGGTAAGAAAATAATGATATCCACTGCACACTACAAGACTCACTAGATTGCATACATCAACATGTATCATTTCCAATGAATCACTTGCCCGCTCCATCCAACGGGGTCCTTTAGTCATCTTGCCCAAGAGGCATGGTTCGCATGTCTCAACCGATTCGAAATCGAATGAGTCCAAATATCCATCAGCATGGAGTTTCTACATGCGCTTTATACCAATATGACATTTAGCGGCAGTGCCACAAGTATGTGGTACTATCATTATTAACTTTGTATCTTTTGACATCAATGTTATGAACATGTGTAATACTACGATCAAGATTTCAACAAACCATTCTCACTGGGTGCATGACCATTGAAGGTATTATTCATGTAAACAGAATAACCATTATTCTCTAACTTAAATGAATAACCGTATTGCAATAAACATGATCTAATCATGTTCATGCTCAACGCAAAACACCAAATAACATTTATTTAGGTTCGTCACTAATCCTGAAGGTAGAGAGAGCGTGCGATTTTGATCACATCAACCTTGGAAACACTTCCAACACATATCGTCACCTCACCCTTAGCTAGTTCTCCGTTTATTCCGTAGCTTTTATTTCGAGTTACTAACATTTAGCAACCGAACCGGTATCCAATACCCAGGTGCTACTAAGAGTACTAGCAAGGTACACATTAGTAACTCGTATATCAAATATACTTCTATCAATGTTGCCAGCCTTCTTATCTACCAAGTATCTAGGGTTGTTCCGCTTCAGCGACCTCTCACCTCATAATAGAAGCACTTAGTCTCGGGTTTGAGTTCAACTTTGGGTTGCTTCACTGGAGCAGCAACTGACTTGCTATCCATGAAGTTTCCCTCCTTGATCTTGCCCTTTTCGAAACTAGTGGTTTGATTAACCATCAACACTTGACGCTCCTTCTTGATTTCTACCTTCGCGGTGTCAAACATCGCGAACAGCTCAGGGATCAATACTTCTATCCCTGGTGTATTATAGTTCATCACTTAAGTTCTAGTAGCTTTAGTGACAGTGACTTGGAGAACTATATCAATCACTATCTTATCTGGAAGATCAACTCCCACTTGATTCAAGCGATTGTAGTACCCAGACAATCTGAGTACATGCTCAACGATTGAGCTATTCTCCTTCATCTTACAGGCAAAGAATCTTGTTGGAGATCTCATATCTCGCAACACAGGCACAAGCCTGAGATCACAATCTCTGCCCCTAGAACATCTCATATGTTCCGTGACGTTCAAAACGTTTCGGAGCCTCAATTCTAAGCCGTAATGCATGACGCACAAAACTATCAAGTAGTCATCGAAACGTGCCTGTCAGATGTTCACAACATCTATAGACGACGCTAGAGGGGGTGGCGCACCGAGCGGTGCATTAAGGACATAAGCCTTCTGTGCAGCAATGAGGACAATCCTCAGATCACGGACCCAGTCCGCAATATTGCTACCAACATCTTTCAATTCTATTTCTCTAGGAACATATAAAAATACAAGGGAGCCACAACGCGAGCTAGTAATCTACAACATAATTTGCAAAGACACTTTGACTATGTTCATGATAATGAGTTCAATTAATCATATTATTTAAGAACTCCCACTCAAATTGACATCCCTCCGATCATTCGAGTGATACATGATCCAAATTCACCAACTCAAGTCCGATCATCACGTGAGTTGAGGTGGCTGCAATGGTGAACATCATTATGTTGATCATATCTACTATATGACTCATGTTCGACCTTTCGGTCTCTCGTGTTCCGAGGCCATGTCTGTACATGCTAGGCTCGTCAAGTTTAACCCGAGTGTTCTGCGCGTGCAAATCTGGCTTGCACCCGTTGTATGTGAACGTAGAGTCTATCACACCCGATCATCACGTGGTGTCTCAACACGACGAACTTTCGCAACGGTGCACACTCGGGGAGAACACAGTTCATCTTGAAATTCAAGTGAGGGATCACCTTATAATGCTACCGCCGTACTAAGCAAAACAAGGTGCATAAAAGGATTAACATCTCATGCAATTCATAAGTGACATGATATGGCCATGAACTTGTGTTTAAGATCTCCATCTTCGAAACACCGGCATGATCTCCATCGTCACCGGCACAACACCATGATCTCCATCATCTTGATCTCCATCAATGTGTTGCCATTGGGGTTGTGGCGCCAGCCCTGCTTCTACTTCTATTGCTACTGCTTAGCGATAAAGTAAAGCATTACATAGCGCTTAATGATTGACACGCAGGTCATACAATAATTAAAGACAACCCTATGGCTCCTGCCGGTTGCCGTACTCAACGACATGCAAGTCGTGAAATTCTATACATCACATGATCATCTCATACATCACATATATCTCATCATGTAATTGGCCATATCACATCACAACATACCCTGCAAAAACAAGTTAGACGTCCTCTAATTGTTGTTGCATGTTTTACGTGGCTGCTATGGGTATCTAGCAAGAACGATTCTCACCTACGCATAAACCACAACGGTGATACACTAGTTTGCTTTTCAACCTTCTCAAGGACCGCCTTTGTCGAATCCGATCCAACTAAAGTGAGAGAAACTGTCACCCGCAAGCCATCTAGGCAACAAGTTGCGTCGAGGGAACCGGTCTCTCGTAAGCGTACGAGTAATGTTGGTCCGGGCCGCTTCATCTCACAATCCCGCTGAACCAAAATACGACCAAGGGAGGAAGCAATCTAAGCATCAACGCCCACAAACCTTTTGTGTTCTACTCGAGATCTCATCGAACCATCAACCTAGCTCATGATGCCACTGTTGGGGAACGTCGCATGGGAAACAAAAATTTTCCTACGCACACGCAAACCTATCCATGGTGATGAGCATCTACGAGAGGGAGAGTGGATCTACATACCCTTGTAGATCGCTAAGCGGGAAGCGTTAAGAAACGCGGTTGGTGTAGTCGAACATCTTCGCGATCCAAATCGCCGAGCGTCCCGCGATCTCATCACGATCCGTCCCGCGATCCAATCACGATACGTCCCGTGAACTCATCACGATCCGTCCCGCGATCTCATCACGATCCGTCTCACGATCTTGATCACGATCTGTCCCGCGAACTCATCACGATCCGTTCCACGATCTCATCACGAACCGTCTCGCGATCTCGATCACGGTCCTTCCGATCTAGCGCCGAACGGACGGCACCTCCGCGTTCAGCACACGTGCAGCTTGATGACGATCTCCACCGTCTTGATCCAGCAAGAGGAGGTGGATAGGAGAGAGAGTTCACCGGCAGCGTGACGGCGCTCCGGTGATGGTGGTGGAGCAATTCCGGCAGGGCTTCGCCTAAGCGCTGCGGAAAACCGATCTAGAGGAGAAACTGTGCACCGGTGAAACGGGTAGCACGTGGCCGGAAATTCTGTCCAAAAACCACCCAATCCACTAGTATATATAGGAGGAGAGGAGAGGAGAGGCAGCCAAGGCCTTTGGGTCGGCCGAAATAGGAGGTGGGAAGAAATCCTACTTCACCTCCAATCCTAGTTGGAGTAGGATTGCCTCCTATTGGCTGATTTTCCACTTTTTGCTTTAGGACTTTCTCTCCTGCGCCATGGGCCTTTGTGGCTGTTTTCCCAGCCCACTAAGGGCTGGTTATTATTCTCCCACAGCCCATGGACCTCTTGGGGTCGAAATACCCCTCCCGGAGGCCTCCCGGTACACTACCGGCACTCCCGGTACACTACCGGCACTCCCGGTACACTACCGATGAGCCCGAAACTTTTCCGGAAACCAAACTGGGACTTCCTATATATGAATCTTTACCTCCGGACCATTCCGGAGCTCCTCGTGATGTCCGGGATCTCATCCGGGACTCCGAACAAACTTCGGTCACCACCATACATAACTCTACACTACCGAAACGTCACCGAACCTTAAGTGTGCAGACCCTGCGGGTTCGAGAACTATGTAGACATGACCGAGACACCTCTACGGTCAATAACCAATGGCGGGACCTGGACATCCACATTGGTTCCTACATATTCTACGAAGATCTTTTTCGGTCGAACCTCTATGTCAAGGATTTAGTTAATCCCGTATAACGTCCCCTTTGTTCTTCGGTATGTTACTTGCCCGAGATTCGATCGTCGGTATCTCCATACCTAGTTCAACCTCGTTACTGGCAAGTCTCTTTACTCGTTCCGTAATACAAGATCCCGTGACTAACACTTAGCCACATTGCTTGCAAGGCTTGTTGTGATGTTGTATTACCGAGTGGGCCCTGAGATACCTCTCCGTCACACGGAGTAACAAATCCCAGTCTCGATCCATGCCAACTCAACAAACACCATCGGAGATACCTGTAGAGCACCTTTATAGTCACCCAGTTACGTTGCGACGTTTGATACACACAAGGCACTCCTCCGATATCCGTGAGTTGCATGATCTCATGGTCATAGGAACATATACTTGACATGCAGAAAACAGTAGCAATAAACTGACACGATCATATGCTATGTTTGTAGTTTGGGTCTTATCCATCACATCATTCTCCTAATGATGTGATCCCGTTATCAAATGACATCTCATGTCCATGGCTAGGAAACCTTAACCATCCTTTGATCAACGAGCTAGTCCATTAGAGGCATACTAGGGACATGGTTTTGTCTATGTATCCACACATGCATTTAAGTCTCCGATCAATACAATTATAGCATGGATAATAAACGATTATCATGAACAAGGAAATATGATAATAACTAATTTATTATTGCCTCTAGGGCATATTTCCAACAGGAGGATGTTCGGAATTGCTTCAATACTTGTCGTGGTGAGATAAGGTCGGAGTCACCCAGTACTTGGGAGGCGTCCGGGGTACCACCATGGTTAGTATTGTTGTGCTTTCGTGGATCTGAGTTAGATGGACTTGTGAAAGCCTCTGGGTATGTGTTGAAGGATGGATACAGTTGGGGTGTAGGTTTGTTAGTTGTGTGAGATATTTCCTCCTTGTATCCCCAACACCCGATTGCATAACCAAGAAAGTTTTCAGAAGTTCTTAGGTGGGAATTCAAGTAGTTACCTAGGCTATCTTTCAACAGATCATGATGTGAAGTTGGGGTTCGACATCTAGTGGATTCGTTTGTTCACGGTCTTTCTTACAGAGGACAGTCTCGATATATGTCATCAGATATGCTTCGTCAAGCCTTGTAGTTCGCTACGCCTAGGGAGCATATTTGAGCGTCATTTCAATATGACAATGCAATGTACGATCGAGCCCGTGTGAACCTTACCACGAAAATATCAAGCGGAATCTCTATCATGAATTTGTTTCTGGCTTGTTTTGTAAGCCTCATCCTTTTTTTTGTATATGGTAATTCGAGTTGCTTCGATGTCAAGTGGTGATCTCATATCTTTTCGAAGTAGTGTTCTCATATTTTTGTGGGATTACTAATTCTTTTGCTCAATCAAGTTTTCATATCAATTCTTTTATCCGGTGTGCTTCTCTTCAAGATAATTCTATCATCTCCAATATTTGCAAGATCAGTCCTCGCATATTATTTCGGAGTTGTCTCATCTGTCCCAAGTTTTCTTTGTTTTCCCCACCCTCCCGCCCTTTTTTCTTTAATGATTAAACTCTCATCCAAGTGCTTTTCTCTTCATCAATGCTTCTGTTATCATTTCTTCCGTATTGTATCCGGTGAATTCTAGTGGAGATTCTCAAGAGTTTCATTTCAAGATCTATCCTCATATTCCTTGTTCTTGTTGTTATTCTTCTCCGATGGATTCAATTCAAGATCTCGGTGTTCTTCATATCATTTTCATTCTCTAAATGCTTCCCCATGTCGGAAATTCTGTCCAAGTATCTCTTGTTTTTCGTCTCTCCCTATTCTATCCGGAGTGCTGAAGATATCTCAGAAGATTCGTGTTTCCGTTCAAAATGTTTTCAATTATTTCAAGGGTCTCAGATCATCAAGTTCTTAATTTGTACCGGCGCAATCTCTCTTTCTAAGCAAATGTTTCAACGGTGATCTTTTTGAGTGGGCCCATAACCCACAGGTTTTTCCCCAGGATCTTACCTGGCTCTTCTAATCTTTTCGGAGATGTTCACAAGTTCTCTTCAAATATGATGTAAGAATGAATATCATGAGTCATATGCCTTCTTGAAGATCGCTTCTAAATCATTTTCATCATTGGCTCAACCTTAATTATTCATTATTCCGGAGTATCTCAGTAATTCATGGTGTTGTCTCTCGTCATCATTCTCATCATTGAAGATCGAAGGAGAGTTTCTCCTAAATCGTTGTTCGTTCTTCCAAATATTCATGGTTTCAGCTTGTTGCAATCATCTCAAATTGTTTTGATCATGAGTAATTCCATCCATATCTATCCGATGCATTCAGAGTTGTTTTCATTTCTCGATCCTCCGAAGGCCATCATTTTAGAAGATTTCTTCGTTCTCAGCTTTCAGCTTTCGTTCTCAAATTCTTCTCAAGTGTTGTCCCTTCGTTCGTATCTCAATTATTCCGGTGCTTCGTTCAAGTTTTATATTAGGTGGATCATGCTCTCTTCATTCTCATGTTATATCATTCATTCGTAGTATCCTCATTCATTTCAATTCTTACTGGTGTTCTCGTTCAAGACTTCTTCAAATTTGTGTTCTATCTCTCTCTTCAATCTTTTCAAGAAAAATAAGTGGTGTGCGAAATCCTTTGCTTGTCATCAATTTAACTTGATGAAGGATAAGCATAACATAATTATTATTATAGTTTCATCAAGGTGATTTCAATCCTTCTTCTGGAGTATTCATGATATCTAATTCTCGATTCTAAGTGGTTCTTCTTTTATTTTCCGGAGCTCAAGTTTTCTCAAGTATCTTGTCGCTAAGCTTCATCTAAATCATAGCAAGGCCTCAATCTTGTTATTGTTGTTCAATTCTTGTCTATCGTCCTCTCATTTCTGGAGGTTCTTCATGGTGGTTTGTTAAGGATGTAATTCTTCTCGAATTGTTCTTCAAGATTCTTGTTGGAGGTGCTCAAGAGTTCTTTATCTTCGATTTCTAAGTTCAGTTCTTTATCCATTGTATTTTGAGATGGTGTTATTAAATTCTTGATTATGGGGAGTCTCAAAGGAAAATTGTCAAGAATGAGATAAGTAAACCCATCATTTCTTTCTCGGAGTTATCTTGGGTTGGATTTCACCTAAAGCATTTCCCAAGGATTGTTGCTATCATGGTGTCATAAATGATCCAAGTTTTCTCCTCCACCTCTTGGTGAAAGAAGTTTTGCATATCTTGTTGCTCCCAAGCAATCAATTTGTTTCTGTTGTGGCAGGTTGTCACCTCATAATTTTGAGATGTTTTCCATAAGCCCATAACAAACTATTCTTTTCGGTTGTTGATTCTCCATCAACTCCGTTCAACCAAGCTTTTCAATTCATTGGTGGTAGAATTTGTGATTTTCTTCTCAATTCTCTTCTCTTTAAAGATCTAGCTTCTATTCGTTTGTTCCGGAGGCATTGTGGTGAGTCATTGTGGTGTTGCTCTTTTCAACCCACATCTAGTTTGGTTAAGATCGTGTTCTTTCTTTGCTTATTCATTTTACCGGAGTGTTGTGTTCTATGTCCACGTTCTTTTCCTTCTTATCTAATTTTTCCTCTCTATCCTACCGAAGTGTTGCCGAAATTTCTTGTGAATTCTTGCTTTTTCCTCATATCATTCTTCATCTCGTTGAAACCTTCAATGATCATTGGTTTCACTCCGTTTGTTAGAGAAGCAACTAAGTTTTACCTTTTGCTCTTTCTCTTCCCCTCCTCATTCCTAGATCTCGGGACGAGATCCTCGTGTAGTGAAGGAGAGTTGTAACAGCCCGGGACCGACGCTTTGGAAGAATCCCCTTTTATTATGTTGTCGTCCTGTGATTCTGCTGGTTGTTGCATTCATCATAGCATCATTAGCATCATCTGCATTGCATCAGCACTCATTTTCAAAAATTTGCATCCGTTCGTAGTTGCCGATTCTCTCCGTTCATGTCGTTTGCCGTTTCAAGACCAACCACACACACACGCGCCCGCGGCATCATTTAAAGAAAACCATTTTTAAAGCGCACGGAAAATATTTCCGGATTGGTTCGCGTCGCATTTCGAGTTCGTTTGATACTCGAACGATCAACCATAGTAGTGAGGTCATCGGTTTATTTATCAGTCGTTTCAATGTTTTAAAACCTCGTGTGCCGGACCGCACCATCTCTCTCTCATCTTAGGCCAATGCAACTACACAGCCCACTGGCCCACCTAACCTACACCCTCCGATCGGAACCGTCAGATTGCGATCGGAGAGTCCAAATGAGCCTAAACCTAGCCCATTTGCTATATTTAGTCCCCCAGTCCATTTTTGGGACAACCCTAAAATCTAGGGAGGTGTCCCATCCTACCTGCCGCCACTCCATGAATCCCCTCGGGATCCACATCGCATGCCAACCTTCACCTCTCCCTCGATCCTGATCCAGTCAACCCCCAAGCCAGCCGGTTGAGCATCCTTAACCGTCGGATCTAAGGATCCAATGGACACCAGCATCCCCGGTCAACTATCCGAGACCGCAGCCCCGTGTCGTTCCTGGACGCCCAAGATTCAGTGAAAGTCGTCGCCGCTCATCCGCCTCGCCTCCAGCAGCATCGCCGCCGGCCAGCCAGGGCGCCGAACTTGCACCTCGACCTCGCGCTCGCCTCCTTCTTCTCCCATATATCTGGACCTCTCCCTCTCTCACCTCGATCTTGTTATTTCTCCAGAGGAACCTGCCATGGCCGTCATGAAGCACCCGCCCTTATGTAGCGCCAGATCCGGGCAGGTATCGAGCGGGTCCGCGCCAAGCCTCCGTCCCCGACCTCGCGGCTTCATCTCCTCGCCGGGACCCACCTCGCCGTCGTCCATGGCCGCAAGGAAGCGCTGCATGCTGCCCCTGTTGTCCCGTACGTGCAACCAATGCACGAGCTAGCTCCTGTGGCCATGATTCAGGCCGCTCCAAGGTCGAGGTTCGCGTGAGCCCCGCGCCTGGGCCTCCGCCTCGCCATGGTCGCGTCCCCGCCGGAGCTCGAAGCTGCAATCCCGCCTGCCCGCTGCCACGCCGGTGAGATTCCCGTCGTTTTGTTTGGAAACAAGGCTTCGCCTTTGTGCTTATTCAAAATCTGTCGCTCTCGTATTTGGATACAAACACTGAGTTATCCTAGTGGTCACGCATGCGTGCATCCATCTAGGAGGTCCTGGGATCGAATCCCAGTGGAGCCACAATTCTTTTCTCCTGCCTGTGTTTTTATTTTCAATCGTGCACACAAACACTCGGTGTATTTTAGTCTTGGGCCACTGCACCCGGTCCAGATATGTTTTTTTTGTTTCCTCATGTTTTAGTATTTTTTTAGGGCATTGCATATTTCAGAGAAATACCCTGATCTTAACATGCTAATAATCAAATAAGTGTGCATCGGATAAGAATGTTTTATATATGTGTTTTTATTTTCAATCGTGCACACAAACACTTGGTGTATTTTAGTCTTTGGGCCACTGCACCCGGTCTAGATATGTTTTTTTTGGTTCCTCATGTTTTAGTATTTTTTTAGGGCATTGCATATTTCAGAGAAATACCTTGATCTTAAAATGCTAATAATCAAATAAGTGTGCATCGGATAAGAATGTTTTATATATGTAAATGTTCATAATTTTATGCAAATTAAGAATATTCCACTTTCATTCATGATTAAAATATTTAACTTGTTGTTTCCATGGGAGTTACATTAATGCCATGCTAAAACGGTTTATTTCATAACTAATCAACAGTAGCTCCGATTAAAATGTTTTACATATGTAACTTGTTAAGAAAAATGTGTAGAATTGCATGATGACATTTATTTTACTGTTTAACAACTCTAAAATTGTGTTAGGGAAGATCTGGACCGAAATATTAAATTGCATATGAGGTTGTTTCGGAAGTGCTAGATGTTGCTTTCGTCCTCATTTAATATGCCTAGTTAATATAGTTGTTCATGCTTCACCGTTTGCCATGTTAACCAACATTTAATATTGTTGTGTACCTAAATGGGAATGAACTAAATAATTCGAATGTGTATTTTTGTCAATATGCAACGAGTTGCATATTGAACTTTACTTAATATGTAGTAGTTGTTTGTTGTGCTTGCCATGCCATGCCATGCGTTGCATATTAAACCGGACATGCATCATATTTGTCTACGCATCATATCATGCATATGTTGTGGTGTATCATGTGTTGATTGTTGTTTTCGGTTTGCTTCTTCTCGATAGAGTTCCGAAAGCGTTCGGAGTGTGAGGATTCGTTCGACTACGTTGGATCGTCTTCTTCATGGACTCGTTCTTCTTCCAAGCGGGATCTCAGGCAAGATGGCACATTTCCCAGGATACCACTACTATCATTGCTATGCTAGTTGTCTCGCTTCCATCGTTATGTCTCGATACCTACCACTTGTTTGTCAAGCCTCCCAACATTGCCATGAAAAGCCTCTAACCCTCCACCTTCCTAGCAAACCTTTGTTTGGCTATGTTACTGCTTGCTCAGCCCTTCTTATAACGTTTCTAGATGCAGGTGCAATTGCTTCCATGTGTCAACATGGACATTCTTTTGATATCACAATATGATTGCTATTTAATTTAATGCACATATACACTTGGTAAAGGTTGGAAGTCTTGGCCTTTTACTCGGTGTTTTGTTTCATTCTTGCCGCCCTAGTTACTTGTGAACCGGTGTTATGTTCCATAATTGAGCGATCCTAACATGCTCGGGGTTGTTATGGGACCCCCTTGATTTTCGTTTTAGGATAAAGCTTGTCTGGCAAGGTCCAACATTGGTACTACATTTGCCTAATAACTAATAAACATGCAAAGGGAGTAATTAACCTGAGGATCTTAATCAACAACCCGGGCCAGTGCTCCTCATGAGTGTTGGTCCAAATTAGAGCACCGTGCGGGGCCAACCCGGGGCAACTCGGGAGATGTCTCTCAGGCCATCGTAAGCTTCGCTTATCTGTCGTGTCCTTAGAACGAGATACGCGGCTCCTATCGGGTTCGTCGACACGTCGGACGGCCTTGCTGGATTTGTTTTACCTTTCTCGAACGTCTTGAGTGAGGAACTTTGATCTTCTTCAGGCTATCTCGAAGTGTTGGATTTCCTTTGGAATTGCCTAGGATGATCACGAGATCCGTGGTCGAAGTTATTCCCGCTACATGTGGTTAATTTGTGATGGATGAGTTGGAGCACCCCTGCAGGGTTAAATCTTTCGGAAAGCCGTGCCCATGGTTATGTGGCAAACTTGGATACTTTGTTTAACACCCGGTCATAGTAAACTTTAAGTAAACTCAAATAAAATACACCAACCGGGTGCGTAACCGTGACTGTCTCTTTTCGTGAGTTCTTATCCGAGAGAGAACATGGTGGGGTTATGTTTGACGTAAGTAGGTGTTCAGGATCAGTTAGTGATCATTACTAATTCACGTTCGTTATGCGTAAACCACCATACTTTACTTTCTGTATTGGTAAGTTAGCCACTCAAATTAATGCTTAGTCGCTTCCTGCAGCCTCACCACTTAACCCTACCTCACCCATTAAGCTTTAATAGTCTTGATACCCTTGGAAATGAGATTGCTGAGTCCCCTGTGGCTCACAGATGACTACAACAACAGTTGCAGGTACAGGTAATGCGATGATTTCACGTGAGTGTGATGCTTGATTTGATTTGGAGTTATTCTTCTTCTTCGATCTAGGATGGGTTCCAGGCGGCAGCCTGGGATAACAAGGGTGGATGTCATTTTGTCGTTTGTTTTCGTCCGTAGTTGGACCCTGCTCTTATGTATGATGTTTGAGTATGTTGTTGTATTGATGTGATATTTATGTATCTTGTGGCGAGTGTAAGCCAATTCCATATACTTATTTCTTCTGTACATGGACTTGTAATGATATCCATTCTTGCAACACGGCGAGGTGCGCTTCTATCTCTATCGAGGTCCTCGTGCCGAAATAAGGATAGGGCCACATCTTGGGCATGACACCTTCCTTGCGTCACCCTTGACTCCTAAGGTTGGGCCTTACATAGGAATCTCCGCCACTCTGAAGGGGTCCTCAGGAGGCCCATCCTTCGCGGGTCTTGTCATTGTTCCTCCTTGCGAGGCTAGGGCCCTCGCAAGGGCCTTGTCTTGAGCGGGGCCACGCTTGGTCCCATTTGGTTGATGAAGTGGACCACGCCCTAGGCCGCAGGCATGCAGGTCTAGGTGCCCCCGTTCCTAGAATGCCGACAGTAGCCCCCTGAGCCCAAGGCGCGCTTGAGCTGGCTTACGGGCGAAGCCTGGTGGATGGCCCAAAGTGTCGTGGGCCTCAAACGCACACAGCCCTGGATCGGCACGTGTCAAGCGCCTCAGTGGCGGTTCCTCCGCTCCCCGAGGGCGTCCGGAACCGCACCCAGTCAAACCGACGCGACGCCTGGGTGTAGCGTCGGCCATCATTGCTTCCCATTAAATGTTGTTGCTGCTTCGGGCCACGTGGATGTGACCCATCAACTGGTCGCGCGCCCCCAGAACGCGAGGGGGCGCCGAGCGGTCTTTGGCTGTATATAAACTGGCGAGGGTGAGAAAACCCTCACCCATCTTCGTCTTCTCTGCCTCCACACATCTCGAACCGTCCCCTCCCAACGATGGCACCGACGAGGAAGTTTTCCGCCATAGAGAAGGGGGGCGCTTCCGGGGATGGCCCTGCCGCCCCGCCACCCCGGAGGGGCCACGGTCGCCCCCGGAAATATGTCGTGATGGCGGCAGCGGCTCCCGGCGAGCGTAGCCGTGCCCCAGCGCGCCGCAGGGGCCACGATGGAACATCGTCTAGCGCGGGCAGCCGTGGCGGTGAACGCGCTGGCGGCCGAGGTGGGAGGTCGGCGATGGCCACCCGACGCCTCGCCCACAGCTCCATTCGGCCGACTCGGCTCTAGAATTCGTGATGTGGGCGGACATGCCAGAAGCCGCCTGGTTCTAGATCCCGAACTTCTTCACGAAGGCCCTGCCAGCCGGAGGGCTTGCCGGCCTTTGGCTACAGGCCGAAGGTTGCTGCAACGAGGCTTCCTGGGCAGAGCTTCAGGTCGCCCTGAAGGCTACGTGTACGTGAACCGCGGGTGGCAAACGTTCGCCCGCGCCCATGTCCTGAAGGGGAGGCGCGGCTTCCACTTCAAGTATCACGGGGAGGCGATGCTCTCCGTCAAGATCTTCAGGAGTGAGGGCGAGCGCCTGGGGTGCTCCCCGGAGGACGTTGGCCGCGGCGATCCTAGAAACGAGCTTACCCTTCATGAAGGGTGTCGTGCCTCCAGCAGCAGCGACACCCCCACCGAGGAGAGCCCGAGCGACAGCAGCGGCAACAGCTACAGCGCGCCACCATGCTGACGCGCCCAGGTCTCGGGGGGTAGCCCGCCGTTGCGGCACCGTTCTCCCGCTCCGGGGACGTCCGCCCCAGCGCGCTTCCACAGGACTGTGAAGGAGGAGTAGGACACCAACTAAATGTCGGTGCACCGGCGTCGGGGTTCCTGAGGCGACAGCCCTCGTGCATCTTTTCACTTTCTTTCTCCTCCTTTTCTTTTGCACCTGCAACACAAGAACTAAGGGGGCCCTCTGGGCGTGTAACGCGTTCGGGCGCCTGCCCCTCTTTACTAGTACCTTCTGCATTCCATCAACTAGAGTCGCCTCTAGATCGCAATTAGGATACTTAGCTTGATAGGCCTGCGGTAGGCTTTCGGTTGTGGGGTGCGGCTATGATGCCCGGAGGGTCCGTTCGCCCGGTCGGCTTCTTCTTCTTGCGATTGAGGTGAGTTGGGGGCTCTGACGACGCCATGTGTCTGCAGGTCCCAGTCCCGTGCATTTCCCTACCATCGTGGGGTACGACCATCTTACCCTGGACGCTCCTCACGAGGCGGGGCCCCGACACTCCTCATGCCGACCATAAACCAACGACGACACCAGGGGGGTCGAGTGGCCTTATGACCAGTAAGGCTGCTGAGGCACGATGCTCCGGAGCCCCCTTTGACACTCAAGCAACTCTACGTCAGCAGGTCCCAGTCCCACGCATTTCCCTACCACCGCAGGGTATGACCATCTTACCATGGACGTTCCTCACGAGGCGGGGCCCAGGTACTCCTGATCCCGACCGGAAACCAAGGACGACACCAGGAAGTCGGGTGGCATTATGACCGGTTAGGCTCTTGAGGCGCAATGCTCGGGAGCCCCCTTAGATGCTCAAGTGCCCCCCCCCGAAAATTCTGCTTCCTGCTCCGGGAAGGCTAGCCTTCCTGAGGCTTCCAGTTGTAGTCCAAGTAGCCCTACGTCGACAGGTCCCAGTCCCGCGCATTTCCCCACCATGTTAGGTACGACCGGAAACCAAGGACGCACTTCACGAGGCGAGGCCTCGACACTCCTGATGCCGACCGGAAACCAAGGACGACACCAGGAGGGTCGAGTGGCATTATGACTGATAAGGCTCCTAAGGCGCGATGCTCAGGAGCCCCCTTAGAAGCTCAAGCTTTCTGAAGAAAAATTTGTTTCCTTTCCAAGATGGCGCGTCAGGCCGAGAATGGAGCCTCTAGGCGAGTACGAGGCGGCATGCGCCTACTAACCCACTCGTGAGTACCATGCGAGGATCCGGGCGCCAAGGCCTTGTCGAGGTGTAAGCACCATGCCCCCAACCCCTACTTGAGGCGTACGAGGGGGAGGGGAGCAGGCAAATGCTTCACTTGGAGGAAGAAAACGACATAAGAGATATCAATGAAAACAAATTTTGACCTTTTTGACTAAAACATGATTTGGAAAAACCTTGGGTTTGATTTCATCAAGGCTGGCAAATCCAAACAAGAGAAACGCAAATAATAGCTGGGTCCGACACTTAGATTGGCCTTCGTCTTTCCCCAACGCTGAGCGTAGGGCATCCACGTTGCATGGGCATAGCCATTGATGGGCAGTGTTGTCTTCTCTCCCAGCTCTGGGCTGTGACTGCCACATTGCGTGGAAGGAACCACTCCACGTCCTCGGGGGGCTCCGGGCATATATAGCCCGCTCATTATTACGTGAGAGTGTCATGGGTAGAACTTCCGGAGGTGCTGGATATTCCAGGCGTTCTGGATGGGGACCCCGTCCTGAGTCTCCAAGCACACGACGCCCAGCCTGGAGACGTGAGCGACCTTGAACGAGCCCTCCCACATGGGAGAGAGCTTCTACAAGCCCTCCCTGGAGAGAACCCGCCTCAGGACGAGATCTTTGGCTTCGAGGGTCCTGGAGCGAATGTTGCAGCAGTGGTAGCGCCATAGGGCTTGCTGGCACCGTGTAGCTCGGAGCGAGGCCCGACGTCGTGCCTCCTCTACGAGCAGGAGGTATGTTCCCTGCTCGGCATCCTAACGCTCCTCGTCGAATGCCCAGACTCGCGGGGACCGGTGCTTGATCTCGTGGGGGAGGACAACTTCGGCTTCGTAGACGAGGAAGAATGGGGTTTCGTCGGTGGGCTTAGTCGGGGTGGTGCAGATGGACCACATCACCAACTAAAGCTCATCGACCCAACCCTTGCCACAGGCATCAAGCTTCTTCTTGAAGCTCCTTGCCTTGAGGCCCTGCTGGACTTCTGCATTGGCATGCTCCGCCTGGCCGTTGCTCCTTGGGTGGGCCGTCGAGGCGTAACATATCTGCGTACCATGGTTAGCACAGTAGGTCTTGAATAGGTTACTTGTGAACTGTGAACCGTTGTCGATGATGATGCGGTTGGGGATGCCGAAGTGGCTCACGAGGCCCTTGATGAACTTGACGGCCGACCCGGTCAGGATGGTACGAACGGGCTCCACCTCCGCCCATTTGGTGAACTTGTCGATGGTGATGTAGAGGTACTGGTAGCCGCCCGCTACCCACGGAAGGGCCCCAAAATATCCAACCCCCAGACCGTGAAGGGATAGGAGAGCGTAATAGTCTGGAGGCCATGTGCGGGTTGGTGAATCTGCTTGGCATGAAACTGGCAGGTCTCGCAAGACCAGAACAGGTCGATGGCGTCGTCAAGCGCTGAGGGCCAGTAGAAACCCGATCGAAACGCCTTCCCTGCAACCGTGCGCGAACAGGAGTGATGCATGTAGTCCCCTCCGTGAATGTCTGCCAGCAGCTCGCGTCCTTGCTCCTTAGAGATGCACTGCAGCGGGATGTCGTTAGGGCGCCTGTGGTACAAGTCGCCATCTTGGAGGCGGTAGGCCATGGCCTGCCGGGCCACATGCTCCGCGTCTTCCTACTTCTTCGGCAATGTGCCATGAAGCAGATATGCCATGAGCTCCTGCATCCAGCTATCGTCTTGAGGCTCCATGGCCAGAAGCAATCGAGCTCCTGAGGCCTAGCCACAGTCTGGAGCCCCCGAGGTCGGTGCTGGGGGGAGCTCCTCTCCTTGTGGCGCTAGGTTCTCAGCATGCGGTGTCGCGGAGGGCTTGAAGAGCCGCTCCTCGAAGACGCCTGGCTCCTGGGGCTCGCGACGCGAGGCCCTCGTGGCGATATCGTCGGCTTCCTTGTTCGTGATGTGCGGGATGTGCTGCAACTCCAAGCCCTAAAAACTTTTTTCGATTTTACGTACCTATTCCAAATATGCCTTCATGTGCTCGTCCTTGGGCATATATGCCTTGTTGGAGAAGTTGACGAGCAGCTGGGAGTCGCCTTTGATGGTGAGGCACCGAATCCCCAAAACTATCGCCGCCTTGAGGCCGGTGATGAGGCCCTCGTACTCCGCGATGTTGTTGGAGACCTTCTCGCCATGCTGGAAGTAGAGCCGCATAGTGTAACTGAGCTTGTCTACCGTCGAGGAATTGAGCACGACCCTAGCTCTAGCCCCCTTGCGCGTGAAGGTTCCGTCTAAATGCATGATCCATCCCCGTGGTGCCTCATCGCCAGGGACGAGGGACTGGCTCCCATCAAGCCCCCTATCCGGGGCGTCTGCCCATTCCACCACAAAATCTGCTAGAGCTGCCCCTTTGATGACCCTGGTCATTCTAAACTCAATGTCGAAGGCCTGTAGTTCGATGTTCCATTCGGCGACTCTTCCCGCCGCATTGGGGTTATGCAGGATTTTCTCCAAGGGGTAAGCAGAGACGACCTTGATGGGATGCCCCTGGAAGTAATGACATAGTTTCCTCGAAGTGACAAGGAGCGCTAGGAGGAGCTTCTGCTGCATGGGGTAACGTGAGCGCGTGTTCTGCAACACGGTGATGACGTAGTATACTGGGTGCTCGATGAGGGTAAATCCCTCGGTGGTGCCTTGCCCCATCGTGGGCCCAGGATGCTTGCGCTCCTCAGGGGCCGCCGATGCGGAGGAAGCCTCATGACGGCCGAGTGCTTCAAAGACCGTTGGAGCGGCCCGGGCCTCGGGGGGGTAGAGTGCCTTAGGAGCCGCTGGGACAGCTTGCGGCTCCAGAGGGTAGGGTGCTTCAGGGACCATCAGAACAGCTTGGAGCTCCGGTGCTTCGTCTTGGGGGGAAACAGGCTCCTAAGGATTCTGCGAGCCCCCTGGCCCCGCGGCCGGGGGGCTGCCACCGCCTGTGGCCTTGGCGTGCGTGATGACCCGCTCCTCCCTGACCGCCACTAGTGCAGCGCTAGTGGAGTGGGGGTGGCAGCCAGGTACAGAAGCAAGGGTTCCGAGGGCGAGGCGCTACCATCACCGGTGGGCTTGTGAGGTATCGCTTGAATTCTTCAAAGGCCGCGTCTGCCTCAAGGGTCCATTCGAAAGGGCCCTTCCTCTTCATGATCTTGAAGAACGACAAGGCCCGCTCGTCGAGCTTGGAGATGAAACGCCCCAAGGAGGTCACATATCTCGCCAGCTTCTGCATTTCCTTAAGGGTCTGGGGCGGGCTCATCTTGCAGATGGCCTTGCCCTTCTCCGGATTCGCCTCGATTCCCCAGTGTGACACAAGGAAACCAAGCAGTTTGCCTGAGGGAACCCCAAAGACGCACTTCTCAGGGTTGAGCTTCAAGTTCACTTCCCTTAGGATGGCGAACGTCTCCTCCAAGTATTCGACCAGTGTCTTGGCCGCCTTGGACTTGACCATGATGTCGCCGACATAGGCTTCTGCATTTCTCCCAAGCTGCGGCCCCAGGGCGATGTGCATCAGTCGCTGGAAGGTTGCCCCGGTGTTCCGCAGCCCGAAGGGCATGCACGTGTAGGATAAAACCCCACATGAAGTAAGGAAGGTCGTCTTCTCGATATCCTCCACCGCCATCTTCATCCGGTGGTAACCCGAGAAGGCGTCCAGGAAGCACAGGAGGTCGCACTCCGCGGTGGAGTCCACGATCTGGTCGATGCGCGGCAGCGGGAACGGGTCCTGAGGGCAGGCCTTGTTGAGGCTCGTGAAGTCGACGCACATACGCTCCTTCCCGCACTTCTTCGGGACGACCACCGGGTTTTCCATCCACTCTAGGTAGCGGACCTCCCGGATGACCCCTGCCTTCTTGAGCTTGCCGACCTCCTGAGCAATGAATGCCTGCTTCTCTGGGGCTTGTCTTCTTGCCTTCTGCTTCACCCGACGCGCATTCGGGCACACCATGAGATTGTGCTCGATCACGTCCCTTGGGACTCCCACCAGGTCGGAGGCGCTCCATGTGAACGCATCTTTGTTCGCCCATAGGAAGGCCACCAATGCCTCCTCTTGATCTTGGGGTAAGTTGGCACCAATGGTGAAGGTGGGGTCGGGGTATCCTTCGTCCAACGGCACCCTCTTCGTCTCCGCTCGACTCTGGGAGAACGACTGCCTCTTCTTTACGGGCGCAACGGCGGGGAAGGCGTCCCTGGGGTCCTCAGTGACTTGTGCGGTGCTTCTGGCACTAGTGCTCGCCGCAGTCACAGCTTTGTAGGAGAGCTTGAGCACGTGTGATGCCTCCTTGACATCCCCGACGATGGTGAGGATGCCGCCGCTCCCGGGCATCTTGACGACGTTGTAGCTCAAGTGCGTTGCCGCCATGAACTGGGCGAGTGCGGGGTAGCCGAGTATCGCATTGTACAGGAGGTGGATGTGGGCGACGTCGAAGTCGATTTGCTCGGTGCAGAAGTTGGAGCGAGTGTCGAAGGTGACGGGGAGGTACACCCGCCCCACGGGGACGACGGATTCGTCGGCCACCCCAGAGAAGGGCCTTGAAGGCGCAAGCTGGTCATGGGGCAGTTGCAGCGCGTCGAAGGCGTCCACGGAGATGAGGTTGAGGTCGGCGCCACCATCTATGAGGGTCCTGGAGAGGGCGATAACGCGTATGGTTGGTGTGCGCACCATGGGAAGCGTTCCAACAGCTGCCGTCATCTTTGGGTGGTCGTAGGGGCCGAAAGTGATGTCGATCTTCGTCCATGCGCGGTGCTGTGCGGGTTCGGGCTGCGGCCGAGCTGCACCTACGTGGCATAGGAAATGCTTGGTGCGGCGGCCGAAGGATGGTGCCTGCAATCCGCCAAGGATGCAAGCGATCGCTGGGGCGGCCCTACGGCGGGGAGGAGCTTGTGGGGCGCCGGCCATCAGAGCAGCGAGGCCTGGGAAGAACGAAGCTTGGAGGAGACCTCGACATGCCCCCTACCTGGCGCGCCAAATGTCGGATTTCGGGCTCTGCAAAACCCTTAAGATTCGAACTTAGGGGCGTGTGCGAAGATCCCTGTAGCCTCATCGCCCTAGCTCGCTACTCGATGAACACAATGACGAACCCGCACGATGATGAGGAAGAAGATGAACACGACAATTTACCCAGGTTCGGGCCGCTGCGAAGCGTAATACCCTACTCCTGCATTGGTGGATTGCCTCTCGGGGAGGTGATGTGGATGAAATAGTACAGTGTTCTTGGGCCTGCTGAGGGCTCTCTTGAGGTGTTCGAGGCCCTCTGTGACTTTGTGGTGGACAAGTGGTGGAATGGATTGTGTGGTGGATCGTTGGGTCCGTCCGTCCCCGCTCTACGGTGCAACCTATCCTCTATATATAGCAGTGGCCCGGGTCCTCTCCCCTTATCACAATGGCGGGAAGGGATCCCACAACGGCCAATTTAGAAGGGGGACAGTAGTACGTGCTCACCCTGCCCAAAGGTTGTCTTTGCCTGCAAAGTAGCTATCGACGGTGCAGGGATGGGCTCAACAATGACATCCGCTCTGTGGGACGGGTGGTCATGGTCTTCTTGTATTGGAGTGCAAACCTTTGGGGGTGCTTTGGGAACCTACGTATGTCCTTGCTCCCTTTGCACCAAAGAGGAAATTGTGCCACTTGGCATACTGACGCCCGCCTGCCCTTCCTAGCGTCACCCTTGACTCCTAAGGCCGTTCCTTGCATAGGAATCGCCGTCGCTCTGGATGGGTCCTGAGGAGGCCCATCCTTAGCAGGTCTTGTCGTTGTTCCTCCTCGCGAGTCTAGGGCCCTCGTGAGGGCCTTGTCTTGAGCGGGGCCACACCTGGTCCCATTTGGTTGATGAAGTGGGCCACGCCCTGGGCCGCGGGCAGGCAGGTCTGGATACCCCCATTCCCAGAACGCCGACAAATTTGAGAAATGTGCTCCAAATGAGCTCCCAGGCTAGGGTAAACAGCCTCATTTGTAATCAATCTATATAGTGCAGATGTTTTTTATTAGCACCTATTCAATCTATATAGTGCAGATTCGAAGTCTCGCTATTTTTGAATTAATCTTCATATTTTTATATTTCTTTTGAAAAAATATGCTTTAATATAAAAACTATTAAAAACACGTTTAAAATATGAAAATGGAAAACTAAGTTCAGATCCTTTTTAGTCACATTGAAATAAAGCTTTGGTGATTTTTCTAAAAAAAATTAAATTTTAAAAACAGAAGGTAACCCTGCCTCCTCTCCTTGAACTCTATCAAATTTTGTACATGATAGCTCATATTTTTGAAGGTTTTTTCATGAAAATGACCATATACCAAGTTTACGATTTTTGGTTGGTAACATGTCACATAAGACAACATTGTGCGTAGGTTTTATATTTTTTTAATGTTTTTAAATTAATGGTGCTCATTTGACCTCGACCATGCCAGCTAGGTTTATTT
This sequence comes from Hordeum marinum, assembly GCA_022496015.1. Taxonomy (NCBI): domain Eukaryota; kingdom Viridiplantae; phylum Streptophyta; class Magnoliopsida; order Poales; family Poaceae; genus Hordeum; species Hordeum marinum. Next base: position 274,224,388 of record CM039675.1, read on the forward strand.
TTTGAAAACGTCTGTATACCAAGTTTAGTATTTTTCCTAGTTAGTATGTCTTATAAAACGACGAAGGTTTCAAATTTTTTTGATTTTTTTTAAATTAGTTATGCTCAGTCAAAGCCTTGGAAACCCCGTTGACCAGCTCAAAACCCCTCCAAACCCTAGCTCCGAACGTCAGTCGTCCGATCATATGGATGGATCCGCATCATTGGATCGTGGGGCGACCCGTGAGAGGCGATCCTATTGGTTGTGCTCGGCTGCTCGCCCACCATTGACTCCGTGAAAAAAACATAATTATTGGGCCAAAAGGAAACCAAGCTCTGGTTGGGCCATCGAATTGCGTCGTTTTTTTGCATCGTTTGATCTGTTTTTAGTGAACATGATGGTTCAGTTTTTTGCATCATTTGAAATTACACAACAATTGACGTTGCCTGGAAAATTTAGTTCTTTTTGTTCAATACAAATGCAAAATGACCAAATTTATAAGGGCCAAAGTTATTTTTATCATGCAAAATGGCCACAAACTATTCAAAAATTGTCTCTTTTGTTCATATAACATATATGACCATGGATTCCCATGCGTGTAATTAGCTTATTTTTCCTCTTCTTTTCAAACTACAGTTTCCCACGCGTGTACACTCCCAACGCCGCGGTGGGTGTGAAAACGGGCCACTTCACATTTGACCCCGTTATTGCCATGGCAAAATAACACGTAGCACTATGGCTATTTAAGCCACTCTCTGCCTCTGCCATCCCTCATCCATCTCCCATCCTCTGCCATTTGCCCTTCTTGCTCTTCAACCCCTCTCCTTCTCAACATCCCTCAGCCATGCAGTACACTGGACCAACCTACCACTTCCCACCCACCGTGCCGTAGAGGCTCCACCCTACCGGCATGTGCGTTGTGCACACATTGCATGTGTGGGCGATATCAAGGTGGAGGAGCACAAGGAACTTCAGCGAGTTCTTCCTTCGTGCCGGCTATCGCCACCTCCCGCGGGGATCTCCAATGATGCTCCGCATCGAGGAGGTCATCCAAAACGGGGTGGTGGTTGCTCTCCTTGCCCACTTCACCAACACAAGCGACGCCTTCTACCTCCTCGGCTGGGTGTTTTGGTGTGGTTGCGAGTTCATCGCTTTCACCACCCACAACAGGTATATGGAGTACACCAACATTTTCCCCACCGTGTCACGCATGCACACTCTTCTGTACCCCATCGACAACGCCCCGAAGGAGCAGTGAAGGGCGCCCGGAGGAGGAGCGAGGTGCAGAAGGCGATGGCTAGGGTTCTAAACCCTCTATCTAGTTTTTTTAATCTATGTTATGTTAATTAAGTTGTAATTGAAATGTGTTGGAGATGCTATGGGCTTGTTGGCGCTTTTATTAAGTTCTATTATTAAGTTTTCTATCTATTCTATTATTAAGTTTTCTATCTATTATATTATTAAGTTCTTGCTAGTTTGAACTATGTGATCGTGTTATGGGCTTGTTGGCCCTATCTACATATTTGTTGATTGTTTTCTTAGAGAGCTCGCTTTGTTAGTAACCACCTAGAGCATGCAGCCACAACGAACCCTTCTCTTTTTTTACACAAGCCACAAATATGTAGCCACCTGGCTAGTGCATGCAGCCACAAAAATATAAAAACATATTGTTCAATTTATTTGTCGTAGCAAAACGGGTGCAGATGCGAGTGGATCGAAAAGGCTGAAACTGATCGTAAAAAACGATGCTCTAAATCGAGGAGAGAAGCGTGTGAGAAGAGAGGAAGCAGCGGCAGCGACCGCCGCTGCATCCATGGCGGCTGGCGTGCACGAAAGCGGCTCGGTCAGTGCATCGTGGCGGCACGCATCGGGTCTGCAGGCTCGGTCGGCGCATCGTGGCAGCGCGCATCGACCCATGCAGGCAGGCTTGCTGGGTGCATGCATAGCAAGCTTCTGTCGTGGCGGCGTGTGCAGGCGTTTAAAGCAAGGGACGGCCCAACGAAACCATGGCCCAACGGTCGAACAGCGACACCGCCCAACATGGCCCCACTTATTAGGTCCAATGGGCGACACAGTCCAATGTGGCCCCACTCGTCAGAGTTAACGATCAAGCCATTGACCCGACGACAATGTCCGTTCTGACCTGTCCTGAGGGTTCAGGGCAAGGGAGTGGGGAAACGTGCGCAAAAGTTAAGAGCGTGGGGATGAATGAGTAGAGCTAAGGAACCAGGGGCACATATGTAAAAACCCTAGATATATTTCCGATCACGATGAACTAGATACATAGGATAAAACTTCTGATGAAATTCCATTTTCAATCGGTTGTAGCTCCATGATCCAATATCATCACATAGCCTATACCATGTCAATGCCTTCTCCTTCAAAGATAAAGGAAAGACCTTCTTCTTGACATGATCCTCGGGCAGACCTGCAAGCTTAAATAATCCACAAACTTCACCCACATAGATTAGATGCAAAACAGAATGTAGTGTTCCATCTCCTGCATAAGGATTAGCTAGCAGTTTCTCTATCATACCCGAAGGAATTTCATAATAAATGTCTTTAGAAGGTTCAGTAGGTTGAGGAGCAACTCTTTGTGCTTCTGGTCGAGGTGAAGATACCCCTAACAAGCCCCTCAAAGGAATATTTTCCATAATAACAAGTGATAGTAAATTTCAACACACTATATAATTTTTTTCCTTACCAGATTCCACTTACCAAAGGCGCTTCACTCCCCGGCAACGGCACCAAAAAAGAGTCTTGATGACCCACAAGTATAGGGGATCTATCATAGTCCTTTCGATAAGTAAGAGTGTCGAACCCATCGAGGAGCAGAAGGAAATGACAAGCGGTTTTCAGTAAGGTATTCTTTGCAAGCACTGAAATTATCGGTAACAGATAGTTTTGTGATAAGGTAATTTGTAACGGGTAACAAGTAACAAGTGTAGTAAAGGTGCAGCAAGGTAGCCCAATCCTTTTTGTAGCAAAGGACAGGCTTGGACAAAATCTTATATAAAGTGAAATGCTCCCGACGACACATGGGAATATCTGTCAAGCTAGTTTTCATCATGCTCATTTGATTCACGTTCGTTACTTTGATAATTTGATATGTGGGTGCACCGGTGCTTGGGTGCTGCCCTTACTTGGACAAACCTCCCACTTATGATTAACCTCTCTCGCAAGCATCCGCAACTACGAAAAAAGATATAAGATAAATCTAACCATAGCATGAAACATATGGATCCAAATCAGCCCCTTATGAAGCAACGCATAAACTAGGGTTTAAGCTTCTGCACTCTAGCAACCCATCATCTACTTATTACTTCCCAATGCCTTCCCCTAGGCCCAAATAATGGTGAAGTATTATGTAGTCGACATTCACATAACACCACTAGAGGAGAGACAACATACATCTCATCAAAATATCGATCGAATACCAAATTCACATGATTACTTATAACGAGACTTATCCCATGTCCTTAGGAACAAACATAACTACTCATAAAGCATATTCATGTTCATGATCAGAGGAGTATTAATTATCATTAAGGATCTAAACATATGATCTTCCACCAAGTAAACCAACTAGCATCAACTACAAGGAGTAATCAACACTACTAGCAACCCATTGGTACCAATCTGAGGTTTGAGACAAATATCTGATACAAGAGATGAACTAGGGTTTGCAGAGGAGATGGTGCTAGTGAAGATGTCGATATTGATTGACCCCCTCTCGATGAGAGGATCGTTGGTGATGATGATGGCTTTGATTTCCCCCTCCGGGAGGGAAGTTTCCCCAGCAGAACAGCTCCACCGGGGTACTAGATTGGTTCTGCCCAAGTTCCGCCTCGAGACAGCGGCGCTTCGTCCCGAAAGCTCTCTCTTGATTTTTTCCAGGTCAAAACCCTTCATATAGCATAAGATGGGCACCGGAGACCTGCCAGGGGGCCCACAAGCCACCTAGGCGTGACCAGGGGTAGGCCGCGCTTGGCGGGCTTTTAACCTCCTGGTGGGTCCCCTATGGTATCTGTTTCGTCCAATATTTTATATGTATCCCAAAATAATTCTCCGTAACTTTTCAAGACTTTTGGAGTTGTGCAGAATAGGTCTCTCATATGTGCTCCTTTTCCAGTCCATAATTCCAACTGCCGGCATTTTCCCTCTTCATGTAAACCTTGTAAAATAGGAAAGAAAAGGCATAAGAATTGTACCATAACGTGTAATAACAGACCATAATGCAATAAATATCACTATAAAAGCATGATACAAAATGGACATATCAGTTGCCGGCGAGCCGAGACGGCAGAGCTCCGGCTCGATCTCAAGCTCGGGGCTTCTTTGGGGTGGATGGACTGAGCGGGGCTCGATTAGGTGAGGGAGAAAGGGTTTGGAGTGGAGAGAGGGGTGCGGGCTTGCTTAAATAGAGAGGGCGACGGTGCATCATGGACCAGTGTGCCGGTGATGCTGCTGCAGTTGCTAGTGGCCACGGGATCTTGCAGGGGTGAGTCTGCGGCGCTTGCGGGGCACATCCACGTCGAGGGGGAGGAGAGGGGGAGCGCACACGTGCGACCTGGGCATTGGCTGATAGGGGCGGCTACAGCGCACGTGTGGGAGGCCGCTGGAGAGAGAGGGAGGAGGGGGCGGTAGTGTGCCATGGTGCGGACGTTGAGGTGGACCAGGGGGACACGATGGGGGTCCCGAGGTTGTCGGCGGCTACGGTTGGGCGGCAGCTACAGTATGGGTGCGCACTGTAGCATGCTCTAGTGCACGTGTATGGCATGCCATGACATACCAATGGTGTTTTGGGCGTGGCCAACCCTGCCCAGTAGGCCTAGGGGAATGCTTATAATACGGGAATGGCATAGGATGCTCTCGAGAGTCACTAGAATAAGAGGGAAGGGAGAGAGAGAAGCAGATTCTTGCTGTCCAGACGGGTAAAATGCAGGTTTTACCCCTCCATGATTGAGATGAGGCCAGAAGAAGGTTACTGGGGGTAAAAGGGTTCTAGGTAGGGATGTTGTAAAAAGTTGAAGTGAAGGGGAATAGTGATAGAGGGTCAAACATGGTTTTTACCAGATCACCAAAAGGTGTTTGATGGTTGATTGGGCAAGCAAATGGAGTTTAGCTTTCTTGAGATTTAACAGGATTAATATGCAGGTAAAATAGGGAGGTCAACCAAGTTTGAGGATATTTGAAGAAACCTGATAGTTCAAACTTGAAAGCCACTAGAATTTAACAGAACCAGATTTCTGTAGATCCAGGCATGCATTTCACTTCCCCCAAATCCACCACTTGGTGTAGTAACATTATTTAGGGATGATAGAATGCCCACAAATTTTGTGCTCAAAAGGATAAACTTCACAATGTTAAGTTTTTCAAATTTGATTCTGGACACAAAGGGTTTTCGGATATTTTGGTGAAGCAAATCAATTGGGACCGGGTTGAAACTTTGTAAGATCATCACATATAGCATGTGTGACTTGCTGGAATTTTCATGGATTGTATTGCAAATATTTCTTATAGAAATATTTCAATTCCTTGAAATAGGCAGAAAGGGTTTTGAGGGGTTTTTCCAATTGTGTTGAACATAACCATGTGTTGAAACTCGTATATAAGGAAAATATAAGTCCGGTGAGTTTCCCTAAATTTTCTCAAATATTTTTAAAACATTTAAATATTTTTTCCCTATAAAAGACCATTTCTGGCCTTAAGAAAAAGCCTTTATATAAAATAGGAAAGTAACCTTTAAAATTAATATTTGATGGTTTTCGGAAGTCATATATATAGTAGGTTCCAAATCAAGCCTTTGGGGAAAAAGTATCCACCCAATTTGAGGAATTGTAGTGCAAACCTCAACTCAGGAATTTTTGAAACCTAATTTGAATAAATCCTTGTTGACAAAAAAATGATAATAATATTTTTAGGTACTATACACATGGTATGATCATTGGGCAAGAAGTTTGGATCAAGGAAGACGAATATGGAGAGGAGTAAAATCTGTGAGTGCCAAATACAATCAACAAAACAAGCAAGCATCCAAAAATTCAAACAAGAACATGCACTCAAAAAGTTTTAAATGGTTCCAAATTTTGTAAATCCATAGCAAAGAAAGGTGATACAAATACTGGTTGTGATAGACCTACCCCCCCTTACAAGAATCTCATCCTCGAGATTCCTGGGCTAAGCGCTATAAAGATAAGGGAACTCAGATCTAAGATAGTCTTCACGCTCCCATGTTGCTTCTGCTTCAGTGTGGTTGCTCCATTGGACCTTGAAGTACTTGATGGTGCGGCTTCAGGTGCAAGTCTCAGCTTCATCCAAAATGTAAACTAGCATCTCACGATAAGTGAGGTCTAGCTAAATGTCGATAGATTGATGATTGATGTCCTTGTAGAGGTCAGGGTAGTTGGGGACTTGGAGACACTTTCGGAGTTGTGACACATGAAATACGTTGTGCACATCTGATAGCTCGGACGGTAGCTCTAGATGGTAAGCAAATTCTCCTTGTATGTCAGTGATCTTGAAGGGGCCGAGTTGGTCACTTTAGGTGTAATGGTTGGATTTTTGGAGATGCCTATATATACCCCTCCACCACCACTCACTCGCAAGAGAAGAACTCAGAACAGATCCCCACTTATCCCATCAAATTTTCTGAGAGAGAGCGCCACCTCCTCATGTGTTGAGATCAAGCCATTCCACTCCAACCATATGAATCTTGATCTCTAGCCTCCCCAAGTTGCTTTCCACTCAATCAATCTCTTGCACCAAAGTCAAATCTGTGAGAGAGTGATTGAGTGTTGAGGAGTCTATCATCTTGAAGCACAAGAGCAAGGAGTTCATCGACATTATTGATCCTATTACCTTTTGGAGGGTGGTGCCTTCTAGATTGATTAGGTGTCGCTTGGGAGCCTCCTACTTCATATTGTGGAGTGAACCAAGAAGTTTGTAAGGGCAAGGAGATCGCCTAATTTGTGAAGATCTACCTCGAGTTAGGCTAGTCCTCTGTGGACGTAGGCCATCATGGTATAGACAAGGTTGCTTCTTCGTGGATCCCTCCGTGGGTAGATTCCTCCATGGACTCTCACAACCGTTACCCTTTGTGGATTGAAGTATCCATAAACATGGATGTACGATTGCACCTCCTATCGAAACCATGGAGAATCTTTGTGTCTCCAAATTGCATTTGATCTTCCTACCCATCCTCTACTACATATGTTTGTCTTTACTTTCCGCTGCTATACTCTTAGACATGCATGTGTAGGGTGTTCTTGACTTGCTATCATTGCTAAAATCTTCCAACACTTAAAATTGGGAAAAGGTAGAATTTTTATTTGGTCAAGTAGTCTAATCACCCCCCTCTAGACATACTTTTGATCCTACAAGTGGTATCAGAGCTTTGGTCTCCATTGCATTGGTTTCACAACATAGGAGAGTATGGCGTCTAGCAAGGGAAATTATCACCATAGAGGTCTGTACTTTGATGGCACAAATTTTGCTAGTTGGAAGCACAAAATGAAAATGCATATTCTTGGTCATAACCCCATCGTTTGGGATGTTGTTCGTGTTGGATTGCAAGGTGAATTCTTTGCTGATGGAAGGGAAGAGGATCGTGAAGCGACTGCGGACGAATTGAAGATGTTGCAATACAATACTCAAGCATGTGACATTCTCTTCAACTTCCTATGCCCTGAAGAATTCAACAAAATCAGCTATCTTGAGAATGTGAAAGAGATTTGGGATACTTTGGCTGATATGCACGAAGGTACCGAATCCATGAGAGAATCCAAGTTGGATGTTCTTGAGAGTCAGGTTGACAGGTTCGAGATGAAGGATGGTGAAGGAGTCAAAGAGATGTACTCTAGGCTAGCTCTCATCACCAATGAGATTGCCATCTTAGGAAGCAAAGAAATGACCGACAAATTCATCATCAAGAAGATACTTAGAGATTTGGATGAGATATATGACATCGTGTGCACATTGATCCAAATGATGCCCAACTACAAAGATCTCAAGCATACGGAGGTGATTGGAAGGATTGTTGCTCTTGAGATGACACTCAGGGACAAGGAAGAGCTTCACAATAAGTCTAGCGGTGGTTACAAAGCCACAAGTGATGCTCCTGCAACTTCAAGTGACAACCTTGTCACCAATGAAGATATAAGCCTCATGGTCAAGAAATTCAACAAGTTCTACAAGAATGGAGGCAAAGGTCGAAGCTCCAACTCAAGATATGAAGATAAGCGTTCGTCAATTCGTGATCGAAACTACTACAATTGTGGGAAGCTCGGACACTACTCCAATGAGTGAACGGCTCCCTACAAAAGAAAATAAGAGTCACCAAGAAGATGAAGCTCAAGAGATGAGTCACCTCAAAGAGAGAGAAGGAGTGGAGATGATCGTTATGAACAAAGACCCTCAAGGAGAAGTAGGGACTCAGAGAAGAAGGACAAGTACACCAAGAGCTACTCAAGAAGAAGACATCAATCCTATGTTGGTGAATGGGTTTCCGGGTCCGAATTTGACAACCACTCCGAGAGAAGTTGTCACTCAAACTCCGACTATAGTCAAGATCAAGGTGTTGCCGGACTTGCACTAGTGATGACCAACTCCTATGACATATTTGATTCACCAAATGAAGGGAGTGGAAGTTGCTTCATGGCTAAAGGCCCCAAGTTATCGCACCCAAGGTATCTTGAATTGAATAGTGATGAGGATGTCTTGCTAGGAGATGCTGACTTGGTATTTGACAAATCTAGTAATTTTAGTCAAGATGAACTTGTTAGTAATCAATCTAGTCAAGATAAGTCATGTGATGATGATATGTTGGAAATAGAACGAGTAACTCAAGAACTAAACATTCTTAATTTAGCTCAAGAGTCTACTCTACAAGATCGTAGAGAGCTTGAAAGGACACATGAGAAGCTCTGCTTCGAGAAGCTCAATTTGGAGCAAGAGCATGAATTCCTTAAAGCTATCAATGACGATCTTCGAAAGAAGACTTCCTCTTACCTAGCCAAACGACTTCTCCTGTCTAAATTCATTCCAGAAGTTAAGGCAAAGCAAACTAGTAACAAAGCAAAGAAAGCTTCTTCAACTAGTAGCAATAAAATGATAAATCCAATGATATTGCTTCTAGTAGTTCTATTTATCCCACTAATACTTCTCTTAGCCAAGTTACACTTGAGCAAGAAAATGAACTTTTGAAAGGGATTATAGAGAATGGTTTCTACAAGAGTCTTATCGGGTGTAAGCAATTTGACGGAATTCTACGCAAGCACGGAGGATACCGAAAGAACCATGGCATTGGCTACTTCAATGCTAATGGAGTTGAATGGGAAGAAGGTTAATACCCCAATCCCAAGTTTTTTCCTCAAAGGGAGAAGTATGAACATACTCTTCCCAAGGGAAAAAATCTCAAGATGACCTTCCACCACAAGGCCACAAACTCAAGGGCAAGCACAAGCTTCAAGAGGACATTGACTCATACGAAGATGAATCCCAAGCTTTAGGGAAGTGGTTTCCCAAGGCTACTTCAATCTCAACTTCTACAATGCCAATTCTACACCAAGGATCCCCATCAACTTGATGTGGGTCCCCAAGAAGAAGAACTAGAGGAGTTTTTGAGGGGTGACTCCGCCAATGAAATTCACTCACATTCTTTATTGGCAAGAACTAGTTGCAACCAACATCAACACCATGCAATAGTGTAAGGAGTCACACATTCCCTCAAAGATAAGCAAGGGACAAGGTAATGAACAAATCCATGGACATAATCATGTACGCTTTGCACTCCATGTCCATAGATATCCTTGTGTTTGTCTCTTGTGTGTTGGGACTAACCCATGTAGGTCAGAGGAGTAAGAAACAACAAGGATGCTCCCAACTCATGGTGGTCTTCATCAACCTTGATCATCCACCACTACATCACCTACATGAAGTCTTCATCAACAAAACCCAAGGTTAGTTTATCCCTCTCAAGGGGGATGTCACATGAAGGGGGAGCTTTACTCTAAGACTTGAGGCAAAGCATCTCATAGTATGTGACAACATTAACAAGCGTTATGTAGAAGTGGTAACCCCACTCGTGCTTAAATGATGAGTATGACCTATGATCAAGTATTCTTACTTGGCTCTAAGTCAATATACTCATATATAGATGACTATGTCATCACCAAAATGCTTGATAGATGCTAGTATGTATGTGCATGTTTGCCATGATTTCATTTGACATCTTTTTGTGTGAGCATGTTGGTATGTATTTCTTTATCCACTCGAGGACATCCAATTGTTGCTATTTGGACTTTGATTTTCTTTTCGCCAATTGGATGAACAAGAATGCCTAGGACCCCTCTCTAGCTATCTATGCTTTCTCGTCTCATATTCCATTCTTGCTACATCACAAAATTTGAACAAGTACCTTTTGATCTCTCTATGTGAGGAGCACTCGGAGTTCCGTATCGATAAGGACTGGCCATTAAAACCTCCCAAGTGCATCTCGGTGGAACCAACTCAAAATTCTCGGTCTCACCGACGCCTAGGGTTCATCTGGTTTTCAAACTCGGTAACACCGATTCCATCTTCTTGGCTTCACCGAGTTTCCCTGTCAACTGACGGTTGAGGAACTCGGTGACACCGATAAGTTAGAACCGGTGTCACCGACAGCCACATGTATATATAGAGGCGGACCCGGCTTTTGAAATTACTTCTACAAATGTCTTCCCCTCCAAAACCCTAGCTGCCGCCCGAGGACCCATGGTCATCGCCAGCGCCTCCGCCATTGGAAATCCTCGTCGTCGACGGAATCTTCACCACCGTCGCCGCCATAGCGAAATCTTCACCGAACTAGGGTACGGTTTCGACCCCTCGTGTGTTCCTCCCTCCAACTCACACGCATTAGGACTTTTCCATCGATAAGGCACGCTTTGAGATTGATCTATCCACAAGAATTTCCATTGGAATAGCGAACGAAAGATTTTTTTTTAGGGTTTGTCGTCCGCAACATGAATCTCGATGAAACCGAAGCAAAAGTGTCAGTAGCACCGACTCCATTTTTTGGTTAACTGAGAACAGCCTCGGTGAAATCGAGTGCCCATTTCCAGTGTCACCGAAATGGGTGCCAAGTTTTTGTGAAGTAGGTTGTATGTCTCGGTGGGTCCGAAAATTTTACCTCGGTTGTACCGATATTCATTTTGCATAATGTAAATCCTGAGAATTATTAGTTAAATCTTTGAGAAAATCTTATGAAATTTTGTGATGACTCAACCTATCAACTCCTCTATATTCTCTTCACAGGGTCAGAGATCTCAGTGTTAGGAGACAGTCAGAATGACCTCAGAGAGCTCAGTGTAGATACAGATACAAGCACTAGTCCACATAGGAGCTCATCTTCTTTTGATGATGTTGCCAGCTCTCCAGACCTGCCCAAGGTAGCAACCAGAGCAAGGAGGAAGCTCAACTCAGAGGAAGAAGACTCTGATTTTGTGGCTGATGAGATTCCTGCCAAGGCTAAGCAGGACAATAGTGAAAAAGACTGCCAGGAAGCCTACAGATGAGGCTACCTCTTCCAAGAAGGTAGTCAAAAAGGAGTATGGCACCTCAGAATCTATGAGAGCACCAGAGAGCTCTAGGGGAACCATGACTATTGCACCCCCAAAGAAATCCATGCCCAAGAAGGCTAGAGAGAAGAAGAGCAGAAAGAGGATTATACATGTTACAGGCAGACCTACCTCTATGTATCAGGACCCAGCAGAGGCTGCTGCTGAGGAGGAGGAGGAAGAGCCAGCTGCCAAGGCTCCTCCCAAGAACAAGAAGAAGTTGATGTCAGATTTTATGCCAAGCCAAGCTACTCCCGAGAGAAAACCAGCTACAACCAAGAAGCCCTCTGCTCCTAAACCCAAGAGGTTATCTAGAGAGATTCCAGCTTCTGAGAAGAACAAGGGATCTACCTCCAGAGATGTTGAGGAGGATGCTATGTTAGTTTTCATGGAGGTGAGGCCACACCTTCCAGAGCACAATGCCAGCCACTTGCTTGTTGAGGACATGAAGAAGAGGAAGGGCCAAGGACTGAGAGATTGGAGAGCCATTGATCCATATTCTCAAAGGAGGAAGACTGTTGTGGACTACATGTTCTACACAAAGGAACAACCAGACTTCTATGAAACAATTCTGCTTGACAAGAGCCCTGTTGTGAGTGATATGAGGTATCTGGACTGGAAGTACATCAAGGAGAATGAACACTACTTCCCAAGTGTGCAAGACAACTTCCATTGCATTGGTCTTGATAAGTTTGTTGGCAAGGAGTTCACTGCCTCGAACGATGAAATACAACAACAACAAAGCCTTTAGTCCCAGACAAGTTGGGGTAGGCTAGAGGTGAAACCCATAAGATCTTGCGACCAACTCATGGTTCTGGCACATGGATAGCAAGCTTCCACACACCCCTGTCCATGGCTAGTTCTTTGGTGATGCTCCAATCCTTCAAATCTCTCTTTACGGACTCTTCCCATGTCAAGTTCGGTCTACCCCGGCCTCTTTTGACATTATCAGCATGCTTAAGCCGTCCACTGTGCACTGGGGCTTCTGGAGGCCTGCGCTGAATATGCCCAAACCATTTTAGACGATGTTGTAAAAGCTTCTCTTCAATTGGCGCCACCCCAACTCTATCTCGTATATCATCATTACGGATGCGGTCCTTCCTTGTGTGGCCACACATCCATGTCAACATGTGCATCTCTGCCACACCTAACTGTTGCACATGTCGCCTTTTAGTCGGCCAACACTCAGCGCCATACAACATTGCGGGTCGAACTGTCGTCCTATAGAACTTGCCTTTTAGCTTTTATGGCACCCTCTTGTCACAAAGAATGCCAGAAGCTTGGCACCACTTCATCCATCCGTCTTTAGTTCAATGGTTCACATCTTCATCGATATCCCCATCCTTCTGCTACATTGACCCCAAATATCTAAAGGTGTCCTTCTAAGGCACCACTTGCCCATCAAGGCTAACATCCTCCTCCTCCTCGTTCCTAGTAGTACTAAAAGCGCACCTCATGTACTCGGTTTTAGTTCTACTAAGTCTAAAACCTTTTGATTCCAAGGTTTGCCTCCATAACTCCAACTTCCTGTTGACCCCCGTCCGGCTCTCATCGACTAGCACCACATTGTCCGCAAAGAGCATACACCATGGGATATCTCCTTGTATATCCCTTGTGACCTCATCCATCACCAAGGCAAAAAGATAAGGGCTCAAAGCTGACCCTTGATGCAGTCCTATCTTAATTGGGAAGTCGTTAGTGTTGCCATCAGTTGTTCGAACACTTGTCACAACATTATCGTACATGTACTTGATGAGGGTAATGTACTTTGTTGGGACTTTGTGTTTCTCCAAGGCCCACCACATAACATTTCGCGGTATCTTATCATAGGCCTTCTCCAAGTCAATGAACACCATATGCAGGTCCTTCTTTTGCTCCCTACATCTCTCCATAAGTTGTCATACCAAGAAAATGGCTTCCATGGTCGATATCCCAAGCATGAAAACAACTGATTTTTGTCCACGCTTGTCATTCTTCTTACACGATGCTCAATGATTCTCTCTCATAGCTTCATTGTATGGCTCATCAGCTTAATTCCACGGTAATTAGTACAACTCTGAACATTCCCCTTGTTCTTGAAGATTGGTACTAATATACTCCGTCTCCCTTCTTCTGGCATCTTGTCTGCCCGAAAAATGAGGTTGAAAAGTTTGGTTAGCCATACTATCGCTATGTCCCCGAGGCCTCTCCACACCTCAATAGGGATACAATTGTGGCCATCGCCTTGCCTCCTTTCATCCTCTTTAAAGCCTCCTTGACCTTCGACTCCTGAATTCGCCTCACAAAATGCCTGCTAGTATCATCAAAGGAGTCATCCAGATCAATGGTAGAGCTCTCACTCTCCCCATTGAACAACTTGTCAAAGTACTCCCGCCATCTATGCTTAATCTCCTCGTTCTTCACCAGGAGTTTATCTGCTCCATCCTTGATGCACTTGATTTGGTCAAGATCCCTCGTCTTCCTCTCTCGGCTCTTGGCCATCTTATAGATGTCCCTTTCGCCTTCCTTCCTTTCTAACCTTTGGTAAAGGTCCTCATACGCCCGACCCCTTGCTTCACTCACAGCTCGCTTTGCGGCCTTCTTTGCCATCTGGTACTTCTCTATGTTGTCTGCACTCCTATCCAGATATAGGCGTCTGAAACAATCTTTCTTCTCCTTGATTGCCTTCTGGACAACATCATTCCACCACCAGGTATCTTTAGCTTATCTTCTACTTCCCCTGGACACTCCAAACTCCTCTGAGGACACCTTACGAATGCAAGTCACCATCTTCATCCACATGTTGTCTGCATCACCTCCTTCCTCCCAAGGGCCCTCCTTAATGACCCTCTCCTTGAATGCCTGAGCTACCTCCCCCTTGAGCTTCCACCACTTCGTTCTAGCAATTTTGGCATGCTTGTCCCGCTGGACACGAATCCGAAAGCGGAGGTCAGCAAACCTGGAACGATGAAATGATCATGCAATTCTACTCCACTGCTCATTTCTATGGAGATGGTAGAATTGTGTGGATGACTGAAGGCACCAGGTATGAATCCATAGTTGATGAGTGGGCTGCCATCTTAGGAGTCCCAAAGGTGTAAGAAGGTGACCTTGCTGTGTACTCTGAGCCCAAGGCAAGCCACAATGTCATGAAGAACACGTACAAGGAGATCCCTGCTACAAATCTAAAATATCGCAAGCTAGGATCCATTTACTTCCTCCAGGCTGGTCTACGCACGATCAACACCATCTTGAGGCATACCTTGTTGCCTAAGTCTGGAGATAAGAAAATGCTCAGAGGCTACTCTATCAACATGCTGCTCCATCTTGGTCAACACGCCAGTTTTAGAGTGATGGACTTGATAGTGGAGACAGTGAAGAAGATTGTTGTAGATCAAAAGCGATCATGTGGTTATGCACCTTATACCCAAATGCTTATCAACTCTCAGTTGGAGAAGCACATCTTTGCACTTGATCGACCACATTTGTCACTCTTGCCAGAGCTAGAAGACAGTGTTGTGGTGATGAACCTAGATCATCCTACATCAGCTGCAGCACAGGCACAGGCAGAGGTAGCCAGAGACACTAGTGCTCAGGCGCCCAAGCTGGAAGTGTGCACATGGATCTTCTCCTTAGCTTAGTGCTCAGCATATAGAAGGACATTGTCGGTGTTTTGGGAACAGGGGTACCCAGACCTGCCAACCTGCGGCGAAGGACATAGCACACTTCGACGTCCTGGTATGGACCAGTGCAGCCTCGCTCAAACAAGGTCCTCATGGTAGATCCACCCTCCCAAGGAGAATGACTCCAGGACCACCGGGTGAAAGAGGCCGCCCCAGGTGGCTTTCGGAGGGGCGAAGATATCTATGCAGCACTCGGCCTTGGGATGTCAAGGATGACCCAAGATGAGCCAGGCGAGCACCAGTGAGTGCAGGGAAGACAATTTCCTCTTTGGTGCAAAGGAGTCAAGGGTGTACGCAGGTTCCCAAAGCGTCACGCCAAAGGTTACCGTTTCGGCGCAACGCTGCTTCCGGACGGTTGTATCGCTAATAGTCTGTCCAACTCTGGGAAGTGGCTTCAGGCGGTTGTACCGGCCCAGTATCACCCTACCACCGGACAAGTTTCTGTTGTGGTGAGGTACTTGGGAGGTTGTGGGATGGTTGTTCCGGTTAGTCTAAGTTGACCGATATTACCGCTGGCCTCAACGGTTGTACTGCTCAGGACTTAGCCACCTCCCGTACTCGGTCCTAGCGGTTGCACCGGGGCATCCACCGCCTCAATCATCGCTCGAGGGTGATTCCTCTCTGATTCAAAGTGGTTGTTGGGAAGTGGTGGTGCGGTTGTTCCAGTATGTTATTGCAACCAGTACTACCGGACCCGCCACAAGTTGCACTGCTCGCCGAGGTTTACAGATGGATACCCGTGTGCACCAGTTGTACGGGAGCACATAGCGGTTGTATCGCTGCTGTGTAAAAGTGGTCGTAACGGTTGGATTTGGGGGACACTACATAAGGGGATGGTTCTTCCACCTACTTTCCTACCTCTTACCTCTCTCTCTCCTACATTAATGCCCTTCAAACTTTCTTGCCCGATCTCTCTCTCTAGCCACTCAAACTTGTTGATTTGCTAGGCATTGAAGGAGGATATCTAGATCTACACTTCCACCAAAGGAAACTTGATTCCCTTCATACTTTCTTGTGTGGATTTTGTTACTCTTAGGTGTTTGCGCACCCTAGATGGAAGATGTCACCTCAGAGCTACAATCCATTGTAGTGAAGCTTTGTGGTGTTGTTGGGATCCTCCAATTAAATTGTGGAGATTGCCCCAACCTTAATTGTAAAGGTTCGTTCGCCACCTTCAAGGGCACCACAAGTCGAATCACGGTATCTCGCATTGTGTGAGGGCGTGAGGAGAATACGGGGGCCTTACTGGCATCTTGGGGAGCATTGTGCCTCCACACCACTCCAATAGAAACGTAATTCCCCTCAAAGGGAAGGAATTTCGGTAACACGTCATCATCTTCTTCGGTTCCACTTGTGGTAACTTTTTACCTTTACTTTGTGTACATTACTTGCTTGTTGTTTATTGTTGCTAGCATCATATAGGTTGCTCACCTAGTTGCATATCTAGACAACCTATTTGTTGCTAAACTAAATTTTTTAAGAAAATCTAAGATTTGGTAGTTTCCTATCCCCCCCCACCCTCGCCGCCTCTAGTCAACCATATCGATCCTTTCAATTGGTATCAGAGCCATGTCTCTTTATTAAGGGTTTTACCACCCGAAGAGTATGGCTGACGACGGGGATAGGATTGTGGAGTTACCCGAGGTCGAGGGTGTGAACATGGTCTCTCGTGAGGATTTAAATGAAGCAATGCAGTCGCTTAAATCTTCCATGATGACCGACGTTAAATCCTTGTTTAAAGATTTCCTTGATAACCTCAAACTTTCTACCGATCTGTTGCTAGTGGTTAAACCCACTACCTCGGATTTGGATGCCAACTCCATAAAGGAGGGGGCTAGTAGAGATAAGGACAAATTGCCTCAAGGAAAGAGTGGGACAGAAACCTATGCCTCGGTTCCTCCTCCCACGATCTATGGAGGGCTGGTCCATCCCCCGCATATCATCAACCTTGGTTCTCCTCCTAAACTTGTAAAGAATGAGTTTGCTAATTGGGTTTTTTGTATCAAGTCTCATTTGAATCAGAGCTCCACACAACATTGGGTAATCATTGAGGAAGGGTACTACCCTCATGATCCAAGCAATCTCACCCCAAGAGGAGAGGTTGACAATCAACTCAATCTCACCCTAAATGAGTTGACGATGGCTCCTCCCACCTATCCTCCCAACCTCTCCTCCATTGAATTCCATGGCGTTAATTAGGTTTTTGTGCCATTGAAGGGATCATGCATTGGGATTTTGCACCCGGCCATGCCCTTGCGGATCAGGAGAGAAGAAGGTTTGGCACAAAAATTCACTTTTCTCCCTCTCGAGACACCAAGGAATTTTTTTGGTGGTCTCATTCTCTTTAGCTTCGTTCCCACTCTCTATGGATTCGGTTGGTATTGCTCTCCAATATTGTATTGGTGGCATTAGCACTGGCTTCCAGGTCCTTCAACTCAACCCCCGATCCTTTAGGTCTTCAGTGGCAAATAATAAGGTTGGGCACTTCATCTATGGTCTCAAAGACAGAATTTGGCCAGATTTCATTTTTCATTCCCATCTGTTCGAGGGTCATTTTGCCAAAGGGGTTGCTTCGATTTCTACTTGGCATGTTGATGAAGATATTCTGGATTTATCTGCTCGCAACCCCATAGCTATCAAGTCCTCTTTGAAGTTCCTTAAGAGTGGTTCTACCCTGGATAATTCTTCTATTGACACTATAGGCAAATTTGGAATTGTTCCTCTAGATCACATGAAGTTTGCTAATCAGCATGCTGCAGAGGCATCCACATCTATAGTTCATATTCCTGAGCAATTAGGTGATCAGGATAAACACGGGGATTTTCAAATTCAATTTGGTACATTATCCTACAACACTCTTTTTCTGAGGAAACCAGTCTGAGATCACAGGACGATGTTATGCCTTCTTCTTTAAACAATTTTTTAATCAAGGAGGCATTTGAGGAGAGCCTGTCGGCTAATTACATTCATTTGGGAAGCATTAAATGCTTATTGAATCCTCACTACCCCACGCCTCTGCAATGTTTCTTATCTTCGGTGTACAAATATGCACCCCCTCACACGGTATGGCCGCCTACACTTAGTGCAAGTCACAAGGCAGATCTGGTACATGCAAACTATTCGACGCAAGAAATCTCTGATTTAGCCACCAATTGGGCAACTTTATGCTCTCACTATATCCAATGGGTACACAAGAAATCTTCTTGCCTTGCTACAGTTATTTGTATTAATTGCTTGGCACCGGATCACAAAGTCATTAATTGTCCGCAGAGACTTACTAACTATGCTCCAATTAGAAACAATCTCCCTGACCCTAGGAAAGGAAACAATCATCCTTGTCTTTTTGATTTAGTCGACCACTCCCTAGACACCCATCCTCCTTGCAAATCAACCTTCTAATGCACTGCATGTGGATTCCACGGTCATGTGGTATGGTATTGTTTCAAGAGGCACAGGGAGAATAGATTGAAGTGGGTGCCTAACAAATCGCAACTTTCCAATCCTACCATGCACGTTCCATCTTCTGCCTCGAGTCCCAAAATGACCACCACCCCTCTTGTCCTGTCACATCAGCTCTTGTCACCTTCCCTCCGCTTGTGAACTACCGCTTGAACCCTGCTTTGTTCATCCCTCTGGGCTTCGCCATTGAGCCGTGTTCGCAGGACCGTGTGGTGCGTAGCAGCATGGTGGTCAGTCTGATCGCCCCACTGAACCATGACTTCCTGGCTATCACAGAGGCCAGTTACTATGTCCCTCTGCATCATCGGGATGCTATCCGCACCATGGTGGAAGGTCTGCTCCATGAATCTCAGCTCTTTACCATAGAATCGTGCAATCACCCATTTGGCATTGGTTTGTTTGGATTCATAGACTCTTTTATTCGTGATACTGATGTTGCTACCCCACTTGAGTTGGAAGATGAGGATTTACTGGTCACTTTTGTCCCACATAATGAAGCACTACATAGGCCCATTACTATTTTTGGTCCTGAGATATGGTTGGTGTATTTTGGCTTCTCATATGATTATCAGACTGAATATGACATCAATAAATCTGTTGGGGGTTTCGGTGCACTTGTTTCCTGGTACAATCCTCGACAAGATAGGTGTTTTGTGATTCTCAGGGTGAGGGTGCTCAACTTACGTCTAATCACCAAAAGCTTTGTGGTTTGGCAGCTTGGTGGAGCTAGGAACTGTTAGACAGTGCAGGTGACTATTCTTTTCAGCAATGACTGGAATGCCCTTTTACCTAAAGTTCCTCCTATAGGTGAAGTTCCACCCCCACCTGATGGAAACCCACACCCTCAATTTGGGCCTAACCTCACGGCTGAACAGCTTTATCAACAACAGGTGCACAACTGGCTTGTGCACAATGCTGCTCCTGATCAGGGGGCTCCAAACAATAACAACCCTATGTAAGCTAATAATGAAGATGTTGAAATTGATGATCATGCTGGTTGGGGTGCCTAGCCTGAACTCCCTACTCCTCCCTTGCCATCACATTTAGTTAATTTCCAAGCCTGGCTTGCCGCACGGGGTCTGTATGTTCAAGATGGAATAGTCCCTAAGGACAATTTGATTGATAGTCCCACACAAGCATGGAATGACTCCATCACTATTTTTGATGAAACTAGCTTTGAAAATTCCAATTGAAGCTTGATTACTACTGATACTATCTTCCCACAGACTCCCCAATAGGGGGAAGTGCTCAATGTTTTAGTGATTCTGCGTAACCAAGCTGTCCAGTTTGTCTTGTCTGCTGATGGTGATGTTATTATGTCCCTGCTACTCACTGATCCAATTCCTAGACTGCAGCTCAATGACTTCCCATTTACTGCTTTACGCCCCATGTTTGCCTCATTTGGCCCTCGGAACTCAGGATATGGTATGAGAAATGATCACCTTCAGGTCTCTATGCAGATTTCCCAAACCTCGAATGGTCTGAACTTCACCAAGTTGGTCTGCCCTCCTAGCTCATCAGTCTTAATTGAAGAACGTGAAGAATTCGCTACTAATTATCTGCCTGTCCCTATGGAGATTGATGAAAAAACCTGGACTGAAGATACCCAACACGGGATCAATGATAGAACTCATGCAGGTCATCCCTCCAGGTTACCAATCCACAGATCCTTGTTCCTTCTATAGCTTTGGATATGCTACTGAACATGTCCGGACAACGCTCCTTGAAGTTCAAGTTCCCATTGAAACCAAAGTGCGTGTTGGGTAGCGCAAAGGAAAAATGTGCAGCACAAAGGAAAAATTCAAGCTCCTATGGACACTTCGACCCTGCGGCGTAGTACGAGGAACAATAAATATGATGGTTTCCGTGTCCACATGCCCTCGGAGAGCTGCACCCATAAGTCTAAGGTGAAGAACCATGTGCTGCCCTCTGCCTCTAGATAAATCTCAAACTCTTCTCACGCTGCTCAAGATCAGACGACTCTGATGACTGAGATCCCTCCACCAACCTTCATCCCAACCATGTAGGCCGTTGGGATTCAGTTATGTGATATTCCTGAAGTTGAGATGAGTGATGAGGCTCTCAACCAAGATCTGGAGACCCCTCCCCTCTCTCTGCTTAATTATCTGCTTCCTTTTATATCTCATGGCACTTTTGCAGACTTGGAACATCTTATGTTGGAACGTTCATGGCCTTAATTCCCTGGCAAAATATTTAGCCCTATCCAACACAACTACCTCTAGTGGTTGTGCTATTATCTGTTTACAAGAAACTAAAATGACCACTTTTGATGCATCCACTCTTAAATCTCTATGCCCCAAGAGATTCGATAAGTTTGCTTTCGTTCCATCGCACGGGGCTTCTGGGGGCTTAGTCACAATCAGGAACGACGCACTTTTTCTGGTGATGTTATCTTGTCTGAATCATTTGCTTTGGGCATCGCCTTCATTTCCAAAAATTCTTCTCACTCCTGGAAATTAATTAATGTGTACGGACTCTGTCAAGGAGAGTGTAGGGATTTTTACAAAATGGTTGTTTGATGTTGATATCCCATCTTCTGAAGGTTGGTTACTGCTAGGGGATTTTAATTACCTTAGAGCACCTGATAATCGCAACAAACTAGGGGCGATGTTCAAGATATGTTCACCTTCAGTAAATTCATACGAGAACAAGAACTAGTTGAATTGCCCATCAAAGGACGCTCTTACACGTGGAGTAACATGTAGAAGGACCCCCCCCTTCTTGAACGGATTGATTTGGTTTTTACTTCACTAAACTGGACCATATCATTCCACAACACTATGGTTAAACCTCTTGGACGACCGGTCTCGGACCATGTACCGTGCAACATAATCATTCAGACCAATATCCCTAAAAGCAATCTCTTTCATTTTGAAACATACTGGATAGCTCATCGAGGTTTCATGGAGATCGTCTCTGATGCCTGGGATAAACCCATCAAACATGGCAAAGACTCTAATCAATTTTATGCCAGAAGCTTAAATTGCCCTTGGCCGTTGGAGTAAGAAAATCTCACACCTCTCCGTAGCTATTGATAACACTAACAACGCGATTCTTGAAATGGATACTATTGAGGAAAAAATATCACTGACACTACAAGAAAATAATTTTAGATTTGTTTTGAAAAGGCATATACTGAGGCTACTCCAATACTAGAAATATTACTGGAAGAAGTGTTGCACGATCTGTTGGATTCAGTTTGGCAACGAGAATACTAAATTCTTCCAACGCATGGCAATTGAAAGATTCAGAAGAAACTGCATTGTCAATCTCAAATGTGATGGGGGGCAAGTGGTTGAGGGTCACTTAGGAAAAGAATCCATAATCTTTGAATCCTTCAAGAAAAGACTGGGCCAAGCAAACCCACCAAACATGAGATTTGACCTCCCTGCCATCGTTAACTCTAATTACATCCTTGATCAGCTTACTGTTCCCTTTACGACTGATGAGATTGACTCGATGGTCAAAGAAATGCCTACAGATCATGCTCCTAGCCGTGGCGATTTCAACGGAGCTTTTTTAAGGCTTGATGGCAAATTATCAAAACTGACTTCTACCATCTGTATGCTGAATTTCATGATGGATCTCTGAACCTTGAAAGCCTAAATTATGGGTAAATAACTATGATCCCTAAAACAAACTCCTTGGAGACTATCAATGATTATAGACCTATCACCCTCCTCAATTGTTGTCTGAAAATTGTAACAAAAAATTTGGCTAACCAACTACAAAGAGTCATACTCAATCTGGTCCATCGCAATCAATATGGATTCTTGAGAGGGAGGTCAATGCATGACTATCTTGCATGGGCTTTTGAATTCATCCATCAATGCCAATCATCGAAGAAAGAGGTTGTTCTACTGAAATACGATTTCAAAAAATCTTTTGATACTATCGAGCATACAACGTTGATTCAGATTATGAGACGGAAGGGCTTTAATGATAAATGGCTTGGCTGGATGGAATGTATTTTCTCTTCGTGCAAATATTCAGTCCTGCTAAACGGTGTTCCGGGGCGACAGTTTCACTGCAAAAGTGGGGTTCGTCAAGGAGACCCAATGTCGCCCCTCATATTCGTCCTGGTTGTGGACCTCCTTCAAGCTGCTATCAATGATGCCATGCGCAAGAACCTGTTGACTCATCCTCTTACCCCTCATGGTGACCACGACTTCTCGATCATCCAATATGAAGAAGGTACCCTGATCATAATGCCCGCAAGCCCTACTCAGGCAACTGTCATGAAAAAGATCCTTACTGATTATGCTGCCTCGATTGGGCTTAATATTAACTTCCACAAATCAACCATTGTGACGATAAACACTACCCAAGATGATTGCCAATGGATAGCAGCCCTTTTTTGGATGTGATGCCGCAACCATGCCCTTCACATACCTAGGTCTCCCCTTGCGCACAACCAAACCCACAATACAAGATTTGACGCCCATGGTTTGTAAGGCAGAACATAAAATCACGGCCACAATGCTCTTGATGTCGTATGCATGCAAAGTTTTGCTGGCAAACTCACTCATCACCTCCCTGGTTGTGTTCTCCATGGGGACAATTCGGATCCCCCTAGCAATTTTAGCGTAGCTTGACAAAATTAGAAGATGCTGCCTATGGCGCAAGAAAACTAAAAACAGTGAAAAATGCACTTCTCTCGCTGCCTTGGACATGGTATGTCGCCCCAAAGATTGAGGTGGCTTGGGTGTGATAAACCTGCAAATGATGTCATGCTGCTGAAATTCCTACAACAATTCTACAATCGCCAAGACATCCCTTGGGTACACCTAATCTGGGACACATACTCCAGGGAGGTCATTCCTCATGCATCATATGCTTGTGGATCCTTCTAGTGGAGAAACGTATTGTAACTCAGCCCAACCTTTAGAGGTATCACCTCAATCAAGATTCGCTCTGGAGAATCGGCTATGTTCTAGAAAGACTACTGGAACCAGAATGTACTCTCCAAACAATACCCGCGAGCGTTCTCGTTCACTACTACGGAGGATGTCTCGGTCAGAGAATTTCTGATGACGACCGAACTAAGCTCGATCTTCCACCTACCACACTCGCCGCGGGCTCTTGAAGAAGACAAATGCAAGTTGCAACCTTGCATGTTGATATCTCTTGCCAAACACACGACTTGTGGTGCTATGTTTGGGGCGCTGACGATTTCAAAACCAAAGACTACTACACGTTCTACTTCAGAAATATTCTGACACATGAGGCATTTAAATGGTTGTGAAAGTCCAAAAGCACCCCTAAAGTCAATATGTTTGGCTGGTTTCCACTCTTAGATCGACTCAATACCAGAAACATGCTTAAAAGAAGACACTACAATATAGGGAACAACCTGAATTTCCTGCTCTGTGAGACAACACTGAAGAAACTGTTGAGCACATGTTCTTCCACTATAGGTTCAGTAAAGAATGCTAAGGAGTATTGAACATGACTTGGACCTCGCAAGGTGACAGACTACATTTAATTCGGACAGGCAAAAATGCACATGATGGACCGATGTTTATGGATAAATTTCTGGTGGCAGCTTGGAGCCTGTGGAAGGAAAGAAACAACAATTTCTTTAGGGGTATCCATCCCTCTGTGACTGCCTAGAGAAGAAGATTCAATACTGACTTCGGCAATCTTCAGTTCAGAGTACCTTTAGAGAAAAGACAGTTCATTACTACTTTTTGCAAACTCGGTCTCTTAATTCAGCCCCACTCTGTAACTCCCAAGCATTCTTCTTAGTTTTTGTTTCCACACTCCAGTTGTGGTGTTGTGGAAACCCAAAACTTGTAACTATGTAACGCTCTATTCCAGCTAATACACATGCAGTAGGAACCTTTCCTACTGTTTAACGGTCTAAAAAAACTCAATCACTCCGCCTTGTCCATTCTTCAGTCTGTCGTGCCCATTGAAGATCTTGCTCACTTGCATCCCTTCACTCGTGCAAAGGATTGTTGGGAACACATTGTCTCTATGTATCAGGGAAGCTCAAGTATTCAATGGCCAAACTTTTAGGTGGTTCTTCATGAAGCCGATGAGTTTGTGATGATTGAATATCAGGACCCTCGTGAGCTCTACGCGAGAGTGACAACTCTTGTCGTCGCTCTTAAAGATCATGGGAGCAAGGATACGGGCGACAATTAGATCAATCTTAAGTGTCTCAAGTCCATCATGCCATTCAACAAGGCCATGTCCTCCGTTATCCGTCAAATACTGGATTTCCACTCCTTGTCCTCGAGTGATGTGTTGGATGAATTCATTGTTATGAACATCTTGAACAAGACCGCCGACAAATCTCTAGATTTTGTTCAACGGTCAAAGAAGTCTTCACCCAACCTTGCTTTTATGTCCAAGTCAATTCCGGAAGAAGAAGAATATGGAGAATAGGAGAGTTTCCCCAAAGACACCAAATATGCATACGACGAGCACATTGCTCTTGCGCCAAGGAAATTTTGGGGCAAAAAGAGAAAGTCTAGGCCAAGCTTCTCCAAGAACAACTAAAGTGGTACTAAAGGAAAGCAACGTGTGACAACTTGCTAAAATTGTGGGGCCGTGAGTCACTTCGTGGAGGATTTCCCGTATGAGAAGAGGGAAGATAAAGGTGGCAAGCTCATCCGCAAAGACAAGGTCAAGTCCTTCACCAAGAAGAAAAAAATTCACCAAGAAGGCACCTCACAAGGTGTTGGTGGCTCAAGAAGAGTATGCCTCCGGTGATGATGATGATGATGATGATGATACAAGTGGTGAAGGGATGGCAATGGCTACGGTAGAAATTGCATCCTCTACTCCAACCAAAGTGTCTCTCTTTGACTCCCCTAATGACAACCACATTGCCAAGTGCCTCGCGGCCAAAGGTATCAACAAGGTAACCTCCCACATCAAAACTTCCATTACCACTACTTATCCTGCATTGGAATGTGTGGAGCAACATGAGGAGGTGAACGTTGATGAGAGTGAGTTCGACAAGTTCATGACCAAACTCAACGGTAAGACCAAGAACCAATTTGTTGCTCTCTTGGAACAACTTGGTGAATCTAGTGATCTAACTGAATCTCATGAGGAAACCATCTCCAATTTGGAGGGTCATAGTCGTGACTATGCCGATGAGATAGCAGATCTTTTTATTGCACTTGAGAAAGAGCGAGATCTTCGTTTGGCTCTTGAGGAGCCACACAAGAATGATCTTGTTAAATTACAAAAATATCATGATCATGCTATTGTTCTTACTCGTGTACTCAAATCCAAAAAGGTTGCACTTGGGGTTGACCATGGTAAACTCAAAGAGGAGTTTGGCACACTCGACAAAGCTCACAAGGCATTGAAGAGTGCTCATGCCTCTCTTAAGGAGTCTCGTGATCAACTCCAAGTAAAACTTACTAAGTAAATAGCCACATGTACTCCTTTTGTGTTAATTGATAATGCTAATGCTACTAACCCATTTTGTGAGCATGCGCACCTTGTGGAGGAAAATGCTAAGTTGAAAGAGGAACGTGAGAAAGGCCTTGTGACATGTATCCAAGGCGAGAAGAATCTCAATGACCTTTTGAGCAATCAAAAGGAAGTTGTAGCAAAGGAAGGGATTGAGTTTGCACCCAATTATAAGAAAAATAAGAAGTTGAAGACCAAACGACCTCTCCCACTCAAGGATACATTTGTCAAAGCAGGGAAGGTTACTCATGCGAATAAAAAAGGACAAGATTGTGGGTGGTACTGCCAAGAAGGGGAAGACCACCCCTTCCAACCAAGCCGGCAATTTTAATCCCTCTTATGTCTTATTTCGTGCTAGTGATGGGCATGTTTATGCGAAATATGTTGGTTCTTCTTATGGGTACTTTTAATGGTCTATTTGGGTTCCTAAGACCCTTGTTACTAATATGAAAGGACCCATTAAAGAATGGGTGCCTAAATCCAAGCATTGATTTTTTGTACGAGTTTGCTTCCAGAGAAGTCTCGTGGTTGCTCGTTAGTGGAGCAACAAATCATATGATCAGAAGCAAGGAATTGGTGGTGGACGTTTGAACCGGCGCATCTTTGGCCACTCACATCTCCTTTTGTGATGACACGGTTTCAAAGGTATTGGGTCTTTGCAAGGTGGTTATCTCTCCACACCTAACTATTGAGAGAGTCATACTTGTTGAGACCCTTGCATACAATTTACTTTCCATTGGACAACTTGCACTCATGGTTTTTAGTACTTTCTTTGACATTGATACCATGTCCCTTTTGTGGAGCAATACTCTTAAAGTAGCCTTTGTTGGGCATGTCGAAAACGGTCTCTATGTGGTCAAATTCTCGAAGTGATCCACTAAGACCGTGACTTGCCTAATGGCTGAAGTTGATGTGGGATGGATTTGGCATTGCCGTCTAGCCCATGTCAATATGAGATCTTTGCAAAGTCTCCTCAAAGGTGATCACGTTCTTGGACTAACAAATGTAAGTTTTTCAAAATATCATGCTTGCAGTGCTTGTATCGAAGGAAAGCTACATGAGAAGGCTCACCGATTCACGACTACCATCTACTCAAAGAGGCCCTTGGAGCTCCTTCACATGGATCTGTTTGGCCCTCCATCTTTTGATAGTCTTGGGGAAGAAAGTATTGCTTGGTGATTGTGGATGATTACTCAAGATACACATGGGTATATTTATTCAAGAGGAAGAGTGAGACCCAAGCTCAACGCCAACATGATGCAAAGATATTGATGATTAGAAGTGAAAATGGCACCAAGTTCAACAACTACACCTTGGATGAGTTTCTTAGTGATGAGGGGATCAAGCATCAATACTCGGCACATTATACCCCTCAACAAAATGATGTGGTGGAAAGGAAGAACCGGACGTTGATGGATGTGGCAAGGACAATGATGGAGGAATTCAAATCTCCGTACAACTTTTGGGCCGAAGCCATCAACACCGCATGTCATGCATCTAATAGACTCTACCTCACCAAAGGCTTGAACAAGACTCCTTATGAAATACTTACCGGTAAAAGCCCAACCTCAAGTACTTCCGGGTGTTCGGTTGTAAGTGTTTCATTCTAAAAAGGGGTGCTCGTTTGTCTAAATTTGAACCTAGACCTCAAGAGGGCATATTTGTTGGTTATGCTACAAACTCTCGCTCTTACCGTGTCCTCAACAAGTCCAATGGACTCATTGAGGAGACGTGTAATGTGGAGTTTGATGAAAATAGTGGCTCCCAAGTGGAGCAAAGTGGTCTTTGTGATGTAGCTAATGAAATTCCTCCCCGAGACAAAACAAGAATGGTTGTGGGACACTTCCTACTCGTTGAGGAACCCCTTGTGGCCAAAGGAGAAGGGCAATGTTCCACTCAAGTGGAACCATCAGCAACGCAAGACCCACGCGCTTCCGAAGAACAAAGTGAAGGCCCTCAACCAAGTGAACAAGATCAAGGGCAAGATCAACCTCATGATTATGGTGTTACACCAAGTGATGCCCAAGATCAAGTTCCCACCCCCGAGCAATCTCAAGATCAAGATCATGCTCAAGATCAAGAGCAAGCTCATGATAGTGCTCAAGATCATCAAGATGATGCTCCTCAACCATCCCAAATTGTTGTTCCTCAACTTTCTATGGAGGAGATCTTAGAAAGACGAGCTGCCAAGATAGATGACAAGATTAAACATAAACAACATGTTTTGGAGAACGTCTACGGTAGCTTGAATAAAGGGGTAACCACTCGTAATCAATTAACAAACTTTTGTGACCATCACGTGTTTGTTCCTTGCATTGAACTCCTTAAGGTACAAGAAGCACTCGAGGACACGGAATGGCTTGAAGCCATGCACGATGAACTCATCAATTTTGAGCGCAACAAGGTGTGGCGGTTGGTGCCAAGACCAAAGGAGAATCACATTGTCATTGGAACCAAATGGATCTTCAAGAACAAGCAAGATGCGAACGTTGTCATCATTCGCAACAATGCAAGATTGGTAGCACAAGGATACTCCCAAGTTGAGGGTATCGACAATGGTGAAACCTTTGCTACCGTTGCATGATGTGAATCTATTTGCATGTCGCTTGAATATGAATGTCATCATGATTTCAAATTATATCAAATGGATGTCAAGAGTACATTTCTTAATGATCCTCTTAAAGAGTTGGTATATGTCAAGAAACCCCCGGGGTTCGACGATCCCAAGTTCCTCAATCATGTATACATTCTCGATAAGGCACTCTATGGACTTAAACAAGCCCCACGTGCGTGGTATGAGAACCTTGCCAAGATGTTGCAAGACAGTGGGTTTGAAATTGGGAAAATTTATCCCAATCTTTTCACAAAGAGGTTTAAAGGGAACTTGATCATATGCCAACTATATGTCAATGATATTATATTTGTTTCCCCTAACAAAGCTTTCTCAATAATGAGTTTGTCGCATTAATGACCAAAGAATTTTAGATGTCTATGATGGGATAGTTGAAGTTCTTCCTTGGATTCAAAGTCAAATAACGAAGTCAAGGAACCTCCATCAACCAAGCTAAATACACTTAATACATGCTCAAAAGGTTCGAGATGGATGATCTCAATCCACCCAAGGCCAACACTCCTATGCCTCTCAAATGCCATCTTGACTATGATCCCAATGGTAAAGCTATGGATCAAAAGGTATACTGCTCCACGATTGGATCCCTGCTTTATCTTTGTGCATATAGACCGGATATTATGTTGAGTGTGGGAATTTGTGCACGATTTCAATCCGCACCTAAGGAAAGGCACTATGTGGCGGTCAAACGAATCTTTCGATATTTAGCTCATACCCCCAAACTTTAGCTTATGGTACCCCAAAGGTGCTTCATTTGATCGCATAGGATATTCAGACTCGGATTGGGCGGGAGACCGTGTGGAGAGGAAGTCAACTTCTGGAGGTTGCCAATTCCTTGGTCGCTCTTTGGTAAGTTTGTCTTCAAAGAAACAAAATGGTGCTTCTCTCTCGTCCACCGAGGCCGAGTATGTGGCCGCCGCAAGTTGTTGTGCAGAGTTACTCTAGATGAGGCAAACTTTAAAGGATTACGATGTCTCTTGTGACAAAGTGCCTCTATACTAAGACAACGAAAGTGCAATCATGATCTCCAACAACCTGGTTCAACACTGCAAGACCAAGCATATTGAGATTCGTCATCACTTCATCCGGGAGCATGTCAATCATGGGGAGATTAATCTTATACACCTCAACACTCATGATCAACTTGCAGATATTTTCACGAAACCATTGGATGAAGCAAGATTCCGCGAGTTAAGGCATGAGATAAATTTCATCGATTCGAGCAATGTGGCTTGAAGTTGTGCACACCCCACCACACTCATTATTGTGTCTTGTTTAGATGTAGGCATGGGCATAGGGGGGTTTTGTTATCTCAATGAATTATCCCTCCCTTATTATGCATAAATCTATCAAGTATTTCACATTAGCCATAGTTTTTGGTACTTGTGCTACAAAGACGAGTGTTAGTCATGGGCCCAAGGTTAAAATCTTCACGATGTCATACCAGTTGACTCAAACGTAGGTGGCTTCGTCCACTGCCCCCTCCTAGCGAGGCATTTTCTGTTGAAGAGATTTCCATGTTTGGTTGTCACTCCAAGTTTGTTTCTCTTATTTCGATATTTTGAACTTGGAGCGTTCACTTCCTATTGCTGGTTTTTAGTCTCCAACCCAAACCTCATTTCATATTCAATCTCTTAAAATGCATAAGCCACCAGTTGTATTCTTTTCCAGCTTGTTATCGTCTTAAGCAGTACTACCGCGGTCATGGGAGGTACTACCACTGGAGCGGTACTACTCAGCCTCCTGCGGCGAAGTAGTACCAGGGTGGTAGTACTGCCCTCCAGGGTGGTACTACTGCGTATGTGTGCCCACAATGGGTTATGGGCGGGACAAGGGAAGTTTCCACTTCCCCATACCCAATCATCCCCTTTCCTCTCGTAGTGCTCTCTCTCTCTCCATGCGACTCCAAGCTCTGGAAGCCGCCGCCAGATCTCCGTTTTTAGTCGTTCTTCCGTGATTCCAACCGGTGGACTCGATCCCCACCCTCTCCTCTTGCCATGGATTCTGGTATTCCCCCATTTTTTCTATCTTATGGCTCTAGTTTTTGAATCTAGGATTGGGCAATATGAGATGAATTCCTCGATTTTTAGTCAAATCAAGTCATGAGAAGGATGTGGAAGGCGGCTAGGGAGTAGATTTGAAGTTCCATTAGAAAATATTTGCATTTTTTCTTCACCGGTAGTACCGGATCTGCTGGCGGTAGTGGTCGCCCCTGTGGCCTCCGCCAGAGCGATACTACCGCTCCTCCAGGAGCGGTACTACTGCTTGACGGTGGTACTACCACCCAGATCAGCGGTACTGTCGCTTAGTGATGACGAATGCACATATTTTACAATTCCACCTCATATTTACTCATTCCTTTTTTTCCTTTTCTCTTATGCATATCTTTTACAACAGCTTTCCCTTCGCTTGATTTTGTTGTCCTCAGGTGGTAGCGAGTGTCGGACGAACCCAAGTCGTGAGGGTGTCCCTAAGCGCTACCGCAATCAAGGAGATGACAATTTCAACCCCAATGTCAACCCCAATGTCACCCCCAAGTAGAAGGCCAAGAAGACCGCTACCAAGTCCAAGAAGGGTCCATCTATGGTTGAGTTTCCCAGTAAGGAGTTATGGCTCGTTCATCATCGCAACTCCAATTATCAACCCCAGGAGACCAATCTTCGCAACCGTCCCTTCTGGACAAAGCAGCAAGGCTCTATATATCATGATGTGCTCCAGCAGAAGAAGAATCTATATGCTCCTCATGTTAAGTCGATTGATATGGATCATCTGCAAAAGAATGCCCAATACTTTGGGGAGGCTCTTAGCATGTGTGAGAAGTTGAGTAATATCAGTCTTATGCAGTTCAACAAGGACTTTGATGCAGAAGTTTTGGCCATGTTCTTTGCGACTGTCCATCTTGGGACTGATGGGGACTAGAGATTAACTTGGATGACTAATGGCAAGCAACTGACGGGCACTTGGAAGGAATTCATGAATCTACTTGGGTTTGAGGATAAGGGACTCCATACCCCAATTGGATTTTGTCCCCGTCAAGCAACCACGTCTACACACAAGAGCAAGCTCTAGCCCTACTCCACGAACAAGATCTCCTCAGTGACTGGCAAGCCAACCTATGTGATTTAACCGTTCCTTGACATCATGCATCACATATTCAGGCATACCCTCTTTCCCCAGGTTGGTAACTTGGATCGGGTACAGTCTTTCCTGGTGGTTATACTACTCTATTGTCAGAACATGAGATCTACAGATGAGGTTGAGGTCTTGGATGTCTCCCATGTCATGTGGTCAGAGATTCTCTCTGTGATCCATGAGCGGAAATGCCCTATCTATGGTCCTTATCTGATGCATTTGATTGAGACCGCCTGGGAGAACACCTTCCCTGGGGTCTTGTTTAAGTCTACTGAACGGTTCCCCGTGAGGTAGTGTAGCTACGACAGAAGAACAAGTGGTCCACTCATGCTGCTCCAGATATGGATGTTTCCAGGGATGATACTGATTAGGATGACGAGGATGATGATGATGATGACTTTTTCGTCGAGGACACTGCTGCTACCAGTTTTGTGCCTCTTCAGGCTGAGCCATCTCGAGCTAAGAACCTCAAGGAGAAGTTGAAGAAACTATTTTGCATGCAGGCACATGGTCAGTACAAAGCTCATGTTGAAGAGAAGGAGGCAAGGAGCTGACACAAGGTGATGGATAGGCACATTGGGCTGGAGATAAGGAGTGGGTCTGAGGACTTTATCACTGATGAGGAGGTCACGACTTCCAGGAACTGCCAGTGGGATTCTGATGTTGATCAGCCTAGAAAAGTTGCTCCACCTGGCACCTCGGTTTCAGCCCAGAGTCTAGAGAATATTAATGATGATCTCCTACTTCAGCTACCACATCTCGTCATTTTAGTCCTTTCTGCCCTTCTGTTGGCTCACTGTCAAATGGGGTAGAGTTTAGGGATTAGTCGAGTCACGAGTGTGCTTTTGTTGCTTGAGTTTTATTCGCTCGTGAAATCTTTTATAACATTTTCTTTGGTTTAGTTTATGTGTATGAGACTTAAGTTACCAAGTTATATAGTGTGAGACATATGATACCCTTTAATTATCCTTATATGTCTTATATGTGAGCTTGCTTTATCTTAAGATCCATGTTTATTCTCACATATCACTTCTTGCACTTAGTTCTTATCTCCTATTTTCTTAGTGCAAGTAGTGCATGTTGTCGGTTCTGAATCTGGCATATCTCGTAGTAGGGGTCCTAAGCTAGGCGTCTTGGATCGATGGTAACATGGACACGGGATTTTACCCAGGTCCAGGCTCTCTCGAAGAGATAGTACCCTGCGTCTTGCTTTTGATTGTATTCCTATGGGGATAGTACGTAGTACAGGTATCTACCACGAGATTGTTGTAATGAATATGATATTGTCTATTGACTAGCCTAGACTTGGTTTATATAATACAATGGAGGCCTAGGGTTTAGAAGAGTCCTTGGCTCGTGCGCCAAGTCTTGTGGAATCTCCCTTGTATGCATCATGGGCTACCCGAAGTCGGCCATTAATGAATCATCATGGAGGTCCTCGGCCTGACCCACTGGTCGGGAGATGACCTGGTGAGTACCCCCTAGTCTAGGACATCGTCAATAGACCCATGAAGCGGTGTTCAAGTTGGGGACACTCCTCGGTTCTTCCAAAAAGTTCTTTCTCTTCAGTCGTCGGTCTTGAAAACTGGTTCAACAAATCTTCCCATGTCCGATCTTAAGGATCGCCGAGCTGAATCTAAAGATTTCACACGTCAGGCATTCGAGGCACCCCTTTAAGTTCTCGGCCTTTATCAATGCCTTGTATTTTTTTACGCCACACTCAGGTTCAAAGTGTTCCCCGTGTGGTGGTGTCCTCTTGCGTCCGAGCTCCAATGCCGAACTGCATCCGAGGTGTCTTTTTACAGCCGAGCTCCAATGTTGGTCGGCATGTGTAGTGTAATAGATTACCTCAGTCTCTGAAATTTTGAAGGAGTTCATCCGAGCTTAAATCTCGGAATAGTCTTTTATGGAGCCAGCCAGACTGCTTCCGAGGTGGTGCACCACCTCGATTTCGGGCTATTTTTTGCGGAATTTATTGCCGATCTCCACAATTTATTTACTACCAAGATGTATAGCCAGTAGCCCTCAAGGTGTTTGTGGCCAAAAATCCGATATGCACCTGAAGTACAACATAAAACCGTTGATCCTAGGCTCGGGTCGATTCGCAAAATCATCTTGTGGATCAAGTCCTTGCTCGTCAGCATACTTTAGGAATAAAAACATGGTGTGTTGTAGCCCCTGAGACTTAGGTTGGGTATGGCTGACCGAAGTGAGGTTGAATCTCCTCGGAAACCATATTGCACTTTTAATTTGCTGCATTGAATAAGCAATGCATTAGCCCCTGAGCCTTAATTTGGGCACGGGTGGTCGAATTAAGGATCAATATTTGTTTGACACAAACTTTGTTACATTTGACACAATTTATGTGTAATGATTATATGTATTCAAGTACTTTATATCACTAATGCTCGGATCCGCATTATACAAGACTTTATTGACCGACCATCGGCTTCAACCTCCTCGTCCAGTAGCTGAGGAGTGTTAGTCCTACTTTATAAAGCCATTGTAAGGGCAAAGATGTACGACAAACAAGGCAATCCAGTCATATGGTTTTATAAACAAAGGTACGCGAAGAGATATGTTATATTAGTATTTAATGTAAGAAACGTCTTTTGGAAAAAATAGTTCATTTATAAGTTCCTTTTCCCACGATATCATGTTGACCATGATCGTGAATCCTCAACTCTGATCAATGTGGGAGGAAAATATTGAGGATTTAGTTTGGGGAATGTTCATGAACTCTGTGGTCTTTAAGGAACTGAAATTTTCACTTCCGTCGTTGCCGACCAATTATATTCTTAAGATGGCTAGCTTTTGACTTCACCCAGTCTGGCGTACTAACCAGGATGACTCAGAAGTAACAATCACAGAGGTGGTCCCTTTACCTCCTAGCCGAACAATCGGGAACGTAGGGGATTGATACGTCCATTTTGCATCATGATTTCCTATTGTTATTTACTTTGTTTTGTTTAATAATAATCCTTGGGGGAGTGATTCTAATGCCTTTTCTCTCATAATACGCAAGGTTTACACAAAGAGGGAGAATACC
The DNA here is from genome assembly GCA_022496015.1 of Hordeum marinum. Classification (NCBI taxonomy): domain Eukaryota; kingdom Viridiplantae; phylum Streptophyta; class Magnoliopsida; order Poales; family Poaceae; genus Hordeum; species Hordeum marinum. Next base: position 274,259,347 of record CM039675.1, read on the forward strand.
GGCAGCTGGAATTCTGGACCCAGGGAAAGCACATCAGAGATACCTATTCTGCACAACTCCAATGAAGCTAAAAATTTACGGAGATTATTTTATATTTAATAAAAATTACTAGAGCTGAAAACTACTGGAGGAGGTCCCCTAGGTGGGCACAACCCACCAGGGCGCACCAGGCCCCCCCGGTCATGCCCTGATGGGTTGTGCCCAGCTTGGCCCGCTTCCGGTGCCTATCTTGTGGTATATGGTCAATCTTGACCTAGAAACAATCAGAGGAGGACTTTCGGGACTAAGCGCCGCTGCCTTGCGGCAGAACTTGGGCAGGAGCACTTTTGCCCTCCGATGGAGCGATTCCGCCGAGGGAACTTCCCTCCCGGAGGGGGAAATCGAAGCTATCGTCATCACCAACACCCCTCTCATATTTGGGAGGCCAATCTTCATCAACATCTTCAACGGCACCATCTCCTCTCAAACTCTAGTTCATCTCTTGTGTTCAATCTTTGTATCGAAACCTCAGATTGGTACCTGTGGGTGACTAGTAGTGTTGATTACCTTAAGTAGTTGATTACTACATGGTTTACTTGGTGGAGATTATATGTTCAGATCCATTATGCTATTCAATAATCCTCTGATCTTGAGCATCTTTATTATTTGTGAGTAGTTACCTTTATTCTTGAGGACACGGGAGAAGTCATGTTGCGAGTAATCATGTGAATTTGATATGTTTTTGATATTTTGATGATATGTATGTTGTGATTCCCTTAGTGGTGTCATGTGACCGTCGACTACATGACACTTCACCATTCATGGTCCTAAGGGAATGCATTGTGGATTAGTTATTAGATGATGGGTTGCTAGTGTGACAGAAGCTTAAACCCTAGTTTATGCACTACTTCGTAAGGGGCTGATTTGGATCCACATGTTTAATGTTATGGTTAGACTTTGTCTTAATACTTTTCTCGTAGTTGCGGATGCTTGCGAGGGGGTTAATCATAAGTAGGTTGTTAGTTCAAGTAAGAATAGCACCTTAGCACCGATCCACCCACATATCAAATTATCAAAGTAGCGAACACGAATCAAACCAACATGATAAAAGTGACTAGACAAAATTCTCGTGTACCCTCAAGAACACTTTGTCTATTACTAGTGATTGTTCTGGCCTGTCCTTTGCCTCAAAAGGATTGGGCTACCTTGCTGCACCTTGTTTACCTTTATCGTTATTTGATCGTTACAAATTACCTTGCTATCAAACTATATGTTACCTACAATTTCAGTGCTTGCAGAGATTACCTTGGTGAAAACCGCTTGTCATTTCCTTCTGCTCCTCGTTGGGTTCGACATTCTTACTTATCGAAAGAACTACGATTGATCCCCTATACTTGTGGGTTATCCGGGATAAGCACAAGAGCCAGGCAACCTAGCTTGGCTAAAACCTTAAGTCAAATTGATGCATATTTATGGCTTTATAACGATGATTACGGAAGGCAGCGCTTGTATATTGAATACAAACATTGATGATATGTTGGTATCTCCAAGAGTTCAGATCTCACCATGCCAAGGTGCAGGTCAGCAGGAAAGATGCGGAACTGTAGGTTGGAAAATATTTCCCGAGCCGAATTATCATGGGCACCTCGGTCAAGACGATGTCCCTCCTGCTAAAAAACATACAAGAGGTTAAAAGTTTCATAAGCTCGGGAAACCAGCAAACTTAAGCAAAAACTTTACGTCCGAACTTGCCAATCAAAAAATTGGTCTTCAAATTAATATGTACTTCGGTCGTGCTTTAACATGATACATCCGTTCTCCAGACTTTAAGCGGGTCAGCCTTCGGCTTCAAACTCCATATTCTGAAGGCGGGGTGCTTCTCTAAGGCTGTTTAGCGAACTAAACTCGAGAGGCTCTAGAGAGAAACCAGGCTACCCGACTATTGACCACACACTTGCGCCGGAAAAAGGAGTAGTAGAAAACGACTTTGCAACGACCAAGAAGAAAACACATTTATTATAAAATGGCTCGTATAAATTTAAGAGTCACCACTTAACTTGGGAAAAAGAAGTGTTTTTAACAAACAATGTTTTATTTTCAGATAAAAACATAACACTTGGTTGGACCGAGAAAAAATTAAGAATTAAAAAAAGTTGAGCATGAAAGCGACTTAGCTGGTTAATATGCTCGGTGTTGATGACATGTGCCGAGCTTGAGGCGGGTCAAGGTACCATCCCCAAATCCTGTCCCGAGGTGACCGAGTGCAGATCTCGGCTTGATGAAGTGGCGACGGAGCACGGTTGCTGCGGAGAGGCGAAGCCCCCAGTCCAGCTAACATGACGAAGCTGTTCGGCTGGTGATGCTGAAGTCCCTAAAGCAGGTTGATGAAGAGATGGCGAAGGCCCCGGTCCACCCGAGGTGATAGAGAAAGTCGGTAGGATGACGTCGGCTCGTCGAGGTGACAACTCGGACCAATTGAAGTTGATTTACCTGAGTGTCGAGGTCGACTTGGCGAGACGAGGTTGAGATGTCGTCATAGGTCGGAGTTCCAATATACTACATAAATCATGTCATGAAGGCAATGTCCGCCGACCCCTAGTTGAGCAGACTGTCTTGATACTTAATTCAATATAATCAGCCTTGATCTCTTCTCCTTGGATCATCGTGTGGCTCATCAAAACCGCGTAATGTATCAATATACCTACATGCATAGAGTAAAGTCAGCGGTAAAAAGAGAAAATCATTCTTTGCGTCATTAATATATGCTAAGAAATAAATAAATAGATAAACAAGTAAATAATAATAATAATAATAATATGGCTTAGATGCCAAGATCTATTTGGCCAAGGCGGTATGTCAACATCCACAGAATAACGACGTCGACGTGGCTTGATGAAAGTGCAATGATGCTAGCCACCATGGATGAAGTTTTCTTCACATGGCTTAGTACATGCAAAAATAGATGCATTGTTCATCAATTAGGTCTTGAAAATCATGTTGCAAATTAGTGTGTTAGTGCATAGTCTACGTGTACTCAATAGAAAGCACTGGCCGGCTAGCAACAACTTTAATACTTAGTTTTAAAAGGGGAAAAGGAAGTAAAGAAGCTTCCCTGGATGCGCGGTTGCTTGGGACCGTATTGTGTATGGATGTAGGACTTGTGAGGCAGCAGAACACAGCTGGGACTCGGCGTTGCGGGAGAGCAGCAACAGATTAGTCCAAGGACCCAAACCCTGATCCTCCTATGGACATTTCACATCGGCTGTTGTTGTTCGGGAGCAGTGCCCAGGAATAGACCTGTGCCCACTTGCAATCGATAATTTGACGGTCGTTAATGGTTGATTGACCTCCACCGCGCACACTCCTATGAATAAAACAACACGCAACAAAACAAAAAGACAAACCGGAAAGGAATTGATCACGCCGAACAATTTCAACTGAAAGGACAACACTGATTCACGTCATAATTTTTCTAAACCCCGATCGAAGAGCTCAAAATAGATGTAGATTAACCTACCCATCGCATCGTGGAGATCACCTAGCATGCTCTCAATGAAACACCAATGTCGGTTCTGAATCCGGCATATCTCATAGTACGGGTCCTAAGCTAGGCATCTTGGAGCGATGGTAACATGGACACGGGATTTTACCCACGTTCGGGCTCTCTCGAAGAGATAATACCCTATGTCCTTATTTTTATTCTATTCATATGGGGGATAGTACTAGTATAGGTATCTACCACGGGATTGTTGTAATGAATATGAGATTATCTATTGACTAGCCTGGCCTCGGTTTATATAACGCACCAGAGGCCTAAGGTTTAGAAGACTCCTTGTCTTGTGCGCCATGTCTTGTGGAATCTCCCTTGTATGCATCATGGGTTACCCGAAGTGGCCCATTAGTGAATCATCATGGGGTTCCTCGGCCCGACCCACTGGTCGAGAGACGACGTGGTGAGAACCCCCTAGTCCAGGACACCTTCACCTATCTATAAAATATAGGGGGGTATTGATCCTTGTGTGTGCACTATGCATTCCAAAAGCATACCTAAAATAGTGCACACATCAAGGGGGAGCTTGTCTATATTTTGTAGATGTCGGGGTCTTGCTTTCTATCTCATGATATTTGTTTGTGCAAATCCCATGTTGTCATCAATCCACCAAAAAAGCGGGAGATTGTAAGAGCATATTTTTACCCCAGTAGTTTTAGTGATTGATGACAATGTATTTGCGGACTAATTGTGTGCGTTAAGTCTTTCGGATAATTCATCATCTAGCACAAGATGGTTCAATCCCCTCGGTGGAGTAGAGTGAAGACGGTTTCCTTCTTATGTTTCATTCTCGATGGTTTTGAGTCGTAGGAGAACCGTACTATCAAGAGGGAATCCGCATCGGAAAGGTTTTGGGAGGCATCATCACGTACACCGTCTTTGCACCCATGCTCTTTTCTCACATCAATGGAGTTTTCCATCCATGCCTTGGTCTAGTCTAGAAGGTAGTAAGCGGTAATACCGCTCCTGTGAGCAGTAGTACTGCTCTGGCGTGGTAGTACCGCCCAGCACTACTGGATACCCTTTTGTTCTTGTATTTTAAGAAGAAGGTGTCCACGGTAGCAGCGCGGTAGTAGTCAGTGGTAGTACCGCCCTAAGGCGGTAGTATCGCTCGCTACTACCGGCTACTCTTTTGAACTCCAAAAACCCCATGCTACCCCGGGCAGCAGTAGGACAAGGTACTACCATTGTCCAGCGGTAGTACCGCCCTTATGAGCGGTAGTACCACTCCGGCGGCACTATCAGACCTCGTGCCTTTGCTCTGGCTGGTTGCCTTAGCCGCCCGAGCGGTAGTATCGCTCCCTTGAGTGGTAGTACCGCTCGCGTGCGGGCTGAGTGGAGGTAACGGTTGGATTTGTTCCCCCACTATATAAAGGAGGTCTTCTTCCCCAAGAAGATTACCTATTCCATTCCAAAGCTCCATTGTTGCTCCAAGCTCCATTTTCCCCCGATCTCTCTCCCTAGCCAACAACTCTTGTTGATTTTCTAGGGTTTGCTTGAGAGGGCCCCGATTTACACTTCCACCAAGAGAAATTTGATTCCCCTCACTAATCCCTTGCGGATCTTGTTACTCTTGGGTGTTTGAGCATCCTGGGCGGTTGAGGTCAGCTCGGAGCCACAATCCATTGTGGTGAAGCTTCGTGGTGTTGTTGGGAGCCTCTAATTAAGTTGTGGAGATTGTCCCAGCCTTGTTTCTAAAGGTTCAATTGCCGCCTTCAAAGGAACCACTAGTGGAATCACGGAATCTTGCATTGTGTGAGGGTGTGAGGAGAATACGGTGGCCTTAGTGGCATCTTGGGGAGCATTGTGCCTCCACATCGCTCCAACGGAGACGTACTTCCCCTAAAAAGGAAGGAATTTCAGTAACACATCCTCGTCTTCTTCCGTTCCACTTGTGGTTACTTTTTACCTTTACTTTGCATTCGTTACTTGCTGTTATTGTTGTTGGCATCATATAGGTTGCTCACCTAGTTGCATATCTAGACAACCTATTAGTTGCTATACCAAATTTGTTAAGAAAAGCTAAAAAATTGTAGTTTCCTATTGACGCCCCCCCCCCTCTAGTCAACCATATCGATCCTTTCACCAATTCTCTATGTACTCGAAGCAATGCAACATGTGTTGTCATGTTTCTTAAAATCCATCCATTGTCTCCGAGCTATTGATGCACTCGTAGAATGTTTTCTCAAAGATTGAACCCCTGGTAAGCATCCACCCAAGTTTCTCACATGCCTTGTGTTGCACATGCCACTTGCAACACATGTGGATTGTGTGAGGGAACACCTTGGAAATTGTAGCTTCCATAGCTTTGCACTAGTCGGTCATAAGGTTTGTTGGGTATTCATTGTTCATGACAAGCAACCATTGCTCAAAGACCCACTTGAAGGTTTCCATTTGCTCATTTGGAAGCAATGCATGACCTAGGACATCAGTCTGAAGATGGTTGTTGATGCTAACTATTGGAGCAAATGGTGTGATGTATTTGTTAGTGCAAAAGGTTGTATCAAAGAAGATACAGTCCTTGTACTTGGGGTATAGTGCTCTTGTTCTTCCATCCATCCAAAACAATGCTTCCACATAATTGGTCTCCTTATCACTTGTGTTGCATAGAAGAATTGTGGGCTTTTAGCTTGTCGTCTCTTAAAATATTCGACTGTCATGGCCATGTCCTGAAATGGCATGGTTTGTCGCATCTCGAATCATGCATTCAAAACATCTCTTTTCACATAACCAAGGCGCCTCTGGTCACCTTCATCACAATCTCCAATGATACCCATGCAATATGAGGTTGACAAGTTACGTTCATGCAAAGTCATTACCATTTGGTGGTCTTCTTATGGAATCTTTCGGTGAGACCGGTAAAACCTAACTTTATCTTCCTGTTGCACAAGAGGATGGTTATGCTCTTCTGTAAAACATGTGATGGTCCATCGGTTTTCTCGGATCCCAACAATCATGTGTGCCTTGCAATCATGATGTTGTAACCTATTTTTTCTTGTGTTACTCATGTTCATCCAAAGTCCATGGCGGCTGCTAGCATTGCTTGACTCTATTGCAATACTATTTGTAATGCTATCAGATTCTCTCTGGTTAGCACCCTTTCATGCATGGACACATGTGAAAGTCCTGCTAGTTAACTTTGTGGAGCCTCTCGTCTGGCTATTCTTCGAAGCAGATGTTTTAATTCCAAACATGTGTTTGAAAGCATATTTGTTGTAGTAAGCTCTTGCATTGTCAACTGTATCAAAGTTCATGCCCACATATGGAACAAGCGGCTGCGATAATATTGCATCATCATCAGTGACGTCTACTACGCAACCTTCTTCTTGCAGACTCGTGTTGGGCCTCCAAGCGCGGAGTTTTGTAGGACAGTAGCAAATTTCCCTCAAGTGGACGACCTAAGGTTTATCAATCCGTGGGAGGCGTAGGGTGAAGATGGTCTCTCTCGAACAACCCTGCAACCAAATAACAAAGAGTCTCTTGTGTCCCCAACACACCCAATACAATGGTAAATTGTATAGGTGCACTAGTTCGGCAAAGAGATGGTGATACAAGTGTAATCTGGATGGTAGATATAGGTTTTTGTAATCTGAAAATATAAAAACAGCAAGGTAACTAATGATAAAAGTGAGCACAATGGGTATTGCAATGCTTAGAAACAATGCCTGGGGTTCATACTTTCACTAGTGCAAGTTCTCTCAACAATACTAACATAGTTGAATCATATGTAAATCTCTCACCTTGAAAGCGCAACATGCTCCCTTAGTGTTTTTTTAATTCATGACAACATACATTGTCTCTTGGACTGATACTTTTACCTAGTGTATTTCAGATACAGTCTATAGAGAGGTTTGGCAAAAGGAGATTCTGGACATACCCCAATATTCAAGGAAATAGGTTGGCCAAGCTTCAAGAAAAAGGACTCTACATTTTATATTTGTGAGAAATCACTTTGAGTCCATAGGAAAGCCAATACTATTAAAAGGGGGTAAGTTTTTGTTGGTGAACAATATGCTCAAACGTGCACAAGTGATAGTCGCCAAAAACATCCACAAACTCTCCCACCAAAGTTTGTTCTATACCCAACACTCAAAATCGGTGCAACCAACTTTCCCACTTCGGTTCCACCGATTCCAGAACCTAGACAGACTCAAGCCAAACCCTAGCCACTTCGGTGCAACTGATTCCATACCGGTGCCACCGAGTTTAGGTTGCCAACTTTCTGTTACACAAATTCACATTTTCGGTCCCACCGAGAATGTTGGATCGGCGTCACCAAGATTGGAAATCTGACCGTTGGTCACCTTATCGGTGCAACCGAGTTTCCTATATCGGCTTTACCGAGATTCAAAAGTTGCCACCTTTTGGTCACTTCGGTACCACCGAGATTAACACATCGGTGTCATCGAGTTGGTCATTTTGTGTGTAACGGTTGGGTTTTTGGGGATGCCTATGTATACCCATTCACCACCACCTACTCGAAAGAGAATCACTCATAACTATTCCATACCTATCCTATCAAATTTTCTGAGAGAGAACCACCTACCCTTGTGTTGAGATCAAGATCTTCCACTCCAATCATATGGATCCTGATTTCTAGCCTCCACAAGTAGCTTTCCACCAATCCCATCTCTTCCACCATGCCAAATCTGTGAGAGAGTGATTGTGTGCTGAGGAGTCTATCATCTTGAAGCACAAGAGCAAGGAGTTCATCGTCATTATCGAGCCTATTACCTTTTGGAGGGTGGTGCCTCCTAGATTGGTTAGGTGTCGCTTGGGAGCCTCCTACTTCGTGTTGTGGAGTGAACCAAGAAGTTTGTAAGGGCAAGGAGATCGTCTACTTCGTGAAGATCTACCCATAGTGAGGCTAGTCCTTCATGGACGGAAGCCGTTATGGAATAGTCAAGGTTGCTACTTCGTGGACCCTTTTGGGTGGAGCCCTCCATGGACTCTCGCGACCGTTACCCTCCGTGGGTTGAAGACTCCATAAACGTGGATGTACGATAGCACCACCTATCGGAACCACGGGAAAAATCATCGTGTCTACAACTACGTTTGATCTACCTATCTCAACACTTACTTCATATGTAATGTCTTTACTTTCCGCTGCCGTATTTGTTGACATGCATGTGTAGGGCTGTTAGACTTTCTAGCTTTGCTAAAACTGTTAAAATCTGCCAACCTTAACTTGGGAAAAGGTCTATTCACCCCTCCCCCCCTCTAGACACTCTTCTAGTGATCCCTCACACGTGCGACAAAGAGTTCACTCCAAAGTCACAAATAGGGAGAACAAACGAAGAAATTATTGTAGGGTACGAAACTACCTCAAAGTTATATTTTCTGATCAATCTTATGAGCTATCCATATAAGTGTCACAAATAGCCCTAGAGTTCGTACTAAAATAACACCTTAAGATACACATCAACCAAAACCCTAATGTCACCCAGATACTCCAATGTCACCATGAGTACCCATGGGCTTGATTATACGATATGCATCACACAATTTCATATTCATCATGGTCAATCCAACACAAAGAACTTCAAAGAGTGCCCCAAAGTTTCTACCGGAGATTCAAGATGAAAACATGTGCCAACCCCTATGCATAGATTCCCAAGGTCATGGAGTTGATCACCAAAACATACATCAAGTGGATCAATAGAACATCCCATTGTCACCACGGATATCCCATCGCAAGACATACATCAAGTGTTCTCAAATCCTTAAAGACTCAATCCGATGAGAAAACTTCACAAGGAAAACTCAATTCATCACAAGAAGACAGAGAGGGGGAAACTCCATATGATTCATCTATATCAATAAAGCTCGCAGTACATCAAGATCGTGCCATCTCAAGAACACGAGAGAGAGAGAGAGAGAGAGAGATCCAACACATAGCTACTGGTACATACCCTTAGCCTCGAGGGTGAACTACTCCCTCCTCGTCATGGAGACCGTCGGGATGATGAAGATGGCCTCCGATGATGGTTTCCCCCTCCAGCAGGGTGCCGGAACGGGTTCCCGATTGGTTTTTCGTGGCTACAAAGGCTTGCGGCGGCGGAACTCCCGATATAGGTTTCTTGATTTATAGGAGTACTTGGCATTGGAATCACGTCAAGGGGACTCCCGAGGGGCCCACAAGCCAAGGGATGCCCTAGGGGGTGCGCCCTGGTGGCTTGTGGCTCCCTCGGGACTCCTCTCCGGTATATTTTTGCTCCAGTATTTTTTATATTTTCCAAAAATATTCTCCGTAAATTTTCAGCCCATTCCGAGAACTTTTATTTCTGCACAAAAAGCGACACCATTGTAGTTCTGCTAAAAACAGCGTCAGTCCGGGTTAGTTCTAATAAAATCATACCAAAATCATATAGAATTATTGTAAACATAGCATGAATACTTCATAAATTATATATACGTTGGAGACGTATCAGCATCCCCAAGCTTAATTCATGTTCGTCCTCGAGTAGGTAAATGATAAAAGAAATAATTTATGAAGTGTGAATGCTAGCATAGTGCATAAATTTGATCAATGATAGTTCCAAACACTTTTTATAGCATCATTATATATCATAAACATTAGTTCATCTCATAAAACTTCTCATGATGAAGTAACAAGCTATTCACATGTTAAAGTATAGACCATAAAGTTTCTTTAAAACTGACAAACTAGGCTTTCAGTCACCAAACAATTGCAATTCATCTTATTTTTAGGAAGGGTCTATGTAAGATCTTTGATTTAGCAAATTCCACATACTCAACCATCATATAGTCTTCCATGATTATTGACACTCAAAGCATATCTTTAGAACAAATAGCATCCATTGAACACAGAGAAAGATAGGGGCTTAATGTTTTGCCTCCTAACTTATTTATCATATAGATAATTGTCAACAATAATAATTCATGATCAAATATATTTGAATGTACATATATGATTGGATCTTTCCCCACCACATGACGCTTGCCAAGAGAAAAAGGCGAAAATATAGGAAGTGGTGAAGATCACCATGACTCTTGTATAAAGGTAAGTACTAGAAAGTAAAAGATAGGCCCTTCGCAGAGGGAAACATTGATTTTCAGAGGTGCCAGAGCTCAAGCTTTTAAAACAGAGATGAATAATAATATTGAGCGGTATGCTTTCATTGTCAACATAACAACCAAGAGATCTATGTATCTTCCATGCTAGATACATTATAGGCGGTTCCCAAACAGAATGGTAAAGTTTTTACTCCCCCTCCACCAATCAATCACACTCCACGGTGAGCCGAATCCACGGGTACGTCCATACAAACAACAATCTTGGGGGAGTTTTGTTTCATTATATTTTGATTTGATTTTTGAGCCTGGAACTGGGCATCCCGAATACCAACCACTTTCTCGTGAATGATAGTGAGTCAACACATATCGTGAGAATAACCCACCTGGCATGGAAGATACTGATAGCCCCTAGTCACTATGTGAGCAATTCGGGCATACAAAACAGAATATTGTTTGAAGGTTTAGAGTTTGGCACATGCAAATTTACTTGGAACGGCAGGTAAATACCGCATATAGGTAGGTATAGTGGACTCATATGGAACAACTTTGGGTTTAAGGGTGTTTGGATGCATAAGTAGTATTTCTACTTGGTGTGGAAGTTTTGGCTAGTATGAGGTGGAAACAAGCACCACATGTTGGAGTATCCATAACAATATAATTTCTATACAAATATACCCAAGCATAACTCATTACATTGTCTTCCTTATCCAAATTCAACTAATTTGCTCAAGTTTGAAAATAATTAATGGGGCTCACAACCATAGAATATGTCCAAGAAAGTATATTTATATGTGAAATCTCTCTTCCTTCAATATTCTTTCGTGAATTGTTCAAGTGACCAATGCGGTGTTTGCTAACTTTCAATAAATTTTACCACCTATACTTCCAATATGTGAAGTCATTACTCCCCATGGGATAATCATATAAAACATATATAATTTCATATTTATGATATTCAATTTATTCAACCATTTACTCATAGGATATAAGTGAAGCACGAGGGTAAATGACAAAACTACTCCAAAACATATAAGTAAAGATCAATGAGTAGTCAAAAAATTAAGTAGCTAGGTGAGGACTTTCTCTCTATCTCTCTCAATAAAATTTTAAGATCTGAGTATTTTATTTAAACATAAAGAAAAATAAAAATAGCACTCCAAGAATAGGACGCGTCATGTGAACGAATAAAAATTTAGGCTCAACATAGGCTAACCGATAGTTGACGAAGAGAGGTGGGATGTGTAGCATCCCCAAGCTTAGATACTTGAGAGTTCTTGAAATATTTACTTGGGGTGCCTTGTGCATCCCCAAGCTTGAGCTTTTGTATCTTGTTCAATCCTCTCACATCCCGGTTTCACCTATTCTCAAAAACTTCATCCACACAAAACTCAAAAAGAACTCATGAGATAGGTTAGTACACATAAGAACAAATCAATACTTCATGTACTGCCAAGACAAGTTACAAATAATTTTAAAACATTAGGTATTTTATACTATCATTTCCACAATTTATATCTACCAATATAGGCTATGGAAACTATAGGATAAGTAGATAACAAAACTATGACAGCAATATGTCCAAACAGAGCAGTATGTAGCAATCTATTAAACCAGTGTACTTCTGTAACTCAAAAAATTATGAAAATTTATTACATGCTATAAAATTTATATAAAAACACTGTGTAAAATTATAAGAAATTTTCCATGTTTCGGTAAATATGAAATTTCAAATACTACAGAAAAAGTTTATGTTTTCACACGGTACATATCAAACATGCAACTCAAGCATCCTAAGCAATTCTTGAAAAAATTTATTGAAAAACAAGATTAGAAATAACACCTAATAGAAAATAAAAAATATAATGACGCTCCAAGAAAAACACATATTATGTGATGAATAAAAATATAGCTCTAAGTAAGATATGCCGATAATGTTGAAGACGAAAGAAGGGATGCCTTGCAGGGCATCCCCAATCTTAGGCGCTTGAGTATTCCTTGGATATTACCTTGGTGGTGCCTTGGGCATACCGAAGCTTAGTTTATTGTCACTCCTTGTTCTCCTCATATCGGTGTCTCATTCAAAACTTGAAAACTTCAATCACACAAAACTTAACGAAACTTCGTGAGAAGGGTTAGTGTAGTAAAGATAAATCATTCGCTTAGGTACTGCCAAGACAAGATTCATAATTGTTCCCACACGATACCTACTGTATTCAATCATTCCCACAATTTATATCATCGAATATAAGCTATGGGAACACTAAAACAAGCAAACTATGCATGCAAAACAGAATATGTCAAAAACAGAACAATCTGTAAAGATCTGAATGATCACCATACTTCTTTGACTCTAAAAATTCTGAAAAAATAGGAAAACTCAAGGAATTTGCCTATAAATGTTTTGCAAAAAAATAGAATTTTTTGACGCTCTAATAAAATCATATGATTTATATACTGGACGCAAAACTTTCTGTTTTTACACAGAATCAAACAAGCAAGTATCCACACTATCCCAAAGGCTTTACTTGGAACTTTATTGAAATAAAAGACACAAAACATGATTAGTACAGTAGCTTAAACATGTGAACACATAAAAACAGAAGGTAAAAGTGTTGGGTTGTCTCCCAACAAGCGCTTTTCTTTAATGACTTTTAGCTAGGCATGATGATTTCAATGATGCTCGTATAGGAATAATAACTGAAACATGCAAAAGAGCATCATGAATCTCATAACAAGCACATTTAAGTCTAATCCACTTCCTATGCATAGGGATTTTGTGAGCAAACAATTTATGGGAGCAAGAATCAACTAGCATAGGAAGGCAAAACAAGCATAACTTCAAAACCTTGAACACATAGAGAGAAAACTTGATATTATTGCAATTCCTACATGCATATGTTCCTCCCTCATAATAATTTTCAGTAGCATCATGAAGTAATTCCACAATATAACCAGCACATAAAGCATTCTTTTCATGATCTACAAACATAGAAATTTTACTACTCTCCACACAAGAAAAATTCTTCTCATGCAAAGTAGTGGGAGCAAACTCAATAAAATAACTATCATGTGACACTTGATTGACATAACCACATTGAATATTAAAATCATGATAATAGGTTTCATGGTTGTCATTACTCTTTATAGCATACGTGTTATCACAATAATCATCATAGACAGGAGGCATGTCATCATCATAATAGTTTTGCTCATCAAAACTTGGGGGATTAAAAAATCATATTTATCAAACATAACATCCCCAAGATTGTGGCTTTGCATATCTTTAGCATCACGAATATTCAGAGAATTCATACTAACAATATTGAAATCATGTTCATCATTCAAGGATTTAGTGTCAAACATTTTTAATAACTTCTTCTTCTTCTACTAGCAATCAAGCAGGGGTTCTTTTTACCAAAAAATAATTCCCTCTAAATTAGGAAAATCTGGGATGTGGCATGGATTGTCTCCCCAACAGTGGGAGTCCTCCTGCGGCGCCCAAACCGCTACCTAACATGAAAGGAAAAGTTGTTGTCCAAGGCGGGTAAAGAAATACTAATAAAAGCAGTAGCACGAGCAATTCCAGTATATATAATGGCATGTTTGATATTACAAAGTATGTGTGTGATGATCTGAGCTCCATGATAGGGCGCTACCGGTGGAACCATATGGATAAACAAAACAAGTACAGTGGGTGTCGTGGGATAAACCTCAAAGCCGAAAAATAATGGAGGGTTGGGTTTTAGGGATTTACACTCTTTCAATCTAGCTATGCTAGCTAGACAGGCATGGAGACTACTACAAAACCCAACATCATTATGTTCCAAAGTCCTATCGAGAAGATATTATCGAGGGAAGTCAATATTGGAAGCCACCCCAGCAAGGGCATCTCCTATGTATGGCGGAGTATATTAAAAGGGGTACAATTACTAAAAAGAGGCATCATATGGAGGATCGGAGATGGGGAAAATATTAAGATTTGGACTGATCCCTGGATACCAAGGGATAGCACGAGGAAAGTTATCACGCAAAAAGGACGTAACATCATAACTAAGGTGGCAGAACTAATTGATTCCAGCACAAACACACGGGATGTGCAGCTGGTTCATCAAACCTTTGTACCAGAAGATGCTAACATAATTTTGCAAATCCTTATTCATGAACACACGAAGGACGTTGTTGCTTAGCACTTCGATAAAAGAGGTATTTTCTCTGTGAAATCTTCCTATAGGGTAGCAGTCGATGCTAGAGAGTGCGAGTCTCCCTTGGGCCTAACATCTTCCTACAGTGCAGCTGGTGGAGAAGTTGATTTCAAGTCGAGAAGATTGTGGGAGCTTCCCCTTCCCAATAAAATACTACACTTCTTATGGCGGGTGATGACATACAGTCTATCTTTACGAACGAAGCTTCGGTGCAGAGGTATGGAAGTTGATACCCGATGTGCAGTATGTGGTAGATTGGATGAGGATGGAGGCCATTGTTTCCTGAAATGCAAAAAAGTGAAACACATATGGAGGCAAAATCAACTTGAACATGTTAGGCTCCAACTTTTAGCTTGCCCAGATTCCTTTAAATTCATGGAGGAAGTGCTGCACCTAAAGGAGGATTAAAAACTTGCTTACTCCTGTGGTTATGGTGGCATCAGAGAAATAAATACAATGTTGGAGATGTTACGAAGACAAATGATGAATTCTCTTTTTCAATTAATCAACATCTCACTAATGCTATGAATTCCATGCAGCAAAGAAAAAACACAAAGCACAACTTTGCTCCGGAATGGGCCCCACCTCCTGCTGATATCTTGAAGGTTAACATGGATGGGGCCTTTCGTGAAGGAAATCATTCAGGAGGTTGGGGTTTCACTATAAGGAACGACAAAGCCAAGCTTCTGGCAGCGGGAGCAGGTAATTTGGAACACGTGGCTGAGCCTCTGCATTCAGAAGCACTAGCTATGCCCCATGCTGTAAATGTAGCAATTCAGCTGGGATGTGATCGAGTGATTCTTGAAGCTGGTTCATTGGTGCTGAAGCAGGCCATCACATCTGAAACCTACCAACCTATCTTGCCTTAGGTGCTTTATTTAGGGAGATCAAATTTCAGTTACAAGTTGGTCTATCTGATGTATGTATCAAGCATGTTTCATGGTCATGTAACCAAGCTGCGTACAGACTAGCTGTGCACGGCACAATTCAGCTAGGATGTGATCGAGTGATTCTTGAAACTGATTTATTGGTGCTGAAGCAGGCCATCACATCTGAAGCCTACCAACCTATCTGCCTTAGGTGCTTTGTTTAAGGAGATTAAATTTCAGTTACAAGTTGGTCTATCTGACGTATGTATCAAGCATGTTTCATGGTCATGTAACCAAGCTACGTACAGACTAGCTGTGCACGGCACAGTCATGAATGTAGGCACTTTTAAATATTGGCTTGGCCAATTTCCAAATTTTGTAAATGACTGTGTAGCTGGCGACTTCTCCAGCAAACTTATGTAATGGAATGCATCAATGTTCCTTTCAAAAAGAAAACATGAACGGCCACCATGCTGCCAAACAACGTTTCCAGCCATGACGTGTCCATGGTCGAAACCGTTTGGAGCCACCGCCCTGTAGTCCAAGCCTCGCCTTACATGCTTAGTCAGCATGTCAGGCTGACCAAAGAAACCCCTCCAAGTGAGGAGACAGCCCGTCATTCAACTCCTTCAACACCGTCATCTACTATAGGCACATGGGATGGATGGAAAATGGATGAGATTTATCATTACTAGCATTAGACACCAGATGGGGGAATGGTCCCAAATGTAATTATTGTCGAAGAGTTGATGTTGCTATAATTTTACTATGCACAACGCTTACTACTAAAGCCCAAGTGGCAAACAGAAATTAGAAGAGCTTAAGACTTAAACAGAAGTTGCATTTTTTTGAACCAAATAGAAGGATGGCATTTATCTATGTATACAATAACAGGGTCTAAAATCCAACTAAAAACTTGAGGTGAACAAAAATACATGTTTTGATGTAACTACCAACAACGCTGTATCTGATCTATTACAAAGCTGCAGATAACATAACGATACATATCAAAGGATTGAGCCCCCCCCCCCCACCCCCCTATGTAACTGTATCCTTCTTTGCAAACAGTGAATAACTACACTCATGAAGATGTTTGCGAGCCAAAATACCAGCGATCTTTCTCATGAAGGATTGCTAGCCTTTCAGTCTTCTACCAAAAGGTCTGATGGTTCCGGGAGTTCACTATCTTCACCATTTCTGCCAAATTCCTTCTGGCAGGGGACATTCATAGTTTGCTGTGAAGAAATAATTCCCGCAATGGCTTTCATGGCAGCAGCAGTCCGGTCACTGCTGACCACTTCCTCACCAGATTGCTCGATCGGTTCAGTAATCTTAGAAGGACCATCTTCATTCTGCTGCGGCGGAGGCACAAAAAAAGGGATCTTGCCCCTCTGCCAGTCATGAAGTACCATCTTGGCTGCTGTTGTCAGATCAGGTTCCCCACCCTAAGAATCAAAAACAGACGTCAGGAATCCAGCTGTAGATTAGCCCACCCATGTGCTAGGCCCAACCTCCACAGGGTGTGCTCACAGTTACCTGACGAAATGCCACAGGTGCTAGTGCCTGGCTAATCGAGGTTTTTAGAGTTAACAGCGTTCATCAATATTCTAATTATAAAGTCAGTAGCTGTATGTTCATCTCTGAGTATAGTTTAGTCGCATATATTACTCCATCTGATCCATATTACTCTCCTGTCACACGCATGTATCTGACGTATTTCAGTTCTAGGTACATCCGATTGAGCGACAAGTAATATAGATTGGAGGGATACTTATTATACAAAGACATACAGGTGTTGCAAAATTGCAGTACAGTAGTGGTATGTTCATCTCTGAAGAGGAAAGAGAAATATTTGGTAAAATTATAACAGGAGCGGACAATATCACAAGTTTATGCTGTACCTTGAGTAGCTTTCCACTCATCTTGCTCAGCTGGACGAGGAAGTCATTATCATCAGCCCTGGAGAGAGCAAAATCAATCAGTATAACAGATATGCCATCTCTCTGGATGTGGGTTTCAGTTATTATAGTGAAGAACACCATCAGGTCAATAATTATGTGTGACGTTCATTATGGACCAGAGCTATTAATAACCACATATGCCAAGAGCTCCAGAGTTCTGAGCATTAGGAGACATCAAAAGCAACGCTGTGCCCAAGATAACACAAACACAGCTAATAGGCTGCTATTAGCACTATAGCTAACATAGTTTGCAGCTGTGATATATATCATCTTTAGACGTTACTCCCATGGTAGTGATTAGATGCTTATGTTCAATTTATAAGCCTGGAATTGCTATTTTACGTTTTAGAACCTCTATTTAATTGTTCACAACATTAACCAGTGTTACTTAAACTACAAACATAAGTCTTACTAGCAAGATGCCCGTGCGTTGCCACAGAGCCACATATGAGGTGGTCAGATAACGTTACTGTTCTTGTGGCTGTTGCGTGATTTACAATTATACTAAAAGATGGCAAAAATACGGCGAGAGGCATGGTGCATCAAAGAATTTCAAATGACCATAGTAGGTTGGAAAGAGAAACTAAAAACCAATATTGATTTTGAGTTGAAGTCACTTTTGTGTTTGTTATTTGTGCTTTTTACAAAAAAAGTTGATCTCACATGAAAGTAGTGTATTTGTTTATTAACCCACATATAAGTAAAGTACATTTGTTTATATGTCTCTTGGAAGGTTGGTAGTTTTACATGTGTGGATGCGTGTATTTGTTTATTTCGAATGGATGTTGGGCCCACACATGAACTCACCACCAACTCCAATCTTTATAAGTAGGAAAGATATGGATAGTTTCGGTGAAGCCTTTCCAGGACCTCGTCGCTAAGCAGTAGCAGAAGAGCAAATATGCTACAAGGTAAATAACGGAATCGGGCCGGGGGGGGGGGGGGGGGGTATACCAGTCTTGTATTTTGTAAGCTCTTTGTAGATGCTCCTTTTTTACACGCCTTAGAACTTCTCCAATGTGCTCAGAAGCATCATCCAAATTTGTCACCCGTACCTGTTGACAAATATTAGTATGTTATTTAAAAAATTAATCTCAAAGCTACCATTGCTAAACCAGTGTTAGTCAAGAAAAACTAATATTGTTGTTATTCCATAAAAGGACAGAACTCTGTATCAATACCCTTCCTACAATGGAGATCATGAAATAACAATATACATGAAGAACTGAAGACATGGAAATGAAGGTTGCAGTTACAGGAATATAATTACTTTCGTGTTGAAATGACATTCAACAATTTCTTGAAATAGGAACAAAGATGAGAACATAAAAAAAACAAGATGGGAAAAATAAAAACAGATGAAAATGATAAGAAAATACTTGATTATCTGCAGTTTTAAAAAGAGGAGACAAAAAGGGCACAAGTGGAGATACATACCACGCCCTTAAGAACTACATCAGTCTCTGTATCATTGTTTTGGTACACAACCCCAGGGCAATCAATTAAGAAGATTCTTTTAGTCATGGTGATGTATTGCCACACCTTAGTCTCTCCAGGAATCGGAGCTACCTTGCAAACCTAGAGGTATATAGAAGTGAATCCGAAAATTTTCCTAAAAATTGTCATAAAGGACAAGAAAGGCAAGAGAATTACAGTCTTGGAGCGTAATGTGTTGATAACTGACGACTTCCCAACGTTGGGATATCCAACAAATCCAACAGATATGGCTTGCTTGTCACTCCTCAAACGGGCAAACTGCCGTAAAACTGAAAGAAGAGATCCCTGGAAGTGGTTCGATAGTATAAGCGCACATTATAAAGGAGCACAACGATCATAACACAATAAAAAATCAACTTACTTTTCCAAATGACTTGTTGATGCTGGCATGGAATGCTAGGGTGGGATAGTCCCTGGATAGAGTACGCAACCACCCTTTTGTTGCCCAAGCAGGTATCAGATCACACTGAACAACAAATGAAATGCACCCAACCATCATTGTGTTGAAATACATTGCAACAGGTAAATAATCAACATGTCCACTGAGAGAAGCTGCACAACTTAAAATGATACCTTATTTAGTAAGAATACCAGGTGTTTGTGTTTGGCATTCTCCTTCAGATGTTTCTCCAGATGGTAGCATCTAGTGCCCATTGGATCCCTGGCATCCAACACCTGTGCAAGAAATAAAAATTTAAGCAATCAATATACACAGATACTAATTTAAAACAATATCTAGGTGCACAGAAATTGTGCTGATTACAGAGTAAAGAGTAACTCTGACAAGGTCACAAGTTTGTGTAACACTGACCTGCACAACAACATCTGAAGAGTCAAGAACTTTATAAAGTTCACCCCAAATTCTTTTGCTTTGTCCCTTCTCAAACATATTATGCCGGACTAGATCCCTTAAGCCATCTTCCTCTTCATCCTTTGGCAACTTTGACAAAGTATGTTTTTCCTCAAATGCATCTAAAAAGAACAAACTGAAATTTTACCAAGATATACAGCTATCCTTGACAAATAATACATACAACTTGATGCAATTAAATATTATATAATCCCACAGACAAAGTGTTGGGCTCATTGACTTTAGAAAATTATGGAACTTCATAGACTGACAACACTTATTCTTTGCCGTATAGCACATGAACAGCCAGTGGCCGTCTAGTTACTTGAGATTTCTTTATCATATGCATGCAACGTTAAATGAGATAATCTTGAACTGGAGACCAAACTTAAAGCTAATTGCTCTGACTCATACCTTGAGAATCATCAGCTTTCTTTATTAGAGATTCATAATCGAGACTGGATAGTTTCGGTCGTTTGCGCTTGCCCTTTGGTCCAAAGGCATGCTCAAAAGGCTCAGTGTCAAGAAGATGCGCACGAGCTTGCTGTATAATCAACATGAGCAAACATATGTGAGTAAAAAATCATATTACGATATGATACTTACTTCACAATAAATGTGGAAGGTTCCAAGCTATTTAACCAAAAATATCATTGAACCCAGGAGTACAAGTACTTAAGTTAAACACTAGTTTCAGCAAAATAGTGTCACGGTCACATACACTAACACTCCATGAGCTACACATCGACAAATCAATGATCAGGATTATAGAAGTGTACATAGGTGTTTACCTTCTGATGATCCTGCAGAAGCGATAGTGGCAACTGTTTAGATTTCATTAACACACTGTAGTTATTTGTAAGCCGTGCCTGGAGTTCTTGCCTGAAATATTCAAGTTCTTTCTGACTGATAACCCGTGTATTTCCTGTGATAACCAAGAGGCAAAATAATAAAATCAACATTCGCTTTTACATCACCAGGCTTATAATGGAATAAATTCATATACAAATTTAATCAGCAATCATGTGCACTGCACATTCTATGAAGGTATCAACAAATTCATTCCAGCATACATCATAACAAAGCTTGATTTAACAAACTATTATGTAAAAGATCTGATGTATCACCCACCAAGTTCACTCTCTGCATTGTGTCTTAGCAATTACTTGAGCCAATCAGTACCCAGACGGCCAGACAGACTCTAATCGGCAAAAGAGCTTTAGGCATGGTAATTGCCACATTACCAACTGGATACAAAAATGAAACCATCACATCTTCTCTGCTTCACTCGTACACCTACCAAGCTCCCGACTGCTCCTAAAAGTGTACACATCACACACTAACACGAGAGTCTACCTCGCCCGGATCAACAGCAACGTAATTTACGAAAAGCCAGCAACTAGAAAAAAACAGAGGTAGGGGGGTTTGCTCACCGAACCACCGGCGGTCAGGCTCGATCCGGGTGTTGGGGAGCTCCTTGGACTGGAGGTCGTGCTTGACGATCTTCCCGCCGCGGTCCCTCTTGGGCCTTAGTTTGTACATCTGGAGCCGCCGCACGGTGGCCGCGGACCGGCTCCCGCCGGCACCACCGCCGCCGCCCGCACCCTTCTTGTCATTGGGACGGTTGACGTCTAGAGAGTGACGGGGCTTCCCCGACACATTCGATGAACGCTCCTTCTTCTTCCCCATGTGCGCGCTGGGTGAAGCTCTCTGGTTGGTTTTCGCCTGCTCGTTTCCGTGAGATGAAGGAGGCGGTCGAAGCAGGCGGCGGGAGGGAGAGGCTAGGGTTTTGTAGGACAGGCGACGGGGATGGGTCGGTCGACTGGCCATCTGCGGGCCGGGCTGATAGTGTACCCACCTCCCCAGGCTGCTGGGCCGTGACCCATTTGCGACGGCCACCGTAACAGACAAGTATATCATCCTGCTTCTAAAAAAAAGTGTATCCTCCTACGACAAATGATGCGAGAAAAAGAAGACTAACTATTTATCAAAAAAAAATCAAAAATAACTATTTCTCAGAAAAAAAGACTAACTTACCTTATTTTATTTATTTCTCAAAAAAATGAACTTTTTGAAACATAAGCAAGTGCTTTGCCTCATCCATTAAATAAAAGAGAATAGAGTTTGTTACAAGTACACCGAACACACGGCATGAATGATTATTCTTGTAAAATAACTGACCCCAATTTTTTAGCTCCGGCGATGACCCAAAGGTTGGCCTCGGTCGAGATGGTGGTAAGCAAGATTGTCAATGTAGCGCTTTTAACCTTGAAAGTCTTGTGTTCCATTCGTTCCAAATTTGCGACGTGGCAAGCATGGTGACGGAGGCCTTGGCTTGTCAGTTTGGCATGCCGTCGGCATAGGTACTTGCCCGCCAAGCTTTGACCGAGTTCACAAGGGCCAAGTGGAAGTGTCCAACCCAAAGATGTGAAAATGTTGATGACCAAGGACCAAAGTCTTAGAGTGTAGCGACATTTGAAGGAGAGGTGGGACCCACATTCTTGCACCCTCTTCCAAAGTTGGCAAAGACCGCAATTAGGCCACCCATGCTTGGCTAATCTATCGACGGTACAAATTTTGTGTTGAAGTGTGAACCAAGCAAAGAAATTGACTTTTGGAGGAGCCCAAGCCTTTCAAATCATTTGTTTAGTGCACCATACCTAGGAATTGCACCTTGCAGGCACAGGCTACCGAGTAGTGTCCACTAACCATATGTTTCCACATAATGTCATCCTCGGTGAGCTCGTCAAGATGCACCTCATGCAAGAGCATCCAAATGGTGAAAAATTATGTGACATACTCAATGGAAACGATGGTGGAGGGCTTGATCTTGAGAATCCATGCATTGTTCTTGAGGGCCTCATGTACCTTCCAATTATTTCATGAGGAATCCGCATGGATGACCGGAGCAATGTCTTTAGGTTAGGGCCGGCCTTGAGATGTCAGGCGCCCGGTGCAAGACAAAAAAATAGGGGCCTATACATGAATAGTTATAGAGTTGTTTTTAATGGAGTATATCTAGTCGTGACTTATATACGGCAATTTTCTCCAAATTTTCAATCGACAATTTATGCAACACAATTTTCTCTTGTCCCTGTTCTGTTATTCATAACCAAACATACGGTTTTCAGATCATACCTTAGCACACAAGCAAAAAAAACTAAGAGAATTAGGACTTGGATTATCAAAAGTTAAAACAAAAGCAGATGAAACTCGATTAGTTGCTCGTTGCCGCCAGCTTGCCCTTGAACCGTCGTGCTGGTTCCTTGCTGCCAAGTGCCATAGCCGTCAATCTCCTTTGGAGCCTGAGCGCCGCCGCCTGCCCTCCTGGATTCTTGGTTGCCGCTGCCACCAATGCCATATTTCCCTTGTACTTGATATTTGGATCCATTCTTCCACCTTTTATCTCTCTCGAGCCAAGCCTACAGGTAATGAAGGAGAATGAATCAAATTGAATCAGATGAACAAAAATACACTAACCTAAGGGGGATATATAGGAGGGGATTCTACTGAATTTTCAAGATCAAGGAGGGATTCCACAAATTAGGATCTGGCCCTCCAGTAATTAATTCAAAAGGCTGGAAATCTGAACGGGAGAGTAGCACCCATTACGGGCGGTGATTATGGAGCGGGGAAGAACGAGGAGGTGAGAGAAGACTATGCGATGAGGGAAGGGACCTGGACTCGATGCGCAATGCTTGGCGATTTATCTCTTTAGTGATTTTTTTAGGCAACTCTTGCAATAGCGTGCATGTGTCGCCTGGCTAAATCTGCTAGTTTTTATTCAAGTTAATAATAGGCCTGCATGTACGCGCCTCGGTGGGCCCCCTAGCAGCCGGGGGCCCTGTGCCATCGCACCAGCTACACTTGCTTAGGGCCGGTCCTGCTTTAGGCTTGATCCCAAGGAGCCAAGATGAATCCCAAAAAGGGGTCTTCACGTGGTTTACCAACAGTGATTGTGGTCGATCCATAGAAAGAATTGAGGTCCTCATCATCACACGGGTTTGTCATCCCCACCCACATCTTGGTAGGCTCCTCCCATTTATGTCAAGGTCACCGCAAACGAAGAGCACTGATACGTCTTCATCGTATCTACATTTTTTATTGTTTCATGCCAATATTGTACAACTTTCACATACTTTTGGTAAGTATTTATATTATTTTTGGGACTAACATACTGATCCAGTGCCCGCTGCTAGTTCCTATTTTTTGCATGTTTTTTGTTTTGTAGAAAATCCGTATAAAACGAAGTCCAAATGCGATAGAAATTTATGGAAATTTTTTGGGAATATATGTGGTTTTTGTGAAGAAGAATCAACGCAGAACGATGTCCGAGGGCCCCACAAGACAACAGAGCGTGACCTAGGGGTGGTCGCGCCCTGATGCCTTGTGGGCACCCCTTAAGTCAGTTTGAGCCCTTCTTTTGCCACAAGAAAGATAATTTCCAGAGAAAAATACCTCGAAATTTCAGTGCAATCATATATACTTGTTCTAAGTTGTTTCTATCTTTAGTTATGGGTATGGAACACGAAATACCGAAACAAATAGTTGTACTTGTTACTCATGGAGATGAGGAACCTCCTAAAACCCTCAATGTTGGTTATGTGTGGAACATTAATTATTTCTTTGATGATCCCGATAAATCTACATTAAATATGATAATGGGATGCACTTTGGATCAACATGAATACTTTGGGGATTATTGCTTGACTCAAAAAGGAAAACTCTTATGGGATCAAATAAAGATGCTACGTTGGTATGCCTTGAATACGTGCTCTATGTATGATTATACTTGTTGCTCCAAGATTGAGATTTCACACCTTCCCTTTTCATGTGAATTTAATGATAATTAAAACTTGGCCTATTATGCCAATGGTATATATGATTACTATGATATTGAACAAATAGGAGAATTTGTTGTTTTTAAAGGTTCCTATGAGATTGCTTCTTTCATTGAAAAGTATGATGCTACTCTTTATAAAACTGAAAATGTTGCCATACTTAAATATTGCTAAATTATGCTTATAATGCTTATTTAATTAAAAAATTTGGGAGAATGTCGGCTGATTTGGAAGATATTAATATTTTGCAGGATTCTATGGAAGAAGAAATTATTGAAACTGTGAGCTCATCAGGTGAAAAAGATGAGGAGGAAAGTGAGGGATCACTAGAAGAGTGCCTAGAGGGGGGGTGAATAGACTACTAGCAGGAATTTAAAACCTAACCTTTCCCAAGTTAATTGGTTGGCAGATTTTAGCAGTTTTAGCAAAGCTAGCAAGTCTAACAGCCCTACACATGCATGTCAACAGATTTGGCAGCGGAAAGTAAAGACATTGCATATGAAGTGAAGTGTTGAGATAGGTAGATCAAACGCAGTTGGAGATGCATGGATTTTCCCGTGGTTCCGATAGGTGGCACTATCGTACATCCATGTTTATGGAGTCTTCAACCCACGGAGGGTAACGGTCGCGAGAGTCCACGGAGGGCTCCACCAAAAAGGGTCCACGAAGTAGCAACCTTGACTATTCCATAACGGCTTCCGTCCATGAAGGACTAGCCTCGCTATGGGTAGATCTTCATGAAGCAGGTGATCTACTTGCCCTTACAAACTTCTTGGTTCACTCCACAACACGAAGTAGGAGGCTCCCAAGCGACACCTAACCAATCTAGGAGGCACCACCCTCCAAAAGGTAATAGGCTCAGTAATGACGATGAACTCCTTGCTCTTGTGCTTCAAGATGATAGACTCCTCAGCACCCAATCACTCTCTCACAGATTTGGCATGGTGGAAGAGATGGGATTGGTGGAAATCTACTTGGTGAGGCTAGAGATCAAGATCCATATGATTGGAGTGGAAGATCTTGACCTCAACACAAGGGTAGGTGGTTCTCTCTCAGAAAACTGGATGGGGCAAGTGTGGAATAGTTCTGAGTGCTTCCCTTTCGAGTAGGTGGTGGTGAAGGGGTATATATAGGCATCCCCAAAAATCCAACCGTTACACACAAAATGACCAACTCGGTGACACCGATGTGTTAATCTCGGTGGTACCAAAGTGACCAAAAGGTGGCAACTTTTGAATCTCGGTGAGACCGATATAGGAAACTCGGTTGCACCGATAAGGTGATCAACGGTCAGATTTCCAATCTCGGTGATGCCGATCCAACATTCTCGGTGGTACCGATAATGTGAATTTGTGTAACAGAAAGTTGGCAACCTAAACTCGGTGGCACCGGTATGGAATCGGTTGCACCGAAGTGGCTAGGGTTTGGCTGAGTCTGTCTAGGTTCTGGAATCGGTGGCACCGGTATGGGAAAGTTGGTTGCACCGATTTTGAGTGTTAGGTATAGAATAGACTTTGGTGGGAAAGTTTGTGATTGTTTGTGGCGACTATCACTTGTGCACGTTTGAGCATATTGTTCACCAACAAAACCTTACCCCCTTTTAATAGTATTGGCTTTCCTATGGACTCAAAGTGATTTCTCACAAATATAAAATGTAGAGTCCTCTTGCTTGAAGCTTGGCCAACCTATTTCCTTGCATCTTGGGGTCTCTCCACAATCTCCTTTTGCCAAACCTCTCTATAGACTGTATCTGAAATACACTAGGTAAAAGTATCAGTCCAAGAGACAATGTATGTTGTCATCAATTATCAAAACCACCAAGGGAGCATGTTGTGCTTTCAATCTCCCCCTTTTTGGTAATTGATGACAACATACAATTAGAGCTTCAAATAAAGATATGCATGGTTATACTGAAGACTTTGAGAGACACATGACTTAGACTTCCTCCCCCTAAATGCGTGCAGTCCTTTAAAGGATAGTTGCTTTTTAATGCATGAACACATGTAAGGTATAAGGGATATAACAGGTCATGTGTATCTTGGCTATATGCATCAAATATATATGAATGAGATGTATATTTGCTCAAGACATCACTCTTGCAAACAATATGTGTAAGAAGCAAGAGATCATCATGACCAAGGATATGATGCATATACTTACCTTGAGTTCTTGAGCATCCTGGTAATAGAAACACACTTGAGAAAACAATGTTAGGAAACACAAGAGTATTCTACCAAAGAGCAAGGCAATAGAACTCAAAATTGCCAAGATATGGAGGACATGTAGAAGATAGTATTCCTTAGAATTGATATGTCTCCAAGATCATTTAGAATTTTCTCACCATAGATATGAAAATAGATTATCCTCTCCCCCTGAATCTTAGCATGTAGATATTAGGATTGGATAAGGTGAGAAAGGTCAAAAAAATTCTTCTCCCCCTGTTTATAAAGGTATGAGTATTGATATTGGCTCTCCCTCTTGATCATATCTCCCCTTTTGCATAAGCATGTATCTCCCCTTTAGCATGAAGCTTTCGTCTTCTCCCCCTTTGGCATTAATTTCCAAAAAGGTCAAAACAGGGATAGATACAGGGATCATTGACTGAGAAGGGATCATTGAGAACAAGGGTCATCGAAATGTAGGATTCATAGAAATGAAAACTGAGAGAGTCATTGAAAATGATTTCTCTTCCTTTGAGATGTTTTAGGACTTTGTTCTTCTCCTCCTTTCTTCATTGAAGATAGGGATCCTTGAATACAAAAACTCTCCTCAAGATTAACTTTAGTTCTTCTCCCCCTAAGTAATACAAAGTTTTTTTAAAAAGGATCATCGAAGTAACATAAGTATTACAAGAAAGATCACTAAGAAAACACAGAATTGCAAAAATGAATTCAAATGAGACAGAATGAAAATCGGTGACTCCGAGATAGATAGATCGGTGGTACCGAGATTTTGTAGTGCAGCTTGTCTGCAATTTTGGTAGACCCGAGATATCTGAGTCGGTGGCTCCGAAAGAGAAACCAAGTTTCTGTTTTCACAGAGTCAAGAGAAAGATTTTCAATGAAATATGAAGTTTTTACAAGGGACATCAACTAGAGAAGATTGGAGTAGTTATGAGAAATAATGCAATAGAGAGCAAACCACACCAGATTCTTAACTAGATGATGGGCGGTGACTAGGTCACCTATATTAGAGTATATCGACTTAGGAGCCAAGCAAGAATACTTGATCATAGGTCATACTCTACGTTAAGCTCAAAATGCGGTTACCATTTTTCGATTAAGCGTTTTAATGTCTTCATATCCCTTGAGTTGCTTTAGCTCATTTCTTGGAGTAAAGCCTTTTCAAGGACATGAGTACATACCTTTGAGTGATGTTGATGACGTAGCTTGTAGATGAACTTGTTGAGGATGCTTGAGGTTGATGAAGATCATCTTGAGTTTTGAACAATCCTTCTTGTTCTAGTACATTGGTTACCTACAAAGATTAGTCATGCAAGGAAGAACAATAGATATATCCAATTGACATGATACCAATTGAGCGTGTGCAATTTTGATCAAGTATATGTCAAGGATATGGTTGAGTGTCCTTCTTCCTTCCATCATCAAGAGGGGTTGTGGATACTTGGTAATGACAAGATTGCTTATGATTGGAGTTGATGGCAATCTTGTGGAATGAAGTTTTTCCAATTACCTACAAGAGATTAGATGCAATACAAGGGAGCATAGAATTCCATGGCATAAGATGAAATGTTAAGATACGTGGAAATATCAGGAAAGCTCATGCCCTTGTATGCAATTGAGTGAGTCTAGCTCAGGTTTGAAGCATCGATGATGTTCAACTCACTCCTCAAGTGATAAAATGTCTTCTCATCAAGTGGATTAGTAAAGATATCGACCAATTGCTTGTTAGTGCGAACATGCTTAAGATTAATATCTCCTTTGGCAACATGATCACGAATGAAATGATGTCGAACTTGAATATGCTTAGTTCGATAATGTTGCATGGGATTATTACCAATTTTAATAGCACTTTCATTGTCACAAAGTAATGGAACGTTTTTAACATGAATTCCATAATCCTTAAGTGTTTGTGTCATCCATAGTAATTGCGCACAACAAGATCCAACAGCAATATACTCAGCTTCGACAGTCGATAGAGATATCGAGTTTTGTTTCTTAGAGGACCAAGATACAAGAGATATGTCCAAAAATTGACAAGTACCCGAGGTGGATTTTCTATCAACCTTGTCACCAGCATAGTCCGAATCAGAATAGCCAACAAGGTGAAAAAAAGATCCCTTGGGATACCAAATGCCAAAATTTGGCGTTTGTATCAAGTATCTCACAATGCGTTTTACAGCCAAAAGATGACACTCTTTCGGTGCAGCTTGATATCTAGCACACATGCAAACACTAAGCATAATATCGGGACAAGATGCACATAAATATAACAATTAACCAATCATAGATCGATAAACTTTCTGATCAACCGGCTCATCCTCTCTGGTAAGATCAACATGTCCGCTAGTAGGCATAGGGGTTTTCATACCTTTGCACTCCTGCATGTTGAACTTTTTGATCAAGTACTTGGTATACTTAGTTTGAGAGATGAAAGTTCCTTCTTTTGATTGCTTGATTTGCAAGCCAAGAAAGAATTTCAGCTCACACATCATGGACATCTCATACTTCTCGGACATCAACCTTCCAAATCTTTCACTAAATTGAGGGTTAGTGGAACCAAAGATAATATCATCCACATAGATTTGGCACACAAAAAATTCACCATTAACCCTCTTAGTGAATAAGGTTGCATCTATTTTACCAATTTCAAAACCTTTTTCGATCAGAAACTTCGTTAAACATTTGTACCAAGCACGAGGGGCTTGCTTAAGACCATAAAGAGCTTTACGAAGCTTGTAAACATGATTAGGTTTCTTAGGATTCACAAAGCCAGGTGGTTGCTTAACATAAACCTCTTATTCAATCTCACCATTTAAAAATGCACTTTTAATATCCATTTGATAAAGCGTGATATCCTGGTGATTGACATAAGCAAGAAGAATGTGAATAGCTTCAAGTCTAGCGACGGGGGTGTAGGTCTCACCGTAGTCCATACCTTCGACTTGCGTATATCCTTGAGCTACGAGGCGAGCCTTGTTGCGCACGACTTGACCGTCTTCGTCTTTCTTGTTCCGAAATACCCATTTGGTTCCGATGATGTTGTGTTCATCCTCGAGCTTCTCCACGAGTGTCCACACTTCGTTCCTTTAGAAGTTGTGAAGCTCTTCATGCATAGCGTTCACCCAATCCGCGTCTTCAAGAGCTTGTTCTACCTTCAAGGGCTCAATGCTAGAAATGAAAGAATAATGCTCACAAAATTTTGCTAGACGAGTTTTAGAGTGAGTGATCCTCCGTGTTTGTATATCGCTAAAGATTTGGTTTAGGGGATGGTTCTTGGTCACTTGTGCTCGAACTCGGGTCAGCTTTCGATTGTTGGTTGGTGGAGCTTCTTCTTCATCATCATCTCCTTCATCTTCATTGTTGTTGAAGGTGTCGTTCCATTGAGGTGGTGGTGAAGGAGGTTGTGGTGGATCTTCATGATGCACTTCCTCCTCTTCATCATCTTGCCGTGTACCGCTTGTCGATGCCTCCATGTCATGTTGTGGTTCACCTTGTCGTGAAGTAGGGGCTTCCACTTGAGTTGATGAAGTACTTTCCTTCACCTCCATGGGACGAATCTTGTCAATGGGTAAATCTAGGATAGCTTCCGAAGGGTTCTTATCACCTACATCATTTGGCAATTGTTCGACTTGCGAACCATTAGATTCATCAAACTTCACATCTACCATCTCGTCAACTTTTTGAGTGAAGTTGTTGTAGACACGGTAAGTGTGAGAGTTCGATCCATAACCAAGTAGGAATCCTTCATGAGATTTAGGAGCAAATTTAGTACGACGATGCTTATGAAGAATGTAACACTTGGAGCCGAATACCCGAAAGTATCCAACTTGGGGTTTGTTACCGGTGAGTAGCTCGTATGCTGTTTTATCGAGAAGCTTGTGCAAGTAAAGTCGGTTTGTGGCATGACATGCTGTTTCCACGGCTTCTGCACAAAAGTGTTTTGGCATCTTGTATTTGTCAAGCATCGTTCTTGCCATCTCAATGAGTGTACGGTTCTTCCTCTCAACAACTCCATTTTGTTGAGGCATGTACATAGCCGAGAACTCATGTGAGACACCTTCTTTGTCAAGAAAGGTATCTACATGGGTGTTCTTGAACTCCGATCCATTATCGCTCCGAACCTTCTTGATCTTCACTTCAAACTGATTTTGCGCTTTGCGAGCGACGTTCTTGAAGATCTTTTGAACCTACGACTTATCATCAAGAAAGAATACCCATGTAAATCTAGAAAAATCATCAACTATAACTAGACCATAGGAATTTCCACCGAGACTCTTGTAAGCATTGGGACCGAAAAGATCCATGTGAAGTAACTCGAGTGGTCTCCTAGTAGTCATGATATTCTTAACAAGATGACTTCCACCTACTTGCTTTCTAGCTTGACAAGCACTACAAAGTCTATCTTTGTCAAAGACAACATATTTAACACCAAGTATATGATCACCTTTGATAAGTTTGTCTAAATTACGCATGCCAACATGTCCTAATCTTCTATGCTAAAGCCAACCTTTAGAAGATTTAGCAATTAAACAGGTGCGAGGTTTGGATCTCTTAGTGAAATCGACAATGTATAGATCACCTCTACGGATACCGATAAATACCATTTTATGATTATCTTGACAAAACACTTGGCAATCTATTTTTGTGAATAACACATTGAAACCGAAGTCGGCAAGTCTAGACACGGAAAGAAGATTATAGCCAAGAGATCCAACAAGCATAACATTTTGAATAGAACTATCATGGGATATGGCCACCTTACCAAGACCAAGTACCTTACCCTTGGAGTTGTCTCCAAACGTTACGTACCTTCGCGGTCCATGGTTTGGTGTAATATCTTCAAACATTTCTCTATCTCCGGTCATATGATCAGTACATCCGCTATCGAGAATCCACTCTTTTCCTCCGGACATGTAATCCTTGAAGTTTGCCATGAGACTTAGATTCTTCATGATCTTCTCATACTCGATGTCGAATGGCTCATCTTCGTCATAGTAGCCATGTTCCACATTGTCATCATCAAGTGGGAAATCCTCGTCATAAAGAACAAGAGATTCGTTAAGATGGTGATCATGACAATGTTCAAGTTTATGAACGCGAAGGGCTTCTATAATGATATTGTTGATAGTTGTGACATCTCCTTTAGCACGCACGAGGTCTCTAAGCTCAAATAGACAAACATTAAATTTAGGATCACTAGGAGACATTTTGTGAAAGGCAACGATTTTATGAAGAATTTCATCAAGATTACTTAATGAATAATTTGGATATCGTTTCTCCAAATCATTCCATAAAGTGTAAGAACATGCAAAATTCTTCATTTGGTTAAGCACATTTCTAGGAATTTCTCTAACAATGAGATTAATAGTTCTAAGATTGCATAGCATATCAATTTCCTCTTCGTGTGTGGGATGCAAAGGATCAATAGGAGGCTCATAGGGGCGCATAACATATTTGCTCAATTGAAATTCATTAAACAGCTCAAGCATCAAAGATTTCCACTGACTATAGTACTCTCCATCAAGAATGGGCACTCTACAACTCAAACTCCCTATACTATACACATCCATCTTCCTCCTGGGTGGTTAAACCGAAGCAATGGAGACCAATGCTCTAATACCAATTGAGGGATCACTAGAAGAGTGTCTAGAGGGGGGTGAATAGACTACTAGCAGGAATTTCAAACCTAACCTTTCCCAAGTTAATTGGTTGGCAGATTTTAACAGTTTTAGCAAAGCTCTCAAGTCTAACAACCCCACACATGCATGTCAATAGATATGGCGGCGGAAAGTAAAGACATTGCATATGAAGTAAAGTGTTGAGATAGGTAGATCCAACGCAGTCGGAGACACATGGATTTTCCCGTGGTTCCGATAGGTGGCGCTATCGTACATCCATGTTTATGGAGTCTTCAACCCATGGAGGGTAACAGGCACGAGAGTCCATGGAGGGCTCCACCCAAAAGGGTCCACGAAGTAGCAACCTTGACTATTCCATAACGGCTTCCGTCCACGAAGGACTAGCCTCACTATGGGTAGATCCTCACGAAGTAGGAGATCTCCTTGCCCGTACAAACTTCTTGGTTCACTCCACAACACGAATTAGGAGGCTCCCAAGTGACACCTAACCAATCTAGGTGGCACCACCCTCCAAAAGGTAATAGGCTCGACAATGACGGTGAACTCCTTGCTCTTGTGCTTCAAGATGATAGACTCCTCAGCACCCAATCACTCTCTCATAGATTTGGCATGGTGGAAGAGATGGGATTGGTGGAAAGCTACTTGGGGAGGCTAGAGATCAAGATCCATATGATTGGAGTGGAAGATCTTGACCTCAACACAAGGGTAGGTGGTTCTCTCTCAGAAAACTGGATGGGGAAAGTGTGGAATAGTTGTGATTGCTTCTCTTTCGAGTAGGTGGTGGTGAAGGGGTATATATAGGCATCCCCCAAAATCCAACCATTACACACAAAATGACCAACTCAGTGACACCGATGTGTTAATCTCGATGGTACCGAAGTGACCAAAAGGTGGCAACTTTTGAATCTCGGTAAAGCCGATATAGGAAACTCGGTTGCACCAATAAGGTGACCAACGGTCAGATTTCCAATCTCGGTGATGCCGATCCAACATTCTCGGTGGGACCGAAAATGTGAATTTGCGTAACAGAAAGTTGGCAACCTAAATTCGGTGGCACCGGTATGGAATCGGTTGCACCGAAGTGGCTAGGGTTTGGCTTGAGTCTGTCTAGGTTCTGGAATCGGTGGCACCGAAGTGGGAAAGTTGGTTGCACCGATTTTGAGTGTTGGGTATAGAACAGACTTTGGTGGGAGAGTTTGTCGACGTTTTTGGTGACTATCACTTGTGCACGTTTGAGCATATTGTTCACCAACAAAACCTTACCCCCTTTTAATAGTATTGGCTTTCCTATGGACTTAAAGTGATTTCTCACAAATATAAAACGTACAGTCCTTTTGCTTGAAGCTTGGCCAACCTATTTCCTTGCATCTTGGGGTATCTCCACAATCTCCTTTTGCCAAACCTCTCTATAGACTATATCTGAAATACACTAGGTAAAAGTATGAGTCCAAGAGACAATGTATGTTGTCATGAATTATCAAAACCATCAAGGGAGCATGTTGTGCTTTCACAAAGCGAAGAACAAAAGGAGGAAGAGCGGATTAGCTACCCGTGCCCACCTTCTAATGAGATTAACTCCTCAACTCATACATTGTTTAATTTTCCTTCGTGCATTGATACGGCTCCAATGTATCTATAATTTATGAAGTATCCTGCCATGTTTACAATAATTATACATGGTTTTAGTGCACTTTTATATGATCTTTATGGACTAACCTACTGACCTATTGCCTAGTGCCAGTTTCTTTTTTGGCTATTTTTTGTTTCACATAAAATCCATACCAAACAAAGTCCAAATGCCACCAAATTTTACGATTTTATGGACCAGAGGAGACCAATGGATACTCGGAGATGGACCAGAGGGCTGTCAAGGGACTCATGAGCTTGGGGGTGCCCACCCCCTAGGGTGCGCCCTTTGATCTCATGGGTCCCTCGGGACTCCCCTTGGCATGAAACCAATGCCAAAAATTCCCATAAATAGGGAAACTCATGGGAAGAAACCAAGAACTTCTGTGCCGCTGCTGCAAGGCTCTGTTTCGAAGCGAGCTCATCTAAATCCCTTTTCCGTCACCTTATTGGAGGGGGAAGTCATCACTAGAGGCCACCTTCAACATCCCAGCGGTCTCCATGGCGAGGAGGGAGTAGTTCACCCTTGATGCTGAGGGTATGTACCAGTAGCTATGTGTTTGATCTCTCTCTCCATCTCTCTCTCTCTCTCGTGTTCTTGATTTGGCACGATCTTGATGTACCACGATCTTTGTTCATATAGTTGGATATTATGTTGTCCTTCCCTCTCTGCCTCGTTGGGATGAATTGAGTCTTTCCCTTTGAGGTTTTGTTATTATCCGATTGAATATTTTGGATTTGAGAATACTTGATGTATGTCTTGCATGTGGATACCCGTGGTGATAATGGGGTATTCTATTGAGTTACTTGACGTATGATTTAGTAATAAACTTGTGGATTCCCGAGGTGTAATGGGGTAATCTAGGCACATAGGTTGATACACGTTTTCATCCTACTTTCTCTGATAGGAACTTTGAGGTACTATTTGAAGTTCTTTGTGTTGGATTGAATATTATGAATCTGGAACTGTTTGGTGCAATTTTAGTATGAACTCTAGGGTTGTTTGTGACACTTATAGTGATGGATCAATAGATTGATCAGAAATGATAACTTTGAGGTGGTTGCTACCTACAACAGTTTCATCTTATCTTCTTTGCTATTGATAAGAACTTTGGAGTGATTCTTTGTCACACGTTGAGGATTGGTTATATGATAGAAATATATTAGCACTGTTGAGAAATTGCACTAGTGAATGTATGAGCCCTAGGCCTTGTTTCTAAGCATTGCAGTAGCGTTTGTGTTCACTTTTGTCACTTGTTACCTTGCTGTTTTTATATATTTAGATTACAAAACCCTGCATCTATTATCCATACTACACTTGTATCACCATCTCTTCGCCGAACTAGTGAAACTATATAACTTGCCATTGTATTGGGTGTGTTGGGGACACAAAAGATTACTTGTATTTGATTGATGGGTTGTTTGAGAGAGACCACCTTCATCCTATACCTACCGTGGATTGATAAACCTTAGGTCATCCACATGAGGGAAATTTGTTGCTGTCCTACAAAACTCCGTGTTTAAAGGCCCAACAGAGTCTACAAGAATAAAGTTGCATAGCAAACATCAAGCTCTTTTCTGGTGCCGTTGCTGGGGAGGTGAGTGCTTCAAGTGTTGGGTTCTACCATAGGTGCATCACATGCAAATCAAAAATTTCCTATGCGTAGAACAACCAAGAACGTGCTATGGAGATGGACCATAGATCATTACCACTAGACGTGTAGTGTCGTGTAGCGGAAGTAGAGTTGGGTATCACGCCCAAGATGCGGTCCTATCCTTATTTTGGCACGAGGGCCTCGACAGGGATAGAAGCGCATCTCGTCGTGTTGCAAGAATGGATATCATTACAAGTACATGTACAGAAGAGATGAGTATATGGAATCGGCTTACACTCGCCGCAAGCTACATCAGAGTCACATCAATACAATAACATAGGCAAACATCATACAGAAGAGCAGGGTCCGACTACGGATGAAAAACAAACAACAAAGTGACATCCATCCTTGCCATCCGAGGCTATCGCCTGGAACCCATCCTAAATTGATGATGAAGAAGAAGAACTCCATATCAAAGAAACATCGCGCTCACGTCAAATCATCGCATTACATGTACCTGCAACTGTTGTTGTAGTAATCTGTGAGCCACAGGGACTCAACAATCTCATTTCCAAGGGTATCAAGACTATTAAAGCTTAATAGGTGAGGTATGGTTAAGTGGTGAGGCTGCAACAAGCGACTAAGCACTTACTTGAGTGGCTAACTTACGAGTACAAAAATTAAAGTATGGTGGTCTACGCATAATGGACATGAACTAGTAATGTTCACTAACTGATCCTCAACACCTACTTAAGTCAAACATAACCCCACCGTGTTCTCACTCGGATAAGAACTCACGAGAAGAGACAACCACGGTTACGCACACAGTTGGTGTATTTTATTTGAGTTTACTTCAAGTTTGCTATGACCGGGTGTTAAACAAAGTATCCAAGTTTGCCACATAACCGCGGGCACGGCTTTCCGAAAGATTTAACCCTACAGGGGTGCTCCAACTCATCAATCACAAATTAACCACATGCAGCGGGAATAACCTCGACCACGGATCTCATGATCTTCCGAGGCAATTCCATAGGAAATCCGACACCTCGAGATAGCCTGAAGAAGATCAGAGTTCCTCACTCAAGACGTTCGAGAAAGGTAAAACAAATCCAGCAAGGCCGCCCAACGTGTCGACGAACCCGACAGGAGCCGCGTATCTCGTTCTCAGGACACGACAGATAAGCGAAGCATACGGTGGCCTAATAGACATCTCCCGAATTGCCCCGGGTTGGCCCCGCACGGTGCTCTAGTTTGGACCAACACTCATGAGGAGCACTGGCCCGGGTTGTTGATTAATCCACGGGGTGATCATGCCCTATGCAAATTTTAGTTGTTATTAAGCAAATAGTACCAATGTTGGGCCTTGCCAGACAAGCTTTATCCTAAAATGAAAATCAAGGGGTCCCCATAACAACCCCGAGCATGTTAGGAGCACTCAATTATGGAACATAACACCGGTTCACAAGTAACCAGGGGCGGCAAGAGTGGAACAAAACACTGAGCAAAAGGCCAAGCCTTCCACCCTTTACTAAGTGTATAAGTGCATTAAATTAAATAGCAATAGTATTGTGATAACAAAAGAATGTCCATGTTGTCACATGGAAGCAATTGCACCTGTAGCTAGAAACGCTATAAGAAGGGCTGAGCAAGCGGTAACATAGCCAAACAATGGTTTGCTCGGAAGGTGGAAGGTTAGAGGCTTTTCTTGGCAATGTTGGGAGGCTTGACAAACAAGTGGTAGGTAGCGAGACATAACGATAAAAGCGGGACAATTAGCATGGCAATGATAGTAGTGGTATCCAGAGAAATGTGTCATCTTGCCTGAGATCCCGCTCGGAAGAAGAACGAGTCCATGAAGAAGACGAGCCAACGTAGTCGAACGAACCCTCACACTCCGAACGCTTTCGGAACTCTATCGAGAAGAAGCCATCAGAAACACACAATCAACACAAGATAACACCATAACATATGCATGACATGATGCGCAAACCAATATGATGCATGTCCGGTTTAATTATGCAAGGCATGGCAATTCACATCAAACAACTACTACACGTTAAGTGAAGTTCAATATGCAACGAGTTGCATATTGACGAAACTCCACGTTGAATATTTAGTTCACTCTCGTTTAGGTACTCATCAATATTAAATGTTGCTAAACATGGCAAGAGGTGAAGCACAACCAAGTACAACATCTAGGCATTTTAAATGAGGCCGAAAGCAATACATAACATTCCCGAAACATCCCCATAAGCATAACAAGAATTTGGTCCAGATCTATCTTAACCATATTTTAGAGTTGTTAAAGAGCAAAATAAATGTCACCATGAGATTCTACACATTTTTTCTAGTCAAGTTACGTATGTGGAACATTTTAAATGGAGCTACGGTTGTTTAGATATGAAATAATTCATTTTAACATGGCATTCACGCTGAAAGTAGGCCTGGACATTCGGTTTAACCGAACCGATCGGTCCGGTTCTTTGGGTTTTTAACAAAAATCGGTCATTTAGAATTACCAGCCGATCGGTTCTTACACAATTAAGTAACCGAGTACTTTTAGAGTCGAACTATCGGTTCGGTTGTCGGGTTTAACCAAACACAACCCAAACTAATGTCAAGAACTAATTTTTACAATGCATGCATGCATGCACGTTGTCTGCACATGCGACAAGACGTCCCTGTGCAGTCCATGCTAGCTTTATTATTTTCACCGGGCTTCCTTCCTCACTAGCAAATCGATGTGGTACCAATACGCGAATGACCAGTGCCATGTGCCGTCTGCTGTAAGCCTGTAACTCGTATTGTATGGGAAGTACTAAACGTGGGCTAGTAGAAAACAGTAAAAGGTGAAAAAAGGCCTAAAAGAGGGTCAGAGTTACATTGGGCCGAGTTGGGCTGGGGCTGCGAAAACACAGGAGAATGACTGCTCTATAAATTCGGTTTTTCAGGTTAAGTACGTGTAACAACCAAATTTGTAGCACTAATTTCGGTTCTATTGTTTTGGCAACCGAAATATGAACCATTTTTTCGGTTTCGGTCCATTCGGCTTCGGTCCTGATTCTTTCGGTTTGGTACATCGGTTTTCGGTTAATATGCCCACCCCTAGCTGAAAGCACATTTGCTCCCTTGGTGGTTTTGGTAATTAAAAACAACATATAAGTCATTGAACTAATGTTTCCACCAAGTATATTTCAGGAAATGTTCAATGATAGGATTGGCAAAAGGAGATTGTGGAGATGCCCCAAGATGCAAGGAAATAGGTTGGCCAAGCTTCAAGCAAGAGGACTCTACATTTTATATTTGTGAGAAATCACTTTGAGTCCATAGGAAAGCCAATGCTATTAAAAGGGGGTAAGGTTTTGTTGGTGAACAATATGCTCAAACGTGCACAAGTGATAGTGGCCAAAAACATCCACAAACTCTCCCATCAAAGTTTGTTCTATATCTAGCACTCAAAACCGGTGCAACCAACTTTCCCATACCGGTGCCACCGATTCCAGAACCTAGACAGACTCAGCCAAACCCTAGCCACTTCGGTGCAACCGATTCCATACCGGTGCCACCGAGTTTAGGTTGCCAACTTTCTGTTACGCAAATTCACATTGTCGGTACCATCGAGAATGTTGGATCGGCGTCACCAAGATTGGAAATCTGACCGTTGGTCACCTTATCGGTGCAACCGAGTTTCCTATATCGGTCTCACCAAGATTCAAAAGTTGCCACCTTTTGGTCACTTCGGTACCACCGAGATTAACACATCGGTGTCACCGAGTTGGTCATTTTGTGTGTAACGGTTGGATTTTTGGGGATGCCTATATATACCCCTTCACCACCACCTACTTGAAAGAGAATCACTCAGAACTATTCCATACCTATCCTATCAGTTTTCTGAGAGAGAATCACCGACCCTTGTGTTGAGGTGAAGATCTTCCACTCCAATCATATGGATCTTGATCTCTAGCCTCCCCAAGCAGCTTTCTACCAATCCGATTTCTTCCACCATGCCAAATTTGTGAGAGATTGATTGGGTGCTGAGGAGTCTATCATCTTGAAGCACAAGAGCAAGGAGTTCATTGTCATTACCGAGCCTATTACCTTTTGGAGGGTGGTGCCTCCTAGATTGATTAGGTGTCGCTTGGGAGCCTCCTACTTCGTGTTGTGGAGTGAACCAAGAAGTTTGTAAGGGCAAGGAGATTGCCTACTTCGTGAAGGTCTACCCATAGTGAGGCTAGTCCTTCATGGACGCAAGCCGTTATGGAATAGTCAAGGTTGCTACTTCGTGGACCCTTTTGGGTGAAGCCCTCCACGAACTCTCGCGACCGTTACC
This sequence comes from Hordeum marinum, assembly GCA_022496015.1. NCBI lineage: Eukaryota > Viridiplantae > Streptophyta > Magnoliopsida > Poales > Poaceae > Hordeum > Hordeum marinum. Next base: position 274,299,507 of record CM039675.1, read on the forward strand.
CTCTGTGGGTTGAAGACTCCTAAACGTTTATGTATGATAGCACCACCTATCGAAATCACGGGAAAAATGATCATGTCTACAACCGCGTTTGATCTTCCTACACTATCCCTTCTATACATGCTTGTTGTTACTTTCCGCTGCTATATACTCTTAGACTTGCATGTGTAGGGTGTACTTGACTTGCCATGAAATGCTAAAAACTGTCAACCCTAAAACTTGGTATAGGCAAAACTTTTATTTGGTCAAGTAGTCTAATAACCCCCCTCTAGACATACTTTCGGTCCTACAAGTGGTATTAGAGCTTTGGTCTCCATTGCTTAGGTCTCACAACCTAGGAGAGTATGGCGTCTAGTGAGGGAAGTTATCACCATAGAGGTCCGTACTTTGATGGCACTAATTTTGCTAGTTGGAAGCACAAAATGAAAATGCATATTCTTGGTCATAACCCTGCCGTTTGGGCTGTTGTTCGTGTTGGCTTGCAAGGTGAGTTCTTTGCGGATGGACGGGAACCGGATCGTGAAGCGACCGCGGATGAGTTGAAGATGTTGCAACTCACTGCTCAAGCATGCGACTTTCTCTTCAACTGCTTATGCCCTGAAGAATTCAACAAAATCAGCCGTCTTGAGAATGCAAAAGAGATTTGGGATACTTTGGTTGATATGCACGAAGGAATCGAGTCCGTGAGAGAATCCAAGTTACATGTTCTTCCAGGTCAGCTTGACAAGTTCAAGATGAAGGATGGTGAAGGAGTCGCAGAGATGTACTCTAGGCTAGCTCTCATTACAAATGAGATTGCCGGCTTAGGAAGCGAAGAAATGACCAACAACTTCATCATCAAGAATATACCTAGAGCTTTGGATGAGAGATACGACACCGTGTGCACATTGATCCAAATGATGCCAAACTACAAAGATCTCAAGCCTACGGAAGTCATTGGAAGGATTGTTGCTCATGAGATGACACTCAAAGATAAGGAAGAACTTCATCACAAGTCTAGCGGTGCTTACAAAGCCACAAGTGATGCTCCCGCAACTTCAAGCAACAACCTTGTCACCAATGAAGAGATAAACCTCATGGTCAAGAAATTCAACAAATTCTACAAGAATAGAGGCAAAGAAAGAAACTCCAACTCAAGATATGATGAGAAGTGTTCGTCAAGTCGTGACCGCAATTGCTACAATTGTGGGAAGCCCGTACACTACTCAAATGAGTGCATGACTCCCTACAAAAGAAGAGAAGAGTTACCTCGAAGACGAAGCTCAAGGAATGAATCACCACAAAGAGAGAGAAGGAGTAGAGATGATCGTTATGAACGAAGACACTCAAGGAGAAGTAGAGATTCGGAGAAGAAGGACAAGTACACCAAGAGATACTCAAGAAGAAAACATCAAGCTCATGTTGGTGAATGGGTTTCCGGCTCTGACTCTGACAACAACTCTGAGAGAAGCTATCACTCCGACTCCGACTATAGTCAAGATGATGGTGTTGCCGGAATTGCTCTAGTGACTACCAACTCCTACGATCTATTTGATTCACCAAACGAAGGGAGTGGAAGTTGCTTCATGGCTAAAGGCCCCAAGGTATCACACCCCGAGTATCTTGATTTTGATAGTGATGAAGATGATTTGCTTTGTGAAGATGACTTGCTTTGTGATGATGACTTGATTTGTGATAAAACTAGTGATGTTGATCAAAATGAACTTGATAATTCTCATGCTAGTCAAGATGAGTCATTTGATGATGATAAGATGAAAATAGAACAACTAACTAAAGAACTAAACACTCTTAAGTTAGCTCATGAATTTACTCTCGAAGATCATAGAGATCTTGTGAGAACTCATGAGAAGCTATGCTTCGAGAAGCTCAACTTGGAGCAAGAGCATGAGTTTCTCAAAGCTATCAATGAAGATCTCCGAAAGAAGACTTCATCTTATCTAGCCAAACAACTACTCTTGTCTACTTTCACGCCTCAAGTTAAAACTAAGCAATCTAGTAACAAATCCAAGAAAGGTTCTTCATCTAGTAGCAACAATAAAAATGCTAAACCCAATGATGTTGCTTCTAGTAGTTCTGTTGATTCCACTAATGATGATTCTCTTAGCAAAGTTACACTTGAGCAAGAAAATGCTTTATTGAAAGGAATTATAGAAAAAGGTATCTACAAGAGTCTTGCCGGATGTAAGCAATTTGAGGAAATTGTACGCAAGCACGGAGGATAGCGGAAGAATCGTGGTGTTGGCTACTTCAACGCTAATGGGGTTGAGTGGGAAGAAGGTCAATATCCCAAGCCCAAGTTTGTTCCTCAAAAGGAGAAGTATGAAAATACTCTTCCCAAGGGGACAAACACTCAAGATGACCTTACACCACAAGACCACAAGCTCAAGGGCAATAACAAGCTTCAAGAGGACATTGACTCATATGAAGATGAAACCCTAGCTTTGGTGGAGTGGTTTCCCAAGGCTACTTCAAGCTCAACTACTACAAAGGCTACTTCAACACCAAGGATCCCCATCAACTTGATGTGGGTCCCTAAGAAGAAGAACTGGTAAGTTCTTGAGGGGTGACTCCGCCAATGAAATTCACTCACATTCATTATTGGCAAGGACTTTTTGCACTCAACATCAACTCAATGTAATAGTTCAAGGAGTCACACATTCCCTCAAAGGTAAGCAAGGGACAAGGTAATCAACTAATCAAGGGACATCATAACATATGCTTTACACTCCATGTCCATAGATATCCTTGTATTTGTCTCTTGTGTGTTGGGACTAACCCATGTAGGTGATAGGAGTAAGGAAACAACAAGGATGCTCCCAACTCTTGGTGATCTTCATCAACATTGAGCATCCACAACTACCTCACCAACATGAAGTCTTCATCGACAAAACCCAGGGTTAGTTTATCCCTCTTATGGGGGGATGTCACATTAAGGGGGAGATTTACTCTAAGACTTGAGTCAAAGCATCTCTTAGCATGTGACAACATTAAATGCTTTATTTAAAAGGGGTAACCCCACTTGTGCTTAAACGATGAGTATGCCCTATGATCAAGTACTCTTACTTGGCTCCTAAGTCTAATACTCATATATAGATGACTTCGTCATCGCCCAAGTGCTTGTTGGATGCTAGTGTGTTTGTGCATGTTTGTCATGAGTTCTTTTGACATCTTATTGTGTGAGCATGTTGCTCTGCATTTATTTTCTCATTCGAGGACATCCAGTTGTTGCTATTTGGTTATTTTCTGTTTTGCCAATTGGATGGACAAGAATGCCTAGAACCACTCTTTAGCTATCTATGCTTTCTCACCTCATATTCCATTCATGCTGCATCACAAAATTTGAACAAGTGCTTTTCGATCCCTCTGTGTGTGGAGCACTCGGAGTTCCGTATTGACAAGGACTGACCATTAAAACCTCCCAAGTGCATCCCGGTGGAACCAACCCCACGATCTCGGTCTCACCGAATGCCTAGGGTTGATCTATTTTTCAATCTCGGTACTGCCAATTTCATATTCTCGGTTACATCAAGTTTCCCTATCAGCTGACAGTTGTGGAACTCGGTGACACCGAAAACATAAAATCGGTATCACCGGTAGTGGAGGGTATATATACCGTGGACCCCGACGTTTTGAAATGCATCCTCAGAACTGTCGCACCTCAGAACCCTAAGCTGCCGCTTCGAGACCCCTGGTCATCGCCCTTGTCTTCCTGCGCTCCTCCGCCACTGGGAATCGCCGCTGTCGATGAAATCTGCTCCATCGTCGCCAACGTAGTGGATCCGCACCAAGTTAGGCTACGGATTTGACCTCCTTTGCGCTCCCTTATGATTCTTGCGCATTGGATCTGCTTTTCTTCTTATGCCACCTATTGCACTGCTTCCTATCCACCAGGAAATCCCATAGGATAGCGAACCATCGATTTTTTAGGGTTTGCCTTCCGCCCAACGCAACTCAGTAGAACCGAATCAAGAAAATCGGTACCACTGATTTTCGTTTTTGTGTTGCTGAGAACTGTCTTGGTGAAACCAAGCACTGCTTTTCGGTCTCACCGAAAAGGGTGCCAAGTTTCTGTTAAAAGGGACAGTCAGTCTCGGTGTCACCGAAATTTTTGCTTCGTCCTTACCGATTCGTTTCTGACAGAATGCAGAACTTGAAAATCTTTTGTTCAAAATTTTAAAAACCAACTGATAATTTTGTGATGACTCATCTACTTATGCTCATCTATATTCCATTCACAGGGTCAGTATGTCAGATGTTGAGGACAGTTAGAACTTGCTAGAGCAGGGTGCTGACATGAGTTCAGGCACAAGCCCAGAGTCCAATTCATTTTCAGACCCAGGCACTCCCAGTTCCCATGGTTTGCCCAAGGCTGCTACTAGGGCTAGGAAGAAGCTGAATTCTGATGAAGAAGATTCAGACTTCGTTCCAGAAGAGATTCTTGCTAAGAAGCAAGAGAAGGCTGCCATGAAGTCAGCAACTGAAGCTACTTCCTCTCGAAGAGTTGTGAGCAAAATTTATGCACCTACTTCAACCTTCAAAGCTCATGAGACTGCTAGGGCAACTATATCTGTTGAGGTCCCTAGGAAAGCTATGCCTAAGAAGGCAGGGGAGAAGAAAGCAAGAAAGAGGATTATTGATGTGACTAGCAGGCCTACCTCCATGTTTGAGGATCCAGAAGAAGCTGCTGGTGCTGATGCTGAAGAGGAGGAAGAGCATGTTGAGAAGGCCCCTCCCAAGAAAAAGCAAAAGAAGCTTATGGCCGATGCTATGCCAAAGACTAGCACATCCAAGAAGGCTGCTGCTGAGAAGCCTAAGAGGACATCCAGGCAGATTCCAGCTTTTGAGAAAAACAAAGGGACTGCTTCCAGAGTTGAAGATGATGATGACTTGACAACTTTGATGAAGCTTAGACCACATCTTCCAGTACACAATGCCATCTACCCACTAGGTGAGGATATGAAGAAGAGAAAGGATTCAGGATTGAGAGCATGGAGAGTTGTTGATCCATATGCCTTGAGAAAGAAGACAGTTGTGGACTATAGATTTTATACCAAAGAGCAACAGGATTTCTATGAGACTGTGCTTTTTGACAAGAGCCCAGCTGTTAGTGATATGAGATATGTTGATTGGAAATTCATTAAGGAGAATGAGGACTACTTTCCAAGTGTCCAAGACAATTTCCACTTCATAGGTTTGGATGAGTTTGTTGGCAGAGAATTCACTGCTTGGAATGATGAGATGATCATGCAATTCTACTCCACTGCACATTTCTATGGAGATGGTAGAATTGTATGGATGACTGAAGGTGCAAGGTATGAATCGACTGTTGAAGAATGGGTTGCTATCTTAGGAGTTCCAGAAGCACAAGATGGTGACTTGGATGTATACTCAGAATCCAAGGAGAGCCACAATGCTATGGCAAATATGTACAAGGAGATCCCTGCTGCCAATGTGAAGTCTCACAGGCTAGGATCTATCTACTTTCTTCAGGCTGGCCTCCACACAATGAACACCATTCCGAGGCATACTTTGATGCCCAAGTCAGGAGATGACAAGATGATACGAGGCCACTCCATCAATATGTTGATCCACCTTGACAGACAAACCAGGATTTAGAGTCGTGGATTTGATTGTTAAGACAATCAAGAGGGTTGCTGCTGACCATAAGCGCTCTTGTTGTTATGCACCTTACATCCAGATGCTTATTAATTCAAAGTTGGAGAAGCACATATTTGCTCTAGATCATCCCCATTTTCCCCTACAGCCAGATCTCGAGGACAATGTTGTGGTGATGGATGCTGAACATCCCACATCTGCTACAGCTCAGGTAGAGGCAGAAGCTGTTAGAGACACTAGTGCTCAAGTCCCTAGATCCAGAAATGAGCAAATGGATCTATTGATATCATCAGTTCAGGGTATGCAGAAGGACATTAAGGGGATTTTGGACAACCTGAACAGTCTTGTGAGGATCTTTGAAAACAGGATCAAGACCCTTAATGATAAGGTGGATGGGTTGACTAAGACAGTCAATGAGCTCAAGAAGGAAGTTGACTCGGTGCCTCTTCCTTAGACTACTTCTTCAGATGATGATGATGATGAGGAGGAGGAGGATGGATCACCTCTCAGGACAGGCACATAGTTTCATACCCAGGCCAGATCAGCCACTGTGCCAGCTCCAGACTTGAGGCCCTCTTCATCAGCTCCTGCTGCTGTCACCTCAGCTCCTGCTCCATCTATTCCAGTTCCTCCAGCTGCCACTCCAACTCCATCCATGACATCTGCAGAGATCTTCGCCGATGCTGTTCTCTCGACTCCTTCATCAATAACCAGAGGAGATCAGCCCAAGAACGATTAGATGTATGCCTTTGAACTTTTTGGTAACTTGTTGCCGAAGGGGGAAAAGTGTATATAGATCTTTAGGCTTCGAGCGAGAGAGCGTTTTGGTGTTTGTTGCTTTTCAAAACATTTGGTCTTTTGGTTCATTGTGTTGAAGCATATGATCATGTGTGTTATGCTACTATTTTACGCTTTATGTGTGATGCTACTATTTCCTATCATCTTAATGCTTATGAGATGATCATTCACCTTTGCTTGATTGTGTTGTGCTTTGTTATTCATTCTAATTATTCTCGCACACCACCAAGTTGTATGTGACATGGAAGAAGTGCCCCATATACCTAATCGATTGTGCATTTGCATTCAAACGCAAATTCAAAATAATGCACAAATTTAAGGGGAGCTCTTGCTTATCACATACCTCTCAAAGCGACGATTAAATTCATTGATTTTATCATATGTCAAAGCTTTGATCTATATGTTGTCATCAATTACCAAAAAGGGGGAGATTGAAAGCACAGCTGCTCCCTTGGTGGTTTTGGTAATTAATAACAACATATAAGTCATTGAACTAATGTTTCCACCAAGTATATTTTAGGAAATGTTCAATGATAGGATTGGTAAAAGGAGATTGTGGAGATTCCCCAAGATGCAAGGAAATAGGTTGTCCAAGCTTCAAGCAAGAGGACTCTACATTTTATATTTGTGAGAAATCACTTTTAGTCCATAGGAAAGCCAATACTATTAAAAGGGGGTAAGGTTTTGTTGGTGAACAATATGCTCAAACGTGCACAGGTGATAGACGCCAAAAACATCCACAAACTCACCCACCAAATTTTGTTCTATACCTAACACTTAAAATCAGTGCAACCAACTTTACCATACCGGTGCCACTGATTCCAGAACCTAGACAGACTCAGCCAAACCCTAGCCACTTCGGTGCAACCGATTCCATACCGGTGCCACCGAGTTTAGGTTGCCAACTTTCTGTTATGCAAATTCACATTGTCGGTACCACCGAGAATGTTGGATCGGCGTCACCGAGATTAGAAATCTGACCGTTGGTCACCTTATCGGTGAAACCGAGTTTCCTATATCGGTCTCACCGAGATTCAAAAGTTGCCACCTTTTGGTCACTTCGGTACCACCGAGATTGACACATTGGTGTCACCGAGTTGGTCATTTTGTGTGTAACGGTTGGATTTTTGGGGATGCCTATATATACCCCTTCACCACCACCTACTCGAAAGAGAAGCACTCAGAACTATTCCATACCTATCCTATCAGTTTTCTGAGAGAGAAACACCTACCCTTGTGTTGAGGTCAAGATCTTCCACTCCAATCATATGGATCTTGATCTCTAGCCTCCCCAAGTAGCTTTCCACCAATCCCATCTCTTCCACCATGCCAAATCTGTGAGAGAGTGATTGGGTGATGAGGAGTCTATCATCTTGAAGCACAAGAGCAAGGATTTCATCGTCATTACCGAGCCTATTACCTTTTGGAGGGTGGTGCCTCCTAGATTGGTTAGGTTTTGCTTGGGAGCCTCCTACTTCGTGTTCTGGAGTGAACCAAGAAGTTTGTAGGGGCAAGGAGATCACCTACTTCATGAAGATCTACCCATAGTGAGGCTAGTTCTTCGTGGATGGAAGCCGTTATGTAATAGTCAAGGTTTTGGATGGAGCCCTCCGTGGACTCTTGCAACCGTTACCCTCCGTGGGTTGAAGACTCCATAAACATGGATGTACGATAGTGCCACCTATTGGAACCATGGGAAAAATCATCGTGTCTACAACTGCGTTTGATCTTCCTACCCTATCCCTTCTATACATGCTTGTTGTTACTTTCCGCTGCTATATACTCTTAGACTTGCATGTGTAAGGTGTACTTGACGTGCCATGAAATGCTAAAAACTTTCAACCCTAACACTTGGTATAGGCAAAACTTTTTTTGGTCAAGTAGTCTAATCACCCCCTCCTCTAGACATACTTTTGGTCCTACACACGCAAATCAATGCAAACAACAAGTTTAAACATTTTTATCACATGTGAAAGTTGGATACTGTGAAACTACATAAAATTCTAGTCAAGTTTCATATATAAAGTTTTTACATGTGATGCACGGTTAATTATATATGAGCATTTTTAAAATAGGGTTTTTTCTGTAATTCTAAAAATCACCGGATAGGGAAAAAACACAAACGGGCCAAATCTGGTGGGCGGAAGATAGAATATGGCGCCCCAGGCGCTGGATAGGCGAACAGGGGGCTCACCTAAGGCCAACTGGGCCGGACAGGGAACTGGGCCTTGGCGGCGCTGGGAGGCCGGCCCACGTGCATGCATGAGCGGGTGAGCGCTGGCCTCGGGCGGTCGTCACCCTTCTCATCCAGAGGCGAGCGCCACGAATGGCGGCGGCTCCGGCAAACGACGCCGGCGGCGGGCACAGGGACGCGCGGGAAGGCCGGGATCGACGGATCCGGCCGCGGGGACTCCATTCCAGGTGACGGACGGTCGAGGCAGCGATGAGGCGAGGAGATCGGGTGGCTTCTCCTGCGGCAACGGGGAGAGAGAGAGCTCGGGTTCATAGAGGGAGAAGGAGAGTAGCACGGGGAAGGACAGAAGCGGGGCGCGAGGCACCGACTTGATGGAGGTCGCCGGCGACGGGACTCCGACGAACTCTAGCGAGGGCCGACTAACGTGGAGCTACGGAGACGGGGCGCTCGGGGGAGATCGGGAGCACGGGCAGCGGCGGGCGGCTGTGGGCTCGGGCGCCTGCGGGGACGCGATGGCGGCGCTTCGAGCCCGGGGCGGGCCCGGATCTGGGCCTGGCGGGCCTAGCGCAAGGAGGAAGCAGACAGGCGGCTGGCTGCGGCGGCTGAGGGTTTTGGGGGTGCGGAAATCGAGGCAGAGGTAGGCTAGGGGTGTTATATAGGAAATGGGGGGCTAGGTTAGGGATTTTTGTCCGTTTTCGGACCGTTCAATCGCGATCGGACGGCCGGGAAGCGGAGGGGGGCTAGGTGGGCTGCGGTGGCTATGTAGATGGGCTAGGGGAGATGAGAGGGAAGTTGCGGCCCATGACACGAGGTTTTAAAACACCAAAAATGACCGACGAATAACCGATGACTGCATTGCTACGATTGACCGATGGGGAAACAAACGAACTCAGAATACGACGAAATTTGGCAGGCGGCCTACCTACACTATAACAAGACCGCACGCTAGGTTTCAACCCAATCCGAGAATATTTTTCGCACGCTTTAAAAATGGTTTTTTTAAACGATGCCGCGGATGCGTGCGTGTGTGTGGTTGGTCTCGAAACGGGCAACGGCAAGAACGGAGAGAACTGACAACTACGAACGAATGCAAGTTTCAAAACTCATGTTGACAAAATGCTGATGCTATGCAGATGATGCAAATGATGCGATGATGAATGCGACAACCAGACGAACACATACGAGAATGGAAATAAAAGGGGAATCTTCTAGAGCGTCGGTCCCGGGCTATTACAACTCTCCTCCACTACACGAGGATCTCGTCCCGAGATCTAGAATGAGAAGGGGAAGAGAAAGAGAAAGAGGTAAAACCTAGTTGCTTCTTCGACAAACGAGTGAAACCAATGAAACATGAAGGTTGGAAAGAGATGAAGAATGACATGAGGAACAAGCAAGAATTCACAAGAAATTTTGACAACACTTCGATAGGATAGAGGGGCAAAATTTTGATATGAAGGAAAAGAACTTAAACATAGGACACAACACTCCGGTAAAGAATAAGCAAGAAAGAATATGATCTTAATCAAACTAGATGAGGGTAGAAAGAGAACAACATGACAACGCCTCCGGAAGGAAAGAATAGAAACTAGATCTTTGGACAGAAGAGAACGGAGAAGAAAATGACAACTTCCAGCACAAATGGATTTGAAAAGCATAGGTTGAATGGAGTTGATGAAGAATCAAAAATGAAAGGAATAACTTGTTATGGGCTTATGGAAAACATCTCAAAATTATGAGGTGACAACCTGCCACAACAGAAACAATTGATTGCTTGAGAGCAACAAGATATGCAAAACTTCTTTCACCAAGAGGTAGAGGAGACACTTGAATCATTTATAACCCCATGATAGAAACAATCCTTAGGAAATGCTTTTGGTAAAATCCAACCCAAGATAACTCCGAGAAAAGAAGATGGGTTTACTTATCTTATTCTTGACAATTTTCCTTCGAGACTCCTCATAAACAAGATTATAATAATACCATCTCAAAGACAATGGAGAAGGAATTGAACTTAGACATCCAAGATAAAGAACACTTGAGCACCTCCAACAAGAATCTTGATGAACAATTCAGAAGAATTACATCTTTAACAGCCACCATAAAAACCATCGGGATGAACTCCGGAATGAACGGATGATAGAAAAGAATTGAAGGTTGCGAAAAGATAAGATTGCGACCTTCCAATGATTTAGATGACACTTCGGGACAAGATACTTGAGCAAAACTAGGAACCCCGGAAAATAAAGATGACCACTTGGGATAAGGAATTTGATATCATGAACAACTACGGAAGAAGGATTGAAATCACGTTGACCAACAAGAATAAGAATTATGGTATGCTTATCCTTCATCAAGTTAAATTGATGACAAGCAACGGATTTCGCACACCACTTATTCTTCTTGAAAAGATTGAAGACAGATATATAACACAAACTTGAAGAAGTCTTGAACGAGAACACCGGTAAGAATTAGAAACTAAAGAGGATAATACAAATGAATTATATAACATGAGAAGGAAGAGAGCATGATCCACCTAATAGAAAACTTGAACGAAGCACCGAAATAATTGAGATACGAACAAAGGGACAACAATTGGGAAGAATTTGAGAACGAAAGCTGAAAGTTGAGAACAAAGAAATCTTCTAAAATGATGGCCTTCGGGAGGATCGAGAAATGACAATTGCTCTAAAAAGCTCCGGATAGATATGGGAGAAATTACTCATGATCAAAAACAATTTGAGATGATAGCAACAAGCTGAAACCATGAATCTTTGGAAGAACGAACAACGATTGAAGAGAACTCTCCTTCGGTCTTCAATGTTGAGAATGACAACGAGAAACAACCTCATGAATAACTGAGATACTCCAGAGAAATGAATAAAGAAAAGGTTGAGCCAACAATGAAAATGATTTAGAAGCGATCTTGGAAGAGGAATATGACTGATGAAAATAATTCTTACGCCATATTTTAAAAGAACTTGAGGACATCTCCGGAAAGATTAGAAGAGTCACGTAAGATCCTGGGGAAAACACTTGTGGGTTATGGGCCCACTCAAAAGAAACTACCGTTGAAACAATTGCTTAAAAAGAGAGATTGTGCCGGTACAAATTAAGAACTTGATGATATGAGACCCTTGAAATAATTTGAAAGGATTATGAATGGAAATGAAAGTATTTTGAGATATCTTCAGCACTCCGGATAGAATAGAGATAAGAATAAGCAAGAGAGGCTTGATAAAGAATTCCAACATGGGAGAGCAAATAGAGAATGAAAATGATATGATGAACACCAAGAACTTGAATTGAAACCACCGGAGAAGAATAACAACGAGAACAAGGGATAAGAGGATAGACCTTGAAATTGAAACTCTTGAGAATCTCCACAAGAAATCACCGGATACAAGATACAAGAAAAGATAGTGAAAGCATTGATGAAGAGAAAGGCACTTGGAAGAGAATTTAATCATTGAAGAAAAAGGGCGGGAGTGTGGGAAAAACAAAGAAAACTTGGAACAGATGAGACAAACTCCGGAACGAAATATGAGGGTTGATCTTGCAAATATTGGAGATGATAGAATTACCTTGAAGAGAAGCACACCGGTAGGAAAATAATTGATATGATAACTTGATTGAGCACAAGAATTAGCAATCCCACAGAAATATGAGAACACTACTTCGCAAGATATGAAATCACCACTTGACATCGAAGCAACTTGAATTACCATATACAAAACAAAACGAAGGATGGGGCTTATGAAACAAGCCAGAACAAATACATACCCACTATGCACTTGTTGGAAAGATAATCCTATGTACCTACTTGAATTACCACCTAAGAACTTCCGAAAACTTTCTGGTTATGCAATCCGGTGTGGGGGATACAAGGAGGAAATATCTCACGCAACTAGCAAACCTACACCCCAACTGTATCCATCCGTCAACACATAACCAGAGGCTTTCTCAAATCCATCTAACTCGAATCCTCGAAAGCATAACGATACTAACCATGGTGGTACCCCAGACGCCTCCCCAGTACTGGGTGACTCCGACCTTATCTCACCACGACAAGTATTGAAGCAATTCCGAACATCCTCTGTCCTGAGATACTAAGAAAGCTGAATGATAACGATGTGCCAAGAATTCCGTGGAGCTCAACTCCTCGGGAGAAATCAAGTCAGACATGAGGCACCAAGATAGAACTTCGTCACATCGACATCATATAGTTTCCAAAAACCTACGTGATCCAAAAAATTTTTTGAGCGAGAAGAGGAGTAGAACCAAAATTCCTAAGTCGTAAATCCTCACCAAAGCATAGAAGAGGAGTAAAAATAATCCTACTCTCCGGTATAACTAGACTCAAAATAGTTTTTCACTAGACTCTACTCGGCCATGTTCGATCAATCAAGGGGGCTCCTAGGTCGGTACAGGCTCTGATACCAACTTGTCATGCCCAAGATGCGGTCCTATCCTTATTTCGGCACGAGGGCCTCGACAGGGATAGAAGCGCATCTCATCGTGTTGCAAGAATGGATATCATTACAAGTACATGTATAGAAGAGATGCGTATATGGAATTGGCTTACACTCGCCACAAGCTACATCAGAGTCACATCAATACAACAACATAGGCAAACATCATACAGAAGAGCAGGGCCCGACTATGGACGAAAAACAAACGACAAAATGACATCCATCCTTGCCATCCCAGGCTGCCGCCTGGAACCCATCCTAGATTGATGATGACGAAGAAGAAGAACTGCAAATCAAAGAAACATCACGCTCATGTCAAATCATCACATTACCTGTACCTGCAACTATTGTTGTAGTAATTTGTGAGCCACAACGACTCAGCAATCTCATTTTCAAGGGTATCAAGACTATTAAATATTAATAGGTGAGGTATGGTTAAGTGGTGAGGCTGCAGCAAGCGACTAAACATTTACTTGAGTGGCTAACTTATGAGTACAAAAATTAAAGTATGGTGTACACATAACGGACGTGAACTAGTAATGTTCACCAACTGATCCTGAACACCTACTTACGTTAAACATAACCCCACCATGTTCTCTCTCGGATAAGAACTCACGAGAAGAGACAGTCATGGTTACGCACACAGTTGGTGTATTTTATTTGAGTTTACTTCAAGTTTGCTATGACCGGGTGTTAAACAAAGTATCCAAGTTTGCCACATAATCGCGGGCACGGCTTTCCAAAAGATTTAACCCTGCATGGGTGCTCCAACTCATCCATCACAAATTACCACACGCAGCGGGAATAACCTCGACCACGGATCTCATGATCTTCCTAGGCAATTCCATAGGAAATCCGACACCTCAAGATAACCCGAAGAAGATCAGAGTTCCTCACTCAAGACGTTCGAGAAAGGTAAAATAAATCCAGCAAGGCCGCCCGACGTGTCGACGAACCCAATAGGAGTCGCGTATCTCGTTCTCAGAACACGACAGATAAGCGAAGCGTACGGTGGCCTCATAGACATCTCCCGAATTTCCCCAGGTTGGCCCCGCACGGTGGTCTAGTTTGGACCAACACTCATGAGGAGCATTGGCCCGGGTTGTTGATTAATCCACGGGGTGATCATGCCCTATGCAAATTTTAGTTGTTATTAAGCAAATAGTACCAATGTTGGGCCTTGCCAGATAAGATTTATCCTAAAACAAGAATCAAGGGGGTCCCCATAACAACCCCGAGCATGCTAGGAGCGCTCAAGTATGGAACATAACACCGGTTCACAAGTAACTAGGAGTGGCAAGAGTGGAACAAAACACCAAGCAAAAGGCCAAGCCTTCCACCCTTTACCAAGTGTATAAGTGCATTAAATTAAATAGCAATAGTATTGTGATTACAAAAGAATGTCCATGTTGTCACATGGAAGCAATTGCACCTGTAGCTAGAAACGCTATAAGAAGGGCTGAGCAAGCGGTAACATAGCCAAACAATGGTTTGCTGGGAAGGTGGAGGGTTAGAGGCTTTTCATGGCAATGTTGGGAGGCTTGACAAACAAGTGGTAGGTAGCAAGACATAACGATAAAAGCTGGACAACTAGCATGGCAATGATAGTAGTGGTATCCTGGGAAATGTGTCATCTTGCCTGAGATCCCGCTCGGAAGAAGAACGAGTCCATGAAGAAGACGAGCCAACGTAGTCGAACGAATCCTCACACTCCGAACGCTTTCGGAACTCTATCGAGAAGAAGCCATCCGAAACACACAATCAACACAAGATAACACCACAACATATGCATGACATGATGCGCAAACCAATATGATGCATGTCCGGTTTAATTATGCAAGGCATGAAAATTCACATCAAACAACTACTACACGTTAAGTGAAGTTCAATATGCAACGAGTTGCATATTGACGAAACTCGACATTGAATATTTAGTTCACTCTCGTTTAGGTACTCATCAATATTAAATGTTGCTAAACATGGCAAGAGGTGAAGCACAACCAACTACAACATCTAGGCATTTTAAATGAGGCCGGAAGCAATATATAACATTCCCGAAACATCCCCATAAGCATAATAAGAATTTGGTCCAGATCTATCTTAACCATATTTTAGAGTTGTTAAACAGCAAAATAAATGTCACCATGAGATTCTACACATTTTTTCTAGTCAAGTTACATATGTGGTACATTTTAAACGGAGCTATGGTTGTTTAGATATGAAATAATTCATTTTAACATGGCATTCACGCAAATCAATGCAAATAGTAAGTTTAAACATTTTTATCACATGTAAAGTTGGATATTGTGAAACTACATAAAATTCTAGTCAAGTTTCATATATAAAGTTTTTACATGTGATGCACGGTTAATTATATATTAGCATTTTTTAAATAGGGGTTTTTCTGTAATTCTGAAAATCATCGAATAATTAGCATAATTCGTAGGATAGGGAAAAAACACAAACGGGTCGAATCTGGTGGGTGCAAGATAGAATATGGCGCGCTAGGCGCTGGATAGGCGAGTAGGGGGGCTCACCTAAGGCAAACTGGGCCGGACAGGGAACCGGGCCTTGGCAACGCTGGGAGGCCGGCCCACATGCACGCACGAACGGGCGAGCGCTGGCCTCGGGCGGTCGTCGCCCTCCTTGTCCAGAGGCGAGCGCCAGGAATGGCGGCAGCTCCGGCAACCGACGCCAGCGGCGGACACACGGACGCGCGGGAAGGCCGGTGAAGGATCGATATGGTTGACTAGAGGGGGGTGAATAGGCAACTGACACTTTTTACTTTTCTTTAACAATTAAGGTTTAGCATCAAATAAATTAGCTAGATGTGCAACTAGGTGAACAACCTATATGATGCTAACCACTACTTGCACACAAGCAAGCACGAGATATGACACGGTAAAAGCATGCAACAAGTAAAGATGCGAGATAACCAAAAGTGGAGCCGGTGGAGACGAGGATGTGTTACCGAAGTTCCTTCCCTTGTGGGGAAGTACGTCTCCGTTGGAGCGGCGTGGAGGCACAATGCTCCCCAAGAAGCCACTAGGGCCACCGTATTCTCCTCAGGCCCTCACACAATGCGAGATGCCGTGATTCCACTATTGGTGCCCTTGAAGGCGTCGACCGAACCTTTACAAACAAGGTTGGGGAAATCTCCACAACTAAATTGGGGGCTCCTAACGATACCACGAAGCTTCACTACAATGGAATGTGGCTCCAAGGTGACCTCAACCATCTAGGGTGCTCAAACACCCAAGAGTAACAAGATCCGCAAGGGATTAGTGGGGGGAATCAAATTTCTCTTGGTGGAAGTGTAGATCGGGGCCTTCTCAACCTATTGGTAGGAAATCAACAAGATTGATTGGCTAGGGAGAGAGATCGGGCAAAAATGGAGCTTGGAGCAACAATGGAGTTTTTGGGAAGAAGAGGTAAGCTTCTTGGAGAAGAAGACCTCCCTTTTATAGTGGGGGACAAGAGCCAACCGTTATCCACTCACTCAGCCCCGCGCATCACGGTACTACTGCAAAAGTCACGGTACTACCGCGATGGCTTGCGGTACAATCGCAGCCTTGTGCGGTACTACCGCTAGCACGGGAGTAGCTGTCCCTACTTATTAGCAAGCGGTAGAACCGCCGGAGCGATACTACCGCGAGCCCATGCGGTACTACCGCACGGTTGGCGGAGGCAGCCACTGGAGGTGCATGGAAGTAAAAAATTACTTCCGTGCCAACCTTCGTAGAGGGAAACTATGCGAAAAAAGTCCGCACGGTAGTACCGGACGCGAATCACGGTACTACCGTAGTAGGGCGGAAGTAAAAAATTACATCCGCGCCTCCTACCGCAGGTGTAGAGGCCACGGCCGGAGATAGCGGTACTACCGCTCCGTGGAGCGGTACTACCGCTGGCGCCTGCGGTACTACCGCTCCCTAGAGCGGTACTACCGTAGGCCACTGAACCCAAACACTTCGCAAACGTTCCTTTTGCACAGAGAAGGAAAACAGGTTGGGGCTCCATTGAAGAGAGGGAAAGGTGGTGCAAGGGAATAGATGTGCACGTGTTGAATCCACCGAGACCTTTCCGATGCGGACCCCCTCTTGATAGTACGGCTTTCCTATGAATCAAATCCACCGAAAAGAAACACAGAGAACAACCATCTTCGAGAGCTTTCGAGGGGCACTGAATCGTCTTGTGCCTAGACCTAAGATATCTGAAATGCTCGATGCACACGATTAGTCCGCAAAAGGCATTGTCATCAATCACCAAAACCACTTAGGGAGAAATATGCCCTAACAATCTCCCCCTTTTTGGTGGATTGATGACAACACGGGATTTGCACATAAGGATATAAAATAAGCATATGCAACCTCAAGACCTACAAAATATAGGATAGCTCCCCCTAGATGTGTGCATACTCTAGATATGCTTTGGACTGCAGGGCACACACACTAGGATCAACACTCCCCCTATATTTTATAGGCAAAGCAATCTAAGCTATGTATCATACTAGACGATAATAAAGTAGAAGTGATAGCATATGTCTCACACCATATGATAGAGGAAGTCTCCAGGTCACACACACACAAACGACATAAACCAAGGTTCAACGAAACAAGGCAAACACAAGACGAAAAGGCAAACACAAACACGCGCAAATCCTACACTCTCTCCCCCTTTGGCATCGAGACGCCAAAAAGGCAGAGAGGACACCTAACACCTAGGTGGTAGCTCGCAAGCAGAAAGATCAGTCATCGGACTCCTCAAAAGCATCAGGGACAGACTCCGCATCAGAATCATCCCACTGGAACTGCTGCTTAGCCATCCAAGTGGCCTCAGGGGTGATGTCCTTCTCAGACCCACTCAATATGTTCTCGCCAAGCTTCCTAGAATG
Organism: Hordeum marinum; assembly: GCA_022496015.1. Taxonomy (NCBI): domain Eukaryota; kingdom Viridiplantae; phylum Streptophyta; class Magnoliopsida; order Poales; family Poaceae; genus Hordeum; species Hordeum marinum. The sequence continues at coordinate 274,317,472 of CM039675.1, forward strand.
CGCTTGTCACGCTGGCAACTCTCCTTCTGAGCAACGTGAGCCTTATACTGACCCTAGGCCTGCATGCAAAACAAAGTCTTCATCTTGTGAGAGAGCTTCTTGGACCAAGATGGCTCAGAAGACGGAGGTACATAGGACTCAGAACTGTGGTCATCCTCCTCTTCGATCTCATCCTCATCGACCTCCATACGAGCAGACGGAGGCTTAGTGGTGGCATTGGCCCACTTTTCATTCATACGCAAACGAATGGGCTCATGAAGAAACATGTGCTCCGGCATGTCTTGACCTGGAAACCTCTTGTCCCAAGTAGCACGAATCAGATAGAACAAGTATGGCCCATAAATTGGGACCTTCCGATGAAACACAGCAGTGTGAAGCTCAAACCACATAACATGAGACACATCAAGGATGCCAATGTCTTCATTTCTTCCTTTCTCACATAGCAGCAACATATCCACTAGATAGGAGTGTACCTTGTCCTTGTCTCCCATGTGAGGAAACAGAGTGTTGCGGAAGATCCGGTGCATGACATCAAGGAAAGGGTTGAGCACAGGAATTTGCTCACCAGATCGTAAGGTCTTCAGAATATGGAAAGGTACGAGCCGATCCTTACCAGCTGGGTGAGGGTTGCCGTGTGGGCGCAGACCCAGTGGCACATCAAGTCCGGAGTCAGGAACATGCAGCAAGTGTTGGGAGACGTAGTAGTAAATCAAAAAATTTCCTACGATCACCAAGATCTATCCATGGAGAAACTAGAAACGAGTGGGGAGAGATTGCATCTTCATACCTTTGAAGATCGCTAAGCAGAAGCGTTACAAGAACGCGGTTGGTGGAGTCGTACTCACAGCGATTCAGATCGCAGTGGATTCCGATCTCAGCGCGAACAACGGCGCCTCCGCGTTCAACACACGTGCAGACCGATTACGTCTCCTACGCCTTGATCCAGCAAGGAGGAAGGAGAGGTTAAGGGAGAGCTCCGGCAGCACGACGGCGTGGTGACGGTGGAGCTACGTGAACTTCGGCAGGGCTTCGCCAAGCGCTACGGAGAATGAGGAAGAGGAACGGTAGGGCTGCGCCGAGAGAGAGAGAGAAGTCGTGTCTCAAATCAGCCCAAAACCTTGCATATATATAAGAGGAGGGAGAGGGAGGGCTGACTTGGCCTCTCCTCCATGGAGGAGAGGTTCGGCCGAACTAGGGATAGAGTCCACCTCCCACAAGGGAGGTGGATCTCCTCTTTTAAAACCCTTTTGCCCTTTATCTCTTGATCCCAGCCACATGGGCCTTTCTAGAAGGTATTGGCCAGCCCAATAAGGGCTGGCACACCTCCTCTAAGGTCCCACAAAGTCCTATGGTCGTCACACCCCTCCCGGGGGTCCTCCGGCACCCTCCCGGCACTCCTGGTACACTACCGATGAGCCCGAAAACTTTCCGGTGACCAAAACTGGACTTCCTATATAACAATCTTTACCTCTGGACCATTCCGGAGCTCCTCGTCACGTCTGGGATCTCATCTGGGACTCCAAATAACCTTCGGTAATCACGTATACCATTTCCCTATAACCCTAGCGTCATCGAACCTTAAGTGTGTAGACCCTACGGGTTCGGGAGACACGTAGACATGACCGAGACACCTCTCCGGTCAATAACCAACAGCGGGATCTAGATACCCATGTTGGCTCCCACATGCTCCACGATGATCTCATCGGATGAACCACAGTGTCGGGGATTCAATTAATCCCGTATACAATTCCCTTTGTCTATCGGTATGATACTTGCCCGAGATTCGATCGTCGGTATCTCTATACCTTGTTCAATCTTGTTACCGGCAAGTCTCTTTACTCTTTCCGTAATACATCATCTCTTGGCTAATTCCTTAGTCACATTGAGCTCATTATGATGATGTCTTACTGAGTGGGCCCAGAGATACCTCCCCGTCACACGGAGTGACAAATCCCAGTCTCGATTCGTGTCAACCCAACAGACACCTTCGGAGATACCTGTAGTGCACCTTTATAGCCACCTAGTTACGTTGTGATGTTTGGCACAACCAAAGAAATCCTACGGTATCCGGGAGTTGCACAATCTCATTGTCTAAGGAAACAATACTTGACATTGAAAAGCTTTAGCAGATGAACTACACGATCTTGTGCTATGCTTAGGATTGGGTCTTGTCCATCACATCATTCTCGTAATGATGTGATCCCGTTATCAATGACATCCAATGTCCATGGTCATGAAACCGTGACCATCTATTGATCAACGAGCTAGTCAACTAGAGACTCACTAGGGACATGTTATGGTCTATGTATTCACACATGTATTACGGTTTCCGGTTAACACAATTATAGCATGAACAATAGACAATTATCATGAACTAGGAAATACAATAATAACCATTTTATTATTGCCTCTAGGGCATATTTCCAACAGTCTCCCACTTGCACTAGAGTCAATAATCTAGTTACATTGAGATGAATCGAACACCCATAGCAATCTGGTGTTGATCATGTTTTGCTCGTGAGAGAGGTTTAGTCGACGGATCTGCGACATTCAAATCCGTATGCACTTTACAAATATCTATATCTCCCTCCTGAATGTAATCACGGATGGAGTTGAAGCGGTGCTTGATGTGTCTTGTCTTCTTGTGAAACCTGGGCTCCTTCGCAAGGGCAATAGCTCTAGTGTTGTCACAGAATAGAGTCATCGGGCCCGACGCACTTGGAATTACTCCTAGGTCGGTGATGAACTCCTTCATCCAGACTCCTTCCTTTGCTGCTTCCGAAGCAGCTATGTACTCCGCTTCACATGTAGATGCCGCCACGACGCTTTGCTTGCTGCTACACCAGCTGACTGCCCCTCCGTTCAAAACATACACGTATCCGGTTTGCGACTTGGAGTCGTCCGGATCTGTGTCGAAGCTAGCATCGACGTAACCCTTTACGACGAGCTCTTCGGCACCTCCATACACGAGAAACATGTCCTTTGTCCTTTTCACGTACTTCAGGATATTCTTGACCGCTGTCCAGTGTTCTGCTCCGGGATCACTTTGGTACCTCCCCACCAAACTTATGGCAAGGTTCACATCAGGTCTGTACATAGCATGGCATACATAATAGAGCCTATGGCTGAAGCATAGGGGATGACACTCATCTCTTCTCTATCCTTTGTCGTGGTCGGGCATTGAGTCGTACTCAATCTCACACCTTGTAACACAGGCAAGAACCCCTTCTTGGACTGATCCATATTGAACTTCTTCAATATCTTGTCAAGGTATGTGCTTTGCGAAAGACCTATGAGGCATCTCGATCTATCTCTATAGATCTTGATGCCTAATATGTAAGCAGCTTCTCCAAGATCCTTCATTGAAAAACACTTATTCAAGTAGGCCTTTATACTTTCCAAGAGTTATATATCATTTCCCATTATCAGTATGTCATCCACATATAATATGAGAAATGCTACAGAGCTCCCACTCACTTTCTTGTAAATACGGGGTTCTCCATAAACCTGTACAAACCCAAACGCTTTAATCACTTCATTAAAGCGAATGTTCCAACTCCGAGATGCTTGCACCAGCCCATAGATGGAGCGCTGGAGCTTGCATACCTTGTTAGCATCTTTAGGATCGACAAAACCTTCCGGCTGCATCATATATAGTTCTTCCTTGAGGAAGCCATTAAGGAATGCCGTTTTGACGTCCATTTGCCAGATCTCATAATCATAAAATGCGGCAATTGCTAACATGATTCGGACAGACTTCAGCATCGCTACGGGTGAGAAAGTCTCATCGTAGTCAACTCCTTGAACTTGTCGATAACCCTTAGCGACAAGCCGAGCCTTATAGACAGTCACATTACCATCCGCGTTAGTCTTCTTCTTAAAGATCCATTTATTTTCAATGGCTCGCTTATCATCACGCAAGTCTACCAAAGTCCACACTTTGTTCTCATAAATGGATCCTATCTCGGATTTCATGGCTTCAAGCCATTTGTTGGAATCCAGGCCCGCCATCACTTCTTCATAGTTCGAAGGTTCACCGTTGTCCAACAACATGATCTCCAGGACAGGGTTGCCGTACCACTGTGGTGCGGAACGTGTCCTAGTGGACCTTCAACATTCTATAGTAACTTGATCTGAAGTTTCATGATCATCATCATTAACTTCCTATCCAGCCGGTGCAGGCTCCATAGAAACAACTTCTTGTGCTATGCTACTCTCCGGTTCGAGTGGAGGTACAATTACCTCCTCAAGTTCTATTTTCCTCCCACTTACTTCTTTCGAGAGAAACTCTTTCTCGAGAAAGGATCCATTCTTGGCAACAAAGACTTTGCCCTCAGATCGTAGGTAGAAGGTGTACCCAATAGTCTCTTTGGGATATCCTATGAAGACGCACTTTTCCGCTTTGGGTTCGAGCTTCTCAGGTTGAAGTTTCTTCACATAAGCATCGCATCCCCAAACTTTTAGAAATGACAGCTTAGGTTTCTTTCGAAACCATAATTCATACGGCGTCATCTCAACGGATTTTGACGGTGCCCTATTTAAAATGAATGCGACAGTCTCTAATGCATATCCCCAAAATGATAGCGGTAAGTCGGTAAGAGACATCATAGATCGTACCATATCTAATAGAGTGCGATTACAACGTTCAGACACACCATTTCGTTGAGGTGTGCCAGGCGGCGTGAGTTGTGAAACAATTCCACATTTCCTTAGGTGTGTGCCAAACTCGTGACTTAAATATTCTCCGCCACGATCAGATCGTAGGCACTTTATTTTCCTGTCATGTTGATTCTCTACCTCACTCTGAAATTCCTTGAACCTTTCAAAAGTTTCAGACTTATGTTTCATTAAGTAGACATACCCATATCTACTCAAGTCATCAGTGAGGGTGAGAACATAACGGTAGCCACCACAAGCCTCGACACTCATTGGACCGCATACATCGGTATGTATTATTTCCAACAAGTCAGTTGCTCGCTCCATTGTTCCAGAGAACGGAGTCTTAGTCATCTTGCCCATGAGGCATGGTTCGCACGTGTCAAATGATTCGAAATCAAGAGAATCCAAAAGTCCATCAGTATGGAGCTTCTTCATGTGTTTGACACCAACATGACCAAGGCGGCAATGCCACATGTAAGTGGGACTATCATTATCAACCTTACACTTTTTGGTACTCACACTATGGACATGTGTAACATCACGTTCGAGATTCATCAAAAATAAACCATTGACCAGCGGGGCATGACCATAAAACATTTCTCTCATATAAATAGAACAACCATTATTCTCAAATTTAAATGAGTAGCCATCTCGCATCAAGCGAGATCCAGATACAATGTTCATGCTCAAAGCTGGTACTAAATAACAATTATTAAGGTTTAACACTAATCCCAAAGGTAGATGTAGAGGTAGCGTGCCGACGACGATCACATCGACCTTGGAACCATTCTCGACGTGCATCGTCACCTCGTCCTTTGCCAGCCTCCGTTTATTCTGCAGCTCTTGCTTGGAGTTACAAATGTGAGCAACTTCACCGGTATCAAATACCCAGGAGCTACTACGAGCGCTGGTTAGGTACATATCAATAACAAGTATATCACATATACCTTTAATGTTGCCGTCCTTCTTATCTGCTAAGTACTTGGGGCAGTTCCGCTTCCCGTGAATAAGATACTGCTGCTTGGTCCAGAACAAGTCATATGCCTTAGACACTTCCCGTGGCTTGTCATAGGGATTGATCAACCTTCGAGCCAGAAACTCAGCTTGTGGCATGACATCAAAGTTTTCAACTAGTTTCTTGAGCTTGGATGCGGTCCTCTTGAAATGGCGGGGTGAATCATTGGAGCCCTTAGGAGCATCTGGATTGCGAAGCCGCTTGGAACTTGTGTCATGAGACAGATTGGTATGGCATGGAGCAGAGCTGGAACCAGAGCCCCCACCAACATGTTCTTGTGGAAGTAAAAATTTACTACCACTCCAGACGCGGTAGTACCGTGGCTGGAGCGGAAGTAAAAAAAATTTACTACCGCCCCGACAGCGGAAGTAAAAAATTAGTACCGCTTCAGACGCGATAGTACCGCTTGAGCGGTAGTACCATGGCTGGAGCGGAACTAAAAAATTTACTACCGCCCCGACAGCGGAAGTAAAAATGTAGTACCGCTCACGACGCGGTAGTACCACACGAGCGGTAGTACCGTGGCGCCTGTGGAAGTAATTTTTTTTACTTTCTCCCTACGAGCGGTAGTACTGCACCAGGTGCGGCAGTACCGCACGGGGCGGAACTGCGCAAGAACACAGATTAGATCGTATTGGTAGTGCTCTAGATAAAAAAATACCCCGATTAATCCTATCAATACGCACTTCTAACGCACTAACACTCGCAAAACATCTCCTTATGCATAGATCAGATCCAAACAAAGATAGACCATCTCATATTTCCCCAAAAGCCTAGATTGAAAAAGAGAGAGGCAAAACAAGAGGGGATTGGGGAAATACCGGGGTCCATTGCAAGAGGACGATGTGGGGAATGATCCCACCGGAGCAAATAAGAGTCGGGTGGCCGGAGATGAAGATCCGGCGAGGAGATCCGGCGGCAGTTGAGAGGAGGAGGGAGAGAGACGTGAGGGGAAGAGAGAAAATGGGGTATGGGGGGTGAGAAACCCCCTTGACCGCTCTTAACCCCCACGCACGCTCGTCGTTGCGGTAGTACCGCGGGTCATCGCGGTAGAACCGCTCAACGGTAGTACCGCACTCATTGTGGTAGTACCGCTCAACGGGCGGAAGTAATTTTTTACTTCCGCGCGTTAAGCGGTAGTACCGCTCCATCGGTAGTACCGCACCCCTCCACGGTAGTACCGTGTTGCCTTCTTCGTGAATAAACTCGATAATAAAACAGAATAAGAAATAGGGAGATCGCCAAAATCCGCACAACACACGAGACAAGAAAAACTATAATCTAGGATAAAATACGAGCATGGTCCATCGAAGAAGAGAATAAAAGAGGACCAACCGATGGGCCTTGACTTCACATGAAGAGAGGGCGGTGGCCCTAGAGCCACCTATGTTTGAGTCAGATGGTATGGCACCGCGAAGAATTATCCTTGGGCCCATGACCAAGACTCGTCTTATAAGCACAGTAACCATCACAAATGGCAAGTGATAGACTTTGATTAGTTTATGCATAATAGGAGGAGGAATAGTTCATTGAGAGAACTAGACTCCCCCTGAATCCATGCCTACACATAGACAAGACATAATGCAGAGTGTGGGGAGGCGTGCTGTCACGCCCAAGATGCGGTCCTATCCTTATTAGGCACGAGGGCCTCAACAGGTATAGAAGCGCATCTCGATGCGTTCACAAGAATGGATATCATTACAAGTACATGTACAGAAGAGATGAGTATATGGAATTGTCTTACACTCGCCACAAGCTACATCAGAGTCACAACAATACAATAACATCTCAAACATCATACAGAAGAGCAGGGTCCGGCTACGGACGAAATCAAACGATAAAATGACATCCACCCTTGCTATCCCAGGCTGCCGCCTGGAACCCATCCAAGATTGAAGAAGAAGAAGAAGAAGAACTCCAAGTCAAATCAAGCAACACGCTCACGTCAATTCATCACATTACCTGTACCTGTAACTGTTGTTGTAGTAATCTGTGAGCCACAGGGACTCAGCAATCTCATTTCCAAGGGTATCAAGACTATTAAAGCTTAATAGGTAAGGTATGGTTAAGTGGTGAGGCTGCAGCAAGCGACTAAGCATATATGTTGGTGGCTAACTTACGAGAACAAAAATTAAAATATGGTGGTCTACGCATAACGGACGTGAACTAGCAATGATCACTAACTGATCCTGAACACCTACTTACATCAAACATAACCCCACCATGTTCTCTTACAGATAAGAACTGACGATAAGAGACAGTCACGGTTACGCACACGGTTGGTGTATTTTATTATAGTTTACTTCAAGTTTGCTATGACCGGGTGTTAAACAAATCATCCAAGTTTGCCACATAACCGCGGGCACGACTTCTCGAAAAGATTTAACCCTACAGGGGTGCTCCAACTCGTCCATCACAAATTAACCACACTCAGCGGGAATAACCTCAACCACGGATCTCGTGATCTTCCTAGGCAATTCCAAAGGAAATCCAACACCTCGAGATAACCCAAAGAAAATCAGAGTTCCTCACTCGAGACGTTCGAGAAAGGTAAAACAAATCCAACAAGGCCGCCCGACGTGCCGACAATCCCGATAGGAGCCGCGTATCTCGTTCTCAGGGCACAACCGGATGAGCAGTACGTACGGTGGCCGGATAGAAATCCCTCGAGTTGCCCCGGGTGGCCCCGCAAGTGGCTCTAGTTTGGACCAACACTCATGAGGAGCATTGGCCCGGGTTGTTGATTAATTATCCACAAGGTCCGGAAAAATATCCCCTATGCAAGTTCATTAATTAGGCAAATGTAGTACCAATGTTGGGCCTTGCCAGACAAGTTTTAATCTCACCAGAAAACCAAGGGGGTCCCCATAACAACCCCGAGCATGTTAGGAGCGCTCATTTCTGGAACATAACACCGGTTCACAAGTAACTAAGGGCGGCAAGAGTGGAACAAAACACCAAGCAAAAGGCCAAGCCTTCCACCCTTTACCAAGTGTATATGTGCGTTAAATTAAATAACAGCGATATTGTGATATAACAAAAGAAGGTCCATGATGGCACATGGAAGCAACTGCACCTGCAACTAGCAATGCTATAAGAAAGGCTGAGCAAGCGATAACATAGCCAAACAATGTTTTGCTGGGATGTGGGGAGGTTAGAGGCTTATCATGGCAATGTGGGGAGGCTTATCAAACAAGTGGTAGGTAGCGAGACATAACGATAAAAGACGAGACAACTAGCATGGCAATGATAATAATGGTATCCAGGGAAATGTGTCATCTTGCCTGAGATCCCGCTCGGAAGAAGACCGAGTCCATGAAGAAGACAAACCACATAGTCGAACGGAACCTCACACTCCGAACGCTTTCGGAACTCTATCGAGAAGAAGCAATCCGAAACAACAATCAACACAAGATACACCACAACATATGCAAACACGATGCACAACAAATATGATGCATGTCGGTTTTAAATATGCAATGCACGACAATTCACAACAATCAAACTCTACACATTAAAGTGAAGCTCAATATGCAACGAGTTGCATATTGACGAAACTCCACATTCTAATTATTTAGTTCGCTCCCGTTAGTTACACAACCATATTAAATGTTGTTAAACATGGCAAGAGGTGAAGCATAAGTAGACTATCTATCTAGTCATGTTAAATGAGGCCGGAAACAACTTATAGCATTTCCGAAATGACCTCATATATTAATTTAGAAATTGGTCCAGATCTGAACTAAACATATTTTGGGTTTTATAAACAGCAGAACAAATCATACCATGTTATTCTACATGTCATTCTAGTCGATTTACACATATAGAACATCTCAAACGGAGCTACGGTTCAAAAGATACGAGCAATACAACATGCGGATGACATGAATGCAAATGCATGAAAACACCCACACAAACATTTCAAATCATGAATGCAACAAGTTATTATGAAACTTCATGAGATTCTAAGCAAGTTTCATATATGGAATGCTCAAAACGGAGCTACGGTTCAACCACAATCATCGAAACAAGTTTTGTTGAAATCTGCCAAAAACAACAACATGGCATTTTGAACATATAGAACAACAAGCTACAAGATTCCGATATGCACAAACTAAGCATGGGGCAATAGCATACAACATCCACTTCATTTCACCTTCACAAAACATATACAAAACATGCATGGAACACTTAGTAGGAAGCTCACAAGAAGGCTACTCAATAACAGTTTCAGACTTAGGGAAAATAGCAGTTTTAGACAGTGCAGTTTTTATCGCGAAGGCATATTGACAGCAGTGAAAACATATGCTACAGGTCATGAAATGGCATGAAACTTAACAGCATGCTAGAGGGCAATACCAACAACAAATAACTCCATTACACCTATCACAAAAGAAGTCTAGATCACTAGCAAATCACATGGCAAGGTAGCAACAAAATATAACAGATTCCAGACAGAAATATTTTGGACCCTCGAAAATAACAGATTTTCATAGCAAGTTGACAACAGTGAAACAACACCTAAACATGCATTTCTATGACAAACAAAATGACCATGGGCTAGGACAAACATCAATGAGCAATTTTCATGTTGAAAATATTTTCATATCATGCCCGGATTAATTCCGATGAAAAAGATAAAAGGGCATCATGACGAAAATGACATGCACTCAAACATGCTCAAATGACAAAACTAAAAGCACCGATAAATCCAATGGATTTTTCTACCCCGAAAACATATATAATATGATTAGGTTCACATGGAAAATTATTCACAATTAAATATTCGGGTATTAGGCCTATTCACGGAAAAGCAAATCATCACTGCAAATTAAATGCAACAAATATGACAACATTTTTCCCGTGCATGAAAATGCAATGCAAAAGAGATGGACATTTTTAATATTAGATAATATTAATTTGGATGCACGGTTAATTATTTATGAAAATGCAATTAATGCAAAATAAATGCAAATGACATGTTAAATTATTATCACATGGTGCAAATGGCATATTAAAATTCTACACATTATCTGAACATAGTACATGTTGAAATTATTTTCAAAACAAAGCACGGTTGATAATTTAATAGCATTTTAAATTTATGCAAATATCTGAAACAATGATAAAAAAAGGAAAAAGGAAAAAAAGAAAAGGCTGCTCACCCTGGGCCTGTTAGGCCGGCCGGGCAGGGGAGTGCTGGCCTGGAGCGGAGGCAGCTGGGCCGGCCCACTCGGGCGACGCAGCAGGGCAACGCCCGCTCGCCCTCGGCTCCTCCCAAGCACGAGGACAAGGCGGCGGCGAGACTCGGCGGCGGGGCTGGCCGGCGAGGAGGCGCGGGACGAGGGGAAACGGCGGCGAGGCGGCGGATCCGGCCGGTGGCGAAGCAGATCCGGCGAGGGGAGGCCGGCGACGGCTCAGGGGCAGCGACGCTTGGGCACGGCGGCCATGGAGCTCGACGGCGGTGGCCACGGCGACCTGCGAAGGAGAGGGACCGGCCGGAGGTGAGGCGAGGGAGAGAGGAGAAGGAAGGGAAGGGAGGAGAGGGGCGGCGCGGGAGCTGCTCCGGCGACGGCTGTCGGCGACCGGTGGCTGGACTCCGGCGACGGGGAACACGGGCACGGGCACGGAAGCAGCCATGGAAGGAGCTCCGGGAGCTCCGAAACGGCCGGATCGGCCCGGAACGGCTCGAACGGGCCTTCGGATGGGCTCGGCGGGCTGGCTAAAGGAGGGAGAAGGAGGGGGCTGGCTAGGGTTGCACGCGAAACGAGGTGGAGGAGGGGCTTTAAATAGGCTAGGGCTAGGGTTAGCTGGCACTGTCCGTTTTCGGACTGTCGGGTGTCGGTCCGACGGTCTGGAAGCGGAGGGACGGGCTACGTGACTGTGTAGACGGGCAAAGAGGGGAAGAGAAGAGAATGGTGCGACCCGTGACACGAGGATTTAAAACGCCGAAAACGTCCGACGGAAACCGATAACTACCGATAACCTCTCTGCTGCGACTGACCGACGGGGTACCTAACGACCTCAGATCGCGACGAAATTCGACGGGCGGTCTACCTACAATATAACAAGAACGCACGACAAGTTTCAACACAATCCGAGAATATTTTTGCGCGCGCTTAAAAACGGTTTTATTTAACGGTGCCGCGGGCGCGTGCGTGTGTGGCTGGACTCGAGACGGGCAACGGCGAAACGGAGAGAACCGGCGACTACGAACGAATGCAAGTTTTTCGGAAATGGGTGACGATGCAATGCCGATGATGCAAAAGATGCGATGATGAACGCGGCAATCAGAACGGAACACAGACGAAAACAGAAATAAAAGGGGAATCTTCTGGAATCTTCTGGAACGTCGGTCTCGGGCTGTCACACGTGCACTAAGTCAATCCACATTGCTCGAATCAATGATATTTAGCTCATGCCTTAACTCGCGAAATCTTGCTTCATCTAAAGGCTTCGTAAAAATGTCAGCAAGTTGCTCGTTAGTGCTCAGATGAATAAGATTGATGTCTCCCCGCTTGACGTGTTCCCGAATAAAGTGATGACGAATATCAATATGCTTCATCTTGCAATGTTGAATTGGGTTGCTGGAGATCATAATGGCACTTTCATTATCACAGTAAAGAGGCACTTTGTCACAATGGACACCGTAATCCTTTAAAGTTTGCCTCATCCATAGAATCTGAGCACAACAACTGGCAGCAGCTACATACTCGGCCTCGGTGGACGAGAGAGAAACACAATTTTGTTTCTTTGAAGACCAACTTACCAAAGACCGACCAAGAAATTGGCAGCCTTCGGAAGTGGACTTCCTATCCACACGGTCTCCCGCCCAATCCGAGTCAGTATAGCCAACGAGATCAAACGAAGACCCCTTGGGATACCATAAGCCAAAGTTTGGGGTATGAGCCAAATATCGAAAGATTCGCTTGACAGCCACATGATGACTCTCCTTAGGTGCGGATTGAAATCGTGCACAAATACCCACACTTAACATGATATCCGGTCTAGATGCAAAAAGGTAAAGCAAGGATCCTATCATGGAGCGATATACCTTTTGATCCACCGCTTTACCATTGGGATCGCTGTCAAGATGGCATTTGAGTGGCATGGGAGTGTTGGCCTTGGGAGGATTGAGCTCATCCATCTTGAACCTCTTGAGCATGTATTGAGTGTATTTGGCTTGATTGATGAAAGTACCTTGACTTCGTTGCTTGACTTCGAAGCAAGGAAGTAATTAAACTCTCCCATCATGGACATCTCAAACTTGTTTGTCATCAAAGTGGCGAACTCTTCATCGAAAGCTTTGTTAGAAGAACCAAAAATAATATCATCAACATATAGTTGGCATATGAACAAGTTCCCGTTGACCCTCTTTGTAAAAAGAGTGGGGTCTATTTTCCCAATTTCAAACCCACGATCTTGCAATATTTTGGTAAGGTGCTCATACCATGCACGTGGGGCTTGTTTAAGGCCATAGAGAGCCTTATCGAGAACATATACATGATTGAGGAACTTGGGATCCTCAAACCCAGGGGGTTGCTTGACATATACCAACTCCTTAAGAGGACCATTAAGAAAAGCACTCTTGACATCCATTTGATATAATTCAAAATTATGATGAGAGGCATATGCAAGTAACATGCGAATAGATTCAAGGCGAGCAACATGAGCAAATGTTTCACCGTAGTCGATACCCTCGACTTGGGAGTATCCTTGTGCCACCAGTCGTGCCTTGTTGCGAATGACAATATCGTTCGCATCTTGCTTGTTTTTGAAGATCCATTTTGTTCCAATAACATTGTGATTCTCCTTAGGTCTTGGCACCAGTCGCCACACTTGGTTGCACTCGAAGTTGTTGAGTTCATCGTGCATAGCTTCAACCCACTCCATATCCTCGAGCGCATCTTGAACCTTAAGGGGCTCAATGCAAGAAACAAACGCGTGATGTTCACAAAAGTTTGTTAACTGTTTATGAGTGGTTACCCTTTTTTTCAAGTCACCGTAGACGTTCTCCAACACATGATGTCTAATTCTGAGCTTGTTGGCATTCTTGGCAGCTTTCTTGGCGGCTTGACTCTCTAAGATTTCTTCCATGGAGGGTTGAGGACCAGCATTCTGTGAGACATCCTCTTGATTATCTTTAGCACCTTCTTGAGCTTGCTCTTGATCTTGAAGAAGATCTTGATCTTGAGATTGCTCGAAGACAGGAACTTGATCTTGGGCATCACTTGGTGAGACACCATCATCAGTGAGTTGATCTTGCCCTTGATCTTGTTCATGTGGCAGAGGACCTTCAGTTTGTTCTTTGGAAGCATGTGGGTCTTGCGTCGGTGATGGTTCCACTTGAGTGGAACATTGTCCTTCTCCTTCGGCCACAAGGGGTTTCTCAATGGGTAGGAAGTATCCCACACCCATTCTTCTTATGGCTTGGGGAGGAATTTCATAACCTACATCACAAAGACCACTTTGCTCCACTTGGGAGCCATTATTTTCATCAAACTCTATGTTACTCGTCTCCTCAATGAGTCCAGTGGACTTGTTGAGGACACGGTAAGTATGAGAGTTTGCAGCATAACCAACAAATATGCCCTCATGGGCTCTAGATTCAAATTTAGACAAACGAGCACCTTTCTTGAGAATGAAACACTTACAACCGAACACCCGAAAGTATGTGAGGTTGGGCTTGTTCCCGGTAATAATCTCATACGGGGTCTTGTTCAACCCTTTGCGAAGATAGAGCCGGTTAGATGCATGGCATGCTGTGTTGATGGCTTCGGCCCAAAAGTTGTACGGAGATTTAAACTCTTCCATCATGGTTCTTGCCACATCAATCAACGTCCCGTTCTTCCTCTCAGCAACATCATTTTGTTGAGGGGTGTAAGGTGTGGAGTATTGGTGCTTGATCCCTTCGTCACTAAGAAACTCATTCAGGGTGTAGTTCTTGAACTCGGTGCCGTTGTCACTTCTAATCATCAAAATCTTTGCATCATGTTGGCGTTGGACTTCATTTGCAAAGTTGATGACGGTCTGTTGGGTCTCACTCTTCGTCTTGAAGAAATACACACAAGTATATCTCGAGTAATCATCCACAATCACCAAGCAATATTTTCTTCCACCAAGACTGACAAAAGATGGAGGACCAAAGAGATCCATGTGAAGGAGCTCTAAGGTCCTCTTAGAATATATTGTAGTGGTTGGACGATGAGCCTTCTCATGTAGCTTTCCTTCAATACAAGCGCTGCAAGCACGATCTTAGGCAAAACTCACATTTGTTAGTCCAAGGATGTGATCCCCTTTGAGGAGACTTTGCAAAGATCTCATATTAACATGGGCTAGCCGGCGATGCCAAAGCCATCCCACATCAACTTTAGCCATTAAGCAAGTTGCAGTCTTAGTGGGTTGCTCCGAGAAGTTCACCACATAGAGACCATTCTCGACATGCCCAACAAAAGCTACTTTAAGAGTCTTGCTCCACAAAAGGGTCACATAGTCAATACCAAAGAAAGTACTAAAACCCATGGTTGCAAGTTGATAAATTGACAGTAAATTATATGCGAGGGTCTCAACAAGCATGACCTTCTTTATGGTGAGTTCCGGAGAGATGACCACCTTGCCAAGACCCAATACCTTTGAAATTGCATCATCACCAAACGAGACTTGAGTGGCCATAGATGTGTCAGGATGAACGTCCACCACCAAGTCCTTGCTTCCGGTCATATGATTTGTCGCTCCACTATCGAGCAACCATGATGTTCCACCAGAAGCAAACATCTACAAGAGATCGATGTTTGACTTTAGGTACCCATTCTTTAATGGGTCCTTTCATGTTAGCAACAAGGGTCTTAGGAACCCAAATACACCATTCAATGTACTCATAAGAAGAACCAACAAATTTGACATAAACATGCCCATCACTAGCACGACATAACACATAAGAGGGGTTAAAGTCGCCGGTCTTGTTGGGTTGGATGTTCTTGCTCTTGCCCTTCTTGGCATTTTCCAACATAACTTGGTTTTTCCTCTTCCCACGAGGACCTTCACTAGCTCTTACAAAGGTCTGCTTGAGCGATGGGGCTTCCTTGGTGTCAACCTTCTTCTTCTCATTGGTTTTGGGTACAAACCCCACTCCTTCTTTTGCCACAACTTCCTTCTAAGAAGTCAGAAGGTCATTGAGTGTCTTCTCACCCTGGATACACGTCACTAAACCCTTTTTAAGCTGCTCTTTGAGCTTGACATTTTCCTCCACAAGGTGTGCATGCTCACAACATGGGTTAGTAGCAGATGCATTATCAATTAGAACAAAAGGAGGACATGTGGCAATTTCCTTAGTGAGTTTCACTTGGAGTTCATCACGTGACTCCTTAAGAGAGGTATGAGCACACATCAATGCCTTGTGAGCACCGACAAGTGTCTCAAGCTCAACTTTGAGACGATCACGATCCACCCCAAGTGCAACCTTCTCAGACTTGAGAGCATGGTTAAGAACAATAGCATGATCATAATCTTTACGTAATTTAGTAAGGTCAACATTTTGTGACTCCTCAAGAGTCATACGAAGACCTTGCTCTTCCTCAAGAGCAATAGATAGATCCGCTATCTCGTCGGCATAATCATGACTATGACCTCTTAGTTCCTCAAGACACTCTTCTTGAGACTTAATAGTGTCATGAGCCTCACCAAGTTGTTCCAAGAGAGCAACGAAGTGCTTCTTGGTCTCTCCCTTGAGTTTGGCCATGAATTTGTCAAACTCATTCTTATCCTCTTTTTCTTCCTCAAGTTCATTCACACTATCTAAGGATGAAATGGAAGTCTTAATGTTTGAGGTTATGACGTTGGTGGTTACCTTAGAGATACCTTTAGCCATGAGGCACCTCGCGATGATGTTCTCATTGGGGGCGTCGAAGAGCGATGCCTTTATCGGGGTAGAAGAGGCAATTGCCACGGATGCCATTGCCATTCCTTCACCGCTTGTGTCTTCATCATCAACATCATCATCTAAGGCATACTCTTCTTGAGCTACCAATACTTTGTGGGGAGCCTTCTTGACAAAGTTGGTTTTGTTTGGGAAGGACTTGGCTTTATCTTTGCGAATGAGCTTGCCACCATTGTCTTCCCTCTTCTCATATGGACAATCCACCACAAAGTGACTTACATTACCACAGTTGTAGCAAGTTCTCACACATTGCTTTCCCTTTGACCCATTTGAGTTGTTCTCGGAGAAGTTGGGTCTTGAGTTTCTCTTGTTGCCCCAAAATTTTCTGGACGCAAGAGCCATGTGCTCATGATAAGCATATTTGGTGTCCTCGGGGCAAACCTCTTCTTCTTCTTCTTCTTCCTCTTGACTGACCTTGGCCTTCAATGCAAGATTGGGAGAGGACTTCCTTGACCATTGAACACGAGCAAGAGCATTGTCGGCTGTCGTGTTGAGGATGTTCATTGCAATGAATTCATCCAACACATCACCAGATGATAAGGTGTGAAAGTCTGGCCTTTGACGAATGACAGCGGACATGGCCTTGTTGTAGGGCATGATAGCCTTCAGGAACTTACGCTTGATCCAAGTGTCATCCACATCCTTGCTGCCATGATCCTTGAGGGAAACAGCGAGAGCGGTCACCCTTATGTAGAGCTCACGCGGTTCCTCATCCTCTATTATCACGAACTCATCTGACTGATCAAGAACAACTTCATAATTTGACCGTTGAATACTTGAGCTGACCTTGTACATGGAGATGATGTGTTCCCAACATTCTTTAGCAACAGTGAAGGGCCGTAGGTGAGGTAGATCTTCAGGAGGAATTGCAGCTTGGAGTATGAATAAGGCGGAAGAATTTAGCTATTTATCTGCTTGTTCTCTTGGAGTAAGATTGCGTGGATCATGAGGGTAGTATCCTCTTCAATGACTCTCATGAGATGAATTGAGCTGTGATCTAGATGAGTCTTGATACTAAAAACCCAGTTAGCAAAATCATTCTTAACAAGTTTAGGAGGAGGACCGAGATTGACTATATGAGGTGGGTGCACCGGTCCTCCATAGACCACGGGAGGGGAAACTGAGGCAAAGATCCCCGCCCCGTTAACTCTTTGAGCATGGTTATCTTTGTCGGCACTAGCCCCCTCCTTATCGGAGTTGGCATCCGATGACGAGTTAGTGGGTTTGACCACTTGCCCCGCATGGGTAGACATTTTAAGGGTATTAAGGAAATCTTTAAACATGGATTGAACCTCGGTAGCCATGGAGGATTTTAGTAAGGTCAAAGCCTCGTTCAAATCCTCGCGTGAGACCGTGTTCACACCCATGGCCTCGGGAAGTTCACCCACACGAGCCTCTTCGCCAGCCATACTCTTCGGGTGGTGAAACCCTTAATAAAGAGACGTAGCTCTGATACCAATTGAAAGGATCAATATGGTTGACTAGACGGGGGGGGGGGGTGAATAGGCAACTAACACTTTTTACTTTTCTTTAACAATTAAGGCTTAGCATCAAATAAATTAGCTAGATGTGCAACTAGGTGAACAACCTATACGATGCTAACCACTACTCGCACACAAGCAAGCACGAGATATGACACAGTAAAAGCATGCAATAAGTAAAGATGCGAGATAACCAAAAGTGGAGCCGGTGGAGACGAGGATGTGTTACCGAAGTTCCTTCCTTTGTGGGGAAGTACGTCTCTATTGGAGCGACGTGGAGGCACAATGCTCCCCAAGAAGGCACTAGGGCCATCGTATTCTCCTCACGCACTCACACAATGCGAGATGCCGTGATTCCACTATTGGTGCCCTTGAAGGCGGCGATCGAACCTTTACAAACAAGGTTGGGGCAATCTCCACAACCAAATTGGAGGCTCCCAACGATACCACGAAGCTTCACCACAATGGAATGTGGCTCCGAGGTGACCTCAACCGTCTAGGGTGCTCAAACACCCAAGAGTAACAAGATCCGCAAGGGATTAGTGGGGGGAATCAAATTTCTCTCGGTGGAAGTGTAGATCGGGGCCTTCTCAACCTATCCCTAGGAAATCAACAAGATTGATTAGCTAGGGAGAGAGATCGGGCAAAAATGGAGCTTGGAGCAACAATGGAGTTTTTGGGAAGAAGAGGTAAGCTTCTTGGAGAAGAAGACCTCCCTTTTATAGTGGGGGACAAGAGCCAACCGTTATCCACTCACTTAGCCCCGCGCATCACGGTACTACCGCAAAAGTCACGGTACTACCGCGATGGCTTGCGGTACTACCGTAGCCTTGTGCGGTACTACCGCTAGCACGGGAGTAGCTAGCCCTGCTTGTTAGCAAGCGGTAGAACCGCCGGAGCGGTACTACCGCGAGCCCGTGCAGTACTACCGCACGGTTGGCGGAGGCAGCCACTGGAGGTGCACGGAAGTAAAAAATTACTTCTGTGCCAACCTCCGTAGAGGGAAACTATGCGAAAAAAGTCCGCACGGTAGTACCGGACGCGAATCGCGGTACTACCGTAGTAGGGCGGAAGTAAAAAATTACATCCGCGCCTCCTACCGCAGGTGTAGAGGCCAAGGCCGGAGACAACAGTACTACCGCTCCCTGGAGCGGTACTACCGCAGGCCACTGAACCCAAACACTTCGCAGGCGTTCCTTCTGCACACAGAAGGAAAACAGGTTGGGTCTCCATTGAAGAGAGGGAAATGTGGTGCAAGGGAATAGATGTGCATGTGTTGATTCCGCCCAGACCTTTTCGATGTGGACCCCCTCTTGATAGTACGACTTTCCTATGAATCAATTCCACCGAAAAGAAACGCAGAGAACAACCGTCTTCGAGAGCTTCCGAGGGGCACTGAATCGTCTTGTGCCTAAACCTGAGATATCTGAAATGCTCAATGCACACGATTAGTCCGCAAAAGCATTGTCATCAATCACCAAAACCACTTAGGGAGAAATATGCACACGATATATGTTGTCATGCACAAGGTGACACGGTCATCCTTGTTGCAGCACGACCTCTTTCTCGTTCCGGTGATTATGACCAACATTCGGATTATCTCATGATCCTCATCGCATGACCATGCTTATCCAGACGGGATCACCCAAGGGGCCCAGAGTATATCTCTCCTGATCGGAGGGGAAATCCTATCTTGCCTGACCATGTCTCGCAGCATGGGTCTAGACAAACCCGGAACCTACCTTTCTAAATACCCAGTCACAAAGTAGCGTTTGGTTGGCCCAAAGCAAGTCTGACATCATTCCAAGTACACGCGCCAGCTCAGGTCTTAGGACATAGAATGTATGTTATACTAGAGACTCATAGATGACCTATCATGGCGTCTCATAGTTGGGTTTGTCCAACTCAGACCTTATCTCGACTCGGATCCGACTACGTCGAATCCGATCAGATCTTTCTGAGTCCATATTATCCAGCTAACATCCAATGCTACATGGTCAGTGAGACCGAACCATCCACCGTGTCATATGCTAGTCTGATTGGTTGTGTGCCGACACAACCCTTTTGACCAGGGACCATTAGGAAAGTCATCATACAATGCATAGTCTCACAAACAAGTCATGTACTTGTTAATACACATCAATGATAATGTTCAAGGACCATCTTTATTCATAAACACATAGGAAATATCATCATCCCATTGTTACATTCTAGCCAAAGATGGAGCCTTCTCAGGGCGGATTGCCTGTCCAAACGACTTTCGACCGTCGGATTCTTGGATCGATTGATCCTGGCCGTCGGATCGAATCTGATGTGACTAGTAATGAATAGCGCCCAGAGTTGCTACAACCGCACTACCCCACTGGCTATCCATGACAGGTGGGACCCAGGCGTGGTGGGCCGTGCCCGTCAGCAACGCGGAGCGCAGAGCTCCCGGTGGTGACTCCTCCTGGTGGAGAAACCGTGCCACCGCCTGCAGATTTGGTGGCCCGCCAAGGGTCCTTTAGTCATTTCACTAGGTAGCATATAAATTCAGCAAGCGAAAACCTAGCCTCCGGCTCCCGCACATGCGCACCCCGCCCCATCCTTCCTCCGCGCCACCGCTCTCCTCCCTCCTCCCTCTCCCTCGCGTCGCCGCTCTCCTCTCTCCCCCCACTAGCGCCGCCACCGCTCCATATCCTCTCGACCCGTCTCCCTGAGCTTCCCCTCCCCCAGCCCATCACCTCTGCCGGTGGATCTAGGCGAGGAGCAGCAGTCAAATTCTCAAGCTTCATGTCTCTGCCGGTGCCTCCCCAAATTCGCAGCACGACCGCCAGACCCCACACCTCTACCTTCTCCTTCGCCCACTTGCTCGCTGCCCCGTTGGCTACTTCGCCCAGCCGGTCGTTCCTCCACCACCGAGCCCCCTGCTCTATCGTGTTCGTCACGCGCGTCGTTCTACGATTGAATCTACCGCTGGTGCCAGTAGATGGAGGCAAGGAGGAAGAGCACTGCCTACCGCGCCGGTGCACCACACGAGACAACGGTGGTCTTCCTCCGACATCCTCCCCTAGTTGTGTTAAATCTGACGGATGAAGCTCAACCTACAGGTGGATCTCTCTCTTCAATGATAATCGTGGTCTTGTGTATGTCATTTTAGGCTAAAATAGGAGAGTTTGGTTTGGCAAGAGGAAGATGATAAGACGCCATGGAAAAGGTTCAGGTTCCTTTCTCTACTAGTTGTACCCCATTGCACAGGCAGCCCGTCACCAATTTAAGAACAAGTCCTGCCTTCACCTGCTTTGCTTCTAATTTATGCATCAAGGCTCCCTAGATATTGTCTCTGTTCTAAATTGGATCTAGAGAAGGGATAAAGATAACTGGATTATTATTTTCGTTTTGTACATCTTTCGTTATTTGCACAAAATCATTATTTTCATTCCTGTGCTTACATCCAGAGTGTGTTTCCTTTAGATTGTTCAAAGTTTTGAGGCACGGTAGAGTAGTGAGGACTCAGGCAGAGTTGTGGCATTTATTTGTGTTTCGATTTACATTTGGATTTAGATTTAGATTGGAGAGTAGCTCAGGTAGAGTTGTGGCATTTGTTTATGTTTCAGTTTACATTCAGATTGGTTTTGTTTTCTGATTTCGGTTTACTTTGTGTCTACCATGTATCCACCTGATTTCTAATACACGATTGATTTCTGCATTCGGGTTGGTTATACTGTGGTCTCCATGTTATACAAATCTGTATTTTAAAAAATGATCTTGGTTTGTTTCAGGCTTTGATTTTTATAAGCTGTTGCATGGAGAGATGTCCATGAAGCACTACGCCTAATGCAGAGAGCAAAGTACACGATCTGATCCGATGGTTCCTACCGTCCATGTTGCAGCAGAAAGGCTCCAATCTGATTAGAGGATGCCTTACCCGACGTCGATGTCGGCGAGCGGCGCGCAGTTCATGTTCCAGTATGTCAAGTGGCTCATCGCCAAGAGACGAAGCAGTCGTTGGTCCGAGCCATGGTGAGGGTGGTGCTCGCTATGGCCTCCTGCACCTCTGCGTGATTGTAGGCCTGTCCGTCATCTCGACTTCAAGAACTACCCGGATCATGCCCTCCAGCTATTCCGATTGCACGTACAGTCTTACACTCGCTCTCGCTCCCTTCTACTATTCCGATTGCTCAGGTAACTAATCTTCCCCATAACCTGCAGATGAGATCATGTGTGACGGCCTTCAAGTCAAGATGCACCTCTATTCAGAGGGGATCAGCATTTGCAAACTTGCATCCACATGCACAAGTCCTCCTAGGAACATTACCGAGGTCAACTTTACGTGTATCTGCAGGATTCAATATCAAGTCATTGTGGAGTGTGCGTGCAGAGTGGCCATTGTTGTTGGAAAATTTGCAATATATCACCTTTTGAAGATTAATATTGATCTTGTCATCTCATAGTAGCATATATCAGATGATGCCTTCATATTTTTAATTTCAATGAGATTTGCGTTGGTGCTTTTGTCTAAAAGCATGTTATATTCAGTTGTTTATTTGTGAAACGCAAGTCCGAGAAGAGTGATGGTAATATTAGTTAGACTAGGACAGATTACTGGTGCGAAAGTGAAGTATTACAACTTCTTTCAACTATAGTTGTACTTCGATAAATAAATTTCTAGCAATTTCATTTCTACCTGACCAATTATGGTTTCAGCAAGGAAATTGAAGCCATTTTTTTTGTATTCTATAGTTCATAGAATGAGAAATTTTAATATTAATGTATGCACTTTGTAATACAAATGGCAGAATATGTTGGCCTCCCAGTGTTGATCTTTTCTCACTTTAAGTTTATTCCTATAGCTTGGCAATTTGACTGGGAGTTATTGCTGGAGATGTCAATCATTTGACAATGTAGATCATGATGGCTTGGAACACTTCATCATGGGAAGTTATTTTTTATATTTACCTTTATTTATTGGATTACGTTCTGTTGGCAGGTGATATGCTTATCTTGAAAGCTTTATTCTATTTTTAAGACCACTTCTCCTTGATACGTTCATATTTTGATATTAAATTTGTTGCTGTAGAATTACATTGAAGTTGATGTGTGATTGTCTAGAATTTATGACTGATTTAGATTGTCCCACTCACTTTTCTTCTCTCTCTCTCAACTCCTCTATGGTGTAAACATCTAGGCAATGCCCCTATTTGATCAATATATTTAGGTAGGGATGTTAGTCCCCCACCCCCAAACATTCGATGATTTTTTTAAAAAAATTGTACCATGCTATGGACCAATCTGAGTTCCATTAGGATGTAGATAATGTCCTTAACATTCCTTTTGGAGCAGTACATGGATTAAAACATTACAATGTACAACACTCCTACTGTCCTAGATTAATCATTCTGAATGAAGTCATGTCTAGGTACCTCAAGAATTTTTTTCCAGCTTCTGCGGACTCTTGTATTATGAGAAATCAAATCAATGTTGATCGGTAAGAAGTTTCAGTTTTCTTTTCCAATTTTATTGATGATTTATTAGTTATTGGTCATTCTAAGGACTTGCTGATGAAAATAACCGGGGTGTCATTGTTCTTACTTGATTTGGGTGTAAGTTTCGACGCTTCCAGATTCCATCCCATAGAGAAACGACGCAGATTGTCTGCTATCTTTGACCCATTTTTTCATATACCGTACCTGTGTTTGTTCTTGTTATGTTGTAGATGATACAATATTTTTAACCGAAGTAATTATTCATGGAATCATTTTGTATCAATATCAATGTCTAAACTATTGGTACGGCAAAAACTTAGACATGGATTCATTTTGTGTTGTCATCATGCAAGCAATGGGCTCACTTGCATGCTTCTTGTCCTACTAAAGTTAACCTTTTAAGTCCCTTTACTTTCATTCTTTCATGAAAGTTTTGTGACATAGATGTGCCTCGATGTTGAAGTTATGTATACGTATACCATTTCTTTCGTAAACTCGTCTAACTGAAATAATCTCATATTTTTCTAGGGTGGTCACAAAAGTTTCTTCATCCCCTAGCAAGAAAACAACAACAAAGTGACATATTTTACTTTGGAGCACTCTTTGCACCAATGAAGTGCTTTTGATAAGAACTGAGAGAATATGGTGATTGATTGAATTTCCAATATGTAAATATGAAATTAAGTATACAAACAAAATTAAATTTTGTTTCCTTCTATTTGGTTTGGAATATCTTGTTTCTTTTTGAAAGGATCGATTTGGTTGACTAGGGGGGTGGGTGGGGTGAATAGGCAACTACCAGTTTTAAACTTTTCTTTAACAATTTAGGCTTAGCAACAAATAGGTTAGTGAGATATTCAACTAGGTGAGCAACCTATATGATGCTAAATACAACAACAAGACAACCAAGCAAGATAAACAATATAAGTAGCTTGCACAAAGTAAAGGTAGGAAGTAACCACAAGAGGAACGGAGACGAGGATGTGTTACCGAAGTTTCTTCTCGGCAAAGGGAAGTACGTCTTCGTTGGAGCGGTGTGGAGGCACAATGCTCCCCAAGAAGCCACTAGTGCCACCATATTATCCTCACACCCTTACACAATGCGAGGTGTCGCGATTCCAAGGCGGCAACCGAACCTTCACAAACAAGGTCGGGGCAATCTTCACAACTTAATTGGAGGCTCCCAACGACACCACGAAGCTTCACCACAATGGACTATGGCTTCAAAGTGACTTCTTCCGTCTAGGGTGCTCAAACACCCAAGAGTAATAAGATCCGCAAGGGATTGATGGGGGGAATCAAATATCTTTCGGTGGAAGGCCCTCTCCTCTAAACCCTAGAGCACCAACAAGATTTGATGGCTAGGAAGGGAGAAGGAGCAAGAATAAGCTTAGGAGCAACAATGGATCTTTTTCGTGGGAAGAGGCGAGTCTCAATGGAGAAGAAGACTCACTTATACAGGTGGGGAAAAGTGGTCGTTTTTCTGCCTGGAAACGAGCATAAGCGGTAGTACTGCTCTAGGGAGCGGTACTTTCGCTTATACGTGTTCTGGAACAACTAAGCGATAGTACCGCTTAGAAAGGAGCGGTACTTCCGCTTGGGGCGGTAGTACCGCTATGGGGAGAATGGTACTTCCGCTCAGAAATCCCAAACGACCAGAAGAAAAAAGCAAGCGGTAGTTCCAGCGGATCCCCAGGGCCGTAGTACCGCTCTAACTTCCGCTCTGAGGAGAGCGATACTTCCGCTTAAACAGCCAATGACACCCGAAGGCAACAGAAGGAAGAAAACAAGCGGTAATTCGAGCATCTCTTTAGGGCGGTAGTACTGCCGGAGCGATACTACTGCTCTGAAGAGCAGTACTTTCGCTTATGAGAAACTTTGGAGCCAAATTCGCAGAACTAGCTCCATTGTGCCGGGAAACGGATGGGGTGCAAAGTGTATGTGATAATTCCTTCATTGTGTTAGGAAACGGACGGGGTGCAAAGTGTATGTGATAATTCCTCCCAAAGTGTACATAGTGCTTATGAGTCTGACACCATAAAGCAAAGCAAACAACAAAAGCAAATAAACGAGTCCACGAGAGAAGAGATGCGCAGATGAAAGGAGAAATACTCGTGACTTAGCAAATCCCTAAACACTCTCTCCCCCTTTGGCATCGAGACACCAAAAGGGGCATAGAGGACCAAAGTAAGACCAAGTGATAATAGGCACATAATGGTCACTCGTCCGGCTCGTCATCTTCTTCCTCATCAGTAGCAACAGGCACATCATCCTCTGACTCAGCATAAGGGCAATTCTTCTTGATCCACTCATCATCATCAGTAATCCTCTCCTCAGACTCGCTGTCAATCTCTAGACCAAGCTTCCTCATGATCCTCTTGTCACGGCTGCGAGCCTTCTTGGCCTCCACATGGGCCTTGTACCGCCCCTTGATCTGAAAGCACAACAAGTTCTTCATCTTGGTTTTGAGCTTAGCAGCCCAAGAGGGAACAGTCTCAGAATGAGGAGCATAGGTGTCATCATCATAGTCAGGCTCAGGCTCATCATTAGAGTCGGTGGGGGCAATCTCTGGCACAGAAGGCGCAACTCCCCAATTCTCCTTCACATGAAGCTTAAAAATACCATGGTTCACATGTGATCAGTAACCATAAGCTCATCAGGGAACTGCCGAGACCAAGTATCCTCAATGAGCTTAAAGAGATAGGGACCGTAGATATGCACCTTCCTATCAAGAACAGCTGAGCAAATCTCCCTCCACATGATGTGGGAAACATCCAAAGTTGAATCTCTGCCTTTTTCCTTGATGCACAACAGAAGCAGATTCACGAGATAAGAGTGAACCTGATCCAAGTTCCCACATGAGGAAATGGAGTGTTGCGAAAGATACGGTGCATAATGGCCAAGAATGGAATGAGTTCAGTGTGGGTACCCTTGGCAGTCTTCACAATCCTCTGGTAGCGCACGAGCTTGGACTTGTGAATAGGTTTGGCTTCAGTGTGCGATCGAAGACCCAATGGCTCATCCTCCCCTGAGTCCGCATATCCCAAAGAGTTCATAAAGGTCTTCTAGTTGGAATGCATAACTCTGCCATCTGTCATCCATGTCAAGCTCCTCTCCACATCAGTGTGAAAGTGAACAGTGGCATAAAACTGAGCCACAACCTCGGAGTCAAAATCCTAGGTGAATCCAATAATGCGATCCAGACCCCATTGCTGGCAAAGAGCACGAGCTTCGGCAAAATAGTCAGTGTGAGGGTTGCTGATCATATGGCCCATGTCGATGGATTTGACATTAGGCACATAGAGGTTCGTCTTGCCCTTGAGGACACCAACATAAATGAGTGACTGAGCCCTGTTCCAGAAGGGACGACCAACAAACGCGGGGTCCTGAGCACGTCGGTAAGGATTGCGCCGACGAAACTCATAGAACTCGGTGCTAGACATATCTTGAGGTTCCTTGACAACTTGCTTTATGTTGGCAACTTTCTTCGTGGACTGCCTTTGGGGTTGAGCACTTGAGCCAGCATTAGCATCATCAGACGTGCGGTACAACTTGGAACCACCACGACTTGGATTCACATGATGAGCAGAGACATCATCACCTGAACTCACAAAGAAGCAAATGGCAAGAGAAACACCAAATGTAAATAACCAGCAAAAGCCAAGCAAAAAATATACTAGAGAGAGAGAGTAAAGCACACGGATATTGAGGAAACCAGTGATAAGTGGTAGTACCACTAGGGCAGGAGGAGTACTTCAGCTTAGAGCGGTACTTCTGCTTAGAGCGGTAGTATCGGTCATGCCCGAGCGGTAGTATCACCCTGACGATGGGGAGATCCCATGGCAGGCAAGAACCCATGGATCCAACACACACCGAGTCCCTAACATTCGTATGAATATCTAGACATCATTCACGTCCTACTCATGCCAAGAAATAGTGAGAAAACAAGAGACACCACACGCATTGCCCTAGATGCAAGGTCTAAGAAAAACTAGGTCAAAACGAGAAAGAACGAGGGCAATACCGGGGTCCATGGCACGAGGGAAATGTGGGGATCAATCCCATCGGACGGTAATGTGAAGAATGACACGGAATGGGAGATTCGGAGCCAGCCTTCGGGAGAGTTTTGGTCGCCACGGATGGAGAAGAGATAGTGAATGGGTATGAGGAGGAGTTAGAACTCCCCTGCCCACCACTTGAATCGACAGCGAGCCCCCGAAGCGGTAGTACCGCTGGCATGGGCGGTACTTTCGCTGACCGGTAGTACAGGTCCCCCCAAAACGGTAGTACTGCTTATGACCAAAAACTACTCCCAGCACACAAAATAAAGAATGCAACAAATCTGAGACCACGAAGAGCATCATAACATTCCACAAAAATACATAAAAAGAGTTACAAGTCTTTACAAGAAACCAAATGCGGAGAGACAAAGACTTGGATCAACACATTCGACCCAAAAATGCTCTAGAAAAGCAAATGCCTCACTAGGAGGTGGGGGCGGTGGCCGAAGCCACATATGTTTGAGTCAATCGGTATGGCACTGCGAAGATTTTAACCTTGGGCCCATGCCCAAAACTCGTTTTCGAAGCACAAGTGTCATAAAAATGACTAATGCGAAAGACTTGATCAATTTATGCATAATAGGAGGAGGGATAGCTCATTGAGAGAACTAGACTCCCCTTATGTTCATGCCTACATCTAAACTAGACATAATGATGAGTGTGGTGGGGTGTGCACACATTCAAACCACATTGCTCGAATCAATGATATTTAGCTCATGCCTTAACTCGCAAAATCTTGCTTCATCCAATGGCTTCGTGAAAATATTTGCAAGTTGCTCATTAGTGTTGAGATGGATAAGATTGATATCTCCTTGCTTGACGTGATCCCGGAGAAAATGATGACGAATATCAATGTGCTTCGTCTTGCAATGTTAAACCGGGTTGTTGGAGATCATAATGGCACTTTGTAGTATCGAATGTAGGTCTAAAGGGGGGTGATTAGACTACTTGACCAAATAAAATTCTACTTTTTCCCAATTTTAATTCTTGGCAGATTTTAGCATTCATAGTATGTCAAGTACACCCTACACATGCATGTCTAAGAGTATAGCAGCGAAAAGTAAAGACATTGCACATGTAAGTAAAGAGAGGCTAAGGAAAGCAAACACAATTGGTGACACGATGATTTTTCCTGTGGTTCCGATAGGTGGTGCTATCGTACATCCACGTTCATGGAGTCTTCAACCCACGAAGGGTAACGGTCGTGAGAGTCCACGGAGGGCTCTAATCATGGGGGGTTCCACGAAGAAGCAACCTTGACTATACCATGACGGCCTACGTCCACGAAGGACTAGCCTTACTCGGGGTAGATCTTCACGAAGTAGGCGATCTCCTTGCCCTTACAAACTTCTTGGTTCACTCCACAACACGAAGTAGGAGGCTCCCAAGAGATACCTAACCAATCTAGGAGGCACCACCCTCCAAAAGGTAATAGGCTCGGTAAAGTCGATGAACTCCTTGCTTTTGTGCTTCAAGATGATAGACTCCTCAACACACAATCAATCTCTCATAGATATGGCTTGGTAGAAGAGATGGGATTGGTGGAAAGCAACTTGGGGAGGCTAGAAATCAAGATCCATATGGTTGGAGTGGAAGATCTTGACCTCAACACAAGGGTAGGTGGTCCTCTCTCAGAAAACTGATAGGATAGGTATGGAATGGTTCTGAGTGCTTCTCTTTCGAGTAGGTGGTGGTGGAGGGGTATATATAGGCATCCCCTAAAATCCAACCGTTACACACAATAAGTCAGACTCGGTGACACCGATGTGTTAATCTCGATGGTACCGAAGTGCCCAAAAGGTGGCAACTTTTGAATCTCGGAGGGACCGATATAGAAATCTCGGTTGCACCGATAAGGTGACTAACGGTCAGAATGCCCATTCTCGGTGACGTCGATTCAACAATCTCGGAGGGAACGTAACTGTGAACTTGCATAACAGAAAGTTGGCAGCCCAACTCGGTGGCACCGAAAGCAGTATCGGCTGTACTGAAAGGTTAGGGTTTGGCTGAGTCTGTCTAGGGTTTGGAATCCATGGCATCGGGATGGAAATGTTGGTTGCACCTATTTTGAGTGTTTGGCTTAGGACAGACTTTGGTGGGAGAGTTTGTGGGTGTCTTTGGTGACTATCACTTGTGCACGTGTGAGCATTTTGTTCACCAACAAAACCTTACCCCCTTTTAATAGTATTGGCTTTCCTATGGACTCAAAGTGATTTCTCACAAATATGAAACATAGATTCCTCTTGCTTGAAGCTTTGCCAACCTATTTCCTTGCATCTTGGGGTTCCACAATCTCTTTTTGCCAACCCATCATTGAACTTTTCGTGAAATGTACTTGATAAAAACATTAGTTCAATGACTTATATGTTGTTATGAATTACCAAAACCACCAAGGGAGCAAATGTGCTTTCAATCTCCCCTTTTTTTGGTAATTAATGACAACATATAGATCAAAGCTTCTACATATGATATAATTAATGAATGTAATCGTCGCTTTGAGAAGTATGTGATAAGCAAGAGCTCCTCCTAAATTTTTGCATTATTTTGAATTTGCGTTTGAATTCAAATGCACAATCAATTAGGTACATGAGACACTTCTTCCATGTCACATACATCTTGCTGGTGTGCGAGGATAATTAGAGTGAACATCATAGCACAACACAATCAAGCAATGTAGAAGGATCATCTCATAAAGCATTAAGATGATAGGAAGTAGTAGCATCACACAAAAAGTGTATCACAAGCAACCAAAAACAATTGTTTTTGAAAAGCAATAAACACCAAACGCTCTCTCACTCGAAGCCTGAAAAGCAATAAACACCAATACACTCTCTCACTCGAAGCCTAAATATCTATATACGCTTCTCTCCCCTTGGCAACAAGTTACCAAAAAGTTCAAAGCCATATGTCTAAGCGTTCTTGGGCTGATCTCCTCTAGTTGTTGATGAAGGAGTTGAGAGAACGACGCCGACGAAGATCTCTGCAGATGTTGTGGATGGAGTTGGAGTGGCAGCTGGAGGAACTGGAGCTGATGGAGCAGGAGCTGATGAAGAGGGCCTCAAGTCTGGAGCTGGCACAGTGGCTGATCTGGCACAGTTTTTGGAAACTTTGTGCCTGTCCTGAGAGGTGATCCATCCTCCTCCTCATCATCATGTGAAGAAGTGGTGTGATGAAGAGGCACTAAGTCAACTTCCTTCTGGAGCTCCGTGACTGTCTTAGTCAGCTTGTCCACCTTATCATTAAGGGTCTTGATCCTAGTTTCAAAGATCCTCACAAGACTGTTCTGGTTGTCCAGAAACCCCTTAATGTTCTTTTGCATGCCCTGAACTGATGATATCAACATATCCATTTGCTCATTTTTGGATCTAGGGACTTGAGCACTAGTGGCTCGAGCTGCCTCTGCCCCCTGCCTTTTTTTGTTATTTCGCGTGTAGGCCCGATGCAATTTTAAAACGTTAATAACTATTTAACCGTAAGTCGTATTAAAGTATTTTATATATGTTAAATGCGTAGAAAATTGTGTAGATTATTAATATGTCATTTTCATCCATGCCTAAATTATTTAACATGCCATTTTTTGTTGTTTGGCATTTTTGACATGATTTTGCATTTGCGCATAATTACTTGTCATGCATCGGAATTAAATAAATCATATACTAAAAATGTTCATATCATCGGCATCGCATTTTCATGCATGATAAAATGTTGGCATGATGTTTGCATTTTATTTGCATAGATGACTTGCTATAAGATGAGTAGGCCATTCTTGCATAATTGATTGTGATTAATTTTCTACACGAACCTATTCATATTATATATGTTCTCGGGGTAGAAAAATCCATAGTATTTACCGGTGCGTTTAGTTGTGTCATTTGAGCATTTTGTGTGCATGTCATTTTGCCGTGATGCCCTTTTGTTAATTTTGTGGGATTTAATCCATGCATGATATGAAATAGTTTTGCACATGAGATATGCCCTTTGATATGTGTCCTAGCCCCTGGACATTTTGCTTATCATAGAAATGCATGTATAGGTATTATTTTGTTATTATCAACTTGCTATAAAATTCTGCTATGTTGAGGGTCCAAAATATTTCTAAGTCTGGAATCTGTAATATTTTGTTGCTGTCTTCCCATGTGATTTGCTAGTGATCTAGAACCCTTTTGTGGTAGGTGTTATGGAGTTATTTGTAGTTGATATTGTCCTTTAGTGTGATGTTAAGTTTCATGCCATAATATGCCCTGTAGCATATAGTTTTACTGATGTCAATATGCCTTCGTGATAAAAACTGCACTATCAAAAACTGGTATTTTCACTAAGTCTGAAACTGTTTTCAAGTAGCCATCTTGTGAGCTTCCTACCATGTGTTCCATGCATGTTTTGCTTATGATATATGAAGATGAAATGAGGTGTGTGTTATATACTACTTCCCCATGCTTAGTTTGTGCATTTTAGAATATTGTAACTTGTTGTTTCCATGTGTGCAAAATGCTAAGTTGCTGCTTTGGGCAGATTTCAACTAAAACTTGTGTTGGTTGTAATTGTTGAACCGTAGCTCCGTTTTGAACATGTTGCATATGAAAATTGCTTAGAATCTCATGTAGTTTAATAATCAATTTCTACATTCATGATTTGAAATGTTTGTGATGGTATTTTCCATGTATTTGCATTCATGACGTGCATCTTGCGTTGCTCGTATCTTTTAGAACGTAGCTCCGTTTGAGATGTTCCATATATGTAAATCGACTGGAATAACGTGTAGAATCACATGGTGATATTTATTTAATTGTTTAACAAATATAAAATATGATTAGTTCAGATCTGGACCAATTTCGAAATTAACATATGAGGTCGTTTCGAAAATAGTATAAGTTGTTTCCGGCCTCATTTAAAATGCCTAGATAGTTAGTTTACTTATGCTTCACCTCTTGCAATGTTTAACAACATTTAATATTGTCGTGTACCTAACAAGAGTGAACTAAATAATTCGAACGTGGAGTTTCGTCAATATGCAACTCGTTGCATATTGAGCTTCACTTTAATGTGTAGAAGTTGTTTGATGTGTATTTTCATGCCTTGCATATTTAAACCGGACATGCATCATATTGTTTGCGCATCATGTCATGCATATGTTGTGATGTATCTTGTGTTGATTATTTGTTTCGGATTGCT
Organism: Hordeum marinum; assembly: GCA_022496015.1. NCBI lineage: Eukaryota > Viridiplantae > Streptophyta > Magnoliopsida > Poales > Poaceae > Hordeum > Hordeum marinum. The sequence goes on from CM039675.1 coordinate 274,350,261, forward strand.
TCTTGTCGATAGAGTTCCGAAAGCGTTCGGAGTGTGAGACTACGTTGGCTCGTCTTCTTCATGGACCCGTTCTTCTTCCGAGCGGGATCTCAGGCAAGATGACTCATTTCCTTGGATACCATTACTATCATTGCCATGCTAGATGTCTCGTTTTCTATCGCTATGTCATGCTACCTACCACTTGTTTGATAAGCCTCCCAACATTGCCATGATAAGCCTCTAACCCCTCCACGTCCTAGCAACCATTGTTTGGCTATGTTACCGCTTGCTCAACCCTTCTTATAGCGTTTCTAGTTGCAGGTGCAATTGCTTCCATGTGTCAACATGGACATTCTTTTGTTATCACAATATGATTGCTATTTAATTTAATGCACTTATACACTTGGTAAAGGGTGGAAGGCTTGGCCTTTTGCTCGGTGTTTTGTTCCACTCTTGCCGCCCTAGTTACTTGTCAACCAGTGTTATGTTCCATAATTGAGCGCTCCTAACATGCTCGGGGTTGTTATGGGGACCCCCTTGATTTTTGTTTGGGGATAAAACTTGCCTGGCAAGGCCCAACATTGGTACTACATTTTCTTAATAACTAATAAATTGCATAGGGACCCGCCGACACCCGCAGATAATTTAATCAACCCCTGGGCCAGAGCTCCTCATGAGTGTTGGTCCAACCCAGAACAACTTATTAACGCTACCCGAGGCAACTCGGTGTTTGGCGTGGTAACCATCGCTCATCCGATTGTGCCCTGAGAACGAGATACGCGGCTCCTATCGGGATTGTCGGCACGTCGGGCGGCCTTGCTGGATTTGTTTTACCTTTCTTGAACGTCTTGAGTGAGGAACTCTGATCTTCTTCGGGCTATCTCAAGGTGTCGGATTTCCTTTGGAATTTCCTAGGAAGATCACGAGACCAATGGTTGAGGTTATTCCCGCTTCCTGTGGTTAATTTGTGATGGATGAGTTGGAGCACCCCTGCAGGGTTAAATCTTTTCGAGAAGCCATGCCCACGGTTATGTGGCAAACTTGGATACTTTGTTTAACACCCAGTCATAGCAAACTTGAAGTAAACTCTAATAAAATACACCAACTGTGTGCGTAACCGTGACTGTCTCTTCTCATGAGTTCTTATCCGAAAGAGAACACGGTGGGGGTTATGATTGACGTAAGTAGGTGTTCAGGATCAGTTAGTGATCATTTCTAGTTCACGTCCGTTATGCATAGTCCACCATACTTTACTTTCTATACTCGTAAGTTAGCCACTCAAATAAATGCTTAGTCGCTTGCTGCAGCCTCACCACTTAACCATACCTCACCTATTAAGCTTTAATAGTCTTGATACCCTTGGAAATGAGATTGCTGAGTCCCTGTGGCTCACAGATTACTACAACAACAGTTGTTGGTATAGGTAATGCGATGATTTGACTTGAGCGCGTTGCTTGATTTGATTTGGAGTTCTTCTTCTTCTTCTTCATCAATCTTGGATGGGTTCCAGGCGACAGCCTGGGATAGCAAGGGTGGATGTCATTTTATTGTTCGATTTCGTCCGTAGTCGGATCCTGCTCTTCTGTATGATGTTTGAGTATGTTATTGTATTGATGTGACTCTGATGTAGCTTGTGGCGAGTGTAAGCCAATTCCATATACTCATCTCTTCCATACATGTACTGTAATGATATCCATTCTTGCGAACGCATTGAGATGCGCTTCTATCCCCGTCAAGGCCCTCGTGCCAAAATAAGGATAGGACCGCATCTTGGGCGTGACAAGTTGGTATCAGAGCCTGTACCGACCTAGGAGCCCCCTTGATTGATCGAACTTGGCTGAGTCGAGTCTAGTAAAAACTATTTTGAGTCTAGTTATATCGGAGTGTAGGATTCTTTTTACTCCTCTTCTATGCTCTGGTGAGGTATTCGACTTAGGAATTTTGATTCTACTCCTCTTCTCGCTCAAATTTTTTTAGGATCACGCGGGTTTTTGGAAACTATATGATGCCGATGTGACGGAGTTCTGTCTTGGTGCGTCCTGTCTGACTTGATTTCTTCCGGGGAGTTGAACTCCAAGGGATTCTTGGCACATCGTTATCATTCAGTTTTCTTAGTATCTCAGGATGGAGGATGTTCGAAATTGCTTCAATACTTATCATGGTGAGATAAGATCGGAGTCACCCAGTACTAGGGAGGCGTCCGGGGTACCACCATGGTTTAGTATCGTTGTGAGTTCGAGGATTCGAGTTAGATGAATTTGTGAAAGCCTCTGGTTATGTGTTGAAGGATGGATACAGTTGGGGTGTAGGTTTGTTAGTTGTGTGAGATATTTCCTCCTTGTATCCCCCACACCGGATTGCATAACCAAAAAGTTTTCGAAAGTTCTTAGGTGGGAATTCAAGTAGTTACCTAGGATTATCTTTCCAACAAGTGCATAGTGGGTATGTATTTGTTCTGGCTTGTTTCGTAAGCCTCATCCTTTGTTTTGTTTTGAATATGATAATTCAAGTTGCTTCGATGTCAAGTGGTGATTTCATATCTTGATAAGTAGTGTTCTCATAATCATGTGGGAATACTAATTCTTTTGCCCAATCAAGTTGTCATATCAATTCTTTTTCTACCAGTGTGCTTCTCTTCAAGATAATTCTATCCTCTTCAATATTGCAAGATCAATTCTCATTTCGTTCCGAGTTGTCTCATATGTTCCAAGTTTCTTTGCTTTCCCGCCCTCCCGCCCTTTTTCTTCAATGATTAATTCTCATCCAAGTGTCTTTTCTATGTATGTAATGATTCCGCTATCTTTTCTTCTATCTTGTTTCCGGTGATTCTTTGTGAATATTCTTGTCAAAAAGCACAGTCTCATAGAAATCCTGTTGCTCTTTGGTATAGAATTTGTAGTCCACAACTGCCTTCTTCCTTTGGGCATATGGATCTATATCTCTCCATGCCCTCAAACCTAAGTCTTTCCTCTTCTTCATATCTTCAACAAGTGGATAGCTGGCACTATGTACTGGAAGGTGTGGTCTAAGTTTCATCAAGGTTGTCAAGTCATCATCATTCCCAACTCTGGAGGTAGTTCCCTTGTTCTTTTCAGAAGCTGGAATCTGCTTGGATGTCCTCTTAGGCTTTTGAGCAGCAGCCTTCTGGGATTTTGTGCTCTTGGATGTGCCTGACTTGGGCATAGAGTCAGCGAGAAGTTTCTTGGCCCTCTTCTTGGGAGGAGCCTTTGCAGCTGGCTCATCCTCCTCCTCAGCAGAAGCTGCCTCCTCTGGATCTTCAAACATAGATGTAGGCATGCCAGTAACATGGATTATCCTCTTTCTTGCCTTCTTCTTCTCCCCTGCCTTCTTAGGCATAGACTTCTTTGGGGGGATAATGGACACTGTTGCCCTAGCACTCTCATGTGCTTTGAAGGTTTCAGCAGGTGCATAAATTTTGCTGACCACCCTCCTGGAAGAGGTGGCCTCATTTGCTGACTTCTTGGCAGCTTTCTCTTGCTTCTTGGCAAGAACCTCCTCTAGTACAAAGTCTGAATCTTCATCATGTGAATTCAGCTTCTTCCTGGCCCCAGTGGCAGCCTTGGGCAACCCATGGGAGCTAGGGGTGTCTGGATCTAAAAAAGAACTAGGCTCAGGGCTAGTACCTGAACTCATGTCAACACCCTGCTCTGGCAAATTCTGACTGTCAGACCCTGACATGCTGACCCTGTGAATAGAGTATAGAAGAGTGGAATAGGATAAGTCATCACAAAATATTCAGCTGGTTTTTTAAATTTGAATAGAAAAATTATAGATGTAGTTCATTGCAAAATTGGATTTCGGTGTCACCAAGTCAAAAATTTCGGTGCTGCCGAGACTGACAAAACCCTTAACTGAAACTTGGCAATAGTTTCGGTCAGATCGAAAATCGTCACTCGGTTTCACCGAGTTGTCCTTAGTAGCACAAAAAGGCAATCGGTGGAACCAATTTTTCCGACTCAATCTCACCAAGATGCAATTTCACGGGCAACTAAACCTAAAATTTTCCGATTCGCTAGACTATAGAGTTAATCTTGTGGATAGAATGATCTCAAACTATGTCTAGATAATGGAAAAACCCTAATGCACAAGATTCGGAGGTTGTAGCGCAAGAGGGGGCCGAATCCGTACCCTAGCCCGGTGACGGATCCGCTATGGCAGCAATGGGGGCGAAGATTCGATCGACGGTGGCGATTCCCAGCGGCGGAGGAGTGCAGGAAGACAAGGGTGACGACCAAGGGTCCTTCTGCGGCAGCTTAGGGCTTGGGGCACGACAATTTGAAGAGTGAAGTTTTTGAACCGTCGAGACCACTGAATGTATACCCTACACTGTCATTGACACCGATTCTAAATTGTTGGTGTCACCGAGTTTCTCAAGTGTCAGCTGATAGGGAAACTCGGTGTAACCGAGAATATGGAATCGGTAGTACCGAGACAAGAAATCCAGGTCAACCCTAGGCATTCGGTGTGACCGAGATTTTGGGGTTGGTTCCATCGAGATGCACTTGGGAGGTTTTAATGGCCAGTCCTTGTCAATACGGAACTCTGAGTGCTCCACACACAGAGGGATTGAAAAGCACTTGTTCAAATTTTGTGATGTAGCATGAATAGAGTATGAGATGAGAAAGCATAGATAGCTAAAGAAGTGGTCCTAGGCATTCTTGTATATCCAATTGGCAAATAAATATGAAAAGCCAAATAGAAACAATTAGATATCCTTGATTGAGTAAATAAATGCAGACCAACATGCTCACACAATAAGGTGTCAAATGAAATCATGGCAAACATGCACAAACACAATAGCATCTAACAAGCACTTTGGCGATGATGGAGTCATCTATATATATGAGTATATTGACTTAGGAGCCAAGTAAGAATACTTGATCATAGGTCATACTCATCGTTTAAGCACGAGTGGGGTTACCACTTTCACATAAAGCATTTAATGTTATCACATTCTTATGAGATGCTTTAACTCAAGTCTTAGAGTAAAGCTCCCCCTAGATGTGACATCCCCCCATAAGAGGGATAAACTAACCTTGGGTTTTGTCGATGAAGACTTCATGTTGGTGAGGTAGTGGTGGATGCTCAAAGTTGATGAAGATCACCAAGAGTTGGGAGCATCCTTGTTCTTTCATTACCCTTCTCACCTACATGGGTTAGTCCCAACACACAAGAGACAAATACAAGGATATCTATGGACATGGAGTGCAAAGCATATGTGATGATGTCCATTGATTTGTTGATTACCTTGTCCCTTGCTTACCTTTGAGGGAATGTGTGACTCCATGAACTATTGCATAATATTGATGTGGTTTGCAACTAGTTCTTGCCAATAATGAATATGAGTGAATTTCATTGGTGGAGTCACCCCTCAAGAACTCTCTAGTTCTTCTTCTTGGGGACCCACATCAAGTTGATGGGGATCCTTGGTGTTGAAGTAGCACTTGTAGAAGTTGAGCTTGTAGTAGCCTTGGGAACCCACTTCACCAAAGCTTGGGATTCATCTTCATATGAGTCAAAGTCCTCTTGAAGCTTGTTCTTGTCCTTGAGCTTGGTGTCTTGTGGTGGAAGGTCATCTTGAGATTTTGTTCCCTTGGGAAGAGTATTTTCATACTTCTCCTTTTGAGGAACAAACTTGGGATTGGGGTATTGACCTTCTTCCCATTCAACTCCATTAGTGTTGAAGTAGCCAACACCACGATTCTTCCGGTATCCTCCATGCTTGCGTACAATCTCCTAAAATTGTTTGCACCCTTCAAGACTCTTATAGATACCTTTCTCTATAATCCCTTTCAAGAGTTCATTTTCTTGCTCAAGTGTAACTTGGCTAAGAGAAGAGTTAGTGGGATCAAGAGAACTACTAGAAGCAATATCATTGGATTTATCATTTTTATTGCTACTAGTTGAAGAACCTTTCTTTCCTTTGTTACTAGCTTGCTTAGACTTAACTTGAGGCATGAATCTAGATAAGAGAAGTCGTTTGGCTAGATAAGATGAAGTCTTCTTTCGAAGATCGTCATTAATAGCTTTAAGGAACTCATGGTCTTGCTCGAAGTTGAGCTTCTCGAAGCGTAGCTTCTCATGTGTCCTTCCAAGCTCTCTATGATCTTCTAGAGTTGAGTCATTAGCTAAATTAAGAGTTTTTAGTTCTTGAGTTAGTCGTTCTATTTCCAACTTATCATCATCACACGACTTATCTAAACTAGAGTGAGTACTATCAAGTTCATTTTGACTAACATTACTAGTTTTGTCAAATAGCAAGTCATCTTTAATTAACAAGTCGTCTTCACCACTATTGAAATCAAGATACTCGGGGTATGATACCTTGGGGCCTTTAGCCATGAAGCAACTTCCACTCCCTTCATTTGGTGAATGAAATAGATCATAGGAGTTGGTAGTCACTAGTGCAATTTCGGCAACACCTTCATCTTGACTATAGTCGGAGTTGGAGTGATAGCTTCTCTCAGAGTGGTCGTCAGAGTCGGAGCCGGAAACCCATTCACCAACATGAGGTTGATGTTTACTTCTTGAGTAGCTCTTGGTGTACTAGTCCTTCTTCTCCGAGTCCCTACTTATCCTTGAGTGTCTTCGTTCATAACGATCATCTCTACTCCTTCTCTCTCTTCGAGGTGACTCGTCTCTTGAGATTCGTCTTCTTGGTGACTCTTCTCTTCGTTTGTAGGGAGCCGTGCACTCATTGGAGTAGTGTCCGGGCTTCCCACAATTATAGCAGTTTCGGTCGCGACTTGACGAACGCTTCTATTCATATCTTGAGTTGGAGATATGATCTTTGCTTCTATTCTTTTAGAACTTGTTGAATTTTTTGACCATCAGGCTTATCTCTTCATTTGTGACAAGGTAGTCGCTCGAGGTAGCGGGAGCATCACTTGTGGCTTTGTAAGCATCGCTAGACTTGTGGTGAAGCTCTTCCTTTTCTTTGAGATCTTTGTAGTTGGGCATCATTTGGATCAATGTGCAAACGGTGTCATATCGATCATCCAAAGCTCGAAGTATCTTCTTGATGATGAATTTGTCAGTCATTTCTTCTCTTCCTAAGCCGGCAATCTCATTGGTGATGAGAGCTAGCCTATAGTACATCTTAGCGACTCCTTCACCATCCTTCATCTTGAACTTGTCAAGCTGACCTTCAAGAACATCCAACTTGGATTTCCTAAAGGACTTAGTTCCTCCATGCATATCAACCAAAGTATCCCAAATCTCTTTAGCATGTTCGAGACGGCTGATTTTGTTGAATTCTTCGGGGCATAGGTAGTTGAGGAGAATGTCACATGCTTGAGCATTGAGTTGCAACATCTTCAATTGATCCACAGTCTCTTCCCGATCGGGTTCCTTTCCTTCTGCAAAGAATTCACCTTGCAAGCCAACACGAACAACAACCCAAACGGCAGGATTATGACCAAGGATATGCATTTTCATTTTGTGCTTCCAACTAGCAAAATTTGTGCCATCAAAGTACGGACCTCTACGGTGATAATTTCCCTCACTAGACGCCATACTTCTCATAGGTTGTGAAACCAATGCAATGGAGACCAAAGCTCTGATACCACTTGTAGGATCGAAAGTAGGTCTAGGGGGGGGGGTGGTGGTGATTAGACTACTTGACCAAATAAAATTCTACCTTCTCCCAATTTTAATTCTTGGTAGATTTTAGCATTCATAGTATGTCAAGTACACCCTACACATGCATGTCTAAGAGTATAGCAGTAGAAAGTAAAGACATTGCACATGTAAGTAAAGAGAGGGTAAGGAAAGCAAACACAATTGGTGACACGATGATTTTTCCCGTGGTTCTGATAGGTGGTGCTATCGTACATCCACGTTCATGGAGTCTTCAACCCATGGAGGGTAATGGCCGTGAGAGTCCACGGAGGGCTCTAATCATGGAGGGTTCCACGAAGAAGCAACCTTGACTATACCATGACGGCCTACGTCCATGGAGGACTAGCCTTACTCGGGGTAGATCTTCACGATGTAGGCGATCTCCTTGCCCTTACAAACTTCTTGGTTCACTCCACAAGACGAAGTAGGAGGCTCCCAAGAGACACCTAACCAATCTAGGAGGCACCACCCTCCAAAAGGTAATAGGTTCGGTAATGTCGATGAACTCCTTGCTCTTGTGCTTCAAGATGATAGACTCCTCAACACACAATCACTCTCTCACAGATATGGCTTGGTAGAAGAGATGGGATTGGTGGAAATCAACTTGGGGAGGCTAGCAATCAAGATCCATATGGTTGGAGTGGAAGATCTTGACCTCAACACAAGGGTAGGTGGTTCTCTCTCAGAAAACTGATAGGATAGGTATGGAATGGTTCTGAGTGCTTCTCTTTCGAGTAGGTGGTGGTGGAGGGTTATATATAGGCATCCCCTAAAATCCAACCATTACACACAATAAGTCAGACTCGGTGGCACCGATGTGTTAATCTCGGTGGCACTGAAGTGACCAAAAGGTGACAACTTTTGAATCTCGAAGGGACCGATATAGAAATCTTGGTTGCACCGATAAGGTGACCAATGATCAGAATGCCCATTCTCGGTGACGCCGATTCAACAATCTCGGAGGGACCAAAACTATGAACTTGCGTAACAGAAAGTTGGCAGCCCAACTCGGTGGCACCGAAAGCAGTATCGACTGTACCGAAAGGTTAGGGTTTGGCTGAGTCTGTCTAGGGTTTGGAATCGGTGGCACCGGGATGGAAATGTTGGTTGCACCGATTTTGAGTGTTTTGCTTAGGACAGACTTTGGTGGGAGAGTTTGTGGGTGTCTTTGGTGACTATCACTTGTGCACGTGTGAGCATTTTGTTCACCAATAAAACCTTACCCCCTTTTAATAGTATTGGCTTTCCTATGGACTCAAAGTGATTTCTCACAAATATGAAATGTAGATTCCTCTTGCTTGAAGCTTTGCCAACCTATTTCCTTGCATCTTGGGGTATTCCATAATCTCTTTTTGCCAACCCATCATTGAACTTTTCCTGAAACATACTTGATGAAAACATTAGGTCAATGACTTATATGTTGTTATGAATTACCAAAACCACCAAGGAGCAAATTTGCTTTCACACTTTCATTGTCATAGTAAAGAGGCACTTTGTCACAATTGACACCATAATCCTTTAAAGTCCGCCTCATCCAAAGAATCTGTGCACAACAACTAGTAACAACTACATACTCGACATCGGTGGACGAGAGAGAAACACAATTTTGTTTCTTTGAAGACCAACTTATGAGAGAGCGACCAAGGAATTGACAGCCTTAAGAAGCTGACTTCCTCTCCACACGGTCTCCTGCCCAATCCGAGTCCGAGTATCCTATGAGATCAAATGAAGCACCTTTGGGGTACCATAAGCCAGAGTTTGGGCTATGAGCCAAATATAAAAAGATTCGTTTGACTGCCACATAGTGGATGTCCTTAGGTGCAGATTGAAAACATGCACAAATTCTCACAACCAACATAATATCCGGTCTAGATGCACAAAGATAAAGCAAGAAGCCAATCATGGAGCGATATACCTTTTGATCCATGGATTTACCATTGGTATCAGTGTCGAGGTAGCATTGGAGAGGCATAGGAGTGTTGGCCTTGGGCGGATTAAGTTCATTCATGTTGAATCTCCTGAGCATGTCGTGAGTGTATTTAGCTTGATTGATGAAGGTTCCTTGACTTCATTGCTTGACTTCGAATCCAAGGAAGAACTTCAACTCTCCCATCATAGACATCTCAAACGTATTGGTCATTAGTGTGGCAAACTCTTCATTGAAAGCTTTGTTAGGAGAACCAAATATAATATCCTCAACATATAGTTGGCATATGAATAAGTTCCCATTAACCTTCTTCGTGAAAAGAGTGGGGTCAATTTTCCCAATTTCAAACCACGGTCTTGCAACATCTCAGTAAGGTGCTCATATCACACACATGGGGCTTGTTAAAGGCCATAGAGAGCCTTATCAAGAACGTATACATGATTGGGGAACTTGGTATCCTCAAACTTCGGGGGTTTCTTAACATATACCAACTCCTTAAGAGGACCGTTAAGAAATGCACTTTTAACATCCATTTGATATAATTTAAAGTTATGATGAGAATCATATGCAAGCAACATGAGAATAGATTCAAGGCGAGCAACGTGAGAAAAGGTTTCACCGTAGTCGATACCCTCGACTTGGGAGTAGCCTTGTGCCACTAATCTTGCCTTGTTGTGAATGACGACACCGTTCACATCTTGCTTGTTTTTGAATATCCATTTAGTTCCAATGACATTGTGGTTCTCCTTTGGTATTGGTACCAATCGCCACACTTGGTTGCGCTCGAAGTTGTTGAGTTCATCGTGCATGGCTTCAACCCACTCCATGTCCTCGAGCACATCTTGTACCTTGAGGGGCTGAATGCAAGAAACAAACGTGTGATGTTCACAAATGTTTGTTAATTATCTATGTGTGGTTACCCCTCTTTCTAAGCTGCCGTAGATGTTTTGTAACAAATTTTGTAGTTTTTCCATCTTGGCAGCATCTTTGGCAGCTCTCTCTCTAAGATCTCCTCCCTAGAAGTTTGAGAGTCAACATCCGGAGGAGGAGAATCATCTTGATGATGTTGAGTGCCGTCATGAGCTTGCTCTTGATCTTGAATGAGATCTTGATCTTGCGCTTGTTGGGGGTCATGGACTTGATCTTGGGTGTCACTTGGTATGACACCATTGTCAGTAGATTGATCTTGCCCTTGATCTTGTCCATGTGGTAGAGGGCCTTCATTTTGTTCTTCGGAAGCATGTGGCTCTTGTGTCGACGATGGTTCCACTTGAGTGGAACATCACCCTTCTCCTTCAGCCACAAGGGGTTCCTCAACGGGTAGGAAGTGTCCCACACCCATTATTCTTATGTCTTGGGGAGGGATTTCATCACCTACATCACAAACCACTTTGCTCCCCTTGGGAGCCATTATTTTCATCAAACTCTAGGTTACACGTCTCCTCAATGAGTCCATTGGACTTATTGAGGACACGGTAAGCGCGAGAGTTTGTAGCATAACCAACAAATATGCCATCTTGAGGTCTTGGTTCAAATTTTGACAAACGAACACCTTTCTTGAGAATTAAACACTTACACCCAAACACCCTAAAGTACTTGAGATTGGGCTTGTTACCGGTCAGAATTTCATAAGGAGTATTGTTCAAGCCTTTGCGGAGATAGAGCCGATTGGATGCATGACACGCGGTGTTGATAGCTCCGGCCCAGAAATTATATGGAGATTTGAATTCTGCCATCATGGTCCTTGCCGCATCCATCAACGTCCGGTTCTTTCTTTCCGCAACACCATTTTGTTGAGGGGTATAGGGTGCGGAGTATTGGTGCTTGATCCCCTCATCACTAAGGAACTCATTCATGTAGTTCTTGAACTCGGTCCCATTATCACTTCTTATCATCAGGATCTTTGCCTCATGTTGTTGTTGAACTTCATTTGTAAAGTCGATGATGGTTTGTTGAGTCTCACTCTTCCTCTTGAAGAAATATACCCAAGTGTATCTTGAGTAGTCATCCACGATCACTAAACAATACTTCCTTCCCCCAAGTCTATCGAAAGATGGAGGACCAAAGAGATCCATGTGGAGGAGCTCCAAGGGCCTCTTTGAGTAAATGGTAGTCGTGGGGCGGTGAGCTGTCTCATGTAGCTTTCCTTCAATACAAGCAGTGCAAGCACGATCTTTGGCAAAACTCACATTTGGTAGTCCAAGAATGTGACCCCCTTTGAGAAGACTTTGCAAAGATCTCATATTGACATGGGCTAGCCGGCGATGCCAGAGCCATCCCACATCAACTTTAGCCATTAGGCAAGTCGCGGTCTTAGCGGGTCACTCCGAGAAGTTAAACACATAGAGACCGTTCTTGACATGCCCAACAAAGGCTACTTTAAGATTCTTGCTCCACAAAAGGGCCACGGAGTTAACACCAAATAAGGTACAAAAACCCATGAGTGCAAGTTGATGAACAAAAAGTAAATTGTATGCAAGGGTCTCAACAAGCATAACATTCTTTATGGAGAGTTACAGAGAGATTATCACCTTGCTAATACCCAATACCTCCTCCTCCTCCTCCTCCCGCTCCTGCTCTGCTAGAGCCATATACTCATGGTAAGAATATTTGGTGTCCTCAGGGCAACCCTCTTCTTCTTCTTCTTCTTCTTCCTCTTGACTGACCTTGGCCTTCAAAGCAAGGTTGGGAGATGATTTCTTTGACCGTTGCACGCGAGCAAGAGCATTCTCTGCTATTGAGTTCAAGATGTTCACTGTAATAAATTCATCCAACACATCACCAGAGGACAAGGTGTGAAAGTCTGGTCTTTGATGGATGACGGCGGACATGGCCTTGTTGTAGGGCATGATGGCGTTCAAAAACTTACGCTTGACCCAGGTGTCATCCACATCCTTGCTGCCATGATCTTTGAGGGCGACGGCAAGAGTAGTCACCCTCCTATATAGCTTACAGGGTTCTTCATGTTCAATCATTATAAACTCATCTGACTGATCAAGCACAACCTCATAGTTTGACTGTTGAATGCTTGAGCTGCCCTTGTACATGGTGATAATGTGTTCCCAACACTCTTTAACAATAATGAGGGGACGCAGGTGAGGTAGGTCTTCGATAGGAACTACAGCTTGGAGTATGAACAAGGTGGAGGAATTTAGCTGTTTATCCGCCATTTCTCTTGGAGTAAGATTGCATGGATCATGAGGATAGTATCATCTTCAATGACTCGCATGAGTTCAATTGAGATGAGACTTGATATGAACAATCCAATTAGCAAAATCATTCTTAACAAGTTTAGGAGGAGGACCGAGATTAACTATATGAGGTGGGTTCACCGGTCCTCCATAGACAAAGGGAGGGGGAACCGAGGCAAAGGTCCCCAACCCATTAATTCCTTGAGAACGATCATCCTTATCAGCACTAGCCTCATCCTTACCGGAGTTGACATCCGATGTCGAGTTAGTGGGATAAGCCACTTGTACCGCATCGATGGAAAGTTTAAGAGTATCAAGGAAATCTTTAAACATGGATTTGACCTCGGTCGTCATGGAGGATTTAAGCAAGGTCATAGCCTATTTCAAATCCTCGCGAGAGACCATGTTCACTCCCACGACCTCGGGAAGTTCTCTCGACCGCTCCCCTTCGCCAGCCATACTCTTCGTGTGGTGAAACCCTTAATAAAGAGATGTGGCTCTGATACCAATTGAAAGGATCGATATGGTTTACTAGACGGGGAGGGGGGGGGGGGGTGAATAGGCAACTACCAGTTTTTAACTTTTCTTTAACAATTTAGGCTTAGCAACACATAGGTTAGCTAGATATGCAACTAGGTGAGCAACCTATATGATGCTAAACACAACAACAAGACAACCAAGCAAGATAAACAAGATAAGTAGCTTGCACAAAGTAAAGGTAAGAAGTAACCACAAGAGGAACCAATGGAGACAAGGATGTGTTACCGAAGTTCCTTCCCGGTAAAGGGAAAGTATGTCTCCGTTGGAGCCGTGTGGAGGCACAATGCTCCCCAAGAAGCCACTAGGGCCACTGTATTCTCCTCACGCCCTCACACAATGTGAGGTGCCGTGATTCCACTAGTGGTGCCCTTGAAGGCGGCAACCAGACCTTTACAAACAAGGTTGGGGCAATCTCCACAACTTAATTGGAGGCTCCCAACGACACCATGAAGCTTCACCACAATGGACTGTGGCTTCAAAGTGATCTCTTCCATCTACGGTGCTCAAACACCCAAGAGTAACACGATCCATAGGGTATTGATGGGGGGAATCAAATATCTCTCGGTGGAAGTGTAGATCAAGGCGCTCTCCTCCAAACCCTAGAGCACCAACAAGATTTGATGGCTAGGGAGGGAGAAGGAGCAAGAATAAGCTTAGGAGCAACAATGGAACTTTTTCGTGGGAAGAGGTGAGTCTCAATGGAGAAAAATACTCACTTATATAGGTGGGGGAAAAGTGACCGTTTCTCTGCCTGGAAACGAGCATAAGCGGTAGTACCGCTCTAGGGAGCGGTACTTCCGCTTATATGCGTTCTGGAACAACTAAGCGGTAGTACCGCTCCAGGGAGAGCGGTACATCCGCTCTGAAATCCCAGAAGACCAGAAGAAAAAGGTAAGCGATAGTTCCAACGGATCCTTAGGGCGATAGTACCATTGGAGTGGTACTTCTGCTCTGAGGAGAGCGGTACTTCCCCTTAAACAGCCAGGGACACCCGAAGGAAACATAAGGAAGAAAACAAGCGGTAGTTCGAGCGGCTCTTCAGGGCCGTAGTATCGCCGGAGCGGTACTACCGCTCCGAAGAGTGGTACTTCCGCTTATGAGAAACTTTGGAGCCAAATTGGCAGAACTAGCTCCATTCTATCGGAAATGGATGGGGTGCAAAGTGTACGTGATAATTTCTCCCAACCTTTCCGGATGCGGATCCCCTCTTAATAGTATGAGTTTTCCTATGACTCAGGTCCACCAACCTAACCTCGAAAGGAAAAGACTTCGTCTTCTGATTTACCACTTGAGGGGAAGATAACCGTCTCATGCAACCTGATAAGCTTAGTGCACACGGTTAGTCCGCAAACGCACTGTCATCAACCACCAAAACTACTTAGGAAAAATTATGCTCTTATACTTATGTTCTAGGTGGCAATTGTAGGATATTGTCTTCATATTTCTATTGCTGCTAACAGCTTGCAAAGTCATTCATACTTCAAAGCATCATCAAACAATTTGCATCGTCACTGAGCATGATTGCTTCATGACTCGCATGAGATCTATACACATGAAAATGTGCCCTGTCAAGAAGCTAACGATTTACCCAGATGATTTTTTGGTTGGAGCTGGAATGCTGGAGTAGGGCTTGTTTCTAACATCTGAAACAATATACCTTCTCTAGGTCTGGTCATACGTTCATCAAGCTCTCCCTCTTGAGTACATCATCATGCCTTGCCACAAGATTTGGTACATACCACCATATGATCACCGCCCTCGACCAGAATGCGCTGATTGTGGCATTGGGTACATGGAAATTGAGCATACCATGAAAGATAATGTGCTTCCTCCCCCCTTTTTTACAAATTAATGTGTGATATGTGCTTCAAAAGTAGCATTGAGGGAAGCTTGCACATTGTAATGCAACAAACAATGTAGTTATACAAAGTAGCTTCTCAAACTGCCACTAAGGCCTGTTTTGGTAATATCGTACGAAACCTGTATTTCAAGCTACTATACATTTTATGACAAATGCAGTGATGAGTCATTACTGTTATGAGTATCTTAATACCACATAGATTTCTATCTTAGATACATTTTCATCTTTTTACATCATATGTTGTATAATTTATCTTTTTTTGTCTACCCTTCTATACATTTCCATCATGAACCGGTTAGTTAAAACGGAAAAAGTGGGGTGCGACATGCCTTACTAACGGATTAGATACAACTAATACCTGGCAACATATGCTGTCAGGTGCGACAAGCCGCACTTCCTACCTAGTACATGATTGCCTCTAGGGAATATCTCCAACAGTCTCCCACTTGCACTAGAGTCAATCAAATAGACATCGAATGACCATAGCTCTAACGTGTCCCTCATGCTTGGATTGTGGAAGCGGTGTAGTCAATGGATCTACAACATTTGCATCCGTATGAATCTTGCACATATTGGTATCATATTTCTCTACGAGATTTCGTATCAGGTGATATTTTCGGTCTATGTGCCTGGTCTTGTGGTGTTATCTCAGCTCCTTGGCCCGTGCGATGGCACCTGGATTATGAAAATAGAGGTCCAATGGTTTTGACCAGCCTGGGAATACACCAACATCTTCCAGAAACTTCCAAATCCAAACACCTTCCTTTGTAGCTTCGCAAGCCGCAATGTATTCGGCCTCTGTTGTGGAGCCAGTCACCGTATCTTGCTTGAAACTCGTCTAGCTCACTGCTCCTCCATTCATGACATACACGAATCCAGTTTGCGATCGACAATCATCCTTGTCAGTTTGGAAACTAGCATCTGCGTAACCCTTTGCGTAGAGCTCCTCCTCACCTCCATAAACTAGGAACATCTCTTTAGTCCTTTTCAGGTAGTTCAAGATAGTTTTCACCGCTACCCTGTGACTCTCACCTGGGTTGGCTTGGTATCTACTTGTGAAGCTTATTGCATAGGCAACATCAGGTCGTGTACATAGCATGGCATACATGATGGATCCTATTGCCGAGGCATATGGAATCCTACTAATCCGGTTTCGCACATCAGAAGTCGAAGGACTCTGAGTCTTGCTTAGCCTTACACCATGTGATATGGGCAAGAACCCTTTCTTGGCCTCACTCATGTTGAACCTCTTCAACACTTTGTCTATGTACGTGTTCTGGCTCAAGCCGAGCAGCCTCCTCGATCCATCTCTATAGATCTTGATGCCTAAAATGTACACTGCCTCTCCAAGGTCTTTCATCAAAAAGTTGCCATTCAATGATTCCTTGACTGAGTGCAGCATCGAAACATCATTTCCGATCAGCAGTATGTCATCCACATACAAGGTCAAAAATACTACCGAGCTCCCTATAGAATTCTTGTATAAACAATAGCCCTCTTTGTTCTTGATGAAACCAAGGTCAACAATGACTTCATCAAAACGAATATTCCAACTCCGAGCTGCTTGCCTCAATCCATTAATGGATCTCTTGAGTTTGTATATTTTACCAACATTAGTTGGATCAACAAAACCTTCAGGTTGTATCATGTATACATCCTATTTTAAATTTCCATGAAGGAATGCCGTTTTGACATCCATCTGCCATATCTCATAATCAAAAAATGCAACTATAACTAGTATGATCCTTACCGACTTTAGCATCGCTACCAGTGAGTAGGTCTCGTCGTAGTCGATTCCTTGAACTTGTCCATAACCATTAGTGACAAGCTGAGCTTTGTGGATCTGAACATTTCCATCCACATCGGTTTTCTTCTTAAAGACCCATTTGCAACCAATGGCTATTATGCTAGGTGATGGATCAACCAAGTCCCAGACTTGATTGTCATCCATGGACTTTAACTCGGATCTCATGGCCTTTAGCCATGCCTAAGAATCTGGGCTCACCATCTCTTTCGCATACGTGGCTATCATCGTTTTCTTACGACCGATGCCATGGGGGGCTCCGGTTTTTTATAGGCCAACCTCCCCGGAATACAATATAGGTGGAAAGCCACGGGGGGGGGGGGCCCAGGTGACAGCCTGTGTATCCAGCCATGGGGCCCCCGGCTATAGTGTCTCGTTGCTGGTAGGGCCCGCTAGTTGGGAGGTCTCGTCGAGAGCCGAAGGGGTCCATGTGGTAGCTCCTAGCAATGGCCGCTTCACGGCACGGGTCGTCCTTCGGGGCGTTGCCTTGTGGCAGCCGACCGCGGTCAGTGGTACGGCCAGCTACACTATAGCCATGCCGGGGCAGGTCATGGAGTGGTCGGAGGCATGCCGACACTGTTGGAGGCCCGGTCACGGTCAGCCGAAGTCAGCGGCATTATTGCCACCACTGTAGCTATTCGGGCCCTGACCCCCATCAGGATGGGGGCCACTGTTGCCGCGCATGCCTGGGCTATGGGATCCAAGGCACAGACGGCTAGGGGGTTAGGAATCCTTGCCCCCAGCCGACAAGCTTAGCGGTGTCGGCCAGGCGTAGCCGGCGGGCCTCGGCCAATGTGGCGTAGCCAGCTGGGTGCAATCTAGGTTGTAGGGGGAGGCGGCTCGCCCTTCAGTCAGTTCAGAAACTTGGAGTAGTGGGTTACTTTAAGATACCCCGGGGTTATTCCCCCGATAGTAGTCCCCGAAGCAGGGAGACCCGCCACCGAGCCATGGCGGACCTCGTCGGCTTGAACATCGCCTTAATGCTACAACCCGCTTCGGAAGCCGGATGTCGATGGTCGGTCGGCCACCGGCTATGCAGCCGGTCGACGCTTCGAGCGTCGTCTTGGGCGCCTCGTCGGGCGGTACATCCGCGCCACGTGGGAGACGGAACGGGCCGCAACCCTGACAGGCCGTGCGGCGGACAAGACCGGACTGGGAGGCAGGGCCCGCCCTAGCCGTGGCCTAGGCCTGCGTGCACGGATCTTCTACGATTTGGGCGGTCTGTTGGCATGCCCGAGGGAAATAACTGCCATCTCGCACGCGGCGGGGATCGTGGTGGACGTGCGCAATGAATCTGCCCCCACGACCATCTGTGTGGGGTTTAAATGGGGAGGGGGAAGGGAATGGAATGACACATTCGTTCCCCTCGCCCCCGTCTCTTTGCACTCGTCGCCCTCCTCCCCCCCGCTCTGAGAGAACGAGAGAAAGAGAGCGAAGGCCGTGCCATTCGCCGTGCCCCCGTCGTCACTACCGGAGTTCGCCCAGCAGCCGAGCTCCTGCGCCCGCCGCCGCACCCGCAAGCCCCTCGAGGAGTCATGGTGTGCAAGGGGGCGTGGGATGAAAACATCGTCGATGAGCAGTTCATCGAGCACCTCCGCCACCGCCGCAAGCTGCCATCAGAGGAGCTCGTGGAGGCGCGCATTGCCGGGCCGGAGAATTCCCCAACCCCACGGGACGGCGAGGTGGTCGTCTTCGCCGAGCATTTCCTCCGTGGGCTCGGGCTGTCGACGAGCATGTTCTTCTGGCGGTTCATGATGCGATTCGGCCTGCAGCTGCACCACCTCGCCCCCAACGCCGTTCTATAGCTGGCGACCTATGTCACTCTCTGCGAGGGGTACCTGGGGGTGGAGCCGAGGCTTGACCTCTGGTTTCGCCTCTTCTTCCTCAAGCGGCAAACGACGAAGGATCCGGTGACGAAGGAGGCGGTGATGACCGCCTACGGGGGTGCTTTGATCCACATCCGCCAGGGAGCCGGCTTCCCGAAGCTCTCGCTGCAAGCGTCGGTGAAGAACTGGCAGCAGGGGTTCTTCTATGCGAAGAATGTGAAGCCGGAGGAGGACCACATCAACATCCCAGACTTTGTCAACGTGCCGCTAGTGGCGATGCTGAAGTGGCGGACAGCTTCGCCTCAGGCCCCGAAGATAGCGAACCGGCTCTGCGGGCGGGTGCTACACATGACTAGGTCAGAAGGCCTGAAGGCGTTCGATCTGCTGACGGCGATGGTGGCACGCCGGGTGCAGCCGCTGCAGAGCTGACCGCACCTCATCTGCCAGATGGGGGGCTGACACGACCCCTGTCGGCTCTCCACCAAGGAGGTGAAGCTGGTTCATGTGGCGCGGAGGGTGAACACCATCTCCTCGACGAAGCTAAAGGAGAGGAGCTGGCAGTGGGGGAAAACCCCCTACGGCGGAGTCATCCAGCACCGCCGGCTAGCGATTCGGCCGGCTCATCCTCCTTTTCCCATCGGAAGCACTGCCTTGATTTGATAGCGAAAAGAATCTCCCTGCTTGGAGGTTTTCTCCTCGTTGCAGGAGTATGGGGAGCCGGCCATTGACATGGCGGACTCGGACCCCGAGGAGGTGGAGGATGTCGACGATGTGGAGCCAACCGACTCTGATCGAGCCGGCTCATCCGAAGCCGGGGGGCGGAGACGGAGATGAAGGCGACCGAGTCGACGGGTGAGACCCCTCCTCGTCCAAATTTGCAGGATTGGACCGATGACGACGCTGAGTCGGAGGAGTTGCACGATACAGATGCTCCGAAGGATGTCGAGGCTTCGGAGGACGAAGCCACGGCGCCGCCGAGGAGGTGTCTTCGCCGTGTCGGTGACGAGCCCGACCGGGACGAAGCGGCGGCCGGTGGCAAGGGGAAGTAGGTGGCCGACTCCGGGCCGACACCTAAATGGGCTGCCACCGAGCAGCCGAGCAGCAGTCGCGGAGGCGGCGGCAAGAGGAGGCAGGTCGTCCCGACGGGCCTCGCGAGGAGGGCGGTCCCCGCCGTCATCGGGTAAGCCATTCTCACCCTAATCTCGTCCCCCTGGTTCTTTCTTATCCCCTCCCCTTCTTATTCTGTTTTCTCAGGGAGGCACGCGCCCTGGGGAGGACCCCAGCGAGCGACGCCGCAGGAACGCCACCGTCGAGCACCGCCGAGGAGAGGGAGAGCGAGGCTTGGCGTGACCTGGAGGTGGCCCAATAGGAGCTATGCACCAAGGGGCACCGCCCCATGGGAGGAGGCGGCGAGGAAAAGGACGCCATCAGGAGGAGCCGGCGGGGAGGCGGCCAGCCAGTCGTGGGAGCCGTTCCCCGAGGGTCGGGAGAGGCAGTCTAAGGACTGCCATGACCCCGCACAGCAGGCAGAGGCGAACGCGAAGGCCGTGGAGGACGCATGGACGGCGGTAGGTGCTGGGGCGGACTGCATCGATGGCGAGGAGGAGGAGCCGGATCGCAGCACGGATCCCCCAGGGGCAGACGACTTGCTGCCGGGGGCGGATCGTGGCACGGATCGCTCAGGGGCAAACGACGTGCCGTTGGGGGTGGAGGGTCCCCCAGATGTGGAAGCGGTGGCCACGAGGGCGCCTGCTCTGGACATGCCGGCTCCAAAGGTGCCGCCTTCGGAGGCTCCGGCGCCCGAGGGGACGGCTCGCAAGGAGCCAACTATGGGAACGCCGGCTCCCAGGCCGAACCGGGCGGGGGAGGCCGGAAGCGGAGGACTGAGGCAGGATGCGAGGCGCCCGAGGGGTCGAGCGGCATGGGCTCCTCGTCCGAGGCCGCTAGTACGATGGTGCCGAGAGGAGCCGGCCCCCTGGTGACCTCAGGCAAGGGAGGGCCGGTAGATGGGGGCCGGCCGCAACAGAGTTAGGCTATAGCCAGCCGCCCATTGCTGGGGATCCGCCGAATGCTCTCGGGGCGGCGGTGTCTGCTGCGGTCGAGGCGTTCGCCGCCTGCCGTGCCCAGACGGTGCAAGACGCCCGAGTAGCCAACGACCGGCTGGTGCAGCTGGAGCGAACCATCGCGGTAAGCTCCCCTCTTTTCTTTCTTATTCTTGTTCTTGGCGTTTTCTCCAGTGGGGGTGCGCTAGTGCACCCACTGGGTGTAGCCCCCGAGACTCGAGCCGATTGTGGCGTAGGCGGGTAGAGGCTAATGCCGCGTCACGTCTTTGTTGTTTGCAGGTGGCATATGACCGTCGGGTGACCGCGTACAACTCCATGCTGAGCTTGTACCGGGAGAACAAGGGCCGACTGGCCATGCTGTCCCAGGACTTGCGAGGTAAGGCCTTCATGATTTCCAAGGCGGGGGCATAGCCCCTGGGATTTGAGCCAGTTGCCGCAGAGGCGGGCCGAATCCCCTTCTTCTCTTGTCTTCTGATTGAGGTTTCTCCGTCCTGGGCAGACACCAACGCCGAGACGGTCGACCTCCGATGCCAGGTCGTGGAGCTCGGCGATCAGCAGAACTCCCTGACCGCGGAGTGCGAGCGGCTCCGCCAGGAGGTGGCTCGGGTGCAGGCGGAGGCGACCGAGCACGAGGCGTCCCACCGCTAGGAGCAGACGGACCGCGAAGCGGCCCACCGCCAGGAGCTATCGAACCGTGAGGCGTCCCTTTGCTAGCAGGCGGAGAAGCGGGAGCACGCCCATCGACAGGAGCTAGAGGCCAAGGACGCCGCACTGGCGAAGGCGGCTGACGAGGCATAGACGGCTCGGAGCGAGCACGAGCGCCGACTCCAAGAGTGGCCCGTCAGGGAGTCGGAACTACGGGAGCAGGGGCATGGGATAGACGGCATGCTGCATGGTAAGTCCTTGTCATCTCGTCCTTTCCGCATGCTTGTTTCTGGTTTTGGTTGGTCTTTTTGTTCATCCTTCTTTTCCTTCTTCTCCTCTCAGGGCTCTTCCCTGGTACGTAGGAGGTCGTTCAGGTGGCCGTGGCGGCCCATCGCGAGGGCCAGCGAGAGCCGGGGGTCGCCGTTGGGCTGCATGCCCTCTGGACCCTGGCCGAGGTGGGGATCGCCGCCAGGGCGAGAGTAGAGGAGGTGGTTCGCGCCTTGAAGCGGCTCCAGGCGGCCGGCGAGGCACTAGTACGCACCCTCTAGCCAGGGGCGACAGAGCCGGGCTCCATGAGCCGGCTATCAAGATGGCCGGAATTCGGGACCGTGTGGGTGAACGCCTAGAGGGCCTCCATGGCATGCGCCGGTGCGGACATGGTCCTTCGCTTCGCAAGGTCATGGTATCCCACGCTGGACCCGAGCCTGCTCACGGCCTAGCGTGCCGGCACCGATGCGGATCTGGAGGCGGTGGCTGGCATGCTATCCGTGCGCGTGAGCGAACTAGCGTCCTTCGCCGCGTGGGACGAATACATCCCTGAGCATCGAGTAGACGGTACGGTGGTCCCGAAGGATCAGTACACACTCGTGCTGGATGCCCCGGAGGGGAGCGGCATGGAGACGGACGGTGAAGACGCCAGTTCTAGCACTGATGGCTACGCCGACTCCGAGCCGGCTCGGGACCCGAAGGCGGGAGCCGCCGCAGGAGATGATGGAGGGGAATACGGAGCGGCCGCCACCTAGAGCCCTTTTTATCCTTGCGCTTTTGTTAGAAATCCAATTCCACCCACTGGGGGTGTAAATGTAATGAACTCTGGCCATGGGCCTTTTAAGTTTATGAAGTTTCTGGTTGCTGCAATGTTTGTTCTATGCGTGCCAGCTTGTCCTTTCCCTTGTTTGCCCCTTTGGTTCTGTTTGCTCAGATTCTTCGTCCCTTTGGTTTCGACCCCGCCAGCCCAACAGCCGGGAGCCGGTATGTAGCTGGGACGGGGCGTCCGCCTCGAGAGAGCCGGCTCTGAGTTTGGGAACCATGAGGGCCTTTTTGGTAAGGCAAGGGACAGAGGCGAGAAAGTGGTCCGACTAGACCTAGCCGACACCCCCCCCGAGCGGTCAACCTTTCATGTGTGCTAAGTTTCGTCGCCCCGCGACCCCGTCAGCCAGACAACCGGGAGCCGGTCTATAACTGGGACGGGTGGGAGGACTTGTTAGGCCCACACTACTTGATCTACTTCGAGGGAGGACGTTAGGACTAGCCGGCAAGCCCCCGGGACCGGGAGCCGGATCCATGAGCCACGGATTGAGTCGATTCGAGAAGGGGCGTGTCCCAAGAGCCGACTTGGGGCACCCGTTGCATTCATAAGACCAAAAGGGAAGGATACATACATACACTGGTTCCTAGCAGTAAAACGGGTGGAGGAGCGCCGTGTTCCATGGGCGCTCCGTCTCCTCGCCGGAGGCATCTCTCTTTCACTTCTGCGGCTTTCAGGCGTCTAGCAGGTAGTATGCCTTGTTGTTCAGCACCTTGCTGATGATGAACGGACCCTCCCATGGGAAGGAAAGATGGTGCTAGACGGCCGCTCACTGGATCCCCCTGAGCACCAAGTCTCCTTCGCGGAAGGAGAGTGGACGGATACGCTTGCTGTGGTAGTGCCGGAGCTTCTGCTCGTAGATGGCCGTCCGACTCAAGGACAGTTCACGTGCTTCTTCGAGTAGGTCGACTCCGTCTTATCTTGCCTCCCTCGCGTCCTTCTCCATGTACAAGGCGACCCGAGGCGAGTCGAACTCGATGTCGGTGGGGATGATCGCCTTGGACCCGTACACGAGTAAGAAGGGAGTGTAGCCAGTCGATCGGTTAGGCGTGGTCCTAAGGCTCCAAAGGACAACTGGCTACTCCTCGATCCAGTAGCTGACTGACCTGACCAGTGGCGTCACGAGACGGGGCTTGATACCGGCCAGGATCAGGCCGTTTGTCCTCTCAACCTGTTCGTTTGATTGTGGATGCACGACGGACGCCAAGTTGAGCCGGATTCCTTGCTTGGTGCAGAAACACGCTAGCGCGCCCTTGGCGAAGTTGGTGCCGTTGTCGGTGATGATGCTGTGGGGAATGCCGTAGTGGACCGTGATATCTTTGATGAACCGGACGACCTTGGGGACATCTAGCTTCTCGATCGGCCTGGCCTTGATCCATTTTGTGAAGTTGTTGACGACCACCAACAGATGTGTCCTGCCGCCTCGGGCAGTCTTGAAGGGACCACCATGCCCAACCCCCAAACGACAAAGGGCCACGAGAGGGGGATGGTCTGGAGGGCCGTGGCCGGCAGGTGGCTCTGCATGCTGAAGCGCTGGCAGCCCTCACACTTGTCGACCAGCTGCTTGGCCTCCTTCAAAGCGGTCAGCCAGTAGAAGCCGTGGCGGAAAGCCTTGGCCACCAGGGTCCTGGTGGTAGCGTGGTGGCCGCACTCACCCTGGTGGATGTCGAGGAGGATATCTTGACCCTTTTCCATCTCGACGCACCGTTGGAAGACGCCGGTGGTGCTGCGATGAATGAGCTCGCGGTTGATGATGCTGTAGGCCGGTGCTCGACGCTGGATTCTCCTTGCCATGGCCTCGTCATGAGGGAGCTTGCCACGTAGAAGGAAAGCAAGGATGGGCTATCACACCCTGTGTTTTTCCTCATGACTAAGTTATCATGAGTAAGAAATTAGGGCCAATTAAAACTTTTTGAGTGCATTTGAATGCTTGACTTGTGTGTTATTTGCTTGCTTGTTTGATTGCTTGCTGGTGCTGTGTAATTCATAAAACATCCTCCTACCCTCAAGAACCCTTTTTCCTTGATCCCAAATCTTGTACAATGATCATGCCATGTGAATAGGACTTAAAAATATTTTTTACAAAATATTATTTTGGCCAAAAAGCATTTATTTAAATTAGGTTTTCAAAACCCCCTCATTTAAGATTTGCACTGCAAGTCCCCAAATTTGGTGGATCCTCTTTACCCAAATGCTTTATTTGAAACCCATTATATATATATGACTTCCCCAAAACACCAAATATTATTTTTAGAGATTATTTTACTATTTTATTTAAAGGCTTAAGGCCACAAATGGTATTTTATAGGGAAAAATTATTTAAATGCTTTAAAAATATTTGAGAAAATTTAGGAAGACTCAGTGGACATATATTGTCCATATAAGAGTTTCAACACATGGTCATGTTCAAAGTATTAGACAAAACCCTTCAAAACCATTTCTGCCTATTTCAAGCATTTGAAATATTTCTATAAGAAATAATCACAAATAAATACATGAAAATTCTAGCATGTCACATATGATTTATGTGGTCATCTTGCCAAGTTTCATCTCAATCCCAATTGTTTTGGCTCACCAAAATATCCCAAAATCCTCTCTGTCCAGATCCAAATTTGGGCAACTCTACATTGCCAATTGTCCCCTATTGTTCCCAAAATTTTTGGACATGTTCTAATCCTCCAATAATGCAGCCACACCAAGTGGTGCATCAAGGAGAACAGATTAACTTGTGCAAATCCTCTTAAACCCATTTCTGTTGATTTCAAGAATTTGGTAATATTACATTGCCAAGTTTTCCCATTGGGCCCCAAACTTTTTGTGCATGTTATAGCCCCTAAAATATGTCACCACATCAAGTGGTGCATCTGGGAGGATAGTTTTGCTTAGCTAGATCTAACCAACTCCATTTCTGCCCATTTCTAGGGTTTGAAACTTTTACATTGGTCACTTTCTCTAAATTTTCTCAAAACTTGTGATCAAGCTCATTTAGTACTATTTATCAATACTATTAAATATCATGTCAAGTAGATCATCTTAGATAGCTCAAACACTCACCAAACACCTTTTGGTAGAAAACCAAAGCTGATGTTTTCACCCCTTCCCTTGCCCTCCTTGGGCCTAAAATTTCACCACAGCTCCCAGGTGATGAATTTTACCTCCAGTAAGCTTGGCATGGCCACAACCCAATTATTGGCATGGTAAAACCCCCATTTACCAACCCTGGACAGCAAGGTTCCACGTCTCTCACCATTTCCTCTCTAATCTATTGAACCCCCCAGAGCATCCAAGGCCACCTAGACCTTGTTTATTCCCCCTAGATACCCTATACGCTAGAGGACATGCCAAAGGGCCACAAACAATGCCATGGCATGAAGAGCTCGCGCTCTAGAGCATGCTACAGTGCATCCACGCATTGTAGCTTGCCCAATCAGAGGCACCCGACAACCTTGGGTGCTGGGGGTTGTGTCCCCCGAGGTATCCTCAACGTCCTCAGCACACCGGACGGTCGACCCCTCCTCCCTCGCCCTCCTCTGGGCCCAACAGAGCTCGCTCGAGCCCCATCTGAGAGCTCGGTCCATGGTGGACCTCGGCTCGGCCATATAAGGCCTCCCTCGTGCCCCTCTCGAGCTCTCTTGCTTCCCCTCTCTCCCGTAGACCACCCTGGTCCATCCATTTCTCCTCCCCTGCCCTCCATTTGTTTCCATAGCCGAAGCTCGCCGACAACTTCTTCTCAAAATAGGCCGCGGAGACCTCTCCCTTCCCCCTGTTGACCTCACCAGAGAGCCCGCTACACCCCCCGTGGTCCGCTCCCGCACCTCCTAGTCTCCTCCCCGTAGCTAAGGCACCACGCCCATCACCACCGATGACGCCCTCCACCGGGCCTCCGGCCTGCGTCACGCTCGGCCTTGGCGTCCCCCGAGGTCCACAATCGCCCAAGAGTGTGCGCCAGGTCACCCCGAACCCCCCGGTGGTCGGAGCGCCACAGGGGGTGGCCGGAGCTGTCGGGATGCGAGCCGGACGGCGCTCAGTCGGGCTCCTCTGCCCCTCCCCTGTGTTGGCGGGAGGTAGGGGAAGACCCTGCCAGTGGGGCCCGCCAGTCAGCGGCTGAGGTCCCAGCCCCCCCACGTTTAAGTGGCCGTGCGTCCCGCGGTAGGCGTCTCCCCACAAAGGAGACGTACTCCCTTGAGTACGCGACCGACGTGGCCGCTCTACCGCCAGGCCGAGCCACTAGGCCGGCCCGGTTAGTTATCTTGCGCCCTGTGTGCATTTTAGCCCATTAGGTAAAGCCCTTTTCCCTTTTCTATTTTTCAGAAAGTTGTAAAATCCCTAGAAAACTCATCCTGAGCCCAAATTTGATGATTCAAATCCTATATGTCTCTATAATCATGGCCTAACCAAATATATGCATTGCACATTTTTTCAAAATCTTTTTCTGTTAGGTTCAAATTCAAATTTGAATTTGAATCATGTAGAACCTAACTTTGCAAATTTATACAGCATTCAAATCAACTCCAAATAAGGTTATTCAAATTTCCAAAAGCTCTAAATGTCATGCCCTAATTGTATAGCCATGTTAAACATTTTTACCATGCACCTATTCTGTTGGATCTAATAAATGGACCATTTTCCATTTATTCCATCTTAAGAAATTCATAGGGAAATCATCCCAACTCCAATTCCAGTTAGTCAACTTCCTAAAACCTTCTAATATCATGAACTATTTGTTGGGTGCATCCACTCATTTTTACCAAAACATTTTCTATAGACTTCTAATAGGATCATCATTTCATTCATTTTCCCCATTCAAAAATCTCCCTTGATCCAGGTACAACAAAACCTCCCTGGTTATTTTTCTTGTGACCAGAGGTGTCCAAGAAAAACAAAACTCCTATTTATGGAGAACTTTTTTTGTTGTTTTTTGTGTTGCTTATTGCGGTTGTTTCTGACTATAGTTGACAAAGTAGATGGAATGCTCGGAGTGGACGAGAAGCGGGTGAAGACCTCGAAGACTTTGCTAAGCTAGGCAAGTAGCCCTTTGACCATGTTAAGAAACCATTGTCATGCATGTCATATAGCACCTTATTCCTTGTTGTTGATCATGTGATATGGTGACCACTTCGGTGGGATGCCTCCGTTAGTTTTACCGTTGATACTTGCATCGTGCATGACCCTACCTCCTTATGAGGGTTACGCGGGTGGGAGTAGTTAGGATGCTAGTAGTTGCTATGCAAGTGGGATGGGATTATGCATGGTGACGGAAACAAAAGTATTTTCAAAGACTTCTCAAAAACCCCGTCAGGTGCCACTACTGCCCGAGGGAGATGATGTCGAGTTGGGTAACCACTTGAGAAAGAAGTGGTGTACCGAAGAAAGTTGTGTGAGTGTGTGTGTTTTCAAAAATAGATTAGATTAAGGGTTTGCTGACCGTCCCAACCTTACATGTGCGACCACTCTACCCCTATATGGGAAGGGGCTTTGTTGATTACTTTGGTGGGTACTAGCATGGAGACTGCATTACTAATGGCGGGAGTGGCGTAGTCACTCTCGATACGGGGTCGTGTCGGTATGGACGATCATGCGCTGTCTTCACAGGCACCGGGCACACCGTTGGTCCCTGCATGGATGCTACGTGTGATGTACGTCATGTGGGCTGGGTACCAATCGAGTGGACTCTTTGTTTAGTATCGCCAGGGGAAAGACATTGTTCGGGTGCTTACCTCGGGTATGTAATATACCGCGAGTCGTGGATGACATGGAAGTTCCCTAAGTCTTGTGGGTAAAGCGTGCAACCTCTGCAGAGTGTAAAACTATTCAAATAGTCATGTCCACGGTCGTGGACAATTGGAGGTACTTCTTAAACTACATCCAAATGTTTCCTCAAAACTTGGTGTGTGTGTGTGGTGACAAGGATGATACTTGAGTTGAGTCGGATGACCTGGCATGATGACTGGACATGAGATGTTCAGACGGTACATGAGACAAGACTGAGGACTTCGTGTGATGGTTGAACATGAGACGTCCAACCCCCTACTTAGGCTGATGACTGTGACGTGTTCTTATGAACACCTGTCTATGGTTGATGCATGCTTACTTAAGTTACTTAACCATGACATTGCACTCAAGACTAGCTTTCTGCAAAACTGACCTACTTAGTGCTATATCATGCATTATTGTACCTTGTTCCAAAACTTGGGTTGCTTGCGAGTACATTCAAAGTACTCATTGTCTTGCCACCAGTTATTTTATTGGCCAGGCATGAAAAACCAGGTTATGATGAAGATTACCTTGGCGACAGACATGCGAGCTAGGACGCTTTCCAGTCAGAATGCCTGTAGGGTTAAGGCAGATGGCGTGGGTTCACGCTATCGTTGAAGATTTCCGCTGCGAGATAATGAAGACATGGCCATAAAGGCCATATTTGAGTAAACTGGTTTGTAATGGATGTAAGACTCTTGTTATTCAGATTCTACATGTTCAGTGAGCATTGATCTCTGGGATCACTGTGCACATATATTCGATGATCACGACTTATGAGTCGGGGTCCCCACAGAGCTAGTATCAGAGACATCATGACTGTAGGAAGCCCTTAGTTAGCATGGATGTTAGTTAGGAAAAATATATTTTTCCATACCCTTCAAAATTACTTACGAAGCCACTATACTTGTCAACTCTCCTAAATTTTAAAAGGAAGCAAAGTTTTTGCCTCAGCACTTCCACCACTTTTCTCTTAGCTCTCCTCGTGTGCTTTCCAAAACTT
This sequence comes from Hordeum marinum, assembly GCA_022496015.1. Taxonomy (NCBI): domain Eukaryota; kingdom Viridiplantae; phylum Streptophyta; class Magnoliopsida; order Poales; family Poaceae; genus Hordeum; species Hordeum marinum. The sequence goes on from CM039675.1 coordinate 274,379,582, forward strand.
CGCAAGTGGTCGCTACCACCCTTGTGCCCCTGACCACGGGATTCCTTGCAATCCTCGTTGGTTATCTGGAAGGAAGGCACCTTGCCAGATGATTGCCGACATATCTTGGACCCAAGTTGGCGATACTAGACCAGGAGCTACCAACAGAAGATACCTTCTCGAAGGATGAGGATGTCAAGACTTAGATGATAGAGACACCCTCGACACTGCCCTAGGATGATGCCACCTTGGCCTTCGATGACCAGGCCAGAAGACATGCAATGTCATGTTATGCATCGCTAATAGAGCAACCATGTCCTTTTCGTTGTTGAGTCGGTAACCACCAGTGGATGCGAACCTCGCCACTTGGTCCGCCTCACCATAGTGAGTAGGAAAACAGTTCTCTTCATCCCCCACTCTTGGTGTCGATAATATCAACATGACCGACAAGTTGGAATTCTATCATGCCTTGTTAATGTCATTGCATAAAGGATTGCCCACTTGAAACTCTCGACACCTTGAAGGACAAGAAGGCATTGCCATGATCATGAGGACACCAGAAGACCCTGTCAACAACAGCCGTGAAGAATCACCTTCGTTGTCAACACACCAGACCCGAAGTCGTCAAGGACTCTTCATGCGCAACCAGGATCATTTCGATGAACAACGATAGGAGACATAGCAACACAAGAAGAAGACCCAGAAGACTAAGCGGACTCCTCTTCCAGACAAGAAGCAAGCACGACTACTGAGTCCGAGAACCCCTAGGGTAGGATAGGTCGTGTAACCCCCATGTGAAGCCAAGTCCGTGTGATGGTTCTGATAGAACCATGATTGTGTGTTGCTTGTTTTTGCCTGTTTGTGCTTTGGTGTAAGTCACACTTTTGCCCTAGGCAACAAGTGCGTGACTATATCACCTACCTTAACTCAATAAGTGTGTTTTGCCTATTCAACACTTGTTTGATTGCACTTGCACTATACCACCCCCTTAGGCACTTTCCTCTCGATGCTACTACCTCTCCCCCATCTCATCAACTGAAGACCAGCAAGACAAGACGCACAAAGGATCCACCTTGACAAACAAGTGACACCGAAGACTTCGACTACAACGTACTCAACCAGACGCAACCCCGTAGAGTTATGCTTTTCCCTCAAGATTGGAAAACCCCTCCCTTGCCCAACCTATACCTCACAAGCTCCCCCAGCACAAGACTCTGATCATGTGTTTAATACACGGATTTGCCAGAGTACTTATTGAGCTTCATTAACCCCTGCTTTGCACTGGTTCATTATGGAGCTAGTGACCATAGTGAACAAACATCCTTCATTCCTACGCTAGCACTAGAACCTTGATGCCATAGGAAGGATCATTCTAAGGGTATACAACTTGTGGACAATGATTTTATTTAACCGTAATAGATATCTTGAGGAAGTAGTTGAGACCCTTGGATGGATTGCAATACCTTATGTTGATAGACGGACTTGGTGGATCAAATTAATAGAGTTGCATAACTTACTTCTACCTTGAGTCGCGATCTAGTAGGACGATTGCGATCACAGGCTGAAATTATTGGTGGATAAATGACGTGACTTTGGCAATAATATTGATAGTGGATTGATGATGTTACAATAGTAACTGGAGTAACCAGTAGGGTGTTCTTGCTAGATGTAAACCATGGATTTAAATAGATGATCCTACTAAGTGCTTGAGATCAATTAAACCACATGGTTTGGAGAAATTTGGATTTAGTCCAATGATCTTGATAGTGATACCATATTTCTCGATGGATAATAGTAGAAGGAATCAGATGATGTTAGGGATAATTTAGGGATCTATATAAGCTCGACCTTGGAGTGTAGTTGGCCATGAGATTGGAAGTTCATGACAATAGTCCTTGCAATGATATGCGGATTATATGAACTCAAGGAGATTATGTTGGATGACATCGATGCTGGATTTGTACCAGTAATGGATCATGTAATAGTGGATGATATTCATGGGTTGTTTAACTGGATTCGTAGGAAGGAAATGATATCTCGGATTGGTATACTACATGTTTCCTTAGCATAGAGATGCAACCTCTCAGACCTTGGATATATTAGCTGAACACTTGGATTTGTAATGTCATGATCAAGCTTAGAGGCTTGTAAATTATCCCGAGGATTTTATATAGGGATATATGTGAGTTAGCTATAGTTTACATATGAGATTTTCAGCATAGTCCTTCTCTCAAAACCTTGGAGATATGAGTAGCTTGTGTAATATTGGAGTTGACTTATATGAGATGATACCTTCGAGGATATAGGGTGATTTTGTTTGGGGTAATAGGCAACACTATTGGCATCTAATAGTTGTGCTCAGGATAAGATGTTAGACGTTCACTCACATCCTAAGCTCCTTGAAAACCCGAAGCTTTACCGAACCATGACACGATCAGATTATGACCATAGGCCTTGGACCATAAGTCCTCAGACTATGGTCGGTACCTCACCATGACCACCACCCACCCTTTCCATAAGGAAGGTGGCCACGAAGACCTCTATTAGGTTGGACCACAAACCCCTTGATACTAGTGACCATCCGGGACAAATGCCCGCTCCTCTCACATATTCCATGAGCAATGTGTTTATGTGATACTTCAGGAAATAGATTGTTGTCCTCCGGGATGACATACTTATTCACCCAATAAGAGGAGGAACACCTTAGTCCTATTTGGACCAGCCCCAGGAACACCAATCGCCATGCCTCTCGAGCATAAGAGTCCATGTTGAAAAAGTTGGACTCCTTGAAGCACCCTCCATGCAGAAGAAGACTTTCTTGCCCAAGCAAGATGAAGAACCACTACGATTTTGGGGCCACGACAATGACGAAGAACAAGTCAACCACCACTCCTCTGCCGTCTACCTCAACTAGACTATACCCAGAAGCACCGACGTTCAAGCCCGATGAAGCCCTTGAACATCGAGGGGATTAAAGAGCCCCTTGCTTTAAGTAGTCACCTATCAGTTCCTAACTAGGATGGAACTGAGAAGTTGATGGCACCCTCACTCCACCACCTTGACGGTGTACGTTGAGCATGACGTCCCTACTCCCTTCAGATGCATGGAACGGAGTGGAATGACTGCCAGGACCTCATTGCTAGCCCCTTTTTGGTTCAATAAAGGACGCGAACCTGACTCGATCGTGGTAAACCACCCGTCAAATATAGTTCACCCCACTTGCCAAGCCTCAGACCTTGGGGATTGGATGGCTGGTCTATACTTTTGGGTAGCCAGCTCATCTAGGACCCCCCCTTAGAACCTTCCCATATGGCAGAACCTGTTTTGACACCAAGTCTCTAAGCTCATTCTTAGGGACGAGACTCAACTCAGACCTTGCCACGGAGAGACGAGTAGACCAAACACTCAAAGACCCTCCAGAAACGTGCGTCCATGACGATGAAGACAAACAACCAAACAAGAATGAAGAATCTACCTGGGCAACTTACTCAAGCAGAAGATCTCAATGAGAAGCCCACGATGACGCACCTCAGCACTCTCAAGGATGGAGACCACCTATGACTAAAGACCTCCTGCTTTAAGGAACATAAGGACTTCCCCATCAACGAGAAGCTACACCAAGACTCAACCCTTCTGTTCTAACGCGAGACATCTAGATGTCACTAACCAATTTGAGCAGTCCCAGGACCAGCACACAGACACACTATTTGGCCAGGTATTCCGACCTTGGGATACACACGCAAGCCAGGCCCTTGCTAGAACCTCGTCCACCAAATCCTTAACCCTTAGGCAAGCCTAGCAAATTGCAAGAACCCCGTTCATCCTTAGATGAAGTCAACAGTACACTTGAAGACATATCATCAGGCACTTCAAGATCCAGATGGACAACCACGCCGGAGTAGAAACAACATGGAACATGAAGACTACCTCACCTCTAAATGTCCGCATCGGCACCTAGCCTAAGAATCTCGGGGACGAGATTCTTGTAAGGGGGGTAGGTCTGTCACACCTTGTGTTTTGCCTCATGACTAAGTTGTCATGACTCAAAAATTAGGGCCAATTAAAACTTTTTGAGTGCATTTGAATGCTTGACTTGTGTGTTATTTGCTTGCTTGTTTGATTGCTTGTTGGTGCTCTGTAATTCATAAAACATCCTCCTACCCTCAAGAACCCATTTTCCTTGATCCCAAATCTTGTACAATGATCATGCCATGTGAATAGGACTTAAAAATATATTCTTACAAAATATATTTTTGGCCAAAAAGCATTTGTTTAAATTAGGTTTTCAAAACCACCTGATTTGAGATTTGCACTGCAAGTCCCCAAATTGGGTGGATACTCTTTACCCAAATGCTTTATTTGAAACCCAATATATATTTGACTTCCCCAAAACACAAAATATTATTTTTAAAGATTATTTTACTATTTTATTTAAAGGCTTTTTCTTAAGGCCAGAAATGATCTTTTACAGGGAAAAATTATTTAAATGCTTTAAAAATATATGGGAAAAATTTAGGAAGACCCAGTGGACATATATTGTCCATATATAAGAGTTTCAACACATGTTCATGTTCAAATTATTGGAGAAAACCCTTCAAAACCATTTCTGACTATTTCAAGCATTTGAAATATTTCTATAAGAAATATTCTCAAATAAATCCAGGAAACTTCTAGCATATCACATATGATATATGTGGTCATCATGCCAAGTTTAATCTCAGTCCCAATTGTTTTGGGGCACCAAAATATTCTAAAATCCTTTGTGTCCAGATCCAAATTTGGGCAACTCTACATTACCAATTGTTCCCAAAATTTGTGGACATGTTCTAATCCTCCAATAATGTAGCCACACCAAGTGTTGAATCAAGGAGAACATATTAACTTGTCCAAATCCCCTTAAACCCATTTCTGTTGATTTCAAGAATTTGGTAATATTACATTGCCAAGTTTTCCCATTGGGCCCCAAACTTCTTGTGCATGTTATAGTCCCTAAAATATGTCACCACATCAAGTGGTGCATCTGGGAGGATAGTTTTGCTTAGCTATATCTAACCAACTCCATTTCCGCCCATTTCTAGGGTTTGAAACTTTTACATTGGTCACTTTCTCTAAATTTTCCCAAAACTTGTGATCAAGCTCATTTAGTCCTATTTATCAATCCTGTTAAATCTCATGTAAAGTAGATCATCTTAGATAGCTCAAACACTCATTAAACACCTTTTGGTAGAAAACCGGATCTGATGTTTTCACCCCTTCCCTTGCCCTCCTTGGGCCTAAAATTTTACCACAGCTCCCAGGTGATGTATTTTACCTCCAGTAAGCTTGGCATGGCCACAACCCAATTATTGGCATGGTAAAACCCCCATTTACCACCCCTGGACAGCAAGGTTCGACCTCTCTCACCATTTCCTCTCTAATCTATTGACCCCCCCAGAGCATCCAAGGCCACCTAGACCTTGTTTATTCCCCCTAGATACCCTAGACGCTAGAGGACACGCCAAAGGGCCACGTACAATGCCATGGCATGCAGAGCTCGCGCTCTGGAGCACGCTACAGTGCATCCACACACTGTAGCTTGCCCAATCGGAGGCATGCGACAGCATTGGGCACCGGGGTCGTGTCCCTCGAGGTATCCTCAACGTCCTCAGCATGCCAGACGGTCGGCCCCCTCTGGGCCCGGCAGAGCTCGCCCAAGCCCCGTCCGAGAGCTCGGTCCATGGTGGATCTCGGCTCGACCATATAAGGCCTCCCCCATGCCCCTCTCGAGCTCTCTCGCTTCCCCTCTCTTCCGTAGACCACTATGGTTGTCCATTCCTCCTTCCTTGTCCTCCGTTTGCTTCCATAGCCGAAGCTTGCCGGCATCTTCTTCTCAAAATCGACCGTGGAGACCTCTCCCTTCCCCCTGTCGACCTCACCAGAGAGCCCGCTGCACCCCCGTGGTCCGCTCCCGTGCCTCCTAGTCTCCTCCCCACAGCTGAGGCACGACGCCCATCACCACCGATGGCGCCCTCCGCCGCGGCCTCTGTCGTGCTCGGCTTTGACCTCCCTGGGGTCCACAATCGCCCAAGAGGTTGCGCCAGGTCACCCCGAACCCCCAGGTGGTCGGAGCGTCGCCGGGGGTGGCCTGAGCTACCTGGACGGGCGCCGACCGCTGCTTGGTCGGGCTCCTCTGCCCTCCCATGTGTTGGTGGGAGGTGGAGGAAGAACCTGCCAGTGGGGCCCGCTGGTCAGCGACTGAGGTCCCGGGCCCCCCACGTTTAAGTGGCCGCGCCTTCCGTGGTAAGCGTCTCCCCGCTAAGGAGACGTACTCCCTTGAGTACGCGACCGACGTGGACGCTCTACCGCCTGGCCGAGCCACTGGTCCGGCCCGGTTAGTTATCTTGCGCCCTGTGCGCGTTTTAGCCCATTAGGTAAGGCCCTTTTCCCTTTTCTATTTTTCAGAAAGTTGTAAAATCCCTAGAAAACTCATCCTGAGCCCAAATTTGATGATTCAAAATCCAACATGTCTCAATAATCATGGCCTAACCAAATATGTGCATTGCACATTTTTCCAAAATCTTTTTCTGTTAGGTTCAAATTCAAATTTAAATTTGAATCATGTAGAACCTCACTTTGCAAATTCCTAGAGCTTTCAAATCAACTCCAAATGAGGTTATTCAAATTTCCGAAATCTCTAAATGTCATGCCCTAATTGTCTAGCCATGTTGAACATTTTTACCATGCACCTATTTTATTGGATCTAATAAATTGACCATTTTCCATTTATTCCATCTTAAGAAATTCATAGGGAAATCACCCCAACTCCAAATCCAGTTACTCAACTTCCTAAAACCTTCTAATATCATGAACTATTTGTTGGGTGCATCCACTCATTTTTACCAAAACATTTTCTATAGACTTCTAATAGGATCATCATTTCATTTATTTTCCCCATTCATAAATCTCCCTTGATCCAGGTCCAACAAAACCTCCTTGGTTATTTTTCTTGTGACCAGAGGTGTCCAAGAAAAATAAAACTCCTATTTATAGAGCACTTTTTTGTTGTTTGTTGTGTTGCTTATTGTGATTGTTTTCGGCGATAGTTGACGAAGTAGATGGAATGCTCGGAGTGGACGAGAAGCGGGTGAAGACCTCGAAGACTTTGCTAAGCCAGGCAAGCAACCCTTTGACCATGTTAAGAAACCATTTTCATGCATGTCATATAGCACCTTATTCCTTGTTGTTGATCACGTGATATGGTGACCACTTCGGTGGGATGCCTCCGTTGCTTTTACCATTGATACTTGCATCGTGCATGATCCTACCTCCTTATGTGGGTTATGCGGGTGGGAGTAGTTAGGATGCTAGTAGTTGCTACGCAAGTGGGATGAGATTATGCATGGTGATGGAAACAAAAGTATTTTCACAGACTTTTCGAAAACTCCGTTGGGTGCCACTAATGCCCGAGGGAGATGATGTTGAGTTGGGTAACCAGTTGAGAAAAAAGTGGTGTACTGAAGAAAGTTGTGTGAGTGTGTGTGTTTTCGAAAACGGATTAGATTTAAGGTCTGCTGACCGTCCCAACCTTACATGTGCGACCACTCTACCCCTATATGGAAGGGACTTTGTTGATTACTTTGGTGGGTACTAGCATAGAGCCCGCATTACTAGTGGCGGGAGTGACGTGGTCAGTCTCGATACGGGGTCGTGCCGGTATGGACGATCATGCGCTGTCTTTACAGGCACTGGGCACACCGTTGGTCCCTGCATGATGCTACGTGTGATGTACATCATGTGGGCTGGGTACCAATCGAGTGGACTCTTTGTTTAGTATCGCCAAGGGAAAGAAATTGTTCGGGTGCTTACCTCAGGTATGTAATATACCGCGAGTCGTGGATGACACGGAAGTTCCCCGAGTCTTGTGGGTAAAGTGTGCAACCTCTGCAGAGTGTAAAACTATTCGAACTAGTCGTCAACCCGTGTAGTCGCACGGGATAGGTATTTGCCCAAACATATGGATGTTTCAAAATTTTATTTATTGTGCGAGTATCCTTTTGCAGGAATGAAATACTAAACTTCCGAACATGTAATTGCTCGCACCACAATATATGAAATTCTTTAATTGGTTCTTGATTTTAATTATTTATTTAAGTCATTCAGTGGTTACTAAAGAACTTATGTTTTTTCAGTTGTGAGGATCATAGCAAATTACATTATAGACATGTTGCAAAACCAATTTCCCTTTTCTGTAGCAGCCAAGCACAGTACACAATAGTGTGGCGGATGTAAAGTCAAAATATGCATGGGAGTATAATTGAGGCACATCTCGTGCCTTTGTCCTAAACAAAAACTTAGGCAACAAATAGTCACACTTTCATTTTCTCTGTATTTTGCTTTCCTCTAAATGAATTCGACAGAGCTACAAAAAAATGAATTCAGCAGAGATCCTGCCTTTCTCTTAAAAAAACAAATTAAGGTAGCAAATAGTCTAAGTTGTACTCAGAGCCTGAAATATTTTTCCCCTTGGGTAAATCTTGAGTTTGAATGGCTTATTAGTTGGTTGTCAGATAATGTTTTACCTAGTCAATGAAGATTGGAAGTTTACATGGGTGCCTTATGATATAGCATATATAGTGGTATCAGAAAATACTGAAATTAAACCATAATGGTTCTTTCTTCAGTAGAAATGTCCAATCAAGATGCACCAATGTACCCGGGTGTAGTAATATAACCCTGTTTGAAGACAAATATATACACCGTGAATATGCCACTTCGCTTACAAATTTTCTTTAAAACCACTTCATCACATAGCATTCAAAATCTGTTTTGCCTGCCTGGAGCCATGTGAAGCAGAAAAAGTGAATCGCCACTGAAGTATCCTACTTTTACTAAACAATAGGGTGACTACTACGATAATACAAACATTTCATCACATTATCCATCCTATTAAAGTCCTCTTGTGCTAAGTTTCAGATTCTACCATGTTCAGCTTGCATGAATTTCGATGTTGATCTCAGTCGAGTCAATACACCACGAAACGAATAAAGTACACCACTATTACTGATTCTGAGACATGGTGCAATCACCTCGTTTGCCTGATATACTTCAGGATCTCAGAACACTCATGCAGAGTAGAGTAGGGCAGCCGACTCGTCTATTGTACATACATGTTTGCAGAAAGTACAGTCACATGCAGCTGTCAGCAAATCAATAGAGAGGGTCAGACCATAGGCAAGAAAAATATTGATGATACCTATGTTTTGTTGCTTCCAGTCTGATGGAAAATTGATTTGGCATTCCCGGGAGCCATGGGAGTAAGAATATTTAGGAAGCTATCATGGTCACCACCAACAGAGCCATGCCTGCTTATCTGACAATACTTTTCTTCCTTTGTCCAAAAAGAGAGCAACAACAACTATAGTTATAAATATAAGAATTGCTAACTGTGTTTGATCTATTCAATGGTGAAACAATAGAAGCACATAAAGCGATACATATAGGGTATGCTTCTTCTAAATCCTCCACCGGGCATCATGAAACACAAAATTTTCAGGAGAGCACCATCAGGTCTAATCTTGTACATGGAAAATGGACTTGTGGTATGGACAAAAAAGACATAGTGGAATGGAAAATAAACGTTATATAGTTGCTTGTGCCTCTTGATTCTCCTTGCAATTAGAGGTGGCAACCTACTTCTCAATTCAGTAGGACTTGCAGATCATTTGACCTTACATATACCCTTCGAAAATGTTTCAGATAGGGAAAACTCCTAACTAATATCTTTTGGATCATGAGCTCAAGACACAAAGAGTAAAAACCACAAAGGCATAATGTATGTGAATTCTAGAAGGAAACATTATCCATGGGACATTACATTTGAGTTTTATTTGTGCTAGTGAAGCTAACATTATCCGTGAACTACCGGAACTAAAACAACAAAGCATATGGTGAGCTAACATATTGGTGAGATATTCGTAATCAAACTGCAAAATGAATGAATCTTATATTTACATGGAGAACAGTCATTCTAGCTTCTATAAGAACAGAGTAATATACTAATATTCCATATAAAAATTCAACCATGTAAGGATATATAGAGAATTTTCATAAGAAAAACTGAGGGTTTTGTGAGAAAAGAAGTTCAGTGTTTCTGCAATGATGTGGATAATTATAATATATGGAGAACGGAACTTAATAAGAAACAGATGGTACACATATGTTAGCTTATCTACATTAAAAAATGATGTGGCCTAGAACTAAGAATAGCAACATTTAAAGGGCTATGAGAGCATAGAGCTTGGTATGCTCCTGTAACCTAATTACAACAAACATATAGTATTAGTACCAGATATCTAAATTTAAGATTAAATTTACAACAAATTGGGAGAACCATACGATTTGGTTTCTCTTTTCTGGTTTTAGAAAATAGCAGAATTTGATTTTAGTAATGACACTTGGAGTGCTCCTTAGTAAAAGTGAGTCGATACTGTAGAAACTCGAACTACTGAACTTGATCAGTATTTTTTAAAATAAGGTGTCTTATTTTAGGATATTCGTCCTACTGCAACACTTTGATTTACTTCACTTGAGAACAAAGCACCAACATTTTATATCGTCTAGTAGGCATGAACATCACAGTCTGCACAATAAAGAGAGGAACAAAAAGACACGGAGATCATAGAACCTTGCATTTCAATATTCCGTGGTTATAACTTAACTGATTATTTATGGGTGCAATTCTACAATTTTATATAGAACCTCTACTCGGCGCATCAATTATGTGAGTCACATAACTGGTAAGTAGTCAGTACGTGGGCCCAACAATTGAATGTTTCCTTAAATCCGAAGAATTCAACCTTAATTGCTCACTCAACATTTATCGATCTTGTATTCATAAAAAAACTGAATCTTGACATTTTTGCTTATTTTCCACTTTGAAACTTCTACCTTCTTTCAGTTCACAAAAAGGAGATTCTACGAAATTGATTCATATGCATGAACGATGGTTCACATATGTGCACAAATGTTATGCATGCAAAGAGCAGGGGAGAAAACGAAGCACAGTGGAAGCGACTTCTCCATGACAGAGTCGGTTCAACAGCGTTGCACATGAAGCATGCTTATTTTCTCACTCCCCATCCTTCCATCATCATCAATTAATGCCATCCATAGTTCCGTTTCTTACAGCCACCGGTTCTCTTCCTACAGAGAACATCCTATCCAGTAAACTGTGCTGAAGTCGATGTAAAAACTTCATGCGTTATAATCCTTGTAAAAATTCGTGTTATTCAACCAAGGACGTTGAAGAACAGGCATATTGACATCTAGTTGATTCACACTGAACATACAAATCCTCCCATGATGGCACCGCGCATCCGTGCATCGTGCGGCCGGCCGGCCATCCTGGGACGTAGCAGTGTAGGATTAAGAATGATATGGACATGCAGAAAAGACACTGTCTTGAGATTTTCTTTTCATTTTTTTGTTTGGATGACATAATCCTACGGGGGGATATTTCTGGACTATAGATTCTTCAAAAAAAGGGATCCAGCCCTCGCCACCATCGGCGAGGCGCCCACAAAAGCACTCGAGCAGCGTCGCCTATGATAAGCAGAGGAAAAGACGACCAAATCTTCTCTTGTGGCCATTGCAAGAACAATAGGGGAAAACGGCGTTCGTGAGGAATCAAGGGCAGTTTTTTTCGGATAAGAGGACGGAAAGGAACTGGAAGTGATTTTAGAAGAGATGTTTTTGAAACCTAGATGAGTCGTGAGAGATTGCCATCGAGACATGAGATGGATGGATACGTGAGATTGTTTTTTTAGTTGGACCATATGTGAGAAATTGAGCCATGGAGATTGCCCCTATTTAATTAAACAGAACATGAGTATACGTGAGATTGAGCCGTGGAAGATTGTTTGATCCAATTGAGTCAATGATATATATTTTCTTAAATTGAACATATCAAGTTTTGGAAAGATTGAGATATAATTTATTTAAAATCACTATGTAAAATCAAGTTTTTTACTGAGGAATTCATGAGTCGATCTATACCGTTATAATTCGGTCCCACCAGATTAACGGCTCGTAAAATCTAATTAATGTGGGAATTTCAGAAATCAATATTTAAAATCAAGTTTTTTTACTAAGGAATTCTTGAGTCGATCTACACTGTTATAATTCAGTCCTACAAAATTAACGGCTCGTAAAATCTAATTAACATGGGAATTTCTAGGGAGTCTAGAATTAGTACAAGTATAGATAGCCGTGTCCACGGTCATGGACAGTTGGAGGTCCTTCTTAAACTACGTCCAGATGTTTCCTCAAAACTTGGTGTGTGTGTGGTGACAAGGATGATACTTGAGTCGAGTCGGATGACTTGGCATGATGACTGGACATGAGATGTCCAAACGGTACATGAGACAAGTCTAAGGACTTGGTGTGACGGTTGAACATGAGACGTCCAACCCCCTGCTTATGATGATGACTGTGACATGTTCTTATGAACACCTGTCTATGGTTGATGCATGCTTACTTAAGTTACTTGACCATGACATTGCACTCAAAACTATCTTTCTGCAAAACTTACCTACTTAGTGCTATATTATGCATTATTGTACCTTGTTCCAATACTTGGATTGCTTGCGAGTACATTCAAAGTACTCATTGGCTTGCCACTGGTTATTTTATTGGCCAGGCATGAAAGACCAGGTTATGATGAAGATTACCTTGGCGACGGACATGCGAGCTAGGATACTTTCCAGTTAGAATGCCTATAGGGTTAAGGCAAATGGCATGGGTTCACGCTATCGTTGAAGATTTCCGTTGCGAGATAATGAAGACATGGCCATAAAGGCCATATTTGAGTAAACCGGTATGTAATGGATGTAAGACTCTTGTTATTCAGTTTCTGCGTGTTCAGTGAGCATTGATCTCTGGGATCACTGTGCACGTACCTTCGGTGATCACGACTTATGAGTCAGGGTCCCCACATGGGTTGGGCCCATGAGGGAGCCGAGACGGGGGCCGGCTCGGGAGCCCCCGGGCCTGGGTGTTCAGCCCCCGAGACCGGCTCTCCAACCCCCGGGATCGGCTTGCCAGTCCCTGGGGCGGAGACGACGGGAGGGGGATCGTCATCATGACCTCCATGGCGTCGGAGCCGGCCTCTTTGGATGCAGCCGACCGGACAGGCGGAGCCGGTGCCGGCAAGGTAGCCGGAGTTGATGGAGCCAGCGGCGAAGATGCTGGCTGAGCAACCGGATTTGTCGACGGGCCGGCAGTGTCAGCCGGTTGGAAGATGTACTCCGATTTGGGGGAGGGCTTGATCGACGGCTTGAGCAGCCGTTTGAGGGAGTTTCCAACTAGGATGGCCTGCCGAGTGGAACCAATCTTTGCCAGCGTATCAGCCGTCTCGTTGTCCGCCCGCGGGATGTGGTGGAACTCACAGCCCTCGAAGGAGCCGGTGAGTTGCTGGACGAGGAAGCGATAGCTGGCCATGTTGGCGTATCTGGTGTCCTATTCGCCAGAGATCTGCTGCACCACGAGGTTGGAGTCGCCGAAGCACAAGATGCGCCTGATGCCAGTCTCCTTGGCGAGCCGGAGGCCGTGGACAAGCGCCTCGTACTCGTCCACGTTGTTGGAGGCGGCGAAATGAATCTGGAGTGCATACTTGAGTTGATCAACTTTTGGAGAGGAGAGGACTATGCCGGCACCCAGGCTGCTCCTCATCTTCGAGCCATCGAAATGCATCCGCCAATGCGTGGAGTCTGGAGGAGGCGGCACGAACTCGGTCTCCGCCCAGTTGACGAGGAAGTCGGCCATCGCCTGTGACTTGATGGCGGTACGCGGCTCGTACTGGATTTCATGGTCGACGAGGGCGATGACCCATTTGGCGATCCGACTAGTGGAGTCCCGGCCGCTCATGATCTCGCCGAGCGGGGCCGTGCTCACCACGGTAATGGTGTGCTCCTGGAAGTATTGCTTGACCTTCTTGGCAACAAAGTAGATGCCGTAGCACATCTTCTGGTAGTGGGGGTAGTTCTGCTTGGAGGCGGAGAGGACCTCGCTGAGGTAGTAGACGGGGCGCTGGACCAGTAGGGACTTGCCCTCCTTCGGCCACTCGACCACCAGGGCGATGCTGTTGATGTGTGTAGTCGCCGCGATGTAGGCGAGCAAGGGCTCCTTCTCTGCCGGCGCGGCTAGGATGGGTGCGCTTGTGAGGGACCGCTTGAGGCCGCGGAAGCCCTTGTCCGCCTCGTCGGGCCAGTCAAACATGCCGGGCTTCTTCATGAGGGCGTGGCCCGGCTCGACCAAAGCCGTCTTGCGAAGGAGCCCATAGAGGGGCAGAGCCTTTTCTCCCAGCCGATTGACGAACCGGCTGAGGGAGGCGATGCAGCCGGTGAACTTCTGGACATCGCGGAGCCGGGTCGGCTTGGGCATGTGCTCTATCATGCTGATCTTCTTCGGGTTGGCTTTGATGCCGCGAGCGGACACGAATAAACCCAAGATCTGGCCGACTCGGACGCCGAAGACACACTTCTTCGGGTTGAGTTTGATCTTGTATTCGCACAGGTTCGCTAATGTTTCTCGGAGATTGTCGAGGAGGCTGAAGTGCTTCTTGGTCTTGACAACGATGTCGTCAACATAGACGTGGACGTTCATGCCTATCTAAGGCAGGAGGCACTTCTGCATGCATCGCTGGAAGATAGCGCCCACATTCTCCAGGCCGAAGGACATGGTGATGTAGCAATAGGCCCCGAAGGGAGTGATGAAGGAGGTCTTGAGCCGGTCCTCCGGGTCTAGCTTGATCTAGTGGTAGCCGGAGTAGGCGTCCAAGAAGGACAGAAGGTCGCAGCGGACCGTGGAGTCGATGACTTGATCGATCCGTGGCAGGGTGAATGGGTCCTTGGGGCACGCCTTGTTCAGGCTGGTGTAGTCGATGTACATGCGCCAGGTCTTGTTCTTCTTCAGCACCAGGACTGGGTTGGCCAGCCAGTCTGGGTGGAAAACTTCCATGATGAAGCCAGCTGCGAGCAGCCGGGCGATCTCTTCTCTTATAGTGCGTCGCTTCTCCCCGGAGAAACGACATAGGGGTTGCTTGACCGGTTTAGCGTCCGGCCGGACATGAAGCTTGTGCTCGACGAACTTCCTCGAAACACCCAACATGTCCTTGGGGGACCACGCAAAGATGTCCCGATTCTCATGGAGGAAGTCGACGAGTCGCCTTCCTATTCGCTGTCGAGGCGGGAGCCGATGGTGATGCACTGCGCGGGGTTGGCCGGGTTGAGCAAGACCTGCCTAGTGTCCCTGGACGGCTGGAAGGAGTCCTCGTCAACTGACTACCAGGGGGGAGCCGACATGGCCGACTGGCTGGCGGCAAGGGCCATGAGCCGGTCGAGCTGCAGCTTCTCCTCAGCTATCTCCAGGGCCTCGGCCAGCCGGCTGCCATCTCAAGCGCACTCGATCGACATCTTGTAGTCGCCGGCGATAGTGATGATCCCCTTGGGACCCGGCATCTTGAGCTTGAGGTAGGCATAGTGGGGGACCGTTTCATGCCCAAGATGCGATCCTATCCTTGTTTTGGCACGAGGCCCTCGACATGGATAGAAGCGCATCTCGTCGTGTTGCAAGAATGGATATCATTACAAGTACATGTACAGAAGAGATGAGTATATGGAATTGGCTTACACTCGCCAGAAGCTACATCAATATCACATCAATACAACAACAAATTCAAACATCATACATAAGAGCAGGGTCCGACTACGGACGAAAAAAATGACAAAATGACATCCACCCTTGCTATCCCAAGCCGCCACCTGGAACCCATCCTAGATCGAAGCAGCAGAAGAAGAATAACTCCAAGTCAAACAAAGCATCGCTCTCACGTCAAAACATCGCATTACCTTCACCTGCAACTGTTGTTGTAGTAATCTGCGAGCCACAGGGACTCAACAATCTCATTTCCAAGGGTATCAATACTATTAAAGCTTAATGGGTGAGGTATGGTTAAGTGGTGAGGCTGCAGCAAGCGACTAAGCATTTATTTGAGTGGCTAACTTACAAATAGAAAAAGTAAAGTATGCTGGTCTACGCATAACGGACGTGAACTAGTAATGATCACTAAGTGTTCCTAAACACCTACTTACATCAAACATAACCCCACCATGTTCTCTCTCGAATAAGGACTCACGAGGAGGGACAATCACGGTTACGCACACGGTTGGTGTATTTTATTTGAGTTTACTTCAAGTTTGCTATGACCGGGTGTTAAACAAAGTATCCAAGTTTGCCACATAACCACGGGCACGGCTTTCCGAAAAGATTTAACCCTGCAGGGGTGCTCTGACTCATCCATCACAAATTAACCACACGCCACGGGAATAACCTCGACCACGGATCTCGTGATCATCCTAGGAAATTCCAAAGGAAATTTGACAGCTCGAGATAGCCCGAAGAAGATCGGAATTCCTCACGCAAGACGTTCGAGAAAGGTAAAACAAATCCAGCAAGGCTGCGCGGCGTGTCGACGATCCCGATAGGAGTCGCGTATCTCGTTCTCAGGACACGACGGATTGTCCAAACTTACGGTAGGCCACTCGCAGAGTTGCCCCTGTTAGCCACCGACGGTTGACAGGTTGGACCAACACTCATGAGGAGCACTGGCCCGGGGGGTTGATTAATCCACGGGGTCCGGAAAGCCCCTATGCAAGTTTATTAGTTATTAGGCAAATGTAGTACCAATGTTGGGCCTTGCCAGGCAATCTTTATCCTAAAACAAAAATCAAGGGGGTCCCCATAACAACCCCGAGCATGTTAGGAGTGCTCAATTATGGAACATAACACTGGTTGACAAGTAACTAGGGCGGCAAGAGTGGAACAAAACACCGAGCAAAAGGCCAAGCCTTCCACCCTTTACCAAGTGTATAAGTGCATTAAATTAAATAGCAATAATATTGTGATAACAAAAGAATGTCCATGTTGTCACATGGAAGCAATTGCACCTGCAGCTAGAAACGCTATAGGAAGGGCTGAGCAAGAGGTAACATAGCCAAATAAAGGTTTGTTGGGATGGGGAGGGGTTAGAGGCTTTTCATGGCAATGTCGGGAGGCTTGTCAAACAAGTGGTAGGTAATGTGACATAACGATAAAAGCAGGACAACTAGCATAGCAATGATAGTAATGGTATCGAGGGAAATGTGTCATCTTGCCTGAGATCCCGCTCGGAAGAAGAATGTGTCCATGAAGAAAACATGCCAACGTAGTCGAACGAATCCTCACACTCTGAATGCTTTCGGAACTCTATCGAGAAGAAGCAATCTGGAACAAACAATCAACACATGATACACCACAACGTATGCATGACATGATGCGCAAAAAAATATGATGCATGTCTAGTTTAATATGGAACGCGGGGCATGGCATGGCAAGCACAACAAACAACTACTACATATTAAGTGAAGTTCAATATGCAACGAGTTGCATATTGACGAAACTCCACGTTCAAATTATTTAGTTCACACCCATTTAGGTACTCATCAATATTAAATGTTGTTAGACATAGAAAACGGTGAAGCATGAACAACTATATCATCTAGGCATTTTAAATGGGGTCGAAAGCAACATATAGAATTTCCGAAACATCCCCATAAGCTGTTGGGGAACGTTTCATGGGAAACAATAATTTTCCTATGCACATGCAAGATCTATCCATGGTGATGAGCATCTACGAGAGGGAGAGTGGATCTACATACCCTTGTAGATCGCTAAGCGTGAATCATTAAGAAACGCGATTGGTGTAGTTAAACGTCATCACGATCCAAATCGCCGAGCGTCCCGCGATCCAATCACAATCCGTCCCGCGAACTCATCACAATCCATCCTGCGATCTCATCACGATCCATCTCGCAATCTTGATCACGGTCCTTCCGATCTAGCGCCAAACGAACGGCACCTCCGCGTTCAGCACACGTACAGCTCAATGACGATCTCCGCCTTCTTGATCCAGCAAGAGGGAGCGGAGAGGTAGAAGAGTTCTCTGGCAGCGCGACGGCTCTGCGACGATGGTGGTGGAGCTATTCCGGCAGGGCTTTGCCTAAGCACTACAGAAAACCGATCTAGAGGAGAAACTATGCACTAGAGGAGAGGGTAGCACGTGGAAGAAAATCTAGTGCAAAACCCTAAAACCTCTAGTATATATAAGAGGAAGAGAGGAGGAGGCTTGGCCCTCAATGGGCCAGCCCTAGGCTTCGGCCTAACCAAGGAGGAGAGGAGGAATCCTCCTCCAATCCTAGTAGGACTAGGATTCCTTCCTTTTTTGCCTTTTTTTTGCCTTTTTTGCCTTTTTCCAACTTTTCTCTCCCAGCCGCATGGGCCTTGTGTGGGACTTCCACCAGCCCACTAAGGGCTGGTATTCACTCTCCCACAGCCCATGTAGCCTCTTGGGTCGAAATACTCCTCCCGATGGTCTCCCAGTACACTACCGGCACTCCCGGTACACTACCGATGAGCCCGAAACTTTTCCGACGACCAAAATAGGACTTCCTATATATCAATATTTACCTCCAGACCATTCTGAAGCTCCTCGTGACGTTCGGGATCTCATCCGGGACTCTGAACAACCTTCGTTAACCACCATACATAACTCTATACTATCAAAACGTCACCGAACCTTAAGTGTGGAGACCCTGCGGGTTCGAGAACTATGTACACATGGCCGAGACACCTCTACGATCAGTAACCAATAGCGGGACCTGGATGCCCATATTGGTTCCTACATATTCTACGAAGATCTTTATCGGTCGAACCTCTATGTCAAGGATTGAGTTAATCCCGTATGATGTTCCTTTTGTTCTTCGGTGTGTTACTTGCCCGAGATTCGATCGTCGGTATCTCCATACCTAGTTCAACCTCATTATCAGCAAGTCTCTTTACTCATTCCGTAATACAAGATCCCGTGACTAACACTTAGTCACATTGCTTGCAAGGCTTGTTGTGATGTTGTATTACCGAGTGGGCCTTGAGATACCTCTCCATCACACAGAGTAGCAAATCCCAGTCTTGATCCATGCCAACCCAACAGACACCCTCGGAGATACCTATAGAGTACCTTTATAGTCACCCAGTTACGTTGCGATGTTTGATACACACAAGGCACTCCTCCGGTGTCAGTGAGTTGCATGATCTCATGGTCATAGGAACAGATACTTGACATGCAGAAAACAGTAGCAATAAACTGACATGATCATATGCTACGTTTGTAGTTTGGGTCTTGTCCATCCCATCATTCTCCTAATGATGTGATCCCGTTATCAAATGACATCTCATGTCAATGGCTAGGAAACCTTATCCATCTTTGATCAACGAGCTAGTCTATTAGAGGCATACTAGGGACATGGTGTTGTCCATGTATCCACACGTATCTGAGTTTCCGATCAATACAATTATAGCATGGATAATAAACGATTGTCATGAACAAGGAAATATGATCATAACTAATTTATTATTGCCTCTAGGGCATATTTCCAACAGTCTCCCACTTGCACTAGAGTCAATAATCTAGTTCACATCACCATGTGGTTCGCATTGTTATGAATCTAACACCCAATGAGTTCAGGGGCTCGAGCATGCTTTGCATGTGAGAGAGGTCTTATAGTCAACGGGTCTGCGACATTCCGATCCATGTGTACTTTGCAAATCTCTATGTCAAACTATAAACACTGCTACCACACTCCACTTGGTACTATTCCAAATGGCTGCTCCACTATACGTATCCGGATTGCTACTAAGAGTCATCCGGGTTAGTGTTAAAGCTTGCATCGACGTAACTCTTTACGACGAACCCTTTATCACCTCCATAATCGGGAAACATTTCCTTAGTATTTTAGTCACTAAGGATAATATTGACCGCTGTCTAATGATCCACTCCTGGATCACTCTTGTACCCCTTGACGGACTCATGGCAAGGCACACACAGGTGCGGTACACAGCATGGCATACTATACAGATCCTATGGCTAAGGCATAGGGGACGACATTCGTCCTTTCTCTTTCTTCTCCCGTTGTCGAGCTTTTAGTCTCACTCAACTTCACACCTTACAAATCAGGCGAGAATTCTTTCTCTGACTGATCCATTTTGAACTCTTTCAAAATCTTGTCAAGGTATGTACTCATTGAAAGTCTCATCAAGCATTTTGATCTATCTCTATAGATCTTGATGCTCAACAATTAGGTAGATTTATCTAGGGCTTCCTTTGAAAATCACTTTTCAAACAACCGTTCATGCTTTCCAGAAATTCTACATTATTTCCGATCAACAATATGTCATCCACATATACTTATCAGAAATTCTATAGTGCTCCCACTCACTTTATTGTAAATACAAGTTTCTCGTAAACTTTGTATAAACTACAAAACTTTGATCACCTCATCAAAGTGTGTATTCCAACGCCGAGATGCTTGCTCCAGCCCTTAGATGGATTGCTAGAGCTCGCACACCTTTTAGCATCCTTAGGACTGACAAAACCTTCTGGTTGTATCACATACAATCTTTCCTCAAGTAAACTGTTAAGGAAACAATGTTTTGTCATCCATCTGCCAGATTTCATAATTGAAAAATGCAACAACTGCTAACATAATTCCAACAGACGTTAGCATCGCTACGAGTGAGCAAGTCTCATCGCAGTCAACTCTTTGAACTTGTCGGAAACTTCTTTGTGACAAGTCGAGCTTTATAAATGGTAACATTTACCATCAGCATCTGTCTTCATCTCAAAGGTCCATTTGTACTCGACGGCCTGCCGTCCAATGAGCAAGTCTACCAAAGTCTATACTTGGTTTTAATACATGGGTCCTATCTCGGATTTCATGGCCTCTAACCATTTGTCGGAATCCGGGCCCATCATCACTTCTCCATAGTTCGTAGGTTCATCGTTGTCCAACAACATGACCTCTAAGACAGGGTTGCCGTACCACTCAGGAGCAATACATGTCCTTGTCGACCTACGAGGTTTGATAGTAACTTGATCCGAAGCTTCATGGTCATCATCATTAACTTCCTCTTAACTAACGTAGGCTTCACAGAAACATCTTCATGCGCTACGCTACTCTCTCGTTGAAACAAAGGTTCAACAACCTCATCAAGTTCTATCTTCCTCCCACTCAATACTTTTGAGAGAAACTCTTTCTCGAGAAAGGACCTAGTTTTAGCAACAAACACTTTATGCTTGGATCTGAGATAGAAGGTTTACCCAACTGTTCTTAGGGTATTCTATGAAGATGCATTTGTCCGCTTTGGGTTCGAGCTCATTAGGTGAAAACCTTTTTCACATAAGTGTTGCAGCCCCAAACATTAGGAAATGACAGCTTAGGTTTCTATCAAACCATATGGTGTCATCTCAACAGATTTAAATGGTGCCCTATTTAAAGTGAATGTAGTTGTCTCTAATGCATAACCCCAAAATTATAGTAGCAAAACGATAAGAGACATCATAGCACGCACCATATCCAATAGAGCACGACTATGACGTTCAGACACACCATCACACCATGGTGTTCCAGGTGGCGTGAGTTGTGAAACAAATTTCACATTGTCTAAAGTTGTATGCCAAACTCGTAACTCAGATATTCACCTCCACGATCATATCACATGCATTTTTATGTTCTTGTCACGATGATCTTTAAACTTCACTCTGAATTTTCTTGAACCTTTCAAATGATTCAAACTTGTGTTTCATTAAGTAAATATACACTATATCTACTCAAATCATTAGTGAAGGTAAGAAAATAACGATATCCACCGCACGCTACAAGACTCATTGGATTGCATACATCAACATGTATCATTTCCAGTAAATCACTTGCCCGCTCCATCAATCCGGAAAACGGGGTCCTTAGTCATCTTTCCTAAGAGGCATGGTTCGCATGTCTCAACTGATTCGAAATCGAATGAGTCCAAAGATCCATCAACATGGAGTTTCTTCATGCGCTTTATACTAATATGACATGTAGTGGTAGTGCCACAAGTATGTGGTACTATCATTATTAACTTTGTATCTTTCGGCATCAATGTTATGAACATGTGTATTACTACGATGAAGATTCAACAAACCATTCTCACTGGGTGCATGACCATTGAAGGTATTATTCATGTAAACAGAATAACCATTATTCTCTAACTTAAATGAATAACCGTGTTGCAATAAACACGATCTAATCACGTTCATGCTCAACGCAAAACACCAAATAACATTTATTTAGGTTCGTCACTAATCCCGAAGGTAGAGAGAGCGTGCGATGTTGATCACATCAACCTTGGAAACATTTCCAACACACATCGTCACCTCACCCTTAGCTAGTTCTCCGTTTATTCCGTAGCTTTTATTTCGAGTTACTGACATTTAGCAACCGAACCGGTATCCAATACCCAGGTGCTACTAGGAGTACTAGCAAGGTACACATCAATAACACGTATATCAAATATACTTCTCTTGACGTTGCCAGCCTTCTTATCTACCAAGTATCTAGGGTTGTTCCGCTTCAACGTCCGCTCTCCTCATAATCGAAGCACTTAGTCTCGGGTTTGGGTTCAACTTTGGGTTGCTTCACTGGAGCAACAACTGACTTGCCATCCATGAAGTTTCCCTCCTTGCCCTTGCCCTTCTTGAAACTAGTGATTTTACTAACCATCAACACTTGACGCTCCTTCTTGATTTCTACCTTCGTGGTGTCAAACATCGCGAACAACTCAAGGATAATTATTTCTATCCCTGGCATTTTATAGTTCATCACCAAGTTCTAATATCTTAGTGACAATGACTTGGAGAACTATATCAATCACTATCTTATCTTGAAGATCAACTCCCACTCGATTCAAGCGATTGTAGCACCCAGACAATCTTAGCACATGCTCAACGATTGAGCTATTCTCTTTCATCTTGCAGGCAAAGAATCTTGTTGGAGATCTCATATCTCGCAACATGGGCATGATCGTGAGATCCTAATTTCATATCTTAGAACATCTCATATGTTCCATGACGTTCAAAACGTTTCGGAGCCTCAATTCTAAGCCGTAATGCATGACGCACTAAACTATCAAGTAGTCATCAAAACGTGCCTGTCAGATGTTCACAACATCTACAGACGACACTAGAGGGGTCAATGCACTGAGCGGTGCATTAAGGACATAAGCCTTCTGTGCAGCAATGAGGACAATCCTTAGATCACCGGACCCAGTCTGCAATATTGCTACCATCATCTTTCAACTCTATTTCTCTAGGAACATATAAAAATTCAAGGGAGCTACATCGCGAGCAAGTAATCTACAACATAATTTGCAAAGACACTACTGCCTATGTTCATGATAATGAGTTCAATTAATCATATTACTGAAGAACTCCCACTCAAATTGACATCCCTCCGGTCATTCGAGTGATACATGATCCAAATTCACCAACTCAAGTCCGATCATCACGTGAGTTGAGGTGGTTTCAATGGTGAACATCATCATGTTGATCATATCTACTATATGACTCATGTTCGACCTTTTGGTATCTTGTGTTCCGAGGCCTTGTCTGTACATGCTAGGCTCGTAAAGTTTAACCCGAGTGTTCTGCATGTGCAACACTAGCTTGCACCCGTTGTATGTGAACATAGAGTTTATCACACCCGATCATCACGTGGTGTCTCGACACGATGAACTTTCTCAATGGTTTACACTTGGGGAGAACACAATTTATCTTGAAATTAAGTGAGGGATCACCTTATAATGCTACCGTCGTCCTAAGCAAAACAAGGTGCATAAAAGGATTAACATCACATGCAAATCATAATTGTCATGATATGGCCATGAAGTTGTGCTTTTGATCTCCATCTTGAAAGCACTAGCATGATCTCCATCGTGACCGGCATGACACCATGATCTCCATCATCTTGATCTCCATCAACGTGTCGCCATCAGGGTTGTCGTGCCCATCATGCTTCTACTACTATTGCTACCGTTTAGCGATAAAGTAAAGCATTACATAGTGCTTAATGATTGACACGTAGGTCATACAATAATTAAAGACAACCCTATGGCTCTTGTCGGTTGCCGTACTCATCGACATGCAAGTCGTGATATTCTATATAGCACATGATCATCTCATATATCACATATATCACATCATGTAATTGGCCGTATCACATCACAACATACCCTGCAAAAACAAGTTAGACGTCCACTAGTTATTGTTGCATGTTTTACGTGGCTGCTACGGGTATCTAGCAAGAACAATTGTCACCTATGCATAAACCACAATGGTGATACATAAGTTGCTTTTCAACCTTCTCAAGGACCGCCTTTGTCGAATCCGATCCAACTAAATAAGAGAAACAGGAACCCGCCAGCCATCTTTGTGCAACGAGGTTACATGTCAGTTGGTGGAACCAGTCTCTCGTAAGCGTACGAGTAAGGTTGGTCCAGGCCGCTTCATCCCACAATACCGCTGAACCAAAACATGACCAAGGGAGGAAGCAATCTAAGCATCAACGCCCACAAACTCTTTGTGTTCTACTTGAGATCTCATCTACACATAGACCTACCTCTGATACCACTGTTGGGGAACGTTGCATGGGAAACAAATTTTTTCCTACGCACACGCAAGATCTATCCATGGTGATGAGCATCTATGAGAGGGAGAGTGGATCTACATACCCTTGTAGATCGCTAAGTGGGAAGCGTTAAGAAACACGGTTGGTGTAGTTGAACGTCTTCGCGATCCAAATCGCCGAGCGTCCGGCGATCTCATCACGATCCTTCCCGCGATCCAATCATGACCTGTCCCGTGAACTCATCATGATCCGTCCCGCGATCTCATCATGATCCGTCTCGCGATCTTGATCACGGTCCTTCCGATCTAGCGCCGAACGGATGGCACCTCCGCGTTCAGCACACGTACAGCTCGATGACGATCTCCACCTTCATGATCCAGCAAGAGGGAGTGGAGAGGTAGAAGAGTTCTCTGGAAGCACGAAGGCTCTATGACGATGGTGGTGGAGCTATTCCGGCAGGGCTTCGCCTAAGCACTGCAGAAAACCGATCTAGAGGAGAAACTATGCACTAGATGAGAGGGTAGCACGTGGCAGAAAATCTAGTGCAAAAACCCTAAAACCTCTAGTATATATAAGAGGAAGAGAGGAGGAGGCTTGGCACTCAAGGGGACATCCCTAGGCTTCGGCCGAACCAAGGAGGAGAGGAGGAATCCTCCTCCAATCCTAGTAGGACAAGGACTCCTTCCTTTTTTGCCTTTTTTTGCCTTTTTCCACCTTTTCTCTTTGGGCTTTTCTCTCCCAGCCGCATTGGCCTTGTGTGGGACTTCCAACAGCCCACTAAGGGCTGGTATTCACTCTCCCACAGCCCATGTAGCCTCTTGGGTCAAAATACCCCTCCCGATGGTTTCCCGGTACACTACCGGCACTCCCGGTACACTACCGATGAGCCCGAAACTTTTCCGGCAACCAAAATAGGACTTCCTATATATCAATCTTTACCTTCGTACCATTCTGGAGATCCTCGTGATCTTCGGGATCTCATCCGGGACTCCGAAAAACCTTCAGTAACCACCATACATAACTCTATACTACCGAAACGTCACCGAACCTTAAGTGTACAGACCCTGCGGGTTCGAGAACTATGTGGACATGAGTGAGACACCTCTACGGTCAATAACCAATAGCGGGACCTGGATGCCCATATTGGTTCCTACCAACGAAGATCTTTATCGGTCGAACCTCTATGTCAAGGATTCAGTTAATCCCGTATGATGTTCCTTTTGTTCTTCGGTATGTTACTTGCCCGAGATTCGATCGTCGGTATCTCCATACCTAGTTCAACCTCATTACTGGCAAGTCTCTTTACTCATTCCGTAATACAAGATCCCGTGACTAACACTTAGTCACATTGCTTGCAAGGCTTGTTGTGATGTTGTATTACCGAGTGGGCCCCGAGATACCTCTCCGTCACACGGAGTAACAAATCCCAGTCTTGATCCATGGCAACTCAACAGACACCCTCGGAGATACTTTTAGAGTACCTTGATAGTCACCCAGTTACATTGCGACGTTTGATACACACAAGGCACTCCTCTGGTGTCAGTGAGTTGCATGATCTCATGGTCATAGGAACAGATACTTGACATGCATAAAACAATAGCAATAAACTAACACGATCATATGCTACGTTTGTAGTTTGGGTCTTGTCCATCCCATCATTCTCCTAATGATGTGATCCCGTTATCAAATGACATCTCATGTCAATGGCTAGGAAACCTTAGCCATCTTTGATCAACGAGCTAGTCTATTAGAGGCATACTAGGGACATGGTGTTGTCTATGTATCCACACATGTATCTGAGTTTCCGATCAATACAATTATAGCATGGATAATAAACGATTATCATGAAAAAGGAAATATGATAATAACTAATTTATTATTGCCTCTAGGGCATATTTCCAACATAAGCATAATATGAATTTGGTCCAGATCTGTACTAACCATATTTTTGAGTTGTTAAACAGCAAAATAAATGTCACCATGAGATTCTACACATTTTTCTAGTCAAGTTACATATATAAAACATTTTCAATGGACCTACGGTTCAAAAGTTATTAAATAATTCATATCGGCATGACAATTATGCAAATTAATGCAAACGGCAAGGTTAAACATTTTAAACACATGTGAGAGTTGAATATTGTGAATCTACACGAAATACTAGCCACTTATCATATATATATATATATATATTATTTTCATTCGGTGCACGGTTAAAAAGTTATTGATGCATGAAGTTTAGGGTTTTTTCTACAAATCTGTAAATCACTGGTTAATTAGCATAATTCGCAGGATAGGAAAAACATTATTGGGCCAAAATCTGGTGGGCGCGACATAGCAACGCGGGCACTGGGCGAGGGATAGGGCAGCAGGGCGCTCACCTCGCTGGGCTTCGACCCAGGACGATGGAGCGGGGTGGGGGGGTGAGGGCAGGGGTGGGGAGCGCATGCCTTGGCGTGGGCCGCACGCTGACGAGGAGGCCTGGGACGAGCTGGGCCTACCTTGGGTTGGCCCACGAGGGCGGTCAATGGGGCGCTGGGGCGCAAGGCGCTCGACTTGCTTGTCCCTGCACGAACAGGAGGAGGGAGGCACCCATGGTGGCTGGAGGAGGCCGCTTGCATGGCGAGCTGAGGTGGCAGGGCTGGCCAGAAACAGGCTGGGGGCGGCCGGATCCGGCAAACCCCAGCCGGATCTAGGCGACAGCGAGCTGATGAGGGGCCGGCGACGGAGATTCAGGGCCATGGTAGACACTTGGAGCGACAGCGGGACGAATCCGAGCATCGACGGAGCTCATGGCCGGCGCGGAGGGAGACGGTGGTGCCGTGACTCCGGCTCTGGTGAGTAGGGCCTGTCGGGCAAGGGGCGAGGCGGCTCTGGCAAGGCGCGCCAGGGAGCTCGCGGAGCTCCTCTCCCTGGATCGGGAGCGGGCGGTGGCGGATGGGCTCGTCTGGGCCTCAGATGGGCTTGGGCAGGCCCAACGCGGTGGAGGCTGCGGGAAGGAGACAAAGAGGAGGCTAGGGTTAGGGGTGGTGCAGATTTCAAGGCAGGGTAGGCTAGGGGGTGTTTAAGTTGGAAATTGGTGCTAGGTTAGGGGGTTTTGCTCCGTTCTCGGACCGTGCGATCTCGATCGGACGCCCAAAAACGGAGGGGGCTAGCTAGGTGGGCTAGTGGGTTGTGTGGATGGGGTTGGTGAGGAAGAGAGGGAATGGATGGCGGCCCGTGACACAAGTTTTAAAACACCGAAACGACCGCAAATAAACCGATGACCACACCACTATGGTTGACCGATGGGGTATCAAACGAACTCGGAATGCAACGAAATTTGGTAGGTGGCCTACCTACACTATAATAAGACCACATGTCAGGTTTCGACCCAATCCGAGAAAGTTTTATGCGCGCCTTAAAAACAATATTTTTATCGATGCTGCGGGCACGTGCATGTGTGGTTGGTCTCGAAACAGGCAACGGCAAGAACAGAGAGAACCAGCAACTACGAACGGATGCACGTTTTCATACAATGCAGGCTTATTAAGTTATTGATGCATGAAGTTTAGGGGTTTTTCAAAAAATCTGTAAATCACTGGTTAATTAGCATAATTCGTAGGATAGGAAAAAAATTATTGGGCCGAAATCTGGTGGGCGCAACATAGCAACGCGGGCACATGGCGAGGGATAGGGCAGCGTGGCGCTCACCTTGCTGGGCTTCGACCTAGGACGGTGGAGCGGGGGGGGGGGGGGTAGGCCTTGGCGTGGGCCGCGCACTGACGAGGAGGCCTGGGACGAGCTAGGCCTGCCTTGGCGCTGGCCCACGAGGGCGGTTAACGAGGCACAGGGGCGCGAGGCGCTCGACCTGCTCATCCCCACATGAACAGGAGGAGGGAGGCGCCCATGGCGGCTGGAGGAGGCCGCGGCATGGCGAGCTGAGGCGACGGGGCTGTCCGGAAACGGGCCAGGGGCGGCCGGATCCGGTGAACCCGACCGGATCTGGGCGGCGGCGAGCTGATGAGGGGCCGGGGGCGGAGCTTCGGGGCCATGGTAGACACTTGGATCGATGGCGGGACGAATCCGAGCACCGGCAGAGCTCATGGCCGGCACGGAGGGAGATGGTGGTGCCGCGGCTCCGGCTCTGATGAGCAGGGCCGGTTAGGCAAGGGGCGAGGCGGCTCTGACGAGGCGTGCCAGGGAGATCCTCTCCCTGGATCGAGAGCGGGCGGCGGCGGATGGGCTCGTCCGGGCCTCAGATGGGCTTGAGCAGGCCCAACATGGTGCAGGCTATGGGAGGGAGACACAGAGGAGGCTAGGGTTAGGGGTGGCACGGATTTCGAGGCAGGGTAGGCTAGGGGTATTTAAATAGGAAATCAGGGCTAGGTTAGGGGGTTTTGCTCCGTTTTCGGACCGTGCAATCTCGATCGGATGCCTAAAAACGGAGGGGGCTAGCTAGGTGGGCTAGTGGGCTGTGTGGAGGGGCTTGGTGAAGAAGAGAGGGAATGGATGGCGGCCCGCGACACGAGTTTTAAAACACCGAAACGACCGCAAATAAACCGATGACCGCACTACTATGGTTGACCGATGGGGTATCAAACGAACTCAGAATGCGATGAAATTTGGCAGGCGGCCTACCTACACTATAATAAGACTGCATGCCAGGTTTTGACCCAATCCAAGAAAGTTTTATGCGCGCCTTAAAAACAATATTTTTATCGATGTCGCCGGCACGTGCATGTGTGGTTGGTCTCGAAACGGGCAACGACAAGAACAGAGAGAACCGACAACTACGAATGGATGCGAGTTTTCAAAAACGACTGATGATGCCATGTAGATGATGCGAATGATGCGATGATGAATGCTACAACCACACAAAACACAAACGAGAAAGGGAATAAAAGGGGAATCTTTTGGAGCGTTGGTCCCAGGCTGTTACAGACCGCCATGAACTTGACGAGAGCCGGCCGACCCAGCAGTGCGTGGTAGGGACTGTCAAGGTCCGCTACCTCGAACCATACCAGCTCACGGCAGAAGTGTCTGGGACTGCCGAAGAGGACATCGAGCTTGATCCTGCCAATGGGGGAGCAAGACTTTCCTGGCACGATGCCGTGGAAGACCAACCGGCTTGCGTGCAGATCTTGTACTTTCAGCCCTAGCTTGCGTATCGTGTCGAGGTAGAGGATGTTGATGCTACTACCACCATCGATCAGCACCCGCATGAAGCGGCAGGTGCGCCTCTCAGAGGCGATGGTGGGGTCGAGGACCAGGGCGTAGCTGCCAGGGTTGGCATCACGGCCGGGTGGTCAGCCCGGCTCCAAGTGTCCGGCTTCTCCGACTAGTGCATGAACTGGGGAGTCACCGGCATGGTGGCATTCACCTCACGGTGAAGCCGGTGCTGAGCGTGTTTGCCTGTCTCTTCACTGGTGAAGACGATGTAGCAACCATCCTGGTTGGGGAATTGGTCGTGCAGGCGATCGTTGTTCTGGGCCAGAGCCGGAGCCGGCGCTAGGGCGACAGCTGGGGCCGGGGCCGGCGTGTGGGCAGGTAGTATGGGAGTAGCCGGAAGGCCGCCCCCCGGGCCAATCGCTGTGAGAAGCTACACTGCCAGAGCATATGTGTAGAGGGCTTGGCCCTAGAGTGGTTCTTGCAGGGGAGGTCGAGCATCTGCTCGAACGTGAGCTTGGTCTGCCAGGCAGCCTTGTCGGTGCGCTGACGCTGACTAGAAGGCTGGGAAGCCTGCTCTTGTTCCTCGACGGTGGCTACTTGTCGGCTCCCGTAGTGGGAGTGTCGGGACCCCGATCCTAGTTCATATGAATCTAGACTATAACATATCACATCACTTTGCAGCCTCACGCACGGTAAGCTCCACAGCTGCAGCCTTACCTTAGCCGGGACCGTTTGCGTATTTTGGCTCACGTATGTGAACATGTTGGTGGCAATCAAACGACAGAGAACCCGGGCCGACATGACTAGTCATAGAACCCAAGTGGCACATCTATACGGAAACAGGCATACGTAACCCAACAATGCAGGTGTCGGCCTCAAGCACATGTAGACGAGTCATAGCAAGCTACAGGGACTCCATTACACTACGAGACATTTCCCCGAAGGGATAGACACATCAGCAAGGAAGGATACATGCCGGTCAATCAATGTGTCCGGAGCAGTAGCAAGCTACCAAGGCCCGATGGAAGCACAAAGAGGCAGTTTCCCGTAAAGAGTACTACTAAAGGCACACGACTAGGTGTCGTATCCCATACATACCGTTGCACATCACACGTACGCACGACATGCCCGATATGCATAGATACAACCATGGCATCACAACATAACCATTCAAAAACTTTTATTTAAGGGGCTCAGACGAGCCTTGCATAACATGTTCTTACAGATAGGGGTCACATGACCTGACACTCAAGTCATACAAACAAGTCATACAAACCAAGCGGAAGCATAAGCTGTCTGAGTACAGACAGATGAAAGGGTAAAAAGGCACATGGCTTGACTATCTACAACCCGCCACAAGGCATAAGGTCGTAGCTAGGACACCAGCTATTCGGCATCGTCGACATCTAGATATAACCCACCTGATGGGTCCTGGGTCTCATCTGCAACATTTATTAAGCAAACGTGAGTACAACGTACTCAGCAAGTCCTTAAAACATACCTAGTCTATTCATGCTCATGTATCAACAAGGGGAGTGGTGGAGTTTATGCAGCAATGCCAGCTTTGACTCATGGCTAACCT
This sequence comes from Hordeum marinum, assembly GCA_022496015.1. Classification (NCBI taxonomy): domain Eukaryota; kingdom Viridiplantae; phylum Streptophyta; class Magnoliopsida; order Poales; family Poaceae; genus Hordeum; species Hordeum marinum. Next base: position 274,410,860 of record CM039675.1, read on the forward strand.
ACACTACACCATTTTTAGCTCTTTGTTTAGATTTTAGTTATCGCACACGAGTCCACTAACTCCATGATGATACACCACCATGGATTCACTTCCCTCTCTTGGGAGAGTGCCATCCACGGTACTCACACTTGTCTTGATATTTTTATGAGTATCCATTTGATTATCTATGAACAACATAAGTTTTCCAAGTAGTCCATATCCGAGGACGCGGCTATTCGAATAGTTTCATACCCTGCAGGGGTGTACTTCTTCACACACACTCTTGCCACTTATCGCCGTGTGCTCTTAAAACCATGCACCTCGGCAACCTTCAAGCGGAAGCCCAGCGAGGGAGTCGGCCACAACCGTCAATCACATAAGACCTCTAGTCCAGGCTATCACCTATTTGAGACTGAACCCGCATGGAAGTCCGGCCGAAGTTTCCGCTACAACCCCAAATGATGTGCGTAGGGTTCCCAAGCCCACCATTTGAGTGACCCTTGGTACACCGTGCCACTTCCTACCGCGTCATAACCCACCCCTAGGGTCAGCGCTACGCACGGCCTCCAACATGCTATAAACACCAGAAACTACTTGCAACTCCTGGACTAAGGACTAAGTGATTGTAAAGTTGTGACGGTGAATTAAGTATCCCAACATGTGGTAGTAACTAGTCTTGGATTACAAACATGGAACTCAGTTCCTAAGAACGGTCCCAATGAGACAACCCGCTATGTACTCCTACATAGCCTCTCATCGCAACCTTTACCAACTCGATTTCATCTTAAGCCTATCACATCAGAACATCATTTTTCACTCCAGTTGGAATACTCGGGGGTATCCTCAGAAGCAGGGCCTACCGCAATGCAGATAAATAACAATCAATACACGCAAGTGCAACAATATGATGCATGATCATGACATGGTAGCATATAAGGATGGGCTAGTGCAACTATTGTCCAAGTTAGTTTGAAGTGAGCTTGAATATAGGTTCAAAATCAATCTCCATTGATATTCCATATATTAACCTATTAGTAAATGTCAATGTTCATCTACATAGGTTTCTCTAACATGCATGATAATAGCACCATTAGATTCATTGGATTTTTCTGATAAATTTTCATATATAAACTATTTTCATCTGAGTTAGAGATTAATTTATATGGATTTTTGAAGTTTTAAACATTTTCTATAATTATTTTAAAACTAGAAATTCCTTTATTACATCAGCCTGACATCATCATGGCGTCAGCAGGTCAGCTGATCGGTCCAGGTCAAACCTAACGTGCGGGGCCCGCACGTCAGTGACACATGACTAATTCCCGCACTGACCAGGGTTTGACCCGCATCTGGGGCCCAATGCTTAGTGGCTGTTGGGCTAATTAGCAGGGGGATTAGCCCCTGATGGCCTTCCATGTCAGCACGTCGGAGGCCAGCCGGCGGCGACCAAAAACACGGCGGCGATTCGCCGGACTTGCGCATCCGGTGGCCATTTGGCACGCGGAGGGCACCAGAAGGTAGCCCGTGCACGCGCGCGTCTAACGAAGAAGCATAGGGGGCTCAGGGTCGCCGGAGACGACGACCACATTGAGCTTGGCGGCGGCGGCTCAGGAAGGACCGACTACTGCATTAGAGGGCACGGGAAAGCAGGGGGAGAGGGGGAGGAGCACCAGCGGCTCACTACGGTTCCAGGAGAGGCGATGGCGAGGTCGGGGGAGGTCCGGACGGGGCGAATCATCGAGGTGGAGCTCCAGTGGCTGGCGGGGAAGAAACGGCTTTGGCGCGTCGTGGAGGGCTCCCGGCGTCGACTGGCTTCACGGGGAGGACGAGGGGGGTCGCTGCGGGGTTGTTGGGGGGGGCTTAGAAGGGTGCGGGGGTGGCTAGAACTACGGCGAAGCGGCGGCGACGAGCTCGGCCATGGCGGGCAGAGAGGGGGAGAGCGAGAGAGAGAGAGAGAGCTCGCGAGGGGGAGAGGGACAGGAGAAAGAGGCCACAATGAGGAGGCCTCGCACTGGTGCTCTCCGAGCCCTCCAGGCCAGCAGCCAGGCAGGGAGGAGGTGGCTGGCGTGTGCCCGCGCACGGCGAGCGCACGCCCCTGTCCTCCTGGCGAGAGGACATGGATGACTGGCCATGGGCCAGTGGGCTGGTTCCCCCTGGGCCTCCACCCTTTTTATTTTCTTTTCTTTCTGATTTTCTATTTCTGACATTTGTTTTATTTTTTTTTCAGGTACAAATGCTTTGATAAAATATCCCAAACATTTTATAATATCAAGTTTGAATATTTCAAACTCCAATAAAAAGTTTCAGGATATTTTGAAATATAAAGTATTGATAATACTTTATTTGGCATTTTCAGAGGCTTTATTATTTATTTTTAAATTGCTAAATTTGTTCAAATATTTAAAATGGACCCTGATATATTCATGTCTATATTTATCAGACATAGTGAACATTTTGTATTGGCATATTGAGTTTGTTGAGTTTTCACAAACTTTTAATTAATTTGATTCTGATGTGAGCTTGGGGTTTCTTTTAATCCCCATTTCATGTTGATGCAAAATTGAAACATGATGCACACACATGCTGTCCTATGACATCTAGCTAGGGATGTGACAGGGAGTCGGGCTGGTCATTCTTGCGCTTGTTGTTCCGCGGCTGCCGATTGTCAGCAGTCTGTGGGGACCCCGACTCATAAGTCGAGATCACCGATTGCACGTGTACAGTGATCCCAAAGATCAATGCTCACTGAACACACAGGAGCTGAATAAAAGAGTCTTACATCCACATTAAGCGCCTTACACAAATGATGACCACGAAGGTCTCAGTCTTACAAGGATAGGGCCACTCGGGCCAAACACTAAGTCTAGAACAAGCAGCGGAAATCTTCGTCGAAAGTGTGAACCCATGCCATCTGCCTTAACCTACAGGCATTCTGACTGGGAAGCGTCCTAGTTCGCATGTTCGTCTCCAACGAACTCTTCAACAAACTCCTGTTCTTCCATGCCTAGCCAATTAAATAGCCAGTGGCAAGCCAATGAGTACTTTGAATGTACTCGCAAGCAACCCAAGAGCGGAACAAGGCAATAATGATGCATGATATAGCACTATAGGTAACTTGCGGAAAGCTGATTTTGTATGCAAGTGACATGATCAAGTAATAGTAAGTATGCATCAACAAATAACCAAGTATTCATGATAACATATTGCCGATACCATCACGGTATCAGTTGAACACATTCTGCTCACACCAAGTCATCGGACTTAGTTCATTTTTCATGCCCAGTCATCGGACTGGACTCACGTGACCTCTTGTCACTAACACACCCATACTCACTCCAATATTTTACGAAAACATTCGTCCGTAGTCTAAGAAGGACCTCCAACTGTCCATGATTGCGGACGCGGCTATTCGAATAGTTTTACACTCTGTAGAGGTTGCACACTTTACCCACAAGACTCGGGGAACTTCCGTGTCATCCACGACTCACGGTATATACATACCCGAGGTAAGCACCCGAACAATGCCTTTCCCCTGGTGATACTAAACAAAGAGTCCACTCGATTGGTACCCAGCCCTCATGACGTACATCACACGAGCCTTGCTCAAACCGTACCATCCATGAGGGGACCAACGGTGTGCCCGGTGCCTGTAAAGACAACGCATGATCGTACATCCGGTACGATCCCGTATCGAGAGTGACCACGCCACTCCCGCCACTAGTAATGCGGGCTCCTTGCCAGTACCCACCAAGGTAATCAACAAAGCCCCGTCCCATAAGGGGTATCGTGGTCATGCATGTAAGGTTGGGACGGTCAGCAGACCTTAAATCTAATCCGTTTTCGAAAACACACACCCATTTGTTCCGGTACACCACTTCTTTCTCAAGTGGTCACCCAACTCATCATCATCTCCCTCGGGCATTAGTGACACCCGACGGGGTTTTCGAAAGAGTATTGAAAACACACACCTCTCGGTATCACCGTGCATAAGTCCCATCCCACTTGCATAGCATCTACTAGCAACCTATCTACTCCCACCCACACAACCCTCATAAGGTGGTAGGGTCGTGCTCGATGCAAGTATCAACGGAAAGCACCGGAGGCATCCCACCGAAGGGGAAACCACCACATCATATGATCGATAATGCCGGAAGTAAAGTGCTATATGACATGCAAGTTTAAATAGTTTCGTGACATGGTCAAAGGGCAGCTTGCCTGGCTCGACAAATTCTCTGGGGTCTTCGAAGTCTTCGAGTCCAACTTCTCCGTCAACGGCGCAATCTATCGATGCGGAAATAGCGACAATAAATAAACAAGCATGCAAACAGAGCACTCAATCTACCTATCAAACATGTTCACCTATTCTGTTAAATCTCTAAAGTCATATTAAAAATATTTAAAATAAATTTATCTGTGAAGACTATATTAGAAACACAATAACAGAGGCTAAAAAGGTGCTTTTAATAGGTTTTAAATAAAACTAATGATAAAAACTCTTTAAGTAAATTGCACAGATGGCACTATTAAATTCTATACAATATTTTAAGATTTATGGTGGAGAAAATAATTGCATTGGGCAATTATTTAGTCCTGTGGGATTTTTGGAAAACCCACCAGAAAATAAAAACGAAAAAGGGCACCAGATCCTGAGCCAGGGGCGGCCAGGGGCTGGGCCGGCCCATCTGGTCAGCCGGCCGGCCGCGCGCGCAGTCAGGTTCAAACCTGACACGCGGGGCCCGGCTGCCAGCAGCTCAGGGGAGAGGAGAGAGGGCGCGGGCGAGGGGAGGAGAGGCTGATAGGTGGGGACCACCTGTCAGGTCCGTCTTCCTCCTCGCGTCCGAGAGGGGAGCGGCTCACCGACGGAGAGGGAGGCCACAGCGAGGGGAGGAGAGGGTCGGAACGGGCTCGGGGAGGACCCGCGGGTCCTATGGAGGTGGACCGAAGGGCGGAGGAGGTCGGGGTCGCCGGCGATGAGGAGGCCGCGGCCCAGGAGCTTCAGGACCGTCCTCAGATGCCCGTCGCATCCTGCAACAACGATGAGAGAGAGGGGGAATTGGGTCAGGAGGGCACAAGAGGACTAGAGGGAGGAGAATGGGGACCGGAGTGGCGCCGTACCCGGAGATCAACGGCGGAGCTGCCGCGGCGAGCTTTGGCTCGATCCCGAGCACAGAGAGAGAGGGAAGGGCTCAGGCTTCACAGGCAGCCTATTGGGGTGGAGAGAGAGAGATCAAAAGGGAGAGAAGGCCTCCGGGGTGCCTTTTATAGGCGGGCCCGGTCCACCGAGGGCGCCGTGTGCCGGTGAGCATGGGGTGCTCACCACAGGCCACAGGAGGGAGAGGGGAGGCCCTGGGGGTCTTCCTGGGGTCAGTCCACGCCAGGGGGAGAGAGGAGAGAGGAGGGGAGGCGCGCTCGTGTGAGCTTTCGCATTGGCCGGCTCGGGCGGTGGCGGGCACGCGTAGAGGAGGGGGAAGGAGAGAGAGGGAGGAGAGGGCCGACCGCATGCAGGGCTGCCGACGTCGAGGCCGACCAGACATCACCAATGGGAGGCTCGAGGCGGCCAGGGCCATGCAGTGGCCAACGGCTACAGTGCTGGTCGGCACTGTAGCACGCTTTGGAGCGCGCCTATTGCAGGCCATGGCATGCCCTTGGCGCCTTCTGCGCGTCTACCCATGTCCAGGGGATCTAGGGGAAGAAAACTAACTGGGCTAGGCCCTTGGATGCTCTGGGGAGGGATTAGAATAGAGGGAGAGAGGGAAAAGAGGTCCTTCCAGGTGGACCAGAGGGTAAAAATGGGGTTTTTCACCATCTCAATCATGGAGCTAGCCATTGGGATTGCTACTGGAGGTGTTGGGGGTATGGGTGGAGCTATGGTAAAAAGGAGGAGGCAAGGGTAAAAGGATTTGAGGTGAAAATGCCAGTTTTACATTTCTGGCAGAAGTTGTTTGATGATGTTTAGGGGGGTCAAATGAACTTGGATCATCTTGAGATTTGACAAGGTCAAGGGGTGATGGAAAACAAGAGTGATCACCAAGTTTGAGCTTAAGAGAAGAAAGTTCATAATGGGACCTAGGGAAAACCTAGAAATAGACATAATCTGATTTCTATAGATTCAAAGGTGTTTGGCTTTAACCCTTGATGCACCACTTAGTGGATCATCACTAATTGGTCATTAGAGCATGCCCACAGAGTTTGAGGTCAAGGGAAGACACTTCACAATGTAAAGTTGTCAAAATTTGAATCTGGACAGAAATGGATTTGGGTTGGTTTGATGAAGCAAACCAACTTGGATGCGGATGAAACTTTGCAAAATCATCACTTGTGATAGTGTTTACTTGCTAGAATTTCCCTGGATTTTATTGAGAATATTTCTTATGGAATCATTCCAAAAGTTCCATCTGAACAGAAAGGGTTTTGAGGGGTTTTGCCCATGTTATGATCAAGCCCTTGTGTTGAAACTCATATATATGGAAAATATATGTCCAGTGAGTCTCCCTAAATTTTCTCAAATATTTCCCAAGCATTTAAATAATTTTCCCTTAGGAAAAGCCATTTCTGCCCTTAAGAAAAAGCCTTTAAATAAAATATGAAAATAATCTTTAAAAATAATATTTGGTGGTTTTGAGAAGTCATATAAATAGTAGGTTTCAAATAAAGCATTTGGGAAGAAAAGATCCACCTAAATTGAGGACTTGTAGTTCAAACCTCAATTCAGGGGTTTTAGTGATCTTAAATTGAATAAATCCTTTTTGGTGAAAATAAATTTTGATAAAAAATATTTTTGAGCTATATTCACATGGCATGATCATAGGGCAAGGAATTTGGATCAAGGAAGATGAAGGTGGAGTGGAGTAGAACCTAACAGTGCCAAACATGATCATCCAAGCCATCAAAGAAGCTTTCATTCCAAAAAGTTTCAGTTGGCTCCAAATTTTTATAAAACCAAACACAACATTGTGCCAAAAGACAGGGTGTGACACAGTCGGTCATGACGCCGCCGACGTCAGCGTCGCCATGGCAGGCGGGGTCGTCTTGACCTAGATGGCGGAGTCGGCCGTGGCATACTTGTCTGCCTTGGTCATGAGCTCGGCCAATGTAGCCAGCTCAGAGCACAGGAGCTTGTGCTTGAGGGGAGTGCCATCACGATAGCCTTCGATGAAGTACTATATGGCCTGCACCTCTTGCGCCCCCTCTCAGGAGTTGTGGAGCTCGGTCCATCGGTTGAGGTAGTCACAAAGGGACTCGTCCGGCCCCTAAACACACATGGCCAGTTCACGGGGCGGACGGGCCTCTTGTAGGTGCCAGTGAAGTTGCATACGAACGCCTCAAAGGCCGTCCAAGTGTTGATGTTGCCGACCACCAGGCTGTTTAGCCAGGTGCGAGCCGAACCGATTAGCATGAGGGGAGCATAGTGGATGGCTATGCACTTGTTCCCCTTGGCGATGCCGACTGCGGTGGTGTAGTAGATCATCCAGTCTTCCAGTTTGGCGGCCCTATTGTACTTTGGGGTGTCCCGCAGGAGCGTGAAGTCGGGCGGGAACGACTCATTGCGGATCTGAGGGCCGAAACACGCCGGGCTGATCGAGCCCTCCTCCTCGAGGAGGTCCGACTGCGCGAGCCGGTCGATGTGGAGACACGCATCATTTTCGCTGTGGGGGCCCCGAGGTCCAAGCCAGGCCGAGAGTTTGGGGCGGACGACAGGCAGGACCGACCGCAACAGCTCGTGTCGCGGAGGCGACATATGCCCACGACTGTGCCGGCTTCTGCCAGCCGTCGCCTCGTTGCGGTGGTTGCTGTGAGCCGGGTTGTTGCTGTTTCGGCTGTTCACAACAGGCTGCTCGTTCCCTTGCAACTGGGAGCGCCATGGGTTTCTTGCTTCAACCCGGCGGTCGGAGGCACGAGGGGAACAAGAGTGCTGAGCCGGCTGACGGCCATTAGTCCTGACACCCTTGCCCTTGAGACGAGGACCTTCAGAGGCGGCTCCACCAGGGATGAGCAGGTGTTGCTGTGCGTCGAGGGTGTCACTGAGGTCTTTGATGTGACACTCGCGGGCGGCATGCTCTTAGCCCTCCAAGGTAGCCAGATCCTCGTAGGCTACCTTAGCGGCCCGCAGGTTGGTCGCGGGGGTGTCTGAAAGAACAACATGATCCCTTGGTGGTTTTGATAATTCATGACAACATACATTGTCTCTTGGACTAACACCTCTATCTAGTGTATTTCAGGTAATAGTCCATGGAGAGTTGGGCTGGCAAAAAGGATTGTGGAGATTGTGGAATTACCCCAAGATGCAAGGAAATAGGTTGGCCAAGCTTCAAGCAAGATGACTCTACATTTTACATTTGTGAGAAATCACTTTGAGTCCATAGGAAAGCCAATACTATTAAAAGGGGGTAAGGTTTTGCTGGTGAACAAAATGCTCATACGTGCACAAGTGATAGTCACCAAAAACATCCACAAGCTCTCCCACCAAAGTCTGTCTATAGCCAAACATTCAAAATCGGTGCAACCAACATTCCTATCCCGATGCCACCGATTCCAAACCCTAGAGAGACTCAACCAAACCCTAACCCTTCGGTGCAGCTGACACTGCTTTCGGTGCCACCGAGTTGGGCTGCCAACTTTTTGTTACGCAAGTTCACATTTTCGGTCCATCCGAGAATGTTGAATCGGCGTCACTGAGTTTGGCAATTCTGACCGTTGGTCACCTTGTCGGTGCAACCGAGATTCCTATATTGGTCTCATCGAGATTCAAAAGTTGCCACCTTTTGGTCACTTCGGTACCACCGAGATTAACACATCGGTGTCACCGAGTCTGACTTATTGTGTGTAACGGTTGGATATTTGGGGAAGCCTATATATACCCCTCCACCACCACTTACTCGACAGAGAAGCACTCAGAACTATTCCATACCTATCCTACTCAGTTTTCTGAGAGAGAACCACCTACCCTTGTGTTGAGATCATGATCTTCCACTCCAACCTTATGGATCTTGATTTCTAGCCTCCCCAAGTTGCTTTCCACCAATCCCATCTCTTCTACCAAGCCAAATCTGTGACAGAGTGATTTTGTGTTGAGGATTCTATCATCTCGAAGCACAAGAGCAAGGAGTTCATTGTCATTACCGAGCCTATTACCTTTTGGAGGGTGGTGCCTCCTAGATTGGTTAGGTGTCGCTTCGGAGCCTCCTACTTTGTGTTCTGGAGTGAACCAAGAAGTTTGTAAGGGCAAGGAGATCACCTACTTCATGAAGATCTACCCATAGTGAGGCTAGTCCTTCGTGGACGGAAGCCGTATCGAATAGTCAAGGTTGCTACTTTGTGGACCCTTATGGGAGGAGCCCTCCGTGGACTCTCGCGACCGCTACCCTCCGTGGGTTGAAGACTCCATAAATGTGGACATACGATAGCACCACCTGTCGGAACCACGGGAAAAATCCTTGTGTCTCCTATTGCATTCGATCTTCCTATGTCATCTCCTTACTTCATATGCAATGTCTTTACATTTTTCTGCCATACTTGTAGACATGCATGTGTAGGGTTGTTAGACTTACTAGACTTGCTAAAAACTGTTAAAATCGGCCAACCAATTAACTTGGGAAAAGGTTAGGTTTTAAATTCTTGCTAGTAGTCTATTCACCCCCCTCTAGACACTCTTCTAGCGATCCTACAAGTGGTATCAAAACATCGGTCTCCGTTGCTTCGGTTTAATCACCGTGGAAGAAGATGGATGTGTCTAGAGTAGAGAGTTTGAGTTGTAGAGTGCCCATTCTTGATGGAGAGTACTATAGTTAATGGAAGAATGCCATGATTGATCTATTTGATAAATTCGATTTGACTAAATATATTGAAAACCCTATGTGCTCCCTATTGATGAATTGCATCCCACACACGAAGAGGAAATTAACATGCTTGGTAACCTAAGAACTGTCAATCTTATTGTTAGAGGTTTACCAAGATTTGTGCTTTCTCAATTAAAGAACTTTACATGTGCCTATACCTTGTGGACTGATTTAGAGAAATGAAATCCAAATCTTTCATTAGGAAATCTTGATGAAATTCTTCATAAAATTGTTGCTTTTCACAAAATGAAGCCTAGTGATCCAAACTTTGATGAGTGCCTATTTGAGCTCCGTGATCTTATGCATGCTAAAGGAGATGTAACCACTATCAACAACATTATCTTTGTAGCCATTCGCATTCATAAACTTGAAAATTGTCATGATCACTATTCTAACGAATCTCTTGTTCTTTATGACGAGGATTTCCCACTTGATGATGATAATGTGAAACATGACTATCTTGGAGAAGATGAGTTGTTCGACATCGAGCATGAGAAGATCATGAAGAATCCGAGTCTTATGGCAAAATTTAAGGATTACATGTCCGGAGGAAAAGAGTGGATTCTCGACAGTGGATGTACGGATCATATGACTCGTGATAAATACATGTTCCAAGATATCACGCCTAATCAAGGTCCTCGAAGGTACGTGACCTTTGGAGAAAACTCTACGGGTAAGGTACTTGGCCTTGGTAAGGTGGCCATATCCCATGATATCTCTATTCAAAATGTCATGCTTGTTGAATCTCTTGGCTACAATCTTCTTTCCGTATCTAGACTTGCCGACTTCGGTTTCAATGTGTTATTCACGAAAGTAGATTGCCAAGTGTTTCGTCAAGATAATCATAAAATGGTCTTTACCGGTTTCCGTAGAGGTGATCTATACATTGTTGGTTTCACCAAGAGATCCAAGCCTCACACTTGTTTAATTGCAAAATCTTCTAAAGGTTGGCTTTGGCATAGAAGACTTGGACATGTAGGCATGCGCAATCTAGATAAGCTAATCAAAGGTGATCATATACTTGGTGTTAAAGATGTCATCTTTGACAAAGATAGACTTTGTTGTGCTTATCAAGCTAGAAAGCAAGTAGGTGGAGGTCACCCCGTTAAGAATATCATGACTACTAGGAGATCACTCAAGTTACTTCACATGGATCTTTTTGGTCCCAATGCTTACAAGAGTCTCGGTGGAAATTCGTATGGTCTAGTTATAGTTGACGATTTTTCCAGATTTACATGGGTATTCTTTCTTGATGATAAGTCGCAGGTTCAAAAGATCTTCAAGAACTTCGCTCGCAAAGCGCAAAATCAGTTTGAAGTGAAGATCAAGAAGGTTCGGAGTGATAGGGGATCGGAGTTCAAGAACACCCATGTGGATACCTTTCTTTACGAACAAGGTGTCTCACATGAGTTCTCGGCTACGTACACACCTCAACAAAATGGAGTTGTTGAGAGGAAGAACTGGATGTTCATTGAGATGGCAAGAATGATGCTTGACGAATACAAGACGCCAAGACACTTATGGGCAGAAGCCGTTGAAACAACATGTCATGCCACAAACCGACTTTACTTGCACAAGCTTCTCGGTAAAACGGCATACGAGCTACTCACCGGTAACAAACCCCAAGTCGGATACTTTCAGGTATTTGGCTCAAAGTGCTACATTCTTGATAAGCATCGTCGTACTAAATTTGCTCCTAAATCTCATGAAGGATTCCTACTTGGTTATGGATCGAACTCTCACACTTACTGTATCTATAACAACTTCAGTCGAAAAGTTGAAGAGACGATAGATGTGAAGTTTGATGAATCTAATGGTTCCCAAGTCGAACAATTGCCAAATGATATAGGTGATAAGGACCCTTCGGAAGCTATTCTAGATCTACTCATAGGCAAGATTCATCCCATGGAGGTGAAGGAAAGTACTTCATCAACTCAAGTGGAAGCCCCTACTTCACGACAAGGTGAACCTCAACATGACATGGAGGCATCCACAAGCAGTACACGACGAGATGATGAAGAGGAGGAAGTGCATCATGAAGATCCACCACAACCACCTTCACCACCACCTCAAAGGAACGACACCTTCAACAACAATGACGATGAAGGAAATGATGAAGAAGAAGAAGAAGCTCCACCATCCAACAATCGAAAGCTGACCCAAGTTCGAGCTCAAGTGACCAAGAACCATCCCCTAAACCAAATCTTTGGTGATATACAAATAGGGAGAATCACTCTCTCTAAAACCCGTCTAGCTAACTTTTGTGAGCATTATTCTTTCATCTCTAGCATTGATCCTTTGAAGGTAGAACAAGCTCTTGAAGATGCAGATTGGGTGAATGCTATGCATGAAGAGCTTCACAACTTCGAAAAGAACGAAGTGTGGACACTCGTGGAAAAGCCCGAAGATGAGCACAACATCATCGGAACCAAATGGGTGTTTCGAAACAAACAAGACAAAGACGGTCAAGTCATGCACAACAAGGCTCGTCTCGTAGCCCAAGGATATACGCAAGTCAAAGGTATGGATTATGGTGAGACTTATGCCCCCGTCGCTAGACTTGAAGCTATTCATATTCTTCTTGCTTATGCTAATCACCATGATATCACGCTTTATCTAATGGACATCAAAAGTGCATTTTTAAATGGTGAAATTGAAGAAGAGGTTTATGTTAAGCAACCGCTTGGTTTTGTGAATCCTAAGAAACCTAATCATGTTTACAAGCTTCATAAAGCTCTTTATGGTCTTAAGCAAGCCCCTCGTGCTTGGTATAAATGTTTAACGAAGTTTCCTATTGAAAAAGGTTTTGAAATTGGTAAAATTGATGCAACCTTGTTCACTAAGAGAGTTAATGTAGAATTATTTCTGTGCCAAATCTATGTGGATGATATTATCTTTGGTTCCACTAACCCTCAATTTAGTGAAAGATTTGGAAGGTTGATGTTAGAGAAGTATGAGATGTCTATGATGTGCGAGATGAAATTCTTTCTTGGATTGCAAATCAAGCAATCAAGAGAAGGAACCTTCATCTCTAAAACTAAGTATACCAAGGACTTGATCAAGAAGTTCAACATGCAGGATTGCAAAGGTATGAAAACTCCTATGCCCACTAGTGGACATGTTGACCTTACCAGGGGGGATGAACCAGTTGATCAAAAGGTTTATCGATCTATGATTGGTTCATTGCTATATCTATGTGCATCTCGTCCTGATATTATGCTTAGTGTTTGCATGTGTGCTAGATATCAAGCTGCAGCTAAAGAGTGTCACCTTTTGGTTGTGAAACGTATTGTGAGATACTTGATACAAACACCAAACTTTGGCATTTGGTATCCCAAGGGATCTTCTGTTAATCTTGTTGGCCATTCTGATTCGGACTATGCCGGTGACAAGGTTGATAGAAAATCCACCTCGGGAACTTGTCAATTTTTGGGTAGATCTCTTGTGTCTTGGTCCTCCAAGAAACAAAACTTGGTATCTCTATCTACTACCGAAGCTGAGTATATTGCCGCTGGATCTTGTTGTGCGCAATTGCTATGGATGACACAAACGCTTAATGATTATGGAATTTATGTTAAAAATGTTCCATTACTTTGTGACAATGAAAGTGCTATTAAAATTCGTCATAATCCTATGCAACATTCTCGAACTAAGCATATTCAAGTTGACATCATTTCATTCGTGATCATGTTGCCAAAGGAGATATCAATCTTAAACATGTTCACAGAAATAAGCAATTGGCCGATATCTTCACCAAGCCACTTGATTTGATAACATTTTGTCATTTGAGGAGTGAGCTGAACATCATTGATGCTTCAAACTTGAGCTAGACTCACTCGTTTGCAAGCAAGGGCATGCGCTTTCTTATTATTTCCATGATTCTGTAACTCGTTATCGTATGCCATGGAACTCTATGCTCCCTTGTATTGCATCTAACCTTTTGTAGGTACTTGGAAGAACTGCAATCATAAGCAATCTTGTCATTACCAAGTATCCACAACCCCTCTTGATGATGGAAGGAAGAAGACAACAAAAACATATCCTTAACATATACTTGATCTTAGTTGCAAAATCTTAAGTGGTATCATGTCAATTGGATATATCCATTGTTCTTCCTTGCATGACTAACCTTTGTAGGTGACTAGTGTACCAGAACGAGAAGGATTGCTCCCAATTCAAGATGATTTTCATCAACCTCGAGCATCCTCAACAATCTCACCTACGAGCAACGTCATCAATATCACTCAAAGGTATGTACGCATATCCTTGAAAAGGCTTTACTCCAAGTCATGGGCTAAAGCAATTCAAGTGATATGAAGACATTAAAATGCTTAATCGAAAAATGGTAACCCCATTTGAGCTTAACGTAGACTATGACCTAGGATCAAGTATTCTTTCTTGGCTCCTAAGTCAATATACTCTAATATAGGTGACCGAGTCACCACCCATCATCTATTTAAGAATCTTGTGTGGTTTGCTCTTTATTTGCATGATCTCTCGTAACCACTCAAATCTTATCTATTTGATGTCCTTTGTAAAAAGATTCGCATTCTTTATTTTTGAAAATATTTCTTTTGTCTCTGTGAAAAAAAAACTTGGTCTCTAATTTCGGAGCCACCGATGTAAATAACTCGGTTCTACCAAATTTGCAGATGAGCTGCACTACACAATCTCGGCACCATCGATTTATTTATCCCGGAGTCACCGATTTTTCTTCTTTTCTAAATATGTGTTTCTTAAATGTTTTTTTCTTGTGATATTCTTGTTCCTTCAATGAACCCTTCATTAAAAAAAATTCGAGGGATAAGAACAAACAACACTTTGGGGGAGAAATTCTTTATTCAAGGATACCTAGCTCCAAGGAGAAGAAAACTAAAATTTGCAAAAGGGAGAGAAGCTACATTCAATGATTCCCTTAGTTCTTTTCTATACACCCTACTTTCAATGACCCTTGTTCTTGAGGATCCCTTCCTTGTCAATGATCCCTGTCACTACTCCTAAGTTTAACCTTTTTGGTATTTTATGCCAAAGGGGGAGAATATCAGAGCTTTATGCTTAATTGAGAGTTACACGCTTATGCAAAGGGGGAGATATGATTTAGGGGGAGAGAAAAATGTCAAAAGTTCACACTTATATAAACAAGGGGAGAATAACAATGTAGGGGGAGAAAACTATTTTTGGAGAAAAGTCTAAAGTGGACAAAGGATTACCCTTTCTCACACTATCCAACCCCAATATCTACATGCTGAGATTCAGGGGGAGAGGATGTACTACCACTTTCATATCTAAGGGGAGAAAAGCTATAAAAGATTAATGCTAAAATCTTAAGGATTATCATATTTTATATGTTCTCCATATCTTAGTATTCTTTGAGTTCTATTGCTTTTGTTTAGTAGAATACTCTTGTGTTTCCTAACATTGTTTTCTCAAGTGTGTCTCTACTACTAGAATGCTCAAGAACTCAAGGTAAGTATATGCATCATATCCTTGGTCAATATGATCTCTTGCTTCTTGCAAATATTGTTTGCAAGATTGATGTCTTGATCAAGGATATACATTTCATTCATATATATTGATGCATATAGCTAAGATACACATGACTTCCTATATCCCTTCACCCATATGTTTGTCCATGCATTCCAAAGCAACTATCCTTTAAAGGACTGCACTCGTTTAGGGGCAGCTCATGTGTTTCTCAAATCCTTCATTACATCCATGCATATCTTTATTTTAAGCTTTGGTTGTATGTTGTCATCAATTACCAAAAAGGGGGAGATTGAAAGCACAACATGCTCCCTTGGTGGTTTTGATAATTCATGACAACATACATTGTGTCTTGGACTAACACCTCTATCTAGTGTATTTTAGATAATAGTCCATGGACAGTTGGGCTGCCAAAAAGGATTGTAGAATTACCCCAAGATGCAAGGAAATAGGTTGGCCAAGCTTCAACCAAGAGGACTCTACATTTTACATTTGTGAGAAATCACTTTGAGTCCATAGGAAAGCCAATACTATTAAAAGGGGTAAGGTTTTGTTGGTGAACAAAATGCTCATACGTGCACAAGTGATAGTCACCAAAAACATCCACAAGCTCTCCCATCAAAGTCTGTCTATAGCCAAACATTCAAAATCGGTGGAACCAACATTCCTATCCCGGTGCCACCAATTCCAAACCCTAGACAAACTCAGCCAAACCCTAACCCTTCGGTGCAGCCGACACTGCTTTCGGTGCCACCGAGTTGGGATGCTAACTTTCTATTATGCAAGTTCACATTTTCGGTCCATCCGAGAATGTTGAATCGGCATCACCGAGTTTGGCAATTCTGACCGTTGGTCCCCTTGTCGGTGCAACCGAGATTCCTATATCGGTCTCACCGAGATTCAAAAGTTGCCACCTTTTGGTCACTTCGGTACCACCGAGATTAACACATCGGTGTCACCAAGTCTGACTTATTGTGTGTAATGGTTGGATTTTTGGGGAAGCCTATATATACCCCTCCACCACCACTTACTCGACAGAGAAGCACTCAGAACTATTCCATACCTACCGTACTCAGTTTTCTAAGAGAGAGCCACCTACCCTTGTGTTGAGATCAAGATCTTCCACTCCAACCATATGGATCTTGATTTCTAGACTCCCCAAGTTGCTTTCCACCAATCCCATCTCTTCTACCAAGCCAAATCTGTGAGAGAGTGATTGTGTGTTGAGGAGTCTATCATCTTGAAGCACAAGAGCAAGGAGTTCATCGTCATTACCGAGCCTATTTACCTTTTGGAGGGTGGAGCCTCCTAGAGTGGTTAGGTGTCGCTTCAGAGCCTCCTATTTTGTGTTGTGGAGTGAACCAAGAAGTTTGTAAGGCCAAGGAGATCGCCTACTTCGTGAAGATCTACCCATAGTGAGGCTTGTCCTTCGTGGACGGAAGTCGTATGGAATAGTCAAGTTTTCTACTTTGTGGACCCTTATGGGTGGAGCCCTCCGTGGACTCTCACGACTGTTACCCTCCATGGGTTGAAGACTCCATAAACGTGGACATACGATAGCACCACCTATCGGAACCACGGAAAAAATCCTTGCGTCTCCTACTGCATTTGATCTTCCTATCTCATCTCTTTACTTCATATGCAATGTCTTTACTTTCCGCTGCCATACTTGTAGACATGCATGTGTAGGGCTGTTAGACTTACTAGACTTGCTAAAAACTGTTAAAATCTGCCAACCAATTAACTTGGGAAAATGTTAGGTTTTAAATTCTTGCTAGTAGTCTATTCACCCCACCTCTAGACACTCTTCTAGCGATCCTACAGTGTCATAGATGGGCATATTGCCGCCAAGGATTTCTACGACCACGCGGCCGTGGTCGCGCACGGCCCCATGCCGGTTGGGCTTGATGCCAGCCAGGGTGAGACCGTAGGCAGAGGCGTACTGCCGCTGAGTGGCCTCAATGTGGCGCCGCATAGCTACGAGGGCGCTGGCATCCTCGAACAGCAGGCGGCGAGCCACCTCTAGCTCGGCCATGGTGATGTCAGGGTTCGTCGTCGGAGCAATGGGGGTGCTCAGGCCTCAGAGGGCCGCACCAAGCGGGCCAGAGGTGCCGGTGCGGGCCGCGACGTCGTTGGTCTCGGCCCGCGCCCGACCGGAAGAGGTGGTGGAGGTGATGGCCATCACTCCCACTCGGACGTGGGAGCTGTTGGACTTTGTCACAGCGAGTGTTCCCACGGACGTGGGGGGGTCGGTGCAGTTGAGCACCTGGCTGGGGTACTCGTCGATGACTGGTGCTTCGGCAACGCTTAGCTTGCTAAAGCGCTCGGTGAGGCATCAATGTTGAACATGAGGTCAACGACGCTGCCTGCAGGGCCTGTCGGAGAAATCCCCACGAGCCTGCGATTTCGCCTGGACGTGCGACGGCCGCGGGAAGTGGCGAAGGGTCCCGCCTGGAGCGTGACTCCGGCCGGCGCCGCGTACGGCCCCATGGTGGGCGCCAACTGTCGTCATTTTCTCACGACAGATGCCATGGGGGGCTCCAAGGTTTTTTATAGGCCAACCCCCGGATTACAATATGGGTGGAAAGCCGCAGGGGACCCCAGCTGACAGCCTCTGTATCCGGCCATGGGTCCCCCGGCTATAGGGTCTCGTCACTGGTAGGGCCCACCGACTTGGAGGTCTTGTCGAGAGCTGGAGGGGCCCGTGTGGTAGGTCCCAGCAATGGTCGCTTCACGACACGTGTCGTCCTTCGGGGCGTCGCCTTATGGTAGCTAGCCGTGGTCAGCGATACGGCCGGCTGCACTGTAGCCACGCTGGGGCAGGTCATGGAGTGGTTGGAGGCGTGCCAACACTGTTGGAGGCCCGGTCACGGTCAGCCAAAGTCAGCGGCACTATTGCCTCCACTGTAGCCATACGGGCGCTGACCCCCGTCGGGATGGGGGCCACTGTTGCTACGAATGCCTGGGCCGTGGGATCCAAGGCACGACCGGCTAGGGGGTCAGGAGTCCTTGCCCCCATCCGACAAGCTTAGCGGTGCCGACCAGGCATAGCCGGCGGGGCCCAGCCGGCGTGGCGTAGCCGACTTGGTGCAATCTGGGCTATAGGGGAGGCGGCTCGCCCTTCAGTCATTTCAGAAAGTTGGAGTAGTCGGTTATTTTAGGCTACCCTGGGGTTATCCCCCCGACAATGGCCAACTCGTCGCTTTCTATCAACAACATGTCGAGCACTCTGCGCAATTTTCCGACCTCCGTGGCTCCGGTTCCGAGTCCACTATGGGTTCTTTGATCCACTCTTGTATGATCACATCATCAACAAAGTTGTCCCCGAGTGGCTCTTGAATTTCTTCAAGTCGTACTGTTCTCCCACTGGCCTCCCGACTGAGAAACTGTTTCTCTAGGAAAATCCTATTCCGAGCAACAAACACTTTGTTCTCTTCTCGGTTGTAGAAGTTATATCCCAAGGTTTCCTTTAGATATTCGACGAATATGCATTTATCCGACTTGGGTGTAATCTTGTTCGACATGAGTTGCTCGACAAATGCTTCACAACCCCAAATCTTTAGAAAAATACAAACTAGGACTCTTCCCAGTCCACATCTCATGTGGGGTCTTGTCTACAAATTTTGATGGTACCCTGTTAAGTGTGAAAGCTGCAGTATCTAGAGCGTATCCCGAGAATGACAAGGGTAAATCCGATTTGCTCATCATAGACCAGACCATGTCCAACAAGGTTCGATTTCTCTGTTCTGACACATCGTTTCTCTGCGGCGTACCTAGAGGTGTGAGCTGAGGTACTGTACCCCAACTTTTTGATGATCATAAAACTCATGGCTCATGTACTCACCTCCACGATCTGATCATAGAAGTTTTATCGTCTTGCCGAGCTGATTTTCAACCTCGTTCTAAACACTTTGAACTTTTCAAAAGTTTCTGACTTGTGCCTCATCAAATAGATATATCCATATATACTCAAGTCGTCGGTAAAAGTCACGAAGTACTGATAGCCACCTCTAGACTTTATGCTCATTGGACCACACACATCACTGTGTATAAGCTCCAATAGTTTGGACGCCCTCTCGCAACACTTTGTAAAAGGAGACTTGGTCATCTTGCCTATCAAGCATGATTCACATGTCTCGAACGACCTGAAGTCAAACGAAGTTAGGAGTCCATCATCACAGAGCTTCTTCATGTGTTTCAGACTAATGTTTCCAAGTCGGCAATGCCAGAAGTATGTCAGATTTATCTCATTAGGTTTATGCCTCTTGGCATTCACGTTATAGAGTGGTTCCTTTTCTAGATTTAAAATAAATAGCCAATCTACAATGGATGCATAGTTGTGGAACATTCCATTCAAATAAAATGAACAACCATTATCCTTTAAACTGAACCTTGACTCATCAAGCATGAGGCAGAAATAATGTTCTGACTAAGTGCAGTAATGTAATAAAAATTATTGAATTCCAAAATAAATACAAAAGGAAGCTGGAGTTGCATCATGCTGACCTCCAACGCAACGACTCTTGCTTTATTGCCAACCCTGATGTCAATCTCCCCTTGTGCCACTTGCCTAGTTCTTACCAACCCCTGCATCGAGTTGCAAATAGGAACAATCAATCTGGTATCAAATACCCAAGAGCTACTAGGTATTTACATGTAACAAGTGTACCTTTGTCTGAAGAAGCATCTCCGGCCTTATTGCCATGCTCAGCAAGCCACTTGATAAAATTTGTCTTCTAGTGACCAGCTTCCTTGCAATGAGAGCAAATGGTCTTTGAGTTCGGTCCGGACTTCGGCTCAGTGGTGGAGACAACCTTCTCCAAGCCCTTTGCCTTATCTTTTTCTTGGACCAACTCTTCTTGAACTTGGCCGAGTTCTGCACCATCAACACTTGATGCGTACCTTTCTTAATATCCAGCTCTGCCACCTTGAGCATCCCATGCAATTCAGTGAGCTTCTTATCCATGTCGTGCATATGATATTTCGAGATGAACGTCCCATAGCTAGCTGGAAGAGAACCCAGAACTGCATCAGAAGACAGCTTATCCAAGAGCGGGAAGCCCAACCGACCCAAAGCTTGCACATATCCGATCATCTTGATCACATGCGGGCTCAGTGGATCACCTTCCTTCATCTTACAATCCATCAAGGATCTCCATACGTTGAACCTTTCGGTCCTAGCCTACACCAGAAACATGCTCTTGAGACTCTCGATCATATTGAAAGACGCAATATCTTCGAAATGTTGTTGCAAATCAGGCTCCATACAAGCCAACATGAGGCAGCTGATCTCGTTCGATTCATCAATGAGTTTCTCGTAGGCATTCTTGGTTGTGGCATTAGCATTATCGACAGGCACCTCTAGAAGAGGATCCTTTAGAACATGTTCCTTTTTATCGTGCTTGAGAACAATTCTCAGATTTCTATACCAGGTGGTGATAACCCACAAGTAGAGGGAATCGCAACAGTTTTTGAGGGTAGAGTATTAAACCCAAATTTATAGATTAGACATAAGGGGAGCCAAATAATATTTGCGAGTATTAGCAGTTGAGTGGTCAATTCAACCACACCCGGAGATAAATATCTATAGCAAAGTGATCAGTAGCACAATAATATGGTAGTTTGATAACAGTGGTAACAGTAACAATAGCGATAACAATAGCAGTAATAGTTTTGTAGCAAGTGCAACAGTAACAACAATAGTAGTAACTTAGCAAGAACAATATGTGGAAAACTCGTAGGCACTGTATCGGTGAATTCGTTGGATGATATTCATCATATAACAGTCATAAGCTAGGGCGACACAGAACTAGCTCCAACTTATCAATGTAATGTAGGCATGTATTTCATAAATAGTCATCCGTGCTTATGGAAAAGAACTTCCATGACATCTTTTGTCCTACCCTCCCGCGGCAGCGGGGTCCATAAGGAAACTAAGGGATATTAAGGACTCCTTTTAATAGAGAACCAGAACAATGCATTAACACACGGTGAATACATGAAATCCTCAAACTACGTTCATCACCGTGAAGTATCCCAAATATTGTCACTATGGGGTTGACGGATCATAACACGTAATAGGTGCATTTGACTAGGAAAGATCGGATCAAGAACATAGATACAATGATGATAAGATAAACGGTTCAGATTTGAAATCATGGCACTCGGGCCCTAGTGACAAGCATTAACTATGGCAAAGTCATAGCAACATCAATTTGAGAACATAGTGGATACTAGGGATCGAGCCCTAACAAAACTAACTCGATTACATGATGAATCTCATCCAACTCCTCACCGACCAGCAAGCCTATGAAGGAATTACTCACTCCCGGTGGGGAGCATCATGGAATTGGTGATGAAGGAGGGTTGATGAGGACGAAGACCGAAGATTCCCCTCTCCGGAGCCCAAAATGGGCTCTAGATCAAGCCTTCCGACGAAGAACAGGAGGTGGCGGCGGCTCCGTATTGTGAAACACGATGAAACTTTCTCCTTGATTTTTTCTGGAAAATTAGGAATTTATAGCACTGGAATTAGGGTTGGGGACCCACGAGGTGAGCACCACCCACCAGGCCGCACCAGGGGGGCTGGCATGCCTTAGTGGGTGGTGGACACCCTGGGTCGCCTCTCTGGTGGCTTATGGATCCAATATTCCTCATATATTCTGAAAAAAGTCTCCATAAAGTTTCGTTCCATTCCGAGAACTTTTATTTATACACAGAGACAACACCATGGTAGTTCTCCTGAAAACAGCGTGAGTCCGGGTTAGTTTCATTCAAATCAGGCAAATTAGAGTCCAAAACAAGAACAAAAGCGTTAGGAAAAGTAGATATGATGGAGACGTCTCAACTCCCCCAAGCTTAAACCCTTGCTTGTCCTCAAGAAATTCAGTTGACAAACTAAAAGTGAAAAATAATTTTTTTACAAACTCTTTTGTTCTTGTTTATATAAATATGCTTAAGTAGCACCCGGGTTTTCAGCAAAGATTATGATTTACCATGTCAACAATAACTCTTAATGATTATACTAATTCATATCAATGACACAAGCAACTAGCGAGCAATAACAAGACATCTCAAGTGCAAACATTTGTCAAAACAATCATGATATAATATGACAATAGCGGTATCTCGCTAGCCCTTTCTGAGACCGCAAAACATAAATGCAGAACACCTCTAAAGTTCAAGAAACGACTAAACATTGTAATTCATGGTAGAAAAATCCAATCGTGATGCATTCAACATTCACTATACACAATGCATGAGGATGCCAATAGTGCTCGCAGATCTGGCGCTTATTTGAGAAGGTGATGACTCAACATTAAAGTAAATATATAGTCCCTTCGCAAAGGGAAGCAGGGATTTGCAGAGGTGCCAGAGATCAAGGCTTAAATAAGGGATGAGTATAATTTTGAGAGGCACACCCTTCTTGTCAATGTTATGACCAAGAGCTATCAATACCTTCCATGTTAAACAAATTAGCAGCGGTTCTCAAGCGGTAAAAGTAAAGGTTTACCCCCCCCTCCACCAACAAACACACTCCACAGCGAGCTGAATCCACGGGTACCGTCCAAACCAAGAACATTCCTGGGGGAGTTTTGTTTAATTATTTGCATTTCTTTTTATTTTGGGACTTGGAATCCCTATTACCGCCCTTCTCATGCAAGGACGAGTGAATAAACACTCATCATGAGAGAAACCCGCTTAACATGGAAGATACTGACCACCCCCTGTCACTCCATGAGCGGTCCACACACACAAAACATATGTTCATTTGAAATTTTAGAGGTGGCACATGCAAGTTACTTGAAGCAGCAGGTAATACCGCATATAGGTAGGTATGGTAGACTCATTTGGAATAACTTTGGTTTAAGGATTTTGATGCACAAGCAGTATTCCCGCTTAGTACAGTGAAGGCTAGCAAATAGATTGGGAAACGGCCAGCTAGAGAGCAAAGACGGTCATAAACATGCAGTACGAATAATAAACATTGAATGCTATCATGAATAGGATATGGACACCATGAACATAAATGTCATGAGGGCTATGTTGGTTTTGATTCAACTACATGCGTGAACATGTGCCAAGTCAAGCCACTTGAAACATTCAGAGGATACCATATAATCATACTACATCACAACCATTTTAATGCATGTTGACATCTAAGATAAATCATTGTCCACTCATAGCTACTTGAGCATGGCATGAGCAACTATAATCTCTAGTTGTCATTACAAACATGTTTAATCATCATATGCCGAATCATGGATACTAGGTTAAACATATTTACAAAAACAAAAACAAGTTGAGTTCATACCCGCTTCTCTCTGCCACAGTCAATTCATCAAATATTGTCATTATTGCCTTTTCACTTGCATGATCGAATGATATGGAAATAATAATGCAAGAGTGTCATGGACTAAGATGG
Organism: Hordeum marinum; assembly: GCA_022496015.1. Lineage (NCBI taxonomy): Eukaryota > Viridiplantae > Streptophyta > Magnoliopsida > Poales > Poaceae > Hordeum > Hordeum marinum. Next base: position 274,434,584 of record CM039675.1, read on the forward strand.
AATCTGCATACATTTTATTCAATAGGAGAAGACAAAGTAATATAGGTTCTGTGTTAGATCAACAATAAATCATATGAGAGACACTCAATATTTTCATCGTGGCCTTCTCCTTGGTATGACTCAACAAAAAGGAAGAGAATTTCGGAGAAACACACTGAAATATTTTTGGACTTTTTAGTTTTTCTTGAAGAAGCAAATAAGAGAAGGAAAAACAAAAACGATAAAAACTATTTACACGGGAGAACTCCGAACAAGCCAATAAAGAAATGAGAAATATTTTGGGGTTTTATTTTAATACTACAACTACTAAACTGAAAAGAAAAACAAAAAAGAAGCAAGAAATATTTTTGGATTTTCTCAAAGTTTTTCAAACACACAAGAAAAAGCAAGAAAATAAATCTAGCAAGGATAATATAATGAAAAAGTGTGAACACCGACAACTGGAATGAAATGTGTGAAAATGAATATAATGTCGGTGGAGACACATACTCCCCCAAGCTTAGGCTTTGGGCCTAGCTTGGTAATCACCATCCGTAGCCTGGATAATAGTCGGAGTGATATCCTATCATGGCTCTTGGTGCAACCACCTCAGCCCTTCTGACAGCTTCAATCTCTGCATTATACGTGAGGGCCTTGCTCTCAAGGACGTAGTATCTTCCCTTCCTGTTATAATAAAAGAGAGCCGGAGCATGCAATACAATAGGCACAATGGGACCATTATTGAACCTCAAGTTGTAAGTATAGTTATTAACTGTTCCCTTAAGGAATCTATGGTATTTCATGGTATCAAAGTCCAAGTACTGGTTAGGTAAACTAGGATCATTATGCCAAGGGGACACTCCCAACCTCGTAGCGAGGTGAGAGGCATAAGTTCCTCCATAGAAATTACCATTATAAGCGTTGAAAGTAACTCTCCATGCAACAATTGCTCCTAAATTGTAGTCTTTAATTCCCATTAAAGTAGTGTGTATAAGACTCAAATCATGGGCACATATTTTCTACAATCATGTTTGCCTACAATGCATTTTCCATTAAAGAGTGCAAAGTATTGTATAGATGGAAAATGGATGCTTTTTTTATTCTGTCTTGTGTCACCCCTCTGATTTCACCACAACAAAGGTTACACACTAATGACTCATACTTAGATTTTGTTGGTTTGTCTAGTGAACCCCAATATGGAATTTTACACACTTCACAGAACGCGTCTAAAGGCATGGTGAAATCATTATTATAAAGATCGGATGACACTTTAGACTCGCGAGGGAAAGATTTAAATTTCTTAGTAAATGTCTTTGTGAGAGTGAGGTGTTGAGTGCACTTATCTTTGATGAAGGGAACCAGATCGGTGTTGTGAACATACTGCTCAAGTTCTTCCTTAATGCCCGCACCTTCCAAGAAGGTATTACACGACCAAAGGCATGCTTTGGTTTCAACATCCCATATCGAGCTTGCACTTGGCTCAACATTATATTATCGTACAGAGATTTCACTTGATGATGCTCCCGAGGATCTCCTCCTCGAAGAACTCCTAAAGAATTGCATTTTTATTTGCGAACAATTTCTACAAAAATTTGTGACACAAAATTTTGTTAGCAAAACTTAATAAGGTTGATAGCAACTACTCCTAGGGATGCATAGAGGCCATATCAAGCATTTAAACTATGTAGAACTCTAAGAATTCAACATGCAAACTCATCTACAACAACACCAAGAGTAGCTAATTATTCTGAAAATAAACCGCTAAATCAAAAACTAATTGGAGCAATGGGGGAGTTACATACCAAGAAGCAATCCCCTAAAACAATTTTGGAAATGGAGCTTCGAGCAAGGAGATCAAAATCCACGGGTTCTTGAGCAAGAAAATGAGAGAGAGAGCAATGGTGAATTTTTTCGGGAGGTAAGAGATGACATGGGCAAAGGAGATAAGTGAGGGGACCCACATGGGGTCCACCACCCACCAAGCCACGCTAGGGGTGGCAGGCGCGCCCTGGTGTCTTGTGGGAACCAGGTGCACTCCCCTCTGGTGTTATTTGTACCAAAAATTCATAAATATTTAGAATAAAATCATGTTAAATTTTTAGGACATTCCGTGAACTTTTATTTTTATGTCATTTTTTATTGCACGGGAAATTCAGAAAACAGGATAAACAAGGCATTTTATTTTATTTAACTAAGAAAAACAGAAATTAAAAGTGTATACAGAGAGTTGTGTTCACTAAATTCATCAACTTCATACATCTAAAAAATGATCCATTAATAAGGTTGATCAAGTCTTATTAATAAGAACCTTCGATTATCATGAAACCGAAGAACTTTCGTAAAACCGAAGAATCTCTCAATGGGGATATGCATATCCCCAACTATAATTATATCATATTTCTTTTTGGCAGTGGGTACAGGTTGATGAAAGCTTCCAATAGTGAGTGTCGGAGAATTTTCAATAACATTGATACCATTCACTTGGAATTGATTCTTCGGAAAGTGCACCATATGCTCATTACCATTGATATGAAAAGTGACTTTGCTTTTATTGCAATCAATAACAGCCCTGCAGTATTCAAAAAGGGTCTACCAAGGATAATCGACACGTTGTCGTCCTCAGGCATCTCAAGAATAACAAAGTCGGTTAAGATAGTAATATTTGCAATAACAACGGGCACATCCTCACAAATACCGATTGGTATGGCAGTGGATTTGTCAGCCATTTGCAAAGATGTTTCAGTAGGTGTGAGTTTATTCAAATCAAGTCTTTATATAAAGAGAAATGCATACACTAACACCAGCTCCCAAATCACACAAAGAAGTTTTGACATTATTCCTTTTAATGGAGTAAGGTATAGTTGGTATTCCATCCTTAAAAGAATAATTAGCAAGCATGATGGAGATTTCAACTTCAGGTATCTTTCGTTTATTCGTGATGATGTCTTTCAAGTATTTAGCATAAGGAGACATCTTTAAGATACCAATTAAGCAAGTATGCAAAAAGACCTGCCTAATCATTGTCATGCCCAAGATGCGACCCTATCCTTATTTTGGCTCGAGGGCCTCGACAGGGATAGGATCGCATCTCGTCATGTGCAATAATGGATATCATTACAAGTACATGTACAGAAGAGATGAGTATATGGAATTGGCTTACACTCTCCACAAGCTACATCAATACCACATCAATACAACCACATATTCAACCATCATACAGAAGAGCAGGGTCTGACTACGGACGAAATCAAACGATAAAATGACATCCATCCTTGCTATCCCAGGCTGCCGCCTGGAACCCATCCTAGATCGAAGAAGAAGAAGAAGAAGAACTCCAAGTCAAACAAGCATCGTACTCACGTCAAACCACCGCATTACTTGTACCTGCAACTGTTGTTGTAGTAATTTGTAAGCCACAGGGACTCTACAATCTCATTTCCAAGGGTATCAAGACTATTAAAGCTTAATGGGTGAGGTATGGTTAAGTGGTGAGGCTGCAGCAAGCGACTAAGCATTTATTTGAGGGGCCAACTTACGAATACAAAAAGTAAACTATGGTGGTCTACGCATAACAGACGTGAACTAGTAATGATCAGTAAGTGATCCTGAACACCTACTTCCGTCAAACATAACCCCACCATGTTTTCTCTCGAATAAGGACTCACGAGAAGAGACAGTCACGGTTATGCACACGGTTGGTGTATTTTATTTGAGTTTACTTCAAGTTTACTATGACCGGGTGTTAAACAAAGTTTCCAAGTTGCCACATAACCGCAGACATGGCTTTTCGAAATATTTAACCCTGCAGGGGTGCTGCAACTAATCCATCACAAATTAACCACACACCACGGTTGAATTCCTCAACCGCGGAATCACCCATAATATTTGCGGAATCCCGACGAAAAATCTCAACTTTGAGATTGCCCGAAGTGTCATCAAAATCCCACGCGCAAGACGTTCGAGAAAGGTAAAACAAGTCCAGCAAGGCCGCCCGACGTGCCGACAATCCCGATAGGAGCCGTGTATCTCGTTCTCATGCCATGGCGGATAAGCTATGCGTACGGAGGCCTGATAGAAATCCCCTGAGTTGCCCCGAGGTGGCCCCGCACAGTGCTTTATTTTGGACCAGCACCAGCAGCACTGGCCCCCCTGTATTATGTTAAATTAATCCACGGGGGGGGGGGGGACCCTCTATGCTTTAATAAGGTGATCAATATTATTATGTTGGGCAAATGTAGTACCAAAGTTGGGATTTGCCACACAAGTTTTATCCTAAAACGAAAATCAAGGGGGTCCCCATAACAACCCTGAGCATGTTAGGAGCGCTCAATTATGGAACATAACACCGGTTCACAAGTAACTAGGGCAGCAAGAGTGGGACAAAACATCAAGCCTTCCACAGATTACCAAGTATATATGTGCATTAAATGAAAAAACAATAATATTGCGATAGTAAAAGAATGTACATGTTAACACATGGAAGCAATTGCACCTGCAGCTAGAAACACTATAAGAAGGGCTGAGCAAGCGATAACATAGCCAACCACAGGTTTGCTGGGATGGGAAGGCGTTAGAGGCTTATCATGGCAATGTTGGGAGGCTTGACAAACAAGCGGTAGGTAGCGAGACATAACGATGGAAGGGAGACAACTAACATAGCAATAATAGTAGTGGTATCCAGGGAAATGTGTCATCTTGCCTGAGATCCCGCTTGGAAGAAGAACGAGTCCGTGAAGAAGACGATCCGTGAAGTAGACGAACGAATCCTCACACTCCGAACACTTGCGGAACTCTATCGAGAAGAAGCAATCTGAAACAAACAATCAACACATGATACACGACAACATATGCATGACATGATGCGCAAACCAATATGATGCATTCGCATTTAATTATGCAAGGCATGGCAAACGCAACAATCAAATACTACACATTAAAGTGAAGCTCAATATGCAACTCGTTGCATATTGAAGAAACTCCATGATCGGTTTATTTAGTTCACTCTCGTTTAGGTACATGACAATATTAAATGTTTTTAAACATGGCAAGAGGTGAAGCATGAACAACTACAATATCTAGACATTTTAAATGAGGCCGGAAGCAACATGTAACACTCCCAAAAATGACCTCATATGCAATTTCGAATTTGCTACTGTTCTGCCTAGAACACAATTTTAGAGCTGTTAAACATCAAAATAAATGGCACCATGTTATTCTACACATTTTTCTAGTAAAGTTACATATGTGGACCATTTTCAACGTAGCTACAGTTAATTAGTTATAGAATAAATCATCTACACATGACATTTATGCAAATTAATGCACATGACAAGGTTAAACATTTTTATCATGTGTGAAAGTTGGAAATTCTTAATCTACACAAAATTCTAATCATTATATATATATATATATATAAATCTTTTACAGTGGAGCCCTGTATCAAAACTACGCATGATGAAAGTTGCAACATTTTAATATATATATGCCATTTATAACGTAATGCACCTTACAAACAAATATAACAACATGTTATCAATTTTAATATGGATTAAATTGCAACTAGAAGATAGTTCAAAAGATGTAGACTGAACTTCCTATAAATCACAATTTTATATGATGCCTAAAATAATAGTTATGCAATTTTGAAATACGCTAGATGTTGTAAAAAGCAGACTACCAGAGGGGAGAATTGGTCTAACTTCTAAGTGTGTAATCTGGAGTGACAAAATTGTGGACCAGTGGGCAAGCAAGGTATTTGTTCTAAGAGGGCATCTCAGGGTTTGTTGGACCAAGAGTAAAGGTGGTACCCAGCAAGGAAAATCTGAACAAATACATAGCAAAATAGGAGCTCGTGGGATTGGAACCCCAGATACTCTTGGTGTTCACATGTTGAGCAGACCAACTATGCTGATACAGTGTATGTGCTCAATGTTGGGGTTCGGTTGCACATGAATCATCAGCTCATGATGGTCTGAAAAAAATAGAAAAGCAAGAATACATAAAGCTTTCTCTGTTGCCGTGACTGGGCACGCATGCTTGGTCATCAGCAGGAGACTGGCAGCGATCGAGAGGCAGTACATGACTGCATGAAGTGCAGATGTGTGCATGTGCATGTGTGGGTGCAGCAGGGAGGTCGCAGGCGTGGAAAAAATCGAGTGCATAGGAACCAGGGGACGAGCTTAAGTTCGCCTTGGTCATGGCGTGCGATAGGAGCTAGGTGGGCATGACACGGTTGTGGGCGAACTCTGGAGCTACGACGCGTGTATGCGATGCAGGCAGAGTAGCGATTATTGTGGCTATGATGCACAGGGTGCCGAATAGAGGAGCCAAGGGCACGAGCTTAGCTCGCTGCCATGGCGGTCATGGCGCCAAAGGCCTCGGGCATAAGGGATCGACTACTACGACAGAAAACTACACACCAGTAGCTGGGGAGGTGCGGATCATCATCATAGGGCTGTAGGTGTCGGTGATATGGTCAGAGATGACGAAGCAATGCGCTGCTTGTGATGGTGCTCCCGTCTCCGTGAAGAAGATGAAGTAGAGGACGTAGACGTCATCATGGGAGGCGATATGAGGCTCCTGTGGTCGATGGCATAGGCAAAGAAGACAACAGTGAACGGGCTGTTCAAGCAAGAGACGATCTTGAGCTGCCCCTGTCCATGGCGAGGGAGAGATGCGTGTGCCTCTTACCTTGGCGGCGAGAGGTGAAGGAGAAGGGGAAAACAAGCACTCATACGAACCCTAGGCATCGGGGCACGTTTATATAGAGGAAGGGGAGCTCGAGGAGCTGTCGATCGGGAGCTAAGGGGAATGGATGGCGATGGAGAGAGTCGTATAGTGCCGACGAACGCAAGGTTGAAGATAACCTGGTGCACTAGTGGGCTGGAACTTGGGTGGGCTTCTATCTCTCTGTTATAAATCCCTTTTTTTGTAGACAAAAATTTAGAGAGAAATGACAAGAGGTCCAGGGATGGAATTTGACAGGCATAGATACTTTTAGGGAATCATAAAAATATGCCCAATTTAAATAAAATTGCTCGGGCAATTTTTGAAGACTGAAAACTAAATCAAGTTTGAATTTAATTCAAACTTGACTGAATTTTCAATCTGTCTAGAATATTTACAAAAGGGCTGAAATTGGAGGAGTGGGTCTTGACAGGGCTTAGTTTTTTTAGAATACAATGAGCATTTATTGAGACATTAAAATGCCACTAGTATTAAATTGGGTGAAAATGGAAGAAAGAAGCTAGGAAGGGGTTTTGAACTTGATGGCGGTTTGGCTGGAAATAATTTGCAAGATGCAACATGAATATTCAGGAGGAGAACATGGAGGCCACCAAGATCACTACACAACACAATAACTATGCAAACACCAAATTAAAGATGACCATGATGCATGATGTAAAATAATAATAACATGGAGCCACAACAACACATCCTAGCATAGACATAATATAAACACATGAAGGTCTCGGTTTTGGGTTGTACGAGTGTGTGGTCTCGAAACGGTCAACGACGGAAACAAAGAGAAGTGGCAACGAAGGACAAATGCAAGTTTTCAAAAACAAGTGACGATGCTATGCAAATGATGCGATGATGAATGTGACAAAAAAATGAATCACACAATGAGAACGGAAATAAAAGGGGAATCTTTTGGAGAGTCGGTCCCGGACTATTACAATTCTTCTCCACTTACACGAGGATCTCGTCCCGAGATCTAAGAATGAGAAGGGGAAGAGAAAGAGCAAGAGGTAAACTTAGTTGCTTCTCTGACAAACGAGTGAAACCAATGATGATTGGAGGTTTTAACGAGATGAAAGATGACACAAGGAGCATGGAAGAATTCACAAGAAATTTGGGCAGCACTTCGATAGAAAAGAGAGAAATTTTTTGATATGATGGAAAGAAACTGAAAGAGAGACACCGAACTTTGGTTGGATTAGAATCAAAACTTCATAAGACGGAAGGATCACGAAAAGATATCACAACACTCCGGTTAAATGAATAAGCAAAGAAAGAACATGATCTTGACAAAGAAAGATGATAGATTGAAGATAGCAACATCACAAGGCCTCCGTAACAAGAAAATAGAAACTGGATCTTTGGAGAGAAGAGAACGCAGAAGTAAATGACACTTCTACCACCATTGAATTTGAAAAGAATGGTTGAAAGGAGTTGATGGAGAATCAACAACGAACAGAATAGCTTGTTATGGGCTTATAAAAAACATCTCAAAATTATGAGGTGACAACCTGCCACAACAGAAACAATTGATTGCTTGAGAGCAACAAGATATGCAAAACTTATTTCACCAAGAGGTGGAGGAGACACTTTAATCATTTATAACACCATGGTAGCAATAATAAATAGGAAACACTATAGGTGAAACCCGATCCAAGATAACTCCGATAAAGAAATGATAGGTTTACTTATCTCATTCTTGACTAATTTCCTTCAAGACTCCACATAATCAAGAATTTAATAACTCCATCTCAAAATACAATGGAGAAGGAGTTGAACTTAGTAATCCAAGATAAAGAACACTTGAGCACCTCCAACAAGAATCTTGAAGAACACTTCGAGAAGAATTACATCCTTAACAAACCACCATGAAGAACCATCATATATAAAAGAATGATCAGAACAAATGAAGGTTGAATAAGAACAAGATTGAGGCCTTGCTATGTTTTAGATGAAGCTTCGTGACGAGATACTTGAGAAACATGGAACTCCAGAAAGAAAAAGATAAGCAACTTAGAAATGAGAATTGATACCATGAACAACTCCGGAAGAAGGATTGAGATCACCTTGACCAACAAGAATAAGAATTATGTTATGCATATCCTTCATCAAGTTAAATTGATGACTAGCAACGGATTTGGCATACCACTTATTCTTCTTCAAAAGATTGAAGAGAGAGATAGAACGCAAACTTGAAGAAGTCTTGAACGAGAACACCAGTAAGAATTCACAATGAATGAAGCTACTATGATTGAACGAAGATACATGGGAACGAAGAGATCACGATCCACCTAATGGAAAACTTCGCAAGGCACCGGAATAATTGAGATACGAATGAAGGGACAACAATTGAGAAGAATTTGAGAACGAAAGCTGAAAGCTGAGAACAAAGAAATCTTCTGTAATGATGACCTTCAAGAGGATTAAGAAATGAAAACAGCTCTGAATGCAACAGTTAGATATGGGAGAAATTTCTCATGAATAGAAACAATTTGAGAGGAAAGCATCAAGATGAGATGACAAAGCTTCAAGAAAATGGACCAAGATTTAAGAGAAACTCTTCTTTGGTCTTCAATGCTGAGAATGATGGCGAGAAACACCACCAAGAATTACTGAGGCACTCTAGAACAAATGAATAATTAAGGTTGAGGCAACAATGAAAATGATTTAGAAGCGATCTTCGAGAAGGAATATGACTGATGAAATTTATTCTTACGTCATATTTGAAGAGAACTTGAGAACATCTCCAGACAAGATTATAAGAGCCAGGTAAGATCCTAGGGGGAAAACCTGTGGGTTATGGTCCCACTCAAAAGAAACCACCGTTGAGACAATTTCTTAGAAAGAGATCTTGCATAAAAATAATAATAATTAAGAACTTGATGAGGTGAGAACCTCGAATAATTTAAGAGGGCATGAATGGAAATGAAAGTCTTCTGAGATATCTTAAGCACTCAGGATAGAATAGATAGAGCTGGATAAACCAGAGAGGCTTTGATAATAATTCAAACACGGAAGCATTTAATGAATGAAAAGGATATGATGAACACGGAGAGGTTGAATTGAATCCACCAGAGAAGAATAACAACGAGAACAACCGATATGAGGATATATCTTGAAACTGAAACTCTTGAGAATCTCCACAAGAACTCACCGTATGCAATACGGAAGAAATGATAGCGAAACATCAATGAAGAGAAAGGCACTTGGATGAGATTTAATCATTGAAGAAAAAGGGCGGGAGGGTGGAAAAATAAAGAAAACTTGGCAGAGATGAGACAGACTCTGGAAAAGAATATGAGGATTTATCTTGCACATATTGAAAAGGATAAAATTATCTTGAAGAGAAGCGCACTGGTTGAAAAGTATTTCATGACAACTCCGGTTGATCCAAAGGATTAGTAATCACATGGAAATATGCGAACACCATTTAGGAAAGATATGAAATCACCACTTGACATCGAACAAACTCAAATTACCATATTCAAAAAATAAAACAAAGGATGAGGCCTTCGAAACAAGCCTGAACAAATACATACAATTATGCACTTGTTGGACAGATAATCCTAGGTACCTACTTGAATTCCCACGTAAGAACTCCCAAGATCTTTGGTTATGCAATCGGGTGTTGGGGATATAGGGAGGCAAAATATCTCACACAACTAACAAGCCCTACACTCCAATTGTATCCATCCGTCAACACATAACCAGAGGCTTCGGAACTCCATCTATCTCGGACCCTCAAAAACACAACAATACCAAACATGGCAGTACCCCGGACGCGTCCAGTACTGGGTGACTCCAGCCTTATCTCACCACGAAAAGTATTGAAGTAATTTCAAACATCCTCCGTCCTAAGATACTCAGGATACTGAATGATAATGATGTGCGAAAATCCATCGGAGCTCTACTCCTCGATAACAGGAGGCACGAAGACATAATTCCTTTTCATCGACATCATATAGTTCCAAAAATACCCACGTGATCCTAATTTTTTTGAGTGAGAAGAGGGTAGAATCAAAATTCCTAAGTCGCAATTCCTCACCAGAGTATAGAAGAGAAGTAAACAGAATCCTACTCTCTAATATAACTAGACTCAAAATATTTTTTCACTAGACTCGACTCGGCCAAGTTCGATCAATCAAGGGGGCTCCTAGGTCGGTACAGGCTCTAATACAAACTTGTCACGCCCAAGATGCGACCCTATCCTTATTTTGGCTCGAGGGCCTCGACAGGTATAGGAGCGCATCTCGTTGTGTTGCAAGAATGGATATAATTACAAGTACATGTATATAAGAGATGAGTATATGGAATTGGCTTACACTTGCCACAAGCTACATCAATACCACATCAATACAACCACATATTCAAACATCATACAGAAGAGCAGGGTCCGACTACAGACGAAATCAAACGATAAAATGACATCCATCCTTGCTATCCCGGGCTACCGCCTGGAACCCATCCTAGATTGATGATGAAGAAGAAGAAGAACTCCAAGTCAAACAAGCATCACACTCACATCAAACCACCACATTACCTGTACCTGCAACTATTGTTCTAGTAATTTGTAAGCCACAGGGACTCACCAATCTCATTTCCAAGGGTATCAAGACTATTAAAGCTTAATGGGTGAGGTATGGTTAAGTGGTGAGGCTGCAGCAAGTGACTAAGCATTTATTTGAGGGTCTAACTTACGAATACAGAAAGTAAAGTATGGTGTTCTACACATAACGAACGTGAACTAGTAATGATCACTAAGTGATCCTGAACACCCACTTATGTCAAACATAACCCCATAGTGTTCTCTCTCGGATATGGACTCACGAGAAGAGACATTCACGGTTACGCACACGATTGGTGTATTTTATATGAGTTTACTTCAAATTTACTATGACCGGGTGTTAAAAAAAGTTTCCAAGTTGCCACATAACTGCGGGCACGGCTTTCCGAAAGATTTAACCCTATAGGGGTGCTCCGACTAATCCATCAGAAATTAACCCCATGCCGCGATGGAATACCTCAACCGTGGAATCACCCATGGTATTTGCGGAATCCCGACGGAAAATCTCAACTTCGAGATAGCACAAAGTGTCGTCAAAATCCCACGCGCAAGACGTTCGAGAAAGGTAAAACAAGTCCAGCAAGGCCGCCCAACATGCTGACAGTCCCGATTGGAGCCACGTATATCGTTATCATGCCATGGCAGATAAGTTACGCATATGGAGGCCTGATAGAAATCCCCCGAGTTGCCCCGGGATGGCCCCGCACAGTGCTCTGTTTTGGACCAGCACCAGCAGCATTGGCCCCCTTGTATTATGTTAAATTAATCCACGAAAAGGCGACCCTCTATGCTTTAATAAGGTGATCAATATTATTATGTTTGGCAAATATAGTACCAAAGTTGGGCCTTGCCATACAAGTTTTATCCTAAAACAAAAATCAAGGGGTCCCCATAACAACCCCGAGCATGTTAGGAGCGTTCAATTATGGAACATAACACCGGTTCACAAGTAACTAGGGCGGCAAGAGTGGAACAAAGCAACGAGCAAAAGGCCAAGCCTTCCACCCTTTACCAAGTATATGTGCATTAAATTAAATAGCAATAATATTGTGATAATAAAAGAATGTCCATGTTGACACATGGAAGCAATTGCACCTGCACCTTGTGTTGGAAATATGCCCTAGAGGCAATAATAAATGGGTTATTATCATATTTCATTGTTCATGATAATCGTTTATTGTCCATGTTAGAATTGTAATGATCAGATACATGTGTGGATACATAGACAACACCATGTCCCTAGTATGCCTCTAATAGACTAGCTAGTTGATCAAATATGGTTAAGGTTTCCTGGCCATGGACATGAGATGTCATTTGAGAATGGAATCACATCATTAGGATAATGATGTGATGGACAAGACCCAAACTATAAACGTAGCATATCATCATGTTAGTTTATTGCTACAGTTTCTGCATGTCAAGTATCTGTTCCCATGACCATGAGATCATGCAACTCACAAACACTAGAGGAGTACCTTGTGTGTATTGAACATCGCAACGTAACTAGGTGACTATAAAAGTGCTCTACAGGTATCTCTGAGGGTGTATGTTGGGTTGGCATGGATCAAGACTGGGATTTGTTACTCCGTGTGACGGAGACGTATCTCAGGGCCCACTTGGTAATACAACATCACCAGAAGCCTTGAAAGCAATGTGACTAAAGAGTTAGTCACGGGATCTTGTATTACAGAACGAGTAACGAGACTTTCCGCTAACGAGATTGAACTAGGTATAGAGAATATGTAGGAACCAATATGGGCATCCAGGTCCCACTATTGGTTATTGACCGTAGAGGTGTCTCGGTCATGTCTACATAGTTCTTGAACCCTCAGGGTCTGCACACTTAAGGTTCGGTGACGTTTCGGTAGTATAAAGTTATGTATGGTGGTGACCGAAGGTTGTTTGGAGTCCTGGATGAGATCTCGGACGTCACGAGGAGCTCCTAAATGGTCCGGAGGTAAAGATTGATATATAGGAAGTCCTGTTTTGGTCGCAGGAAAAGTTTCGGGCTCATCGGTAGTGTACCATGAGTGCCGGGAGGGTACCGGGGGACCATCAGGAGGGTGTCTCGACCCAAGAGGCTACATGGTCTGTTGGAGGAGGTAAACCAACCCCTGGTGGTTTGGCCGAAGCCTCCTCTAAGGGCCCATGTGGCTAGGAATGAGTGGGCAAGGAAAAACCCCAAAGAAGGGAAGGAAAATCCAAATTAGGAAGGAGTCCTAATAGGATCCCACCTCCCTTGTGGGAGGTGGATTCCCTCCCTTCTTTGGTTCAGCTGAACCTATTTGGAGTAGGGGCCAAGGCTGCCTCCTCTCCCCTTCCTCCTATATATTAAGGGATTTTGAGGGCATCCCCTTACCCTATTTGCCACGTGCTGCCCTCTTCTTCCTCTAGATCTGTTTCTCCTTTACATTGATTCCATAGTGCTTGGCGAAGCCCTGCCGGATCAGCTCCACCACCATCGCTGCCGTGTCGTTGCGCTGCCAGAGAACTCATCTACCTCTCCGCTCCCTCTTGCTGGATCAAGAAGGCGGAGATCGTCATTGAGCTGTACGTGTGCAGAACGCGGAGGTGTCGTCCGTTCGACACTAGATCGGAAGGACCACGATGGGATCGCGGGACGGCTCATGATGAAATCACGGGACAATTGTGATTGGATCATGAAGATGTTCGACAACATCAACCGCGTTTCTTAACGCTTTCGCTTAGCGATCTACAAGGGTATGTAGATTCACTCTCCCTCTCATAGATGCTCATCACCATGGATAGATCTTGTGTGTCATGGTGGGCGTGACAACACTGATGGCGACATGTTGATGGAGATCAAGGTGATGGAGATCATGGTGTCATGCCGGTGACGATGGAGATCTTGTCAGTGCTTTATAGATGGAGATCAAAAGAACAAGTTCATGGGCATATCATGTCACTTATGATTTGCATGTGATGTTAATCCTTTTATGCACCTTGTTTTGCTTAGGACGATGGTAGCATTATAAGGTGATCCCTCACTTAAATTTCAAGATCAATTGTGTTCTCCCCGAGTGTGTATTGTTGCGGAAGTTCGTCGTGTCAAGACACCATGTGATGATAGGGTGTGATAGACTCTACGTTCACATACAACGGGTGCAAGACAGTGTTGCACGTGGAGACACTCGGGTTAAACTTGACGAGCCTAGCATGTACAGACATGGCCTCGGAACACAAGAGACCGAAAGGTCGAACATGAGTCATATAGTAGATATGATCAACATGATGATGTTCACCATTGAAACCACCTCAACTCACGTGATGATCGGACTTGAGTTCGTGAATTTGGATCATGTATCACTCGAATGACCGGAGGGATGTCAATTTGAGTGGGAGTTCTTAAGTAATATGATTAATTGAACTCATTATCATAAACATAGTCAGTAGTGTCTTTGCAAATTATGTTGTAGATTACTAGCTCATGCTATAACACCCTTGAATTTTTTATATGTTCCGAGAAATAGAGTTGAAAGATGATGGTAGCAATATTGCGGACTGGGTCCGTGATCTGAGGATTGTCCTCATTGCTGCACAGAAGGCTTATGTCCTTAATGCATCGCTCGGTGCGCCGCTCCCCTCTAGCATTGTCTGTAGATGTTGTGAACATCTGACAGGCATGTTCAGATTACTACTTGATAGTTCAGTGTGTCATGCATTACCAGTTAGAACTGAGGCTCCAAAACGTTTTGAACGTCACGAAGCATATGCGATGTTCTAAGAGCTGAAATTGGGATCTCAGGCTCGTGCCCGTGATGTGAGATATGAGATCTCCAACAAGATTCTTTGCCTGCAAGATGAAGGATAATAGCTCAATCGTTGAGCATGTGCTCAGATTGTCTGGGTGCTACAATCGCTTGAATCGAGTGGGAGTTGATATTCCAGATAAGATAGTGATTGATATATTTCTCCAAGTCACTATTACTAAGATACTAGAGCTTCATGATGAACTATAAAATGCCAGGGATAGAAATAATGATCCCTGAGCTATTCGCGATGTTCAACACCACGAAGGTAGAAATCAAGAAGGAGCATCAAGTGTTGATGGTTAGTGAAACCACTAGTTTCGAGAAGGGCAAGGAGGGAAAATTCATGGATGGCAAGTTAGTTGCTGCTCTAGTGAAGAAACCCAAAGTTGAACCCAACCCCAAGACTAAGTGCTTCTATTATGAGGAGAGAAGTCATTGAAGCGGAACAACCCTAGATACTTTGTAGATAAGAAGGCTGGCAACATCGACAGAAGTATATTGGATATACGTGTTATTGATGTGTACCTTGCTAGTACTCCTAGTAGCACCTGGGTATAAGATACTGGTTCGGTTGCTAAATGTTAGTAACTCGAAATAAAAGCTATGCAATAAATGGAGACTAGCTAAGTGTGAGGTGACAATGTGTGTTGGAAATGTTTCCAAGGTTGATGTCATCAACATCGCACGCTCTCTCTACCTTCGGGATTAGTGACGAACCTAAATAACTGTTATTTGGTGTTTTCATTAAGCATGAACATGATTAGATCATGTTTATTGCAACATGGTTATTCATTTAAGTTAGAGAATAATGGTTATTTTGTTTACATGAATAATACCTTCAATGGTCATGCACCCAATGAGAATGGTTTGTTGAATCTTGATCGTAGTAATGCACATGTTCATAACATTGATGCCAAAAGATACAAAGTTAATAATGATAGTACCACATGCTTGTGGCACTGCCGCTAAATGTCATATTGGTATAAATCACATGAAGAAACTCCATGCTGATGGATCTTTGGACTCACTCGATTTCGAATCGGTTGAGACATGCGAACCGTGCCTCATGGGGATACATGTTGATAGAGCGGGCTAGTAACTTATTGGAAATGATACATGTTGATGTATGCGGTCCAATGAGTGTTGTAGCTTGCAGTGGATATCATTATTTTGTTACCTTCACTGATGATTTGAGTATATATGAGTATATTTACTTAATGAAACACAAGTCTGAAATCTTTGAAAAGTTCAAACAAATTCAGATTGAAGTTTAAGATCATCGTGACAAGAAGATAAAATATCTATGATATGATCATGGAGGTGAATGTCTGTGTTACGAGTTTGGCATACAACTTTAGACAATGTGAAAGTTGTTCCACAACTCACGCCACCTGGAACACCATAGTGTGATGGTGTGTCCGAACGTTATAGTCGTGCTCTATTGGATATGGTACGAACTATGATGTCTCTTATCGATTTGCCACTATCGTTTTGGGGTTATGCATTAGAGACAACTACATTCACTTTAAAAGGGGCACCATCTAAGTCCGTTGAGATGACACCGTATGAATTTGGTTTGGCAAAAACCTAAGCTATAATTTCTGAATGTTTGGGGCTGCGATGCTCATGTGAAAAAGGTTCTCACCTAATGAGCTCGAACCCAAAGCGGACTAATGCATCTTCATAGAATACCCTAAGAACAGTTGGGTATACCTTCTATATCAGATCCAAGTGCAAAGTGTTTGTTGCTAAAATGGGTCCTTTCTCGAGAAAGAGTTTCTTTCGAAAGAATTGAGTGGGAGGAAGATAGAAATTGATGAGGTTGTTGAACCTTTGTTTCAACCAGAGAGTAGCGCAATGCATAAAGATGTTTCTATGGAGTCTACTTTAGTTGAAGAGGAAGTTAATGATGATGATCATGAAACTTCAGATCAAGTTACTATCGAACCTCGTAGGTTGACAAGGATGCGTACTGCTCCTGAGTGGTATGACAACCCTGTCTTAGAGGTCATGTTGTTGGACAACGATGAACGTACGAGCTATGGAGAAGCGATGATGGGCCCAGATTCCGACAAATGGTTAGAGGCCATGAAATCCGAGAAAGGATCCATGTATGAAAACTAGGTATAGACTTTGGTAGACTTGCTTGTTGGATGGCAGGTCATTGAGTACAAATGGACCTTTAAAGATGAAGACATACACTGATGGTAAATGTCACCATTTATAAAGCTCGACTTGTCACAAAGAAGTCTGTGACAAGTTCAAGGAGTTGACTGCGATGAGACTTTCTTACTCGTAGCGATGCTAAAGTTTGTTGGAATTATGTTAGCAGTTGCTGCATTTTTCAATTATGAAATCTGGTAGATGGATGTCAAAACATCGTTTCCTTAACGGTTTACTTGAGGAAAGGTTGTATGTGATACAACCACAAGGTTTTGTTAGTCCTAAGGATGCTAAAAGGTGTTCAAGATCCAGCCATCCTTCTATGGGCTGGAGCAAGCATCTTAGAGTTGGAATATACGCTTTGATGAGGTGATCAAAGTCTTTGAATCTATACAAAGTTTACGAGAAACTTGTATTTACAAGAAAGTGAGTGGGAGCACTATAGAATTTCTGATAAGTATAAGTAGTTGACATATTGTTGATCAGAAATGATGTAGAATTTCTGGAAAGCAAAAATGGTTGTTTGAAAAGAGTTTTCAAAGAAAGACCTGGATAAAGCTACTTAATTGTTGGCATCAAGATCTATAGAGATAGATCAAGACGTCTAATAAGACTTTCAATGAGTACATACCTTGACAAGATTTTGAAAGAGTACAAAATGAATCAGTCAAACAAAGAGTTCTTGCCTCAATTGTAAGGTGTGAAGTTGAGTGAGACTCAAAGCTAGACCATGGCAGAAGAACGAGAAAGGACGAACGTTGTCCCCTATGCCTTAGCCATAGGCTCTATATAGTATGCCATGCTGTGTACCGTGCCTGTGTGTGCCTTGCTGTTAGTGCATCTAGTGCCCCTTAGTGATTTTGGTGTATTGAAGACTTATAGGTTAAGGTACTAATGCGTTTGTGAGTGTACAAAGGCTCTATAAGTCGATGAGGAGTTTTATATATTCGGAGATTATCGACCCCTAAAAATGTATGTCTTCAAGTGAAGACTTTGCTGAAGACTTTGGTGAAGACTTTGTGAAGACTTTGAAAATAAAGAAGTTGGTGTGACCTTGAAGATATGAATGAGGAATATGAAGCGTGAATACATTGTTTTCGTAGTTTCGTTTCCTTTATTTGAGTCACAGGAAACACCGTACTATTAAAGGAGGCCGAGGTAATACTAAGGAAAATTTCCAACTAATGCTCAACTCCAAATCCTCAACCCATACAATCCTTCGAGTGAAGCCTTTGGAAATCTCTTATGGTTCAGAAAAGTTCTTCACTGACAGAGACGAAGTTCTTCTGGTCTCTGAGGAAATTGATCTGACTGAGGAGTTAGGATTTCGCTAGTGCGAATTGCCTACAAGTGAGGAACATGATAAGCTGAGGACTTTCATAGGTCGAAATTCTGACCGTTGCTGTGCTTAGCACCAGCTGTCCCCAATAATTCTTATCCACATAACGGTCAGATCATTGGGGGCATTTATGTATTATCATGTGAGGGGTCATCCTGGCTATAACTAGCCACCCCCACAACCACTAGCTGGTTGGCTGCTCCGAGAGAGAACTAACACTTGTCATTTGAGAGCAACCCATCCTCCAAGGACTTTGAGAGAAAATCATCAATGAGGAAAAACCGACAACCAAACCACAAAACCCATAGTGATTGAGCATCACTCAAGAAATTCCTGTGTGGAACCGACGGTTGTTACCTTTGAGGACTGTGCATCCTCCAGACGGTTAGGCGTCATGGTCTAGTGCTCCTGCAGTCAATTGGGGACCACAAAGTGACCTTGGTCTAGAGCATCCAGTAGTAAATTGTGGATCGTCGGGTGACCAGTTTGTGAGGGTTTTGGAAGTCTACCCTGAAGACTTACCACGAGTGTTGGGCGAGGACTGTGTGACCTTAGCTCAAGGAGAATATGGTAAGGACTGTGTGTCCTGGGACTGTGTGTCCTTTGGTTTAAATACCAGGCCGCTCCAAACCAGACGTACAACTGTCACATCAGTTGGAACTGGGTCATCAAACCATTGTCTTCATCGAGCTATCTGGTTCTATCTCTTCAACCCCTCTATTCCTCATATACCTGTTGAGGAAATTGATTGTTACCGTTTGAAGAATTTGTGTGAAGACTTCCACAAATTCCTCACCTCAAATTCTTCAAGTTACCTTGTTCATCACTGATTATCCTGTATCACGCTACTCCCTATTTGTGCATGTTTCATTTCATCATGAAGACTATACTGTTACTATGTTCCTCATGCACTTGAGTACTTATTCTGCTGCTAGTTATTCATCACATTTCAAATTACTCAAAGTTGAAATTCCTCAAGTGATGAATTTGTAAAAATCGCCTATTCACCCCCCCTCTAGTCGATATAACGCACTTTCAATTGGTATCAGAGCAGGTACTCCCTCGCTCTGTGTGATTTTGGTTTAACCGCCTGGAGTCTAGTTATGTCGACTGCAGGTATGATCAAGGTTTCCACGGGGTGTCCTACCTTCGATGGGATAGACTACCCCTACTGGAAAAATAAGATGCGTATGCACCTTGAAGCTATTGACAACGATCTCTGGTATGTTGTGGAAAATGGTGTGCCCTCTGTCACTCCCACTGTTACTACTGCTGATGTGAAGAGATTCAAGAATCTCGATTCTCAAGTGAAGAATATCATCTGTGGCCATCTGAGCAAAGGTCAGTATGGCAGAGTAAGTGCTTTGGACTCTGCTAAGCTTATCTCGGATAGGCTGTCCAAAGTCAACGAAGGTGTTTCCACTCAACGTGACTCTCGTGTTGATGTTCTTCGCAATCTCTTCAAACGCTTCAAGAGACTTGACAATGAAAATGTTTAGCAAACATTTGATCGCCTCACTGATATATCCAATGAACTTCAAGCACTGGGTGCCACTGATATCACTGACCATGAAGTGGTGAAGAAACTGCTATGATCTCTCGATTTCTCATTTCATACTCTGGCTTTGATGATCCAAGAACGTGGAGATTATAAAGCTCTTGATCCTGCTGATATTCTTGAGAGACTCAATACTCATGAATTCCAACAAGCTGATAAGAGAGACCTCTATGGGCCAAGCTATGGAAGATCTCGTGCTCTGAAGGCAAAAGTAATTTCCTCATCTGAAGAAGAAGATTCTGACAATAGCCTTGGTGATCCTGAAGAACTAAGTCAGGAACTAGCAATTCTTATGAGGAAATTCCAGAAGTTCTCAAGAAGAGGTGGATTTGAAAAGTCATCAAAAAGTGGCTTGAGGAAATCAAATTCCTCAGAAGATTACAAGAAAAGAACCTGTCATCATTGCAAGAAGCCTGGTCACTTTATCTCTGACTGTCCTCTTTGGGAAAAAGACTCAAAGAAGAAGAATAAATAAAAGGATGATAGTTCTGATGACTCGAAGAAAAAGAAGAAATCTTCAAAGTCCTCATCTGCAAAGTCCTCATCTTCAAAGTCCTCAAAGCACAAGAAGAATGGTTCCAGAAAGGCTCGAGCATTCATCGGCAAGGAAATGGATTCTGAGGAAGAATCTGAAGAATATGAAGAAGAGGAAGAATCTGAGGAGGAATCAGAATCTGGTGCCGCTAGCCTTGCTCTCGCTACTGCTTTCGTCAGCAAGTCCATCTTCAATGATGAAGAATATGACTACTCCAACGAATCTGACGTTATCAATGACGATTATGCTCCCACTTATTGCTTCATGGCAAAAGGCTCAAAGGTACACAAACATCATTCCTCATCTGAATCAAGTGAAGGTGAATCTGATGAATAGGAGAAAGCTAGCTATGCTAAACTTGTTAAAATTGCCACTAAGCAACAAAGTGCACTTGAAAAGCTTCATAAAATGCTAGACAAAAGCGATGATCTATTGAACCATGAAGTGAATCGGACTCAAACTCTGTCTGTCGATCTCAAAAGTCTTCAGACGAAGTATGATAACCTACAGAGTCATCATAACATCCTCTTAGCTGATCATGAGAAGCTTTCTTATGAATTTCTTCAAGGAAAGCAAGATCTTGAGAAACTGAGGGTGTCACATGAAGATCTTCAAAGGGAAAATGATTCCTTACTGGCTCAATAGATCAGTACCGCTCAGGGAGATTTCATTCCACCTTGTTTGAAATGCATCGAATGTGAAACTGCTAATTCTTCACCTGAATGTTCAAATGCTTCTATTGCTGCAATTTCTTCAACTATTCCCGTGGTCTTAAATTCCCCATCTGAGGATACCACTAGTATCACTGATGACAATGCAGGGTTGAAGGAATTGTATGTGACAGGCATGTACAAAAGTCTCAAAGGGCATCAAACCCTTTGCGATGTCCTCAAAAAGCAGATACTGAACAGGAACCCTAGGAAAGAGGGTATTGCCTTTGTGAGGAAACTCAATGCTGATGGGTCCTACTGGACATCTGATCAGTACCCCAAAACCTCATGGGTTGCTACAAAAGGATCTCCTGTACATCCATCCAATTTATCTGGCTTTACTTGTGAAACTTCATATTCCTCTAATGAGTCACTTGACTCCAATTACAAATTCTTAAAAAATCAGAAAAGTGAAGTATTTGCTAGATATGTTGGAACTAAGTGCAGGAACGGTTCTCCTATGAAGAAAATCTAGGTTCCCAAGAGCTACCTACAAAATCTTCAAGTGAATGTCCTCACGACACCACTCATGAAGAATAGGAACCCAGATCAAATTCGTCATATGGGCCAAAGTCCTCACTTGGACTAAATTCCTCAAATGGTCAAAATCATCATTCTCGTGCTAATGCCTTTGTTTCACAGGGAAAACCTAAGAGTTATGAATATGTGCATTATTCTTCAAACCATTATGTTCATAAGTCCTCAAAGAATTTCTCTGCTTATTCATTTGAATACTCTAACCCTCGCCCTGTGAAACTAAACGGACTTGCTTCTATGCCTCCCTTCTCATATGGTACTCGAAGAATGATGAATTCTTTTCCACCCCTCCAGATGTGGGTGGTGAAGAAAACAAACTGAGATCTTTTGCAATGTCAGGTCTCCAGATGAATTTGAACATCTGATGAATGTGCTGGAGACCTGAGGAAATGCTTGAAAGGGCGCAAGCTAACCATGATGAACTGAATTCTTCATTTCTCATGTCCTCACTCTACTTGCTTACTATCTTGTGTGATGAAATTGATGTCATATTCTTCACTCTGAAGCATATGAGTTCGTAAGTTGTACTAATTCATCTGCAGGATGATACTCCAAAAGCCACTAAGTGGGTTCTCGATAGTGGATGCACAAACCACATGACGGGTGACAAGAATCTACTGATAAATTTGCCACTCAATCCATCTCCTCTGAAGCATATCACCTACGCAGACAAAGGAAAAAGCAAGGTATTGGGACTTGGTAAGGTTGCTATCTCAAAGAACCGAACCATGGATAAGATGATGCTTGTTGAATCCCTCGGGTTCAACCTTATGTTTGTCTCAATGCTTTGTGGTCTTGATATGGTTGTCGTATTTGGAAAATATCGTTGTGTTGTCATCATGGAATCTGACAATTCCAAAGTCTTCGAAGGCTTTAGGAGAGGAGACTTGTATATTGTTGATTTCTCTACAGGTCCTCAGCCTGCCACATGCTTACTTGCTAAGTCCTCAGAAGGCTGGTTGTGGCATCGACGACTTGGACATGCGGGCATGAGGAACTTGCACACGCTCATGAAGAAAAAGCACGTCATTGGCATCAAGGGTGTCAAATTCCTCAAGGACCACCTCTGCGGTGCATGTGAATCCGGGAAGATGACCAGATCCAAGCATCCCTCGAAGACAATCATGACCACGACTCGACCCTTTGAATTGCTTCACATGGATCTATTTGGCCAAACTCATTACTCCGTACTAACAAATGCATCAAGTTTGTCTGGCTTTGTCATTGTTGATGATTACTCTCGTTACACATGGGTGCATATTATTCTGTACAAAAATGAAGTGCAGGACGTCTTCAGACGATTTGCTTCAAGGGCCTCCACCAACTTTGGCATCAAGATCAAGCATATCAGGAGTGATAATGGGACTGAGTTCAAGAACACTAATCTTGATGAATATCTTGATGAACTTGGTATTACTCATGAGTTATCTGCCCCTTATACTCCTCAGCAGAATGGCATCGTGGAGCTCATGACAGGCAAGAAACCCAATGTAAGTTATCTCAAAGTCTTTGGTGCAAAATGCTGGATTAGAGATCCTCACCACAGTTCTAAGTTTGCACCAAAAGGACATGAAGGTTTTATTCTTGGTTATGGAAAGGACTCGCACACCTACAAAGTCTTCAACACCTACCATCACAAGGTGGTTGAAACTGTAGATGTGCGGTTCGATGAAAGTAATGGTTCGCAAAGAGAGCTCCTGCCTTCTGTGTTAGATGAACAATCTCCTGAGGAATCCATCAAGCTGAAGGCAACAGAAGATGTCATACCCACTGAGGAAATCATTCCAACAAATGAAGACTCTCATGCTGATATACCTGAAGAAAATGGTGCTGATGAAAATCCTCAGCCTCGTCAACCTGCTCATCCAAGAGTAGCAAATGAAGTGCATATTGACAAAATCATCGATGACATCAACACGCCAGGTCCTCTCACGAGTTCAAAAGCTTCACATCTAACTAACTTTTTTGGGCACTTTGCCTTTATCTCTATCATAGAGCCCACCAAAGTTGATGAAGCATTCAAGGAGCCCGAGTGGATTCAAGCTATGCAAGAGGAATTGCATTAGTTCAAGCTCAACAACGTGTGGGAACTTGTCAAGCGACTAGATCCTCGCAAACATAACATCATAGGTACCAAGTGGATCTATCGCAACAAGCAAGATGAAAATGGCCTCGTGGTGAAGAATAAGGCTCGCCTTATAGCCCAAGGCTATACACAGGTTGAAGGAATTGACTTTGATGAAACGTTTGCACCTGTTGCTAGACTTGAGTCTATTTGCATATTACTTTCTTACGCTAACCATCATAATATCATCTTATATCAAATGGATGTGAAAAGTGCATTCCTCAATGGTAAGCTTGAGGAAGAAGTATATGTTGCTCAACCCCCAGGTTTTGAAGACCCTAAGCATCCTGACAAAGTCTTCAGACTAAACAAGGCCCTCTATGGCCTCAAGCAGGCCCCTCGGGTGTGGTACGACACTCTGAAGGAATTCCTCATGAAGAAAGGCTTCAAACCCGGTTCACTCAACCCAACCCTTTTCACAAAATCTTATGACAATGAATTGTTCATATGCCAGATATATGTAGACGATATTATCTTTGGTTGTACTGACAAACGTTACAGTGATGAATTTGCTTATATGATGAGTGAAGAATATCAAATGTCTATGATGGGAGAGTTGAAATTCTTCCTAGGTCTTCAAATTCGTCAGCAAGACAATGGCATCTTCATCTCACAAGAGAAATACCTCAAAGATGTTCTGAGGAAATTCGACATGCAAGATTGCAAAGGCGTCAAAACTCCAATGCCTTGAAAAGGACACCTCTGCACTGATGAAAATGGCACATGTCATTTCCTCGGACGATCCTTAGTCTGTTGGTCCTCGAAGAAGCAGAACTGCGTTTCACTCTCTACTGCAGAAGCTGAGTACATTGCTGCTGGCTCGTGTTGTGCTCAGTTACTATGGATGAAGCAAACCCTCAAGGACTACGACATCAAGTTGAAGAATGTGCCTCTCTACTGTGACAACAAGAGTGCCATCAAGATTGCGTACAACCCAGTTCAACACTCCAAGACCAAGCACATCCAGATTCGTCATCACTTTCTTCGAGATCATGTACTCAAGGGCGACATATCCATCAACCACATTCCCACTGAAGAACAACTGGCCGATATCTTCACAAAGCCCTTGGATGAAAAGAGATTTTGCAACTTGCGGTGTGAGCTAAATATCTTAGAATCTTCGAATGTTCTTTGATGAAGAATACACATCCTAACACTTATGCAAAATTGATGACTTAGATGTGCAACACACGAAGTAACATTTTTCTTCAATCACTGAAGAATAACTCTCTAAGTGTAAAGAAATTAACGAAGAATTTGATTCTCAGAACCCTATGACAATTGTACGTGGTGTCTGAAATCATCATTCTTATATGGTGGGCTACGCCACCAACCAAAAGTTGAAATTCTTCAAAATTGAGCATTTCGTTTTTTGCAAATTCCTCAAGTTTTTTAAATTCCTCAACTTTTCAAATTCTTCAAACTTTGAAACTCATGTTCTTCATTGACTATACATATATATTTATATTTGAGTTTTCAATGTCCTCAACAACATTCACTTATTGCTAACTCTTCAAGTTGATTTTCATCTAAGTGAATGTGATCGGGCCACTTTTCCCCTCTATGCTAAACTCAACCAAGTATGTTCACAAATTCTTCATATGCGTTCTACTTTGAAACTCGTTCAAAGTCTTCAATGTGTCCTTGACAGCTAAAGAATTTGCGAACGAAAACCTTGAAATCTTCACTACCAAAATTTTCGGCGGCTCCCGCTCAAACTGTTCCTATTCCCGCGCGTGGATAACCCACGACCACCCATGATCTCCACCGCTAAGTACGTGGGTGACACCTGTCGCATGGAGAGCAAGGGTCAAGGGCAATCCTGTCCAAAATCTTCAGGAGGATTGATTTTCACTTCCTCTATAAATGCCCCCTTCCCATCAACTGTGCTCGGTTACTCCGCATCTCATCCCTCTCCCGAGCTCCAACCTAGCACCGCCGCTAAAGTCATCGTCGCCGGTGAGGAAGAGCTTCACTGCCTCAACCTCGTCGTCGCCGTACTCGCACCGGCCATGGAAATCCTCATCCCGCCGCCGCTATAGATGTCTCCCTCTACCAAGCTAGGGCGTGGGAGATCTGAACGCATGAATTTCCCAATCTCATCTCTGAGTTCGTCGTGTTCTTCACCAGGGTAAATAAAATTACTTTTACTGCCCTTGTTTGATCCTCAAATGCTCTTCATATTCCTCAAAAGGTGTTTTGTTCTTCATGAACCTTATTTTAAAGCACCTTACATCTCCTCATACTTGATGATTTTCTCTAAGTAATGTTTTTCTTCAAGATTTCTTAGTTGTGCAAATCCTCAAAATTTGTACAACTCAGGAACCTGAGACAAAGAACACTTAGTAAAATTCCTCAAGACATCCATGGTCAAATTCCTCACATCTAATTTTTCTTCAAATTCTCTGAGAACGCATATGACCTCTTCAAATTCCTCGCACCTATACTCTGTTCATAGGTACAACATGTCCGCTGAATCACTAGGTTCTCATCAACTTAACTCATTTGCAGCGCTTCTTGAAGAAAAATTGTGTACCTCTTCAGAATCTTCAACAGTTCACATTCCTCAAGTGAAGAAAATGGCTGACGGAAAGAAACCTCAGAAAGGAGGAAAGAAGCCAGATGTGCACACTGCCTATGAGATTCCAGATGATGTGTATGATGAATATTGCACACCAAATGAAGAAACACATGGAAAAGAGATGACCAAGCACAGAAAGATCCGTCTGCAAAAGATTGAGAGGAGATGGGCAAGAGAATGGAAAGAATATCGTTATGTGACCCCAAAGTACATGATGAAATTTGTAGTGAAACCACCTTGCAGCAGGCCTCCTCTAGCTCAGAACCAAATTGCTGATCCCACAAGCCTAAAGACTGGTGAGGACTTTCGTCATCTATGGAAGAAGCAGCAAACCAAGATGGCTAGGAAAGCCAAAGAAGCAGTGAAGAAATTCAATGAAGATTCTGCTCCCGCTGCCTCTATCGGAGCTTCTGCAAGTGCTCCAAAGAAAATCATGAAGAAATCTGCCTTGAAGATAGGTTCTTCAACATCAAGACCTTCACAGCAGATTCCTCAAGGTCAAAGGCCTCTGCCTTCAAAGTCCTCAGCACCTGGAACTGTCACTACTCAGTCTTCTGCAGTAGTTACAAGATCCTCTACACCAGTGCATCTGGCTACATGCAAGAGGACTAAGGGTTTCACCACAGTCCCAAAGATCACTGCTAGCTCCTCCAACACAACAAAGTCTTCAGCCAGCCCCTCTGCGCTGAAGCTGAAGAAAACTGCTAGACGAGGTCAAAGACCTAGTCCTCACACAAGTAAGGCTATGATGACCATACCCTCACGTTCCGAGGATAATGATAGTGATGATGATGAAGCTGATGATGAGGAATTGGTAGAAATCATCAGACAAAGTCAGCACAGGGCTGCTAGAGCAAAGGGAAGCTCTGTTCCTCTCATGCTGGATCCCAAGATGATCCTCAACTTCATCGATATATGGCATGAAGACCCAAGCACCCCACTTTCTTCACTAAATCTGCCTCCTGAAGTGGATCATGTCCTCACCCACTTCATCTCTGAAGAACAATGGAAGAGAGAGCAAGCTCTAAGAGCTAAGAGGAACAAGACTCGCAAAGAAATTTTTTTGCGTGAAAATGTGATGAGTTTGACCCGAAATCAACTCGTCACAGTTCAGTCCGAGATTCACACTCTCTCTTTGGATCAACAGAAATATGATGCTGAATGGAAGGGCACCGAGGTCAGACTCGTCAGGGCTGCTCAAGTAGCTGTAAAGGATCACAACACCAGGGTTGCAGCTCGATCGCAACCACAAAAGCCTCAGTCTGAAGAAATTTCTTAGACTGCAGATGAAACTCCTCAGGCAGCTGATGAAAATGCTCAGCCTGATGAAACTGCTATAGGAAATGCTTTTGCACTAGAAGAAATTACCAGTGCTACTGAGGAAACTCAGACCACTAATGAACATGCCTAGGCAACCTCCAATGTTGTGCCTGAAGAAATTGCTATGCCAATGGTACTTCTATTGTACGTGAAGAATCTGATAGGCCAGCTGAAGAATCTGTTGTGCCTGAAGAAACAGAACCTCCCAGGGCGGCTGCATCAATCGTTCTTGAAGAAACCGCTACTGCTGAGGAAAATCCATTCAGGAGAAAAGCATCAACTTCTGATGCCCCTGTGTTGAAGAAGTTGAAAACTTCATCAAGTTCCTCAACAACTCCAATTGATGCAACTCCAATTTTCTCAGCACCAGCCTATGCTATTGTGCCATTCGGGAAGGAGCATGTCATCCCTAAAGAAAAAGAAAATCATTCGGCTGCTTCCTTAGAGCCTATTTGATGAGGAAATTGTCATCGATGACACTGCATCAACCCCCAAGGTATCATCGCTCCAGCTTCTGGTAACTGCTGAGGAAGTTGGCATAGAAGACATGATGAAGATGTTGATATTGGTGACACCACTCCAGCCGTCAATGATGAATACTGGGAATCTGCACATCCCAATTCACTAATGGCAACTCCTCTGATGTTGATTCCTCAGTCACCTACACAGACTGAAGAATCCCATAAGACTCTGAACATCTGTACCTTCCAGACAGTGAAGAAATTCCAGCTGCAACAGCTGAGGAAAATGATGCTCCGGCCACTGCCAAGGAACCAGTTCTCCAAATCACTCAGTCTGCTGTTCCTCCAATGCCAACGGAGATCAAGGGGCGCACACGAACAAATCTTCAACCCAAGCCAAGACTGCCCTTCAAAGGCACTGTTCGTCCCAAATTCCTCAAGAGTAATTTCTTCAATGAACACTCATTCTTCTCTGGACCAAACCCCTATGACTCTGCAAGGGCTGGTCGCAACATATTTTGGACTGCTTCTCAACTCAACTACTATGCGTCAGTCCTATATGAGAAGAAGAAAGTCTTCAAGCACCATCAGATTCCTCATGCTGATATGGAAAGTCTTCCATCATTCACTCCAGTGCTCCAAGTTCTTTATGAAGCAGGCCTTCTTCCATTCTGTGTCGACATCTGCGACTGGAGTGAAGAAATCATCATTCAGTTCTATGCCACGCTGCATATTAGCGGCAATTCCTCACATATCAACTCATGGATATTGGACTGGATGACTGGCATGACCCACTTCACTGCTCAAGCCTCTGAATTGCTTTAGTGTGTCCCTGTTCCAACTCCCTCAGATGAAGCCCACAAACTGTTTAATGAGCCTACACTTCCAAATCAGCTGATGCAAGTGGTGATGAAGCCTTTGCCTTCTGGAACGCCTCAACCAAACACCTTTCTTGTCAAGAATCTGCTATATGTGCCCAGGACTGTTTACCGTATCCTCACAAACACACTATGTCCTTAGAAAGGCCACGATTCTGAAGAAGAAGAAGTGGAAGGAATCATGAATAATATGCTCTTCAACATCATTCATGGGATTCCCATCGACTTGCATGATTTCTTCATGAGGACATTGGCCAGTGCTGCCTTAGCTCCATTTGAACAAAAGATCTATGCGCCATGGATCATGAAATTCATCAGGGAAAAGTCCTTAGTTCCCTTCAAGGCTGATTTTTAGAATCACTTTAGCTTTCTGCCTCCAATAGAAGTCATCAAGAGCTCAATTGCCTCAGCTGAAGGAAAAGGCAAATCTGTCATTGATGAAGGCACACGTCCTCTGGATGGACAGTTCCGCAAAGCCGCTTCCTTCTCCACCAATGATGACACAGCCACTCAAGACTCCGGTGCAAAAGACTTAGCTCAACAACCTCAAGAGTCTGCCCCTTGTGTGATGACTGATCGCAAGCTTCTAATAAGTCTTCATCAGAAGGTCGATCACAATCACAAGTGGGTGAAGCATCAACTTGGATACATTGTGCAGAATATAACTGTGACCCAGAACACTGTCAAGAGGAACCACTATTATGCACATGAAAACCTCAAACGCTCTTGGGCTGTACTATACATCATGCCTTCTGAAGAAGTGGATGAGCTGGATATTGAGGAACATCCCGAATGGGCTCGGCGACCTCTAAAGAAATTCAAGAAAGTTCAAGTTCCTCTTATGGTAGCAAGTTCATATTCTTCATCTCGCGAGCGTGATGACGATGAAGATATTGACGACACTGCTGCAGGACCTGCATCGACAAACGACCCCGACAACGCTGGCACTCCTTCCTCACCAACACGATGAAATTCTTCAAAGGGGCGTTAGTCATCATTTTTTCTTCCCTTTTGGTCTTCGATGACAAAGGGGAAGAAAATTTGAGTTAGTCTTCAACCGGGTCTCTATAAATGTGATAATTTTTGTTTAAGTTACAACTCTCGCTCTTCCGAAACTTTTGTTGATTGAGTTGTAAACTTAAGCCCGATGGTGGTCTGACACTTTTGAACTATTTTGTCGCATGTTTATTTCCTCAAATACCTCAATGCATGCATGCTGAATTTCATCAGACACCATTTTCCTCATGCATTTTAAACTCTTCATATCATATTTTCAAATGCGTGTATGAATTACAAGATATAGGGGGAGTTCTCCATGTTTGAACCTGCCATGTGCATTTGTAGTCTAAAGCAAATTCCTCAAAAATGCACATCTTCAGGGGGAGTTCTTCTATATCTTACAATCAAATTCCTCAAAATCTGTACTTTCACTTCATATGTTTATCCCCGTTGAAAACTTAACCTATTTGTCATCAATCACCAAAAAGGGGGAGATTGTTAGTGCATCTAGTGCCCCTTAGTGATTTTTGTGTATTGAAGACTTATAGGTTAAGGTATTAATGCGTTTGTGAGTGTACACAAGCTCTATAAGTCGATGAGGTGTTTGATATATTCAAGTGAAGACTTTGCTAAAGACTTTGGTGAAGACTTCATGAAGACTTTGAAAATAAAGAAGTTGGTGTGACCTTGAAGATATGAACGAGGAATATGAAGCATGAAGACTTTGTTTTCATAGTTTTGTTTCCTTTATTTGAGTCACAGGAAACACCGTACTGTTAAAGGGGGCCGAGGTAATACTAAGGAAAATTTCCAACTGATGCTCAACTCCAAAATCCTCAACCCATACAATCCTTCGAGTGAAGCCTTTGGAAATCTCTTACGGTTCAAACAAGTTCTTTAGTGACAGAGACGAAGTTCTTATGGTCTCTGAGGAAATTGATCTGACTGAGGAGTTAGGATTTCGCCAGTGCGAATTGCCTACAAGTGAGGAACATGATAAGCTGAGGACTTTCATTGTTCGAAATTCCGACCGTTGCTGTGCTTAGCGCCAGCTGTCCCCAATCATTCTTATCCACATAACAGTCATATCATTGGGGGCATTTATGTCTTATCATGTCAGGTTGCATCCTGGTTATAAATAGCCACCCCCCCACAACCACTAGCTGGTTGGCTGCTCCGAAAGAGAACTGACACTTGTCATTTGAGAGCAACCCATCCTCCAAGGACTTTGAGAGAAAATCATCAGTGAGGAAAAACCCACAACCAAACCACAAAACCCATAGTGATTGAGCATCGATAAAGAAATTCCTGTGTGGAATCGACGCTTGTTACCTTTGAGGACTGTGCATCCTCCAGACGGTTAGGCATCATGGTCTAGTGCTCCTGCAGTCAATTGTGGACCACGAAGTGACCTTGGTCTAGAGCATCCAGTAGTAAATTGTGGATCGCCGAGTGACCTGTTTGTGAGGGTTTTGGAAGTGTACCCTGAAGACTTACCACGAGTGTTGGGCGAGGACTGTGTGACCTTAGCTCAAGGAGAATACGGTAAGGACTGTGCGTCCTGGGATTGTGTGTCCTCTGGTTTAAATACCAGGCCGCTCCAAACCAGACGTACAACTGTCACAGCAGTTGGAACTGGGTCATCAAACCATTGTCTTCATCGAGCTATCTGGTTCTACCTCTTCAACCCCTCTATTCCTCATATACCCGTTGAGGAAATTGATTGTTACCGTTTGAAGAATTTGTGTGAAGACTTTCACAAATTCCCCACCTCAAATTCTTCAAGTTACCTTGTTTATCACTGATCATCTTGTATCACGCTACTCCCTATTTGTGCATGTTTCATTTCATCACGAAGACTATACTGTTACTATGTTCCTCATGCACTTGAGTACTTATTCCGCTGCTAGTTATTCATCACATTTCAAATTCCTCAAAGTTGAAATTCCTCAAGTGATGAATTTGTAAAAATCTCCTATTCACCCCCTCTAGTCGATATAACGCACTTTCACTTGCCATAAGTCTCTCAAGGGGTACAAGAGTAATCCAGGAGTGGATTACTAGACAGCGGTCAAAATTATCCTTAGTAACCAGAGGACTAAGGAGATGTTTCTCGATTATGGAGGTGATAAAGAGTTCGTCGTAAAGAGTTATGTTGATGCAAGCTTTAACACCAATCCGGATCACTCTTATTAGCAATCCGGATACGTATAGTGGAGCAGCCATTTGGAATAGCCCCAAGTGGAGCGTGGTAGCAGTTTTTACATTATGACATAGAGATATGCAAAGTACACACGGATCTGAATGTCACAGACCCATTGACTAAAACCTCTTTCACATGCAAAGCATGATCGAACCCCATAACTCATTGGGTGTGAGATTCATAACATGTCACTAGCAATGTGAGCTCGATTATTGACTCTAGTGCAAGTGGGAGACTATCGGAAATATGCCCTAGAGGCAATAATAAATGGGTTATTATCATATTTCCTTGTTCATGATAAACTTTTATTGTCCATGCTATAATTGTATTGATCGGATACATGTGTGGATACATAGACAATACCATGTCCCTAGTATGCCTCTAATAGACTAGCTCGTTGATCAAAGATGGTTAAGGTTTCCTAGCCATGGACATGAGATGTCATTTGATAACGTGATCACATCATTAGGAGAATGATGTGATGGACAAGACCCAAACTATAGACGTAGCATATGATCGTGTCAGTTTATTGCTACAATTTTCTGCATGTCAAGTATCTGTTCCTATGACCATGTGATCATGCAACTCACTGACACCGGAGGAGTACCTTGTGTGTATCAAACATCGCAACGTAAATGGGTGACTATAAAGGTGCTCTACAGGTATCTCCAAGGGTGTCTATTGGGTTGGCATGGATCAAGACTGGGATTTGTTACTCTGTGTGATGGAGAGGTATCTCAGGGCCCACTCGATAATACAACATCACAGTAAGCCTTGTTAGCCATGTGATCTTGTATTATGGAACGAGTAAAGAGACTTGCATGTAACAAGATTGAACTAGGTATAGATATACCGACGATCGAATCTCGGGCAAGCAACATACCGAAGAACAACGGGAACATCATACGGGATTAACTGAATCCTTGACATAGAGGTTGAACCGATAAAGATCTTCATAGAATATGTAGGAACCAATAGGGGCATCTTGGTTCCGCTTTGGTTGTTGACCGTAGAGGTGTCTCGGTCATGTCTACATAGTTCTCGAACCCGCAGGGTCTGCACACTTAAGGTTCGGTGACGTTTTGGTAGTACAGAGTTATGTATGGTGGTGACCGAAGGTTATTCGGAGTCCTGAATGAGATCTCGGACGTCACGAGGAGCTCTGGAATGGTCCGGAGGTAAATATTGATATATAGGAAGTCCTGTTTTGGTCACAGGAAAAGTTTCGGGCTCATCGGTAGTGTACCGGGAGTGCCGGGAGGGTACCGAGGGACAATCGGGAGGGGTGTCTCGACCCAAGAGGCTACATGGTCTATGGGAGGAGGTAAACCAGCCCCTGGTGGGCTGGCAAAAGCCTCCTCTAAGGGCCCATGCGGCTAGGAAAGAGTGGTCAAGGAAAAACCCCAAAGAAGGGAAGGAAAAATCCAAATTAGGTAGGAGTCCTAATAGGATCCCACCTCCCTTGTGGGAGGTGGATTCCCTCCCTTGTCTAGTTCAGCCGAACCTAATTGGAGTAGGGGAAAGGCTGCCTCCTCTCCCCTTCCTCCTATATATATTAAGGGATTTTGAGGGCAGCCCCTAGCCCTAATTGCCACGTGCTGCCCTCTTCTTCCTCTAGATCTCTTTCTCCTTTAGATTGATTCCATAGTGCTTGACAAAGCCCTGCCGGATCAGCTCCACCACCACCGCTGCCATGCCGTCGCGCTGCCGGAGAACTCATCTACCTCTCTGCTCCCTCTTGCTGGATCAAGAAGGCGGAGATTATCATCGATCTGTACGTGTGCTGAACGCGGAG
Source organism: Hordeum marinum (assembly GCA_022496015.1). Classification (NCBI taxonomy): domain Eukaryota; kingdom Viridiplantae; phylum Streptophyta; class Magnoliopsida; order Poales; family Poaceae; genus Hordeum; species Hordeum marinum. Next base: position 274,468,845 of record CM039675.1, read on the forward strand.
GTGCCGTATGTTCGGCACTAGATCGGAAGGAGCACGATGGGATCGCGGGACGGCTTGTGATGAGATCGCGGGACAGATCGTGATTGGATCGGGAAGACGTTTGACTACATCAACCGCGTTTCTTAATGCTTCCGCTTACCAATCTACAAGGGTATGTAGATTCACTCTCCCTCTCGTAGATGCTCATCACCATGGATAGATCTTGCATGTGCGTAGGAATTTTTTTGTTTCCCATGCAACATTCCCCAACAGCTAGAAATGCTATAAGAAGGGCTGAGCAAGCGGTAACATAGCCAAACACATGTTTGCTAGGATGGGAAGGGGTTAGAGGCTTATCACGGCAATGTTGGGAGGCTTGACGAACAAGTGGTAGGTAGCAAGACATAACGATGGAAGCAAGACAACTAGCATAGCAATGATAATAGTGGTATCCAGGTAAATGTGTCATCTTCCTTGAGATCCCACTTGGAAGAAGATCGAGTCCGTGAAGAAGACGATCCGTGAAGTAGACGAACGAATCCTCACACTCCGAATGCTTTCGGAATTCTATCGAGAAGAAGCAATCCGGAACAAACAATCAACACATGATACACGACAAAATATGCATGACATGATGCACAAACCAATATGATGAATGCCCATTTAATTATGCAAGGCATGGCAAACACAACAATCAAATACTACACATTAAAGTGAAGCTCAATATGCAACGATTGGCATATTGATGAAACTCAACGATCGGTTTATTTAGTTCACTCTCGTTTAGGTACATGACAATATTAAATGTTGTTAAACATGTCAAGAAGTAAAGCATGAACAACTACAACATCTAGACATTTCAAATGACGCCAGAAGCAACATGTAACACTCCCGAAACGACCTCATATGCAATTTCGAATTTGCTACTGTTCTGCCTAGAACACAATTTTAGAGTCATTAAACAGAAAAATAAATGGCATCATTTTATTCTACAGATTTTTCTAGTCAAGTTACATATGTGGATCATTTTCAACGGAGCTACGGTTAATTAGTTATAGAATAAACCATCTACACATGGCATTTATGCAAATTAATTTACACGACAAGGTTAAACATTTTTTATCATGTGTGAAAGTTGGAAATTCTTAATCTACACAAAATTCCAATCATTATATATATATAAATCTTTTACAGTGGAGCCACCTATCAAAACTACACATGATAAAAGTTGCAACATTTTAATATATTTGCCATTTATAACCTATGCACCTTACATACAAATATAGCAACATGCTATCAATTTTAATATGGATTAAAATGCGACTAGCAGATAGTTCAAAAGATCTAGACCGAACTTCCTATAAACCACAATTTTATATGATCCCTAAAATAATAGTTATGTAATTTTGAAATACGCTAGACGTTGTTAAAAGCAGACTACCAGAGGGGAGAATTGGTGTAACGTCTAAGTGTGTAATCTGGACTGACAAAATTGTGGACCAATGGGCAAGCAATGTATTTGTGCAAAGAGGGCATCTCAAAGTTTGTTGGACCAAGAGTAAAGGTGGTACCAGCGAGGAAAATCTGAAAAAAATAAAGAGCAAAATAGGAGCTCATGGTATTCGAACACTAGATACTCTGGGTGTTCACACGCTGAGACAACCAACTATGCTGATACGGTGTATGTGCTCAACGTAGGGGTTCGGTTGCACATGAATCATCAGCTCGTGATGATTTGAACAAAATAGAAAAGCAAGAATAGAGAAAGCTTCCTCTGTTGCCATGACTGGGCACACATGCTTGGTCATCAGCAGGAGACCAGCGGCGATCGAGAGGCAGTACGCGACTGCGTGAAGTGTAGATGTGTGCGTGTGCATGTGTGGGTGCAGCAGGGAGGTCGCGGGCATGCAAAGATTCGAGTGCATGGGAACCAGGGAACGAGCTCAAGTTCGCCTTGGTCATGGCGTTTGACAGGAGTTAGCTGGGCACGGTGCGGATGTGGGCGAACTCCGTAGCTGCGGCACATGTATGCGATGCAGGGAAAGCAGCGATTATTGTGGCTATGATGCACAAGGTGCCGAACAGAGGAGCCAAAGACACAAGCTTAGCTCACTGCCATGGCAGTCATGGCGGAGATGTCCTCGGGCATAAGAGATCGACTACTACGACGGAAAAATACACACCAGTAGGTGGGGAGGTGCAGATCATCACTGTGGGGCTGTAGGCGTCGGTGATATGGTCGGGGAAGCGACGGAGATGACAAAGCGACTGAAAGCACATTTGCTCCCTTGGTTGTTTTGGTAATTAATAACAACATATAAGTCATTGAACTAATGTTTCCACCAAGTTATTTCAGGAAAAGTTCAATGATAGGGATGGCAAAAGGATTGAGGAGATTGTGGAATTACCCCAAGATGCAAGGAAATAGGTTGGCCAAGCTTGAGGCAAGAGGACTCTACATTTTCATTTGTGAGAAATCACTTTGAGTCCATAGGAAAGCCAATACTATTAAAAGGGGGTAAGGTTTTGTTGGTGAACAAAATGCTCATAGGTGCACAAGTGATAGTCACCAAAAACAACCACAAGCTCTCCCACCAAAGTTTGTCTATAGCCAAACATTCAAAATCGATGCAACCAACATTCCTATCCCAGTGCCACCAATTCCAAACCCTAGAACAGACTCAGCGAAACCCTAACACTTCGGTGCAGCCGACACTGCTTTCGATGCCATCGAGTTGGGTTTCCAACTTTCTGTTACGCAAGTTCACATTTTCGGTCCACCCAAGAATGTAGAATCGGCATCATCGAGTTTGGCAATTCTTACCGTTGGTCACCTTGTCGGTGCAACCGAGATTCCTATATCGGTCTTAGCGAGATTCAAAAGTTGCCACCTTTTGGTCACTTCGGTACCACCGAGATGAACACATCGGTGTCACCGAGTTGGTCTTTTGTGTGTAACGGTTGGATTTTTGGGGATGCCTATATATACCCCTTCAACACCACCCACTCGAAAGAGAGGCACTCAGAACTATTCCATAACTATCCTACTCAGTTTTTTGAGAGAGAGCCACCTACCCTTGTGTTGAGATCAAGATCTTCCAGTCCAACCATATGGATCTTTATTTCTAGCCTCCCCAAGTTGCTTTCCACCAATCCCATCTCTTCTACCAAGCCAAATCTGTGAGAGAGTGATTGTGTGTTGAGGAGTCTATCATATTGAAGGACAAGAGCAAGGAGTTCATCGTCATTACCGAGCCTATTACCTTTTGGAAGGTGGTGCCTCCTAGATTGGTTAGGTGTCGCTTGGGAGCCTCCTACTTCGTGTTTTGGAGTGAACCAAGAAGTTTGTAAGGGCAAGGAGATCGCCTACTTCCTGAAGATCTACCCATAGTGAGGATAGTCCTTCGTGGACGGAAGTCGTATGGAGAAGTCAAGGTTGCTACTTCGTGGAACCTTATGGGTGGAGCCCTCCGTGGACTAACGCGACCGTTACCGACCGTGGGTTGAAGACTCCATAAACGTGGATGTACGATAGCACCACCTATCGGAACCACAGGAAAAAAACATCGTATCTACAATTGCATTCGATCTACCTACCCTATCCTTTTACTCATGCTTGTTGTTACTTTCCGCTGCTATACTCTTAGACTTGCATGTGTAGGGTGTACTTGACATGCTATGAATGCTAAAAATTGCCAAGAATTAAAATTGGGAAAAAGGAAAAACTTTTATTTGGTGAAGTAGTCTAATCACCCCCCTCTAGAGCTACTTTCGATCCTACAAGTGGTATCAGAGCTTTGGTCTCGATTGCATTGGTTTCGCAACCTAGGAGAAGTATGGCATCTAGTGAGGGAAATTATCACCGTAGAGGTCCATACTTTGATGGCACTAATTTTGCTAGTTGGAAGCATAAAATGAAAATGCATTTGCTTTGTCATAATCCTGTCGTCTGGGCAGTTGTTGATGTTGGCTTGCAAGGTGAATTCTTTGGTGATGAAAGAGAACCGGATTGTGAACCGAACGTGGATGAATTGAAGATGTTGCAACTCAATGCTCAAGCATTTGACATTATATTTAACTACCTATGCCCCGAAGAATTCAACAAAATCAGCCATCTTGAATAGGCAAAAGAGATTTGGGATACTTTGGTTGATATGCATGAAGGAACTGAGTCCATGAGAGAATCCAAGTTAGATGTTCTTCAAGGTCAGCTTGATAAGTTCAAGATGAAGGATGGTGAAGGAGTCGCAGAGATGTACTCTAGGCTTGCTCTCATCACCAATGAGATTGCCAGCTTAGGAAGCGAAGAAATGACTGGCAAATTCATCATCAAGAAGATACTTCGAGCTTTGGATGAGAGATATGAAACCGTGTGCACTTTGATCCAAATGATGCCCAACTACAAAGATCTCAAACCAACGGAAGTGATTTGTAGAATTGTTGCTCATGAGATGACACTCAAAGACAAGGAAGAGCTTCACCACAAGTCTATCGGTGCATACAAATCCACAAGTGATGCTCCCGCTACCTCAAGCGACAACGTTGTCACAAATGAAGAGATAAGCCTCATGGTCAAGAAATTCAACAAGTTCTACAGAATAGAAGCAAAGATCGTAGATCCAACTCAAGACATGAAGAAAAGTGTTCGTCAAGTCGTGACCGAAACTGCTACAATTGTGGGAAGCCCGGACACTACTCCAATGAGTGCATGACTCCCTACAAATGAAGAGAAGAGTCACATAGAAGACGAATCTCAAGAGATGAATCACCTCGAAGAGAGAGAAAGAATAGAGATGATCGTTATGAACGAAGACCCTCAAGGAGAAAGAGGGACTCAGAGAAGAAGGACAAGTACACCAAGAGCTACTCAAGAAGTAAACATCAAGCTCATGTTGGTGAATGGGTTTCCGGCTCCGACTCCGACAACCACCCCGAGAGAAGCTATCACTCCAACTCCGACTATAGTCAAGATGATGGTGTTGCCGGAATTTTACTTGTGACAACCAACTCCTATGATCTATTTGACTCACCAAGTGAAGGGAGTGGGAGTTGCCTCATGGCTAAAGTCCCCAAGGTATCACACCCCGAATATCTTGATTTCGATAGTGATGAAGATGATTTTATTTACGATGATGATTTGCTATGTGATAAACTTGATATTTCTCATGCTAGTCAAGATAGGTCAATTGGCGATGATAAGATGAAAATATAAGAACTAACTAAAGAACTTAATACTCTTAAGATAGCCCATGAATCTACTCTTGAAGATCATAGAGAGCTTGTAAGAACTCATGAGAAGCTACGCTCCGAGAAGCTCAATTTGGAGCAAGAACATGAATTTCTTAAAGCTATCAATGACGATCTCCGAAAGAAGACTTCATCTTATCTTGCCAGACGACTACTCTTGTCTACATGCATGCCACAAGTAAAATCTAAGCAAACTAGTAACAAAGCCAAGAAAGGTTCTTCATCTAGTAGCAACAATAAAAAATCTAAATCCAATGATGTTGTGTAACACCCCGGACACACCCACCGGTAGTTATTACTATTGGCGGGATCTAGACTAGCCTCACAGATCAATACTAGTCTTTTTTGTGCACTTTGTCCTCACTCATGCGCACCCGGGACCAACTTCCCGATCGGTCACCCATCCTAGAACTACTCCAAGCCAAACACGCTTAACCTGGGAGTTCTGTTCGAATGGGCTCTCGGAAAAGAAGGAATTCCTTATTGATATGAGTAGTCTATCATCCTTAATAAGCCAGGCTATCACATACACCACCACTCAGAGGAACCGACATCCTCGTCAGGTCACAGGAACGTTCCCTCTTGGCACAAATGTGTGTGCTTCCAGTCCGATACATGTGTCCTTCCGTGTGCCACGACGAGTCACCAACTTCGTGAAAAACATGACCACACACCTATTGGCGAACATCTGTGTAACCGCGAGGGTCGGCTTTGATACCAACTTGTCGCGGACAAGATGCGCATCTATCCCTTGTGAGGCCCCCGTGCCTTAAATGGATAGGTGCGCATCTTGGGCGTGACATGTTGCTCCTAGTAGTTCTATTGATTCCACTAATTATGATTCTCTTAGCCAAGTTACAATTGAGCAAGAAAATGCTTTATTGGAAGGAATTATAGAGAAAGGTATCTACAAGAGTCTTGAAGGGTACAAACAATTTGATGAGATTATACGCAAGCATGGAGAATACCGGAAGAATCATGGTGTTGGCTACTTCAACGCTAATGGAGTTGAGTGGGAAGAAGGTCAATATCCCGAGCCCAAGTTTGTTCCTCAAAAGGAAAAGTATGAAAATACTCTTCCTAAGGGAACAAAGTTGCAAGATGACCTTCCACCACAAGACACCAATCTCAAGGGCAAGAAAAGCTCCAAGAGGACTTTGACTCTTATGAACATGAACCCCAAGATTTGGTGAAGTGGGTTCCCAAGGCTACTACAAGCTCAACGTCTACAAGTGCTACTTCAACACCAAGGATCCCCATCAACTTGATGTGGGTCCCCAAGAAGAAGAACTAGAAAGTTCTTGAGGAGTGACTCCGCCAATGAAATTCACTCACATTCATTGTTGGCAAGATCTATTTGCAATCAACATCAACCCTATGCAATAGTTCAAGGAGTCACACATTCCCTCAGAGGTAAGCAAGGGACAAGGTAACCAACAAATAAATGGACATGATCACATATGCTTTGCACTCCATTTCCATAGATATCCTTGTATTTGTCTCTTGTGTGTTGGGACTAACCCATGTAGGTGAGAAGAGTAAGGAAACAACGAGGATGCTCCCAACTCTTGGTGATCTTCATCAACTTTGAGCATCCACCACTACCTCAACAACATGAAGTCTTCATCGACAAAACCCAAGGTTAGTTTATGCCTCTGATGGGGGGATGTCACATCAAGGGGGAGCTTTACTCTAAGACTTGAGTGAAAGCATCTCTTAGCATTTGACAACATTAAATGCTTTATGTAAAAGTGGTAACCCCACTTGTGCTTAAATGATGAGTATGACCTATGATCAAGTAATCTTACTTGGCTCCTATGTCAAATACTCATATATAGATGACTTTGTCATCACCCAAGTGCTTGTTAGATGCTAGAGTGTTTGTGCATGTTTGCCACGGTTTCATTTGACATCTTATTGTGTGAGCTTGTTGGTCTGCATTTATTTACTCATTCGAGGATATCCAATTGTTGCTATTTGGCTTTTGATTTATCTTTTGCCAATTGGAAATACAAGAATGCCTAGGACCACTTCTTTAGCTATCTATGCTTTCTCACATCATACTCTATTCATGCTACATCACAAAATTTGAACAAGTGCTTTTCGATCCCTCTGTGTGCGGAGCACTCGGAGTTCTGTATCGACAAGGACTGGCATTAAAACCTCCCGAGTGCATCTCAGTGGAACCAACCACAAAATCTCGGTCTCATCGAATGCCTAGGGTTGATCTAGTTTTAATCTCAGTACCACCGATTCCATCTTCTCGGTTGCATCGAGTTTCCCTTTCAACTGATAGTTGAGGAATTCGGTGACACCCAAAAGTTAGAATCGGTGACACGACAGTGGTGGGTATATATACTATGGAGCCCGACACTTTGAATTTCACCCTCCAACCATCATGCCTCAGAACCCTAAGCTGCCGCCTTCGACACCCCTGGTCGTCCCACTTGTCTCCCTGCGCTCCTCCGCCATTGGGAATCGCCGCCATCGACGAAATCCTCTCCATCGTCGCCGTCGTAGCAGATCCGTGCCAAGTTAGGGTACGGATTCAACCTCCTTTGCGCTCCTCGTCCGATTCTTGCGCAATGGATTTATGTTTATCTATAAGCCACTCATTGCACGCACTCCTATCCACTCAAAATTCCAATAGTCTAGCGAATGTTAGAGTTTCTAGGGTTTTGTCGTCCGCCCGATGGAACTCAGTGGAACCGAAGCAAACAAATTGTTCTCACCGATTTGTCTTTCTGTGTTGCTGAGAATGGTTTCAGTGGAACCGAGTACTTCTTTTCGGTCTCACCGAAAAGAGTGCCAAGGTTTTGTTAAGAGAGACAGCCAGTCTCGGTGGCACCAAAAATCTTGCTTCGGTTGTACCGATATTCATTTGACAGAATGCAAACACTTTGAAAATCTATTGTTCAAACTTTTAAAAACCAGCCTCATTTTGTGATGACTCATCTACTTCTGCTCTTCTATACTCTATTCACAGGGTCAATATGTCAGATGCTAAGGACAGTCAGAATTTGCCAGAGGAGGGAGTTGACATGAGTTCACGCACAAGACTAGAGTCCAGTTCATTTTCAGATCCAGGCACCCCTAGCTCCCATGGGTTGCCCAAGGCTGCCACCAAGACCAGGAAGAAGCTAAATTCTGATGAAGCAGATTTTGTTCCTAAGGAGATTCTTGCCAAGAAGCAAGAAAAGGCTGCTAAGAAGTCAACTAGTGAAGCTACTTCTTCTAGGAGAGTTGCCAGCAAGATCTATGCCAGCTCTGAAACTATCAAAGCACATGAGAGTGCTAGGGCTACAATGTCTATTGATCCCCCAAGGAAATCTATGCCTTAGAAGGTAGGGGAGAAGAGAGGCAGAAAGAGGATTATTCATGTTATTGGTAGGCCTACCTCCATGTATGAAGATCTAGAGGAGGTTGCTGGTGCTGCTCCTGAGGAAGAGGAGGATGATCTAGTTGCAAAGGCTCCTCCCAAGAAAAAGGCCAAGAAGCTTATGGCTGATGCTATGCCAAAGACTGGCACATCCAAGAGCACCAAGTCTGCACCCAAGAAATCTGCTCCACAGAAGTCCAAGAGGACTACCAGAGATGTTCTAGCTTCTGAAAAGAACAAAGGAACTGCTTCCAAAGTTGAAGATCATGATGACTTGACAACTTTGATGAATCTCAGACCACATATTCCAGTACATGATGTCAGCCACTTAGTTGCTGAAGATATGAAGAAGAGGAAAGACTCAGGATTGAGGGAATGGAGAGCTATAGATCCATATGCCTAGAGGAAGAAAACTGTTGTTGACTACAGGTTCTACACCAGAGAGCAACATGACTTTTATGAGACAGTGCTGCTAGACAAGAGCCCAACTATTAGTGATATGTGATATGTTGATTGGAAATTCATTAAGGAGAATGAGGACTACTTTCCAAGTCCAAGAAAATTTCCACTGCATTGGTCTGGATGAGTTCATTGGCAGAGAGCTTATTGCATGGAGCGATGAGATGATCATGCAATTCTACTCCACTGCACATTTCTACGGAGATGGTAAGAGTTGTATGGATGACCGAAGGAGCAAGGTATGAATCCACTGTTGATGAGTGGGCTGCACTTCTAGGAGTTCCAGAGGTTCAGGATGGTGATCTGGATGTATACTCAGAATCCAAGGCAAGCCACAATGCCATGAAGGATATGTATACTCCTATCCCTGCAGACAAAGTGCAATCTCACAAGATAGGATCCCATCTACTATCTGCAAGCAGGCCTCCGTACCATGAACACTATTTTGAGGCATACCTTGATGCCCAAGTCAGGAGATGACATGATGATCCGAGGCTACTCCATTAACATGTTGATCCAACTTGACTTACATCCAGGATTAGAGTCATGGATTTGATTGTTGCGACAATCAAGAGGGTTGCTGCTATGCACCCTCATCCAGATGCTTATCAACTCTCAATTGGAGAAGCACATATTTGCTCTAGATCATCCACATTTTCCCCTACAGCCAGAACTCGAGGATAATGTTGTGGTGATGGATCCAGATCATCCCACATCTGCTACAGCACAAGCAGAGGCAGAGGCAGTTCGAGCCGCTAGTGCCCAATTCCCTAGATCCAGAAATGAGCAAATGGATCTTTTGATCTCAGCAGTTCAGGGCATGCAGAAGGATATCAAGGGGATTCTGGACAACCAGAACAGTCTTGTGAGGATCTTTGAAACAAGGATTAAGACTCTTGGTGATAAGGTGGACAAGGTGACTAAGACTGTCCTTCAGAAGGAAGTTGACTCAATGCACATCCCTCGGGTCTCTTCTACTTCTTCTTCTTATTCTTCTTCTTCTGATGAGGATGGATCACCTCTTAGGCCGAGCACACAGTTCACTACTCAGGCTAGATCAGCCATAGTGCCTGCACCAGACTTGAGGCCCTCTTCATCAGCTCCTGCTACTGTCAGCACAGCTCCTGCTCCATCAGCTCTAGTTCCTCCAATGACAACTCCAGCTCCATCCACGACATCTACAGAAATCTTCACCGACGCTGTTCTCTTGACTCCTTCATCAACAATCGGAGGAGATCAGCCCAAGAACGCTTAGATATATGCCTTTGAACTTTTTGGTAACTTGTTGCCAAAGGGGAGAAGTGTATATACATCTTTAGGCTTCGAGTGACAGAGCGTTTGGTGTTTGTTGCTTGTTTTCAAAAACAATTGCTTTTGGTTGCTGTGACACACTTTTGGTTGCTTGTGATACATGCATGAAAACCACCAAGTGGTATGTGACATGTAAGAAGTGACCAAGTGGTATGTGACATGTAAGAAGTGACACTTTTGGTGTTTGATGTTCATTGTAATTATTTTTGCACACCACCGAGTGGTATGTGACATGTAAGAAGTGACCCATGTACCTAATCGATTGTGCATTTGTATTCAAATGCAAATTTAAAATAATGCACAAATTTAGGGGGAGCTCTTGCTTACCACATACTTCTCAAAGCGACGATTATATTCACTGATTATATCTTTGTCGAATCTTTGATCTATATGTTGTCATCAATTACCAAAAAGGGGGAGATTGAAAGCACATTTGCTCCCTTGGTGGTTTTGGTAATTAATAACAACATATAAGTCATTGAACTAATGTTTCCACCAAGTATATTTTAGGAAAAGTTCAATGATAGGGATGGCAAAAGGATTGAGGAGATTGTGGAATTACCCCAAGATGCAAGGAAATAGGTTGGCCAAGCTTCAAGCAAGAGGACTCTACATTTTACATTTGTGAGAAATCACTTTGAGTCCATAGGAAAGCTAATACTATTAAAAGGGGGTAAGGTTTTGTTGGTGAACAAAATGCTCATACGTGCACAAGTGAGAGTCACGAAAAACACCCACAAGCTCTCCCACCAAAGTCTGTCTATAGCCAAACATTTAAATCGGTGAAACCAACATTCCTATCCCGGTGCCATCGATTCCAAACCCTAGAACAGACTCAGCCAAACCCTAACACTTTTGTGCAGCCGACATTGCTTTCGGTGCCACCGAGTTGGGTTGCCAACTTTCTGTTATGCAACTTCACATTTCTGGTCCGCCCGAGAATGTTGAATCGGCGTCACCGAGTTTGGCAGTTCTGATAGTTGGTCACCTTGTTGGTGCAACCGAGATTCCTATACCGGTCTCACCGAGATTCAAAAGTTTCCACATTTTGGTCACTTCGATACCACCGAGATTAACACATTGATGTCACCGAGGTTGTCATTTATGTGTAGCGGTTGAATTTTTGGGGATGCCTATATATACCCCTTCACCACCACCGACGCGAAAGAGAAGCACTCAAAACTAGTCCATACCTATCCTACTCAGTTTTCTGAGAGAGAGCCACCTACCCTTGTGTTGAGATCAAAATCTTCCACTCCAACCATATGGATCTTTATTTCTAGCGTCCCCAAGTTGCTTTCCACCAATCCCATCTCTTCTACCAAGCCAAATCTGTGAGAGAGTGATTGTGTGCCGAGGAGTCTATCATCTTGAAGCAAAAGAGCAAGGAGTTCATCGTTATTACCGAGCCTATTACCTTTTGGAAGGTGGTTCCTCCTCGATTGGTTAGGTGTTGCTTGGGAGCCTCCTACTTCATGTTGTGGAGTGAACCAATAAGTTTGTAAGGGTAAGGAGATCGCCTACTTCGTGAAGATCTACCGATAGTGAGGCTAGTCATTCATGGACGGAATCCGTATGGAATTGTCAAGGTTGCTACTTCGTGGACCCTTATGGGTGGAGCCCTCCGTGGACTCTCGCAACCGTTAGCCTCCATGGGTTGAAGACTCCGTACATGTGGATGTACGATAGCGCCACCTATGGGAACCACGGGAAAAATCATCGTGTCTACAATTGCATTTGATCTTCCTACCCTATCCTTTTACTCATGCTTGTTGTTACTTTCCGCTGCTATACTCTTAGACTTGCATGTGTAGGGTGTACTTCACATGCTATGAATGCTAAAAATTGCCAAGAATTCAAATTGGGAAAAGGCAAAACTTTTATTTGGTCAAGTAGTCTAATCACCCACCTCTAGACCTACTTTCGATCCTATAGCAACGCTCTGCTTGTGATGGTGCTCCCATCTCCGTGAAGAAGATGAAGCATAGGACGTAGACATTGTCATGGGAGGCGATCCGAGGCTCCTATGGTCGATGGCATAGGCAAAGAAGACAACACCAAACAGGCGGTTCAAGCAGGGGACGAGCTTGAGTTGTCCCTATCCATGGCGAGGGCGAGATGCGTGTGCCTCTTACCTTGGCGGCGGGAGGTGAAGGAGAAGGGGAAAATGAGCACTCAGAGGAACCCTAGGCACTGATGCACGTTTATACAGAGGAAGGGGAGCTTGAGGAGCCGTCGATCGGGAGCTAAGGGGAATGTATGGCGATGGAGAGAGTCGTACAGTGCTGACGAACGCAAGGTTGAAGATAACCTCATGCACTAGTGGGCTGGAACTTGGGTGGGCTTGTATCTCTCTATTATAAATCCGTTTTTTGTAGAGGCATGTTTTCCTACACCACTAACATCACTAGTAATTCTAAATAACAAGTCACTCAAGCAGGCAATCATATCAGAATTATATCTCAATTGTTTCAGACCATTTGCATTGAAGTGATTTTGTTTCCTAATATAGTTATCAAACTCATATAAGCATTGACTAGGATGTTTATTGTATGGAATGTCACCTTCATCAAACTTTAATAAATAATTTACCTCTACCATCTGTGGAGGTGGTGGTGTGTTAAGTCCATGAATTTCTTCAATAGGCAATAAATTCTTAACATCCTCAGCCTTAATACCTTTTTCCTTCATACACTTCTTTGCCTCTTGCATATCTTGAGGACTTAGAAATAAGATACCCCTCTTCTTCAGAATACGTTCAAGTTGTGGATCGGATTCAGTTTCATAGCCATGAATAGGATCGGATTCAACCAAAGTAATTAACTCTGGGTCGGCAGAGAATTCATAATCCTTGTCCGTAACAAAGATAGGTGAAGTAGCAAACTTAGGATCACATTTCATTTTAGCATTCAAAGTCTTATCTTTATACTTGCATAGTAGTTTCTTGAGATCACCTGTATCCTTGCAAGCAAGGATCTCTCTAGCTATTTCTCTATCCAAAGCATAATCTTCAGGTATCTTAGGCATTTCAAATATAGGAGAGCTAGTCCTAATAGGTTATTCATAAGTATCAGTTTCAAAGATCTCATCAGTTTCAGCAGTTTCATCAGTTTCAATGATTTCATTCTCTGTAGCTCTAGAAATTTGTTCATCAAGAAATTCACCCAGTGGCACATTATCATCAAGCATGGTACTAGCATCATCATAAGCATCATTCATAGCAGACGTAACATCATAAATATCATGATTAATAACAGGTGGTGGTGTTGCGAACTTACTTATAACAGAAGGTGAATCAAGTGTAGAGCTAGATGGCAATTCCTTACCTCCCCTCGTCGTAGAGGGAAAGATCTTTGTTTTAGTATCCTTCAGATTCTTCATAGTGATAGATTGATATAAATCCCATGTGACTCAACAAATATAGCTATTGATGCGGAGCATCTTATGGATATCACCATGGCAAGAGTCCATTTGGCAAGTAACACGTGCGACATCTACTTCACATACATAAAGGTGAATCATCTCCTTTACACGTGTTCACTTGATCCCTTAGAGGATGGTATACTACTTGAAAATCCTCCCATATGCATGCATAGATATTGCCGAAGCTTCATATATGATGAGGAGGAGTGCTAGCACCTATGTACAACTACACCATCCGTGAGGGAATCTTGGAAGAGGAGAAGGAAGAAGAGGAGCTGTAGGAAGTCCAGGACCCCGGTACAACCGGCCAACAACTAGCCAACAACCGGTCGACGGTACAACCGGGCCACCACCGGACCACCCCCGCCCAAGCTGCTGATGTGGTGTGGTGCAAGGCCGGTACCACACTGGTTGTTCTAGTTATTGTTCCTTGACCGGTACAACCGTTTGACTGCCTATGCGCAGGACAGGCTTCGGCCCATGTATCCCCCTATCACCTACCCCTTCGTGCCTAGGGCTATATATACTCTTCTTCCACTTCCACTCTAGGGTTAGCTTTGGTTTGCTCTTAGATAGTTGAGCTTAGCTCCTTCCCCTACCTCTCCCATGGAGACGCCTTTATAGGACAAGATCCCTAGTGGATGTCAAAGCCCCTTACGAAGGAAGATCCTCCAGGATATCAAGGCCCCTTTCGAGGGAAGATCCTCCAGGATACCAAGGCTCCATCTCCCCATGGGATTTGGGATGAACTCTACCATGCATCCTCTTTCCCTTTGTTGTTCTTGTACGCTTGTGGATCTTGTGTGTGATGAGTCTAGTGTATGTGTGATTGGACTTGTTCTTGAGTGTTTCCTCTTATGATTTCTCCTCGTACTTCCCCGTGTTCTTCATGTTCTTTGTGGAATCCCCCTCCAATTTGTGAAAGATCGACACACACGGGCTTGCCCCGTATCATATTGGTATCATGAGCCATGTTTCTCACAAATTTGGAGTCCCCCCTTCGTTTTATAGCCTTAGTTTTCTTTGATTTACTCCCAATTTCGAAAAATCCCCACAAAAATAGCCCAATTTTTTTTCCTGTGATTTGTTGTTCTTGTGCGTTTTTGTTGATTTTGATCCTTGGATCCTGTGTTTAGCGAGTAGATCCACTCCCCTTTGCGTCCCCATCACCTAATTTTTCGTTTCCCCTTCAATTTGGTCCAAAACTTCGATTTTGATCCGCCCCAAGTCCACCCCGTGCTTAGATCTGGATAAGTTGCCTGATATTTGCGATACAACCGCTCCAGGAGCGGTACAACCACCCCCCATAGAGTTACAACCGCTAATTCACTTCTGACACCTCCAAGACGCTCCAGGAGCGGTACAACCGCCCCACCCAAGTGGTACAACCGCCCATCCCAGTTCCTGACCACAACTGATTTTTGTTTTCACCATAACTTCCACTCCCAAACTCCGATTTGGGTGTTATTTGGCTCATTTGAAAGCTATCGACGTGACGGAATTCCTCATCTTAGTTTGACCACCATTTGACTTCATAATATTTTTCAAATTTTGGCAAGTTTGCCTAGGCCCTCCACCATATCATCTGCATTAGCACTATAGTCTTCCGCAACCTAACCCATTTGGTTTCCCTTTGCATTTGTGGTTGATTGAGTTGTGATTTGAGTCTCCTAAGGTGTTTCGGCTATTTAGGGACGGTTACATCTTCATCCACCACCGGTGACTTGTATCGGTCCATCATCTACATCAACCACTGATGTTCGACATTGACGATGACCATGCATCCTTTGAGACCATCTTCAACCGGAAGCAAGGCCGGTTCTTCCTGACTTCGTGAATGGTTAAGTGTGATGAAGGTATAAATTCCATCATACACTTTACCTTCCTTGCCATTGCATCTTGTTAGCCCCACCATCTTTGCAATTACCTTCATACCTATTGAGACTAGCCATCCGAGTATTACCGGGCTTCGCGAAAACTTGTGCACCTTAGTGATACGATACATATTGTTTCATCATCGGAAATATCATATAGTGCAATTGCATGTTCCCGTGCATATCTTGCGATATTTATCTCATATAGTTGGTTGAGGCTCAATAAGAATAGTGGAAAGGAAGAGTTAAAAAAAGCTTCTAAGTAGGAAAGAAAGATCATAAGCTTATAAGCAAAGAGAGTTGAGCAAGAAAAGAGATACTTGTACATGAGGATACTTGGAATAGGAAACTCTTTGCTTGCATAAATAGGATTGGTGCCAAGTGGTGAATCGTGCCCAAGCGTTCAATAAGCTAGCGTCTTTCCTTGTGTTTGTGCAACACGATCTTTGCTCATCCCTATAGTTGCACAAGCCCCATTATCCCACCGCGTGTGTTTCTCTTTTGCACTCCTCTATATTTGTGATCTCTTGCTTTGAATTTTGATTCCTTTGGATTTATTTCAACATTTACAATATCTTGGACTTCATTTTTTTTGAATTTTGTGCCACTTTTCCTAACCGAGCCACTCGATAATGTTTAATGTTGTAGGTGTGAGTGAACAAGTCTGGTACCAATTCCACTATTCTCTCAAGTCACATTGAGTGAAACCGGATACATCCTCAACTTTGGGAATGGTATATTGGTATTGTTTATCTCAATTCCCACTCAACTTTGCTCGAGTCTTGTGATGGATAGGCACAACACATCTTCTTCGGTCTACAACAACAATGACGAGTTCGATGCCATGAAGAACATCATCGACGCCAAGATGCATGCTCAAATGGAGGAGCTCAAGGTCCTCATCAAGAACTGCAAGAGGTCTTCATCATCTTCGAGAAGACACTCAAGTGCACATGCTCCCGAGCAACCATCTCCAGAAAGATCACACCGGCATAGACACCATCAACAACATGAAGAAATAGCTACGCCAACATCAAGGCATCCAACAAAGAACAAATGTGAAGGTCACGAGCTCAACACCAACCACCGCTCAATGACTTCACCACCTACCTTGGAATCTTTGCCAAGCGACTTCAAGGCATCTTCAACTTTGGACATGAGGCATCTTCGCCAACAAGCACTTCAAGAGAAGCTCCCCAAGCTCACATATGCGACCTCCATGAGCTACTACGACCTCGACTTTGACCATGATATTCCATTCTATGGGAGTCAAGACCCCGAGGAGTATCTCGATTGGGAGTGCAAGATGGACCACTACCTCAAGTTACTTCAAGTCCCTTCCGAAGATCAAGTGAAGTGTGCCACAAGAAACTTCCATGGCGACGCGTCGATATGGTGGCTTCACACATCTTCGACGAGCTTCTACATGAGTTGCTCCAAGATGAAGAAAGCGATGCGGCGAGAGTTTGTGCCTTCCACCTGCACAGAACATATTCAATGCCAATTGGAGAACACCATACAAGGATCCAAGTCCATCGACGAGTACTTCATGACGATGAAGAAAGCCTTGCGATGAGCCGGTATGACCGACCCCATCTGGATGAAGTTCCACTTCACGATGGGATTGAACAACGACATCGCCAAGCCTATCTTCGACAAAAACTATGACTCTCTCTACGAACTCTACATTGGTGCTCTCAAGGCGGCACAAGACCTCAAGGCCAAGACTACTTGACTCCTTGCACACTTCACGATGACCAAGCTCCACGATGACGAGCATGAGGATGGTACCACCAAGATGCCCAAGCCCGACAAGCTCCAAGACGACACTCCCAAGTCCGACTTCACCGCCATCCCTCTTTGTGGCATTGATGGTGCCGAGTCTACCATGACTCTTTTTGAAGACAGCGCGTCGACGACTACGACTACGGATCCACTCAAGGAACATGGTTTGCAGGCAAACGACAAGGTGGCGAGCAAAGAGGACACTTCCATCTTTGGAGGCGAGAGAGAGATGATCGAGCATGGGATTTTCCCTTCTCTTATGGAGGAGAGTGATGATGTGGCATCTTCGGCCTTCATCCACGGCGACAGTGGCAAGATGGTTGAGAATGGGCGTTTCCCTTCGACCATGACGGTGTTTGGAGATCAGTTGAGAGACTTTTGCCACCATATTGAGAGTGTGAGTGCCTTCACCACTAGCCCCATACATGTTGTGTTGCCACAATTCCCATGTGAGGGAGCCACAACCCCCACCACTTGAGTGAGACGGGTGAATCCACCATATGTGAGTTTGAGTGCACCTACTTCAAGGGAGTGTGTGAGCCACCACCACATAGAGAGAGTGAGATAGTTGAGATGGCATGTGAGGCAACTATGATTTATATCAACTTAACCTCTACCTCTATTGTGTCTTCTCATTTGGTGCTAGGTCCCATACACAATGACGTGCCGATCCTCGACGACTTCTTCCTTCCTTTGGACAAGGCGATGGCCATGGTGGAATATGATGCACCCCCAAATGGTTCCATCATGATGAACATGACGACGAGTTGGTCCATGCCACCTCACCTACACCACATGAGTGGAACAAAAAAGGTAACATGGGTGAAGGTGATGATATAGTCCCCCTAGTGGACATTGATTGCTTGCATGATGTTGATCACCCAATGGATACTTCACATGATATGTCTTCTTCATGCTTAGATGCGCCCCCTATTTATGATGAATATGATGATGAGCATGTTGACTTGCCTAGTTGTGATGCTATACTCCGTATGATATCATGTGAAAACTCTATTGGTCACATCATGTTTGACAATCCGCTTGACTTGTCATATGCTATGCGTGAAATTTCCCATATTGCATCTTTGAAATCTCACCATAGTGACTATGCATATCTGATAATAACTAATCCAATTTGCGAATATGGCATAGATGAACACTTATTTATGACCCATATTGCCCATATTGCCATGTTCACTTTGCATGATATGCTCATTTATAAGCCTTTTTCATGCATTTGTGACCCATGCTCTGCATTAC
Source organism: Hordeum marinum (assembly GCA_022496015.1). Lineage (NCBI taxonomy): Eukaryota > Viridiplantae > Streptophyta > Magnoliopsida > Poales > Poaceae > Hordeum > Hordeum marinum. The sequence goes on from CM039675.1 coordinate 274,487,562, forward strand.
ACATGAACCATGTCTCTCGTGTTTGTATGTGTATTCGCAAGCTTGGTGGAGATATTACTTTCTATTGCCATGTTTGGTTTGTGCCCGTGCCTATGATGATATATTGATCATGTTTTGTTCCCGTGCTTACATTATGTCATGTGCATTGTCTATGCCTATTAATTGCTTGCCTGACATGATTGCCATGATTTCCTCTAGTATGTTGCATCTTCGCACTACTAGTTGGCACGACATGATCACTATGCTTGCTTATGTTGCATCACCGATGTGTTCCTTTTATGCGGTTGATGACAACCATTGCCATGCTTTACACATTGATTGCTAATTTCTTGAATTTATTACCTCACACATGTTGAACACTTGCTCTTTCTATCGTGTTGAGTGCCACCTTATCTTCAGTACACCATGTGCACATTATGTTTGGATTGTCTTGCACTTGCCCCATGTGTCTAGACATGTCATTTTCTTTGGTGTTGTGAATGATTCCTTCGCCTACCATAGACCTTTCTTTGATTGCTATGTGCATGAGTGCTATGACCTTGAGGTAGATGCTTGTTCTATTGACTCACATATTGGCATCCCTACCTCACCTAGGCATCCTTGTTTCCATGATTGCATTGCTTGTGCTCAATTTGTATGCTTACATGCCATGTCACAATCGCTTGTCACACAAGAAAATATGCATGATGACAACACTTGTGCGGTGATTCACCACTTGAATGCTTGGTTTGGCATTAACGCTAACCACATTTGTTTTTCCAAGTGTTTGTTTTCCTTACTCCTTTTGAAGGAACTACAAGATGGTGAGACATTAGAGAGTGCACCCTTAGAGATTGATGATGATGAGAGTTTGGTGATCGTCCACCTCTATACGGCGACGCCATCTCCTTCCCATGGTGATTTGGATCTTGATCCGAGGACGGATCTTTCCCAAGGGGGAGGGGATGATGCGGAGCATCCTATGGACATCACCATTGCAAGAGTCCGTTTGGCAAGTGACACGTGGGACATCTACTTCACATACATAAAGGTGAATCATCTCCTTTACACGTGTTCACTTGATCCCTTTGAGGATGGTATATTACTTGACACTCCTCCCGTGTGCACGCATAGGTATTGTCGGAGCTTCACGGATGATGAGGAGTGACAACACCTACGTACAACTACACCATCCGCGAGGGAAGCTTGGAAAAGGAGAAGAAAGAAGAGGAGCTATAGGAGGTCTAGGACCCCGGTACAACCGGCTAGCAACCGGCCAACAACCGGTCGACGGTACAATCGGGCCACCACCAGACCACCCCCGCCCAAGCTGCTGATGTGGTGCGGTGCAAGGCCGGTACCACACCAGTTGTTCCGGTTATTGTTCCTTGACCGGTACAACCGGCCACCTGAGCGGTACAACCGCTCGACTGCCTGTGCGCAGGACGGGCTTCGACTGATGTATCCCCCTATCACTTACCCCTTTGTACCTAGGACTATATATACTCTTCTTCCACCTCCATTCTAGGGTTAGCTTTGGTTTGCTCTTAGATAGTGGAGCCTAGCTCCTTCCACTACCTCTCCCATGGAGATGCCTCTATAGTAGAAGATCCCTAGTGAATGTCAAGGCCCCTTACGAGGGAAGATCCTCCAGGATATCAAGGCCCATTTCGAGGGAAGATCCTTCGGGATACCAAGGCCCCATCTCCCCATGGTATTTGGGATGAACTCTACCATGTATCCTTTTTCCCTTTGTTGTTCTTGTACCCATGTGGATCTTGTGTGTGGTGAGTCTAGTGGATGTGTGATTGGACTTGTTCTTGAGTGTTTCCTCTTGTGATTTCTCCTCGTTCTTCCCCGTGTTTCGTGTTGTTCGTGGAATACCCCTCCATTTTGTGAAAAATTGACACACACAGGCTTGCCCCGTATCAGCTATGCTTCCTGGCAATGGCGCTAGAAAAAGGTCTTGATAACCCACAAGGATAGGGGATCGCAATAGTTTTCGAGGGTAGAGTATTCAACCCAGATTTATAGATTTGACACAAAGGGAGCCAAAGAATATTTGTGAGTTTTATAAGTTGAGTTGTCAATTAAACCACACCTGGAGATAAATATTTACAGCAAAGTGATCAGTAGCACAATAATATGGTAGTTTGATTACAGTGGTAATAATAACGGCAGGGGTAACAATAGAAGTAATAGTTTTGTAGCAAGTGCAATAGTAATAGAAGTAGTAGTAACTTAGCAAGAAAAATAAGTGGAAAACTTGTAGGCACTGGATCGATGTATTCATTGGATGTTATTCATCATATAACAGTCATAACCTAGGGCAACACAAAACTAGCTCCAGTTCATCAATGTAATGTAGGCTTGTATTCCGTAAATAGTCATACATGCTTATGGAAAAGAACTTGCATGACATCTTTTGTCCTACCCTCCCGCGGCAGGGTCCATAATGAAACTAAGGGATATTAAGGCCTCCTTTTAATAGAGAATCGTAACAAAGCATTAACACACGGTGCTCACTATGGTCATCACCGTGAAGTATCCCAAATATTGTCACTATGGGGTTGACGGATCATAGAACGTAATAGGTGCATATGACTTGGAAAGATTGGATCAAGAACATAGATATAATGATGATGACATAAATGGTTCAGATCTGAAATCATGGCACTTGGGACCTAGTGACAAGCATTTAGCATGGCAAAGTCATAGCAACATCAATCTTAGAACATAGTGGATACTAGGGATACAGTCGTAACAAAACTAACTCGATTACATGATGAATCTCATCCAACTCCTTACCGACCACCAATCCTACGAAGTAATTACTCACTCCCGGTGGGGAGCATCATGGAATTGGTGATGAAGGAGGGTTGATGATGATGAAGACCGAAGATTCCCCTCTCCGGAGCCCCAAACGGGCTCCAGATCTGGCGTCCTCATGAAGAACATGAGGAGGAGGCGGATCCATATTGTGAAATGCGCTGAAAATTTCTCCTTTATTTCCGTCTGGAAAATCAAGAATTTATAGAGTTGGAGTTAGGGTCAGGGGGCACAGGAGGTGAGCACCACCCACCAGGCCCCGCCAGGGGGGGCTGGCGCGTCCTGGTGGGTGGTGGGACCCCTAGGCCCCTCTCTGGTGGCTTCTGGCTCCAATATTCCTCATGCATTCTAAAACAATTCCCCAAAAAGTTTCATTCTGTTCTAAGAATTTTATTTCTGCACGAAAACAGCACCATGGTAGTTCTACTGAAACAACGTTAGTCTGGGTTAGTTTCATTCAAATGATGCCAAATAGAGTCCAAAACAAGAACAAAAGCGTTAGGAAAAGTAGATACGATGGAGACATATCAAGTGGTAAAGTTTGTTCCATTCAGTTTATCCTTTTTCAAGAATTGATTTCAATGCATAGTTTTGAGGAGGTGGTGCCATTGATCTACAATAGAAAATATGCAATCACTAAGTAATGTGTTTATTTATAGTAATTCAAGCCTTAAATAAAACTACTCCCACTGATGTTGGCATCCCTTCGCAAACTCTCAGTGATTCAGCATCCGACTAGTGCAAGCGACTAGTGAGCTTTAGCATCACTGCTAGCCAACTTGCCTATCCGGTAAGCAACTTCTTGCTAATCGTATCTCTATACAACTCATGTAGGTCAGGTAGGTATCTTATTCCCCGGCTCCCAACCTTCTTTGCCACAAGGCCCAAAACTATTTTGATAGCCTTGCCAAGTTAACCTGATGTGGTGCATGTCCGTGTCCGACATGAACCCTCTAGTTCAAGGACACCTAGTAGCACCTCAATTTTATGAGCCCACTACTAGACGTACTTGACGTGCGAAGGTGCAACATCCGGAATGGCAATGTACTTGATATTAAAGAGGGATCTTTCTACCATTCTAACATGCATATAAACAAGAAGCAATATCCATCACTTATAAACATAAATATGTGAAATAGTATGGCTCCTTCATGGACGTCCTTCCATGGCCGGTTCCAACTCCGATGACCAGGGCAGAACTCCATCTTGTTCGTCACGCCGGGAAATAAAAGCTTCGAACTTGATCTCTGTCCTCCAACTACTACAACTAGTAATGCATTTTACCTAGAATCACTAGTCGACACGCAGGTCGTTATACAATATAATTACAACACTTTGGCTCCTTCCGGCTCACAATCATGACACGCATGTCATGTTAAATTACACACATGCATCACATACATATGAGCCATACCATTCACATCAAACATGGAAAACAAAGTTGTGCATAGAATCACATTCCACCATTTTTTGTGACCGTGTACGAAATATACGGCGCTATGCACATGATGGTCCTATCGATCATGCCAAATTTTCTGATCTGACCGATCTCATCGATCACCGCAAACCCGATTGAGATTTACGTTTCATAGTTAACCCCGATGGAAAAGGTGGAAAAGGCATGGGTTTATGAACCGATGGCTCTCTTTCTTTACCAAGTTTTCTAGCCACAAACTCCTTTTTATCATATCGTTTATTTTAGGTTGTGGGTTATCAAGATCAACAAAAGGTTCTATTTCTACATCATTATCTAGTTCTTTATCATTGTTCATTTGAGTATCTTTATGAACATCACTATCATTTTCATTATCACTAGGCAAATTTTCATTACCAGATTGAATTTCAGCATCAAAAATAGAGACATCATTATCTTTAGGAGATTTTTCTATCTCTGGTTCACTAGAGGTATGCGAAGTCCTATCATTTTTCTTTTTTCCTTTTCCTTTTAGAAGGACTAGGTGCGTCATCATTAATTCTTTGAGAGTCTTGTTCAATTATTTTGGGGTGTCCCTCAGGATAAAGTGGTTCCTGAGTCATTTTACCTCCTCTAGTTACTACTCTAACAGTAAAATCATTCATATTATTATTCATTTCTTTAAGTAATTCTCTTTGAGATTTAGCAACTTTTTCTAACTGGGTTTGAACCATAGAGGCATGTTTTCCTACACCTCTAACATAATTGCTAATTCTAAATAACAAGTCACTCAAGCGAGCAATCATATCAGAATTATATTTCAATTGTTTCAGAACATTTGCATTGAAGTGATCTTGTTTCCTAATGTAATTATCTAATTTATATAATCACTGACTAGGATGTTTATTGTAAGGGATGTCACCTTCATAAAGCTTTAATAAAGAATTTACATCTACCACCTATGGAGGTGGTGGTGTGTCAAGGCCATGTATTTCTTCAATAGGTGGTAAATTCTTAACATCCTCAGCTTTAATACCTTTTTCCTTCATACATTTATTTGCCTCTTGCATATCTTCAGGATTGAGAAATAAGCTACCCCTCTTCTTCGGAGTGGGTTCAAGTGGTAGTTCAGGGAGAGTACAATCATCATAATTCTTCCATATATTATTCAATAGTCCCTCAGCTTGTTCAACAGCTTGTTCCCTGAAAACACAAGCAGGACAACTATCTAGGAAGTCCCTAGAAGTATCAGTTAGTCCATTGTAGAAGATATCAATTATTTGATTTTTCTTAAGAGGAGGATCAGGAAAATCATTAAGCAATTGGAGAAGCCTCCCCAAGCTTGTGGGAGACTCTCTTCTTCAATTTGCACAAAGTTAAATATTTCCTATAAGGCAACTTTTTTCTTATGAGCAGGAAAATATTTTTCGAAGATGTAGTAATTCATATCATGGGGACTACGGACACAACCCAGAGAAAGAGTATTGTACCATACCTTAGCATCACCCTTTACGAGAATGGAAATAATTTGAGAATATAGTAATAGCGATTGTTCTCATCGTGAGCAAAAAGGGTGGCTATATCATTCAATTTAGTAAGATGTGCTGCTATAGTTTCAATTTCAAAGCCATGGAAAGGATCAAATTCAACCAAAGTAGTTAACTCTAGTTAAACAGAGAATTCATAATCCTTATCAGTAACAAAGATAGGTGAAGTACCGAACTTAGGATCACATTTCATTGTAGCATTCAAAGTCTTTTCTTTATACTTGGATAATAATTTCTTAAGATCATCTCTATCCTTACAAGCAAGAATGTCTCTAGCTACTTCTCCATCCATAACATAACCCTCAGGTATCTTAGTCAATTCAAATATAGGAGAGCTAGGTCTAATAGGTGTTCCATAATTCTCAGTTTCAAGGACTTCATCGGTTTTAGTAGTTTCATCAGTTTCAGTGTTTTCATTCTCTTTAGCTCTAGCAATTTGTTCATCAAGAAATTCACCTAGTGGCACAGTATCATCAGGCAAGGTACTAGCATAATCATAAGCATCATTCATAGCAGAAGTAGCATCATCAATAACTTGTGACTTATCAGGATTAATGGCATGTGGTGGTGTTGCAAGTCTACTCATAATAAAAGGTGAATCAAGTGCAGAGTGTGATGGAAAATCCATACCTCCCCTCTTCTTCGAGGGAACGATCTTGGTTCTTGTATCCTTAAGTTTATTCATAGTGATAAATTGATATAAATCCCAAGTGACATAGAAAATATAGCTATGATCCCCAGCAACGGCGCCAGAAAAAGGTCTTGATAACCCACAAGTATAGGGGATCACAACAGTTTTGAAGGGTAGAGTATTCAACCCAAATTTATAGATTCGACACAAGGGGAGACAAAGAATATTTGAGAGTATTAGCAGTTGAGTGGTCAATTCAACCACACATGGATATTAAATATCTGCAGCAAACTGATCAGTAGCATAGTAATATGATAGTTTGATAGCAGTGGTAATAGTAACATTAGCGGTAACAGTAGTAGTAATGGTTTGGTAGCAAGTGCAAAAGTGACAATAGCAGTAGTAACTTAGCAAGAACAATATGTGGAAAACTCATTGGCACTGGATTCGTGTATTCGTTGGATGATATTCATCATATAAAAATCATAACCTAGGGCGACACAGAACTAGGTCCAGTTTATAAATGTAATGTAGGCATATATTCCATAAATAGTCATACATGCTTAGGGAAAAGAACTTGCATGACATCTTTTGCCAGCCTCTCGTGGCAGTGAGGTCCATAAGGAAACTAAGGGTTATTAAGGCCTCCTTTTAATAGAGAGTTGTAACAAAGCATTAACACATAGTGAATACATGAACTCCTCAAACTACGACCATCACCGGAAAGTATCCCAACTATTGTCACCTTGGGGTTTACGGATCATAACACGTAATAGGTGCATACGAATAGGAAAGATCGGATCAAGAACATAGATATAATGGTGATAACATAAACAATTCAGATTTGAAATCATGGCAATCAGGCCCTAATGACAAGCATTAAGCATGGCAAAGTCATAGCAACATCAACCTCAGAACATTGTGGATACTAGGGATCAAGCCGTAAAAAACTAACTTGATTACATAAAGAATCTCATCCAACTCCTCACCGACCAACAAGCCTATGGAGGAATTACTCATTCCCGATGGGGAGCATCATGGGATTGGCGATGAAGGAGGGTTGATGACGACGAAGACCGAAGATTCCCCTCTTCGGAGCCCCAAACGGGCTCGAGATCTGGCCTCCTGATGAAGAATAGGAGGTGGCGGCGGCTCCATATTTTGAAACATGATAAAACTTTCTCCTTGATTTTCTCTATCTGATAATGGGAATTATAGTGCAGGAATTAGGGTCAGTGGGGCCACAAGGTGGGCACAATCCACTAGGGCATGCTTGGGGGGGGGGGGCTGGCGTGCCTTGGTGTATTGTGCCCAGCCAGGCCCCCTCCTCCGGTGATTTTTTCCTCCAGTATTTTTTATTTATTCTGAAATAAATCTCCAAAAAGGTTTGTTAAATTCCGAGAACTTTTATTTCTTCACGAAAACAACACCATGGTAGTTCTGGTGAAAATAATGTCAGTCTGGGTTAGTTTCATTCTAATCATGCAAATTAGAGTCCAAAACAAGAGCAAAAGCGTTAGGAAAAGTAGATATAGTGGAGATGTATCAGAAGTCCACAACACCTTCCAGGCCCCGGACATCCGACCCATACCCCGGACATCCGCCCCTTGGAGGAATCACCAGCGCCAAGGCCAAGCCAAAGAAGGAGCTAAAGGCACCGGACATCCGGACAACCCCCAGAAATTTGGCCCCTCACCCGGGTATCTGACCCAGAGACGCCAGAACTGAAGCTCTCTGACCAGGCTTCAGCCTAGACATCCGGCACCTGGCACGGACATCCGGCCACACCATGAAGGTTCGGACATCCGGCCCCTATGCGGGCAGACTCGGGCCAAAGAGCCATGTATCCCCTCTCTCTCGCCCCTATCTCTACTAAGACTATAAATAGGACCTCCCCACCTCCTTTCTAGGGTTAGTAATGTGTAGGCTCATAGCTAGTTGAGCATCCCTTGGAGATTGACACCTCTACGTGAGAAGATCCAATGGATGCCAAGGCCCCTATCTAGGGAAGATCCTCTAGGATATCAAAGCCCCTCCTCCAGAGTGGTAAGACTATCATTACGTGTATCCTCTTATTGACTTTTGGATCTTCTATATCGCGTGTTTGCATGAATCTAGTGGATGTGTGATTGGAAACCGTTCTTGAGTGTTCTTGAGTTTCTCTCGTTTTCCGCCTTCCCCCCTCCAAGTGTGAAAAGATCGACCTCATATGGTTAGCCCCGTATCATATTGGTATCATGAGCCACGTGGATTCACACCATGGAGTCTCTCCCTCCACTTTCTAGCCGATTTTTGTTTTGATCTGACCTAATTTTGAAAATCCCCACAAAAATAGCCGTACCAAAATTTCCTGGATTTGTTGGATCTGAGGAAATTTCGTTGATTTGGATCCTTCGATTTCATTGTGGACAAGTGGATCTATCTTTACCCCATCATTCCCATCATTTTCCACCACCAAATCACCCCAATTTTTCCAAAAAAAATCATGTTCATCCCAAGTTCATAGGATTTCTCCAGATCAGATCTAGATCAGGAGGCCCGCACATCCAGCCCTAACCCTTGGACATCCCGCATGCTGGACATCCGACACCTTTGGCCCAAACATCCGGCCAGATGCTGACAACATGGAATCTTTCCCTCATTTTACATTTTTTCTTCGATTCTCCACCATTGTTCTTCCATAACCACCTCCATTTCTTCCACAATCCTTTGCATTTGAGATTTTGAGTCGCGAGCTCGCCACTTCCTAAGGTGTCTCCAATAATTATGAGTGGTTCTACATCATCATCGCCGCTCATCATCACAATAGATCATCGCCAACAACCTCTTCATTGACACTACACCGTAAGCAAGGACGATAACCGCGATGACACTTTTGACTTATACCCTTGCCATTTTTTTACCCCGAGCCTATTTGCATTACTTTTCTATCGATACTAGCCATTGAGTATTGCCGGGATATGCTACTTGTGCACTTTAGTGATACATACTCTGAATAGCTTCAATTGCATGCATATATCTTATTATCATCTCTTGTGTTACAAATAGAACCCACATACATAATTGCTATCTTGGTGTGCACGTCCCGCATAGTGACCATAGAAATATCATTGCCAAAGGAAAGATAAGCAAATCTATTAAGTAAGAGAAAAACAATAAAAGCAATAGCATCGCCAATTTTACATATCACACTTGATCATCTCGGATCACTTGAGCGATTGATATGTGGCTTATAAATACATAGCAAGTCGGGAATAGGAAGACATCATGTTTTGTTTCTTATAGGTTGTGCACAAGTTCGAATCACACCCATTCGAGCAATCATGCTAGCATCTCTCTATGTTGTGCAACACGAGCGTTTCTCATGGATTAAGCATTTTGTGCTCATTCCTTGGTTGCACGACCCCACTTATCTATCCGTGTGTGTTTTTCCGTGTATACTCATTGCTATTGATCTACATTGTCATACTTGCAAATTTGTGAATCTCTTTGAACATTATTGAACCTTACTCTTGAAAGAACAACTTCTGCCTAGGTGGTTTTGGTAATTAATAACAACATATATTTCATTGGACTAATGTTTCCACCAACTATATCTCAGAAAAGTTCAGTGATGGGATGGCGAAAGGATTGTGTGGAGAACCTCCCCAAGGAAAGGAAGGAATATGATTGGCCATGCTTCAAGCTTGAAGACTCTACATTTTACATTTTGTGAGAAATCACTTTTGAGTCCATAGGAAAGCCAATACTATTAAAACGGATGAGGAATTATGATGATATGGTTGCTCAAGTGCTTATAGATTAGCCACCAAAAATACAAACCATTCTCCCACAAATAACTTCTGTCCAAAGCCAAAAGTCAAAATTTGGTAACACCAACTTTCCCATTTGGATCCACCGAGTTTTACCCTAGAGAAAACCCAAGCCAAACCCTAAGTTCTCGGTACTACCAATATACCATTCGGTGCAACCGAAACCAGTGACCAACATTGTGTTAACCAATTTTTTGAAATCAGACTATGTGTTTTTAGGTCTCGGTGACACCGAGTCTTAGTAACTACCTAGATCACCCATATCGGTAACATCGATAATTATATATCGATCTCACCGAAAAGGCCAAAGTTGCCACATTTTGCACTAGTTGGTGCAACCAAGTTTTCACTTCGATTTTCCGAGTTGGGAAATAATGTTGTGATGGGTGGAATTTTGGACATGCCTGTATATACTCCTCCACAACCTCTCACTCGTAGAGGAAGCACTCAGAACATACACCCACTTCACATATCCAATTTACTGAGAGAGAGACACCTACTCATGTGTTGAGATCAATATCATCCACTCCAACCATATGGATCTTGATTTCTAGCCTCCCCAAGTTGCCGTCCACCCAATCAATCTCTTCTACCCAAGCCAAATCTATGAAAGAGTGATTGAGTCTTGAGGAGACTATCTTTTGAAGCACAATAGCCAGGAGTTCATCATACTACCACATCCATTACCTTTTGGAGGGTGGTGCCTCCTAGATTGGTTAGGTGTCGCTTGGGAGCCTCCTTCTTCATGATTGTGGCGTTGAACCAAGAAGTTTGGAAGGTCAAGGAGATCACCTACTTCATTAAGATCTGCCCCGAGTAAGGCTTATCCTCCATGGACGTAGGCCATCATGGAATAAAAATGGTTTCTACTTACTAGACCCTTCATGGATGGAGCCTCCGTGGACTCTCGTAACCGTTACCCTTCGTGGGTACAAGTCTCCATAAATGTGGATGTACGATAGCACAACCTATCGAAACTACGGGAAAATCTTTGTGTCACAATTACGTTTGACCTCCATATCCCTACCCTCTATTACATGTGCTTGTCTTTAATTTCCGCTTGTATACTCATAAACATGGGTGTGTAGGGTGTACTTGATTTGCAACAACTGCTAAAATCTGCCTAGAACTAAAATTAGAAAAATGTTAGGTTTTATCTTGGCAAGTAGTCTAATCACCCCCCTCTAGACCTACTTTCGATCCTACAAGTGGTATCAGATCTTTGATCTCCATTGCATTGGTTTCACAACATTGGAGAGTATGCAATCTAGTGAGGGAAATTGTCATCATAGAGGTCCATATTATGATGGTACAAACTTTGCTAGTTGGAAGCATAAGATGAAAATGCATATTCTTGGTCATAACCCCGCCGTATGGGTTGTTGTTCATGTTGGCTTGCAAGGTGAATTCTTTGGTGATGGAAAGGAACTGGATTGTGAAGCGACCGCAGAAGAATTGAAGATGTTGCAATACAATGCTCAAGCACGTGACATTCTATTTCAATTGCAAATTCCCCAAAGAATTCAACAAGATTATCCATCTTGAGAATGCAAAGGAAATTTGGGAAACTTTGGTTGATATGCATGAAGGTAACGAATCCGTCAGGAAATCTAAGTTGGATGTGCTACAAAGTCAACTTGATAAGTTCAATATGAAGGATGGTAAGGAGTTGCGGAAATGTACTCTAGGCTTGCTCTCATCACCAATGAGATTGCCAGCTTATCATGTGAAAGGATGATCGAAAAATTCATCATCAAGAAGATACTTAGAGCCTGGGATAGGAAGTACGACACCGTGTGCAAATTGATCCAAATGATGCCAAACTACAAAGATCTCAAGCCCACGAAAGATATTGGAAGGATTGTCGCCCATGAGATGTCACTCAGAGAGAAGGAAGAACTTCACAACAAGTCAAGCGATGCTTACAAAGATTCAAGTGACACTCCCGCTACATCAAGTGACAACCTTGTAACCAATGAAGATATAGGCCTCATGGTCAATAAATTGAACAAGTTCCAAAAGAGTAGAGGCAAAGAAAGAAGCTCCAACTCAAGATATGAAGAGAAGCGTTCATCTAATCGTGAATAGAATTGTTACAATTGTGGAAGGCCCGGACACTACTCCATTGAGTGCATGACACCCCCCCACAAAACAAGAGTAGAGTCACCTAGAAAAAAGAGTTCAAGGGATGAGTCATCTCAAAGAGATAGAAGGAGGAGAGATGATCGTTATGAACGAAGACCCTCTCGGAGAAGTAAAGACTCGGAGAAGAAGGACAAGTACAACAAGAGCTACACAAGAAGAAGACATCAAGCTCATGTTGGTGAATGGGTTTTCGCCGAATCCGACAACCACTTCGAGAGAAGCTATCATTCCGACTTTGACTATAGTCAAGATGAAGGTGTTGTCGGACTTGCACTCATTTCCTCCAACTCCCATGGCATATTTGATTCACCAAATGAAGGGAGTGTCACTTGCTTCATGTAACGACCAAGATGTGGTTCTATACCAATTAAGGCTCAAGGTCCTCGATGGGTACAGAAGCGCATCTTGGCGTTTCGCAAGTACATAAATCATTGCAATACATGTAAAGAGGAGATGAGTATAGGAGTTCGCTTACACTGGCCACATGCTAAATTACAATTGCACATAATCATTCATACAATCATCCATAAGACAGGGTCCGACTAAGAACAAAATCAAACGATAAAAGGAAGCAATGAAACTGCCTTGCTATTCCAGGAACACAACCAGGAAGCTCTCCTACTCATCCGGCTACGTCACATACATATGATCACATTCTTCATCATACTCCCACTGGAGATGGGACGCATCAACTGGATCGATCTCATCAGTACCTGTACCTGTAGTGTCGTAGTAATTCGTGAGCTACACGGACTCAACAATCCCATAAACTAGGTACTGAGACTATGCAAGCAAATGGGTGAGGAATGGTTAAGTGGTGAGGCTGCAGCAAGCACTAAGCATGTATTTGAGTGGCTAAATTATGAGAACAAGAATTAAATATGGTGGCCTACGCATGATGGTCGTGAACTGGAATGATCACTATGTGATCCTAAACACCTACTTACATTAGACATAACTCCATCATGTTCTCTCTAAGTACATGTTCACAAGCAAAGACAATCACAATTACACACATGGTTGGTACCTCAAGTTTACTTCAGGTTTGATATAACTGTGTGTTAAACAAATTTCCAAGTTGCCACATAACCGCAGGCACAACTTCTCGAAAAGATTAAACCCTGCTGGGTTGCTCCAACTCATCCATCACAAATTAACCACACACCGCGTGGAATAACCTCGACCACAGAAAACCCGTGATCTCCTTGGAAATTCTGTTGGAAAACCTAAACCCCGAGATAGCCCAAATTATCCTCAGAATCCCTCACACAAGACGTTCGAGAAAGGTAAAACGAGTCCAGCAAGACCACCTGGCAGGCTAGATCCCAATAGGAGCTGCGCGTATCTCTTTCTCAGGGCACTAGCAGATGAACACTACGTATGGTGGCCTGATAGAAATCCCTCAAGTTTACCCGAGGTGGCCCCGCAAGTGGCTCTGGGTTGGACCAACATTCATGAGGAGCACTAGCCCGAGTTGTTGATTAATTATCCATGGGGTAGCTAAGCCCTATGCATTTTAATTAGGTTGCTAAGCAAGTAGTACTAATGTTGGGTCTTGATAGACAAGCTTTATCCTAAAATTAATAGTCAAGGGGGTCCCCATAACAACCCCGAGCATGTTAGGAGTGCAAAATATGGAACATAACACCGGTAACAAGTAACTATGGTGAAAAAGTGGAACAAAACACCGGGAAAAAGGCCAAGCCTTCCACCTTTTACCAAGTATATAGGGGCATTAAATTAAATAGCAATAAGTATTGTGATATCTCCAGATATCCATGTTATCACATGGAAACAACCTACACCTGCAACTAAGAGCACTATAAGAGGGGCTGAGCAGCAATAACTTAGGCAAACAAGTTTTTGCTAGGTAGTGGAGGGTTAGAGGCTTTCATGGAAATTTAGGAGGTTTCACATGTAAGTGGTAGGTAACGAAACATAACGGTAGAAGCGAGACATCTAGCATAGTATAAACAGAGTCGGGATCTGGGTATGGTCATCTTGCTTGTTGGGTCTTCAGGGGGATAAAGAGCTAGGTCATCATAGATCTTCTCTCTGGGACTCTCGTGCTCAGGCTCGACACTCGGGTCTACCCAAGTAAACAGCACCAAATAAACATACAAACAAAGTGCAATGCGCAACCAACGATGATGCATGATCAATTTGATGCAAATAACATGGCAACCCATGCTAGTCATGTTTCTCATGCAAGCATTAAGTTCTTTAGTATTCTGGACAGAACCTCATGCTTAGTTATTTGAACATGCATGAACATGGAAAATATCAATGCTACTCATAAAAACGATGCAAATGCATATGCCGGACATTGCAAATAGAGTAATGGAACTCAGGTACACTCACAGCAAGATATGAAAGGTAACGGAGACAAAAACAAAGATGAAGAAGGCCATAGGATATTCCTTGGTATTCCAATGAAGCCACTAGATTTTAAATGAGAATCTAGCAAGAATAGACCTAAATATCATGCAAAACCATTGGGTATAGCTCCCACAAGTCACAAAACAATCGAACACACAATCTGTCCACAAACGGCAACATGCCATATTGCAACACTCATAACAGGAGATACAAGAAGCTACAAATCACAACCAGGGCATGTACATGAAGTATACATGATGCTTAACAATTCATACGACTACAACAAGATGAAAGGAATCATGGATCAATGGCAATTGAGCTCACAAGATGGCACGTTGAAACAATTTTTAGGGACTTTGTGAAAATTCCAGTTTTACAGAATCAGAGTTAACATTATGGCATATTTACTTACATATGCTAGAGGGACTTTCATGACATGAAAATTAACAGGGTGATAGAGGACATTATGTACTTCAACTAACTACATTATGTCAACATCAAAATAAGCACATATCGATGGCTATCATCCCCACAACATGGCATATTGAGTATAGCAGTTTTAAAAACATAGAGAAATTCAACAAAGGTCAAGGAGGGCATGTTTAACAGAATGACATGTTTGACAGCAATTTTAGTTAAGATGAAATAGTTCTACCTACAAGCACTCGTCACAAACTATCAAAGGACAACATTCTCATCAATACATAACATTGTGTCAATCTCAAAGGAGCTATGGATTCATGGGAATCATCAAGACAACATGGCAACAAAATAATACATTTTAACACTTAGAAATATTTGAGCATGTGAAACAACATTTTGGTGGCATGTTGACAGCAAGAATTCCACCCCTAACATGATTCATCATGGCATGCAAAAATACCAGCGGATAGTACACACATCAATGAGCAATTTTGATGTGAAAAAGACAAAATGACACCTTATCAAAAAATAAAATTTCCACAAACTTGCTCAAATAATAAAACTAATACCACCAATGGATTCACTAGATTTTTCTACCAAAAATTCATATATCATAAGCATATGGTCCTATAGAAAAAATCACACACAATTGCAAATCGGAAAACACAAGAGCTACGTATAACATAGGAGATGCCAAACTAGGCATATTCATAAGGCACTTGTCAGATATGGAAATGGCGGGATCTTGAATCTTCCCAAAATGGAAACAATATGAAAACAGAGAATAAAAGAACAAAAAAATAAAATAAAAAAGTGGCCACTGGCTTACTCACCAGGGTCCCAGAGGATGACAAGTGGCCCCTTGTACCCACTATCAAGGCTAAGGAAAAGAATGGGAAAAAAAGGGCGCTCGGGGGATTTGAACCCGGGTCTCCCCCGTGGAGTCCCAAGTGCGCTACCACTGCACTAGGCTGCTTGGCTTGACACTATGGGGGCTTCCTACATTTGAACAAGCAAAGGTGCGGGGCTGGATCTCTTCTACCTCGAGCAGAAGAAGAACAACAGCAGCCGCGACAATGACGGAGGTCATCGGAGTAGGCTACCGGTGGCGGGGCTGCAGGATTGGCTGGGGGTTCCATCCTGTAGCTGCGGAGTGGCTGCATGGCACGGGGCTTCGAGGAGGTCGGGGCGCTCGAGGTCTATCTCTTTCTCGTCTCGGGGCCATGGTGAGGCGTGCGAGGCAGGGAGGGAGCACGGCGAGGCGCTGCGGGGGTGTGCTCTAAAGGTCTATGCGCGAGGGACAACTACATGGCGCACAGGGAGCAACAACAAGAATGCAACAAAATAGTAAGTGTACACTTCACCGGAGCACGGAGAACACGGTCGTGGCACAGACGTTGTGGCATGCACATGGTGTCGGTGTCAAAATCGGCGGATCTCGGGTAGGGGGTCCCAAACTGTGAGACTAGAATCGATGGTAACAGGAGACGAAGGGGACACAAATTTACCCAGGTTCGGGCCCTTCTATGGAGCTAATACCCTATGTCCTTCTTGATTGTATTGATGATATGGGGGTTACAGATTTGATCTACCTCGAGATCGAATAGCTAACCCTATATGAGTTGTTCTGTATCTACAACCTAAACCCTCCGGCTTATATAGACGCCGATGGTACCTAGGGTTTACACATGGTCGGTTACATGGCAAAGAGATAAACATGCCTATCTACGGTCGACAACTTGGAGGATACGTCACGGCTCCTTGAGGTCTCCATCCTGGTGACAATGACCCAGATCATCCAATGCTCACCTTGCGGCCCAAACAGTTTGGCCCATAAGCAATAGGTCATCTATCTGAGGCCCCCCTAATCCAGGACTCCCTCAGTAGACCCCGGACTAGACTTCAACGCCAATACATATCCGGTCAATCTCCTCGTGTCGACATCTTTGGCTTGCGAGGTGAGTCCCTCACTCCTGCTTGTTCGGCAACCAACAAGTCTTCGACAAAATCCCAAGCGTCGGGAACACAACTCCATTATAATTACCGCCTATGTGCCTCGATTTCCGCACGTCATGGGGATGCGGGAGATCAAGGATTTTTACAATCTTACCCCTCCACAACAGAGGCATCACTCATTTAATCAAACAAAATCGTGGTTCAAACCACATCCTCTTCCTCCCCATCAGAAAAAACTCCAAGCAGAAAACCTATGAAAAACATGGTCAACGCCCCCAGCTCCTCTGCGCGCCCCTATGGTTCACGTCCGGGGGACTGGACTAGCTTCTCCATAGCACTCCTGCAGCTTAATGATCTAGAGACCCATGGGTATCTCCCTCCTTCAGATTTGGCGGTGACCTGCGCAGGCTTGATTTCCCGCAACAACGAATCTTTCGCCGAGGGTTTCCCCAATCCTCACAGGGGGAACGTGTAGGCTTCATCCCCTTTCTCCTGCGGGGCCTTGGGTTTCCCATCCACCCATTTCTAAGGGGCTGTTGAAATTCTATGGGATTCAGCCCCACCACCTTACTTCGGGGTCCATCTTGCACATCTCAAGCTTCGTTGCCCTCTGCGAGATGTTCGTAGGCTGTGAGGTGCATTTCAGATTGTGAAGAGAATATTTCCGTCTCGTCCCCCGAACTCGGGCCAAGAAAATTTTGGAGGTCGGTGGAGCCGAAGTGTGCCGCATAGCAGGGATGGGGTATCCGATGGGCACTCTGAAGGAATCCGAAGAGTGGACTTCAGAATGGTTTTATATTGAAGACGCCCCCCTGTTCGAGCTAGCTTGGACAGGTCTACCCGAATACTCCGACACCCCCTTGAAGAAAAGATACAACTGGTGGCCAAGGAGTCCAACCCAGGAAGAAAGCGTCGAAGTGCAACGCCTGGCGGCTTAGGTGCAGATGCTTGTCCACCATCAACTGACCATGATCGATGTCATGGCCGCCGCCATCTCCCGATGCATGCAACCCCTCCAACAGAGGGTGCACCCCTTGTAGTGCTATAATGGGACAAGCGGCACCACACATTCCCAAAGACTAGGGCCGCCAACCAGGCGGCATTGGCCACCGCACTTGCCGACGTGTATAAAGGGGAGCAAGAGGAATTTATTCGGCGAGCGACCAAAGAAGGATACTCAGCCCACAATCCTATCGAATGGGTAAGCCCTTTTCTCTCTACGAACATAGTTTTATTTTTCATTTCGTACTTCATTTTACTGAAGTCTTGCGTGAATAGGAATGGACGAGCTTCATCAAGAAAGTCAACTGTCTGGCTCCTCAGCCCAAAAACTACGCACACGATGATGATCCAAGTTTCCATGAGGACCCGGATCTTCAAATTGATTTTGAAGATGGAGTCTATTATCAAGTTAGCCTCGACAAGTGACCGGTGGCTATCATAGTCGATTACCCCGCGTCATTCTCCATCCCTGCCACAGACAAGAAGAAGAAGAGCTCGTCCCATAAGAGGCAAACTACCAACAGCGCCCCGAAAGCACTGACCCTGACTCCCAAGCGCCGTCGATCTACGCACCATGCGCCGACAACCGAGACCGTGGCCGAATTGGAAGTCCATAGGGATTCTATCAAAGAGCTGGCCGTGAGGACGAATCAGCGTGCCCGCTCAACCCGAAGGTACATTGTTCAGTTATCCATTGATTATCATAATCAATAGAACCTTACGACAATTTATTTTATTGAAATGCTTAGGCGAAAGGCCTAGTCTTTTCCCGTCAAAGAGGTCGTAGGGGTGTCCGGTGAACCCCAAAATTCCAGAGCCATGGCTCATGCCGGTCCTGCTACCAGAGCCCCCATGGCCAGTCCAGTACCTGCCGATTCTGGTGATGGTGTATCCATTACCAAATCGGAAGTCGGAAGTCCATGAATCATCAGCGACGATGGGAGGCTATGCGGCACCCAATATTTTCCGAAAAAGAGTTCTACGCTATTCAATTGGCAGATGCGCACATTGGTGCTGCCCGAGCCGGGTTTGGCGAAGCGATGAAATTGATATCGGCCAGCATGCAGGTAAGTGATTTTTTTTAGAGAGTCTGAACACTCATGTAAACCCAGTAGTCCCCGAGCCTTAAGTTGGTTCGAGAAGCCCGAATTAAGGGTCTTTCACACTGTTGGGCCGCAGGCTTCGAAACAACAGAATGTGCAACTGGCCAAGGAGCTGAAGGAGAGCCAATCACAGGTTCAAGCTATGAGGGCGGAGCTAGATCAAGTAAAGAGCTTCACCCAGGAGGCCCATGATGAGTATACCTGTGTTGTTTGTTTCTAGTAAATGTCTATGCTGATGCAAATATTCTATTTAGCAACTGAATCCATAGGGAATATTCAGAGAGAGATGGATGAAGCCCGAGAAGCTCAGCGGTACGCCGAGCCCCAGCACGAGGCTAGGCTGGGTGTTATGAACCGTTTCCAAGCGGAGAAGAAAAAACAGGCCGAACAAATTAAGAGCTTAAAGTCTCAATTGGCCCAGGCCCATGAAGAAAATCAAAAACTTCAGAGGGGCATGTTTGGTAAGTATGATGCGAACATTAGTAAGTACTTCATATAAAGGAAGTATGATAAGAATGTCTTTCCCTCATGTATGCGACTTTTGTCCGGGAAACCTGAAGAAGAGTTCCGATCCTTCCAGGGGAACTTGCTAAAGAAGTTGTCCGCCCTCCATGTGCGTGCTCGAAAAGCAATGAAAGGCATGGTAAAAGTGCTATGGCCTGCCGAACAGCCACCGGAAGGTATGTCCGAACTGACCGATATATTCAGGGGAGCTCGAAGCAGGTTCGAGCTGTGGAAGACTTCGGCTTGCCGAGACGGAGCACGGGAGGCGTGGGCAATGATATGGACCCGCTACACTAGACTTGACCCCGAGCGGATGGGTTGGCTTGGTCCCGTGGGATCGGACGGTCAAGAAGTGCCCCTCCACCAGGTGTATGACCAAGTGATGCCTGTTGCTCGCCTTTCATAGGAAGACTGCTCCCTAGACACCATAATCGATAACTTGGATCGGCAGCCAAATGTGTAATTTTATATACTTTCATACGGACAATCTGTGTTGTAAACTTTGTCTTAACCTGCCATCGGCTTATCCCTCCCATGCGAAGAGGGCAGGAGTGTCCCTCACAATTTTTTATTCCAAAAGAGCGAGATGCATCTGGGGGACCAGGCAATCCAACCATACGGTACGAACAGACAGAAAGCACAAATAGAGATATGTTATATTATTGCTTAGCGTAAGAAACATCTTCCAAAGAAAATAGCACCTCTATCGATACCTTTCTCCGGGCCCCTACGAAAATCATAGGTAAAGGTCCGCATACTGCTAGGATGCGACTGAGGGCATTTTTGGAAAAAAATGAACCCAAACGATGGCTATAACGGCCATAACCGTATTAAGTGATTCTGGTACGGGCGACCAATTGTCTACGTAAGATAGCTAGCTTTCGTCTTCACCCATCTGAGGTACGTATTCGAATGACCCGGTCGTAACAATCGCAGAGGTGCTCCCTTTACCCTCTAGCCAAACAATCGGGAACATAGAGGGTAAGCACAAGAGCGAGGCAACCTAGTTTGGCAAATCTTAGTTCCAATTGATGCATATGATGGCTTGAGCATGACAAAGGAAATGTGTGTACACGATAAGTGTGATTAAATACTTATAATATAAAAACGTTTTCTTCGAGAAGAAGCCACCAGGTGCTGTGTTCGGATTTAACACTTTATAGTGTATGCCGACATCCTTAGTACAAGATTGGTTTGACCGAACATAGGAAAAGAAATCAATCCTATCAAAAAACAAAGTTGGAAGGGAAGAAAAAGGAAAAAGGAAAGACGAGAAAAAAGAAAAGTATTGGAGAATTGGACGACATGGGTTTATTCGTAGAAGCGCCGAAGACGAGCTACGTTCCATGGGTTTGGTTCAAGGAGATTGTCCGACGGGCTACGAAGACGACAGGCTCCTCCCGCGAGTACTTCATCGATGATGAAGGGCCCCTCCCATTTGGGGTTGAGTTTATGCTTTTGCTTCTTCAGGAGCCGTAGGACGAGTTCGCCTACATTGTATGCTTTTGCCCTGACCTCCCTACTCTGCTAGCGTCGTTCTTGCTGCTGGTAAAACATAGAGCGAGCCCGAGCTATGTCTCGCTCTCCTTCTAAGGCGTCTAGGTCGTCCTACCGATCTAATCGGCCTACTTTTCTTCATACATGACCACTCTTGGTGCGTTGTGAATAATTTTGCAGGGGAGGACTGCGTCAGCCCCATAGACCATGAAGAATGGTGTGTAACCCGTTGATCTATTCGGGGTGGTGCGCATGCCCCTTAAAATAGAGTCGAGCTCCTCCACCCAATGGCAGTCGGATTCATGAAGATATCGGACCAAATGTGGCTTAATGCCGCTCATAATGAGACCATTTGCTCATTCGCCTTGTCCATTGGTCTGCGGATGATAGACTAATGCATAATCTAGCTTAATGCCCATTTTTGCGCACCAGTCCTTGACCTCTTGGGCCATGAAATCAGATACTATGCAGGACACCGTAATAGTGTACCACGCCGGAGATAAAGTCGACCACTAGCCCGAACTTGGACGATTTGACGGGTTTTGCCTCTATCCATTTAGTGAACTTATCGACCCTTACCAACATGTATTTGTTTTTCTTGGTCCCTCCTTTAAGAGGTCCGACCATGTCCATCCCCCAGACCGCGAAAGCCAGGTGATCAGAATAGTACGAAGAGCTATTGGGGGCATGTGACCTTGATTTGTGAAGAGTTGACATCGTATGCAATATTTGACTAGTGACTCGGCATCTGTCCGAGCTGTAGGCCAGTAGAAACCAGCTCGGAAGGCCTTGCTAACTAAGGCTCTCACCGCGGCGTGATGGCCGCCCATGCCTTCATGAACTTTGGCTAGGAGCTCCCGTGATTCTTCCTCGGATATGCACCGCTGTGATATTCCGGTGGTGCTTTTCTTGTATAATTCACCTTCATGTACTTTGTAGGCTTTGGATCGCCGAACTATGCGCCGTCCCACTGTCTGGACTTCAGGGAGTTCCTTGCGGAGAAGGTAAGCGAGGAAGGGCTCTGTCCACGACGCGATTACTGCCATTACCTCATGACCTGAAGGCGTTTCGTCCATGATGGAGTCGCTGATGATTTGATCGCCAGGCTCATTTATAGGGGAACAACCTCGTCCGCCGTATTTAGACTGGTGCCCTTGCCCTCATCATGCCACACCATGGATGGCTTGAAGAGCCGCTCCAGTAAGGTATTTCTCGGGACAGGATCGCGTTTCGCTCCCATACGAGCCAACACGTCGGCGGCTTGGTTGTTGTCGTGAGGGACGTGGTGAAATTCCAACAATTCGAAGCGAGTAGATATTTTTAGGAAGACATTTCTATATGCCACCATTTTTGGGTTTTTGGCGTCGAATTCGCCATTAATTTGGGGGATGGCCAAATTGGAGTCTCCCCGTACCTCCAGCCGCCGTATGCCCATTGATACTGCCATCCGAAGACCATGAAGAAGAGCTTCATATTCGGATGCATTGTTAGAGTCAGCATACATGATTTGCAACACGTATCGCACATTATCTCCTATGGGGGATGTCAGGATAACTCCATCCCCCAGTCCGGCCAATGTTTTGGATCCATCGAAGTACATTTTCCAATGGGTGTATGCGCTATATTCCTTTGGGAGCTCAGCCTCCGTTCATTCAGCCAGGAAATCTGCCAATACCTGAGATTTTATGGCATGGCATGGTTTATAGGCTATTTGAAAGGGAAGGAGCTCAGTGGCCCACTTGGCTATGCGGCCGATGGCGTCCCTGTTGTTGATTATATCGTTCATGGGTACTTCGGATGCCACAGTTACCGCACACCCTTGGAAGTAGTGTCTGAGTTTCCTTGATGCCATAAACACTATGTAGGCTATCTTTTGGTAGTACGGATATCTAGACTTGCACTACGTTAGCACTTCTGAAACGTAGTGGACCAGTTTCTGAGTCTGAAATTTGTTTCCTTCCTCATCTCGTTCAACAACGAGCACCGCGCTGAGCACTTGATTGGTGGCCGATATGTATAACAACATGGGCTCACCGGCGCCTGGTGCTGTGAGTATGAGATTAGTTGCCAATAGTGCTTTAATTTCTTCTAGCGCAACCGCTGCTTCGTCGGTCCACTCGAAGTTGTTGGTCTGTTTCAGCAGCTTATAGAGCGGTAAAGATTTCTCTCCGAGGCGGGAGATAAAGCGGCTCAACACCGCTACACACCCAGCTTGCCTCTGGACATGCTTCAGCTCTGTGGGAATTACAAGTTCCGATAGGGTGCGAATCTTAGCTGGATTCGCCTCTATCCCTCTATGGGAGACAAAGAATCCAAGCAGCTTACCAGAAGGAACTCGGAATACACATTTTTCCGGATTGATCCATAAGTCATACTTGCATAGACTAGCAAAGGTTTGCCATAGGTCGTCGATGAGCTGGCTGACGTGCTTGGTCTTAACTACCACGTCGTCCATGTACGCCTCAACTATCTTACCAACCTAAGTCGCGGGACACGTCTGGATCATGAGCTGGTATGTGGCCCCACCGTTTTCAGCCCGAAAGGCATCATGTTGAAGCAGAATGCCCCGTAAGGGGTGATTAATGCGGTTGCCGCTTGATCGGATTCCTTCATTTTAATTTGATGGTATCCGGAGTAAGCATCGAGGAAACACAACAAATCATGTCCGGCTATGGCGTCGAATGTCTGGTCTATGCGTGGTAAGGGGAAAGGGCCTTAGGGTAGGCCTTGTTGAGGTCTTGGAAATCGACACACAACCGCCAGGACTTGTATTTATTTGGTACCATCACCAGATTTGCCAACCAGTTGGGGTGCTTGATCACCCGAATAAAACTGACCTCTATCAGATTAGCTAATTCTTCCCCCATAGCTTGCTGTTTAGGTTCGAAGAAGCAATGTAGAGTCTATTTAACTGGATTAAAGCCTTCTATAATGTTCAGACCGTGTTCAGCAAGCCGTCGTGGGATTCCGGGCATATCAGAAGGATGCCAGGCAAAACTGTCCCAATTTTCTCAAAGAAAATTCCACAGTGTCTCATCAACAAGGGGATCAAGCTGGGCTCCGATGGATGCTGTCTTATTTGGGTCCGTCGGATGTACTTGAAACTTGACGATTTCCTCTACGGGTTTGAAGGACGTGGACTTGGGCATCTTGGTAAGGATCACGTCATGCTTGTTAATTGTTGACCATAGTACAGTCAGTTCTTCTGCAACGAAAGTCTCCGCTAATGCCTCAAGGGCGAGTGCTGCCATTTTGTTTTTGGCTCGAAGGGCTATGATTGGATCACTGGAGATCGTGATCACTACATTTGGTCCCGACATTTTAAATTTCATGTACCCGTAATGGGTTGTAGCCTGGAACTTTGTGAAGGCGTCCCATCCCAATAGGGCATGATAGGTGCTTGGGAAGGATACGATGTGGAAGAGAAGTTCCTCGGATCGGTAGTTTTTGGGCGTGCCAAACACTACATTCAGGACGATACGTCCGGAACAACGCCTCTTTCCCTGGAATGATTCCCCGGAAAGTTGTATTGCTATGTTTGATGCGAGATTGGTCAAATTGCATGTTTTCCAAGGTGCCTTCATATATTAGGTTTAACCCGCTGCCGCCATCCATTAGGACCTTGTTTAGCCTGTATCCATCAATAATGGGGTTCAGGACTAATGCGTCCGGTGAGTGACCGGTAAGAATGGTCGTTTGGTCAGTATCTCCGAAGGTAATCGGTATGTCTGCCCATGCGCTAGTTGCTGGCACATGGTAGACCTGTTCGAGCTCTCTAAGAGCCCTTTTCCTCCTGTTCCTTAAGGGTAACGTTTCATAGACCATTAGGACTTTGGCATTGTGTTCGGGAGACGATGGGGAGCACCCATTCGACGGAGGTGTTTCAAGGATAACCTCGCCGCTCTTTGGCATTTTCCTGATGACCCAGCAGGCTCTAAGGCTATGAGTTGGGCTTGTGTTTAGCAACACAGAATGTATAGGGAAAGGTTTATCCAGTAGTCCGTCAAGGATAGTGACGACCCCTGAAGGAGGCCTGTTTCTTTTATCGGCTGGTTCGTATCTTGCTGTCCACTTTGGAGGTACCCGCTTTTTCTGATCTCCGCCATGGTGCTTGGGGAAAAATGGTTTTGAAAACAACCGTTCAGATTGCCAAGTGCTTTCCATGACACAGTATTTCTGTATCTAATCAGATAACTCCGAAAAGACGTGAATGTGCCTGTGGGCCAGGGCGTTAAGAATCCCATCATCATGGCAATTGCGAATGAAAATTGCCATTATCTCTTGGTCGCTCAAACCTTTTTCCATACTCTAGAGAGTAGGAGTCTGGCCCAAAAGTGATGGACTGACTCTCCCTATAATTGCTTGATATCCCAAAAGTCCGAGGACGTGGGTTTTGGTGCGATACAAGGATGATCGTCTTGGGTGGTGGTTGGGATTTTTTTTGATTCCAAGCCACATTGAATGTTCGGAATTGCAGATTCCGAATCGTGTGGTAGGTCCCGAGCCGATGACGATCTGGCTCGAGGGTGATTTCCGGCATCTGATTCGCCGATGAAGTCTCGGTGATCAGAGACCGGGGTGTAGACTATCTTTAGTTCCGACTATCGGGATGAATCCTTGGCTGGACACTCGATGGTAGCGACAAGGTGGGTGAACGGAGGGACATGGATCTCCCTGTCATCAAGCCTGATCCCGACCTGGTGATAGACCATAACCAGGTCATCCGACATACGCAAGGCTTCGATCCAATCGAACAACTCGTTTAATAACGAGACGAGGATAGGATGCGCGTCACTCAGGCGAGTAGATTCTATGAATGGTG
Source organism: Hordeum marinum (assembly GCA_022496015.1). Lineage (NCBI taxonomy): Eukaryota > Viridiplantae > Streptophyta > Magnoliopsida > Poales > Poaceae > Hordeum > Hordeum marinum. The sequence goes on from CM039675.1 coordinate 274,513,605, forward strand.
AGACGGCTCCGGAGCCGCGACAGAGTGGATCCGTGTTCCGTATAGAAGTGGGGCCTAATGTCTTTGGCATCAAGGCGACCAGACTTACATGCTTTTCCTCCAAGGTCGAGGGTTCCTTTAAAGAGAGTATACCCTGTGAATCAGCGACAAACTCTAAGGTTCCGAACTTGATCCTCTGATCGGGAAAAAGCTTCCGATCAGGACATGGTGGCTGATCGGGATGGCATGTGACAAGATGTCACCACCTCCGCGATTCTAATCGAGGGTGAGGATCCCCTGGATACAGATCTCATTGCTTGTGATGAAGCAAGCCATCGATTCCTTAGGTGTTCCCAGAGGAACTCTCAACGAAAGCACCAATGTCGGTGTGAAAACCGACGGATCTTGGATAGGGGGTCCCGGACTATGAGACAAGAATCGATGGTAATAGGAGACGAAGGGGACATAGATTTACCTAGGTTCGGGCCCCTCTATGGAGGTAATACCCTATGTCCAGCTTGATTGTATTGATGATATGGGGTTACATAGTTGATCTACCTCGAGATCGAATAGCTAACCCTAGATGATTTGTTCTGTATCTACAACCTAAAACCCTCCAGCTTATATAGACGTCGAGGGTACCTAGGGTTTACACATGGTCGGTTACATGCCGAAGAGATAAACATGCCTATCTACCGTCGATGACTTGGAGGATACGTCACGACTCCTTGAGGTTTCCATCCTGGCGACGGTGACCCTGATCATCCAATGCTCACCTTGTGGCCCATACAGTTCGTCCCATAAGCAATAGGTCGTCTATTCGAGGACCCCCTAATCCAGGACTCCCTCACATGGATCTAGAGTCTACCGAAATGGTAAGAGAGGGAAAGGGTTCTACCTCAACCACCTATGAAACGAAGAGGATGTCGAGGACGAGACGGAGATGACGCGAAATCCCATGAAAGTCCGATGCACCTCGGATTTGAACGCCGGAAGAAGATGGCGATGAGTATGAAGCCCCAAGGTTCGAGGGGTTGCGTACGTCGTCGAGGAAGACGAGACGCAGTGTCTTGTCTCATGCCACGGCGGTAGGAAGGCCAGAGGCGTAGCTTAGGGTGACCTCGAGCTTGAGCCCCATATCATGGTGGGCATGGTTTTGTCGAGCGTGAACTAGCCTTATCTGGCGGCAGCGAGGGAAGGGGAAGGTTGGAATGCCGCAAAGGGAGTTCCTAGGGCGTTGGGGACACGATATATAGAAGCCTAGGCGCCGACGTGGACGTCCTGGATGCTTTGCCGTACAGAGGTGAGGGATGACGCTGCACTAGCGGACTAGTTGGTTGTGATGACCCAGAAGTATAGGGGATCTATCGTAGTCCTTTCGATAAGTAAGAGTGTCGAACCCAATGAGGAGCAGAAGGAAATGGCAAGCAGTTTAGTAACGTATTCTCTGCAAGCACTGAAATTATCGGTAACAGATAGTTTTGTGATAAGATAATTCGTAATGGGTACCAAGTAACAATTGTAACAAAGGTGCAGCAAGGTGTCCCAATCCTTTTTGTTGCAAAGGACAAGCCTAGACAAACTCTTATATAAAGCAAGGCGCTTCCGAGGGCACATGGGAATTTCTGTCAAGCTAGTTTTCATCATGCTCATATGATTCACGTTCGTTACTTTGATAATTTCATATGTGGGCGGACCAATGCTTGGGTGTTGTCCTTACTTGGATAGGCCTCCCACTTATGATTAACCCCTCTTGCAAGCATCCGCAACTACAAAAGAAGAATTAAGATAAATCTAACCATAGCATGAAACATGTGGATCCAAATCAGCCCCTTACGAAGCAACGCATAGACTAGGGTTTAAGCTTCTGTCACACTAGCAACCCATCATCTACTTATTACTTCCCAATGCCTTAATCTAGGCCCAAATAATGGTGAAGTGTCATGTAGTCAAAGTTCACATAACACCACTAGAGGAGAGACAACATACATCTCATCAAAATATCGAACGAATACCAAATTCACATGATTACTTATAACAAGACTTATCCCATGTCATCAGGAACAAACGTAACTACTCACAAAGCATTTTCATGTTCATAATCAGAGGAGTATTAATGATGATCAAGAATCTGAACAAATGATCTTCCACCAAGTAAACCAACTAGCATCAACTACAAGGAGTAATCAACACTACTAGCAACCCACATGTACCAATATAAGGTTTTGAGACAAAGATCGGATACAAGAGATGAAGTAGGGTTTGGAGAGGTGATGGTGCTGGTGAAGATGTTGATGGAGATTGACCCCCTCTCGATGAGAGGATCGTTGGTGATGACGATGACTTCAATTTCTTCCTCCGGGAGGGAAGTTTCCCTGGCAGAACAGCTCCGTCGGAGCCGTTGATTGGTTCTACCTAGGTTCCGCCTCGAGACAGTGGCGCGTTGCCCCTAAAGCTCTGTTATGATTTTTTCTAGGTCAAAACCCTCCATATAGCAGAAGATGGGCATCAGAGGGCTGCCAGGTGGGCCACAAGTCACAGGGGCGCGCCTAGGGGGGTAGGGCGCGCCCCTTGGCTTGTGACTGCCTGGTGGGACCCCTGATGTATTTCTTTCGCCCAGTAATTTTTATATATTCCAAAATAATTCTCCGTAGATTTTCTGGACTTTTCGAGTTGTGCAGAATAGGTATCCCAGACTTGCTCCTTTTCCAGTCCAAAATTCCAGCTGCCGGCATTCTCCCTCTTCATGTAAACCTTGTAAAATAAGAGAGAAAAGGCATAAATATTGTACCAAAATGTGTAGTAACAGCCCATAATGCAATAAATATCAATATAAGAGCAGGGTGCAAAATGGACGTATCAACTCTCCCAAGCTTAGACCTCGCTTGTCCTCAAGCAAAAGCTGAAATCGATAAATATGGCCACATGTTTAGAGATAGAGGTGTCAATAAATGAAAATACGAACATGCAGGCATCATGATCATCTTTAGAACAGCAACATATACTGACATATAATTGCTTATGCTAAAGTAACAATTCATTCACAATGGTAAAGTATGAATCAAGAACTCTATTGAGAACTGACAAACTACAATCTCAGTCATTGAAGCAATTCCAATTTATCATAACGTAGGAAAGAGTCAATATAAGAGCTTGCAAAGCAAATCCACATACTCAATCATCTTTTAGTCTTTCACAATTTCTAACACTCATGAGGTACCTATGAGGTCAAAGCTTCTATTAGACCAAGAGAAAGATAGGGGCTTATAGTATTGCCTCCCAACTATTTACCTCAAGGGTAATGTCAACAGTAATAACTCATGCTCGTCCCCTTCCGAGTGGAAATATGTGTCTAGATCATTCCCCAACACATGACGCTTTCCAGAAGATAAAGGCAAAATAGAGAAAGTGATGGATATCACCATGGTGGAGAAACCTACTCTTACGGATCAAATTATAGAAGCCCAGAAACTTGATGCCGGGATATCTCGGATCAAGAAAAACATTAAGAAGGGTAATGTTAGATGCTTATCGGAAGATGATCGGGGTGTTCTCTTCTTTGAGAACTGCTTGGTGATCCCGAAGAAGCAACCCCTACGGCAGTTGATCCTTAAGGAGGCTCATGATTCTCCTCTCACAATTCATTCGGGTAGTACCAAGATGTATCAGGACCTACACCAGAGGTTCTGGTGGACTAGGATGAAGAGAGAAATTGCTCAGTTCTTTGCTAATTGCGACATTTGTCATCGCGTGAAAGCAGAACACAAAGGCCTGCTGGCACCCTTCAACCTTTAGCTATTGCCGAGTGGAAATGGGATAAGGTTAGTATGGATTTCATTACAGGATTTCCCAGGACCAAGAGAGGGAATAATGCTATCTTTGTGGTCATTGACCGCCTTTCCAAAGTGGCTCATTTTCTTCTTGTTCGGGAGAGTATAACCGCTAGCCAGCTAGCGGAGTTATATGTTTCTCAAATAGTCTCTCTTCATGGTGTTCCATTGGAGATTAACTCAGACCGCGGAAGAATCTTTACTTCTCGATTCTGGGAAAGTGTACAAACCGCTATGGGGACTCATCTATCCTTTAGCACCGCTTTCCACCCGCAATCAAGTGGTCAAGTTGAGCGAGTCAATCAAATTCTCGAAGACATGCTCCGAGCTTGTGTTATATCCTTCGGTATGAATTGGGAGAAATGTCTTCCATTTGCCGAATTTGCATACAACAATAGTTATCAATCAAGCTTGGGCAAAGCCCCTTTTGAAGTACTCTATGGATGAAGGTGTCGAACACCTCTTAACTTGTCAGAAACCGGAGAGAGGCAACTCTTCGGCCCGGATATGATCCAGGATGCAGAGGAGCAAGTTTGCATTATTCGTGAAAAGTTGAAAACGACCCAATCTCGTCAAAAGAGCCAATATGATCACCATCATAAGCCTGTGACCTATGAAGTTGACGAGAAGGCTTACCTTCGAGTTACACCTCTGAAGGGTATCCATCGATTCGGTATCAAGGGCAAGTTGGTTCCTCGTTACATTGGAACTTTTCGCATTCTTGCTAAACGAGGAGAGGTTGCCTACCAATTGGAACTTCTGCCGCATCTTTCCAAGGTTCATGATGTCTTCCACGTCTCCCAACTGAGGCGATTCTTCTCGGACCTTGTCCGTGAAGTAGACCACGAAGCGCTCAATCTCCAAGATAACCTTACATATCGAGAATACCCTGTTCGTATTCTTGATCAAGCTGAGCTTACCACTCGGCGACGGAACATCAAGTTTCTCAAGGTTCAATGGTCACACCATTCTGAAAAGGAGGACATATGGGAAAGAGAAGATCATCTTCGACTAGAGTACCCCGCGCTCTTACCGACGACTTCAAAATCTCGGGACGAGATTCTTTTGAGTGGGTGTGAGTTGTCACATCCCTAGCTAGATGTCATAGGATAGCATGTGTGTGCATCATGTTACAATTTTGCACCAACATGAAATGAGGACTAAAAGATAGCCCTAGCTCATATTTGATTCAAATTAATTCAAAGTTGTGAAAATTTAACAAATCCAAAATGCCCTTACAAACTGTTCCCTATGTCTGATAAATACAGACATGATTATACAAGGGCTCATTTAAAATATTTGAACAACTTTAGCAATTTAAAAATAAATGATAAAGCTTCTGAAAATACCAAATAAAGCATTATCATTATTTAATATTGCAAAATATCCTAAAACTTTTTATTGGAGTTTGAAATATTCAAACTTGATATTATAAAATACTCGGGATATTTTATCAAACCAATTGTACCTTAAAAGAAAATAAAACAAATGTCAGAAACTAGAAAAGAATGCAAATAAGAAAAAGGGGGCAGAAAACCCACCTGGGCTTACCTGAAGAAGAGGCCCAGCCCATCGGGGGCAGCAGTGTCTTCTTCCTCCTGCCAGGAGGAGAAGCAGTTGCGTCCCTCCACCGCAGCCAGGCGTGGCCACACGCTGGCCACCTCCTCCCTGCCTGCCTGGCCGCCTCCTCGTTGCGCTGGCGAGAGGATAGGCTCCGCCGCCGCCTGGACCCGCTCCCTCTCGCCATTCCTCCCCCTTCTCTCCTGTGTTATTCCCCTCGCCGGACTGAACACGCTGCCTATTCGCCGTCTCACGTGCGTCCCCGACTATGCCAAGGCGCCAGAAGACCCTCCGGTGAGGCCCCGAATTGTTTCCCCCTAGCCCCGACGCCGTTCCGCTCCTCTAGCCCCGTCGGTAGCTAGGAACCCTCAGGTGGCTCGTTCGAGCTCCGGCTCGACGAGCCCATGCTCGCCCGAGCTTCGACAGCCACCATGCTCATTGTTGGCTCCGATTCCGACCATCCCTTCCCCTGGTAAGTGTGGGGATCGACGCGCGCGAGCAAGCAGAGCAGTTCGGTGCCCTCCGCCGTCCATTTGGTCACCGAAGGAGGAATCCCGACCCCCTCCGCCGTCCCTGGCGTTGCCGGCGGCTCAATGCCAGCGAGTCAACCAGTTTGACCACTAGGGGTTTGACCCTTGGGTCACTAGCAAGTGGGGCCGGGCCCTGTTAGTCAAATCCTGATTAGCAATTCAATTAATTAATATAATTAACCTAATTAGTCACTGACCAGTGGGCCCAGTGTTGATTAAGTAATTAGGATTAGTTTTAATTCTCTAATTAAGTGATTGAGTCACTGACATGAGGGCCCCACCCTGTCAGATTTGACCTGGCCTAGTCAGCTGAACTGCTGACTTCATGATGACGTCAGGCTGATGAAATAAAGGAATTTCCAGTTTTAAAATAATTCCAGAAAATGTTTAAAACTTCAAAAATTCATATAAATTAATCTGTAACTCAGATGAAAATAATTTATATATGAAAATTTATCAAAAAAATCAAGTGCATCTAATGGTGCTATTACCATGCATGTTAGAGAAACCTATGTAGAAGAACATTGACATTTGCTAATAGGTTAAAATATGGAGTTTGAAATGAAGAATGATTTTGAACCTATATTCAAGCTCACTTCAAATTAACTTGACCACTAGTAGCATTAGCTCATCCATACATGATACCATGTCATGATCATGCATCTTATTCTTGCACTTGCGTGTATCGAATGCTATTTATCTGCATTGCGATAGGCCCTACTTCTTAGGATACCCCCGAGTATTCCAACGAAGGAGAGAACCTTCCCGCTACCCAGCAAGGCAATCAACCCCCTTGATCATTCCGATAACATCCCACTCTCTCACTCCTGCTCTTGTTTATTGCATTAGGACAACCGTTCACATGTCTGTCATACATGGTAGATGAACCTATTCTTCTGCATGACCTGTCATTGTCACAGTAAACAGCTAAACCTTGCAACCTAGCATACCTGGTAGATGCTTGTGCCATGATGTGCTTAGCTTACTTTGCCTGCTATGCTAGCTATGCTTAGAGTTGTGTCAGGTCTGATTCATCTGGGTGATGAACTGGAGTGAAAAATTGTTGTTCCGACGTGATAAGCTTATGATGAACTCGATTTGGTAAAGGTAGCGATGAGAGGCTATGTAGGAGTGCATAGAGGGTTGTCTCATTGGTACCGTTCTTAGGAACTGAGTTCCGTGTTTGTGATCCAAGACTAGTTACTACCACACATTGGGTTCCGGTAACTCGACCCCTCTCGACTTATCAGTCGCTTAGTCCTGAGTCCAGGAGTTGCAAGTAGTTTCTGGTGTTTATAGCATGCTGGAGGCCGTGCATAGCGCTGACCCTAGGGGTGGGTTACAACGCGGTAGGCAGTCGCATGGTGTACCAAGGGTCACCCGACTGGTGGGCTTGGGAACCCTGCGCACATCATTTGGGGCCGTAGCAGAAACTTTGGCCGGACTTCCATGCGGGTTCAGTCTCAAATAGGCGATAGCCTGGACTAGAGGTCTTATGTGGTTGACGGTCGTGGCCAACTCCCTCGCTGGGCTTCCGCTTGAAGGTTGCTGAGGTGCATGGTTTTATGAGCACACAACAATAAGTGGCGAGAGCATGTGTGAAGAAGTACACCCCTACAGGGTATGAAACTATTCGAATAGCCGCGTCCTCGGATATGGACTACTTGGAAAACTTATTCTATTCATAGATAATCAAATGGATACTCATAAAAATATCAAGACAAGTGTCAGTACCGTGGCCGACACTCTCCCAGGAGAGGGAAGTGAATCCATGGTGGTGTATCGTCATGGAGTTAGTGGACTCATGTGCGATATCTAAAATTTAAACAATGAGTTAAAATTGTGTAGTGTAGGTTAGCCATGAGTCAAAGCTGGCATTGCTACATAAACTCCACCACCCCCTTTGTTGATACATGAGCATGAATAGACTAGGTCTGCTTTAAAGACTTGCTGAGTACGTTTGTACTCATGTTTGCTTAATAAATGTTGCAGATGAGACCCAGTACCCACTAGGTGGGTTCTTTCTAGATGTCGACGATGCCGAATAGCTGGTGTCCCAGCTATGACCATGTGCCCTGTGGCGGGCTGTAGATAGTGTGGACATGTGCCTTTTTACCCTTTCATCTGTCTGTACTCAGACAACGTGTGCTTCTGCTTGGTTTGTATGAACTTGTTTGTATGACTTGAGTGTCGGGTCATGTGACACCTATCTATAAGAACATGTTATGCAAGGCTCGTCTGAGCCCCTTAAATAAAAGTTGTTGTATGGTTACATTGTGATGACATGGTTTTATCTATGCATATCGGGCATGTCATGCGTACGTGTGACCTACAATGGTATGTCAGGGATCTGACACCTAGTCATGTGCCTTTAGTAGTACTCTTTACAGGAAACTGCCTCTTTGTGCTTCCATCGAGCCATGGTAGCTTGCTACTGCTCCGGACACATTGATTGACCGGCATGTATCCTTCTTTGCTGCTGTGTTTGTCCCTTCGGGGAAATGTCTCGTAGTGTAATCGAGTCCCTGTAGCCTGCTACAACTTGTCTACGTGCAGTGATGGCATTTATGTCTCACTGCGTAATGAAGTCCTTGTAGCTTGCTATGAATCGTCTACACACGCTTGAGGTCGACACCTGCATTGCTGGGTTACGTATGTCTGTTTCGGTATGGATGTGCCACTTGGGTACTATGACTAGTCATGTCGGCCCGGGTTCTCTATCGTTTGATTGCCAGCGACATGTTCACATACGTGAGCCAAAAGACGCAAACAGTCCCGGCTAAGCTAAGGATGAAGCCGTGGAGCTTACCGTGCGTGAGCCCGCAAAGTGATGTGATATGTTACAGTCTGGATTCATATGACTTAGGATTGGGGTTCCGACAGCGTTGGTATCAGAGCCTGACTGACGATAGGACTACCAAGCCAAACCGGTCGAAGTTGAGTCTAGAAACACTATAGAAAAGTAGGGGAATTGATTGTGGAAGGGAACATAAGGCTCTTTTTACTCCTCGTCCCAAGTTATTCTATGCTAAGTCTTTCTCATCTTTTCTATGGGGATAAGAACTTGGCTTATCATCTATTGCTTAGGATGACGAGTTACTAACCATGGACCATTAGCTAGCTTGTTTGCAAGTGAATGTCGATACTTGGGTATTGTTGGTGTGACAAACAGATGAAGAGATTTGAGTCTAGAAAGTCGAGTGGTTATGCTTTTCCAATCTTTTGCAGTTGTCTCAAAATCCTTTTTGAGAATTTACAGCCGTTATGTTGTCCAATTTCTACTAGAATCTCTAATGTCTTTGCACCATTCTCTGTTTCAGATGCCCCCTCGTCCTTCTCGTCAGGTGGCCCGTCTGACCAGGTGCGTTGATGTACCGGGTCACATGGCCATGTTGGTTAGAGTTATGATGGAGGCTGGTTACCATTGGTACCCAGAGTACACAGTGGAGGAACAGTATCGAGATTTCAACCAGAGTCAGTATCTGTGTACTGTTAAGATATATCGTTCATATCCTGGAGCTGCAGAGCCGCTTCACTAGACTTATGGACTAGGTGACACCATAGATATGGCGGTTCAGGAGGCCGCCTACATCATGCTGACTATCATGAGGTTTCACCATGGTTTGCTTCAGAACATAGAGTTCTTTTATGTTCCTGTTTCTATGGGAGGAGAGGATGGTTATCTTAACGCAGCCTACTGTGATCATTCTCATGAGGACCCTAGGCTGCAGGTGACCGCTCAGATGTTGGAGAAGAGGGATCGTGATGCATGTGCCCTTCGCATGGAGCTTTATGCTACCCGTGCACGTCTTTGGACAGCCTTGACGCAGTTGGCACCTGTTGTGCAGACAGGCTCTGGAGATTTGGAGATATTGAACCCATCACGGACTCATCTGCCAGCACGCCTAGACTGGACCGATGTTGGAGGCATCACCCCTCTTCGAGGACCGCTGTTGCCGCCAGTAAGGGGACCAAGGCCACATCCATGTCCTTATGGTTTCCAGGGATCACAGGCTAGAGTGTTTCTAGATCCTCAGGTTCAGCTCTCGGGTCACGGGGGTAACCTGTATGAGGCATTGTACGGTGAGGCTTGAGTACGTGGATGTTAGTACTAGTATGTTAGTAGTCGTATCGCCACAGTCCTGCGTGTCTTGTGGGATATGATTGAGGTTGAGAGTTGAGTTCCGGAGGTGTAGATAGATAATGTATAGTAAGCTTGTAATGCCTTCGATGAGTTGTGTCATCTCTCTGTAGTTTGTTTTCAGCTTGGGCTTGTACTGAACTATGTCATGGTGTGTATGAATCATGGTGTTCATATGGCAGTTGTTATTATCATGTTGTTTGGGTGTTTACCCTGCATGCTATGTTTTCCAGTACATTCCTTATCTCATGTCTTAGAGTTGTTGTTCTCTATGGCTAAGCTGTGGGTTTGTTTTCCCAGGATGGTGTCAACTAGGAATAACCCCGTGCCTACCCCTGACTAGGGCAAGGGAAGCCAGCCAAGGCAAGAGGACCTGCCACATGCACCTTCTTTGGCAGAAGTGATGCTTGAAGCTGAAAGGAACAAGAGAGAGACCAACAGGCTGTTGGAACGAATTGAGCAGAACACATCGCGTGCTCCCTACAATGATCACAATGATGGCATGTCACTCGGTGATTTCATCAAGCTGTGCCCACCTAAGTATCATCATTCGGTCGACCCACTCGACACGGATGACTAGCTGTCCAGCATGTTCCGCAAGATCCGGGCTGCCAATGTGTCCCAAGGCCGACAAGGTGACCCTTGCTACTTACTTTCTAGAAGGACCCGCCAATCTGTGGTGGGAAAATTATGAAGCCATGCGTCCCGCAGGCCCCGCACTAACTTGGGCAGAATTCAGCGCGGCATTTCATACCCATCACATCCCGGAAGGGCTGATGAATCGCAAGAGAGAGGAATTTTGTGTTTTCACCCAAGGCAGACTGTCCGTGGATGCCTATAGCCGTGAGTTCGGCAATCTTGCTCGCTATGCTCCAGAGGAAGTTTCAACCAATGCGAAATAGGCTAGGTTCCGCAAGGGACTTAACCCTGAGCTCCGTCGAGATCTGCACCTGCATGAGTGCACAACCTTCCAGGCTCTCGTCAACAAAGCTATCAATGCCGAGTCTGGACAGACTGACTATGAGGCCACGAGGAAGCACAACCGTGACTTCAGCCCCACATCTGGCTCGGGCTCCAACAAACGTCGGGTGTGGGTGTCCAACGCAGCTCTGCCGCCAAGATACATCGCGAGGCCATCCTTCCAGGCGCCTCGCCCAGCTCAGCCCAACCCTCCAGCCAGGCCATTTGGAGGTCCGCTTGTCAATGTTGCTCCCCGTGCCACCATGGTTTGTTACAAATGTGGGGAACGAGGACACTACTCTCGTGATTGTCCTTAGAACAATGCTAAGCCCACTAGATATGGGAAGCCGGGAAAAGCTTTCTATGTGAAGCCAACTCCTGCTCGTGGAAGACTGAACTATGTTTCCGCTGAGGAAGCCATTGAGGATCATGATGTTATTCTAGGTACGCTCCTTGTCAATAGTCATCCAGCATTTATTCTATTTGATACTGGGGCATCTCATTCTTTCATCTCAGAAAGTTATACACAGTTGCATAACATGTCTTTTTGTGATATGCCTACTCCTTTAGTAGCTCAGACTCTTTGTTCAAACTGGCAAACTTCTAGAGTGAGGCATGATAATGAGATTCTGGTGGATAGGCTAGTCTTCCTAGCATCTTTGATAGCCCTCAAGTCGTCGGACATCAATATCATCTTAGCCATGGATTGGATGAAAGCCCACTATGATAAGATTGATACTCATACTAGGAATGTTCAACTTACATATCCATCGGGTGAGATAGTTAATGTCTCCACTCGAGCAGCCAAGCGCCAACTCTATTCCCTCAATGCTAGCCCTCTTCGAGAACTAGAAGATATTCCAGTAGTGCGTGACTTTCCGGATGTCTTTCCAGAAGAACTGCCAGGAATTCCTCCTGTCAGAGATGTTGAGTTTGTGATAGAGCTCATTCCAGGGACTATCCCAATAGCCAGAAGACCCTATAAGATGGCACCCTTAGAACTAGCCGAACTTAAGATCCAACTCGATGAGGCTTTGAAGAAAGTTTTCATCCATCCTAGTTATTCTCCTTGGGCTTGTCCCGTTCTCTTCATCAAGAAGAAGGATGGATCGGATCGGATGGTTGTGGATTATCGGTCAGTGAATCTGGTCACCATTAAGAACAAGTATCCGCTCCCCAGGATCAACGATTTGTATGATCAACTCGCTGGATCCTTTGTCTTTTCCAAAATGGATTTGAGGTTGGGATTCCATCAAATCAGAATTAGAAACAAGGGCATTCCAAAAACGGCCTTTGTTACTCGTTATGGCCAATACGAGTACACCGTTATGTCCTTCGGTTTAACCAATGCTCCAGCCACCTTCTCTCGCTTGATAAATTCGATCTTCATGGAGTATTTAAATAAATTCATCTTGGTTTACCGCGACGATATACTCATATACTCGAAGAACGAACAGGAAGACGCTGAGCATCTAAGGCTGGTATTGATGAGACTTCAAGAGCACCGTTTGTACGCCAATTTCTTCAAGTGTGAATTTTGGTTTCCAGAAGTGACCTATCTGGGCCATGTGGTCTCTAGTAAAGGTATTGCTGTCAATCCCGAGAGAGTTCAGGTCGTCCTTGATTGGACTCAACCTGAATCGGTTAAGCAAGTTCGGAGTTTCCTTGGCTTAGTGAGCTATTGTCGCCACTTTGTAGAGAATTTCTCCAAGGCTGCAAAACCTCTAACTGAACTCCTGAAGAAAGATAAAAAGTTCAAGTGGACTCCACAATGCGAGCATAGTTTTCAGGAGTTGAAAAGACAACTGACCTCTGCTCTCGTTCTGGTGCCACCAGACTTCTCTAAGGACTTTGTTTTCTATTGTGACGCCTCGCGACAAGGATTAGGTTGCATTCTCATGCAAGATCGTCATGTGATTGCATACGCATCCCGACAGTTGCGTCCACATGAGGATAATTATCCAACACATGATCTTGAGCTTGCAGTTGTGGTCCATGCACTGAAAACCTGGTGACATTATCTTCTGGGTAATTGTTGTGAAATTTACACCGATCACCAAAGTCTGAAATATATTTTCACCCAACTAGATTTGAATCTCAGGCAAATACGGTGGGTTGAGTTGATTACAGATTATGAATTAGGGATAACTTACACCCCGGGAAAAGCCAATGTCATAACTGATGCACTAAGTCGTAAGTCTTATTGTAACAACCTGATGTTACAACAAGGTCAACCACTTCTCCATGAGGAATGTCGTAAGTTAAACCTCCACATTGTCCTTCAAGGATTTCTATCCAACCTGGTGGCGAAACCTACTCTTACGGATTAAATTATAGAAGCCCAAAAGCATGATGCCGGGATATCTCGGATCAAGAAAACATTAAGAAGGGTAATGTTAGATGCTTCTCGGAAGATGATCGGGGTGTTGTCTTCTTTGAGAACTGCTTGGTGATCCCAAAGAAGCAACATCTACGATAGTTGATCCTTAAGGAGGCTCATGATTCTCCTCTCACAATTCATCCGGGTAGTACCAAGATGTATCAGGACCTATGCCAGAGGTTCTGGTGGACTAGGATGAAGAGAGAAATTGCTCAGTTCGTTGCTAATTGCGACATTTGTCATCGCGTGAAAGTAGAACATCAAAGGCCTGCTGGCACCCTTCAACCGTTAGCTATTCCAAAATGGAAATGGGATAAGGTCGGTATGGATTTCATTACCGGATTTCCCAGGACCAAGAGAGGGAATAATGCTATCTTTGTGGTCATTGATCGCCTTTCCAAAGTGGCTCATTTTCTTCCTGTTCGGGAGAGTATAATTGCTAGCCAACGAGCGGAGTTATATGTTTCTCAAATAGTCTCTCTTCATGGTGTTACATTGGAGACTAACTCAGACCGCAGAAATATCTTTACTTCCCAATTCTAGGAAAGTTTTCAAACCGCTATGGGGACTTATCTATCCTTTAGCACCGCTTTCCACCCGCAATCAAGTGGTCAAGTTGAGCAAGTCAATCAAATTCTCGAAGACATGCTCCGAGCTTGTGTTATATCCTTCGGTATGAATTGGGAGAAATGTCTTCCATTTGCCGAATTTGCATATAACAATAGTTATCAATCAAGCTTGGGCAAAGCCCCTCTTGAAGTTCTCTATGGATGAAGGTGTCAAACACCTCTTAACTGGTCAGAAACCGGAGAGAGGCAACTCTTTAGCCCGGATATGATATAGGATGTAGAGGAGCAAGTTCCCATTATTCGTGAAAAGTTGAAAACAGCCCAATATCGTCAAAAGAGCCAATATGATCGCCATCATAAGGCTGTGACCTATGGAGTTCACGAGAAGGTTTACCTTCGGGTTACACCTCTGAAGGGTATCCATCGATTCGGTATCAAGGGCAAGTTGGCTCCTCGCTACATTGGACCTTTTCGCATTCTTGCTAAACGAGGAGAGGTTGCCTACCAATTAGAACTTCCGCCGCATCTTTCCAAGGTTCATGATGTCTTCCACGTCTCGCAACTCAGGCGATGCTTCTCGGACCCTGTCCGTGAAGTAGACCACGAAGCGCTTGATCTCCAAGATAACCTTACATATCGAGAATACCCTGTTCGTATTCTTGATCAAGCTGAGCATACCACTCGGCGACGGAACATCCAGTTTCTCAAGGTTCAGTGGTCACACCAGTTTGAAAAGGAGGCCATAGGGGACAGAGAAGACCGTCTTCGACTAGAGTACCCCGCGCTCTTCCCGACGACTTCAAAATCTCGGGACGAGATTCTTTTGAGTCGGGGTGAGTTGTCACATCCCTAGCTAGATGTCATAGGATAGCATGTGTGTGCATCATGTTACAATTTTGCATCAACATGAAATGGGGAATAAAATAAACCCCAAGCTCATATTTGATTCAAATAAATTCAAAGTTGTGAAAATTTAACAAATCCAAAATGCCCTTACAAAATGTTCCCTATGTTTGATAAATATAGACATGATTATACAAGGGATCATTTAAAATATTTGAACAACTTTAGCAATTTAAAAATAAATGATAAAGCTTCTGAAAATACCAAATAAAGCATTATCATTATTTAATATTTCAAAATATCCTGAAACTTTTTATTGGAGTTTGAAATATTCAAACTTGATATTATAAAATAATTGGGATATTTTATCAAAGCAATTGTACCTGAAAAGAAAATAAAACAAATGTCAGAAACTAGAAAAGAATGCAAATAAGAAAAAGGGGGTAGAAAACCCACCCGGGCTTACCTGAAGAAGAGGCCCAGCCCACGGGGGGCAGCAGCGTCTTCTTCCTCCTGCCAGGAGGAGAAGCGGCTGCGTGCCTCCACCACAACCAGGCGTGGCCATGCGCTGGCCACCTCCTCCCTGCCTGCCTGGCCGCCTCCTCATTGCGCTCGTGAGAGGATAGGCTCTGCCGCCACCTGGACCCGCTCCCTCTCGCCATTCCTCCCCCTTCTCTCCTCTGTTCTTCCCCTCGCCAGACTGAACACGCTGCCGATTCACCATCTCCCGTGCGTCCCCGACCATGCCAAGGCGCCAGAAGGCCCTCCGGTGAGGCCCCAAATCATTTCCCCTAGCCCCGACGCCGTTACCCTCCTCTAGCCCCGTCGGTAGCCAGAGCCAAGCGAAGCTCGCCGCCGTCCATGGTGTAGCCGTGGACACAGCGGCCCAAGCTCGCACCTGAGCACGTAGTCGTGCTCAGGATGATCCTAGGCAGCCCTAGGAACCCTCAGGTGGCTCGTTCGAGCTCCGACAGCCGCCGTGCTCATCGTCGGCACCGATTCCGACCACCCAGCCCCTGGGAAGTGTCGGGCTCAACGCGCACGAGCAAGCAGAGTAGTTTGGTGCCCTCCGCCGTCCATTTGGTCACTGGAGGAGGAATCCCGACCCCCTCCACCGTCCCTGACATCGCCGGCGGCTCAACGCCGGCGAGTCAACCAGTTTGACCACCAGGGGTTTGACCCCTGGGTCACTGGCAAGTGGGGCCGAGCCCTGTTAGTCAAATCCCGATTAGCAATTGAATTAATTAATAAAATTAACCTAATTAGCCACTGACCAGTGGGCCTAGTGTTGATTAAGTTATTACGATTAGTTTTAATTCTCTAATTAAGTGATTGAGTCAGTGACATGAGGGCCCCACCCTATCAGGTTTGACCTGGCGTGGTCAGCTGAACTGCTGACGCCATGATGACGTCAGGCTGATGTAATAAAGGAATTTCCAGTTTCAAAATAATTCGAGAAAATGTTTAAAACTTCGAAAATTCATATAAATTAATCTGTAACTCAGATGAAAATAATTTATATATGAAAATTTATCAGAAAAATCAAATGAATCTAATGGTTAGAGCAACCTATGTAGAAGAACATTGACATTTGCTAATAGGTTAAAATATGGAATTTGAAATGAAGAACGATTTTGAACATATATTCAAACTCACTTCAAATTAACTTGGACACTAGTTGCATTAGCTCATCCATACATGCTAGCATGTCATGATCATGCATCATATTGTTGCACCTGCGTGTATTGAATGCTATTTATCTGCATTGCGGTAGGCCCTACTTCTGAGGATACCCCTGAGTATTCCAACGAAGGAGAGAACCTTCCCGCTACCCAGCAAGGTAGGCAACCCCCTTGATCATTCTGATAACATCCCACTCTCTCGCTCCTGCTCTTGTTTATTGCATTAGGACAACCGTTCACATGTCTGTCATACACAGTAGATGAACCTATTCTTCTGCATGACCTGTCATTGTCACAGTAAATAGCTAAACCTTGCAACCTAGCATACCTGGTAGATGCTTGTGCCATGATGTGCTTAGCTTACTTTGTCTGCTATGCTTGCTATGCTTAGAGTTGTGTCAGGTCTGATTCATCTGGGTGATGAACTAGAGTGAAACATTGTTCTTCCGATGTGATAAGCTTATGATGAACTCGATTTGGTAAAGGTAGCGATGAGAGGCTATGTAGGAGTACATAGCGGGTTGTCTCATTGGGACCTTTCTTAGGAACTGAGTTCCGTGTTTGTGATCCAAGACTAGTTACTACCACACATTGGGTTCCGATAACTCGACCCCTCTCGACTTATCAGTCACTTAGTCCTTAGTCCAGGAGTTGCAAGTAGTTTCTGGTGTTTATAGCATGCTGGAGGCCATGCGTAGCACTGACCCTAGGGGTGGGTTATGACGCGATAGGCAGTGGCACAGTGTACCAAGGGTCACCCAAATGGTGGGCTTGGGAACCCTGCACACACCGTTTGGGGCCGTAGCGGAAACTTTGGCTGGACTTCCATGCGGGTTCAGGCTCAAATAGGCGATAGCCTGGACTAAAGGTCTTGTGTGGTTGACGGTCGTGGCCGACTCCCTCACTAGGCTTCCGCTTGAAGGTTGCCGAGGTGCATGGTTTTATGAGCACACAACGATAAGTGGCGAGAGCGTGTGTGAAGAAGTACACCCCTGCAGGGTATGAAACTATTCGAATAGCCGCATCCTAGGATATGGACTACTTGGAAAGCTTATTTTGTTCATAGATAATCAAATGGATACTCATAAAAATATCAATAAAATTGTGAGTACCGTGGATGGCACTCTCCCAAGAGAGGGAAGTGAATCCATGGTGGTGTATTGTCATAGAGTTAGTGGACTCGTGTGCGATATCTAAAATTTAAACAAAGAGTTAAAATTGTGTAGTGTAGGTTAGCCATGAGTCAAAGCTGGCATTGCTGCATAAACTCCACCACCCCCCTTTGTTGATACATGAGCATGAATAGACTAGGTCTGCTTTAAAGACTTGCTGAGTATGTTTGTACTCATGTTTTCTTAATAAATGTTGCAGATGAGACCCAGGACCCATCAGGTGGGTTCTTTGTAGATGTCGACAATGCCGAATAGTTGGTGTCCCAACTACGACCCTATGCCCTGTGGAGGGCTATAGATAGTCAATCCATGTGCCTTTTTACCCTTTCATTTGTCTATACTCAGATAGCGTGTGCTTCCGCTTGGTTTGTATGAACTTGTTTGTATGACTTGATTGTCGGGTCATGTGACCCCTATCTGTAAGAACATGTTATGCAAGGCTCGTCTGAGCCCCTTAAATAAAAGTTGTTGTATGGTTACGTTGTGATGCCATGGTTGTATCTATGCATATCGGGCATGTCGTGCGTACGTGTGACGTGCAACGGTATGTATGGGATCCGACACCTAGTCATGCGCCTTTAGTAGTACTCTTTACGAGAAACTGCCTCTTTGTGCTTCCACCGAGCCATGGTAGCTTCCTACTTCTCCGGACACATTGATTGACAAACATGTATCCTTCTTTGCTGTTGTGTCTGTCTCTTCGGGTAAATGTCTCGTAGTGTAATGGAGTCCCTGTAGCCTGCTATGACTCGTCTACGTGTAGTGATGGCATTTATGTCTCACGGTGCAATGGAGTCCTTGTAGCTTGCTATGACTTGTCTACACACTCTTGAGGCCGACACCTGCATTTTTAGGTTACGTATGTCTATTGCCGTACGGATGTGCCACTTGGGTTCTACGACTAGTCATGTCGGCCCGGGTTCTCTATCGTTTGATTGCCAGTGACATGTTCACTTACATGAGCCAAAAGACGCAAACGGTACCTACTAAGGTAAGGTTGCAGCCGTGGAGCTTACCGTGCGTGAGGCCGCAAAGTGAGGTGATATGTTACAGTCTGCATTCATATGACTTAGGATCGGGGTTCCGACACCATATGTAGGTATGGTGGACTCTCATGGTAAAACTGGGTTAAGGATGTTTGGGTGCACAAGTAGTATCTCTACTTGTGTAGAAGTTTTGGCTGATATGAGGTGGAAGCAAGCGACATATGTTGAGGGATCTATAACAATATAACTTCTATTCGGAAATAAGCAAACATAAACCATTATGTTGTCTTCCTTGTCCAACATCAACTTCTTAACATATAATATTTTAATGAGTGCTCACAATCATAAAATATGTCCAAGATAATATATTTATATGTGAACCTCTCTTTCTTTAGTACTTCCTTTTAACTGCCCCAATGACTAACAACTATGTTTGTCAATCCACAACAGGTTTCAATCAACATACTTCTTATACGTGGAGTCATCACTCCCCATAAGATCATCATATATACTCTTTGCTTTTATTCTATACTTCTTTGTACTTCATCATTCTCAAGATCAAGATCATACCAAACAAGCAAAGCCCTCAACTCAAAAGTACTTTTTATTATATAACTCTCGGACTTGCTTACATAGGAGGAATCATAAAGACAAACTCAAAACTAGATCACACAAAAAGTTTATTCTACTAGATCAATATATAACCAAAAGGATTAAACTAAGAAAAATGATAAAAATAAAAATAAAAATAAAAGATGTGATGGTGATACGATACCGGGGCACCTCCCCCAATCTTGGTGCAATCCAAGGGGAGTGCCCATACCCATGTGTTTAGTTGTCTTGCTTCAGAAGTGGTGATCTGGGAGTTGTTGATGAGATTGGAAGATTGTCCTCCGTCTTCCAAGGCATAGGCTCACCATTGTAAAAGGATGAATGAGTCTTCGGGATCCTCAAATCTGCAGCCAAACTCACTTTCTTAAATCTGTATTCATACTCACAGTTTTGGTTTTGTAGGTCATAGATCTGGGTTTGGAGATCCTCTATTTTCTCGTAAATCTTAAAGATGTGCTCCCCGATTTCCTTGGCGTCTAGCTTGTGCTTGTTGGTAAACTCCGCGATCATCATGTGATTGGCATTGAGTCCTTGTTCCACCATCCCTTGGCACTTGAAGACTTCTTGCTCCATTGCTTCGAGCCTTGTCTCCATGCTTCCGGTCTTCTTTGGCCCCTCAACATCACGGATGTGCAGCACCCCCTCATGCATCTCAATGGTTTGAGGTTGTTGCATCACCTCCGCAAAGTAGGGGTTGATGACCTTCTCGAAGAACTTGTCCTTCGAAGCACTTGGGGACGTCATGTTGATCTAAAACTGGTGCAGAAAAAGCTTAAAACAAAAACAAGAGATATTGTCGTGATACGAGAGTCAAAACATTCTGGAGATTATATAATGAATTTTTACCTTCCTGAAGGAGTATACCACAAGAAAGCAGAGTCCGGATGGTACACAAGGTGACCACAAGCCACAAGGGCGTGCCCAGGGGGTAGGGCGCGCCCCCTGGCTTGTCGCCTCCTCGTGCACTATTAAGACTACTTTAAATTTTCCAATTTTTTTAAATTTTCCAAAACAGATAAAAATTTCCATTGAAAAAGTTTTGGAGTCTATTTACTTACCATACCACATATCTATTCCTTTTCGGAGTCTAAAACGTTCTGGTAAGTCTTCCTAATGTACTCCTCCAGAGTTATGGTATTGATGATATTGGTTTCAACATTTATGGGAGTACCTGAGATATAATGTTTGATTCTTTGACCATTCACCACCTTCGGCGTTCTTAATCTTGATGGCACCAGAATGGTATACCTCCTCAATAACGTAAGGACCTTCCCATTTAGAGAGAAGTTTTCCTGCAAAAAATCTTAAACGAGAATTGTATAGCAAGACATGATCACCTACATTAAATTCACGCTTTTGTATCCTTCTATCATGCCATCTCTTAAACTTTTCTTTAAACAACATGGCATTCTCATAGGCTTGGGTTCTCCATTCGTCAAGTGAGCTGATGTCAAATAACCTCTTCTCACCAGCAAGTTTAAAATCATAATTGAGTTCTTGTTTTGCCCAATAAGCTTTCTGTTCTATCTCGAGAGGTAAGTGACATGCTTTACAATAAACCATCTCATACGGAGACATACCCATAGGGTTTTTGTAAGCATTTCTATAAGCCCACAATGCATCATCAAGTTTCTTAGACCAATTCTTCCTAGATCTATTAATAATCTTCTGCAAAATCAGTTTAATTTCTCTATTGCTCAATTCTACTTGACCACTAGACTGAGGATGATAAGGAGATGCGGTTCTATGATTAACATTGTATTTAGCGAGCAATTTACGGAAAGCACCATGAATAAAGTGTGAACCACCATCATTCATCAAATATCTAGGGACTCCAAATCTAGGGAAAATAACTTCTTTAAGCATTTTAATAGAAGTGTTATGATCAATGCTACTAGTTGGAATAGCTTCTACCCACTTAGTAACATTATCAACAACAACTAGAATATGATTATACCCGTTAGATTGTGGAAAAGGCCCCATATAATCAAAACCCCAAACATCAGATGGTTCAATAACAAGAGAGTAATTCATAGGCATTTCCTGACGTCTACTAATATTACCAATTCTTTGACATTCATCACAAGACAAGACACACTTACGAGCATCCTTGAAGAGAGTAGGCCAATAAAACCCAGATTGTAGTACCTTATGTGCAGTTCTATCTCTAGCGTGGTGTCCTCCATAGGCTTTGGAGTGACACTTGCGTAAGAACTGTTCCTGTTCATGCTCAGGTACACAACGTCTAATAATACCATCTCCTCCTTCTTTATAAAGGTGTGGATCATCCCAAAAGTAATGCCTTAAATCATAGAAGGACTTTTTATTTTGTTGGTATGTGAAATTAGGCGGTATAAATTTAGCAACAATGTAATTTGCATAATCAGCATACCATGGAGCATTGTATGAAGCATTTACGACAGCTACTTGTTAATCAAGAAACCTATCATCAATCGGTAGCGGGTCATCAAGAACATTTTCTAACCTAGACAAGCTATCTGCCATAGGGTTATCAACACCCTTTCTATCAATAATATGCAAAAAAAATTCTTGTAGCAGTAGAACCCACCTAATAAGTCTATGTTTAACATCTTTCGTTTCCATAAGGTACTTAATAGAAGCATGACCAGTGTGAATAGTTACTTTGCAATCAACAATATAAGGTCTAAACTTATCACAAGCAAACACGACTGCTAAAAATTCCTTTTCAGTAGTAGCATAGTTTCTTTGAGCACTGTTTAGAGTTTTACTAGCATAATGGATAACATTCAATTTCTTATCGACTCTTTGTCCTAGAACAACACCAACAGCATAATCACTAGCATCACACATAATTTCAAAGGGTAGGTTCTAGTCGGGTGGTTGAGCAACAGGTGCGGTAATCAAGGCATTCTTAAGAATTTCAAATGCTTCTACACAATCATCATCAAAAACAAATGGAACATCTTTTTGCAAAACATTTGTGAGAGGCCTAGAAATCTTAGAGAAATCTTTGATAAACCTCCTATAGAAACCAGCATGACCAAGGAAACTTCTTATACCTTTGATATTCGTAGGGCACGACATTTTTTCAATAGCATCAACTTTGGTTTTATCAACTTCGATACCTTTTTTGGAGATCTTGTGCTCCAAGACAATACCTTCATTAAGCATAAAGTGGTACTTTTCCCAATTCAAGACAAGATTAGTTTCTTCATTGCAAAACTCGGTCAAGGTTGCTAAAACAATCATCAAATGAATTTCTGTAAACGGAAAAATCATCCATGAAAACCTCAAGAATCTTTTCACAAATGTCATAGAATATGGCCATCATACATCTTTGAAAGGTAGCAGTTGCATTGCATAAACCAAAAGGCATACATCTATAAGCAAAGGTACCGAAAGGGCAAGTAAAAGTGGTTTTTTCTTGATCCTCTCTTGATACAGGTATTTGAGAGAAACCAGAGTAACCATCTAGAAAGAAAAAATGAGTATGTTTGGATAGTCTTTATAGCATTTGATCATTAAAAGATAATTGGTAATGATATTTCTTAGTAGCCTTATTTAGTTTCATAAAATAATTTACCATTCTATAACTTGTAACAATTCTTTGCGGGATCAATTCATTTTTATCATTAGGAACAACGGTAATACCTCCCTTCTTAGGGACACAATGGACGGGACTAACCCATCTACTATGAGCATCGGGGTAAATTATACCTGCCTCCAGAAGCTTTAGTATTTCTTTTCTTACCACTTCTTTCAGCTTAGGGTTGAATCGTCATTGGTGATAACTAACTGGTTTGACATCAGGCTCCATATTAATTTTATCCTAGCATAGAGTGGGACTAATGCCTTTAAGATCATCAAGAGTATAACCAATAGCAGCATGGTGCTTTCTCAGAGTTTTCAATAATCTCTTTTCTTCATGCTCTGAAAGGTTAGCACTAATAATAAGATGATATATCTCCTTTTCATCAAGATAAGCATATTTCAACGTATTGGGTAATTGTTTGAGCTCAAACACGAGATCACCCTTAGGTGGAGGAGGATCCCCAAGTATTTCAACAGGTAAGTTGTGTTTCAAAATAGGCTGCTTATCAACTAAATTTTTATCTATTTCATTCGTCTCATTCATATGCATATCATTTTCATGGTCTAGCAAATATTGTTCTAAAGGATCAGTAGGAGGGACAACAATAGAAGCAAGACCAATAATTTCATCTTTACTAGGAAATTCTTTGTCATGGGGTTGTCTACGAAATTTAGAGAAATTGAACTCATGAGACACATCCCCAAAACTCACAGTAACCGTTTCTTTCTCACAATCAATCCTAGCATTAACAGTATTCAAGAAGCGCCAGTCAAATATAATGGGACAAAAATCATCTTGTGGGGAAGCAAGAACAAGAAAATCAGCAGGATATTTTGTTTTCCCACACAAGACTACAACATCTCTAAGATTCCCCATCGGTGCAACAATGTCTCTATTAGCAAGCTTAATAGTATCATCAATTTCCTCTAGTTCAACTGGTGCAATGTCATGCATGATTTCTTTGTATAAGGAAAAGGGAATTGCACTTACACTAGCACCCATATAACACAGGCCATGATAACAATCATCTCCTATTTTAGCAGAAACAACAAACACACCAACAACTGGTTTATGTTTACTTTTAGTATCAGGTCTAGCAATTCTAGTCACTTCATCACAGAAATGAATAACACGCCCATCAATATTATCAACCAAGAGAACTTTAACCATAGCAATACTAGGTTCAACCTTAATTTTTCAGGGGGTGTAGGTGCTCTAATAGAACTCTTACGAACCACAATTTAAGCTTTAGCATGTTCCTTTATCCTAACAGGAAATGGTGGTTTCTCAATGTAAGTAGTAGGAATAGCAGGATCAACATTATAAGTAATAGTTTCCTCTTCAACTTCAATAGGTTCAACTACTTTCACTTCAATGGGAGGGTGATATTTAAACCACTTCTCCTTAGTGAGATCAATATGAGTAGCAAAAGATTCATAGAAAGAAGCTACTATCTCAGAATCAAGTCCATATTTAGTGCTAAATTCACGAAAAGCATCGGTGTCTATAAATGATTTAACACAATCAAACTTAAGGTTTATACCTGACTCCTTACCTTCGTCAAGTTCCCAATCTTCAGAGTTGCATTTAATTCTTTCCAATAAGTACCATTTGAATTCAATATCTTTATTCATAAAAGAACCAAAGGAAGAGGTATCGAGCATGGATCGATCATTATGAGAAAGCCGAGCATAAAAATTCTGAATAATAATTTCTCTTGAGAGATCATGGTCGGGGCATGAATATAACATTGACTTAAGCCCCCCCCCCAAGCTTGAGCGATTCCTTCTAATTCACGAGGCCAAAAATTATAAATATAATTCCGATCACGATGAACCAGATGCATGGGATAAAACTTCTGATGAAATTCCAATTTCAATCGGTTGCAGTTCCATGATCTAATATCATCAAGCCTGTACCATGCCAATGCCTTCTCCTTCAAAGATAAAGGAAAGACCTTCTTCTTGACAACATCCTCGGGCAAACCAACAAGCTTAAATAATCCACAAACTTCATCCACATAGATTAGATGCAAGTCAGGATGTGGTGTTCCATCTCCTGCATAAGGATTAGCTAGCAGTTTCTCTATCATACCCGAAGGAATTTCATACTAAATATTTTTGGTAGGTGCAGCAGGTTGAGGAGCGACTCTTTGTGCTTCCGGTCGAGGTGAAGATACCCCGAACAAGCCCCTCAACGGATTATTTTCCATATTAACAAGTGACAGTAAATTTCAGCACACTATATAATTTTTTCCTTACCAAGTTCCACTCACCAAAGGTGCTTCTCTCCCTGGCAACGGTGCCAGAAAAGAGTCATGATGACCCACAAGTATAGGGGATCTATCATATTCCTTTCGATAAGTAAGAGTGTCGAACCCAACGAGGAGCAGAAGGAAATGACAAGTGGTTTTCAGTAAGGTATTCTCTGCAAGCACTGAAATTATCGGTAACAGATAGTTTTGTGATAAGATAATTTGTAACGGGTAGCAAGTAACAATTGTAAAAAAGGTGCAGAAAGGTGGCCCAATCCTTTTTATATCAAAGGACAAGCCTGGACAAACTCTTATATAAAGCAAGGCGCTCCCGAGGACACATGTGAATTTCTGTCAAGCTAGTTTTCATCATGCTCATATGATTCACATTCGTTACTTTGATAATTTGATATGTGGGTGGACCGGTGCTTGGGTTCTGCCCTTACTTGGACAAGCCTCCCACTTACGATTAAGCCCTGTCACAAGCATCCGCAACTACAAAAGAAGAATTAAGATAAATCTAACCATAGCATGAAACATGTGGATCCAAATCAGCTCCTTATGAAGCAACGCATAAACTAGGGTTTAAGCTTCTGTCACTCTAGCAACCCATCATCTACTTATTACTTCCCAATGCCTTCCTCTAGGCCCAAACAATGGTGAAGTTTCATGTAGTCGATGTTCACATAACACCAATAGAGGAGACACAACATACATCTCATCAAAATATTGAACGAATACCAAATTCACACGATTACTTATAACAAGACTTATCCCATGTCCTTAAGAACAAATGTAACTACTCACAAAGCATATTCGTGTTCATAATCAGAGGAGTATTAATGATGATTAAGGATATGAACATATTATCTTCCACCAAGTAAACCAACTAGCATCAACTACAAGGATTAATCAACACTATTAGCAACCCACAGGTACTAATCTGAGGTTTTGAGACAAAGATCAGATACAAGAGATGAACTAGGGTTTGGAGAGGAGATGGTGCTAGTGAAGATGTTGATGGATATTGACCCCCTCTCGGTGAGAGGATCATTGGTGATGACGATGGCTTTGATTTCCCACTCCGGGAGGGAAGTTTCCCCTACATAACAGCTGTGTCGGAGCCCTAGATTGGTTCTGCCCAAGTTCCGCCTCGAGACGGCAGCGCTTCGCCTCGAAATCTCTGTTTTGATTTTTCCAGGTCAAAACCCTCCATATAGCAGAACATGGGCATCGGAGGGCTGCCAGGTGGGGCACAAGCCACAGGGACGCGCCTAGGGGGGTAGGGCACGCCCCCTGGCTAGTGACTGCCTAGTGGGCCCCCTAATGTATTTATTTCGCCCAATAATTTTTATATATTCCAAAATAATTCTCCATAGATTTTTAGGACTTTTGGAGTTATGCAGAATAGGTATCTCAGATTTGCTCCTTTCCAATCCAGAATTCCAGGTGCCGGCATTCTCCCTCTTCAAGGATATCAATTGGATGCTCGTGATAGGATAGGTCTTCTTGTAGACCAATGTCTTGGAGATCAACAGTGCGTTCAGGAGTCTTGAAACACTTACAGAGCCAAGAGACATGAAACACATCATGCACATTTGAGAAATTGGAAGGAAGCTCGAGTTGGTAGGCATGGTCTCCCCTCTTGCCCACAATTTTGAAAGGATCCACAAAGCATTGAGCAAGCTTTCCTTTGATGCGAAAGCGCTGAGTGCCCATCATGGGAGACACTCTAAGATAGACAAAATCATCAATATGAAAGGTCATGTCATGATGCTTGCTATCATAATAGCTCTTCTGACAGGATTGAGCTGCTTTGAGATTTTCACGAATGATATGTCACATATCTTCTGCTTCAATGATCATGTTATTCCCAAGTATTTGACGCTCACCGGTTTTAGACCAATTGAGCAGGGTGTGACATTTCTTGCCATAGAGAATCTCTAATGGGGCCTTACCTGAACTTGCTTGGAAACTGTTGTTGTATGAAAAGTCAGGAAACAGGAGGCAACCTTCCCACTCCATGCCAATAGAAATCACACAAGCTCTGAGCATATCTTTGAGGATTTGAATGACTCTCTCAACTTTACCACTAGTCTAAGGATGGAAAGTTGTACTGAAATAGATCTTGGTACCCATTGCATTTTGAAAGGAATCCCAAATCTTGGAAGTGAAGATGCTTCCATGATCTGAAGATATGAGATGAGGAATACTGTTGAAAGAAACTATCCCTGATGTGTACAACTCTGGTAGCTCAGCTACCGAGATAGATTCTTTGACCGAAAGGAAATGGGCAACCTTGGTGAGCTTGTCGATAACCACAAATATGTCATCGTTACCTCTCTTGGACTTAGGAAACCCAGTGATGAAATCCATCTCAACATGATCGAATTTCCACTCTAGAATAGGCAAAGGCTGAAGGAGACCTGTTGGACATTGATGTTCTACCTTCACTTTGCGACAAACATCCCACTAGTTCACGAACCGAGCAATCTCACGTTTCATGCGTGTCCACCAAAAGGTTTGCTTGAGATCCTGCTACATTGTGGAGCTACCTGGACGAATTGAGAGGAGAGAATTGTATTCGTCATCCATAATAAATGTCCCGAGTTCTCCCTTGGGAACCAATAAACGATCCTCGAAAAATAAGGTGTCCTTTTCATCAACACGGAAGCTCTTATACTTTGGAATGCTCTTGGCCACACCTTTCTTCACTTTCTTCACCATTGCATCAAGGATCTAAGCTTGGTGAATCTGATCTTCCAAAGTCGAAGAGACTTGAAGATTGTAAAGAAACCCTCAAGAAACAATTTGGAGATTGAGCTTGCGGAAAGCTTCACAAAGCTCAAGTTGGAGAGGCTTGAGGATAAGACTATTGCAGTACGCCTTTCTGCTCAGCGCGTCTACAATGACGTTTTCTTTAACCGAAGTCTATTCAATGCTTGGATTGTACTCCTGGATCATTTCCACCCAACGTGTTTGCCGAAGATTGAGATTCGGTTGAATGAAAAATGTAATTAAGGCTCTTGTGGTCGGTGAACACCTCAACTATTCTTCCCAACAATATATGTCTCCATGTCATCAGAGCATGAACAACTGCCGCCAAATTAAGATCGCAAGTGAGGGAGTCCGGGACTAGGGGGTCCTCGAGCCGTCGGGTCATCCCTCATGGGCTCACTTACCGGGCCGCTTTGTTGAAGGCCGGATTTTGAGGTGATGCTGTAATCAAAAAGGAAATCTCCGGATATTGGCGTGGCCTTCAAGCTTTGAAGATGAGATCTGCGTATCTATCCCTGGATGTAGGTCGGTAATATGTAATTCTAGGTATCCCTAGTGTCTATATAAAGGAGAGGGTCTCATTCATAGAGGACAGGTGAACTCATCTAGGGTTCAACTTAGACGATCTCGAGGTAGATCAACTCTGTAATTCTCATCATAAATATAATCAAGAAGGACGTAGGGTTTTACCTCCTCACGAGGGCCCGAACCTAGGTAAACACTCTCTCCTTTGTCCCGTGTTACCTACCCGAGATCTGCCGGTTTTGACACCGACATTGGTGATTTCATTGAGAGTTCTGCTATGAGATCGCCAGAAGGGTCGATGGGGCATCTAATCTTCAGCGAAGAGATTTGCAACAGGGATGCCTTGGTCCCCGATCAGGTCATCGCATTCGGTAGCATCCTTTTGCATACCAATCCGGCCGCCCCCCTCTGGTAGGTCGAAGGTTTCACCCCCAGTAAGGAAGTCAGGTTCAGGGGCCTAGAGTTTACCACCAACCCCGGGGGATTTGGTGCTAACAAATCGCCGAGGTATTTTCGTAGAGCCCGCGAGCCCCAAGGCTTCAGATTCGAGATCCATGGAACCCAACAATGGGGCAGTCACTATCTCCGGTCCGGCCCTAAAGCCTGACCTGGCTGACACACCCAGATCTGTCTTAGACGAATATAGCCCGAGAGCATCCTCAAGCGACAGTGTCACGGAATGACTCCAGACACTCAAACAATGAGGATCCCGTTGAGATCCCGCTGTTGCGTGGGCTGCTCGGCCAGATGCAAGCTATGAGCATGGTCGACAACCGATCTTCGATCTATGATCGAGTTGGACTCAGACCGAATGACAAAGAAATTCAGACCCCACCCATCACACATTTGGTTGCCATCGTCGAGTGTCCAGCCAGGGGGTACCCGGTTCAGCCACCGGAGCTAAGAAAGGTTTACATCTAGTTGCCGATCATCCGGGCCCCTCTAAGAATTTGGAAGCTGAAGCTCGTCCCGAGGCTAAATTGGCACTAATCGCTGACCAGACACATATATCAGAACCAGTGTTGCAGAGTCTTATTAAGGCCTCGGACCCCGAACCGTCCGCATTAAAACCCGCTGGAACATGGGATGCTGTCGCCAAGGTCTTGGATTGACATCGCGGGGGAGTACAAAATTCTGCCCTGCTCACCACCCAACTCGAGCATTATTCGAGAGATGCTGAAGAGTTCGGCTCGTTGGTCCCACAAGAGGTCAAACAACGGCCGGGGGAATCAGTCCATCACTTCTGGGCCAGATTCCTTCTCAAGAAAGATAGGACAAAGGGCTGCATCAAACATGACTTGATCAACGCCTTCCGACACAATTGCCATGATGAAGGAATCCTCAACGCCCTAGGCCGGCGCCAAATTCAAACCTTCACC
The DNA here is from genome assembly GCA_022496015.1 of Hordeum marinum. Taxonomy (NCBI): domain Eukaryota; kingdom Viridiplantae; phylum Streptophyta; class Magnoliopsida; order Poales; family Poaceae; genus Hordeum; species Hordeum marinum. The sequence continues at coordinate 274,543,359 of CM039675.1, forward strand.
AGCCTGTCAAACTTGGTGCACAAGAATTGTGCCATGGAAAGCACTTGGCAAGTTCAACAACTTCGTGCGGAGCTGATCCAGTCCAAACAACATAAATGAATCCGGAGAAGACGATGGCCGATCACACCGGAGCCCGCCGAGAAAAAGGAAAAAACCTGATACACTCTAGAACGGTCCTCGACGGGCTACTGGAAGAACCATGCCCAATACAGTCGGTCTTGGTAAACACAAACCCAGCCCACAGCCTTCTGGAATGTTCGGTCATCCGGAAAATCACGAAGCGTGGAGAAATCATACCCAGGGCCCCAACTCTGGACAACAGTTCAGCAGCACCACCCGAAAATAACACGAAGATCCTAATGATCTAAGAGACGTTTTCTTCGAGAGATCGAAGGAAAAGAGATCTTAGAGAACTCCATCAAATTCACCATGTGGCAGAAGCAAGCTCATTGAAGGACACTCCAATTACTTTCGGTGAAGCAGACCAACTGATATCCAGCAGAAACCGAACACTTGCCGCCCTAGCATTAAACCCCATGGTCGATGGTTTCAGGCTGAAAAAGGTACTAATGGACGGCGACGGCGGTCTAAACCCTATCTACGAGGACACATTGGACAAAATGCATGTTCGATAGATCTCGAATCGAATGCAGCAACACTACCTTTAGGGGAATCGTCCCCGGGAAAGAAGCACATTGTATCAGACGAGTAATGCTCGATGTAGTATTTGGCACACCAGAGAACTATAGATCTGAAGAGCTTCTCTTCCACATCGTGCCCTTTGACAGTGGTTACCATGCTCTCCTAGGACGTGATGCCTCCACAAGATTTCAGGCCACACTACATTATGGGTATATGAAGCTCAAAATGCAGGACCCAATGGCGTGATCACAGTTATCAGTGATCCCAACAGAGCTCTCCGAGCGGAGAATAAAACGGCATCCCTAGCCCTCGAGGTACTAGCCGATACTCTCAGCACGGAAGAACTCACAACGCTCCGCTATGTTGTGGACAAGGACGATGTGGTCCTCGGCAAGCGGCCAAATTCCACATCCTTCAAACCTGCGGATGAGATCATCAAATTCCAGGTCCATCCAACAGACTCCATCAAAACAACATCCATCTGAGCTCAGATGGACCCTGTGAATATTTCGGGAATCCCACGAGGGCTATCAGAACAAAACCTGAATATAATAGAAGGCTTCAAGCCCGTCAAATAGGTTTTGCGCAGATTTTCCGAACCAAAATGTCAAGCTATGGGTGAGGAGCTAGCTAAATTGGTCGAAGCCGGATTCATTAGAGAAATCAAACACCCCGAGTGGTTGGCGAACCTGGTCATGGTGCCCAAGAAGCACAAATCTTGGGGGTTATGCATCAATTTCAAAGACCTCAATAAGGCCTACCCCAAGGATCCTTTTCCCATACCCCGCATAGACTAGATCATAGATGCAACTGCCAGACATGACTCGTTGTGTTTCCTCGATGCTTACTCCAGACACAATCAAATAAAAATGAAGGAATCCGATCAGGCCGCAACCGCCTTCATCACCCCTATATGCAATTTTGCTTCAATACACTGCCCTTCGGGCTAAAGAACGCAAGCGCCACATACCAGCGCATGATTCAAATATGCCTCGCAAAAGAAAATTGGCAAAACAGTCAAGGCCTACGTGGACGACGTGGTCATCAAGACCAAACATGCCACCCAATTGGTAGACGACCTCAGACAAACCTTTGCCAGTCTGTGGGAATATGACATATGGCTTAATCCGTAAAAGTGTGTCTTCGGAGTCCCCATCGATAAAGTACTCAGATTTATTTTCTCGCAAAGGGGAATAGAGGCCAACCCCGCGAAGATACGATCCTTACCCCAACTCCCTGTTCCCATGGAGCTAAAACACGTCCAAGGACTAGCAGGCTGCATCGCGGCCTTGAGCCACTTCATCTCCCAACTTGGAGAAGAAGCCCTACCCCTCCACATGCTGCTCAAACGGACAAAATATTTTGAATGGACCGACGAGGTAGGAAAGGCCCTTGAGGATATTAAAATGCCACTAGCCAGCAATCCCATCATAGCAGCACTCGACACCGGGGAACCGATGTTATTGTACATCTGGTAACCAATCAAGTGGTCAGCCCGATCCTCGTCATAGAACGGGAAGCCGAGGGTCACAAATTCTGAATACAAAAGCTATTCTAATATGTATCCGAGGTGCTCACCCTTTGCAAATGTAGATACCCGCACTATCAGAAGATAGCCTATACGGTGTTTATGGCATCACGCAAGCTCGGCCACTATTTTCAAGAGTGTGCGGTCACAATGACATCTGAGGTACCCCTCAATGACATAATCAACAACAAAGACACCACCGGCCGTATAGCCAAATTGTCCATCGAACTCCTTCTGTTCGAGATCACCTAAAAGCCACGCTGAGCTATTAAGTCTCAGGTGCTGGCCGACTTCCTCGTCGAATGGATAGAAGCTAAACTCCCCAGGATGTACATCACATACGCCCATTGGACAATGTATTTCAAAGGATCTAAAACCCTCGCCATACTGGGTCAGGAATCATCCTCACGTACCCCACTAGAGACAATGTCCGATACATACTTCAGATCATGTACGCTAATTCAAACAACACGCCAGAATATGAAGCACTGCTACATGGGCTGCGAATGGCGGCATCAATGGGGATACAACTGCTCGAAGTATGGGGGTAATCGAATCTTGCTATATCGCAAATCAACTATGAATTCGATGCCAAAAACCAAAAAATGGCGGCATACAGAAATGTCGTCCTAAAAATCTCCACACGGTTCGACGGACTAGAAGTTCACCACATCTCCACAGACAAGAATCGAGATGCCGACGTCCCCACCCGCCAGGGCGCGAAGCGCGATCCCGTCCCCAAGAACATATTCCGAGAAAGGATCTTCAAGCCATCCATGGTATGGCAGGACAATAATATTAGCGCGGGGACCAATGGTGCGGACCAAGTTCTCCACCCCACGGCTAAACCGGACGAACAAATCATTGGTGGCTCTACAGTTGAAGAGACACCTTTGTCTCATGAGGTCATGGCAGTAATGGCACCATGGACTATGTCATGGAGAATGAACACCTATGGGATCACGGGGATCCCTTTCGGTTCAGCGGGGGGCCGGTTGCGTGAAGAGCTGGTCTGATGAAAAGCACGCGAGGATCTTTACCTAGGTTCGGGCCGCAAGGATGCATAAAACCCTACTCCTGCTTGGTGGTACTGAGAGTGTTCTTAGGATTTTTGCTACATGGATGCTGCGAGCCACTGCCACGCATGTTCGGCTTAACTGAATTGCAACAAGTCCTCTGTTGACACATATAAGATTGTCATATTTTACCCGACAATCCCTGGCGGCTTTGTTAAAATCCAAGCAATTATATATATACCATGTGTGCATCCTTCCAATGTCATTTTTACACCCCTATATGCATCAATTGTACTTTTTTGCCAAACTGGGTTGCCTCACTCTTGTGATTACCCTCTACGTTCCCCAATGTTCGGCTAGAGGGTAAAGGGAGCACCTCTGTGATTGTTACGATAGGGTTATCCAGATACGTACCTCATACGGCTGAAACCAAAGGTTAGCACTCTTAAGAAACAAATTGACCATGTAGGACAGAGGAAGGCATAATTAGTGGTCTTCACCACAAATCTAGAGTTTTCTCCAAACATAGCTCCTACCTGCCCGATTATGGGTACATAGCTAGGACATGTGCGATCAACGCAGAAACCCGAAGAAAGGAACCCATGAAGGAACTATTTTCTCTGGAAGATGTTTCTTACATTAAGAAGTAATATAACATACCCCTCCAATGTGAGTTTTGTCTATTCAAACCACATGGCTGGATTGCCTAGTTCTCTAAAAATGATCTCCTATTACTCCAGGATATACAATACAGAACACTCCCTAGCTATTGGCAGGGGAGGTGAAAGCTGATGGCCAGATTAAGACAATGTTTATAACACAGATGGAAACAATTATGTGCCAAGTACATAGCTACATAGAGCCAAAATGTTACACAGATCGATCAAGATCATCTGTTAGGACATCTAGGGCGCAGTCTTCCTGAGAGAGACGAGCAACGAGCATCACTAGATCCTAAACCAGGTGAAGGGATATTTCCTGTTCGTCCGGCCCTGATGGCCCAACCCGGGCATGGTGCTCCGGGTTGAGTTTGGTGAAGCGGATCTTCACCATGGCGCACACCTCCTGATCCCCCTCTCGACAAGCTGATGTTTTCCATAGCTCAAAATGGCTTCAGGCTCCTTTAAACCGCTCTGCTAGTTCGGCCATCCCTTGTGGAGGTGTCTCGGCCGGCCAGAGCACCCTTATCATACTCCTCATAGCTTTCCCAGATCGCTCGTGCACTATGGCAAGTTCTTCCAACAGAGCCCCACCAAATGAGCCGATCTCTTCTTCAAGATGACTAGTTAGGAGGCCAACACATGGCATCTGGTGCATTACTTACATACCACAACAAAGAATAATCTATGACACTTCAGGTTACAAATTCACTTATAGAACATGCCACCTTTTAATTTCTGATTCTCCTCTTGGGTCTTTGCCAGTTGTGTCTTCAAACATTCAATTTCTTGGGCTCGTCGTTGGTTTTCCCCCTTGAGTTGGCGCTTTTCCTCATGACATCGTTCCAAAATGGGGATATTAGCCTCAAGCTGAGAGTCAGCATACCTTTTAGCTTCTCGGGACGCTTCCAGATTCCTCTGCAGCTGACCTATGGATTCAATAGCTACAACACAATACTTCATTAGAGATGGCGTTCCTAATTTTTATCGATACTTAATAAAATACCTTTTTACTTACAATATGCAACGGTGGTGAAATTTTTTACCTCCTCCCGTTCGTCCTTGACAAACTTTAAATCCGTCTGACTGGATTCAAGGTCCTTGGATTGTTGGGGAATGTTGCATGGGAAACAAACAATTTCCTATGCTTCGCCAAGATCAATCTAGGAGATGAGAATCTACGAGAGGAGACATCGGATCCACATGCCCTTGTAGATCGCTAAGCGGAAGCGTTAAGAAACACGGTTGATGTAGTCGACCGACTTTGTGATCCAAATCGCAAGTCATCCCGCGATCTGATCACGATCTAGCGCCAAACGGACGACACCTCCGTGTTCAACACACGTACAACTTGATGACCCTTGACCTCCCTGATCCAGCAAGTGATGGTGAAGTAGTAGATGAGTTCCTGCAACACGATGGCATGGTGACGGTGGTGGTGAAGAACAATCTCCGCAGGGCTTCTCCAAGCACAATGGAAGTTATGACGGAGGATAAACTAGAGGGGTCGGGGTTGCCGGCACATGACTTGGGGAATTCTTGTTGTGTTCCGGGTGCTAGACCTACCCCTCTATTTATATGTTGAGCCCAGGGGTCAAAACATGGAGAAAGAGCCTCATCAAAGTCGGTTTGGCCCGCAAGGCAAGAGTCCTCCTTAGACTCTACGACCAGACGCCAGGGTCCTCGGCTTCTGTCGCCAGACGCCAGGGTTCCTGGCATCTGCCCCCTGGCCTCCACAAAACTCCTTTTGCACCTTCCTAAAGCCTCGTGGGCTTTACCCCTTGGCCCAAATAAAGTGTTCTTGTACCCGAACATTTCCGGAAACATCCGAAAGCCCTTCTGGAGACCAAACACTATTATCCCATATATCAATCTTTACCTCCGGACTATTTCGGAGCTGATTGTCATGTATGGGATCTCATCCGAGACTAAGAACAACCTTCGGTCACCAACATAACAACTCAACTATACTTATATCGTCACCAAACGTTAAGTGTGTAGACCCCGCGGGTTCTAGAACTATGTAGACATGTAGTGACCCGACCTGAAAGGTCAAGTCTCCGGTGTTTCCGTACCATCCCAAGATCATGCTGGTACACACACGGTACATCAATGTATATATCAAAAGGGAAATCACACAGAATTATATTAATCGAAATCTCATATCGAGTCCTTTATTACAGTAAAAATTACAATAAAGTGGCTGAAAGCCAACTCATGAGAATATCTAAATCTTGCGGAAGCGTCGAAGGTAGATGAGTCCATCTGACTCCAAGGGCATCTCACCGAGCATAGAACGTGTCCTCACTCCTGGTCGGAAAAGTACTCTGCAACATGATACGTTGCAGCCGTGTAGGTCAGCATATGGAATATGCCGGCAAAGTCACGAAAGAGGGGTGAAAAGATAATCATCTAGTCTACATGCTTATATGGCAGGTGGGGTGGTTAGTTTTTGCGTAAAGACAATTTTTCCTACATCAAGAGAGGGATAAGCAAAAATTATTACTAAGTTGGTTGATTAATGAGATGGTTCCACCAACCAATTCTCATACCCAATTGTTAAATACCCACATCATCATATTAATTGTGTTGAGAATTCCGAATGTTTTAGTTCCTTTGGCTCAAGTCGTCCATGACCGTGGACACGGCTAATCGATTAGGTTTGAGTACTCTGCAGAGTTTTGCACACGTTCCCCACAAGATTTGGTCGCCTCCGTTTAATTTCTCGCACTTTAGGGTGTTTGAGAAACGGATGACCAAAACATGGTCTTCCAAAGGGTTTCCCTGCGAGTCTGACGGTGCCCATCCTTTCCTACTGTTTTTCATCCCGTAGCACCGCCTGTCCAGGGTCACCACGATATCCAACCAAGCTAGAGCCCATAATGACTTGTGGCTGTGCAGGTAAGCCTTGGGTCTTGAAGCACCCATCCATCTCTTTGTGCCTGGGTGGATCTTTCCGCGTGAATACTGGCCATCTCTAGCATCACCTAGGCAATTCCACTGGTTTCTCCAGGGTGCCGTTCAACCATCATCCACCCAGAGGTATGTTGAAAACTCAGAGTCTTGAAATCCTGATCATTATGTACGTCTTGAAATTATTAACTCTCTCAACTCTCATGAATCGCACAACCAACCCCGTCTACTAATAGCATAGCAAAAAGTAAAACAACGTTTCCCGGGGCCAATGTGTCAAAGAGTTTGAGGGGGTACCTACCACATGATACTACTACAATGTAACCAAGTTTCCAACTAACCTAACTTGCATGCAATTGGGGAAGATGGTAGAACTAATGCATATAAAACATGGGTAAACATGATCAAAGTGACTTGCCTGATTGATGATCTTCGTACTCGTGGGACTCTAAGTAACAAGCTTCGCACTCCGGATAATCTAACGAAGCAAACAAGCACTCGATAAGCATACAACAGAATATTGTAACCCACAAACATCAATCAAGAACTAGTAAACAGTCAAGACAAAACAATGCACAAATCACAAGTAAGGAAAACACACAAACTTTTGGTTACTAGGAGATGATTGATAGAACACTACTAACATAAAGAAACTATTGGTATTAACCAAAACAATAGTTGACAGCAAGAAAACAATAAAATATTTTATTAATAAACAGAATAAAACCAAATTAAGTTTGTTGGGAAAACTTTTAGTAAAGTTTTTTCTTGAAAGTTTTGATAAACACTATATGAAACAACTATAGTTTTACTAACAAGAGGGCAAAACAAAACTTATTACTTAATCGCAAAACATGTTCTTAACAGAAAAGAATTTACAAATAAACTTGTTTTATAAAACAAAATTAAATTATATAAAACTTTGTTGAAAGAAAACTATTACTAACTAGTTGTTTTAATCAAAATAAACCTATTTGAAAAGAAATTGTGATTCCTATATTAACAAAGAAATAAACTAAACAATTTTACATTTTTATTAACAATAAATAAAACACTAAATGTTTAAACAACAGAACCTACTAAACAAATTAAAACTAAATCTAAACTAAACTAATTAAAACTAAGTAAATAAAACTATACTATAACACTAGGCAGATTCTGTTTATAGCTAGAACACTAACCAAAATCATCTAAAAAAAATTCAAAGTAAGCATAAATGTATTCCTAACTAAGACCAAACTGTAGCAAAAAGATTCATGTCAAAATCTATTTTCAAACTCTAGTTATTCAGATTTGAAGGTTTTAAGCAAATTTGATTCAGTTCAAATTTTATAGGTCAAATTTGAAATTTAAAAGTACAGGGTGAAACTACATGAAAAATTTGAGCTATTGCAAAAAGAATCAACTCAAAACATAAAATATATTAAAAGTTATAAGCAAAACAAAATCAGAATAGGTTCTGTTTTCTAAACAAAATCAGAAAAGGGGTGAAATATCTACCGGACGGCTAGGGGTGACGTGGCGACCTGTGAGTGGTTGGGCTAGTGTGCACGCGGGTGGTTACGGGCGGTTGACCGATCCTAAGAGGATACCGGTTCGCGAAATAAAACGTTCTAATCTTGGCCATCGGATCTAGATCGGAGGGATGGGAGGGCTCACAGTGTAAAGGTCGCCGGCGTGGGGAATCTCTGGCGAGTCCGAAAGCGGCGAAGACGATGACGAGGGGCTCCGGTGGTTGAGGGAGGCAGTGCAGTGGTTCAGACGACGGCGGGCAAGGTCCGTCATCGAATGGTGGGGTAGGAGGGGCGAGTGGACAACCGAGGCGACAGGCACGAGCAATGGGGTTTCCGGTGGTGGCAGGGGCTCCGGCGAGGGTTTGCGGCGGCGTTCTGGCGACCGGAGAGGGGGCTCGGAGAAGAAATGGATGCGGGGAGTTGGGGCTCTTATATAGGATGCTCGGGGGGTGCGGGGGAGGAGAGGGGAGAGAGATCCGGGAGGAGTAACTGCCGGCGACGAGGTCGGGCGAGAGGATGGTGGCGACCGCGCGGGCGAAACGTTCGGTCGAGGTGTGGCCCGGTGTCAGTGAGAGAGGGGGCGTCCGTTGCGCGTCGGTCGGCCGGTCGGTATTAAATCCGCGAGTAACTGCCCGTGGGCCGGCCCGTTTAATACAGAAACCATTACCGTTTCTTTTAATGATTTTCCAGCGACATTCAAAAGCTTTTAAAACATTCAAACGGTTTATAAATATAGGGGTATTATATATCAAAATTAACAGAATAATAAATTCTATTTAGTGAACATTTTTATTCTGTCATTTGAACACTTTGGAAAAAATAATATTTTCAGAAATTGCCTAATTGTTTTTAAATCCTTTTTGCAAATATTTTCAAAACAACTCCTGGTTACTTTTGTTTAAATAGATCACCAAAATGACCCTGGTGTGGAGTGTCATGTTACACCCCTCTTATTTTGAACATTTTACCAAGATTTCAAATAGGTGAAAGCAACTTAGGGAAAGTAGAAAGGGCTTTCAGAAATTCAGAGAAAGCATTTCAACTAGCACATACATTCAAACAATGGTGATGATAGATGCATAGCTATATTTCATAACATTCCAAAATGAATTTTTGGGATGTTACAAACCTACCCACCTTAAGATGAATCTCGCCCTCGAGATTCGGGTTGGCTAGAAAATAGGTGCGGGTGGTCTCTACGAAGATCTTCTTTGCGTTCCCAGGTGGCTTCTTCCTCAGTGTGGTGACTCCACAGAACCTTACAGAACTTGATGATCTTGCTGCGGGTAACTTTGTTGTTTGTCTCAAGGATTCTGACAGGCTTCTCCTCGTAGGTCCTAGGGAATATCAGCCATCTCAGCATGACATTTCTTCAGCTGGGACACATGGAAAACATCATGAACTCCGCATAATACTTCCGGCAATTCCAGCTTGTGTGCAACTTCGCCTCTTCATTCAAGAATTTTATAGGGGCCTATGAATCTGGGTGCTAATTTTCCTTTAACACCAAACCTCTTGATTCCTCAAAGCGGGGACACACGAAGATATGCTCGGTCTCCCACTTCATACGTTATTTCTTTACGTTTGCTGTCAGCATAACTCTTCTGTCGAGATTGAGCTATCTTGAGTCTGGCACGAATCAACTTGACTTTCTCTTCCGAATCTCGGATAAGATCGGTACCAAAAAGTTGTCGGTCTCCAACACCATCCCACGTCAGTGGCGTTCTGCACCTCCTTCCATATAAAGCTTCGAAAGGGGCCATCTTCAGACTGGTCTGATAACTGTTGTTGTACGAGAATTCTGCGTAAGGTAAGTTGTCATCCCAACTAGATCCATAATCTAGCGCACAAGCTCTCAACATGTCTTCCAGAATCTGGTTGACTCTCTCAGTCTGTCCATCTGTCTGCGGATGAAAAGCTGTACTGAACTCCAGCCTTGTACCCAAAGTTTCATGTAACTGATGCCAAAACTTTGAGGTAAACTGTGTTCCTCTATCTGACACAATACTCCTCGGAACTCCATGCAGACATACGATCCTGGTCATGTATATCTTGGCTAGCTTAGCACTGGTATAGGTGGTTTTCACTGGAATGAAATGAGCTACCTTGGTCAAGTGATCAACCACCACCCAGATGGAATCATAACCTGAACGGGTCCTGGGTAATCCTGTGATGAAGTCCATACCAAGCTTTTCCCATTTCCACTCGGGTATCGGCAAAGGTTGGAGTAACCCTGCTGGTTTCTGATGTTCAGACTTTACTCGCTGACAAACATCACATATTGCAACATGTTCCGCAATATCTTCCTTCATACCTGTCCACCAATAACTTTCTTTTAAATCCAGATACATCTTGGTATTGCCTGGGTGTATCGAGTAAGGGGAATCGTGGGATTCTTGAAGTATCAACTTCCTGAGCTCTGGGTCATTGGGCACATAGATTCGGTTCTCAAACCACAAAGTTCCGTGTTCATCCTCACGAAAACCTTTAGCTTTACCATCTTCCATTCTCTGCTTTATCTCAGCTATCTCCTTGTCCGATTTCTGGGCTTCACGAATTCTTTCGGTCAAGGTGGACTGGATCTCTAGTGTACCAACATATCCTCTTGGAACTATCTCTAGCTTGAGCTCTCTGAGATCATCGGCTAACTCTTGGGGTAATCCTCCCGCTGTGAGTGTGTTCACATAAGTTTCTGACTCAAGGCATCGGCTACAACATTAGCCTTACCGGGATGGTAGTGTAATCTCATGTCATAGTCCTTGATTAACTCTAACCATCTCCTCTGTCTGAGGTTCAACTCTTTCTGCGTGAAAATATATTTCAGGCTCTTATGGTCGGTGTAAACATCACAACTATTTCCGATAAGGAAATGTCTCCAGGTCTTGAGTGCATGCACAACGGCTGCTAGTTCCAAATCATGGGTGGCATAATTCAACTCATGAGGTCGTAGTTGTCTGGATGCATACGCTATAACCTTTCGATCTTGCATGAGTACTCCTCCAAGTCCTTGACGTGAAGCATCACAATAAACCTGGAAGTCCTTCCGAATATTGGGCAAAATCAACACTGGGGCTGTGACCAAACATTTCTTCAACTCCTGGAAACTGGCTTCACATTCCTCAGTCCAAACATACTTGGATTCTTTCTTCAACAACTCTGTCATGGGTTTGGCTATCTTTGAGAAATTCTCAATGAATCTCCGGTAATATCCGGCAAGTCCGAGGAAACTGCGGATCTCCTTAACTGAGGTGGGTGACTTACACCCGGTGACAGCTTCAACCTTAGCGGGGTCTACGGCTATTACTTCTCCGGAAATAACATGTCCAAGGAATCCGACTTCCGTCAGCCAAAATTCACATTTGCTGAACTTGGCATATAACTGATGCTCTCTTAGCTTCTCCAGAACTAATCGCAAATGTTCCTTGTGTTCTTCCTCGTTCTTGGAGAATATCAAAATGTCATCGATGAACACCACGACAGACTTGTCCAAATATTCCATAAACACTTTGTTCATCAAATTCATAAGGTAGGCAGGAGCATTAGTCAAACCAAAGGACATGACAGTATACTCGTACAAGCCATACCTTGTGGTGAAAGCTGTTTTGGGTATATCCTGTTCACGAATCTTCAGTTGATGATACCCTGATCTAAGATCGATCTTAGAGAATACTTTGGCGCCTACTATCTGATCAAACAAATCATTAATCATCGGCAGAGGGTACTTGTTCTTGATAGTCACCTCATTCAAGGCACGATAATCGACTACCATTCTCAAGGTTTTATCCTTCTTCTCCACCAAAAGAACTCGGGCTCCCCAAGGTGAAGAACTTGGGCGTATATAACCTTTGTCCAATAACTCCTTAATTTGCTTCTTGATTTCCAACAGATCATTTGCGGGCATCCGATAGGGTCTCTTGGAAATTGGGGCTGTCCCTGGTTGTAGCTCTATTAGGAACTCAATCTCCCTATCTGGTGGCATGCCTGGTAATTCTTCCGGGAATACATCCGGAAAGTCTTTTACCACGGGTACTTCCTCCTGAACAACTCCTGTGAGGGAATTTAACCGAGCACTCATCTGGGTGCGTCGGGATACATACTTAATCCTCTTGTTCTCCGGGGTGGTGAGTGAAACAGACTTGCTGGGAAAATCAAGATTTCCTTCATACTTGGTCATCCAATCCATGCCTAGGATTACATCCAATCCCTGGGATTCTAAGACGATGAGGCCGGTGGGAAAAACATGGTTTCCTATATTGAGTTTCAGGGCATGGCATCCTATTCCTGCCATCATCATACCTCCTGGGGAACTGACCTTAATGGGCTGTCTAAGGGTTTTGGTGGGCAAACCATACTTATCCACAACTACCTTTGATAAGAATGAATGAGTTGCACCGGAATCAAAAAGTACTGTAACTGGACGTGAATGCAATAAAAACTTACCAACCACAGTCTCGGGTTGATCATAAACTTCTTCCACGTCAAGGTGATTCACCTGGGCACGAGGAAAAGGATTTGGCTTCTTAGCTGTGGAGTTGCCGTTTCCATTTCCCTGCTTGCTCTGGGGACACTCAGTAGCATAGTGCCCTGTCTTCTGGCACTTGAAACAGGTGATGTGGCTTAGATCCTTCTGAGTAGGAACGTGACGGTGCTGGTTGTTGTTCCCATTCCCATTGTCAGTCTTGAAATTGCCATGGTTGGGATGGGCATTCCCATTTCCTCCATGGTTGTGGCCTCCATGGTTGTGCACCGCATGAGTGTGCCTTCCAAACTTACCGGTCCCTGATCCGGTATTCCCTGAGTACGGGGAGTAGCGGGGCTTATGATGAGCTCCAGAGTTAAACTTCCCTTGAGTGTACTTCCTCTTGCGGTTCTCAATTTGCTGTTGTTTACCTCCAAGATGAGGGCCTTGTCCACCAGCTCTTGGTAGTTGTTGAAAGTAGCCACTACCAGCTGCGTGCTCAACTCATCGTTGAGTCCTTCCAGAAACTTCTCTTGCTTGGCCGCATCATCGGCCACGTCTCCTAGTGCATAACGTGCCAATGTGCTGAAGTCATCCACGTACTGGGCCACAGAGCGATTTCCCTGGCGCAAGTTGCGAAACTCGCGCTTCTTCAGACTCATGGCTCCAGCTGAAACATGTGCGGTGCAGAAAGCTTGCTGGAACTGCTCCCAAGTTACATCAGCAATAGGATATGTGGTGGTGTAGTTCTCCCACCATGAAGCTGCTGGTCCATCTAGTTGATGTGCGGCAAAACGCACCTTCTCAGCGTCAATACATCCAACGGTGACGAGTTCTCTCTCCATCTTACGGAGCCAGTCATCTGCCACAATGGGCTCAGTGCTGCTGGAGAAAGTTGGAGGGTTCAACCTCAGAAAACGGGTGACATTGTCAGTCTGGGGTGGATGTTGGTGGTTGTTGGTCTGATTCTGGATCAATAGCTGTATTAGTGCATTCTGCTGCTGAAGGAGTTGCGTGAGTTCCGGGGGAAAGGTGAAATCGGACTCACGTCGTGGAGGCATCTTGCTGTTTTCAGAGGGGTGAGAATTAGAATAGAACAAGGGCCTAAAAGGAGAAATTCACTACCATATGCAATGCAATAAACATATCACACCAAACACTCATTCATTTATTCAATCAATGTCAAACATCGTGAATACAAATCTCAATCAAACTAAGCATCGACCTACGCTCTTAACGTTAAAAAAATAAAAGATACATGAAGGGCATAACTAAAGTTTTCCTCAGAAGTACATGGTGACTGAGTCTCCTCCCGTGGTGCTCTCCTCATAGTCATCATCGTCGCTGATGAAAGGTGCCAACTCTCCTTCAGGATGAAGATTTTCACCCATGTCCATCTGTTCCTCCAGAGTGGCGATGCGAGTGTTCAGCTTGTCGATCCTCTCTAAGAAATCCTTCACCTCATACTCATGCTCGTACTTGGCTTCCCGTAAGTCAGCTTCAAGGTCAATCTCACGGTTCATCAGATTCTTGATTGTCTTCGTATCAGCACGAACTCGAAGCTCCAGAGTCCTAATGTGAGTCTCCAGGGTCTGGATATAGGAAATGGTGGAGTCTCCAGTGGGAGGGGTTATGATGTTGCCATGGGCATCTCTGCGGCAAACCATGCTGTGTCCTGGTGAAATGGTTCCACCTCTGTATTCCTCCTGAATACGTCCAAGAGCACGATGAATGGCCATGTCTCTTCCAAGTATCCAGCTGGGTGCCACAAACTTGAAGTCGATGGGTTCCTTCCGATTCCCAAAGGTCTTCCCTGGGATGTGCACCTCGATCCTGTAGCGTCCATCTTGTGGAAATGACATGATAGGAGTCCCGGTGATGCTCGGCAAAGCAATCCTCACGTCCTTGACGATCCTCATCAGCTCCTTACCAAAAGGCATCGTTGCGTCAGGCTGACAAAACTCCGTGATCAACACTGGGATGAAGGTGGCCACCTATAAATTTTGAAATAATCGGAGAGAAGTCAGAAACGAGTAGATGAGAGTATAAGAATTTTAAAGACAAAGAGATACAATCCTAAGGCTTTCCAATCCTAGAGGTTACGTCCTACGGTCAGTGTGTGCTCTAATACCATTTCTGTAGTGACCCGACCTGAAAGGTCAAGTCTCCGGTGTTTTCGGACCATCCCAAGATCATGCTGGTACACACACGGTACATCAATGTATATATCAAAAGGGAAATCACACAGAATTATATTAATCGAAATCTCATATCGAGTCCTTTATTACAGTAAAAATTACAATAAAGTGGCTGAAAGCCAACTCATGAGAATATCTAAATCTTGCGGAAGCGTCGAAGGTAGATGAGTCCATCTGACTCCAAGGGCATCTCACCGAGCATAGGACGTGTCCTCACTCCTGGTCAGAAAAGTACTCTGCAACATGATACGTTGCAGCCGTGTAGGTCAGCATATGGAATATGCCGGCAAAGTCACGAAAGAGGGGTGAAAAGATAATCATCTAGTCTACATGCTTATATGGCAGGTGGGGTGGTAAGTTTTTGCGTAGAGCCAATTTTTCCTACATCAAGAGAGGGATAAGCAAAAATTATTACTAAGTTGGTTGATTAATGAGATGGTTCCACCAACCAATTCTCATACCCAATTGTTAAATACCCACATCATCGTATTAATTGTGTTGAGAATTCCGAATGTTTCAGTTCCTTTGGCTCAAGTCGTCCATGACCGTGGACACGGCTAATCGATTAGGTTTGAGTACTCTGCAGAGTTTTGCACACGTTCCCCACAAGATTTGGTCGCCTTCGTTTAATTTCTCGCACTTCAGGGTGTTTGAGAAACGGATGACCAAAACATGGTCTTCCAAAGGGTTTCCCTGCGACTCTGACGGTGCCCATCCTTTCCTACCATTTTTCTACATCTCGTAGCACCGCCTGTCCAGGGTCACCATGATATCCAACCAAGACAGAGCCCATAATGACTTGTGGCTGTGCAGGTAAGCCTTGGGTCTTGAAGCACCCATCCATCTCTTTGTGCCTGGGTGGATCTTTCCGCGTGAATACTGGCCATCTCCAGCATCACCTAGGCAATTCCACTGGTTTCTCCAGGGTGCCGTTCAACCATCATCCACCCAGAGGTATGTTGAAAACTCGGAGTCTTGAAATCTTGATCATTATGTACGTCTTGAAATTATTAACTCTCTCAACTCTCATGAATCGCACAACCAACCCCGTCTACTAATAGCATAGCAAAAAGTAAAACAACGTTTCCCGGGGCCAATGTGTCAAACAGTTTGAGGGGGTACCTACCACATGATACTACTACAATGTAACCAAGTTTCCAACTAACCTAACTTGCATGCAATTGGGGAAGATGGTAGAACTAATGCATATAAAACATGGGTAAACATGATCAAAGTGACTTGCCTGATTGATGATCTTCGTACTCGTGGGACTCTAAGTAACAAGCTTCACACTCCGGATAATCTAACGAAGCAAACAAGCACTCAGTAAGCATACAACAGAATATTGTAACCCACAAACATCAATCAAGAACTAGTAAACAGTCAAGACAAAACAATGCACAAATCACAAGTAAGGAAAACACACAAAGTTTTGCTTACTAGGAGATGATTGATAAAACACTACTAACATAAAGAAACTATTGGTATTAACCAAAACAATAGTTGACAGGAAGAAAACAATAAAATATTTTATTAATAAACATAATAAAACCAAATTAAGTTTGTTGGGAAAACTTTTAGTAAAGTTTTTTTTTTGAAAGTTTTGATAAACACTATATGAAACAACTATAGTTTTACTAACAAGAGGGCAAAACAAAACTTATTACTTAATAGCAACACATGTTCTTAACAGAAAAGAATTTACAAATAAACTTGTTTTAGAAAACAAAATTAAATTATATAAAACTTTGTTGAAAGAAAACTATTACTAACTAGTTGTTTTAATCAAAATAAACCTATTTGAAAAGAAATTGTGATTCCTATATTAACAAAGAAATAAACTAAACAATTTTACATTTTTATTAACAATAAATAAAACACTAAATGTTTAAACAACAGAACCTACTAAACAAATTAAAACTAAATCTAAACTAAACTAATTAAAACTAAGTAAATAAAACTATACTATAACACTAGGCAGATTCTGTTTATAGCTATAACACTAATCAAAATCATCTAAAAAAATTCAAACTAAGCATAAAGGCAGTCCTAACTAAGACCAAACAGTAGCAAAAAGATTCATGTCAAAATCTATTTTCAAACTCTAGTTATTCAGATTTGAAGGTTTTAAGAAAATTTGATTCAGTTCAAATTTTATAGTTCAAATTTGAAATTTAAAAGTACAGGGTGAAACTACATGAAAAATGTGAGCTATTGCAAGAACAATCAACTCAAAACATAAAATAGATTAAAAGTTATAAGCAAAACAAAATCAGAACAGGTTCTGTTTTCTAAACAAAATCACAAAAGGGGTGAAATATCTACCGGACGGCCAGGGGTGACGTGGCGACCTGTGAGTGGTTGGGCTAGTGTGCACGCGGGTGGTTACGGGCGGTTGACCGATCCTAAGAGGATACCGGTTCGCGAAATAAAACGTTCTAATCTTGGCCATCGGATCTAGATTGGAGGGATGGGAGGGTTCACAGTGTAAAGGTCGCCGGCGTGGGGAATCTCCGGCGAGTCCAATCGCCGGCGAGTCCAAAAGCGGCAAAGACGGCGGCGAGGGGCTCCAGTGGTTGAGGGAGGCCGTGAAGTGGTTCAGACGATGGTGGGCGAGGTCCGGCGTCGAATGGTGGGGTCGGAGGGGCGAGTGGACAACCGAGGCGACGGGCACGAGCAATGGGGTTTCCGGTGGTGGCAGGGGCTCCGACGAGGGTTTGCAGCGGCGTTCTGGTGACCGGGGAGGGGGCTCGGGGAAGAAATGGATGCGGGGAGTTGGGGCTCTTATATAGGATGCTCGGGGGGTGCGGGGGAGGAGAGGGGAGAGAGATCCGGGAGGAGTAATTGCCGGCGCCGAGGTCGGGCGAGAGGAAGGTGGCGACCGCGTGGGCGAAACGGTCGGTCGAGGTGGGGCCCGGTGTCAGTGAGAGAGGGGGCGTCCGTTGCGCGTCGGTCGGCCGGTCGGTATTAAATCCGCGAGTAACTGCCCGTGGGCCGGCCCGTTTAATACAGAAACCGTTACCGTTTCTTTTAATGATTTTCTAGCGATATTCAAAAGCTTGTAAAACATTCAAACCATTTATAAATATAGGGTTATTATATATCAAAATTAACACAATAATAAATGCTATTTAATGAACATTTTTATTCTGTCATTTGAACACTTTGAAAAAAATAATATTTTCAGAATTTGCCTAATTGTTTTTAAATCCTTTTTGCAAATATTTTCAAAACAACTCCTGGTTACTTTTGTTTAAATAGATCACCAAAATGACCCTGGTGTGGATTGTCATGTTACTCCCCTCTTATTTTGAACAGTTTACCAAGATTTCAAATAGGTGAAAGCAACTTAGGGAAAGTAGAAAGGGCTTTCAGAAATTCAGAGAAAGCATTTCAACTAACACATACATTCAAACAATGGTGATGATAGATGCATAGCTATATTTCATAACATTCCAAAATGAAATTTTGGGATGTTGCAAGACATGGCCGAGACACTGATATGTCTCCAACGTATCTATAATTTTTGATTGTTCCATGCTATTATATTATCTGTTTTGGATGTTTCATATGCATTAATATGCTATTTTATATTATTTTTGGGACTAACCTATTAATCTAGAGCCTAGTGCCAGTTTTTGTTTTTCATTGTTTATGAGTATTGAAGATAAGGAATATTAACTGGAGTCCAACTGGAACAAAATCTTCGCAATGATTTTTCTTGGACAAGAATACATCTACCAGACTTGGAGTGCAAGGCAAGGGACCTGCCAGGAGGTCATAAGTCAGGGGGTGAGGCCACCACCATTGGCCGCGCCTGGCAGGCTTGTGGCCCCCCTAGCACGTCTCCTAACCCTAATCTTCATCCTATAAATACCCAAATATCCCCAGTACCAAAAAGAGCCACGCAAATACTTTTCTGCCGCCACAACCTTCTATTCCCGAGAGATTCAATCTTGGAGCCTTTTCCGGCAATCTGCCGGAAGGGGACTCAATCACGAAGGGCATGTACATCAACTCCATTGCCCATCCGATGATGTGTGAGTAGTTCACCAAAGACCTATGGGTCCATAGATAGTAGCTAGATGGCTTCTTCTCTCTCTTTGTGCTTCAATACCATGTTCTTCATGATCTTCACAGAGATCTATCTGATGCAATACTCTTTTGCGGTGTGTTTGTCGAGATCCAATGAATTGTGGGTTTATGATCATGTTATCTATGAATATTATTTGGTTCTTCTTTGAATTCCTGTATGCATGATTTCATATCTTTGTAAGTCTCTTCGAGTTATTGATTTTGTTTGGACAACTAGATTGGTAATTCTTGCAATGGGAGAAGTACTTAGTTTTGGGTTCAATCTTGCGGTGTCCTCACCCAGTGACAAAGTAGGGGTAGAGAGGCATGTATTATATTATTGCCATAAAGGGTAAAAGATGGGGTTTTCATCATATTGTTTGAGTTTATCCCCCTACATCATGTCATTTTACTTAACACATTACTCTATTCTTCATGAACTTAATAATCTAGATGTAGGTAGGAGTCGGTCGATGTGTGGAGTAATAGTAGTAGATGCAAAATCATTCCAGTCTACTTGACACGGACATGATGCTTATATGCATAATTATTTCCTTGTATATCGTCATAATTATTCGCTTTTCTATCAATTGCTCGACAGTAATTTGCTCACCCACCATGTTATTTTCCTTCAAGAGAGAAGCCTCTAGTGAAACCTATGGCCCCGGGTCTACTTTCCATATTATATTTTTACATCTATAAACCAAAAATACCAAAAATACCTTGCTGCAATTTCTGTACTTTTTACTTTCTCCAATCTTTTACATCTATCTCTATCAGATCTAGTCCTTGCAAATAACCGTGAAGGGATTGACAACCCCTTTATAGCATTGGGTGCAAGATTTTGATTGTTTGTGTAGGTGCATCCATTGGTAACTTGTTTGTTCCTCCTACTAGATTGATACCTTGGTTCTCATCAACTGACGGAAATACTTATCTACTTAGCTGCATCACTGTTTCCTCTTCAAGGGAAAACCAACGCAAGCTCAAGAGGTAGCAAGAAGGATTTCTGGCGCTGTTGCCGGGGAGATCTACATCAAGCCTACCAAGTACCCATCACAAACTCATCTCTTCCATTTAAATTATTTGCCATTTGCCTATCATTTTCCTCTCCCCCACTTCTAAAATGATTTTCAGAAAAAACCAAAATTATTTGCCTTTTTATTCACCTTTCTCCCGTTCGTCTCTTATTTGCAATGTTTGCTTGTGTTCCCATGTGCCTTCTATTTGCTTGCATCTTCGCTTGCTAAAAATATATTGATATGGATCATCATACTCTTGCCAATCTTTTCAAAAGAACAAATTATGCTGAACCAGTTGTTAGTGAGTTGAGTGCACTTGATTATCTTTATGAAGTTCTGTTTGAAAATCATGAATCTGAATTTTTTTATGAAGTGTTGAAAGAAGACATTTATAAGGTGATTCATGATAGTTACTCGAATGAAAAGTATGATTGCCATGTTGTTAGTATGAATTCTCTGAATATCCAAGATGCTAATGATACGAAAAATCACAAGCTTGGGGTTGCTATGTTTGATGAAGATGATATTTTTTGTTCCCCAAGTTTTGGTGATGACACATATGCTATAATTGATCATGAAAAGAATCCTTTATGTGATAGTTATATTGTTGAATTCCTTAATGATGCTACTGTAATTTATTATGAGGGAGTAACGAATGCTTGTAGGAATTTCAATAATATCAAGTTTCCTCTCTATGTGTTTAAAGTTTTGAAGTTATGCTTGTTTTGCCTTCATATGCTAGTTGATTCTTGTACCAAAAATTGTTTGCTCACAAAATACCTATGAATATGAAGTGGGTTAGAATTAAATGTTATTGTAATGAGATTCATGATGCTTTCTTGCATGTTTCAATTACTACTTTTTATGTGAGCATCATTGAAATCATTATGCCTAGCCAGGGGCGTTAAACAATAGCGCTTGTTGGGAGGCAACCCAATTTTATTTTTATGTTTCTGTTTTTGCTTATATTTTTGAGTGTTTCACACATTATTACCTCTGTATTAATTGTGTTTTTCTGTTTCAATTAGTGTTTGAGCCAAGTAAGACCTTTGGGATGGTCTATGGTGGTTGTTGATTTGATCTTGTTGAAAAACAGAAACTTTTGTGCCCAGTCTAGGAATTTTATATATTTATCAGAGAGTTTAATGAGTCTGAAATTCTTACACATGATTTATATAAAAATTTCAAAGGTTCCTAATTTTTAAGAATTTTGGGAGTTACATAAGTGTACCAAGTTTGCAGATTGCTGCAGCCTATTCTGTTTTTGACAGATTCTGTTTTCTTTGTGTTGTTTACCTATTTTGATGTACCTATGGGTCGTATGTTGGGTATGAAACATGGAGAAGTTAGAATACAGTAGATATAAAACCAATATAAATAAAGAATGAGTTCACAACAGTACCTAAAGTAGTGCTTTAATTTTCTTATACTAACGGATCTCACGAGGTTTCTGTTGAGTTTTGTGTTATGAAGTTTTCAAGTTTTGGGTAAAGATTTGATGGAGTATGGAGTAAGGAGTGGAAAGAGCCTAAGATTGGGGATGAACAAGGAACCCCAAGCCATATTCAAGGATGCCAAAGAGCCTAAGCTTGGTGATGCCCCTGAAGGCATTCCCTCGTTCCTCTTCAACCATCGGGAAATTTACTTGAGGCTATATTTTTATTCACCACATGATATGTATAATATAAGTCTTTGATTTTTAGTTTTACACAATCATCCTTGATGCACACATCTTTTGAGAGAGATATGCATGAATTTTGAATTTATTAGAATACTCTATGTGCTTCACTTATATCTTTTGAGATAGGCAATTTTGCTCTAGTGCTTCACTTATATCTTTCTAGAGCAAGGTGGTGTTTGGTTTCATAGAAATAATTGAACTCTCATACCTCACTTATATTATTTTGAGAGTCCTTAAACAGCATGGTAATTGGTTTAGCTTATGAATTTAGTCCTAATTTGATAGGCATCCAAGAGGGATATAATAAAAACTTCCATATTAGGTGCATTGAGTATTATGAGAAGTTTGATTCCTTGCATAAAGTTTGGAGATATAAATATGGTAATATTAAGAGTCATGTTAGGAAGTAATTGTGAATTGGTAAAGATACTTGTTTAAAGGTTTTTGATTCCCATAGCATGCACGTATGGTGAACGGTTATGTAAGGAAGTCAGAGCATGATTTGTTTATTGATTGTCGACCTTTGTGTGAGGGTCGGGAGCGTGCGATGATTTACTCCTACCAACCTCTCCCCTAGGGGCATGCGTCTAATACTTTTCTTTGATGTCTAATATACTTTTGCAATAAGTATGTGAGTTCTTTATGACTAATGCGAGTCCACTTTTGCTAGCCTCTCTAGTACCGCGCAACTTTCGCCGGTGCATTAAACCCACCACGTGTCTTTCCTCAAAACAGCCACCATACCTACCTTTAATGGCATTTACATAGCTATTCCGAGATATATGTCCATGCCACTTCCACCGTTCCGTTTATTATGACACGCACCATCATTTTCATATTGCTTTGCATGATCGTAAGATACCTAGCATGATGTTTTCATGGCTTGTGCGTTTTTTGATGTCATTTGCTATGCTAGATCATTGCACATCCCGGGAAACCACCGAAAGAATTCATATAGAGACATATTTTGTTCTAGATATCGAGTGGTAATTCTTGAGTTGTAAGTAAATAGAAGTGTGATGACCATCATTATTAGAGCATTGTCCCATGTGAGGAAAGGATGATGGAAGCTATGATTCCCTCACAAGTGGGGATGAGACTCCAGAGTTTATGAAAAATAAAAGAGGTTAGTGAATCCCAAATAAAAAAAGAGGCCTTAGATGCCCACCAAAATAAAAAACATGAGATAAAGAGAGAAGGGACAATGCTACTATCTTTTTCCCACACTTGTGTTTCAAAGTAGCACCATGATCTTCATGATAGAGAGTCTCCTATTTTGTCACTTTCATATACTAGTGGGAATTTTTCATTATATAACTTGGCTTGTACATTCCAGTTATGGGCTTCCAAAAATTTCCCTAGGTCTTCATGAGCAAGCAAGTTGGATCCACACCCACTTAGTTTCCTTTTGAGATTTCATACACCTATAGCTCTAGTGCATCCATTGCATGGCAATACCAACTCACTCACATTGATATCTATTAGTGGGCATCTCCATAGACCGTTGATATGCCTAATTGATGTGAGACTATCTTCTCCTTTTTCTTCACAACCTCGGCCATATTCTATTCCTCCTATAGTGCCATATCCATGGCTCACACTCATGTATTGCGTGAGAGTTGAAAAAGTTTGAGAAAATAAAAGGTGTGAAACAATTGCTTGACTTGTCATCGGGGTTGTGCATGATATAAATACTTTGTGTGGGAAAGATTGAGCATAGCTAGACCATATGATATTGTAGGGATAACTTTCTTTTGCCATTATATTTTGAAGAGATACAATTGCTTTGTTAGTATGGTTGAAATATTATTGTTTTTATGTCAACATTAAGATTTTGTTTTGAGTCTTATGGATATGAACATTCATGCCACGATAAATAATATTACATGGATAAATATGTTAGGTAGCATTCCACATCAAAAATTCTGTTTTTACCATTTACCTACTCGAGGACAAGCATGAATTAAGCTTGGGGATGCTTGATACGTCCCCAACGTATCTATAATTTTTGATTGTTCCATGCTATTATATTATCTGTTTTGGATGTTTTATATGCATTAATATGCTATTTTATATTATTTTTGGGACTAACCTATTAATCTAGAGCCTAGTGTCAGTTTCTGTTTTTCCTAGTTTTTGAGTATTGTAGATAAGGAATATTAAACAGAGACCAAAAGGAAATAAATCTTCGTGATGATTTTTCTTGGACCAAAAGACATCTACCTGACTTGGAGTGCAAGGCAAGGGACCTGCCAAGAGGTCACAAACCAGGGGGCACGACCACCACCCCTGGCCGCGCCTGGCGGGCTTGTGGCCCCCCAGTAGGTCTCATAACCCTAATCTTCATCCTATAAATACCCAAATATTCCCCAATACCAAAAAGAGCCATGTAAATACTTTTTTGCCGCCACAACCTTCTGTTCTCGAGAGACCCAATCTTGGGGCCTTTTCAGGTAATCTGTCGGAGGGAGATTTGATCATGCAGGGCATCTACAGCAGCTCCATTGCCCCTCCGATGATGCGTGAGTAGTTCACCAGAGACCTACGGGTCCATAGCTAGTAGCTAGATGGCTTCTTGTCTCTCTCTTTGTGCTTCAATACCATGTTCTTCATGATTTTCATGGAGATCTATCTGATGTAATACTCTTTTGCGGTGTGTTTGTTGGGATCTGATGAATTTTGGGTTTATGATCAGCTTATCTATGAATATTATTTGGTTCTTATCTGAATTATTATATGCATGATTTCATATCTCTGTAAGTCTCTTCGAGCCATTGATTTGGTTTGGCCAACTAGATTGGTAATTCTTGCAATGGGAGAAGTGCTTAGTTTTGGGTTCAATCTTGCGGTGTCCTCACCCAGTGACAAAGTAGGGGTAGCAAGAAAAGTATTGTATTGTTGCCATCAAGGGTAAAAAGATGGGGTTTTGATCATATTGCTTGAGTTTATCCATCTACATCATGGCATCTTACTTAATGCGTTACTCTGTTCTTCATGAACTTAATACTCTAGATGCAGGCAGGAGTCAGTCGATGTGTGGAGTAATAGTAGTAGATGCAGAATCGTTTTGGTCTACTTGACACGGACGTGATGCCTATATGCATAATGATTGCCTTTGATATCGTCATAATTGTTCGCTTTTCTATCAATTGCTCGGCAATAATTTGTTCACCCACCGTGTTATTTTCCTTCAAGAGAGAAGCCTCTGGTGAAACCTATGCCCCCCGGGTCTTCTTTCCATATTATATTTTCAGATCTATAAACCAAAAATACCAAAAATACCTTGCTGCAATTTATTTAATTTTTACTTTCCACAATCTTTCATATCTATCTCTATCAGATCTAATCCTTGCAAATAACCATGAATGGATTGACAACCCCTTTATAGCGTTTGGTGCAAGAGTTTGATTGTTTGTGTAGGTGCATATATTGGTAACTTGCTTGTTCCTCCTACAGGATTGATAGCTTGGTTCTCAGCAACTGACGGAAATACTTATCTACTTCACTGCATCATCCTTTCCTCTTCAAGGGAAAACTAACGCAAGATCCAGAGGTAGCAGAAACCTCTATGGTCAATAACCAATAGCGGAACCTAGATGCCCATATTGGCTACTACATATTCTACGAAGATCTTTATTAGTTGAACCTCTATGTCAAGGATTCAGTTAATCCAGTATGTTGTTCCCTCTGTTTATTAGTATGTTACTTGCCCGAGATTCGATCATTGGTATCTCCATTCTTAGTTCAATCTCGTTACCGGCAAGTCTCTTTACTCGTTCCATAATACAAGATCCATGGCTAACACATTAATCACTTTGCTTGCAAGGCTTTTTGTGATGTTGTATTACCGAGTGGCCCCTGAGAGACCTCTCCATCACACGGAGTAACAAATCCCAGTCTTGATGCATGCCTACTCAACAGACACCCTCGGAGATACCTGTAGAGCATCTTTATAGTAACCTAGTAACATTGCGACATTTGATACACACAAGGTAGTCCTCCAGTGTTAGTGAGTTGCATGATCTCATGGTGATAGGAACAGATACTTGACATACAGAAAACTATAGCAATAAACTGACACGGTCATATGCTATGTTTATAGTTTGGGTCTTGTCCATCACACCATTCTCCCAATGATGTGACCCCATTATAAAATGACATCTTATGTCTATGTCTAGGAAACCTTCACCATATTTTATCATCGAGCTAGTTTACTAGAGGCATACTAGGGACAAAGCGTTGTCTATGTATCCACACATGCAATGTGTTTCCAATCAATACAATTATAGCATGGATAATAAACGATTATCATGAACAAGGAAATATAATAATGACCATTTTATTATTCCCTCTAGGGCATATTTCCAACAGTCTCCCACTTGGACCAGAGTTAATAAGCTAGCTCACATCACTATGTTATTTACATTGTAATGAATCTAACAGCCATACAGTTCTGGCATTGATCATGTTTAGACCTTGGAAGACATGTAGTCAGCGGGTCTTTGACATTCAGATCCCTATGCACTTTGCAAATATTTATGTCCTCCTCCTTGATGTAATCGCGGATGTAATTTAAGGGTCGCTTTATGTGTCTGGTCCTCTTGTGAAACCTTGTTTCCCTGGCCAGAGCAATGGCACCAATGTTGTCACACAACAGAGCCATTGGATTCAGTGCACTGGGCACTACTCCAAGATCTATCATAAATTCCTTCATCCAGAGACCTTCCTTCGCCGCCTACGAGGATGCGATGTACTCCACTTATCATGTAGAATCGGCTACCACATTTTGCTTGGAACTGCACCAGCTTACCGCTACCCCATTGAGAACAAATACGTACCCGACTTGAGACCTAGAGTCATCCGGATCAGTGTCAAAGCTTGCATCGACGTAACCCTTTACGATGAGCTCTTGATCACTCCATAAACGAGAAACATTTCCTTAGTCCTTTTCAGGTACTTAAGGATATTCTTGACCGTCGCCCAATGCTCCATTCTTGGTTCACTTTGAAACCTTTTGGCCATACTTATGGCAAGGCTGCCATCTGGTCTTGTGCACAACATTGCATACATGATAGAGCATATGGCTGAAGCATAGGGTATGACACTCATCTTTTCTCTATCTTTTGCAGTCACTGGCATTGAGTCTTACTCAACTTCACACCTTGCAATACAGGGAAGAACCCCTTCTTGCACTGATCCATTTTGAACTTCTTCAAATATTTGTCAAGGTATGTGCTCTGTGAAAGTCCTATTAAGTGTCTCGATGTATCTCTATAGATCTTGATGCTTAATATGAAAGCAGCTTCTCCTAGGTGCTTCATTGAAAACCTCTTGTTCAGATATTCCTTCAAGCTTTCCAACATTTCTATATTGTTTCCAATCAGCAGTATGTTATCCACATATAATATTAGAAACTCTATAGAGCTCCCACCCACTTTCTTGTAAATACAATCCTCTCTGTAAACTTATATAAACCCAAACGCTTTGATCACCTCATCAAAGTGAAGATTCCAACTCCAAGATGCTTGCGCCAGTCCATAAATGGATCGCTGGAGTTTGCAAACTTTGTCAGCATTCTCTAGATCGACAAAACCATCTTGTTGTATCATATACAACTCTTCCTTAAGGAAACCATTAACGAAGGCTGTTTTTCCATCCATTAGCCAAATTTCATGACAAAAAATGCAGCTATTGCTAACATGATTCTGATGGACTTAACCGTCACTACGGGTGAGAAGGTCTCATCATAGTCAACTCCTTGAACTTGCAAAAACCCTTTTCCACAAGTCGAGCTTTAAAGATCCATTCGTTCTGAATGCCTTTCGTCATTCAGGTAATACTTCCAAAGTCCATACTTTGTTTTCATACATGGATCCCATCTCAGATTTCATGGCCTCTAACCATTTCTCGGAATCTGGGTGTAAGAGCATAATATTCCCTAAGTAGTTTTGGTGGTTGATAACAGTGTGTTTGCGGACTAACCATGTGCATTAAGCTTTCAGAGATTATCAGGTGGCATGAGACGGTTATCTTCCCCTCAATTAGTAAATCAGAATACAGAGTCTCTTCCTTTCGAGGTTAGGTTGGTGGACCCGAGTCGTAGGAAAATCCATACTATTAAGAGGGGATCCGCATCCAGAAAGGTTGGTAGGAATTATCAGGTACACTTTGCACCCCTCGTCTGTTTCCCAACACAACTGAGCTATTTCTACCCGTCTGGCGCCAAAGTTTATCTTAAGCGGAAGTACCGCCCTGAAGAGCCGCTTATTTTTTTAAGCGGAATTACTGAGCGGTACTGTCGTCCTGAGGATCCATGGTCTCTTTCGCATCCTTTTTTCTTCTGGTCTTCTGGGATTTTTGAGCGGAAGTATCGCTCCCTCTAGAGTGGTACTACCGCACCAAGCGGAAGTACCGCTCCATTCAGAACAGTACTACCGCTCAGTTGTTCCGGTATGCATATAAGCGGAAGTATCGCCCCCTAGGACGATACTACCGCTTATGCTCGTGTCCAGCCAGAAATACGGCCACATTTTCCCCCACTTATATAAGTGAGTCTTTTCCCCATTGAGACTCACCTCTTCCCACAAAAAGCTCCATTGTTGCTCCTAAGCTTCTTCGTGCTCCTTCTCCCTCCATAGCCATCAAATCTTGTTGGGGCTCTAGGGTTCGGAGGAGAGGGTCTTGATCTACACTTCCACCGAGAGATATTTGATTGCCCTCATCAATCCCTTGTGGATGTTGTTACTCTTGGGTGTTTGAGCACCCTAGACGGAAGAGGTCACTTGTTACTCTTGGGTGTTTGAGCACCCTCCATAGTCCATTATGGTGAAGCTTCGTGGTGTCGTTGGGAGACTCCAATTAAGTTGTGGAGATTGCCCCAACCTTGTTTGTAAAGGTCCAGTTGCCGCCTTCAAGGGCACCACTAGCGGAATCACGACACCTCGCATTGTGTGAGGGCGTGAGGATAATACGATGGTCCTAGTGGCTTCCTGGGGAGCATTGTGCCTCCACACCGCTCCAACGGAGACTTACTTCCCTTTACCGGGAAGGAACTTTGTTTCCACATCCTCATCTCCATCGGTTCCTCTTGTTGTTACTTCTTACCTTTACTTTGTGAAGCTACTCATATTGTTTATGTTGCTTGCATGTCTTGTTGTTGTGTTTAGCATCATGTAGGTTGTTGACCTCGTTGCATATCTAGCCAACCGATTTGGTTCTAAGCCTTGTTAAAGAAAAGTTAAAAACTGGCAGTTGCCTATTCACCCCCCCCACTAGTCAACCATATAGATCATTTCTATTGGTATCAGAGCCTCGTCTCTTTATTAAGGGTTTTACCACCCGAAGAGTACGTCTGGTATAGAACGCTTTCTAGTGAACTACCCAAGGTCATGGGTGGAACATGGTTCCTCGTGAGGATTTTAACGAGGCCATAACCTCTCTCAAATCTTCCATGACGACCGATGTCAAATCCATGTTCAACAAAATACTTTATACTCTTAAACTTTCCACCGATGCGGTGCAAGTGGTTAATCCTACTAACTCGACATTGGATGTCAACTCCGGTAAGGAGGGGCTAGTGCTGATAAGGATTATCATTCTCAAGGAATTAATGTGTTGAGGACCTTTGCCTCGGTTTCCCCTCCCTTGGTCTATGGAGGACCGGTGCACCCACCTCATATAGTTAGTCTCGGTCCTCCTCTTAAGCTTGTTAAGAATGATTTTGCTAATTGGATTTGTCGTATCACGTCTCATTTGGATCACAGCTCAATTCAACTCACGCAAGTCATTGAAGAATGATACTACCCTCGTGATCAATGCAAACTCACTCCAAGAAAAGAAGTTGATAAACAGCTAAATTTCTCCGCCTTGTTCATACTCCAAGCTGTTGTTCCTATCAAAGACCTACCTCACCTGCGTCCCTTCACTGTTGCTAAAGACTGTTGGGAACACATTTTGTCCATGTACAAGGGTAGCTCAAGCATTCAACGATTAAACTATGAAGTTCTCCTTGATCAATCAGATGAGTTTGTAATGGTATAAGATGAGGAACCGCATGAGATCTATAGGATGGTAACTGATCTTGCCGTTGGCCTCAAAGATCACATCAGCAAGGATGTGGATGACACCTGGGTCAAGCGTAATTTTTTGAAGGCCATCATGACCTACAACAAGGCCATGTACGCCGTCATCAGTCAAAGACCGGACTTTCACACCTTGTCCTATGGGGATGTGTTGGATGAATTTATTGCAATGAACATCTTGAACACGACCGCAGACAATGCCCTTGATCGAATCAACGGTCAAAGAAATCATCTCCCAACCTTGCTTTGAAGGCCAAGGTCATTCAAGATGAAGAATAATAAGAAGAAGAGGGTTTTCCCGAGGACACCAAATATGCTTACCATGAGCATATGGCTCTACCATCCAGGAACTTTTGGGGCAACAAGAGAAACACAAGGCCTAACTTCTCCAAGAACAACTCAAATGGGTCAAAGGGCAAGCAACGTGTGAGGACCTGCTACAATGGTGGTAATGTGAGTCACTTTGTGGTGGATTGTCCATATGTGAAGAGGGAAGACAATGGTAGCAAGCTCATCCGCAAAGATAAGCCAAGTCATTCCCCAACAAGACCAACTTCACCAAGAACACTCCTCACAAAGTGTTGGTGGCTCAAGAAGTGTATGCCTCGCATGATGATGTTCATGACGCAGATACAAGTGGTGAAGGAATGGCAATGGCATCTGTCGCAATCGCATACTCTACCACAACAATGGTTTCACTCTTCAACGCCCCCAATGAGAACCACATCGCTAGGTGCCTCATGGCAAAAGGTATCACCAAGGTAACCTCCAACGCCAAAAGCACAAACATTAAGACTTCTATTTCTTCCACGCCGTCTTTGTTAGATTGTGTGGATGAACATGAGGAGGCTAAAGAGGGTGCAAATGAGTTTGACAAGTTCTTTTGTAAACTCAAGGGAGAATCCGAGAAGCACTTCGTTGCTCTCTTGGAACAACTTGGTGAGGCCAATGACACTATATATAGGGTCTCAAGAAGAATATCTTGAGGAGTTGAGAGGCCATAGTCGTGATTATGCCGACGAGATAGCAGATCTTTCTATTGCTCTTGAGGAAGAGAGAGGTCTTCATATGAATCTTAAGGAGTCACAAAATGAATACCTTGCTAAATTACGTAAAGATTATGATCATGCTATTGTTCTTAACCGTGTGCTCAAGTCTAAAAAGGTTGCACTTGGGGTTGGCCATGATCGACTCAAGGATGAGCGTGACTCACTTGACAATGCTCACAAGGCATTGAAGAGTGCTCATCCTTCTATTAAGGAGTCTCATGATCAACTCCAAGTAAAAGTCACTAAGGAAATTGCCACGTGTCCTCCTTTTGTTCTAATTGATAATGCATCTGCTACTAACCCGTGTTGTGAGCATGCACATCTTGTGGAGGAAAACGCTAAGCTGAAAGAGCAGCTTGAAAAAGGTCTAGCGACATGTATCCAAGGTGAGAAGACTCTCAATGATCTTTTGAGCAATCAAAAGGAAGTGGTTGCAACGGAAGGAGATGGGTTTGCACCCAAGTCCAAAAAGAAGAAGGTGAAGACCAAGCAAGCTCCCTTGCTCATGGAAACTTTTGTCAAAGCAGGGGGATCTACTCATGAGAATAAGAAGGACAAGGGTGTGCGTCGGGGATATTACCTCACGGTATAACCTGACCTGGAGTATGACTCAGCCGGGACTTGGTGACTCACTCGAGCCCTGGGCGAACTTGAGGATTCATTGGTGACCCGGTCAAAAGTATGACTCGGCTCATCATCTGGTGGCTCATGCATCACCTCTATTACTAGGTCAAAGGACGACCAGGCCCATGGCCCAGCATGCGAGCCGGTACAAGGAGGCTCATGGACGGGCCTGGACGGGTGGCTCACAAGAGAAGGCCCAAATAGAGAAAGGATCCCCTCACAAAGGAAACAAGACCCGGATTAGGATTCATGAAAGACTAGTCTTAGTACTACTCCTAGTAGGACTCTACATGTATTCCTACCCTTTCCACTTATATAAGGAGGGGTAGAGCACCCCTAGAGGGACAATTTAGGATAGACACAAGTCATTAGAGATAGACAGATTAGAGGCTCTCGAGATTAGAGGTGGCAAGATAGCATCCTTGTAACCGAGAGATCTTCCCCATCATGAATACAAGAGAAGCAGGACGTAGGCTTTTACCTCCATCGGAGGGGCCGAACCTGGGTAAGATCGCGTCTCTCGATTCCGACCAACCCCTCTCAAGCCTCCACATAGTTGCGATGGCCTCACACCTAAGTCCGTTAACCAGGACAGCTTGCCGTGACAAAACCACGATAGTGTGGGTGGTAGTGCCAAGAAGGGCAAGACAACTCCTTCCAATAGGACCGGGGACTTTAATCCCTCTTATATCTTATTTCGTGCCAATGATGGGCATGCTTATGCCAAATATGTTGGGTCTTCTTATGAGTACACTAAGTGGGCTATTTGGGTTCCTAAGACCCTTGTCTCTAACATGAAAGGACCCATTAAATAATAGGTACCTAAAATCACGCATTGATCTATTGTATGAGTTTGCTTCCGGTGGAGTCTCATGGTTGCTCGATAGTAGAGCAATAAATCATATGACCGGAACCAAGGACTTGATGCTGGACATTCGAACCAACAAATCCATGGCCACTCAAGTCTCGTTTGACAATGACAAAATCTGAAAGGTATTGGTTCTTGGAAACGTGGTTGTCTCTCCAACCTTAACCATTGAAAATTTCCTGCTTGTCGAGACCCTTGCATACAATTTACTTTCCGTTCGTCAACTTGCACTTATGGGTTGTAATACTTTATTTGGCATTCACACCGTGGCCCTTTTGTGGAGCAAGACACTTAAAGTAGCCGTTGTTGGGCATGTCAAAAACGGTCTCGGTGTGGTTAACTTCATGGAGAGACCCACTAAGACCACGACATGCCTAATGGATAAAGTTGATGTGGAGTGGATTTGGCCTCGCTGACTAGCCCATGTCAATATGAGATCTTTGTAAAGTCTACTCAAAGGGGATCACACCCATGGACTAACAAATGTGAGTTTTGCCAAAGATCATGCTAGCAGTGCTTGTATTGAAGGAAAGCTACATGAAAAGGCTCATCGTCCAATTACTACAATCTACTTGAAGAGGACCTGAGAGATCCTTCACATGGATCTCTTTGGCCCTCCTTCTTTTGATAGACTTGGAGGTAGAAGGTACTTCTTAGTGATTGTGGATAATTACTCAAGATAAAGATGGGTATATTTCTTCAAGAGGAAGAGTGAGACCCAACAGACCATCATCAACTTTGCGAATGAAGTCCAATGTCAGCATGAAGAAAAGATTTTGATGATTATAAGTGATAATGACACCGAGTTCAAGAACTACACCCTAGATGAGTTTCTCAGTGATGAGTGGATAAAGCACCAGTACTCCACACCTTACACCCCTAAAAAAAGGTGTTGAGGAGAGGATGAACCGGATTTTGATGGATGCGGCAAGAACCATGATGGAAGAATTTAAATCACCTTGCAACTTCTAGGCCGAATCCATCAACACCGCATGTCATGCATCAAATCCGCTCTATCTCCGTAAAGGCTTGAACAAGACTCCTTATGAAATTCTCACCAGGAACAATCCCAACCTCAAGTAATTTCGGGTGTTCGGTTGTAAGTGTTTCATTAGCAAGAAAGGTGTTCATTTGTCAAAATTTGAATCTAGAGTTTATGAGGGAATATTTGTTGGTTATGCTGCAAACTCTCATGCTTACCGTATCCTTAAGAAGTCCACCAGACTCATTGAGGAGACGAGTAACGTGGAGTTTGATGAGAATAATGGCTCCCATGTGGAGAAAAGTGGTCTTTGTAATGTAGGTGATGATATTCCTCCCCAAGCCATAAGAAGAATGGAAGTGGGATACTTCCTACCCGTTGAGGAACCCCTTGAGGCTGAAGGAGAAGGACAATGTTCCACTCAAGTGGAACCATCACCGACACACGACTCACACGCTTCCGAAGAACAAAGTGGAGGCCCTTAACCCCGTGACCAAGATCAAGAGCAAGATCAACCAAATCATGATGATTCTTCATCACACGATGCTCAAGATCTTGCTGACACTCCCGTGCAAGCTCAAGATCAAGATGAAGCTCTTGACCAAGATCAAGCTCAAGATCAAGGTCAAGCTAAAGATGAAGATCATACTCAAGATCAAGAGCAAGTCGGTTATAGTACCGAAGCTCTTCATGCTACCAACCCTCAACTATCCATGGATGAAATTCTTGAAAGACGAGCTGCCAAGATTGGTTCCAAACTAAGAGTCAAGCAACACCTCTTAAAGAACGTTTATCGAAGCTTGAAGAGAGGGGTAACCACTCGTCGTCAATTAACAAACTTTTGTGCACATCATGCGTTTGTTTCTTGCTTTGAACCCCTCAAGGTACAAGATGCGCTCAAAGATGAGGAATGGCTTGAAGCCATACATGAAGAAATCAACAACTTTGAGTGCAACAAAGTGTGGCGATTGGTGCCAAGGCCAAAGGAGAAGCATAATGTCATTGGAACCAAATGGATCTTTAAGAAGAAGCAAGATGCACATGGTATCATTATTCGTAGCAAGGCAAGACTGGTGGCTCAAGGCTACTCCCAAGTTCAGGGTATCGACTACGACGAAACCTTTGCCCTGTTGCTCGCCTTGAATCTATTGGCATGTTGCTTGCTTCTACTTATGATCATGATTTCATATTATATCAAATGGATGTGAAGAGTGCTTTTCTAAATGGTCCACTTAAGGAGTTGGTATATGTCAAGCAACCCCCGGGGTTTGAGGATCCCAAGTTCCAAAATCATGTATACGTTCTCGATAAGGCACTCTATGGCCTTAAACAAGCCCCACATGCATCGTATGAGCACCTTACCGAGATGTAGCAAGATCGTAGGTTTGAAATTGGGAAAATCGATCCCACTCTTTTTACTAAGAGGGTTAACATGAACTTGTTCATATGCCAACTATATGTAGATGATATTATCTTTGGTTCTTCTAACAAAGCGTTTAATGATGAGTTTGCCGCACTAATGACCAAAGAGTTTGAGATGTCTATGATGGGAGAGTTGAAGTTCTTCCATGGATTCGAAGTCAAGCAACAAAGCCAAGGAACCTTCATCAACCAAGCTAAATACACTCAAGACATGATCAAGAGGTTCAAGATGGAGGAGCTCAATCCTCCCAAGGCCTACACTCCTATGCCACTCAAATGCCAACTTGATAGTGATCCCAATGGTAAAGTTGTGGATCAAAAGGTATATCGCTCCATGATTGAATCCTTGCTTTATCTTTGTGCATCTAGACCGTATATATTGTTGACTGTGGGAATTTGTGCATGATTTCAATCCGCACCTAAGGAGAGTCACTATGTGGCTGTCAAGCGAATCTTTCGATATTTGGCTCATACCCCAAACATTGGCTTATGGTATCCCAAGGGTGCTTCATTTGATATCATTGGATATACTGACTCGATTGGTCAGAAGACCGTGTGGAAAGGAAGTTCACTTCCGGAGGCTGCCAATTTCTTGGTCGGTCTTTGGTAAGTTGGTCTTCAAAGAAACAAAGTTGTGTTTCTCACTCATCCACCGAGGCTGAGTATGTAGCCGCCGCAAGTAGTTGTGCTCAGATTCTTTGGATGAGGCAAACCTTAAATGATTATGGTGTCAACTGTGGAAAAGTGCCTCCTTACCGTGAGAATGAAAGCACGATCAAGATCACCAACAAACCAATTCAACACTTCAAGACGAAGCTTATTGAGATTCGTCATCACTTCATCTGGGACCACATCAAGCGTGGAGAAATTGATCTCATTCACCTTTATACCAAAGAACAGATTGCAGATATATTCACGAAGCCATTGGATGAAGCAAGATTTCGCGAGTTAAGGCATGAGCTAAATATCATTGATACGATTAATGTGGCTTGACTTAGTGCACACCCCACCACACTCATCATTATGTCTTGTTTAGGTGTAGGCATGGACTTAGGGGGAGTCTAGTTCTCTCAATGAACTATCCCTCCTCCTATTATGCATAAACTAATCAAAGTCTTTCACATCTGCCATTTTTGATGGTTACTGTGCTTCGAAGACGAGTTTTGGTCATGGGACCAAGGTTAAAATCTTCATGGTGCCATACCAATTGACTCAAACATAGGTGGCTTCGGCCACCGCCCCCTTCTCCTACTGAGGCATTTCCTATTATAGAGCATATTGGTTCGAATGTGTTGATTCAAGTCTTTGTGTCTTCGTGTTTGGTTTCTCGTAAAGACTTGGAGTAACTCCTTTTATGTATATTAGTAGAATGTCTTGCTGCTCTTCATCACCTCAAATTTGTTGTATTTGTTTAATATGTTGAGAGTAGTTTTTGGTCATAAGCGGTACTAATGCTTGGGTGGACGGTACTACCACTCCAGCGGAAGTACCGCCCATGCCAGCGATACTACCGCTTTTGGGGGGCTCATTGTCGATTCAAGTAGTGGGTAGGGGGAGTTCTAACTCCTCCCCATACACATTCACTATCTCTTCTCCGGTTGTGGCGACCGAAACTCTCCCGGAGGCTGGCTCCGGATCTCCCATTCCGTGTCGGTCTTCAAATTTCCGTCTGGTGGGATTGTTCCCCATCTCTCCCTCATGCCATGGACCCCGGTATTGCCCTCGCTCTTCCTCGTTAGACCTAGTTTTCTTAGATCTTGCATCTAGGGCAATGCATGTGGTGTCGCGTATTTTCTTGCTATTTCTTGGCATGAGTAGGACATGAATGAATACTAGAGATTCATATGATTGTTAGGGACTCGGTCTGTGTTGGATCCGTGGTCACTTCCTTGCCACGGGATCTTCCCGTTGCTAGAGCCGTACTACCGCTCTAAGCAGAAGTACTGCTCCTGCCCAAGAGGTACTACCGCTGATCACTGCATCCCTCCATCTCCTTATGCTTTACTCTCTCTAGTAATTTCTCTTGGATTTTGCTGGTTATTTACATTCGGTGTGTCTCTTTCCATTCCTTCTTTTCGAGTTGAGGTGATGATGGCTCTGCTATGGGTGCTCGTCGGATGAATCAGAGTCGTGGTTGTTCCAAGCAGTACCGCACGTCTGACGAGGCTGAAGCTGGCTCAAGTGCTCAACCCCAACGGCAGTCCATGAAGAAAGTTGCCAAGAAGAAGCAAGTTTTCAAGGAACCTCGGGATATGACTGACACCAAGTTCTATGAGTTTTGTCATCTCAATCCTTACCGCCGTCCTTAGGGTCCCGCATTTGTTGGTTATCCCTTCTGGAACAAGGCCTAGTCTGTCATTTATGTTAAAGTCCTGAAGGGAATACAAACCTCTATGTGCCACATTTCAAATCCATGAACCTGGAGCATATGGTTAGCAACCCTCACTCTGCCTACTTTGCTGAAGCTCGTTCTCTTTGCTAGCAATGGGGTTTGGATTCCATTATTGCATTCAATAAGGATTTTGACTTTGAGCTTATGGCTCAGTTCTTTGCCACTGTTACCTTTCACAATGATGAGGCGAGGAGCTTGACATGGATGACAGGTAGCAAGAGTCATGCGTTCCAACTGGAAGACCTTTATGAACTCTTTGGGTTATGTAGACTCAGGGGAAGATGAGCTAGTTGGTCTCCGACCGCACACTGAAGTACAAGCTATTCACAAGTCCAAGCTCTTGCGCCGCCAGCGGTTCGTGAAGACTGCCAAGGGTACTCGCACTGAACTCATCCCATTTTTGGACATTATGCACTGTATCTTTCACAACTCTCTGTTTCCTTGTGTGGGGAACTTGGATCAGGTTCACCCTTATCTCGTGAATCTGCTTCTTTTGTGCATCAAGGAAAAAGGCAAAGATTCCACTTTTGATGTTTCCCACATCATGTGGAGGGAGCTTCACTTAGCAATTCTTGACAGGAAGGTGCCTATCTACGGTCCCTATATCTTCAAGCTCATTGAGGATACTTGGTCTGAGGAGTTCCCTGGTGACCTTCTGGTCACTGATCACATGGTGAATCATGGTATTCCAAAGCTACATGTGAAGGATAATTGGGGCATTGCGCCTTCTATGCTAGAGATTTCCCCCACCGACTCTTATGATAAGTCCAAGCCTGACTATACTGATGCCACCTATGCTCCTTGCTTTGAGACTGTTCCCTCTGGGGCTGCCAAGCTCAAAACCAAGATCAAGAATATTCTCTGCTTTCAGATCAAGGGACAGTAGAAGGCCTGTGTGAAGGCCAAGAAGGCTCGCAGCCATGACAAGAGGATCATGAGGAAGCTTGGTCTACAGTTTGACAGCAAGTCTGAGGAGCGGATTACAGATGAGGGCGAATGGATCCAGAAGAATTGCCCATATGCTGAGTAAGAGGATGATGTGCCAGCTACTGATGATGAGCCTGACGAGTGACTATTCCGTGCCTATCATCGCTTGGTCTTACTTTAGTCCTTTGTGACCCTTTTGGTGTCTCGATGCCAAAGGGGCAGAGAGTGTTTAGCGATTTGCTGAGTCATACGTATTTCTCCTTTTATCTGCGCATCTCTTCTCTCGTGAACTCTTTATTTGCTTTGGTTGTTTGCTTTGCTGTCACACCCTGTGTTTTGCATAATTCATAAGTTAACATGACTCAAAAGTTAGGGCCAATTAAATTTTTTTAAGTGCATTTGAATGCTTGACTTGTGTGTTATTTGCTTCCTTGTTTGATTGCTTGCTGGTGCTCTATAATTCATAATACATCCTCCTACGCTCAAGAACTCTTTTCCTTGATCCCAAGTCTTGTCCAATGATCATGCCATGTGTATAGGACTTAAATATTTTTACAAAATATTATTTCGACCAAAAAGCATTTATTAAAATTAGGTTTTCAAAAACCTCTAATTTGATATTTGAACTACAAGTCCTCAAATTAGGTGGATTGTTTTGCCACAAAGACTTTATTTGGAACCTAATATATTTAAGACTTCCCAAAAACCATCCAATATTTTTTTAAAGATTATTTTCAAATTTATTTAAATTCTTTTTCTTAAGGCCAGAAATGGTCTTTTATAGAGGAAAAATTATTTTTATGCTTTCAAAACATTTCAGAAAATTTAGGAAAACTCAGTGGACATATATTGTCCATACATAAGAGTTTAAACACATGTTCATGTTCAAAATATTGGAGAAAAGCCTTCCAAACTATTTGTGCCTATTTCAAGCATTTGAAATATGTCTATAGGAAATATTCTCAAATAAATCCAAGAAAATTCTGGAATGTCTCATATGACATATGTGATCATCTTGCCAAGTTTCATCTCAGTCCCAATTGTTTTGGTTCACCAAAATATTCCAAAACCATTCTTGTCCAGATCCAAATTTGAACAACTCTACATTACCAAATGTCTTTTATTGTGCTCAAACTTTGTGGACGTGTTCTAATCCTCCAATAATGCATCTACAAAAAGTGGTGCATGAAGCAGAACAGATTCACTTGTCCAAATCCCCTCAAACCCATTTATGTTGATTTCAAGAATTGGGAATGTTTGCATTGCCAAGTTTTCCCATTGGGCCCCAAACTTTTTGTGAATGTTATTATCGCTAAATTATGCCATCACATCAAATGGTACATCAAGGATAATGTATTTTCTTAGCTAGATCTAAGAAAATCCAATTCTGCCCATTTCTAGGGTTCACCAAGTTTGCATTGTCAACCTTCCTCAAATGGGCTCAAAACTTGTGGCCCATCTTATTTTTACCTCCCATTTAATCCTGGTACATATCATGACAAGTAAACACCATTTGCTTGCCAAAACATCTATCAAACACCTTCTACAACAATCTTGTGATCAATAATTGGGGTACCATATGAGCTCTCCTTGGGCCTAATTTTTTACCATATCACCTCCTATGTCTCACCCAGCTCTAGTAAGACTTGCAAGCCTTTGGCACAATGATTGGAGGGTGAAATCCCTCATTTTACCCCCTGGACAGCCCAATAATAAGCTTCCTCCCTCCTCCTTTTACTTCTACCCTTCTCCCCACCTCCATGAGCATGCAAAGAGCATCTCCTCTATTCCCAAGGACTAATGGACAAGGTTGGCCACGCGTTGGACACAAGTGGCATGCCCTGGGATGCAATGGGATACACTTTGGGGGCATGCTACAAGGCGCCCGAGCACTATAGCGGCCCCCATTCCGATCCATCCGTCAACCTTGGGCATCGTGGGCATGTCTCCCGAGGTCGTCTCGACGTCCTCGACACGCTAGCTGGTCGTGCCCATCCCCCCTCAACTCTCCTCTACCCCCGACAAGCTCACCCGAGCACCGTCCACGGTGCGCCACGTCAGGGCTACTTAAAACTGCACCTGACAACATTGCTGCCTCCATTTGCGCTCTCTCCCTTCCGTAGACCTCCCGAAACAACCCAATACCCCTCTCATCCCCTCCATCAACATCCATGGCCGGAACCCATCGACGGCCTCCATCAAAAATTCAAACCACCCTGAGGCTCCCCCTCCCCCAAAACCACTCCAGTGACCCCACATCGCTGCCGCAAATCCCCCATACTCCGTTCCCGTAACACCCCATTACGCCTGGTGGGATCTAGACTGGACCCACAGAACAACACTAGCCTTTCATGTGCACTTTGTCCTCACTCGTGCGCACCCGGGACCAATTTTCCCAGTCGGTCACCCATCATAGAATCGGTCCAAGCCAAGCACGCTTAACTTTGGAGTTCTTTTCGAGTGGCCTCCTGGAAAAGAAGGAATTCCTTGTTGATATGAGTAGTCTATCATTCCTATTAAGCCAGGCTCTCACATACACCCCACTCAAAGGAACTGATGTCCTTGTCGGCCCATCAAGAACTTTCACTTTTGGCACACGTATGTGCATCCAGTCCAGCGCATGTGCCATGTTGTGTGCCATGACGGGCCACACACGCCATGCGCCACATGCCCGTGTAACCACAAGGGTCAGCTCTGATACCAATTGTAACACCTCGTTACGCCTGGTGGGACCTACACTGGCCCCACAAACCAACACTAGTCTTTCCTCCGCACTTTGTCCTACCTCGTGGACACCCGAGACCAACTTCCCGGTCAGTCACCCATCCTAGAATCGCTCCAAGCCAAGCACGCTTAACTTTGGAGTTCTTTTCGAGTGGGCTCCCGGAAAAGAAGGAATTCCTTGTTGATATGAGTAGTCTATCATTCCTATTAAGCCACACCCTCACTGTTCCCTCCCTCCAATGGCCATGGCATCGCGTCGTTCCTCGTCGGCAGCCCGCCTCTGCTGTCGTCCGCACCTTCGCCCCTGCGTTCCTCCTCGGTGGTTGTGCAGCACCCAGAGAGGTGCGGCTCGCCGCCCTGAGCTCTCGGTGGCCGGAGCGCCGCCGGGACGGGGCACCGGCGCGGGCACAGCTGGTCTGCCCGACAGCTCCTCTGTTTCGGGCGAGAGGACCTGCCGATGGGGTCCGTATGTAAGTGGATGCGGCCTCGGGCCCTCCCGTTAGTGGAGACCCCCCCCCCGCTGGAGTGTGCCTCCCTTCGGCCGAAGGCATATTCCGGGGAATACGCCATCGGAGTGGCACTTGCGCGAAACAGCTGGGCCAGCCCAGTGCGCCTAGGCGTTGTTGGCCCAATAGGTAGCCTTGTTATATTTATATTTTCTATTTCTTTTGATACTTGTAACATCCATATCAAATTAAAATCAACTCCAATTTTTACGATTCAAGTTTCTATAGATTCCTAAATTTTTGACCTATCCAAATATGTGCATTGCACAATTTTTCCATCTAACATATTCTGCTCCACCAATATTTTGGTTGTATCTTGTATTATGGAGCCACTTTGCAAAAATCCGTAGAGAGCTTAAATCAACTCCAAATGGAGAGATTGGAATTCCTAGATGGCTATAAAACCATGACTCATTTGTCTAGCCATGGTGAACATTTTTACCACGCAAATTTTCTGTTGGATCTAATAAATGATCCATTCTCCATTTATTTCTTCTTAGGAAAATCCTAGGAAATTCATACCAAATCCAAATCGAGTGCAACAAATATCAAAAATCTTCTAAAATCATGCCCTAATAGATGGGTGCATCCACCCATTTTTATAAAAAAGGATTTTCGTAGACTTCTTATAGGACCACCAATTCCCCTATTTCCACTGTTCAAAAACCCCACTTGATCCACATCCAATGAAACCTCCTTGGTCATTTTTATTGTGACCAGAGGTATCCAAGAAAAATAAAACTCCTAATTATAGATCATTTTATTTTTTGCCTATTGTCTGCTTATTGCGGTTGCTTCCGGCGATAGTTGAGGAAGTAGATGAAGTGCTCGGAGTGGACGAGAAGCTTGTGAAGACCTCGAAGGCTTGGATAAGCCAGGCAAGCAGCCTTTTGACCTTGACTATGAACCCCTTTATTTGCATGGCATATAGCACTTATTTCCGTGATGTTGATCATGTTAATGTGGTGACCACTTTGGTGGGATGCGTCCGATACTTTCTCGTTGATACTTGCATCGTGCATGACCCTACCTCCTTATGAGGGTTGTGCAGGTGGGAGTAGTTAGGTTGCTATTAGTTGCTACGCAAGTGGGATGGGGATGTGCATGGTGATGGAAACAAAAATGATTTCAAAGACTTTTCAAAAACTCCGTCG
This sequence comes from Hordeum marinum, assembly GCA_022496015.1. Taxonomy (NCBI): domain Eukaryota; kingdom Viridiplantae; phylum Streptophyta; class Magnoliopsida; order Poales; family Poaceae; genus Hordeum; species Hordeum marinum. The sequence continues at coordinate 274,585,794 of CM039675.1, forward strand.
GGTGACACTAATGCCCGACGGAGATGATGATGATCTAGGTAGCCACTTGAAAAAGAAGTGGTGTACCGGAGCAAGTGATTGTGTGTGGTTTTAGAAAATGGATTGGTGTAAGTTGCGACCATTATTCCAACCTTACATGTACAACCATGATACCCCTTATGGGATTGGGCTTTGTTGATTACTTTGATGGGTACTAGCATAGAGCCCGTATTACTAGTGGAGGGAGTGATGTTGTCACTCTCTATACAGGGTTGTGCCGGTAAGGACGATCATGCGCTGTCTTCGCAGGCACCGGGCACATCATTGGTCCCTTCATGGATGGTACAATCTGGAGCGAGGCTCGTATGCTGTACATCATGAGGGCTAGGTACAAATCGAGTGGACTCTTTGTTTAGTATCGTTAGGGGAAAGGCATTGTTTGGGTGCTTACCTTGGGTATGTTATATACCACGACTCGTGGATGACACGGAAGTTCCCCGAGTCTTGTGGGTAAAGTGTGCAACCTCCACAAAATGTAAAACTATTTGAATAGTCGTGTCCATGGTCAAGCACAGTTGGATGATCACTCTTGTGCTAAGTCCAGTGTTTTCACAAACTGGTGTGAGTTGGTGACAAAGATGACACTTGGGTTGAGTCGGATGACTTGACATGTTGATTGAACACGAGGAGTTCAGATGGTACTTGAGCTAAGTCGGATGACTTGAATGAAATAGCTGAACATGAGATGTTCAACCCCTTTCTAAGTCTTATGCAAGTTCCTTGATCATGTCATTGCACTCAAAACTAGCTTTCTGCAAAACTTACCTACTTAGTGCTATATCATGCTTTGTTATTGCCTTGTTCCAAACATGGGTTGGTTGTGAGTACATTCAAAGTACTCATTGGCTTGCCACTAGTTATTTTATTGGCTAGGCATGAAAGACCAGGTTGTGTTGAAGATTACCATGGTGATGTACATGCGAGCTAGGATGCTTCCCAGTCAGAATGCCTATAGGGTTAAGGCAGATGGCAATGGGTTCACGCTATCGTTGAAGATTTCCGCTGCAAATATATGAAGACTTGTCCATAAAGGCCATATTTGGGTAAAACGGTACATAATGGATGGAAGACTCTTGTTATTCAGTTTCTCTGTGTTCAGTGAGCAGTTATCTATGGGATCACTATGCACGTACATTCGGTGATCACGACTTATGAGTCGGGGTCCCCACAGAGTTGGTATCAGATCCATCCTGACTGTAGGAAGCCCTTAGTTATAATGGACGTTAGTTAGGACAAAACTATTACCCAGACCCTTCAAAATACTTGCGAAGGCTACCATATTTCTTACCTCTTCTAAAGTTTCAAATAAACAGAAGGATTGTGCCTTAGAACTTCCACCATTTTTATTTTTGGCTCTCCTCATCTTGTTTTTCAAAATTGCAAATGGTCGCTAGCACCCATATGCCCCTGGCCATGGGATTCCTGGAAATCCTCATGAATAACCTGAAGGAAACCACCTTGCTAGACATTCACACAAGATTGACGACACCACGACAAGACGATACCAACCGAAGATACCCTCTCAAAGGATGAGAATATCAAGACTCAGAAGATGATGCCACCTTAGCCTTTAATGTCCAGGACACATGACATGCAATGTCATGATATGCATCGCTAATAGAGCAACCCTGTCCTTTCCATTGCAGTGTCGGCAACTATCGATGGATGAGAACCTTGCTATTTGGTCTGCCTCACCATAGTCACCAGGAAAACGGTTCTCTTCATCCCCCACTCTCTATGTCGATATTACAACATGACTGACAAGTTGGGACTCTATCATGTCTTGTTGATGTCATTGCATAAAGGGTTGCCCACTTGGAACTCTTGACACCTTGAAGGACAAGAAGGCATTGACACGATTACGAAGACAACAGAAGACCTGTCAACGATAGCCATGAGGGACCACCTTCATCGTGAACTCGCTAGAACCAAAGTCGTCAAGGACTCTTCAGGCACAACCAGGATCATTTCAACGAACAAAAACCAGAGACATAGCGATATCTGAAGAAGACCCAGAAGACTACGCAAATTCCTCTCCAAGACGTGAAGCAAGCACGACTATTGCGTCCGAGAACCCCTAGGGTAAGATGAGTCGTGTATCCCCCATGCGAAGTTGAGTCCGTATGATAGTTCTGGTAGAACCATGATTGTGTGTTGCTTGTTTGTGCTTTGGTATAAGTCACACTTTTTCCCTAGGCGACAAGTGCGCAACTATATCGCCTCCCTTAGCTTGATGTTTGTGTTTGGCCTTATCGGCACTTTCTTGATTACACTTGCACTATACCACCCCCTTAGGCATTTCCCTCTATGATACTTTAACTCTTCCCCCTCTTGTCAACTAAAGAACGGCAAGAAAAGATGCACCGAGGATCCACCTCGACGGATAGCTGGCGTTCAAGACTATAACTACAACATACTCAACCAGACGCAACCCCGTAGAGCTGTACTTTTCCCTCAAGTTAGAAACCCCTCCCTAGACCAACGTAGACCTCACAAGCTCCCACCTCTCAAACCTCTGATCACGTGTTTAATACATGAATTTTCCAGATCAACTGATGAGCATGAATAACCCCTGCTTACCACTGGGTTCATTAAGGGACTAGTGATCATAGTGAACATACACATTACATCCCTAAGCCAGCACTTGAACTAATGATGCCATAGGGAAGATTGTTCCGAGGATACATACCTTCTAAGCTAATGATTTGACGAGGCTGTAATAGATATCTTGAGGAAGTAGTTGATACCCACTTTGATGGATTATGACACTCTATGTTGGTAGACGATCTTGGTGGATCAAGATTGATAGAGTAGCATAACTTACTTGTCCCTTGAGCAAATTGGATTAGTAGGAGGAATGTGATCACAAGCTGAAATTCCTGGTGGATTAATGACTTGACTTTAGCAGGTAATGTTGATATTGGATTAATGGTGATATGATAGTGACTGGAGTAACTAGTAGAGAATTCTTACTAGATGTTAACCTTGGATTTAAATAGGTGATTATAGTAGCTGCTAGAGATCAATTAAACCACATGGTTCAGAGTAAATTGGATTTAGTCCAATGATATTGATCGTGATACCATGTCTCTCGATGGATGATAAGTAGAAGGTATCGAATGATGTTAGGGATAATTTAGGGATCTATATAAGCTCGACCTTGGAGTTTAGTTGGTCATGAGATTGGGACTTTGTGGTTGTCGAGCCAGGCAAGCAGCCCTTTGACCATGTTAAGAAACTATTTGTATTGCATGTCATATAGCACTTTACTTTCGTTATATTTGATCATGTGAAGTAGTGACCACTTCAGTGGGTTGCTTCCGAGACCTTTTACTGTTAATACTTGCATCGTACATGACCCTACCATCCTTATGAGGGTTATGCGGGTGGGTATAGATAGGATGCTAGTAGATGCTACGCAAGTGGGTTCGGGATTATGCATGGTGATGGAAAGAAAGAGATGATTTCAAAGACTTTTCGAAAACCTCGTCGGGTGCCACTAATGCCCGAGGGAGATGCTGATGAGTTGGGTGACCACTTGAGAAAGAAGTGGTGTACCGGAGGAAGTGAGTGTGTGTGTTTTCAAAAACGGAGGGTTTAAGATTTGTCGACCGTCCCAAGCTTACATGTGCAACCACGATACCCCTTATGGGACGGGGTTTTGTTGATTACTTTGGTGGGTACTGGCAAGGAGCCCGCATTACTAGTGGCGGTAGTGGTGTGGTCACTCTCGATACGGGGTCGTGCCGGTATGGACGATCATGTGTTGTCTTTACAGGCACCGACCACACCGTTGGTCCCTGCATGGATGCTATGAGTGATGTACATCATGTGGGCTGGGTACCAATCGAGTGGACTCTTTGTTTAGTATCACCAGGGGAAAGGCATTGTTCGGGTGCTTACCTTGGGTATGTTATATACCGTGAGTCGTGGATGACACGGAAGTTCCCCGAGTCTTGTGGGTAAAGTGTGCAACCTCTGCAGAGTGTAAAACTATTCGAATAGCCGTGTCCACGGTTAAGACAGTTCAGTGGTGCTGCTTATGCCACATGCAGATGTCTTCACACACTTTGTGTGTGTGTGTGTGTACGGATGACAGAAGGATGATACTCGAGACAAGCCTAAAGACTTGATGTGTTGAATGAACATGAGATGTTCAACCCCTGCTTATGATGATATCTGTAACTTCTTCATATGGATATCTGCCAACTGTTGATGCGTGCTTACACATAGTTGCTTGATCATGACATTGCATTCAAAATTGGCTTTCCGTAAAATACCTACTTAGTGTTATATCATGCATTATTATACATTGTTCCACAACATGGGTTGCTCGCGAGTTCATTCAAAGTACTCATTGGCTTGCCACTGGTTATTTAATTGGCCAGGCATGGAAGAACAGGAGTATGATGAAGAGTTCGTTGGTGACGAACATGCGAACTAGGACGCTTCCCAGTCAGAATGCCTGTCGGTTAAGGAAAATGGTAATGGGTTCACGCTTTCGATCAAGATTTCCGCTGCTTGTTCTGTTTAAGTATTTGGCCCTTGTGGCTCTATCTATGTAAGACTAAACCTCCATGGTCTTTATTAGTGTAGGACACTAAATGTGGATGTAAGACTCTTGTTATCTAGCTTATGTCCGTTCAGTGAGCATTGATCTCTGGGATCACTGTACACGTGCATTCGGTGATCACAACTTATGAGTCGGGGTCCCCACAGCTACCTTCGTCCGAAGCAAAATAAGATGCATAGAAGGATTAACATCACATGCAAATCATAAGTGACATGATATGGCCATGAACTTGTGCTTTTTATCTCCATCTTCAAAGCATCAGCATGATCTTCATCGTCACCGGAATGACACCATGATCTCCATCATCTTGATGTCCATCAACATGTCGCCATGAGGTTGTCGCATCAACTTTTGCTTCTACGACTATTGCTAACTCATAGTGATAAAGTAAAGAAAAACACTGAAAATAATTAAAGACAACCCTATGGCTCCAGCCGGTTGCCGTACTCATCGACATGCAAGTCGTGATATTCAATACAAAACATGATCATCTCATACATCACATATATCTCATCATGTAATTGGCCATATCACCTCACAACATACCCTGCAAAATCAAGTTAGACATCCTCTAATTGTTGTTGCATGTTTTATGTGGCTTCTACAAGTATCTAGAAAGAACAATTCTTACCTACGCAAAAACCACAATGGTAATACACAAATTGCTATTCAACCTTCTCAAGGACCGCCTTTGTCGAATCCGTTCCAACTAGAGTAAGAGAGAGAGACACCCGCCAGCCATCTTTATGCAACAAAGTCACATGTCACTCGATGGAACCGGTCTCTCGTAAGCGTATGTGTAAGGTTGGTCCAAGGTGCTTCATCCCACAATACCGCTGAATCAAGAAAAGACCAAGGGAGGAAGCAATCTGAGCATCAACGACCACAAACTTCTTTGTGTTCTACTCATGATCTCATCTACACATAGACCTAGCCCATGATGCCACTTTGGGGAACATTGCATGGGAAACAACAAATTTCCTACGCTTCACCAAGATGAGAATCTACGATTTGAGAGATCGAATCCACATACCCTTGTATATCGCTAAGCAGAAGAGTTAACAAACGTGGTTGAGGTAGTCAAATGTCTTCACGATCAAAATCGCAAGTCGCCCTGCGATCCAATCATGATCTAGCACCGAATGGACGGCACCTCCACGTTCAACACTCGTACAACTTGATGACACATTCACCTCCTCGATCTAGCGAGCGATGGTGAAGTAGTATATGAGTTCCAGCAGCATGACTGCTTGGTGACGGTGGTGGTGAAGAACAATCTCCACAGTGCTTCGCCAAACACAACGGAAACTATGACGAAGGATAAACTAGAGGGGACGGGGTTTCCGACACATGGCTTGGGGAATTCTTCATGTGTTTCGGGTGCTAGCCCTACCCCTCTATTTATATGTTAAGCTCTGGGGTCGAAACTTGGAGAAAGAGCCTCCTCAAAGTTAGTTTGGCCCGCAAGGCAGGAGTCCTCCTCAGACTCCAGGACAAGACGCAAGGGTCCTCGGCATGTGGCGCCAGACTACAGGGTTCTTGGCGTATGGCCCCTCGCCTCCGCAAAACACCTTTTGCACCTTCCTACAGCCTCGTGCGCTTTATTCCTTGGCCCAAATAGAGTGTTCTCATACCCGCACATTTCCGGAAACATCCGAAACCTCTTCCGGTGAATTCCGGAACCCTTGCGGAGACCAAACACTGTTATCCCATGCATCAATATTTACCTCCGTACTATGATGGCGCTCATCGTCATGTCCGGGATCTCATCCGGGACTCCGAACAAGCTCCGGTCACCAACATAACAACTCAACTATACTTATATCATCACCAAATGTTAAGTATGTAGACCCTATGGGTTCGAGAACTATGTAGACATGGTCGAGACAACTCTACGGTCAATAACCAATAGTGGGACCTGGATTCCCATATTGGCTCCTACGTATTCTATGAAGATCTTTATCAGTTGAACCTCTATGTCAAGGATTCAGTTAATCTTGTATGTTGTTCCCTTTGTTTATCGGTATGTTACTTGCCCGAGATTAAATCGTCGGTATCTCCATACCTAGTTCAATCTTGTTACTGGCAAGTCTCTTTACTTGTTCCGTAATACAAGATCCCCTGGCTAACACTTTGGTCACTTTGCTTGCAAGGCTTGTTGTGATGTTGTATTACTGAGTGGGACCTGAGATACCTCTCTATCACACGGAGTAACAAATCCCAGTCTTGATCCATGCCCACTCAACAAACACCCTCGGAGATACCTATAGAGCATCTTTATAGTCACCCACTTATGTTGCGACATTGGATACACACAAGGTATTCCTCCGGCATCAGTGAGTTGCATGATCTAATAGATACTTGACATGTAGAAAACTATAGCAATAAACTGACATGATCGTATGCTATATTTATTGTTTGGGTCTTGTCCATCACACCATTCTCCCAATGATGTGATCCCTTTATCAAATGACATCTTATGTCTATGGCTAGGAAACCTTGACCATCTTTGATCAATGAGCTAGTTTACTAGAGGCATACTAGGGACACAGTGTTGTCTATGTATCCACACATGAAATGTGTTTCCAATCAATACAATTATAACATGGATAATAAACGATTATCATGAACAAGGAAATATAATAATAACCATTTTATTATTGCCTCTAGGGCATATTTCCAACATGGATAACATCTCATTTTGCTGCCTTAAATCCTGTAAAATGGCAATGCTATTAGCAGACCCTTAATTCGGCCGTCCCGACCACATCAAGGTCCGGGGGCTATCAAGTTAGGACTTATGTCCGGTTGTAAAAACGGACGACTTACCCGCATATTGAAAGACATTATTCTGGCAGCTCCTTCGAGGCCTGCTCGGGCAACTCAAGTTGAGCGTGCACCAAACTGATAGTGTTAAACTCTTGGTCAGAAAATGCCGGATGGCGAAAGGATTCCTTTCGATGCCAATGTTTGATTGCACTCTCGACCTCGGAATTAGTAACCGAAACTCCCCTGGAATCTTCTAGGAGTTGATCTGCAGTAGGAACTTCTGCTTCAGCTCTCGGAGGGGCTGAAGGCTCGGGTGAGAGGTGGTTGTCTACTGCCTCGGTGGTGTCTTCGGGTTGCTCTGCTCGTCTCCTGAGTGTTCTGATAAAAGATACTATGAGTATTTATGGCAATATGTGGGGACCCCAACTCATAAGTCGTGATCACCGAATGCATGTGTACAGTGATCCAAGAGATCAATGCTCACTGAACACACAGAAATAAAGACCATGAAGGTCTAGTCTTACATCGATAGGGCCACATGGCCAAACACTTAAATAAAACAAGCAACAGAAATCTTGATTGATAGCATGAACCCATGCTATCAGCCTTAACCTACGAACTCTTCAACATACTCCTGTTCTTCCATGCCTGGCCAATTAAATAACCAATGCCAAGCCAATGAGTACTTTGAATGTACTCACAACCAACCCAAGTTGTGTAACAAGGTAATAATGATGCATGATATAGCACTAAGTAGGTGATTTGCGGAAACCTAGTTTTCAATGCATTGACATGATCAAGTAACTAGTAAGAATGCATCATCAATAGGTAGATATCCATATGAACAAATTACAGATATCATCATAAGTAGGGGATGAACACCTCATGTTCATTCATTAGGATAAGTCATCGGACTTAGTTCAATTCCCAGGCTAAGTCATCGGACTTAGCTCATGTGACCTCTTTGTCACCTTCACACCCACACTCACACCAAGTTTTACGAAAATATCTAGACGTAGTTTAAGAAGGACCTCCGACTATCCATGACCGCGGACGTGACTATTCGAATAGTTTTACACTCTGCAGAGGTTGCACACTTTACCCACAAGAATCGGGGAACTTCCATGTCATCCATGACTCGTGGTATATAACATATCCGAGATAAGCACCCGAAAAATGCCTTTCCCATGGTTATGCTACACAAAGATTCCACTCGCTGGTGCCATCCCTCATAATATACATCACACGTATCATCCATGAGGGCACGTAACGGTGTGACCGGTGCCTGTAAAGATAGTGCATGGCGTTCCACTTTTGGGACGACACTGTCTCAAGAGTGATCACTTCAATCTTGCCACTAGTAATGCGGGCTCCTTGCTAGCACCAACCACAGTAATCAACAAAGCCCCGTCCCATAAGGGGTATCATGGTTGTGCATGTAAGGTTGGGACAGTCAACGGACCTTAAATCTAATCCATTTTTGAAAACACACTCTTATCTTGTTCCGGCACACCACTTCTTTCTCAAGTGGTCACCCAACACATCATCGTCTCCCTCGGGCATTAGTGGCACCTGGCGGTGTTTTCGAAAAGTCTTTGAAAGAATCACTTCCTTTCCACCACTATGCATAAATCCCATCCCACTTGTGTAGAATCTACTAGCATCCTATCTACACCCACCCGCATAACCCTCATAAGGTGGTAGGGTCATGCAAGATGCAAAGTGTCAACGGTAAAAGTATCGGAGGCACCCCACCGAAAGGGGGGCACCACATCATGATCAATCATCGAAACAACAAGTGCTATATGACATGCATGAAAAAGTTTCTTAACATGGTCAAAGGGCTGCTTGGCTGGTTCAACAAAGTCTCCGGGGTCTTCAAAGTCTTCGGGTCCAACTTCTTCGTCCACCACGAAATCTATCATCGCGAATAAATAGCGACAAAATAAGCATCACACAAAAACAGAGCACTCAAGCCACTAATAAAAATGCTACCCTATTCTGATAAATACTAAATTTCATACTAAAAATATTCTCCTAGGGTTTGTTGTAAAAAAGAATTTAGAAATTATTTATCACAAGCAAAAAGGTGCCTAAATATAGGTTTTAAAGTAAAATAGTATATAAAATATTTTAGAAATATTTTGCAAATGGCACTATTAAATTCAACATAATATTTCAAGATTTAAGGTGGAAGAATATTTGGATTTAGATGAATATCCTATTATGTGGAATTTTTGGAAGAAAAACAGAAAAAGAAAAGGAAATAGGGCACTGTGCCTGTCGGGCCAGAAGCACCGAGGCCGAGCCGGCCTAGGGAGGAACCGGCCCAGGCTGAGATGCCACGCATGGTAGGTTTATCTTTAAACTTGTCCACGGGCCCTACTAGATAGAGAGAGGGGGAGGGTGAGGGGATGACAGGTGGGCCCCACCTGTCATTCCTCTCCTCACGATAGGGATGGAGGGGGGGAGCTCATTGACGGTTCTAGGCCGTGGTGGCTCCAACGGAGGGCACCGGCGCGCTCAGGGGGTTCCCGCATGTGTGTGGGTGGCCTAGGGAAGCGTCGGGTGGAGAGAATCGCCGGCACGGGAGGAAGCCCAACGACGGTGAGGGCTTGGTTCGGGCATGGGCTCCTGACCACAGGGGCGAGCGGGCTGAGCACGAGGGAGAAGCAGAGGGGAGGAGAGAGCGAGGGGAGAGGAGCGGGATCACGGGGGGGCTTTATATAGGCGGCCGCCAGCTCACCATGGACGCGGTGCGCCGGTGAGGACCAGGGCGTCGCCACGGGCTATGGGGGCGCGCCGGGTCATGTCTGGGGGGGGGGGTTGTGGACGCGGTCCTCATCCAGGGGAAGGGAGAGAGGGAATGGGGAAGGGCACGAGTGTGAGCTCCTCGGTTGGCCGAGCTATGCAGCGACGGCACACATGCGTGAGGGAGGAGGAGAGATGAGGGAGAGGAGGTCGACCGCCTGTCGTGCTGCGGACGTCGAGGCCGACCAGGGGGACAAGGTGGGGAGGCCTGAGGCTGTCGGGGGGCGCCGGGGCAGGGCGGGTACAGTGCGGGAGAGCACTATAGCGTGCTCCAGAGCGCCCATATGGCATGCCCTAGCATAAAATATGCCCCCAATGTGTCTTCTTGTGTCTTGGGGCTACTGGAGATGCCCAAGGGCTAGGAGAGGCTAGGGGAGGGCTTTGGAGGTGCCTTAGGGTAGAAGGGAAGGTGAGAGGGAGAGAAAAGGGTGTTGTCCAGGGGTAAAAATGGAGGTTTTATCCCCCAAATCATTGAGCTATGCCCCTGAGGAATTTGCTGGAGGTACAAGGTATCTACAAGAGGCTTTGGTAAAAAGTTGGGGGCAAGGTAAATAGTAGAGATGGTGAAAATGATGATTTCTAGAATGGACCAGAAGGTGTTTGATGGGGTTTTAGAGAAGTAAATGGACCTTGCTTGCCCTGGGATTTTATAGGGTCAAATGGTAGTTAGAAATAGGCTGGATCACCAAGTTTGAGCTCAAGTGGGCAAAGTTGGCAATGGAAACTTTATGAACCCTAGAAACTAACAGAATCAGGTTTCTGTAGATCTAGTTATGCTAAGATTTTACCCTTGATGCACCACTTAGTGTAGCACCATCATTTGGTGATTAAAGCATTTCCACAAAGTTTGAGGTCAAAGGGAGAAACTTCACAAATGTAAAGTTGTTCAAATTTCAATTTGGACAGGAAGGGTTTTGGGATGGTTTGATGAACCAAATCAACTTGGATTGAGATGAAACTTTGCAATATCATCACCAATGGTAGTGTTGACTTGCTGGAATTTTTCTGAAATTTATTGAGAATATTTCTTATAGAAATATTTAAAAATCTTGATTTGAACATAAAGGGTTTTGAGGGGTTTTTCCCATGATTTTATCATACCCTTGTGTTGGAAGTCATATATATAGAAAATATATGTCTAGTTAGTTTCCCTAAATTTTCTCAAATATTTTAAAAGCATTTAAATAATTTTCCCTATAAAAACCATTTTTGGCCTTAAGAAAAGGCCTTTAAATAAAATGTAAAAATAATCTTTAAAATTAATAGTTGGTGGTTTTGAAAAGTCTTATATATAGTAGGTTTGAAATAAAGTCTTTGGGGAAGAAGGATCCACCCAATTTTGAGGACTTGTAGTGAAATCCTCATTTCAGGGTTTTTTGAAAACCTAATTGTAATAAATCCCATTTGGACAAAACAAAATTTGATAAAAATAGTTTTGGGCACTATTCACATGACATGATCATTGGGCAAGAAGTTTGGGTCAAGGAAGATGATTATGAAGAGGGATAGAATCTAAGAGTGCCATATACCACAATCATCAAGCAAGCAAACATTATTTGACACAAGCACAAGCACTTGAAAAAGTTTAGTTGGCTCCAAATTTTTATAAATCCATACATGACAGGGTGATACAAACACAGGGTGTGACACAATAGCAGCCGAAAGGCAGAGGTAAATCAAATACCTTTTGGTGGGGGTGCGGGTGATGTGTTTTCTGCTAGCGCCCCTCGCTTGGGTTTCCCGCTTGCGCTTGACGCAGAGCCTGTAGGGATAGCCCAAGAGGGTGCCTGGTGCATAGTTCGATGACCCTTGGGGTATTAGTTGGTATAGTCGTAATGGTAGGAGGTTTGCGTCCTTTTCGGGATGAGCCTTTCTTTTTTGCTTACAGTCGAAGAGGCAAGAGTCCGGGGATGATCGACCCGTGAGGGACACCTTGTGTTCGTTGATGCTTTCCTGGTAGTAGACTCCGTCATCGAAGATCATTGAAATCTCCGGGTCATCCTGGAATCTAGGATCATCATCCTGAGAGTAATTCTTTGGTAGGGGGGCGGGACAGTTAACTATCTTGACCCAACATATCCATTTGTGTTAAGAAATATGGAAAGTTTTTTATCGTTAAAATCAAGTATAGGCATCTTTGAGGGATTTAATAAAACTTACCCATTCGATGGGGTTGTAGCTAGAGAATCGTTCCTTGGTTGTCAGGCGGTCGAATTCTTCTTTCTCCCCTTTAAACAGGTCGGCCAGGATGAGTGCTAGCGCCTCCCGATTGTTCGGCCCTTGTCATTGATAACGGGTGGTATCGCTTGTCCCGTTGTAGCACCAAAGAGGATGCGTTCGCTGTTGGAGCGGTTGGACACACCAGGTGATCGTCGTGTCCATCACATCGATGATGGTCAACTTGTTGTGAGCTAGCAACTACACCTTTGCGGCTAGGCATTTTACCTTAGCGCTCTCTTCTTGAGAAGGACTCCTCGGTTGCCAGCTGAATCGTTTCTTCAAAGGGACCCAGGAGTATTCGGGCAGACACCTTTGAGCTAGGTCGAACAAGGGGACGGCTTCAATGTAAAAAAATCCCGAGGACCACTCATTGGTCTCCTTCTTCGGGGTCCTTATAGGGTACCCCGTTCCAGCTATGCGCCATACTTCAGCTGTGCCCACTTCCCAAATTATTCCTCCCCTAGTTCGGGGGACAAGGCAGAAGTATTTTCCCCATCAATCGAAATGAGGCCCGGAGCCCAAAAGCATCTCACAGGGGGCCATCAAGCCTTAGATATGAAGGATCGTGCCGGGGATGAGGTTGTGGAGTTGAATCTCATAGAATTCTAGCAGGCCCCATAAGAAGGGGTGAATGGGGAATCCTAGGCCCTAGAGAAGGAAAGAGACAAAACCAACCCTCTCATCCCCGTGTGGGGTAGGGAAGTTCTCCGCAAAGGCTTCGCCATTTGCAGAGGTCAGCCTAGTGAGGGTGTCAAAATTTGGGCTTCAAAAAACCCTTAAGGTTTGAACACAGGGGCATGTGCGAAGGCTTCCCCATGGATTCACCCAACCTAGCTCGCTACTCGATGGACACAATGGCGAACTCGTTCGATGACGAGGAAGAAGATGAACGCGATAGTTTACCCACGTTATGGCTGCTACGAAGCGTAATACCCTACTCCTGCTTTGGTGGTTTGCCTCTTGTGGAGGTTTTGGTGATGAACTAGTACAATGGCTTGAGCCTCGCGAGGGCACTCAAGGTGTGTTGTTGGCTCTCTATCTGACTGTGGAGCGTGGAGTGGCTAAGCATCTGATCGGATCTTGGATCCCTTCTACGGTGTGACCTTGCTTCTATATATAGCGGCGTCCCAAGTCCTCTTCCCTTATCTCAATTTTGAGAAGGAATCCCACAACAGACAATTATGAAAGGGGGCAGGAGTACATTCGTGCCTTGTCCAAAGGCGGTCTTCGCCTGCAAATTAGTTGATGGTGATGCAGTAGTGGGCTTGGCGATGGCATCCGCCCTGCGGGGCTAACGGTCGTGGTCTTTGTGCACGAGAATGGAAACCTTTGGGCGGCGCTTTGGGAACCCGTGTATGCCCTTTCTCCGTTTGCACCAAAGAGGAAACCGTGCCACCTGGCGTGCTGGTGCTTGCCTATCCTTCCTTGCGTCATACTTGACTCCTCTGGCCGGACCTTGAGTAGAGATCTCTGCCCCTCAGGAGGGGGGCCTAGGGAGGCTCATCCTTAAGGGTCTTGATGTCGTTCTTCCTCACGAGCCCAGGGTTATCGCGAGGGCCTTGTCTTGAGCGATGCCGTGCCGGGCCTCGCCTGGCTAACAAAGTGGGCCATGCCCTGGGCCACACGCAGGCAGGACTGGGTACCCTCATTCCGAGAACACCGACTGTAGCCCCTGGCCCTAAGGTGCACTCAAGCTGGCTTCGAAGCAAAGCTTTGGGGACGGTCCGAAGCGCCACGGTCCCCAAATGCCTACAGGCTAGGCTTTACATGCGTCAGCCGCCCGTGTGGCGGTGCCCCTGCTCCTCAAAGGCGTCAAGGGCCGCCCAAGTCAAACCGATGTGACGCCCGTGCCAGTGCCGACCATCATTATCCTTCCTTGAATGCTATCGATTCCTTGAACTTCCTGCTCTCGGGCCACGCGGATGTGACCTGACAGCGTCAGGTGAGGCGACATGCGGCAGAACCGCGCGTTGATCAAGTCGGCCCTTTTGGAGCCCGAGGGGCGCATGTCGCCTGCTCTCCCATGAAGCTTCACGTCCTTGGTATTACCTATAAATCCTCCTCCTCGCAACATAACCCAGCCGCCTCGAAATGCGTCCGCCTATTTCTGCACCTCCAGAGAAAACCCTCTTCCTTTCCCTGCTTCTTCCTTTCTTCATGGCGTCCGGAGGAGGCTCTGCCGGTAATGGAGAGCGCGTGGGGCCGTTAGCCCCCTTGCCTCCCTCTGGACGCAGCGCCGGGGGGCCATCGGATCCATCACGGGTCCGCCAGTGCTAGGCCATGGTGGGGGAGTAAGTGTCCCGTCACCTTCCTCTTTGCTTGCTTGACACATCCAATGCACTGGGCTTGACTGTCTCCTTCTCCTAGGGTGCCGCTGGCCAAGAAACACAAGCACACTGAGCTCGAGGAGGAGGCAGATGCCCTGCACGCCCAGTTGGCTACCGCTGACACCGCGTTCCAGGCTGCCCTCAGGGGCAAGGTGGAGGCGAAAGCAGAGCTGGCGGTTCTTGAAGCCCAGGTCCAAGAGACGGCCGATGCCATGCAGATCGCGCGCGACAAGGCGGCCTATGCCAAAGTGTTGGAGTCCCAGCGGGCCAAGCTGTACTTAGACATTGCCTGCCGTGGGGTTGGCGTGGTGGAACGATTCATCAGGGATGCCCCCACCTTTCGAACGTGCATGGCGGCGGGGGCCACCTTGACTTCTTCCGCTAGGTGGTGGAGGCGCTGGAGACCGGCGTATCTCGCGTGAATGAGGATAGCGAGGGCGACGCCCGGGACCTCCTGGAGCTGGCATCAGCACATATCTTCTCCGACTTGTGTTGCCTCGCCCCATAGCTCAAGCTTCGGCGTGTGGTGGAGGGCGCTCCCGGGGTGCTCCAGAGGCCCCTCCGGGAGGAGGTGCGTCCGCACGTGGACGCCCTGGTCGCGCAGTTTGTTCGGGCGCCCCCTCCCAGTGGAGAAGGTGGCCCCGGTGCTACGGCGGCCGTCGGCTCAGGCAGCGACAGCGAATCCTCCACTTAGATCCCCTTGCTTCTTCCTCCTAGTACCTGTAACACCTTAAAGAGAACTTGGCCCTCATGGGCGTTAATCTTTTGTGTTTTACTTATGTTTTGCTACTTGCCTTTGATTTGCCATCGACCGCTCATAGTTGTGTGATTGGATTTTTCTGTGCCTGCCTTGGGCCTCCATCTTTGCGGCCTGATGGAGGCAGATAGTTGGATCCTTGTGGAGTGCCCCCCCCTTCCTGAGGGAATCCTGTGGTTGCTAGCCCAGGCTCGTGAATTAGGAGCCCGTCACCGCCGGGCCACTGTTTCCATGTTGCCTCCCCTGACGCTTTGGATCCCCGTGGTTTTAGTAATTGCATGCACTTGTCCGATAGTATCTGTGTACTTGTATTAAAATATACAAGTCTTGCCTCGCCTTCTGGTAAATTAGGATGTTTATGCTTGATTCGATAGTGTACTTAGCTCACGGGTCGTGGATGATTTTGCTACACGAGCAGGTTATCCAGATACTCCGCTGCTCCGCCTAGGGTGCTTCTTCCTTGCTTACGGGCGAGGCGAAGTGGGGGCCTTTTCCATGTTATGTGTCTTTAGGTCCAGTCCCGCGCACTTCTCTACTGCCATGGTATACGACTGGCCAAGGTCCAAACCATGAGGTGAGACCCCGACACCCTCAATGTCGGCCGGATCACCAAGGACGACATCGAGGGTGCCGAGTGGCTATATGACCGGTGAGGCTCCTGAGGCACACTGCTCAGGAGTCCCCTTCGACACTCAAGCAGCTCTATGTCGTCGGGTCCCAGTCCCGCTCATTTCCCCACCGTCGTGGTATACGGCCGGATCACTAACTACGCAACCATGAGGTGAGGCCCTAACACCCTTCATGCCGACCAAATCACCAAGGACGGCATCGAGGGTTCCAAGTGGCTTTGTGACCGGTAAGGCTCCTGAGGCGCGGTTCTCAGGAGCCCCCTTGACGCTCGAGTGAACCCCACACAGTTTGACGGGCTTTGCCTCAGGAGGCCAAAGCTCTGTCCCCCCCCCCGAGACTTCATGCTACGGTGTCGTGCCACGGTCGGAGCCCCCAAGCGGGGGTCGATCGTGATAGTTGCGAGTCCCTCAGGTGGCAGGGTCCCACTATCTAGGCCCGGGATGGCCCGGGTAGGGCCTCAATGTGGGGCCCCTTGCAAAAAACACCGATCAAAAAGATGGAGAACTCAAGATTGATAAAAAGAGAAAGCAACAAGATAAAAGTCCCCTCCCCTTTTCTTTTAAATTTAGATCCCCAAGCCCTTCAAACTTTGTTTCAAAAGTTGGCAACTAGAACACAAAAAGAAAGCAAGCAAATGCCTCGTTCGGCACCTAACCTAGTCTTCGTCTTCCCCCAGCACTGAGCATAGGGAATCCATGTTGCATGGGCATAGCCATTAATGGGCAGTGTTGACTTCTCTGCCAGCGCGGGGATGTGGCTGCCATATTGTGTGGGAGGAACCCCTCTGCATACTCAGGGGCATCCGGGCATATACAACCCACTCATTATTACTGGTCAGTGAAGTCGGGCCGGCTCAAGGAGGGACCCTAGGTGTAGATAGATGGGCAAGCCCCTGGGCACCGGGCCCGGGAGATCCCAAGTCCATCAAGATTCATCCCGTGCATTTCTACTTGGTTGCGATCCCTTACGACCCAAACCGGGAGGCATTGTTCCTCGCGTAGTAGGAGGATTGTGCTCCCGTAGCCCAAACACGAGTACAACGCATCCGGCGCAGTCGTAAGAGTGTTTTGTCGTTGAAGCCGCCTCGTGAGGCGTTTGGGTGGTGACTGCGTGCTACCTCGGGAGCCTCATCAGGCCCAGCCTCTCGAGGTTGCGCTAATGTTCCAGTTGCGGTGGGTGGCCCGCATTACCTGTGTCTTGTTGTGCTTCCCTAGGGCATTATGCCCAACACCCTGGGGTCCGGCTCATCGATGCATGCCCGTGGGAAGGCGTCAGCCCATGCCGCGCCCCCACGGATCTGGTGGCGTCCTCCCTCCTCCTATGGTTCACGTTGTTTGAGCTTGGCGCTCCTCCGAGGCGAGCCCCCAATCCCGGCTCTGGGAGGACGTCCGGGGCTCCCCCTACCCTCGGGAGGTGCTGGCGCCTGCGGCCGGCACCCGATCCTGGTCGTCTTCCCTAGGCACAACGTAGCATGGTACGTAGGGCTCCCCATGAGGGCTTGGGCCTTCTCCTGAGCCATCCCACGCGAAGCCTGGAATAGCCCCTCCGGGCGGCGGCAGGGCGGCACCCTGCACACACACCCCATAGACTCTCCTGCGTCGGGCCTCAAAGCGTAATTGCCTACCTCTGTTGCCACCGCCTAGTAGGCCGCATGTCTCCTAACGTGAGTCGATCCCCCGATGGTCCAGTGCAACTTCACCATGGTCGCTTGCCTGCCTGGATACCTGCGGCATTTGCTCCCTGCGTAGGGTGGTGCGCTCGCGTTTGGTCGGGCCGGGTTATTGGTGATCCATCAGGTCATGGGGACGCGCGTTGGCGCGTGTGTGGGGTGATCCATTGTCTTCTCCACGAGCTCGGTCACCGTGGCCAAGTTGTGCCCCAAAATCGGTTACCGGGATCCGTAGGAGGAGGAGCACAATGTTTGGCGGGCCACGCTCGGGTTGGTCCGGGGCTGAAGGAGGCCTGCCAGTGGCATGCCAGGGGATAGGAGCGGTGAATGAGCCCCCAATGCTTGAGGGAGGACGAGGGACCGTAGTGCCGCACGCAACGGTGATCAGCTCCATGATGTGGTCAGCCCACGTTTCGAAGCCCCTAGCATCGAATGGTGGTGGAGCACCTCACTTGCTAGCAGAAGGGCGTCGTGTGCGTCCAGGTTCCCCACGTGGGAGCGATGCAACACGGATGCGGAAGGCGCCGCCATGCCATCGTGCACTTGGGTGGTGCGAGGGGTGGTGAGGACAGAGGAAACGCTGGCGAATTGATACTGCCCGCCCAACAAAATGCCGTCGGGGCGCGGGTACCTGACGACAGCGTTGAGCTCGATGGTGGCTGGTCCGTCGCGGCCGGCAGACGCTCGCGGGGCATTGGCCATCGGAACGGGAAGGCAGATGGATAGCCTGGATTGAGGAGGACTCCGACATGCCCCCTACCTGGCACGCCAAATGTCAGATTTTGGGCTCCGGAAAACCCTTAAGGTTCGAACATAGGGACATGTGCGAAGTCTTCCCCATGCCTTCACCCAACCTAGCTCGCTACTCAATGGACACAACGATGAACTCGTTTGATGACGAGGAAGAAGATGAACGCGATAGCTTACCTAGGTTCGGGCCGCTGCGAAGCGTAATATCCTACTCCTGCTTTGGTGGTTTGCCTCTCGTGGAGGTTTTGGTTATGAACTAGTGCAATGTCTTGAGCCTCGCGAGGGCACTGAAGGTGTGTTCTTGGCTCTCTGTCTGACGGTGGAGCGTGGAGTGGCTAAGTGTCCGATCGGATCTGGGATCCCTTCTATGGTGTGACCTAGCTTCTATATATAGCGGCGGCTCGGGTCCTATTCCCTTATCTCAATGGCGCAAGGAATCCCACAACGTCCAATTTTCAAGGGGGGCAGGAGTACATCTGCACCCTGTCCAAAGGAGGTCTTCTCCTGGAAAGTAGTTGATGGTGATGCAGTGGTTCACTCGGCGATGACATCCGCCCCGCGGGGCTAGCGGTCGTGGTCTTGTTGCACCATAGTGGAAACCTTTGGGCGGTGCTTCGGGAACCTGCATACGTCATTGTTTCCTTTGCACCAAACAGGAAACTATGCCACCTGGCGTGCTGGCACTTGCCTGTCCTTCCTTGCGTCATTTTTGACACCTGAGGTCGGGCCTTGCATAGAGATCTCCGCCCCTCAGTAGGGGGCGCGTGGGGAGGCTCATCCTCGCTGGTCTTGATGCCATTCTTCCTCACAAGCCCAGGGTTATCACGAGGGCCTTGTCTTGAGTGATGCCTCACCGGGCCTCGCCTGGCTGATGAACTAGGCCATGCCCTGGGCCGTAGGCAGGCAGGACTGGGTACCCCCATTCCCAGAATGTCGACAACGGGTGGATGTTAGATCCGAGGTGGGGAGATACCCTTGCACTTCAAGGTTACACTATTGAAGAAGGGAGACAGAGCAGCTTGCCTAGTCTCCTGGAAGGGGTCCGTGAGGCACATGGATGAACCTGGAGCGCTCGCCATGTCCCTGAGCTCACAAGCTTTAGGGCTTCGTGGTGGTGATGAGGGGAAGAATATCGCCTATGAATGATACGATCTACTTAAATAAGAGTTTTTCCCTGATCTAGAAGGTGCGGTTTTGTTAAGGACTGCCTGGTCACCTTTCTTTATTCTATGCAGGGATCGAGGGCCGCTATCGGTCTTTGTGCATGTAAGTTAATGTTGCGGGCCCCATGATGCTTCGACAATCGGGGACTTGTCAGTGACTGCATTCATTCTACAAAATAGAAGGACTAGAGGAACTCGCCTCGCAAGCCAGATACTTTGGCTACGTGGGACTGCCAAAGACTATATACCCCGGCACTGGAGGCAAGTTCCAGGGCTACTAAGGGAGTCCGGGATTAGGGGGTCCTCGGGCCGTCAGGTCATCCCTCACGGGCTGACTTGTCGGGTGCGGGATCACTAGAAGAGTATGTCTAGAGGGGGGGGGGAATAGACTACTAGCAGGAATTTAAAATCTATAGAAGGTGCAAAGATAAGTGTTGGCAGAGCTTAGCAATTATAGCAAGTCTAGTACACCCTTCACATGCAAGTCATCAAGTATAGCAGTGGAAAGTAAAGACATTGCACATGGAAGTAAGGAGTAGAGATAGGGAGATCAAACGCATGAAGGACACGAAGATTCTTCCCATGGTTCCGATAGGTGGTTCTATCGTACGTCCATGTTTATGGAGTCTTCAACCCACAAAGGATAACGGTTGCGAGAGTCGACGGAGGGCTCCACCCGTAAGGTTCCACGAAGTAGCAACCTTGACTATTCCATAAAGGATTCCGTCCATGAAGAACTAGCCTCACTTGGGGTAGATGTTCACGAAGTGGGCGAAGTAGGAGGCTCCCAAGCGACACCTAACCAATCTAGGAGGAACCACCCTCCAAAAGCTAATAGGCTCGATAATGTTGATGAACTCCTTTCTCTTCTGATTCAAGATGATAGACTCCTCAACACACAATCAATCTCTCATAGTTTTGGCTTTGGTGGAAGAGATTGATTTGGTGGAAAGCAACTTGGGGAGGCTAGAGATCAAGATTAATATGGTTGGAATGGAATGGCATGATCTCAACACATGAGTAGGTGGCTCTCTCTCAGAAAATCTGATAGGATAGGTGGGGATCTGTTTTGAGTGCTTCTCTTATGATTGAGTGGTGGTGGAGGGGTATATATAGGCATCTCAAAAAATCCAACGGTTACACCTAATAAGTCATACTCGATGACACTAATGTGTTAATCTCGGTGGTATCCAGTTGGCTCAAAGGTAGCAACTTTTGAATCTCGGTGAGACCGATACATAAAACTCGGTTGCACCGATAAGGTACCAATGGTCATATTCCCAAACTCGGTGATGTTGATTCAACAAACTCGGTGAGACTGATTTTGTGAATTTGAGTAACAGAAAGTTGGCAACCCAAACTCGGCGGAACCCAAGTAGAATCGGTTGCACCGAAGGGCTAGGCTTTGGATGAGTTTTTTTGAGACTGAGAATTGGTGGCACAGAGCGGAAAGTGTTGGTTTCACCGATTTTGGATATTTGGCTTTGGACATTCTTTTTGTGGAAGAGCTTGTGGGTGTATGTGGTGACTATCACTTGTGCATGTATGAGCATTTTGTTCACCAACAATACCTTACATCCTTTTCATAGTATTGGCTTTCCTATGGACTCAAAGTTATTTCTCACAACGTAATTCTTCATGCGGATACTCTCCACACTCCTTCTTGCCAACCCATCTCTCTCTATGGATTTTATCTGAAATACACTAGATCAAAGTATTAGTCCAAGAGACGATGTATGTTGTCATGAATTATCAAAACCACCAAGGGAGCATATTGTGCTTTCAATCTCCCCCTTTTTGGTAATTAATGACAACATACAATAAAAGATCAAATAAAGATATGCATGTATATAATGAAGACTTTGAGAGATACATGACTTAGACTTGCTCCCCCTAAATGAGTGCGACCCCTTTAAAGGATACTTTATTTAGAATGCATGGACACACATATAGTAGAAGGGATATAATAAGTCATGTGCATCAAATGTATATTAATGAGGTGTATCCTTGTTCAAGACTTCACTCTTGCAAACAAGATGTGCAAGAAGCAAGGGATCATCTTGATCAAAGATATGATGCATATACTTACCTTGAGTTATTAAGCATTCTAGCAGCAGAAATACACTTGAGAAAACAATGTTAGGAAACACAAGAGTATTCTACCAATCAAAAGCAATATAACTCAAAAGTACCAAGATATGGAGAACATATAGAAGATAGTATTCCTTAACATTGATATGTCTCCAAGATCATTTAGAACTTTCTCCCCTAGATATGAAATAGTAGGACATCCTCTCCCCCGGAATCTTAGCATGTAGATATTGGGATTGGATAGGGTGAGAAAATCCTCCTTTGTGAACAGTTTTCTCCACCTACTTTTGTGTTCTCCACTTGTTTATATAGGTGTAAAATTTTGATATTCTCCTCTCCCCCTAAATTATGTCTCCCCCTTTGCATAAGCATGTATCTCCCTCTTTAGCTTTGAAGCTTTGGTATTTCTCCCCCTTTGGCATTAATTGCCAAAAAGGTCAGATATAGGGTCAGATACAAGGATCATTGATTAAGAAGGGATCCTTGAGAACAAGGGTCATAGAATGTAGCATTCATAGAATACGAACATGAGAAAAACGAGACAATCATTGAAAATAATTTCTCTCCCTTTGGCTAAACTGAAAATTTGTAGAACTTCTCCTGCTTTGAGTTAGGGTTCCTTGAATGTATTCCCCCCTTTTCAAAGAACGGATCATCGAAGAAATGAAAACATGAGTTGGTGGCTCCGATACGTATTTGTCGATGATAACGATATGATGTTATGCAACTCATATGATGAATCGATATAACCGAGTCCTTTGTATCGGAGGCTCCGAGGAATAAAACAGAAACTTGGCAAAGTTTGAGAAACTTGCAAATATGTGAAAATCTGTAACAAAGTGTCAAAAACAATTTGAGGATGAAATGCAAATAATTTACAAAGAGGTATCAACTAGAGAATATTTTGATGGTTCCAAGAAATTGTGCAATAGAGAATGAACCAACCAAGATTCTTAACTAGATGATGGGCGGTGACTAGGTCACCTATATTGGAGTATATTGACTTAGGAGCTAAGCAAGAATACTTGATCATAGGTCATACTCATCGTTAAGCTCAAAATGGGGTTACGATTTTTTGATTAAGCATTTTTAATATCTTCATATCACTTGAGTTTCTTTATCTCGTGACTTGGAGTAAAGCCTTTTTCAAGGATATGAATAGATACATTTGAGTGATGTTGTTGACATAGCTTGTAGGTGAACTTGACGAGGATGCTCGAAGTTGATGAAGATCATCTTTAGTTGGGAGCAATCCTTGTTGTTTTCGTTCACTTTTCACCAACATAGGTTAGTCATGCAAGGAAGAACATGATATATTAAAATGACATAATACCAATTGTGAGTTGATATCACTTGAGAAATATATGTCGAGGATATGTTTTGTTGTCTTCTTCCTTTCATCATCAAAGAGAGGTTGTGGATACTTGGTCATGACAAGATTGCTTAACATATGATTTAATGGCAATCTTGTGGAGTGTTGTTCTACCAAGTACCTACAAAAGGGTTAGATGCAAGACAAGGGAGCATAGAATTCCAAGATATGATATTCAAGATAATAACAGCATGGAATAGACAATAAAGCTCATCCCCTTGCAAGCATCCGAGTGATCTTAGCTCAAGTTTGAAGCATCAATGATGTTCAACTCACTCCTTAAGTGACAAAACACTTTTTCATCAAGTGGCTTAGTAATGATATAGGCCAATTGCTTGTTAGAACAAACATGCTTAAGATTAATATCTCCTTTGTCAACATGATCACGAATGAAATGGTGTCAAACTTGAATATGCTTGGTTCGATAATGTTGCACACGATTACAACCAATCTTAATAGCACTCTCATTGTCACAAAGTAATGACACGGTTCACATAGATTCCATAATCTTTAAGTGTTTGTGTCATCCATAATAGTTGCGAACAACATGATCTAGCGGCAATGTATTCCGCTTCGGCAGTAGATAGAGAGACCGAGTTTTGTCTCTTGGAAGACCAAGAAACAAGAGATCTACCAAGAAATTGACATGTACCCGAGGTGGATTTTCTATCAACCTTGTCACTGGCATAGTCCAAGTCATAGTAGCCAACAAGATTAAAACAAGATCCCTTGGGATACCAAATACCAAAGTTTGGTGTATGTATCAAGTATCTCACAATGTGTTTCACGGCCTTAAGATGACATTCTTTGGGTGTATCATGATATCTAGCACACATGCGAACACTAAGCATAATATCTGGACGGGACGCACATAGATATCACAATGAACCAATCATTGATCGATAAACCTTTTGATGAACCTGTGATAGCCCAAGTGTTGTCCCTACCTTGTTGGGCATGTATCTTAAGTGAACCTTGTTGTCATGAAATTAATGATATGAGTTGAACCTTGTTATGCCATGTCTTGTTCATGCATTCATGCATCATGCATCATTTCATCCATCATGCCATGTCTTTGTTTGTGATGTGACCTTGTAGTGGCTGGGTGTGTTCTTGTGTTGTGTGATATGGTTGGAGTGTATGTGGTGCAACACTCCTCTCCTTTCCCCTCTCTTTTCTTTTCAACAAAACCCAACCCAATTCCCCTTTATTTCCCTTGTCATTGTGATCAACAGAGTCTACTTGCTAATTAATCGTTTTAAAATGTTCAAGAGGTAGCCTATAATGTTTTAAAAATTATGAGTGTGGTTCTTTTGTCGTTTGAGTTTAATATGTATCTGAGGTTTAGATAACAAGGGGGCTGTTGATTTAAAACCATTTAAAATACTTGTTTCAAAAATCCCCTTGTCAATTTTATAGAATAGTTCTCATTTTCTTTTAGTTAAAAGTATTTTTGCCTTATCAAAAATCCTTTCTGTTTTTCTCTAAGAGCATTTCTTCTCTTGCTGTTTTATTTAATAGGAAAACTGTGTGTTTTTATTTCTTTGTGTGAGGGAGGAAGAGTTAGGCCGGATCCTCCCTGCGCGGCCCATCCCAGGTGACCAAGCGGCCACCTTCTCCGCCGTCCTCCTTCGTCAGGTTCTTCAGAGAGCAGAGAGAGTGAGAGCATGCTCGCGCTCACGGAGGCCGAGGAACGCCACCTGTCCCCTCCTATTTACTCTCTCGGTGTGCATGCCGTCCCCCTAGGGTTCCTCTTCCTCCTAGTGCTACCGTCGCTCCCCTCTTCCCCTTCTCCCTTTCCTTCTTCCTCCCCTTCAGGTAAGGTTCTCTGAGGTTCAGAGTTTCGTGGGTCGTCGTTGCTGTGTTGTCACCACGTCTCAGGTGGCCCTTGTCGCCGGTGGGCATGGCATGGAGCTCGCGGGTGCTCGCCACGCTCTGTTCCCCATGCTAGGGAGGTCCTAGATCCTCCACAACGCCGCCCCGTTGTCGCCGTCGTCCGCAAGCAGAAGGGGACGTCGACGACCATCTTATTCCTCTTCTTCCCCTTTGTCTCGCCGTTGTTCACGCCCCTGCATCTCCGACCATCCCCTCGGTGAGCAGCCGTTCCCCCGCAGCCCTTCTTCCCTGCGTAGGCCCGTGAATTGTCGCCACCGTGTTCTCCTCCGTCGTGCCCCGAGCCGAATAGCAGCTCAAGCTCGAGCGCCCCTTGCTGCCTCATCCAGTCGTTGTTTGAGGCAAGGATGGGTTCCCGTAGGTCCCCGTTCTCCCTGCGGGTGGTCTGTGTCGCTAGAGATGCCCTATAGCCGCCGAAGTTGCCGCTGCGTTTTCTGTCACCGTAGTGTTGCTTTTCGTCAGTTTCCTCAGGTTTTCACGATAGACATGTCTAGCTGCTCTCCTCCCCCTCTCTACCGAGAGCTGTCGCTATAGCGTAGTGGTGTGCGCGTATGGGAGTCGACCAGCCGGTTGTGGGTTCGAGCCCGAACCCACCTTTTTATGTTCTATTTCTTTTTTTACCATTTGCTTTATTTTCTTTTGATGTTGCCATGTATGTATGTGTATGTGCAAACCTTAATGTTGTAGGGTGTTTTGTTTTTCTTTTCTGATTGTATTTGGTGTGTAGTGCATATATGTGTGTGTGCATATATGCATATTGGTGTGTGTGTTATACATGCCTATATATGTGCATACATGCACTTGTGCATATATATGTGTATATGTGTGTGTGATGAACACCCACCCTCATAGGTGGTGTGTTCATGGGTGTGGTTGTGCTCATATGCCCTTAGGCATATGGAGCCATGTGTGTGCATGCTTGTATAGTGTGTGTGTAGAGGGTGTGTGTGTGACAAGTGGGCTCTTCCCCCACTTGTCATACACTATGTTTTGGATCATGCCATTTTTTGTAGGATATATTAGATCATTTCCATTTTAAGCTAAGATTCCAAATCTGGTTAGGCCATTTGTGAACTTGTCCATTTTGGGCAAGTTTTGACTTATAAGAGTAGCTGTTGATTTTGCTAGGTAGTTCTTGACATGTTGCTTCACATGGATATAGGAGTATGACACATGATTTTGGGGCATAAAGATCCAAGGAATCCAATGGTGCAATTAGATTTCACTTTTGGGCAAGTTTGTAAAACTGTCATTTTCTGTTGTGATGCTACTTTGGCATTTTGGCATGATTTATTCCATGCTTGCTTTGGGACATGTGCCAACATGGAAGTGTTAGTGTTTCATGGCTACTATGCCATGGTATTTTTGTTTGACATGAGAATCACCCATATAAGTGGGAAACTTGCTGCAAAGTAGCTAACTCAATGTTACTGTATTCACCATGCTAAATACTTCTGTCTGAGAATCTGTTGTTATTTTTATGCCATGAAGAGTCGTTGCTATCTTGAGATATCTTGAGAATTAGCTCAAGCTCAGTGCTAGTGTTTTGATGTATATGTTGTCTTCTATCATCTTGTTAATTTTCATGCCATGAGTTGGTCTCTATCACCATTAGTTTCTGCTGTAAACTTGCCATCAGATTAACTCAGATTCCAGAAAACTGTTATTTTCACTGTCCTAGAAATCTGTTTCATCATGCCAACTTGTGAGCTCCATGCTTATTGATGTGTGCCTACACTCCAGTAGGTGTAGTTGGATAAGTTGATGAGCATGTCATATAGTTTCTATAAGTGCCTTCTTTGTGGTTCTAGGATTCCTGGAGCTCAAGTTATTGGTTGTGGAAGTTGCTATGTTGCTGTTTTGTGGTAGATTGTTTGTCTTATTGTTTTGTGACTTGTGGGAGCTACACTCCATGGAATTGCTTGATATTTGGCTCTATTGTGGTTGTTTTTTCATTTCTTAACCATTGGCTACCTTGGAATGCCAAGGAATAGCCCAGGTCCTTCTTGTCTAGTGTCTTGCCTTCATATCTTGTCGTGAGCGTATCGTGAGAACCGTAGCTCCGTTTCTTACGATCTTCATATGAATTTTTATCGTTTTTGCATGATGCATTAAGATTTGTCATGTTAATGCATGTATAAATAACTTGACATAAGGTTCTGTTCAGATTCATTAACAACCAATCCTTCGCATGTGAAACATGACTAGATAGGATTGCCATGCTAAAACTCTTCAAATAAGCATGCATCATTCTTGCTTGTGCATTGCACCATGTTTTTTTGTTTATTCTTGCAGTTTATTTTGGGTAGACGCAAACATTGAACCTGAGTACGAAGAGCTAGGCGAGTACAACTACGAGGATCCCGCTACTTCTTCCACTGAAGAACCAACAAGCAAGATGATCGTACCCGGATCCCAATACTATTTTCGCTTGCTAGTTGTATCGCTCTTATCGTTACAATTGCGCTACCTACCACTTGAATGTCAGCCTCCTAAATTGCCATGATAGCCTCTAACCCTCCACATCCTCGCAAAACTTTGATTGGCTAAGTTACTGCTGCTCAACCCCTCTTATAGCGTTCTTAGTTGCAGGTACATGTTTTTCCATGTGATAACATGGATTTGGCATATCACAATGTTATCTGTTATTTAATTTAATGCATATATATATATATGGTATTGGTGGAAGGCTTGGCCTTTTTCTAGGTATTTTATTCCGCTGTTACTGCCATAGATTCTTGTTACCGGTGTTATGTTTCCATACTTTGCGCGCCTAACATGCTCGGGTTGTTATGGGGACCCCCTTATTTATTCGGTTAAGATTAAAACTTGTCTGGCAAGACCCAACGTTGGTACTCCATTTGCTTAGCAACTTAATAAAATTTGCATAGCGATTTGCAACCCCGTGGATAATTAATCAACCCCCGGGCCAGTGCTCCTCATGAGTGTTGGTCCAAAAATGTCAACCGCCGGTGGCCACCAGGGGCAACTCTATGTTTGGCCTACCAAAAGTTTGGACAATCTGTCGTGTCCTGAGAACAAGATACGCTGCTCTTATCGGGTTCGTCGACACATCAGGAGGTCTTGATGGACTTGTTTTACCTATATCGAGGGTCTTGCATGAGGGCTCTGACTTTCTTCGGGTTAACTCGAGGTGTTGGAATTCCTTTGGAGTTGCCTAGGATGACCACGATATCCGTGGTCGAGGCTATTCCCGCGGAGTGTGGTTAATTTGTGATGGACTAGTTGGAGCACCCCTACAGGGTCAAATCTTTTGGAAAGCCGTGCCCACGGTTATGTGGCTACTTGGATATTTGTTTAACATGCGGTTATAGTAAACTTGAAGTAAACTCTAATAAAATACACCAATTGTGTGAGTAACCATGATCGTCTCTGCTCGTGAACATGATCCGAGAGAGAAGACGGTGGGGTTATGATTGACGTAAGTAAGTGTTCAGGATCTCATAGAGGTCATTCTAGATTCGATCGTTCATCATAGGCCACTCATATTTATCTTCATGTTACGTAAGTTTAGCCACCATATATGCTTAGCGCTGCTGCAAACTAAACACATACCCCATGCCAACCTTAAGCTTGAATAGTCTCGGTACCCGGACGCATGATTGCTGAGTCCTTGTGGCTCACAGATTACTACAACACTCTAGGTACAGGTATAGATGAGTTCGTGTAGGATGATCTGACGCAGCTCTAGTGGGAATATGACGAGGAAAGGGGCAGGATGTATGTGACTTATCCGGATGAGTAGAGGACCATGGTTGTGATCTTTGGGATAGCGAGATAGTATTATTGGATCTGTTTTTATCATTTGATTTCATCCGTAGGTGGACCCTGTCTTCATCTTGATGTTTGAACTCTTGTGTGGAATTGTAATTTAGTATGTGGCGAGTGTAAGCCAACTTGTATACTCATCTCTTCTGTAATGTATGATGTAATGATGCTATACTTGCGAACGGCAAGATGCACCTCTATCCCTTGCGAGGCTCTAGTGCCTTAATATGGATAGGCGCGCATCTTGGGCGTGACACAACCGGTTCACCCTCCTTAGTAAGATCATCATGTCCGCTAGTGGGCATGGGAGTTTTCATACCTTTGCACTCCTGCATGTTGAACTTCTTGATCAAGTCACATACCTATGTACTTGGTTTGTGAGATGAATGTACCTTCTCTCATTTGCTTTATTGGTAGACCAAGGAAGAATTTCAGCTCACACATCATAGACATCTCATACTTCTCTGACATCAACCTTCCAAATTTCTCACTAAATTGTGGGTTAGTAGATCCAAAGATAGGAAACTTCGTTAGGCATTTATACCAAGCACGAGGAGCTTGCTTAAGACCATATAAAGCTTTGCGAAGTTTGTAAACGTGGTCGGGTTTCTTAGGATTTACAAAACCAGGTGGTTTCTTAACATAGACTTCTTCTTCAATCTCACCATTTAAGAATGCACTTTTAATATCCATTTGGTAAAGAGTGATGTCATGGTGATTGGCATAAGCAAGAAGAATTTGATTGGCTTCTAGTCCATACCTTCGACTTGCGTATATCTTTGGGGCCACGAGGCGAGCCTTGTTGTGAACGACTTGACTGTCTTCATCTTGCTTGTTAAAAAATACCCATTTCGTGTCGATGATGTTTTTCTCGTCATTGGGCTTCTCCACGAGTGTCCACACTTCAATCCTCTCGACGTTGTGAAGCTCTTCATGCATAGCATTCACCCAATCCGCGTGTTCAAGAGCTTGTTCAACCTTCATTGGGTTCAATGCTAGAGGTGAAAGAATAATGCTCACAAAAGTTAGCCCATTGAGTTTTAGAGCGAGTGATCCTCACTGTTTGTATATCACCAAAGATTTGGTTCATGGGATGGTTCTTGGTCGCTTGTGCTCGAACTCATGGTAGCTTTAGCTTGTTAGTTGTAGGAGCTTCTTCATCATCATCTCCTTCATCTCTGTTGTTGTCAAAGTGGTCATCTCCTTGAGGTGGTGGTGAAGGAGGTTGTGGTGGATCTTCATGATGTGCTTCCTCCTCCTCTTCATCTTGTCGTGTACCACTTGTGGATACTTCCATGTCATTTTGTCTGTATCCTTGATCCGAAGTAGGAGCTTCCACTTGGGATGATGAAGTACTTTCCTTCACCTCCATGGGAGGAATCTTGCCGATGGGAAAATATTGGATATCTTTCGAAGGATCTTTATCACCTACATCATTTGGCAATTGTTCGACTTGCGAACCATTAGACTCATCAAACTTCACATCTATTGTCTCTTCAACTTTTCGAGTGAAGTTGTCGTAGACACAGTAGGTGTGAGAGTTTGATCCATAACCAAGTAGGAAACCTTCATGAGATTTGGGAGAAAATTTAGCACGATGATGCTTATCAAGAATGTAACACTTAGAGACAAATACCCAAAAGAATGCAACTAGGGGTTTGTTACCAGTGAGAAGCTCATATGTCGTTTTACCGAGAATCTTGTGCAAGTAGAGTCAGTTTGTGGCATGACATGTTGTTTCCACGGCTCCTGCCCAAAAGTGTCTTGGCGTCTTGTATTTGTCAAGCATCATTCTTGCCATCTCAGTGAGGGTTCGGTTCTTCCTCTAAACAACTCCATTTTGTTGAGGTGTGTACGTAGCCGAGAACTCATGTGAAATACTCTCTTCATCAAGAAAGGTATCCACATGGGTGTTCTTGAACTCTAATCCGTTATCTCTTCGAACCTTCTTGATCTTCACTTCAAATTGGTTTTGCGCTTTGCGTGCAAATTTCTTGATGATCTTTTGTACCTGCGACTTATCATCAAGAAAGAATACCCATGTAAATCTGGAAAAATCATCAAATATATCTAGACCATAAGAGTTTCCACCGAGACTCTTGTAAGTATTGGGACCAAACAGATCCATATGAAGTAACTCAAGTGGTCTCCTAGTGGTCATGATGTTCTTGACCGGATGACTTCCACCTACTTGCTTTCCTGCTTGACAGGCGCTACAAACCCTATATTTCTCAAACATAAGATCTTTAATACCAATAATGTGATCTCCCTTAATAATCTTATTTAGATTGGGCAAGCCTACATGTCCTAGCCTTCTATGCGATAACCAACCTTTAGAACATTTTGCAATGAGACAAGTAAGAGGTTGGGCCTTTTTAGTGAAATCGACAATGTATAGATCACCTCTACGAATACTGGTAAATACAATTTTATGATTATCAAATCGAAACACTTGGCAATCTACTTTGGTAAATAGCACATTGAAACCGAAGTCTAGTAGTCTAGATACGGAAAGAAGATTGTAGCCAAGGGATTCAACAAGCATCACATTGATATGGCCACCTTACCAAGGCAAAGTACCTTACCCTTAGAGTGGTCTCCAAAGGTCACGTACCTCCGAGGACCTTGATTTGGCATGATCTCTTGGAACATGTCTTTATCATGAGTCATGTGATCCGTGCATCCACTGTTGAGAATCCACTCTTTTCCACGGGACATGTAATCATTGAAGTTTTCCCTTAAACTTAGATTCTTCATTATCTTTTCATGATCGATGTCGAACAACTCATTGTCATCATAGTAGCCATGTTCTTCATTGTCATCATTTTGTGGAATCTCCTCGTCATAGAGACCGAGAGACTCGTTAGAATCGTAACCATGACAATGTTCAAGTTTATGAATGTGAATGGCTTCAATAATAATGTTGTTGATAGTTGTGACATCTCCTTTAGCATGCATAAGATCATGAAGCTCAAGTATGCATTTATAAAAGTTTGGATCACTAGGCTTCATTTTGTGAAAAGCAACAGTTTTATGAAGAATTTCATCAAGATTACTTAATGAAAGATTTCGATATCGTTTCTCCAAATCAGTCCACAAAGTACAAGCACATGCAAAGTTCTTCAATTGAGAAAGCAGGAATCTTGGTAAGCCTATAACAATAAGATTGACAGTTCTACGGTTACCAAGCATGCCAATTTCCTCTTTGTGTGTGGGATGCAATTCATCAATGGGGAGAACATAGGGATTTTCAATATGTTTTCTCAAGTGGAATTTTTCAAATAGATCAATCATGGCATTCTTCCATCGACTATAGTACTCTCCATCAAGAATGGGCACTCTGCAATATAAAATCTCCACACTAGTCACATCCATCTTTCTCCACGGTGATGAAACCGAAGAAATGGAGACCAATGCTCTGATACCAATTGCGGGGTCACGAAGAGTATGTCTAGAGGGGGGTGAGTAGACTACTAGCAGGAATTTAAAATATACACAAGGTGCAAAGATAGGTATTGACGGATTTTAGCAATTATAGCAAGTCTAGTACAACCTACACATGCAAGTCATCATGTATAGCAGCGGAAACTAAAGACAATGCACATGGAAGTAAGGACTAGAGATAGGGAGATCAAACACATGAAGGACACGAACATTTTTCCCGTGGTTCCGATAGGTGGTGCTATCGTACGTCCACATTTATGGAGTCTTCAACCTACGTAGGGTAACGGTCGCAAGATTCCATGGAGGGCTCCACCCATAAGGGTCCACAAAGTAGCAACCTTAACTATTCCATAATGGCTTCCGTACAAGAAGGACTAGCCTCACTCGGGGTAGATCTTCACGGAATAGGCGATCCCTTGCCATTACAAACTTCTTGGTTCACTCCACAACATGAAGTAGGAGGCTCCCAAGCGACACCTAACCAATCTAGGAGGCACCAGCCACCAAAAGGTAATAGGCTCGATAATGTCGATGAACTCCTTGCTCTTGTGCTTCAAGATGATAGACTCCTCAACACACAATCACTCTCTCATAGATTTGGCTTTGGTGGAAGAGACTGATTTGGTGGAAACCAACTTGGGGAGGCTAGATATCAAGATTAATATGGTTGGAATGGAATGGCATGATCTCAACACATGAGTAGGTGGCTCTTTCTCAGAAAATCTGATAGGATAGGTGGGGATCTGTTTTGAGTGCTTCTCTTACGAGTGAGTGGTGGTGGAGGGGTATATATAGGCATCTCCAAAAATCCAACCTTTAAACCTAATAAGTCAGACTCAGTGACACCAATGCGTTAATCTCGGTGGTACCGAGTTGCCTCAAAGGTAGCAACTTTTGAATCTCGATGAGACCGATACATAAAACTCGGTTGCAACAATAAGGTGACCAACGGTCAGATTGCCGAACTCCGTGACTCTGTTCAACAAACTCGGTCGGACCAATTTTGTGAATTTTCGTAACAGAAAGTTGGCAACCCAAACTTGGTGGGACCAAAGCAGAATCGGTTGCACCGAAGGGTAGGGTTTGGCTGAGTCTGTGTGAGGCTGAGAATCGGTGGCACTGAGTGGAAAGTGTTGGTTGCACCGATTTTGGATATTTGGCTTTGGAGAGACTTTTTTGTGGAAGAGCTCATGGGTGTATGTGGTGACTATCACTTGTGCACGTATGAGCATTTTGTTCACCAACAGTACCTTACCCCCTTTTGATAGTATTCGCTTTCCTATGGACTCAAAGTGATTTCTTGCAAAGTAAAATGTAGAGTGCTCTTCCTTGAAGCTTTGCCAATGCTATATATTCTCCTTCTTCATCATGGGGATACTCTCCACACCCCTTCTTGACAACCCATCTCTCTCTATGGACTTTATGTGAAATACACTAGATGAAAGTATTAGTCCAAGAGACAATGTATGTTGTCGTGAATTATCAAAACCACCAAGGTAGCATATTGTGCTTTCATCGGGCCGCTTTGCGGAAGGACGGACTATGAGGTGATGCCATAATAAAAAAGGAAATCTCCAGATATTTTTTGACCTTCAAGCTTTGAAGATGAGATCTGCATATCTATCCCCAGTTGTAGGTTGGTAATACATAACCCTAGGTATCCCTAGTGTCTATATAAACTAGAGAGTCCCATTCGTAGAGGATAGGTGAACTCATATAGGGTTTAGCTTAGACAACCTTGAGGTAGATCAACTCTATAATTCTCATCCACGTAAATATAATCAAGTAGGACGTAGGGTTTTACCTCCTCACGAAGGCCCGAACCTGGGTAAACATTGTCTCCTACGTCCCCTGTTTCCCATCGATGTAAGGTCCACTTGGGACCCCCAACCAGAGATCTTCCGGTTTTCACACCGACAGTGAGTGGGGTAGTTCTTCTTGCTAGGCTTCAACTGACGTGAGGTATAAGACAAAACCTTAGAGGGAAGCATCACAGAACACTTGGAAAGGCTTGGCTTCATCGGGAGGAATGAGAACTGGAGCTGAAGTCAGCTTCTCCTTGAGTGTATTGAACGCCACATCACACTCAAGAGTCCAGACTTACTTGACACTCTTCTGAAGGATGTTAGACAAAGCCTTAGCAATTTATGAGAAGGTATCCACGAATCTTCTATGGTAACCTGCAAACCCGAGGAAGCTACGAAGTTGCTTGCCATTCTGAGGAGGTTCCCACTTTAAGATGGCCTCAACTTTCTCCGAGAATACTAGAATACAAGAACCTGCTTGCATGCTCTTCTTCTGTCTCCGAGGAATACAATAATTTCATCCAAATACACCAAGATGAACTCATTTCTATAGGGAGACAAGACAAAGTTCATCATTCTGGAGAAAGTCAGAGGTGCATTTGCATGACCAAAGGACACGATGGTATACTAATAAGAGCCAAAACTCGTCCTGAAAGTAGTCTTTGGAATATCTTCTTCACGGATACAGATCTGATGATAGCTCGTTCGAAGATCCAACTTTGCGAAAACCTTGGCCCCTTTCAGTTGCTCAAACAACTCATTGATGTTGGGGAGTGGATATTTGGTCCTGATTGTCTTCTTATTCAATGGGAGGTAATCGACACAAAGTCGTTCCATGCCATCCTTCTTCTTGACAAACAGAACACCACAACCCCACTATGAAGAACTTGGTATGATAAGACCCAGATGTTCTTGTTCATATAGTTGCTTCTTCAATTCTCTCAGCTCTTCGGGGCCAAGCTAATAAGGACGCTTGCATACCGGTTTAGTTCCAGGCTCGAGCCCAATCACAAAATCTATTGTCCGGTGAGGAGACATTCCTAGCAATTCTTCTAGAAAGACATCTTCAAACTCACAAACAATGATAATTTGGGATATGGTTGAAATTTCACCCTTCTCATTGAGGAAAAACAGACGAATCTTGTCATCACGAGCTACGAAAATGATCACGTGTTCGGAAGGATGAGTCAAATGGACTTCTTTTTCTTGACAATCCACAAAAGCCTTGTTCATCACTAGAAAATCCATGCTAAGAATGAGATAAGTATAGGAATTGCCGAGAACAATTGGAGAGGACAGAAACGAATAATTGCCCATCTTGACAGAATCATCCAGAATGCAGACATTGGAAGTCATTTGCAACCCCAGGGAGACAACTTTTCATGTCCTAGGAGTCTTCTTCGTTACCAAATCATGCTTAGCAATGAAAGGTCTCAATATGAATGAATGTGATGCACAAGTATCAAACATTTTTTTTGCAGTAATAGGATTAACCAAAAGATTACCCATTATCACTTGAGAAGAATCCTCTGCTTCAGCTGCATTGACCATGTTCACTCTGACTGACTTGGGGTTGTGCTTCACCATAGCATTGTTTGGAGGTTTGACTAGAGGAGGAGGTGGAAGACTCCGCTTGCTGGTGCACTTGTTTGAGTAGTGGCCCTTCTGACCACACTTGTGACGCGTAACCTCTAAGAGCAGATGGAAGTTGCCCGGAGGAGGTGCATTTTCTTACATGGGAGCCTTAGGCCTCTACTGAAAACCTGGGTTGGGTGGGTGGGAAGGACCACAACCCCCGTGCTGCTTCTGCTGCTAAAGAGGATGAAATCGAGGCGGAGGAGGAACCCAATGCTTCTGCTGCTTACGAACTATCTGAGAGTTGGATGAAGAAGGGTGAGAGTCTTTGAATTGCTTCCTTGAGTTCTCCACCCTGATCTGGACTACTTCATACTTAAGAGCCAAGTTATAGATCTGATCAAACTCACGAGGCTCGTGCAGCACTAGAGCAAGCTGACGGTCATCTTTGAGGCCACCTCTGAACTAATAATTATTTGCCTTGTCAACATGAATGTCTTTCTTAGCATAGTGGGCCAGATTCTAAAACTCAATGTTATACTAACAGACAGACGATTTTCCCTGCTTCAAGTTCGTGAAGTTCTCATGCATAACCTCGTCAAAGCTCGTCAGGATATCATGAGCTCTGAAGTCACGACAGAAATCATCCCAACCGACTGCATGGTCACCTTTAGAATCCTTGTACTGCTGCCACTAATCTGTTGCCTGATCCTTGAGCTGGAAGGTCACGAACCTTACATAGTCCTCTGGCCTGACACTGCTGCACTCAAACTGCTTGTTCATGTCATGGAGACAATCGTCTGCATCAGGAGGTTGTTCACAAAAAGTGAAGGACTTTGGTTGGTTTGGGAGGAATTGGGTGAGAGTTGTGAAATGCGGCTGATTATTGAAATTCCCTTGATGACCTTGCTGTCCCTGACACCTCGCTTGCAACAAATGGAGCAACATCTGTGTATTCACGTTGGTTGCGGCCATCAGAGCTCGTCAAGCTCCCGAAGGTGGAGGTGGGGTGGCGGAGGGTTAGAATGCTCACCATCATCACGACCCAGGTGTCCATGAGTTGTTGGAGCCATGCTGAAGATGGACATGAATATTAGCACACCATCGACAAAGATGATTTCAATAAGCTGAATCAAATGGGTTGAAAGAAATTTGCAACGGAATATCATCAATTGCATTCAAACTGAAAATTAGTAAGAATGCGTTCTGCAGGATCGTGATAACATCATAAGCTCTTGAAGCCACTTGAATACCACAACAAGGTATT
The DNA here is from genome assembly GCA_022496015.1 of Hordeum marinum. Lineage (NCBI taxonomy): Eukaryota > Viridiplantae > Streptophyta > Magnoliopsida > Poales > Poaceae > Hordeum > Hordeum marinum. The sequence goes on from CM039675.1 coordinate 274,622,738, forward strand.
GAGCTGAGATTTCATCAAAACAAATGTATAGACCCTCATACATATAGCATAAAGGTGATCCTAGGTAACTACTAGAATTCCCATCTAAGAACTTCCAAAATGTTTGGTTATGCAATCGAGTCCATGAATACAAGGAGTTAAATCCGTCACTAAACTCCTAGAAGTAGTACTACTCTCCAATGTATCACATCGGTCAACACACAACCAGAGGCCTCGGAAATTCATCTACCTCGGACCCTCGTAATCACAACCATACCAAGCATGGCAGCACATCTAGACGTTCTAGCCAGTACTGGGTAACGCCAAACTCCTCTCGCCACAAATAGTATTGAAGCAATGTCAAACATTCTCCATCCTGAGATACTAAGGAAACTAAATGATAATGATGTTGCCAGAATTCCCTGGAGCTCTACTCCCCAGAACAAAGTCAATTCATACAGGAGGCACCAAGAACATAATTCCGTCATATCGGCATCGTATAGTTTCCAAGATACCCGCGTGATCCTAAATTTTTTGAGCGAGAAGAGGAGTAGAATTAAAATTCCTAAGTCGAAATACCTCACCAGATTATAGAAGAGGAGTAAAATAAACCTACTCTCCAATATAAATAGTTTTTCACTAGACTCGACTTGAACAAGTTTGATCAAGCAAGGGGATCCTATGGTTGGTATGGCTCTGATTACCTACTTGTAACGACCAAGCCGTGCTATCCCAATTAAGGCTCGAGGTCCTCAATGCGGAGAGAAGTGCATCTCGGCATTTCAAAAGTACATAAAACATTACAATACATGTAAAGAGGAGATGGGTATAGGAGTTTGCTTACACTAGCCACATGATAAATTAGAATTCCACATAATCATTCGTACAATCATCCATAAGATAGGGTCTGACTATGGAAGAAATCGAATGATAAAAGAATGCAACGAAACTACCTTGCTATCCTTGAACACAACCACGAAACTCCCCTACTCATCCGGATATATCACATGCATATGACCATGTTCTTCATCATACTCCCACTGGAGCTGGGGTGCATCAACGGGATAGATCTCATCAGTACCTGTAGTGTTGTAGTAATTTACGGGCGACAGGGACTCAGCAATCTCATAACCTAGGTACTGAGACTATGTAATCCAATGGGTGAGGAATGGTTAGGTGGTGAGGTTGCAGCAAGCACTAAGCATGTATTTGAGTGGCCAACATACGAGAACAAGAATTAAATATGGTGGCCTGCGCATGACGGTCGTGAACTAGAATGATCACTAAGTGATCCTGAACTCCTACTTTCATGAGCCATAACTCCACTGTGTTCTCTTTTGGTACATGTTCACGAGCAGAAGCAGTAACGGTTACGAACATGGTTGGTGTGTTTTATTTGAGTTTGCTTGAAGTTTGCTATAACCGGGTGTTAAACAAATTTCCAAGTTGTCACATAACCGTGGGCACGACTTCTTGAAAAGATTAAACCCTTCAGGGGTGTTTGAAATCATGCATCACAAATTAACCACACGCCGCGTGGAGTAACCTCGACCACGGAAAACCCGTGATCTCATATGCAAAATCCATTGGAATACCTCAACCTCGAGATAGCCCGAAGTATCCTCGGAATCCCTCGCACGAGACATTCACAAAAGATAAAACAAGTCCAGAAAGACCACCCAGCGGGCCAGACCCTAACAGGAGCCGTGCATATCTCATTCTTGGGTCACTACCAGATGAAGACTACATACGGTGGCCTGATAAAAATCCCTCAAGTTGCCTCGAGGTGGCCCCACAAGGGGCTCTAGGTTGGACCAACACTCATGAGGACCACTGGCCCGGGTTGTTGATTAATTATCCATGGGGTAGCTAAGCCCTATGCATTTTAATGAGGTTGTCAAGCAAATAGTACTAATGCTGGGTCTTACCAGATAAGCTTTATCCTAATACAAATATTCAAGAGGGTCCACATCACAACCCCGAGCATGTTAGGAGCACAAAATATGGAACATAACACCGGTAATAAGTAAATATGGTGGCAAAAGTGGAACAAAACACTGGGCAAAATGCCAAGCCTTACACCTTTTACCAAGTATATAGGTGAATTAAATTAAATAGCAATAAATATATTGCTATCTCTGGATATCAATGTTATCACATGGAAACAACCTGCACCTACAACTAAGAATGCTATAAGAGGGGCTGAGTAGCGTTAACTTAGCCAAACAAGGTTTTGCTAGGTAGTGGAGGGTTAGAGGATTTCATGGAAATTTTGTAGCCTTTACATTTAAGTGGTAGGTAATGAAACAAAATGATAGAATCAATAAATATAGCATATAAAAAATAGTGTTGGGATCCGGGTACGATCATCTTGCCTGCTGGGTCTTCAGGGGGATAAAGAGATGGGTCATCTTAGACGTTCTCTCCGGGATCCTCGTACTTAGGTTCGACACTTCGGTCTACCCAAATAGAAACAACACGAAATAAACATACAAACAAAGTCCAATGCGCAACCAACGATGATGCATGACCAATTTGATGCAAATATCATGGCAGCCCTATGCTAGTGATGTTTCTCATGCAAGCATTAAGTTCTTTAGTATTCTGGACAGAACCTCATGATTACTTATTTTAACATGCATGAACATGTAAAATATTAATTCTACTCGTAAAAACGATGCAATTGCATCTGCCGAACGTTGCAAACGGAGTAACGAAACTCACGGTACACTCACGACAAGGTACAAAAGGTAATGGAGACAAAAACAAAGATGAAGACAACCATGGGCTATTCCTTGGTATTCCAAGGATTCCACTAGATTTGAAATGAAAATCTAGCAATAATAGACCTAAAGATCATGCAAAACCATTGGGTATAGCTCACACAAGTCATAAAACAATCAAACACACAATCTGTCCACAAACAAAAACATGCCATACTGCAACACTCATAACATGAGCTAAAGCAATCTACAAATCACAAACAAGGCATGGACATGAAATATAAATGATGCTTAACAATTCATACAACAGAGCAACATAAAAGGAAGCATGGATCAATGGCAATTGAGCTCACAAGATGGCATGTTGAAACAATTTTTAGCTTAAACCCCATATTGAAACAACTACATTATGTCAACATCAAAATAAGAACATATCAATGGGTATCATCCCCACAACATGGCATCTTGAGTATATCAGTTTTATAGACTTGGAAAAATTCAACAACTGTCAAGCAGGGCATTTTTAACAAAATGACATGTTTGACAACAATATTAATTAAGATGCAATAGTTCTACCTACAATCACTTGGCACAAACTATCAAAGGAAAACATGCTCATGAATACATAACATTGTGCCAATCTCAAAGGAGTTATGGATCCATGAGAATGATCAAGACAACATGGCAACAAAATAACCGATTTTAACACTTACAAAAATTTGAGCATGTGAAAGAACATTTGGTGGCATGTTGACAACAAGAATTCCACCCCTAAGATGATTCATCATCGAATTCAAAAATACCAGGGGCTAGTACACACATCAATGAGCAAGTTTCATGTAGACAAGTTTAGCAAGTAGTGCAAGAGTTAATTCATGTGAAAATGACAAAATGACACCTTATCACAAAATAACATTTCCACAAGCTTGCTCAAATGATGAAACTAATGCCACAAATGGATTTATTGGATTTTTACCCCAAATTCATATATCATAAGCATATGGTCCTGTAGAAAAATCTCACATAATTGCAAATCAAAAACCACAAGAGCTACCTATAACATAGGACATGCTAAACTAGGCAATTCATATTAGGCAGTTGATAGACATGGAAATTGCCAGATCTAGAATCTTCCCAAAATGGCAACAATCTCAAAACAGAGAATAAAAGCACAAAAAAATAAAATAAAAAGGGGACATTGGCATAAACACCAGGGTCCTAGAGGATGACAAGTGGGCCCTTGGACCCACTGTCAGGGCTAAGGAAAAGAATGGGAAAAAGGCGCCCCGGGGATTCGAACCCGAGTCTCCCTCGTAGAGTCCTAGGTGTGCTACCGCTACGCTTGGCTGCTTGGCTTGACACGGTGGGGGCTTCCTACGTTTTCAACAAGCAAAGGCACGGGGCCGGCTCTCTTCTACCTCAAGTAGAAGAAGAACAATGACGACGATCACTGCAGTAGGCTACCAGCGATGGGGCTGGAAGATTTGCTGGGGGTTCCATCCCGTCGCTGCGGAGTGGCTGGATGGGGTGGGGGTTAGAGGAGGCCGGGGTGCTCGAGCTCGAGCTCTTGCTTGGCTGAGGGCCATGGCAAGGTGCGTGAGGCAGGGAGGGAGTGCGGCGAGGTGCTGCGAGGGTGCACTCTAAAGGTCTACGCACGAGGGACAACTACATGGCGCACAAGGAGCAACAACAAAAATGCAACAAAATAGTACGTGTACACTACATCTATGGCCAGAGCACGGAGAACAGGATCATGGCACGGACGCAGAGGCTTGCACATGGATCTACAGGCTATGAGAATGGTCAAAGAGGGAAATGGTTCTACCTCGACTACCTATGAAACGAAGAGGATGTCGAGGAAGAGCCAGAGATGATACGAGATCCCGTGGAAGTCCGGTGCACCTTGGTTCCGAACGCGGGAAGAAGATGGCGATGGGTACGAAGATCCAGGGTCCGAGGGGTTCCGTACGTCATCGAGGAAGATGAGACACATCGTCTTGTCTCACTTCATGGCGATAGGAAGGTCGAAGGCGCAACTTAGGGCGACCTCGAGCTTGAGGTCCAGATCATGGTGGGCATGGTGTTGGCGAGTGCGAACTAGCCTTCCTTGGCGGTAGCAAGGGAAGGGGAGTAGTGGAATAGAGTGAGGGGAGTTCCTAGGGCACCGGGACGCGATATATAGAAGCCTAGGGCGTCAGACCGTCATCAAATCAATCGGAGCATCGACATGGACCTCCTAGATGATCTGCCCTATAGAGGTGTGGGATGACGTTGCGCTAGCGGACTAGTGGGTTACGGGAAGGCTAGTTGGGCCATGGTTGTGTTGGATGCTGCTGGGCCAAGGGGAGGCAAGGAGGCCCACGTGAGTGCTCTCTCTCTCTCCTGCCTTTAAACCTTTAATAAAACAAAACACAAAAACCAAAATAAAATTCCGAGGGAGTTCGGGAAGGAGTTAAAGTGCAAGCAAAATAGTTTTGGAGATCTGGGAATATCCATAATTTTATAAAATTGGTTTGGTAAATTTTAAGTGATTAAAATTAAGTGCCCTTTTACCACCATTTGAATCAATTTTTCCAAAATATAAAATGGCAGAGAGAGCACATGACCAAGTATGCATTTTTAGAATAACCAACAGGATTTTAGGCAACTTAGCAACATTTTATTTAATGGCGTAGGGTAAGTAAAAACACCACAAGCAACAATTTTGAATTAAAGAGAGAAGGAGATATAGTCTTAAGGAAATTATTGAGAGGTTTCACACAAGACAAACTCTTGCTTGCAAACACACAAACTCCACATCACACACAACAACAACATAGCATAACAAAGCATGATGCAACTATGAGATGATGATATGATGGTATGATGTTGTTGGAAATATTCCCTAGAAGCAATAATAAAAGGGTTATTATTGTATTTCCTTGTTCATGATAATTGTCTACTGTTCATACTATAATTGTGTTAACCGGAAACCGTAATGCATGTGTGAATACATAGACCACAACGTGTCCCTAGTGAGCCTCTAGTTGGCTAGTGCGTTGATCAATAGATGGTCATGGTTTCATGACCATGGACATTGGATGTCGTTGATAACGGGATCACATCATTAGGAGAATGATGTGATGGACAAGACCCAATCCTAAGCATAGCACAAGATCGTGTAGTTCGTCTGCTAAAGCTTTTCCAATGTCAACTATCATTTCCTTAGACCATGGGATGATGTGTTATGGAACGAGTAAAGATACTTGCCGGTAACAAGATTGAACAAGGTATAGGGATACCGAGGATTGAATCTCGGGCAAGTATCATACCGGTAGACAAAGGGAATTGTATACGAGATTGATTGAATCCCCGACATCGTGGTTCATCCGATGAGATCATCATGGAGCATGTGGGAGCGAACATGGGTATCCAGATCCCGTTGTTGGTTATTGACCGGAGAGGTGTCTCATTCATGTCTACGTATCCCGTAGGGTCTACACACTTAAGGTTCGATGATGCTAGGGTTATAGGGAAATAGTGTACGTGGTTACCGAAGGTAGTTCGGAGTCCCTGATGAGATCCCAGATGTCATGAGGAGTTCTAGAATGGTCCAGAGGTAAAGAATGATATATAGGAAGTGTTTCGGGAATTACCGGGAACATACCGGGACCACCGGAAGGGTTCTAAGGGTCCACCAAGTGGGGCCACTAGCCCCAGAGGGCTGCGTGGGCCCAGAGTGGAAGGGACCATCCCCAGAGTGTGCTAGTACGCCCTCCACCCTGGCCCAAGGCGCAGGAAAGGTGAGAGGGAGGGGAAACCCGGGACCATATGGGCCTAAGGCCCACCTAGGGCTGCACCCTCCCCTCTCCCTCTATGGCCGCCGGCCAGATGGCCAATCTAGGGCCGGCCACAACCCCTATGGTGGAAACCCTAGGGCTGCACCGTCCCTCCCCCTCCTCCTATATATAGTGCAGGGTTTTGGGGCTGCCAGACACACGAGTTCTCTGTCTCGGCGCAGTCCTACCCTTCCTCTTCCTCGTTCTCCGTAGCGCTTGGCGAAGCCCTGCCGGAGTCCACGTAGCTCTGCCATCACCACGCCGTCGTGCTGCCGGAGCTCTCCCTCAACCTCTCCTTCCTCCTTGCCGGATCAAGGCGTAGGAGATGTCACCGGGCTGCACGTGTGTAGAACGCGGAGGCACTGTTTTTTGACGCTTAGATCAGATTCCACCGCGATCTGAATCGCTGCGAGTACGACTCCACCAACCGCGTTCTAGTAATGCTTACACTTTGCGATCTTCAAAGGTATGAAGATGAACTCTCCCCTTACTCGTTTCTGGTTTCTCCATAGATAGATCTTGGTGGTCGAAGGAATTTTCTTGATTTACTACTACATCTCCCAACAGTGGCATCATGAGCTAGGGGTATTCGTAGAATCTATGCGCGAGTAGAACACAAAGTTGTTGTGGGTGTCGATCTTGTTAATTTGCTTACCACTACTAGTCTTATCTTGAGTCGGTGGTATTGTGGAATGAAGTGGCCCGGACCAACTTTACACGTACGCTTACGTGAGACCGGTTCCACCGCCTGACATGCACTTGTTGCATAAGGTGGCTAGCGGGTGTCTGTCTCTCCCACCTTAGTTGGATTGGATTCAATGAAAAGGGTCCTTAGGAAGGGTAAATAGCAATTGGCATATCACGTTGTGGTTTTGGCGTAGGTAAGAAACGTTCTTGCTAGAAACCTATAGCAACCACATAGAAACTTGCAACTAAAAATTAGAGGACGTCTAACTTGTTTTTGCAGCATATGCCTTGTGATTTGGTATGGCCAAAGGATGTGATGTGACGCATTGTGATGTTTGAGATTATCATGTTCTTGTAATAGGATTCACAACTTGCATGTCGATGAGGTTGACAACCGGCAGGAGCCATAGGAGTTGTCTTATTTTATTGTATGACCTGTGTGTCAATCATAAACACCATGTAATTACTTTACTTTATTGCTAAACGTTAGCCATAGTAGTAGAAGTAATAGTTGGAGAGACAACTTCATGAAGACATGATGATGGAGATCATGGTGTCGTGCCAGTGACAGTGATGATCATGGTGCCCGAAGATGGAGATCAAAGGAGCAAGATGATATTGGCCATATCTTGTCACTATATTGATTGCATGTGATTTTCATCATGTTTACATCTTATTTGCTTAAAATGATGGTAGTAAATAAGATGATCTCTCAATAAATTTCAAGAAATGTGTTCACCCTAATTGTGCACCATTGCTAAGTATCGTTGTTCCGAAGCACCACGTGATGATCGACTGTGATAGGTTCTAACGTTCGCATATAACAGGTGTAAGCCAGATTTACACACGTGAAACGCTTAGGTTGACTTGACGAGCCTAGCATGTACAAACATGGCCTCGGAACAAGGGAGACCGAAAGGTCGAACATGAGTCATATAGAAGATACGATCAACATGGAGATGTTCACCATGGATGACTAGTCCGTCTCACGTGATGATCGGACACGGGCTAGTTGACATGGATCATGTGTCACTTGGATGACTAGAGAGATGTCTATCTAAGTGGGAGTTCATTAAATAATTTGATTATGTGAACTTACTTATCATGAACTTAGTCTAAAATTGTCTTTACAATCTATATTGTAGATCCAATGGCCAACGCTAATGCCACCCTCAACTTCAACGCGTTCCTAGAGAAAACCAAGCTGAAAGATGTTGGAAGCAACTATGCGGACTGGGTCCGTAGCTTGAGGATCATCCTCATAGCTTCCAAGAGACTATATGTCCTTGATGCACCGCTAGGTGACCCACCCATTTTCCTAGCGGACCAAGACGTTACGAACGCTTGGCAGTCATGCTGTGATGATTACTCCCTGGTTCAGTGCGGCATGCTTTACAGTTCAGAAACGGGGCTCCAAAAGCGTTTTGAGCAACACGGAGCATATGAGATGTTCCAAGAGCTGAAGCTGGTTTTGCAAGCTCATGCCCAGGTCGAGAGATATGACATCTCCGACAAGTCCTTTAATTGTAAGATGGAGGAAAATAGTTCTGTCAGTGAGCACATAGTCAAAATGTCTGGGTCATACAACCGCTTGACTCAGCTGGGAGTTAATCTTCCGGATGACTCGATCATTGACAGAATCCTCCAGTCGCTTCCACCTAGCTACAAGAGCTTTGTGATGTACTACAACATGTAGGGTATGGAGAAGTCCATTCGTGAGTTGTACTCGATGCTGAAATCAGCGGAGGTCGAGATCAAAAAAGAGCATCAAGTGTTGATGGTGAATAAGACCACTAGTTTCAAGAAAGGCAAGGGTAAGAAGAACTTCAAGAAGGACGGCAAAGCTATTGCCACGCCGGTAAGCAAGTTGCCGGGAAGAAGAACAAGAATGGACCTAAGCCTGAGACTGAGTGCTTTTGTTGCAAGGGTACCGGTCACTAGAAGCGGAACTGCCCCAAATACTTAGCAGATAAAAGGCTGACAATGTTAAAGGTATATGTGATATACTTGTTATCGATGTGTACCTAACCAGCGCTCGTAGTAGCTCCTGGGTATTTCATACCGGTGCAGTTATTCACATTTGTAACTCCAAGCAGGAGCTGCGGAATAAGCGGAGGCTAGCAAAGGACGAGGTGACGATGTGCGTCGGGAATGGTTCCAAGGTTGATGTGATCGCCGTCGGCACACTACCTCTACATCTACGTTCGGGATTAGTTTTAAACCTCAATAATTGTTATTTAGTACCAGCTTTGAGCATGAACATTGTATCTGGATCTTGTTTGATGCGAGATGGCTACTCATTTAAATATGCGAATAATGGTTGTTCTATTTATATGAGAGAAATGTTTTATGGTCATGCCCTACTGGTCAATGGTTTATTTTTGATGAATCTCGATTGTGATGTTACACATGTTCATAGTGTGAGTACCAAAAAGTGTAAGGTTGATAACGATAGTCCCACTTACATGTGGCTCTGCCGCCTTGGTCATATCGGTGTCAAACGCATGAAGAAGCTCCATGGTGATGGACCTTTGGAGTCTCTTGATTTCGAATCATTTCACATGTGCGAACCATGCCTCATGGGCAAGATGACCAAGACTCCGTTCTCCAGAACAATGGAGCGAACAATTGACTTGTTGGAGATAATACATACCGATGTATGTGGTCCAATGAGCGTCGAGGCTCATGGTGGCTACCATTATGTTCTCACCCTCACTGATGACTTGAGCAGGTACGTATGTCTACTTAATGAAACAAAAGTTTGAAACCTTTGAAAGGTTCAAGGAATTTTAGAGTGAGGTAGAGAATCAACGTGACAGGAAAATAAAGTGCCTACGATCAGATCGTGGCGAAGAATATTTAAGTCACGAGTTTGGCACACACCTAAGGAAATGTGGAATTGTTTCACAACTCACGCTGCCTGGCACACCTCAGCAAAATGGTGTGTCTGAATGTTGTAATCGCACTCTATTGGATATGGTGCAATCTATGATGTCTCTTACCAACTTACCGCTATCATTTTGGGGATATGCATTAGAGACTGACGCATTCACTTTCAATAGGGCACCGTCAAAGTCCGTTGAGATGACACCGTATGAATTATGGTTTGGAAAGAAACCTAAGCTGTCGTTTCTAAAAGTTTGGGGATGCGATGCTTATGTGAAGAAACTTCAACCTGAGAAGCTCGAACCCAAGGTGGAAAAGTGTGTCTTCATAGGATATCCCAAAGAGACTATTGGGTATACCTTCTACCTCAGATCCGAAGTCAAAGTCTTTGTTACCAAGAATGGATCCTTTCTTGAGAAAGATTTCTCTTGAAAGAAGTAAGTGGGAGGAAAATAGAACTTGATGAGGTAATTGTACCTCCACTTGAATTGGAGAGTAGCGCAACACAGGAAGTTGTTTCTGTGGAGCCTACACCGGCTGGAGAGGAAGTTAATGATGATGATCATGAAACTTCAGATCAAGTTACTATTGAACGTTCAAGGTCCACTAGGACACGTTCCACACCAGAGTGGTACGACAACCCTGTCTTGGAGATCATGTTGTTGGACAACGGTGAACCTTCGAACTATAAAGAAGCGATGGGGGGCCCGGATTCCAACAAATGGCTTGAAGCCATGAAATCCGAGATAGGATCCATGTATGAGAACAAAGTATCGACTTTGGTGGACTTGCCTGATGATAAGCAAGCCATTGAAAATAAATGGATTTTTAAGAAGAGACTGATGCGGATGCTAATGTGACCGTCTATAAGGCTTGGCTTGTCGCTAAGGGTTATCGACTAGTTCAAGGAGTTGAATACGATGAGACTTTCTCACCCGTAGGGATGCTGAAGTCCATCCGAATCATGTTCGCAATTGCCGCATTTTATGATTATGAGATCTGGCAAATGGACGTCAAAACGACATTCCTTAATGGCTTCCTTAAGGAAGAAATGTATATGATGCAGCCGGAAGGTTTTGTCGATCCTAAGATGCTAACAAAGTATGCAAGCTCCAGCGGTCCATCTATGGGCTGGTGCAAGCATCTCGGAGTTGGAACATTCACTTTAATGAGGTGATTAAAGCGTTTGGGTTTATAAAGGTTTATGGAGAACCCTGTATTTACAAGAAAGTGAGTGGGAGCTCTGTAGCATTTCTCATATTATATGTGGATGACATATTGTTGATGGGAAATGATATAGAACTTTGGAAAGTGAAAAGGCCCACTTGAATAAATGTTTTCCAATGAAGGACCCTGGAGAAGCTGCTTACATATTAGGCATCAAGATCTATAGAGATAGATTGAGACGCCTCATAGGTCTTTCACAAAGCACATACCTTGACAAGATATTGAAGAAGTTTAATATGGATCAGTCCAAGAAGGGGTTCTTGCCTGTGTTACAGGGTGTGAGATTGAGTACGAGTCAATGCCCGACCACGACAAAGGATAGAGAAGAGATGAGTGTCATCCCCTATGCTTTAGCCATAGGCTCTATTATGTATGACATGCTGTGTACCAGACCTGATGTGAACCTTGCCATAAGTTTGGTAGGGAGGTACCAAAGTGATCCCGGAGCGGAACACTGGACAGCGATCAAGAATATCCTGAAGTACCTGAAAAGGACAAAGGACATGTTTCTCGTATATGGAGGTGCCGAAGATCTCGTCGTAAAGGGTTACGTCGATACTAGCTTCGACACAGATACAGATGACTCCAAGTCGCAAACTGGATACGTGTATATTTTGAACGGAGGGGCAGTCAGCTGGTGCAGCAGTAAGCAAAGGTCGTGGCGGCATCTACATGTGAAGCGGAGTATATAGCTGCTTAGGAAGCAACAAAGGAAGGAGTCTGGATGAAGGAGTTCATCACCAACCTAGGAGTAACTCCCAATGCGTCGGGCCCGATGACTCTATTCTGTGACAACACTGGAGCTATTGCCCTTGCCAAAGAGCCAAGGTTTCACAAGAAGACAAGACACATCAAGCGCTGCTTCAACTCCATCCGTGATTACATTCAGGAGGGAGATATAGATATTTGTAAAGTACATACGGATCTGAATGTCGCAGATCCATTGACTAAACCTCTCTCACAAGCGAAACATGATCAACACCAGAATGCTATGGGTGTCCGATTCATCACAATGTTACTAGATTATTGACTCTAGTGCAAGTGGGAGACTATTGGAAATATTACCTAGAGGCAATAATAAAATGGTTATTATTGTATTTCCTTGTTCATGATAATTGTCTATTGTTCATTCTATAATTGTGTTAACCGGAAACCGTAATTTCGCATCCCTAGCTAGATGTCATAGCACAGCACGTGTGTGCATCATGTTTCAATTTTGCATCAACATGAAATGGGGATTAAAAGAAACCCCAAGCTCACATCGGAATCAAATTAATTAAAAATTTGTGAAAACTCAACAAACTCAATATGCCAATACAAAATGTTCCCTATGTCTGATACATATGGACATGAATATATTAGGGGCCATTTAAATATTTGAACAATTATAGCAATTTAAAAATAAATAACAAAGCCTCTCAAAATGCCAAATAAAGCATTATCAATACTTTATATTTCAAAATATCCTGAAACTTTTTATTGGAGTTTGAAATATTCAAACTTGATATTATAAAATATTTCGGATATTTTATCAAAGCATTTGTACCTGAAAAAGAAATAAAACAAATGTTAGAAATAGAAAATCAAAAAGAAAAGAAAAGAAAAAGGTAGAGGCCCTAGGGGAACCGGCCCACCGGCCCATGGTTAGTCATCCCTTTCCTCTCGCCAGGAGGACAAGGGCATGCGCTCGCCGCGTGCGGGCACACGCCGGCCACCTCCTCCCTGCCTGTCTGCTGGCCTAGAAGTCTCGGAGAGCATCAGCGAGAGGCCTCCTCGTCGTGGCCTCTTTCTCCTCTCCCTCTCCCCCTCGCAAGCTCTCTCTCTCTCTCGCTCTCCCCCTCTCTGCCCTCCATGGCCGAGCTCGTTGCCACCGCGCCGCCCTAGTTCTAGCCACCCCCGTGCCCTTCTGAGCCCCCCAACAGCCCCACAGCGACCCCCTTGTCCTCGCCGTGAAGCCAGTTGACGCCAGGAGCCCTCCACAACGCGCCACTGCCGTTTCTTTCCCGCCGGCCATCGGAGCTCCACCTCAATGATTCGCCCTGTCCGGACCTCCCCCGACCTCGCCGTCGCCTCTACTGGAACCGCGGTGAGCCGCTGGTGCTCCCTCCCCTCTCCGCCTGCTTCCCCGTGCCCTCTAGCGCAGTAGCCGGTCCTGCTCGAGCCGCCGCCGCCGCCAAGCTTGACGTGGCCGTCGTCTCCAACGACCCCGAGCCCCCTCTGCTGCTTCGTTAGACGTGCGCGTGCGCGGGCTAACTTTTGGTGCCCTCCGCGTGCCAAATTTCCACCGATGCGCAAGTTCAACGAGTCACCACCGTGTTTTTGGTCGCCACCGGCTGGCCTCCGGCGTGCTGACGTGGAAGGGCATCAGGGGCTAATCCCCCTGCTAATTAGCCCCCAGCCACTAACCAGTGGGCCCCAGATGCGGGTCCAACCCTGGTTAGTGCGGGGATTAGTCCTGTGTCGCTGACGTGTGGGCCCCGCACATCAGGTTTGAGCTGGACCGGTCAGGCTCATGTAATAAAGGAATTTCTAGTTTTAAAATAATTCCAGAAAATGTTTAAAACTTCAAAAATTCATATAAATTAATCTATAACTCAGAGGAAAATAATTTATATATGAAAATTTATCAGAAAAACCCAATGAATCTAATGGTTCTATTATGATGCATGTTAGAGAAACCTATGTAGATGAAAATTGACATTTACTAATAGGTTAACATATAGAATATGAAATGGAGATTGATTTTGAACCTATATTCAAAGTCACTTCAAACTAACTTGGACAATAGTTGCACTATCCCATCCTTATATGCTACCATGTCATGATCATGCATCATATTGTTGCACTTGCGTGTATTGATTGCTATTTATCCGCATTACGGTAGGCCCTGCTTCTGAGGATACTCCTGAGTATTCCAACGAAGGAGAGAACCTTTCCGCTACCTAGCAAGGCAAGCAACCCCCTTTGATCATTCTGATAACATCCCACTCTCTCACTCCTGCTCTTATTTATTGCATTAGGATAAAAATTCACTTGTCTATCATACACGGTAGATGAACCTATTCATTTGCATGACCTGTCATTGTCACAGTAAATTGCTAAACCTTGCAACCTAGCATACCTCTTAGATGCTTGTGCCATGATGTGCTTAGCTTACTTTGCCTGCTATGCTTGCTATGCTTAGAGTTGTGTCAGGTCCGATTCATCTAGGTGATGAACTGGAGTGAAATAATGATGTTCTGATGTGATAGGCTTAAGATGAAACAGAGTTGGTAAAGGTTGCGATGAGAGGCTATGTAGGAGTACATAGTGGGTTGTCTCATTGGGACCGTTCTTAGGATCTGAGTTCCGTGTTTGTATTCCAAGACTAGTTACTACCACACGTTGGGATACTTAATTGACCCTCTCGACTTTTCAATCGCTTAGTCCTTAGCCCAGGAGTTGCAAGTAGTTTCTGGTGTTTATAGCATGCTGGAGGCCGTGTGGAGCGCCGACCTTAGGGGTGGGTTACAATGCGGTAGGCAGTGGCACGGTGTACCAAGGGTCACACAAATGGTGGGCCTGGGAACCCTGCGCACATCGTTTGGGGCTGTAGCGGAAACTTCGGCCGGACTTCCGTGCGGGTTCAGTCTCAAGTTGGCGATAGCCTGGACTAGAGGTCTTATGTGATTGCCGGTCGTGGCTGACTCCCTCGCTGGGCTTCCTCTTGAAGGTTGCCGAGGTGCATGGTTTTAAAAGCACACGGCGATAAGTGGCGAGAGTGTCACAACCCTAGCAAGTGTCCTAGGTTAGCATTGTGATTGCATCATCATCATCATCATTGCATCAATGTGAAATGTGGAGAAAGAAAAGAAACCCCAAGCACTTAATGAATTAAAGAAATTCAAGATAAATGAAATTTCAACAAATCCAAAATGCCCATCAAAACTGTTCCCTATGTCTGATAATTGAGGGCATGGATATACCAGGGATCATTCTAATTATTTGAACATTTCAAATAATTTAAATTAAAGATTTAAGCCTCTGAAATTGATAAATAAAAACATTATCATTACTACTGTTTTTGAATTAACCTGAAACTTTTTATACAAGTTTAGAATACTCAAACTTGAATATGAAAAAGTTTTGGAATATTTGAAAGGTTATTTGGACCTGCAATAAAATAAACAAATGTTAGAACAGAAAACAGAAAACAGAAATAAAAATAAAGGGAAGAAGTGTACCTGGTCAAGTGGGAGGCCCAGCCCAGCCCACCAGGGGTGGGGAGGTCATCTCCCACCTCGCGCGAGTAGGCATCGAGGTGGCGACCGAGTGCTCGTCGGCCTCCACCTCCTGCTTGCCACGGAGCAGGCTGCTCCCCTGCTTCCCCTGCGCCTGGAAGACGCGAGAGCCCTCTCTCGAGCTCATTCCTCCCCCTCCCTTCCTCCTGTCTCTCTCTCTCGTTCCCCTGCCGAGAGCCGCCATCACGGGCCGTCGATTCGTCACCGTCGCTGCCTCCCCGAGCATGCTAACCAGCTCCCCGGAAGCGTCGTGAGCTCCTCTTCCTCCTCCCCTTGCTTCCCCTCTCTCTAGCGCTCCCTAGCTAGCCCGGCCGCCGTGATCGGTCATCGCCGTGCGTGCTGTCCCCCGAGCTCACGTGCGAGTGCATGGTTGAACTCCTGGAGTTCCTAGGAGCTCGTAGAGCCAATTGCCGAGTCGCCCCGTGCCCTGTATCGTGTTTTGGTCCGAGCCCGAGCTCCGGCCGCCGCCACGAGCTCGTTTCCGGCGACCTCCGGCGACCCCTTAGCCTCCTGTGGCCTCCATTGGATGCGGTCATGCACGGGCTACGCGCCGGTGGTCTCAGCTCGTTGAATAAGCGCCTATGGGCAAAAGCCGATGGTCGCCGCCATCTCTGTTGGTCACCGGCGACGAGCCGTCGACCAACTCCGGCGGGTTTGACCCCCGTGGGCCCTGGCTTGACTCTGTGAGTCAATGACAGGTGGGCCCCGTCCCTGATTAGTTTTAGGATAATTAGTAATTAGTTTTAATCGGTTTATTAACTAAATGTAACACTGACAGTGGGCCCTACTAGGCTAATTAGACAGGATAATTAGTTTAATTAAAATTGATTAGTATTGAGTCTATGACAGATGGGCCCCACCGGTCAGATTTGACCTGGAACGGGTCTGTTGACCAGCTGACGTCAGGATGACATCAGTCTGATGTCATAATACCATTTTCCTATTTAAAAATAATTCTAGAAATTATTTAAAACTTTGAAAAATCATATCAATTAATCTGTAAGTCACATGAAAATAATTTATACATGAAAATTTATCAGAAATATCCAATGAATCCAATGGTGCTATTCTCATGCATGCTAGAGCAACATAAATAGGTGAACATGGACAATTATCATTAGGTTAATATATGGAATTTGAAATAAGAACAACTTTGAACCTATATTCAAATCAATTTTAAATTGACATGATCACTAGTTACATTAGCTCACCCATGCATATTACTATGCCATGATCATGCATCATATTGTTGCATTTGCTTGTATTGAATGCTTTTATCTGCGTTGCGGTAGGCCCTAATCCGTCAGATACCACCCCGTATTCCGACGAAGACAAGCAACCCCATTGATCATTCCAATAACATCCCACTCTCTCGCTCCTGCTCTTGTTATTGCGTTAGGACAAACGATCACATGTCAGTCATACACGATAGATGATCCTATTCCTATGCATGACCTGACCTTGTCACAGTAAATAGTTAAACCTTGCAACCTAGCATACCTGGTAGATGCTTGTGCCATGATGTGCTTAGCTTACTTTCATCCGATGCTGCTATGCTTAGAGTTGTGTGAGGACTGTTTCATCTGGGTGATGAACTGAGTGAAACAGTGTTGTCCGATGTGATGAGCTCATAATGAATACGATTTGGTAAAGGTAGCGATGAGAGGCTATGTAGGAGTACATAGTGGGTAGTCTCATTGGGACCGTTCTTAGGAACTGGGTTCCGTGTTTGTGATCCAAGACTAGTTACCACCACACATTGGGTTTCGGTAACTCGACCCCTCTCGACTTATCAGTCGCTTAGTCCTTAGTCTAGGAGTTGCAAGTAGTTTCTCGTGTTTATAGCATGCTGGAGGCCGTGCGTTGCGTTGACCCTCGGGGTGGGTTACGATGCGGTAGGCAGTGGCACGGTGTACCAAGGGGCACCCAAATGGTGGGCTTGGGAACCTTGCGCACATCGTTTGGGACCGTAGCGAAAACTTCGGCCGGACTTCCGTGCGGGTTCAGTCTCAAATAGGTGATAGCCTGGACTAGAGGTCTTATTTGATTGACCGTCGTGGCCGACTCCTTCGCTGGGCATCTGCTTGAAGGTTGCCGAGGTGCATGGTTTATGGCACACAGCGATAGGTGGCGAGAGCGTGTGTGAAGAAGTACACCCCTACAGTCTATGAAACTATTTGAATAGCCACGTCCTCGGATATGGACTACTTGGAGAACTTATGTTGTTCATAGATAATCACATGGATACTTCTAAAAATATCAAGACAAGTGTGAGTACCCTGGATGCACTCTTCCGAAAGGGGAAGGTCAATCCATGGTGGTGTATTGTGATGGAGATAGTGGACTCGTGTGCGATAACTAAAATTGTAACAAAGAGTTTAAAACTGAGTAGTGTAGCATAGCCATGAGTCAAGCTGGCATTTCTGCATGAACTCCACCACCCCCTTGTTGATACATGAGCATAAATAGACTAGGTATCTTTTAAAGACTTGCTGAGTACGATTGTACTCATCCTTGCTTAATAAATGTTGCAGAAGAGAACTAGGACCCATCAGGTGGGTTCTATCTAGACGTTGATGATGCCGAATAGCTGGTGTCCCAGCTACAATCTTGCCCATGTGGTGGGCTGTAGATAGTCAGGCCGTGTGCCTCTTTTCTATTTTCGCCGTCTGTACTCAGACAACTTAAGTTTCCGCTATCTTGTATGACTTTGTTTGTATGACTTGAGTGTCGGGTCATGTGACCCCTATCTGTAAGAACATATTATGCAAGGCTCGTCTGAGCCTCTTAAATAAAAGTCATGTTGTTGTATGGTTATGTTGTGATGCCATAGTTGTATCTATGCATATCGGGCATGTCGTGCGTATGTGTGACGTGCAACGGTATGTATGGGATCTGACACCTAGTCGTGTGCCTTTAGTAGTACTCTTTACGGGAAACTGCCTCGTTGTGCTTCCACCGAGCCATGGTAGCTTGCTACTGCTCCGGACACATTGATTGACCGGCATGTATCCTTCTTTGCTGATGTGTCTGTTCCTTCGGGGAAATGCCTCGTAGTGTAATGGAGTCCCTGTAGCCTGCTACGACTCGTCTACGTGCAGTGATGACATTCGTGTCTCGCGACGTAATGGACTCCTTGTAGCTTTCTATGACTCGTCTACACACGCTTGAGGCCGACACCTACATTGCTGGGTTATGTATGCCTGTTTCCGTACGGATGTGCCACTTGGGTTCTATGACTAGTCATGTCGGCCCGGGTTCTTTGTTGTGTGATTGCCAGCGACACGTTCACGTACGTGAGCCAAAAGACGCAAACGGTCCCGGCCAAGATAAGGCTGCAGCCGTGGAGTACCGTGCGTGAGGCCACAAAGTGATGTGGCTTGTTACAGCATGGAATCATATGACTTAGGATTGGGGTCCCGACAGCGTTGGTATCAGAGCCTGACTGACTGTAGGACTACCAAGCCAAACCGGTCGAAGTTGAGTCTAGAAACACTATAGATAAGTAGGGGAATTGATTGTGGAAGGGAACGTAAGGCTCTGTCTACTCCTCTTCCCAAGTTATTCTATGCTGGGTCATTCTCATCTCTTCTATGGGGATAGGAACTAGGATTCTCATCTATTGCTTAGGATGACGAGTTACTAGCCATGGACCAATAGCTAGCTTGGTTGTAAGTGAGTGCAGTTATTCAAGTATTGCCGGTGGGACAAACAGATGGAGAAGAGATTTGAGTCTAGATAGTCGAGTGGTTATGCCTTTCCAATCTTTTTCAATTGTCTCAAAAAATTTCTTGAGCAATTACAGTCGTTACGCTGTCCAAATCCTGCTAGGATCTCTAATGTCTTGGCATCATTCTCTGTTTCAGATGCCCTCTCGTCCTTTCCGTCAGGTGGTCCATTTGACCAAGTGCATCGATGTGCCAGGTCACACGGCCATGTTGGTTAGAGTTATGATGGAGGATGGATACCGCTGGTACCCAGAGTACACAATGGAGGAGCAGTATCGAGATTTCAACCAGAGTCAGTATCTGTGTACCGTTAGGATATACCCTTCGTATCCTGGAGCTGCAGAGCCGCTTCACTGGACTCATGGATTGGGAGTTACCATAGATATGGCAGTTCAGGAAGCCGCCTACACCACGCTGACTATCATGAGGTTTCACAATGGCCTGCTACAGAACATGGAGTTCTGGTACGTTCCTGCTTCCATGGGAGGAGAGGATGGATATCTTAGTGCAGCCTACTTTGATCATTCTCATGAGGACCCTAGGCTGCAGGTGACCGCTTAGATGTTGGAGAACAGGGATCGTGATGCACGTGCCCTTCGCATGGAGCTTTATGCTACCCGTGCCCGCCTTTGGACAGCCTTGATGCAGTTGGCACCTGTCGTGCAGACAGCCTATGGAGATTTGGAGATGCTGACCCCATCACAGACTCATTTGCCAGCACACGTAGACTGGCCTGATGTTGGAGGCATCACCCCTCTTCGAGGACCGCTGTTGCCGCCGACAAGGGGACCACGGCCACATCCGTGTCCTTATGGTTTCCAGGGATCCCAGGCTAGAGTGTTTCCAGATTCTCAGGTTCAGCTCCCGGGTCACGGGGGTAACCTGTACGAGGCATTCTACGGTGATGTTTGAGTGCATGGATGTTAGTCCTAGTATGGTAGTAGTCGTATCGCCACAGTCCTGTGTGTCTTGTGGGATATGACTAAGGTCGAGAGTTGAGTTCCGGAGGTGTAGATAGATAATGTATAGGAAGCTTGTAATGCCTTTGATGAGTTGTGTCATCTCTCCGTAGTTGTTTTCAGCTTGCGTTTGTACTGAACTAAGTCATGGTGTGTATGAAACCTAATGTTCATATGGTAGTTGCTTTACCATGTTGATTGGTGTTTATCCTACATGCCATGTTGATCAGCACATTCCATAATTCATGTCTTAGAGTTGATGTTCTCTATGTCTAAGCTGTGGATTGTTTTCCCCAGGATGGTGACAACTAGGAACAATCCCGTGCCAACTCCTGAGCAAGGCGAGAGTAGCCAGCCAAGGCAAGAGGAGCTGCCACATGCACCTTCCCTGGCGGAGGTGATGCTAGAGGCTGAAAGGAATAAGAGGGAGACCAATAGGCTGTTGAAAAGAATTGAGCAAAACACAGCTCGTGCTCCCCGCAATTATCACCATGATGGAGTATCACATGGTGACTTGATCAAGCTGTGTCCGCCCAAGTACCATCATTCGATCGACCCCCTCGATGCGCATGATTGGCTGACGAGTATGTTCCGCAAGATACGGGCTGCTAATATGCTCGAGGCCAATAGGGTGTCTTTTGCCACCTACTTTCTGGAGGGACCTGCCAACCTGTGGTGGGAAAGCTATGAGGCTATGCGTCCCCAGGGACCTACACCAACCTGGGCAGAGTTCAGCGCCGCATTCCGTATCCATCACATCCCGGAAGGGCTGATGGATCGGAAAAGAGAGGAATTATGTGCCTTCACCCAGGGCAGATTGTCAGTGGATGCATACAGTTGCGAGTTTGGTAATCTTGCTCTCTATGATCTAGAGGAAGTCTCAACTGATGCTAAGAAGCAGGCTAGGTTCCGCAAGGGACTTAACGCTGAGCTTCGCCGAGATCTTCGTCTGCACGAGTGCACCACCTTCCAGGCTCTCGTCAATAAGGCCATCAATGCCCAGTCAGGACAAACTGACTACGAGGCTACGAGGAAGCATAACCATGACTTCAATCCTGCATTGGGTTCAGGCCCTAACAAATGCCGAGTGTGGGTGCCCAATGCAGCTTTGCCGCCAAGATACACCGCGAGGCCATCCTTCCAGGAACCTCATCTAGTTCAGTACAACCCTCCACCCAGACCATTTGGAGGACCGCCTACAAATGTTGCACCTCATGCTACAGTGGTATGCTACAAATGTGGAGAACCGGGACACTATTCTCGTGAGTGTCCCCAGAACAATGCCAAGCCCGCTGGACGTGGGAAACCAGGAAAAGCTTTCTACGTGAAGCCAGTTCCTGCTCGTGGGCGAGTGAATTATGTGTCTGCTGAAGAAGCGCTTGAAGATCCTGATGTTATTCTAGGTATGCTTCTTGTTAATAGCCATCCAGCATCTATTCTATTTGATACTGGGGCATCTCATTCATTCATCTCACAAAGTTATGCACAGTTGCATAACATGTCCTTTTGTGACATGCCCACTCCTTTAGTAGTTCAGACTCCTGGTTCAAAATGGCAAACTTCTAGAGTGAGTCATGACAATGAAATTTTGGTGGATAGACTAGTATTCCTAGCATCCTTGATAGCTCTTAAGTCTTTGGACATCAATATCATTCTAGGTATGGATTGGATGAAAGCCCACTATGCCCAGATTGATACTCATTCTAGGAATGTTCAACTTACACATCCCTCGAGAGAGATAGTTAATGTCCCTCTCAAACAACCAAGCGCCAACTCTATTCCCTAAATGCTAGCCCTCCTCCAGAGTTAGAAGATATTCCGGTAGTCCGTGATTTTCCGGATGTCTTTCCAGAAGAACTGCCAGGTATTCCACCTGTCAAAGATGTTGAGTTTGTGATAGAACTTATTCCAGGGACAGTCCCAATAGCCAGAAGACCCTATAAGATGGCACCCTTAGAACTAGCCGAGCTAAAAACCCAACTCGATGAAGCTTTGAAGAAAGGTTTCATTCGTCCTAGCTCTTCTCCTTGGGCTTGCCCCGTGCTCTTCGTTAAGAAGAAGGATGGCTCGGATCGGATGGTTGTGGATTACCGACCAGTGAATTTGGTCACTATCAAGAACAAGTATCCGCTCCCCAGGATCAACGATTTGTATGATCAACTCGCTGGATCCTCTGTCTTTTCCAAAATGGATTTGAGGTTGGGATACCATCAAATCAGAATTAGAAACGGGGACATTCCAAAAACGGCTTTTGTCACTCGTTATGGCCAATACGAGTACACCGTCATGTCCTTCGGTTTAACCAATGCCCCAGCCACCTTCTCTCGTCTGATGAATTCGATCTTCATGGATTATTTGGATAAATTCGTCGTGGTTTACCTCGACGACATACTCATCTACTCGAAGCACGAACAAGAACATGCCGAGCATCTAAGGCTGGTATTGATGAAACTTCGGGAGCACCGCTTATATGCCAAATTCTCCAAGTGTGAATTTTGGTTGCCAGAAGTGACCTATCTGGGCCACGTGATCTCTGGCAAAGGTATTGCTGTCAATCCCAAGAGAGTTCAGGCCCTCCTTGATTGGACTCAACCTGAATCGGTTAAGCAAGTTCGGAGTTTCCTTGGCTTAGCGAGCTATTGTCGCCGCTTTGTTGAGAATTTCTCCAAGGTTGTGAAACCTCTGACTAAACTCCTTAAGAAAGATAAAAAGTTCGAGTGGACCCCACAATGCGAGCATAGTTTTCAGGAGTTGAAAAGACTACTGACCTCTGCTCCCGTTCTGGTGCCACCAGATTTTTCTAAGGACTTTATTATCTACTGCGATGCCTCGCGACAAGGATTAGGTTACATTCTCCTGCAAGATCGTCATGTGATTGCATACGCATCTCGACAGTTGCGTCCACATGAGGATAATTATCCAACACATGATCTTGAGCTTGCAGCTATAGTTGATGCACTAAAGACATGGCGACATTACCTTCCGGGTAATCGTTGCGAGATATACACTGATCACCAAAGTCTGAAATATATTTTCACCCAGCCGGATTTGAATCTCAGGCAAAGACGGTGGGTAGAGTTGATTACAGATTATGACTTAGGGATAACTTACACCCCGGGGAAAGCCAATGTCATGGCTGATGCACTAAGTCGTAAGACTTATTGTAACAATCTGATGTTACAACAAGGTCAACCGCTTCTCTACGAGGAATTCAGGAAGTTAAATCTTCACATTGTTCCTCAAGGATTCCTATCCAACCTGGTGGCGAAACCTACTCTTTTGGTTCAAATCATAGAAGCCCAGAAGCATGATGCCGGGATATCTCAGATCAAGAAAAACATTAAGAAGGGTAATGTTAGATGCTTCTTGGAAGATGATCGGGGAGTTGTCTTCTTTGAGAATCGCTTGGTGATCCCAAAGAAACAACATCTGCGACAATTGATCCTTAAGGAGGCTCATGATTCTCCTCTCACAATTCATCCGGGTAGTACCAAAATGTATCAAGACCTACGCCAGAGGTTCTGGTGGACTAGAATGAAGAGAGAAATTGCTTAGTATGTTGCTAACTGCGACCTTTGTCGTCATGTGAAAGCAGAACATCAAAGGCCTGCTGGCACCCTTGAACCTTTAGCTATTCCTGAGTGGAAATGGGATAAGGTCGGTATGGATTTCATCACCTGTTTTCCCAGGACCAAGAGAGGGAACAATTCTATATTTGTAGTCATTGATCGCCTCTCCAAAGTGGCTCATTTTCTTCCTGTTCGTGAAAGCATTACTGCTAGCCAGCTAGCGGAGTTATATGTTTCTCGAATAGTTTCTCTTCATGGTGTTCCTTCAGAGATTAACTCAGACCGCGGAAGTATCTTTACTTCTCGATTTTGAGAAAGTTTTCAAACCGCTATGGGGACTCATCTATCCTTTAGCACTGCTTTCCACCCTCAATCAAGTGGTCAAGTAGAGCGAGTCAATCAAATTCTCGAAGACATGCTCCTATCTTGTGTTATATCTTTCGGTATGAATTGGGAGAACTGCCTTCCATTTGTTGAATTCGCATATAACAACAGTTATCAGTCAAGCTTGGGCAAAGCCCCTTTTGAAGTTCTCTATGGACGAAAATGTCGAACACCTCTTAACTGGTCAGAAACCGGAGAGAGGCAACCCTTTGGCCCGGACATGATCCAGGATGCAGAGGAGCAAGTTCGCGTTATTCGTGAAAAGTTGAAAACAGCCCAATCCCGTCAAAAGAGTCAATATGACCGTCATCATAAGTCTATGACCTATGAGGTTGACGAGAAGGCTTACCTTCAGGTTACACCTCTGAAGGGTACCCATCGATTCGGTATCAAAGGCAAGTTGGCTCCTTGTTACATTGGACCTTTTCGCATTCTTGCTAAACAAGGAGAGGTTGCCTACCAATTGGAACTTCCGCCACATCTTTCCAAGGTTCATGATGTCTTCCACGTCTCGCAACTCAGGTGTTGCTTTTCGGACCCTGTCCGCGAAGTAGACCACGAAGCGCTTGATCTCCAAGATAACCTTGCATACCGAGAATACCCTGTTCGCATTCTTGACCAAGCTGAGCGTACCACTCGGTGTCGGAACATCAATTTTCTCAAGGTTCAGTGGTCGCATCATTCTGAATAGGAGGCGACATGGGAAAGAGCAGATCGTCTTCGACTAGAGTACCCCGCGCTCTTTCCGATGACTTCAAAATCTCGGGACGAGATTCTTTTGAGTGGGGGTGAGTTGTCACAACCCTAGCAAGTGTCCTAGGTTAGCATTGTGATTGCATCATCATCATCATCATTGCATCAATGTGAAATGGGGAGAAAGAAAAGAAACCCCAAGCACTTAATGAATTAAAGAAATTCAAGATAAATGAAATTTCAACAAATCCAAAATGCCCATCAAAACTGTTCCCTATGTTTGATAATTGAGGGCATGGATATACCTGGGATCATTCTAATTATTTGAACATTTCAAATAATTTAAATTAAAGATTTAAGCCTCTGAAATTGATAAATAAAAACATTATCATTACTACTGTTTTCAAATTCACCTGAAACTTTTTATACAAGTTTAGAATATTCAAACATGAATATACAAAAGTTTTGGAATATTTGAAAGGTTATTTGGACCTGCAATAAAATAAACAAATGTTAGAACAGAAAACAGAAAATAGAAATAAAAAGAAAGGGAAGAAGTGTACCTGGTCAAGTGGGAGGCCCAGCCCAGCCCACCAAGGGTGGGGAGGTCATCTCCCACCTCGCGCCAGTAGGCATCGAGGTGTTGACCGAGCGCTCGCCAGCCTCCACCTCCTGCTTGCCACGGAGCAGGATGCTCCCCTGCTTCCCCTGCTCCTGGAAGACGCGAGAGCCCTCTCTCCCGAGCTCATTCCTCCCCTCCCTTCCTCCTGTCTCTCTCTCGTTCCCCTGCCGAGAGCCGCCGTCGCCGGCCGTCGATTCGTCGCCTCGCTGCCTCCCCGAGCCCGCTGACCAGCTCCCCGGAAGCACCGTGAGCTCCTCTTCCTCCTCCCCTTGCTTCCCCTCTCTCTAGCGCTCCCTAGCTAGCCTGGCCGCCGGACCCAAAGACCTCCCGCCACCGTGATCAGTCGTCGCCGTGCGTGTAGTCCCCCGAGCTCACGTGCGAGTGCATGGTTGAACTCTTGGAGTTCCCAGGAGCTCGTAGAGCCAATTGCCGAGTCGCCTCGTGCCCTGTATCGTGTTTTGGTCCGAGCCCGAGCTCCGGCCGCCGCCACGAGCTCGTTTCCGGCGAGCTCCGGCGACCCCTTAGCCTCCTGTGGCCTCCGTTGGATGAGGTCGTGGACGAGCTACGCGCCGGTGGTCTCAGCTCGTTGAATGAGCGCCTGTGGGCAAAACCCGATGGTCGCCGCCGTCTCTGTTGGTCACCGGCGACGAGCCGTCGACCAACTCCGGCGGGTTTGACCCCCATGGGCCCTGGCTTGACTCTGTGAGTCAATGATAGGTGGGCCCCATCCCTGATTGGTTTTAGGATAATTATTAATTAGTTTTAATCGGTGTATTAACTAAATGTAACACTGACAGTGGGCCCTACTAGGTTAATTAGACAGGATAATGAGTTTAATTAAAACTGATTAGTATTGAGTCTATGACAGATGGGCCCCACCGGTCAGATTTGACCTGGAACGGGTCTGTTGACCAGCTGACGTCAGGATGACGTCAGTCTGATGTCATAATACCATTTTCCTATTTAAAAATAATTCCTGAAATTATTTAAAACTTTGAAAAATCATATAAATTAATTCTTAAGTCAGATGAAAATAATTTATATATGAAAATTTATCAGAAAAATCTGGAGCAACATAAATAGGTGAACATGGAAAATTATCATTAGGTTAATATATGGAATTTGAAATGAGAACAACTTTGAACCTATATTCAAATCTATTTTAAATTGACATGATCACTAGTTACATTAGCTCACCCATGCATATTACTATGCCATGATCATGAATCATATTGTTGCATTTGCTTGTATTGAATGCTTTTATCTGCGTTGCGGTAGGCCCTAATCCGGAAGATACCACCCCGTATTCCGACGAAGGAGAGAACTCCTCCGCAACTCAGCAAGGCAAGCAACCCCATTGATCATTCCGATAACATCCCACTCTCTCGCTCCTGCTCTTGTTATTGCATTAGGACAAACGATCACATGTCAGTTATACACGATAGATGATCCTATTCCTATGCATGACCTGACCTTGTCACAGTAAATAGTTAAACCTTGCAACCTAGCATACCTGGTAGATGCTTGTCCCATGATGTGATTAGCTTACTTTCATGCCATGCTGCTATGCTTAGAGTTGTGTCAGGTCTGTTTCATCTGGGTGATGAACTGAGTGAGACAGTGTTGTCCGATGTGATGAGATCATAATGAATATGATTTGGTAAAGGTAGCGATGAGAGGCTATGTAGGAGTACATAGTGGGTAGTCTCATTGGGACTGTTCTTAGGAATTGGGTTCCGTGTTTGTGATCAAAGACTAGTTACTACCACACATTGGGTTCCGGTAACTCAACCCCTCTCGACTTATCAGTCGCTTAGTCCTTAGTCTAGGAGTTGCAAGTAGTTTCTGGTGTTTATAGCATGCTGGAGGCCGTGCGTAGCACTGACCCTCGGGGTGGGTTACGACGCGGTAGGCAGTGGCACGGTGTACCAAGGGTCGTAGCCAAAACTTCGGCCGGACTTCCGTGCGGGTTCAGTCTCAAATAGGCGATAGCCTGGACTAGAGGTCTTATGTGATTGACGGTCGTGGCCTACTCCCTTGCTGGGCATCTACTTGAAGGTTGCCGAGGTGCATGGTTTATGGCACACAGCGATAGGTGGCGAGAGCGTGTGTGAAGAAGTACACCCCTGCAGGGTATGAAACTATTTGAATAGCCGCGTCCTCGGATATGGACTACTTGGAGAACTTATGTTGTTCATAAATAATCAAATGGATACTTCTAAAAATATCAAGACAAGTGTGAGTACCGTCGATGGCACTCTTCCGGAAGGGGAAGGTGAATCCATGGTGGTGTATTGTGATGGAGATAGTGGACTCGTGTGCGATAACTAAAATTGTAACAAAGAGTTTAAAACTGAGTAGTTTAGGATAGCCATGAGTCAAGCTGGCATTTCTGCATGAACTCCACCACCCCCTTGTTGATACATGAGCATAAATAGACTAGGTCTGTTTTAAAGACTTCTTGAGTACGATTGTACTCATCCTTGCTTAATAAATGTTGCAGAAGAGAACCAGGACCCATCAGGTGGGTTCTATCTAGACGTTGACGATGTCGAATAGCTGGTGTCCCATCTACGATCTTGCCCATGTCGTGGGTTGTAGATAGTCAGGTCATGTGCCTCTTTTCTATTTTCGCCGTCTGTACTGAGACAACTTAAGTTTCCGCTGGCTTGTATGACTTTGTTTGTATGACTTGAGTGTCTGGTCATGTGACCCCTATCTGTAAGAACATATTATGCAAGGCTCGTCTGAGCCTCTTAAATAAAAGTCATGTTGTTGTATGGTTATGTTGCGATGCCATAGTTGTATCTATGCATATCGGGCATGTCATCCGTACGTGTGATGTGCAACGGTATGTATGGGATCCGACACCTAGTCGTGTGCCTTTAGTAGTACTCTTTATGGGAAACTACCTCTTGGTGCTTCCACCGAGCGATGGTAGCTTGCTACTCCTCTGGACACATTGATTGACGGGCATGTATCCTTCTTTGCTGTTGGGTCTGTTCCTTTGGGGAAATGTCTCGCAGTCTAATGGAGTCCCTGTAGCCTGCTACGACTCGTCTACGTGTAGTGATGACATTCGTGTCTCGTGACGTAATGGAGTCCTTGTAGCTTGCTATGACTCGTCTACACACGCTTGAGGCCGACACCTGCATTGCTGGGTGATGTATGCCTGTTTCCGTACGGATGTGCCACTTGGGTTCTATGACTAGTCATGTCGGCCCGGGTTCTTTGTTGTGTGATTGCCAGCGACACGTTCACATACGTGAGCCAAAAGATGCAAACGGTCCCGACCAAGGTAAGGCTGCAGCCGTGGAGTACCGTGTGTGAGGCCCCAAAGTGATGTGGCTTGTTACAGTATGGAATCATATGACTTAGGATCGGGGTCCTGATAGAGAGCGTGTGTGAAAAAGTACACCCCTGCAGGGTATGAAACTACGTGTGGTGATGCCATTTATGTCTGACGACGTAATGGAGTCCTTGTAGCTTGCTATGACTCGTCTACACGCGCTTGAGGCCGACACTTGCATTGTTGGGTCATGTATGCCTGTTTCCGTACGGATGTGCCACTTGGGTTCTATGACTAATCATGTCGGCCCGAGTTCTCTGTCGTTTGATTGCCAGTGACATGTTCACATACGTGAGCCAAAAGATGCAAACGGTCCCGGGAAGGAAAGGCTGCAGCCATGGAGCTTACCGTGCATGAGGCCGCAAAGTGATGTGATATGTTACAGTCTGGATTCATATGACTTAGGATTGGATTCCTGACAGCGTTGGTATTAGAGCCTGACTGGCTGTAGGACTACCAAGCCAAACCGGTCAAAGTTGAGTCTAGAAACAATATAGCAAAGTAGGAGAATTGATTGTTCAAGGGAACGTAAGGCTCTTTTTACTCCTCTTCCCAAGTTATTCTATTCCAAGTCATTCTCATCTTTTCTATGGGGATAAGAACTAGGCTTCTCATCTATTGTTTAGGATGACGAGTTATTAACCATGTACTAATAGCTAGCTTGTTTGCAAGTGTATGTCGGTACTTGAGTATTGTTGGTGTGACAAACAGATGGAGAAGAGATTTGAGTCTACAATGTCGAGTGGTTATGTTTTTCCATTCTTTTGCAGTTGTCTCAAAATCCTTTTTGAGCAATTACAGTCGTTATGCTGTCCAATTTCTGCTAGAGTCTCTAATGTCTTTGCATCATTCTTTGTTTCAGATGCCCCCTCGTCCTTCCCGTCAGGTGGTCCATTTGACCAGGTGCATCGATGTACAGGGTCACACGGCCATGTTGGTTAGAGTTATGTTGGAGGCTGGCTACCATTGGTACCCAGAGTACACAATGGAGGAACAGTATCCAGATTTCAACCAGAGCCAGTATTTGTGTACTGTTAAGATTTATCCTTCATATCCTGGAGCTGCAGAGCCGCTTCACTGGACTTATGAACTAGGTGTCACCATAGACATGGCAGTTCAGGATGCCGCCTACACCATGTTGACTATCATGAGGTTTCACCATGGTCTACTTCAGAACACAGAGTTCTGTTATGTTCCTGCTTCCATGGGAGGAGAGGATGGCTATATTAGCGCAGCCTACTATGATCATTCTCATGAGGACCCTAGGCTGCAGGTGACCGCTCAGATGTGGAGAACAGAGATCGTAATGCACGTGCCCTCCGCATGGAGCTTTATGCTACCCATGCACATCTTTGGACAGCCCTGATGCAGTTGGCACCTGTCGTGTAGACGGGCTATGGAGATTTGGAGATGTTGAACCCATCACAGACTCATCTGCCAGGACGCGTAGACTGGCCCGATGTTGGAGGCATCACCCCTCTTCGAGGACCACTGTTGCCGCCAACAAGGGGACCAAGGCCACATCCGTGTCCTTACAGTTTCCAAGGATCACAGGCTAGAGTGTTTTCGGATCCACAGGTTCAGCTCCCGGGTCATGGGGGTAACCTGTATGAGGAAATCTACGGTGATGCTTGAGTGCATGGATGTTAGTACTAGTATGGTAGTAGTCGTATCGCCACAGTCCTGCGTGTCTTGTGGGATATGACTGAGGTTGAGAGTTGAGTTCCGGAGGTGTAGATAAATAATGTATAGGAAGCTTGTAATGCCTGCGATGAGTTGTGTCATCTCTCCATAGTTTGTAGTCAGCTTGGGCTTGTACTGAACTTTGTCATGGTGTGTATGAATCATGGTGTTCATATGGCAGTTGTTATTACCATGTTGTTTGGGTGTTACCCTGCATGCCATGTTGTCCAGTACATTGCTTATCTCATGTCTTAGAGTTGATGTCCTCTATGGCTAAGCAGTGGCAACTAGGAATAACCCCGTGCCTGCCCCTGAGCAGGGCGAGGGAAGGTAGCCAAGGCAAGAGAACCTTCCACATGCGCCCTCTTTGGCAGAAGTGATGCTTGAAGCTGAGCAGAACAAAAGGGAGACCAACAGGCTGCTGGAACGAATTGAGCAGAACACAGCGCGTGCTCCTCACAATGATCACAATGATGGTGTGTCCCTCGGTGACTTCGTCAAGCTATGCCCACCCAAGTATTGTCATTCGATCGACCCACTCAACACGGATGATTGGCTGACCAGCATGTTCCGTATATCCGGGCTGCCATTGTATCCGAGGCCAACAAGGTGACCTTTGCTACCTACTTTCTGGAAGGACCCACCAATCTGTGGTGGAAAAATTATGAAGCCATGCGTCCCGTAGGCCCCGCACCAACTTGGGTAGAATTCAGCGCGACATTTCGTACCCATCACATCCCGGAAGGGCTGATGGATCACAAGAGAGAAGAATTTTGTGCTTTCACCCAGGGCAGACTGTCACTGGATGCCTATAGCCGTGAGTTTGACAATCTTGCTCGTTATGCTCTGGAGGAAGTTTCAACCGACGCCAAGAAACAGGCTAGGTTCTGCAAGGGACTTAATCCTACGCTCCGTCGAGATCTACGCCTGCCTGAGTGCACGACCTTCCAGGCTCTCGTCAACAAGGCTATCAATGCCGAGTCTGGACAGACTGACTATGAGGCCACGAGGAAGCACAACTGTGAATTCAGCCCCGCATCTGGCTCGGGCTCCAACAAACACCGGGTGTGGGTGCCCAACGCAGCTCTGCCGCCAAGGTACACCGTGAGGCCATCCTTCCAGGCGCCTCGCCCAGCTTAGCCCAACCCTCTAGCCAGGACATTTGGAGGTCCTCCTTCCAATGTTGCTCCCCGTGCCACCATGGTCTACTACAAATGTGGCGAACCAGGACACTACTCCCGTGAGTGTCCTCAGAACAATGCCAAGCCGGCTGGACGTGGGAGCCGGGAAAAGCTTTCTATGTGAAGCCAACTCCTGCTCGTGGACGAGTGAACTATGTTTCCGCTGAGGAAGCCCTTGAGGATCCTAATGTTATCCTAGGTACGCTCCTTGTCAATAGCCATCCAACATCTGTTCTATTTGATACAGGGGCATCTCATTCTTTCATCTCAAAAAGTTATGCACAGTTGCATAACATGTCTTTTTGTGATATGCCTACTGCTTTAGTAGTTCAGACTCCTGGTTCAAAGTGGCAAACTTCTAGAGTGAGCCATGATAATGAGATTCTGGTGGATAGGTTAGTCTTCCTAGCATCTTTGATAGCCCTCAAGTCTTCGTACATCAATATCATCTTAGCCATGGACTGGATGAAAGCCCACTATGCTAAGATTGATACTCATACTAGGAATGTTCAACTTACACATCCATCGGGTGAGATAGTTAATGTCTCCACTCGAACAACCAAGCGCCAACTCTATTCCCTCAATGCTAGCCCTCTTCCAAAATTAGAAGATATTCCGGTAGTCCGTGATTTTCCGGATGTCTTTCCAGAAGAACTGCTAGGAATTCCACTTGTCAGAGATGTTGAGTTTGTGATAGAGCTCATCCCAGGGACTGTCCCAATAGCCAAAAGACCCTATAAGATGGCACCCTTAGAACTAGCCGAACATAAGATCCAACTCGATGAAGCTTTGAAGAATGGTTTCATCCGTCCTAGTTCTTCTCCTTGGGCTTGTCCTATCCTCTTCATCAAGAAGAAGGATGAATCAGATCGGATGGTTGTGGATTATCGGCCAGTGAATCTGGTCACCATAAAGAACAAGTATCTGCTCCCCAGGATCAACGATTTGTATGATCAACTCGCTGGATCCTCCATCTTTTACAAATGCATTTGTGGTTGGGATACCATCAAATCAGAATTAGAAACGGGGACATTCCAAAAACGGCTTTTGTTACTCGTTATGGCCAATACGAGTACACTGTTACGTCCTTCGGTTTAACCAATGGCCCAGCCACCTTCTCTCGCTTGATGAATTCAATCTTCATGGAGTATTTGGATAAATTCGTCGTGGTTTACCTTGACGACATACTCATCTACTCGAAGAACGAATAGGAACATGCCGAGCATCTAAGGCTGGTATTGATGAAACTTTGAGAGCACCGTCTGTATGCCAAATTCTCCAAGTGTGAATTTTGGTTGCTAGAAGTGACCTATCTAGGCCACGTTATCTCTGGTAAAGGTATTGCTGTCAATCCTGAGAGAGTTTAGGTCGTCCTTGATTGGACTCAACCTAAATCGGTTAAGCAAGTTCGGAGTTTCCTTGGCTTAGCAAGCTATTGTCGCCGCTTTGTCAAGAATTTCGCCAAGGTTGTGAAACCTCTGACTGAACTCCTCAATAAAGATAAAAAGTTCGAGTGGACTTCACAATGCGAGCACAGTTTTCAGGAGTTGAAAAGACGACTGACCTCTGCTCCCGTTCTGGTGCCACCAGATTTGTCTAAGGACTTTGTTATCTATCGCGACGCCATGCGACAAGGACTAGGTTGCATTCTCATGCAAGATCAACATGTGATTGCATACGCATCTCGACAGTTGCATCCACATGACTATAATTATCCAACACATGATCTTGAGCTTGCAGGTATGGTCCATGCACTAAACACCTAGCGACATTACCTTCTGGGTAATCATTGCGAAATTTACACTGATCACCAATGTCTAAAATATATTTTCACCTAGTGGGATTTGAATCTCAGGCAAAGACGGTGGGTTGATTTTATTATAGATTATGACTTAGGGATAACTTACACCTCGGGGAAAGCCAATGTTATGGCTGATGCACTAAGTCGTAAGTCTTATTGTAAGAACTTGGTGTTACAACAAGGTCAACCACTTCTCCATGAGGAATTTCGGAAGTTAAACCTTCACATTGTTCCTCAAGGATTCCTATCCAACTTGGTGGCGAAACCTAATCTTAAGGATCAAATAGTCTTTAGCTATTCCCGAATGGAAATGGGATAAAGTCGTTATGGATTTCATTACTGGATTTCCCAGGACCAAGAGTGGGAATAATGCTATCTTTGTGGTCATTGACCGCCTTTCCAAAGTGGCTCATTTTCTTCTTGTTCGGGAGAGTATAACTGCTAGTTAGCTAGCGGAGTTATATGTTTCTCGAATAGTCTCTCTTCATGGTGTTCCATTGGAGATTAACTCAGACCGTGGAAGTATCTTTACTTCCCGATTTTGGGAAAAATTTCAAACCGCTATGGGGACTCGTCTATCCTTTAGCACTGCTTTCCACCCGCAATCAAGTGGTCAAGTTGAGCGAGTCAATCAAATACGCAAAGACATGCTCCGAGCTTGTGTTATATCCTTCGGTATGAACTGGGAGAAATGTCTTCCATTTGCCGAATTTGCTTATAACAATAGTCATCAATCAAGCTTGGGCAAATTCCCTTTTGAAGTTCTCTATGGACGAAGGTGTCGAACACCTCTTAACTGGTCAGAAACCGGAGAGAGGCAACTCTTTGGCCCGGATATGATCCTGGATGCAGAGGAACGAGTTCGCATTATTTGTGAAAAGTTGAAAACAGCCCAATCTCCTCAAAAGAGCCAATATGATCACCATCATAAGGTTGTGACCTATGAAGTTGACGAGAAGGCTTACCTTCGAGTTACACCTCTGAAGGGTATCCATCGATTCGGTATCAAGGGCAAGTTGGCTCCTCGTTACATTGGAACTTTTCGCATTCTTGCTAATCGAGGAGAGGTTGCCTACCAATTGGAACTTCTGCCGCATCTTTCCAAGGTTCATGATGTCTTCCACGTCTCACGACTCAAGCGTTGCTTCTCGGACCCTATCCGTGAAGTAGACTACGAAGCGCTTGATCTCCAAGATAACCTTACATATCGAGAATACCCTGTTCATATTCTTAATCAAGGTGAGCATACCACTCGGCGTTGGAACATCAAGTTTCTCAAGGTTCAGTGGTCACACCATTCCAAAAAGGAGGCCACATGGGAAAGAGAAGATTGTCTTCGACTAGAGTACCCTGCCCTCTTCCCGACGACTTCAAAATCTCAAGACAAGATTCTTTTGAGTGGGGGTGAGTTGTCACATCCCTAGCTAGATGTCATAGGACAGCATGTGTGTGCATCATGTTTGAATTTGTCATCAACATGAAATGGGGATTAAAAGAAACCCCTCACATTGGAATCAAATTAATTAAAAGTTTCTGAAAACTCAAGAAACTCAATATGCCAATACAAAATGTTCCCTATGTCTGATAAATATGGACATGAATATATCGGGGGCCATTTTAAATATTTGAACAACTATAGAAATTTAAAAATAAATAACAAAGACTCTGAAAATGCCAAATAAAGCATTATCAATATTTTATATTTCAAAATATCCTGAAAATTTTTATTGGAGTTTGAAATATTCAACCTTGATATTATAAAATATTTGGGATATTTTATCAAAGCATTTGTACCTGAAAAAGAAATAAAACAAATGTCAGAAATAGAAAATCAGAAAGAAAAGAAAAGAAAAAGGGTAGAGGCCCAGGGGGAACCGGCCCACTGGCCCATGGCTAGTCATCCCTGTCCTCTCGCCATGAGGATAGGGGCGTGCTCTCGCCGCGCGTGGGCACACGTCGGCCACCTCCTCCCTGCCTGGCTGCTGGCCTGGTGGGCTCGGAGAGCACCAGCACGAGGCCTCGTCGCCGTGGCCTCTTTCTCCTCTCCCTCTCCGCCTCGCGAGCTCTCTCTCTCGCTCTCCCCCTCTCTGCCCGCCATGGCCGAGCTCGTCGCCACTGCCAAGCTCGACGTGCCGTCGTCTCCGGCGACCTCGAGCCCCCTCTGCTGCTTCACTAGATGCGCGCATGCGCGGGCTACATTCTGGTGCACTCTGCGTGCCAAATGGACCCCGGATGCGCAAGTCCGGTGAGTCTCCGCCATGTTTTTTGTCGCCGCCGGTTGGCCTCCGGTGTGTTGATGTGGAAGGCCATCACGGGCTAATACCCCTACTAATTAGCCCCCCAGCCACTAACCAGTGGGCCCCAGATGTGGGTGAAACCCTAGTCAGTGCGGGGATTAGTCCTGTGTCGCTAACGTGCAGGCCCCGCACGTCAGGTTTGACCTGGACCGGTCAGCTAACCTGCTGGCGCCATGATGACGTCAGGCTGATGTAATAAAGGAATTTCTAGTTTTAAAATAAATCCAAAAAATGTTTAAAATGTTGAAAATTCATATAAATTAATCTGTAACTCAGATGAAAATAATTTATATATGAAAATTTATTAGAAAAATCCAATAAATCTAATGGTGCTATTATCATGCATGTTAGAGCAACCTTTGTAGACGAACATTGACATTTACTAATAGGTTAATATATGGAATATGAAATGGGGATTGATTTTGAACCTATATTCAAGCTCACTTCAAACTAACTTGGATAATAGTTGCACTAGCCCATCCTTATATGCTACCATGTCATGATCATGAATCATATTGTTGCACTTGCATGTACTGATTGTTATTTATCTGCATTGTGGTAGGCCTTACTTCTGAGGATACCCCCGAGTATTCCAACGAAGTAGAGAACGTTTCCTCTACCTAGCAAGGCAAGCAACCACCTTTGATCATTCCGATAACATCCCACTCTCTCGCTCCTGCTCTTGTTTATTACATTAGGACAAATGTTCACTTGTCTGTCATACACGGTAGATGAACCTATTCTTTTGCATGACCTGTCATTGTCACAGTAAATAGCTAAACCCTGCAACCTAGCATACCTGGTAGATGCTTGTGCCATGATGCCCTTAGCTTACTTTGCCTGCTATGCTTAGAGTTGTGTCAGGTCCGATTCATCTGGGTGATGAACTGGAGTGAAATAATCATGTTCTGATCTGATAGGTTTAGGATGAAACCGAGTTGGTAAAGGTTGCGATGAGAGGCTATGTAGGAGTACATAGTAGGTTTTCTCATTGGGACCGTTCTTCGGACCTGACTTCCGTGTTTGTAATCCAAGACTAGTTACTACCACATGTTGGGATACTTAATTGACCCTCTCGACTTTTGAATCGCTTAGTCCATAGTTCAGGAGTTGCAAGTAGTTTCTGGTGTTTATAGCATACTGGAGGCCGTGCGTAGCGCTGACCCTAGGGGTGGGTTACGACGCAGTAGGTAGTGGCACGGTGTACCAAGGGTCACCCGAATGGTGGGCTTGGGAACCCTGCGCACATCGTTTGGGGCCGTAGCAGAAACTTCGGCCGGACTTCCGTGCGGGTCCAGTCTCAAATAGGCGATAGCCTGGACTAGAGGTCTTATGTGCTTGACGGTCGTGGCTGACCCCCTCGCTTGGCTTCCGTTTGAAGGTTGCCGAGGTGCATGGTTTTAGGAGCACATGGCGATAAGTGGCGAGAGCGTGTGTGAAGAAGTACACCCCTACAGGGTATGAAACTATTCGAATAGCCGCATCCTCAGATATGGACTACTTGGAAAACTTATGTTGTTCATAGATAATCAAATGGATACTCATAAAAATTATCAAGACAAGTGTGAGTACCATGGATGGCACTCTTCCAGGAGAGGGAAGTGAATCCATGGCGGTGTATTGTCATGGAGTTAGTGGATTCGTGTGCGATAACTAAAATCTAAACAAAGAGCTAAAAATGGTGTAGTGTAGGTTAGCCATGAGTCAAAGCTGGCATTGCTGCATAAACTCCACCACTCCCCTTGTTGATACATGAGCATGAATAGACTAGGTCTATTTTAAAGACTTGCTGAGTACGTTTGTACTCATGTTTGCTTAATAAATGTTGCAGATGAGACCCAGGACCCATCAGGTGGGTTCTATCTAGATGTCGACGGCTATAGCCTTACCATGCGTGAGGCCGCAAAGTGATGTGATATGTTACAGTCTAGATTCATATGACTTAGGTTCGGGGTCCCGACAGCGTTACCTTAGCCGGGACCGTTTGCGTCTTTTGGCTCACGTATGTGAACATATTGCTGGCAATCAAACGACAGAGAACCCGGGCCGACATGACTAGTCATAGAACCCAAGTGACACATCCGTACGGAAACAGGCATATGTAACACAACAATGCAGGTGTCGGCCTCAAGCACGTGTAGATGAGTCATAGCAAGCTACAAGGACTTCATTACGTCGTGAGACATAAATGCCATCACCGCACGTAGAATAGTCGTAGAAGGCTACAGGGACTCCATTACACTTCGAGACATTTCCCCGAAGGGATAGACACAGCAGCAAGGAAGGATACATGCTGGTCAATCAATGTGTCCGGAGTAGTAGCAAGCTACCAAGGCCCGATGGAAGCACAAAGAGGCAGTTTCCCGTAAAGAGTACTATTAAAGGCACACGACTAGGTGTCAGATCCCATACATACCGTTGCACATCACACGTACGCATGACATGCCCGATATACATAAATACAACCATGGCATCACAACATAACCATACAAAAACTTTTATTTAAGGGGCTTAGACGAGCCTTGCATAACATCTTCTTACGGATAGGGGTCACATGACCCGACACTCAAGTCATACAAACAAGTCATACAAACCAAGCGGAAGCATAAGCTGTCTGAGTTCAGACAGATGAAAGGGTAAAAAGGCACATGGCCTGACTATATACAGCCCGCCACAGGGCATAAGGTCGTAGCTGGGACACCAGCTATTCGGCATCATCGACATCTAGATAGAACCCACCTAATGGGTCCTGGTTCTCATCTGCAACATTTATTAAGCAAACGTGAGTACAAACGTACTCAGCAAGTCTTTAAAACAGACCTAGTCTATTCATGCTCACGTATCAACAAGGGGAGTGGTGGAGTTTATGCAGCACTGTCAGCTTTGACTCATGGTAACCTACACTACACCAGTTTTAGCTCTTTGTTTAGATTTTAGTTATTGCACATGAGTCCACTAACTCCATGACGATACACCACCATGGATTCACTTTCCTCTCTTGGGAGAGTGTCATCCATGGTACTCGCACTTGTCTTGATATTTTTATGAGTATCCATTTGATTATCTATGAACAACATAAGTTTTCCAAGTAGTCCATATCCGAGGATGCGGCTATTCGAATAGTTTAATACCCCGCAGGGGTGTACTTTTTCACACACGCTCTCACCACTTATCGCTGTGTGCTCTTAAAACCATGCACCTCGGCAACCTTCAAGCGGAAGCCCAGTGAGGGAGTTGGCCACGACCGTCAATCACACAAGACCTGCAGTCCAGGATATCGCCTATTTGAGATTGAACCCGCATGGAAGTCCGCCAAAGTTTCCGCTACGGCCCCAAATGATGTGCGCAGGGTTCCCAAGCCCACCATTCGGGTGACCCTTGGTACACCGTGCCACTACCTACCGTGTCGTAACCCACCCCTAGGGTTAGAGCTACACACGGCCTCCAGCATGCTATAAAGACCAGAAACTACTTGCAACTCCTGGACTAAGGACTAGGCGAATGAAAAGTCGAGAGGGTCAATTAAGTATCTCAACGTGTGGTAGTAACTAGTCTTGGAGTACAAACATGGAACTCAGTTCCTAAGAACGGTCCCAATGAGACAACCCGCTATGTACTCCTACATAGCCTCTCATCGCAACCTTTACCAACTCGGTTTCATCTTAAGCCTATCACATCAGAATGTCATTATTTCACTCCAGTTCATCACCCAGATGAATCAGACCTGACACAACTCTAAGCATAGCAAGCATAGCAGGCAAAGTAAGCTAAGAACATCATGGCACAAGCATCTACCAGGTATGCTAGATTGCACGGTTTAGCTATTTACTGTGACAATGACAGGTCATGCAAAACAATAGGTTCATCTACCATGTATGACAAACAAGTGAATGTTTGTCATAATGCAATAAACAAGAGCAGGAGCGAGAGAGTGGGATGTTCTCGGAATGATCAAAGGGGGTTGCTTGCCTTGCTGGGTAGCCAAAAGGTTCTCTCCTTCGTTGGAATACTTGGGGGTATCCTCAGAAGCAGGGCCTACCGCAATGCAGATAAATAACAATCAATACACGCAAGTGCAACAATATGATGCATGATCATGACATGGTAGCATATAAGGATGGGCTAGTGCAACTATTGTCCAGGTTAGTTTGAAGTAAGCTTGAATATAGGTTCAAAATCAATCTTCATTTCATATTCCATATATTATCCGATTAGTAAATGTCAATGTTCATCTACATAGGTTTCTCTAACATGCATGATAATAGCACCATTAGATTCATTGGATTTTCTGATAAATTTTCATATATAAATTATTTTCATCTGAGTTACAGATTAATTTATATGAATTTTTGAATTTTGAAACATTTTCTAGAATTATTTTAAAATTAGAAATTTCTTTATTATATCAGCCTGACGTCATCATGGCGTCAGCAGGTCAGCTGACCGGTCCAGGTCAAACCTGACGTGCGGGGCAAACACGTCAGCGACACATGACTAATCCCCGCACTGACCAGGGTTTGACCCGCATCTGCGGCCCACTGGTTAGTGGCTGGCGGGGCTAATTCGCAGGGGGATTAGCCCTAGATGGCCTTCCACGTCAGCACACCGGAGGCCAGCCGGCGGCGACCAAAAACACGGCGGTGACTCGTCGGACTTCCGCATCCGGTGGCCATTTGGCACGCGGAGGGCACCAGAAGGTAGCCCGCGCATGCGTGCGTCTAACGAAGTAGCACAGGGGCTCGGGGTCGCCATAGACGACGACCACGTCGAGCTTGGCGGCGGCAGCGGCTCAGGCAGGACCGGCTACTGCGCTAGAGGGCAGGGGGAAGCGGGGGAAGAGGGGGAGGAGGCGTTGGCGCTCTTCGAGCCCTCTAGGCCAGCAGCCAGGCAGGAAGGAGGTGGCGGGCATGTGCCCGCGCAGCGAGTGCATGCCCCTGTCCTCCTGGCAAGAGGACAGGGATGACTGGCCATGGGCGAGAGGGCCGGTTCGCCCTAGGCCTTTGCCCTTTTTCTTTTCTTTTCTTTCTCATTTTCTATTTCAGACATTTGTTTTATTTCTTTTTAAGGTACAAATGCTTTGATAAAATATCCCAAATATTTTATAATATCAAGTTTGAATATTTCAAACTCTAATAAAAAGTTTCTGGATATTTTGAAATATAAAGTATTGATAATGCTTTATTTGGCATTTTCAGAAGCTTTGTTATTTATTTTTAAATTGCTATAATTGTTCAAATATTTAACATGGCCCTTGATATAGTCAAGTCCATATTTATCAAACATAGGGAACATTTTGTATTGGCATATTGAGTTTGTTGAGTTTTCACAAACTTTTAATTCTTATTTGATGGTATCCCAACCTCAAATCCATTTTGGAAAAGACAGAGGATCCAGGGAGTTGATCATACAAATCGTTGATCCTGGGGAGCGGATACTTGTTATTTATGGTGACCAGATTCACTGGCCGATAATCGACAACCATCCGATCCAATCCATCCTTCTTCTTGACGAAGAGGATAGGACAAGCCCAAGGAGAAGAACTGGGATGGATGAAACCATTCTTCAAAGCTTCATCGAGTTGGATCTTAAGTTTGGCTAGTTCTAAGGGTGCCATCTTATAGGGTCTTCTGGCTATTGCGACAGTCCCTGGGATGAGCTCTTTCACAAACTCAACATCTCTGAAAGGTGGAATTCCTGGCTATTCTTCTGGAAAGATATCCGGAAAATCACGGACTACCAGAATATCTTCTAATTCTGGAAGAGGGCTAGCATTGAGGGAATAGAGTTGGAGCTTGGCTGTTCCAGTGGAGACATTAACTATCTCATCCGATGGATGTGTAAGTTGAACATTCCTAGTATGAGTATCAATCTTAGCATAGTGGGCTTTCATCCAGTCCATGCCTAAGATGATATTGATGCCCGAAGACTTGAGGGCTATCAAAGATGCTAGGAAGACAAACCTATCCACCAGAATCTCATTATCATGGCTCACTCTAGAAGTTTGCCACTTTGAACCAGGAGTCTGAACTACTAAAGGAGTAGGCATATCACAAAAACACATGTTATGCAACTGTGCATAACTTTCTGAGATGAAAGAATGAGATGCCCCAGTATCAAATAGAACAGATGCTGGATGGCTATTGACAAGGAGCGTACCTAGGATAACATCAGGATCCTCAAGGGCTTCCTCAGTAGAAACATAATTCACTCGTCCATGAGCAGGAGCTGGTTTCACATAGAAAGCTTTTCCCGGCTTCCCATGTCCAGCCGGCTTGGCATTGTTCTGAGGACACTCACGGGAGTAGTGTCCTGGTTCCCCACATTTGTAGCGGACCACGGTGGCACGGGGAGCTACATTGGCAGGAGGACCTCCAAATGTCCTGGCTAGAGGGTTGGGATAAGCTGGGCGAGGTGCCTGGAAGTATGGCCTCGCGGTGTACCTTGGTGGCAGAGCTGCCACTAGTAGAATGTCGATCAGTAGTCCCAGTCGAGATGTGCCTTTAGTACCGGTTCCCCAACCGATACTAAAGGGTTGGGACTAAAGGTCGAGGCCTTTATTACCGGTTGGCCCACGGACCGGTACTAAAGGCCCACCACGTGGCTGCCTGCGTGGGCTGGCGATGGAGGACCTTTAGTACCGGTTGGTGATACCAACCGATACTAAAGGCCCACCATGTAGCTGGCTACATGGGCTGGTGGTGGAGGACCTTTAGTACTGGTTGGTGATACCAACCGGTACTAAGTGTTCTGTTTTTTTAGCTTTTAATTATGTTTTAGTTTTCCATTCATTTCAAGCTTATTTTACGGTGCAACATACTATAAACATTACACATGTTGATGCATATATATATATGTAATATAATATACAATATCTCATACACAGTATATATACAAATGGAATTACACATCCATATATATTCTGGGACTTATAACTTAAGGCCCAAAACCCGGCCGGGACTAGCTAGCTAGTGCTCCGGATGAAATCTCAGTTTTCTACTACTGATTTGCTGGCATTATTAAGGCGGCGCTAAGGAATAGTGCTCTCCATTTACATAAATGACATGTCGAAGAAGAAATGCCGGAAATTCCTCTTGAAGTGCTACAAAGCATTTCTCGGGTGAGAGCTTCGACATCATCTGCCAAACCTGGAGTTGTCTTTCACGTGCTCCTCTGCGACGTATACAGCTTTCGGTCTGGATGCGAATGTTCTCGCAGAGGAAGTATCCACATAAATTTGTCCCCTGTGGATGCTTCACGCACTTTGCAAAAGAATAGAATTCAATAAGATAATTAATAATCAAGCATGTGATAATGGTATTGAAACTAGAATTAAAGAGATGCACGGACCTAGTAGTACTACTTAATTACCTGCATCTTTTTCCACTTTAGCTTTGTTTTCCATTGACAATCGTGATGGGTTTTTTCTATCATCTTTTTCCAAACACTAAGCGGCAAAGAAAAGAACGAAAGAGTTATTATAATTACTTTTGATATCAGGAAATAATGAAAGAAAGCGAGGTCAACAAAGATTGAAATTACTGTTCTATCATAAAATACAAGTCCACGTATGATTGTTCTAGTGTATCTACTGAGTCGTACACTTGAACAAGTCCATCAGCAAGGATAATATTTAGGAGGATATAGTGGTCTCTGTGCAGAAGTTTATATAATTAAGCAGGCATGCATATAACTAGTCAACTACACTTGACAGCGAGCTAGTAAGCAAAAATAGAATGAGTAGTATACAAGAGAGTAAACACTCACCCCATGTTGTAAGGAAATATTATAGTAGATTTGGTATTCATTAGTGCCTCTAGAGAATTTTCCAAGAGATCTTTTGTTTTCTTGGCATAATGTTTTACCACATGACCATTAACGGTACTTGGGTCGATGAACCCAATGTCATCGATTCCCTCTTGTTTCAATTCCCACATCTTCAATCTGCATAATAGCATAGAAAAGAACATATATAGTGAGGATAAGCCAATGAACGATATCTTAGCTAGAGACTTAAATTATTAAAGATATAAATCACTTACAGACAATAGCAACTGATGAGAGTTTTGTCGATAGAGTCCGTGTGGTATAACTAGAAAAGTTCTAAGAATTCAAGACATATGTCACATCCATTGACGTAATGCTCTTTCCTTACTTTGACCATGACCGCCGTCTCCCCTTGCTTTGCTTCACGCAGGTACCAATCATGCAACCATCACATCGCAGTTGGTAGTTCCTTGTACTGCTCAGGTGTGACAAGTGGTTTTCCGACGGCATATTGCATTGCGTACTCAGTTGCACCATACCCGCGGATTTCCTCGGTGACAAGGATTTTGCCAAGAGTGAGACATGCAGCCTCTACTTCTTCGAGGTCGATTGGGTTGCCTTGCACGTCGACTGGTTGGATTAATTTCTTGCTTGTATTGGTACTCACCTTGAGCAGAGAGATCGATTGTTGGATTGTTCATCGAGCTGGGGAACTGTTTTCCCGCTAGTAGTACCTCCTGTCGTTGATGTGGTACTTCCCGACTTCTTCCTTGGGCTGGGCCGACTTCTCTGCTCACTTGCCTTCTGAATCATTCGCTCATAGTCTGTCGGCATACGCTCAACATATGCCACGGGTTGATCAATAAAGTGTTCCATAAAGTGCTCTTGGACTTCCTTGGGTATTACCTCCTTTGGCGGCATGGTCTTCTTCGCAAAAAAGGCTTTCACTTGGCGATCGCTTTCAATTTTTTTCCTCTGGTGTCATGTCATAAGGCAGCTTCCTTTTGGTCGGAGGCTCGGGTTTCTTCTTTGCTTTCTTCCGAAGAGGACTGCTGCTGGCCTTCCTCTTTTGGGAGCCCTGCTGGCGGGACCGCTGCCGGGGTGGAGTCGGCTCACGTGGCGGAGATCGATATCGACGATATGGACTCGTTTCGTGCTCTGTCTCGAGGTTGGGAGGACTGCTGGGGTGGTAGGGAGGACTGCTGGCAAGGTGGGGAGGACTACTGGTGAGGTGGGGAGGACTGCTAGCGCTGCGATGCCTCTCGCTGGGATCCCTCACACTGGACATCGATACTCAGAGGAGCCGGTGGCCTTAACACCGACTGTGGAAAGACGATGAAGT
Organism: Hordeum marinum; assembly: GCA_022496015.1. NCBI lineage: Eukaryota > Viridiplantae > Streptophyta > Magnoliopsida > Poales > Poaceae > Hordeum > Hordeum marinum. The sequence continues at coordinate 274,667,710 of CM039675.1, forward strand.
CCTTACTCCATAGAATGATACCACGGCACGCTTCTGCCAATTTGGACTCCCCCTCACCTCCAGGGATGTCAAGCAATAGTTCATCATATCATGGCTCTATTGCGTCCACCGCAACACGAGCATACCCAGCTGGAACCGGATAGCAATGCCAGAGAACATCAGGTGTATTTGGTAAAGCATAGCCTGTCGCGACCCGCACGGGTATGTTCTTCATTTTCTGGATTAGCTCACCAGATGTCTTCTCGGTGATATCATCCACGGGGGTGTGACCCAGTAGTGCCCTCATGGAACCCATGCTGCTTTTTGGCAGTGTAGATGGGATGGGTTCCCCTGCCTCCTGCTATGGAGTTTCCCTTTGCTGGGTCAGTATCTGTATCTGCAACTGCTGTTGCTCATACTTATGTACCAACTTTGAAAGTCGGTCTGCTTCCACCTTCTTTTTTCCCGAACGGCTTTTATAACTGTCCTTTCATCCCGCAAACCCCTCGTACCACGGAACAACGCCCATGCCTTGTGTTTGTCCTCCGTGTTCGGGATTCCCGAGGGCGCGTGTAAGCTCGTCATTCTCTCTATCGGGGTGAAACCGTCCTTATTGGGCAGCTTTTATTGTATCAATCAACTCATCTGATGCATGCTTCAGACTGGCCAATGCAATAATCTTCCATGTTGATGGGTCCAACTTTCCCCATGCGCAAAAAACCAATTCCTGCACCTCTGGGGCCAGTGAAAGGTTACTAGAGTGATCCCTTCAGCATGCATCTTATTCTCTAATGCATCCCACTTAGGAATGGCTGACTTGTATCCACCTGTCCCTAGTTTATGGTGATACTTTTTTTTCTCCGCATTTATCTTATTCTTTGCCGACTTCTCCATAGCAACTTCCGATGTCTTGTACTCGATAAATGCGTCCCAGTGATTCCTTACCTTCTCGTATATTGCTATGAATTCGGGTGCCTTCTGGCCTCTAGCGTTGTACTCGGTCCATAATCTTTTCTTCCAAGTCTGGAACGCGCCGACCATCTTATGGAGAGCAAACTCTTTGACTTTGTCCCTTTGGCGCTCTGAGAGAGAATCCGGTAGGATGAAATGCTCCATGAGATCTCGCCAAAGGGTATCTTTAATTCTTGTATCGACATAATTCACTCCTGGTTTTGGGTTGTTTGGTTGAATCCATTCTTGCATTGTGATCGGGACTCCATCCCTAACAACCACTCCGCATTGACGCACAAATGTCTTGGCATTGGCTTCAGGGTGAGTCGGTGCGCCATCATGTTTGAAAGCATCAATATTGAGCTTTACGTTGCCATCCAATATTTTGGCACCGCCCCGTACCTTTCTACTAGATTGGCTCGATCCGGAGGGCTGATAATTAAAATAAAAAAGATTATATATATACAAATCAATTAATACACATGTAATGATCACTAGGGGCTAATATGTGTTTATACCTTGCCGGACATTGTTAGTTGTTCCAGATTTTGTAACATAAGTTGTTCTTCCTCGGCCTCACATCCATCATCGTAATCGTTAAGATATTGTGTGCCATCATCATCATGTGATTCACCTAGAAGGTCCGCTGGGTTTTCGGAGGAGCGTATCATGTCGAAGATGTCCTCTTCATGAGCTCTACCGGTATTGTCCATAGCTTAATAACTAATCCATAATAATATAGATAAAACAAATTAGTATTCAAATTAGCATGCATTCATGAAGCAAAAGAACTGGTACTTAATTAACATTGCATCATCGAATACATATATAGTAGTTCTTAGAAAAGATCTCATCTCATAATCTCGCATAATTGTTAATACATCGGCTAATCCATCGATCTAACTAATACATCATAATAATACATATATAGTAGCTAATATATCGATCTAGCTAGAACCCTAGCGCCCGGCGGATATCGGGGCAGGTGGTGGACAGCCAAAGAGAAGGAACCATCACAAGAACATAGCTGTAGTGAGATCCCTGAAGAATCTGCCAGGTATTGTCGGACCTGGCCTCCAAAGCTGCCATGTAGCGACGGACGTGCTCATTCTCCTTGCTGACATGGTACTGTACCACCTCCGCGAGGGACTCAAGCCTCTGAAAACTCCGTGGCCCATGCGACCGCCACCACAGAACCTCCAGGACGACGACGGGCTAGCTCCTTACCAAGCTGCGCCGCCCGGAAGGCAGCACGTCCCAGTACCAGCCCGGCGGAGCCCAATCCCTGACAGGGCCCCTCGGCTCAAGCAAGTGACCTCCTCTGGCGACTCGACGACGAGGATGCAGGATCGACATTGTTGACGTCGAGAAGAAACACTTAATTATGGAAACAAATTAAATAAAACTTAGCAAAATTAACACTTCGCATCTAACAAATTAAATAACACTTAGCATCTAACAAAATTAACACATACCCTAATAACCTAAGGATGACCTACCTACCTAACTAACTAAACTTAACCTAAACTAAATTAAACCTAAACTAAACTAAACCTAAACTAAATTAAACCTAAACTAAATTCAACCTAAACTAACTAAACTAAACTAACTAACCAATTAACGAACCTAATAATTAACCTAAGAAACTAAATTAAACTAACTTAAACCTAAACTAACTAAATTAAACCTAACCTAACTAAATTAAACCTAAACCTAAACTAGCTAAATTAACAGAAAAAATAGGAATAATGGAGGGGGCGTCCGGGCACTCACCGGAGCCGGAGTTGGGTGGGGGCGCTACCGGGGCGGTGGAGGTGGGGTGACGTGTGGTGTCGGGGCGGCGCGCGGCGTTGGGGCGTCGGGCTCGGGGCGGCACGCGGCGTCGGGGCGGCATCTGGCGTCAGGGCGGCGGGCGGCGGCGACGGCAATTTCTGGCAGCCTGGCGGCGCGCGAATGAGCTTCTCCTGGTGCGTGGCTCGCACCGGGACGAGGCCTCCACTATTTATATGTGGAGGACCTTTAGTACCGGTGCGTGGCTCGCATTGGTACTAAAGGGGTCTTTAGTACCGGTGCGAACCACGCACCGGTACTAAAGGTCCGCCCCAAAAACGCGCGGGGCGGTGGACCTTTAATACCCGTGCATGGCTCGCACCGGAACTAAAGGGGTCTTTAGTACCGGTGTGAGCCACGCAGCGGTACTAAAGGTCCTCCCCAAAAACGGGCGGGGCGGTGGACCTTTAGTACCGGTGCGTGGCTCTCACCGGTACTAAAGGTTTTTTAATTCATTATTAGTTATTATTGGGGTTTTAGTACCGGTGCGAGCCATGCACAGGTACTAAAGGTCCTCCCCAAAAACGCGCGGGGCGGTGGACCTTTAGTACCGGTGCATGGCTCTCACCGGTACTAAATGTTTTTTTAATTCATTATTAGTTATTATTTTCAGGAAAACCCCTAAACTTTAAAAAATCATAGAAAAAACTATGACTCCAATGGAAATAAATAATATATGAAAAAATATCAGAAAAATATAAAGATTCTGTTTATGGCGTTTCCATGCATGTTTGAACAACTTAAACTGCTGTATAAGAAAATTTGATTAAATCGCATTTGAAATGTCATATCTCGAGTTTGAAAAGCAGTACAAATGAACTCTAAAAAGGTTGTAACTTGGCATGACATCATAATTTCACCCACATAGCAACTTCTAAAGAGTTGAGAGGGTTACGGCAAAAACTGGATGCACTTCATGTACAAATTGGACAATCTCTTTTGAAGTATGAGGGTTTCGGACGAAAACTCATCTATTACATTCATGTCCTTCACATAGAAAGTGATGATGGTGAAGCCGGTCACATCCCAGAGTGGGATCTCACGGTGTAAGATTTTTTATGCGTGTTTGTCCCTTGCTTATGATTGCGCCGTTACGATGGAGAATCTTCATCATTTATGTAGCGACCCGACCTGAAAGGTCGAATCTCCGGTGTTTCCGTACCATCCCAAGATCATGCTGGTACACACACGGTACATCAATGTATATATCAAAGGGAAATCACACAGCATAATGTTAATCAAAATCTCATATCGAGTCCTTTATTACAATAAAAATTACAATAAAGTGGCTGAAAGCCAACTCATGAGAATGTCTAAATCTTGCGGAAGCGTCGAAGGTAGATGAGTCCATCTGACTCCAAGGGCATCTCACCGAGCGTAGAACGTGTCCTCACTCCTGGTCGGAAAAGTACTCTGCAACATGATACGTTGTAGCCGTGTAGGTCAACATATGGAATATGCCGGCAAAGTCACAAGAGAGGGGTGAAAAGATAATCATCTAATCTACATGCTTATATGGCAGGTGGGGTGGTAAGTTTTTGCGTAAAGCCAATTTTTCCTACATCAAGAGAGGGCTAAGCGAAAATATTACTAAGTTGGTTGATTAATGAGATGGTTCCACCAACCAATTCTCATACCCAATTGTTAAATACCCACATCATCATATTAATTGTGTTGAGAATTCCAAATGTTTCAGTTCCTTTGGCTCAAGTCGTCCATGACCATGGACACGGCTAATCGATTAGGTTTGAGTACTCTGCAGAGTTTTGCACACGTTCCCCACAAGATTTGGTCGCCTCCGTTTGATTTCTCGCACTTCAGGGTGTTTGAGAAACGGATGACCAAAACATGGTCTTCCAAAGGGTTTCCCTGCGACTCTGACGGTGCCCATCCTTTCCTACCATTCTTCTACATCTCGTAGCACCGCCTGTCCAGGGTCACCACAATATCCAACCAAGCCAGAGCCCATAATGACTTGTGGCTGTGAAGGTAAGCCTTGGGTCTTGAAGCACCCATCCATCTCTTTGTGCCTGGGTGGATCTTTCCGCGTGAATACTGGCCATCTCCAGCATCACCTAGGCAAATCCACTAGTTTCTCCAGGGTGCTGTTCAACCATCATCCACCCAGAGGTATGTTGAAAACTCGGAGTCTTGAAATCTTGATCATTATGTAGGTCCTGAAATTATTAACTCTCTCAACTCTCATGAATCACACAACCAACCCCGTCTACTAATAGCATAGCAAAAAGTAAAACAACGTTTCCCGGGGCCAATGTGTCAAAGAGTTTGAGGGGGGGTACCTACCACATGATACTACTACAATGTAACCAAGTTTCCAACTAACCTATCTTGCATGCAATTTGGGAAGATGGTAGAACTAATGCATATAAAACATGGGTAAACATGATCAAAGTGACTTGCCTGATTGATGATCTTCGTACACGAGTGACTCTAAGTAACAAGCTTCGCACTCCGGATAATCTAACGAAGCAAACAAGAGCACTCAAATAAGCATACAACAAAATATTGTAACTCACAACCATCAACCAAAACTAGTAAACAATCAAGACAAAACAATGCACAAAAATCACAAGCAAGAAAACACACAAAGTTTTGTTTTCTAAAAGATGATTGATAAAACACTACTAACATAATGAAACTATTGGTATTAACAAAAACAATAGTTGACAGCAAGAAAACAATTAAATATTTTTATTAATAAACAGAAGAAAATCAATTTAAGTTTGTTGGGAAAGCTTTTGTAAAGTTTTTGAAAGTTTTGATAAACACTATATGAAACAACTATAGTTTTACTAACAAAAGAGCAAAACAAAACTTATTATTTATTAACAAAACATGTTCTTAACAGGGAATAATTTACAAATAAACTTGTTTTAGAAAACAAAATTAAATTATATAAAACTTTGTTTGAAAGCAAAACTATTACTAACTAGTTGTTTTAATCAAAAATAAACCTATTTGAAAAGAAGTTGTGATTCCTATATTAACAAAGAAATAACTAAACAATTTATATTTTTATTAACAACAAGTAAAACACTAAATGTTTAAATCAACAGAACCTACTAAACAAATTTAAATTAAATCTAAGTTAAACTAACTAAAACTAAGTAAATAAAACTATACTTTAATACTAGGCAGATTCTGTTTATCGCTAAAACACTAACAATAATCATCCTAAAAATTCTCAAACTAAACATGGAGGTAGTCCTAACTAATACCAAACAGTAGCAAAAAGATTCATGTCAAAATCTATTTTCAAACTCTAGTTATTCAGATTTGAAGGTTTTAAACAAATTTGATTCAATTCAAATTTTATAGTTCAAATTTGAAATTTAAAAGTACAGTGTGAAACTACATGAAAAATTTGAGCTAATGCAAAAAGAATCAACTCAAAACATTTAATAGATTAAAAGTTATAGCTAAAACAATTTTCTAAAACATTCTGTTTAACTAAAACTAAACAAAAAGAAGAAAATTTCTACCGGACGGCCAGGGGGTACGTGGCAGCCTGTGAGTGGCTAAGGGGTTGTCCGAGCGGGGTTACGGGCGGTCGACCGGACCGAAAAGGAAAACGATTCGGGGATTAATGGGTTCTAATCTTAGTCGTGGATTTTGGATCCGAGGGGTGGAGATGAGCCCGAAGATTTTACCGGAGGGGAGGTGGACTCCGGCGATGGTGATGGCGGCCGGTGGTCGAGGACGTCGTCGGAGGTGGCTCCGATGGTCGAAACGGAGCACGGATGGGCTCGGGCGATAGCGGCGGTCCTCCGGCGTCGATTGGTGGTGTCGGAGAAGGGCGAGGATGACCGAGGCGATGGCTACGGGCGATGACAGCTCCGGTGGTGGAGGCAACTCCGGCGAGTGATTTAGCAGCATCTCGGCGAGGGAGAGAGGGGGATTCGGGGGGAAATGGATGCGGGGAGTGGCCGGCTTATATAGGGGCGCTGGGGAGTGCGGGGAAGGAGAGAGGAGAGAGATCCGGGAGGGGGAAAGAAACGGCCGGCGAGGTCCGGCGCGTGCGGGAGAGGAGAGGGATGACCGGTCGGGCTAACGGTCGGTCGGGGGTGGGGCCCGGTGTCAGTGAGAGGGAGGCGTCCGTTGCGCGTCGGTCGGCCGACCGGTAACGGTCTCGGCTTTTAAAGCCGTTGGGTCGGCCCGTTTAATACAGGAAACCGTTACCGTTTCTTTTAATGATTTTCCAGAGCGTTTCAAAAACCTTTAAAGCATTCAAGTCTTCTCTAAATATAGGAGTATTAGATATCAGAATTAACAGAATAATAAATGCCATTTAATGAACATTTTTATTCTGTCATTTGGACATTTGAAAAAAATAATATTTTTAGAAATTGCCTATTTGTTTTTAAAACCTTTTTGCAAATATTTTCAAAACAACTCCTGGTTACTTTTGTTCAAATAGATCACCAAAATGACCCTGGTGTGGAGTGTCATGTTACTCCCCTCTTATTTTGAACATTTTACCAAGATTTCAAATAGGTGAAAGCAACTTAGGGAAAGTAGAAAGGGCTTTCAGAATTTTAGAAAGAACATTTCAACAATACAGGTATTCAAACAATGATGATGATGGATGCATAGCTATATTTCATAACATTCCAAAATGGAATTTTGGGATGTTACAATTTAACAGGATGCTTGGGTCAGTCTTCACTCTGAAGGGAGGGATTTCATGAAACTTTTCATAATCTTCTAACATGTCTGTCTTATCCTCCACTCCCACAATGTTTCTTTTCCCTGAAATAACTATGTGGCACTTTGGCTCATCGTATGATGTATTCGCTTCCTTATCTATTTTTCTCCTCGGTTTGCTAGACATGTCCTTCACATAGAAAACCCGAGCCACATCATTGGCTAGGACGAATGAGTCGTCTGTGTATCCAAGATTGTTGAGATCCACTGTTGTCATTCCATACTGCGGGTCTACCTGTACCCCGCCTCCACTATATTTGACCCATTTGCACCGAAACAAAGGGACCTTAAGATCAGGTCCATAGTCAAGTTCCCATATCTCCTCTATGTAACCATAATATGTGTCTTGAAAGTTAGTTGCATCATAGCAGACACCACTGTTTTGGTTGGCGCTCTTTTTATCTTGGGCTATCGTGTAAAATGTATTCCCATTTATCTCGTACCCTTTGAAAGTCGTTACAGTCAAACTTGGTGTCTTGGCCAACCAGTACAGTTCATCTGGAACATCATTGTCATTGATGAGCTTTGTTTGCAACAAACCGGCAAAAGTCTCCATATGTTTACGTTCAATCCAGGGGTCAGACTGCTCCGGGTTCTTGGACCGTACAATAACCTTGTGTTCCTCCATATATGGAGTCACCAAGGTGGAATTTTGTAGAACCGTGTAGTGTGCTTGAGTGAAAGAATGCCCGTCCATATTTATTGCTTCTTTCTTTCCTAATGTGCCTTTTCCACCCAGTCTCCCCTCATGCCGTGATTCAGGAAGACCAATCGGCTTAATGTCAGGAACAAAGTCAACACAAAACTCAATAACCTCCTCTGTTCCATATCCCTTGGCGATGCTTCCTTCTGGCCTAGCACGGTTATGAACATATTTCTTTAACACTCCCATGAACCTCTCGAAGGGGAACATATTGTGTAGAAATACAGGACCCAGAATGTTAATCTCTTCGAGTATGTGAACTAGAACGTGTGTCATAATATTGAAGAAGGATGGAGGGAACACCAACTCGAAACTAACAAGACACTGGACCAGGTCATTCTGTAAGCTTGGTAGGATTTCTGGATTGATTACCTTCTGAGAAATTGCATTGAGGAATGCGCATAGCTTCACAATGGATAAACAAACATTTTCCGATAGAAGCCCCCTAAGTGCAACTAGAAGTAATTACATCATAATCACATGGCAGTCAAACGGGATATACTGAGCAGGCATTCAAAAAAGATTTCCTTCTCTTCTTTCGTAAGAGCATAGCTAGCAGGACCTTGATACTGCTCTGGAGGCATGTCGTCTTCTTTGTTAATTCTTTGCTTGTCCTCTCGTGCCTCCGGTGTATCTTTTGTCTTTCCATACACGCCCAAGAAGCCTAGCAGGTTCACACAAAGATTCTTCATCACGTGCATCATGTCGATTGCATTGCAGACCTCTAGGGCTTTCCAATATTCAAGTTCCCAAAATATATATTTCTTCTTCCACATGGGTGCATGTCCGTTGGCGTCATTCGGAACAGATTGTCCGCCAGGACACTTTCCAAAGATTACCTGCAAATCCTTGACCATATCAAATATATATTCACCAGTACAGAGGCCAGGCTTCTTCCGGTTATCTGGCTCACCTTTGAAATGGTTGCCTGCCTTTCTTAAGATATGCTTGATCGGTAGCAAATCGACGATGTCCCAGGTACACATTGTTCTTACATTTATCCAAATATATACTTTCAGTATCATCTAAACAGTGTGTGCATGCACTGTATCCCTTATTTGTATGTCCTGAAAGGTTACTAAGAGCAGGCCAAATCATTGATGGTTACAAATAGCAACACTCGTAGGTCAATTTCCTTCTATGTGTGTGCATCCCACACACGTACACCTGGTTTTTTCCACCACTATAGAAGTTCATCAACTAGTGTCCTTACGTAGACATCAATGTCGTTGCCGGGTTGCTTAGGGCCTTGGATGAGCACTGGCATCATAATGAACTTCCGCTTCATGCACAACCAAGGAGGAAGGTTGTAGATACATAGAGTCAAGGGCCAGGTGCTATGACTGGAGCTCTGCTCCCCAAAAGGATTCATGTCATCTGTACTAAGACCAAACCACAAGTTCGTTGCGTCAGCTGCAAAGTCCTCGAACTCCTTCTCAATTTTTCTCCACTGCGACCCATCAGCGGGTGCTCTCAACATCCCGTCTTTCTTACGTTCTTCTTTGTGCCATCGCAACAACTTGGCATGCGTTTTGTTTTGGAACAAATGTTTCAACCGTGGTATTATAGGAGCATACCACATCACCTTGGAAGGAACCCTCTTCCTGTGGCGTTCACCCTCCACATCACCAGGGTCATCGCGGGGGATCTTATCGCACAGTGCACCACATACTGGGCATGCATCCAAATTCTCGTACTCCTCACCGCGGTAGAGGATGCAGTCATTAGGGCATGCATTTATCTTCTGCACCTGTAATCCTAGAGGGGAGACAACCTCTTTGCTTCTTACGTACTTTCAGGCAATTCGTTATCCTTTGGAAGCATCTTTTTTATCATTATCAACAATTCTTGAAATCCCTAGTCAGTTACACCATTCTTCGCCTTCCATTGCAGCAATTCCAGCGTGGTAGCCAGCTTTTTCTGGTCATCTTCACAATTTGGATACAATAATTTATTGTGATCCTCTAACATGTGTTTCAACTTCAACCTCTCCGTATCATTTTCGCAGTTTCTCTTTGCATCAGCAATGACCCGACCAAAATCATCAGCGAGCTAATCTGATGCCTCTTCTTCAGCTTCCCCCATTGATGTCTCTTCCTCAACTTCCCCCATTGTTGTATCAGAGAAAGGATAGTTTTCATCATCCTCTTCGTCTTCATTGTCTTCCATTATAACCCCTCTTTCTCCGTACTTGGTCCAACAGCTATAGCCGGACATGAAACCGGACTTCAGAAGGTGGTAGTGATGGGTTTTTGAGGTAGAGTAATTCCTATCATTCTTACCGTCACGACATGGACAACACATGAAACCATTCTGCTTGTTTGCCTCAGCCACACGAATAAAATCATGCAGGCCATTAAGAAACCCTGGACTTAGTCAGTCATCGTACATCCATTGCCGGCTCATGTTCACTACACAACATCGAAGTGACCAAATTAATACAACTTCATCATCACATTACAACCAAAAGTAGAGCTAGCAGTGACCAAATGTTATTACTGCAAATAATAGACACTTATAATTCATACATACATCTCATAAAACAACATACAACTATCTAAAACATGTAAATGCAACAACAAATGTGATCATAATCGCAACTAAAGTAACAATTGAGCCAACATCATAATGATACCAAGACTCTTTATCAATGGCATATTTTCTAATCTTTCTAAGCTTCAAGCCCATTCGAGCCATCTTGTTCTTGTGATCATCGACGATATCGGCAACATGCAACTCCAATCCCATCTTCTCATCTTCAGTTCTTTTCAATTTTTCTTTCAAATGATCAATTTGTTTTTCAGCTTGTGTTAATTTCTCAAGCAAAATTGCATAGTCGGTTGGAGATTCTGGTTCAACTACTTCCTATAGATAAAAACATCTATGTCAATTTGGTGGCATAATTAATTGTCATAGACATTAGATGATGTGTGAAATAGTTATAAAAGATAACGACATACCACATCTGAATCATAGACTGGACGAAGGCCGATGTGGGCAGATACCATAACCATGACACTATAGAATAACTAACAATAATACAAGTAAGTAAATCATACACGCAGCTATCTAAATCATACAAATAATTTTTTTAAAGGTTTTAAGAAGAACAAGAGGCTCACCAAGGTGGCCGGTGTCACGACGAGACGGTGCGGACGATCGACGGTGGTTATGATGGCTGGGGATGGGAAGGCACCAAATAAACCACACCTACACATATGCAACCTAACAAGTGAATTTGAGCTCAAATTGCATATAAATCAAATAAACTCCCACATAATGATATCACTCCTCCAAAACCTAGCTAAAACCCAAAAATCACATATCTTTGAGCATACCACAAGCTAATTAGCAATGAGAGATGAAGGAGCAAAGTTGCTAACCTTTATGAACACTTGGATAGATGGGGTGCCTTTAAATCTTGACAAATCCTTGGCAAAATGGAGGATGAGCTTCGAGCAAGAAGAAGAACATGGGAGAACACAGAGAAATGAGAGCCCCTTCGATCGGCTGCGGATGAAGCGTATATGTAGGACGTCTTTAGTACCGGCTGGTGACACCAGCCGGTACTAAAGGTTGCCCTTTAGTACCGGTTGGTGTAACTAGCCGGTACTAAAGGTGCACGCGGGGCCCAAGTCTGATCAAAAGCCTGTCACGCCCCCTTTAGTACCGGCTCGTGACACAAACCAGTACTAAAGATCGCTCACGAGCCGGTACTAAAGGTTGCCCTGCTCCTAGCCATTGGAGCCGGCACGAACCGGGACTAATACCATCTTTAGTACCGGCTCGTAACCAGACCGGGACTAATGCTTGGGACGAAAGGTCTGTTTTCTACTAGTGTGCGTTGGGCACCAACACCTGGCGTTTGTTGGAGCCCGGGCCAGATGCAGGGCTGAAGTCACGGTTGTGCTTCCTCGTGGCCTCATAGTCAGTCTGTCCAGACTCGGCATTGATATCCTTGTTTACGAGAGCCTGGAAGGTTGTGCACTCATGCAGGCGCAGATCTCGACGGAGCTCAGGATTAAGTCCCGTGTGGAACCTAGCCTGTTTCTTGGCATCAGTTGAAACTTCCTGCGGAGCATAACGAGCAAGATTGCCGAACTCACGGCTATAGGCATCCGCTGACAGTCTGCCCTGGGTGAAAGCACAAAATTCCTCTCTCTTGCGATCCATCAGCCCTTTCGGGATGTGATGGGTATGGAATGCCGCGGTGAATTCTTCCCAAGTTGGTGCGGGGCCTGCGGGACGCATGGCTTCATAATTTTGATCTTACGAAAAGTATGTAGCAAAGGTCACCTTGTTGGCCTCGGATACATTGGCAGCTCGTATCTTATGGAACATGCTGGTCAGCCAATCATCTGCATCGAGTGGGTCGATTGAATGATGATACTTGGCTGGGCACAGCTTGACGAAGTCACCGAGGGACACACCATCATTGTGATCATTGCAGGGAGCACGCGCTATGTTCTGCTCAATTCGTTCCAATAGCCTGTTGGTCTCCCTTTTGTTCATCTTACCTTCAAGCATCACTTCTGCCAAAGAGGGCGCATGTGGCAGGTTCTCTTGCCTTGGCTGCCTTCCCTTGCCGTGCTCAGGGGCAGGCACGGGGTTATTCCTAGTTGCCACCATCCTGGGAAAACAAACCCATAGCTTAGACATAGAGGACATCAACTCTAAGACATGAGATAAGGAATGTACTGGACAACATGGCATGTAGGGTAACACCCAAACAACATGGTAATAACAACTGCCATATGAACACCATGATTCATATACACCATGACAAAGTTCAGTACAAGCCCAAGCTGAATACAAACTATGGAGAGATGACACAACTCATCGGAGGCATTACAAGCTTCCTATACATTATCTATCTACACCTCCGGAACTCAACTTTCAACCTCAGTCATATCCCACAAGACACACAGGACTGTGGCGATACGACTACTACCATACTAGTACTAACATCCATGCACTCAAGTATCACCGTAGAATGCCTCATGCAGGTTACCCCCGTGACCCGGGAGCTGAACCTGACGATCCGGAAACACTCTAGCCTATGATCCCTGGAAACCGTAAGGACACGGATGTGGCCTTGGTCCCCTTGTTGGCGGCAATAGTGGTCCTCGAAGAGGGGTGATGCCTCCAACATCGGGCCCGTCTACGCATGCTGGTAGATGAGTCCGTGATGGGTTCAGCATCTCCAAATCTCCATAGCCTGTCTGCATGACAGGTGCCAACTGCGTCAGGGATGTCCAAAAGCTCCATGCAAAGGGCACGTGCATCACGATCCCTGTTCTCCAACATCTGAGCGGTCACCTGCAGCCTAGGGTCCTCATGAGAATTATCATAGTAGGCTGCGCTAAGATAGCCATCCTCTCCTCCCATGGAAGCAGGAACATAACAAAACTCTGTGTCTTGAAGCAGACCGTGGTGAAACCTCATGATAGTAAACATGGAGTAGGCGACCTCCAGAACTACCATGTCTATGGTGACACCTAGTCCATAAGTCCAGTGAAGCGGCTCTGCAGCTCCAGGATATGAATGATAAATCTTAACAGTACACAGATATTCGCACTGGTTGAAATCTCGATACTGTTCCTCCACTGTGTACTCTAGGTACCAACGGTAGCGAGCCTCTAACATAACTCTAACCAACAAGGCCGTGTAACCCTATACATCGATGCACCTGGTCAAACGGACCACCTGACGGGAAGGACGAGGGGGCATCTGAAACAGAGAATGATGCAAAGACATTAGAGACTCTAGCAGAAATTGGACAACATAATGGCTGTAATTGCTCAAAAAGGATTTTGAGACAACTACAAAATAATGGAAAAACATAACCACTCGACTTTCTAGACTCAAATCTCTTCTCCATCTATTTGTCACACCAATAATACTCAAGTACCGACATACACTTGCAAACAAGCTAGCTATTAGTCCATGGTTAGTAACTCATCATCCTAAACAATAGATGAGAAGCCTAGTTCTTATCCTCTTAGAAAAGATGAGAATAACTCAGAATACAATAACTTGGGAAGAGGAGTAAAAAGAGCCTTACATTCCCTCCCACAATCAATTTTCCTACTTTGCTATAGTGTTTCTAGACTCAACTTCGACTGGTTTGGCTTGGTAGTCCTATAGTCAGTCAGGCTCTGATACCAACGCTGTCGGGACCTCGATCCTATGTCATATGAATCCAGACTGTAACATATCACATCACTTTGCGGCCTCACGCACGGTAAGCTCCACGGCTGCAGCCTTACCTTAGCCGGGACCGTTCGCGTCTTTTGGCTCACGTATGTGAACATGTCGCTAGCAATCAAATGACAGAGAACCCAGGCCGACATGACTAGTCATAGAACCCAAGTGGCACATCCGTACGGAAACAGACATATGTAACCAAACAATGCAGGTGTCGGCCTCAAGCGCGTGTAGACGAGTTATAGCAAGCTACAAGGACTCCATTACGTCATGAGACAATGCCATCACTGCATAGAGACGAGTCGTAGCAGGCTACATGGACTCCATTACACTACAAGACATTTCCCCGAAGGGACAGACACAACAGCAAGGAAGGATACATGCCAGTCAATCAATGTGTCTGGAGCAGTAGCAAGCTACCAGGCCTGATGGAAGCACAAAGAGGCAGTTTCTTGTAAAGAGTACTACTAAAGGCACACGACTAGGTGTCGTATCCATACATACTGTTGCACGTCACATGTACGCACGACATGACCGATATGCATAGATACAACCATGGCATCACAACATAACCATACAACAACTTTTATTTAAGGGGCTTAGACGAGCCTTGCATAACATGTTCTTACCGATAGGGGTCACATGACCCGACAATCAAGTCATACAAACAAGTCATACAAGCCAAGCGGAAGTATAAGCTGTCTGAGTACAAATAGATGAAAGGGTAAAAATGCACATGGCCTGACTATCTACAGCCCACCACAGGGCATAAGGTCGTAGCTGGGACACCAGCTATTCGGCATCGTCGACCTCTAGATAGAACCAACCTGATGGGTCCTGGGTCTCATCTGCAACATTTATTAAGCAAACGTGAGTACAATGTACTCAGCAAGTCTTTCAACAGACCTAGTCTATTCATGCTCATGTATCAACAAGGGGAGTGGTGGAGTTTATGCAGCCATGCCAGCATTGACTCATGGCTAACCTACACTACACCATTTTTAGCTCTTTGTTTAGATTTTAGTTATCGCACATGAGTCCACTAACTCCATGATGATACACCACCATGGATTCACTTCCCTCTCCTGGGAGAGTGCCATCCACGGTACTCACACTTGTCTTGATATTTTTATGAGTATCCATTTGATTATCTATGAACAACATAAGTTTTCCAAGTAGTCCATATCTGAGGACGCGGCTATTCAAATAGTATCATACCCTACAGGGGTGTACTTCTTCACACGTGCTCTCGCCACTTATCGCCGTGTGCTCTTAAAACCATGCACCTCGGCAACCTTCAAGCGGAAGCCTAGCGAGGGAGTCGGCCATGACCGTCAATCTCATAAGACCTCTAGTCCAGGCTATCGCCTATTTAAGACTGAACCCACACGGAAGTCCGGCCAAAGTTTCCGCTACGGCCCTAAACGATGTGCGCAGGGTTCCCAAGCCCACCATTCGGGTGACCCTTGGTACACCATGCCACTTCCTACCGGGTCGTAACCCACCCCTAGGGTCAGCGCTACGCACGGCCTCCAGCATGCTATAAACACCAGAAACTACTTGCAACTCCTGGAATAAGGACTAAGCGATTGAAAAGTCGAGAGGGTCAATTAAGTATCCCAATGTGTGGTAGTAACTAGTCTTGGATTACAAACACGGAACTCAGTTCCTAAGAACGATCCCAATGAGACAACCCGCTATGTACTCCTACATAGCCTCTCATCGCAACCTTTACCAACTCGGTTTCATCTTAAGACTATCACATCAGAACATTATTATTCCACTCCAGTTCATCACCCAGATGAATCGGACCTGACACAACTCTAAGCATAGCAAGCATAGCAGGCAAAGTAAGCTAAGCACATCATGGCACAAGCATCTACCAGGTATGCTAGGTTGCAAGGTTTAGCTATTTACTGTGACAATGATAGGTCATGCAAAAGAATAGGTTCATCTACCGTGTATGACAAACAAGTGAACATTTGTCCTAATGCAATAAACAAGAGCAGGAGTGAGAGAGTGGGATGCTATCGGAATGATCAAAGGGGGTTGCTTGCCTTGCTAGGTAGTGGAAAGGTTCTCTCCTTCGTTGGAATACTTGGGGGTATCCTCAAAAGCAGGGCCTACCACAATGCAGATAAATAACAATCAATACATGCAAGTGCAACAATATGATGCATGATCATGACATGGTAGCATATAAGGATGGGATAGTGCAAGTATTGTCCAAGTTAGTTTGTAGTAAGCTTGAATATAGGTTCAAAATCAATCTCCATTTCATATTCCATATATTAACATATTAGTAAATGTCAATGTTCATCTACATAGGTTGCTCTAACATGCATGATAATAGCACCATTAGATTCATTGGATTTTTCTGACAAATTTTCATATATAAATTACTTTCATCTGAGTTACAAATTAATCTATATGAATTTTTGAAGTTTTAAACATTTTCTCGAATTATTTTCTAACTAGAAATTCCTTTATTACATCAGCCTGACGTCATCACGGCGTCAGCAGGTCAGCTGACCGGTCCAGGTCAAACCTGACGTGCATGGCCCGCACGTCAGCGACACAGGACTAATCCCCGCACTGACCAGGGTTTGGCCCGCATCTGGGGCCCACTAGTCATTGGATGGAGCGCTAATTAGCAGGGGGATAGCCCCTGATGGCCTTCCACGTCAACACGCCGGAGACCAGCCGGTGGCAACCAAAAACACGGCGACGACTCACCGGACTTGCGCATCCGGTGGCCATTTGGCATGCGGAAGGCACCAGAAGGTAACCCGCGCACGCGTGCGTCTAACGAAGCAGTAGAGGGGGCTCGGGGTCGCCGGAGACGACGGCCACGTCGAGCTTGGCGGCGGAGGCGGCTCGAGAAGGACCAGCTTTGTTATTTATTTTTAAAATGCTAAAATTGTTCAGATATTTAAAATGGCCCCTGATATATTCATGTCCATATTTATCAGACATAGGGAACATTTTGTATTGGCATATTGAGTTTGTTGAGTTTTCACAAACTTTTAGTTAATTTGATTCCAATGTGGGCTTGGGGTTTCTTTTAATCCCCATTTCATGTTGATGCAAAATTGAAACATGATGCACACACATGATGTCCTATGACATCTAGCTAGGGATGTGACATCGTCGGCCCATCAGGAACGTTCCCTTTTGGCACACGTATGCACGTCCAGTCCAGCACATGTGCCATGCTGTGTGCCACGACGGGCCACACACGCCATGCGCCACATGCCCATGCACCTGACCCGTGCATGCCCGTGTAACCGCAAGGGTCGGCTCTGATACCAATTGTAACACCCCGTTACACCTGGCGGGATCTAGACTAGTCCCACGGACCAACACTAGC
Source organism: Hordeum marinum (assembly GCA_022496015.1). Taxonomy (NCBI): domain Eukaryota; kingdom Viridiplantae; phylum Streptophyta; class Magnoliopsida; order Poales; family Poaceae; genus Hordeum; species Hordeum marinum. Next base: position 274,685,475 of record CM039675.1, read on the forward strand.
CTTTCCTGCGCACTTTGTCCTCACTCGTGCGCACCCGGGACCAACTTCCCAGTCGGTCACCCATCCTCGAATCGCTCCAAGCCAAGCACGCTTAACTTTGGAGTTCTTTTCGAGTGGGCTTCCAACAAAGAAGGAATTCCTTGTTGATATGAGTAGTCTATCATTCCTATTAAGCCAGGCTCTCACAATAGTGAGGCTAGTCCTTCATGGATGGAAGCGGTATGGAATAGTCAACGTTGCTACTTCGTGGACCCTTTTGGGTGGAGCCCTCTGTGGACTCTCGTGACCGTTACCCTCCGTGGGTTGAAGACTCCATAAACATGGATGTACGATAGCGCCACCTATCGGAACCACGGGAAAAATCATTGTGTCCACAATTGCGTTTGATCTTCCTACCCTATCCCTTCTATACATGCTTGTTGTTACTTTCACTTCTACATACTCTTAGACTTGCATGTTTAGGGTGTACTTGACTTGCCATGAAATGCTAAGAACTGTCAACCATAAAATTTGGTATAGGCAAAACCTTTAATTGGTCAAGTTGTCTAATCAACCCCCTCTAGACCTACTTTCGATCCTACAAGTGGTATCAAAGCATTGGTCTTCATTGCTTAGGTCTCACAACCTAGGAGAAGTATGGCGTCTAGTGAGGGAAGTTATCACCGTAGAGGTCCGCACTTTGATGGCACTAATTTTGCTAGTTGGAAGCATAAAATGAAAATGCATATTGTTGGTCATAACCCCGCCATTTGGGCTGTTGTTCATGTTGGCTTGCAAGGTGAGTTCTTTGCGGATGGACGGGAACCGGATCATGAAGCGACCGCGGATGAATTGAATATGTTGCAATACAATGCTCAAGCATGTGACATTCTCTTCAACTCCTTATGCCCTGAAGAATTCAACAAAATCATCCGTGTTGAGAATGCAAAGGAGATTTGGGATACTTTGGTTGATATGCACGAAGGAACCGAGGCCATGATAGAATCAAAGTTAGATGTTCTTCAAGGTCAACTTGACAATTTCAAGATGAAGGATGGTGAAGGAGTCGCAAAGATGTACTCTAGGCTAGCTCTCATTACCAATGAGATTGTTGGCTTAGGAAGCGAAGAAATGACCAACAAATTCATCATCAAGAAGATACTTAGAGATTTGGATGAGAAATACGACATCGTGTGCACATTAATCGAAATGATGCCAAACTATAAAGTTCTCAAGCCTACGGAAGTCATTGGAAGGATTGATGCTCATGAGATGACACTCAAAGATAAAGAAGAGCTTCATCACAAGTCTAGCGGTGCTTACAAAGGCACAAGTTATGCTCGCACAACTTCAAGCAACAACCTTGTAACCAATGAAAAATAAGCCTCATGGTCAAGAAATTCAACAAGTTCTACAAGAATAGAAGCAAAGAAAGAAACTCCAATTCAAGATATGAAGAGAAGCGTTCGTCAAGTCATGACCGCAATTGCTAAAATTGTGGGCCCGGACACTACTGAAATGAGTGCACGGCTCCATACAAAAAAAGAGAAGAGTCACCTCGAAGATGAAGCTCAAGGAATGAATCACCACAAAGAGAGAGAAGGAGTAGAGATGATTGTTATGAACAAATACACTCAAGGAAAAGTAGAGATTCAGAGAAAAGGACAAGTATACCAAGAGCTACACAAGAAGAAAACATCAAGCTCATGTTGGTGAATGGGTTTCTGGCTCTGACTCCGACAACAACTCTGAGAGAAGCCATCACTCCGACTCCGACTATAGTCAAGATGATGGCATTGCCGGAATTGCTCTAGTGACTACCAACTCCTACGATCTATTTGATTCACCAAATGAAGGGAGTGGAAGTTGCTTCATGGCTAAAGGCCCCAAGGTATCACACCCCAAGTATCTTGATTTTGATAGCGATGAAGATGATCTACTTTGTGATGATGACTTAGTTTGTGATAAAACTAGTGATAGTGATCAAAATGAACTTGATAATTCTCATGCTAGTCAAGATAAGTCAATTGATGATGATAAGATGAAAATAGAACAACTAACTAAATAACTAAACACTCATAAGTTAGCTCATGAATTTACTCTCGAAGATCATAGAGAGCTTGTGAGAACTCATGAGAAGCTATGCTTCGAGAAGCTCAAATTGGAGAAAGAGCATGAGTTTCTCAAAGCTATCAATGACAATCTCTAGAAGAAGACTGCATCTTATCTAGCCAAACGACTACTCTTGTCTACTTTCATGCCTCAAGTTAAAACTAAGAAATCTAGTAACAAAGGCAAGAAAGATTCTTCATCTAGCAGCAACAATAAAAGTGAGAAATCCAATGATGTTGCTTCTAGTAGTTTTATTGATTCCACTAATGATGCCTCTCTTAGCCAAGTTACACTTGAGAAAGAAAATGCTTTATTGAAAGGAATTATAGAAAAAGGTATCGACAAGAGTCTTGCCGGATGTAAGCAATTTGAGGAAATTGTACGCAAGCATGGAGGATACCAGAAGAATCATGGTGTTGGCTACTTCAACGCTAATGGAGTTGAGTGGGAAGAAGGTCAATATCCCAAGTGCAAGTTTGTTCCTGAGAAGTATGAAAATACTCTTCCCAAGGGGACAAACACTCAAGATGACCTTGCACCACAAGACCACAAGCTCAAGGGCAAGAACAAGCTTCAAGATGACATTGACTCATATGAAGATCAACCCTAGCTTTGGTGGAGTGGGTTGCCAAGGCTACTTCAAGCTCAACTACTACAAAGGCCACTTCAACACCAAGGATCCCCGTCAACTTGATGTGGGTCCCAAGAAAAATAACTAGTAAGTTCTTGAGGGGTGACTCCGCCAATGAAATTCACTCACATTCATTATTGGCAAGAACTTTTGCACTCAACATCAACTCAATGCAATAGTTCAAGGAGTCACACATTCCCTCAAAGGTGAGCAAGCGACAAGGTAATCAACAAATCGATGGACATCATAACACATGCTTTGCACTCCATGTCCATAGATATCCTTGTATTTTTCTCTTGTATGTTGGGACTAACCCATGTAGGTGAGAGGAGTAAGGAAACAACAAGGATGCTCCCAACTCTTGATGATCTTCATCAACATTGAGCATCCACAACTACCTCACCAACATGAAGTCTTCATCGACAAAAACCCAAGGTTAGTTTTTCCCTCTTATGGGGGATGTCACATTAAGGGGGAGCTTTACTCTAATTCTTGAGTCGAAGCATCTCTTAACATTTAACAATATTAAATGCTTTATGACAAAGTGGTAACCCCACTTGTGCTTAAACGATGAGTATGACCTATGATCAAGTACTCTTACTTGGCTCCTAAGTCAAATACTCATATATAGATGACTTTTTCATCACCCAAGTGCTTGTTAGATGCTAGTGTGTTTGTGCATGTTAGTCATGATTTATTTTGACATATTATTGTATGAGCATGTTGGTCTGCATTTATTTTCTCATTCGAGGATATCCAATTGTTGCTATTTCGATTTCGATTTATCTTTTGCAAATTGGATGGACAAGAATGCCTAGGACCACTCTTTAGCTATCTATGCTTTCCCATCTCATATTCCATTCATGATGCATCACAAAATTTGAACAAGTGCTTTTTGATCCCTCCGTGTGTGGAGCACTCGGAGTTCCATATCGACAAGGACTGACCATTAAAACCTCCCAGGTGCAACTCGGTGGAACCAACACCAAAATCTCGGTCTCACCAATTGCCTAGGGTTCATCTTGTTTTTCAATCTCGGTATTACCGATTCCATTTTCTCGGTTACACCGAGTGTCCTTGTTAGCTGACAGTTGAGCCACTCGATGACACCGAAAACATAGAATCGGTGTCACCGACAGTGGTGGGTATATAACTCTGGACCCCGACATTTTGAAATTTCATCTTCATATGTCGCTCTCCAATACCCTAAGCTGCCATTCCAAAGACCCCTGGTCATCGCCCTTGACTTCCTGAGCTCCTCCGCTGCTGGAAATCGCCGCCGTTGACGTAATCTTCACAAATGTCGCCGCCGTAGAGAATCCGTGCAAGCTAGGGTACGGATTTGATCTCTAGTGTGCTCCCATTCTGATTCTTGTGCATTGGACCTTGTTTCCTCTACAAGCCACCTATTGCTCATTCATCTATCCACCAGAAATTGCAAAATCGCGAGTTAGATGGATTTTCTAGGGTTTTGCTGTCCGCCCGATACATCTCGGTGGAACCGAAATGAAAATATCAGTCTCACCAATATACTTTTCTGTGTTACTGAGAACTGACTCGGTTGGAACTGAGTGGTACTTTTTGGTCCTACCGAAAAGGCTGCCAAGTTCCTGTTAAGGAGTTGGTTTGTCTCGGCCCCACCGAAAATTTCATTTTGGCTCTACCGATATGTATGTGACAGATTGCAAAACTTTTGAAAAACTCGTGTCTAAATTTTCAAAAATAGCCTCATTTTGTGATGACTCATCTAGTTCTGCTCATCTACACTCTATTCACATGGTCAGCATGTTAGGTTCAGAAGACAGTCAGAACATGTCAGAGCAGAGAGCAGACATGAGTTCAGGCACAAGCCCAGAGACCAGTTCATTCTCAGATCCAGGCACCCCCATCTCACATGGGTTGCCCAAGGCTACCACCAGAACCAGAAAGAGGTTGAACTCAGAAGAAGAAGATTCAGACTTTGTCCCTAAGGAAGTTTTTGCTAAGAAGCAAGAGAAGGCTACCAAGAAAGCTAGAACTAAAGCTACTTCCTCTAGAAGGGTTGTCAGCAAAATATATGCACGAACTTCAACCTTTAAGGCTTATGAGACTGCCAGAGCAATTGTTTCTATTGGGATCCCCAAGAAAGCTATGCCTAAGAAGTCAGGAGAGAAAAAGGCCAGGAAGAGGATCATTCATGTGACTGGCAGGCCTACCTCCATGTTTGAGGATCCAGAAGCTGCTGATGCTGAGGAAGAGGAGGTTGAGCCAGCAAAGGCTCCTCCCGAGAAGAAGGCAAAGAAGTTTATGTCTGATGCTATTCCCAAAACTAGCACATCCAAGAAGGCTGCTGAGAAGTCCAAGAGGACCACTAGGCAGATTCCATCCTCTGAGAAGAACAAAGGAAATGCCTCTAGAGCTGAAGTTGATGATGATCTAACAACGTTCATGAAGCTTAGACCACACCTCCCTATTCATAATGCCAGCTATCCAGTAGCTGAGGACATGAAGAAGAGGAAGGACTCAGGACTGAGGGCATGGAGAGCTATTGATCCTTATGACCAAAGAAATAAAATAGTTGTGGACTACAGGTTCTATACCATGGAGCAGTAGGACTTCTATGAGACTGTGCTCTTTGACAAGAGTCCAGCTGTCAGCGATATGCGATACATCAAGGATAATTAGGACTACTTTCCAAGTGTCCAGGACAACTTGCATTACATTGGTCTTGATGAATTCATAGGCAGAGAATTCACAGCACGGAATGACGAGATGATCATGCAGTTCTACTCCACTGCACACTTCTATGGAGATGGTAGAATTGTGTGGATGACTGAAGGTGCCCGATAGGAATCAACTGTTGAGGAATGGGCAGAGATCTTAGGATTTCCTGAAGCACAGGATGGTGACCTGGATGTCTACTCAGAATCCAAGCCTAGTCACAATGCTATGGCCAACATGTATAAGGAGATCCCTGCTGACAAAGTGAAGTCTCACCAGCTAGGGTCCATTTACTTTCTCTAGGGTGGCCTACGCACTATCAACATCATTCCAAGGCATACCCTGATGCCCAAGTCCCGAGATGACAAGATGATCCGAGGCCACTCCATCAACATGTTGATCCATCTTGACACTTACACCAGGATCATAGTCATGGACTTGATTGTAGAGCCAATCAAGAGGGTTGCTGCTGATCAGAAGCGCTCATGCTGTTATGCACCCTACATCCAGATGCTCATAAACTCAAGACTGGAGAAGCACATCTTTGCCCTGGATCACCCACATTTGCCCCTACAGCCAGATCTAGAGGACAATGTCGTGGTGATGGAAGCTGATCATCCCACTTCTGCTGCAGCTCAGGAAGCAGCAGAAATAGTGAGAGCCACTAGTGCTCAAGCCCCTTGTTCCAGGAGCGAGCAAATGGATTTGCTGATATCATCTATTCAGAGCATGCAAAAGGACATTAAGGGGATTTTGGATAACAAGATAGTTACAGAACATCAGCATGAAGTTAACTCCATGGAAATCCCTCGGGTCTCTTCTACTTCAGATGAGGATGATGACGATGATGATAAGGATGATTCCCCTCTAGGGCCAGGCACTCAGTTCACTACTTAGGCTAGATTAGCCACAATGCCAACTCCAACAGCTCCATCAGCTCCATCAACATCAGCTCTATCAGTTACCACTCTAGCTCCATCTACGACATCTGCAGAGATCTTCGCCGACGCCGTCATCTCGACTCCCTCATCAACAACCAGAGGAGATGCGCCCAAGAACGCTTAGATGTATGCCTTTGAACTTTTTGGTAACTTGTTGCCAAAGGGGGAGAAGTGTATATAGATCTATAGGCTTCGAGCAAGAGAGAGATTTGTCTTTTTACTTGCTTTTCAAAAACATTTGGTTCTTTTGATTTGATGTGAGATACTTTTGTGTTTGTGTTATGCTACTATGTTATGGCTGATGCTACTATTTCCTATCATCTTAATGCTCATGAGATGAACATTCACCCTTGCTTATGTGTGTTGTGCCATGTTATTCACTCTAATTATTCTCGCACACCACCAAGTTTTATGTGACATGGAAGAAGTACCCCATATACCTAATCGATTGTGCATTTGCATTCAAACGCAAGTTCAAAATAATGCACAAATTTAGGGGGAGATATTGCTTATCACATACCACTCAAAGTGATGATTAATCTCATTTATTTTATCATATGTCAAAGCTTTGATCTATATGTTGTCATCAATTACCAAAAAGGGGGAGATTGAAAGCACATTTGCTCCCTTGGTGGTTTTTGGTAATTAATAACAACATATAAGTCATTGAACTAATGTTTCCACTAAGTATATTTCAGGAAATGTTCAATGAGAGGATTGGCAAAAAGGAGATTGTGGAGAAACCCCAAGATGCAAGGAAACAGGTTAGCCAAGCTTCAAGCTAGAGTACTCTACATTTTATATTTGTGAGAAATCACCTTGAGTCCATAGGAAAGCCAATACTATTAAAAGGGGGTAAGGTTTTGTTGGTGAACAATATGCTCAAACATGCACAAGTGCTAGTTGCCAAAAACATCCACAAAACTCTCCCACCAAAGTCTGTTCTATACGCAACACTCAAAATCGGTGCAACCAACTATCCCACTTTGGTGCCACCGATTCCAGTACCTAGACAAACTCTGCCAAACCCTAGCCACTTCGGTGCAACCGATTCCATACCTGTGCCACCGAGTTTAGGTTGCCAACTTTCTGTTACGCAAATTCACATTTTCGGTCCCACCGAGAATGTTGGATCGGCGTCACCGAGATCGGAAATCTGGTCGTTGGTTATCTTATCGGTGCAACCGAGTTTCCTATATCGGTCTCACCGAGATTCAAAAGTTGCCACCTTTTGGTCACTTCGGTACCACCGAGATTAATACATCGGTGTCACCGAGTTGGTCATTTTGTGTGTAATGGTTGGATTTTTGGGGATGCCTATATATACCCCTTAACCACCACTCACTCGAAAGAGAAGCACTCAGAACTATTCCATACCTATCCTATCAGATTTTTTGAGAGAGAACCATCTACCCTTGTGTTGAGGTCAAGATCTTCCACTCCAATCATATGGATCTTGATTTCTAGCCTTCCCAAGTTGCTTTCCACCAATCCTATCTCTTCTACCAAGACAAACCCATGAGAGAGAGATTGTGTGTTGGGGGCTCTATCATCTTGAAGCACGAGAGCAAGGAGTTCATCCTCATTACCGAGCCTATTACCTTTTGGAGGGTGGTGCCTCCTAGAATGGTTAGGTGTCGCTTGGGAGCCTCCTACTTCGTGTTGTGGAGTGAACCAAGAAGTTTGTAAGGGCAAGGAGATCGCCTACTTCGTGAATATCTACCGCATAGTGAGGCTAGTCCTTCATGGACGGAAGCCGTATGGAATAGTCAAGGTTGGTACTTCGTGGACCCTTTTGGGTGGAGCCCTCCGTGGACTCTCGCGATCGTTACCCTCCATGGGTTGAAGACTCCATACACGTGGATGTATGATAGCGCCACCTAATGGAACCATGGGAAAAATCATCATGTCCACAATTGCGTTTGATCTTCCTACCCTATCCCTTCTATACATGCTTGTTGTTACTTTCCGCTGTTATATACTCTTAGACTTGAATGTGTAGGGTGTAGGTGACTTGCCATGAAATGCTAAAAACTATCAACCATAAAATTTGGTATAGGCAAAACCTTTAATTGGTCAAGTAGTCTAGTCACCCCCCTCTATACCTACTTTTGATCCTACAACGCCGAGGGGGACCAAGTGGCGTGCGGGGGAGGCCTGAGGCCGCCGGAGCCATGCAGTGGGAGACGGCTACAGTGCCTATCGACACTGTAGCGTGCTCTAGAGCGCGCATTTGGCATGCCAATGGCGTCTTCTGCGTGGACGACTATGTCTAGGGGATCTAGGGGGGTTTAACAATAGAGGGTAGGTCATTGGATGCTATAGGGAGCCTTAGGAAAGAAGAAAAGGGGGAATGAAGTAGAAAAAGATGTTGTCCAGGGGTTAAAATGGGGATTTTACCCCACCTCGTGGTGACCTGAGGACCTGGGATTTCCACTGGAGGTACTTGGGAAATGCAAGAAGGTGTGGTAGAGATCTGGGGGCAAGGGTAAAAGGGAAAGAGGTGGAAATGGGGGTTTTACTAAATCACCAGAACACTACTAGAATTAGAAGATTTGTCGTCTGCCACCTCTTTGCCCTCTGCTAGCGGACGGCAAAGAGTGGCTTTGCCATCAGCTAGCAGAAAGCAGCCGGCAAAGAGGTGGCAGACGGCAAAGGGTGGCTTTGCCATCAACACTTTCTTTGTCGTCTGCTAGCGGACGACAACGGATGTTTGCCGTCCGTTGGCAAATGACAAAGAAGGAGGGGGCCCACTGACGACCCAACCCGCAAGTTGACCTAACGGCCCCCCTCTTTGCCGTCCACTAGCGGATGGCAAAGAGGGCGGTTAGCTAACGGCTAACGCCCCCCTCGGCCCGCCTCTCTCTCTCTCTCTTTCTCTCGATCCCTCTCTCCTCCCCGTCGCCCGTCGCCCCCCCCCCCCCCCCCCCCGCCCGCGACCATCGCCCTTGACGCCACTGCCGCCCCGGCGCCCCCGATGCCGTGCGCCCCTGCCGCCACCGTCCTCGCCGCGCCACCCGCCGCCCCTGATGCCCCACCGCCGGCGTCCGCCTCCTCCACCTCCACCAACGCCGGCCTCCACCTCCCCCACTCAGATGAGCCCCCTCCCCCTCTCTATTTTTTCATTTTTTAGTTAGGTTAATTAGTTGTAGTTAGGTTAATTAGTTGTAGTTAGGTTAATTAGTCGTAGTTAATTAGAAGAAGAGAGAAGAAGACGAGGAGGAGAGGTAGATGAAGAAGAACAAGAAGAAGAAGAGGAAGGAGAAGAAGAAAAAGAAGAAGAAATGGAGGAGGAGGAGGATAAGAAAAGAACAAAAATAAGAAGGAGAATAAGAAAAAGAAGAGGAGGAGGAGGGGTGCGTCGGCCCTGACACGACACCTCCTACACCCCGACCCCGACACGACACCCCCTACACCCCGACCCCGACACAACACCCCGACAATCGACACAACACTCCCGACCACGACACAGCACCCCTACCCCGACATGACACCCCCAACACCCCTACCCCGACACGACACCATCGACACCCCGACCCCCGGCACGACACCCCAACACCCCGACACGACTCCCAGACCCCGACACAGCACCCCTACCCCGACATGACACCCCCGGCACCCGACCCCGACACAACACATATATTATTAATTATTATTATAATGTGAGGTATTTAATTATTATTTATGGACATATATATTATTAATTCGTTCATGTTATTACGTATTCAATTTTTTTATGTTGAACTAATTTTGTTCACTCTTTGTCATTGCAGGTGTTGACAGATGGGGGGCGGGGGTCGAGAGGGCTCTAAGCCTCCTTCCTCAGCGCGTGTTGGGAGGGCTGCTATTATTCCACCCTAGCAACTCTGGAGAGTGCTGGTACACAGCATGCAGACACTGGCGGGCGCTTCTTCTTCAACCGGGAGAGGTCGGGGGAAGACTAAGAGAGGTGTTAGAGGTAGGAAGGCTGCTGCACCTTCCTCGCCGCCACCCCCAGCTGATTCTCCCAACCACAGGAGTGCTTCGTCTTAGATGGACCCGTTTGACTTGGACCCATCGCGGACTCCTGTCCACGAGCCTCGGGTCGATGAGCATCGGGTCACCGAGCCTTCGTCCCAAGAGACTCCGGTCCTAGAGTCTTCATCCCTGGAGACTCGGGTCCCAGAGTCTTCATCCCACATGACTCCGGAGGCTAGTGGCCATGGTGATGGTGGCGAGGACAACTTGTCTGAGGACACGTATAGCAAGGGTGAGCTGGTTCAGGAGGGCAAGAAGGTCTACCAGCATGGTTGTACAAAGCTGTCGCGCATGCTGACGACCCGTGAGCAGAGGTGGCTGATTGCGCCTAATGCGGAGATGTAAGTGCATTTACTCTTTTTTAACCTTTTGCCTTCATGTTTCTTCAAATTAATATCTAATGTGTTGGCCTTGTCCTACTGAAGGGGTTGGAAATACGAGCGTGGTGTCCGCAGGCCCAACTAGGTCCTTGGTGTGCTTCTTCGGCACCACTTCCCGGGGAAGGTCCAGTTGCCCGGTGAGGGTGAGTCTCCATAGGTAGCACTGACCTGGCTGCTATACAAGGCTGCCGCGGCCCTGCCGGAGGAGATGGTCGATGGTGTCTTGTGCGAGACGGTGGTTGACATTGTGATCCGTTGCTTTTGGGTAATTTCTCCTTTACAAAATTAAAAATCAAGAACACCTAGTGATTTGACTAATCAGTGTTGTCTTGTTTGATTGCAGACCTTCTACAGGTGTCTTGAGGAAGATGAGGCAAAAGCGGCTGTTGTTCTCGAAGCCGAGTGCAAGCGCCTACTTCAGAACTTATGACGCGAGGCTCGGGTGAAGGCTAGTCGAGACTACTACGCCTCGACTAACATTAAGAGGGCCAAGAACAAGTGCCACAAAAATTATCTGAGTAAGGAGAAGTTAATGAAGGTAATTATCTATTCTTAAAGCCTTGTACTTAGTTTCTTTGATTTGATTCGTAGGCGTAGCACTGAAATTTATCTTGTATAACTTAGGTGCCCCCGAGATAGTGTGCGGATAGGATGGACTGTTGGGAGGCATTGGTGGATGAGTGGTGCTCTCCTGAATGGCTAGCCGAACACAACAAGGCCAAGGATAAGCGTGCCCAACTGAGAGGTGTGCCACACCATCAAGGGAGCTCCAACCTGCTTGAGTTTGGGGATAACTGGGTATGTGGTTTGCTTCACGATTCATGCAATTTCGTTCTTCATGCTAGCTTGAGCCCTTAGCAAATATTTTGTTCCTCTCTTTTAGGCGCGACATAACAAGAAGGAGGTGCCACCTCTGTTCGACCTCTATGCCATGGCCCATACTGCATCGTACAAGAAGGCCAAGGCATTCTCTGAGGATGACCTTGATCATCCATAGAGCTTCAGCAACATCTCCTCCCACAAAAAGCTCGTGAGGTATAGGGATGAGGGGAAGGCGAGGAAAGGGGAGGACTTCAACCCGACCCAGAGTTCTTTTGATCTAGAGCTCGTGATAATATCTGGTGGCGGGAGGCCCCATGGCTCGATAGCCATTGGGGATGGACTGGTATGTTGTCCTAGAACTCTCTTGGAGATCAAGAAGCGCCAGACGAGCTCTGATCCTGAGATAATGCCCCGTCCACAGTCAATGGAGCTCGCCATTGAGGCTAGGGCCTAGGAGCTTCTGGCGGAGGCAAATAGGCATGCGGCGCAGAGGGAGAGGGACATGGAGGAAAGGACGACTAGGCTGTTGGAGGAGGAGCGAAACCAGAATGACGCGTCTCACCGGGCCCTATACGAGCTCCTCGTGGTAAGTTTCTCCTACATATTAACCAAATCATTCACATAATGTTCATTTCATCACTAACTAATATGAATGACTCATGAAAACAAAATGTGCAGACCGTGTACCAGAACAATGGTCAAAACCCTCCATCGATGCCCCATATTGCTATAGCACCCACGGTGAGTTTCATTTAAATGGGCATTAGTTACTAGTCTTCACATTTGAGTTGCATCATGCTAAGGAGACATTGCAAATGATCTTTGGTGCAGCGTGCCTCCTGACAAGCATTGACCGATCCTTTTGTGTCTGCCGCAAGCCCGACCGGTCCTTCTACGTCTCACCCTGGCGCAAACCCTACCGGTCCTTCATCTCCGTGTTGATGGTAAGTTTTCCCAAGTGTTTTCATTAACCAATGCATAATTATCTTAAGAAATGACCTACTTAGCTCCAAAATGACCTATACTTAGCTTATTTTCCTCAAAAATGACTTGATATGCTTAGTTAGCTAGAAAATGGTATATTCCACCTAGGATAGCTAGAAAATGACCTATACATAGCATTTTTTCCTCCAAAATGACTTGATATGCTTAGTTAGCTAGAAAATGGCATTACTACCTAGTATAGCTCAATAATGATCTATAGCTAGCTTAGCTAGTTTATTTATGAGACAGTTAGCTCACTTAGATACAAAATGGCATAACTACCTAGGATAGCTCAATAATGATCTATAATTAGCTTAGCTAGTTCATTTATGACATAATTAGCTCACTTAGGTAAAAAATGGCATAATAACCTTGGTTTAGCTCCAAAATTACCTATACTAAGCTTATTTTCCTCAAAAATGACATAATAACCTTACTTACCTCCAAATGATATATTCTACCAAGGATAGCTATAAAATGACCTATACTAGCATTTTTTTCCAAAATGACTTGATATGCTTAGTTAGCTAGAAAATGGCATTACTACCTTGGAGAAGAGGAGAGGAGAGGAGAAAGGAAAGAGAAGATAAATTCTTCTTCTTCTTCTTTTTCTTCTTTTTCTTCTAGCTATTCTTCTTCTTCTAACTTTCATCTTTCCTACTTTGCAGATTTGCTATAGATGAGGAAGCTTGCATTGATGGAGTGTACTCTTCTACTTCTGCTTCCTTTTTGTTTATGGAAACTTGTTGGAAACTTGTTTTTGATATGTATTTTGGATATGTTGGTCGAAACTTGTATATGTTGGATATGTTGTTGGAACTTATTGTTGGTATGCTTGTTGGAACTTATAGTTGGTATGCTTGTTGAAACTTATTGTTGGTATGCTTGTTAGAAATTTGTATTGTTGATATGTTGGATATATATGTGATATTTTGTCAAATTGAATGATTTTAAGAAAAAACAGAAAAAACAGGGGCTATATAGCCACTTTGCCGTTTGCTGGCGGATGACAAAGAGCTTTGCCGTCAGCCAGCAGACGGCAAAGATACCACGTGGCAGCTGCCTATGCAACTTGGGGCTGGCTAGGTGGGTTCTTTGCCATCCGCTTGCAGACGACAAAGAACTAAGGTCTTTGCCATCTGCCAGCAGATGGCAAAGCACGCCGTTAAGCCCTTAACGGAGCTAAGGTGCCACGTGTGCCGTCCAGGCCCTTTGTCGTCCATTGGCTGACGACAAAGATTCAAAGGTCTTTGCCATATGCCAGTGGACGACAAAGCGCCCTTTACCGTGGCTTATTCAGCCAGATGGTTGGCCGTCTGCTGGCGGAGGACAAAGCCTTTGCTGTCCGGGATGCATGCCTTTGCCGTCCGGGATGGCTGACGGCAAAGTGCCCGATTCTTGTAGTGGAAGGTGTTTGGTAAGGTTTTGGGTAAGAAGATGTTTCCACCTTACTGAGATATTTACCAGGGTCAAGGGCTGGGTAGAAATGAGAGGATTCACCAAGTTTGAGCTCAAGTGGGAAAAGATGACAATGGAAACTCGATGAACCCTAGAAATCAACAAAATTATTGGTTCTAGGCTATTACCCTTCATGCACCACTTAGTGTATCATCACTATTTCGCCATTAGAGTATGCCCACAAAGTTTAGGCCAAGGGGGAACACTTCACAACGTAAAGTTGCTCAAATTTGATTCTGGACAGGAATGGTTTTGGGATGGTTTGATTAACCAAATGAACTTGGATTGAGATGAAACTCTTCAATATCGTCACCCATGATGGTGTTGTCTTGCTGAAATTTTCTTGGAATTTATTGAGAACATTTCTTTTAGAAATATTCCAAAAGTTTGATTTGAACAGAAAGGGTTTTGAGGGGTTTTGCCTATGATCAGATCATGCCCTTGTGTTGAAACTCATATATATGGAAAATATATGTCCACTGAGTTTCTCTAAATTTTCTCAAATATTTTCAAAGCATTTAAATAATTTTTTCCCTAGAAAAAAACATTTCTAGCCTTATGGAAAAGCCTTTAAATAAAATATGAAAACAATCTTTAAAAATAATATTTGGTGGTTTTGGGAAGTCATAAATACATTATATTTGAAATAACGTCTTTGGGGAAGAAGAACCCACCCAATTTGAGCACTTACAATGCAAACCTCATTTCAGGGGGTTTTGAAAACATTATTTGAATAAATCATTTTTTGTTAAAACAAAATTTGATAAAATTAGTTTTGGGCACTATCCACATGGCATGATCATTGGGCAAGCTGTTCGGAACAAGGAAGATGAATATGAAGTGGAATAGAATCTAGGAGTGCCATATAACACAGTCATCAAGCAAGCAAACAACATAGCAAAAAAGCACAAGCACTTTGAAAAAGTTTTGGTTGGCTCCAAATTTTGTAAACTCAAACATAACAATGTGCTATAAACACAGGGTGTGACAGACCTTCCCCCCTTACAAGAATCTCATCCCCGAGATTCCTATGCTAAGCGCTACAAAGATAAGGGAACTCAGATCTATGATAGTCTTCACGCTCCCAGGTTGCTTCAACTTCAGTGTGGTTTCTCTACTAGACCTTGAAATACTTGATGGTGCGGCTTCGGGTGTAGCGCTCGGCTTCATCCAGAAAGTGAACTGGCCTCTCACGATAAGTGAGATCTGGCTGAAGATCGATGGCTTTATGGTCGATGTCCTTGAAGAGGTCGGGGCGGTTGGGAACTTACAGACACTTTCGGAGTTGTGACACATGGAAGACATTGTGCACATCCGACAGTTCGGGAGGTAGCTCTAGCTGGTAGGCAACTTCTCCTCGTGTTGCGATGATCTTGAAGGGGCCGATGTATCTGGGTGCGAGCTTCCCTTTGACATGGAAACGCTTAGTCCCCTTGAGAGGTGTGACTCAAACGTAGACGTGATCTCCGTTGTGGAAGCTTAGATCTCGATGGTGAGAGTCACCGCAACTCTTCTGTCTTGATTTGGCGGCCTCTAGACGTTCTTGGACGAGTTGAACTTGCTCTTTGGCTTTGCGAAGGATGTCTGGTCCGAAACCAATCCTTCTCCGGTCTCTGACCAGTTGAGGGGAGTACGACACTTGCGTCCACACAACACCTCAAATGGTACCATCTGAAGGCTCGACTGATAGCTGTTGTTGTAGGAGAACCCGGCGAATGGTAGGCAATCTTCGCACTTGGCTCCATATGGCACAACACAAGCGCGGATCATATCTTCAAGTATTTGATTTACTCGCTCTATTTGCCCAACAGTCTGGGGACAAAAAGAAGTGTTGAACGAGAGCTTGGTTCCCATTGCTTCTTGAAACTTCTTCCAGAACCTTGAGGTGAACTGGGTCCCTCGATTCGACACAATCTCCTTTGGAACTTCGTGAAGACTCACGATGAGGTTGATGTAGAGGTTCGCGAGCTGGCTTCCATCATAGGTGGTTCTAACGGGAATGAAGTGGGCTACCTTGGTCAGGTGGTCGATGATGACCCAAATGGAATCACGTCCCGTACTTGACCTTGGTAAACCGGTGATGAAATCCATCCTGACTTTGTCCCACTTCCATTTAGGATCTTTGAGAGGTTGCAATAGCCCAGCGGGTCGTTGACGCTCAGCTTTAACTCTCTGGCATATGTCACACTTAGCCACGAAGGTGCCTATCTGTAATTTCATGCCATGCCACCAGAATCTTGCCTTGAGGTCTTGATACATCTTGGTTCCTCTAGGATGAATGGAGTATGGAGTGTCATGAGCTTCTTGCAAGATCAGGTTCTTGAGCTCCTCTTTGTTGGGTATGTAGATGCGACTCCCGAACCATACAACTCCTTGTTCATCAATCGAGAATCTCGGAGCCTTGCCTGCCTTGATCTTCCTCTTGATGCCTTCGAGGCTCTCGTGTCCCTTCTAGGCTTCCTTGATATCATCCATCAAGGTAGGCTTTGCTTCGAGGTTGGTGAGGAATCCGGGTGCAACCAGTTCCAAGCCGAAGCTCTCAAGTTTTTCGTACAGGGCGGGTAGCAGCCTTTCCTTAATCATAGCATTCAAGGGACAAGCCTTTCTGCTTAAGGCGTCTGCTACCACATTGGCCTTTCCGGGGTGGTACTGAACACTGAGGTCGTAATCCTTGATCAACTCCAACCATCTTCGCTACCTCATGTTCAATTCCCTTTGAGTGAAGATATACTTCAAACTCTTGTGTTTTGTGAATATCTCACATAACTTCCCCATAATGTAATGTCGCCATGTCTTCAAGGCATGAACCACGGCTGCCAACTCGAGATCATGAGTTGCGTAGTTCTCTTCATGAGGACATAGTTGTCTGGATATATATGCTATGACTCTGCCTTCTTGCATCAGAACCCCTCCAAGCCCAGTTCTTGATGCATCACAATATATCACAAACTCCTTGTGAATATCGGGGGTGGCCAAAACTGGGGCTGTGGTCAATCTCTTCTTGAGCTCCTGGAAGATTTTCTCGCACCTAGCTGTCCATTCGAACTTCTTGTCCTTCTCGAAATGCTGGGTCATGGGTTGGGCAATGCTTGAGAACCCTTCCACGAACTTGCGGTAATATCCCGCGAGTCCGAGGAAGCTCCTGACTTCCTTCATGGTGGTTGGGGTTTGCCATTCAATCACGTCTTCAATCTTGGTTGGATCCATTGATAAGCCTTCCGTAGTCAACACATGACCCAAGAATCCAACTTCACGTAGCCAGAATTCACACTTGCTGAACTTGGCATAAAGCTGGTGCTCTCAAAGTTTTTCTAGGACTAATCTCAAGTGTTCCTCATGTTCCTCTTCAGACTTGGAGAAGACAAGTATGTCATCAATGAAGACGAACAATGAACTTGTCCAAGTACTCCATGATAACCATATTCATGAGGTACATGAAGTAGGCAGGGGCATTAGTTAACCCGAATGGCATGAGCGTGTATTCATATAGGCCATACCAGGTTACAATGCTGTCTTCGGAATGTCTTGGGATCTGATCTTCAGTTGGTAGTACCCAGACCTGAGGACGATCTTGGAGAACACCTTGGCTCCATTTAACTGATCAAACAGGTCTTCAATCTTAGGGAGTGGGTACTTGTTCTTTATCATGACCTCATTGAGAGAACGGTAATCGACACAAAGTCTGATAGTTCCGTCCCTCTTTGACACAAATAGAACAGGCGATCCCCAAGGAGAGGTACTAGGGCGAATAAATCCTTTCCCAAGCTTCTCTGCCAGTTGCTTCTTTAGGTCAGCCAACTCTTCGGATACCATCCTGTAGGCCTTCTTATAGATGGGCCTTGACCCGGGCATAAGCTCAATGATGAACTCAATGTCGCGGCCAGGAGGTATTCCGGGCAGCTCATCAGGAAACACATCCGGGGATTCACATACCGATGGCACTTGATCCAACTCAATTCCTGATAGGCACTTAGCCTGAGAAGCTTGAGTGGAGGCAGGGTTGGGAACATAATTGACTTCCACTCCTTGGCTATTGGTCATGGTGACAATCCTCTTAGCACAGTCTAACATGCCTTGGTGCTTAGTCAACCAATTCATGCCAAGGATGACATCCAAGCCGGGTGAATCCAAGACTATAAGGTCTGCTAGGAAGTCTACCCCATTGATGTCAATCTTCACTCCGTTACAACCTATCCCAGACTTCATCACTGATCCCGGGGTTTGTATCAACATACGACTACCCAGGGGTGTAGGCTTCATGCCACTGTCTAGTGCAAACTTTTGGGTGACAAAAGAATGCAAAGCCCCACAATCAAACAATACTGTTGTTGGGGTTGAGTTGACGAGGAACGTACTCAGTATGACGTCCGGGCCTTCCTAGGCTTCCTCTACGGTGAAGTGATTCACACGACCCTTGCCATTGTTGGGCTGGTTGAGGGGAGCTGGGTTCCTTGGTGGTGCTCCACGGGCTTGACCTTGAGCTAGCGCATTGGGGCACGGGCATTTGGCTTTTGTTGGGGCACAGCCTAGAGATGTGTCGTGGCTGACCACATCCAAAGCAAGCGACTTGTCCAGGTTTGTAGTTGAACTTTCTGCCACCATTGTTGTTATTGGGGTTGGTGTTCTAAGTTGGCCTGGGATTGGCATACTGCTGAAGTTGGTAGCTCATACGAGGTGCAGGAGGTCTAGCCTGCTGTGGCTGATAGGTTGGCTTGGTTGGGGCTGGCTGCCAGGGGCGAGGCTTCTGGTTGCTTGAGATACCCTTGCTAATCATCTTGCGCTTGCGAGTGTCATCTATGGAACGACGCTTGTCTTCCAGCATGAGGGCCTTGTTCACCAAGTCGAAGAAGGTACGACATTCGTAGATGATGAGCTGGTACTGCAGGACTTGTTAAAGTCCTTCCATGAAGCCTTCCTTCTTGGCAGCCTCCATGCTGACATCTTCAGGTGCATACCTTGACAGCAGGTTGAACTTCTATAGGTACTCCTTGACAGGGCCACTTCCTTGCTTCAGCGCTCGGAATTCTCTCTTCTTGATAGCCATGATCCTAGAAGGAATACGGGCAATGCGGAATCCTTCCTTCAAGTCATTCCACGTGATCACGCATTCTCCTTGCATGACCTTGAATCCATCCCACCAAGCTCTGGCAGTACCTCCGAGGCAGAGAGAGGCATAAAGAACCTTCTCACGATCCTCATTGCAATTGACCAATGCAAGGAGGTCCTCGATGGTGCGGACCCAGTCATCAACATCCAATGGTTCAGCCGTCTCGGTGAAGGTTGGGGCGAATTCCTCATGAACTCAGATAGCATGGAGCGGCCATTACGGTTCCTACCGTGCTGCTGGTTGTTCATGAGGGCCCGAGCCATTTGCTAGATAGCAGCATTGTTGGCTTGGCGCTCCTCCTGGAGAACTTGGTGAAACTGATTTATGGTCATGTTGTCCGGTGGAGGTGGTGGCGAGGGAATATCGCCTTGTGGCTACTCCTGGTGTCCTCCAGCATGAGCAGCCCCACCAGCTCCCTGCTGCTGGCTTGAGTTGCCGGCTTCAGGGTTGGTAAAGGAGCTGTTGCGGGTAGCAGTCACCATCCTTTTTGGAGTAGCCAAGTCAAACAACTAGGATTGACAAGAGGATAAGTAACAATGGAAAAGCGTGCCTAAGGGGGTTGGTCAAGTGCAAGTGTGTTAAAACAAAGGTTGAAAGACCAACAACATATATTAAGATAGACGATGTAGTCTCTTACGTGTTGCCTAAGGAAAAATCACGACTTCCATCGGGACACAAACAACGAAACAAACAACAAGCACACATGGTTTCATATGAACCATTACACGGACTCCACTTCGCATGAGGGATACATGACTGATCCTACCCTAGGGGTTCTCCGACTCAGGTGGTGGAGTGCTCAGTCTCGTAGTGACGCTCCTTTGGGTCTTCTTCTGGTTCATCACTTGAATGGCCATCGTTCCCGGTCACAGGGGTTAGGGAACAAGGAGGTCCATCCCAACGACACTTTGTAGGCGGGTCGGTGAAGAGCTCATGGTACTCCTTCGCACTCATGTGACGATGACGTGTGGGTGCATCACTAGCTGGGGGTACTCCTCCTCGATAAGCGACGTCTAGTTGTCCTTCGGGGGATCCATCCTTCTTGATCTTGTCTGGCTTCGTCTTGGCTTGTCGGAGTAGCTCTCAGGTGTGGTGAAGTTCCTCGCGGAGCTTCATGGACTCCTTCACCAAGTTGTGTACCAGACTATCGGTAGAGAGGCTGAAGTAGGTCTGTAACCTGAGGGGTGTTCCATCCTCCTTGGTCGGAATCAGCGTCCAACTCTCGCCAAAATCATCCTTCCCGAAAGGAACATAGCGAGTAGCTGGCTCATCAGCCATCTCTGGAATGATGTCTCGAAGGTGTAGGAGTGCCTTGCGTGCAGCTATCTCGATGGCAAACATCATGGTCTCCATCCGTGATCCTTCAAAGAACCAACTGGTTGGGGATTCGTTTGCCTTCACGACCACATCCACGTGATACTCCTTCGTGACGGCATCGACCCAGTGCTCGTGGTAGAGGAAAATGCGTGGTTGGCAAAACTGGCACTTCAAGCCGGATGTCAGGAAGGCTTCAGGTACGGCCATCTACAAAGGTTTGAAAGGAGGAGAGCCCGAGTATTGTGTGAAGATGAGAAGAGGTAAATAGTGCAGAATTCCTAAGTACAAATGCTAGGTGTAGTTTTGAAAGTCGGTTTTATCCTAACTAACATCCATGCTAACTAAGGGCTTCCTACAGTCAGGATGGCTTTGATACCAGCTCTGTGGGGACGCCGACTCATAAGTCGATCATCGAATGCACGTGTATAGTGATCCCAGAGATCAATGCTCACTGAACACACAGAAGCTGAATAACAAGAGTCTTACATCCACATTTAGCATCTTACACAAATAATGACAATGAAGGTCTTAGACTTACATAGATAGGGCCACGAGGGCCAAACACTTAAATAGAACAAGCAGCAGAAATCTTGGTCGAAGGCGTGAACCCATGACATCTGCCTTAATCTACACGCATTTTGACTGGGAGGCATCCTAGTTCGCATGTTCGTCTCCAACGAACTCTTCAACATACTCCTGTTCTTCCATGCCTGGCCAATTAAATAACCAGTGGCAAGCCAATGAGTACTTTGAATGTACTCACAAGCAACCCAAGTTGTGGAACAAGGCAATAATGATGCATGATATAGCACTAAGTAGGTAATTTTGTGGAAAGCTAATTTTAAATGCAATGTCATGATCAAGTAGCTAGTAAGCATGCATCAATAATAAGCAAGTATCCATATGAACAAGATACCAATATCATCATAAGTAGGAGTTGAATACCTCATGTTCATTCATCATGCTCAGTCATCGAACTTAGTTCAATACCCATGCTAATTCATCGAACATAGATCATGTGACCTCTTGTCACCATCTCATCCATTCTCACACCAAGTCTTTATGAAAACATTCAGACATAGTCTAAGCAGCACCACCCAACTATCCTTGACTGTGGACATGGCTATTCGAATAGTCTTACACTCTGCAGAGGTTGCACACTTTACCCACAAGACTCGGGGAACTTCTGTGTCATCCACGACTCGCGGTATATAACATACCCGAGATAAGCACCCGAACAATGCCTTTCCCTGGAGATACTAGACAAAGAGTCCACTTGATTGGTACCTAGCCCTCACGATGTACATCGCACGAGCCTCGCTCTAATCATACCATCCACGAGGGCCTAATGCCTGTAAAGACAACGCATGATCGTACATACCGGTACGACCCCATATCGAGAGTGACCACGCCACTCCCGCCACTAGTAATGCGGGCTCCTTGCCAGTACCCACCAAGGTAATTAACAAATCCCCGTCCCATAAGGGGTACCATGGTTGCCCATGTAAGGTTGGGATGGTCGACAAATCTTAAATCTCATCCATTTTCGAAAACACATTCTCAACTTGCTCTGGCACACCACTTGTTTCTCAAGTGGTCACCCATCTCATCATCATCTCCCTTGGGTATTAGTGGCACCCGACGGGGTTTCGAGAAAGTCTTTGAAATCATTTCTTTCCTTCCATCACCATGCATAGATCTTGTTCCCACTTGTGTCCCATCTACTAGCATCCTAACTACTCCCACCCGCATAACCCTCATAGGGTGGTAGGGTCATGCATGATGCAAGTGTCAATGGTAAGGGTGTCGGAAGCAACCCACCGAAGGGGTCACTACTCCACATGATCAATATGATGAAAGTAAAGTGCTATATGACATGCAATAAAAATGGTTTCTTATCATGGTCAAAGGGCTGCTTGCCTAGCTCAACAAAGTCTCCAGGGTCTTCGAAGTTTCGGGTCCAACTTCTTCGTCAACCACGCAATCTATCGTCGCGAAATAAAGCGATAAAAATAAGCAGCACACCAAAACAGAGCACACCAGTCACTATTAAAAATGTTAACCTACTCTGATAAATACTAAATGTCATGTTAAAAATATCTCCCTAGGGTTTTGTTGTTAAAAACATTTTGGAAATTAATTACAGAGGGAAAAAGGTGCGTAAATATAGGTTTTAAAATAAAATAGTGCTAAAAAGTTTTGCAAACATTTTTACAAATGGCACTAGTAAATTCTATGAATTATACTGAGATTTTAGGTGCAAAAATTAAAGTCATAGTATTTAATTTGGGACCTGTGGGATTTTTGCAAAATCCCACAGAAAAGGAAAAACAAAAAGAAAAGGAAAAGTCCACTAGGACCGGGGCCAGAGGCGGCTAGAGGCTGGGCCGGCCCAGCTGGCCAGTCAGCCGGCCTCGCGCGCAGTCAGGTTCAAACTTAATGCGCGGGGCCCGGTCGTCAGCGACACGAGGGGGAGAGAGAGCGTGGGAGGGAGGAAGAGTGGACGACAGGTGGGACCCACCTATCGGGTCCTTCTCCCACCTCGGGACAAGAAGGGGGAAGAGCTCACCGGTGGCAACGCAAGGCACGACGAAGGTAGGCGAGAGCAGGAATGGGCTCGGGGTCAAGTCGCTGGTATCCTGGAGGTGGAATGGAGGCCGGAGGTGTCCAGAGTCACCGGCGGCGAGCACCCACGATGGAGGTGTCTTAGGGAGGTGGCCGTCGGGGCCGTTTCAGGCTGCAAAGAAGATGGGGAAGAGGGGGGTCATGTCAGGAGGGCAGTGGAGGACCAACGGGAGAGAAGCGGGGGTTGGAGGGGCTCTTTACCCAGAGATCGACGGTGGGAGTTCTGCGGTGATCCTTGGGTCAATCCCGAGCTTAGAGACGCCGAGGGCTCTTAGGGGGGCTTAGGGAGGTTGTTGGGGAGTGGAGAGGGGGACCAGAGGGGAGAGAGGGGTCTGGGAGGCCCTCTTATAGGCGGGGGCGAGTCCACCGAACGCAGGTGCGCCGACGAGCTCGTGGCCGAGGCTAGAGGCCAAGAGAGAGAGGGCGAGTCAGGGGAGTTCCTGGGGTCGGTCTAGGCTGGAGGGAAGGAAGAGAGAGGGAGAGATGCTCGCGCCTGTGAGGCTGCGGGTTGGCCGAGTCAGGCGGCGCTCGGCACGCACGAGGGAGGTCGGAGGAAGGAAAGAGAGGTGGGGCCGACAAGGGTGGCGTGGCGCGGACGCCAAGGGGGACCAAGTGGCGCGTGGGGGAGGCCCGAGGACGCCAGAGCCATGTAGTGGGCGACACCTACAGTGCATGTCAGCTCTGTAGCGCGCTCTAGAGCACGCGTTTGGTATGCCACGACATGCCAACGGCATCTTCTGCGTGGTCGGCTATGTCTAGGGGATCTAGGGGGGTTAACAATAGAGTGTAGGGCCATGCATGCTGTAGGGAGCCTTAGGAAGGAAGAAAAGGGGGAATGAGGTAGAAAAATATGTTGTCTAGGGGTGAAAATGGGGGTTTAACCCCACTTCGTGGTGACCTGAGGACCTGGGGTTTTTACGGGAGGTACTTGGGTAATGCAAGAAGGTGTGGTAAAGATTTGGGTTTTACTAAATCACCAGAAGGTGTTTGGTAAGGTTTTGGGCAAGAATATGTTTCCACCTCACTGAGATATTTACCAGGGTCAAAGGCTAGGTAGAAATGAGAGTATTCACCAAGTCTGAGCTCAAGTGGGAAAAGTTGACAATGGAAACCTGATGAACCCTAGAAATCAACAGAATTGGGTTTCTGCCAATCTATTGGTGCTAGGCTTTTACCCTTGATGCACCACTTAGTGTATCATCACTATTTGTCCATTAGAGTATGCCCACAAAATTTGAGGCCAAGGGGGAACACTTCACAATGTAAAGTTGCTCAAATTTGATTCTGGACAGGAATGGTTTTGGGATGGTTTGATGAACCAAATCAACTTGGATTGAGATGAAACTTTGCAAGATCATCACCCATGATGGTGTTGTCTTGCTGAAATTTTCTTGGAATTTATTGAGAACATTTCTTATAGAAATATTCCAAAAGTTTGATTTGAACAGAAAGGGTTTTGAGGAGTTTTGCCTATGATATGATCATGCCCTTGTGTTGAAACTCATATATATGGAAAATATATGTCCATTGAGTTTCTCTAAATTTTCTCAAATATTTTCAAAGCATTTAAATAATTTTTCCCTAGAAAAAAACCATTTCTGGACTTAAGGAAAAGCATTTAAATAAAATATGAAAATAATCTTTAAAAATAATATTTGGTGGTTTTGGGAAGTCATAAATATAGCAGATTTGAAATAAGGTCTTTGGGGAAGAAGAATCCACCCAATTTGAGGACTTACAGTGCAAACATCATTTCAGGGGGTTTTGAAAACCTTATTTGAATAAATCATTTTTGGTTAAAACAAAATTTGATAAAATTAGTTTTGGGCACTATTCACATGGCATGATCATTGGGCAAGAGGTTTGGAACAAGGAAGATGAATATGAAGTGGAATAGAATCTAGGAGTGCCATATAACACAATCATCAAGCAAGCAAACAACATAGGAAACAAGCACAAGCACTTTGAAAAAGTTTTAGTTGGCTCCAAATTTTATAAACCCAAACATAACAATGTGCTATAAACACAGGGTGTGACAGGAGGGGTTGTCGACACAAGGCTTGGGGAAATCTTGATGTGTTCCGGGTGCTAGCCATGCCCCGCTATTTATATATTGAGTCCTCGGGTCGAAACTTGGCGAAAGATACTCCTCAAATTTGGTTTTGCAGGCAATTCAAGAGTCCTCCTCAGACTCCAAGACCAGACGCCAGGGTCCTCGCCGTCTAGCCCCCGATGCCAGGGTCGCTAGCGTCTAGACACTTGCCTCCGCAAAACTCCTTTTTTCACCTTCCTAAAGCCTCGTGGGCTTTACCCCTTGGCCCAAATAAAGTGTTCTTGTACCCGAACATTTCGAGAAACATCCAAAACCCCTTTCGGTGTATTCCTGAACCCATCAGGAGACCAAACGCTATTATCCCATATATCAATATTTACCTCCAGACTATTCCGGAGCTCCTCGTCATGTCGGGGATCTCATCCGGGACTCCGAACAAATTTCGGTCACCAACATAATAACTCAACTATACTTATATCATCACCAGACGTTAAGTGTGTAGAACCAATGGGTTCGAGAACTATGTAGACATGACCGAGACACCTCTACGGTCAATAACCAATAGCGGGTTCTAGATGCCCATATTGGTTCCTTCATATTCTACGAAGATCTGTATCGGTTGAACCTCTCTGTCAAGGATTTAGTTAATCCCAAATGCAGTTCCCTTTGTTCATCGGTATGTTACTTTCCTGAGATTCTATCATCGGTATCTCCATACCTAGTTAAATCTCATTACCGGCAGGTCTATTTACTCGTTCTATAATACAATATCTTGTGGCTAACTCTTTAGTCACTTTGCTTGCTAGGATTATTGTGATGTTACATTACCGAGTGGGCCCTGAGATACCTCTCCGTCACACGGAGTAACAAATCACAGTCTTGATCCATGCTAACTCAACAGACACCCTTGGAGATACCTGTAGAGCACCTTTATAGTCACCCAATTACATTGCGATGTTTGATACACACAAGGTACTCCTCCATTGTCAGTGATTTGCATGATCTCATGGTCATAATAATAGATACTTGACATGTAGAAAACAATAGCTATAAACTAACATGATCATATGCTACGTTTATAGTATGGGTCTTGTCCATCACATCATTCTCGTCATGACGTGATCCCGTTATCAAATGACAACACATGTCTATGGCTACGAAACCTAAACTATCTTTGATCAATGAGCTAGTTTAGTAGAGGCTTACTAGGGACACTTTGTTGTCTATGTATCCACACATGTATCTTAGTTTCCAATCTATATAATTTTAGAATGGATAATAAATGATTATCATGAACAAGGAAATATGATAATAACAAATTTATTATTGCCTGTAGGGCATATTTCCAACAAAGAAGACCCAGAGCCGTACTCAAGAGAAGGCCCTAGCGAGCACCATGGGATCGCAAGGGAGAATGACACCAAGGCCAGCAAGGATGGGCCTCCTCAGGCCCCCTCCTGAGCGGTGGAGCTCCCTATGCAGAGCCAGGCCTCAGGAGTCAAAGGTGGCGCAAGGAATGCCAGGTGGGCGCCAGCGCGCCAGGTGGCGTAGTTTCCCCTTTGGTGCAAAGGGAGCAAGGACGTACGCGGGTTCCCGAAGCCCTTCCCAAAGGTTTCCATTCTGGTGCAACAAGACCACAACCACGAGCCCCACAAAACAGATGCCATCGCCCATCCCACCACTGCATCATCAACAACCACTTTGCAGGCGAAGACCACCTTTGGACAGGGGCGGATGTACTCCTGTGCTGTAATAGCCCGGGACTGATACTCCAGAAGATTCCCCTTTTATTGCATTCTTCTCGTGTGATTCATTTGGTTGTCACATTCATCATTGCGTCATTCGCATCATCTGCATAGCATCGTCACTCATTTTCGAAACCTTGCATCCGTTTGTATTCATCGATTCTCTCCATTCTTGCCTTCGCCCATTTCAAGACCAACAACACACGCATGCACCTGTGGCATCGATAAAAATATTGTTTTCAAAGTGCATTTAAAATATTCTCAGATTTGGTTAGAGGTTGGCATGCGGTCTTGTTTTATTGTAGGTAGTCCTCCTGCAAAATTTCGTCGCATTCTGAGTTCATTTGATACCCCAACGTTCAACTGTAGCATCACCATCATTTGTTAATTGTTGAACGTTACGGTGTTTTAAAAAATCATTTCACGGGACACAACTTCCCTCTCTTCTTGGCCCTCATTTTTGGGCTAACCTACCCCTAAAACCTACCCTAGCGACACAGCCGCCGTCCCCTCCTCGTGTTCAGCACCTGCCAGCCCATCCTTGCCACTTGGCGCCACTAGAGCCACCTTTGTGGCCAACGGGGGTTTGCCACGTCACCCCTGGCTCTCACAGCCGCCGTGGCCTGCCCGAGCCCGCGTCTGGCCCGCTTCAGGCCGAACCGGGCTTGAGGCGACCCTAGTGCACTCGCGCCCCGCACCGCCCGTCTTCCTCGCCATAGTGCCTCGACCCCGTCGCCCGATGCCCCGCCTCCTCGTCGGCTAGGGAGCCCGCCGCGTCGTGTTACCGGCGACCTCTAGGCCGGATCTCTCCCGTGCCCCGTCTTCCCCTTTCGTCCTTCCATCTCTCTCACCTCGCCATCTCTCTCTCCTGTAGGACCCCCCCCATGGCCGACCTCCCCGCCTCCGAGCTCGTAGATCTCATCGCCGCCGCCGGGAATGGAAATGCTGCCACCGGATCCAGGATCCCCTCGGCCGGAACCGTCCATCCCCACCTTAGGCTGCCGCATGCATGTCGGAGTAGGGCATGCATCCGCCATTGTTCGTCTCTGCAGGGAGGATTTCGACGACCGGAGAAGCCTCACACTCGAGTGCTCGCGCTAGCGACCGTGTGGGCCTCTTCCAGTCCCAGGTCGCGGCCCAGCTCCGCTTCTGCCCGTGTGGCCTCTCCATCGACTGGGCTTGGATCCCACGAGGTGAGCTCTCCAGCCGCTATTCAATGCATGTGCGCTTCTTTCTATGTTGCACGTCTGTGAACTATTGGGCCAGATCGCAGATTTGGCCCGTTGTAGTTTTTTTACGTTCTGCGATTATCAATTAACCAGTGAATTAAATAAATTGTAGAAAAACCCCTAGTTCATACATTTAATAACTTTTCAACCGTGCATCGTATGTAAAACTTTATATATGTAAAATGTCGAGAATTTAATGTAGATTCACAATATCCAACTCTCACATGTGTTTAAAATGTTTAACTTGTTGTTTTCATATAATTTTGATAAATGCCATGTCAAACGGTTTTTGTCATAACTAATTAACCATAACTCCGATTCAAGTGATTTACATATGTAAATTGTCTAGAAAAACGTGTAGAATCTCATGCCACACTTTACTTCCATGTTTAATAAATATTAAATTGTTTTAGGACAGATCTGCACCAAATTCATATTATGCTTATGGGGACGTTTCAGAAATGCTATGTGTTGCTTCCGACCTCATTTAAGATGCCTAGATGTCATAGTTGTTTATGCTTCACCTCTTACCATGTTTGACAACATGTAACATTGATGTGTACCTAAACGGGAGTGAATTAAGTAATTCAAATGTGGATTTTCATCAATATGCAACTCGTTGCATATTGAGCTTCACTTAATGTGTAGAAGTGGATTGTTGTGCTTGCCATGCCTTGCATATTTAAACCAAACATGCATCATATTTGACTCCGCATCATGTCATGCGTATGTTGTGGTGTACCATGTGTTGATTGTTGTTTTCGAATTGTTTCATCTCGATAGAGTTCCGAAAGCGTTCGGAGTGTGAGGATTCGTTTGACTACGTTGGCTCGTCTTCTTCATGGACTCGTCCTTCTTCCAAGCAGGATCTTAGGCAAGATGACACATTTCCCTGGATACCATAAGTATCATTGCAATGCTAGATGTTTCGTTTTTCTATCGCTGTCGCGCTACCTACCATTTGTTTATCAAGCCTCCCAACATAGGCATGATAAGCCTCTAACCCCTCCACATCCCATCAAACCTTTGTTTGGCTATGTTACCGCTTGCTCAGCCCTTCTTATAGTGTTTCTAGCTATAGGTGCAATTGCTTCCATGTGACAACATGGACATTCTTTTGTTATCACAGTATATTGCTATTTAATTTAATGCACTTATACACTTGGTAAAGTGTGGAAGGCTTGGACTTTTGCTCGGTGTTTTGTTCCACTCTTGTCACCCCTAGTTACTTGTGAACCGGTGTTATGTTCCATAATTGAGCGCCCCTAACATGCTCGGGGTTGTTATGGGGACCCCGTTAATTTTCGTTTTAGGACAAAGCTTGTGTGGCAAGGCCCAATATTGGTACTACATTTGCCTAATAACTAATAAACTTGCATAGGGACTTTCCGGACCCCGTGGATAATTAATCAACCCCCCGGGCCAGTGCTCCTCATGAGTGTTGGTCCAAACTAGAGTTGTGGGGGGGGCAACCCGGGGCAACTCGGGAGATTTCTATCAGGCCACTGTGTGCTGTGCTTATCCGGTCATGTCCTAAGAACGAGATACGAGGCTCCTATTGGGTTCGTCGACACATCGGGCGGTCTTGCTAGACTTAATTTACCTTTCTCGAAAGTCTTGTGAGAGGAATTCCGATCTTCTTCTAGCTATCTTGAGGTGTCGGATTGCCTTTGGAATTGCCTAGGATGATCACGTGATCCGTAGTCGATGTTATTCTTGCGGCGTGTGGTTAATTTGTGATGGATGAGTTGGAGCACCCCTGCAGGGTTAAATCTTTCAAAAAGCCATGCCCGCGGTTATGTGGCAAACTTGGATATTTTGTTTAACACCCGATCATAGCAAACTTGAAGTAAATTCTAATAAAATACACCAACTGTGTGCTTAACCATGACTGTCTCTTCTCATGAGTCTTTATCCAAGAGAGAACATGGTGGGGTTATGTTTGACGTAAGTAGGTGTTCAGGATCAGTTAGTGATCATTACTAATTCACGTCCGTTATGCGTAGACCACGATACTTTACTTGTGTACTCGTAAGTTAGCCACTCAAATACATGCTTAGTCGCTTGTTGTAGCATCACCACTTAACCATACCTCACCCATTAAGCTTTAATATTCTTGATACCCATGGAAATGAGATTGCTGAGTCCCTGTGGCTCACAGATTTCAACAATAATAGTTGCGGGTACAGGTAATGCGATGATTTGACGTCAGTGCGATGCTTGTTTGGTTTGGAGTTCTACTTCTTCTTCTTCAACATCAATCTAGGATGGGTTCCAGGTGGCCGCCTAGGATAGCAAGGATGGATGTCATTTTGTCGTTCGTTTTCATCCGTAGCTAGACCCTGCTCTTCTGTATGATGTTTCAATATGTTGTTGTATTGATGTGATCTTAATGTAGCTTGTGGCGAGTGTAAGACAATTCCATATACTCATCTCTTCTATACATTTACTTATAATGATATCCATTCTTGCAACACGACGAGATGCGCTCCTATCCCTGTCGAGGACCTCGAGCCAAAAGAAGGATAGGGTCTCATCTTGGGCGTGACAAGTTGGTATCAGAGCCTATACCGACCTAGGAGCCCCCTTGATTGATCGATCTTGGCCGAGTCGAGCCTAGTAAAAAACTATTTTGATTCTAGTTATATCAGAGATTAGGATTCTTTTATTCATCTTCTATACTCTAGTGAGGAATTACAACATAGGATTTTAATTCTACTCCTCTTGTCGAACAAACTTTTTTTAGGATAACGGGGGTATTTTGGAAACTATATGATGCCGATGTGACGGAGTTCTGTCTTGGTGCCTCCTGTCTGACTTGATTTCTTCCAGGGAGTTGAGCTCCTTTGGATTCTGGGCACATCATTATCGTTCAGTTTCCTTAGTATCTCAGGAATGAGGATGTTCGAAAGTGCTTCAATACTTCTCATGGAGAGATAAGGTCATAGTCACCTAGTTCTGGGGAGGCGTCCGGGGTACTGCCATGTTTGGTATCGTTATGTTTTTGAGGGTCCGGGATAGATGGAGTTCCGAAGCCTCTGGTTATGTGTTGACATATGGATACAGTTGGAGTGTAGGGCTTGTTAGTTGTGTGAGGTATTTTTCCTCCTTGTATCTCCAACACCCGATTGCACAATTGGAAGATTCCGGAAATTCTTAGGTCGCAATTCAAGTAGTTACCTAGGCTATCTTCCAAAATATCATGATGTGAGGTTGGGGTTCGACATCTAGTGGATTCATTTGTTCACGGTCTTTCTTACAGAGGACAGTATCGATATATGTCATCAGATATGCTTCGTCAAGCCTTGTAGTTCGCTACGCCTAGGGAGCATATTCGAGCATCATTTCAATATGACAATCCAATGTATGATCGAACCCGTGCGAACCTTACCATGAAAATATCGAGCGGAATCTCTATCATGAATTTGTTCTGGCTTGTTTCATAAGCCTCGTCCTTTGTTTTGTTGGAGTATGGTAATTCGATTTGCTTCGATGTCAGTGGTGATCTCATATCTTTCCGAAGAGGTGTTCTCATATTTCTATGGGAATGCTAAATCTTTTGCTCAATTGAGTTGTCATATTAATTCTTTTCCTATGGGTGTGCTTCTCTTCAAGATAATTCAATCCTCTCTAATAATTGCAAGATCAATCCTCATATTTCTTTCCGGAGTTCTTTTCATCTGTATTAAGTTGTCTTTGTTTTTCCCACCCTCCCGCCCTTTTTCTTCAATGTTTAAAACCTCATTCAAATGCCTTTCTTTTCATTTGATGCTTTCGCTATATATTTTCTTCCGTAATGTATCCGGTGAATTTTAGTGGACATTCTCAAGAGTTTCATTTTGAAAATCTATCCTCAAATTCCTTGTTCTTTTTGTTATTCTTCCCTTGTGGTTTCGGTTCTAGATCTCGGTGTTCATCATATCTTTTTCATTCATTAAATGATTTCCGTGTTCGAGTTCTCATCAATCCTCTCTTGGTTTTCATATCTTCCTATTCTATCCGGAGTGCTGAAGATATCTCAGAAGACTCTCATTTCCATTAATTTCCTCTTAAATTATTTAGAGGTTCTCACCTCATCAAGTTTTCATTTGTACCGATGCAATCTCTCTTTCTAAGCATTCATTTCAACGGTGGTTTCTTTTCAGTGGGCCCATGACTCACAGGTTTTGCCCAGGATCTTACCTGGCTCTTCTATTCTTTTTGAAGATGTCCTCAAGTTCTTTTCATATGATGTAAGAATGATTTTCATCGGTCATATTCCTTCTCCATGATCGCTTCATATTTATTTTCATCATTGGCTCAACCTTTGCTTATTCATCGTTCTGGAGTGTCTTAGAGATTCATGGTGTGGTTTCTTGTCATCATTCTCTACATTGAAGTCCGAAGGAGAGTTTCTCTTGAATCTTGCTCATTCCCTTGAAGATTCATGGTTTCAGCTTGTTGCTATCATCTCAAATGTGTTTGATCATGAGTAATTCCTCCCATATATATCCGGTGCATTCCATAATTGTTTTCATTTCTCGATCCTCCTGAAGGCCATCATCTTAGAAGATTCCTCATTCTTACTTCCAGCTTTCTTTCTCAAATTCTTCTCAATTGTTGTTCCTTTGTTCGTATCTCAATTATTCCGGTGCTCTGTTCATGTTTTCTATTAGATGGATCATGCTCTCTTTGCTCTCATGTTATTCCATTCATTTGAAGTATCCTCTTTGGTTTCTAATTCTTACCAGTGTTCTCATGCAAGACTTCTTCAAGTTTGTGATCTCTCTCTCTCTCTCTCTCTCTCTCTCTCTTCAATTCTTTGCAAGAAGAATAAGTGGTGTGTGAAATCTGTTGCTTGTCATAAGTTTAATTTGATGAAGGAAATTCCATATCCCAAGTGGTCATCTTTCTTTTCCGGAGTTCCTAGTTTTGCTCAAGTATCTTGTCCCAAAGCATCATCTAAATCATTGGAAGGCCCCAATCTTGTTATTTTTCAACCTTCAATTCTTTTCTATCGTCCTCTCATTTCTAGAGGTTCCTCATGGTGGTTCGTCCAGGATTAATTCTTTCTTGAAGTATTCATGAAGATTCTTGTTGGAGGTGCTCAAGTGTTCCTTATCTTGGATTTCTATGTTCAATTCCTTCTCCATTGTCTTTTGAGATGGTGTTATTAAATTCTTGAATATGAGGAGTCTCGAAGGAAAATTGCCGAGAATGATATATGTAAACCCATCATGTCTTCTCGGAGTTATCTTGGGTTGGATTTCACCTAAAGCATTTCCCTAAGGATTGTGGCTATCATGGTGTCATAAATGATTCAAGTGTCTCCTCCACCTCTTGGTGAAAGAAGTTTTGTATATCTTGTTGCTCTCAAGCAATCAATTGTTTCTGTTGTGGCAGGTTGTCACCTCATAATTTTGAGATGTTTTCCATAAGCCCATAACAAGCTATTCTTTTCGTTATTGGTTTTTTCAATAACCCCGTCCAACCATGCTTTAGAACTTCATTGGTGGTGGAAGTTGTCATTTTCTCCTCCGTTTTTTCCTTCCATAGATCTAGCTTCTATTCCTTCGTTCTGGAGGCATCGTGATGTTGCTCTCTTCGGATCTTCATCTTGTGTTATCAAGATCATGTTCTTTCTTTGTTGATTCATTTTACCGGAGTGTCCTATTCTATGTTGAAGTTCTTTTCCTTCTTATCAAGTTTGGCCTCTCTTTCCTATCGAAGTGCTATCGAAATTTCTTGTGAATTCTTGCTTCTTCCTCATCCTTCATTTCTTTCCAACCTTCATGTTTCATTGGTTTCACTCGTTTTTCAAAGAAGCAACTAAGTTTTACCTCTTGTTCTTCTCTTCCCCTTCTCATTCTAGATCTCGAGACGAGATCCTCATGTAGTGGAGGAGAGTTGTAACAGCCCGGGACCGACACTCTAGAAGATTCCCCTTTTATTCCATTCTTGTTGTGTGATTCATATGGTTGTCGCAATCATCATTATATCATTCGCATCATCGGCATAGCATCATCACTCATTTTAGAAACCTTGCATCCGTTCATATTCGTCGATTCTCTCCATTCTTGTCGTCGCCCATTTCGAGACCAACCACACGCACGCGCACGCGACATCGATAAAAATATTGTTTTCAAAGTGCGTTTAAAATATTCTTGGATTGGGTCAGAAGTTGGCATGCAGCCTTGTTTCATTGTAGGTAGTGCGCGTGCCAAATTTTGTCGCATTCCGAGTTCGTTTGATACCCCAACAATCAACTGTAGCATCATCGTCATCTGTTAATTGTCGGGCATTACTGTGTTTTAAAAAATCATGTCCCGGGCCACAACTTCCCGCTCTTCTTGGCCAAACCAGCTCTACACAGCCCACTTACCCTGCTAGCCCTCCTACGCTTCCGGACCATCCGATCGAGATTGCATGGTCGGAAAACGGAGCAGAAACCTCAACCCTAACCCCCCCTTTCCCTATTTAAACCAATCCCCATGCCATTTTTTGGCTAACCTACCCCTAAAACCTACCCTAGCCACACAGCCGCCACCCCCTGCTCGTGTTCAGCGCCGGCCAGCCCATCCCATTTACTTGGCACCGCCGGAGCTGCCTCCGTGTCCAATGGGGGCTTGCACGTCGCCCCTGGCTCCCCCAGCTGCCGTGGCCCGCCCGAGCCCGCTTCGGGCTGAACCGGGACTGAGACGGCCCGAGCGCACCCACGCCCCACGGTGCCTGTCTTCCTCGCTATAGTGCCCCGTCCTCGCCGCCCGATGCCTTGCCTCCTCGCGTGCCAGGGAGCCCTCGGCGTCGCGTCGCCGGTGACCTCTAGGCCAGATCTCCCCTGTGCCCCGTCTTCCCCTTCCCTCCTTCCATCTCTCTCACCTCGCCATCTCTTTCTCCCCCGCAGGAACGCCCCCATGGTCGACCTCCCCGCCTCCAAGCTCGCAGATCTCATCGCCCCCTCGGCCGGATCCATCCAACCTCGCCTTGGGCCGCCGCATGCACGCCGGAGTAGGGCTTGCAGCCGCCGTCGTTCGTCTCTACGAGGAGGAGGTTGACGACCGGACGAGCCTCCCGCTCAAGCGCTCGCCCTAGTGACCGTGTGGGCCTCTTCCGGGCCCAAGCCGCGGCCCAGCTCCGCCTCTGCCCGTGTGGCCTCTCCACCTACTGGGCCTGGAGCCCACGAGGTGAGTTCTCCAGCCGTTATTCAATGCATGTGCACTTCTTTGTATGGTGCGCCTCCGTGAACTGTCGAGCCAGATCCCAGATTCGGCCCGTTGTAGTATTTTTACGTTCTGCGATTATCAATTAACCAGTGAATTGTAAAAAATGCAGAAAAAACCCCTAGTTCATACATTTAATAACTTTTCAACCAAGCATCGTATGTAAAAACTTTATATATGTAAAATGTCCAGAATTTCATGTAGATTCTCAATATCCAACTCTCACATGTGTTTAAAATGTTTAACTTGCTGTTTTCGTATAATTTGCATAAATACCATGTCAAAACGGTTTTTGTCATAACTAATTAACCGTAACTCCGATTCAAATGATTTACATATGTAACTTGTCTAGAAAAACTTGTAGAATCTCATGCCACACTTTATTTCCATGTTTAAGAAATATAAAATTGTGTTAGGACAGATCTGCACCAAATTCATATTATGCTTATGAGGACGTTTCGAAAATGCTATGTGTTGCTTCCAGCATAATTTAAGATGCCTAGATGTCGTAGTTGTTTATGCTTCACCTTTTGCCATGTTTGACAACATGTAACATCGATGTGTACATAGGGAGTGAATTAAGTAATTCAACTGTGGAGTTTTGTCAATATGCAACTCGTTGCATATTGAGCTTCACTTAATGTGTAGAACTGGATTGTTGTGCTTGCCATGCCTTGCATATTTAAACCAGACATGCATCATACTTGATTGTGCATCATGTCATGCATATGTTGTGGTGTACCATGTGTTGATTGTTGTTTTTGGATTGTTCCTTCTCGATAGAGTTCCGAAGCCGTTCGGAGTGTGAGGATTCGTTCGACTACGTAGGCTCGTCTTCTTCATGGACTCGTTCTTCTCCCAAGCAGGATCTCGGGCAAGATGACACATTTCCTAGGATACCACTACTATCATTACCATGCAAGATGTCTCATTTTTCAATCGTTGTCACGCTACCTAGCATTTGTTTGTCAAGCCTCCCAACATTGCCATGATAAGCCTATAACCCCTCCACATCCCAACAAACCTTTGTTTGGCTATGTTACTGCTTCCTCAGCCCTTCTTATAGCGTTTCTAGCTGCATGTGCAAGTGCTTCCATGTGATGACATGGACATTCTTTTGTTATCACAATATTATGCTATTTAATTTAATGCACTTATACACTTCGTAAAGGGTGGAAGGCTTTGGCTTTTGTTCGGTGTTTTGTTCCACTCTTGCCGCCCCAAGTTACTTGTGAAACAGTGTTATGTTCCATAATTGAGCGCTCCTAACATGCTCGGGGTTGTTATGGGGAACCCCTTGAGTTTCGTTTTAGGATAAAGCTTGTCTGGCAAGGCCCAACATTGGTACTACATTTGCCTAATAACTAATAAACTTGCACAGGGACTTTCCGGGCCCTATGGATAATTAATCAACCCCCCGGGCCAGTGCTCCTCATGAGGGTTGGTCCAAACTAGAGCTGTGTGCGGGGCCAACTCGGGGCAACTCGAGAGATTTCTTTCAGGCCACTGTAGATTGTTCTTATCCGGTCATGTCCTGAGAACAAGATATGCGGCTCCTATCGGGATCGTCGACACGTCAGGCTGTCTTGCTGGACTTGTTTTACCTTTCTCGAAGGTCTTCCGTGAGGAATTCCGATCTTCTTTGGGCTATCTCAAGGTGTCGGATTTCCTTTGGAATTGCCTAGGATGATCACGAGGTCCGTGGTCGAGGTTATTCCTCTGGCGTGTGGTTAATTTATGATGGATGAGTTGGAGCACCCCTACAGGGTTAAATCTTTCGGAAAGTCGTGCCCGCGGTTATGTGGCAAACTTGGATATTTTGTTTAACACCCGGTCATAGCAAACTTGAATTAAACTCTAATGAAATACACCAACTGTGTGCGTAACCGTGACTGTCTCTTTTCATGCGTCTTTATCTGAGAGAGATCACGGTGGGGTTATGTTTGACTTAAGTAGGTGTTCAGGATCAGTTAGTGATCATTACTAGTTCACGTCCTTTATGCGTAGACCACCATAATTTACTTTCTGTATTCGTAAGTTAGCCACTCAAATACATGCTTAGTCGCTTGCTGCAGCCTCACCACTTAACCATACCTCAACCATTAAGCTTTAATAGTCTTGATACCCTTGGAAATGAGATTGATGAGTCCCTGTGGCTCACAGATTACTACAACAACAGTTACAGGTATAGCTAATGAGATGATTTGACATGAGGTGATGCTTATTTCATTTGGAGTTCTTCTTCTTCTTCATCTTCATCAATCTAGGATGGGTTCCAGGTGGCGGCCTGGGATAGCAAGGATGGATGTCATTTTGTCGTTTGTTTTCATCCTTAGTCGGACCTTGCTCTTATGTATGATGTTTGAATATGTTGTTGTATTGATGTGATCTTGATGGAGCTTGTGGCGAGTGTAAGCCAATTCCATATACTCATCTCTTCTGTACATGTACTTATAATGATATCCATTCTTGCAACACGATGAGATGCGCTCCTATCCCTGCCGAGGCCCTCGAGCCAAAATAAGGATAGGGTCGCATCTTGGGCATGACATGTCCCCCTTCAAAATTGGCCGTTGTGGGATTCCTTCCCGCCATTGTGATAAGGGGAGAGGACCCGGGCCATTGCTATATATAGAGGCTAGGTCACACCGTAGAGGGGGATCCGATCCTTAGCCACTCAACGAACCACCACAAAGCAAAGAGCCAAGAACAACCCTTGAGTGCTCTCGCGAGGGTCAAGCCCACTATACTAGTTCATCCACCAAACCTCCACGAGAGACAATCCACCAAAGCAGGAGTAGGGTATTATGCTTCACAGCTGCCCAAACCTGGGTAAATTGTCGTGTCCATCTTCTTCATTGTCGTCGTGCGATTTTGTCGTGGTAACCCTCGAGTAGTGAGCTAGGACGCGCGAGGCTACAGGGAACCTTCGCACACACCCCTATGTTCGAACCTTGAGCTTTTTGCGGAGCCCGAAATCCGACAACTCCTTCTTGACAGGCCTTTTATATGATGTGGCCCTAGAAGCACACTTCTTAGCAGCCTTGTCTTCTTTGTCCTACTTTGGCTTGGAAGGGACCTCATCTGGCACAAAGTTAGAGTCCTCTTCATCTGGGTTCATCTTCCTCCCGGCTCTAGTTGCTGCCTTGGGAAAATCTGGTGAGTTGGGGACATCATCATAAGAAGATGACCTACTCTTAGGACTAGTGCTTGGGTCTGCATCAATGTTAGGCTCCCTGAGATCATTTTGGCTATCCACTGAGTCTGACATGTTGTAGAATCGAAAGTAGTGCTAGAGGGGGGTGATTAGACTACTTGACCAAATAAAATCTACTTTTTCCCAATTTTAATTCTTGGCAGATTTTAGGATTCATAGTATGTCAAGTACACCCTACACATGCATGCCTACGAGTATAGAAGTGGAATGTAAAGACAAGCATGTAAGTAAAGGAAGGGTAGTAAGATCAAACGCAATTGGTGACACGATGATTTTTACCGTTGTTCCCATAGGTGGTCCTATCGTACGTCCACATTCATGGAGTGTTCATCCCATGGAGGGTAACGGTCGCGAGAGTCCATGGAGGGCTCTACCCACAGAGGGTTCCATGAAGAAGCAACCTTGACTATACCATGACGTCCTACGTCCACGGAGGACTAGCATAACTCAAGGTAGATCTTCACGAAGTAGGTGATCTCCTTGCCCTTACAAACTTCTTGGTTCACTCCACAACACGAAGTAGGAGGCTCCGAAGCGACACCTAACCAATCTAGGAGGCACCCTCCAAAAGGTTAAAGGCTCGATTTGTGTCGATGAACTCCTTGCTCTTGTGCTTCAAGATGATAGACTCCTCAACACACAATCACTCTCTCATAGATTTGGCTTGGTAGAAGAGATTGATTGGGTGGAAAGAAACTTGTGGAGGCTAGAGGTCAAGATTCATATGGTAGGAATGTAATGGCATGATCTCAACACAAGAGTAGGTGGCTCTCTCTAAGAAAATCAGTAGGTATGAGTAGGGAATTGTTCTGAGTGCTTCCCTTTCGAGTGAGTGGTGGTGGAGGGGTATATATAGGCATCTCCAAAAATCCAACCGTTACACACAAAATGACCAACTCGGTGCCACAGATGTGTCAATCTCGATGGTACCGAAGTGACCAAAAGGTGGCAACTTTTAAATGTTGGTGAGACCGATATAGGAATCTCGGTTGCACCGATAAGGTGACCAATGGTCAGATTACCCAATCTCGGTGACGCCGATTCACAAAACTCGAAGGGACCGATTTGGTAAACTTATGTAACATAAAGTTGGGGGCCTAACTCGGTGGCACCGAATGCAGAATCGGTTGCACCGAAGAGCTAGGGTTTGGCTGGGTCTCTCTAGGGTTTGGAATCAGTGGCACCGACTGTAGAGTGTTGGTTGCACTGATTTTGAGTATTTTCCTTTGGACAGACTTTTATGGAAGAGTTTGTGGGTGGATGTGGTGACTATCACTTGTGCACGTATGAACATTTTGTTCACCAACAAAACCTTACCCCCTTTTAATAGTATTGGCTTCCCTATGGACTCAAAGTGATTTCTCACAAATGTAAAATCTAGAGTCCTTTTCTTGAAGCTTCGCCAATGATATTCCTTGCATCTTAGGGTATTCCATAGTCCTTATGCCAACCCATCATTAAACTTTTCCTGAAACATACTTGGTAGAAACATTAGTTCAATGACATATATGTTGTTATTAATTACTAAAACCACCAAGGGAGCAAATGTGCTTTCAATCTCCCCCTTTTTTGTAATTGATGACAACATATAGATCAAAGCTTCGACATATGATATAATCAATGAATATAATCGTCGCTTTGAGAAGTATGTGATAAGAAAGAGCTCCCCCTAAATTTGTGCATTATTTTTAAATTTGCGTTTGAATGTAAATGCACAATCGATTAGGTACATGGGGCACTTCTTCCATGTCACATACATATTGGTGGTGTGCAAGAGTAATAAGAGTTAGCAACATAGCACAACACATCAAACAAAGTGTGTGATCATAACATAATCATCAAAAGATAGAAAACAGTAGCAACACACATTAAAGTGCATGATCACACACTCAAACAAAAGTATCTCACATCAAACCAAAAGATCAAATGTTTTGTGAAACCAACAATAAAAAGTAAAATGATCTCTCACTCGAAGCCTAAGATCTATATACAACTTCTTCCCCTTTGGAAACAAGTTACCAAAAAGTTTGAAGAGATATAGCTAATCATTCTGCGACTGATCTCCTCCGGTAGTCGATGGCGAAGTTGAGAGAACTGCATCGGCGAAGACTTCCACTGAACTCATGGATGGAGTTGGAGTAGATACTAGAGGTACTGGAGCTGATGGAGCTGATGTCACTATGGCTGGAGCAGAAGATGAAGGCCTCGTCTCTAGAGCTAGTACTACAAGAGACCTGGCCTTAGTCATGAACTAGGGAATCGTCCTCACAGGTGCACTATGTTACTCATTATCACTAGAAGAATCAGACTCTGAGGAGTGGCGACGGATTGGGGCTTCATCAACCTCCTTTTTGATCTCATTGACTGTCTTAGTAAGCCCATCAACCTTGTCATTCAATGTTTTCACTCTATG
Source organism: Hordeum marinum (assembly GCA_022496015.1). Lineage (NCBI taxonomy): Eukaryota > Viridiplantae > Streptophyta > Magnoliopsida > Poales > Poaceae > Hordeum > Hordeum marinum. Next base: position 274,726,404 of record CM039675.1, read on the forward strand.
GTCAATGATGTTCACAAGGCTCTCCTGAGTGTCCATGATGGTCTTGATGTCCTTCTGCATGTCCATGAAAGTGGTGATCAAGAGATCCATCTTCTCATTCATGGACCTAGGGACCTGAGCACTAGTGGCTCGAGCTGCCTCTGCCTGAGCCTCTGCCTATGCCTGAGCAGCAGCTCATGTGGGATGGTATAGGTCCATTACCACAACATTGTCCTCTAGATCTGGTTGAAGTGGCGAGTCAGGTCTATCGAGAGAAAAGATGTGCTTCTCGAGCTTAGAATTGATAAACATATAAATGTAGGGTCTGTAGCAGAATGAGTGCTTCTGATCAACAGCAACCCTCTTCACTGTCTCCACAATCAAATCCATCACACGAAATCTCTGGTTCCAGTCAATATGAATAAGCTAGTTGATGGAATAGCCTCGGATCATCTTCTCATCACCTAACTTGGGCATCAAGGTATACCTCGGTATACTTTCGATGTTGCGTAGCCTGCCTGGAGGTAATACATGGATCCTAGCTTGTGGGACTGAAGTTGTGCAACACTAATGGGATTATACATGTCCTTCATGGCATTGTGGCTTGCCTTGGACTCTAAGTATACGCAAATGTCTCCATACTATGCCTTTGGGACTCCTAAGATGGTAGCCCACTCATCAACAGTAGATTCATATCTTGCTCCTTCAATCATCCAAACAATCCTACCATCTCCCTAAAAATGGGCAGTGGAATAGAACTGCATGATCATCTCATTGTTCCAAGCAGTGAACTCCTTTCCAACAAATTTATCAATGCCAATGCAGTGGAAGTTGTCTTGGACACATGGAAAGTAATCCTCATTGTCTTTGATGTACTTCCAATCCAGATATCTCCTGTCACTGACTTCAGGACTCTTCTCTAGCAAATCTGTCTCATAGAAGTCTTGCCGCTCCTTGGTATAAAACCTGTAATCAGCAACAGTCTTCCTCCTCTGGGTATATGTGTGGGTACCCGGACTCATATGTCGTGATCACCGAATGCACGTGTACAGTGATCCCAGAGATCAATGCTCACTGAACACACAGAAGCTAAATAGCAAGAGTCTTACATCCTTACACAACGTCTTACACAATTAAAGACCATGGAGGTCAAGTCTTACATTGATACGGCCGCAAGGGCCAAACACTTAAACATAACAAACAGCGGAATCTTGGTCAAAATCGTGAACCCATGCCATCTTTTAAACCTACAGGCATTCTGACTGGGAAGCATCCTAGATCGCATGTTCATCACCAATGAACACTTCGCCATACTCCTGCTCTTCCATGTGTGGCCAATTATATAACCAGTGGCAAGCCAATGAGTACTTTCAATGTACTCGCAAGCGACCCATGTTGGCACAAGGCAATAACAATGCATGATATAACACTAAGTAGGTATTTTGCAGAAAGCTAATTTTTAATGCAAAGACAGGATTAAGTAACTATGTAATCATGTATCAAGAGTTGGCCGATATCCATATGAACTAGTTACAGATATCATCATAAACAAGGGGTTGAACATCTCATGTTCAGTCATCAAGTCAAGTCATCTGACTTATCTCAAGTATCATCTCTTCGTCATCCACACACGCACAACAAGTTTGTGAAAAACACCAGATGCAGTTTAAGCAGGACCTCCAACTGTCCATGACCGTGGGCACGGCTATTCGAATAGTTTTACAGTCTACAAAGGATGCACACTCACTACAAGAAATATGCTAACTTGCGGCCATCAATATTGGTTACCGAATGGTCACTGTTTTTCATTTACGACCTTTTTACGACCAAAAACTCTTGGTCAAAAGCTGAGGGTCAAGAATGGAAATTAAGGACCTTTCTTCTGGATTGGTCGTAGACGTTTATGACCAAAAAAAGGTCATAGGTTCTATGACCAGTCATTTTGGTCGTTAGAAGTCTGCCCAGGCCACGTCGGATCCAATGTGGCAAGCTAACAAGGCAAAATTACGACCTATTGAATTGGCCATTGATAAGAATCGGCTCGGTCCAGTTCGATGCTTTACTTCGGCCAAGCCCAACAATTCAGCCTTTTTAGATTATTTTTCCTATTAATTTTAGTCGATTACATGGGCCAGGCCCACATTTTAGCCTTTTATTTCTGGGCTATGGCCTCTTACAATGCATTTCTTATTATTTTTCGTCCTTCCAGAAAAATATTCTTTGGGCCATGGCCTTTTCACCCCAGACCACGTTTGTACCACCTTTTTATCGGAAATTGAGTAATTTTCACAATCTAGATGTCATTAAAGCAACATGTACACATGGAATACAATATTTCATTACACGGGAATACAATGTCTACACAATTTGCCTTATCTCACTACTACATAACATTGTTCAACACGTAGGAGCACACCTGGTACTGTCCCACCAACTACATTGCTCCCTCTTATGGGCAAGTTCTCTAGGTGCGACAACTTGCCTTCCGACAAGAACATAAAATTACATGAATAGATCAATCGAGGAGGACACAGTAAAACAGGTTGAAAGCATCACACATACAAATAATAACAACAGACATTAATGTATAACATGATAACAAAATATCTATAACCAGGGCTATTTCTGGCCCACCCTTGTGCATGAATTACTAATAGATCAAGTAAAAGACATATAACCATCAGCAAATAGCAAATATTAGTGAAGGGGGACAATTGCTAGTACTTGTCATTTTTGCAAACTGGGCAAGAACGATGATATTTTCCTACACATACTTTCTGATTTTTCCTTAGTCCTATAGCGATCTTCTCACTCCTATTCTATCTACTCAACCCATTCAAATGCAACATGGATAATCAACTACTCTCCTCATTTGAAGCATCTAGTCAAATAAGGAATTGGAATGCAACATGGATATTTATGCCCTATGAATCAGTTCACGTATCAGGAACCATCAAAGTAAATAAGGAACTGGTACAGAACACCAACTCAATCACCTTCAGGGCAATGAAATAATGGATAATTCTTCTATTTAATTGAAGTTCTCTGACCTTCTTCCCCCATTGAAATTAGTCTATAAAATAATTGAGAACAAGGTTAGCGCCGAAATATTTCAAACCATATAATTTCTTGCTAAGCTCATATACTATTATTCAAAATAAAGATGTGTTTTGTTGTAAGATTTTAACGCTAGTACACAAGACATAAAAAGGTACCAGCAATTCTTGGTGATTTGAAGCAGCAACACAAAATTTAAACAAAGACAATGCATGCCATAGTAATAGTAGCACAAAATCGGCACAAGAAATAAAAAACACTAGATCAAATGTAGATTAAAAAAATTGACAACAGCTAGCATATGCATTTTCAGAATGAGATATGTCATATAATTGCAATTTGCTACAAAAAATGACATCAAGGATTGCAATAGGAGGCATAAATTCATTTAGCACAGAGAACAAAGGTGCCAATGCTTGTGGCATGACTAGTACGCATGGGAAGCAACACAGAAATTGCACTGATGAGGCAAAGAGTTGGTGCTGCAACAAGAATTAACCTATACTACTTCAAACATAGTTGGAATTAGCAGTATTATCTTTCAAGTATGAAGTATGATTCAAATAAATATTATGACTACAACAACTCAAACAAAGAAATCAAAACACACCTCATACTAGTATGGTGATCTTCAGTGCAAATTTTAAGCTCTGTTTCATGTAGATAATTGATTTGGTTTCATTAAATAGCAGCATGCAGTATATATGAAGGGCTATTGATTACATAGCAGCTAAACTAATCCTCCATCTAGGGGGATTACAATAGGTTCCTACAATACACTACATAGAGCAACATTTGTTCCTACAGTACAGTGAGGTACAACTGCGATTCAGATCTTGTAAATATGTGTAAACTAATCTAGAAGGATTAAAACAGGTTCAATTCAAGCATCTTCAAAGTGACAACCAAGAGACAACTGCATACTAGTGCACCAGATGAACAACAGCAAGTGTAGTATATTCACATAAGTTATAACTCATCCCATCTTCCAGGATCTGCCAACATGCACAGTTTGACTTAATCAGAATGACAGTAAGCAAGCGAACAGAGCTGCTAACAAAAAGATGATGCACCCGAACACGCACCGAGTTTGACGGCGTACTCGGCATGCTGCCTTCAACTTCCTTCCCATCAACTGAATTTCCTGCAACGACGGGGCTAGTGTGTGAGCTCAGCCCTTGTTTCTACTCCTGAAATTCTCTCTGACTTTATAGTGAGCATTTGATTCCCAGAAAACATTTTCTTACCCTATGACGGCTAATATCCCCTGCCTCCGCTGAAGAGCCGCCACTTGGACTTATTGCTCATGCCCCAATCAAATAGGCCGAAGAAGCCATGGCCCTTGTATGCAGCTTTCTCCACATCCATCCCTGCCCACTGTGAAAAAATAACCTGCAAATCAGGATGTCACACTCAAGCACAAGGAAACCATCAGCAGGACGGTAGGCACCCTAAGGCAGATAAACTGAGAATGCAGGTAAACCTATACCTGAGACTTGAGCGGCAGAAGAAACCCGTGAGGGGAGCAGCCGCCGGAGAACGCCGGCGAAGATCCGCCCCTCCGCAAGCGGCACGGGGTCAATGGCGCGGGACTCACCGGAGGAGCAGCACGCAACAGAACACAAATCGCCATCGTGAACCGGGCCGGATCGAGCCATGGCCCATTGGGGAAGGAGCGACCAGAGTCCCGAAGCGGCGATCTTTTCCCTTGTCGCGTTCCGCGGATGGCGGTGCTGGCCATGCTAGGGACGCCATGTGATGCTCTCCTATCTAATGCTACGCGTTTCCTCTGGTTGGACTGCGAACGGGAGGAATGGGGTGAAAGGCGGAACGAGCATGGCGGCCCTGCAGTGGAAGGCGGCGAGTGAGGCCTCTAGGATGGGGCGGGTCGGCGGGGAGAGGAAGAGCGGCATGGGGTCGGCCTCCTCTGGGAGGCGAGAAGGAGCGGGTGGTGGTCACGAAGCGGGTGGTGGCGCGCGGGCACGGGCGACGGGATCAGCTTGAGGTTGGTGGCAGTGGCAAGGAGTGGATCTGAATCAGGGGAGAGGGTCCGACAGGAGGAGTGGAGTTAGGGTTTGGCCTACGGGTGGATGGATGGATGTGTGCCATGTCATCGATCCATGACACAAACATCTCCACCAATGAGAATTAAGCTTATGCAAATGTGTTTTTTCTTTTTGTTTCTCTTCTTTGTTTTCACCTATGTGAAGAATCTACCAGATATTAGTTACAAAATTGGACTGGAACAATTTTCAAAAATATTCGACCATATTTTATGCACAAATTAACCAAATGGTTCCCTCTTAAAACTTTTCCGTCCACCTCTCGTCCGTTTTTTGAGTGTCCAAAGGGAGTTTTTTGTGAACAACCTATCAAATATTTGTTGCAAATTTGGATGAAATCAATGTTAGAAAACCTTAGGTCATATTTAATGTTCAATCGATGAGATGGTTGGGTGTCAAAAGCTTTGATCCACCTCTCGTGAAAAAGACAAATTCCCGTTGATTCAGTTGAGAGTGGATCAAATTTGAACTGCAGCTACCTCATCATTCGCTCATGATTTTTTCCAATAAACATTTCTAGGTACAAAAGTATCTATTTCATTAGAGAAACACCAAAAGTTTACCAAGGTTCAACCCCTAGCTAAGAACGGTCATGCCCGTCGTTTTGACCGCATTTTGAAACAACCATAAATAATTCAAAAAAATCAAAAAAATGTGAAACCTTCGCTTTCTGTCATCATATGTGACCAAGTTACCAGGAAAAATAATAATCTTGTAATACGACAATTATTTTAAAAAAGTGTTCTCAGAAATGAGCTATCACATGCGAAGATTCATGGCTTTCAAGCCAAATGATCAATCTTATGGCCACATTCATGGAATAGATTGTTCAAATGATCTCATATTCTGCACAAGGGTGCATGTTGAAATGGCAAACAATGTTGCCAAAGGGATTTTTCATTTTCTTTGCACAAAAAAATCATTTTCCTTTTTTTGAGTGCCCAAAATGAGTTTTTTTGTGAAGGACCTACCAAATATTTGTTACAAAATTAGAAAAAAAACATTTTATAAAATATTAGGCATATTTAATGCACAATTGAAAAAATATGTGGGTTCCAAAAGCTTTCGATCCACCTTTGGTGAAAAAGACAAAACTCTACCGATTAAATTGGAAGCGGGTCAAATTTGAAAGCAGTTGCCTTATAGTTTGCTCTTTATTTTTTCAAAAAATCATTTCTAGTTAAAGAAGTATCTATTTAATCTTATATACAACAAAATTATGGCAAGATTCAACGCCTATCTATGAACGGTCATGCCCGTCGTTTTGACCGCATTTTGAAACGGGCATAAATAATTGAAAAAAATCAAAAAGATGCAAAACCATCGCTTTGTGTCATCATATGTTACCAAGTTACCAGGAAAAATAATAAACTTGTAATAGGACAATTATTTTAAAAAGTGTTCTCAGAAATGAGGTATCATGTGTGAATATTCATGGCTTTCAAGCCAAATGATCAATCTTATGGCCACATTCATGGAAAAGTTTGTTAAAATGATCTCATATTGTTCACAAGGGTGCATGTTGACATGACAAACAATGTTGTCAAAGGGACTTTTCTTCTTTGCACAAAAAATCATTTTCCTTATTTCGAGTGCCCAAAATGAGTTTTTTTGTAAAGGACCTACCAAATATTTGTTACAAAATTGGACCAAATTATTTTTATAAAATATTAGGCCATATTTTATGCACAATTGACAAAATATTTGGGTGCAAAAAGCTTTCGATCCACCTCTAGTGAAAAAGATAAAACTCTGACGATTTCGTTGGAAGCGGGTGAAATTTGAACTACACCTGCCTTATAGTTTGCTCTTTATGTTTTCAAAAAATAATTTATAGTTAAAGAAGTATCTACTTAATAATAGTAAAACAAAATTATGGCAAGATCCAACCCCTATCTATGAACGGTCATGCCTATCGTTTTGATCGCATTCTGGAATGGGCATAAATAATTCAAAAAAAATCAAAAAAATGCAAAACCATCGCTTGGTGTCATAATATGTGACCAAGTTAGCAGGAAAAATAATATACTTGTAATATGAAAATTATTTTAAAAAAGTGTTCTCATAAATGAGCTATCATGTGTGAACATTCATGGCTTTCAAGCCAAATGATCAATCTTATGGCCACATTCATGAAAAAGTTTGTTAAAATGATCTCATATTGTTCACAAGGTTACGTGTTGACATGACAAACAATGTTGTCAAAGGGACTTTTCATTTTCTTTGCATAAAAAATCATTTTCCTTATTTCGAGTGCCCAAAATGAGTTTTTTTGTGAAGGACCTACCAAATATTTGTTACAAAATTGGACCAAATCATTTTTATAAAATATTAGGCCATATTTTATGCACAATTGACAAAATATTTGGGTGCCAAAAGCTTTCGATCCACCTCTAGTGAAAAAGACAAAAGTCTGCCAATTTAGTTGGAAGCGGGTCAAATTTGAACTGCAGCTACCTTATAGTTTGCTCTCTATTTTTTCAAAAAATCATTTCTAGTTAAAGAAGTATCTACTTAATCATAGATACAACAAAATTACGGCAAGATTGAACCCCTATCTATGAACGGTCAGGCGTGTCGTTTTGACCGCATTTTGGAACGGGCATATGTGACAAAGTTACCACGAAAAATAATAAACTTTAATAAGAAAGTTATTTTAAAAAAGTGTTCTCAGAAATGAGCTATCATGTGTGAAGATTCATGGCTTTCAAGACAAATGATCTATCTTATGGCCACATTCACGGAATAGTTTGTTCAAATGATCTCATACCGTGCACAAGGGTGCATGTTGAAATGGCCAAAAATATTGTCAAAGGGAGTTTCATTTTCTTTGCACAAAAAAATCATTTTCCTTTTTTCGAGTGCCCAAAATGAGTTTTTTTAAGGTCCTACCAATATTTGTCACAAAATTGGATAAAATCGTTTTCATAAACTATTAGGCCATATTGAATGCACAATTGACAAAAAATTGGGTGCCAAAAGCTTTCGATCCACCTCTAGTGAAAAAGACAAAAGTCTGCCAATTTAGTTGGAAGCGGGTCAAATTTGAACTGCAGCTACCTTATAGTTTGCTCTCTATTTTTTCAAAAAATCATTTCTAGTTAAAGAAGTATCTACTTAATCATAGATACAACAAAATTACGGCAAGATTGAACCCCTATCTATGAACGGTCAGGCGTGTCGTTTTGACCGCATTTTGGAACGGGCATATGTGACAAAGTTACCACGAAAAATAATAAACTTTAATAAGAAAGTTATTTTAAAAAAGTGTTCTCAGAAATGAGCTATCATGTGTGAAGATTCATGGCTTTCAAGACAAATGATCTATCTTATGGCCACATTCACGGAATAGTTTGTTCAAATGATCTCATACCGTGCACAAGGGTGCATGTTGAAATGGCCAAAAATATTGTCAAAGGGAGTTTCATTTTCTTTGCACAAAAAAATCATTTTCCTTTTTTCGAGTGCCCAAAATGAGTTTTTTTAAGGTCCTACCAATATTTGTTACAAAATTGGATAAAATCATTTTCATAAACTATTAGGCCATATTGAATGCACAATTGACAAAAAAATTGGGTGCCAAAAGCTTTCGATCCACCTCTAGTGAAAAAGACAAAACTCTGTAGATTTAGTTGGAAGTGGGTCAAATTTGAACAGCAACTCCATTATAGTTTGGTCTTTATTTTTTCAAAAAACATTTCTAGTTAAAGAAGTACCTACTTAATCATAGGTACAACAAAATTATGGCAAGATTCAACCCCTATCTATGAAAGGTCATTCCCGTCGTTTTGACCGCATGTTGGAACGGGCATAAATAATTAAAAAAAATGAAAAAATGCAAAACCATCGCTTTGTGCCATCAGATGTGACCAAGTTACCAGGAAAAATAATAAACTTGTAATAGGGGAAATATTTTAAAAAAGTGTTCTCAGAAATGAACTATCATGTGTGAAGATTCATGGCTTTCAAGCCAAATGATCAATCTTAAGGGCACATTCCTGGAATAGTTTGTTAAAATGATATCATATTGTCCACAAGGGTGCATGTTGAAATGGAAAACAATGTTGCCAAAGGGAGTTTTCATTGTCTTTGCACAAAAAAATCATTTTCCTTTTTTCGAGTGCCCAAAATGAGTTTTTTTGTGAAGGACCTATCAAATATTTGTTACAAAATTGGACAAAATAATTTTTATAAAATATTACTCAATATTTAATGCACAATTGACAAAGTATTTGGGTGCCAAAATCTTTCGATCCACCTCTAGGGAAAAAGACAAAACTCTCCCGATTTAGTTGGAAGCTGGTCAAATTTGAACTGCAGCTGCCTTATAGTTTGCTCTTTATTTTTTCAAAAAACAATTTCTAGTTAAATAAGTATCTACTTAATCATTGATACAACAAAATTATGGCAAGATTCAACCCCTATCTATGAACGGTCATGCCCGTCGTTTTCACCACATTTTGAAACGGGCATAAATAATTCAAAAAAATCAGAAAAATGCAAAACCATGACTTGGTGTCATCATATGTGACCAAGTTACCAGGAAAAATAATAAACTTGTAATAGGAAAATTATTTTAAAAAAGTGTTCTCAGAAATGAGCTATCATGTGTGAAGATTCATGGCTTTCAAGCCAAATGATCAATCTTATGGGCACATTTTCTGGAATAGTTTGTTCAAATGATATCATATTGTCCACAAGGTTGCATGTTGAAATGTCAAACAATATTGTCAATGGGAGTTTTCATTTTCTTTGCACAAAAAAAATCATTTTCCTTTTTCCGAGTGCCTAAAATTAGATTTTCGTGAAGGAACTACCAAATATTTGTTACAAAATTGTACAAAATCATTTTTATAAAATATTAGGTCATATTTAATGCACAATTGACAAAATATTTGGGTGCCAAAAGCTTTCGACCCACCTCTAGTGAAAAATACAACACTCTGCCGATTTAGTTGGAAGCGGGTCAAATTTGAACTGCAGCTTCCTTATAGTTTGCTCTCTATTTTTTCAAAAAATCATTTCTAGTTAAAGAAGTATCTACTTAATCATATATACAACAAAATTATGGCAAGATTCATCCCCTATCTATGAACGGTCTTGTCCGTCGTTTTTCCCGCATTTTGGAACGGGCATAAATAATTCAAAAAAATCAAAAAATGCAAAAGCATCGCTTTGTGTCATCATATGTGACAAAGTTACCAGGAAAAATAATAAAATAGTAATAATATAATTATTTTAAAAAAGTGTTCCCAGAAATGAGCTATCATGTGTGAAGATTCATGGCTTTCAAGCCAAATGATCAATCTTATGGCCACATTCATGGAATAGTTTGTTCGAATGATCTCATATTGTGCACAAGGGTGCATGTTGAAATGGCAAACAATGTTGTCAAAGGGAGTTTCATTTTCTTTGCAAAAAAAATCATTTTCCTTTTTTCGAGTGCCAAAAATGAGTTTTTTGGAAGGACCTACCAAATATTTCTTACAAAACTAGACAAAATCATTTTCATAAACTATTAGGCCATATTTGATGCACAATCGATAAAATATTTGAGTGCGAAAAGCTTTCCATCCACCTCTAGTGAAAAAGACAAAACTCTGCCGCTTTAGTTGGAAGTGGGTCAGATTTGAACAGTAGTTGCCTTATAGTTTGCTCTTTATTTTTTCTAAAAATATATGTAGTGAAAGAAGTATATACTTAATCATAGATACAACAGAATTCTGGCAAGATTCGACCCCTATCTATGAACGGTAATGCCCGTCGTTTCGACCGCATGTTGGAACAGGCATAAATAATTCAAGAAAAATTAAAAAAATGAAAAACCATCGCATTGTGTCATCATATGTGACCAAGTTACCAGGAAAAATAATAAACTTGTAATAGGGCAAATAATTTAAAAGAGTGTTTTCAGAAATAAGCTATCACGTGTGAAGATTCATGGCTTTCAAGCCAAATGACCAATCTTATGGCCACATTCATGGAATAGTTTGTTCAAATTATATCATATTTTCCTCAAGGGTGCATGTTGAAATGGTAAACAATGCTGCCAAAGGGAGTTTTCATTTTCTTTGGACAAAAAAATCATTTTCCTTTTTCCGAGTGCCTAAAATGAGGTTTTTTGTGAAGGAACTACCAAAATATTTGTTACCAAATTGTACAAGATCATTTTTATAAAATATTAGGCCATATTTAATGCACAATTGACAAAATATTTGGGTGCCAAAAGCTTTCGACCCACCTCTAGTGAAAAAGACAAAACTCTGCCAATTTAGTTGGAAGCGGGTCAAATTTGAACTGCAGCTACCTTATAGTTTGCTCTCTATTTTTTCGAAAAATCATTTCTAGTTAAAGAAGTATCTACTTAATCATAGATACAACAAAATTACGACAAGATTCAACCCCTATCTATGAACGGTCAGGCCTGTCGTTTTGACCGCATTTTGGAACGGGCATAAATAATTAAAAAAATGCAAAACCATCACTTTGTTTAATTATATGTGACAAATTTACCACGAAAAATAATAAACTTTAATAAGAAAATTATTTTAAAAAAGTGTTCTCAGAAATGAGCTATCATGTGTGAAGATTCATGGCTTTCAGGCCAAATGATCAATCTTATGGGCACATTCCTGGAATAGTTTGTTCAAATGATATCATATTGTCCACAAGGGTGCATGTTGAAATGGAAAACAATGTTGCCAAAGGGAGTTTTCATTGTCTTTGCACAAAAAAATCATTTTCCTTTTTTCGAGTGCCCAAAATGAGTTTTTTTGTGAAGGACCTATCAAATATTTGTTACAAAATTGGACAAAATAATTTTTATAAAATATTACTCAATATTTAATGCACAATTGACAAAGTATTTGGGTGCCAAAATCTTTCGATCCACCTCTAGGTAAAAAGACAAAACTCTCCCGATTTAGTTGGAAGCTGGTCAAATTTGAACTACAGCTGCCTTATAGTTTGCTCTTTATTTTTTCAAAAAATAATTTCTAGTTAAATAAGTATCTACTTAATCATTGATACAACAAAATTATGGCAAGATTCAACCCCTATCTATGAACGGTCATGCCCGTCGTTTTCACCACATTTTGAAACGGGCATAAATAATTCGAAAAAATCAGAAAAATGCAAAACCATCACTTGGTGTCATCATATGTGACCAAGTTACCAGGAAAAATAATAAACTTGTAATAGGACAATTATTTTAAAAAAGTGTTCTCAGAAATGAGCTATCATGTGTGAAGATTCATGGCTTTGAAGCCAAATGATCAATCTTATGGGCACATTTTCTGGAATAGTTTGTTCAAATGATATCATATTGTCCACAAGGGTGCATGTTGAAATGTCAAACAATATTGTCAATGGGAGTTTTCATTTTCTTTGCACAAAAAAATCATTTTCCTTTTTCCGAGTGCCTAAAATGAGGTTTTTTGTGAAGGAACTACCAAATATTTGTTACAAAATTGTACAAAATCATTTTTATAAAATATTAGGCCATATTTAATGCACAATTGACAAAATATTTGGGTGCCAAAAGCTTTCGACCCACCTCTAGTGAAAAAGACAAAACTCTGCCGATTTAGTTGGAAGCGGGTCAAATTTGAACTGCAGCTTCCTTATAGTTTGCTCTCTATTTTTTCAAATAATCATTTCTAGTTAAAGAAGTATCTACTTAATCATATATACAAAAAAATTATGGCAAGATTCATCCCCTATCTATGAACGGTGTTGTCCGTCGTTTTGCCCGCATTTTGGAACGGGCATAAATAATTCAAAAAAAATCAAAAAATGCAAAAGCATCGCTTTGTGTCATCAGATGTGACAAAGTTACCAGGAAAAATAATAAAATTGTAATAATATAATTATTTTAAAAAAGTGTTCCCAGAAATGAGTTATCATGTGTGAAGATTCAAGGCTTTCAAGCCAAATGATCAATCTTATGGCCACATTCATGGAATAGTTTGTTCGAATGATCTCATATTGTGCACAAGGGTGCATGTTGAAATGGCAAACAATGTTGTCAAAGGGAGTTTCATTTTCTTTGCACAAAAAAATCATTTTCCTTTTTTCGAGTGCCAAAAATGAGTTTTTTGGAAGGACCTACCAAATATTTCTTACAAAACTAGACAAAATCATTTTCATAAACTATTAGGCCATATTTGATGCACAATTGACAAAAAATTTGGGTGCCAAAAGCTTTCGATCCACCTCTAGTGAAAAAGACAAAACTCTGCAGATTTAGTTGGAAGTGGGTCAAATTTGAACAGCAACTCCATTATAGTTTGGTCTTTATTTTTTCAAAAAATACTTCTAGTTAAAGAAGTACCTACTTAATCATAGATACAACAAAATTATGGCAAGATTCGACCCCTATCTATGAACGGTAATGCCCGTCGTTTTGACCGCATGTTGGAACAGGCATAAATAATTCAAGAAAAATGAAAAAAATGAAAAACCATCGCATTGTGTCATCATATGTGACCAAGTTACCAAGAAAATTAATAAACTTGTAATAGGGCAAATATTTTAAAAGAGTGTTTTCAGAAATAAGGTATCACGTGTGAAGATTCATGGCTTTCAAGCCAAATGACCAATCTTATGGCCACATTCATGGAATAGTTTGTTCAAATGATATCATATTGTCCTCAAGGGTGCATGTTGAAATGGTAAACAATGTTGCCAAAGGGAGTTTTCATTGTCTTTGCACAAAAAAATCATTTTCCTTTTTTCGAGTGCCCAAAATGAGTTTTTTTGTGAATGACCTATCAAATATTTGTTACAAGATTGGACAAAATCATTTTTATAAAATATTAGGCCTTATTTAATGCACAATTGACAAAAAAATTTGGGTGCCAAAAGCTTTCGATCCACCTCTAGTGAAAAAGACAAAACTCTCCCGATTTAGTTCGAAGCGGGTCAAATTTGAACTACAGCTACCTTATAGTTTGCTCTTTATTTTTTTAAAATTATTTCTAGTTAAATAAGTATCTAATTAATCATAGATACAACAAAATTATGTCAAGATTCGACCCCTATCTATGAACGGTCATGCCCGTCGTTTTCACCGCATTTCGAAACGGGCATAAATAAATAAATAAAAGGCAAAACCATCGCTTGGTGTCATCATATGTGACCAAGTTACCAGGAAAAATAATAAACTTGTAATAGGACAATTATTTTTAAAAAGTGTTATCAGAAATGAGCTATCATGTGTGAAGATTCATGGCTTCCAAGCCAAATGATCAATCTTATGGCCAAATTCATGGAATAGTTTTTTCAAATGATCTCATATTGTGCACAAGGGTGCATGTTAAAATGCCAAACAATGTTGCCAAAGGAAGTTTTCATTTTTTGCACAAAAAAATCATTTTCCTTTTTTCGAGTGCCCAAAATGAGGTTTTTTGTGAAGAACCGACCAAATATTTGTTTCAAATTTGGAAAAACTCATTTTTATAAAATATTAGGCCATATTTAATGCACAATTGACAAAATATTTGGGTGCCAAAATCTTTCGATCGACCTCTAGTGAAAAAGACAAAACTTTGCCGATTTTGTTGGAAGCGGGTCAAATTTGAACTGCAGCTGCCTTATTGTTTGCTCTTTATTTTTTCAAAAAATCATTTCTAGTTACGTAAGTATCTATTTAATCATATATACAATAGAATTATGGCAAGATTCAACCCCTATCTATGAATGGTCATGCCTGTCGTTTTGCCCGCATTTTGGAACGGGCATAAATAATTCAAAACAAAAAATCCAAAAAATGCAAACCATTGCTTTCTGTCATCATATGTGAACAAGTTACTAGGAAAATTAATAAACTTGTAATAGGACAATTATTTTAAAAATGTTTTCTCAGAAATGAGCTATCACATGCGAAGATTCATGGCTTTCAAGCCAAATGATCAATCTTATGGCCACATTCGTGGAATAGTTTGTTCAAATGATCTCATATTGTTCACAAGGGTGCATGTTGAAATGTCAAACAATGTTGTCAAAGGGAGTTTTCATTTTCTTTGCCAAAAATTCATTTTCCTTTTTTCGAATGCCCAAAATGAGTTTTTTGTGAAGGACCTACTAAATATTTGTTACAAAATTGGACAAAATCATTTTTATAAAATATTAGGCCTTATTTAATGCACAATTGATAACATATTTGGGTTCCATAAGCTTTTGATCCACCTCTAGGGAAAAAGATAGAGCTCTGCCGATTCAGTTGGACGCGGGTCAAATTTGAACTACAGCTACCTCATAGTTTGCTCGTTATTTTTTCAAAAAATCTGTTTTATTTAAATAAGTATCTACTTAATCATAGATACAACAAAAAATTATGGCAAGATTCAACCCCTATCTATGAACGGTCATGTCCGTCATTTTGACTGCATTTTGGAACGGATATAAATTATCGAAAAAAATCAATAAATGCAAAACCATCGCTTTGTGTCATCATATGTGACCAAGTTACCAGGAAAAATAATAAACTTGTAATAGGACAATTATTTTAAAAAAGGTTTCTCAGAAATGAGCTATCATGTGTGAAGATTCATGGCTTTCAAGCCAAATGGTAAATCTTATGGCCACATTCATGGAATAGTTTGTTCAAATGATCTCGTATTGTGCACAAGGGTGCATGTTGAAATGGCAAACAATGTTCCCAAAGGGAGTTTTCATTTTCTTTGCACAAAAAAATCATTTTCCTTTTTTCGAGAGCGCAAAATGAGTTTTTTTGTGAAGGACCTACCAAATATTTGTTACAAAATTGGACAAAATGATTTTTATAAAATATTAGGCCATATTTAATGCACAATTGACAATATATTTGGATGCCAAAATCTTTCGATCCACCTCTAGTGAAAAAGACAAAACTCTACCGATTCAGTTGGAAGCGGGTCAAATTTGAACTGCAGTTGCCTTATCATTTGCTCTTTATTTTTTCAAAAAATCATATCTAGTTACGTAAGTATCTATTTAATCATGGATACAACAAAATTATGGCAAGATTAAACCCCTATCTATGAACGGTCATGCCCGTCGTTTTGACCGCATTTTGGAACGAGCATAAATAATTCAATTTTTTTTGAAGAAATGAAAAACCATCGCTTTGTGTCATCATATGTGAACAAGTTACCAGGAAAAATAATAATCTTGTAATAGGAAAATTATTTTTAAAAAGTGTTCTCAGGAATGAGCTATCATTTGTGAAGATTCATGGCTTTCATGCCAAATGATCAATCTTATGGCCACATTTATGGAATAGTTTGTTCAAATGATCTCATATTGTTCATAAGGGTGCATGTTGAAATGGCAACCAATGTTGTCAAAGGGAGTTTTCGTTTTCGTTTTCTTTGCAAAAAATCATTTTCCTTTTTTCGAGTGCCCAAAATGAGTTTTTTGTGAAGGAGCTACGAAATATTTGTTACAAAATTGGACAAAATCATTTTTATAAAATATTAGGCCATATTTAATGCATAGTTGATTAAATATTTGGGTGTCATAATCTTTCGATCCACCTCTAGTGAAAAAGCTAGAACTCTTCCGATTCAGTTGGAAGCGGGTGAAATTTGAACTGCAGCTACCTTATAGTTTGCTCTTTATTTTTTCAAAAAATAATTTTTATTTAAATCAGTATCTACTTAATAATAGATACAACAAAAAATTATGGCAAGATTCAACCCCTATCTATGAACGGTCATGTCCGTCATTTTGACAGCATTTTGAAACAGATATAAATAATTGAAAAAATTCAAGAAATTCAAAACCATCGCTTTGTGTCATGATATGTGAACAAGTTACCAGTAAAAATAATAAACGTGTAATAGGACAATTATTTTTAAAAAGTGTTCTCAGGAATGAGCTATCATTTGTGAAGAATCATGGCTTTCATGCCAAATGATCAATCTTATGGCCGCATTCATGGAATAGTTTGTTCAAATGATCTCATATTGTTCACAAGGGTGCATGTTGAAATGGCAAACAATGTTGTCAAAGGGAGTTTTCATTTTCTTTGCAAAAAATCATTTTCCTTTTTTCGAGTGCCCAAAATGAGTTTTTTGTGAAGGAGCTACTAAATATTTGTTACAAAATTAGACAAAATCATTTTTATAAAATATTAGGCCATATTTAATGCATAATTGATTAAATATTTGGGTGCCATAAGCTTTCGATCCACCTCTAGTGAAAAAGCTAGAACTCTTCCGATTGAGTTTGAAGCGGGTGAAATTTGAACTGCATCTATCATGTGTGAAGATTCATGGCTTTCAAGCCAAATGATCAGTCTTATGGCCACATTCATGGAATAGTTTGTTCAAATGTTCTCATATTGTGCACGAGGGTGCATGCTGAAATAGCAAACAATGTTCCCAAAGGGAGTTTTCATTTTCTTTGCACAGAAAAATCATTTTCCTTTTTTCGAGTGCCCAAAATGAGTTTTTTTGTGAAGGACCAACCAAATATTTGTTACAAAATTGGACAAAATGATTTTTATAAAATATTAGGCCATATTGAATGCACAATTGACAATATATTTGGGTGCCAAAATCTTTCGATCCACCTGTAGTGAAAAAGACAAAACTCTACCGATTTAGTTGGAAGCGGGTCAAATTTGAACTGTAGTTGCCTTATCGTTTGCTCTTTATTTTTTCAAAAAATAATTACTAGTTACATAAGTATCTATTTAATCATAGATACAACAAAATTATGGCAAGATTAAACCCCTATCTATGAACGGTCATGCCCGTCGTTTTGACCGCATTTTGGAACGAGCATAAATAATTCAAAAAAAAATTCAAGAAATGCAAAACCATCGCTTTGTGTCATCATATGTGATCAAGTTAGCAGGAAAAATAATAAACTTGTAATAGGACAATTCATTTAAAAAAGTGTTCTCAGGAATGAGCTATCATGTGTGAAGATTCATGGCATTCAAGCCAAATGATCAATCTTATGGCCACATTCATGGAATAGTTTGTTCAAATGATCTCATATTGTGCACAAGGGTGCATGTTGAAATGGCAAACAATGTTCCCAAAGGGAGTTTTCCTTTTCTTTGCACAAAAAAATCATTTTCCTTTTTTCGAGTGCGCAAAATGAGTTTTTTTGTGAAGGACCTACCAAATATTTGTTACAAAATTGGACAAAATGATTTTTATAAAATATTAGGCCATATTGAATGCACAATTGACAATATATTTTGGTGCCAAAATCTTTCGATCCACCTCTAGTGAAAAAGACAAAACTCTACCGATTCAATTGGAAGCGGGTCAAATTTGAACTGTAGTTGCCTTATCGTTTGCTCTTTATTTTTTCGAAAATCATTTCTAGTTACGTAAGTATCTATTTAATCATAGATACAACAAAATTATGGCAAGATTAAACCCCTATCTATGAACGGTCATGCCCGTCGTTTTGACCGCATTTTGGAACGAGCATAAATAATTCAAAAAAAATTCAAGAAATGCAAAACCATCGCTTTGTGTCATCATATGTGAACAAGTTACCAGGAAAAATAATAAACTTGTAATAGGACAATTATTTTAAAAAAGTGTTCTCAGGAATGAGCTATCATGTGTGAAGATTCATGGCATTCAAGCCAAATGATCAATCTTATGGCCACATTCATGGAATAGTTTGTTCAAATGATCTCATATTGTGCACAAGGGTGCATGTTGAAATGGCAAACAATGTTCCCAAAGGGAGTTTTCCTTTTCTTTGCACAAAAAAATCATTTTCCTTTTTTCGAGTGCCCAAAATGAGTTTTTTTGTGAAGGACCTACCAAATATTTGTTACAAAATTGGACAAAATGATTTTTATAAAATATTAGGCCATATTGAATGCACAATTGACAATATATTTGGTGCCAAAATCTTTCGATCCACCTCTAGTGAAAAAGACAAAACTCTACCGATTCAATTGGAAGCGGGTCAAATTTGAACTGTAGTTGCCTTATCGTTTGCTCTTTATTTTTTCGAAAATCATTTCTAGTTACGTAAGTATCTATTTAATCATAGATACAACAAAATTATGGCAAGATTAAACCCCTATCTATGAACGGTCATGCCCGTCGTTTTGACCGCATTTTGGAACGAGCATAAATAATTCAAAAAAAAATTCAAGAAATGCAAAACCATCGCTTTGTGTCATCATATGTGAACAAGTTACCAGGAAAAATAATAAACTTGTAATAGGACAATTATTTTAAAAAAGTGTTCTCAGGAATGAGCTATCATGTGTGAAGATTCATGGCTTTCAAGCCAAATGATCAATCTTATGGCCACATTCATGGAATAGTTTGTTCAAATGATCTCATATTGTGCACAAGGGTGCATGTTGAAATGGCAAACAATGTTCCCAAAGGGAGTTTTCCTTTTCTTTGCACAAAAAAATCATTTTCCTTTTTTCGAGTGCGCAAAATGAGTTTTTTTGTGAAGGACCTACCAAATATTTGTTACAAAATTGGACAAAATGATTTTTATAAAATATTAGGCCATATTGAATGCACAATTGACAATATATTTTGGTGCCAAAATCTTTCGATCCACCTCTAGTGAAAAAGACAAAACTCTACCGATTCAATTGGAAGCGGGTCAAATTTGAACTGTAGTTGCCTTATCGTTTGCTCTTTATTTTTTCGAAAATCATTTCTAGTTACGTAAGTATCTATTTAATCATAGATACAACAAAATTATGGCAAGATTAAACCCCTATCTATGAACGGTCATGCCCGTCGTTTTGACCGCATTTTGGAACGAGCATAAATAATTCAAAAAAAAATTCAAGAAATGCAAAACCATCGCTTTGTGTCATCATATGTGAACAAGTTACCAGGAAAAATAATAAACTTGTAATAGGACAATTATTTTAAAAAAGTGTTCTCAGGAATGAGCTATCATGTGTGAAGATTCATGGCTTTCAAGCCAAATGATCAATCTTATGGCCACATTCATGGAATAGTTTGTTCAAATGATCTCATATTGTGCACAAGGGTGCATGTTGAAATGGCAAACAATGTTCCCAAAGGGAGTTTTCCTTTTCTTTGCACAAAAAAATCATTTTCCTTTTTTCGAGTGCCCAAAATGAGTTTTTTTGTGAAGGACCTACCAAATATTTGTTACAAAATTGGACAAAATGATTTTTATAAAATATTAGGCCATATTGAATGCACAATTGACAATATATTTGGGTGCCAAAATCTTTCGATCCACCTCTACCGATTCATTTGGAAGCGGGTCAAATTTGAACTGTAGTTGCCTTATCGTTTGCTCTTTATTTTTTCGAAAATCATTTCTAGTTACGTAAGTATCTATTTAATCATAGATACAACAAAATTATGGCAAGATTAAACCCCTATCTATGAACGGTCATGCCCGTCGTTTTGACCGCATTTTGGAACGAGCATAAATAATTCAAAAAAAAATTCAAGAAATGCAAAACCATCGCTTTGTGTCATCATATGTGAACAAGTTACCAGGAAAAATAATAAACTTGTAATAGGACAATTATTTTAAAAAAGTGTTCTCAGGAATGAGCTATCATGTGTGAAGATTCATGGCTTTCAAGCCAAATGATCAATCTTATGGCCACATTCATGGAATAGTTTGTTCAAATGATCTCATATTGTGCACAAGGGTGCATGTTGAAATGGCAAACAATGTTCCCAAAGGGAGTTTTCATTTTCTTTGCACAAAAAAATCATTTTCCTTTTTTCGAGTGCCCAAAATGAGTTTTTTGTGAAGGACCTACCAAATATTTGTTACAAAATTGGAAAAAATGATTTTTATAAAATATTAGGCCATATTGAATGCACAATTGACAATATATTTGGGTGCCAAAATCTTTCGATCCACCTATAGTGAAAAAGACAAAACTCTACCGATTCAGTTGGAAGCGGGTCAAATTTGAACTGTAGTTGCCTTATCGTTTGCTCTTTATTTTTTCGAAAAATCATTTCTAGTTACGTAAGTATCTATTTAATCATAGATACAACAAAATTATGGCAAGATTAAACCCCTATCTATGAACGGTCATGCCCGTCGTTTTGACCGCATTTTGGAACGAGCATAAATAATTCAAAAAAAAATTCAAGAAATGCAAAACCATCGCTTTGTGTCATCATATGTGAACAAGTTACCAGGAAAAATAATAAACTTGTAATAGGACAATTATTTTAAAAAAGTGTTCTCAGGAATGAGCTATCATGTGTGAAGATTCATGGCATTCAAGCCAAATGATCAATCTTATGGCCACATTCATGGAATAGTTTGTTCAAATGATCTCATATTGTGCACAAGGGTGCATGTTGAAATGGCAAACAATGTTCCCAAAGGGAGTTTTCCTTTTCTTTGCACAAAAAAATCATTTTCCTTTTTTCGAGTGCGCAAAATGAGTTTTTTTGTGAAGGACCTACCAAATATTTGTTACAAAATTGGACAAAATGATTTTTATAAATTATTAGGCCATATTGAATGCACAATTGACAATATATTTTAGTGCCAAAATCTTTCGATCCACCTCTAGTGAAAAAGACAAAACTCTACCGATTCAATTGGAAGCGGGTCAAATTTGAACTGTAGTTGCCTTATCGTTTGCTCTTTATTTTTTCGAAAATCATTTCTAGTTACGTAAGTATCTATTTAATCATAGATACAACAAAATTATGGCAAGATTAAACCCCTATCTATGAACGGTCATGCCCGTCGTTTTGACCGCATTTTGGAACGAGCATAAATAATTCAAAAAAAAATTCAAGAAATGCAAAACCATCGCTTTGTGTCATCATATGTGAACAAGTTACCAGGAAAAATAATAAACTTGTAATATGACAATTAATTTAAAAAGGTGTTCTCAGAAATGAGCTATCATTTGTGAAGATTCATGGCTTTCAAGCGAAATGATCAATCTTATGGCCACATTCATGGAATAGTTTGTTGAAATGATCTCATATTGTGCACAAGGGTGCATGTTGAAATGGCAAACAATGTTCCCAAAGGGAGTTTTCATTTTCTTTGCACAAAAAAATCATTTTCCTTTTTTCGAGTGCGCAAAATGAGTTTTTTTGTGAAGGACCTACCAAATATTTGTTACAAAATTGGACAAAATGATTTTTATAAAATATTAGGCCATATTGAATGCACAATTGACAATATATTTGGGTGCCAAAATCTTTCGATCCACCTCTAGTGAAAAAGACAAAACTCTACCGATTCAGTTGGAAGCGGGTCAAATTTGAACTGTAGTTGCCTTATCGTTTGCTCTTTATTTTTTCGAAAAATCATTTCTAGTTACGTAAGTATCTATTTAATCATAGATACAACAAAATTATGGCAAGATTAAACCCCTATCTATGAACGGTCATGCCCGTCGTTTTGACCGCATTTTGGAACGAGCATAAATAATTCAAAAAAAAATTCAAGAAATGCAAAACCATCGCTTTGTGTCATCATATGTGAACAAGTTACCAGGAAAAATAATAAACTTGTAATAGGACAATTATTTTAAAAAGGTGTTCTCAGAATGAGCTATCATGTGTGAAGATTCATGGCTTTCAAGCCAAATGATCAATCTTATGGCCACATTCATGGAATAGTTTGTTCAAATGATCTCATATTGTGCACAAGGGTGCATGTTGAAATGGCAAACAATGTTCCCAAAGGGAGTTTTCATTTTCTTTGCACAAAAAAATCATTTTCCTTTTTTCGAGTGCGCAAAATGAGTTTTTTTGTGAAGGACCTACCAAATATTTGTTACAAAATTGGACAAAATGATTTTTATAAAATATTAGGCCATATTGAATGCACAATTGACAATATATTTGGGTGCCAAAATCTTTCGATCCACCTCTAGTGAAAAAGACAAAACTCTACCGATTCAGTTGGAAGCGGGTCAAATTTGAACTGTAGTTGCCTTATCGTTTGCTCTTTATTTTTTCGAAAAATCATTTCTAGTTACATAAGTATCTATTTAATCATAGATACAACAAAATTATGGCAAGATTAAACCCCTATCTATGAACGGTCATGCCCGTCGTTTTGACCGCATTTTGGAACGAGCATAAATAATTCAAAAAAAAATTCAAGAAATGCAAAACCATCGCTTTGTGTCATCATATGTGAACAAGTTACCAGGAAAAATAATAAACTTGTAATAGGACAATTTTTTAAAAAAGTGTTCTCAGGAATGAGCTATCATGTGTGAAGATTCATGGCTTTCAAGCCAAATGATCAATCTTATGGCCACATTCATGGAATAGTTTGTTCAAATGATCTCATATTGTGCACAAGGGTGCATGTTGAAATGGCAAACAATGTTCCCAAAGGGAGTTTTCATTTTCTTTGCACAAAAAAATCATTTTCCTTTTTTCGAGTGCGCAAAATGAGTTTTTTTGTGAAGGACCTACCAAATATTTGTTACAAAATTGGACAAAATATTTTTATAAAATATTAGGCCATATTTAATGCACAATTGACAATATATTTGGGTGCCAAAATCTTTCGATCCACCTCTAGTGAAAAAGACAAAATTCTACCGATTCAGTTGGAAGCGGGTCAAATTTGAACTGCAGCTGGCTTATCGTTTGCTCTTTATTTTTTCAAAAAATCATTTCTAGTTACGTAAGTATCTATTTAATCATAGATACAACAAAATTATGGCAAGATTAAACCCCTATCTATGAACGGTCATGCCCGTCGTTTTGACCGCATTTTGGAACGAGCATAAATAATTCAAAAAAAATTCAAGAAATGCAAAACCATCGCTTTGTGTCATCATATGTGAACAAGTTACCAGGAAAAATAATAAACTTGTAATAGGACAATTATTTTAAAAAAGTGTTCTCAGGAATGAGCTATCATGTGTGAAGATTCATGGCTTTCAAGCCAAATGATCAATCTTATGGCCACATTCATGGAATAGTTTGTTCAAATGATCTCATATTGTGCACAAGGGTGCATGTTGAAATGGCAAACAATGTTCCCAAAGGGAGTTTTCATTTTCTTTGCACAAAAAAATCATTTTCCTTTTTTCGAGTGCCCAAAATGAGTTTTTTGTGAAGGACCTACCAAATATTTGTTACAAAATTGGACAAAATGATTTTTATAAAATATTAGGCCATATTGAATGCACAATTGACAATATATTTGGGTGCCAAAATCTTTCGATCCACCTCTAGTGAAAAAGACAAAACTCTACCGATTCAGTTGGAAGCGGGTCAAATTTGAACTGCAGCTGCCTTATCGTTTGCTCTTTATTTTTTCAAAAAATCATTTCTAGTTACGTAAGTATCTATTTAATCATAGATACAACAAAATTATGGCAAGATTAAACCCCTATCTATGAACGGTCATGCCCGTCGTTTTGACCGCATTTTGGAACGAGCATAAATAATTCAAAAAAAATTCAAGAAATGCAAAACCATCGCTTTGTGTCATCATATGTGAACAAGTTACCAGGAAAAATAATAAACTTGTAATAGGACAATTATTTTAAAAAGTGTTCTCAGGAATGAGCTATCATGTGTGAAGATTCATGGCTTTCAAGCCAAATGATCAATCTTATGGCCACATTCATGGAATAGTTTGTTCAAATGATCTCATATTGTGCACAAGGGTGCATGTTGAAATGGCAAACAATGTTCCCAAAGGGAGTTTTCATTTTCTTTGCACAAAAAAATCATTTTCCTTTTTTCGAGTGCGCAAAATGAGTTTTTTTGTGAAGGACCTACCAAATATTTGTTACAAAATTGGACAAAATGATTTTTATAAAATATAGGCCATATTGAATGCACAATTGACAATATATTTGGGTGCCAAAATCTTTCGATCCACCTGTAGTGAAAAAGACAAAACTCTACCGATTCAGTTGGAAGCGGGTCAAATTTGAACTGCAGTTGCCTTATCGTTTGCTCTTTATTTTTTCGAAAATCATTTCTAGTTACGTAAGTATCTATTTAATCATAGATACAACAAAATTATGGCAAGATTAAACCCCTATCTATGAACGGTCATGCCCGTCGTTTTGACCGCATTTTGGAACGAGCATAAATAATTCAAAAAAAAATTCAAGAAATGCAAAACCATCGCTTTGTGTCATCATATGTGAACAAGTTACCAGGAAAAATAATAAACTTGTAATAGGACAATTATTTTAAAAAGGTGTTCTCAGGAATGAGCTATCATTTGTGAAGATTCATGGCTTTCAAGCCAAATGATCAATCTTATGGCCACATTCATGGAATAGTTTGTTCAAATGTTCTCATATTGTGCACAAGGGTGCATGTTGAAATGGCAAACAATGTTCCCAAAGGGAGTTTTCATTTTCTTTGCACAAAAAAATCATTTTCCTTTTTTCGAGTGCCCAAAATGAGTTTTTTTGTGAAGGACCTACCAAATATTTGTTACAAAATTGGACAAAATGATTTTTATAAAATATTAGGCCATATTGAATGCACAATTGACAATATATTTGGGTGCCAAAATCTTTCGATCCACCTCTAGTGAAAAAGACAAAACTCTACCGATTCAGTTGGAAGCGGGTCAAATTTGAACTGTAGTTGCCTTATCGTTTGCTCTTTATTTTT
The DNA here is from genome assembly GCA_022496015.1 of Hordeum marinum. Lineage (NCBI taxonomy): Eukaryota > Viridiplantae > Streptophyta > Magnoliopsida > Poales > Poaceae > Hordeum > Hordeum marinum. The sequence goes on from CM039675.1 coordinate 274,752,079, forward strand.
TCGAAAAATCATTTCTAGTTACGTAAGTATCTATTTAATCATAGATACAACAAAATTATGGCAAGATTAAACCCCTATCTATGAACGGTCATGCCCGTCGTTTTGACCGCATTTTGGAACGAGCATAAATAATTCAAAAAAAATTTTTTTTCAAGAAATGCAAAACCATCGCTTTGTGTCATCATATGTGAACAAGTTACCAGGAAAAATAATAAACTTGTAATAGGACAATTTTTTTAAAAAGTGTTCTCAGGAATGAGCTATCATGTGTGAAGATTCATGGCTTTCAAGCCAAATGATCAATCTTATGGCCACATTCATGGAATAGTTTGTTCAAATGATCTCATATTGTGCACAAGGGTGCATGTTGAAATGGCAAACAATGTTCCCAAAGGGAGTTTTCCTTTTCTTTGCACAAAAAAATCATTTTCCTTTTTTCGTGTGGGCAAAATGAGTTTTTTGTGAAGGACCTACCAAATATTTGTTACAAAATTGGACAAAATTATTTTTATAAAATATTAGGCCATATTTAATGCACAATTGACAATATATTTGGGTTTCAAAAGCTTTTGATCCAGCTGTAGTAAAAAAGACAAAACTCTGCCGATTAAGTTGGAAGCGGGTCAAATTTGAACTGCAGCTGCCTTATCGTTTGCTCTTTATTTTTTCGAAAAATCATTTCTAGTTACGTAAGTATCTATTTAATCATAGATACAACAAAATTATGGCAAGATTAAACCCCTATCTATGAACGGTCATGCCCGTCGTTTTGACCGCATTTTGGAACGAGCATAAATAATTCAAAAAAAAATTCAAGAAATGCAAAACCATCGCTTTGTGTCATCATATGTGAACAAGTTACCAGGAAAAATAATAAACTTGTAATAGGACAATTATTTTAAAAAGTGTTCTCAGGAATGAGCTATCATGTGTGAAGATTCATGGCTTTCAAGCCAAATGATCAATCTTATGGCCACATTCATGGAATAGTTTGTTCAAATGATCTCATATTGTGCACAAGGGTGCATGTTGAAATGGCAAACAATGTTCCCAAAGGGAGTTTTCATTTTCTTTGCACAAAAAAATCATTTTCCTTTTTTCGAGTGCGCAAAATGAGTTTTTTTGTGAAGGACCTACCAAATATTTGTTACAAAATTGGACAAAATGATTTTTATAAAATATTAGGCCATATTGAATGCACAATTGACAATATATTTGGGTGCCAAAATCTTTCGATCCACCTCTAGTGAAAAAGACAAAACTCTACCGATTTAGTTGGAAGCGGGTCAAATTTGAACTGCAGCTTGCCTTATCGTTTGCTCTTTATTTTTTCAAAAATCATTTCTAGTTACGTAAGTATCTATTTAATCATAGATACAACAAAATTATGGCAAGATTAAACCCCTATCTATGAACGGTCATGCCCGTCGTTTTGACCGCATTTTGGAACGAGCATAAATAATTCAAAAAAAATTCAAGAAATGCAAAACCATCGCTTTGTGTCATCATATGTGAACAAGTTACCAGGAAAAATAATAAACTTGTAATAGGACAATTATTTTAAAAAAGTGTTCTCAGGAATGAGCTATCATGTGTGAAGATTCATGGCTTTCAAGCCAAATGATCAATCTTATGGCCACATTCATGGAATAGTTTGTTCAAATGATCTCATATTGTGCACAAGGGTGCATGTTGAAATGGCAAACAATGTTCCCAAAGGGAGTTTTCATTTTCTTTGCACAAAAAAATCATTTTCCTTTTTTCGAGTGCCCAAAATGAGTTTTTTTGTGAAGGACCTACCAAATATTTGTTACAAAATTGGACAAAATGATTTTTATAAAATATTAGGCCATATTGAATGCACAATTGACAATATATTTGGGTGCCAAAATCTTTCGATCCACCTCTAGTGAAAAAGACAAAACTCTACCGATTCAGTTGGAAGCGGGTCAAATTTGAACTGCAGTTGCCTTATCGTTTGCTCTTTATTTTTTCAAAAAATCATTTCTAGTTACGTAAGTATCTATTTAATCATAGATACAACAAAATTATGGCAAGATTAAACCCCTATCTATGAACGGTCATGCCCGTCGTTTTGACCGCATTTTGGAACGAGCATAAATAATTCAAAAAAAATTCAAGAAATGCAAAACCATCGCTTTGTGTCATCATATGTGAACAAGTTACCAGGAAAAATAATAAACTTGTAATAGGACAATTATTTTAAAAAGTGTTCTCAGGAATGAGCTATCATGTGTGAAGATTCATGGCTTTCAAGCGAAATGATCAATCTTATGGCCACATTCATGGAATAGTTTGTTCAAATGATCTCATATTGTGCACAAGGGTGCATGTTGAAATGGCAAACAATGTTCCCAAAGGGAGTTTTCATTTTCTTTGCACAAAAAAATCATTTTCCTTTTTTCGAGTGCCCAAAATGAGTTTTTTTGTGAAGGACCTACCAAATATTTGTTACAAAATTGGACAAAATGATTTTTATAAAATATTAGGCCATATTGAATGCACAATTGACAATATATTTGGGTGCCAAAATCTTTCGATCCACCTGTAGTGAAAAAGACAAAACTCTACCGATTCAGTTGGAAGCGGGTCAAATTTGAACTGCAGTTGCCTTATCGTTTGCTCTTTATTTTTTCCAAAATCATTTCTAGTTACGTAAGTATCTATTTAATCATAGATACAACAAAATTATGGCAAGATTAAACCCCTATCTATGAACGGTCATGCCCGTCGTTTTGACCGCATTTTGGAACGAGCATAAATAATTCAAAAAAATTTCAAGAAATGCAAAACCATCGCTTTGTGTCATCATATGTGAACAAGTTACCAGGAAAAATAATAAACTTGTAATATGACAATTATTTTAAAAAGGTGCTCTCAGAAATGAGCTATCATTTGTGAAGATTCATGGCTTTCAAGCCAAATGATCAATCTTATGGCCACATTCATGGAATAGTTTGTTCAAATGATCTCATATTGTGCACAAGGGTGCATGTTGAAATGGCAAACAATGTTCCCAAAGGGAGTTTTCATTTTCTTTGCACAAAAAAATCATTTTCCTTTTTTCGAGTGCCCAAAATGAGTTTTTTGTGAAGGACCTACCAAATATTGGTTACAAAATTGGACAAAACTAGTTTTATAAAATATTAGGCCATATTTAATGCACAATTGACAATATATTTGGGTGCCAAAATCTTTCGATCCACCTCTAGTGAAAAAGACAAAACTCTACCGATTTAGTTGGAAGCGGGTCAAATTTGAACTGCAGCTGCCTTATCGTTTGCTCTTTATTTTTTCAAAAAATCATTTCTAGTTACGTAAGTATCTATTTAATCATAGATACAACAAAATTATGGCAAGATTAAACCCCTATCTATGAACGGTCATGCCCGTCGTTTTGACCGCATTTTGGAACGGGCATAAATAATTCCAAAAACAATAAAAAAATGCAAAACCATCGCTTTGTGTCATCATATGTGAACAAGTTACCAGGAAAAATAATACACTTGTAATAGGACAATTATTTTAAAAAGTGTTCTCAGGAATGAGCTATCATGTGTGAAGATTCATGGCTTTCAAGCCAAATGATCAATCTTATGGCCACATTCATGGAATAGTTTGTTCAAATGATCTCATATTGTGCACAAGGGTGCATGTTGAAATGGCAAACAATGTTCCCAAAGGGAGTTTTCATTTTCTTTGCACAAAAAAATCATTTTCCTTTTTTCGAGTGCGCAAAATGAGTTTTTTTGTGAAGGACCTACCAAATATTTGTTACAAAATTGGACAAAATTATTTTTATAAAATATTAGGCCATATTTAATGCACAATTGACAATATATTTGGGTGCCAAAATCTTTCGATCCACCTCTAGTGAAAAAGACAAAATTCTACCGATTCAGTTGGAAGCGGGTCAAATTTGAACTGCAGCTGCCTTATCGTTTGCTCTTTATTTTTTCAAAAAATCATTTCTAGTTACGTAAGTATCTATTTAATCATAGATACAACAAAATTATGGCAAGATTAAACCCCTATCTATGAACGGTCATGCCCGTCGTTTTGACCGCATTTTGGAACGAGCATAAATAATTCAAAAAAAATTCAAGAAATGCAAAACCATCGCTTTGTGTCATCATATGTGAACAAGTTACCAGGAAAAATAATAAACTTGTAATAGGACAATTATTTTAAAAAGTGTTCTCAGGAATGAGCTATCATGTGTGAAGATTCATGGCTTTCAAGCCAAATGATCAATCTTATGGCCACATTCATGGAATAGTTTGTTCAAATGATCTCATATTGTGCACAAGGGTGCATGTTGAAATGGCAAACAATGTTCCCAAAGGGAGTTTTCATTTTCTTTGCACAAAAAAATCATTTTCCTTTTTTCGAGTGCCCAAAATGAGTTTTTTTGTGAAGGACCTACCAAATATTTGTTACAAAATTGGACAAAATGATTTTTATAAAATATTAGGCCATATTGAATGCACAATTGACAATATATTTGGGTGCCAAAATCTTTCGATCCACCTCTAGTGAAAAAGACAAAACTCTACCGATTCAGTTGGAAGCGGGTCAAATTTGAACTGCAGTTGCCTTATCGTTTGCTCTTTATTTTTTCGAAAAATCATTTCTAGTTACGTAAGTATCTATTTAATCATAGATACAACAAAATTATGGCAAGATTAAACCCCTATCTATGAACGGTCATGCCCGTCGTTTTGACCGCATTTTGGAACGAGCATAAATAATTCAAAAAAAATTCAAGAAATGCAAAACCATCGCTTTGTGTCATCATATGTGAACAAGTTACCAGGAAAAATAATAAACTTGTAATAGGACAATTATTTTAAAAAGTGTTCTCAGAATGAGCTATCATGTGTGCAGATTCATGGCTTTCAAGCCAAATGATCAATCTTATGGCCACATTCATGGAATAGTTTGTTCAAATGATCTCATATTGTGCACAAGGGTGCATGTTGAAATGGCAAACAATGTTCCCAAAGGGAGTTTTCATTTTCTTTGCACAAAAAAATCATTTTCCTTTTTTCGAGTGCGCAAAATGAGTTTTTTTGTGAAGGACCTACCAAATATTTGTTACAAAATTGGACAAAATGATTTTTATAAAATATTAGGCCATATTTAATGCACAATTGACAATATATTTGGGTGCCAAAATCTTTCGATCCACCTCTAGTGAAAAAGACAAAACTCTACCGATTTAGTTGGAAGCGGGTCAAATTTGAACTGCAGCTGCCTTATCGTTTGCTCTTTATTTTTTCAAAAAATCATTTCTAGTTACGTAAGTATCTATTTAATCATAGATACAACAAAATTATGGCAAGATTAAACCCCTATCTATGAACGGTCATGCCCGTCGTTTTGACCGCATTTTGGAACGAGCATAAATAATTCAAAAAATAATTCAAGAAATGCAAAACCATCGCTTTGTGTCATCATATGTGAACAAGTTACCAGGAAAAATAATAAACTTGTAATAGGACAATTATTTTAAAAAAGTGTTCTCAGGAATGAGCTATCATGTGTGAAGATTCATGGCTTTCAAGCCAAATGATCAATCTTATGGCCACATTCATGGAATAGTTTGTTCAAATGATCTCATATTGTGCACAAGGGTGCATGTTGAAATGGCAAACAATGTTCCCAAAGGGAAGTTTTCATTTTCTTTGCACAAAAAAATCATTTTCCTTTTTTCGAGTGCCCAAAATGAGTTTTTTGTGAAGGACCTACCAAATATTTGTTACAAAATTGGACAAAATATTTTTATAAAATATTAGGCCATATTAATGCACAATTGACAATATATTTGGGTGCCAAAATCTTTCGATCCACCTCTAGTGAAAAAGACAGAACTCTTCCGATTCAGTTGGAAGCGGGTCAAATTTCAAGTGCAGCTACCTTATAGTTTGCTCTTTATATTTTCGAAAATCATTTCTAGTTACGTAAGAATCTATTTAATCATAGATACAACAAAATTATGGCAAGATTAAACCCCTATCTATGAACGGTCATGCCCGTCGTTTTGACCGCATTTTGGAACGAGCATAAATAATTCAAAAAAAATTCAAGAAATGCAAAACCATCGCTTTGTGCCATCATATGTGAACAAGTTACCAGGAAAAATGATAAACTTTTAATATGACAATTATTTTAAAAAGTGTTCTCAGGAATGAGCTATCATGTGTGAAGATTCATGGCTTTCAAGCCAAATGATCAATCTGATGGCCACATTCATGGAATAGTTTGTTCAAATGATCTCATATTGTGCACAAGGGTGCATGTTGAAATGGCAAACAATGTTCCCAAAGGGAGTTTTCATTTTCTTTGCACAAAAAAATCATTTTCCTTTTTTCGAGTGCCCAAAATGAGTTTTTTTGTGAAGGACTACCAAATATTTGTTACAAAATTGGACAAAATTGTTTTTATAAAATATAGGCCATATTGAATGCACAATTGACAATATATTTGGGTGCCAAAATCTTTCGATCCACCTCTAGTGAAAAAGACAAAACTCTACCGATTCAGTTGGAAGCGGGTCAAATTTGAACTGCAGTTGCCTTATCGTTTGCTCTTTATTTTTTCGAAAATCATTTCTAGTTACGTAAGTATCTATTTAATCATAGATACAACAAAATTATGGCAAGATTAAACCCCTATCTATGAACGGTCATGCCCGTCGTTTTGACCGCATTTTGGAACGAGCATAAATAATTCAAAAAAAAATTCAAGAAATGCAAAACCATCGCTTTGTGTCATCATATGTGAACAAGTTACCAGGAAAAATAATAAACTTGTAATAGGACAATTATTTTAAAAAGGTGTTCTCAGGAATGAGCTATCATGTGTGAAGATTCATGGCTTTCAAGCCAAATGATCAATCTTATGGCCACATTCATGGAATAGTTTGTTCAAATGATCTCATATTGTGCACAAGGGTGCATGTTGAAATGGCAAACAATGTTCCCAAAGGGAGTTTTCATTTTCTTTGCACAAAAAAATCATTTTCCTTTTTTCGAGTGCCCAAAATGAGTTTTTTTGTGAAGGACCTACCAAATATTTGTTACAAAATTGGACAAAATGATTTTTATAAAATATTAGGCCATATTGAATGCACAATTGACAATATATTTGGGTGCCAAAATCTTTCGATCCACCTGTAGTGAAAAAGACAAAACTCTACCGATTCAGTTGGAAGCGGGTCAAATTTGAACTGCAGCTGCCTTATCGTTTGCTCTTTATTTTTTCAAAAAATCATTTCTAGTTACGTAAGTATCTATTTAATCATAGATACAACAAAATTATGGCAAGATTAAACCCCTATCTATGAACGGTCATGCCCGTCGTTTTGACCGCATTTTGGAACGCGCATAAATAATTCCAAAAACAATAAAAAAATGCAAAACCATCGCTTTGTGTCATCATATGTGAACAAGTTACCAGGAAAAATAATACACTTGTAATAGGACTTTTTTTTTAAAAAGTGTTCTCAGGAACGAGCTATCATGTGTGAAGATTCATGGCTTTCAAGCCAAATGATCAATCTTATGGCCACATTCATGGAATAGTTTGTTCAAATGATCTCATATTGTGCACAAGGGTGCATGTTGAAATGGCAAACAATGTTCCCAAAGGGAGTTTTCATTTTCTTTGCACAAAAAAATCATTTTCCTTTTTTCGAGTGCGCAAAATGAGTTTTTTTGTGAAGGACCTACCAAATATTTGTTACAAAATAGGACAAAACTATTTTTATAAAATATTAGGCCATATTTAATGCACAATTGACAATATATTTGGGTGCCAAAATCTTTCGATCCACTTCTAGTGAAAAAGCAAAATTCTACCGATTCAGTTGGAAGCGGGTCAAATTTGAACTGCAGCTGTCTTATCGTTTGCTCTTTATTTTTTCAAAAAAATCATTTCTAGTTACGTAAGTATCTATTTAATCATAGATACAACAAAATTATGGCAAGATTAAACCCCTATCTATGAACGGTCATGTCCGTCATTTTGACCGCATTTTGAAACGGACATAAATAATTGAAAAAAAATCAAGAAATGCAAAACCATTGCTTTGTGTCATCATATGTGATCAAGTTACCAGGAAAAATAATAAACTTGTAATAGGACAATTATTTTAAAAAAGTGTTCTCAGAAATGAGCTATCATGTGTGAAGATTCATGGCTTTCAAGCCAAATGATCAATCTTATGGCCACATTCATGGAATAGTTTGTTCAAATGATCTCATATTGTGCACAAGGGTGCATGTTGAAATGGCAAACAATGTTCCAAAGGGAGATTTTCATTTTCTTTGCACAAAAAATCATTTTCCTTTTTTCGAGTGCGCAAAATGAATTTTTTTGTGAAGGACCTACCAAATATTTGTTACAAAATTGGACAAAACTATTTTTATAAAATATTAGGCCATATTTATTGCACAATTGACAATATATTTGGGTGCCAAAATCTTTCGATCCACCTCTAGTGAAAAAGACAAAACTCTACCGACTTAGTTGGAAGCGGGTCAAATTTGAACTGCACCTGTCTTATCGTTTGCTCTTTATTTTTTCAAAAATCATTTCTAGTTACGTAAGTATCTATTTAATCATAGATACAACAAAATTATGGCAAGATTAAACCCCTATCTATGAACGGTCATGCCCGTCGTTTTGACCGCATTTTGGAACGGGCATAAATAATTCAAAAAAATAATCAAAAAATGCAAAACCATCGCTTTGTGTCATCATATGTGAACATGTTACCAAGAAAAATAATAAAATTTTAATAGGACAATTATTTTAAAAAAGTGTTCTCAGGAATGAGCTATCATGTGTGAAGATTCATGGCTTTCAAACCAAATGATCAATCTTATGGCCACATTCATGGAATAGTTTGTTCAAATAATCTCATGTTGTGCACAAGGGTGCATGTTGAAATGGCAAATAATGTTGTCCAAGGGAATTTTCATTTTCTTTGCACAAAAAAATCATTTTCCTTTTTTCGAGTGCCCAAAATGAGTTTTTTGTGAAGGGCCTACCAAATATTTGTTACAAAATTGGACAAAATCATTTTTATAAAATATTAGGCCATATTTAATGCACAATTGACAAAATATTTGGGTTTCAAAAGCTTTCGATCCACCTCTAGTGAAAAAGACAAAACTGTGCCGATTCAGTTGGAAGCGGGTCAAATTTGAACTGCAGCTGCCCTATCGTTTGCTCTTTATTTTTTCAAAAAATCATTTCTAGTTACGTAAGTATCTATTTAATCATAGATACAACGAAATTATGGCAAGATTAAACTCCTATCTATGAACGGTCATGCCCGTCGTTTTGACCGCATTTTGGAAAGGACATAAAGAATTCCAAAAACAATAAAAAAATGCACAACCATCGCTTTGTGTCATCATATGTGAACAAGTTACCAGGAAAAATAATAAACTTGTAATAGGACAATTTTTTTAAAAAGTGTTCTCAGGAATGAGCTATCATGTGTGAAGATTCATGACTTTCAAGCCAAATGATCAATCTTATGGCCACATTCATGGAATAGTTTGTTCAAATGATCTCATATTGTGCACAAGGGTGCTTGTTGAAATGGCAAACAATGTTGCCCAAAGGGAGTTTTCATTTTCTTTGCACAAAAAATCATTTTCCTTTTTTCGAGTGCCCAAAATGAGTTTATTTGTGAAGGACCTACCAAATATTTGTTACAAAATTGGACAAAATTATTTGTATAAAATATTAGGCCATATTTAATGCACAATTGACAATATATTTGGGTTCCAAAATCTTTCGATCCACCTGTAGTGAAAAAGACAAAACTGTAGCCGATTCAGTTGGAAGCGGGTCAAATTTGAACTGCAGCTGCCTTATCGTTTGCCTCTTTATTTTTTCCAAAAAATCATTTCTAGTTACGTAAGTATCTATTTAATAATAGATACAACAAAATTATGGCAAGATTAAACACCTATCTATGAACGGTCATGCCCGTCGTTTTGACCGCATTTTGGAAACGGAGCATAAATAATTCAAACAAAAATCAAAAAATGCAAAACCATCGCTTCGGGTCATCATATGTGACCAAGTTACCATGAAAAATAATAAACTTGTAATAGGACAATTATTTTAAAAATTCTTCTGAGGAATGAGCTATCATGTGTGAAGATTCATGGCTTTCAAGCCAAATGATCAATCTTATGGCCACATTCATGGAATAGTTTGTTCAAATGATCTCATATTGTGCACAAGGGTGCATGTTGAAATGGCAAACAATGTTGTCAAAGGGAAGTTTCATTTTCTTTGCACAAAAAAATCATTTTCCTTTTTTCGAGTGCCCAAAATGAGTTTATTTGTGAAGGACCTACCAAATATTTGTTACAAGATTGGACAAAATCATTTGTATAAAATATTAGGACATATTTAATGCACAATTGACAAAATATTTGGGTTTCAAAAGCTTTCGATCCACCTGTAGTGAAAAAGACAAAACTGTGCCGCTTTAGTTGGAAGCGGGTCAAATTTGAACTGCAGCTGCTTATCGTTTGCTCTTTATTTTTTCAAAAAATCATTTCTAGTTACGTAAGTATCTATTTAATCATAGATACAACAAAATTATGGCAAGATTAAACCCCTATAAATGAACGGTCATGCCCCTCGTTTTGACCGCATTTTGGAACGGGCATAAATAATTCCAAAAACAATAAAAAAATGCAAAACCATCGCTTTGTGTCATCATATGTGAACAAGTTACCAGGAAAAATAATACACTTGTAATAGGACAATTTTTTTTTAAAAAGTGTTCTCAGGAACGAGCTATCATGTGTGAAGATTCATGGCTTTCAAGCCAAATGATCAATCTTATGGCCACATTCATGGAATAGGTTGTTCAAATGATCTCATATTGCGCACAAGGGTGCATGTTGAAATGGCAAACAATGTTCCAAAGGGAGTTTTCATTTTCTTTGCACACAAAAATCATTTTCCTTTTTTTGAGTGCGCAAAATGAGTTTTTTTGTGAAGGACCTACCAAATATTTGTTACAAAATAGGACAAAAATATTTTTATAAAATATTAGGCCATATTTAATGCACAATTGACAATATATTTGGGTGCCAAAATCTTTTGATCCACCTCTAGTGAAAAAGCAAAATTCTACCGATTTAGTTGGAAGCGGGTCAAATTTGAACTGCAGCTATCTTATCGTTTGCTCTTTATTTTTTCAAAAAATCATTTCTAGTTACGTAACTATCTATTTAATCATAGATACAACAAAATTATGGCAAGATTAAACCCCTATCTATGAACGGTCATGCCCGTTGTTTTGATCGCATTTTGGAACGAGCATAAATAATTCAAAAAATAATAAAAAATATGCAAAACCATTGCTTTGTGTCATCATATGTGATGAAGTTACCAGGAAAAATAATAAACTTGTAATAGGACAATTATTTTAAAAAAGTGTTCTCAAAAATGAGCTATCATGTGTGCAGATTCATGGCTTTCAAGCCAAATGATCAATCTCATGGCCACATTCATGGAATAGTTTGTTCAAATGATCTCATATTGTTCACAAGGGTGCGTGTTGAAATGGCAAACAATGTGGTCAAAGGGAGTTTTCATTTTCTTTGAAAAAAAATCATTTTCCTTTTTTCAAGTGCCCAAAATGAGTTTTTTGTGAAGGACCTACTAAATATTTGTTACAAAATTGGACAAAATCATTTTTATAAAATATTAGGCCATATTTAATGCACAATTGACAATATATTTGGGTGCCAAATCTTTCGATCCACCTCTAGTGAAAAAGACAAACTCTACCGATTCAAGTTGGAAGCGGGTCAAATTTGAACTGCAGCTGCCTTATCGTTTGCTCTTTATTTTTTCGAAAATCATTTCTAGTTACGTAAGTATCTATTTAATCATAGATACAACAAAATTATGGCAAGATTAAACCCCTATCTATGAACGGTCATGCCCGTCGTTTTGACCGCATTTTGGAACGAGCATAAATAATTCAAAAAAAATCAAGAAATGCAAAGCCATTGCTTTGTGTCATCATATGTGACCAAGTTACCAGGAAAAATAATAAACTTGTAATAGGACAATTATTTTAAAAAAGTGTTCTCAAAAATGAGCTATTATGTGTGCAGATTCATGGCTTTCAAGCCAAATGATCAATCTTATGGCCACATTCATGGAGTAGTTTGTTCAAATGATCTCATATTGTACACAAGGGTGCATGTTGAAATGGCAAACAATGTTGTCAAAGGGAGTTTTCATTTTCTCTGCACAAAAAATTCATTTTCCTTTTTTCGAGTTTGCAAAATGAGTTTTTTTGTGAAGGACCTACCAAATATTTGTTATAAAATTGGACAAAACTATTTTTATAAAATATTAGGCCATATTTATTGCACAACTTATAAAATATTTGGGTGCCATAAGCTTTCGATCCACCTCTAGTGAAAAAGATAGAACTCTGCCGATTCAGTTGGAAGCGGGTCAAATTTGAACTCCAGCTACCTTATAGTTTGCTCTTTATTTTTTCAAAAAATAATTTTTATTTAAATAAGTATCTACTTAATCATAGATACAACATAAAATTATGGCAAGATTCGACCCCTACCTATGAACGGTCATCTCCGTCATTTTGACCGCATTTTGAAACGGACATAAATAATTGAAAAAAAATCAAGAAATGCAAAACCATTGCTTTGTGTCATCATATGTGAACAAGTTACCAGGAAAAATAATAAACTTGTAATAGGACAATTATTTTTAAAAACTGTTCTCAAAAATGAGCTAACATGTGTGAAGATTCATGGCTTTCAAGCCAAATGATCAATCTTATGGCCACATTCATGGATTAGTTTGTTCAAATGATCTCCTATTGTGCACAAGGGTGCATGTTGAAATGGCAAACAATGTTCCGAAAGGGAGATTTCATTTTCTCTGCACAAAAAATTCATTTTCCTTTTTTCGAGTTCGCAAAATGAATTTTTTTTAAGGACCTACCAAATATTTGTTACAAAATTGAACAAAACTATTTTTATAAAATATTAGGCCATATTTATTGCACAATTGACAATATATTTGGGTGCCAAAATCTTTCGATCCACCTCTAGTGAAAAAGACAAAACTCTACCGACTTAGTTGGAAGCGGGTCAAATTTGAACTGCACCTGTCTTATCGTTTGCTCTTTATTTTTTCAAAAAATCATTTCTAGTTACGTAAGTATATATTTAATCATAGATACAACAAAATTATGGCAAGATTAAACCCCTATCTATGAACGGTCATGCCCGTCGTTTTGACCGCATTTTGGAACGGGCATAAATAATTCAAAAAAATAATCAAAAAATGCAAAACCATCGCTTTGTGTCATCATATGTGAACATGTTACCAAGAAAAATAATAAAATTTTAATAGGACAATTATTTTAAAAAAGTGTTCTCAGGAATGAGCTATCATGTGTGAAGATTCATGGCTTCCAAGCCAAATGATCAATCTTATGGCCACATTCATGGAATAGTTTGTTCAAATAATCTCATGTTGTGCACAAGGGTGCATGTTGAAATGGCAAATAATGTTGTCCAAGGGAATTTTCATTTTCTTTGCACAAAAAAATCATTTTCCTTTTTTCGAGTGCCCAAAAAGAGTTTTTTTGTGAAGGGCCTACCAAATATTTGTTACAAAATTGGACAAAATCATTTTTATAAAATATTAGGCCATATTTAATGCACAATTGACAAAATATTTGGGTTTCAAAAGCTTTCAATCCACCTCTAGTGAAAAAGACAAAACTGTGCCGATTCAGTTGGAAGCGGGTCAAATTTGAACTGCAGCTGCCCTATCGTTTGCTCTTTATTTTTTCAAAAAATCATTTCTAGTTACGTAAGTATCTATTTAATCATAGATACAACGAAATTATGGCAAGATTAAACTCCTATCTATGAATGGTCATGTCCGTCGTTTTGACCGCATTTTGGAAAGGACATAAAGAATTCCAAAAACAATAAAAAAATGCACAACCATCGCTTTGTGTCATTATATGTGAACAAGTTACCAGGAAAAATAATAAACTTGTAATAGGACAATTTTTTTTAAAAAGTGTTCTCAGGAATGAGCTATCATGTGTGAAGATTCATGACTTTCAAGCCAAATGATCAATCTTATGGCCACATTCATGGAATAGTTTGTTCAAATGATCTCATATTGTGCACAAGGGTGCTTGTTGAAAGTCAAACAATGTTGTCAAAGGGAATTTTCATTTTCTTTGCACAAAAAAATCATTTTCCTTTTTTCGAGTGCCCAAAATGTGTTTATTTGTGAAGGACCTACCAAATATTTGTTACAAAATTGGAAAAAATTATTTGTATAAAATATTAGGCCATATTTAATGCACAATTGACAAAATATTTGGGTTTCAAAAGCTTTCGATCCACCTGTAGTGAAAAAGACAAAACTGTGCCGATTTAGTTGGAAGCGGGTCAAATTTGAACTGCAGCTGCCTTACCGTTTCCTCTTTATTTTTCCAAAAAATCATTTCTAGTTACTAAGTATCTATTTAATAATAGATACAACAAAATTATGGCAAGATTAAACACCTATCTATGAACGGTCATGCCCGTCGTTTTGACCGCATGTTGAAACGGACATAAATAATTCAAACAAAAATCAAAAAAATGCAAAACCATCGCTTCGGGTCATCATATGTGACCAAGTTACCATGAAAAATAATAAACTTGTAATAGGACAATTATTTTAAAAAATTCTTCTAAGGAATGAGCTATCATGTGTGAAGATTCATGGCTTTCAAGCCAAATGATCAATCTTATGGCCACATTCATGGAATAGTTTGTTCAAATGATCTCATATTGTGCACAAGGGTGCATGTTGAAATGGCAAACAATGCTGTCAAAGGGAAGTTTCATTTTCTTTGCACAAAAAAATCATTTTCCTTTTTTCGAGTGCCCAAAATGAGTTTATTTGTGAAGGACCTACCAAATATTTGTTACAAAATTGGAAAAAATCATTTTTATAAAATATTAGGCCATATTTAATGCACAATTGACAAAAAATTTGGGTTTCAAAAGCTCTCGATCAACCTCTAGTGAAAAAGACAAAACTCTGCCAATTCAGTTGGAAGCGGGTCAAATTTGAAGTGCAGCTGCCTTATAGTTTGCTCTTTATTTTTCAAAAAAATCATTTCTATTTAAATAAGTATCTACTTAATCATAGATACAAACAAATTATGGCAAGATTCAACCCCTATCTATGAACGGTCATGCCCGTCGTTTTGACCTTATGTTGAAACGGACATAAATAATTTAAACAAAAATCAAAAAAATGCAAAACCATCACTTTGTGTCATCATATGTGACCAAGTTACCAGGAAAAATAATAAACTTGTAATAGGACAATTATTTTAAAAAAGTGTTCTCAGGAATGAGCTATCATGTGTGAAGATTCATGGCTTTCAAGCCAAATGATCAATCTTATGGCCACATTCATGGAATAGTTTGTTCAAATGATCTCATATTGTCCACAAGGGTGCATGTTGAAATGGCAAACAATGTTCCCAAAGGGAGTTTTCATTTTCTTTGCACAAAAAAATCATTTTCCTTTTTTCGAGTGCCCAAAATGAGTTTTATTGTGAAGAAACTACCAAATATTTGTTATAAAATTGGACAAAATCATTTTTATAAAATATTAGGCCATACTTAATGCACAATGGATAAAATATTTGGGTGCGAAAATCTTTCGATCCACATCTAGTGAAAAAGACAAAACTCTCCTGATTTAGTTGGAAGCGGGTCAAATTTGAACTGCAGCTGCCTTATCGTTTTCTCTTTATTGTTTAAAAAATCATTTCCAGGTACGTAAGTATCTATTTATTCAGAAATACATGGTTTGGTGTTGATACGTCGAGGTTTGGACGGTGGCCGATGGCCCCAACTCCAGAGCGCGTAAACTCGCATGCTCATCGCGTGGTCACCGCATGACTGTGGCATTGCCTTGCGTCCTAGATGGCATATGCATGTCTAGTGGGCTGGACACTCCCTAGGTAGGTGCTAGGAAGAAAATTACAATAGAAGAATCTCATGAGGAGACCTAACTATGCTCAAACATGAATTAGCAGTCAAGTGTTTGATTAGCGGTACAGGAAATGCACATGGCCAATGGGCTTGAGTTTTGGCTGAGGATGATCATCTACTAAGAAGACTGACTTCACGAATTTTCAGCTCAAATGGATGAGCTTAGGTGGTACTTCCTTTGCAAAGTACCACACTGGACAGAAATATGAATGTTATAGCTAGGCTCAAAATGATGAATGGATTGAGCTGAATATTGGCATGTGGCAATTATTTGGATATGGAAGATTACCCAAAAAGTTTGAGGGCAATACGAGGGGTCTATATAGCACTTGCTTTGCAATGTGCCAATCCGGACAGAAAGTAGAAATTGAAGCTGGGCTCACATAGATGATTGTATTAAGTTGTAAATTATAGGAGGAGGATAATTTGGGCATATGAAGGCACTGTAAAATTTCATACTATTTGGGTAAATAAAAATGGTACTTTCTTCACAATGCTCTCCACTGAAGAGAATTTTAGGAAAAATGTTGAGGGAAATTGGCTAAATTAAATGAGCTAAAATTTGGTGGAGGGAGATTCTGTGATCATGGTTATGTACTGGTAAAGTTTCAGCAATTATAAAGAAATATAAAATGTAGTTGCTTCACAAACTGAAAATATTACTAGAAACAAAGATTGGATGGTGAGGTCACATGGATTGTTAGACGGGGCTAAAATTTTGTGGATAGCTATTATTTGGGCATATAGAAGATCTGGGAAAAATTCAACTCGTTATGATATGCATAGCCAGTACTTCCTGCACAAAGCTTCTAGGTGAACCATTATTTTGGAAATTTGCCGAGGACGATTTACTAGGCAAATGGAGCTGAATTTTGCCATGAGGCAATGATTTGGATAGGAAAGAGTTCCCAAAATTTTTGAGGGCAATCAAGAATATTAAAGTAGCACTTCCTTCACAAAGTGTTGTTTTGAACAGAATAGGAAAATGAATATTTTTGAATTATTTTTGAACAAGGCAGGGAAGATTTTTTACATATGTGATGAAGATATGATACAAATAATTTATGAGAATTATCTAGGAATTTTGGGAATAACAGAGATATAGGTTGCTTCACAACCTAGGGCAAAAATTGACACATGGACATGACACACATGCAAAAATTGACACATGGACATGACACATAGGCAAATCTGATGAGGTGGTGCCAAGCCATAGCTTACGACCATTTATATTGGTCATTATCATCTAGAAATAAGGTAGTGGACCGGTGTTGTTCGCTTTATGACCATTTCAATTAAGGAAACTCCGACCTTTCTCACCAAAATGGTCATTGGTGTTTAGGGTTAGGACCCCTCCGGACAGCTTATGACCAATTTGCCTCCAAAGATCATAGATTTACGACCATTTTTTCCAAGGTTACAAGATAGCATATTTCTTGTAGTGACTTTACCCACAAGACTCGAGAAACTTCCGTGTCATCCACGACTCGCAGTATATTCCATATTCGACGTAAGTACCCGAACATTGTCTTTCCCCTGGCGATACTGAACAAAGAGTCCACTCGATTGGTACACAACCCACATGATGTATGTCATAGTAGCATCCATGCAGGGACCAACGGTGTGCCCGGTGCTTGTGAAGACAGCACATGATCACCATACCGACACAACCCCGTATCAAGAGTGACCATGCCACTCCCGCCACTAGTAATGCGGGCTCCATGCTAGTACCCACCAAAGTAATCAACAAAGCCCCGTCCCATAAGGGGTATCGTGGTGGTACATGTAAGGTTGGGATGGTCACCAAATCTAAAAACTCTCTGTTTTTTAAAACACACCCTCAACTTGTTCCGGTACACCACTTCTTTCTCTAGTGGTTACCCAACTCATCATCATCTCCCTCGAGCATTAGTGGCACCCGGCGGGGGTTTCAAAAAGTTTTTGAAATCACTTCTTTGTTATTGTCTCCATGCATAATACCAATCCCACTTGCGTAGCATCTACTGGCAACCTAACTACTCCCACCTACACAACCCTCATAAGGAGGTAGGGTCATGCATGATGCAAGTATCAACGGTAAAAGTATCAAAGGTAACCCACCACGGTGGTTACCGATTCATCAGGATCAATGTCATGGAAATCAGTGCTATATGCCATGCAAATAAAAAGGCTCATAGTCATGGTCAAAGGGCTGCTTGTCTGGCTCAACAAAGTCTTCGGGTCCAACTCCCTCGTCAACAGCGCAATCTATCGTCGCGATAAATAACGGGGATAATATGCATCACACAACAACAGAGCACAAAAATCTACTACTAAAATGCTACCCTACTCTTATAAATACTAAAAAATATTCTAAGATTATTTGCCTAAGGTTTTGTTTTTAAAAAGGTTTTCAAACTATTTAGAAGAGAGGCTAAAATGCCTAAAAGAGATTTTAAAATAAAACTGTAGGTAAAAGGTTTTCAATTTTTTTACAAGCGGCACTATAAAATTCTACAAAATATTACAAGATTTGTGGTGGAAAAATATTTTGAATTGGACAAATATTAAGCTTTGTGGTTTTTTAGGAAAACTACAGTAAAAGAAAAAGGAAAGGAGGCCTTAGAGCCAACCGTGCCAGAACAGACCCAGTTTGGCCGCACTATGGCCGAGCCAGGACTGGGCGAGCCGAGGCGCGCGCGCCGTCTGCGTTCAAACCCAACAGGCGGGCCCCAAGCACCAGCCTCAAGAGGGAGAGAGAGAGGATAGGATGATAGGTGGGGGCCACCTGTCATCTCCTTCCTCTCGACAGGAAGGGGGCGGCGCTCACCGGCAGCGAAGAAGGGTACGGCGAGGGGAGCTGAGGGCTGGGACGGACCCAAAGTCGATCCTCTGTTCCTCTAAAGGTGGAGGGGACATCGGAGGCTCGCGGTTTCGCTTGCGATGACGAAATACGGCAGAGCCGCTTCGGGAGGAGATCGCCGGCGGTGTTTCACTGCTGGAAATGGATGGGGAGGAAGGTGAAAAGGGTCAAGGGACCCTATGGGCTCGATGGAGGTGAGAGGAGCGCTGGAGCGGGCCTGTGTCCCGAGATTGACGGAGCTCCGCCGCGGCGGGGCCTCAGTCGATCTCGAGCACTGGTGCCCGGGGGGCTCAAATGGGGTCTTGGGATGACTGAGTGGGAGTGCAAGGTTTCCAGAGGAGAGAAGAGGGGCTCTGGGAGGCCCTTTTATAGGCGGGGCGAGTCTACCGAACGCCGGTGCGCCGGCAAGCTTGCGGCCGAGGCCAGATGCCACAGGAGGAGACGAGGGTGAGTCTGGGGTGTTCCTGGGTTGGTCTAGGTCCAGGGGAGGGAAGAGAGAGGGAGAGCAGTGCGCACGTATGAGGTAGCTCACTAGCCGAGTTGGGCGGCGCTCGGCACGCATGGGAGGAGGGAGAAGGAGGAGGGGAGAGGAGGGGGCCGACAAGGGAGGAGTGTCCCGGACGTCGAGGGGCCAAGTGGTGAGGGGGAGGCCGGAAGCCGCTGGGGCCATGCAGTGGGCGGCGGCTATAGTGCCTGTTGGCACTATAGCGCGCGTATGGCATGCCACGGCATGCCAACGGCGTTTTTGGCGTGGCCAACCCTATCAGTGGGTCTAGGGAGGCATAAACAATGTGGGGGAGGCTTTGGATGCTCTGGTCAAACAAGGGAGAAGGAGAGAGGCCAAGGAAGAGAGAGAAAGGGGTTGTCCATATCAGAAAAATGGAGTTTTACCCAACTTAAGCTTTGGGTCTTGGCCAGAGAATGTTACTGGAGGTGTAATGCAATACTACAGGGTTGTGGTAAAAATTTGAGCCCAAGGAGATCAGTATAAGGGGGTCAAACAGAGATTTTGCCATTCTGGCAGAAAGTGTTTGATCAAGTGTTGGGCCAGTAATTGGGGTGTGCTGGCCATGGGATTCAACAGGATGTAACAGAAGGTAAAAACAATGGGGACCACCAAGTTTGAGAGTATTTGAGGAAAGTTGACAATGAAACCTTGTAAAACCCTAGAAATCAACAGAATCTGCTTTCTGTAGATCTATACATGCTAAACTAATCCCCTTGATGCACCCCTTAGTGTAGCATCATCATTTGGTTAGTAGAACATGCCCACAAAGTTTGGGGACAAGGGAGGAATCTTCACAGTGTAAAGTTGTTCAAATTTGAATCTGGACAGAGAGGGTTTTGGAGTATTTTGATGAGGCCAAACAATTAGGATGGAGAAGAAACTTTGCAACATCGTCACCTATGACAATGTTGACTTGCTAGAATTTTCTTGGAATTTATTGAGAATAGTTCTTATAGAAATATTTCAAAATCTTGATTTGAACAGAAAGGGTTTTGAGGGGTTTTGCCCATGATTTTGAACATGACCATGTGTTGAAACTCATATATATGGAAAATATATGTCCACTGAGTTTCCCTCAATTTTCTCAAATATTTTCAAAGCATTAAAATACTTTTTCCCTATGAAAAAGCATCTCTCGCCTGAAGAAAAAGCCTTTAAATAAAATAGTAAAATAATCTTTAAAATTTATATTTGGTGGTTTTGGGAAGTCATATACATAGTAGGTTTCAAGTAAAGCTTTTGGGGAAAAGGATCCACCCAATTTGAGGACTTGAAGTGCAAACGTCAACTCAGGAGTTTTTTGAAAACCTAATTTGAATAACTTCTTTTTGGTCAAAAATAAATCTTGATAAAAATAGTTTTGGGCACTATTCACATGGCATGATCATTGGGTAAGAAGTTTGGGTCAAGGAAGATGAACCCAAGCATAGCAAAGTGATACAAACATAGGGTGTGACAGACCTAACCCCCCTTACAAGAATCTCATCCCTGAGATTCCTAGGCTAAGAGCTAAAAGATATGGGAACTCAGATCTAAGATAATCTTCACACTCCCAGGTTGCTTCAGCTTCAGTGTGGTTGCTCCACTAGACCTTGAATTACTTGATGGTGCGGCTTCGGGTGCAACACTCCGCTTCATCCAGAGTATGGACTGGCCTCTCGCGATAAGTGAGGTCTAGCTGAAGGTCGATGGCTTGATGGTCAATATCCTTGTAGAGGTCGGGGCGGTTGGGAACTTGAATACACTTAGGACTTTTGATACATTGAACACGTTGTGCACATCTGATAGCTCAGAAGGTAGCTCTAGCTGCTAGGCAACTTCTCCTCGCATAGCAGTGATCTTGGAGGGGCCGATGTATCTTGGTGCAAGGTTTCCCTTGACATGGAAACGCTTGGTTCCTTTGAGAGGCGTGACTCGGAGGTAGACATGGTCACCGGCACAAAAGTTCACTTCTCGGCGGTGGGAGTCAGCGCAACTCTTCGGTCTTGACTTGGCGGTCTCAAGGCTCTCTCAGACGAGTTGAACTTGCTCTTCTGCTTCGCAAAGGATGCCTGGTCCAAAGACTAATCCTTCTCCGGATTCTAACCAGTTGAGGGGACTACGACACTTACGTCCATACAATACCTCAAATGGTCCCATCTAAAGACTCAACTAATAGCTATTTTTGTAGGAGAACTCAGCAAACGGCATGCAATCTTCCCACTTGGATCTGTTTTCCAAAACACAAGCATGGAGCATATCTTTGAGTATCTGATTTATTCGTTCTGTTTTCCCACCTGTCTGGGGGTCAAAAGCAGTGCTGAAGTAGAGCTTGGTTCCCATTGCTCCTTGAAACATCTTCCAGAACCTCGAGGTGAACTAGGGGCCTCGATCTGACATGATCTCCTTAGGAATTTCGTGAAGACTCATGATACGCTCGATGTAAAGGCTGGCTAGCTTGTTACCATCATAGGTGCTCTTGACGGGAATGAAACGGGTTACCTTGGTTAGGTGATCGACAATGACCCAAATGGAATCATGTCCCTTGCTTGACCTTTGTAATCCGGTGATGAAGCCCATCCCAACTTTATCCCACTTCCATTCAGGCCCTTTGAGGGGTTTCAATAGCCCAACTGGCCGTTGATGCTCAACTTTGACTCTCTATCATATGTCACACTTAGCAATAAAGGTGCCTGTTTCCCTCTTCATGCCATGCCACCAGAACCTTGCCTTGAGGTGTTGATACATTTTGGTTCCTCCAGGATGGATGGAATATGGAGTGTCATGATCTTCTTGCAAGATCAAGTTCTTGAGCTCTTGTTTGTTGGGTATGCAGATGCGATTCCCGAACCATAAGACTCCTTGCTCATCCACTCAGAATCCCGGGGCCTTGCCTGCCCTGATCTTCCTCTTGATGCCTTCAATGCTCTCATGTCCCTTTTGAGCTTCTTTGATATCATCCATGAAGGTAGGCTTTGCTTCGAGGTTGGCGAGGAATCCGGGTGCAACTAGTTCCAAGCCAAAGCTTTGAAGCTCTTCATACAGGGCGGGTAGCCTTTCCTTAATCATAGCATTCAAGGAACAAACCATTCTGCTTAAGGCATCTGGTACCAAGTTAGCCTTGGGTGGTATTGAACACTAAGGTCATACTCCTTGATCAACTCCAACCATCTTCGCTGCCTCATGTTCAATTCCCTTTAGGTGAAAATATACTTCAAACTCTTGTGGTCTGTGTATATCTCACATCGATTCCCCAGAAGGTAATGTCGCCATGTCTTCAAGGCATGAACTACGGCTGCAAACTCAAAATCATGAGTAGTGTAGTTGTCTTCATGAGGATGTAGCTGTCTGGATAGACATGTTACGACTCTGCCATCTTGCATCAGAACACCTCCTAGCTCGGTACTTGATGCATCACAATATATCACAAACTCTTTGTGAATATCGGGGTTGGCCAAAACTGGAGCTGTGGTCAATCTCTTCTTGAGCTCCTGGAAGATTTCCTCACACTTTGACATCCATTCAAACTTCTTGTCCTTCTTCAAAAGCTGGGTCATGGGTCGGACAATGCTCGAGAATCCTTCCACGAACTTGCGGTAATATCCCACGAGTTCGAGGAATCTCCTGACATCGTTCACGGTGGTTGGGGATTGCTATTCAGTCACGGCTTCAATCTTGGAAGGATTCATTGAAAATCCTTCTACATTCAACACATGACCCAAGAATTCAACTTCATGCTGCCAGAATTCACACTTGCTGAACTTGGCATAAAGCTGGTGCTCTCGAAGCTTGTCTAGGACCAATGTCAAGTGATGCTCATGCTCTTCTTCGGACTTGGAGAATACGAGTATGTCATCAATGAAGACGACAACAAACTTGTCTAAGTACTCAATGAAGACATTATTCATGAGGTACATGAAGTAGGTAGGGGCATTGGTTAACCCAAATTACATTACCGTGTATTCATATAGGCCATACCGGGTTACAAATGCCATCTTCGGAATATCTTGGGGTCTGATCTTTAGCTGGTAGTACCCAGACCTAAGGTCGATCTTGGAAAACACCTTGGCTCCATTCAACTGATCGAATAGGTCTTCAATCTTGGGGAGTGGGTACTTGTTCTTTATTGTGATTCATTGAGATAACGGTAATCGACACAGAGTATGATAGTTTTGTCCCTTTTTGACACAAATAGAACAGGTGATCCCCAAGGAGAGGCACTAGGGCGAATGAATACTTTTCTGAGCTGCTCTTCTAGTTGCTTGCTCAATTCAGCCAACTCTTCGGATCCCATCCTATAGGGCTTCTTATAGATAGGCCTTGATTCGGGCATTATCTCAATGATGAACTCAATATCACGGTCAAGAGGCATTCCGGGCAGCTCTTCGGGAAATACATCCGCGTATTCACATACCATTGGCACTTGATCCAACTCAATTCCCGATAGACAGTTAGCCTAAGGGGCTTGAGTGGATGCAGGGTTGGGAACATACTTGACTTCCACTCCTTGGCTATTGGTCAGGGTAAAAATCCTCTTGGCATAGTCTAGCAAGCCTTGGTGATTGGTTAACTAGTCCATGCCTAGGATCACATCCAAGCCTGGTGAATCCAAAACTATAAGGTCTGCTAGGAAGTCTACCCCGTTGATGTTAATCTCCACTCCTTTACAACCTATCCCAGAGTTCATAACTGATCCCGAGGTTTGAATCAACATACGAATACCCAGGGGTGTAGGCTTGATGCCACTCTCTAGTGCAAACTTTTGGGTGACAAAAGAATGTGAAGCTCCACAATCAAATAGTTTTGTTGGTGGGGCTGAGTTGACGAGGAACGTACCCAGTATGATGTTAGGGTATTCCTGGGCTTCCACAGCGGTGACGTGATTCACACGGCCCCTGCCATTGTTGGGATGATTGCGGGGAGCAGGGTTCCTTGGTGGCGCTCCACGGACTTGACCTTGGTTTGGCACATTGGGGCGCAGTGCATCTCGCTTCTTGTTGGGGCATAGTTTGGAGATGTGTCCAGGCTGGCCACGCCCAAAACAAGTGACCCGCCGAGGGTTGTTGTTGTAGTTCCTACCGCCCTTGTTGCTATTGGGGTTGTTCTAAGCCGGCCAGGGATTGGCATACTACTGAGGCTGGTAGCTCGAACGAGGTGCAGGAGGTCTAGCCTGCTGCGGCTGATAGGTTGGCTTGGCTGGGGCAGGGGCTTGCTAACAGGGGCGAGGCTTCTGGTTGCTGGAGCTACCCTTGCTGACCATCTTGCGCTTGCGAGTGTTGTCTATGGCATGATGCTTGTCTTCCATCATGAGGGCCATGTTCACCAGGTCAAAGAAGGTTCGACAGTCACAAACGATGAGCTGATACTGCAGGGCCTGTTGAAGTCCTTCCATGAAGCGTTCCTTCTTGTCAGCCTCTGTGTTGACATCTCTAGTGCATACCTTGACAACAGGTTGACCTTCTGCAAGTACTCCTTGATAGAGCCACTTCCTTGCTTCAGCGCTCAGAATTCTCTCTTCTTGATAGCCATGATCCCATAAGGAATGTGGGCGGTGCAGAATCCTTCCTTGAAGTCTTCCCAAGTGATCACACGATCGCCTTGCATGACCTTGAGTCCATCCTACCATGCCCTGGCAATACCTTCGAGGCAGTGAGAGGCATACAACACCTTCTCACGATCCTCATTGCAATTGACCAGTGCAAGGAGGTCCTCGATGGTGTAGATCCAGTCGTTAGCATCCAAGGGTCCAGCAATCTCAGTGAAGGTTGGGGGAGAATTCCTCATGAACTCAGACAGACTGGTGCGGCCATTGTCGTTCCTGCCTTGCTGCTGGTTGTTCATAAGGGCTTGAGCCATCTGCTGAATAGCAGCACTGTTGGCTTGTCGTTCCTCCCGAAGAACTTGGAGAAACTGAGCTATGGTCATGTTCTTCGGTGGAGGTGGTGGCGGGGGAATGTCGTCGTGTGGTTGCTCCTGGTGTCCTCCAGCCTGAGCAGTCCCACCAGCTCCCTGTTGCTCGCTTGAGTTGCCGGCTTCAGGGTTGGCGACAGTAGTAGAATGTCGATGTGTAGTCCCGGTCGGTATGGGCCTTTAGTATCGGTTCCCCAACAAGTACTAAAGGGTTGGGACTAAAGGTCCAAACCTTTAGTACCGGCTGGACCACAGACCGATATTAAAGGCCCACCATGTGGCTGCCTGCGTGGGCTGGTGGTGGAGGACCTTTAGTACCGGTTGGTGATACCAACCGGTACTAAGTGTTCTGTTTTTTTGTTTTCGCTTTTAATTAGGCTTTAGTTTTCCTCTCTATTTATTGTGTTTTCCATTCATTTCAAATTTATTTTGCGGTGCTACATACTGTAAACATTACACAAGTTGATGTATGTAATATAATATACAATATCTCATACACAGTATATATACAAATGGAATTACACATCCATATATATTTTGGACTTATAACTTAAGGCCCAAAACCCGGCCGGGACTAGCTAGCTAGTGCTTCGAATGAAATCTCAGTTTTCTACGACTGATTTGCTGGCATTATTGAGGCGGCGATAAGTAATAGTGCTCTCCGTTTACATCAATGACATGTCGAAGAAGAAATGCCGCAAATTCCTCTTGAAGTGCTACAAAGCATTTCTCGGGTGAGAGCTTCGACATCTTCTGCCAAACCTAGAGTTGCCTTTCACGTGCTCCTCTGCGACGTATATGGCCTTTGGTCTGGATGCGAATGTTCTCGCAGAGGAAGTATCCACATAAATTTGTCCCCTGTGGCCGCTTCGCACACTTTGCAAAAGAATAGATTCAATAAGATAATTAATAATCAAGCATGATAATGGTATTGAAACTAGAATTAAAGAGATGCGCGGACCTAGTAGTACCACTTAATTACCTGCATCTTTTTCCACTTCAGCTTCGGTTTCCATTGACCACCGTGATGGGTTTTTCTATCATCTTTTTCCAAACACTATGCAGCAAAGAAAAAGAACGAAAGAGTTATTATAATTACTTCCAATATCAGGAAATAATGAAAGAAAGCAAGGTCGACAAAGATTGAAATTACCGTTCTATCATAAAATACAAGTCCACGTTGATTTTTCTAGTGTATCTAGTGAGTCGTACACTTGAACAAGTCCATCCGCGATGATATTATTTAGGAGGATATAGTGGTCTCTGCATAGAAGTTTATATAATTAAGCAGGCATGCATATAACTCATCAACTACAGTTGACAGCGAGCTAGTAAGCAAAAATAGAATTTATAGTATACAAGAGAGTAAACACTCATCCCATGTTGTAAGGAAATATTATAGTAGATTTGTTATTCATTAGTGCCTCTAGAAAATTTTCCAAGATATCCTCTGTGTCCTTGGCATAATGTTTTACCACATGACCATGAACGGTGCTTGGGTCGATGAACCCAATGCCATCGATTCCCTCTTGTTTCAATTCCCACATCTTCAATCTGCATAATAGCGTAGAAAAGAACATATACAGTGAGGATAAGACAATGAACGATATCTTATCTAGAGACTTAAATTATTAAGGATATAAATCACTTACAGACAATAACAACTGATGAGAGTTTTGTCGATAGAGTCCATGTGGTATAACTAGAAAAGTTATGAGAATTCAAGACATATGCCACATCCATTGACGTAATGCTCTTTCCTTACTTTGACCATGACCGTCGGCTCCCCTCGCTTTGCTTCACGCAGGTATCAATCATGCAACCATCACATCGCAGTTGGTAGTTCCCTGTACTGCTCGGGGGTGACAAGTGGTTTTCCGACGGCATATTGCGTTGCGTACCCATGTGCACCGTACCCGCGGATTTCCTTGGTGCCAAAGATTTGGCTAGGAGTGAGACCTACAACCTCTACTTCTTTGAGGTCGATTGGGTTACCTTGCACATCGACTTCTTGGATCGATTGCTTGCTTGGATTGGTACTCACCTTGAGCGGAGAGATCGATTGCTTGGATTGTTCTCCGAGCTGGGGAACTGTTTTCCCGCTAGTAGTACCACCTGTCGTTGATGCCGTACTTCCCGACTTCTTCCTTGGGCTGGGCCGACTTCTCTGCTCACTTGGCTTCTGAATTTGTCGCTCATAGTCTGTCGGCATACGCTCGACATATGCCGGGAGTAGATCAATAAAGTGTTCCATAAATTGATCTTGGACTTCCTTGGGTATTACCTCCTTTGGCAGTGTAGATGGGACGGGTTCCGATGCCTCCTACTGCGGAGTTTCCCTTTGCTGCGTCAGTACCTGTATCTGCAGCTGCTGCTGCTCGTACTTCTGTTCTAACATTGAAATTGGTCTGCTTCCACCTTCTTTTTTCTCAAACGACTTTCACAACTATCCTTCCATCCCGCAAACCCCTCGTACCACGGAACAACGCCCACGCCACGGCCCAACTTTCCCCCATGCGCAAAAAACCAATTCCTGCACCTCCGGGGCCAGTTGAAGGTTACTGGAGTGATCCCTTCAACATGCATCTTATTCTCTAATGCATCCCACTTAGGAATGGCTGACTTGTATCCACTTATCCCTAGTTTATGGTGATACTTTTTTTCTACGCATTTATCTTATTCTTTGCTGACTTCTCCATAGAAGCTTCCGATGTCTTGTACTCAATAAATGCGTCCCAGTGATTCCTTACCTTCTCGTATGTTCCTCCGAATTTGGGCGCCTTCTGGCCTCTAGCATTGTACTCGGTGCATAATCTTTTCTTCCAAGCCTAGAACGCGCCGGACATCTTATGGAGAGCAAACTCCTTGACTTTGTCCCTTTGGCACTCCGAGAGAGAATCTGGTAGGATGAAATGCTCCATGAGATCTCGCCAAAGGGCATCTTTAATTCTTGTATCGACATAATTCACTCCTGGTTTTGGGTTGTTTGGTTGAATCCATTCTTGCATTGTGATCGGGACTCCATCCCTAAAACCCACTCCGCATTGACGCACAAATGTCTTCGTATTGGCTTCAGGGTGAGTCCGTGCGCCATCATGTTTAAAAGCATCAAGATTGAGCTTTACGTTGCCATCCAATATTTTGGCACCGCCTCGTACCTTTCTACTTGATTGGCTCGATCCGGAGGGCTGATAATTAAAATAAAAAAGATTTGTTAATATATATATATACAAATCAATTAATACACATGTAATGATCACCAGAGGCTAATATGTGTATATACCTTGCCGGACATTGTTAGTTGTTCTGGATTTTGGAAAATAAGTTGTTCTTCCTCGGCCTCACATCCATGACCGTAATCATTGAGATATTGTGAGCCATCATCATCTTGTGATTCACCCAAAAGGTCCGCTGGGTTTTCGGAGGAGCGTACCATGTCGAAGATGTCCTCTTCATTAGCTCTACCAGTATTGTCCATAGCTTAATAACTAATCCATAATAAAATAGATAAAACAAATTAGTATTGAAATTAGCATGCATTCAAGAGCAAAATAACTGATAGTTAATTAATAATGCATCATCGAATACATATATAGTAGTTCTTAGAAAAGATCTCATCTCATAATCTCTGATAATTGTTAATACATCGGCTAATCCATCGATCTAGCTAATACATCATAATAATACATATATAGTAGCTAATATATCGATCTAGCTAGAACCCTAGCGCCCGACGGATATCGGGGCGGGCGGTGGACACCCAAAGAGAAGGAACCATCATAGGAACATAGCTCCAGTGAGATCCCTAAAGAATCTACGAGGTATTGTCGGACCTGGTCTCCAAAGCTGCCATGTAGCAATGGACGTACCAGTTCTCCTTGCTGACATGGTACTGTACCACCTCCGTGGGGGACTCAAGCCTCCGAATCGTCTGTGACCCATGCGACCGCCACCATCGCACCTCCGAGTCGACGACGAG
The DNA here is from genome assembly GCA_022496015.1 of Hordeum marinum. Lineage (NCBI taxonomy): Eukaryota > Viridiplantae > Streptophyta > Magnoliopsida > Poales > Poaceae > Hordeum > Hordeum marinum. The sequence goes on from CM039675.1 coordinate 274,781,430, forward strand.
TTGGCTCGTCACCAAGTTGCGTCGCCCGAAAGGCAGCACCTCCCAGTACTAGCCCGGCGGAGCCCAGTCCCTGACAAGGCCCCTCAGCTCAAGCAAGTGACCTCCTCCGCTGACTCGACGACGAGGATGCGAGATCGGCATCGTCAACGTCGAGAAGAAACACTTACTTATGAAAACAAATTAAATAAAACTTAGCAAAATTGACACTTAGCATCTAACAAATTAAATAACACTTAGCATCTAACAAAATAAACAAAATTAACACATACCCTAATAACCTAAGAAACTAACTAATTAACTAACTAAACTAACCTAACTAACTAAACTAACCTCATGACCTAACTAACTAACTAACTAAACTAACTAACTAAAATAACCTAAGAACCTAACTAACTAACTAACTAAACTAAACTAACTAATTAACTAACCTAACTAATTAATCAAAACTAACCTAAACTAACCTAAGAACCAAATAAACTAACCTAAACTAACCTAATAAACTAACCTAAACTGACCTAAGAACCTAACTAATTAACCTAAAGTAACCTAAACTAACCTAAGAACCTAACTAATTAACCTCAACTAACCTAAACTAACCTAAGAACCTAACTAATTAACCTAAACTAACCTAAACTAACCTAATTAAGAACCTAATAAACTAACCTAAACTAATTAACCTAATAAACTAACCTAAACTAACCTAATAAACTAACCTAACTAACCTAAACTAACCTAATTAACTAATAAACTAACTTAATAAACTAACCTAAACTAACCTAATTAACCTAATTAACTAAAAACAGGAAAAAAGGTGGGGGCGGCCGGGCACTAACCGGAGCCGGAGTTGGGTGGGGGCTACCAGGGTGGCATCGGGGCGGCGGGCGGCGTTAGGGCGGCGGGCTTCGGGGTCGGGGCGGCAAGCGGCGGCGATGGCGGATTCCAGTAGCCTGGCGGCGCAATATAAGCTTCTCCTGGTGCGTGGCTCGCACCGGGACGAGGCCTCCACTATTTATACGTGGCGGACCATTAGTACCGGTGCGTGGCTCGCACCTGTACAAAAGACCCTTTAGTACTGGTGCGAGCCATGCACCGGTACTAAAGATCCACACCAAAAAATGCGCGGGGTGGTGGACCTTTAGTACCGGTGCGTGGCTTGCACCAGTACTAAAGGTTTTTTAATTCGTTATTAATTATTATTTTCAGAAAACCCCTAAACTTTAGAAAATCATAGGAAAAAAATCTATGACTCCAATGGAAATAAATAATATATGAAAAAATATCAAAAAATTATAAAGAATATGTTATGGCATTTCCATGCATGTTTGAACAACTTAAACTGCTGTATAAGACAATTTAATTAAATGGTATTTGATATGTCATATCTCGGGTTTGAAAAGTAGTACAAATGAACTCTCAAAAGGTTGTAACTTGGCATGACATCATAATTTCACCCACATAGCAACTTCTGAAGAGTTGAGAGGGTTACGGCAAAAACTAGATGCACTTCGTGTACAAATTTGACCATCTCTTTCGAAGTATGAGGGTTTCAGACGAAAACTCATCTATTACAAAGGGATTTCATTTTTAATAACTTATTTTAACTCCATACTTTTTGTGTGTTCAATATGCACCATTCAAAGGCACATCATCAATTTTCAACCCTTTCCGACTTCATTTGATATTTTTCACGCATTTAATGATTTATTTTGAGCTAAATGACCCTAAATTTGAAAAGCTGTACAAATGAACTCCGAAAAGGATTTAACTTGGCATGACATCATAATTTCACCCACATAGCAACTTCTAAAGAGTTGAGAGGGTTACGGCAAAAACTGGATGCACTTCATGTACAAATTGGACAATCTCTTTCGAAGTATGAGGGTTTCAAACGAAAACTCATCTATTACAAAGGGATTTCATTTTAATAACTTATTTTAACTCCATACTTTTTGTGTGTTCAATATGCACCATTCAAAGGAACATCATCAATTTTCATCCCTTTCCGACTTCATTTGATATTTTTCATGCATTTAATGATTTATTTTGAGCTAAATGACCCTAAATTTGAAAAGAAGTACAAATGAACTCTGAAAGGGATTTAACTTGGCATGCATCGTAATTTCACCCACATAGCAACTTCTAAAGAGTTGAGAGGGTTACGGCAAAAACTGGATGCACTTCGTGTACAAATTAGACAATCTCTTTCGAAGTATGAGGGTTTCAGACGAAAACTCATCTATTACAAAGGGATTTCATTTTAATAACTTATTTTAACTCCATACTTCTTGTGTGTTCAATATGCACCATTCAAAGGCACATCATCAATTTTCAACCCTTTCTGACTTCATTTGATATTTTTCATGCATTTAATGATTTATTTTGAGCTAAATGACCCTAAATTTGTAAAGAAGTACAAATGAACTCTGAAAAGGTTGTAACTTGGCATGACATCATAATTTCACCCACATAGCAACTTCTAAAGAGTTGAGAGGGTTACGGCAAAAACTGGATGCACTTCGCGTACAAACTGTTACAAAGATACCATGCTAGAAAATGCATGCATGTCCTTCACATAGAAAGTGATGACGGTGAAGTCGGTCACATCCTAGAGTGGGATCTTGCAGTGTAAGACTTTTTCTATGTGTTTGTCCCTTGCTTATGATTGCACCGTAACCATGGAGAATCTTCATCATTTAATAGGATGCTTGGTTCAGTCTTCACTCTAAAGCGAGGGATTTCATGAAACTTTTCATAATCTTCTGACATGTCTGTCTTGTCCTCCACTCCCACAATGTTTCTTTTCCCTGAAAGAACTATGTGGCGCTTTGGCTCATCGTATAATGTATTTGCTTCCTTATCTTTTTTCTCCTCGGTTTGCTAGACATGTCCTTCACATAGAAAACCTGAGCCACATAATTGGCTAGGACGAATGAGTCGTCTGTGTACCCAAGATTGTTGAGACCCACTATTGTCATTCCATACTGTGGGTCTACCTGTACCCCGCCTCTAGTATATTTAACCCATTTGCACCAAAACAAAGGGACCTTAAGATTAGGTCCATAGTCAAGTTCCCATATCTCCTCTATGTAACCATAATATGTGTCTTGAAAGTTGGTTGCATCATAGCGGACACCACTGTTTTGGTTGGTGCTCTTTTTATCTTGGGCGATCATGTAAAATGTATTCCCATTTATCTCGTACCCTTTGAAAGTCGTTACAGTCAAACTTGGTGTCTTGGCCAACCAGTACAATTCATCTGGAACATCATTGTCATTGATGAGCTTTGTTTGCAACCAACCGGCAAAAGTCTCCATGTGTTTATGTTCAATCCAGGGGTGAGATAGCTCCGGGTTCTTGGACCATACAATATCCTTGTGTTCCTCGATATATGGAGTCACCATCGTGGAATTTTGCAGAACCGTGTAGTGTGCTTGAGTGAAAGAATGCTCGTACATATTTATTGCTTCTTTCTTTCCTAGTGTGCCTTTTCCACCCAATCTCCCCTCATGCCGCAATTCAGGAAGACCAATCGGCTTAATGTCAGGAACAAAGTCAACACAAAATTCAATAACCTCCTCTGTTCCATATCCCTTGGCGATGCTTCCTTCTGGCCTAGCACGGTTATGAACATATTTCTTTAAGACTCCCATGAACCTCTCGAAGGAGAACATATTGTGTAGAAATATAGGACTCGGAACGTTAATCTCTTCGACTAGGTGAACTAGAATGTGTGTCATAATATTAAAGAAGGATGGAGGGAACACCAACTCGAAACTGACAAGACATTGGACCAGGTCATTTTGTAACCTTGGTAGGATTTCTGGATCGATTACCTTCTAAGAAATTGCATTGAGGAATGTGCATAGCTTCACAATGGCTAATTGAACATTTTCCGGTAGAAGCCCCCTAAGTGCAACCGGAAGTAATTGCGTCATAATCACATGGCAGTCATGAGACTTTAGATTTTGAAGTTTTTTCGCTGCCATATTTATTATTCCCTTTATATTTGACAAGAAGCCAGACGGGACATTGATACTGAGCAGGCATTCAAAAAAGATTTCCTTCTCTTCTTTCATAAGAGCGTAGCTGGCAGGACCTTGATACTGCTTTGGAGGCATGCCGTCTTTTTTGTTAATTCTTTGCTTGTCCTCCCATGCCCCCGGTGTATCTTTTGTCTTTCCATACACGCCCAAGAAGCCTAGCAGGTTCACAAGATTCTTTGTCACCTGCATCACGTTGATTGCATTGCGGACCTCTAGGGCTTTCCAATATTCAAGTTCCCAAAATATAGATTTCTTCTTCCACATGGGTGCGTGTCCGTTGGCGTCATTCGAAACAGATTGTCTGCTAGGACCCTTTCCAAATATTACCTGTAAATCCTTGACCATATCAAATATATATTCACCAGTACGGAGGCCAGGTTTCTTCCGGTTATCTGGCTCACCTTTTAAATGGTTGCCTGCCTTTCTTAAGATATGCTTGATCGGTAGAAATCGACGATGTCCCAGGTACACATTCTTCTTACATTTATCCAAATATATACTTTCAGTATCATCTAAATAGTGCGTGCATGCATTGTATCCCTCGTTTGTATGTCCTGAAAGGTTACTAAGAGCAGGCCAATCATTCATGGTTACAAACAGCAACGCTCGTAGGTCAATTTCCTTTTGTGTGTGCGCATCCCACACACGTGCACCTGGTTTTTTCCACAACTTTAGAAGTTCATCAAAGTGGCCTTAGGTATACATCAATGTCGTTGCCGGGTTGCTTAGGGCCTTGGATGAGCACTGGCATCATAATGAACTTCTGCTTCATGCACGACCAAGGAGGAAGGTTATAGGTACATAGAGTCACGGGCCAGGTGCTGTGACTGGAGCTCTGCTCCCCAAAAGGATTCATGTTGTCTGTACTAAGACCAAACCATAATTTCGTTGCATCAGCTGCAAAGTCCTCGAACTCCCTCTCAATTTTTCTCCACTGCGACCCATCACCTCGTGCTCTCAACATCCCGTCTTTCTTACGTTCTTCTTTGTGCCATCGCAACAACTTGGCATGCTCTTTGTTTTGGAACAAATGTTTCAACCGTGGTATTATAGGAGCATACCACATCACCTTGGCAGGAACCCTCTTCCTATGGCGTTCGCCCTCCACATCACCAGGGTCATCGTGGTGGATCTTATAGCACAGTGCACCGCATACCGAGCATGCATCCAAATTCTCGTACTCCTAACCATGGTAGAGGATGAAGTCATTAGGGCATGCATGTATCTTCTCCACCTCTAATCCTAGAGGGCAGACAACCTTCTTTGCTTCGTACGTACTTTCAGGCAATTCGTTATCCTTTAGAAGCATCTTCTTTATCATTATAAGCAATTCTTGAAATCCCTTGTTAGTTACACCATTCTTCGCCTTCCATTGCAGTAATTCTAGCATGGTACCCAGCTTTTTTTGGTCATCTTCACAATTTGGATACAATAATTTCTTGTGATCCTCTAACATGCATTTCAACTTCAACCTCTCCTTGTCACTTTTGCAGTTTCTCTTTGCATTAGCAGTGACCCGACCCAAATCATCAGCGGGCTCATCTGATGCCTCTTCTTCAGCTTCCCCCATTAATACCTCTTCTTCAACTTCCCCCATTATTGTATTGGCGAAAGGATAGTTTTCATCATCCTCTTCTTCTTCATTGTCTTCCATTATAACCCCTCTTTCTCCGTGTTTGGTCCAACAGCTATAGCCGAACATGAAACCGGACATCAGCAGGTGGTACTGAAGGGTTTTTGAGGTAGAGTAATTCCTATCATTCTTACAGTCACAACATGGACAACACATGAAACCATTCTTCTTGTTTGCCTTAGCCACACGAATAAAATCATGCAGGCCATTAAGAAACCCTGGACTTAGTCGGTCATTGTACATCCATTGCCGGCTCATGTTCACTACACAACACCAAAGTGAGCAAATTAATACAACTTCATCATCACATTACAACCAAAGTAGAGCTAGCAGTGACCAAATGTTATTACTGCAAATAATAGATACTTATAGTTCATACAAACATCTCATAAAACAACATACAATTATCTAATACATGTAAATGCAACAACAAATGCGATCATAATAGCAACTAAGGTAACAATTGAGCCAACGACATAATGATACCAAGACTCTTTATCAATGGCATATTTTCTAATCTTTCTAAGCTTCAAGCACATTCCAGCCATCTTGTTCTTATGATTATCGATGATATCGGCAACATGCCACTCCAATCCCATCTTCTTATCTTCAGTTCTTTTCAATTTTTCTTTCAAATGATCAATTTCTTTTTCAGCTTGTGTTAATTTCTCGAGCAGAATTGCATATTCGGTTGGAATTTCGGGTTCAACCACTTCCTAGAGATAAAAACATCTACGTCAATCTGGTGGCATAATTAATTATCGTAGACATTAGATGATGTGTGAAATAGTTATAAAAGATAACGACATACCACGTGTGAATCATAGACTGGACGAGGGCCGATGTGGGCAGATACCATAACCATGACACTATGGAATAACTAACAATAATACAAGTAAGTAAATCGTACACACAGCTATCAAAATCATACAAGTAATTTTTTTAACAAAAAGGTTTTAAGAAGAACAAGAGGCTCACCAAGGTGGCCGGTGCCTCGACTAGACGGTGCGGACGATCGACGATGGTTAGGACGGGGATGGGAAGGCACCAAATAAACCACACGTACACATATGCAACCTAACAAGCTAATCTGAGCTCAAATTGCATATAAATCAAATAAACTCCCACATAATGACCACTCCTCCAAAACCTAGCTAAAACACACAAATCACATATCATTGAGCATACCACAAGCTAATCTAGCAATGAGAGATGAAGGAGCAAAGTAGCTCACCTTTATGAACACTTGGATAGATGGGGTGCCTTTAAATCTTGACAAATCCTTGGAAAAATGGAGGATGATCTTCGAGCAAGAAGAAGAACATGGGAGAAAACAAAGAAATGAGAGCCCCTTCGATCGGTTGCGGACAAAGCGTATATGTAGGAAGTCTTTAGTACCGGCTCGTGACACCTACCAGTACTAAAGGTTGCCCTTTAGTACCGGTTGGTGTCACCAACCGGTACTAAAGATGCACGCATGGCCCAAGTCTGACCAAAAGCCTGCCATGCCCCCTTTAGTACCGGCTCGTGACATGAACCGGTACTAAAGATCGCTCATGAGCCAGTACTAAAGGTCTCCCTGCTCCTAGCCGTTGGAGCCGACACGAACCGGGACTAATACAATCTTTAGTACTGGCTCGTAACTAGACCGGGACTAATGCTTGGGATGAAAGGTATGTTTTCTACTAGTGCGAAGGAGCTGTTGCGGGTAGCGGTCACCATCCTGTTTGGAGCAGCCAAGTCAAACAATTTGGGATAGACGAGGGGAAAATCAACAATGGAAAAGCGCGCCTAAGTGGGTTGGTCGAGTGCAAGTGTGGTAAACAAAGGTCGAAAGAAACATACATATATTAAGGTAGGATAGATGATGGAGTCGCTTACATGCTGCCTGAGGCAAAAGCGCGACTTGCATCGAAACACAAATAGCAAAACAATCAAAAAGCACACATGGCTTCATATGAACCATTACACGGACTCAACTATGCGTGAGGGGTACATGACTGATCCTACCCTAGGGGGTCTCGGACTCAGGTGGTGGATTGCTCGGTCTCGTAGTCACGCTCCTCTAGGTCTTCCTCCTGTTCATCATATGAACGGGCATCATTTCCGGTCGAAGGGGTCGGAGAGCAAGGAGTTCCATCCCGATGATGCTTCGTCGGTGATTAGAGAAGAGCTCATGGTACTCCTTTGCACTCATGCGACGATGACATATGGGTGCATCTCTAGCTGGGGGTACTCCTCCTCGATAAGCGACAACTAGTCGTCCCTCAAGGGCTCCATCCTTCTTGTTCTTTTCTGGCTTCATCTTGGCTTGACGAAGTAGCTCTCAGGTGTTGTGAAGTTCCTCACGGAGCTTCTCGTACTCCTTAATCAGGTTGTGAACCAGACTATCGGCGGAGAGGCTGAAGTGGGTCTATAACCTGAGTGGTGTGTGATCCTCCTTAGACGGAATCAACGTACAACTCTCGCCAAGATCATCCTTTTTGAAGGGTAGGTAGCGAGTAGCTGGCTCGTCAGCCATTTCTAGAACAATATCCCGAAGGTGTAGCAGTGCCTTGCGTGCAGCTGTCTCGATTGCGAGTGCCATGGTCTCCATATGTGATCATTCAAAGAACCAGCTAGTCGGGGAATCCTTTGCCTTCACGACCACATCCACGTGGTACTCCTTTGTAACGGCATCGACCCAGTGCTCGTGGTAGAGGAAAACGGGTGGTTGGCAAAACTGGTACTTCTCCAGGCTATCCTCAAGGAGTAGGGGAAAGCCAGATGTTAGGAAGGCTTCGGGTACAACAACCATCTACAAAGATTTGAAGGGAGGAGAGTTAGCAGAGTGTTGTGTGAATAATAGAAGAGGTAATTAGTGCAGAACTCCTAAGTATCGGTGCTAGGTGTAGTTTTGAAAACGGTTCTATCCTAACTAACGTCCATGCTAACTAAGGGCTTCCTACAGTTAGGATGGCTCTGATACCAGCTCTGTGAGGACCCCGACTAATAAGTCGTGATCACCGAATGCACGTGTACAGTGATCCTTGAGATCAGTGCTCACTTAACACACAAAAGGTGAATAACAAGAGTCTTACATCCACATTTAGCGTCTTACACAAATAAGGACCATGAAGGTCAAGTCTTACATAGATAGGGCCGCAAGGGACAAACACTTAAACATAACAAACAGCGGAAATCTTGGTCGAAAGCGTGAACCCATGCCATCTTCCATAAACCTATAGGCATTTTACTGGGAAGCGTCCTAGTTTGCATGTTCGTCACCAACGAACTCTTCATCGTACTCCTATTCTTCCATGTTCGACCAATTAAATAACCAGTGCCAAGCCAATGAGTACTTTGAATGTACTTGCAAGAAACCCAAGTTGTGGAACAAGGTATAACAATGCATGACAAAGCACTAAGTAGGTAGTTTGCAGAAAGCTAATTTTGTATGCAATGACATGATCAAGTAACTTATGTAAGCATGCATCAACATTGGCCAATATCTGTATGAACAAGTTCCAAATATCATCGTAACCAGGGGGTGAACATCTCATGTTTAGTCATCACGTCAAGTCATGTTTAAGCAGGACCTCGAACTGTCCATGACCATGGACACAACTATCCAAATAGTTTTACACTCTGCAGAGGTTGCGTGCTTTACCCGTAAGACTCGGGGAACTTCTATGTCATCCACGACTCGCAATATATTACATACCCGAGGTAAGCACCCGAACAATGCCTTTCCCATGGTGAAAATAAACAAAGAGTCCACCCATTGGTGCCATCCCTCATGATATACATCCCACATATCATCCATGAGGGCATGCAACGGTGTGGCCGGTGCCTGTAAAGACAGCGCATGGCCTTCCACTCTGGGACGACCCGGTCTCGATAGTGACCACTTCACTCACACCAGTGGTAATGCGGGCTCCCTGCTAGCACCAATCATAGTAATCAACAAAGCCTCGTCCCATAAGGGGTATCATGGTCGCACATGTAAGGTTGGGACGGTCAGCAAATCTTAAAACTCTCCATTTTCGAAAACACACCCTCAACTTGTTTCGGTACACCACTTCTTTCTCAAGTGGTTACCCAACTCGTCATCATCTCCCTCGGGCATTAGTGGCACCCAATGGGTTTTTTGAAAAAGTTTTTGTAATCACTTATTTGTTTCTGTCTTCATGCATAATCCTTCATAAGGAGGTAGGGTCCTGGACAATGCAAGTATAAACGGTAAAAGTATCGGAGGTAATCCACAACGGTGGTTACCGATTCATCATGATCAATGTCACGGAAATAAGTGCTATATGCCATGCAAATAAAAGGGCTCATAGTCATGGTCAAAGGGCTGCTTGCATGGATCAACAAAGTCTTCAGGGTCTTCAAAGTCTTCGGGTCCAACTCCCTCGTCAATAGTGCAATCTATCTTCGCAACAAATAACGGGGATAATAAGCATCACACAAAAACAGAGCACAAAAATCTACTACTAAAATGCTACCCTACTCTTATAAATACTAAAAACTATTCTATGATTATTCCCCTAAGGTTTTGTTTTTAAAAAGGTTTTTCAAACTCTTTAAAACAGAGGCTAGAATGCCTAAAAGCGGTTTTAAAATAAAACAGTAGAAAAAAGGTTTTCATTTTTTTTACGAGTGGCACTATAAAATTCTGCAGAATATTACAATATTTGTGGTTGAAAAATATTTGGAATTGGACAAATATTAAGCTCTGTGGGATTTTAGGAAAACTAGAGTAAAAGAAAACGAAAAGGAGGCCTCAGAGCCAACCGGGCCAGAACAGACCCAGTTGGGCCGGCCTGTGGCTGAGCCAGGCCTGGGCGAGCCAGGGCGCCTGCGCTGTCTGGGTTCAAACCCGACAGGCAGGCCCCAAGCACCAGTGTCACAGAGAGGGAGCGAGATACAAGAGGATGATAGGTGGGAGGCACCTGTCATCTCCTTCCTCTCGACAGGAAGGGGGCGATGCTCATCGGTGATGAAGGAGGGTATGGCGAGGGGAGCTGAGGGCAGGGACGGACCCAAAGTCGACCCGTCGTTCCTATGGAGGTGGAGGGGATGCCGGAGGCTCGTGATTTCGCCGGCGTCAAGGAAGTATGGCTGAGCCGCTCCAGGAGGAGTTCGCCGATGGTGTTTTGGTGCTGGAAATGGACGAGGAGGAAGGTGAAAAGGCTCAGGGGGACCATACGGGCTCGATGGAGGTGAGAGGAACGCCGGAGCGGGCCTGTGTCCTGAGATCAACGGAGCTCCGCCATGGTGGCGCCTCGATCGATCTCGAGCACTTGTGCTCGGGGGTTCAAATGGGGGCTTGGGATGGTCGAGTGGGAGTGCGAGGGTGCCAGAGGAGAGAAGAGGGGCTCTAGGGAGGCCGTTTTATAAGCGGGGGCGAGTCTACTGAACGTTGGTGCGTCGGCGAGCTTGTGGCCGAGGCCAAAAGCCACGGGAGGAGACGGGGGTGAGTCTGGGGTGTTCCTAGGGCTGGTCTAGGTCCAGGGGAGGGAAGAGAGAGGGAGAAGAGCGGGCGCGTTGAGGCATCTCACTGGCTGCGTCGGGCGGCGCTCGGCACGCGTGGGAGGAGGGAGAAGGAGGACGAGAGAGGAGGGGGACGACATGGGAGATTTGTCTCGGACGTCGAGGGGGCCAAGTGGGGAGGGGGGAGGCCCGAGGCCGCTGGGGCCCTGTAGTGGGCGGTGGCTATAGTGCAGACAGGGTCCCCTCTCGAGTGGGTCCAAGGTGACAGAGCGCACGTACGACATTCCAACGGCGTTTTGGGCGTGGTAAACCCTCTCGAGTGGGTCCAAGGAGGCATAAAGAATCTGGGGGAGTCTTTGGATGCTCTAGTGAGCCAAGGGAGAAGGAGAGAGGCCAAGGAAGAGAGAGAAAGGGGCTACCAGAGGAGAAAGATGGATTTTTACCCCTCTTAAGCTTTGAGTCTTGGCCAGAGAATGTTACTGGAGGTGCAATGCAATACTACAGGGTGGTGGTAAAAATTTGAGCCCAAGGAGATCGGTATAAGGGGGTCAAAAAGAGATTTTGCCATTCTGGCAAAAAGTGTTTGATCAAGGCTTGGGCCAGTAATTGGGGTTTGCTGGCCATGGGATTTAATAGGATGTAACAAAAGGTAAAAACAGTGGGCACCACCAACTTTGAGAGTATTTGAGGAAAGTTGACAATGAAACCTTGTAAAACCCTAGAAATCAACAGAATCTGCTTTCTGTAGATCTAGACAAATTAAACTAATCCCCTTGATTGACTCCTTAGTGTAGCATCCACAATTGGGTATTAGAACATGCCCACAAATTTTGGGGTCAAGGGAGGAATCTTCACAATGTAAAGTTGTTCAAATTTGAATCTGGATAGAGAGGGTTTTGGAGTATTCGGATGAGGCCAAACAATTAGGATGGAGATGAAACTTTGCAAGATCATCACCTATGACAATGTTGACTTGCTGGAATTTTCTTGGAATTTATTGAGAATATTTCTCAGAGAAATATTTGAAAAGCTTGAGTTGAACAGAAAGGGTTTTGAGGGATTTTGCCCGTGATTTTGAACATTACCATGTGTTGAAACTCATATATATGGAAAATATATGTCCACTGAGTTTTCCTAATTTTTCTCAAATATTTTCAAAGCATTGAAATAATTTTTCCCTATGAAAAACCATTTCTGGCCTTAAGAAAAAGGCTTTAATAAAATAGTAAAATAATCTTTAAAATATATTTTTTGTGGTATTGGGAAGTCATATACATATTAGGTTTCAAAAAAAGCTTTTGGGTAAAAAGGATCCACGCAATTTGAGGACTTGTAGTGCAAACCTCAACTCTGGAGTTTTTTGAAAACCTAATTTGAATAAATTCTTTTTCGTCAAAACAAATCTTGATAAAAATAGTTTTGGGCACTATTCACATGGCATGATCATTGGCAAGAAGTTTTGGTCAAGGAAGATGAATATGGAGAGGAGTAGAACCTAAGAGTGCTAAGCAAACTTAACCAACAATCAACAAGCAATAGTTTAAACAAGCATGCACTCAAAAAGTTCTAATTGGTTCCAAATTTCATAAACCCAAGCATCGCAAAGTGATACAAACATAGGGTGTGACAATATGGATCAATGGGTCTCCATTCCCTCAAGCGTGAATCTTTCTTCTTCTTCATGTCCTCAGCAATAGGATGGCTGGCATCATGAACTAGAAGGTGAGGTCTGAGCTTCATTAGAACAGATGTAGCATCTTTATCATCATCTGCTTCTCTGAAACTGGACTTCTTCTTCTTGTCATAAGCATGTATATCTCTGGTAGTCCTCTTGGAATTTTGTGCAGCAGCTTACTTGGATGCAGCCTTGGTGCTCTTGGAGGGGCTTTGCTTGGGAATGGCATCATCCAAAAGTTTATCAGCCTTCTTCTTAGGAGGGGCCTAAGAAGCAGGTTCCTCCTCTTCCTCCTCTTCAGCAGCAGCACCAGCAGCCTCCTCTGGATCCTCATACAAAGAGGTAGCCTGCCCATCACATGGATGATCCTCTTCCTGGTTGTCTTCTTAGCCAAAGCTTTCTTTGGAACCTCAACAGACATAGTTGCCCTAGCACTCTCATGTGCTTTGATGGTTTCCGCAGATGCATTGATCATGCTGACCACCTTCCTAGATGAGGTGGCCACATTGGCAGACTTCCTTGCATCCTTCTCTTTCTTCTTAGCAAGAACAACTTCGGGGACAAAATCAGAATCTTCCTCTTCTGAGTTGAGTCTCTTCCTTGTCCTGGTGGCAGCCATAGGCAATCCATGGGAGCTAGGAATGCTTGGATCTATGGAAGAAATGGACTCAGGACTAGTGCATGAACTCATCTCAACGTTCTGCTCTAGCAAATTATGAACATCTGAGCCTGACATGTTGTCCCTGTGAATAGAGTATAGAAGAGTGGAGTAGGATATGTCATCACAAAATGCAGAGATTTTGAAAGTTTGAACAAAAGATTTTCCAAGTTTTGCATTCTGTCAAGTGTATATTGGTACAACTAAGGCAAAAATTTCGGTCACACCGAGACAAACAACTTACATTCCAGGAACTTGGCACCCTTTTCGGGTGCACCAAAAATCAGAACTTGGTTCCATAGAGGTGCTCTTAGTGTGACAGAAAGGAAAATCAGTGACACCGATTTCTTCGCGTCGGTTCTATTGAGATACAGGTGGCGGACAAAAAAAACCTAAAAATTGATCGTCCTCTACTATATGGAATTTTCTTTTGGATGGAAAGCTCTCAAAGTGTGGATAGACTGGAAATAAACCCTAATGCGCAAGAACCGGATAGAGGAGCACGAGAGGGGGCCGAATCCAAACCCTAATGCAGCGATGGATTCGCTATGGCGGCGACGTTGGGGAAGAAAACATTGACGGGGCGATTCCTAATGGGGGGCTCTCGGGGAAGCAAGGAGATGACCAGGGGCCTTCGGGCGACAGCTAGGGTTGTGGAGGCACGACATTTGACTAAAAAATTCAAAGCGTCGGGGTCCATCGAATATATACCTATCGATGTCGATGACACCGATTTGATATTTTCGATGTCACCGAGTTTCACAACTGTTAGCTCACAGGGAAACTCGGTGTAACCAAGAATATGAAATCAGTAGTACCGAGATAGAAAAACCAGATCAACCCTAGGCATTCGATGAGACCGAGAATTTTGAGTTGGTTCCACCAAGATGCACTTGGGAGTTTTTAATGGTTAGTCCTTGACGATATGCAACTCCAATTGCTCCTCACACAGAGAGATCGAAAAGTACTTGTTCAAATTTTGTGATGCAGCATGAATAGAATATGAGGTGAGAAAGATATATAGCTAAAGGAGTGGTCCTAGGCATTCTTATATATCCAATTGGCAAATGAAAATGAAAAGCCAAATAGCAACAATTGGATATCCTCGAATGAGAAAATAAATGTAGACCAACATGCTCACACAATAAGATGTCAACGAAATCATGGCAAACATGCACAAACACAATAGCATCTAACCAACACTTCAACGATGGCGGAGTCATCTATATACGAGTATATTGACTTAGGAGCCAAGTAAGAATACTTGATCATAGGTCATACTCATCGTTTAAGCAAAAGTGGGGTTACCACCTTTACATAAAGCATTTAATGTTGTCACATGCTATGAGATGCTTTGACTCAAGATTTAGAGTCAAACTCCCCTTGATGTGACATCCCCCCATTGGAGGGATAAACTAACCTTGGGTTTTGTCGATGAAGACTTCATGTAGGTAAAGTAGTGGTGGATGCTCAAAGTTGATGAACATCACCATGAGTTGGGAGCATCCTTGTTATTTCATTTCTCTTCTCGCCTACACGGGTTAGTCCCAACACACAAGAGACAAATACAAAGATGTCTATGGACATGGAGTGCAAAGCTTATGTGATTATGTCCATTGATTTGTTGATTACCTTGTCCCCTACTTACATTTGAGGGAATGTGTGACTCCTTGAACTATTGTGTGTTGTTGATGTTGATTGCAACTAGTTCTTGCCAATAATGAATATGAGTAGATTTCATTGGCGGAGTCACCCCTCAAGAACTTCTCTAGTTCTTCTTCTTGGGGACCCTCATCAAGTTGATGGGGATCCTTGGTGTTGAAGTAGCACTTGTAGAAGTTGAGCTTGTAGTAGCCTTGCGAATCCACTTCATCAAGGCTTGGGATTCATCTTCATATGAGTCAATGTCCTATTGAAGCTTGTTATTGTCCTTGAGTTGGGTTCTTGTGGTGGAAGGTCATATTGAGCTTTTGTTCCCTTGGGGAGAGTATTTTCACACTTCTCCTTTTGAGGAACAAACTTGGGGTTGGGGTATTGACCTTCTTCCCATTCAACTCCATTCGCGTTGAAGTAGCCAACACCACGATACTTCTGGTATCCTCCATGCTTTCATACAATCTCCTCAAATATTTTGCACCCTTAAAGACTCTTGTAGATACCTTTCTCTATAATCCATTTCAAGAGTTTATTTTCTTGCTGAAGTGTAACTTGTTTAAAGAAGAGTTACTAGGATCAAGATTACTACTAGAAGCAATATCATTGGATTTATCATTTTTATTGCTACTAGTTGAAGAACCTTTCTTTCCTTTGTTACTAGCTTGCTTAGACTTAACTTGTGGCATGAATGTAGATAAGAAAAGTCGCTTGGCTAGATAACAAGAAGTCTTCTTTCGAAGATCATCATTGATAGCTTTAAGGAACTCATGCTCTTGCTCTAAATTGAGCTTCTCGAAGCGTAGCTTATCATGTGTCCTTACAAGCTCTCTATGATCTTCTAGAGTTTACTCGTGAGCTAACTTAAGAGTTTTTAGTTCTTGAGTTAGTCGTTCTATTTCCAACTTATCATCAACACACGACTTATCTACACAAGAGTGGGTACTAGCAAGTTCATTTTGACTAACATTACTAGATTTGTCAAATAGAAAGTCATCTTCAATTAACAAGTTGTTGGGACCCTGATTCTAAGCCATAAGAATCCAGTCTATAACACATCACATCACATTGCGGTCTCACGCACGGTTATCTCCAGGGCTGCCACCTTACCTGGGCTGAGACCGTTTGCGTCTTTTGACTCACGTATGTGAATGTGTCACTAGCATTCAAATGTCAAAGAACCCGGGCCGACATGACTAGTCGTAGAACCCAAGTGGCACATCCGTAAAGGGATAGGCATACATAACCCAACAATGTAGGTGTCAATCTCTAGAGTGTGTAGACGAGTCATAGCAAGCTACAAGGACTCCATTACACCGTGGGACATAAATGTCATCACTGCACGTAGACGAGTCGTAGCAGGCTACAGGGACTCCATTACACTGCGAGACATTTCCCCGAAGGGATAGACATAGCAGCAAAGAAGGATACATGTCGGTCAATCAATGTGTCTAGAGTAGTAGCAAGCTACCAAGGCTCAGTGGAAGCACAAAGAGGCAGTTCCTTGTAAAGAGTACTACTAAAGGCACACAACTAGGTGTTGATCCCATACATACCGTTGCATGTCACACGTACGCACGACATGCTCGATATGCATAGATACAACTCTAGCATCACAACATAAACATACAACATTACAACATTTATTTAGAAGGCTCGGAAGAGCCAACACAATAAGATGTTACAAATAGTGGTCACATGACCCAACATTCAGAGCAATCAAATAAACAAGCGGAAGTTAAACATGTCTGGGTACAGACATCTACAAAGGTGGCTAGAGGAGCCTGAAAAGCTACAACGACCCTACCAAAGGACCCTGACCTCTGTCTGAGATTCCCAAGCTAATCCGGTCAACATCGAACTTAACGTTGTAACGATCACTAATAAGACTCACGTCTTCTCTGCAAAACATAAATTAAGCAAACGTGAGTACAAAGTGTTCAACAAGACTTAAAGTAGAACTATCTACATATGCATCAGTATCAATGAAGGGGGTTGTGGAGTTTATTGCAGCAAGCCAACTTTGACTCTTAGCTAACCTGTACTACAACTACAAGTGCTTTGTTTGAGGTGGGAAAGCGCACATGAGTCCACATATTCACCAATCAATACACCACTAGGGATCCACTTTCGTCTCCCTATGAGAAGTCTATCCCTAGCACTCACGCTTATCTTGCGTATTTTAGAAGTATCCATTTCACTTATCTATGAACCACATAAAAAATCCAAGTAGAACATATCCGAGGACGTGGCTATTCGAACAGATTATTTCACCCTGCATGGGTATAGTTCTTCACACACGCTCTCGCCACTTATCACCATATGCACGTCATGGATCTCGGCAACCTTCAAGTGGAAGCACTGGCGTGGGCGTCAGCCACGACCATCAACCACACAAGACCCTAGTCCAGGTTTATCGCCTATTTGAGACTAAACCCGCATTGCTTCAAACGATGTGCGCAAGGTTCCCAAGCCCACCGTTCGGGTGCCACTTGGTACACCATGCCACTGTGTCTATACCGCATCACAATCCACCTCGTCGGGCAGCGCTATGCACGGCCTCCAACACTTTTCCTACAAACACCAGAAACTAGTTGCAACTCCTGGACAGGGGTCTAGGCGATTAATAAGCTGAGAGGGGTCGAGTTACCGGAGCCCAATGTGTGCTAGTATCTTGTCTTGCATAACATACACTGAGCTCAATTCTTAAGGATGGTCCCAATGAGACAACCCGCCATGTACTCCTACATGTCCTCTCATCACTACCTTTACCCAATCGCATTCACACACTTAGCTCTAACACCGTAGGACATGAACACTGCCATTCCGATTCATCACCCAAATGGATCTGACCCGACACGACACGACACGACTCTAAGCATAGCAGGCACAGTAAGTAAGCATCCATTGATGAGTAAGCACAACAAGGCTCAAGCAGTTGCTACTCATGCTAAGTGGTTTCAAATAATTACTGTGGCAAATACGGTCATGCAAAGGAATGGGTTCAACTACCGAGAACAGGTAACAGTTGAATCGTTGTTGTCCTAATGCAGTAAAAGAGAGCAGGAGCGAGAGAGTGGGTTCATATCAGTATGCTCAAGGGGGTTTGCTTGCCTGACAGTCCTGAAGATATTACTTCTCTTCATTAGTGTCAACGTTCACATCGTTAGAACCATCGTCTACCGAGAGGGAACAAGCACCGGCAAACAAGAAAGGAACACATTCAATGCAATGCAACAAACGTAATGCATGATATGACAGTTAAGGTACTAAATTGACCTAGAGGAATAATTAGACAAGTTAATTGAAGTGGAATTCAAACGTAATGTTTGAATTTCAAACGTAACGTTTGAATTCCAACTCCAAATGATATTTTATATATTGCCCTAATCATAAAATGTCCCACTTGGCGGTGTTAACTTGTTCAAACATGCATGATGCTGGCATAAACAGATTCATTGGATTGTTGTGATCATTTTTCATATATAAATTATTTTCATTTGAGTTATAGATTATTTTCTATGATTTTTAGAAGCTGATAATAATTTATGGAATTTATGAATTATTTTATTACTAGAAAATAAATTAATGCATCAGCATGATGTTAGGGTGGCGTAATAGGTCAACAGGGCCGGCCAGGGTCAAACCTGGTGGCGGGACCCACATGTCATAGGCACATTGTTAACTGTTGCTTAATTAATAACAAATGGTTGGTTAATTAAGCTTGGAGCCCACTAGTCAGTGTCAGGGGGTGGTTAATGGGTGATTAGCTCTTAAGTTAATTACGCCACGTCAGACCGGCCGAGGTTAGCCACCGGCGACCAAATCCCACGACGGTGGCTCGCCGGTGTTCTCGGGGCGGCTCTACAAGGGCGGCTAGCAGCACTGAGGGCACCAGAGGGGAGCCCATGCTCCCGCGCATCCAAGGGAGGCAACAACAGGCCACGGGGTGGTTGAAGCTGGTGGCAGCGGTGACTTTGGCGGCGGCCTGAGCTTCGGCAACGGCGAGGATGGCGGCTATGGGTCGAGAAGAGCAGCGGGGCTATGGGGAGGAGGAAAGAGAGCTCATAGGGATGCTGAAGGGCTGGCTAGCGGGCTCGGGGACGACCGGGACAGCACAATCGACGGCGAAGATCCACGACAGCCGGCGTCTTTCGGGCCGCGAGGGAGAGAGAGTAGAGAGCAGAGGAAGGGAAGACTAAGCTTGAGGATGAAGAGAGGGAGCTCCACGGTGTCTCTAGCGCAAGGGGATAATCAAGGGGAGGGGAGGAAGCAGGCAGGGAGGAGGTGGCCGCTGCGCAGGCAAGCCCCGCAGCAGGTGCTTCTCCTCCTGGCAAGAGGAAGAAGACACCGATGCCCTTGGTGGGCTGGGCCACCATCTGGGCCAGGTAAGTGGCTACCCTTTTTTTTTCTATTTCTGTTTTGCTTTCTTTTTATTTCAATTTGTTTTGATTTGATTCAAAATCAATCCATTTTAAAATCTTCTAAAAGTAGATATATGAGTGGAAGTAAAATATCCAGAGCCACATAATAATTTTCAAGATATTAGGATTTATATTTAATATAAATATGATATAAATCCTATTCAAATAATTGGTGGTTTAACTCAAATGCCCAATATAAATATGTTTATGATTCCTAAAATATTTGTTTGTATTTTTCCTCATCCCAATATTTTCTTAGGATACCACGGACATTTTCTTGGACTTATTTGAGGTAAAAAAAATATATTGCTCTGTTGATTTATTTTTCTTTGAGGCTTGGTTCATTCCTCATCTCTAATTCATTTGAATTTAACATGATGCATGGATACTCATTGATGCATCTAATAATATTCATTGCAACAAATTCTAGGGCTGTGACAACTCACCCCCACTAAACAAGAATCTCGTCCCGAGATTCAAGCATAGGGTAAGAAGTCAAAGGGACACTAACTACCATAGCCTTCACGAACCAATTGCCCTTCTTGAAGATGTTGATTCATTGCATCATGTTGATCTTGACATCTTTACCTTCGGGATCTTCATCCAACAAAAAGACAACAGGGATAGAAAGCTCTACAAGAATCGATCTTTACGAAGATCGAGTGACTCATGACCAACTCATGGAATGAGACGTAATAAAATCTCTCGAGGTGGGACACAAAACACACGTCGAGAAAAATGAATAAGGCAGATGATAGAGGTTCAATTGGTAGGCAACAATTACACGCTAACATAGATGGTGAAGGGGTTTGAAAGTAGCGAGGAGTTAGTTGCCCTTCATACCATAACGGTCACCTTAGGGAAGGTGACTCGTAGAATTATCCCTTAAGTGGCAACAAGAATTACTTTTGATACACAGATCATTGAAACTCTTCATATCAACCTAAGGCAATTCACAAATGATCGTTGTAAGGATTACAAAGAATGGCATACTCAGATCGGAGGGAAACTAGAGTTATAAAACAACTTGGCATGGAAGGCACATCTCGTTTAATACCGAGAGTATAACCCAGTGTTAGAGCATGCCCTCAAGAACTTGAGCAATTCCATATTCATCAAGGTTTTTACCAACATCCGTGCCAAGGATTATGCCAACACCTCATACTACCATGATGAATAATGATGGAGGATGCAGATGCAAAGGAAGACAACAATTTCTCAGATTTAACCGTAGCTAGGCCAAGGGAGCAAAATCTGGATGATCGACCGAGAGACATTTAGCGCTCCACTACTAATGTTATCCTTGATGAAATAGCGTAACCCAATTATATGTCGGTGTTATGACTAGAACATCAAGTAAAAAGGTCAGACATCGGGATCTCAAATGGTCCATAAGGATAAGCTTCTAGAATAAATCATACAAGGTCCTCATGGGGAGGTGTCCAAGTTGTTGATACAAGATATCATAATAGTAGGTCTTCCGGATAGGTATGTTAGCCACAACATCCCTTTGCCGGGTTACAAAGAGACTAATATTATAATTCTTGGCAAAACGTCCCAACCATCGTATCGGCCTAAGATTCAGATATGGTTGGTGTCATGATATTCCATATTCATTATGTCTGAAAGTGAAAGGTTGCAACACAAATCGAAGAGATGACGCTGCAAGATTCTCACGAAATGAACTGCGAAAGCCAACTCCAAAATGTGAGCTAGATTGCAAGACACATGTGAACACGCTGTCCAGGACATGCATGACTACATGGACTTACAACAAAACACTACTGAGTTTTGGATGGAAGCATCATTGGGGTAACGAAGTCCTTGCATAAGTCGTACGATTAGCTCTTAAGAAGGAACTTCTTTTCCTTAAACAAATCAATCGGTGGCTTGGTGTGCTAGGAGATACATATGGAATGGAGGTTGGAAATCTACCAAACCATAGAATACTTCGCACATGCATGATTGACTTGGGATGATTCCAAAGGAAGCAAATGAACTTTCTCGAATTCATGGCGACAACTTGCATCAACTACACGTGAGCTGAGAGGAAGTCACTTCTTACACCTAACATATACTTCACGAACAGAACATGAAGATATGCCTACAAAGTTTCCAACACATGCTTCATGTTCATCATGAGTCATGGAAGAGATGAAAAGATTGTCAATGGGCTTAATAACAATTCATCGAGATATCCATGTAGATGGAATTCCACAACTTATGAGAACAAGGTGATAGCATTGGTCAGACTGAAAGATATAACAGTGTATGCTCGAGGATACATCCACGAGTGAAACAACATTAGAGAAATCTTTGGTTCTGATTTTGATTTGACGATAGCCCATACTCAAATCAAAGGTTGTACAAGATGATAGGTGCATCAATTGGTCACAAGGATCAACCGATGAAGATATCATCTTTCTTCTACACATACAAGCACAAAAACACAAGATATCCCTTTGAGAATAACTAAGTCAGCAAAGCTTTTATCTTCCAACTCTCCAAGTTGTTGTTTAGCTTAACCAACTAGTTCAGGGGTATCCAACACAGAGTCTTGGAGAAGGGGTGGTTTATAGAAAAACCATCTTGATCACGAACTTAACATAACGGTCAAGGAACACCTTGGTAATACTCCCGAGAAGATATTCAGAAAATCACGATCCACCGGTATGTTATCAAGCTCGAGAGCAATCTTGCTTTTCAAGGCAAGACGATATGATCAACAGAGCGAAGGATTGACACAATCCTAACTCACTAACTGAAAAGTGCACCATGGAAAATGGACTAGGTAGCACGATAATTCTTAGTATGACAATTCAATGACCATCACACCAAGAATGAGATTATTGGCCATTAACTACCGAGCAACAAAGTTGCTAGGAATATCGATTTCACCCATCACGATTCACTTATCGGTATTCTGGTTTCATCAACACAGAGACCGGGGAATGAATGATGATGGCGAGAAGTATCACTACATCAAGATTTCATAAGAGGGAGTGCAGTTCTCATGATAATCTTGACATGAAGAGGGTAATACTTCAAGGTAGAACAGAGCAAAAGGTGGATTGGCATTTTGATCTGCGAAATACAACTGCCTCGACCCAATCTAAGAAATGGATGAGGTACGGGAGTTTGCTTCTCCTAGTCATTCTAGAATAGAATGGCTTGACAGGCCACAAGAATAGTCGGCATCGATAAGACAATGCATGACATACTCTTGACTATCCACTGATAGCTGAAGTTCAGAATACAATTGAAGAAGGGCAACTCAAGAGCACCTGTTTTTTCCTGAGTTGTAGATGCATGGATTGAATATGTGAAACGGAGGTCAACATGTTTCTTCCATACAATCCATGCAGAAATGTAGGATTGGCAGAGTCTCAATTATGGAATGGAGAACTCATCAAGAGCACTCATGTTGTGATCTTTTGTTCACAAAGAACTTCTGCCATAACCGATTCATGGTAGTGGAAGAATGATATACCACAAACCTTGAAGACTATAACAAGGTTACTAATATCCTAAAGGAACAAGCAAATACTATCAACAGGAATGAGCAGAATGATCCTTGGGTTCAAGAACCCAGATACAGAATACCTATTGACTAAGTAGCATCACAACATGCTTTTGATAATGACGGCCATAATTATCACACTGGAAACAAAAGACACGACTAGACTATTGGGTGGTTCACTGAAACAACATGGTTTCCTAAACACCTTCATCAAACATGTCGAGGTAGTGGAGTACCCCAACACCATAATTAGTGTGCTTTGTGTGGCCTGAAAGACATTGACTCAAGATGAAAGAGTTTTGCAATTGCATCAGATAATCTAGAAACCTTGGATAACTCGGACAACATAACGGATGTACGGGCATGAAATATGAGGCAACCTTGACAGGAAAACTGACAACATAACATGGGATTCTTATGGAGACTTCGATCTAGAAAGACAACATCTTTCATATAGGTCTCCAGCATAGTAAGTCATCATCCTAATAGATAGATGAGAAGCCTAGTTCTTAGTCCCCGTAGAATAAAGAAGAGGGTGACTCAAAATTAGAATGACATGAGGAAAGGAGTAAAAAGAGCATTACGTTTCCTTCCACAATCAATTCCCTTATATGACTAAAGCAATTCTAGACTCAACATCGACCAGTTTGGCATGGTAATCCTACAGGCACTCAAGCTTTGATACCAAAGCTATCGGGACCCCGATCCTAATCCATAAGAATCCAGTCTGTAACACATCACATCACCTTGCGGTCTCACTCATGGTTATCTCCATGGCTACCACCTTACCTGGGCCGTGACCGTTTGCGTCTTTTGACTCAGGTATGTGAATGTGTCGCTAGCATTCAAATGTCAAAGAACCCGGGCTGACATGACTAGTCGTAGAATCCAAGTGGCACATTTGTACAGGGACAGGCATACATAACCCAACAATGCAGGTGTCAATCTCTAGCGTGTGTAGACGAGTCATAGCAAGCTACAAGGACTCCATTACGCCGTGGGACATAAATGTCATCACTGCACATAGACGAGTCGTAGCAGGCTACAGGGACTCCAATACACTACGAGACATTTCCCCAAAGGGACAGACACAACAACAAAGAAGGATACATGCCGGTCAATCAATGTGTCCGGAGCAGTAGCAAGCTACCAAGGCTCGGTGGAAGCACAAAGAGGCAGTTCCCCGTAAAGAGTACTACTAAAGGCACACAACTAGGTGTCGGATCCCATACATACCGTTGCACGTCACACGTACGCATGACATGCCCGATATACATAGATACAACTATGGCATCACAACATAACCATACAACATTACAACATTTATTTAGAAGGCTCGGAAGAGCCAACACAATAATATGTTACAAATAGTGGTCACATGACCCAACATTCAGAGCAATCAAACAAACAAGAGGAAGTTAAACATGTCTGGGTACAGACATCTACAAAAGTGACTAGAGGAGCCTGAAAAGCTACAACGACCCTACCAAAGGAACCAGACCTCTGTCTGGGATCCCAAGCTAATCCGGTCAACATCGAACTTCACGTTGTAATGATCACTAATAAGACTGACGTCTTCTCTGCAAAACATAAATTAAGCAAACGTCAGTACAAAGTACTCAACAAGACTTACATCAGAACTATCTACATATGCATTAGTATCAATGAAGGGGGTTGTGGAGTTTATTGCAGCAAGCCAGCTTTGACTCTTAGCTAACCTGTACTATGACTACACGTGCTTTCGTTGAGGTGGGAAAGCGCACACAAGTCCACATATTCACCAATCAATACACCACTAGGGATCCACTCTCATCTCCCTATTAGAAGTCCATCGATAGCACTCACACTTATCTTTCATATTTTAGAAGTATCCATTTCACTTATCTATGAACCACATAAGCAATCCAACTACTCCGTATCCAAGGACGTGGCTATTCGAACAGATTATTTCACCCTGCAGGGGTATACTTCTTCACACACGCTCTCGCCACTTATCACCATATGCACGTCATGCATCTCGACAACCTTCAAGCGGAAGCACTGGCGTGGGCGTCGGCCATGACCGTCAACCACACAAGACCCTAGTCCAGGTTTATCGCCTATTTGAGACTGAACCCGCATGGAAGTCCATCCGAAGTTTCCGCTACGGCCTCAAACGATGTGCGCAGGTTTCCCAAGCCCACCGTTCGGGTGCCACTTGGTACACCATGCCACTGTGTCTATACCGCATCACAGTTGACCCCGTCGGGCAGCGCTATGCACGGCTGCCGACACTTTTCTTGCAAACACCAGAAACTAGTTGCAACTCCTGGGCAAGGGTCTAGGCGATTAATAAGCCGAGAGGGGTCAAGTTACCGGAGCCCAATGTGTGGTAGTATCTTGTCTTGGATAACATACACAGAGCTCAGTTCTTAAGGACGATCCCAATGAGACAACCCACCATGTACTCCTACATGACCTCTCACCGCTACCTTTACCAAATTGTGTTCACACACTTAGCTCTCACACCATAGGACATGAACGCTGCCATTTCGATTCATCACCCAGATGGATCTGACCCGACACGACACGACTCTAAGCATAGCAGGCACAGTAAGTAAGCATGCATGGATGAGTAAGCACAACAAGGCTCAAACAGTTGATACTCATGCTAAGTGGTTTCAACTAATTACTTTGGCAAAGACGGTCATGCAAAGGAATGGGTTCAACTGGCGAGAACAGGTAACAGTTGAATCATAGTTGTCCTCATGAAGTAAAACAGAGCAGGAGCGAGGGAGTGGGTTCATATTAGTATGCTCAAGGGGGTTTGCTTGCCTGACAGTCCTGAAGATATCACTTCTCTTCATTAGTGTCAATGTTCACATCGTCAGAACCATCGTCTACTCAGAGGGAACAAGCACCGACAAATAAGAAAGGAACACATTCAATGCAATGCAACAAATGTAAAGCATGATATCACAAGTTAAGGTACTAAATTGACCTAGAGGAATAATTAGCCAAGTTAATTGAAGTGGAATTCAACCAAGTTTGATTTCCAACTCCAAATGATATTTTATGTATTGCCCTAATCATAAAATGTCCCACTTGGTGGTGCTAACTTGTTCAAACATGCATGATCATGGCATAAACAGATTCATTGGATTTTTCTGATCATTTTTCGTATATAAACTATTTTCATCCGAGTTATAGATTATTTTCTATGATTTTTAGAAGTGTATAATAATTTCTAGAATTTCTGGATTGTTTTATTACCAAAAAATCAATTAATGCATCAGCATGATGTTAGGGTGATGTCATAGGTCAACAAGGCCGACCAGGGTCAAACCTTGCGGCGGGACCCACATTTCATAGGCACATTGTTATCTGTTGCTTAATTAAAAACAAATGGTTGGTTACTTAAGCTTGGGGCGCACTAGTCAGCGTCAGGGGGTGGTTAATGGGTGATTAGCTCTCAAGCTAATCACGCCACATTAGACCATCCGAGGTTAGCCACCGGCGACCAAATCCCATGGCGGTGGCTCGCCAACGTTCTCGGGGTGGCGCTACAAGGGGCGGCTATCGGCGCTGCGGGCACCAAAGGGGAGCCCATGCCCCCGCGCATCCAGGGGAGGCAATAGCAGGCCGCTGGCTGGTCGGAGCTAGAGGCAGTGGCGACTTTGGCGGCGGCCAGAGCTTCAACAATGGCAGGGATGGCGGCCAGGGGTCGAGCAGATCAGCGGGGCTACGGGGAGGAGCAAAGAGAGCTCACAGGGATGCTGAAGGGCTCGCCAGCAGGCTCGGGAACGACCGGGATAGCGCAATCGACGACGAAGATCCACGGCAGCCGGCGGCTTTCGGGCGGTGAGGGAGAGAGAGCAGAGAGTAGAGGAAGGGAAGAATGATCTTGGGGGAAGAGAGGGAGCTCCACAACGTCTCTAGCGCAAGGGGATAAGCAGGGGGAGGGGAGGAAGCAGGTACGGAGGAGGTGGCCGCAACACAAGCATGCCCGACACGTAGGTGCTTCTCCTCCTGGCAAGAGGAAGAAGACACCGATGCCCTTGGTGGGCTGGGCCACCTTCTGGGCCAGGTAAGTGTCTCCCTTTTTTTATATTTCTATTTTTCTTTTTTTTATTTAAATTTGTTTTGATTTGATTCAAAACCAATCCATTTTAAAATCTTTTGAAAGTAGATATGTGAGTGGAAGTAAAATATCCAGAGCCACATAAGAATTTTCAAGATATTAGGATTTATATTTTATATAAATATGATATAAATCCTATTCAAATAATTGGTGGTTTAACTCAAATGCCCAATATAAATATTTCTATGATTCCTAAAATATTGGTTTGGATTCTTCCTCATCCCAATATTTTCTTAGGATACCAAGGACATTTTCTTGGACTTATTTGAGGTAAAAAAATATATTGCTCTGTTGGAAAAAAATCACTTTGAGGCTTGGTTTAACATGATGCATGGATGCTCACTGATGCATCTAATAAAATTAATTGCAACAAATTCTAGGGATGTGACACAAGTGATCTTCATCACTCTTGCAATCAAGATACTCGGGGTGTGAAACCTTTGGGCCTTTAGCCATGAAGCAACATCCACTCCCTTCATCTAGTGAATCAAATATGTCGTAGGAGTCGGTCGTCACTAGTGCAAGTCCGGGAACAACTTCATCTTGACTGTAGTTGGAGTTCGAGTGATAGCTTCTCTCGGAGTGGTTGTCGGATTCGAAGCCAGAAACCCATTCACCAACATCAGCTTGATGTTTCCTTCTTGATAGCTCTTGGTGTAATTGTCCTTCTTCTTAGAGTCCATACTACTCCTTGAGGGTCTTCGTTCAAGACGATCATCTCTACTCCTTCTCTCTCTTCGTGGTGACTCGTCTCTTCAGCTTCGTCTTCTTGCTGACTCTTCTTTCCTTTTGTAAGGAGCCATGCACTCATTGGAGTAGTGTCCGGTATTCCCACAATTGTAGCAGTTTCGGTCACGACTTGACGAATGCTTCTCTTCATATCTTGAGTTGGAGATTTGAACTTTGCTTCTATTCTTGTAGAACTTGTTAAATTTCTTGACCATGAGGCTTATCTCTTCATTTGTGACAAGGTTGTCGCTTGAGGTAGTGGGAGCATCACTTTTGGCTTTGTAAGCACTGCTAGACTTGTGGTGAAGCTCTTCCTTGTCTTTAAGTGTCTTTCTTGAGGATGAATTTTTCAGTCATTTCTTCACTTCCTAAGCCAGCAATGTCATTGGTGATGAGTGCTAGCCTAGATTACATCTCAGGGACTCCTTCACAGTCCTTCATGTTGAACTTGTCATGTTGACTTTGAAGAACATCAAACTTGGATTCTATCACATATTCTGTAGCTTCATGCATACCAATCAAAGTATCCCAAATCTCTTTTGCATTCTCAAGAAGGCTGATTTTGTTGAATTCTTCGAGGCATAGGCAGTTGAAGAGAATGTCACATGCTTGATCATTGAGTTGCAACATCTTCTATTCTTCCGCGGTCACTTCGCGATCGGGTTCCCTTCCTTCGACAAAGAATTCACCATGCATACCAGCACGAATCATAGCCCAAACGGCGGGGTTATGACCAAGCAAATGCATTTTCATTTTCTGCTTCCAACTAGCAAAATTTGTGCCATCAAAGAACAAACCTCTATGGTGATAATTTCCCTCACTAGACGCCATACTCTCCTAGGTTGTTGTAGGATCGAGAGAGGGGTGTCTAGAGGGGGTGAATAGACTAATAGCAGTAATTTAAAACCTAACCTTTTCCCAAGTTAATTGGTTGGCAGATTTTAAGTATTTTAGCAAGTGTAGCAAGTCTAACATCCCTACACATGCATGTCTGCAAGTATGGCAGCAGAAAGTAAAGACATTGCACATGTAAGTAAAGAGATGGGGTAGGAAAATCAAACGCAATAGGAGACGCAAGGATTTTTCCCATGGTTCCGATAGGTGGGGCTATCGTACGTCCATGTTCATGGAGTCTTCAACGCATGGAGGGTAACGGTCGCGAGAGTCCATGGTGGGCTCTACCCACAGATGGTTCCACGAAGAAGCAACCTTGACTATTCCATGTGGCTTCCGTCCACTTAGGACTAGCCTCACTATGTGTCGTGGTTTTGTCACGGCAGATGTCCGGGTAAACGGACTTGGATTCGAGGTCATCGCTAAGGTGATGGACTCAAAGGGGTTAATTGGGACGAAGGACACAGGTTTACCCAGGTTCGGCCCCTCAAGTAGAGGTAACAGCCTACGTCCTGCTTGTGCTTGTATTGATTTGGGTATCGATTACAAGGGAGTTGATTGCTTAACCTAGTTCTCGATAGTTGATGTCTAAGTCACCCCGGGTCCCGCCTTTATATAGGAGGCCAAGACCATGGGTCATACAAGTCATAATCCACTCTCCCAATCATGTTTGATTCTATTTCTATATTGTCTTTCCTTCCTGGGCAACTTGTCTCCGGGCGGCTCACCCGCCCGGGTCTTCATACCTTCTCCGTCTGGGCCACGTCCCGGCCCATCTTGTTAAGCCTCCCAACATTGTGGGCTTACGTCTTCACGGCCCATCCTTGGGCTGGCGTATGAGCCGCCAGGTGTGACCCGGTGCCTCAGGGGCGGGTCTCACCGTGGGGTTATATCCCCAACATTAGGCCCCAAGTTGAAATGAGCTTGCTCACTTCAGCCTCCTTCTTAATCAGCGGCGAATCTCACTTATGTCACCTAAAAGTAAACAATAACCCGCCATGACGTCATGTCAAATCTGTCAGAAAGATCCTCTCACGTCCGCAACGAATCTTCCCTTATTAAATGGATGGTCCGAGAATCGAGGCGTCTGCCTTGGTCAAATAATATCCATCGCTTGGATTTTCGCGCCTGTTTCCACCTTTGCCTATTAAATAGGACCGCGAAGGGTGGCATTTGTTTTCCACCCTGCTCGCTCTTCATCTTCTTCCTTCCGACGCCGCCACTCCAGCACACCTCGCTCCGGTGGTGCCTTCACACCATCGTCGTCAAGGCAGCTGCATCAACATGTTTGTTCTAGAGTTCTGCCCGCGTGTGTCGCGCCATCTCCGGTAAGTCTTTCCTCCCCTAGATCCGTAGCCATTTCGGTAGGGTTTCACGGAGTTCTTACGCTGCTTAGAACACGAGCTTCTCTCCAATGCCAGATATGCTTTCTCCATAAAAACTCAATGATATGCTTTCCCCATTGCGGTGTTCTGTAGAAAACCGATAGCAGCACTGTGCAGATCTGCAATTGCTCCACCTGCCATTTTCAAACTTTCACCGTTTCGACAGTTTGTCTCTAGGTTTTGAAATAAAACCATTTTTCTCTGTTTTGTAGATCCGTAATCTTAGAGATATGTTGTGAACCCCGTTTTCCACACTTAGCCAAATTTTGCATTGTCTTCTCATAAACATGACCTGCCATGTAATTCCGGCTCTCACCAACCGGATCTTGGTGGCTTAATCTTATAAAATCTTAGGCTTTTAACCGCCCGTAGACGTCTACCGTTCCTTGACTCGCTGTACATTGTTACCTTGCGCAGTTTTGAACAGCCGCCATGTCTCGTGCATCCAACTCATGCAATTGGGTCGGCTCTTGCATCACTGAAGAATTCCTGATGGACTTTGTACACACGGGCACCATTCCCACCAAAGATGTCATCCATTGGCGGGTTTCGGGTAACGAACTAAAGCCCGTTCCTTAGGAGGGCGAAGTAGTTGTATTTTCAGATCATGTCGACCACCGGTTTGTACCCCCCGGCTCAAAATTCTTTTGGGATGTTCTTCACTTTTACAAGCTGCGCCCTCAATACCTTGACCCAATTATGTTGCCAACATATGCAACTTCCAAGTGCTCAACAAAGTCTACTTGCAAACTAAGCCGTCCGTTGGTCTCTTTTGTGAGTTTTTTTATGCAAACCGCTAGACAGAGGTGAAGGCCAGCCCAAGCTCAGAACTCGGTGGGATTTCAATTAAGAGGCCCCGGGACATAACTTTTCCGGCTGTTCAGATGCCATGTCATCCTAAAGATTGGAACAAGACTTGGTTTTACTGTAAAGATACCTCCCTAGAAGGTGAGCATCCCCTGCTGGGTTACCGCCCATCCCGGCTCAAGACGACCTCTAAGCTTCTTGGCCGACTGTCAACTGCTGAACGGGTGAAGCGTGCTCCGACTCACGCCAAAAGCACAACCGTTATGGCCAATGGACTGACGGGACTTGATTTGATCCGCTGCTGGATTTCTTGCACGATTATGCCTTTGAGCCGGCGTAGTCGTCCTATGTGCGAATATCCGGGCCAGTATGATGACTCTCTCTATTTTAGCCGGACTACGTTATCAGAGGATGATATCACCACTGTCATCCGGAGCCTTGTCGACGAATCTTCAGGAGCTTGCAGCGCCATCGGGTTGGCACCTTTCTACGCCGCAAACCCGGCCCCAGATGTAGGGCGACTCTTTATACTCTCTTTTCTGTATTAGTTATATCTTGGAAGTCTCTTTACCTTTTGCCAGCTTATATTTTCAGGCTAATTCCGACTTTTTGAACAAGAAATATGTTCCTCCTCTGAAGAAATCCAAGAAGAAAACTGCAGCCCGGAAGAAGAAGACCACTCCTCAGGAAGAATGGTTTGAACAGCTGGAATCAGACGGCTCTGAGGTATAACTTGACTATTTTTTGTCGCCTCTTTATTCACCTTATTGAGAACAACCATTCACAGGACGAGACAGAGACCAGCCACGCCAATGCCCCTGAGCTAACTTATGTTTCATATGACTCAGACTACTTTGTACCCAGAAGATACGGCGGATCATTCGAAAAGTTCACCTTTCTCATCCTCTTGCTTACTTAGACCCCCAATTTCTTTTGAAAAAGCAATAGCAAGCCGCCCGACGCCAGACCTAGAGCGCCGGCTCTACCGTTCTCATGTCCGGGTTGCCTAATTCTCCGGCTCAGAGGAAACGTCCAGCTGAGGTAGACATTCCTTCTCTGCTTGATTTTACTAATCCTTCCTTTGTAATTCCAAAATTGCTTTACATTATCTGAACTATTTTTCAGGGTTCATCTCCTTCATCCGGCGACTCTACGGCCACTGCTCTGCCGCCTCCAAAGATTAACCCGTTGTATGTGCTTTTCACGCCTTATGCCCGAGTCTTTGGTGGTTATAAACTTTGGGATCTAATCTTTATGCTTTTTCAGGGCTCAAGCTAAGCGAAGGAAAACCAGCAAGTCCTCCCCTGGACCTAATGCTCAAGACCCGAAGCCTGCCAAGCCGGATGCTCCCATGCCGGTTGTTGATCGCTTGGCGGCTTCAAAAGAGGCACCTAAAGATACTTGCCCTTCTGCAAACCTGACGGCTGACGATATGATTCCTGAGAGTCCTCCGAAGGACCATTCCAAGCCGCCAAGCCTTGCAAAGGTTGTTGATGAAGCAACCCCTCCAGACGTCTTGATTACTGGCACCGGCTTCCCCTCTCCTCAACCTCATGTGCTAACAAAGCATAGTGAGATGACTGAGGCCTCCAAGAAGCTGGAGTTTGAGCTCCCCTCCCTTGAGAAGATGACAATTGATGAACTTCATGCTGGTTATTTGAACCGCTTGTCCACAAGCCGGGACCTGGAGCTCAAGCTTGTCAATTTAATGAAGAAGAAATATGAGGTATTTTTACTCCCTTTATACCCTTATGTATCCCCCAACAGCAGGGTTAATATTGGTCGATGATAATCCGGGTCTTCAAAACCTGCTAGAAGTAGAAATGCTTAGCCTGTAGGCCTCAACTTATTTAGAAGTAATCGCAAATCATCATTCGTAGCCCCCAAGGGCCGGATCAAATTTGATAACATTGAGCCGGAGCTTTATTGAATATAGAAATTAGATCCAATTGTAGCCCCCAAGGGCTGGCTCAACCTTGTTAAATTTGACTCGGATCTTTTCCTTGGAAACCAGTTGAAAAGCCAAAGTGTAGCCCCCAAGTTCCGGGTTAATTTGTTAAAGATGATCCGGAACTGCCTTTTAATCTTGGAGATCAAATAGGCATTAGCCCCCAAGTGTCATACATATTGCTTGAAATCTATTTGAGACTTGATGATTCTTTTAAACTTCTCCTCCTGACAGCTCATTCCATACTTTGATAATGTAGAGCAAGCTTTAAACAAAGCCGGGTCAAAAGTGGCCGGCTTAAAAAATGATCTAGCCATGCACCAAGTCGCCCGAAGTGAAGCTGATGAAAAATGTCGGCTCCTCTCTGAAGAACTGACCAAGATCAAGGCCGACTTTGCAACCTTCAAAGAGTCTTCTAAAGCTGAACAAGCCGCCTTGACTCAATGGGCGGATAATGCTGACTAGCGGTTGATGATCGTGTCTGATGAGCTGCAATCTTTGAAGCGCCATATTAAGAAGATGACAGCCGCCATCTTTGGTAAGTATTTGATAGCTTAACCCAATTTGTGTATATTCTTGTACTGGCGACTTATGAAGAATAATCCATCTTATGTAGGTCCAAGGAGCCACCAACTTGCTTCTGACAGCTTGCTGCCCCTGAAGGCGATTTATACTCTGACGAAACAACTTTACTGTGGGGTTGTTTGCACGATCAAGGCTGTGCTCTACAAGGATACCATCCCTCAACTATGAATGGGTTCCTAGAGCTTCTTTCCATGATGTCGAAGCAAATCGTAGATTTGAAGAAATCAGCCACCCGACAGGGGGCTATCGCAGCTACAAGCCAGGCACTGGCCTTTGCTCCCGAGTTGACTCCTGTAGACATGATGGACAGGTTTCCCTCCAAAAAAGATGATGGCTCCGAGTTTACGGATGCTGACTATGCACGGTGTGTGAAAGACTCCAAAGTCCTTGCCTCCGTGTTAGCCGAGAAGGTCAACTTGGCGACTTATCAGGCATCTTACAACACAGATCAGAAGAGAATCCGTGGCCCCCTCTTTGAGTCCAAGGATCTTACACCCGCCCATAGTAAGAACCTTTTTGCTTCTGAACTTGACCCGTCCCCCTTCTTTGAAGAAGGAAACTTTGCTGCTTTAACCCACTACAGCTGGGACTTGGACAATCTTCAGATCAAGGAGGTTGAAGATCCAAAGCAGGGTGACCCACCGGCTAGCTAAAGGAGTTGTGAGTGTTGTTGATAAGCCGGCTCTTGTGATCCGCCATGAGCGGTGTAAAACACTAAGATATTTTTGGGCTCCACAAAGAGCGTATGTAATAGGCTTGTAGTAACATTGCCTTTGCCTGAACTATGCCATCGCGCACATATGAAACAGCCTGGCTTAACATATATATCATTTTCCTTGCACTTCATATGGGATGCTTACCGACTCTTAGCGGCTTCATTGACCTGCAAGAATAGATGTGTCTTGACATTATTAGGAGGGTGGCTTAAAAGCATAAACCAAAAGATTATGTATCTTCCTAACATGTTTTTCAAAAACAGCTCATGTGTCGGTTCTACTAAACTGACTCGCCACATAAAAACCAAACAAGATGGTGTGTGAACCACACCCGGCGGGTGAGAAGCCCCCAAGTAAGTTTTGTTGACGGAATCAACTGTTTGGCTTAATAGCCGACCGATACGGTCTGATAAGCTACACCCGGAGGGTGGGAAGCCCCCTGGACGATCAAGTTGACTTGTCAGCTTTTTGGCTTAAGAGCCGGCTGATAGGGTCTGATAAGCTACACCAGAAGGGTGGGAAGCCCCCTGGACAACCAAGTTGACTTGTCAACTTTTTTGGCTTAAGAGCCGACCGATAGGGTCTGGTAAGCTACACCCGGAGGGTGAGAAGCCCCTTGTACGGCCATGTTGACTAGTCAACATCTTTGGCTTAAGAGCCAGCTGTTAGGGTTTGATAAGCTACACCTAGAAGGTGGGAAGCCCTCTTGGACAACCAAGTTGACTTGTCAACTTTTTTGGCTTAAGAGCTGGCTGTTAGGGTTTGATAAGCTAGACCCGGAGGCTAGGAAGCCCCTTAGACAACCAAGTTGACTTGTCAACTTTTTTTGGCTTAAGAGCCAATGGATAGGGTCTGATAAGCTACACCCGGAGGGTGAGAAGCCCCCTACACGGCCATGTTGACTTGTCAACATTTTTGGCTTAACAGCCGGCTGTTAAGGTTTGACAAGCTACACCTGGAGGGTGGGAAGCCCCCTTAGACAACCAAGTTGACTTGTCAACTTTTTTTTGGCTTAAGAGCCGGTTGTTAGGGTTTGATAAGCTACACCCGGAGGGTGGGAAGCCCCCTTAGGCAACCAAGTTTACTTGTCAACTTTTTTGGCTTAAGAGCTGGCTGTTAGGGTTTGATAAGCTACACCCGGAGGGTGGGAAGCCCCCTTAGACAACCAAGTTGACTTGTCAACCTTTTTGGCTTAAGAGTCGACCGATAGGGTCTGATAAGCTACACCTGGAGGGTGAGAAGCCCCCTGCATGACCATGTTGACCTGTCAACATTTTTGGCTCAAGAGCCGGCTGTTAACATTTGATAAGCTACACTCGGAGGGTGGGAAGCCCGCTTAGACAACCAAGTTTTGGGTCTTTCTTGCATAGATGAAGATATGCGACATGGCAGAGGCCCCGGCTTGAAGGGATGCTACTTTATTTATATATAAATATGATATGTACAATGACAGTGTACAATCTCAAGTCTCAACAACTTAGGTGTATTAAGGCCGCAGATGCACTATGTTCCACGGCCAGCAGGTCTCCTGCCCCGAGGTATCCGAGTCATCCCGAATGTCAAAGAGATAATACGACCCGTTGTTGAGATTTCTACTGAGCATGAAAGGTCCTTCCCATGGAGGATACAACTTATGCATATTTGTCTAGTCCTCAATCAGCCGCAACACTAAGTCGCCTTCTTGAAACGTCCGGGTCTTGATGCGCCGTCTCATTGTCCGTCTCAACATAAGCCATCACTCGTGGCGAGTCATGCCGGATGTCACTTGGTAACACGGCCTCTGCACCGTAAACCATGAAGAAAGGTGTATAACCTGTGGATCTGTTAGGGGTAGTTCTGATGCTCCATAAGGCGGACGACAACTCTTCCACCCAACAACCCGGCGTCCGTTGTAAAGGAACCATAAGCCGGGGCTTGATACCTCTCAAGGTTTCTTGGTTAGCACACTCCGCCTGACCCTTGGACTGTGGATGAGCAATCATGGAAACATCAAGTCGGATGTATTCCAGGTCGCAAAATGTTTTCATAGCCCCCTTGGACAAGCTTGTGCCATTGTCCGTGATGATGCTGTGAGGCTAACCAAAATGGTAGATCAGCTTTTTGATAAACTGATCTGCCGTAGCAGCGTCACACTTGCTGATCGGCTCCGCCTCTACCCACTTGGTGAACTTATCAACCGCCATCAAGAGGTGGGTTTTCTTATCCTTGGATCTTTTGAAAGGCCCGACCATATCGAGCCCCCAGACTGCAAATAGCCAAGTAATTGGTATCATGCGCAATTTTTGAGCCAGAACATGAGCATGTCGGCCAAACTTTTGACAGTCGTCGCACCTGCGGACCAGATCCTCTGCATCCTTGTGAGCCGTCAACCAGAAGAAACCATGCCGGAAAGCCTTGGCTACCAGAGATTTTGAGCCGGCGTGATGTCCGCAATCACCAGCATGAATTTCATTTAAGATTTCCTTACCCTCCTCTGGTGATACACAACATTGAAACACTCTAGTGACACTACACTTGTGTAACTCGCCATTGACTATCGTCATGGATTTAGACCGCCGGGTTATCTGTCTGACTAGATTTTCATCATCACGTAACTCACCTCGAGTCAAATACGCCAGGTAAGGCACAGTTCAATCCGGAATAGCATGTAGAGCCACCACCACTTGTCCCTCAGGGTCAAGAACAATCAAATCTTCCTCTCATGGTAACTTGACAGTAGGGTGATATAAGATGTCTAGAAAGATATTGGGTGACACCGGCTTTCGCTGAGAGCCTAACCTTGATAGGGCATCCGCCGCCTCGTTCCTGTGACGATCAATCTGATCCACCTGATAACCCTTGAAGTGAACGACAATGACATCCACCGCTTGACGATAAGCCACCATCCGCGGATCCCTGGAATCCCAAGTACCTGAAACTTGCTGAGCCACAAGGTCTGAGTCACCACAGTACCTTACTTGGCTTAAGTTCATCTCCTTAGCTACCCTGAGGCCATGAAGCAGGGCTTTGTATTCAGCTGCATTATTAGTGCAAGGGAACATCAGCCGGAGCACATAACAAAACTTATCACCTTTGGGAGATGTTAAAACAATTCCTGCCCCTGATCCTTCTAGCTGCTTGGATTCATCAGAGTGTATTGTCCAGTATGTGTTATCCGGCTTTTCCTCAGGCGCTTGACACTTTGTCCAGTTGTTTATGAAATCCACAAGGCCTTGAGACTTGACAGCCGTACGAGGTACGTATTTTAGATTGAGAGGTCCCAGCTCCAATGCCCACTTAGCAATCCTACCAGTGGCTTCTCTGTTTTGAATTATGTCCCCCAATGGAGCAGAGCTGACCACGGTGATCTGGTGCCCAAAGAAGTAATGCTTTAACTTGTGGTTGGCCATGAACACCCCATACATTAGCTTCTGCCAATGTGGATACCTCTTCTTGGACCCTGTCATGACCTCACTGATATAATAAACCAGCCTCTGAACCGGATACTCTATCCCTGCTTCCTTGTGCTCGACCACAATTGTTGCGCCGACAACCCGGTTGTTAGCCGCTACGTATAGGAGCAAGGGCTCTTTCTCAGCCGGAGCAGCTAAAACCAGCGACTGAGTGAGCTGCTTCTTGAGCGCCTCAAATGCTTCACCCACCACCGTACTCCAGACAAAATTGTTTGTCTTTTTCATCATTTGATATAGAGGGATGGCTTTCTCACCAAGGCGGCTTATAAACTGGACCAACATGGCGATCCGCCCTACCAGGCGTTGGACATCATTGATACAAGACAGCTCAGCTAGGGAGGTGATAGCCTTGATCTTATCCGGGTTGGCTTCAATACCATGCTTAGAAACCAGAAATCCCAAGAGCTTGCCAGCTGGAACACCAAAGACACACTTTGCCGGGTTAAGCATTATCTTGTAGATCCGCAAATTGTCAAAGGTTTCCTTTAAGTCATCAAGCAGGGTCTCCTTCTTCCTTGACTTGATCACAATATCATCCACATAAGCATGGACGTTGCGTCCAATCTGATTGTGAAGACAATTCTGCACATATCGCTGATAAGTCGCCTGGTCACTCTTGAGCCCAAAAGGCATAGACACATAGCAGAAGGCTCCAAAAGGTGTGAGGAAAGTTGTCTTCTCTTGGTCCTTAACCGCCATCTTGATCTAATGATATCCCGAATAAGCATCCAGGAAGCATAAACTTTCGCTACCTGCCGTAGCATCAATGATTTGATCAATATGGGGGAGAGCAAAAGGACCAGTCGGACAGGCCTTGTTAAGATCCGTATAGTCTACACAAATACGCCACGTGCCTTTTTTCTTGAGCACAAGCACTAGGTTAGCAAGCGCTCCGGGTGAAAGACCTCGATGATGAAACCCGCCGCCAAGAGCCGGGTCACCTCTTCCCCAATGGCCTTCTGCCTCTCCTCGTTGAACCGCCGTAGAAATTGCTTGACCGGTTTCAACTTAGGATCCACATTAAGGTTATGCTTAGCGAACTCTCTCGGTACACCCGACATGTCAGAAGGTTTCCATGCAAAGATGTACCAATTCTCATGGATGAATTCGATGAGCGTGCTTTCCTATTTGGGATCCATGTTGGCGCCAATAATGAACTGTTTGGATGAGTCACCCGGAGTAAAATCCACCGCCTTGGTATCATCCGCTGAAAATTTGAGGGGCGGCTCAACCTTTGTGGTAGGATTCTTCTGCGGGGTCATATCCTCCAGGTTAACATTTTCCTTATAGAACTTGAGTTCTGCCTCAGCAACTGGATTCCGCGTAAGCTGCGTCCCCTTCTTCACACTCAATAGCTGTATTCCGATCACCATGAACAGTAATCGTGCCTTTTAAACCGGGCATCTTGAGCTGTAAGTAGACATAGCGGGGCCTAGCCATGAACTTAGCATAATCCGTCCGCCCAAAAAATGCATGATAAGGGCTCTTGATCTTGACCACTTCAAACCACAAGGACTCCACCCTGTAGTTGTACTCGTCACCAAAGGCGACTTCCAAAGAAATCCTGCCCACCGGGTAAGCTGACTTGCCCGGTACTACACCATGAAAAACGGTTGATGAGGGCTTAAGGTCTTTATCAAGCAGCTTCATCCATCGGAAGGTATCATAATACAGGATGTTGATGCTACTGCCACCATCCACAAGTACCTTATTCACCATATATCCTATCACTTGGGGGGCAACTACCAGGTCTAGCCGCCCCGGGTCATCAACACGCGGTGGGTGATCCTCCCGGTTCCATGTTATATCATACTCAGACCATTTCAAGTATTGCGGCAGAGCCAGCGCGACTGCGTTAACTGCTCGCTTCCGCAATTTCTGATCCCGCTTGTTAAGGCTCGTCGTAAAAACATGATACTGGCCCAAACTGAGCTGCTTTGGATTACTCTGATACCTAGATTAATTATGTTGTTGCTGATTGTTGTAACCAGAGTGCTGAGGATGTCTTGGATTGCGCTAACCATGATGACCGGACCCTGAGCCGCCGTACAAAAATCCGGCTCCTGACCTGCTTGGTCCTGATCCGCCAGGCGGGCCACCACCACGGTTGTTGTGTTGCTGCATGTTGTAGTTCTTGAACTTCTGCATGATGTGGAAATTACCCCATGTGTGCCCCGCAGCTCTATCGGGCCGGCTGTGCTCCGGACAGGGTTTATTGAGCATTTCCTCCAAATTGAGAGGAGTCTTATTTTTGTTAAAAGGCGGTCTGAACTTCCCATTGCCCTTAGGATGATTCTGGCCGGTGCTCGCATTGGCCACCAGTCTTGACATGCCATCCGGGCACTTCCGCTTGCTTTGGTTACCATTACTTGCCGCACCCTTGCCCTGGTTGTTCTTTTTACCTTAGCCAGCCTTCTCCTCATCAGAGCCTGGATCCTTCATGTTATCATACTCAACATACTTTGTGAGAGCCACCATGAGTTCTCCCATGTCCTCACACATACGCTTGAGCCGTCTGAGCTTCTGCTTTAGAGGGACGAAGTGACATTTCTTTTCTAGGATCAGCACCGCTTGAGCCGTCGTGATCTGTTCAGATGAGTGGATGATGGTCGACACCCGTCGGACCCAATGATGAGCCAACTCATTCTCCTGCTGGACACAATGATCGAGATCCACAATTGTCATAGGCTGTTTGAAAGTCCCTTCAAATTTTTTGATGAACATTGCTCTTAACTCAGCCCATGAATTGACGGTATTGGGTGGAAAACCCTTTAACCACGTGCGAGCCAGACCTTCAAGCATCATGATGAAATATTTAGCACACACTGCCTCATTGACATCCAACATCTCCATAGCCAACTCATAGCTTTCGATCCGGGCCTCCAGAGGCAAGTCAGCAGTGTAATTCGGGACCTTGTGAGGTCCTTTGAAATCCTTCGGCAACCGCTCGTTTTGCAGAGCTGGTGCTAAGCATGGTACTCCCACGACCCTGTTGGTCGCTCCCGCTCCCACTGATACAGAGGGCGCAGGCTCTTAGTGAGCCACTGTGGCCAAAGCCACCGCCTCTTGCTAGTTTGTCACCTGGTTTATGAGTGCTTGTGCATCTAGAGCCGCCTGATCATCCCCCGGAGGCCCTCTGTGCCGATCACTACTGGAGACCGCCGGCGATTCATAGAGCTGGCTAAAGTTGCAGCTGGGGAGGGTGGTTGAATGAACGTGACTCTAGCTGTAAGCACATTTCACCTACTAGGCGATCACCGTCTGAAGGTACACAATGGCGTTTTGTACCTCTTCTGCAAAAGGCGCCTCATCTGGAATAGGGATTATTTCAAGCCGGGTGGCCGCGGCCACCATGTTCTCCGCCAGGTTGAAATAATGACCCGCCGGCGTCGGAAACACCACTGGTGAGGCCTGGTTTCGTCGAGGCGGGTTAAGCTATTGTCGAGCCGCCGACCGACTTCCAGGCGAGTCCGCTGATCGTCCCGTTCCTGGCGTGTTAAAGAGATTCCTAGACTCGTAATATTCTGGTAAGCGGGATTGATGCCTCATCCGCTGCACCGCAGCCGCTTATTGCTGCTCTAGCTCAAGGCGGAAAGCATCCGTCCTAAGGCGCTCTTCCTCCGCCTCCATCTGAGCCTTTAACTCGTCTATCCTCTGATGCTCTTCCACCATCCGGTCCTTGAGTCTTGCGATCTCCAAGTTCTGAGCGGCTTGATTATCTGATGTGACTTCGGTGGCCATCAGATATGCGAGCTTGTTCATCAGATCTAGGAGAACTTGAGCCGGCGGCAGCGGATCAACTCCCGTGTTTGTTGCTCCGGAGGCTGTGTTGCTCGTGCCTGGGGCTGACCCCATCATGAACACGGCTGCATGAACTGGTAGCCTGAGATCATCCAGCTCAGACCGTTCCGACTCAGGGTAAGGCTCGTCGTAGCCCTCGAGCCCGCCATTGTGAAGCTGGTAGATCGACTCTGCTTCTCTGCTCGAAGATCCGTCCTCTGAATAAACAAGGGTCTCCTGCGATGCAGTAGGCTCAATATCCATACCTTGAGTAAAGCCCACGAAGACGTGCTTCTAACCCGGTTTAACCCGAGCGGGTTGCACATATTGGGCGGGTTGAGCGCACCGAGCCGGCTCGACGATGTTGGTGCAGATGTCCGGCTCGGGTGTAGATTCGTCAACCTTGCCGATGAAGACGTGGATTCCACCGAAGGGAACTCGGAATCCATATTCGACAGAATTGGCCTCATGGATCCACCCGTCGTCGTCGATGTAGAGCCGGCCGCGATGACTCTTGCTCAAACTTCTGACCACGTATCCTTCGAACCCTGGGAGAGAGCCCTTTGAGAACTCAACACCACCGAGCGCTGGCCCCATGGTGGGAGCCAACTGTCGTGGTTTTGTCATCGCAGATGTCTGGGTGAACAGACTTGGATTCGAGGCCATCGCTAAGGTGATGGACTCAAAGGGCTTGATTGGGATGAAGGACATAGGTTTACCCAGGTTTGGCCCCTCAAGTAGAGGTAACAGCCTACGTCCTGCTTGTGCTTGTATTGATTTGGGTATCGATTACGAGGGAGCTGATTGCTTGACCTAGTTCTCGATAGTTGATCTCTAAGTCGCCTCGGGTCTCTCCTTTATATAGGAGGCCAAGACCACGGGTCATACAAGTCATAACCGACTCTCCCAATCGTGTCTGATTCTATTTCTACATTGTCTTGTCTTCCTGGGCAAGTTGTCTCCGAGCGGCTCACCCGCCCAGGTCTTCATACCTTCTCCGTCTGGGCCACGTCTCGACCCATCTTGTTAAGCCGCCCAACATATTGGGCTTACATCTTCACGGCCCATCCTTGGGCTGGCGTATGAGCCGCCAGGTGTGACCCGGTGCCTTAGGGGCGGGTCTCACCGTGGGGTTATATCCCCAACACTATGGGTAGATCTTCACGAAGTAGGCGATCTCCTTGGCCTTACAAACTTCTTGGTTCACTCCACAACATGACGTTGGAGGCTCCCAAGCAACACCTAACCAATCTAGGAGGCACCACCCTCCAAAAGGTAATAGGCTCCGTAATGACGATGAACTCCTTGCTCTTGTGCTTTAAGATGATAGGCTCCTCAACACACAATCACTCTCTCGTAGATATGGCTTGCTAGAAGAGACGGGATTGGTGGAAAGCAACTTGGGGAGGCTAGAAATCAAGATCCCTATGGTTGGAGTGGAAGATCTTGACCTCAACACAAGGGTAGGTGGTTCTCTCTCAGAAAACTGAGTAGGATAGGTATGGAATAGTTTTGAGTGATTCTTTTTACGAGTGGGTGGTGGTGAAGGGGTATATATAGGCATCCCCAAAAATCCAACCGTTACACACTAAATGACCAACTCGGTGACACCGATGTATAAATCTTGGTGGTACCAAAGTGACCAAAAGTGGCAACTTTCCAATCTCGGAGGGACCGATATACAATTCTCGGTTACACCGACAAGGTGAACGACGGTCAGATTTTCCAATCTCGGTGACGCTGATTCACCATGTTCGGATGGACCCAAAAAGTGAACTTGCATAATAGAATCTTGGCAACCCAACTCAGTGGCAGCGAGTGTAGTGTCGGCTGCAACAAAGTTCTAGGGTTTGCTTGAGTCCGTCGAGGGATTAGAATCGGTGGCACCGGAATAGGAATGTTGGTTGCACCGATTTTGCATATTTGGCTTGGGACATACTTTGGTGGGAGAGTTTGTGGATGTTTTGGTGACTGTCACTTGTGCACGTTTGAGCATATCGTTCACCATCAAGACTTTACCCCCTTTTAATATTATTGGCTTTCCTATGGACTCAAAGTGATTTATCACTAATGTAAAATGTAAAGTCCTCTTGCTTGAAGCTTGGCCAACCTATTTCGTTGAATCTTGGGTAATTCCACAATCTCCTCAATCATTTTGGCAACTCAACTCTCCATGGACTATTATCTGAAATACACTAGATAGAGGTGTTAGTCCAAGAGGCAATGTATGTTGTCATGAATTATCAAAACCACCAAGGGAGCATGTTGTGCGTTCAATCTCCCCCTTTTTGGTAATTTATGACAACATATAATCAAATATTCAATTAAATATATGCATGGATGCAATGAAGACTTTGAGAAACACATGTCCTAGATTTCCTCCACCTAAATGTGTGCTGTCCTTTAAAGGATAGTTGCTTTGGAATAAATGGACACACATATGAATCAAAGGGATGTAAGGGTCATGTGTATCTTGGCTATATGCATCAATATATGTGAATGAAATGTATATCCTTGATCAAGACTTCACTCTTGCAAACAATATGTGCAAGAAGCAAGAGATCATGTTGATAAAATATATGATGCATATACTTACCTTGAGGTCTTGAGCATTCTAGTAGTAGAGACACACTTGAGAAAACAATGTTAGAAAACACAAGAGTATCCTACTAAACAAATACAATAGAACTCAACGAATACCAAGATATGGAGAACATATAAATATGATAATCCTTAAGATTGATATGCCTCCACCTTTAGCATGAATCTATTATATCTTTTTCCCCTTTGATATGAAAATGATAGTACATCCTCTCCCCCTGAATCTCAGCATGTAGATATTGGGATCAGATAGGGTGAGAAAATTAATCCTTTGTTCACTTGAGACTTTTCTCCAAAAGTAGTTTTCTCCCCCTACATTGTTGTTCCTATCCTTGATTTTATAAGTGTGAACTTTTGATATTTTCCTCTCCCCCTTTCCATAAGCATGTTACTCTCCCTTTAGCATGAAGCTTTGATATTGCCCCCCTTTGGCATAAAATACCAAAAAGGTTAAATGTGGGAGTAGTGACACAGATCATTGACAAGGAAGGGATCCTGGAGATAAAGGGTCATTAAAAGTAGTGTCCATTTAAAAGACTAAGGGAATCATTGAATGTAGCTTCTCTCCCCGTGGAAAATTTTAGTTTTCTTCTCCT
Source organism: Hordeum marinum (assembly GCA_022496015.1). Classification (NCBI taxonomy): domain Eukaryota; kingdom Viridiplantae; phylum Streptophyta; class Magnoliopsida; order Poales; family Poaceae; genus Hordeum; species Hordeum marinum. The sequence goes on from CM039675.1 coordinate 274,826,124, forward strand.
TGGAGCTAGGGATCCTTGAATAAAGAATTTCTCCCCAGTAGTGTTGTTTGTTCTTCTCCCCCTAAAAATATATATAGTGTTTTTTAAGAAGGGGTCATTGAAAGAACAAGAATATCTCAAGAACAGAAACAAATAAACTATATCAAACAAATATAAATTTTTAAAGCAAAGAAAACTAGTGACTCTGGGATAGATAAATTGATGATACCGAGATTGTGTAGTGAAACTTATCTGCGAATTCGGTAGAACCAAGTTATCTATATCAGTGACTCCGAATGATAAACCAAGTTTCTATTTTCAGAGAGACAAACGAAAACTGTTTCAAAAATAAAAAAATAAAAAAGATTTACAAAGGACATCAAATAGATAAGATTTGAGTGGTTATGACAAATCATGCAAATAGAGAGCAAACCACGAAAGATTCTTAACTAAATGATGGGCGGTGACTAGGTCACCTATATTACAGTATATTGACTTAGGAGCTAATCAAGGATGCTTGATCATTGGTCATACTCATCGTATAAGCTCGAAATGGGGTTACCATTTTTTTATTAAGCATTTTGATGTTTTCATATCCCTTGAGTTGCTTTTGCCCATGACTTGGAGTAAAGACTTTTGAAGGATATGAGTACATACCTTTGAATGATGTTGATGACGTTGGTCGTAGGTGAACTTGTTGAGGATGCTCGTGGTTGATGAAGATCATCTTGAATTTGGAGCAATCCTTCTTGTTCTAGTAACCTTATCACCTACAAAGGTTAGTCATGCTAGGAAGTGAAATGGATATATCCAATTGACATGATACTACTTAAGATTTTGCAACTAAATATCAAGTATATGTCAAGGATATGTTTTATTGTCTTCTTCCTTCCATCATCAAGAGGGGTTGTGGATACTTGGTAATGACAAGATTGCTTACGATTGGAGTTGATGGCAATCTTGTGGAATGAAGTTCTTCCAAGTACCTACACAAGGTTAGATGCAATACAAGGGAGCATAAAATTCCATGACATATGATAACGAGTTATGCGAACATGGAGATAATAAGAGAGCTCATGCCCTTGCTTGCAACTGAGTGAGTCTAGCTCAAGTTTGAGGCATCAATGATGTTCAACTCACTCCTCAAATGAGAAAATGTTTTCTCATCAAGTGGCTTGGTGAAGATATCGGCCAGTTGTTTGTTAGTACGAACATGATTAAGATTGATATCTCCTTTGGCAACATGATCACAAATGAAATGATGTCGAACTTGAATATGCTTGGTTCGAGAATGTTGCACAGGATTATGTCCAATTTTAATAGCACTTTCGTTGTCGCAAAGTAATCGAACATTTTTAACATTAATTCCATAATCCTTAAGTGTTTGTGTGACCCATAGTAATTGCACACAACAAGATCCAGCACCAATGTACTCAACTTTGGCAGTAGATAGAGATACCGAGTTCTGTTTCTCGGCGGACCAAGACACACGACATCTACCTAAAAATTGACAAGTACCCAGGGTGGATTTTCTATCATCCTTGTCACCGGCATAGTCCGAATAGGAATAGCCAACAAGATTAAAAGAAGATCCCTTGGGATACCAAATGCCAAAGTTTGGTGTTTGTATCAAGTACCTCACAATTCGTTTCAGATCCAAAAGATGACACTCTTTAGGTGCAGCTTGATATCGAGCACACATGCAAACACTAAGCATAATATTGGGACAAGATGCACACAGATATAACAATGAACCAATCATAGATCGATAAACCTTTTGATCAACCGGTTCATCCTACCTGGTAAGGTCAACATGTCCACTAGTGGGCATAGGAGTTTTCATACATTTGCAATCCTGCATGTTGAACTTCTTGATCAAGTCCTTGGTATACTTAGTTTGAGAGATGAAATTTCCTTATCTTGATTGGTTGATTTGCAATCCAAGAAAGAATTTCAGCTCACACATCATAGACATCACATACTTCTCGGACATCAACCTTCCAAATCTTTCACTAAATTGAGGGTTAGTGGAACCAAAGATAATATCATCCACATAGATTGGGCACACAAATAATTCTCCATTAACTCTCTTAGTGAGCAGGTTTGCATCAATTTTACCAATTTCAAAACCTTTTTCAATGAGGAACTTCGTTAAGCATTTGTACCAAGCACGAGGGGCTTGCTTAAGACCATAAAGGGATTTATGAAGGTTGTAAACATGATTAGGTTTCGTAGGATTCACAAAACCAGGTGGTTGCCAAACATAAAATTCTTCCTCAATTTCACCATTTAAAAATGCACTTTAGATGTCCATTTGATAAAGCGTGATATCATGGTGATTAGCGTAAGCAAGAAGAATACGAATAGCTTCAAGTCTAGCAACAGGGGCATAAGTCTCACCGTAGTCCATACCTTTGACTTGTGTATATCCTTGGGCTACGAGACGAGCCTTGTTGCGTACGACTTGACCATCTTCGTCTTGTTTATTCCGAAACACCCATTTGGTTCTGATGATGTTGTGCTCATCTTCGGGCTTCTACATGAGTGTCCACAATTCATTCCTCTAGAAGTTGTGTAGCTCTTCATGCATTGCGTTCACCCAATCAGTGTTTTTAAGAGATTGTTCTACCTTTAAAGGCTCAATGCTAGAGATGAAAGAATAAGGCTCACAAAGTTAGCAAGACGGTTTTTAGTGCGAGTGATTCTCCATGTTTGTATATCACCAAAGATTTGGTTTAGGGGATGGTTCTTGGTCACTTGAGCCCGAACTCACGTCAGCTTCCAATTGTTTGATGGTGGAGCTTCTTCTTCTTCATCCTCATCTCGTTCATCTTTGTTGTTGTTGAAGGTGTGGTTTCCTTGAGGTGGTGGTGAAGGTGGTTGTGGTGGATCTTCATGATGCATTGCCTCCTCTTCATCATCTCGTCATGTACCGCTTGTGAGTGCCTCCATGTCGTGTAGAGGTTCACCTTGACGTGAAGTGGGGGCTTCCACTTGAGTTGATGATGCACTTTCCTTCAACTCCATGGGATGAATCTTGTCGATGGGTAGATCTAGAATGGCTTCCAAAGGATCCTTATCACCTTCATCATTTGGCAATTATTCAACTTGCGAACCATTAGATTCATCAAACTTCACATCTACCATCTCTTCACCTTTTTGAGTGAAGTTGTTGTAGACACGATAAGTGTGAGAGTTTGATCCGTAACCAAGTAGGAATCCTTCATGAGATTTAGGAGCAAATTTAGTACGACTATGCTTATCAAGAATGTAGCACTTTGAGCCAAATACCTGAAAGTATCCGACTTGGGGCTTGTTACCCGTGAGTAGCTCATATGCCGTTTTACCGAGAAGCTTGTGCAAGTAAAGTCGGTTTGTGGCATGACATGTTGTTTCAACGGTTTCTGCCCAATAGTGTCTTGAAATCTTGTATTCTTCAAGCATCATTCTTGCCATCTCAATGAGCGTCCGGTTCTTCATCTCAACAACTCCATTTCGTTGAGGTGTGTACATAGTCAAGAAATCATGTGAGACACCTTCTTCGTCAAGAAAGGTATCCACATGGGTGTTCTTGAACTCCGATCCGTTATTGCTCCGAACCTTCTTGATCTTCACTTGAAACTGATTTTGCGCTTTGCGAGCGAAGTTCTTGAAGATCTTTTGAACCTACGACTTATCATCAAGAAATAACACCCACGTAAATCTGGAAAAATTATCAACTATAACTAGACCATAGGAATTTCCACCGAGACTCTTGTAAGCATTGGGACCAAAAAGATCCATGTGAAGTAACTCGAGTGGTCTCCTAGTAGTCATGACATTCTTAACTGGATGACTTCCACCTAGTTGCTTTCCATCTTGACAAGCACTACATAGTCTATCTTTGTCAAAGATAACATCTTTAACACCAAATATATGACCACCTTTGATTAGCTTATCTAGATTGCACATGCCTACATGTCCAAGTCTTCTATGCCAAAGCCAACCTTTAGAAGATTTTGCAATTAAACAAGTGCGAGGCTTGGCTCTTTTAGCGAAATCAACAATGTATAGATCACCTCTACGGAAACCTGTAAAGACCATTTTATGATTATCTTGACGAAACACTTGGCAATCTACTTTCGTGGATAAAACATTGAAACCGAAGTCGGCAAGTCTAGATACGGAAAGAAGATTGTAGACAAGGGATTCAACAAGCATAACATTTTGAATAGAGCTATCATGGGATATAGCCACCTTACCAAGGCCAAGTACCTTACCCTTAGAGTTGTCTCCGAAGGTCACGTACCGTCGAGGACCTTGATTAGGCGTGATCTCTTGGAACATGTCTTTATCACAAGTCATATGATCCATACATCTACTATAAAGAATACACTCTTTTCCCCCGGACATGTAATCCTTAAAGTTTGCCATGAGGCTCAGATTCTTCATAATCTTCTCGTGCGCGATGTCGAACAAATCATCTTCTTCATCATAGCCATGTTCCACATTGTCATCATCAAGTGGGAAATCCTCGTCATAAAGAACAAGAGATTTGTTAGAACAGTGATCATGACAATGTTCAAGTTTATGAAAGTTTGGATCCCTAGGCTTCATTTTGTGAAAAGCAATGGTTTTATGAAGAATTTCATCAAGATTTCCTAAGGAAATATTTGGATATCGTTTCTCCAAATCAGTCCATAAGGTATAGGCACATGCAAAGTTCTTCAATTGAGAAAGCACGAATCTTGGTAAACCTCTAACAATAAGATTGACAGTTCTTAGGTTACCAAGCATGTTAATTTCCTCTTAGTGTGCGGGATGCAATTCATCAATAGCGAGCACATAGGGGTTTTCAATATATTTAGTCAAATGGAATCTATTAAATAGATAAATCATGGCATTCTTCCATTGACTATAGTACTCTCCATCAAGAATGGGAAATCTACAACCCAAACTCTAAATTCTAGGCACATCCATCTTCCTCCACGGTGATTAAACCAAAGCAGTGGGGACCAAAGCTCTGATACCACTTGTAGGATCGAGAGAGGGGTGTCTAGAGGGGGGGTGAATAGACTACTAGAAGGAATTTAAAACCTAACCTTTACCCAAGTTAATTGGTTAGCAGATTTTAACTATTTTAGCAAGTCTAGCAAGTCTAACAGCCCTACACATGGATGTCTACAAGTATGGCAGCAAAAAGTAAAGACATTGCAAATGTAAGTAAAGAGATGGGGTAGGAAGATCAAACGCAATAGGAGACGCAATGATTTTTCCCGTGGTTCCGATAGGTGGTGCTATCGTACGTCCACGTTAATGGAGTCTTCAACCCACGGAGGGTAACAGTTCCGAGAGTCCATGGAGGGCTCTACCCATGGATGGTTCCACAAAGAAGCAATCTTGACTATTCGATGCGGCTTCCATCACGAAGGACTAGCCTCACTATGGGTAGATCTTCACGAAGTAGGCGATCTCCTTGCTCTTACAAACTTCTTGGTTTACTCCACAACACGAAGTAGGAGGATCCCAAGTGACACCTAACCAATCTAGGAGACACCACCCTCCAAAACGTAATAGACTCGGTAATGATGATGAACTCCTTGCTCTTGTGCTTCAAGATGATAGAATCCTCAACACACAATCACTCTCTCATAGATTTTGCTTGGTAGAAGAGATGGGATTGGTGGAAAACAACTTGGGGAGGCTAGAAATCAAGATCCATATGGTTGGAGTGGAAGATCTTGACCTCAACACAAGGGTAGGTGGTTCTCTCTCAGAAAACTGAGTAGGATAGGTATGGAATAGTTCTGAGTGATTCTCTTACGAGTGGGTGGTGGTGAAGGGGTATATATAGGCATCCCCAAAAATCCAACTGTTACACACAATATGACCAACTCGGTGACACCGATGTGTAAATATTGGTGGTACCAAAGTGACCAAAAGTGGCAACTTTTGAATCTTGGAGGGGCCGATATACAATTCTCAGTTGCACCGACAAGGTGATCAATGGTCACATTTTCCAATCTCGGTGGTGCCGATTTACCATTTTCGGACGGACCGAAAAAGTGAACTTGCATAACAAAATCTTGGCAACCCAACTCGGTGGCACCGAGTGCGGTGTCGGCTGCACCGAAGTGTTAGGGTTTGGTTGAGTCTGTCTAGGGTTTAGAATCGGTGGCACCAGAATAGGAATGCTGGTTGCACCGATTTTGCATATTTGGCTTTGGATAGACTTTGGTGGGAGAGTTTGTGGATGTTTTGGTGACTGTCACTTGTGCACGTTTGAGCATATTGTTCACCATCAAGACTTTACCCCATTTTAATAGTATTGGCTTTCCTATGGACTCAAAGTGATTTATAACAAATGTAAAATGTAGAGTCCTCTTGCGTGAAGCTTGGCCAACCTATTTCCTTGAATCTTGGGGTAATTCCACAATCTCCTCAATCCTTTTGCCAACTCAACTCTCCATGGACTATTATCTTAAATACACTAGATAGAGGTGTTAGTCCAAGAGACGATGTATGTTGTCATGAATTATCAAAACCACGAAGGGAGCATGTTGTGCATTCAGTTGTGAGACCAATGCAATGGAGATCAATGCTCTAATACCACTTGTAGGATCGAAAGTAGTGCTAGAGGGGGTGATTAGACTATTTGACCATTTAAAAATCTACTTTTTCCCAATTTTAATTCTTGGCAGATTTTAACATTCATAGTATGTCAAGTACACCCTACACATGCATGTCTACGAGTATAGTAGCGGAAAGTAAAGACAAGGTTGTAAGTAAAGGAATGGCAAGAAGATCAAACGCAATTGGTGACGCGATGATTTTTCCCGTGGTTTTTATAGGTTGTGCTATCGTACGTCCACGTTCATGGAGTCTTCAACCCACCAAGGGTAATGGTCGCGAGTCCACGGAGGGCTCTATCCATGGACGGTTCCACGAAGAAGCAACCTTGACTATACCATGACGGCCTATGTCCACAGAGGACTAGCCTAACTCGGGGTAGATCTTCACGAAGTAGGCGATCTCCTTTCCCTTAAAAACTTCTTGGTTCACTCCAGAACATGAAGTAGGAGGCACCCAAGCGACACCTAACCAATCTAGGAGGCACCACCCTCCAAAGGTAAAAGGCTCGATTTGTGTTGATGAACTCCTTGCTCTTATGCTTCAAGATGATAGACTCCTCAACACACAATCATTGTCTCATAGATTTGGCTTGGTAGAAGAGATTGATTGGGTGGAAAGCAACTTGGGGAGGCTAGAGATCAAGATTCAGATGGTAGGAATGGAATGGCATGATCCCAACACATGAGTAGGTGGCTCTCTCTAAGAAAATCAGTAGGTATGACTAGGGAATTGTTTTGAGTGCTTCCCTTTCGAGTGAGTGGTGGTGGAGGGGTATATATAGGCATCTCCAAAAATCCAACCGTTACACACAAAATGACCAACTCGGTGCCACCGATGTGTTAATCTCGATGGTACCGAAGTGACCAAAAGGTGGCAACTTTTAAATCTCGGTGAGACCGATATAGGAATGTTGGTTGCACTGATAAGGTGACTAACGGTCAGATTGCCCAATCTCGGTGATGTCGATTCAGAAAACTTAGGGGGGGGGGCAATTTGTAAACTTGCATAACAAAAAGTTGGCATCCTAACTCGGTGGCATAGAATGCAGAATTGGTCGCACCGAAGAGCTATGGTTTGGCTGGGTCTGTCTAGGGTTTGGATTTGGTGGCACCGAGTGTAGAGTGTTGGTTGCACCGATTTTGAGTATTTTGCTTTGGACAAACTTTTGTGGAAGAGCTTGTGGGTGGATGTGGTGACTATCACTTTTGCACGCATGAGCATTTTGTTCACGACAAAATCTTAGCCCCTTTTAATAGTATTGGCTTTCCTATGGACTAAAAATGATTTCTCACAAATGTAAAATGAAGAGTCCTTTGATTGAAGCTTGGCCAATGCTATTCCTTGCATCTTGGGGTATTCCATTGTCACACACTGTGTTTTGCCTCTCATGACTTAGTTATCACGACTCAAAAATCAGGGCCAATTAAAACTTTTTCTGTGCTTGTGATGCTTGACTTGATTGTTGATTTCTTGTTTGCTTTCAAGTGCTCTATATTCATGAAAGCCCTCCTACTCTCAAAACACTTTTCCTTGATCCCCTCCCTTGTCCAATGATCATGCCATGTGAATAGGACTTACCAATATTTTTACAAAATTTTATTTTGGCCAAAAAGCATTTATTTAAATTAGGTTTTCAAAACCCCTTGATTTGAGATTTGCACTGGAGGTCCCCAAATTGTGTGGATCCTTTTTCCCCAAATGCTTTATTTTGAACCTACTATATATATATATAACTTCCCAAAACCACAAAATATAATTTTAAAAGATTATTTTCACATTTTATTTAAAGGATTTTTATTAAGGCTAAAAATGGTCTTTATAGGAAAATATTATTTAAATGTTTTAAAACTTAGCGGACATATATTCTCCATATATAAGAGTTTAATCACATGGTCATGTTCGAAGTATTGGACAAACCCCTTCAAAACATTTTCTGCCTATTCCAAGCATTTGAAATATTTCTATAAGAAATATTCTCAAATAAATCCAGGAAAATTCTAGCAAGTCACATATGTTATATGTGGCCATCTTGCCAAGTTCATCTCAATCCCAATTCTTTTTGTTCACCAAAATATCCTAAAACCATTCCTATCCAGAGCCAGTTTTGATCAACTTTACATTGTGAAGTATCTCCTATTGATCCCAAACTTTGTGGGCATTCTCTAATACCCAAATGATGATGCTACATCAATTGGTGCATCAAGTGGAATAGAATTGCATGATCAGATCTATAGAAATCCATTTCTGTCCATTTCTAGGGTTTACAAAAATTACATTATCAACTTTCTTCAAATCATCTCAAAACTTGTGATCAGGACCAAATGGGCTTACCATTTACCCCTGGTAAATCTCAAGGTCATAGGATTCCCCTTCCTAGCCAAATCACAGCACAAACACCTTTAGCCATAAACTTGTGGTCAAGCAAAGTGGGCCCAAAAAGATTCCCCTTGCCCCCAACTTTTTACCACGACATATTATATCCCTCTTCTACCTCCAATAACTTTGCCATGACCTCTGGTCAATTATTTGTCGGGTAAATCCCTCATTCTCCATATCTTTTACCATGGCAAGACCTCTTCTTACCCCTCTCCCATTATTCTGTTCCTAAAAATGCCCCCAAACCTTTCCAAAGCATCATTTGCATCAACCCAAACCCACCTTTGGCATACTCATGTGGGAAGTATGAGGAGCACCTATAAAAATAGATTTTGACATGAATTGAAGCTTTGAACTACAAGTACCTTGTGCATTGATCTCCCTGAGCTAAAAATTGGTGGAGATGTAGTCCTTCCATAACCAAGACAACTAGACAAAGTTTTATCCCCAATGCCCTCCACTACAAACCCCTTAGATGAGTCTCAAGTTTGCTGCTGCAAACTTACTCCCAGTAAAAAAACCATATGACTAGCTCCATTTACCACTTGAATTCTTCCAATTCTCTACTACATGTGTGCCTCATACCCTAGACAAATTTTGCTGACCAAAAAGTCTCACTAGACAAGGGTTGGCGTGGTGACCATGCTGCGGGCATGCAGCGAGGGTGCTCTGCCCCTTGAGCTTGTCCTGTAGCTCGTGTCCGACCACGACAGAGCACCCGCCGAGGAATCCCTCCTTGCCTATCACGCCCCTCCCTGACGCTCGCTAAGATCCAACTCCCCTCTAGCACGCGTGCTCACCGCGCCCGAAGTGCATCCAAGGCCACCCGAGCTCTCTCTGGCCGTTCTCGTCCTTAAGGCCGTTTCCAAGTCCCCCCTCTTGCCCCTCTTGCTCTCCCTTCCTCCCAGGTGCCTCCTGGATCGAGCCATTAGATTCCCCGAGGTCCCCATGCCTCTCATGGCCAAAAGGGAGCCACCTCGGCCCCGGGCAAGTCCGGGCAGCTCCGGCCCTCCTCTCTCTCCTAGAGTTCGCCAGCCTCCACCCCTAGTTGTCGCGCTCCTCCCCGACCTTTGCCCCTTGCCCAAGGCAGCCGACGCGCTGCTCCCATGGTCGCCGTCATTGGCCCCCACGGTGGCCGAAGCCCTGCCCGCTCTGCCGCTTCCCCGTAGGAATGGGGCTACCGAGCGGACGCGGGACTCCCTCTCGAGGACTCAGATGGTCAGGCGGCAGCCGGAGGTGGCATGTGTCGACGGGGCGGCACTGGAAGCGCTCGGATCCCCATCCCCTGCCTCCCCTCTGTTTGGGAGGGAGGAGGGAGATGGACCTGACCAGTGCCCCCCTGTAGGTGGCACAAGGGCCGGTCCAGCTTTAGATGGAGGCGGGATCCACTTGAGGCCGCCTTCCCCATGGGAAGGCGTATGGCCGTGGGGCGCCTTCGACGTGTCCTTCTCCCCCGCCAGGCCGCGCCATCGCGCTGGCTCAGGAGCTATCTTACGCCCATGGGCGCATTTTAGCCCTTTCCTTTCGGGTAATTCTTAGCCCTTTCCTTTTTTTCTAGAGTATTGTATATTTCATAGAAATAACATTATAGCTCCAAATTTAGTGATTCAAAATCCTAGATATTCCTAAAATCATTTACCATCCAAATTAGTGCATTGCACATTTTTCCATTTTCACACCCTGTGATTGTAGCACATTGTTATGTTTGGGTTTATAAAATTTGGAGCCAACTAAAACTTTTTCTATGTGCTTGTGCTTGCTTGCTATGTTGTTTGCTTGCTAGTTGATTGTGTTTTATGGCACTACTAGGTTCTATTCCACTTCATATTCATCTTCCTTGTTCCAAACCTCTTGCCCAATCATCATGCCATGTGAATAGTCCCAAAAACTATCTTTATCAAAAAAAAATTTAACCAAAAATGATTTACTCTAATTAGGTTTTCAAAACCCCCTGAAATGAGGTTTCCACTACAAGTCCTCAAATTAGGTGGACCCTTCTTTCCTAAAGGCTTTATTTCAAACCCACTACATATAAGACCTCGCAAAACCACCAAATATTATTTTCAAAGATTATTTTCATATTTTATTTAAAGGTTTTTTCTTAAGGACAGAAATGGTTTTTCCTAGGTAAAAATTATTTAAATGGTTTGAAAATATTTGAGAAAATTTAGAGAAACTCAGTGGACATATGTTTTCCATGTATAAGAGTTTCAACATAAGAGAATGATTAAATCATAGGAAAACCCCCTCAAAACCCTTTATGTTCAGATCAAACTTTAGAAATATTTCTATAAGAAATATCGTCAATAAATTCCAGGAAAATTCCAGCAAGTCAACACTATCTTGGGTGATGATCTTGAAAAATTCATCTCAATCCAAGTTGGTTTGGTTCATCAAACCATCCCAAAAACATTCCTGTCCAGAATCAAATTTGAGCAACTTTGCATTGTGAAGTGTCTCCCCTTGGCCTCAAACATTGTGGGCATGCTCTAATGGCCAAATAGTGATGATACACTAAGTGGTGCATCAAGGATTAAGGCCTAGCATCATTGGATCTACAGAAATTTGATTCTGCTAATTTCTAGGGTTTTTCAAATCTCCATTGTCAACTTCTTCCTATTGAGCTCAAATTTGGTGAATCCTCTCATTTCTACCTAGCCTTTGACCCCGGTAAATATCTCAGTAAGCTGGTAAATATTTCTTGCCCAAAACACCACCAAACACCTTCTGGTGATTTAGTAAAACCATCTTTTCCCCACCTTATCCTTTTACCCTTGGCCCCAGATTTTTACCACAACCCCTCTGAGTTACTAGATACCTCGAGTAACTCTTTCTGGCCAAAGCTTCAAGGGTAAGTGCGGTAAAACCTTTATTTCTACCCTGGCAGCATCTTTTTCTATCCTCCCCAGCCCATTTCTTTTCTCCCCTAGCTCTCCTTAGCTTCTAAGGCATCCAAGAGCATCTCCAGGCCCCCCAGGAGCTAGTGGACAATGTGGGCACCCTAGAGCGCCCAGGCAGCAGCAAGGCCGACCAAATGTACGCTCTGGAGTGCGCTACAGTGCACTCCCGTATTGTAGCCACTGCCAACGGGCAGCCCCGACCACCTCGGGCCGCCCAAGCATGTCCCCTCTGCCCCCCTTGGCATGCGCAGCATGCCGCCAGGTCGCCCCCTCTCTCCCCTCTCCCTCTCATGCGCACACGACATCGCCCGAACCGGCCAGTGGTGGTGCTCGCACACACGCACCTCCGCCCCCCCCTCCTGGCTGCTTTCCTTCCTCCGGCGCACAGACCGCGTCCAGGTAGCCCCCAGACACGGCCTTGCCCGCCTCCATGGCCTGTGGTGAGCACCCCGTGCTTGCCGGCGCAACGCTTCCACGGTGGACCAGTGGCCGCCTATAAATAGGCCTCCCCGCTCCCACTGACCCTCTCTCCTTGCTCTCCCTGTCCCTTCGCGTTCTCCCCGTGCCCAAAGCGCTCTTCCCCACGGTCTGGATCCCTCTCCCGACCCAAACCCTCGTTGCCACTATCAATTTTCCCCCATCGCCGGTGTTCCCCTCTCTTCCCGGCGACCCCACGACCTCCCTCCGACGCATGACGCCCCCAGGAGCACGCTTGTGCCCTCCACTTCGGCTGCCGTGGCTCGTATCCTATGGTGAGCTCCTCCTCTACCCCTGTCGCGAGGATAGGGATGACACGTGGGGCCCACCTATCATCCCCTCGCCTCCTACCCCTCTCGCTGGCAGGCCGGGCCCGCGAGCAGGTTTAAAACTAAACCTGTCACGCGCGGCTCCTTGCCTGGGCTGGCTTCCTTCTTGGGTCGGTTCCGGCTGGGTGGTTCTGGCCCATTAGGGCACAGGAGCCCTTTTTCCTTTTTCTTCTATTCTGTTATATTCCAAAAGTCCCATAGGTTTGAATATTAGTCCAATGACAATATTTTTTCCACCAAAAATCTTAGAATATTCTATAGAATTTAATAGTGCCATTTGTAAAATGTTTGAAACTATTTTTAGTACTGTTTTATTTTAAAACCTATATTTAGGCACCTTTTTGCCTCTATTATTTAATTTCTAAAATGTTTTTCACAATAAAACTCTAGGAGAATATTTTTAGGATGACATTTAGTATTTATCAGAGTAGGTTAACACTTTTTGTAGTAGACTATGTGCTCTATTTTATGTGATTGCTTATTTTTATCGCTTTATTTCGCTATGATAGATTGCGCGGTTGATGAAGAAGTTGGACCCGAAGACTTCGAAGACCCCAAAGACTTTGTTGAGCCAGGCAAGCAGCCCTTTGACCATAATGAGAAACCATTTTTATTGCATGTGATATAGCACTTTACTTTCATCATATTTGATCATTAGATGTGGTGTTCCCCTTTGGGTGGAATGCCTTAGGTATGTCTCCATTGACACTTGCATCGTGCATGACCCTACCACCTTATGAGGGTTGTGAGGGTGGGAGTAGTTAGGTTGCTAATAGATGCTATGCAAATGGGATGGGACTTATGCATGGTGATGGAAAGAAATTATTTCAAGACTCTCTCGAAAACCCCGTCGCGTGCCACTAATGCTCGAGGGAGATGATGATGCGTTGGGTAACCACTTGAGAAAGGAGTGGTATGCCGGAGCAAGTGAGTGTGTGTTTTCGAAAATGGAGAGTTCTAAGGTCTGCTGACCATCCCAGCCTTACATGCGCAACCACGATACCCCTTATGGGACAAGGCTCTGTTGATTACTATGGTTGGTACTAGCAAGGAGGTGGGGTCATCTCAGAGTGGAAGGTCATGCGCTATCTTTACAAGCACCGGGCACACCGTTGCGTGCCCTCATGGATGATACGAGTGATGTATGTCATGAGGGATGGCACAAACGAGTGGAATCTTTGTTTAGTATCACCATGGGAAAGGCATTGTTCGGGTGCTTACTGTGGGTATGTTATATACCGCGAGTCGTGGATGACACGAAAGTTCCCCGAGTCTTGTGGGTAAAGTGTGCAACCTCTGTAGAGTGTAAAACTATTCGAATAGCTGAGTCCACGGTCATGGACAGTTGGATGTCCTTCTTAGACTACATTCGGATGTTTTCATAAAACTTGGTGTGAGTATGGGTGTGGTGGTGACAAGAGGTCACATGAACTAAGTCCAATGACTTAACGTGATGAACGAACATGAGATGTTCAACCAATACTTATGATGATACCTGCATTTTGTTCACATGGATACCTACTAGTTGTTGATGCATGCTCACTAGTTACTTGATCATGTCATTTGCATACAAAATTAGCTTTCCGCAAATTTACCTACTTAGTGCTATATCATGCATCATTGTTACTTTGTTCCACAACTTGGGTTGCTTGCGAGTACATTCAAAGTACTCATTGGCTTGCCACTGGTTATTTAATTGGCCAGGCATGGAAGAACAGGAGTATGTTGAAGAGTTCGTTGGAGACGAACATGCGAATTAGGACGCTTCCTAGTCAGAATGCGTGTAGGTTAAGGCGGATGGCATGGGTTCACGCTTTCGACCAAGATTTCTGTTGCTTGTTCTATTTTAAGTGTTTAGCCTGTGGGGCCATATCTATGTAAGACTAAGACCTTCGTGGTCATTATTTGTGTAAGACGTTAAGTGTGGATGTAAGACTCTTGTTATCCACTTCTGTGTGTTCAGTGAGCATTGAGCTTTGGGATCACTGTACACGTGCATTTGGTGATCACGAGTTATGAGTCGGGGTCCCCACATCGATAAATCTTTTCTGATAGTTCAAATTCAAATATGAATTTGAACCATATAGAACCCCCACGTTGCAAATTCCTAGGGAATTATTAGTAACTCCAAATGGGGTAATTCAAGTTCCTAGATGCATCTAAATTCATGCACTAAGTGGTGAGAAGTTTTCCTTACACTTATTCTGCCATGTCAATTATTGGGCCATTTATTCATATGTGACCCACTTTGAAAATCCATAGGAATGTCATGCCAACTCGAAAAGTAGTGAGACCACTTTCTATTTTTTTTCTAAAATCATGCCCTATTTATTGGGTGCCTCAACTCCTTTTTGAGAAAATATTTTCTGTTGACATCTTAAAGGATTATCATTCCCATCTTTTCCTCCATTCAGAAACTTTTCCTTGATCCACATCCAATGAAACCTTCCTAGTTATTTTTCTTGTGACCCAAGGTGTCCAGGAAAAATAAAACTGCTATTTAGAGAGCACTTTTATTTTCTGCTTGTTGTGTTGCTTATTGTGGTTGTTTCCGGCGATAGTTGACGAAGTAGAGAAAATGCTCGGAGTGGACGAGAAGTGGGTGAAGACCTCAAAGACATTGATAAGCCAGGCAAGCAGCCCTTTGACCATGATAAGAAACCATTTTTATTGCATGTCATTTAGCACTTTACTTTCATCGTATTTGATCATGTGGAGTAGTGACCCCTTCGGTGGGTTGCATCCGACATTCTTACCATTGACACTTGCATTGTGCAAGCCCCTACCACCTTATGAGGGTTATGCGGGTGGGTGTAGATAGGATACTAGTACATGCTTCGCAAGTGGAATCGAGATCTATGCATAGAAATGGAAGGAAAGAAATGATTTCAAAGACTTTACGAAAACCCTGTAGGGTGACACTAATGCCCAAGGGAGATGCTGAGAAGATGGGTGACCACTTGAGAAAGAAGTGTGTTGGAGCAAGTTGAGAATGTGTTTTCGACAACGGATTAGATTTAAGATTTGTCGACCGTCCCAACCTTACATGCGCAAACACGATACCACTTATGGGATGGGGCTTTGTTGATTACCATGGTGGGTATTGGCAAGGAGCCCGCATTACTAGTGGAGGGAGTGGCATGGTCGCACTCGATACGGGGTCGTACCGGTATCTACGATCATGCGCTATCTTCACAGGCACCGGGCACACCGTTGGTCCCCTCATGGATGGTACGATTAGAGCAAGGCTCGTGTGATGTACATCGTGAGGGCTGGGCACCAATAGAGTGGACTCCTTGTCTAGTATCTCCAGGGGAAAGGCATTGTTTGGGTGCTTACCTCGGGTATGTTACATACCGCGAGTCGTGGATGACACGAAATTTCCCCGAGTCTTGTGGGTAAAGTACCTCTGCAGAGTGTAAAACTATTCGAATAGCCGTTTCCACGGTCAAGGATAGTTGGGTGGTGCTGCTTAGACTATGTCCAGATGTTTTCGCAAACTTGGTCTGTGTTTGTGGTGACAAGATTGATACTTGAGTCGAGTCGGTTGACTTGGCGTGATGACTGAACATGAGATGTTCTGACGGTACATGAGACAAGTCTGAGGACTTGGTCTGATGGTTGAACATGAGACGTCCAACCCCTTGCTTATGATGATGACTATAATGTGTTCTTATGAACACATGTCTTGGTTGATGCATGCTTACTTAAGTTCCTTAATCATGTCATTGCACTCAAAACTAGCTTTCTACAAAACTTCCTATTAGTGCTATATCATGCATTGTTATTGCCTTGTTCCAAACATGGGTTGCTTGCGAGTACATTCAAAGTACTCATTGGCTTGCCACTGGTTATTTTATTGGCCAGGCATGAAAGATCAGGTTTTGATGAAGATTACCTTGGTGATGGACGTGCGAGCTAGGACGCTTCCCAGTCAGAATGCCTGTAAGGTTAAGGCAGATGGCATGGGTTCACATTATCGTTGAAGACTTCCGCTGCAATCACATGAAGACTTGGCCATGAAGGCCATATTTGAGTAAACCGGTATGTAATGGATGTAAGACTCTTGTTATTCAGTTTCTGTGTGTTCAGTGAGGATTGATCTCTGGGATCACTGTGCACGTACATTCGGTGATCACGACTTATGAGTCGGGGTCCCCACAGAGCTGGTATCAGAGCCATCCTGACTGTAGGAAGCCCTTAGTTAGCATGGACGTTAGTTAGGACAAAATTATTTTTCCAGACCCTTCAAAATCGCCTATAAAGCCTCTATATTTCTCGGCTCTCCTAAAATGCCAAGGGAAGCAAAGGTTTTTGCCTTAGCACTTCAACCATTTTTCTCTTAGCTCTCCTCGTCTGCTTTTCCAAAACTTTGCAAATGGTCGCTACTACCCTCGTGCCCCTGACCACAGGATTCCTTGTAATCCTCATGGGTAACATAGGAAGCCACCTTGCCAGACATTCACATAAGTTTGACGACCCCATGACAAGGAGATACTAGCAGAGGGTACCTTCTCGAAGGATGAGGATGTCAAGACTTAGACGATGTTGACACCCTCGACATAGCCCCAGGATGATGCCACCCTAGCCTTCAAAGACTAGGGCACAAGACATGTAATGTCATGATATGCATCGATAATAGAGCAATCATCTCCTTTTCATTGTTATATCGGTAACCACTGGTGGATAAGAACCTCGCCATTTGGTACACCTCACTATAGTGAGCAGGAAAACGGTCCTCATCAACCCCCGCTCTTGGTGTCGATGATATTGTCAACGGGACCGATAGGATACAACTCTACCATGCCTTGTTAATGTCATTGCATAAAAGGTTTCCTACCTGGAATGCTCGATGCCTCAGAAGACAAGAAGGCATTGTCACGAACAAAAGGACACTAGAAGACCTTGTCCACAACTGCCATGAAGATTCACCTTCGTCGTCAACTCAATAGACCCGAAGTCGTCAAGGACCCCTCAGGTGCAACCAGGATCGTTTTTATGAACAACAACCAGAGACATGGCAACACATGAAGAAGACCCACAAGGCTAAGCGGACTCCTCTCCCAGACAAGAAGCAAGCACAACTGCTGAGTCCGAGAACCCCTAGGGTAGGATAGGTCGTGTATCCCCTATGCAAAGTCGAGTCCATATGCTGGTTTGAATGGAACCATGATGTGTGTTGCTTGTTTTTCCTGCTTGTGCTTTGGTGTAAGTCACACTTTTGCTGTAGGCAACAAATGCGTGATTATATAACCTACCTTACCTTGATGTTTGTGTTGGCCTTCTCGGCACTTGTTTAATTGCACTTGCACTATACCACCCCCTTAGGCACCCTCCTCTATGCTACTTTCCCTTTTCCCCTCTCGTCAACTAAATACCGGCAAGACAAGATGCACCAAGGATCCACCTCCACGGACAGCTGGTGTTGAAGACTATCACTACAACGTACTCAACCAGACTCAAGCCCATAGAGATATGCTTTTCCCGGAGGTTGGGAACTCCTCCCTAGACCAACCTAGACCTCACGAGCCTCCCTAGCACAAGCCTCTTATCACTTGTTTAATACACGGATTTGCCACAGAACTTATTGAGCTTCAATAACCCCTACCTTGCACTGGGTTCATTATGGAGCTAGTGATCATAGTGAACAAACATCCTTCATTCTTATGCTAGCACTAGGACCTTGATGCCATAAGGAAGGGTCATTCTAAGTATGTACTATTTGTGGGCAACGATTTGATTTAGGCATAACAGATGTCTTGAGCAAGCAGTTCAGACCCTTTGGAGGATTGATGGTGATATCATGGAGACTGGAGTAACTAGTAGGAAGCTCTTACCAGATGTAAAACTTGGATTTAAATAGGTGATTCTGATAGGTTCTCAAGATCAATCAAACCACATGGTTCAGAGTAACTTCGATTTAGTCCAATAATCTTGATCATGATACCATGTTTTTCGATGGATGATAGTAGAAGTAGTCGGATGATGATAGGGATAATTTAGGGATCTATATAAGCTTGACCTTGGAGAGTAATTGGCCATGAGATTGGAAGTTCATGGGTATATTGTGATAATAGTCCTTGCAATGATATGTGGATTATATGAACTCGAGGAGATTATGTTGGACACCATCGATGCTAGATTTGTAGCAGTAATGGATCATGTAGTAGTGTATGATATTCGAGAATCAGTTAAACTGGATTCGTAGGAAGGAAACAAGATCTTGGAGTGGTTTATTACGTGTTTCCTTAGCATAGTAATGCAGTACCTTAGGCCTTGGATGGGTTTGTAGGACAATTGGATTGGTAGTGACATGACCAAGCTTAGCAGCTTGTAAATTATCCTGAGGATTTCTATAGAGGGATATATGTGAGTTAGTTATAGTATACAAATGAGATTTTCAACATATTCCTTCTCTCAAAACCTTGGAGATATGAGTAGCATATGCAATATTGGATTTGACTCATATTAGATGATACCTTCGAGGATATAGGGTGATTTTGTTTGGAGTAATAGTCAGTACTATTGGCATCTAATAGTTGCGCTCAGAATAAGGTGTTAGACGTTCACTCACATCCTAATCTTCTTGAAACCCCGAAAGTTTACCGGACCATGACACGGTCGGATTATGACGATAGGCCTTGGACTATAAGTCCTTAGAACATGGTCAATGCTCCACCGTGACCACCACCCACCCCTTCCCATAAGGAAGGTGGACACGGAGACTTTATTTAGGTTGGACCACAACCCTTAATACCAGTGACCATCCGGGACGAATGCCTGCTCCTCTCACATATCCCATGAGCAATGTGGTTATGTGATACTTCGGGAAATAGGTTGTTGTTCTTCGGGATAACATACTTATTACTATTTGGACCGGCCCCAGGAACACTAACTACAATGCCTCTCAAGTATAAGGTTTCACCTTGAAGGAGTTGGACTTCGCGAAGCACCCTCCCTGTAGAAGAAGACCTTCTTGCCCAAGCAAGATGAAGGACTACTGCGATTGCGAAGCCACAATAACAACAAACAAGAAGCAAAAGAAGTCAACCACCACTCCTTTGCTGGCCACCTCAACTAGACTATATCCGGAAACACCGACGTTCAAGCCCGAGAAGCCCTTTCACATCAAGAGGATTATAGAGCCTCTTGTCTTATCAATCACCTATTAGTTCCTGACTAGGAAGGCACCGAGGAGCTGATAACGCCCCTCACTCCACCACCTTGGTAGTGTACGATGAGCATGACGTCCCTACTCCCTTCAGATGCCTAGAATAGAATGGGTGACTGTCACGACTTCGCTACCAGCCCCTTATTCGTCCAATATAGGGTGTAAACCCTAACTCGATCATGGTAAGCCACCTGTCAAAGGTAGTTCACCCCGCTTGCCAAGACTTAGACCTTGGGGATTAGATGTCTGATATGTACTCTGAACAGTCAGCTTATCTAGAACTCCACTGAAACCTTCCCAGATGGTAGAACCCATTTTGACACCAAGTCTCTAAGCTCGGTCTTAGAGACGAGACTCAGCGCAGACCTTGCCACGGAGAGACGAATAGACCAAACACTCAAAGACCCTCCATAAACGCATGTCCATGACGATGAAGACAAACGACCAAAGAAGAATGAAGAATCTACCTGAGCAACCTACTCAAGCAGAAGATCTCGACGAGAAGCCTACAATGACACACCTCAACACTCTCAATGATGGAGACCACCTATGGCTGAAGACCCCTGCTTTAAGGAAGATAAGGACTTCCCCGTCAACGAGAAGCTACACCAAGACTCAACCTTTCTATTCTAATGCGAGACATCTAGATATCAGTGACCAACGTGAGCATTCCTACGACCAGCCCACAGACAAACTATTTGTCCAGGTATTCCGACTTTGGGATACCCACGCAAGCCAGGCCCTTGCTAGAACCTCGTCCACCAAACGCTTAACCATTAGGCAAGCCTAGCACATTGCAAGAACCCCGTTCACCTTTAGACGAAGTCAACGATGTACTTGAAAACATGTCATCAGACACTTCAGTATCCAGACGGACAACCACACCAAAGCAAAAGCAGCATGGAACATGAAGACTACCTCACCTCCGAATTTCAGCATCTCTTCTATGCTTAGCCTAGGAATCTTGGGGATGAGATTCTTGCAAGGGGGGTAGGTCTGTCACACCCTGTGTTTTGCCTCTCATGACTTAGTTATCATGACTCAAAAATTAGGGCCAATTAAAACCTTTTCTGTGCTTGTGATGCTTGACTTGATTCTTGATTTCTTGGTTGCTTTCATGTGCTCTATATTCATGAAATCCCTCCTACTCTCAAAACTCTTTTCCTTGATCCCCACACTTGTCTAATGATCATGCCATGTGAATAGGACTTAACAATATTTTTACAAAATTTTATTTTGGCCTAAAAGCATTTATTTAAATTAGGTTTTTAAAACCCCTTGATTTGAGATTTGCACTGCAGGTCCCCAAAATGTGTGGATCCTTTTTCCTCAAATGCTTTATTTTGAACCTACTATATATATATAACTTCCCAAAACCACAAAATATTATTTTAGAAGATTATTTTCATATTTTATTTAAAGGCTTTTTCATAAGGCCAGAAATGGTCTTTTATAGGAAAAAACTATTTAAATGCTTTAAAAATATTAGAGAAAAATTAGGAAAACTTAGTGGACATATATTCTCCATATATAAGAGTTTAATCACATGGTCATGTTCAAAGTATTGGACAAACCCCTTCAAAACCATTTGTGCCTATTCCAAGCATGTGAAATATTTCTATAAGAAATATTCTCAAATATATCTAGGAAAATTCTAGCTTGTCACATATGTTATATGTGTCCATCTTGCCAAGTTCATTTCAATCCCAATTGTTTTCGTTCACCAAAATATCCTAAAACCATTCCTGTCCAGAGCCAATTTTGATCAACTTTACATTGTGAAGTATCTCCTATTGATCCCAAACTTTGTGGGCCTTCTCTAATACCCAAATGATGATGCTACATCAAGTGGTGCATCAAGGGGAATAGAATTGCATGATCAGAGCTATAGAAATCCATTTCTGTCCATTTCTAGGGTTTAGCAAGATGACACTATCAACTTTCTTAAAATCATCTCAAAACTTGTGATCAGGACCAAATTAGCTTACCATTTACCCCTCGTAAATCTCAAGGTCATAGGATTCCACTGCCTAGCCCAATCACAACACAAAAACCTTCAGTCATAAACTTGTGGAAAAGCAAAGTGGGCCCAAAAAGATTCCCCTTGCCCCCAACTTTTTACCACAACATATTATATCCCTCTTCTACCTCCAGTAACTTTGCCTTGGCCTCTGGTCAATTATTTGTCGGGTAACTCCCTCATTCTCCCTTTCTTTTACCACGTAAAGACCTCTTTATCCCATATAACTAGCTCCATTTACCATGAGAATTCTTCCAATGCTCTACTACATGTGTGCCTCACACCCTAGACAACTTTTGCCGACCAAAAAGTCTCACTCGACAAGGGTTGGCGTGGTGACCATGCTGCGGGCATGCAACAATGGCGCTCTACCCCTTGAGCTAGTCCTGTAGCTCGTGTCCGACCACGGCAGAGCACCAAAATGCATCGGGGAATCCCTCCTTGCCTCCCACGCCCCTCCCCAATGCTCGCTAGGCTCCAACTCCCCTCTGGCCCGCGTGCTCACCATGCCCGAAGCGCATCCGAGGCCACCCGAGCTCTCTCTGGCCGTTCCCATCCTTAAGATCGTTTATGAGTCGACCCTCTTGACCCTCTGGCTCTCCCTTCCTCCAAGGTGCCTCCTGGATCGAGCCGTTGGAGTCGCCGAGCTCCCCACGCCTCTCATGGCCGAAAGGGAGTCGCCTTGGCCCCGGGCAAGTCCGGGCAGCTCTGGCCCCTCCTCTCTCTCCTAGACTTCGCCAGCCTCCACCCCTAGTTGTCGCACTCCTCCCCGACCTCCGTCCCTTGCCCAAGGCAGACGGCACGCTGCTCTCATGGTTGTCGTCTCTGGCCCCCACGGTGGCCGAAGCCCTGCCCGCTCCGCCACTTCCCCGCAGGAATAGGGCTACCGAGTGGACACGGGACTCCCTCCCGAGGACTCAAGTGGTCGGGCGGCCACCGGAGGTGGCATGTGCCAACGGGGCGGCTCCGACAAGCACTCGGGTCCCCATCCCCTGCCTCCCCTCTGTTAGGGCGGGACGAGGGAGATTGACCTGACCAGCGCCCCCTGTAGGTGGCACAAGGGTCGGGCTAGCTTTATGTAGAGGCGGGATCCACTTGAGGCCACCTTCCCCATGGGAAGGCGTATGACCGCGGGGCGCCTTCGACGTGGCCTCCTCCTAGGCCAGGCCGCGCCATCGGGCCGGCCCAGGAGCTATCTTACGCCCACAGACGCATTTTAGCCCTTTCCTTTCAGGTAATTCTTAGCGCTTTCCTTTTTTTCCGGAGTATTGTATATTTCATAGAAAATTCATTATAGCTCCAAATTTGGTGATTCAAAATCCTAGATATTCCTAAAATCATTTTCTATCCAAATTAGTGCACTGCACATTTTTTTGTAAATCTTTTCGGATAGTTCAAATTCAAATTTGAATTTGAACCATATAGAACCCCCACTTTGCAAATTCTTAGGGAATTATTAGTAACTCCAAATGGGGTGATTCAAGTTCCTAGATGCATATAAATTCATGCACTAAGTGGTGAGAATTTTTTCTTACACTTATTCTGCCACGTGAATTATTGGGCCATTTATTCATATGTGACCCACTTTGAAAATCCATAGGAATATCATGCCAACTCCAAAACTAGTGAGACCACTTTCTATTTGTTTCTGAAATCATGCCCTATTTATTGGGTGCCTCAACTCCTTTTTGTGAAAATATTTTTTGTTGACATCTTAAAGGATTATCATTCCCATCTTTTCCTCCATTCAGAAACTTCTCCTTGATCCACATCCAATGAAACCTTCCTGACTGTTTCTCTTGTGACCCAAGGTGTCCAAGAAAAATAAAACTCCTGTTTATAGAGCACTTTTATTTTCTGCTTGTTGTGTTGCTTATTGCGGTTGTTTCCAGCGATAGTTGACGAAGTAGAGGAAATGCTCAGAGTGGACGAGAAGCGGGTGAAGACCTCGAAGACTTTGATAAGCCAGGCAAGCTGCCCTTTGACCATGATAAGAAACCATTTTTATTGCATGTCATTTAGCACTTTACTTTCATTGTATTTGATCATGTGGAGTAGTGACCCCTTCGGTGGGTTGCTTCCGACATTCTTACCATTGACACTTGCATCGTGCATGACCCTACCACCTTATGAGGGTTATGCGGGTGGGTGTAGATAGGATGCTAGTACATGCTACGCTAGTGGGATCGGGATCTATGCATAGAGATGGAGGGAAAGAAATGATTTCAAAGGCTTTTCGAAAACCCTATCGGGTGCCACTAATGCCCGAGGGAGATGATGAGAAGATGGGTGACCACTTGAGAAAGAAGTGGTGTGTCGGAGCAAGTTGTGAATGTGTTTTCGAAAACAGATTAGATTTAAGATTTGTCGACCGTCCAAACCTTACGTGCGCAACCACATACCACAGATGGGACGGGGCTTTGTTGATTACATTTGTGAGTACTGGCAAGGAGCCCGCATTACTAGTGGTAGGAGTGGCGTGGTCGCTCTCGATACGGGGTCGTACCGGTATGTACGATCATCCGTTGTCCTCACAGGCACCGGGCACACCGTTGGTCCCCTCATGGATGGTACGATTAGAGCGAGGCTCGTGTGATGTCCATCGTGAGGGCTGGGTACCGATCGAGTGGATTCTTTGTCTAGTATCGCTAGGGGAAAGGCATTGCTCAGGTGCTTACCTCGGGTATGTTACATACTGCGAGTCGTGGATGACACGGAAGTTCCTCGAGTCTTGTGGGTAAAGTGTGCAACCTCCGCAGAGTGTAAAATATTCGAATAGCCATGCCCACAGTCAAGGATAGTTGGGTGGTGTTGCTTCGACTATGTCCAGATGTTTTACGAACTTGGTGTGTGTGTGTGTGGTGACAATATTGATACTTGAGTCGAGTCGGTTGACTTGGCGTGATGACTGAACATGAGATGTTCAGACGGTACATGAGACAAGTCTGAGGACTTGGTGTGATGGTTGAACATGAGACGTCCACCCCCCTGCTTATGATGATGACTGTGACGTGTTCTTATGAACACGTGTCTTGGTTGATGCATGCTTACTTAAGTTACTTGATCATGTCATTGCACTCGAAACTATCATTCTGCAAAAATTCCGATTAGTGCTATATCATGCATTGTTATTGCCTTCTTCCAAACATGGGTTTCTTGCAAGTACATTCAAAGTACTCATTGTCTTGCCACTGGTTATTTTATTGCCAGGCATGAAAGATCAGGTTTTGACGAAGATTACCTTGGTGACGGACGTGCGAGCTAGGACGCTTCCCAGTCAGAATGCCTATAGGGTTAAGGCAGATGGCGTGGGTTCACGTTATCGTTGAAGACTTCCGCTGCAATCACATGAAGACTTGGCCATGAAGGCCATATTTGAGTAAATCGGTATGTAATGGATGTAAGACTCTTCTTATTCAGTTTTTGTGTGTTAAGTGAGCATTGATCTCTGGGATCACTGTGCACGTACATTCGGTGATCACGACTTATGAGTTGGGGTCCCCACATCCACAATGCTTATGCCAACCCATCATTGAACTTTTCCTAAAACATACTTAGTGGAAACATGAGTTCAATGACATATATGTTGTTTTTAATTACCAAAATCACCAAGGGAGCAAATGTGCTTTCACATGCTGACCCTATGAATAGGGTAAAGAAGAGAAGTGGGGTTGAGTCGGTAGTATCACGAAAAAAAAGACATTTTTCAAATTTGAACAAAGAAAAGCTTTGTTTTAACTTTCTGCAAAATGGATATCGGTAGTATCGAGGTAGAATTTTCGAATTCACCCAGACAGATGATCTTCTTCACAGAAACTTGGCAGGCACTTTGGTTTCACCAAAAATGACCACTCGGTTTCAGCGTGACCATTCTCAGGAATCCTAGATCCAAATCGGTAGAATGATTTTTGTGATTAGGTGTCACCGAGATGCGTTTTGCGAATTACTAAACCTAAAATCTTCTCATTCGCTAATCTAATGGGTCTTCTAGTGGATTATGAATATTCCATATGTGGTTTGTAGATGGAATAAATTCTAGCGTGCAAGAATCGGAGAAAGGAGCACATAAGGGACCAGATTCATACCCTAGCTTAGTGTTGAATCCGCTGTGGTGCTGATGGTGGTGTTTATTCCCTCGACGGTGGCGATTCCCAATGGTGGAGTTGCACGGGGAAGCTAGGGCGACGACCAACGGGTTAGGAACAGCAGTTCGGAGTTTGAAGGAAAAGGACTTTGAAGATTGAACTTCCAAAGTCGGGTCCGCCAGGTTATGTACGCCTCACTGTCGGTGAAACCAAGATTGTGGAGTTGGTTACATCGAGATTCACAAAGAGGTTTTGGAATGCAGCTCTTGTCGACACGGTACTCCGGGTGCCCCTCACATAGAGGGATCGAGAAGTTCTTGTTCAAGTTTTGTGATGTAGCATGAATAGAACTTGAGACGAGAAAGCATAGAAAGCTAGAGAGGGATCCTAGGAATTATTGTACATCCAATTGGCAAAAGAAAATCAAAAGCCAAATTCCTACAATTGGATATCCTCAACTGAGTAAAGATATGCAGACCAACATGGTCACACAATATGATATCAAATGTAATCATGGGAAACATGCACAATCATTCTAGAATCTATCAACCACTTTGGTGATGACGTAGTCATCTATGTATGAGTATATTGATTTAGGATCCAAGTAAGAATACTTGATCATAGGTAATACTCATAGTTTAAGCACAAGTGGGGTTACCACTTTTACATAAAGCTTGTTAATGTTGTCACATTCTAAGAGATACTATAACTCAAGTCCTAGAGTAAAGCTCCCCCTTGATGTGACATCCCCCTAAGAGGGATAAACTAACCACGGGTTTTGTCGTAGAAGACTTCATGTGGGTGATGTAGTAGTGGATTCTCTTAGTTGATGAAGATCATCTTGAGTTGGGAGCAATCCTTTTTGCTTCTTACTCTTCTCACCTACATGGGTTAGTCCCAAACCAAAATACAAATACAAGGATATATATGGACATGGAATGCAAGGCATACATGATGATGTCCATGGATTCATTAACTACCTTGTCCATTGCTTCCCTTTGAGGGAATGTGTGACTCCTTGAACTATTGCATAATGTTCATGTTGATTGCAACTAGTTCTTGCATATGAGTGAATTTCATAGGCGGAGTCACCCCTCAAGAACTTCTCTAGTTCTTCTTGTTAGGGACCCACATCAAGTTGATCGGAATCCTTGGTGTTGAAGTGGCACCTGTATAAGTTGAGCTTGTAGAAGCCTTGGAAAAAACTTTCCCAAAGTTTGGGATTCATCTTCGTATGAGTCAATCTCCTCTTGAAGCTTGTCCTTTCCCTTGAGCTTGCGGTCTTGTGCTGGAAGGTCATCTTGAGATTTTGTTCCCTTGGGAAGAGTATGTTCATACTTCTTCCTTTGAGGAACAAAGTTGGGCTTGGGATATGGACCTTCTTCCCATTCAACTCCATTAGTGTTGATGTAACCAATACCATGGTACTTCCGGTATCCTCCTTGCTTGCGTACAATTTCCTCAAATTACTTACACCCGACAAGTCTTTGGTAGATACATTTCTCTAATACCTTTCAATAGTCCATTCTCTTGCTCAACTGTAACTTGGCTAAGAGAGTCATTAGTGGGATCAATTGAACAACTACAAGCAATCTCATTGGATTTATCATTCTTATTTCTACTAGTTGAAGAACCTTTCTTGCCTTTGTTACTAGTTTGCTTATCCTTAACTTGTGGAATTAATGTAGAAAAGAGAAGTCGTTTGGCTAGATAAGAGGAAGTCTTCTTTCGAAGACCATAATTGATAGCTTTAATTAATGCATTCTCTTCCTCCAAATTGAGATTCTCAAAGCGAAGCTTCTCATGTGTCCTTTCAAGCTCTCTATGATCTTGTAGAGTAGACTCATGGGCTAACTTAAGAGTGTTTAGTTCTTGAGTTAGTCGCTCTATTTCCAACTTATCATCACATGACTTATCTTGAAAAAAGTGGTTACTAACAAGTTCATTTTGACTAATATCACTAGATTTGTCAAATAGCAAGTAGTCATGTCCTAGCAAGTCATCCTCATCAGTATTGAAATCAAGATACTCAGGGGGTGATACCTTGGGAAACTTAGCCATGAAGCGATTTCCACTCCCTTCATTTGGTGAATCAAATAGGTCATAGGAGTTGGAGGAAACGAGTTGAAGTCTGAAAACACCTGCATCATCGCTATAGTCGGATTCAAAATGATAGCTTCTCTCGGAGTGCTAGTCGGAATCGGAGCCGGGAACCCATTCACCAACATGAGCTTGATGTATTCTTCTCGATTAGCTCTTGGTGTACTTGTCCTTCTTTTCTAAATCCCTACTTCTTCTTGAGGGTCTTCGTTCATAACGATCATCTCTATCCTTCTGTCTCTTTGAGGTGACACATATCTCGAGCTCTTTCTTCTAGGTGACTCTTCCCTTCTTTTGTGGGGGGCGTGCACTCATTTGAGTAGTGTCTGGGCCTTCCACATTTGTAACAATTCCGGTCACGACTAGATGAACGCTTCTATTCATATCTTGAGTTGGAGTTTATCTCTTTGCCTCTACTCTTGTATAATTTGTTGAATTTCTTGACCATGAGGCTTATCTGTTCATTGGTAACAATGTTATCCCTTGAGGTAGCGGGAGCATCACTTGCGGCTTTGTAAGCACCTCTAGACTTGTTGTGAAGCTCTTCCTTGTCTTTGAGTGACATTTCATGAGCAACAATTCTTCCAATCACTTTCGTAGGCTTGAGATATTTGTAGTTTGGCATCATTTGGATTAAGGTACATAGAGTGTCATACTTTCCATCCAAAGCTCTAAGTATCCAGTGGGACAAGAAAGGCATTACATGGCACTTATCTTTTTATAGTTCAAAAGATGTAGGCACTTGCCAAATTTTATCTAATCGAAATATAACTCTATCCAATTTGTACTAGAAATGAATGAAAGAATGTTGTTTCTCCTCCTGAAGTACTATCCTTTCTCCCCTCTATTTGTAATGTGTATGTATGTTTGTCCTTGCCGCATGAAATCGCTTGCCGGGTCACTACTAACCCCGAGCGCCAAAGGGAGAATGAGCCCATGACAGCAGGATGACATAGTTTCCTGATATGGTTCCTCGTCAGTATCGATGCGACCCCCCAGAGCTGATAAGCATCATGACCTAGGGGACAACTCTTCTCGACAAGGGTTTTGTCGGGACCCCGATCCTAAGCCATAAGAATCTAGCATGTAACACATCACATCACATTGCAGCCTCACACACGGTTATCTCCATGGATGTCACCTTACCTGGGCCGATACTATTTGCTTCTTTTGGATCATGTATGTGAATAACTTGCTGGCATTCAAATGTCAAAGAACCTGGGTAGACTTGACTAGTCATAGAACCCAAGTGGCACATCCATATAGGGACATGCATATGTAACCCAGCAATGCATGTGTCATTCATTAGCGTGTGTAGATGAGTCGAAGCAGGCTACAAGGACTCCATTACAACGCGAGGCACTTCCCCGAAGGGACGGGCACAGCAGCAAAGAAGGATACGTGCCGGTCAATCAATGTGTCCGGAGTAGTAACAAGCTAACAAGGCTCGGTGGAAGCACAAAGAGGCATTTCCCCGTAAAGAGTACTAATAAAGGCACACAACTAGGTATCGAATCCCACACATACCAATGCATTTCAAACATACACGCAATATGCACGATATGCGTAGATACAACATGGCATCACAACATAAATCTATGACTCAAGTGTTTATTAAAGGCCTCATAAGAGCCAACATAGTGTGATATTACAAGTAGGGGTCACATGACCCAACACACAAGTCATACAAGCAACATTCGGAACCATAACATGTCTGGGTACACACATCTAGAAAAGAAGAAGGATGAGGGAGCATGTTTATCTACAAGGCCTTCCATAGGAACTATACCTCTGCCTGTGATTTCCAAGCTACTCAGTCAACATTGATCTTATCGTAGAAACCACTAGCGAGACTGGAGTCTCCTAACGAAAAACATAATTAAGCAATAGTGAGTACAAAGGTGCTGAGAAAGACTTACATCAGAACTAACTACTTATGCATCAGCATCAACAAAGGGGTTGTGGGGTTTAATGCTGCAAGCTAGCTTTGACTCAGTGGCTGGCCTATACTATGACTACGAGTACTTTGAAAAGTTTGTGAAACGTACACGAGCCCACTAACACCACAACAATATACTATCATGGATCTGCTCCCGTCTTCCTATGAGAGTGCCATCCACCATAGTCACACTTGTCTTGAAACTTTTATGAGTAACCATTAAAGTTGTATATGAACCATATAAGTCTCCAAGTAGTACATATTTGCGGACGTGGCTATTCGAATAGATGATTACCCTTTATGGGTGTACTTCGTAACACATGCTCCCGCCACTTATAGCCATGTGCATGTAGAAAGTCACCTCGGTAACCTTCAATCGGAAGCCCAGCGAGGGAGTCAGCCACGACCGTTAACCACACAAGACTCTAGTCCATGTTTATGGCCTATTTGATATTAAACCCATAAGGAAGTCCAGCCAAAGTTTCCTCAACGGCACCAAACGATGTGTGTAGGGTTCCCAAGCCCACCTCAACGGATGGTACCATGCTTGGTACACCGTGCCACAATGCCTAGTCTGTCCCAAGCCCACCTGTAGGAGGTGCCACTCGGTAGACTACTAGCATGACCTACAAACATGAGAAACTAGTTGCAACTCAAAGATCAAGTCGATTAATAAGTCATGAGGGTCCATTGGTTCGGGGCCCAATGCGTGGTAGTAGCTAGTCTTGGATAACATACACATGACTCAGTTCTTAGGATGGTCCCAATGAGACAACCAGCGATGTACTCCTACATGGCTCTCATCGCTACCTTTACCAAATCAAGTTCAACACTTAACTCTCATCATCAGAACACATTCAGTTCACTCTGGTTCATCACCCAGATGAATCAGACCTCACACAACTCTAAGCATAGCAAGCATAGCATGGTAAAGGCACAACATGGTTCAAGCATCTACCAGGTATGCTAGGTTTCTTGGTTCAACTATTTACTATGACAATCATAGGTCATGCTGAGGAAAGATCTCAACTACCAAAGCAGGTAACATTTGAAGCGTATTGTCCTAATGCAATAAATGAGAGCAACAGCGAGAGAGTGGGATTGTATCAGACATGATCAATGAGGGGTTGCTTGCCTGATAAGACATCAACTCATTACTGCTCCCAGATGGATACTCAACCGTACCCTCCGGAACGGTGCCTAACACAGAGAACAACAATCAAAGGGGGGGGGGATCAATACACATCAAATGGAATAATATGATGCATGAATATGTTATGCCACTATGATGTGGTTTGGCCTAATGCATATGGAAACATGTTTAAATGAAGTAGGTTTGAACCCAAGGTTCAAATTGAACTTCATATGTGAAGCTCCATATTCATTTGAATAAAAATGTCTAAGTTCACCTATTTAGGTTGCTCTAACATGCATGGAAATGGTGCAAATGGATTTATTAATTTTTATGATAAATTTTCATATATAAATTATTTCAATCTGAATTACACATTACTTTATATGAATTTTCTATGTTTTTTAGCATTTTCTAGAATTTATTTAAACACAGAGATGCAATTATTGCATCAGCCAGACGTCACCATGATGTCAGCAGGTCAAAGGCACCAGCCCAGGTCAAATGTGGTGGTTGGGCGCCACATGTCAATGACTCAGCTTTAAAATAGGGTTAGAATAAACTTAACTATAAGTTAACAAGGCATGGGCCCACTGGTTAATGGCACGGGGCTTAACTAATTGGTGATTAGCTTTAAGCTAATCACCTGACAACGGGGCCCCACCAGGCGGTGGCTCAGGTGATGGGCTCGTCACCGACAACCTCTGGACACGGCTGGGGGCACTGGGGCAAAGCCCTTGCTCTCCTGCATTGCATGGGACATGTGGGGAGGTGAGGGGCGGCCGAAGCTGACGGCGGCGAGCTCGCTCACGGCGGCCATAGCTGGGCTTGGGCGGCCGCGGAACTACGGGCTGTGGGAGGAGGAGCTAGAGGTCGGGACAGCATCTACGGCCCCCTACGAGCATGCCGAGGTGCTCAAACGAGCAGGGAAAATGCTCTAGCCATGCCGGCCATGTTGTCGGCACGGAGTGGCTCACGGTTCCGGTGACTAACGAGGCTACGACACAAAAATCAAGGAAAAGAAGGGGGAAAGACGTTGAGGTGCTCACGATGGTTCTTGTGGCACTGGTCGTGAGGTCGAGGACACGCTGTGTCCGGCGAATCGATGACGGGTGAAAGCACATTTGCTCCCTTGGTGGTTTTGGTAATTAATAACAACATATATGTCATTGAACTAATGTTTCCACTATGAATGTTTCAGGAAAAGTTCAATGATGGGTTGGCAAAAAGATTGTGGAATACCCCCAGATGCAAGGAAATAGTTTGGCAAAGCTCAAGTAAGTGGACTCTACATTTTATATTTGTGCGAAATCACTTTGAGTCCATAGGAAAGCCAATAATATTAAAAGGGGTTAAGGTTTCGTTGGTGAACAAAATGCTCATACGTGCATAAGTGATAGTCACCAAAGACACGCACAAACTCTCCCACCAAAGTTTGTCCAAAGCCAAACACTCAAAATCGGCGCAACCAACATTCTACATTCGGTGCCATGGATTTCAAACCCTAGACATACTCAGCCAAACCCTACCTCTTCGGTGCAATCGGTACCGCATTCGATGCCACCGAGTTGGCTGCCAACTTTCTATTACACAAGTTCACAGTTTCGGTCCCTCCGAGATTGTTGGATCAGCGTCACCGAGATTGGACATTCTGGTCGTTGGTCACTTTATCGGTGCAACCGAGATTCCTATATCGGTCTCATCGAGATTCAAAAGTTTCTAACTTTAAGTCACTTCGGTACAACCGAGATTCACACATCGGTTCCTCCGAGTCTGACTTATTGTGTGTAACGGTTGGATTTTTGGGGATGCCTATATATACCCCTCCACCACCACCTACTGGAGAGAGAAGCACTCAGAACTGTTCCCCACTCATATCTACTGATTTTCTAAGAGAGAACCACCTATCCTTGTGTTGAGGTCAAGATCTTCCAGTCCAATCATATGGATCTTGATTTCTATCCTCCCCAACTTGCTTTCCACCCAATCAATATTTTCTACCAAGCCATATCTGTGAGAGAGTGATTGTTTGTTGAGGAGTCTATAATCTTGAAGCACAAGAGCAAGGAGTTCATGATCATTACCGAGCCTATTACCTTTTGGAGGGTGGTGCCTCCTAGACTGGTTAGGTGTCTCTTGGGAGCCTCCTACTTCATGATGTGGCGTGAACCAACAAGTTTTTAAGGGCAAGGAGATCGCCTACTTCGTGAAGATCTACCACGAGTAAGGCTAGTCCTTCGTGGACGTAGGCCGTCATCGTATAGTCAAGGTTGCTTCTTCGTGGAACCCTTCGTGGGTAGAGACCTCCGTGGACTCTCACGACCATTACCCTCCGTGGGTTGAAGACTCCATGAAAGTGGATGTACGATAGCACCACCGATCGGAACCACCGGAAAATTCATCGTGTCACCAATTGTGTTTGATCTTCCTACCCTCTATTTACTTACATGCTTGTCTTTACTTTCCGCTGCTATACCCTTAGAATTGCATGTGTAGTGTGTACTTGACATACTATGAATGCTAAAATCTGCCAAGAATTAAAATTGGGAAAAAGTAGATTTTTATTTGGTCAAGTAGTCTAATCACCCCCGTCTAGCACTACTTTCGATCCTACAAGTGGTATAAGAACTTTGGTCTCCATTGCATTGGTATAGCAACCTAGGCGAAGTATGGCATCTAGTGAGGGATATTATCACCATAGAGGTCCATACTTTGATGGCACAAATTTTTCTAGTTGGAAGCACAAAATAAAAATGTATTTGCTTGGTCATAACCCCTCTGTTTGGCTTGTTGTCTGTGTTGGCATGCAAGGTGAATTCTTTGCGGAAGGAAGGGAACCGGATCGTGAAGCGACCATGGATGAGTTCAAGATGTTGCAACTCAATACTCAAGCATGTGAAATTTTCCTCAATTGTCTATGCCCCGAAGAATTCAACAAAATCAGTCGTCTTGAGAATGCAAAAGATATTTGGGATACTTTGATTGATATGCATGAAGGTACAAAATCCACGAGAGAATCCAAGTTGGATGTTCGTTAAAGTCAACGTGACTAGTTCAAGATGAAGGATGATGAATGAGTTGTTGAATGTACTCTAGGCTAGCTGTCATCACCAATGAGATTGCCGGCTTAGGAAGTGAATAAATGACTGAAAAATTCATCAGCAAGTAGATACTTTGAGCTTTGGATGATCGATATGACACTGTTTGCACATTGATCCAAATGATTCCCAACTACAAAGATCTCAAGCCAACGGAACTGATTGCTAGAAATGTTGCTCATGAGATGACACTCAAAGACAAGGAAGAGCGTCACCATAAGTCTAGCGGTGCTTACAAATCCACAAGTTAAGCTCCCGCTTCCTCCAGCGACAACCTTGTCACAAATTAAGAGATAAGCCTCATGGTCAAGAAATTCAACAAGTTCTAGAAGAATAGAAGCAAAGATCGAAGATCCAACTCAAGAGATGAAGAGAAGCGTTTGTCAAATCGTGACTGTAACTGCTAAAATTGTGGGAAGCCCGGACACTACTCCAATGAGTGCTCGACTCCTTACAAGAGAAAATAAGAGTCACCAAGAAGACAAAGCTCAAGAGACGAATCACCTCGAATAGAGAGAAGGAGTGGAGATGATCGTTATGAACGAAGACCCTCAAGGCAAAGTAGGGACTCAAAGAAGAAGGACAAGTACACCAAGATCTACTCGAGAAGGAAACATGAAGCTCATGTTGGTGAATGGGTTTCCGGCTCCGAATCCGACAACCACTCCGAGAGAAGCTATCACTCCAACTCTGACTATAGTCAAGATGAAGGTGTTGCCGGACTTGCACTTGTGACTACCAACTCCTATGATCTATTTGATTCACCAAACGAAGGGAGTGGAAGTTTATTCATGGCTAAAGGACCCAAGGTATCACACCCTGAGTATTTTGATTTCGGTAGTGATGAAGATGACTTGTTAATTGAAGATGACTTGCTATTTGACAAATCTAGTAATGTTAGTCAAAATGAACTTGCTAGTACTCATTCTAGTGTAGATAAGTCATGTGATGATGATAAGTTGGAAATAGAATGACTAACTCGAGAACTAACGACTCTTAAGTTAGCTCACGAGTCAACTCTAGAAGATCATAGAGAGTTTGCAAGGACACATGAGAAGCTACGCTTCGAGAAGCTCAACTTAGAGCAAGAGCATGAGTTCCTTAAATCTCTCAATCATGATCTTCGAAAGAAGACTTCCTATTATCTAGCCAAGCAATTTATCTTATCTACATTCAAGCCACAAGTTAGGTCTAAGCATGCTAGTAACAAAGGAAAGAAAGGTTCTTCAACTAGTAGCAATAAAAATGATAAATCCAATGATATTGATTTTGGTAGTGCTCTTGATCCCACTAACTCTTCTCTTAGCCAAGTTACACTTGAGCAAGAAAATGAACTCTTGAAAGGGATTATAGAGAAAGGTATCTACAAGAGTCTTGAAGGGTGCAAACAATTTGAGCAGATTGTACTCAAGCACGGAGGATACAGGAAGAATCGTTGTTTTTTTTTTCTCACGACAGATACCATGGGTAGGCTTATCGTAGGTGGTTGGGGTCGGAGGATGCCGACGAGCTCCGGGTGCGAGATTGGGCACAAGCGGTGGTGACACTCCAGGTTCAGGGCACTCCGTGGGAGGTAACACCCCTAGTCCTGCTTGGTTTAGTTGGATGGATTATTATGTTTACAAGGATGCTCCTGGAGCTGTGTCTAGAGGAGGAAGAGCGAGCAACCGGCTTGCCTTCCTCCACTATAAAGTGTGAGAATGAGGGAAGTGTCCCACGGGTGTGTGCGTGAGAGTTGTACATGCCCGTTGCATGGGGGGCTTGGGGTTTTTTATAGGGAAACCCCCGGCCTACAATATTCCTAAGATACAAGGGTGGAGGGACCTAGCTGACAGCCTCTCCGACTGACCAGAGGGTCCCGCCCTTCGAGCCGTCTTATCGTTTGGAGGCTCCACCAGCGGTGCGGTCCCATCTCCTGTGGGGGGGAGCCGGCTTTGTGATTGGCCCTCGCCCACCTATCGCGGCCCGGGCCGCCCGGGAGGCATCGTCTAGTGCCAGTCGGCCGAAGTCTCCGGTACAGCCGGCTGCACTATAGCCATGCTGGGGAAGGTAATCGAGTGGGCGAGAGCGTGCCGACACTGTTTCCCCACCCAGTCACGCTCGCCAAGGTCAGTGGCCTGGACGGGCGGACTATAGCCATGCGCACATGTGCGTCAGCGGCCACTGTGGCTATAGTGTCGCCCATCATGGCAGTCGCGTCATGTCGCCATACCCGCGCATAGAGGGACAGACGTTGCATGTCCGCCCCAGGGTCAACGGAGGGGGCGGCCCGAAGGCAGCCGGCCGGGGGTCAAGCCGGCGCCTCGACTAGCCGTCCGTCTTGCCAGTCGGCGGCAGCTTGAGCCGGCCATGCCCCAACCGGCTATGGGCAGCCGATCGCATAGTTTTTCTTTGACGCAGGGGGGTAGAAACCCGTTGCTTTGGCCTACCTAGGGGTAATAACCCCATGAGTAGTCCCCAAAGCCGGCGGGGTCCCGCGTCCGGCAGACGGAGGGGAGTCGACGGCTTCCCCCTAGCAGTACCCGCCACTAGCACGAAACCAAAAAGCCAGTCAGGTCGGCAGTTGGACCTGACGCCTCAGGTTCCGGCACGTCGCCTCGGGTCCCTGGCCGGCCTTCCGTGCGCCACGCAGCGGGTAATGATGTGGCGGGCCCCGCACACGTGGGGAGATGGGACGTCGCCCTAGGCCTAGCCCGCTAGGCCTCGGGCTTAGCCGAGTAGGCCTCGGGGTGCAAGCCAGGATCCTCTGCGCCCCGAAGCGGCCGTTACGGCCCAAACCACCCATTCATGCGCGGAGTTTTTGGGGAAGTGGGCTCAATTAATCCCCACGTCCCCCGGTCATGGCCTCCCCTTTAAAAGGGGAGGAAGGGCAGGGGGCGAAGATACCCGCACCCCCTTTGCCTCCTTGCTTCTTTCCTCTTTGCCTTCTTCTCCCCCTTGCGCAACATCATTCCCGAGCTCGCAAATGCACCCGCACGCCGCCATTCTACCACAATGGCCGACCGGCGTGGAGGAAGCTGGGCCGGATCCATCATCACCGAGGGGGACATCACGGACCTCCGCCGCGGGCCCATGCTACCGCCGGTGGAGCGCGTGGTTGCTCGCGCACTAGGCGACGCGGTGGTGCCGGCGCCACAGCCAGGGGAGCATGTCGTCTTCCTCTCGCATTTCTCTTGTGGCTTTGGGCTCCCGGTGAGCCTCTTCTTCCGACTGCTTACGGACACCTTCGACCTCCAGCCGCACCACCTCGTCCCCAACACGATCCTTTACCTCGCCGGCTTCGTGACGTTGTGCGAGGGGTGCCTGGGGGTCCTCCCTTTTCTTTATTTCTTCAATGCCCTCTTCTACCTCAAGGCGCTAAAGAGCAGTGCTTGCGGGGGCATGACGGTCTGCTTCCGGGGCACCGCGCGCTTCCTGCCCTTTTTTGTTATTGATTCCGTCAAGGGGTGGCATCAAACATTCTTCTACGTTAAGAACGCCGACCCAAGCCTGGATTACATCCGGCTGCCACCGTTCGTCAACGCGCAGTCCTCCGGGGTGAACTGGTCAGGAGCCGCCCCGCGCAGAGTGGCCCTGGCGGAGCTGGGCCGGCTCGCGTAGCTGAAGAGCACCGAGGGGTTTGTCGCCTATAATCTTGTGGTAGCCTTCATCTCGCGCCGGGTGCTATCTCCAGTGAAGGCCACACCGGATCTGTGACATGTCCGGCCGCCGGGACCCCTGCTGGATGACGACAGTCGACCTAACGCCGGCTCAGGTGGTGGTGTGGGTGAACGCCATCACGACGTTCAAGCTGGCGCCGGCGGCGTGGACGTTCGGCATGGAGCCATACGACCGCATCAACTGCCCCCCTGGTACGTTTATGATGAGACACCTTCTTTTTATTTGATTCTGTCCAGCCGGCAGCCGGCAGCGGACCTTACTTCGTCATGCTGATCGTAGCTGTTGGTGCGACAGAACACGCCAGACGGCCCGCACCCCCAAATCTTCGAGGCGGAGCGCGACCGCTCCGACTCCGAAGACTACGAGCGGGGAGGTGCGCCGAAAGAGGGGTTGGACTCCTTGGGAGGGGTCGAGGAGCCGACAAACCCGCAAGCTGACCATCCTAGTGGAGCCGGAGGGTCCGTCACAACTAAGGAGCCTAGCGAAGCCGGTGAGTTCCCTATTGGTCCCTCGATCAGGGACTGGACACATGATGACGATGATGATGACCATGATCTGGTGATCCTGAACGCGCCTCCAATTTAGCTCAGCAAGGCCAGCGTGGGCAGAGCAAGGAGCGGCCGGATCAAGCCTCGGCGGCCGGAGCCGCCGGCCGAGCGAAAAGGCCGCCTTAGGAGGAGCCGGCGGCCCAGCCACCCATCCATAAGCGGGTGAAGGTGGCCTTGCCCATCGTTAACGGGTAAGTTTCCCTTTTTTTCTTGCGTGCGTTTCCTCCTGGGACGCGAGCCAGTGGGTGATTGACCCTTGTGTACCGCAGGGACCCATCAACCTCCACGAGGGGAGTCGGCGGTGGACCTGACGGATGCTATCAGCCGGCTGGCCTGGGAGCACGCGGCCACCCAGCGGGAGGAGAAGAGGAGGCTCGTGGAGATACGAGCCTCAAAGTCCAAAATGCAAGGCGGGGCCTCGCACTCCGGGATTTCGAGCAGCAAGAGGTGGAGGAGGTCAATGGACCCCGCGCGGGTGTCGGACTCAGCGGCGGAATCGACCTGTTTGTCGAGGCCCTCGTCGAGCGAGCCACGAGGGGTGGCTATGGAGCCACCTGCGCCTCCATCCGCGGAGCAGGCTGCCTGAGCGAGGGCGGCGGCAACGGAGCCGGCCCCCGAGGGTACCCGGCTGGAGGTGCCAGTTGGGAATCCGCCCCATGGAGACGGAGGCGCCGTCCGTCGTAGTCGATGCGTCGGTTCGGTGGGAGGAGGAGGCGGCAATGGCGTCGAGCGTGGGAGGAGGAGGCGACTCTCGGGCTCTTGCCATCATCAACCCACCCCCGGCGGCCGGCACCATGGAGAGCCCGGGGACGGGTGGCAATGGTGGTCGGGCCCGAAGGACCCTGAGGACCATGCAGGAGGTGCTCCGGGACTGGGAGGCGCTGGCACGCATCCCAACCCTTCCGGCTCCCCGGCAGGCGCCCCGATCCCCTTGTTCGGGGAGTTAGGGAGCATTCTGGACTAGTGCCGCTAGGAACTAGCCCAGTTCGCGGAGGCGGCTGACGCCACCCTACAGAGCGCGGAGGTAAGTGTGGTCGCTCTTGTTAAAATTTTCAGTGGGGGCACGCAAGCGCACCCACTGAGTGTAGCCCCCGAGATGCGGGCCGGCTGACCAGCTGACGTCAGCCAGTGCAGATCTCCTTGAGCATCTTTTGACTTTGGCTCCGTGTGAAAGGAGGGGAACTCCCAGCGGCAAAATCTGTTTGAGGAGGTGGTCGCCATCCATGACCGTGGCAAGCACGACTTCTACCATATGGAGGAGGAGTTAACATGGGTGCAAGCGGGTTTAGAAGGACCGGCTGATGCCTATTTTGTTTTTGCAGCCAAGTTGACCGCCCTATGGGTGGAGAAGACCAGGGCCGTCTCTGAGCGGGACCGGTTGGCACAAAGCGTCCAGGCGGTCACGCAGGAGAAGGACCGGCTGGCGCGCTGCTAGTGGACGGGGAGGCGGCCCAGGATCGCCTCAAGGTCGACGTGTCATGGGAAGTGGCAGCTAAGGAAGCGGCCATCGAGGAGGCGGCTGACGCCGCCCAGCGAACCGCCGCCCTCCAAGGCAAAGTGATCCACCTCGAGAGGACCCTCGAGGGACTTAAGGGTTCCCTCGCCGAGGCGGAGGCGGCATTGGCATCGGAGAAATACTTGTCACTCCACTTTGCCATCGAGGTGGATGGCTCCATTGAACATAAGTGTCTGTTTTTCCTTTTTCCATCCGGTTGCCTTTTCCTTTGATGGTTCTTGTTTTTGATTCACTTCTCTCCCCTTTGCCTCTTTCTTCTCTTAGGGCGCTTCCCAGAAACTCAGCGCCGCGCTAAGCGCGTCGTCGAGGAGCACCGGGAATGCCTTCGGGCGCGCGGGCGCTCCATCGAGGAGGACACCGTGTGGGATGTGGTGAAGCTTGGGCTCACCATTGAAAACTGGCTGAACCACCTCGAACGGAGAGTGGAGCGGCTGAAGACGTTCGACAAGGAGATCATCACCGCGCTGTGGCCGGGCCGCGAGGGAGCTCCAGCGAACCGCGTGGCCTTGTGGTTGGAGCATGTCGTGGCCCAGCTCGAGGTCTGGAAGGCGGCGGCGGCACGAGCCAGAGCGCAGATGGCGCTCCGGTTTGTAACTTCGTGGTACAGCGGCGTGGACCTGAACCAACTGGCCACCATGCGGGACGAGACGGCCGAGGAGTGGGAGGCCCGTGAGCCAACCCTTGTCCACCGTGCCAACGAGCTCGCGTCATATGTCGACCCTGACGAGCACCTGCCGGCCCTTGGCGAGAACGGCGAGCCGGCAGCCAAAGACACCTTCAGTATCCCCCAAGGTCCGGAGGACGAGTAGGTTGCTGATGAGAGTACCGACTCTAGCGGCGAGACGGCTGGGACCGCGGATTCCTCGTTGAAGGCCAAGGAAACCGACCCGAAGGCCGCAACCACCTCCGAGACGGGGGTCAAGCTGCCCAGCGGCGCGCTGGCTGGAGGCGCGCCTGCTGGTGACGCACCGATGGCCTGAGCCCTTGGGCGTTTTATCTTTCTTTGTTTTTCCTGCATGTTAGGCTCAAGTCCACCCACTGGTGATGTAATTTAATGAACCATGACGGCCGTGGCCTCTTTTGTCTTTTAAATTCGTATTGTGAATATTTGGTGTGTTTTCCTTGTTGCGCGTGCTTGCTCGTCCTTACCCTTTTTTCCCTTTTGGTTCCTTCTATTCCGTCCCTTTTGCCCTTTGGTTTCGACCCCACCAGCCCGGCAGCTGGGTGCTGGTCTGTAGCTGGGTTGGGGCGTCCACCTCGAGGGAGCCGGTTCTGAAGTTAGGAACTGCGAGAGCTTTTCAGGATAAGTAGAGTGGCAGAGGCGAGGCGGTGATCTGGCTGGGCCTAGCCAGCATCTCCTTTGTCATCGATCTTTCGTGTGAGCTAAGTTTTGCCGCCCCAAGGCCCCGTCAGTCGGATAGCTGGGAGCCGGATCTATTATCGGGAGGGGTGGGAAGGCTTGCTTGACTCACACTACTTGGTCAATTTTTGAGAGAGGTGACCTAGGACCAGCCGGTGAGCCCCCAGGCCGGGGAGCCGGGTCGGGGGGCGGTGAGTGAG
Source organism: Hordeum marinum (assembly GCA_022496015.1). Taxonomy (NCBI): domain Eukaryota; kingdom Viridiplantae; phylum Streptophyta; class Magnoliopsida; order Poales; family Poaceae; genus Hordeum; species Hordeum marinum. Next base: position 274,867,626 of record CM039675.1, read on the forward strand.
GAGACCTTTGAGGGAAACGAAAAGGGCGCGCCCCAAGAGCTGACCTAGGGCACCCATTGCATACATAAGCCCAAAAGGGGAGGGATACATACATACACTGGTCTTTTCAACAGTAAAACGGATGGAGGAGCGCCGCGTTCCATGGGCACTCCGTCTCCTTGCCACCGACGTCTCTTTTGCGCTTTTGCGGCTTCTGGTGTCTATTAGGTAGTATGCATTGTTTCTCAATGCCTTCTTGACGATGAACGGGCCCTCCCATGGGGAGGACAGCTTGTGTTGTCCGGCTGTCCACTGGATCCGCCTGAGCACTAGGTCCCCTTCACGAAAGGAGAGTGGCCGGATCCGCTTCCTGTGGTAGTGCTGGAGCTTCTGCTCATAGATTGTCATCCGGCTTAAGGCCAGTTCACGGGCTTCTTCGAGTTAGTCAACGACGTCTTCTCTTGCCTCCTTTGTTTCCTTCTCCGTGTATAGGGAGACCCGAGGCGAGTTGAACTCGATGTCGGTGGGGATGGTCGCCTCGGACCCGTACACAAGGAAGAAGGGTGTGTAGACGGTTGATCGGTTGGGGGTGGTCCTGAGACTCCAAAGGACAACCAGCAGCTTGTCGACCCTGCAGCCAGCTGGCCTTACCAGTGGTGTCACGAGCCGGGGCTTGATGCCAAATAGGATGAGGCCATTTGCCCTCCCGACCTGTCCGTTTGACTGTGCATGAGCGACGATGCCAGGTCAAGCCGGATTCCTTGCTTGGAGCAAGAAACGTGCGAGCACGCCCTTGGCGAAGTTCGTGCCGTTATTGGTGATGATGCTGTGGGGGACGCCATAGCGAACCGTGGTGTCATCGGTGAACCGGACGTTCGTGGAGCCGTCCAGCTTCTTGATTGGTCGTCCTTCGATCCACTTGGTGAATTTGTCGACAGCCACCAGCAAATGTGTCCTGCCACCTCGTGCAGTCTTGAAGGGACCTACCATGTCCAACCCTAGATGGCGTATGTCCATGAGAGGGGGATGGTCTGGAGGGCCGATGCCGGTAGGTGCTCAGCATGCTGAAGCGCTGGCAGCCCTCGCACTCGTCGACCAATTTCTTGGCCGCCTCAAGAGTAGTGGGCCAGTAGAAGCCATGGCGGAAGGCCTTGGCCACCAGGATCCTAGAGGCGGCATGGTGCCCGCACTCGCCCTGGTGGATGTCAAGGAGGATTTCCAGACCCTTTTCTTGCTCGACGCACCGCTAGAAGACGTCGGTGGTGCTACGATGGACGAGCTCCTTGTTGATGATGCTGTATGTCATGGCCTAATGCTAGATTTGTCTCACCATGGCCTCGTCCATGGGGAGCTTGCCATGGAGTAGGAACGCCAATATAGGCTAGGCCCACGAGGGAGCCGAGACGGGGGCCGGCTCGGGAGCCCCCTGCGCCTGGATGATCAGCCCCCGATGCCGGCTCATCGACTATAATCATGATGACCGCGTCGTTAGAGACGGCGGCCTTGGAAGCAGCCGGCTCAATGGATGCCGGCAAGGCAGGTAAGGTTGAGGGAGCCAGTGGCGAAGATGTCGAAGGGGAAGCCGGATCCACTGATGGGCCAGCGACGTCTTCCAGCATGAAGATGGATTCCGATTCTAGGGAAGGCTTGATCGATTGCTTGAGTAGCCACTCGAGAGAGACGCCGGCAGGGATGGCTTGTCGGGTAGAGCCGATCTTGGCCAGCGCGTCGGTCGCCTCGTTGTCCGCCCGTGGGACGTGATGGAACTCAGAACCCTCGAAGGAGCTAGTGAGCTATTGTACAAGGAGATGGTAGCTGGCCACGTTGGCGTCCCTGGCGTCCCATTCGCCAGAGACATGCTGCACCATGAGGTCGGAGTCGCCAAAGCATAGGATGCACCTGATGCCGATCTCCTTGGCGAACCGGAGGCCGTGGATGATGGCCTCATACTCGGCCACATTGTTCGAGGAGGCGAAGTGGATCTGGAAGGCGTACTTGAGCTAGTCACCTTTCGGGGAGGACAGGACTATGCCGGCACCCAGGCCGGTCCTCATTTTTGAGCCGTCGAAATGCATGCGCCAATGTGTGGGGTCCTCGGGAGGCGGCACGAACTCGGTTTCCGCCCAGTCGACGAGAAAGTCGGCCAATGCCTGTGACTTAATGGCGGTGTGAGGTTCGTACCGGATCTCATGATCAACAAGGGCGATGACCCATTTGGCGATCTGACTGGTGGAGTTCAGGCCGCTCATGATCTCGTCGAGCGGGGCCATGCTCACCACGGTGATGGTATGCTCCTTGATGTACTGGTCGACCTTGTTTGCGTCGAAGTACATGCCATAGCACATCTTCTGGTAGTGGCGGTAGTTCTACTGGGAGGCTGAAAGGACCTCGCTCAGGTAGTAGACGGGACACTGGACCAACAGGGACTTGCCCTCCTCTAGCCGCTCGACCACCAAGACGACGCTGATGACGCGGGTGGTTGCCGCGATGTAGGCAAGCAAGGGTTCCTTCTCAGCCAGTGCGGATAGGATGGGCGCACGGGTGAGAGCCTTCTTGAGGCCACGAAAAGCCTCGTCCACTTCGTCAGGCCAATTGAACATGCATGGCTTCTTGGTGTGACCCGGCTCGACCAGAGCCGTCTTGTGAAGGAGCCCGTAGAGCGGCAGGGCCTTCTCCCCCAGCCGGCTGATGAACCTGCAGAGCGAAGCGAGGTAGTCGGTGAACCTCTAAACGTCGCAGAGCCGGGTCGTCTTGGGAATGCGCTCGATTGCGCTGATCTTCTTGGGGTTAGCTTCGATGCTGCGGGCGGACACGAAGAAACCCAGGAGTTGGCCGGCTGGGACTCCGAAGACACACTTCTCTGGGTTGAGCTTGACCTTGTACTCGCGTAAGCTCGCAAAGGTCTCCCGGAGATCGTCGAGGAGGCTAAAGTGCTTCTTGGTTTTGACAATGATGTCATCGATGTAGACGTGAACGTTCCTACCTATTTGAGGCAGGAGGCACTTCTGCATGCACCGCTAGAAGGTGGTGCCTGCGTTCTTCAGGCCAAAGGACATGGTGATGTAGCAGTAGGCCCCGAAGGGCGTGAGTCTTGAGCCGGTCCTCCAGGTCCAACTTGATCTGGTGGTAGCCGGAGTAGGCGTCCAGGAAGTATAGCAAGTTGCAGCCGGCCGAGGAGTCGATGACTTGATCGATCTGCGGCAGGGCCAATGGGTCCGTGGGGCACTCCTTGTTTAGGCTAGTGTAGTCAATGCATATGCACTAGGTCTTGTTCTTCTTCAGCACCAGGACTGGGTTGGCTAGCCAGTCCGGGTGGAAAACTTCCATTATGAACCCGGCTGCGAGCAGCCGGGCGATCTCTTCTCCTATAGTCCGCCGCTTCTCCTCGGAGAAATAGCATAGGGGTTGCTTGACCAGCTTGACGTCCGGCTGGACGTGTAGTTTGTGCTCGGCGAACTTCCTCGGAACACCCGGCATGTCCTTGGGGGATCATGCAAAGATGTCCCTATTCTCACGGAGGAAGTTGACGAGCTCTCCTTCCTATTTGCTGTCGAGGCGGGAGCCGATGGTGACGCACTGAGCGGGGTTGTCCGGGTCAAGCGGGATTTTTTTGGTTTCCTTGGACGGCTAGAAGGAGGCCTCGCCGATGGACTGCGAGGGAGAAGCCGGCATGGCTGGCTGGCTGGCAGCGAGGGCCACGAGCCGATCGAGCTGCCGCTTCTCCTTGGCGATTTCTAGGGCCTTAGCCAGCCGGCTGCCATCTCGAGCACACTCGATCGACATCTTGTAGTCACCCGTGATGGTGATGATTTCCTTAGGGCCCGGCATCCTGATCTTGAGGTAGGCATAATGGGGGACTGCCATGCGCTTGACAAGGGCCGGCCGGCCCAACAACGCGTGTTAGGGACTTGCGAGATCCACGACCTCGAACGGCACCGGCTCGCGGCAGAAGTGGTCGGGTCTGTCGAAGAGGACGTCGAGCGTAATCTTGTCGACAGGGGAGCAGGACTTCCTAGGCACGATGCCATGGAAAACCGTCCAGCTCGCCTGTAGGTGTTCTATCTTCAGCACCAGCTTGCACATCGTGTCGAGGTAAAGGATGTTGATGCTACTGCCACCATCTACCAGCACCCATGAAAAGCGACACGTGCGCTTCTCGGTGGCGATGGTGGGGTCGAGGACCAGGACGTAGCTGTCGGGACTCAACATCACGACGGGATGATCCGCCCGCCTCCAGGTGACCGGCCTCTCCGACTAGTGCATGAACTGGGGAGTTGCCGGCATGGTCACGTTCACCTCACGATGGAGCCGGCGCTGAGCATGTTTGCTCATCTCTTCACTAGTTAAGACGATGTAACAGCCGTCCTGGTTAGGGAACTGGTCGATCAGACGGCCATCGTTCTGGGCCGAAGCCGGAGCCGGTGCCAGGGCGGCAGCTAGGGCCGGGGCCGGTGCGCGGGCAGGCAACATGGGAGGAGCTGGAAGGCCGCCCCCTGGGCCAATCGCTGTGAGAAGATGCACTATCGAAGCATGTGTGTAGAGGGTTTGGTCCCTGAGTGGTTCTTGCAGGGGAGGTCAAGCATCTGCTCGAAGGTAAGCTTCGGCTGCCAGGCAGCCTTGCTAGTGCGCTGGCGCTGGCTAGAAGACTGGACAGCCGGGTCCTGCTCCTCGATGGTGGCGACCTGTCGGCTATCATAGCAGGGATCCCGCTAGTCGTTCTTGCATTTATTGTTCTGGGACTACTGGTTGTCGGCAGCCGGTCGGGACGTTGCCAGTGTCGTCGTTGCCTTGGCAGGCGGGGTCGTCTTGACACGGATGGCTCAATCAGCTGTGGCGTATTTGTCTGCCTTGGTCATGAGCTCGACAAGTGTGGCCGGCTCGGAGCACAGAAGCTTCTGCTTGAGGGGGTTGCCGTCTCAACACCCTTTGATGAAGTATTGTATGGCCTATTCCTCGTGCACCCCCTCACAGGAGTTGCGGAGCTCGGTCCATCGAGTGAGGTAGTCACGGGGGGGCTCGTCCGGCCCCTGAACGCACATGGCCAGTTTACAAGGGCGGCCATGCCGCTTGTAGGTGCCGGTGAAGGATCGGACGAAGACCTCCTCGAAGTCCGTCCAGGTGTCGATGCTGTCGGCTGCCAGGCTGTTGAGCCAGTTGCGGGCCAAGCCGATCAACATGAGGGGCGCGTAGCGAACGGCCACGTGCTTGTTCCCCCTGGCGATGCCGACCGCGGTGGTGTAGTCGATCAGCCAGTCCTCGGGCTTGGTGGCCCCATTGTACTTTGGGGTGTCTCGGGGGAGCGTGAAGCCGGTCGAGAATGGCTCGTTGCGGATCCGGGGGCCAAAACAGGCCGGACCAATCGAGCCCACCTCCTCGAGGAGGGCTGACTGTGCAATCCGGTCGATGCGGATGCGAGCATCGTTCTTGCTATGGGGGACGCGCGGACCGAGCCAAGCCGAGAGCTCGGGGCAAATGGAGGGTGGAACCGATTGTTCCGACTCGCGTCGCGGGGGTGGAGTATGCCCGCGGTTGCGTCGGCTACTGGCTGCCGGCGCATCATGGTGGCGGCCACTGCGAGGCGGGTTGTTGGTGCGCCTACTGTTAACAGCCGGCTTCTTGCTCCCTGGCAGCTGAGAGGGTCGGGGATTGTTTGCCTCGACTCAGCGGCCGGAGACGCGAGGGGAGCAGGAGTGCTAAGTCAGCAGACGGCCAGTAGTCACTGTGCCCTCACGCTCAAGCCGGAGGCCTTCAGAGGCAGCGCCGCCCGTCGCGAGCAAATGGTGCTGCACGTCGGCAGCATTGATGAGCTCCTTGATGTGACTCTCATGAGCGGCACGTTCTTTGCCCTCCAAGGTGGCCAAATCCTCATAGGCCACCTTGAGGGCCCGCAAGTTGGCTGCGGGGGTGTCGTAGACGGGCATCTTGCCGCATAGGACTTCAGCGACCACGTGATCGCAGTCGCGCACAGCCCCACGCCGGCTGGGCTCAGTGCCAGCCGGGATGAGACCGTAGGCAGAAGCATATTCCCATTGGGTGGCCTCCATGTGGCGCCGCGTGGCCGCGAGGGCAGTGGCGTCCTCGAATAGGACGTAGGCGAGCTGCCTCGAGCTCGGCCGCGGCCGCATCGGGGTCTGCCCTCGGGGTGATAGGGGTGCTCAGGCCCCAAAGGCCCACACCGAGAAGGTTGGAGGTGCCGACGCAGGCCACGGCGGCGTCAGCCCCGGCCTGCGCACGACCGGAGGAGGTGGAGGAGATGATGGCCATTGCCCCCACGCAATCGTGGGAGCAGCTGGATTGGGTTGCAGGAAGTGTGCCCACAGCCATGGGTGGACCGTTGTAGACAAGCACCTGGTTGGGGTACTCGTCGGCGGTCGGAGTTTCTACGAGGCTAAGCCTGCCGAAACGCTCGGTGAGCACTTCGATGTCGAGCACGAGGTCGGTGAAGCTGCCCGCAGGGCGTGCCGGAGGAAGCCCCACGAGCCCGCGGTTTTGCCTGGACGTGCGGCGGCGACGGGGAATGGCGAGGGGTCCCTCCCGAAGCATGAATCCGGCCGGCGCCACGTACGGCCCCACGATGGGCGCTAATTGTCATCGTTTTCTCACGATAGATGCCAAGGGTAGGCTTATCGTAGGTGGTTGGGGCTAGAGGACACCGACGGGTTCCGGGTGCAAGATTGGGCACAAGCGGTGGTAACACACGATGTAGCCAGGTTCAGGGCCCTCCGTGGGAGGTAACACCCCTAGTCCTGCTTGGTTTAGTTGGATGGATTGATGTGTTTACAAGGATGCTTCTGGAGCTGTGTATAGAGGAGGAAGAGGGAGTTGTCGGCTCGCCTTCCTCCACAATCGAGTGTGAGAATGAGGGAAGTGTCTTGTGGGTGTGTGCGTGAGAGTTGTGCGTCCCCGTTGCATGGGGGGCTCGGGGGGTTTGATAGGCCAACCCCCGGCCTACAATATTCCTAAGGTACAAGGGTGGAGGGACCCGGTTGGCAACCTCCCCGTCTGACTAGGGGGTCCTGCCCTTTGAGCCGTATCATCGTCTGTAGGGTCCACCGGCGGTGCGGTCCCGTCTCCCGCGGGGGGGGGGGGGGGGCATCTGACTCTGTGATTGTCCCTCACCCACCTGCTGCGGCACGGGCCGCCCGGGAGGCATCGTCTAGTGGCAGCCGGCCGAAGTCTCCGGTACGGCCGGCTGCACTATAGCCACGCTGGGGTAGGTAATCGAGTGGGCAAGGGAGTGCCGGCACTGTTTCCCCTGCCAGTCGCGCTCACCAAGGTGAGCGGCCTGGACGACCGGAATGTAGCGATGCGCACCTGTCCATCAGCGGCCACTATGGCTATACTGTCTCCCATCGTGGTGGTCGCATCATGCTGCCGTACCCGCGCATAGAGGGACGGGTCCAGCCGGTTGCTAGGGGCGGCCGAGAGGTAGCCGGTGGCATCCAACCGGCCGGGGATCAAGCCGGTGCCTCGACCAGTCGTCCGTGTCGCCAGCCGGCGGCGGCTCGAGCTGGCCATGCCCCAACCGGCCGTGGGAAGCCTGTCACATAGTTTTTCTTCGAAGCGGTGGGGGGAAGAAACCCGTTGCTTTGGCCTGCCTAGGTGTAATAACCCCGTCAATCGTGGTGTTGGCTACTTCAATGCTAATGGAGTTGAATGGGAAGAAGGTCAATACCCCAATCCCAAGTTCGTGCCTCAAAAGGAGAGGTATGAAAATACTCTTCCCAAGGGAACAAAAGCTCAATATGACCTTCCACCACAAGACACCAAGCTCAAGGAATAAAACAAGCTTGAAGAGGACATTGACTCTTATGAAGATGAATCCCAAGCTTTGGTGAAGTGGGTTCACAAGGCTACTACAAGCTCAACTTCTACAAGTGCTACTTCAACACAAAGGATCCCCATCAACTTGATGTGGGTCCCCAAGAAGAAGAACTAGAGAAGTTCTTGAGGGGTGACCCCGCCAATGAAATTCACTCACATTCATTATTGGCAAGAACTATTTGCAAACAACATCAACTCTATGCAATAGTTCAAGGAGTCACACAATCCCTCAATGGTAAGCATGGGACAAGGTAATCAACAAATCAATGGACATCATCAACATATACTTTGCACTCCATGTCCATAGATATCATTGTATTTCTCTCTTATATGTTGGGACTAACCCATGTAGGTGAGAAGAGTAATGACACAACAAGGATGCTCCCAACTCTTGGTGATATTCATCAAGTTTGAGCATCCACCACTACCTCACCAACATGAAGTCTTCATCGACAAACCCAAGGTTAGTTTGACCCTCCTATGGGGGGATGTCACATCAAGGTTATCTTTACTCTAAGATTTGAGTCAAAGCATCTCATAAGAATGTGACAACATTAAATGCTTTATGTAAAAGTGGTAACCCCACTAGTGCTTAAACGATGAGTATAACCTATGATCAAGTATTCTTACTTGGCTCCTAAGTGAATATACTCGTATATAGATGACTCCGTCATTGCCAAAGTGCTTGTTAGATGCTATTTTGTTTGTGCATGTTGTCCATGATTTCATTTGACATCTTATTCGGTGAGCATGTTGGTCTGCATTTATTTACTCATTCGAGGATATCCAATTGTTGCTATTTGGCTTTTCATATTTATTTGCCAATTGGATATACAAGAATGCCTATGACCATTCCTTTAGCTATTTATGCTTTCTCACCTCATACTCTATTCATGCTGCATCACAAAATTTGAACAAGTACTTTTTGATCTCTCTGTGTGAAGAGCACTCGGAGTTCCATATCGTCAAGGACTAACCATTAAAACTTCCCAAGTGCCTCTCGGTGGAACCAACCCACAATTCCCGCTCTCACTGAATGCCTAGGGTTGATCTGCTTTTCTTATATCGGTAATACCGATTTCATATTGTCGGTTACACCGAGTTTCCCTGTCAACTGACAGTTGTGAAACTCGGTGACAATGAAAATATCAAATTGGTGTCACCGACGGTGATGGGTATATAATCGGTGGACCCCGACGCTTTGAATTTCACTCTTCACACCCTAGCTGCTTCCCAAAGACCCCGGTCATCGCCTTGCCTTCCCCGAGCACCTCCGTCGTTGGGAATCACCGCCATCGACGTTTTCTTCACCAACGTCGCCGTCGTAGCGGATCCATTGCCGCATTACGGTATGGATTTGGCCCCCTCTCGCGCTCCTCTATCCAAATCTTGTGCATTAGGGCATACTTCCCAACTATCCACAGTGTGAGAACTTTCCATCCAGAAGAAAATCATTTAGAGTAGAGAAGCATGGATTTTTAGGGTTTTGTTGTCCGCCCGATGAAACTCAATGGAACCGAAGCAGGCAAATTGGTGTCACCGATTTGTATGTCTGTGTTGCTAAGAACTTTCTTGGTGAAACCGAGTGCACCTTTCGGTCTCTACAAAAGGGGTGCCAAGTTTCGGCTAAGGAAAAATTCTGTCTCGGTAGCTCCGATAATTTTGCTTCGGCTGTGCCTATTTTCATTTGACAGAATGCAAAACTTTGAAAATCTTTTGTTCAAACTTTCAAAAATCAGCCTCATTTTGTAATGACTTATCCTATTCAACTCTTCTATACTCTATTCACAGGGTCAGCATGCTAGGTTGAGATAGTTAGAATTTGCCAGAGCAGAACATAGAGATGAGTTCAAGCACGAGTCGTGAGTCCAGTTCTTCCACAGATCCAGTCACTCCTAGTTCTCATGGGTTGCCTAAGGATGCCACTAAGACAAGGAAGAGACTCAACTCAGAGGAAGAGGATTCTTATTTTGTCCCGGAAGAGATTCTTCTAAGAAGCAAGAGAAGGCTGCAAGGAAGGATGCCAATGAGGCCACCTCATCTTGGAAGGTGGTTAGCAAAATTTATGCTCCTGCAGAAACTTTCAAAGCACATGAGGGTGCTAGGTCAACAGTGTCTGTTGAGATCCCTAGGAAGGTTGTGTCAAAGAAGACAGCCAGGAATAGGATCATCCGTGTGCGGGGCTGGCCTACCTCAATGTATGAGGATCCAGAGGAGGCTGCTATTGCTGGTGTTGCTGCTGCTGAGGAGGAAGAGGAGGAACCTGCTGCTTAGGCCCCTCCTAAGAAGAAGGCGAAGAAACTTATGGATGATGCTATGCCCAAGCCAAGCACCTCCTAGAGCACCAAGGCAACTTCAAAGAAAGCTTCTACAGAGAAGTCCAAGAGGACTACCAGAGACATAATTGTTGGTGAGAAGAACAAGAAGTCCACTTTCGGAGAAGCTGATGATGATGATGTTATGATTGTTCCCATGAAGCTCAGACTTCACCTTCATGTTCATGATGCTAGCCACCCATTAGCTAAGGATATGAAGAAGAGGAAGGATTCATGGTTGAGGGCATGGAGAGCTATTGATCCATATGCCTAGAGGAGAAAGACTGTTCTAGATTACATGTTTTATACCAAGGAACCACAAGACTTCTATGAGACAGATTTGCTAGACAAGAGCCCTGCAGTCAGTGACATGAGATATGTTGACTGGAAGTACATCAAAAATAATGAGCATTACTTTCCATGTGTCCAAGACAACTTCCACTCAATTGGTCTTGATAAAATTTTTGCGAAGGAGTTCACTGCTTGGAACGACGAGATGATCATCCAATTCTACTCCACTTCACATTTCTATGGAGATGGTAGGATTTTTTGGATGATTGAAGGATCAAGATATGAATATTCTGTTGATGAGTGGGCTACCATCTTATGAGTCCCAGAGGTTCAGGATGGAGATTTGGATATCTACACAGAATCCAAGGAGAGACACAATGCTATGAAGGATATGTATAATCCTATCCCTGTAGATAAAGTGCAATCTCACAAGCTTGGTTCTATCTACTTTCTCCAGCTAGGCCTCCATACCATGAACACTATCCTGAGGCATACCTTGATGCCCAAGTCTGGAGATGTGAAGATGATTCGTGGATACTTCATGAACATGCTCATCCATCTTGATCGTCACACCAGGATTCGAGTGATGGACTTGATAGTAGAGACTGTGAAGAGGGTTGCTGCTGATCAGAAGCGCTCATGCTCCTATGCACCCTAGATCCATATGCTCATCAATTCTTAGCTTGAGAAGCACATCTTTCCTCTGGATAGTCCCCATTTTCCACTTCAGCCAGACTTTGAGGATAATGTTGTGGTAATGCACGCAGACCATCCCACATCAGCTGCAGCTCAGGCACATGCAGAGGCATAAGCAGAGGAAGCTCGAGCCACTAGTGCTCACGTTCCCAGGTCCAGGAACAAGGAGATGGATCTTTTGATCACTACTGTCCTGGAAATGAAGAAGGACATCAAGACCATCATGAATACTCAATAAAGCCTTGCCAACATTATTGATGATAGAGTGAAAACTCTAAATGAAAAAGTTGATGGGCTGACTAAGACAGTCAATCAGCTGAAGAAGGAGGTTGATGAAGCCCCAATCCATCACACCTCTTCAGAGTCTTAGTCTTCTGATGACGAGGAGGATAGTGCACCTCTTAGGACGACTTCCCAGTTCATGACTAAGGCCAGGACTCATACAGTACCAGCTCTAGAGACGAGACCTTCATCTTCTGCTCCAGCCACAGTATCTTCAGCTCCATCAGCTCCAGTGCCTCCAGTATCTACTCCAGCGCCATCGAGGACTTCAGCAAAAGTCTTCACTGAAGCAGTTCTCTCGACTTCACCATCGATGACCAGAGGAGATCAGCCATAGAACGATTAGCTATATCTCTTTGAACTTTTTGGTAGCTTGCTGCCAAAGGGGGAGAAGTTGTATATAGATCTTAGGCTTTGAGTGAGAGAGCGTCTGCTTTATTTGTTGGTTTTATAACATTTGTCTATTTTGGTTTGATGTGAGATACTTTTGTGTTTGTGTGTGATCATACGATGTAATGTGTGTTGCTACTATTTCCTATCATTTGATGATTATGTAATGATCACTCACTTTGCTTGTTGTGTCGTGCTATGTTGATTAACTCTTATTTCTCTTGCACACCACCAAGTTGTATGTGACATGGAAGAAGTGCCCCATGCACCTAATCGATTGTGTATTTGCATTCAAACGCAAATTTAAAATAATGCACAAATTTAGGGGGAGCTCTTGCTTACCAAATACTTCTCAAAGCGGCGATTATATTTATTAATTATCTCATATGTCTAAGCTTTGATCTATATGTTGTCATTAATTACAAAAAAGGGGGAGATTGAAATCACATTTGCTCCCTTGGTGGTTTTGGTAATTAATAACAACATATATGCCATTGAACTAATGTTTCCTCTAAGAATGTTTCAGGAAAAGTTCAATGATTGTTGGCAAAAAGATTGTGGAATACCTTAAGATGCAAGGAAATAGGTTGGCAAAGCTTAAAGCAAGAGGACTCTACATTTTATATTTGTGAGAAATCACTTTGAGTCCATAGGAAATCCAATACTATTAAAAGGGTGTAAGGTTTTATTGGTGAACAAAATGCTCAGACATGCACAAGTGATAGTCACGAAAGACACCCACAAAATCTCCCACCAAAGTCTATCCAAAGACAAACACTCAAAATCGGTGCAACCAACATTCTACACTTGGTGCCACCTATTCCAAACCCTAGAAAGACTCAGCCAAACCCTACCTTTTCCATGCAACCGATACCGCATACGGTGCCACCGAGTTGGGCTGCCAACTTTCTGTTACGCAAGTTCACAGTTTCAGACCCTTCAAGATTGTTGGATCAGCGTCACCAAGATTGAACATTCTGACCGTTGGTTACCTTATCCGTGCAACCAATATTTCTATATCGGTCTCATCGACATTCAAAAGTTGCTAACTTTAAGTCACTTCGGTACAACCGAAATTCACACATTAGTTCCACCGATTCTAACTTATTGTGTGTAACGGTTGTATTTTTCGACATGCCTATATATACCCCTCCACCACCACCTACTCGAGAGAGAAGCACTTAGAACTGGTCCCCACTCATATCTACTGTTTTTCTGAGAGAGAACCACCTATCCTTGTGTTGAGGTCAAGATCTTCCACTCCAACCTTATGGATCTTGATTTCTATCCTCCCCAACTTTGTTTCCACCCAATCAATCTCTTCTACCAAGCCATATCTATGATAGAGTGACTGTGTGTTGAGGAGTCTATCATCTTGAAGCACAAGAGCAAGGAGTTCATCGTCATTACCAAGCCTATTACCTTTTGGAGGGTGGTGCCTCCTAGATAGGTTAGGTGTCGCTTGAGAGCCTCCTAATTAGTGTTGTGGAGTAAACCAAGAAGTTTGTAAGGGCAAGGAGACCGCACACTTCATGAAGATCTACCCCGAGTAAGGCTAGTCCTCCGTGGACGTAGGCCATCATGGTATTGTCATGGTTGCTTCTTCGTGGAACCGTCCATGGGTAGAGCCCTCCGTGGACTCTCGCCTCTGTTACCCTTAGTGGGTTGAAGACTCCATGAACATGTAGGTATGATAGCACCACCTATCAGAACCATGGGAAAAATCATCGTGTCACCAATTGTGTTTGATCTTACTACCATCTCTTTACTTGCATGCTTCTCTTTACTTTCCGCTGCTATACTCTTAGACATGCATGTGTATGGTGTACTCGACATACTATAATTGCTAAAATATGCCAAGAATTAAAATTGGGAGAAAGTAGATTTTTATTTGGTTAAGTAGTCTAGTCACCCCCCCCTCAAGCACTACTTTCGATCCTACAACGGGGAGGTCCGGTGGCCGGCGGCGTTGCAAAGGATAATGGTGTTGCTTCGAGGGATATTGTCTTGCTCAACTTGACAGAGAAGACTACGACAACTCTGTGGCCTCTTTGTACACGTCGAGGAGGCTCGAAGGTGGTTGTGGCCACGATGGTGCACTGTGGCGCTCTCGGGCGCGGTCGGGTCCAGTCAGAGACAAGGAGCAGAGGGGGGAAAGAGAGCGAGAGTGAGCGGGTTGAATTCGTGGACATGCGTGGCATCGTTAGCACCGTCAGCGAGGCATCAAGCAGGTAGGAGGTGGCCTGGTTGTGTGTTCACGCATGTCAGGCACGCGCCTGCCCTCCTGGCAAGAGGAAGAAGAAGACCCCTACCACTTGTGGCTGGGCTGGCTTCTCTCCTAGTCCAGGTAAGGTTAGGTGAGGTTTTCTTTTCTTTACTGTTTTATTTTTTCTAATATTTTCAATGTGTTTCTTATTTGAATTCAATAAAGCTAGGGATTTTGATCATCCCCATTGTTGTTTAATGAAATTTAAACATGATGCAATCACAAACATGCATCTTAGTGCGTGTTAAAACTAGGGATGTTATAATGCACCCCCACTTCAAATAATCGCGTCCCGGGACTCAGGAGTCATCGGGAAAAGGGCAAGATACTCAAGTTGAAGACGGTCTTCTTGCTCCCAGGTATCTTCATTCTCAGAATGATGGGACCACTAAACCTTAATAAACTTGATATTCCGATGCCAGGTGACATACTCAGCTTGATCGAGAATTCGAACAGAATATTCTCGATATTAAAGATCATCTTGAAGATCAAGTGTTTCGTGGTCGACTTCACGGTTAGGATCCTTGAAGCAACACCTGAGTTGAGAAACGTGGAACACATCATGATCTCTGGAAAGATGTGGGAGCAGATCCATTTGGTAGGCAACATCTCCTCGTTTACCAAGAATGCGAAAGGGACCAATGTAACAAGGAGCAAACATGCCCTTTATACCAAAACGATGGGTAACCTTCAGAGGAGTAACCCGAAGGTAAGCCTTTTGTCCACCTCATAAGTTACTTCCTTATGATGGTGATCATACTGGCTCCTCTGACGAGACTGAGTTGTCTTGAGATTTTCACAGATAACGCGAACTTCCTCTTTTGCTTCCTGGATCATGTCTGGCCCAAAGAATCGTCTTTCCCTAGTTTCTGACCAGTTCAAAGGTGTCCGACATCTTCGTCCACAAAGAACTTCGAATGGAGCTTTTCCTTGACTGGATCGGTAGCTATTGTTGTAGCAATTCAGCAAACAGAAGACACTTCTCCCAATTCATCCCAAAGGAGATAACACAAGATCTGAGCATGTCTTCGAGAATCTGATTGACTCTTTCAACTTGACCACTCGACTAAGGGTGAAAAGAAGTGCTAAAGGAGATATGAGTTCCCATAGCATTCTGGAAACTTTTCCAAAATCAAGAGGTGAAAAGACTTCCACGGTCTGAATTGATCTCTAATCGAACAGCATGCAGATACACTATTTGAGAGAGATATAAATCAGCCAACTGACTAGCAGTGATTATCTCTCAGACACGGAGGAAATGATCCACTTCTGAAAGGAGGTCAATAACCACAAAGATTGCATTATTTCCTTTCTTGGTCTTGGGAAATCCGATGATGAAGTACATTTCAACTTTATCCCATTTCCACCCAGGAATAGCTAAGGGCTGAAGGGTGCCAACAGGCCTTTTATGCTCTGCCTTGACACGTCGACAAACGTCACAATTAGCAATGAATTGGGCGATTTCTCTTTTCATTCCCGTCCACCATAATATCTAGCGTAGGTCCTAATACATCTTGGTGGTGCCAGGGTGAATTGTGAGAGGGGATTCATGAGCCTCCTTAAGGATCAATTTCAGGTTTCGTACCTTTGGAACCACCAAGTGGTTCCCAAAGAATAAGACTCCCTGATCATTTGTTGAGAAACAACCTGCAACTCCTTTCTTGATGTTTTCTTAATGCGGGATAACCCTAGATAGATCTTTTGAGCTTCAATGATCTGATCCTCAAGAGTCGGTTTTGCAACCAAGGTAGAAAGGGATCTGCGAGTAACAATGTGGAGGTTAAGCTTGCAGAATTCCTCATGAAGTAGTGGTTGTCCTTGTTGCAAGATAAGATTGTTGTAGTACGACTAACTACTTAATGTATCCGCCATGACATTGGCCTTGCCTGGGGTGTAAGTAATTCCTAAGTCATAATCTTTAATCAGCTCTAACCATCATCTTTGTCTGAGCTTCAGATCTGGTTGGGTGAAGATATACATCAGAATTTGGTGATCTGTGTAAATCTCACAACGATTACAAAGAAGGTAATGTCAACATACCTTGAGCGCATGGACTACTGCTGCAAGCTCCAAATCATGTATTGGATAATTTTCCTCATCTGGGTGCAACCGTTGGCATGCATAGGTGATCACATGTGGATATTGCATAAGAACACATCCAAGTCCTTGTCTTGAGGCGTTACAATAGATGACAAAGTCCATGGAGAAATCAGGTCACACAAGTAAGGGAGCAGAGGTCAGACGTCTCTTCTGTTTGTGGAAACTGTGCTCACATTATCGGCTCCACTCAAACTTCTTATCTTTCTTGAGGAGTTCCATGAGAGGCTTGGCAACTTTGGAGAAGTTCTCAACAAAGAGGCGACAATTGGTTGCTAAACCAAGGAAACTCCTAACTTGCTTAACTGTTTCAGGTGGAGTCCAATCGCGAATGACCTAAACTCTTTCAGGATTAATAGCAATGCCTTTACCAAAAATCACATGGCCCACATAGGTCACTTCTGTAACCAAAATTAACACTTGGAGAACTTGGCATAGAGTCGGTGCTCTCTGAGCTATTATAACCCAAGTCTGAGGTCCTCAACATGTTCTCTTTCTTTTTTTTCCTAGTAAATGAGTATATCATCGAGGTAAACCACGATGGAATTATCTAAGTAATCCATGAAAATTGAGTTCATCGGGCGAGAAAATGTGGGTGGATCATTGGTTAGTCCAAAGGACATGACTGTGTACTCGTACTATCCATAACGAGTGGCAAAAGCCGTCTTGGGAATGTCACCTTTATTAATCTTGATTTGATGGTAGCCTAACCTCAAGTCCATCTTGGAGAACAATGAGGATCCAGCAAGTTGATCATACAGATCATTCATCTCTTGGAAATATGCCCTAGAGGCAATAAATAAAGTGTTTATTATTATATTTCCTTGTTCATGATAATTTTTTATTATCCATGCTATAATTATATTGATTGGAAACACATTGCATGTGTGGATGAATAGACAACACTTTGTCCCTAGTATGCCTCTAGTAAACTAGCACTTTGATCAAAGATGGTCAAGGTTTCCTAGCCATTGACATGTGATGTCATTTGATAATGGGATCACATCATTAGTAGAATGATGGGATGGACGAGACCCAAACTATAAACGTAGCATATGATCGTGTCAGTTTATTGCTACAGTTTTCTGCATGTCAAGTATATGTTCGTATGACCATGAGATCACACAACTCACGGACACCGGAGGAATGCCTTGTGTGTATCAAATGCCGCAACG
This sequence comes from Hordeum marinum, assembly GCA_022496015.1. Classification (NCBI taxonomy): domain Eukaryota; kingdom Viridiplantae; phylum Streptophyta; class Magnoliopsida; order Poales; family Poaceae; genus Hordeum; species Hordeum marinum. The sequence continues at coordinate 274,884,941 of CM039675.1, forward strand.
TAACTGGGAGACAATAAAGGTGCTCTATAGGTATCTCTGAGGGTGTTTGTTGGGTTGGCATAGATCCAGACTGGGATTTGTTACTCCGTGTGACGGAGAGGTATCTCAGGGCCCACTCGGTAATACAACATCACAATAAGCCTTGCAAGCAATGTGACTAAGTGTTAATCATGGGATCTTTTATTACGGAATGAGTAAAGAGACTTTCTAGTAACGAGGTTGAACTAGGTATGGAGATACCGACGATCGAATCTCGGGCAAGTAACATACCGAAGAACAAAGGGAACATCATACGAGATTAACCGAATCCTTGACATAGGTGTTCGACCGATAGGTATCTTCATAGAATATGTAGGAACCAATATGGGTATCCAGGTCCCACTATTGGTTATTTACCATAGAGGTGTCTCGGTCATGTCTACATAGTTCTCGAACCCGCAGGGTCTACACACTTAAGGTTCGGTGACGTTTCGGTAGTATAGAGTTATGTATGGTGGCAACCGAAGGTTTTTTAGAGTCCCGGATGAGATCCCGGACGTCACGAGGAGCTCCGGAAGGGTCCGGAGGTAAAGATTGATATATAGGAAGTCATGTTTTGGTCGCCGGAAAAGTTCCGGGCTCATCGGTAGTGTACAAGGAGTGCTGGGAGGGTACCGGGTGACCATCGGGAGTTGTATTTCGACCCAAGAGACTACATGGGCTGTGGGAGGATAAATACCAGCCCTTAGTGGGCTGGCCAAAGTCCCACACAAGGCCCATGCGGCTGGGAAGAAATTCCAACATGGAAAAGGTGGAAAAAGGCAAAAAGGTGGAAATAAGGAAGGAGTCCTAATACTACTAGGAGTGGAGGAGGAGGACATCTCCTCTCCACTTCGGTCGAACAAAAGTGGGCCTGGCCCTTGCGGCAAGCCTCCTCCTCCTCTCCTCTTATATATACTAGAGGTTTGAGGGTTTTTGCACAAGATTTTTAGCCACGTGCAACCCTACCCTCTAGTCTGTAGTTTCTTCTCTAGATCGGTTGCAACTGTGCTTAGGCGAAGCCCTACTGAAATTACTCCACCATCATCGCCGCAGCGCTGTCACGCCGCCGGAGAACTCGTCTACCTCTCCGCTCCCTCTTGCTGGATCAAGAAGGCAGAGATCGTTATCAAGCCGTACGTGTGCTGAACGTGGAGGTGCCGTCCGTTCGGTGCTAGATCGGGAGGGATCGTGATTGGATCGCGAGACGCTCGGCGATTTGGATCGCGAAGATGTTCGACTACATCAACCGCGTTTCTTAACGCTTCCCGCTTAGCGATCTACAAGGGTACGTAGATCCACTCTCCCTCTTGTAGATGCTCGTCACCATGGATAGATCTTGCGTGTGCGTAGGAAATTTTTTGTTTCCCATGCAACGTTCCCCAACAGTGGCATCATGAGCTAGGTCTATGTGTAGATGAGATATCGAGTAGAACACAAAGATTTTGTGTGCGTTGATTTTTAGATTGCTTCCTCCCTTGGTCGTATTTTGGTTCAGCGTTATTATGGGATGAAGCAGCCCAGACCAACCTTACTCATACGGTTACGAGAGACCAGTTCCATCGACTGACGTGTAACTTCGTTGCACAAAGATGGCTGGCGGGTGTCTGTTTCTCCTACTTTAGTTGGATCAAATTCGACTAAGGTGGTCCTTGAGAAGGTTGAAAAGGAACTTATGTATCACCGTTATGGTTTATGTGTAGGTAATAATTGTTCTTGCTAGATACCTGTAGCAGCCACGTAAAACATGCAACAACAATTAGAGGACGTCTAACTTGTTTTTGGAGGGTATTTTGTTATGTGATATGGCTAATTACATGATGATATATATGTGATGTATGAGATGATCATGTGTTGTATAGAATATCACGAATTGCATGTCGATGAGTACGACAACCGGCAGGAGCCATAGGGTTGTCTTTAATTATTGTATGACCTCCGTGTCAATCATTAAGCGCTATGTAATGCTTTACTTTATCGGTAAACGGTAGCAATAGTAGTAGAAGCATGGTGGGCGCGACAACCCCGATGGCTACACGTTGATGGAGATCAAGATGATGGAGATCATGGTGTCGTGCCGATGACGATGAAGATCATGCCGGTGCTTTCCAGATGGAGATCAAAAGCACAAGTTCATGGCCATATCATGTCACTTATGATTTGCATGTGATGTTAATCCTTTTATGAACCTTGTTTTTCTTAGGACGGCGGTAGCATTATAAGGTGATCCCTCACTTAAATTTCAAGATGAATTGTGCTCTCCCTGAGTGTGCACCATTGCGAAAGTTCGTCGTGTCGAGACATCACGTGATGATCGGGTGTGATAGACTCTACGTTCACATACAAAGGGTGCAAGCCAGTGTTGCACATGCGGAACACTCGGGTTAAACTTGACGAGCCTAGCATGTACAGACAAGGCCTCGTAACACAAGAGACCGGAAGGTCGAACATGAGTCATATAGTAGATATGATCAACATGATGGTGTTCACCATTGAAACCACCTCAACTCACGTGATGATCGGACTTGAGTTGGTGAATTTGGATCATGTGACACTCAGATGACCTGAGGGATGTCAATTTGAGTGGGAGCTTTAGTAATTTGATTAACTAAACTCATTATCTTGAACAATAGTCTAAGTAACCTTTGTATATTTATGTTGTAGATCAATGGCTCGTGTAGTAGCACTCCTGAATTTTAATGCGTTCCTAGAGAAAGCTAAGTTGAAAGATGATGGAAGTAACTTTGTGGATTGGGCCCGTAATCTGAGGATTATCCTCATGGCTTCCCAGAAATCATATGTCCTTGATGCACCGCTTGGTGACCAACCCGAAGACATGTCATTCGAAGACGTTAAGAACGCTTGGGAGGCACGTTCTAGAGATTACTAAATAGTTCAGTGTGCAATATTGTATGGCTTAGAACCATGACTTCAGAGATGTTTTGAACGTCATGGAGCATATGAGATGTTCCAGGAGTTGAAGTTTATCTTTCAGAAGAATGCCCGGATCGAGAGGTATGAGACCTCTGATAAGTTCTATACTTCCAAAATGGAGGAGAACGGGTCTATCAATGAACATATACTCAGAATGTTTGGGTATTCGACTCATCTAGCAGTGTTGGGAATTGCCCTTCCACCAGAGGTGATCACTGACAGAGTTCTTCAATCACTGCCACCTAGCTACAAGAGCTTTGTGATGAACTATAACATGCACGGGATGAACAAGTAAGTCGCCGAGCTGTTTGCGATGTTGAAAGTTGCTGAGTCTGAAATCCAGAAAGAACATCAAGTGTTGATGGTCAATAAAATCACTAGTTTCAAGACGAATGGCAAGGGAAAGAAGGGTAACTCCAAGAAGGGTGGCAAAGCAGTTGCTCCCCCCGTGAAGAAAGCCAAGGTTGGACCCAAAGCCAGAAACTAAGTGCTTTCATTGCAAGGGAACTAGTCACTGGAAGCGGAACTGCCCCAAGTACCTGGCTGACAAGAAGGCGTCCAACAACAAACAAGGTATATATGATATACATGTTATTGATGTGCTCCTTACTAGCTCTCGTTGTAGTGCCTGGGTATTTGATACCAGTTCAGTTGCTCACATTTGCAACTCAAAGCAAGACCTACGAAATAGATGGAGGCTGGCTAAGGATGAAGTGATGATGCATGTGGGAAATGTTTCCAAGGTTGATGTGATCGCCGTCGGCACACTCTCTTCGACTACCATCGAGATTAGTGATGAACCTGAATAATTATTATTTAGTGTCTGCGTTAAGCATGAACATTATATCTGGATCTTGTTTATTGCGAGAAGGTTACTCATTTAAATCAGAGAATAATGGTTGTTCTATTTATATGAGTAATATCTTTTATGGTCATGCACCCAATGTGAGGGGTTTATTCATATTGAATCTTGATAGTGATGATACACATTTCACACACTGTGTTTGTAGCACATTGTTATGTTTGGATTTATAAAATTCGGAGCCAACAAAAAAAACTTTTTCTATGTGCTTGTGTTTGCTTGCTATGTTGTTTGCTTGCTTGATGATTGTGGTGTGGCACTCCTAGACTCTATTCCACTTCATATTCATCTTCCTTGACCCAAACCTCTTGCCCAATGAGCATGCCATGTGAATAGTGCCCAAAACTATTTCTATCAATGTTTGCTTCAACCAAAAATGATTTATTTAAATTAAGTTTCCCAAAACCCCTGAAATGAGGTTTGCACTGCAAATCCTCAAATTGGGTGGATTCTTCTTTTCCAAAGGCTTTACTTCAAACCTACTGTATAAGGGACTTCACAAAACCACAAAATATTATTTTTTTAAGATTATCTTTATATTTTATTTAAAGCCTTTTTCTTAAGTCCATAAATGGTTTTTCATAGGGAAAAATTATTTAAATGCTTTAAAAATACTTGAGAAAATTTAGAGAAACTCAGTGGACATATATTTTCCATATATATGAGTTTCAACCCAAGGGCATGATCAGATCATAGGCAAAACTCCTCAAAACCCTTTCTGTTCACATCAAACTTTTGAAATATTTCTATAAGAAGTATTCACAATAAAATCCAGGAAATTTCCAGCAAGTCAACACTATCATGGCTGATGTTCTTGCAAAGTTTCATATCAATCCAAGTTGGTTTGATTCATCAAACTATCCCAAAACCATTCCTTCCCAGAATCAAATTTGAGCAACTTTCTCGCTTAGCGATCAACTACATCAACCGTGTTTCTTAACGCTTCCTGCTTAGCGATCTACAAGGGTACGTAGATCCACTCTCCCTCTTGTAGATGCTCATCACCATGGATAGATCTTGTGTGTGCGTAGGAATTTTTTTGTTTCCCATGCAACATTCCCCAACATCGTCCCGGGGAGCGGATACTTATTCTTTATTGTGACCTGATTGATAGGTCGGTAATCTACAACTGTATGATTCTTTCAATCCTTCGTATTGACAAAAAGAACTATACAAGCCCAAGGAGAGGAGCGGAATAGTAACTCGAGATCCTGGTAGATAGGTAATAAGCCTAGTTATTAATCCCCATAGAAAAGGAGAGGTAACTCACAACTGGAATAACAAGGGAAAGGAGTAAAAAGAGCCTTACATTCCCTTCCACAATCAATTCCCTTATATAACTAAAGAGTTGCTAGACTCAACATTGACCAGATTGGCTTCGTAATCCAACAGTTAATCAAGCTCTGATACCAACGCTATCGGGACCCCGATCCTAAGCCATAAGAATCTAGCATGTAACACATCACATCACTTTGCGGCCTCATGCACGGTGATCATCGTGTGTGGACGAGTCATAGCACGCTACAGGGACTCCATTACACTCCGATACATTTCCCTGAGTGGACAGACACAACAGCAAAGAAGGATACATGCCGGTCAATCAATGTGTCCTGAGCAGTCGCAAGCTACCAAGGCTCGATGGAAGCACAAAGAGGCATTTCCCCGTAAAGAATACTACTAAAGGCACACAACTAGGTGTAAAATACCACACATACCAATGCATTCCAAACATAGACACAATATGCACGATATGCCTAGATACAACATGGGATCACAACATAACTCTATGACTCGAGTGTTTATTAAAGGGCTCATAAGAGCCAACATACTGTGACATTACATGCAGGGTCACATGACCCAACACACAAGTCATACAAGCAACAAGAGAAGTTATAACATGTCTGGGTACAGACACCTAGAAAATAAGAAGGCTGAGCGAGCCTGTCTATCTACAAGACCTTCCATAGGAACCAGACCACTGTCTAGGATTTCCAAGCTACTCGGTCAACATCGATCTTATCATAGAAACCACTAGCAAGAATGGAGTCTCCTCTACAAAAACATAAGTAAGCAACAGTGAGTACAGAGGTACTCAGCAAGACTTACATCAGAACTAATTACGTATGCATCAGCATCAACAAAGGGGTTGCGGGGTTTAATGCAGCAAGCCAGCTTTGACTCAGTGGTTATCCTGTACTACGACTACGAGTACTTTGAAAAGTCTATGAAACGTACACGAGTCCACTAACAGCACAACAATACATTACCATGGATCTGCTCCCGTCTTCCTATGAGAGTGCCATCCACCATACTCACACTTGTATTGAAGCTTTTATGAGTAACCATTAAAGTTGTCTATGAACCATATAATTCTCCAAGGAGTGCATATCCGTGGACACAGCTATTCGAATAGATGATTACCCTGCAGGAGTGTACTTCGTAACACATGCTCCCGCCACTTATTGCCATGTGCACATAAAAAGGCACCTTGGCAACCTTCAAGCGTAAGCCCAGCGAGGGAGTCGGCCATGACTGTTAACCACACAAGACTCTAGTCCAAGTTTATCGCCTATTTGAGATTGAACCCGCAAGGAATTCCGGCCGAAGTTTCCTCAACGGCCCCTAACGATGTGTGCAGGGTTACCAAGCCAACCTCGACGGATGGTACTACCCTTGGTAGACTGGGCCACGATGCCTACTCTGTCCAAGCCGACCTGTACGGAGTGCCACTCGGTAGACTACTAGCATGAACTACAAACACCAGAAAGTAGTTGCAACTCCTGGACTATGATCAAGTTGATAATAAGTCGAGAGGCTCCACTAGTTTGGGGCCCAATGCACGGTAGTTGCTAGTCTTGGATAACGTACACTAGACTCAGTTCTTAGGACGGTCCCAATGAGACAACCCACCATGTACTCCTACATGGCCTCTCATTTCTACCTTTACTAAATCAGGTTCAACACTTAACTCTCATCATCATAACACATTCAGCTAACTCCGGTTCATCACCCAGATGAATCAGACCTAACAAAACTCTAAGAATAGAAGATGATCAATAAGGGGTTACTTTCCTAATAAGACATCAACACGTTACTGCTCCTTAGACGGATACTCAATCATACCATCTGGAACGGTGCCTGACACGGATAACAACCATCGAAGGGGGAGACAAATCAATACACATCAAATGCAACAATATGATGCATGAATATGTCTTTGCAGTATGATGTGGTTTGTCCTAATGCATATGGCAACATGTTTAAATGAAGTAGGTTTGAACCCAAGGTTCAAATTCAACTTCATATGTGAAGCTCCATATTCATTTGAACAAAAATGTCGATGTTCACCTATTTAAGTTGTTCTAACATGCATGGAAATGGTACGGATGGATTCATTGTATTTTTCTAATAAGTTTTCATAAATAAATTATTTCAATATGAATTATATATTAATTTATATGAATTTTCTAAGTCTTTTTTAGCAATTTATCAAATTTATTTAAACCCAGAAATGCAATTATTGCATCTGCTTGACGTCACCATGACGTCAGCGGGTCAAAGGCGCTAACCTAGGTCAAACCTCGTGGTTCGGACCCACATGTCAATGACTCAGCTTTAAAATAGGGTTAGATTAAACTTAACTATAAGCTACCAGGGCATGGGCCCACTGGTCAGTGGCACGGGGTTTAACTAATTGGTGATTAGCCTTAAGGTAATCACCTAACGATGGGGCCCCACCAGTCGGTGGTTCAGGCGATGGGCTAGTCGCCGGAGGCCTCTAGATGCGGTGGCGGCCATGCTACTAGCCATGGGAGCGGCGGTTGGGGGCACTGGGGCGAAGACCTTGCTCTCCCGCATTGCGTGGGACACGCGGGGAGGCGAGGGGTGGCCGGAGCTGACGGTGGCTCGCTTGCTCGTGGTGGCCGGAGCTCGGCTTGGGAGGTCGTGGCGCTACGGGCTACAAGAGGAGGAGCTAGAGTTCGGGGCAGCATCTATGGGCCCCTAGGAGCATGCCGAGGTGCTCAAACAAGTAGGGCAAATGATCTGGCCACGCTGCCATGTCACCAGCGGTGAGTGGCTCACAGGTCCGGGACTAATGCTGCTATGACACGATAATGAAGGAAAATAAGGGGGAGATGTGGAGGTGCTCATAGCGGTTCTTCTAGCGCTAGTGGCGATGTCTAGGACGCGTTGTTTGTGGCGAATCGACGACAGGGAGGTCCGGTGGCTGGTAGCGATAGAGAGGATGACGGCGTTGCCTCGGCGGCTCCCAGCTTGCTCAGCTCGACGGAGAGGATTGCGACGACTCTGCGGCCTCTGTAGACACTTTGAGGAGGCTCGGAGGTGGTGGTGGTCGCGACATTAAACGGTGGCGCTCTCGGGCGCGGTCTAGTCTAGTCAAAGAGAGGGAGTGGAGGCGGGAAACAGAGCGAGAGTGAGCAGGTCGATTTCGTGGACGTGTGTGGCGTCCTTAGCGGTGTCGACGAGGCATCAGGTAGGCAGGAGGTGGCCTGGGCGTGTGCTCGCACACATCGGGCACGCACTTGTCCTCCTGGTAGGAGGAAGAAGAAGACCCCCTGCCCCTGGTGGGCTGTGGTGGCTTCTCTCCTTAGCAAGGTAAGGTCAGGTGAGGGTTTTTTATTCACTGTTTTCCTTTTTTCTAATATTTGCAATGTGTTTCTGATTTGGTATAGCTACTAAACCAATTATGTTGCTTCTGAAAATAAATATGTGGTTATGCATATAGAGTCCAGAGGCACATAAAATTTTTAAGAATTTTTGGAGCTATTAAAGTAATTATAGCATTTTATAGCTCTAATTAAAATAGTTATTGATTTAATTCAATAACCAAAAAATGGCATGGAAAAAATATACATTACCACTCATTGATGTGAAAAAATATACATTACCACTCGTTGATGTTTCCACATTTTTCCAGAGATGATGAACATTTTTGGAGAGCTATTCCGGTTTATTGAAAATCATTTTTGGTGAACCTATTTGAATTCAATGATGCTAGGGCTTTTGGTCATCCCCATTTGCTGTTTAAAGAAATTTAAACATGATGCAATCACAAACATGGATCTTAGTGCATGCTAAAACTAGGGATGTGATAGGTTTTCACCATGTGGAGGACTCCATCGTACACATCCGATAGGAGATCAAAGTTTTTCTATAAGGGAGCAAACAACATAGAACTTGGGATTCTCGATTAGACTTACCTTTTTAGGTAGTATCCCTTTCTGGAGTGTGATTGGCCGTCGTCCTTGTTCCTTTGCCCTCCTTCTATGTTTTTCTAGTGGTCAAACACGTAGGGAGAGAGGCCTCTAACCCCCGAAGAGTGAATGTGGCAACAAGGATTATTGGCTCAACAAGTACTCTCGCAAATCTCTAGAACTTAAAAGAGATATTATTGCAATCATAAAAATGCATAATTGACATGTAATGTGATGATATGATGCAATTCCTAGCTTTATTATTATTTCACAGGGTCTGCGCGTGGCTTTGTACAAACGGTTACATGCAACTTCGACATGGCTTGTACAAAAGGTGACTGTCGGGGACTGAGCCCAGCAGCTGGGCCTCATGGATAGAACTTACGAAGATGCTCAGTATGCCATGAGTTAAGCTTCTTGGTGCTATCTTTGCTCTCTAGATGGACTGCGCCAGGTTTGGTGACTCGTGCTACCCGGTAAGGGCCTGACCACTTTGGTGTCAACTTGTTGGTACCTTGGCAGACTGAACGCGCCTAAAGACAAGGTCACCTTCCTCAAGGCTTCGGGCATGGACTCCGCGGCTATGATAGCTGCAGAGGGCTTGCTGGTAGCGTGCAACACGCAAAAGGCCTAGAGACGATCTTCCTCGAGGATCATGGTATCGTCATGCCGTAGCCGCTCTTGCTCTACTTTATCGTAGGCAAGTACTCAAGGTGACCCGTATATGAGTTTTGTGGGGAGCACTGCTTTCGCCCCACACACTAGGGAGAAGGGTATCTCGCCAGTAGCTCGATTTCGTGTCGTTCTGAGGGACCAAAGAACCACTGACATCTCTTCTATTCAGCGCTCGTCGCTCCTCCGCAGTCTATCGAAATTCCTTGTCTTGAGTCCTCGCAGCACTTTAGCAGTCATCCTCTCGACTTGCTCATTGTTTCTTGGATGGGTAACAGAGACGAAGGAGACATTTCTTACAAGGCTTTGGAGGTATTGCATGAAGGCGCGACTCATGAACTGGGTGCCGTTGTTGGTGACTACTTTTGTGGGCACTTCAAAACAGCACACCAGTCCTTTTATGAACTTGATAGCTGACTGCGCAGTCACCTTCCCCACTGGCGCCACCTTAGGCCACTTTGTGAACTTGGTGATTTCTACCAAAAAAACTTAAAGCCCTCGATAGTGCAAGGAAGGGACCCAAAATATCGAGCCCCCGACCGTGAATGGCCAGGTTAAAGGGATTGTTTGAACAGCTTGCACTGGTTGATGGATATTCTTGGAATGGAACTAGCAGGCTTCACATCTGGTGACCAGCTCAATTGCATCTTGGAGGGCAGTGGGCCAATAGGAACCCTGGCGGAATGCTTTCCCGACAAGGGCCCTTGATCCAATGTGAGAGCCACATATGCCTTTGTGAATCTCTGCCAACAACTTCAGTCAATCCTCCCGGCAGATGCACCTCAATTTCACACCGTTTGGTCGTATTCTGTACAAGGTGGCATCGACAAACAGGTACATACTTGACTAATGGGCTAGTTTTTTGGCCTCTTCTTGCTCGTTTGGAAGTTTCTTGTGTAAAGCAAATGAACTATATGTTGTGCCCAGGTTGGAGCTTGTGGCTCGACAACGAGGACTAAAGGCATATCCTCATTCGTGGGAGCGCTTGCCTCCACCGCAAGAACCTAGGGTTCTACAGGAATTAGCTGCTCACCAACCAAAATGGGACTTCCCCCGTCATCCTCTCTACCATCGGCTTCGGGAAGCTCTGCTGGGAAATGCTTGCTAGAGTTCAGCTTTCTGCTTTTCCTGGCCATCGCTGACAGGGATACTGATGGTTGAGTGAGGAGGACGAGAAAAGTTACTGGTTCCACAGGAAGCTTCTGTGTGGTGCACTTCGATAGATGATCAACGGTGTTGTTTTCTTCTCATAGCACATGCTCTACTGACAATCCATTGAAGTGATCCTCCAGCTTCCTCACCTCATCTTTGTTTACATGCGTCACCATGAGCTGAGAATGTCCTTGGAAGATCAGTTTCTTGATTCCCAACTCCATCGTAATTCAGTGTCCGAAAAGGAGCCCCTCATACTCAGCGGTGTTGTTGGTGGCTTCCTCCCGAGGAAAGTGCTTCTGAACCACACACTTCAGGTGCTCTCCAGTGGGAGCAATGAGGAGCACGCATGCTCCGGCACCCTGGAGTGATAAAGCACCGTCAAAGTACATGATCCAATCCTTTGCGCTTCCTTGCGAGTGAGAATTGTCTCTCGAACCTCTTCGTCTGGCCTGGGTGTCTATTCTGCAATGAACCCTGCCAACGGCCTGCTCTGAATTGTGGAAGTGCTCTCATACTTCAATACAAAACTCGACATCTCTAGCGCCCACTCAACTATCCTGCTAGTGGTTTCACGATTCCTCAATATACGCTTCAGCGGAAAGCAAGTGACAACTATGATCTCGTTGGCTTCCAAGTAGTGGCGCAGTTTCCTCGAGGCCATGATGAGGCCAAAGATCAACTTTTGCACTATGGAGTACCTTAACCTAACCCCGTGTAACAAGGAGCTGACAAAGTACACTGGTCTTTGCACCACCTTCTTCTTTACCACTTGCTTGGAACTTCTTTTGCTTGCTTGCTGAGGTGCTACTGGGTCTACATTGGGTCCTACCATGGATGCTTTCCTTTTGTCCCCGGTAGCATCAGCCACATGCTCACATCTGCTGCATCTTCCTCCACTATTCGTTGCGCCACCAGCGTTGCACTAACCACTTGATTCATTGCCGCCAAGTATAGAAGCAACGATTCTTGCAGTTTAGCAGTGACCAAGGTAGGAACAGAGGAAAGGTAGGCTTTCAGATATTGCAGCATTGCCTCTGCTTCCGAGATCCACTTCATCGAGCCAGGCTTCTTCAGGATTCTGAAGAACAGCAGGGCGCGTTTAGCGGATTTGGATATGCACCTACTCAACGCGTAAATGCATCCGGTCAAACGTCTGATTTCCTTGATGGTCTTCGGTGCTTGTATTTGCTCAATTGCCTTGATCTTGTCAGAATTCCCTTCTATTCCTCACTGAGATACAAAGAACCCAAGCAGGTTGTCGGATGCGAAGCCGAACACATAGTTCTCAGGGTTGAGCTTCAAATTGATCTTGCGCAAGTTTGTAAAAGTTTCTTCCATGTATTGTATGAGAGTTTATTCGTCCTTCGTCTTGACTACTATGTCATCCACGTAGGCTTCCATGTCTCTATGCAACTGAGGTCCAAATCCAATCTGCACGGCTCTGGCACAGGTAGAACGAGCACTCTTTAACCCGAAGGGCATATGTACAAAGTAGTACGTGCCACACGGAGTTATGAAAGCGGTCTTTTCCTTATCTTACTTAGTCATGAATATCTGGTGGTATCTGGAGTATGCCTCCAAGAAGGAGAGCAAGTCACACCTAGACGTGGGATCAACAATCTGATCGATGCACGGCAAGGGAAAAGGGTCCTTCGGGCATGCTTTGTTCAACTCAGTGAAATCTGTGCAGAGCCTCCATTTCCCATTCGCCTTGCGCACCAATACCGGGTTGGCTAGCCAAGTTGGATGCAATATTCCTCTAACCAAACATGCTGCTTCAAGTTTCTTGATTTCGTTGACAATGAACTGTTGCATCTCCAAGGTTTCCTTCCCTACTTTTTGCTTGACGGACCTGGCATGATGGAAGACAAGAAGGTGGTGCTCAATTACCTCCATGGGAACACCGGGGATGTTAGATAGTTTCCAAGCAAACACCTCGACATTCGCCCATAGGAAGGCAACGAGTGTGCTTTCCTATTTGTCAGTATGGGTGGCGCTGATGGTGAATGTACAACCAGTGCCCTCTAGCCCTACCAGGATCTTCTTCGTCTTAGGATAAGTGACCTTGGACTTCTTGCTAGCGGAACTCTCCGGCAGGTCATTGTCAGGTGCATCGCACTCCGAAGTGGCATGCTTCCGAGAGTCCTTGCAGGTGTTCATGCTAGGCTTATTCGCTTTCTTCGAATCCTTGGCGGGAGGTGGGATGTCTGCAGCCTCAGCTGCTACCATGTCTCGATAGATCTAGTCCATGCATATGACTGCGTCCTTCTTGCCAGATGGGATGGAGATGATTCCAATGGGACCCGACATCTTCAATGTGTTATACGCATAGTGGGATGCTACCATGAATTTTTCCATAGTTGGGGGACCAAGAATTCCATTGTAAGGCTGGGGCAGGTCAACCACATCAACACCACTTTCTTAGTCCGGTAGTTCAAATCCCCGCCAAATGTCACAGGCAAAGTTTTTGGGTTCTACCATAGGTGCATCACATGCCAATTAAAATTTTCCTACGCGCAGAACATCCAAGAACATGCAACGGAGATGGATCACACATAGTTACCACTAGATACAGTGCCGTCTAGCGGAAGTAGAGTTGGGGCAGATTGTTCGTGTGGTCCGTCTCCTCATCTGATCTCCCTCAAACAGCCGTTCCGATCTCCCTCGAACAGCCGGTCGCCGGATCCAATGTATAGGTTCGCCAGAGAGGCGCACGTGCACTGCCTCTAACGATATCCGCACGTGCAAGAGGAACACTCGTGCGACAGACTGCTAGGTCCGATCACACGGTCGTGGCGGCGAGTGGAGGTGGCTACTTGCAACTCATGCAACGCCCTAATGACCGCACCGAAGTGATCAACCAGATGGGTGTTCCGCACCTCCACTATATATAGGCATCCGGCGCGGGCTCAGCTCTTGGGCCTCGCATAGGTCCTAAAGCCCATGTGTTCCTTCCCTTGAGCGCGCAACCCCTTTGGTTCTTGTTCGCTTGGTCATGAGTCAGACAACATCCGACTCGACCAGTCAGTAGCGACCTCTAGCAAAACGTGCCAACTCCAATTGTTTGATGAAGCTAGTTAGGCGAACCTGTACTTCACACTTTTGTTCCCTTTGCCACATGATATATGATGTCGTGCACAAGCGGCATGGTCATCCTTGTTGCAGCATGACCTCTTTCTCGTTCTGGTGAATCCGACCAACACTTCGGATTATCTCATAATCCTCATCGCATGGCCATGCTTATCCAGGCCGGATCACCCGAGGGGGCCCAGAGTATATCTCTCCTGGTTGGAGGGGCAAATCCCATCTTGCTCGACCATGTCTCGTAGTATGGGTCTGGACAAGCCCGAAACCTACCTTTGTAACTACCCAGTCACGGAGTAGCGTTTGGTCAGCCCAAAGCAAGTCTGTCACCATCCCGAGTACATGCGCCTACTCAGGTCTTAGTAAATAGAACGTATGTTGTACTAGAGACTCACAAATGACCTATCGATGCGTCTCATAGTTGGGTCTGTCCAACTCAGACCTTATCTCGACTCGGATCCGACTATGTCAAATCCGACCAGGCCTTTCCGAGTCCATATTATCCGTGTAGCATCCAATGCTACATGGTCAGTGAGACCGAACCATCCACCATGTCATATGCTAGTCTGATTAGTTGCACGTCCACACAACCCATTCGACTAGGGACCATTTAGGATAGTTATCATACAATGCATAATCTCACAAACAAGTCACATACTTATTAATACACATCACTCATAATGTCCAAGGACTATCTTTATTCATAAACACATAGGAAATATCATCATACATGATTGCCTCTAGGGCATATCTTCAACAGTCTCCCACTTGCACTAGAGTCAATCAAATAGACATTGAATGCCCATAGCTCTAACGTGCCTCTCATGCTTGGTTTGTGGAAGCGGCTTAGTCAACGGATCTGCAACATTTGCATCCGTATGAATCTTGCACAAATTGGTATCACCTTTCTTCATGAGCTTTCGTGTCAAGTGATATTTTCGGTCTATGTGCCTGGTATTATGGTGTTATCTCGGTTCCTTGGCCTGTGCGATGGCACCTGAATTATTGCAATAAAGGTCCAATAGTTTTCACCAGCTAGGGAACACACCAATATCTTCCAGGAACTTCCGAATCCAAACACCTTCCTTTGCGGCTTCACAAGCCGCAATGTTTCCGGCCTCTGTTGTGCAGTCGGCCGCCATATCTTCCTTGGAACTCATCCAGCTCACTGCTCCTCGATTCATGACATACACGAATCCAGTTTGTGATCGACAATCATCCCTATCGGTTTGGAAAATAGCATCAATGTAACCCTTTATGTAGAGATCCTCCTCACCTCCATAAACTAGTAAAATCTCTTTAGTCCTTTTCAGGTACTTCAAGATAGTTTTCACCGCTGCCCAATGACTCTCACTTGGGTCGGCCTGGTATCTGCTTGTTAGGCTTATTGCATTGGCAACATCAGGCCATGTACATAGCATGGCATACATGATGGATCCAATTGCTGAGGCATATGGAATCCTACTCATCCGGTTTCGCTCATCAGAAGTCGTAGGACTCTGAGTCTTTCTTAGCCTTATACCATGTGAGACGGGCAAGAACCCTTTCTTGGCCTCAGTCATGTTGAACCTCTTCAACACTTTGTCTATGCACGTGCTCTGGCTTAAGCCGAGCAGCCTCCTCGATCTATCTCTATAGATCTTGATGCCTAAAATGTACGCTGCCTCTCCATGGTCTTTCATCAAAAACTTTCCATTGAATGGTTCCTTGACTGAGTTCAGCATCGAAACATCATTTCCGATCAGCAGTATGTCATCCACATAAAAGATCAAAAATACTACCGAGCTCCCACTAGACTTCTTTTATAAACAATAGCCCTCTTTGTTCTTGATGAAACCAAGGTCAACGATGACCTCATCAAAACGAATGTTCCAACTCCGAGCTGCTTGCCTCAATCCATAAATGGATCTTTTGACCTTGCATATTTTACCAGTGTTAGTTGGATCGACAAAACATTCGGGTTGTATCATGTATGCATCCTCTTTTAACTTTCCATGAAGGAAAGCCATTTTGACATCCATCTACCATATCTCATAATTGAAATATACAACTATAGGCAATATGATCCTCACCGACTTTAGCATCGCTATCGGCGAGTCGGTCTCGTCGTAGTCAATTCCTTTAACTTGTCCATAACCTTTAGCGACAAGCCGAGCTTTGTGGATCTGAACATTTCCATCCACATCGGTTTTCTTCTTAAAGACCCATTTACAACCAATGGCTACTATGCCAGGTGGCGGATCAACCAAGTCCCAGACTTGATTGTTATCCATGGACTTTAACTCAGATCTCCTGGCCTTGGGCCATGACTCGGAATCTGGGCTCACCATCGCTTCTGCATACGTGGCCGGCTCGTCGCTTTCCAGCAACAATACATCGCACACTCTGCGCAACTTTGTGACCTCCGTGGCTCCGGTGCTGATTCCACTACAGGTTCTCTAATCGACTCCTATGTGATCTCATCAGCAACCGAGTTGTCCCCAAGTGGCTCTCGAATTTATTGGAGTCGCGCCGTTATCCCACTAGCCTCATGACTAAGAAACTCTTTCTCCAGGAATACCCCATTCCGAGCAACAAACACTTTGTTGTCTTCTCGGTTCTATAAGTTATATCCCAAGGTTTCCCTTGGATATCCCATGAATATGCATTTATCCGACTTGTGTGTAAGATTGTCCGACATGAGTCGCTTGACAAATGCTTCACAACCACAAATCTTTAGAAAAGACAAACTAGGAGTCTTCCCAGTCCACATCTCATGTGGTGTCTTGTCAATGGATTTTGATGGTACCCTATTAAGTCTGAAAGTTGTAGTTTCTAGAGCGTATCCTAGAATGACAAGGGTAAATCCGATTTGCTCATCATCGACCGGAACATGTCCAACAAGGTTCGATTTCTCCGTTCTGACACATTGTTTCTCTGTGGTGTACCCGGAGGTGTGAGCACATGTACTATACCTCGGATTTTTAGATGGTTATCAAACTCCTAGCTCATGTACTCACCTCCACGATCTGATCATACAAGTTTTATCGTCTTGTTGAGCTGATTTTCAAATTCGTTCTGAAACTCTTTGAACTTTTCAAAAGTTTCCGACTTGTGCCTCATCAAATATATATATCCATATCTACTCAAGTCATCGATAAAAGTCATGAAGTACTGATAGTCACCTCTGGCCATTGTGCTCATTGGACCACACACATCATTGTGTATAAGCTCCAATAGCTCGGACGCCCTCTCACAACTCTTTGCAAAAGGAGACTTAGTCATATTGCCTAGCAAGCATGATTCACATGTCTCGAACGACCCAAAGTCGGACGAAGTTAGGAGTCCATCATCATGGAGCTTCTTCATGCGTTTCAGACTAATGTGTCAAAGCCGACAATGCCAGAAGTATGTCGGATTTATCTCATTAGGCTTATGCCTCTTGACATTCACATTATAGACTGGCTGCATTTCTAGATTCAAAATAAATAACCCATCTACAATGGGTGCATAGCCATGGACCATTCCATTCAAATAAAATGAACAACCATTGTCCTTTATATTGAATTCATAACCTTGGCTCATCAAGCATGAGGCAGAAATAGTGTTCCTACTAAGTGCGGGAATGTAATAACAATTATTCAATCCCAATATAAATCGAGAAGGAAGCTTGAGCTGCATTGTGCCGACCTCCAACGCAGCAACTCTTGCTTTGTTGCCGACCCTGATGACAATCTGCCCTTGTGCAACATGCCTAGTTCTTAAAGGCCCCTACATCGAGTTGCAAATATGAACAACCGATCTGGTATCAAATACCCAAGAGCTAATCGGTATGTCAGCAAGGTAAATGTCTATAACATATCTAACAAGTGTACCTTTGCCTGAAGAAGCATCAGTAAGCCACTTGCTGTAGTTCCTCTTCTAGTGACTAGCTTCCTTGCAGCGAAAGCAAATGGTCTTAGAGTTCGGTCCGGACTTTGGCTCAGTGGCGGAGACAGCATTCTCCGTGCCCTTTGCCTTACCCTTTTTCTTGGACCAACTCTTCTTGAACTTAGCCGAGTTCTGCACCATCAACACTTGATCCGTGCCTTTCTTAATATCTTGCTCTGCCACCTTGAGCATCCCATGCAATTCGGTGAGCTTCTTATCCATGTGGTGCATATAATAGTTCGAGACGAACGTCCCATAGCTAGGTGGAAGAGAGCCCAAAATTGCATTCGTGGACAGCTCGTCCCCAAGTGGGAAGCCTAACCAATCCAAAGATTGCATGTACCCGATCATCTTGATCACATGTGGGCTTAGTGGATCACCCTACTTCAGCTTACAATCCGTCAAGGACTGCCAGAAGTTGAACCTTTCAGTCCTAGCCTGCACCTGAAACATGCTCTTCAAACTCTCGATCATATCGAAAGCCTGAATGTTTTCAAAATGCTGTTCCAAATCGGGCTCCATACAAGCCAGCATGAGGCAGCTGATCTCGTTTGATTCTTCAACGAGTTTCTGGTGGGCATTCTTGGTTGTGGCGTTAGCATTCTCGGCAGGTTCCTCTGGAAGTGGGTCCTCTAAAACATGTTCCTTTTTATTGTGCTTGAGAACAATTCTCAGATTTCTATACCAGGTGGTAAAGTTTGTTCCATTCAGCTTATCCTTTTCCAAAATTGATTTCAATGCAAAGTTGGGTTGAGCAGGTGGTGCCATTGATCTACAACAGAAAATATGCAATCACTAAGCAATGTGTTTATGTAGAGTAATTCAATCCTTAAACAGAACTACTCCCACTGAAGTCAGCATCCCTCCGCAAACTCTCAATGATTCAGGACCCATCTAGCACAAGCAACTAGTGAGCTTTAGCATCACTAGCTGGCTAATCGTATCTCTACACGACTCCTGTCGGTCGGGTAGGTATCTTATACCCCGGCTCCCAACCTTCTTTGCCACCAGGCCCAAAACCGTTTTCATAGCCTTGTCAAGTTAACCCGACGTAGTGCATGTCCGTGTCTGACACGAACCCTCCAGTTCAAGGACACCTAGTAGCACCTCAATTTTATGAGCCCGCCACTAGATGTGCTTGACGTGCAAAGCTGCAACATCCGGAATGGCAATATGCTTGATATTAATGAGGGATCTTTCTACCATACTAACATGCATAGAAATAAGAAGCAATATCCATCACATATAAACATAAATATGTGAAATAGTATGGCTCCTTCATTGGTGTCCTTCCATGGACGGATCCTACTCCGATGACCAAGGAGGAAGTCCATCTTGTTCATCACGTGTGACAGCCGAAGTGCTGCCCCTACCTTTTATGCCATGTAACCTATGTGAACCTTGTGTCATGAGTTGTATGAAATGAGTTTGCTCTTTTCCATGTCTTTGTCTGATGCATTCTTGCATCATGCATCATATCATTTCATAATCATGTCATGCATTGGATGTGGTGTGCTTCTTGACCTTGTTGTCATGTGAGCGGTCTTGTGGTTGTGTGTGTGCTTGAGTGGGATCTCCTCCTTCCCCCCTCTCTTATTACTTAAAACAAACCAACCTTTACCTTTTATTCCTATTATCATTAATTAACAGAATTAATTTGTTGTATAAAATTGTGAAAGATGTTCATGAGGTAGCCATATTATTTTGAGCCTATGTGGGTTGTGCTTTTGGTGATTTGGGCTTTATGATTTTGAGGTTGTTAATAACAAAGGAGCTGTTGTCATTAAAGTAATAAAATACTTGCACTAAAAATACATTTATTAATTTTATTGCATAGCTCACATTTTATTTCTTGTAAAAGTATTTTTGTTCTGGCAAAAACCCTTTTCTTTTACTCTGGGGTTTTATCTTGTTTCTTCTATTTAATTAAATAGGAATTTGTGTTTTCTTTTCCAGAGAGGGATAGCCTGTGCGTAGTAGGCCTTTTCCTTTTCCCTCCAACCCAGCCCACAAGTTAGTGGCTACCTGCTTCGTCTCCCCTTTTCCGTCAGGTTTAGTGAGGGAGAGAGCAGTGCGCGTCACCGCCGTGTCCTTCCCCTGTCACGACACCATCAGCTTGGTCCTATTTAGTCTCCCCTCGGCATGCGTGCTTCCGCCTAGCGTTCCTCTTCCTCCCTCCAGCCGCCACCGCTCCCATCTCCCTCTCCATCCCTCTCATCCTTCCCCTTCTTTCTCTGTCAGGTAAGCTTCCGAGAGAAATTCAAAGAGAGAAGTGAGGTCGCCGGACGTCATCACCATCCTCCTCGCATCTCTGGTGGGTCTCCTCCATGCCCGACATGTCATGGCAGCCACGGATTGTCCGCGCCTTCCGTTCTCGTCATTAGAGCACCACGGGAAGCTCCAAGGCGTCGGCTTCTTCCTCGTTGTCCTCGTGCTCCCGAAGCTCGCCGCCGGTCTTCTTCCTCTTCGTCGTCGCAGCGTCGTCAGCCCGCTTCCTTTTCTTCGTCGCGTTCCAAATCATCGTCGTCTCCTCCTCGGTGAGCCGCCGTGATTCCCCCTCATGTTGCCATGCCTAGCTCGCCATCGCCGTAGAGGTTCCGTCACCGCCGTTGTGCCAAGGAAGTGCCTTGAGGGCATTGGCTCCGCCCTCCTCGTCTCGAGACGAGCAGGGGATAGGATTCTGTAGGTTCCCGCTCGCCCCATTGATAGTTTGCGTCGTCGGAGAGCGCCGCTGTCACCATAGTTTTGCCGCCGGTTTGGTTGCACGTTGTTGTCGTCGGAGTGTTTGTTTTTGTCAGTTTCGTCAGTATAAGCACGGAGGATATTACTAGTTGTTCTCCTCCTCCTTCCTGTCATGAGCCATGGTGTGGCGCAGTGGTAGCGCATCGGGGAAACGACCAACATGTCGTGGGTACGATCCCCAGGTCCCCCTTTTTGTTTTCCTTTTTCCATTGGATGGATCTGCTGTTGTGTGTGTGTGATCAGATGCGGCTACGCAGGATCTGGTGTGGCTGTGTATGTGTGTCTATGTGTGTGAGTGTGTGTGTGGATCTGCTGTGGCTAGCAGATCTAGTGCAGCATGTGTGTGCAGAGGTGTGTGTGTGTGTGTTGTGTGTAGTGTGTGTGACAAGTGGGCCCAGGCCCCACTTGTCATACACTAGGGGCCCTGGTGCCTATGCCAGGTGGGCCCCGCTGTTATTTGTCTTTTTTTCTTTTATTGTTGTTATTGTTTTAATTGTTAGATAATGTTATTTCCATTTCTGGTATTTTACCAAATCTGGATATGTGCATTTTATACAAGTTCACTTATAGTAAGTTTTCACTTATAGGATTGGTGGGCAATTTTCTATCTAGTGTTTTACCATGATGCTCCATATTAACATATGGGTATGATACATGACTGTGGGGTAGAAATATCTCAGGAATCCATTGGTGCAATTGGTTTGATAGTTTGAGAAAGTTTGGCAATGTCATTTTGTCTCAAAGTGCCATTTTGTCATTTTTGCTATATTTAATCCATGCATGCTATGATATTTGTGCCAACATGAATATGGTAGTATTTGATGAGTAGAATGCCATGGTATTTATTTTTGTCATTATAAACATGCATATGAGTGGGAACCATGCTCTAAAGTAGCAACTAAAATGTTGATGTTTTCAACCATGCTAAATATTTCCATGTCTGAGAATCTGGTAATATTATATGTTGTGAATTAGCTCAAGCTCAGTGCTAGCGATTTGATGTAGAGGTTGCCCTCTAACATCGTGTTAATTTTCATGCCATGACGTAGTCTCTATCACCATTAGTTTCTGCTGTCAACTTGCCATCAGCTTAACTCAGATTCCAGAAAACTGTTATTTTCACTAAGTCCCAGAAATATGTTTCATCATGCCAACTTGTGGGCATCACTTGATGTGTGCCTCCATTCCAGATTTTGTAGTTGGATAAGTTGATAAGCATGTTATTTAGTTTCTGTAAATGCCTTGTTTGTGGTTGGAGACTTCCTGTAGCTCTAGATCGTGGGCTGTGTAAGTTGCTATGTTGTTGTTTTGTGGTAGATTGTTTGTTTTAATGTTTTGTGACTTCTGGGAGCTATAATCCATGGAATTGCTTGATCTTTGGCTCTATTGTGGTTGGTTTTTCATTACCTAACCAGTGGATACCTTGGAATGCCAAGGAATAGCTCATGGCCTTCTTTGTCTTGTGTTTTTCCTTCGTAACTTGTCATGAGCAATGCGTTAGAACCGTAACTCCGTTTCTTACGTTCTACATATGCATTTGTATCGTTTTTGCATGAAGCATCCATATTTGCCATGATAATGCATGTTTAAATAACTTAACATAAAGTTTTGTCCAGAATCATAAATAACTATGAGGATCCCTCTACTTGACCCTCTGAAGAACCAACAGGCAAGATGATCATACCCGGATCCCAATACTATTTTTGCTTGCTAGTTGTCTCGCTCTTACCGTTACTGTTGCGCTACCTACCGCTTGACTGTTAAGCCTCCGACATTGCCATGATAGCCTGTATCCCCTTCACATCCTATCAACCGTTGTTTGGCTAAGTTATCGCTGCTCAGCCCCTCTTATAGCATTCTAGTTGCAGGTGAAGGTTGTTTCCATGTGATAACACGGATGTCTGGCATATCACAATATTATCTATTATTTAATTTAATGCACATATATATCTTGGTATTGGTGGAAGGCTTGACCTTTTTCTAGGTGTTTTGTTCCGCTGTTATCGCCATAGTTTCTTGTTACCGGTGTTATGTTTCCATACTTTGCGTTGCTAACATGCTCGGGGTTATAATGGGGACCCCCTTGTTTATTCGGTTGAGATTAAAACTTGTCTGGCAAGACCCAACTTTGGTACAACATTTGCTTAATAACTTAATAAAAATTGCATAGGGCTTCGCAACCCCGTGGATAATTAATCAACCCCCGGGCCAGTGCCCCTCATGAGTGTTGGTCCAAACTAGAGCAGTGTGCAGTGCCAACCCAAAGCAACTCGGGAGATTTCTATCAGGCCACCGTACACTAGCTTATCTGGTCGTGTCCTGAGAACGAGATATGTGACTCTTATCGGGTTCGTCAACACGTCAGGTGGTCTTGCTGGACTTGTTTTACCTTTATCGAGTGTCTTGCGTGTGGAGCTCTGACTTTCTTCGGGCTATCTCAAGTTGTTGGAATTCCTTTGGAGCTGCCTAGGATGATCACGAGATCCGTGGTCGAGCCTATTCCCGCAGAGTGTGGTTAATTTATGATGGATTAGTTGGAGCACCCCTGTAGGGTTAAAACTTTCGGAAAGCCGTGCCCATGGTTATGTGGCAACTTGGATATTTGTTTAACACTCGGTTATAGTTAACTTGAAGTAAACTCTAATAAAATGCACCAACTGTGTGAGTAACCGTGATCGTCTCTGCTCGTGAACATGAACCGAGAGAGAACACGGTGGGGTTATGATTGACGTAAGTAAGTGTTCAGGATCTCTTAAAGATCATTCTAGATTCGGCCGTTTATCGTAGACCACATATTTTCTTTCATGTTTTGTAAGATTAACCACCATAAATGCTTAGTGCTGCTGCAAACTAAACACATACCCCTTCCCAACCTATGAGCTTGAATAGTCTCGGTATCCGGGCGCGAGATTGCTGAGTCCCCGTGGCTCACATATTACTACAAAAATCCAGGTGCAGGTACAGATGAGATCGTGCAGAATGATGTGACGCAGCTCCAGTGGGAGTATGACGAGGAGCGTGGCAGGATGTAGTTGACTTATCTAGACGAGTAGAGGACTGTGGTCGTGATCTTCGGGGCTAGCCAGCCAGTGTCATTGCATCTTCATTTTATCGTTTGTTTCCGTCCGTAGCCGGACCCTGTCTTGGATTGATGCTTGAACTCTTTGATGTGGAATTGTAATTTAGCATGTGGCGAGTGTAAGCCAACTCATATACTCATATGTTCCTAAATGTATGATGTAATGATGTTGTACTTGCGAACAACGAGATGCGCCTCTATCCCTGTCGAGGCCCCATGCCTTAATATGAATATGCGCGCATCTTGGGCGTGACAAGTTGGTATTCAGAGCCATACGACCATAGGAGCCCTTCGCTTGATCAAACTTGGCCGAGTCGAGTCTAGTTAAAACTGTTTCGAGTCTAGGATTCTTTTTACTCCTCTTCTATGCTCTAGTGAGGTATTTGACTTAGGAATTTTGATTCTACTCCTCTTCTCGCTCAAAAAAATTAGGATCACGCGGGTATTTTGCAGTCTATATGATATCGATGTGACGGAGTTCTGTCTTGGTGCCTCCTGTCTGACTTGATTTCTTCCAGGGTGTCAAGCTCCAGGGAATTCTTGGCACATCGTTATCATTCAGTTTCCTTAGTATGTCAGGGCGGAGAGTGTTCAGAATTACTTCAATAATTGTCGTGGTGAGATAAGGTCGGAGTCACCCAGTACTAGGGAGGCGTCCGGGGTACCACCATGGTTTAGTCATTGTGCTTTCGAGGATTCGAGTTAGATGGATTTGCGAAAGCCTCTGGTTATGTGTTGAAGGATGGATACAGTTGGGGTGTAGGTTTGCTAGTTGTGTGAGATATTTCCTCCTTGTATCCCCCTCATCGGATTGCATAACCAGAAAGTTTTCGGAAGTTCTTAGGTGGGAACTCTCGTAGTTATCTAGTATCATCTTCTTCAGATGTATGTGGGCATATACATTTGTTCCAAGCAACATTAGCTTAATACTTTATATTATTGCAAGTGCCTTCTAATATCTAATGATGTTATCGCAAAATCGAAGATAGCACTCTTACTAATTTTTTAGTAGGAAGGCAGTGATGTTAATTGTGCAATTCTTTCAAGCATTTGATTCAACTTTGAATTCATCTTATCATGAGGTGCTGATGTTTTTGTCCATCTTCAGGATGGCTTCACCAACTCGCGGGAATCCGGGTCGTGGTGAGGAGCAGGCTGATGGTCCACCACCCCCGCCACCGCCTCCTCCTCCTAAAGCTTGGCAAGCTGTGATGGCCACAACCAATGCGAACACTCAGATGTTGCTCAGGCTGTTGCAAGAAAGAGATCAGGTTCAGCAAGGCTTTCAAGGGAATTTTCAGAATCAACCTCAGTTTGCAACGCTCAATCAGTTCCTTGCCAACCAGCCTAAGTCTTTCACCTGTTGCGAGCAGCCTTTTGATGCTGATGATTGGCTCCATGACATGAGTAAGCCTTTTGAGTGCAGCAATGTCAGACCAGAGGACTTTGTCAAATTTGCGTCATTCTAGCTCAAGGGTCAGGCAGTTGATTGGTGGCAGCAGTACAAGAATTCCAGGGGCGATCGTGTTGTTACTTGGGATGATTTCTGTCGTGACTTCAGGGCCCATTACATTCCGACAAGCTTTGTCGAGGAGATGCGTCAGAAGTTCAGGCACATGAAGCAGGGGAGCAAGTCTAACTATCATTACAATATCGAGTTCCAGAATCTAGCCCGCTATACTAACACTAGTAGAATGTCGATCAGTAGTCCCGGTCGTGATGTTCCCCTAGTAGTGGTTCCCCAACTGGTACTAAAGGGTCGGGACTAAAGGTCCAGACCTTTAGTACTCGCTAGCCCATGGACCGGTACTAAAGGCCCACCACGTGGCTGCCTGCGTGGGCTGGTGGTGGTGGACCTTTAGTACTGGTTTGTGATACCAACCGGTACTAAAGGCCCACAAGTGGCTGCCTGCGTGGGTTGGTGGTGGAGGACCTTTAGTACCGGTTGGTGATACCAACCGGTACTAAGTGTTCTGCTTTTTTTGTTTTATCTTTTAATTAGGTTTTAGTTTTCCATTCATTTCAAATTTATTTTACAGTGCTACATACTGTAAACATTACACAAGTTGATGCATATATATAATATAATATACAATATCTCATACACAATATATATACAAATGGAATTACACATCCATATATATTCTGGGACTTATAACTTAAGGCCCAAAACCCGCCGGGACTAGCTAGCTAGTGCACCAGATGAAATCTCAGTTTTCTACTACTGATTTGCTGGCATTATTGAGGCGGCGGTAAGTAATAGTGCTCTCCATTTACGTCAATGACATGTTGAAGAAGAAATGCCGCAAATTCCTCTTGAAGTGTTACAAAGTGTTTCTCGGGTGAGAGCTTCGACATCATCTGCCAAACCCAGAGCTGTCTTTCACGTGCTCCTTTGCGACGTATACGGCTTTCGATCTGGATGCGAATGTTCTCGTAGAGGAAGTATCCACATAAATTTGTCCCCATTGGCTGCTTCACGCACTTTGCAAAAGAATAGAATTCAATAATATAATTAATAATCAAGCATGTGATAATGGTATTGAAACTAGAATTAAAGATATGCGCGGACCTAGTAGTACTACTTAATTACCTGCATCTTTTTCCACTTCAGCTTCGGTTTCCATTGATGACCGTGATGGTTTTTTTCTATCATCTTTTTACAAACACTATGCGGCAAAGAAAAAGAACGAAAGAGTTATCATAAATACTTCTGATATCAGGAAATAATGACATAAAGCAAGGTCGATAAAGATTGAAATTACCATTCTATCATAAAATACAAGTCCACGGATGATTGTTCTAGTGTATCTAGTGAGTCGTACACTTGAACAAGTCCATCAACGAGGATAATATTTAGGAGGATATAGTGGTCTCTGCGCAGATGTTTATATAATTAAGCAGGCATGCATATAACTCATCAATTACACTTGACAGCAAGCTAGTATGCAAAAATAGAATGTGTAGTATACAAGAGAGTAAACACTCACCCCATGTTGTAAGGAAATATTATAGTAGATTTGGTATTCATTAGTGCCTCTAGAAAATTTTCCAAGAGATCTTCTGTGTGCTTGGCATAATGTTTTACCACATGACCATTAATGGTACTTGGGTCGATGAATCCAATGTCATTGATTCCTTCTTGTTTCAATTCCCACATCTTCAATCTGCATAATAGCATAGAAAAGAACATATATAGTGAGGATAAGCCAATGAATAGTATCTTAGCTAGAGACTTAAATTATTAAAGATATAAATCACTTACAGACAATAGCAACTGATGAGAGTTTTGTCGATAGAGTCCATGTGGTATAACTAGAAAAGTTTTGAGAATTCAAGACATATGTCACATCCATTGACGTAATGCTCTTTCCTACTTTGACCATGACCGCCGTCTCCCCTCGCTTTGCTTCACGCAGGTATCAATCATGCAACCGTCGCATCATAGTTGGTAGTTCCTTGTACTGCTCGGGTGTGACAAGTGGTTTTCCGATGGCATATTGCATTGCGTACTCAGTTGCACTGTACCCGCGGTGCCAAGGATTTGGCCAAGAGTGAGACCTGCATCCTCTACTTCTTCAAGGTCGATTGGGTTGCCTTGCACGTCGACTGGTTGGATCGATTTCTTGCTTGGATTGGTACTCACCTTGAGTGGACAGATCGATTGCTTGGATTGTTCTCTAAGCTGGGGAACAGTTTTCCCGCTAGTAGTACCACCTTTCGTTGATGTCGTACTTCCCGACTTCTTCCTTGGGCTAGGCCGACTTCTCTGCTCACTTGCCTTCTGAATCTGTCACTTATAGTCTGTCGGCGTACGCTCGACATATGCCGGTGGTCGATCAATAAAGTGTTCCATAAAGTGCTCTTGGACTTCCTTGGGTATTAACTCCTTTGGCGGCACAGTCTTCTTCACAAAAAAGGCTTTCACTTGGCGATCGCTTTCAATTTTGTTTTCCTCTAGTGTCATCTCGTAAGGCAGCTTCCTTTTGGCCGGAGTCTCGGGTTTCTTCTTTGCTTTCTTCCGAAGAGGACTGCTGCTGGCCTTCCTCTTTTGGGAGCCCTGCTGGCGGGACCGCTGCCGGGGTGGAGTCGGCTCACGCGGCGGAGATCGATATCGACTATATGGACTCGTGTCGTGCTCCGTCCCGAGGTTGGGAGGACTGCTGGCGAGGTGGGGAGGATTGCTGGCGAGGTCGGACTCCTCTCGAGGTGGGGAGGACTGCTAGGGAGGTAGGGAAGACTGCTGGGGAGGTGGGGAGGACTGCTGGGGAGGTGGGGAGGACTACTGGGGAGGTGGGGAGGACTGCTGGCGCTGCGATGCCTCTGGCTAGGATCCCTCGCACTGGACATCGATACTGGGAGGAGCCGGTGGCTTTAGCACCGAGTGTGGAAAGACGATGCAGTCCTTACTCCATAGAATGAGACCACGTCCGGCTTCTGCTAGTTTGGACTCCCCCTCACCTCCAGGGATGTCAAGCAATAGTTCATCATATCCTGGCTCTATTGCGTCCACCGTGACACAAGCATACCCAGCTAGAACCGGATTGCAATGCCAGAGAACATCAGGTGTATTTGGTAAAGCATAGCCCGTCGCGACCCACACGGGTATGTTCTTCATTTTCTGGATTAGCTCACAAGATGTCTTCTCAGTGATATCATCCACGTTGGTGTGACCTAGTGGTGCCCCCGTGGAACCCATGCTGCTTTTTGGCAATGTAGATCGGACGGGTTTCGATGCCTCCTGCCGTGGAGTTGCCCTTTGCTGGGTCAGTACCTGTATCTGCAGCTGCTGCTTCTTGTACTTCTGTTCCAACTTTGAAAGTCGGTCTGCTTCCACATTCTTTTTTCTCAAACGGCTTTTATAACTGTTGTTCCATCGTGCAAACCCCTCATACCACGGAAGAACGCCCATGCCTTATGTTCGTCCTCCGTGTTCGGGATTCCCGAGGGCGCGTGTAAGCTCATCGTTCTCTCTATCGGGGTAAAACTGTCCTTCTTGGGAAGCTTTTATTGCTTCAATCAACTCATCTGATGCATGCTTCAGACTGGCCAGTGCAATAATCTTCCCTGTTGCTGGGTCCAACTTTCCCCCATGCACAAAAAACCAATTCCTGCACCTCCGGGGCCAGTGGAAGGTTACTAGAGTGATCCCTTCAGCATGCATCTTATTCTCTAATGCATACCACTTAGGAATGGCTGACTTGTATCCACATGTCCCTAGTTTATGGTGATACTTTTTTTCCTCCGCATTTATCTTATTCTTTGCTGACTTCTCCATATCAGCTTCCGATGTCTTGTACTCGATAAATGCGTCCCACTGATTCCTTACCTTCTCGTATATTCCTATGAATTCAGGTGCCTTCTGGCCTCTAGCGTTGTACTCAGTCCATAATCTTTTCTTCCAAGTCTGGAACGCGCTGGCCATCTTATGGAGAGCAAACTCCTTGACTTTGTCCCTTTGGCGCTCCGAGAGAGAATCTGGGAGGATGAAATGCTCAATGAGATCTTGCCAAAGGGTATCTTTAATTCTTGTATCGACATAATTCACTCCTATTTTTGGGTTGTTTTGTTGAAACCATTCTTGCATTGTGATCGGGACTCCATCCCTAACAACCACTCCGCATTGATGCACAAATGTCTTGGCATTGGCTTCAGGGTGAGTCGGTGCGCCATCATGTTTGAAAGCATCAAGATTGAGCTTTACGTTGGTTTTCAATATTTTGGCACCGCCTCGTACCTTTCTACTAGATTGGCTCGATCCGGAGGGCTGATAATTAAAAGTAAAAATATTTGTTAATATATATATATATAAATCAATTAATACACATGTAATGATCACCAGAGGCTAATATGTGTATATACCTCGCCAGACATTGTTAGTTGTTTCGAAATTTGGAACATAAGTTGTTCTTCCTCGGCCTCACATCCATCACCATAATCGTTCAGATATTATGAGTCGTCATCATCATGTGATTCACCCAGAAGGTCCGCTGGGTTTTCGAAGGAGCGTATCATGTTGAAGATGTCCTCTTCATGAGCTCTACCGGTTTTGTCCATAGCTTAATAACTAATCCATAATAATATAGATAAAACAAATTAGTATTCAAAATAGCATGCATTCAAGAAGCCAAATAACTAATAGTTAATTAATAATGCATCATCGAATACATATATAGTAGTTCTTAGAAAAGATCTCATCTCATAATCTTAGATAATTGTTAATACATCGGCTAATCCATCGATCTAGCCAATACATCATAATAATACATATATAGTAGCTAATATATCGATCTAGCTAAAACCCTAGCGCCCGACGGATATCGGGGCGGTGGACACCCAAAGAGAAGGAGCCATCACAGGAACATAGCTACAGTGAGATCCCACAAGAATCTGCCAGGTATTGTCGAACCTGGCCTCCAAAGCTGCCATGTAGCGACGGACGTGTTCGTTCTCCTTGCTGACATGGTACTATACACCTCCGCGGGGGACTCAAGCCTCTGAAAACTCCGTGGCCCATGCGGCCGCCACCACAGAACCTCCAGGTCGACGACGGGCTGGCTCCTCACCAAGTTGCGCCGCCCGGAAGGCAACACCTCCTAGTACCAGCCCGGGGGAGCCCAATCCCTGACAGGGCCCCTCAGCTCAAGCAAGTGACCTCCTTTGGCGACTCGACGATGAGGATGCGGGATCGGCATCGTCGACGTCGAGAAAAACACTAAATAATGAAAACAAATTAAATAAAACTTAGCAAAATTAACACTTAGCATCTAACAAATTAAATAACACTTAGCATCTAACAAAATTAACACATGCCCTAATAACCGGTGCTATGTCGTGGTCGAGGGTGCCGTGTCGGGGTGTCGGGGTGTCGTGTCGGGGTTAGGGTGTCGGGGGGTGTCGTGTCGGGGTCAGGGGGCCTAAACTAAACCTAAACTAAACCTAAAACTAAACTAATTCATTTCTCGCAGTCAAAAAGACCGCTTTCACTCATTTTGAAATTTTTTTCACCCTTTCCCACAAACTGATTCCAATTATTAAAAAAACCAGTCAGTTCTATAAACTATAATTTTCAAAAATAATTAACATCCATCAAAAATAATTAACATCCAAAAATCATCATATCAACATTTTCTATATATATATATACATCCATCAACATTTTGTATATAAAATCATCATATCACTTTCATTTTAAAATCATCTAACATCTCATACATATTTAAAACAATGAACTCTATTTACAAAAATTAAAATCATCTAACATCTCATACATTTTAAAATCTCTATTTCGGCAGGGCTCGATTATCGGGGCTTACTGGCGGGATGGATCGTCGGGGCGGGCCGGCGGCACGACGCGTTGGGGAGGGCTTGGCGACGGTGTCAATCAGGGGCGGCGAGGAGGAGCGGTCCGGCGGCTCGGGGAGGAGGGAGAGGCGAAGTCCGGCGAATGCGTCGGCGGACAGGGCTCGGGGACGGTTCGGAGGTGACGGCGCCGGGTAGGGCTCGGGGATGGCGACGAGGAGCTGGCTCGGGGAGGAGGGCGAGGAGGTCCAGCAACGAGGAATTCCAGCAGCATGGCGGCAAAAATAAGCTTCTCCCGGTGCGTGGCTCACACCGGGACGAGGCCTCCACTATTTATATGTGGAGGCCCTTTAGTACCGGTGCGTCGCTCGCACCGGTACTAGAGGGGTCTTTAGTACCGGTGCGAGCCACGCACCGGTACTAAAGGTCCTCCCCAAAAACGCGTCGGGCGGTGGACCTTTAGTACCGGTGTGTGGCTCGCATCGGTACTAAAGGGTTTTTTAATTCATTATTAGTTATTATTTTCAGAAAAACCCCTAAACTTTAAAAAATCATAGAAAAAACCTATGACTCCAATGGAAATAAATAATATATGAAAAAATATCACAAAAATATAAAGAATCTGTTTATGGCGTTTCCATGCATGTTTGAACAACTTAAACTGCTGTATAAGACAATTTGATTAAATGGCATTCGAAATGTCATATCTCGAGTTTGAAAAGGAATACAAATGAACTCTGAAAAGTTTGTAACTTGGCATGACATCATAATTTCACCCACATAGCAACTTCTAAAGAGTTCAGAGGGTTACGGCAAAAACTGGATGCACTTCGTGTACAAATTGGACAATCTCTTTCGAAGTATGAGGGTTTCGGACGAAAACACATCTATTACAAAGCGATTTCATTTTTAATAACTTATTTTAACTCCATACTTTTTGTGTGTGTTCAATATGCACCAATCAAAGGCACATTATCAATTTTCAACCCTTGTTGACTTCATTTGATATTTTCCATGCATTTAATGATTTATTTTGAGCTAAATGACCCTGAATTTGAAAATCAGTACAAATGAACTGTAAAAAGGTTATAACTTGGCATGACATCATAATTTCACCCACATAGCAACTTCTAAAGAGTTGAGAGGGTTACGGCAAAAACTGGATGCACTTTGTATACAAATTGGACAATCTCTTTCGAGGTACGAGGGTTTCGGACGAAAACTAATCTACTACAAAGGGATTTCATTTTTAATAACTTATTTTAACTCCATACTTTTTGTGTGTTCAATATGCACCATTCAAAGGCACATCATCAATTTTAAACCCTTTCTGACTTCATTAGATATTTTCCATGCATTTAATGATTTATTTTGAGCTAAATGACCCTGAATTTGAAAAGCAGTACAAATGAACTCTGAAAAGGTTGTAACTTGGCATGACATCATAATTTCACCCACATAGCAACTTCTAACGAGTTGAGAGGGTTACGGCAAAAACTGGTTGCACTTCGTGTACAAACTGGACAATCTCTTTCAAAGTATGAGGGTTTCGGACGAAAACTCATCTATTACAAAGGGATTTCATTTTTAATAACTTATTTTAACTGCATACTTTTTGTGTGTTCAATATGCATCATTCAAAGGCACATTATCAATTTTCAACCCTTTCTCACTTCATTTGATATTTTCCATTAATTTAGTAATTTATTTTGAGCTAAGTGACCCTGAATTTGAAAAGCAGTACAAATGAACTCTGAAAAGGTTATAACTTGGCATGACATCATAATTTCACCCACATAGCAACTTCTAAAGAGTTGAGAGGGTTACGGCAAATATTGGATGCACTTCGTGTACAAATTGGACAATCTCTTTCGAAGTATGAGGGTTTCGGACGTAAACTCATCTATTACAAAGGGATTTCTTTTTTAATAAATTATTTTAACTCCATACTTTTTGTGTGTTCAATATGCACCATTCAAAGGCACATTACCAATTTTCAACCCTTTTCGACTTCATTTGATATTTTCCATGCATTTAATGATTTATTTTGAGCTAAATGACCCTGAATTTGAAAATCAGTACAAATGAACTGTAAAAAGGTTATAACTTGGCATGACATCATACTTTCACGCACATAGCAACTTATAAAGAGTTGAGAGGGTTACGGCAAAAACTGGATGCACTTCGTGTACAAATTGGACAATCTCTTTCATAGTACGAGGGTTTCGGACGAAAACTAATCTATTACAAAGGGATTTCATTTTTAATAACTTATTTTAACTCCATACTTTTTGTGTGTTCAATATGCACCATTCAATGGCACGTCATCAATTTTCAACCCTTTGTGACTTCATTAGATATTTTCCATGCATTTAATGATTTATTTTGAGCTAAATGACCCTGAATTTGAAAAGCAGTACAAATGAACTCTAAAAAGGTTGTAACTTGGCATGACAACATAATTTCACCCACATAGCAACTTCTAACGAGTTGAGAGGGTTACGGCAAAAACTGGATGCACTTCGTGTACAAACTGGACAATCTCTTTCAAAGTATGAGGGTTTCGGACGAAAACTCATCTATTAAAAAGGGATTTCATTTTTAATAATTTATTTTAACTGCATACTTTTTGTGTGTTCAATATGCACCATTCAAAGGCACATTATCAATTTTCAACCCTTTCTCACTTCATTTGATATTTTCCATTAATTGAATAATTTATTTTGAGCTAAATGACCCTGAATTTGGAAAGCAGTACAAATGAACTTTGAAAAGGTTGTAACTTGGCATGACATCATAATTTCACCCACATAGAAACTTCTAAAGAGTTGAGAGGGTTACGGCAAAAACTGGATGCACTTCGTGTACAAATTGGACAATCTCTTTCGAAGTATGAGGGTTTCGGACGAAAACTCATCTATTAGAACGGGATTTTATTTTTAATAACTTATTTTAAATCCATACTTTTTTTGTGTTCAATATGCACCATTCAAAGGCACATGATCAATTTTCAACCCTTTCTGACTTCATTCGATACTTTCCATGCATTTAATGATTTATTTGGAGCTAAATGACCCTAAATTTGAAAAGCAGTACAAATGAACTCTGAAAATATGCCCTAGAGGTTGTAACTTGGCATGACATCATTATTTCACCCACATAGCAACTGTTGAAAATATGCCCTAGAGGCAATAATAAATTGGTTATGATCATATTGCCTTGTTCATGATAATTGTTTATTATCCATGCTATAATTGTATTGATCGGAGACTCAGATGCATGTGTGGATACATAGACACAACCATGTCCCTAGTATGCCTCTAACGGACTAGCTCGTTAATCAAAGATGGTTAAGGTTTCCTAGCCATGGACATGAGATGTCATTTGATAAACGGGATCACATCATTAGGAGAATGGTGTGATGGACAAGACCCAAACTACAAATGTAGCATATGATCGTGTCAGTTTATTGGTACTATTTTGTGCATGTCAAGTATATGCTCCTATGACCATGAGATCACGCAATTCACGGATACCAGAGGAGTGCCTTGTGTGTATCAAACGTCGCAACGTAACTGGGTGACTATAAAGGTGCTCTACAGGTATCTCTGAGGGTGTCTGTTGAGTTGGCATGGATCAATACTGGAATTTGTTGCTCCGTGTGACGGAGAGGTATCTCAAGGCCCACTCGGTAATACAACATCACAATAAGCCTCGCAAGCAATGTGACTAAGTGTTAGTCATGGGATCTTGTATTACAAAACGAGTAAAGAGACTTGCCGGTAATGAGGTTGAACTAGGTATGGAGATACCGACGATTGAATCTCG
Source organism: Hordeum marinum (assembly GCA_022496015.1). Lineage (NCBI taxonomy): Eukaryota > Viridiplantae > Streptophyta > Magnoliopsida > Poales > Poaceae > Hordeum > Hordeum marinum. The sequence goes on from CM039675.1 coordinate 274,919,742, forward strand.
GGCAAGTAACATACCGAAGAAAAAAGGGAACATCATACGGGATTAAATGAATCCTTGACATAGAGGTTCGACCGATAAAGATCTTCGTAGAGTATGTAGGAACCAATATGGGCATCTAGGTCCCGCTAATGGTAATTGACCATAGAGGTGTCTCGGTCATGTCTACATAGTTATCGAACCCGCAGGGTCTGCACACTTAAGGTTTGGTGACATTTCGGTAGTATAGAGTTATGTATGGTGGTGACCAAATTTTGTTTGGAGTCCCAGATGAGATCCCGGATGTCATGAGGAGCTCCGGAATGGTCCGGAGGTAAAGATCCATATATAGCAAATCCTGTTTTGGTCGCCGGAAAAGTTTCGGGCTCATCGGTAGTGTACCGGGAGTGCCGGTAGTGTACCGGGAGGCCTCCGAAAGGAGTATTTCGACCCAAGAGGCTACATGGGATGTGGGAGAGTGGAAACCAGCCCTTAGTGGTCTGGTGGAACAACCACAAGAGGCCCATGCGGCTGGAAGAAAAGAGTCCTAAGAGAAAAAGTGGAAAAAGGCAAAAAAAAGAGGGTGAATCCTAGTCCTACTAGGATTGGAGGTGGATTCCACCTCCACCCTTGGTTCGGCCGACTCCTTGGTGGCTTGGCCCTTGGTCCAAGCCACTTCCTCTCTTCCTCCTATATATACTAGTGGTATTGAGGGTTTTTGCACTAGTTTTTCAGCCACGTGCTACCCGTTCCTCTAGTGCAGAGTTTCTCCTCTAGATCGGATTTCTGCAGTGCTTAGGGGAAGCCCTGCCGGAATTGTTCCACCACCATCGCCGGAGCACCGTCATGCTGCCAGCGAACTCTTCTACCTCTCCACTCTCTCTTGCTGGATCAAGACGGCGGAGATCGTCATCAAGCTGTACGTGTGCTGAACGCGGAGGTGCCGTCCGTTCGGCGCTAGATCGGAAGGATCGTGATCAAGTTTGTCGGACGGATCGTGATCAAGTTCGTGGGATGGATCGTGATCGGATCGCGGGACGGATCGTGATTGGATCACGGGATGGATCGTGATAGGATCGCAGGACCCACGGCAATTTGGATCGCGAAGACGTTCGACTACACCAACCGCGTTTCTTAACGCTTCCCTCCTAGCCATCTACAAGGGTATGTAGATCCACTCTCCCTCTCGTAGATGCTTATCACCATGGATAGATCTGCGTGTGCATAGGAAAATTTTCGTTTTCCCATGCAACATTCCCCAACAGTGGTATCAGAGCTAGGTCTATGTGTTGATGAGATCTCGAGTAGAACACAAAAGGTTTGTGGGCGTTGATGCTTAGATTGCTTCCTACCTTGGTCGTATTTTGGTTCAGAGGTATTGTGAGATGAAGCGGCCCGGACCAACATTACTTGTACACTTATGAGAGACTGGTTCCCTCGACGCAACTTGTTGCCTAGATGGCTTGCGGGTGGCAGTTTCTCTCACTTTAGTTGGTTCGGATTCGACAAAGGCGGTCCTTGAGAAGGTTGAAAAGAAAATTATGTATCACCGTTGTGGTTTATGCATAGGTGAGAATCGTTCTTGCTAGAAACCTGTAGCAGCCACGTAAAACATGCAACAACAATTAGAGGACGTCTAACTTGTTTTTGCAGGGTATGTTGTGATGTGATATGGCCAATTACATGATGTGATATATGTGATGTATGAGATGATCATGTGATGTATAGATTATCACGACTTGCATGTCGATGTGTATGGCAACCGGTAGGAGCCATAGGGTTGTCTTTAATTATTGTAGGACCTGTGTGTCAATCATTAAGCACTATGTAATGCTTTACTTTATCGCTAAATGGTATCAATAGTAGTAGAACATGTTGGGCGCAACAACCCCGATGGCGACACGTTGATGGAGATCAAGGTGATGGAGATCATGTTGTCTTGCCTGTGATGATGGAGATCATGCCGGTGCTTTCTAGATGGAGATCAAAAGAACAAATTCATGGCCATATCATGTCACTTATGATTTTCATGTGATGTTAATCCTTTTTATGCACCTTGTTTTGCTTAGGACGATGGTAGCATTATAAGGTGATCCCTCACTTAACTTCAAGATAAATTGTGTTCTCCCTGATTGTGCACCGTTGCGAAAGTTCGTCGTGTTGAGACACCACGTGATTATCGGGTGTGATAGACTCTACGTTCACATACAACGGGTGCAAGCTAGTGTTGCACCTGCAAAACACTCGGGTTAAACTTGACGAGCCTAGCATGTACAGACATGGCCTCGGAACACAAGAGACCGAAAGGTCGAACATGAGTCATATAGCAGATATGATCAACATGATGATGTTCACCATTGAAACCACCTCAACTCACGTGATGATCGGACTTGAGTTGGTGAAATTTGGATCATGTGTCACGCGAAAGAACGGAGGGATGTCAATTTGAGTGGGAGTTCTTAAGTAATATGATTAATTCAACTCATTATCATGAACATAGTCAGTAGTGTCTTTGCAAATTATGTTGTAGATTACTAGCTCACGATGTAGCTCCCTTGAATTTTTATATGTTCCTAGAGAAATAGAGTTGAAAGATGATGGTAGCAATATTGCGGACTGGGTCCAGGATCTAAGAATTGTCCTCATTGATGCACAGAAGGCTTATGTCCTTAATGCACCGCTCGGTGCGCCAACCTCCCTAGCGTCGTGTGTAGATGTTGTGAACATCTGACAGGCACGTTCTGATGACTCCTTGATAGTTTAGTGCATCATGCATTACAACTTAGAACTGAGGCTCCGAAACGTTTTCAACGTCACGGAACATATGAGATGTTGTAAGAGCTGAAATTAGGATCTCAGGCTCATGCCCATGTTGCGAGATATGAGATCTCCAACAAGATTCTTTGCCTATAAGATGAAGGAGAATAGCTCAATCGTTGAGCATGTGCTCAGATTGTCTGGGTGCTACAATCGCTTGAATCGAGTGGGAGTTGATCTTCCAGATAAGATAGTGATTGATATTGTTCTCCAAATCACTGTCACTAAGCTACTAGAACTTGGTGATGAACTATAAACGCCAGGGATATAAATAATGATCCCTGAGCTGTTCGCAGTGTTTGACACCGCGAAGGTAGAAATCAAGAAGGAGCATCAAGGGTTGATGGTTAGTAAAACCACTAGTTTCGAGAAGGGCAAGGGCAAGGAGGGAAACTTCATGGATAGCAAGTCAGTTGCTGCTCCGGTGAAGCAACCCAAAGTTGAACCCAAACCCGAGACTAAGTGCTTCAATTATGAGGAGAGCGGTCGCTGAAGCGAAACAACCATAGATACTTGGTAGATAAGAAGGCTAGCAACATCGACAGAAGTATATTTGATATATGTGTTATTGATGTGTACCTTGCTAGTACTCCTAGTAGCACCTGAGTATTGGATATCGGTTCGGTTGCTAAATGTTAGTAACTCGAAATAAAAGCTACGGAATAAATGGAGAACTAGCTAAGGGTGAGGTGACGATGTGTGTTGGAAATGTTTCCAAGGTTGATGTGATCAACATCGCACGCTCTCTCTACCTTTGGGATTAGTGACAAACCTAAATAAATGTTATTTGGTGTTTTGCATTGAGCATGAACATGATTGGATCATGTTTATTGCAACACGGTTATTCATATAAGTTAGAGAATAATGGTTATTCTGTTTACATGAATAATACCTTGAATGGTAAAGCACCCAGTGAGAATGGTTTGTTGAAACTTGATCGTAGTAATACACATGTTCATAACTTTGATGCCAAAATATATAAAGTTAATAATCATAGTACCACATACTTGTGGCACTGCCGCTAAATGTCATATTGGTATAAAACGCATGAAGAAACTCCATGCTGATGGATCTTTGGACTCATTCGATTTTGAATCGGTTGAGACATGCGAACCATGCCTCTTGGTTAAGATGACTAAGGACCCTGTTTTTTGTTTCAGATGAAGCGGGCAAGTGATTTATTGGAAATGATACATGTTGATGTATGCGATCCAATGAGTCTTATAGCGTGCGGTGGATATTGTTATTTTCTTACCTTCACAGATGATTTGAGTAGATATAGTGTATATTTGCTTAATTAAACACAAGTCTGAATCGTTTGAAAGGTTCAAGCAAATTCAGAGTGAATTTTAAGATCATCATGACAAGAAGATAAAAATGTCTACGATATGATCGTTGAGATGAATATCTGAGTTCCGAGTTTGGCATACAACTTTAGGCAATGTGAAAATTGTTTCACAACTCACGCCACCTGGAACACCATAGTGTGTCTGAACGTCATAGTCGTGCTCTATTGGATATGGTGCATGCTATGATGTGTCTTATCGTTTTGTTACTATAATTTTGGGGTTGTGCATTAGAGACAACTGCATTCACTTTAAATAGGGCACCATCAAAATCAGTTGAGATGACATCGTGTGAATTATGGTTTGATAGAAACCTAAGCTGTCATTTCTTAATGTTTGGGGCTGCGATGCTTGGGTGGAAAATGTTTTCACCTAATGAGCTCGAACCGAAAGCGGACAAATGTGTCTTCATAGAATACCCTAAGAACAGTTGGGTGAACCTTCTATCTCAGATCCGAGCGTAAAATGTTTGTTGCTAAAATTGGGTCCTTTCTCTAGAAAAAATTTCTCTTGAAAGAATTGAGTGGGAGTAGGATAGAACTTGATGAGGTTATTGAACCTCTGTTTCAACTAGAGAGTAGCGTAGCGCAGGAAGTTGTTTCTGTGAAGCCTACTTTAGTTGAAGAGGAAGTTAATGATGATGATCATGAAGCTTCGGATCAAGTTACTATCGAACCTCGTAGGTTGACAAGGATGTGTACTGCTCCTGAGCGGTACGACAAACCTGTCTTGGAGGTCATGTTGTTGGACAACAATGAACCTACGGGCTCTGGAGAAGCGATGATGGGCCTGGATTCCGACAAATGGTTAGAGGCCATAAAATCCGAGAAAGGATCTATGTATGAAAACCAAGTATAGACTTTGGTAGACTTGCTCGTTGGATGGCAGGTCGTTGAGTACAAATGGATCTTTAAGACGAAGGCAGATGCTGATGGTGAATGTCACCATTTATAAAGCTTGACTGGTCGTAAAGAAGTTTCTGCCAAGTTCAAGGAGTTGACTGCCATGAGACTTTCTCACTCGTAGCAATGCTAAAGTCTGTTGGAATTATGTTAGCAGTTGCTGCATTTTTCAATTATGAAATCTGGCAGATGGATACCAAAACATTGTTTCCTTCCTTAAGGAAAGGTTGTATGAGATACAACCAGAAGGTTTTGTCAGTCCTAAGGATGCTGAAAGGTGTGCAAGCTTCAATGAACCTTCTATGAACTGAAGCAAGCATCTCGGAGTTGAAATATACACTTTGATAAGGTGATCAAAGTTTTTGAGTCTATACAAAGTTTATGAGAAACTTGTATTTACAATAAAGTGAGTGGGAGCACTATAGAGTTTCTGGTAAGCATATGTGGTTGACATATTGTTTATCGGAAATGATGTAGAATTTCTGGAAAGCATAAACAGTTGTTTGAAAAAGAGTTTTTCAAAGGAAGACCTGGATAAAGCTACCTAATTGTTGAGCATCAAGATCTATAAACATAGATCAAGAAACTTGATGAGACTTTTCAATAAGTACATACCTTAACAAAGTTTTTGAAACAATTCAAAATGGATCAGTCAGAGGTAGAGTTCTCGCCTGATTTGTAAGGTGTGAAATTGAGTAAGACTCAATGCCCAGTGACTGGAGAAGATAGAGAAAATATGAAGTGTTAGACCCTATGCCTCAGCCATAGGCTCTATCATGTATGCAATGATGTGCACAAGACCCGATGTCAGCCTTGCCATAAGTATGGCCGGAAGGTTTCAAAGTGATCCTGGAATGGAGCACTGGACAGCGGTCAACATTATCCTTAGTAACTAAAATACTCAAGAGATGTTTCTCGATTATGGAGGTGAGAAAGAGTTCGCCGTAAAGAGTTACGTTGATGCAAGCTTTAACACCAATCCAGATGACTCATAGTAGCAATCTGGATACGTATAGTGGAGCAGCCATTTGGAATAGTACCAGGTGGAGTGTGGTAGCAGTGTTTACGGTTTGACATAGAAATTTGTAAAGTACACATGAATCTGACTATTGCAGACCCATTGACTATAAGACCTCTCTCACATGCAAAGCATGATCAAGCCCCAGAACTCATTGGGTGTTAGATTCCTAACAATGCGAATCACATGGTGATGTGAACTAGATTATTGACTCTAGTGTAAGTGGGAGACTATTGGAAATATGCCCCAGAGGCAATAATAAATTGGTTATTATCATATTTCCTTGTTCATGATAATCGTTTATTATCCATGCTATAATTGTATTGATCGGAGACTTAGATGCATGTGTGGATACATAGACAAAACCATGTCCCTAGTATGCCTCTAATGGACTAGCTCGTTAATCAAAGATGGTTAAGGTTTCCTAGCCATGGAAATGAGATGTCATTTGATAAACGGTATCACATTATTAGGAGAATTGTGTAATGGACAAGACCCAAACGACAAACGTAGCATATGATCGTGTTAGTTTATTGCTACTGTTTTCTGCTAGTCAAGTATATGTTCCTATGACCATGAGATCATGCTATTCACGGATACTGGAGGAGTGCCTTGTGTGTATCAAACATCGCAATGTAACTGGGTGACTATAAAGGTGCTCTACAGGTATCTCCGAGGGTGTCTGTTGAGTTGGCATGGATCAAGACTGGAATTTGTTGCTCCGTGTGATGGAGAGGTATCTCAGGGCCCACTCGGTAATACAACATCACAATAAGCCTTGCAAGCAATGTGACTGAGTGTTAGTCACGAGATCTTGTATTATAGAACGAGTAAGGAGACTTGCCGGTAACGAGGTTGAACTAGGTATGGAGATACCGACGATCGAATCTCGGGCAAGTAACATACCGAAGAACAAAGGGAACATCATACGGGATTAACTGAATCCTTGACATAGAGGTTTGACCGATAAAGATCTTTGTAGAATATGTAGGAACCAATGTGGACATCTAGGTCCCGCCATTGGTAATTGAACATAGAGGTGTCTCGGTCATGTCTACATAGTTATCGAACCCGCAGGGTCTACACACTTAAGGTTTGGTGACGTTTCGGTAGTATAGAGTTATGTATGGTGGTGACCAAATTTTGTTTGGAGTCCCGGATGAGATCCCGGACGTCACGAGGAGCTCCGGAATGGTCCGGAGGTAAAGATTCATATATAGGAAGTCCTGTTTTGGTTCCCAGAAAAGTTTCGGGCTCATCGGTAGTGTACCGGGAGACCATCGGGAGGGGTATTTCGACCCAAGAGGCTCCATGGGCTGTGGGAGAGTGTTTACCAGCCCTTAGTGGGCTTGTGGAAGTCCCACACAAGGCCCATGCGGTTTGGGAAAAAGGACCAAAGAGAAAAAGTGGAAAAAGGCAAAAATAGGGTGAATCCTAGTCCTACTAGGATTGGAGGTGGAGTCCACCTCCTCCACCTGGTTCGGCCGACTCCTTGGAGGCTTGGCCCTTGTGCCAACCCTCCTCCTCTCTTCCTATTATATATACTAGAGGTTTTAGAGTTTTTGCACAGAATTTTTAGCCACGTGCTGCCCGTTCCCCCAGTGCGTAGTTTCTCCTCTAGATCGGATTTCTGCATTGCTTAGGTGAAGCCTTGCCGGAATAGCTCCACCACCATCGCTGGAGCGTCGTCACACTGCCGGAGAACTCTTCTACCTCTCTGCTCCCTCTTGCTGGATCAAGAAGGCAGAGATCTTCATCAAGCTGTACGTGTGTTGAACGCGGAGGTGCCATCCGTTCGACGCTAGATCGGAAGGACGGCGATTTGGATCGCGAACACGTTCGACTACACCAACCGTGTTTCTTAACGCTTCCCGCTTAGCGATCTACAAGGGTACATAGATCCACTCTCCCTCTCATAGATGCTCATCACCATGGATAGATCAGCGTGTGCGTAGGAAATTTTTTGTTTCCCATGCAACGTTCCCCAACAGCAACTTCTAAAGAGTTGAGAGTGTTATGGCAAATAATTCATGTACAAACTGGATGCACTTCGTGTACAAACTGTTACAAATATACCATGCTAGAAAATGCATGCATGTCCTTCACATAGAAAGTGATGACGGTGAAGCCGGTCACATCCCAGAGTGGGATCTCGCGGTGTAAGACTTTTTCTGCGTGTTTGTCCCTTGCTTATGATTGCGCCATAACCATGGAGAATCTTCATCATTTAACAGGATGCTTGGCTCAGTCTTCACTCTGAAGGGAGGGATTTCATGAAACTTTTCATAATCTTCTGACATGTCTGTCTTGTCCTCCACTCCCACAATGTTTCTTTTCCCTGAAAGAACTATGTGGCGCTTTGGCTCATCGTATGATGTATTCGCTTTCTTATCTTTTTTTCTCCTCGATTTGCTAGACATGTCCTTCACATAGAAAAACTGAGCCACATCATTGGCTAGGACGAATGAGTCGTCCGTGTATCCAAGATTGTTGAGATCCACTCTTGTCATTCTGTACTGCGGGTCTACCTGTACCCCGGCTCTAGTATATTTGACCCATTTGCACCAAAACAAAGGGACCTTAAGATCAGGTCCATAGTCAAGTTCCCATATTTCCTCTATGTAACCATAATATGTGTCTTGAAAGTTAGTTGCATCATACCGGGCACCACTGTTTTGGTTGGTGCTCTTTTTATCTTGGGTTATCGTGTAAAATGTATTCCCATTTATCTCGTACCCTTTGAAAGTCATTACCGTCGAACTTGGTGTCTTGGCCAACCAGTACAGTTCATTTGGAACATCATTGTCATTGATGAGCTTTGTTTGCAACCAACCGGCAAAAGTCTCCATGTGTGTAAGTTCAATCCAGGGGTCAGACTGCTCCGGGTTCTTGGACCGTACAATATCCTTGTGTTCCTCCATATATGGAGTCACCAAAATGGAATTTTGTAGAACCGTGTAGTGTGCTTGAGTGAAAGAATGCCCGTCCATATTTATTGCTTCTTTCTTTCCTAATGTGCCTTTTCCACCCAGTCTCCCCTCATGTCGCGATTCAGGAAGACCAATCGGTTAATGTCAGGAACAAAGTCAACACAAAACTCAATAACCTCCTCTGTTCGATATCCCTTGCCGATGCTCCCTTCTGGCCTAGCATGGTTATGAACATATTTCTTTAAGACTCCCATGAACCTCTCGAAGGGGAACATATTGTGTAGAAATACATGACCCAGAATGTTAATCTCTTCGACTAGGTGAACTAGAACGTGCGTCATAATATTGAAGAAGGATGGAGGGAAATCCAACTCGAAACTGACAAGACATTGGACCAGGTTATTCTGTAACCTTGGTAGGATTTATGGATCGATTACCTTCTGAGAAATTGCATTGAGGAATGCGCATAGCTTCACAATGGCTAATCGAACATTTTCCGGTAGAAGCCCCCTAAGTGCAACCAGAAGTAATTGCGTCATAATCACGTGACAGTCATGAGAGTTTAGATTTTGAAATTTTTTCTCTACCATATTTATTATTCCCTTTATATTCGATGAGAAGCCAGACGGGACCTTGATACTGAGAAGGCATTCAAAAAAGATTTCCTTCTCTTCTTTCGTAAGAGCGTAGCTGGCAGGACCTTAATACTGCTTTGGAGGCATCCCGTCTTTTTCGTTAATTCTTTGCTTGTCCTCCCGTGCCTCCGGTGTATATTTTGTCTTTCCATACACGCCCAAGAAGCATAGCAGGTTCACACAAAGATTCTTCGTCACGTGCATCACGTCGATTGCATTGCGGACCTCTAGGGCTTTCCAATATTCAAGTTCGCAAAATATAGATTTCTTCTTCCACATGGGTGTGTGTCCGTTGGCGTCATTCGGAACATATTGTCCGCCAGGACCCTTTCCAAAGATTACTTGCAAATCCTTGACCCTATCAAATATATACTCACCAGTACGGAGGCCAGGCTTCTTCCGGTTATCTGGCTCACCTTTGAAATGGTTGCCTGCCTTTCTTAAGATATGCGTGATCGGTAGAAATCGACGATGTCCCAGGTACACACTCTTCTTACCTTTATCCAAATATATACTTTCAGTATCATCTAAAAAATGCGTGCATGCATTGTATCCCTTGTTTGTATGTCCTGAAAGGTTACTAAGAGCAGGCCAATCATTGATGGTTACAAACCGCAACGCTCGTAGGTCAATTTCCTTCTGTGTGTGCGCATCCCACACACATACACCTGGTTTTTTCCACAACTGTAGAAGTTCATCAACTAGTGGCCTTAGGTAGACATCAATGTCATTGTCGGGTTGCTTAGGGCCTTGGATGAGCACTGGCATCCTAATGAACTTCCGCTTCATGCACAACCGAGGAGGAAGATTGTAGATACATCGAGTCATGGGCCAGGTGCTATGACTGGAGCTCTGCTCCCCAAAAGGATTCATGTCGTCTGTACTAAGACCAAACCATAAGTTCATTGTGTCAGCTCCAAAGTCCTCGAACTCCCTCTCAATTTTTCTCCACTGTGACCCATTAGCGGGTGCTCTCAACATCCCATCTTTCTTACGTTCTTCTTTGTGCCATCGCAACAACTTGGCATGCTCTTCGTTTTCGAACAAAAGTTTCAACCATGGTATTATAGGAGCAGACCACATCACCTTGGCAGGTACCCTCTTCCTGTGGCGTTCACCCTCCACATCACCAGGGTCATCGCGGCAGATCTTATAGCGCAGTGAACCGCATACCGGGCGTGCATCCAAATTCTCGTACTCCTCACCGCGGTAGAGGATGCAGTCATTAGGGCATGCATGTATCTTCTGGACCTCTAATCCTAGAGGGCAGACAACCTTCTTTCCTTCGTACGTACTTTCAAGCAATTCGTTATCCTTTGGAAGCATCTTCTTTATCATTATCAGCAATTCTTGAAATCCCTTGTCAGTTACACCATTCTTTGCCTTCCATTGCAGAAATTCCAGTGTGGTACCCAGCTTTTTCTTGTCATCTTCACAATTTGGATATAATAATTTCTTGTGATCCTCTAACATGTGTTTCAACTTCAACCTCTCCTTATCATTTTTGCAGTTTCTCTTTGCATCAGCAATGACCCGACCCAAATCATCAGCGGGCTCATCTGATGCCTCTTCTTCAGCTTCCCCCATTGATGCCTCTTCTTCAGCTTCCCCCATTGTTGTATCGGCGAAAGGATAGTTGTCATCATCCTCTTCTTCTTCATTGTCTTCCATTATAACCCCTCTTTCTTCGTGCTTGGTCCAACAACTATAGCCAGACATGAAACCGGACTTCAGCAGGTGGTAGTGAAGGGTTTTTGAGGTAGAGTAATTCCTATCATGCAGGCCATTCTGCTTGTTTGCCTCAGCCACACAAATAAAATCATGCAGGCCATTAAGAAACCCTGGACTTAGTCGGCCATTGTACATCCATTGCCGGCTCATGTTCACTAGACAACATCGAAGTGACCAAATTAATACAACTTCATCATCACATTACAACCAAAAGTAGAGCTAGCAGTGACCAAATGTTATTACTGCAAATAATAGATACATATAGTTCATACATACATCTCATAAAACAACATACAACTATCTAAAACATGTAAATGCAACAAAAAATGCGATCATAATCGCAACTAAAGTAACAATTGAGCCAACGACATAATGATACCAAGCCTCTTTATCAATGGCATATTTTCTAATCTTTCTAAGCTTCAAGCGCATTCCAGCCATTTTGTTCTTGTGATCATCGACGATATCGGCAACATGCAACTGCAATCCCATCTTCTCATCTTCAGTTCTTTTCAATTTTTCTTTCAAATGATCAATTTCTTTTTCAGCTTGTGTTAATTTCTCGAGCAGAATTGCATAGTCGGTTGGAATTTCTGATTCAACTACTTCCTATAGATAAAAACATCTACGTCAATTTGGTGGCATAATTAATTGTCATAGACATTAGATGATATGTGAAATAGTTATAAAAGATAACGACATACCACATCTGAATCATAGACTGGACAAGGGCCGACGTGGGCGGATACCATAACGATAACACTACAGAATAACTAACAATAATACAAGTAAGTAAATCATACACGCATCTATCTAAATCCTACAAGTAATTTTTTTAAAGGTTTTAAGAAGAACAAGAGGCTCACCAAGGTGGCCGATGCCGCGACGAGACGGTGCGGACGATCAACGGTGGTTAGGACGGCCGGGGATGGGAAGGCACCAAATAAACCACACCTACATATATGCAACCTAACAAGTTAATTTGAGCTCAAATTGCATATAAATCAAATAAACTCCCACATAATGATCACTCCGCCAAAACCTAGCTAAAACCCACAAATCACATATCTTTGAGCATACCACAAGCTAATCTAATAATGAGAGATGAAGGAGCAAAGTTGCTAACCTTTATGAACACTTGGATAGATGGGGTGCCTTTAAATCTTCACAAATCCTTGGCAAAATGGAGGATGAGCTTTGAGCAAGAAGAAGAACAAGGGAGAAAACAGAGAAACGATCGAGCCCCTTCGATCGGCTGCGGACGAAGCGTATATGTAGGAACTCTTTAGTACCGGCTGGTGACACCAGCCGGTACTAAAGGTTGCCCTTTAGTACCGGTTGGTGTCACCAGCCGGTACTAAAGGTGCACGCGGGGCCCAAGTCTGACAAAATGCCTGTGACGCCCCCTTTAGTACCGCCTCGTGACACGAACCGGTACTAAAGATCGCTCACGAGCCGGTACTAAAGGTTTCCTTGCTCCTAGCCGTTGGTGCCGGCACGAACCGGTACTAATACCATCTTTAGTGTCGGCTCGTAACCAGACCAGGACTAATGCTTGGGACGAAAGGTCTGTTTTCTACTAGTGTAAGCAAGATGTTTCAGATGACAAGGTGATGATCTATCAGTTTAGAGGTGGTCTCAAGGATGAGCTTCTGCCAGGTCTAGTCCTTCAAGAGCCTCATGAGTTTGATCAGTTCTACAACATGGCTTTGAAGGTCAAGGCAACTGAGCTCAAGTTGGAGAACTCAAGGAAGCGTTCAACGGATTCATATTCTTCTTCTTCCAGCTCTCAGATGGTTCCTAAACAACAGAAATATTGGGTGCCTAATCCTCCTCCGTTTCGTCCTCCTCAGTAAAAGAAGCAGTTCGGTGGTCGTGGTTCTTCCCAGCCACCCAACCCAGGATATCAGCCGAGACCCCAGGTGTCCAAGGCAGCTTTTTTTCCTCCCCCGGGCAACTTTAGTCCGCTATGTGAGGTTACTTGTCACAAGTGTGGTCAGAAGGATCACTACTCAAACAAGTGCAAACAGGGGCGTCTTCCGCCTCCTCCTCCAGTCAGGCCTCCAGGCAATGCAATGGTGAAGCATAATTCCAAGACCGGAAGAGTTAATATGGTGAATGCAGCAGAGGCAGAGGATTCTTCTCAAGTGATCATGGGTAATCTCTCAGTTAATTCTATTCCTGCAAAAGTGTTGTTTGATACTGGTGCATCGCATTCATTCATGTCTAGACCTTTTGCTATGAAGAATGATTTCTATTCCGAGATGTTGAGTAGACCTTTGGGTGTCGTTTCTCCGGGTGTGGCCATGAAAACCACCTCCATTTTTATGAATGTTTCTATCAAGATGGGCAATTATTATTTCTTGGCTTCTCCTTATGTTCTCGGCAATTTCGACATTGATCTCATTTTGGGCATGGACTTCCTGGCTATGAATAAGGCTTATGTTGATTGTCAAGCCAAACAAGTCAAGCTGACTCATCCTTCAGAAGATGTGATTATTTTCACGGCTTGCAATGACACAATCCATCTCTTTGCTCTTAATGGGAAGGGTGAAATCTCGGCTATTCCTCACATTCCGGTGGTTTGTGAGTATGAAGATGTCTTTCCAGAAGAATTGCCAGGAATGCCTCCGCACTGGCTAGTCAAGTTTGTGATTGACCTCGAGCCTAGAACTGAACCGGTTTGCAAGTGCCCTTATAAACTTGGCCCCGAAGAGCTGAAAGAGTTGAAGAAGCAACTATATGAACAAGAACGTTTGGGTCTGATCAGACCAAGTTCTTCTCCATGGGGTTGTGGTGTTTTGTTTGTTAAGAAGAAGGATGGCACGGACCGGCTTTGTGTCGATTACCGTCTAGTGAACAAGAAGACAATCAGAAACAAGTACCCACTTCCCAACATCAATGAGTTGTTTGAACAACTTAAAGGTGCCAAGGTTTTCTCGAAGCTTGATCTTCGCATGGGCTATCACCAGATTCGCATTCGTGAAGAAGATATTCCAAAGACCGCTTTCAGGACGAGTTTTGGCTCTTATGAGTATACCATCATGTCGTTTGGTCTTGCCAATGCTCCTCCAACCTTCTCAAGAATGATGAACTTCATATTCTCTCCTTTCAAGAATGAGTTCATCTTGGTCTATTGGGATGATATCCTTGTGTTCTCGGAGACAGAAGAAGAGCATGCAGAGCATCTTAGGCTTGTGCTTGACAAGCTAAGAGAACATCGATTCTATGCCAAGTTTTCCAAGTGTGAGTTTTGGCTCAATGAAGTGGTGTACCTTGGGCATGTGATCTCTGCCGAGGGCATTAAAGTGCACCCTGAGAAAGTTGAGGCAATCTTGAAGTGGGAACCTCCTCAGAATGTGAAGCATATTCGTAGCTTCCTCGGGCTTGCAAGTTATTGCAGAAGATTCGTGGAGAACTTCTCTCAAATTGCTAAGCCTCTGTCCAATCTCCTCCTGAAGAATTCAAGTATGTTTGGTCTCCTGAGTGTGATGTGGCATTCAATTCGCTCAAGCAGAGACTGACTTCAGCTCCAATTCTTGTTCCTCCTGAGAAGTCAAAGCCTTTCAAAATTTCTATGATGCTTCTCTCCAAGGTCTTGGTGGCGTTCTTATGCAAGATAAGAAGATTGTTGCTTATACCTTGCGTTAGTTGAAGCCTGCCGAGAAGAACTATCCCACTCATGATCTCGAGTTGGTGGCAGTTGTGCATGCTCTAATGACTTGGACGCATTTGTTGTTGGGTAGACCAGTTGAGGAGTACACCGATCACAAGATCTTGAAGTACATTTTCACTCAACCCAATCTTAATCTTTGGCAGTCTCGTTGGGTGGAAATGCTTGAGTACTTCAATCCAAGAATTGAGTATACTCCTGGAAAAGCAAATGTCATTGCAGATGCGCTCAGCCGAAAGGCATACTGGAACAGTCTCACCTGAAGCCTCTTCAAGCCGAGTTGTGTGAAGCCTTTCGCAAACTCAACCTTTAGATGATTCCGCAAGGATTTCTTGCCAATCTTCAAGTTTCTCTGACTCTGGAAGATCAGGTTCACCAAGCAAAGCTTCTTGACGCTATGGTGAAGAAAGTGAAGAAAGGTGTGGACAAGGGCATTCCGAAGTATAAGTGCTTTCGCGTTGATGACAAAGATACCTTGCTCTTTCAGGACCGTCTAATGGTTCCTAATGGTGATCTCAGGAAGGTTATCATGGATGAAGCACACAATTCTCTCCTATCCATTCATCCAGGCAGTTCCAAGATGTATCTGGATCTCAAGCAAACCTTCTAGTGGACTTGCATGAAACATGAAATTGCTCAGTTCGTGAATGAGTGTGATGTTTGTCGCAGAGTGAAGGCGGAGCATCAACGTCCAGCAGGTCTTCTTCAGCCTTTGCCTATCCTAGAGTGGAAATTTGATCATGTGGAGATGGATTTCATCACTGGGTTTCGCAAGTCCAAGAGAGGCAACGATGCCATCTTTGTGGTTATCGACAAGCTGACCATAGTTGCTCATTTCCTCCCTATCAAAGAGTCTATCTTGGCAGCTCAGCTTGCAGAGTTGTATACGTCAAGGATAGTTTCTTTGCATGGTATTCCTCGTATCATCTCATCTGACCGTGGAGGCCTCTTTACTTCCAAGTTTTGGGAGTCCTTCCAGACTTCTATGGATACCAAGATCCGTTTCAGCACTACATTCCATCCGTAGACAAGTGGTCAAGTTGAGAGAGTCTATCAGATCCTTGAAGATATGCTCAGAGCCTGTGTGATTTTGTTCAACATGAAATGGGAAGACTGCCTTCCATAGGCTGAATTCTCATACAACAATAGCTTTTAGGCTAGCTCAGGCAAGGCCCCTTTTGAGATTCTCTATGACAGGAAGTGTCGTACCCCGCTTAACTGGTCTAAAATTGGTGAGCGTCAGATTTTGAGCAATGACATGATCACTGAAGCAGAAGAGATGTTTCGTGTCATTCGTGAGAACCTCAAAGCATCTCAATCCCTATAGAAGAGTTATTACGATAACAAACATCGGGATGTTTCCTTTCAAGTTGATGATCTAGTCTATCTCAGAGTCTCTCCCATGAAGGTCACTCAACGGTTTGGAATTAAAGGGAAGCTAGCTCCTCGCTTTGTTGGTCCTTTCAGAGTCGTTGGCAAGAGAGGTGAACTTGCATATAAACTGGAGCTTCCTCCAAACTTCGCAAATGTGCACGATGTCTTCCATGTATCTCAGTTCCGGAGATGCTTGAAGACTCCCGAGCGTACCATTGACCTCCAACACATTGATCTCCAAGAATACCTCTCTTATCATGAGCATCCAATGGCTATTCTCGAAGAAACTGAGCGTAAGACTCGCAACAAATCAATCAAGTTCCTCAAGGTGAAGTGGTCTCATCATTCTGACAAAGAATCTACTTGGAAACGTGAGGATCTTCTCCGTTCCAAATTTCTAGAATTCTTTCGTTCCTCGATCTCGGGTGGGATCCTCTTGTAGTGTGGGAGAGTTGTGACAGCCCAAGTGCTGCCCCTACCTTTTATGGCATGTAACCTATGTGAACCTTGTGTGATGAGTTGTATGAAATGAGTTTGCTCTTTGCCATGTCTTTGTCTCATGCATTCTTGCATCATGCATCAAATCATTTCATCATCATGTCATTCATTGGATGTGGTGTGCTTCTTGACCTTGTTGTGATGTGAGTGGTCTTGTGGTTGTGTGTGTGCTTGAGTGGGATCTCCTCCTTCCCCCCTCTCTTATTACTTCAAACAAACCAACCTTTACCTTTTATTCCTATTATCATTAATTAACAGAATTAATTTGCCATATAAAATTGTTAAAGATGTTCATGAGGTAGCCAATATTATTTTGAGCCTATATGTGTTGTGCTTTTGGTGTTTTGGGCTTTATGATTTTGGGGTTGTTAATAAAAAAGGAGCTGTTATCATTAAAGTCATAAAATACTTGTATTAAAAATACATTTGTTAATTTTATTAAATAGCTCACATTTTATTTCTTGCAAAAGTATTTTTGTTCTAGCAAAAACCCTTTTCTTTTACTTTGGGTTTTATCTTGTTTCTGCTATTTAATTAAATAGGAAGTGTGTGTTTTCTTTTTCCAGAGAGGGATAGCCTGTGCGTAGTGGGCCTTTTCCTTTTCCCTTCGGCCCAACCCGCAAGTTAGCGGCTACCTGCTCCGTCTCCCCTTTTCCACCTGGTTCAGTGAGGGAGAGAGCAGTGCGCGTTGCTGCCGTGTCCTTCCCCCGTCGTGACGCCGTCAGCTTGGTCCTATTTAGGCTCCCCTTGGCGTGTGTGCTTCTGCCTAGGGTTCCTCTTCCTCCCTCCAGCCGCCATCACGCCATCTCCCTCTCCATCCTTCTCCTCCTTCCCCTTCTTTCCCTATCATGTAAGCTTTAGAGAGAAATTCAGAGAGGGCAGTGAGGTCGCCGGTCGTCGTCGCCGTCCTCCTCGCATCTCCGGTGTGTCTCCTCCATGCCCGACATGTCGTGGCGGCCACGGATCGTCCTCGTGTTCCGTTCCTGCCGTTAGAGCGCCGCAGGAAGCTCCAAGGCGTCGGCTTCTTCGTTGCTGTCATCATGCTCCCGAAGCTTGCCGCCGGTCTTCTTCCTCTTTGTCGCCGCCGCGTCGTTGCCCTGCTTCTTCCTCTTCGTCACATTCCGAATCGTCGTCGTCTCCCCCTCGGTGAGCCGCTGTGATTCCCCCTCCTGTTGTCGTGCCTAGCTCGTCGTCGCCGTAGTGGTTCTATCGACGCCGTTGTGCCAAGGCAACGCCTTGAGGGCGTCGCCTCCGTCCTCCTCGTCCCGAGATGAGCAGGGGACAGGATTTCGTAGGTTCCCACTTGCCCCGTTGGTAGTTTGCATCGCCAGAGAGCACCGCTGTCGCCATAGTTTTGCAGCCAGTTTTGTTGCGCGTTGCTGTCGCCGGAGTGTTTGTTTTTGTCAGTTTCGTCAGTATAAGCGCGGGAGATATTACTAGTTGTTCTCCTCCTCCTTCCTATCATGAGCCGTGGCATGGCGCAGTGGTAGCGCGTCGGGGAAACGACCAACAGGTCATGGGTTTGATCCCCATCTCCCCCTTTTGTTTTCCTTTTATCCATTGGTTGGATCTGCTGTTGTGTGTGTGTGATCAGATGCGGCTACGCAGGATCTGGTGTGGCTGTGTATGTGTGTTTGTGTGTGTGAGTGTGTGTGTGGATCTGCTGTGGCTAGCAGATCCAGTGCAGCATGTGTGTGCAGAGGTGTGTGTGTGTGTGTGTGTGTGTGTTGTGTAGTGTGTGTGACAAGTGGGCCCAGGCCCCACTTGTCATACACTAGGGGGCCCTGGTGCCTATGTCAGGTGGGCCCCCCTTGTTATTTGTTGTTTTTTCTTTTATTGTTGTTATTGTTTTAATTGTTAGATAAGGTTATTTCCATTTCTGGTATTTTACATAATCTGGATATGTGCATTTTCGACATGTTCAATTATAGTAAGTTTTCACTTATAGGATTGGTGGGCAATTTGCTATCTAGTGTTTTGCCATGATGCTCCATATTAACATATGGGTATGATTCATGAATTTGGGTAGAAAAATCTCAGGAATCCATTGGTGCAATTGGTTTGGTCTTTTGAGCAAGTTTGGCAAAATGTCATTTTGTCTCAAAGTGCCATTTTGTCATTTTTGTTATATTTAATCCATGTATGCTATGATATTTGTGCCAACATGAATATGGTAGTCTTTGATGAGTAGAATGCCGTGTTTATTTTTGTCACGATAAACTTGCATTTGAGTGCGAACCATGCTCTAAAGTAGCCACTAAAATGTTGTTGTTTTCAACCATGCTAATTATTTCTAAGTCTGAGAATCTGGTAATATTTGTATGCCATGAAGAGTGAATGCTATCTTGTGATATGTTGTGAATTAGCTCAAGCTTAGTGCTAGTGGTTTGATGTAGAGGTTTCCCTCCACCATCTAGTTAATTTTCACGCCATGAGGTGGTCTCTATCACCATTAGTTTCTATTGGCAACTTGCCATCAGCTTAACTCAGATTCCAGAAAACTGTTATTTTCACTAAGTCCCAGAAATCTGTTTCATCATGCCAACTTGTGGGCTGCATGCTTATTGATGTGTGGCTCTATTCCAGATTGCTATGTTGATAAGCATGTTAGGTAGTTTCTGTCAATGCCTTGTTTGTGGTTGGAGACTTCCTGTAGCTCTAGATGTGGGTTGTGTAAGTTGCTATGTTGTTGTTTTGTGGCAGATTGTTTGTTTTAATGTTTTGTGACTTGTGGGAGCTATAGTCCATGGAATTGCTTGATCTTTGGCTCTATTGTGGTTGGTTTTTCATTGCCTAACCAGTGGCTACCTTGGAATGCAAGGAATAGCCCATGGCCTTCTTTGTCTTGTGTTTTGCCTTTGTAACTTGTCGTGAGCGTTGCGTGAGAACCATAACTTCGTTTCTTACGTTCTACATGTGCATTTGTATCATTTTTGCATGAAGCGTCCATATTTGCCATGATAATGCATGTTTAAACAACTTAGCATGAAGTTCTGTCCAGAATCATAAATAACTAATCTATTGCATGTGAAACATGACTAGTTAGGATTGCCATGCTAAATTCTTGTTTGTGCTTTGCACCTTGGTTGCTTGTTTATTCTTGTTGTTTCTTTTGAGTAGACGCGAACGTTGAGCATGAGTATGAAGAGCCAGGAAAGTACCACTACGAGGATCTGGCTACTTGTCCCTCTAAAGAACCAACAGGCAACATGACCGTACCCGGATCCCGATACTATTTTCGCTTGATAGTTGTCTCGCTCTTATCATTACTGTTGTGCTACCTACCACTTGAATGTCAATCCTCCTACATTGCCATGATAGCCTCTAACCCATCCACATCCTAGCAACCATTGTTTGGCTAAGTTACCGTTGCTCAGCCCCTCTTATAGCGTTCTAGTTGCAGGTGCAGGTTGTTTCCATGTGATAACATGGATGTCTGGCATATAAAAATATTATCTGTTAGTTAATTTAAAGCACATATATATATCGTGGTATTTGTGGAAGGCTTGTCCTTTTGCTAGGTGTTTAGTTTCGCTGTTACCGCCATAGTTTCTTGTTACCGGTGTTATGTTTCCATAATTTGCGCTCCTAACATGCTCGAGGTTGTTATGGGGACCCCCTTGTTTATTCGGTTGAGATTAAAACTTGCCTGGCAAGAGCCAACTTTGGTACTACATTTGCTTAATAACTTTATAAAATTTGCATAGGGCTTTGCAAACCCGTGGATAATTAATCAACCCCCGGGCCAGTGCTCCTCATGAGTGTTGGTACAAACTAGAGCACTGTGCGGGGCCAACCCGGGGCAACTCGGGAGATTTCTATCAGGCCACCGTACACTAGCTTATCCGGTCGTGTCTTGAGAATGAGATACGTAGCTCTTATCGGGTTCGTTGACATGTCGGGTAGTCTTGCTGGACTTGTTTTACCATTATCGAGTGTCTTGCGTATGGAGATCTGACTTTCTTCGGGCTATCTCGAGGTGTTGGAATTCCTTTGGAGTTGCCTAGGATGATCACAAGATCCGTGGTCGAGGCTATTTCCACGGAGTGTGGTTAATTTATGATGAACTAGTTGGAGCACACCTGCAGGGTTAAAACTTTTGGAAAGCCGTGCCCACGGTTATGTGGCAACTTAGATATTTATTTAACACCCGATTATATTTAACTTGAAGTAAACTCTAATAAAATGCACCAAGTGTGTGAGTAACAATGATCGTCTCTACTCGTGAACATGAAGCGAGAGAGAACACGGTGGGGTTATGATTGATGTAAGTAAGTGTTCAGGATCTCTTAGAGGTCATTCTAGATTCGGCCGTTTATCATAGACCACATATTTGCTTTCATGTTTCGTAAGATTAGCCACCATATATGCTTAGTACTGCTGCAAACTAAACACATACCCCTTCCCAACCTATGAGCTTGAATATTCTCGGTACTCGGGAGCGAGATTGTTGAGTCCCCATGGCTCACAGATTACTACAACAATCCAGGAGCAGGTACACATGAGATCATGCAGGATGATGTGACGCAGCTCCAGTGGGAGTATGATGAGGAGTGTGGTAGGATGTACGTGACTTATCCAGGTGAGTGGAGGACCGTGGTCGTGATCTTCGGGGCTAGCCAGCCAGTGTCATTGCATCTTCATTTTATCGTTCGTTTCCGTCCGTAGCCGTACCCTATCTTGGATTGATGCTTGAACTCTTTGATGTGGAATTGTAATTTAGCATGTGGTGAGCGTAAGCCAACTCATATACTCATCTCTTCCTAAATGTATGATGTAATGATGTTGTACATGAGAACGACAAGATGCGCCTCTATCCCTGTCGAGGCCCCGTGCCTTAATATGCATAGGCGCGCATCTTGGGCGTGACATCATGCCGGGACACCAAAGCTTCGAACTTGATGATGTCCTCCAACTACTACAACTATTAATGAATTTACAAAGAATCACAAGTCCACACACATGTCATTATACAATATAATGACAGCACTTTGGCTCCTGTCGGCTGACAATCATGACATGCAGGTCATGTTAAGTTACACGCATGCATCACATACACATGAGCCATACTATTCACATCAAACCTGCAAAATAAACTTATGCATAGAATCGCATTTTGTCGGTTTGTGTGATCGTGTACGAAATACAAGGTGCTATGCACACGGAAATCACAAATTGCATCTGCACTCCGATCACGTCAAATTTTCTTATCTAACTGATCTCATCGATCATCGCAAACACAATTCAGATTTACGTTTCACGGTTAACCCCGATGTAGGATACCGACCGGTAGGGGTAGGTTGTGTCACGACCTCATCGATTCCGATTGATAGAAAACATATCCTCAATATATCCCGATGTGTAGTTGATCTCATCAACCGTGCACACATCCGATCTTATGAACGACAACGGATCTCATCCGCCACTGCCGCATATCACATATGCATCTAATCTGAATCCAAATCCTATAACAGAGGCTCTGATACCACTGTTGGGTTCTACCATAGGTCCATCGCATGCCAATTAAAATTTTCCTACGCGCAGAACATCCAAGAACTTGCTACGGAGATGGATCACAGATTGTTACCACTAGACGGGCAGTGCCGTGCAACAGAAGTAGAGTTGGGGCTGTGCATTCGTGTGGTCCATCTCCTCCCCATCCGATCTCCCTCAAACATCCGTTCCAATATCCCTCGAACAACCGGTCGCCGGATCCCACATACAGGTTTGCCATAGCGGCACAAGTGCACTGCCTCTAACGGTATCTGCGCGTGCAGGAGGAACACCCGTGCGGTGGACTGCTAGGTCCGATCACATGGTCGGTTGCGGCGAATGGAGGTGGCTAGTTGCAACTCATGCAAAGCCCTAATGATGGCACCGAAGCGATCAACAGGATGGGTGTACCACACCTCCACTATATATATAGGCATCCGACGTGGGCTCATCTCTTGGGCCTCGCACAGGTCCTAAAGCCCGCATGTTCCATCCCTAAAGCGTGCGACCCCTTTGGTTCTTGTTCACTTGGTCGTGAGTCAGATCACATCCAACTCGACCAGTCGGTAGCGACCTCTAGCAAAATGTGCTGACTCCATATCATGGCGGCGTGCATCAGCACATGATGCACATGGGCGTTTAATGCAACAGCCTAGACGAAACCATGACCCAACGGTCCAACCAGCGCCATGGTCCAACGCGACCCCACTTGGCAGGTCCAACGGGCGACACAGTCCAGCGCGGCCCCACACGTCTGAATGGACAAAGGAGGGCGACACGGTCCAACGCGGCCCCACTTGGCAGGTCCATTGGGCAACATAGTCCAACACAGCTCCAGACGCCAGAGTTAACGGTCAAACCATTGACCCGACGGCATCCCACCGTGTGACCATTTCTGATGGTTTTGCACTAAGGACGAGGGAAAAGTGAGTAGAAGTTAAGAGCGTGGGGATGAATGAGTACAACTAAGGAACCAGGGGCACATAAATAAAAATCCCTTCAATCAAATAATAAAATAATACTTAAAATAATATTTTGTGGTTTTGGGGACTAATATATATATTAGGTTCCAAGTAAATCCTTTGGGGCAAAACAATCTAGCCAATTTGAGGACTTGTAGTACAAACCTCAATTGAGGGGGTTTTGAAAACCTAAATTGAATAAAATCTTTTTGGCCAAAATAATATTTAATAAAAATAGTTTGAGGTACTATACACATGGTATGATCATTGGACAATATTTTAGATCAAGGAAAGGAGTATTGAAAGTAGGAGGGAGTTTTATGAATATAGAGTACCAGTAAGCAATCAAACAAGCAAACAAATAGCACACATGTCAAGCATTCATCTGTACTTAAAAAACGTTTTAATTGGCCTTAATTTTTTAGTCATTTATCTTAGTCATGAGGTAAAACACAAGGTGTGACAAGTGGTGCAGGGGGCACTAGGCTAGCTCACCTAGTAGGCCGAGCCCATGTCGGTGGGCGAGGTAGGCGGAGGCGGCTAGGCCTGAGGGGAGTTGGGCCTAGAGCGGCCCAAGCGCTGGCTGGGCAGGCGTTGTCGTTGCCCTCCTCCTCGCTTGTTCCCGAGAGGTAGGCAGGGTCAGCAGCGGCAGCACTCGTTGTGGCAGGCGGCAAGGGGTGCGGGACGATGGGGCGATGACGGATCTGGCACAAGGCCTCCTGGATCCATCCGTTCCCGGTGGCGACTGAGCTCGACGTAGGAGATCGGGGTATGGCCATGGGATCCCTGTCCATGGCATGAACAAAGAGAGAGAGAGAGAGAGAGAGAGAGAGAGAGGTTAGAGAGAGGGAGAGCAGCACGGGCGGAGGAGAGGTTAGACGCGTGGGGGGCTCTTCTGGGTCTAGGTTGCTGGCGAAGCTCTGGCGCACCGGTGGCCGACGAAGACACAAGGGCAACGAGGGACAAGCCACTCGGGAGCGCATCCTTGGTGTTGGAAATATACCCTAGAGGCAATAATAAATTGGTTATTATCATATTTCCTTGTTCATGATAATCGTTTACTATCCATGCTAGGATTGTCTTGATTGGAAACTCAGATACATGTGTGGATACATAGACAACACCATGTCCCTAGTATACCTCTAATAGACTAGCTCGTTGATCAAAGATAGTCAAGCTTTCTTGCCATGGACATGAGATGTCATTTGATAACGGGATCACATCATTAGGAGAATGATGTGATGGACAAGACCCAAACTATAAACATAGCATATGATCGTGTCAATTTATTTCTGTAGTTTTCTGCATGTCAAGTATGTGTTCCTATGACCATGAGATCATGCAACCCACTAAGACTGGAGGAGTACCTTGTGTGTATCAAATGTCGCAATGTAACTATGTGACTATAAAGGTGCTCTATAGGTATCTCCGAGGATGTCTGTTGGGTTGGCATGGATCAAGACTGGGATTTGTAAATCCGTGTGATGGAGAGGTATCTTAGGGCCCACTTGGTAATACAACATCACAACAAGCCTTGCAAGCAAAGTGACTAACGTGTTAGCCATGGAATTTTGTATTACAGAACGAGTAAAGAGACTTTCTAGTAATGAGATTGAAATAGGTATGGAGATACTGACGATCGAATCTCGGGCAAGTAACATACCAAAGAACAAAGGGAAGAACATACGAGATTAACTGAATCCTTGACATAGAGGTTCAACCGATAAAGATCTTCATAGAATATGTACGAACAAATATGGTCATCCAGGTCCAAATATTGGTTATTGTCTGTGGAGGTGTCTCGATCATGTCTACAAAGTTCTCGAACCCGCAGAGTCTACACACTTAAGGTTCGATGATGTTTTGGTAGTATAGAGTTATGTATAGCGGTGACCGAAGGTTGTTTGGAGTCCCGTATGAGATCCCGTACATCAAGAGGAGCTCTGGAATGGTGTGGAGGTAAAGATTGATATATAGGAAGTCCCGCTTTGATCACCGAAATAGTTTCAGGCTCATCGGTAGTGTACCGGGAGTGGCGAGAGGGTGCCGGGGGACCATCGGGAGGGGTGTCTCGAGCGAAAGGGCCACATGGGTTGTGGAAGGAGGTAAACCAGCCCCTGGTGGGCTGGCCAAAGCCCCCACTAAAGGTCCATGCGGCTGGTGTGGAAAAAACCAAAGGTGGAAAGAGTTTCCAAGTGGGAAGGAGGAGTCCTAAACCTACTAGGATTGGAGGAGGACTCCTCCTCTCCTCCTTGCGGCCAAGGCAAAGGGGCCATCCCTAGGGCGTCGGTGTCCCTCCCTCCTCCTATATATACTGGAGGGAGAGAGGTCAAAGTCACTCAAACCTAATTGCCACATGCTGCCCTCTTCTTCCCTAGATAAGTTTCTCCTCGAAATTAGTTCTGCGGTGCTTAGGCGAAGCACTACAGGATTAGTTCACCACCACCGCCTATCGGAGTCAAATCTGGCATATCTCATAGTAGGGGTCCTAAGCTAGGCGTCTTGGAGCAATGGTAACATGGACACAGGATTTTACCCAGGTTCGGGTTCTCTCAAGGAGATAATACCCTACGTCCTGCTTTTGATTGTATTGATATGGGAGATAGTACATAGTACATGTATCTACTATGAGATTGTAGTAATGAGTATGAGATTGAGATTGTCTATTGACTAGCCTGGCCTCGTTTATATAATGCACCGTAGGCCTAGGGTTTAGAGGAGTCCTTCTCTTGTGCGCGAACTCTTGTGGAATCTCCCTTGTATGCATCATGGGCTCTCCGAACTGGCCCATTAGTGAATCGCCTTGGGGGTCCTCGGCCCGACCCACTGGTCGGGAGACGACATGGTGAGTACCCACTAGTCCAGGACACCGTCAGTAGCCCCCTGAACATGTCTTCAAGTTTGGGACGCTCCTCGGTTCTTCCAAACTGTTCTTCATCTTCAGCCGTCGGTCTTGAAAACCGGTTCAACAAATCTTCCCATCTCCATTCTTGAGGATCGCCGAGGTGTATCAGAAGAGTTCACACGTCAGGCATCCGAGGAGCCCCTTTAAGTTCTCATCCATTATCAATGCCTTGTTATTTTTATGCCAAATCTCAGTGTCGAAGTGTTTCCCATGCGGCGATGTCCTCTTGCGTCCGAGCTCCAAAGCCGAACTGCATCTGAGGTGTCTTTTTGCAGCTGAGCTCCAACGCAGCGCCAATGACGGGTTGCATTCGACCTCCAACGTTGGATTGTGTCCGAGGTACCCTTTTGTAGCCGAGCTCCAACATTATTATGCGTTTAAAGTATCCTCTTGAGTCGGAGCTCCAACGCCGGACTACATTCGAGGTATCATAGATTACCTTGGCCTATGAAAATTGGAATGAGTCCATCCGAACCTAAGTGCCGGAATAGTCTTTTATAGAGCCAGCCATTCGCATCTGGTCTTTATGTCGGAAATCTTCCGAGGTGTTTTGCGCAGTCGAGCGCCAACGCTATTCGGCATCCGAGGTGTCATATATTACTTTGGCCTTTGAAAAGGTTGAACAAGTTCAGCCAAGCCTAATGCCGGCAATGCCCTCTATTGAGACAACTACCTGCATCCGAGCATTACACCGGACTGCTTTAGAAATAGTGCACCACCTCGGCAGTGCGCTGATTTTTGGTGGAAATAATTTCCGATCATTGCAATTTATTCTCTGCCGAGATATATAGTCAATAGCCCTCAAGGTGCGTGTCGGTCTAAAACCCGAGATGCACGTGAAGGAAAAAATGATAATCAAAATAAAACCACTAATCCCAATAGCCCCTGAAACTTAGCTCGATTTACAAAATCAGCCTGAGGATCAAGTTCTTGCTTGGCGGCATTCATTGGGGATGTAAACACGATACATAGTAGTTTCCGAGACTCGGGTTGGGTGCGACCGACCAACCTAAGGATCGAATCTCCTTAGAAAATGTATTGCACTTTGAATTTGCTACATTGAATAGGCAATGCAGTAGCCCCCAAGAATTAATGTGGGCACAGGTGGTCGAATTAAGGATCAATATTTGTTAGACCCAAACTTTGTTACGCTTGACACAATTTATGTGTAATGATTCTATGTATCCAAGTACTTTACATCACTAATGCTCGGATCCGCATTATACAAGGCTTTGTTGACCAACCATTGGCTTCAACGTCCTCGGTCAGTAGTCGGGGAGTCTTTGTCATAATTTATAAAGCCTTTCAAACGGCAAAGATTTACGACAAATAAGGCAATCCGGTCATGCGGTTTTATAAACAAAGGTACGCAGAGAGATATGTCATATTATTATTAACGTCAGAAACATCTTCTCGGAAAAATAGTTCCTTTATAAGTTCCTTTTCCCAGGATATCATGTTGACCATGATCGTGAAACCTCAACTCCGATCAGTGTGGGAGCAAAATATTGAGGATTTAGTTCCGAAAATGTTCCTGAACTCTATGGTCTTTTAATGAACCAAAATTTTCACTTCCGTCGTTGCCGACCAATTATATTCTTAAGATGGTTAGCTATCGACTTCGCCCAGTCTGAGGTACTAACCCGGATGACCCGGAAGTAACAATCACAAAGGTGCTCCCTTTACCCCCTAGCTAAACGATTAGGAACGTAGGGGGTAAGCACAGGAGCGAGGCAACCCAGCTTGGCCAAAATCTTAAGTCAAATTGATGAATATTTATGGCTTTATAACGATGATTATGGAAGGCAGCACTCGCATATTGAATAAGTTCTTTAATGATATATGTTATTTTGACTCCTTTGTGACCATTTATAATTTGAGAGTGGCCCATCGTCAGCATCTACCCATTTGTCGATGCTACGCAGGGTGTTTCCGCAGTAACAAGACAACCCTTAGCCGACTTCTCGGTGCCCTAAGGTGGTTGTCTTAGCTGAAACGAGGCAACCAGATATTCAAGATTTATAACTTTCACTTAGTCAAGGAGCATAAGTTTGGGAGGCCAATTACTAGCCCCCAGTTAGTGTTCGGCGTTAGCCGAGGTCAAGCTATTAACACTTCGGCCAAATTTATGAAAGGCCCATGGGGTTATCTCTATTGGTCTATAGTTTGACAAAGTCATTGGATCGCTGACCAGTTTGCGCTCATTGTGATAGTCAGTTTTCGGCTTTCTCCACTGAGGTACTTATCCAGTTAAATCGTAAGTACAATTGCATTGGTTCTCCCTTTCCAAACCTTTGCCGAACAATGCGGAACGTAAGGGGAAAACACGGGAGCTGGGCAACCCAAACTATTGACCGAAGACATGATTCAAAGCTGATGCATATGAGGCCATATTCGAGACATCGAGGTGCGGATCGGTAGGGAAGATGCCGAACTGCGGGTCAGTAAACATTTCCCTTGCGGAATTATTCCGTTTGGCACCTCAGTCAAGAGGATGTCTCACCTCCCAAAAGAGAAAAAACATACGAATAGCTTAAAAGTGCCATAAGCTTCGAAAAACTAAAAAACTTATGTAAAAACTTCAACGTCCAAACTAAATCAAGTTTTTTGGTGCCAATCCAAAATTGGTATTACAATTAACATGTGCTTCGGTCATGCTTTAACATGAGACATCCGATCTCTCAGACTTCAAGCGGGTCAGCCTTTGGCTTCAAGCTCCATATCCCGAGGGCGGAGTGTTTCTCCAAGGCCTGTTTAGCAAACTAAACTCAAGTAGCTTTAGAGATAAACTAACTCGTGTCGAAAAAACAAGTAGTAGACAAATACATTGCAACGACCATGAAGAAAACACCATTTATTATAAAACGACTCATACAAATTTAAGAGCCGCCAATTGACTTGGGTAAAATAATTTTATGTATAATGATTGTATGTACCGAAGTACTTATATCATATATGTGTTCTCCCGAACTTTAAGCGTGTCTTAACCGACCGTCGGCTTCTCCCTCTTCGGCCAAGGTACAAAAAGTGTTATCTACTACGCCATCCGAGGATATCGGAGGTGTTTCGAATAACCAGGCAATAAGGCCATTTGGCTATAACTGACAAAGCGTGCCCAAG
The DNA here is from genome assembly GCA_022496015.1 of Hordeum marinum. Lineage (NCBI taxonomy): Eukaryota > Viridiplantae > Streptophyta > Magnoliopsida > Poales > Poaceae > Hordeum > Hordeum marinum. Next base: position 274,949,122 of record CM039675.1, read on the forward strand.
GAACTTATGCGATATTACTATTTAACGTAAGAAGCATCTTCAAAGAAGATAGTTCCGCCAACGGTTCCTTTCTTTGGGTTCTCATGATTACAATGAGGGGTGTGCAATAGATTTATGTATGCTTGTCTTCCGTCATGGCCGACCATAGTTGAAAATAGTAAGAGCGCTAGCTTTCGGCTTAACCCGTTTGAGGTACGAGTTTGGATGACCCGATCGTATAAATTGCAGAGGTGCTCCCTTTACTCCCTAGCTGAACAATCGGGAACGTAGGGGTAAGCACAGGAGCAAGACAACGTAGCTTTGTGGAACACTTAAGTCAACATGATGCATATATTGGCGTAAACAAAAACAAGGAAGGGTGAGATACATTAATAATCACATGCAAGAGGAATGGCTTCATAAAGGAAGCCCCCCAAGTAAATGGGGTATTTGAAAAAAAATTACCAACAAAGTTTTGACAAAGAAAGTTTTTCGCAAACAACTTTTTGTCAAAAAAGTATAATGCTTGGTCGAACCGAACAAAATCTAAAACTGAAAGTTTTTGAGCGTGAAAGCGACTTAGCTAGTTAATGTGCTTGGTGTCGATGACGTGATTCAGGCTTGGGACAGGATGAGGGTGCCCATCAAACTTTGACAGATCCGATGTGTAGTCTTTGACATGACCGAGGTCCTAGCCCGCAAGCCAGTCCTGAGGTGAAGGAACAATTATTTCGGCACTCCGAAGTAGTGTCACGGCTCTGCTGATGTGGCGAGGTGAAGCCCCTAGTCCAACCGAGGTTGTGGAGTAGGTCGGCAAGGTGACGTCGGGGTGACCGCTTGATGGCAGTCGAAGTCGATTTCTTGCACTCATAAAACAGTGCAAGCCAAAAGTAATAAGAAAAAATATAATTATTAAAATAATCGTCTACTTAATTAATTTAAATGAAGTAAATAATTAAAGAAATATGGCCTAGCCACCGATGTGCATGAGTGAAGAGTTCGGCTTGATGAAGGAGCAACGCTGCCCGGTCGATGTGGTGAGATGAAGTCCTCCGTCGAGTTAACATGGAGAAGTTGTGATCGGCGGACGCCGAAGTCTCATGCAGGTTGGCTGGTGATGTCGAGGTCTCATGCCAGCCGAGGTGTTGAAGCAGGTCGGCTGGTGACGCCGAAGTCCCATGCCAGCCGAGGTGTTGAAGCAGGTCGGTTGGTGACGTCGAAGTCTCATGCCGGCCAAGGTGTTGAAACAGGTCGGCTGGTAATGCCGAAGTCTTTGGAGCGGGTTGATGAGGAGATGTCGTAGCCCCTAGTCTAGCTGAGGTGACGGAGCAGATCAGTAAGCTGATGCTAGAGCCCCATACCAGCTGATGTGTCAAAGCAGGTCAGCGTGGTGGGTGTTATCTTGAAAAAGTAACGGCGCGGCGATGCCGATGCAGGTCGGAATTTGTGACGAGGTCGATGTTAGCTTGATGAAGCAATGGAGCGCCCAATCCATACAACCCATAGATGATGAGGTTTGCTTTTTGATTATTCGGTCCTCTCGATGCCGAACTCTTGGTCGGATGACCGAGATGATGAGAAAATTTCATTCAAAAAGGACGTCCGACAATCCGTTCATTAAAAACATGAACTCGGATTGGATTCGTTTTCGTGCACAAAATAGATCTGAAATTCGTTGTACTAATCGGATGTTTCCCGTAGTTTGGACGGTCGGATCGAGATGGAATTTTGAGGGGTCATCGGTATAGGAATTCCACAGCCAATGAACGGTGGGATTTTCCAACGGCGTCCGAGCTAGCCGTTGGACTCCTCTCCCTGAACTTGTCCAGATTTGTAGGGCTTCGGTTGATTGTAGATCTCTAGAGATTCCTCCACCGAAACGTGACGAAATTTTGCAGGGTTGTTCTAAACTCAATTGCGCACAATTCCATAGAAGCAAACGTCAAAACGACACTTAAGGAGGCAGGGACGACGAACCCGAATCCGCTATCTAGAAAAACTGGATGATCATGCGAGGGTAATGTTGACGTTGAGCCCCCGAGCACCATGGAGGATTCTTCCATGATCTTGGTTGAAATTGGAGTTGATGGTCGTGAATACACCCATCAGATCTATATGATCCGACATGGAGCATAGCCCTCGGCATAACCGAGGTGACTCGTCAAGCCGACAACAAAGATGCCGGCATTGACGATGCAGCTCGGTTCCGACGCGTAGATCACGATGGAGCCGATCTGAATTCCCATCGCACTACGGCGACTGCCCAGCAAGCTCTCAATGAAAACACCAATGTTGGAGTCAAATTCGGCATATCTCATAATAGGGATCCTAAGCTAGGCGTCTTGAAGCGATGGTAACATGGACCTCTCAAGGAGATTGTGGGGACCCCGACTCATGAGTCGTGATCACCGAATGCACGTGTATAGTGATCCCGAAGATCAATGCTCACTGAACACACAGAAGCTGAGTAGTAAGAGTCTTACATCCACATTTAGCGTCTTACACAAATAAAGAACATGATGATCTAGTCTTACATAGATAGGGCCACAAGGGCCAAACACTTAAATAGAACAAGCAGCAGAAATCTTGGTCGATAGCGTGAACCCATGCCATCTGCCTTAACCTACAGGCATTCTAACTGGGAATCATCCTAGTTCGCATTTTCGTCACCAACGATCTCTTCAACATACTCCTGTTCTTCCATGCCTGCCCAATTAAATAACCAGTGGCAAGCCAATGAGTATTTTGAATGTATTCACAAGCAACCCAAGTTGTGGAACAAGGTAATAATGATGCATGATATAACACTAGTAGGTAAATTTGCGGAAAGATAATTTTCAATGCAATGACATGATCAAGTAACTAGCAAGCATGCATCAACAATAGGCATATATCGATATGAACAAGATACAAATTTCAGCATAAGTAGGAGTTGAACACCTCATGTTCTTCCATCATGCTAAGTAATCGGACTTAGCTCAAATCCCATGCTAAGTCATCGGACTTAGCTCATGTGCCCTCTTTGTCACCATCGCATCCAAACTCACACCAAGTTTTTACGAAAACATCCGGATGTGGCATAAGCAGCACCACCCAACTATCCTTGACCGTGGACACGGCTATTCGAATAGTTGTACACTATGTAGAGGTTGCACACTTTACCCACAGGACTCGGGGAACTTCCGTGTCATTCATGACTCATGGTACATCATGTACCCGAGGTAAGCACCCGAACAATTCCTATCCCATGGTGATACTAGACAAAGAGTCCACTCGTTGGTGCCATCCCTCATGATGTACATCACACGTATCATCCATGACGACACGCAACGGTGTGATCGGTGCCTGTAAAGATAGCGCATGGCATTCCACTTCCGGGACTACCCCATCTCAAGAGTGACCACTTCACTCTTGCCACTAGTAATGCGGGCTCCTTGATAGCACCAACCATAGTAATCAACAAAGCCCCGTCCCATAAGGGGTATCATGGTTGCGCATGTAAGGTTGGGACGGTCCAAAAATCTTAAACCCTCCATTTTTGAAAAACTCACCCTCATCTTATTCTGGCACACCACTTCTTTCTCAAGTGGTCACCCAACTCAACATCATCTCCCTCAGGCATTAGTGGCACCCGACGGGGTTTTCGAAAACATCTTTGAAATCATTTGCGTTCCCATCACCATGCATAAACACGAACCATTCGCGTAGAATCTACTAGCATCCTATCTACGCCCACCTGCATAACCCTCATAATGTGGTAGGGTCATGCTTGATGCAAGTGTCAATGGTAAAAGTATCAAAGGCAACCCATCGAAGGGGGTGCACCACATCATCATCGATCATCGAAACAAGAAGTGTTATATGACATGCATGAAAAAGTTTCTTGTAATGGTCAAAGGGCTGCTTGTCTGGCTCAACAAAGTCTCCGGGGTCTTCAAAGTCTTCGGGTCCAACTTCTTCGTCAACCACGCAATCTATCGTCGCAAATAAAAGCGATAAAAATAAGCAACACACACAAACAGAGCACACAAACTACTATCAAAAATGCTACCCTACTCTGATAAATACTAGAGACTATAGGAAAAATGTTTTTTTAACAATTTGTTATGAAAACATTTTTAAAAACTATTTAACAGAGGAAGATAATGCCAAATAGGGGTTTTAAATTAAAACAGTACATAAAATGTTTTCAAACATTTTTAAAAATGGCACTAATAAATGCTATGGATTATTTTAAGATTTAAGGTGGAAGAATATTTGAATTTAGATGAATATAAAAATATGTGGGATTATTGGAAGTTCAAACAGAAAAGAAAAAGAAAAGGGGTACTGTGCTTTCTTGGGCAAGAGTACCAGAGCCGAGCCAGCCCAGGAGGAGATCCGGTCCAGGCTGAGGCACCGAGCGTGGCAGGTATAATTTTAAACCTGTCCGCGGGCCCTGCTTGCCAGCGAGAGAGGAGGGGCAAGGGGATGACAGGTGGGCCCCACCTGTCATCCCTCTCCTTGCAACAGGAGTGGAGGGGGCTCACCAGAGGGGGTCTCTACGTCACGGTGGCTGGAACGGAGGGCACCGACGCGCTCAAGGGGCTCCCGCACGTCGGCGGGTGGCTGAGGGGATCGTCGGGGGAGCAGGAAATGCTGGCGAGGAGAGGTGTCCAACAGCGGCGAGGGATTGGTAGGCGGGCTGAGCACGAGGAGGAAGCTGAGGGAAGGAGGGAGCAAGGAGAGAGGAGCAGGAGGAGTGGGGGGCTTAAATAGGCGGGCTTCGGTCCACTACGGGCGAGGTGCGCCGGCGAGGACGTGGTCGTCGCCACAGGCCACGGGGGCACTCTCGGCTATGTTTGAGGGGTTCGTGGACTCAGTTTGCGCCCAGGAGAAGGGAAGGGCAGCCAGAAGGGGGACGGGAGGTGCGCGCGTGCATGCGCGACCACTGGCCGGTTCAGGCGGTGTCGTGCGCGCACGATGGAGGGCAGTAGAGGAGGGGGGAGGATGGGGCCCGACCATCTGGTGCCTTGTGGACTTCGAGGGTGGCCGTGGGACATGCTGGGGAGGCCCGAGGCTATCGGGTGGCGCCGTGTAGGGGCGGCTACAGTGCGGGAGCGCACTATAGCGCGCTCCAGAGCGCCCATATGGCGTGCCCTAGCATATTTTAAGCCCCCTAGTGTGTCCTCTAGTGTCTTGGGGCTACTGGAGATGCCCAAGGGCTAGGACAGGCTAGGGGAGGGCTCAGGTGATGCCTTAGGGTAGAAGAAAAGGGTGAGAGGGAGAGAAATGATGTTGTCTAGGGGTAGAAATGGAGGTTTTACCCCTCAAATCATTGATCTGTGCCCCTAAGGGTTTTACTGGACATGAAAGGTATCCACAAGCGGTTGTGGTAAAAATTTGGGGGCAAGGGTAAAAGAGGAAGGGGTAGAAATAGCAACTTTACTATAATACCAAAAGGTGTTTGATGGGGTTTTGGGCAAGAAAACCCTACCAACTTAAAGAGATAATTACCAGGGTCAAATGATTGGCAAAAAAGAGATGATTCACCAAATTTGAGCTCAAGTGAGCAAAGTTGCTAATGGAAACTTTGTGAAGCTTACAAAATTAATAGAATTAGGTTTCTTTAGATCTAGATGTGCAAAGCTTTTACCCTTGATGCACCACTTAGTGTGGCATCACTATTTGGTCATTAGAGCATGCCCACAAAGTTTGGGGTCAAGGGAAGAAACTTCATAATGAAAAGTTGCTCAAATTTGAATCTCGACAGGAAGGGTTTTGGGGTGGCTTGATGAACCAAATGAACTTGGATTGAGGTGACACTTTGCAAGATCATCACCTATGATAGTTTTGACTTGCTGAAATTTTCTTGGAATTTATTGATAATATTTCCTATAGAAATATTCCAAAAGTTAGGTTTGATCAGAAAGGGTTTTGAGGTTTTTTTTCCATAATTTGCTCATGCCCTTGTGTTGGAACTCATATATATGGAAAATATATGTCCACTGAGTTTACCTAAATTTTCTCAAATATTTTCAAAGCATTTAAATAATTTTTCCCTAAGAGAAACCATTTCTGGTCTTAAGAAAAAGCCTAAAAATAAAATATAAGAATAATCTTTAAACTTAATATATGGCGGTTTTGGAAAGTCTAATATATAGTAGGTTTGAAATAAAGCCTTTCGGGAAGAAGGATCCACCTAATTTGAGGACTTGCAGTGAAATCCTCACTTCAGGGGTTTTTGGAAACCTAATTGGGATAAATCCCATTTGGTCAAAATAAAATTTGATAAAAATAGTTTTGGGCACTATTCACATGGCATGATCATTGGGCAAGAGGTTTGGGACAAGGAAGATGAATATGAAGTGGAATAGAATCTAGGAGTGCCACAACCACAATCATCAAGCAAGCAAACATCATTGCAAACAAGCACAAGCAATTTGACAAAAAGTTTTAGTTGGCTCCAAATTTTATAAACCCAAACATATCAAGGTCATACAACCACAGGGTGTGACAAACCTTCCACCCTTACAAGAATGTCGTCCCCGAGATTCCTAGGCTAAGCACTAAAAAGATAAGGGAACTCAGATCTAAGATAGTCTTCACACTCCCAGGTTGCTTCAGCTTCAGTATGGTTGCTCCACTGTACCTTGAAGTACTTTATGGTGCGGCTTTGGGTGCAATAATCGGCTTCATACAAAATGCAAACTGGTCTCTCATGATAAGTGAGGTCTGGCTGAAGATCGATGGCTTGATGGTCGATATCCTTGATCAATTCCAACCATCTTCGTTGCCTCATGTTCAATTCCCTTTGAGTGAAAATATATTTCAAACTCTTGTGGTCGGTGAATATCTCACATCGCTTCCCTAGAAGGTAATTTTGCCATGTCTTCAAGGCGTGAACCACGGCTGCCAACTCGAGATCATGACTTGCGTAGTTCTCTTCATCAGGTCGTAGCTGTTTGGATAGATATGCTAGGACTCTGCCTTCTTGCATGAGAACACCTCCAAGCCCGGTTCTTGATGCGTCACAATAAATCACAAACTCCTTGTGAATATCGGGGGTGGCCAAAACTGGGGATGTGGCCAATCTCTCCTTGAGCTCCTCGAAGCTTTCTTCGCACTTAGTAGTCCATTCGAACTTCTTGTCCTTTTTCGAAAGCTGGATCATGGGTCGTCCAATGCTTGAGAACCCTTCCACGAACGTGCGGTAATAACTAGCGAGTCCGAGGAAGCTCCTTACTTCCTTTACTGTGGTTGGGGTTTGCCATTCAGTCACGGCTTCAAACTTGGCAGGATCCACTGATAATCCTTCTGGAGTCAGCACATGACCCAAGAATCCAACTTCGTGTAGCCAGAATTCACACATACTGAACTTGGCTCTCGAAGCTTTTCTAGGACCAATCTCAAGTGCTCTTCATGTTCTTCTTCAGACTGGGAGAAGACAAGTATGTCATCAATGAAGACAACAACGAACTTGTCCAAGTACTCAATGAAGACCTTATTCATGAGGTACATGAAGTAGGCAGGGGCATTAGTTAACCCAAAAGACATGACCGTATATTCATACAAGCCATACCGGGTTACAAACGCCATCTTCAGAATGTCTTGGGGTCTGATCTTCAGCTGGTAGTACCCAGACATGAGGTCAATCTTGGAAAACACCTTGGCTCCATTCAACTGATCAAACAAGTCTTCAATCTTTGGGAGTGGGTACTTGTTCTTTATTGTGGCCTCATTGATAGAACGGTAATCGACACAGAGTCTGATAGTTCCGTCCCTCTTTGACACAAATAGAACAGGCGATCCCCAAGGAGAGGCACTAGGGCGAATAGATCCTTTTCTGAGCTACTCTGCCAGTTGCTTCTTCAACTCAGCCAACTCTTCGGATCCCATCATGTAGGCCTTCTTATAGATGGGCCTTGATCCGGGCATAAGCTCAATGATGAACTCAATGTCGCGGTCAGGAGGCATTTCGGGAAGCTCTTCAGGAAACACATCCGGGTATTCACATACCACTAGCACTTGATCCAACTCAACTCCCAATAGACAGTTAGCCTGAGGGGCTTGAGTGGAGACAGGGTTGGGAACATACTTGACTTCCACTCCTTGGCTATTGGTCATGGTGACAATCCTTTTGGCACAGTCTAACATGCCTTGGTGCTTGGTCAACCAATTCATGCCAAGGATGACATCCAAGCCCGTTGAATCCATAACTATAAGGTCTGCTAGCAAGTCTACCCCGTTGATGTCAGTCTTCACTCCCTTACAACATATCCCAGACTTCATAACTGATCCCGGGGTTTGTATCAACATACGACTACCTACGGGTGTAGGTTTCATGCCACTCTCTAATGCAAACTTTTGGGTGACAAAAGAATGTGAGGCTCCACAATCAAACAGTACTGTTGCTAGGGTTGAGTTGACGATGATAGTACCCAGTATGACGTCCGGGTCTTCCTGGGCTTCCTCTGCGGTGACGTGATTCACACGATCCTTGCCATTGTTGGGCTCGTTGCGGGGAGCTGGGTTCCTTGGTGGTCCTCCATGGACTTGACCTTGGTTTGGCACATTGGGGCATGGCGCATCTGGCTTCCTATTGGGGCAAAGCTTGGAGATGTGTCCGGACTGACCACATCCAAAGCAAGCGTTTGCCCAGGGTTGTTGTCAAAGTTTCTGCCACCGTTGTTGTTGTTGGGGTTGTTGTTGTAAGCTGGCATGGGATTGGCATACTACTAAGGCTGGTATCTCGGGCGAGGTGCAGGAGGTCTGGCCTGCTGTGGCTGATAGGTTGGCTTGGCTGGGGCTGGCTACCAGGGGCGAGGCTTCTTGTTGCTTTAGCTACCCTTGCTGATCATCTTGTGCTTGTGAGTGTCGTCTATGGCATGAAACTTGTCTTCCAGCATGAGGGCCTTGTTCACCAAGTCGAAGAAGGTACAATAGTCGCGGACGATGAGCTGATACTGCAGGGTCTATAGAAGTCCTTCCATGAAACATTCCTTCTTGGCAGCCTCCGTGTTAAGTTCTTCCGATGCATACCTTGAGAGCACGTTGAACTTCTGTAGGTACTCCTTGACAGAGCCACTTCCTTGCTTCAGCGCTCGGAATTCTCTCTTCTTGATGGCCATGATCCCAGAAGGAATGTGGGCGATGCGAAATCCTTCCTTGAAGTCATCCCAAGTGATCACATGCTCTCCTTGCAAGACCTTGAATCCATCTCACCAAGCTCGGGCGGTACCTCGAAGGCAGTGGGAGGCATACAACACCTTCTCACGGTCATAATTGCAATTGACCAAAGTAAGGAAGTTCTCGATGGTGCGGATCCAGTCATCGTCATCCAACAATTTAGTAGTCTCGGTGAAGGTTGGGGGTGAATTCCTCATGAACTCAGACAGGGTGGAGCGGGCATTGGCGTTCCTGCCTTGCTGCTAGTTGTTCACAAGGGCCTGAGCCATCTGCTGGATAGCAGCATTGTTGGCTTGGCGCTCCTCCCGTAGAACTTGAAGAAACTGAGCTATGGTAATGTTCTCCAGTGGAGGTGGTGGAGGGGGAATGTCGCCTTGTGTCTGCTCCTGGTGTCCTCCAGCATGAGCAGCTCCACCAGCTCCCTATTGCTGGTTTGAGTTGCCTGCTCCAGGGTTGTTGAAGGAGCTATTGCGGGTAGCAATCACCATCCTGTTTGGAGCAGCCAAGTCAAACAGCTGGGATAGACGAGAGGAAAAGCAATAATGGAAAAGCGTGCCTAAGGGGGTTGGTCGAGTGCAAGTGTGTTAAAACAAAGGTCAAAAGACCAACATATATTAACATAGACGATGGAGTCGCTTACATGTTGCCTAAGGTAAAAGCGCGACTCGCATCGGAACACAAACAACAAAACAAACAACAAGAACACATGGTTTCATATGAACCATTACATGGACTTGACTTCACATGAGGGGTACATGACTGATCCTACCCTAGGGGTTCTCGGACTCAGGTGGTGGAGTGCTCGGTCTCGTAGTCACGCTCCTCCGAGTCTTCCTCCTGTTCATCATCTGAACGGGCATCATTCTTGGTCAAGGGGTCAGGTAACGAGGAGGTCCATCCCGACGACGCTTTGCAGGCGGGTCGGTGAAGAGCTCACGATACTCTTTCGCACTCATGCGATGACGACGTGTGGGTGCATCACTAGCTGGGGGTACTCCTCTTCGATAAGCGAGAGCTGGTCGTCCTTCAGGGGCTCCATCCTTGTTGATCTTGTCTGGCTTCGTCTTGGCTTGCGGAAGTAGCTATCGGGTGTGGTGAAGTTCCTCATAGGGCTTCACAGACTCCTTCATCAGGTTATGAACCAGGTTGTCGGCGGAGAGGCTGAAGTAGGTCTAGAACCTGAGTGGTGTGCCATCTTCCTTAGTCAGAATCAGCGTCCAACTTTCGCCAAGGTCATCCTTCCTGAAGGGAAGGTAGCGAGTAGTCGGCTCGTAAGCCATCTCTGGAATGATGTCTCGGAGGTGTAGGAGTGCCTTGCATGTAGCTGTCTCGACCGCAAGTATCATGGTCTCCATCCGTGGTCCTTCAAAGAAACAACTGGTCGGGGAGTCGTCTGCCTTCACGACCACATCCATGTGGTATTCTTTTGTGACGGCAATCGACCCAGTGCTCGTGGTAGAGGAAAATGGGTGGTTGGCGAAACTGGCACTTCTCCAGGCTATCCCCAAGGAGTAAGGGAAAGCCGAATGTCAGGAAGGCTTTGTGTACGACGGCCATCTACAAAGGTTTGAAAGGAGGAGAGTGAACAAAGTTTTGTGTGAAGAATAGAAGAGGTAAATAGTGCAGAATTCCCTAAGTATAGGTGCTAGTTGTAGTTTGAAAGTGGTTTTCATCCTAACTAACCTCCATGCTAAATAAGGTCTTCCTACAGTCAGGATGGCTCTGATACCAACTCTGTGGGGACCCCGACTCATGAGTCATGATTACCGAATGCACGTGTACAGTAATCCCAGAGATCATTGCTCACTGAACACACAGAAGCTGAATAATATGAGCCTTACATCCACATTTAGCGTCTTACACAAATAAAGACCATGAAGGTCCAGTCTTAGGCGCGCAAGGGGGGAGAGCGTGAACCCACAAGGGCCAAAAACTTAAATAGAACAAGCAGAGGAAAACTTGGTCGACAGCATGAACCCATGCCATCTGCCTTAACCTACAGGCATTCTGACTGGGAAGCATCCTAGATCGCATGTTCGTCAGCAACGATCTCTTCCACATACTCCTGTGCTTCCATGCCTAGCTAATTAAATAACTAGTGGCAAGCCAATGAGTACTTTGAATGTACTCGCAAGCAACCCAAGTTGTGGAACAATGTAATAATGACGCATGACATAGCACTAGTAGGTAAATTTGTGGAAAGCTAATTTTAAATGCAATGATATGATCAAGTAACTAGCAAGCATGCATCAACAATAGGCAGATATCCATATGAACAAGATACAAATATCATCAGAAGTAGGAGTTGAACACCTCATGTTCATTCATCATGCTAAGTCATCGGACTTAGTTCAAATCCCATGCTAAGTCATCGGACATAGCTCATGTGACCTCTTTGTCACCATCACATCCAAACTCACACCATGTTTTTACGAAAACATTCGGACGTGGCATAAGCAGCACCACCCAACTGTCCTTGACTGTGGATATGGCTATTCGAATAGTTTTACACTCTGCAGAGGTTGCACACTTTACCCACAAGACTCTAGGAACATCCATGTCATTCACGACTCACAGTACATCACGTACCCGAGGTAAGCACCCGAACAATGCCTTTCCCATGGTGATACTACTCAAAGATCCACTCGTTGGTGCCATCCCTCATGATGTACATCACACGTATCATCCATGAGGGCACGCAATGGTGTGCCCGGTGCCTGTAAAGACAGCGTATGGCCTTCCACTTCCGGGACGACCCCGTCTCAAGAGTGACCACTTCACTCTTGCGACTAGTAATGCGGACTCCTTGCTAGCACCAACCACAGTAATCAACAAAGCCCCGTCCCATAAGGGGTATCATGGTTGCGCATGTAAGGTTGGGACAGTCGACAAATCTTAAACCCTCCGTTTTTGGAAAACTCACCCTCATCTTATTCCGGCACACCACTTCTTTCTCAAGTGGTCACCCAGCTCATCACCATCTCCCTCAGGTATTAGTGGCACCCAATGGGGTTTTCGAAAAAGTCTTTGAAATCATTTGTGTTCCCATCACCATGCATAAACCCGAACCATTTGCGTAGCATCTACTAGCATCCTATCTATGCCCACCTACATAACCCTCCTAAGGTGGTAGGGTCATGCCTGATGCAAGTGTCAATGGTAAAAGTATCGGAGGCAACCCACTAAAGGGGGTGCACCACATCATGATCGATCATCGAAACAGCAAGTGCTATATGACATGCATGAAAAAGTTTCTTAAAATTGTAAAAGAGTTGCTTGCCTGGCTCAACAAAGTCTCCGGGGTCTTCGAAGTCCTCGGGTCCAACTTCTTCGTCAACCGCGCAAACTATCGTCACGAATAAAAGCGATAAAAATAAGCTACACACAAAAACACAACACACAAACTACTATCAAAAATGCTACCCTACTCTAATAAATACTAGAGACTATAGAAAAAATGTTTGTTTAACAATTACTTATGAAAAACATTTTTAAAAACTATTTAGCAGAGGCAAATTATGCCAAATAGGGTTTTTTAAATTAAGACAGTACATAAAATGTATTCAAACATTTTTACAAATGGCACTAATAAATTCTATGGATTATTTCCAGATTTAAGGTGGAAGAATATTTGAATTTAGATGAATATACAAATCTATGGAATTTTTGGAAGTTCAAACAAAAAAGAAAAAGAACAGGGGTATTGTGCCTTCTCGGGCCACAGTACCGGAGCCGAGCCGGCCCAGGGGAGATCCGGCCCATGCTGAGGTGCCGCACGTCGCAGGTTTAATTTTAAACTTGCCCGTAGGCCCTTCTTGCAAGCGAGATAGAAGGGGCCGAGGGGATGATAGGTGGGACCCACGTGTCATCCCTCTCCTCGTGACAGGAGCGGAGGGGGCTCACCGGATGGGGCTCCAGGCCGCGACGACGGGAACAGAGGGCACTGATGCGCTCAGGGGGCTCCCGCGCGTCGGTGAGTGGCCGAGGGGGTCACCGGGGGAGAGGGAAACGCCGGCGAGGAGAGGTTCTCAACGACAGCGAGGGTTTGGTTCGGGAGAGGGCTCCCAACCACTGGGGAGAGCAGGCTAAGCACGGGGAGGAAGCTGAGGGAAGGAGGGAGCGAGGAGAGAGGAGCAGGAGGAGTGGGGGGCCTTAAATAGGCAGGCTTCGGTCCTCCGCGGGCGCGGTGCGCCGGCGGGGACGTGGTCGTCTCCACAGGCCACGGGGGCTCTCCCGGCTGTGTTTAGGGGGTTCGTGGACTCAGTCCGCACCCAGGAGAAGGGAAGGGCAGCCAGGAGGGGGACCGGAGGTGCACATGTGTGAGCGCGGCCACTGGCCGAGTCGGGCAGTGTCGTGCGTGCACGATGGAGCGCAGTAGAGGAGGGCGGGCAGGTGGCCCAACCATCTGGCGCCTTGTGGATGTCGAGGGCGGCCAGGGGACATGCTAGGGAGGCCCGAGGCTGTCGGGCGGCATCGGGCAGGGGCGGCTACAGTGCGGGAGCGCACTGTAGCATGCAGCAGAGCGCCCATATGGTGTGCCCTGGCATTTTCTAAGCCCCCTAGTGTGTCCTCTAGTGTCTTGGGGCTACTAGAGATGCCCAAGGGCTAGGAGAGGCTAGGGGAGGGCTCTCGTGATGCCTTAGGGTAGAAGAAAAGGGTGAGAGGGAGAGAAATGATGTTGTCCAGGGGTAGAAATGGAGGTTTTACCCCTCAAATCTTTGATCTATTCCCCTGAGGGATTTACTGGAGGTGAAAGGTATCCACAAGAGGCTGTGGTAAAAATTTGGGGGCAAGTGTAAAAGAGCAAGGGGTAGAAATAGCAACTTTACTATATTACCAGAAGGTGCTTGATGGGGTTTTGGGAAAGAAAACCCTACCAACTTACAGAGAAAATTACCAGGGTAAAATGATAGGTAAAAATGAGATGATTCACCAAGGTTGAGCTCAAGTGAGCACAGTTGCTAATGGAAACTTTATGAACCATGGAAATTAATAGAATCAGGTTTTTGTAGATCTAGATGTGATAAGCTTTTACCCTTGATGCACCACTTAGTGTGGCATCACTATTTGGTCATTAGAGCATTCCCACAAAGTTTGGGGTCAAGTGAAGAAACTTCATTATGAAAAGTTGCTCAAATTTGAATCTGGAGAGGAAGGGTTTTGGGGTGGCTTTATGAACCAAATTAACTTGGATTGAGGTGAAACTTTGCAAGATCATCACCTATGATAGTGTTGACTTTCTGATATTTTCATGGAATTTATTGGGAATATTTCCTACAGAAATATTCCAAAAGTTTCGTTTGATCAAAAAGGGTTTTGAGGGTTTTGCCCATGATTTGATCATGCCCTTGTGTTGGAACTCATATATATGGAAAATATATGTCAAGTGAGTTTCCCTAAAGTTTCTCAAATATTTTCAAAGCATTTAAATAAGTTTTCCCTAAGAACAAACATTTCTGGTCTTAAGAAAAAGCCGTTAAATAAAATATAAGAATAATATTTAAAATTAATATATAGTGGTTTGGGAAAGTCTTATATATAGTAGGTTTGAAATAAAGCCTTTGGGGAAGAAGGATCCACCTAATTTGAGGACTTGCAGTGGAAACCTCACTTCGGGGTTTTTGAAAACCTAATTGGGATAAATCCCATTTGTTCAAAATAAAATTTGATAAAAATAGTTTTGGGCACTATTCACATGGCACGATCATTGGGCAAGAGGTTTGGGACAAGGAAGATGAATATGAAGTGGAATAGATCTTGGAGTGCCACAACCACAATCATCAAGCAAGCAAACATCATTGCAAACAAGCACAAGCACTTTGAAAAAAGTTTTGTTTGGCTCCAAATTTTATAAACCCAAACATATCAAGGTGATACAACCACAGGGTGGGACAGAGATAATACCCTACGTCGTGATTTTTAATGTATTGATATGGGGGATAGTACATAGTACAAGTATCTACTACGAGATTGTTGTAATGAGTATGAGATTGAGATTGTCTATTGACTAGCCTGGCCTTGTTTTATATAATGCACCGTAGGCCTAGGGTTTAGAGGAGTCCTTGTATTGTGTGCCAAGTCTTGTGGAATCTCCCTTGTATGCATCATGGGCTCTCCGAACTGGCCCATTAGTGAATCGCCTTGGGAGTCCTCGGCCCGACCCACTGGTCGGGAGACGACGTGGTGAGTACCCCCTTGTCCAGGACACCATCATGGCTACATGATCTTGGTCTTCCTTAGAACTCATCTACCTCTCCGCCCCCTCTTGCTGGATCAAGAAGGCGCATCAAGCTATACGTGTGCTGAACGACGAGGTGTCGTCCGTTCGGCACGAGATCGGAAGGACCGCCACTGGATCGTGGGACGGATCGTGATTGGATCGCGGGACGAATCGTGATTGGATCACAAGACGGATCGTGATGGGATCATGGGATGGCTTGATTTTTGGATCATGAAGATGTTCGACTACATCAACCGCGTTTCTTGACGCTTCCCGCTTAGCGATCTACAAGGGTATGTAGATCCACTCTCCCTCTCATAGATGCTCATCACCATGGATAGATCTTGCGTATCCGTAAGAAATCTTTTGTTTCCCATGCAACGTTCCCCAACACCTGGCTCGGGCATGGGGAAGCGGACAAGCTCGGGACCGGTTGGCCTGGGGCGGGCCTCCCGTGGGCTCTGGCGAGACGTGGTGGAGAGGGGCAACCAGGGGGCGACGTGGCACATCGCGGTTGGCCGGGATGATGGCTTTAGCGGCACCAACTGGTGGGGTGGAGGTGGCTAGCATGGAAAACGATGAAGACGCTAAGGGAGCCATTTTTGGCTGGGGAGACCTCTTATTTATAGCATGGTATTAGGGTTAGGAAGTTTTTGGGCGTTCTGGAGCCCTTCGATCACAATCTGATGGTTCCGGTCGGAGGGGTAGGCTAGGTGGGCTACGTGGGTTGTGGGAAGGTGGTTGGGCTCGGATTAGAGGGGATTTTGTGGCCCGTGACACAAGTTCTAAAACACTGAAATGTCCTATAATACACCCCGATGATGGTACCGCTACGGTCGACCGTTGGGGTATCAAACAACCTCTGATTGCGACGAAATTTGGCCAGCGGCCTACCTACAATAAAACAAGACCGCATGCCAACTTTCAACCAATCTGAGAATATTTTTCACGCACTTGCAAAAACAATAATTCATCGATGCCACGGGAGCTTGCGACTGTGGTTGGTCTCGAAACGGCGAACGACCCGAATAGAGAGAACGACAACTATGAACGTATCCAAGTTTTCAAAAATGAGTGATGATGCTATGTACATGATGAGAATGATGCTATGATGAATGCGACAACCAAAGGGATCACACGACAAGAATGGAATAAAAGGGGAATCTTCTGGAGCGTCGGACCCGGGCTGTTACACCCGTCCTCCCGACAAGGTCGGCCCTCCTCTGCTGCCACCGCCACCAAGGAGAAACGACGATAATCGGCAGGACGATGGGGCTCGGGGCTTCGAGGAGCCCCGTGCGATCACCTGCATCCTGGGCGGTGCTCAGGCCCTCGCCTCCAACCGCATCTTCAAGAAGTTCTCTCGCGAGGTGAACGCTGCCCTCCCGAAGCTCGAGGCTGCATGTCCCCTCAAGTGGTCGAAGTGGGCCATTACCTTCGAATCCAAGGACCAGCTCAAGTGCTTGCCACCGCAGGTGCATTCCCCTTGCTCTGCACACCCACCATCGACAATATCCTCGTCACCAAGACCCTCATCGACGGAGGCGCTGGAGTCAATGTCCTCTCTGTCCAAACTTTCGAGAAGCTCCAGGTGCCCTATTATCGGCTCATGCTGACCAAGCCCTTCTCAGGAGTGACTGATGGCTCCACCAGACCCCTGGGGCAGGTGCGCCTCCCAGTCACTTTTGGCAAGCGCGATAACTACCATACCGAGCTCATCGACTTCGACGTCGCTCACACTGTCCTCCCGTACAATGTCATCCTCGGGTACCCTGCCCTCGCCAAGTTCATGGCGGCAACTCACCATGGCTGATGGGGTTATTACCCCTGGGTAGTCCAAAGCAATGGGGTTCTTACCCCCCCCCCCCACTTTAGAGAAAAAGTATGCGACCGGCTGCCCACGGCCGGCTGGAGCGCAGCTGACTCAAGCAATCGTCGGCTGGCTCGCGGACGGCGGGTCGAGGTCTCGGCTCGACCCCCGACCGGCTGGGCGTGACCGGCTGCCTCCAGGCCACCTCCTTCATTGACCCCGGGGCGGACAGGCAATGCCCCGTCCCTCTGCGCACGGGTACGGCGACACGACGTGACCGCCACGACGGGCGCCATTGTAGCCATAGTGGCCACTAAGGCACGGGCTCACGTGGCTACAGTTCAGCCGTCTGGGCTGCTAACCTTGGCGACTGCGACCGGGCATGAGAACAGTGCCGACACGCCCCCGCCCCGGCGTGGCCAAAGTGCAGTCGGCCGTACCGAGGACTTCGACCGGCTGGCACTAGATGACACCACCTGGGCGGCCCGTGCTGTGGCAGGTGGACAGGGGCCAGTCGCGGAGCCGGCTGGCAGGCCCCTCCGGGTGATGGGACCACGCAGTCGGTGGACCCTACGGGTGACGAGATGGCTCGAAGGGCGGGACCCCCAAGACAGCTGGAGAGGCTGCCAGCCGGGTCCCCCCACTTATGTACTGCAGGAATATTATAAGCCCGGGGGTTGGCCTATAAAACCCCCGAGCCCCCCATACAACGGGGACGGAGGACAAGTCTCTCTCACACACACACATGGGATACTTCCCATGCTCTCTCCCACTTCACAGCGGAAGAAGGTGAGCCGACTACTCCCTCTTCCTCCTCTAGACACAGCTCTAGGAGCAACCTTGTAAACAGAACCATCCATCAAACTAGACCAAGCACGACTAGGGTTATTACCTCCCACGGAGGGCCCTGAACCTGGATACATTGCGTGTCACCACCGCTTGTACCTAATCCCGCACCCGGAGCCCGTCGGCGTCCTCCGCCCCAAACACCTATGATAAGCCTACACATGACATTTGTCGTGAGAAAACGACGACAGTTGGCGCCCACCGTGGGGTCGTATGCGGCGCCGGCCGGATTCATGCTCGGGGTATGACCCCTCGCCATTCCCCGCCGTCGCCACACGACCAGGCGAAACCGCGGGCTCGTGGGGCTTCCTCCGGAATGCCTTGCGAGAAGCTCTAGCGACCTCGCGCTCAACATCGACGCGCTCACCAAGCGCTTCGGCAGGCTCAACCTTGCCAAAGCTCCGGTCACTGACGAGTACCCTAGCTAGGTGCTCGTCTGTGCCGGTCCACCCTTGGCTATGGGCGCACTTGCTGGGACCCAGTCTAGCGGCTCCCACGATCGCGTGGGAGCGATGGTCATCATCTCCTCCACCTCCTCAGGACGTGCGCGGGCCAAGGATGACGTAGCCATGGCTCGCGTCGGCACCTCCGACCCACTCGGTGCGGCCCTCCAGGGCTTGAGCACCCCTATTGCTCTGACGGCAAACCCTGACGCCGCCATGGCCGAGCTCGAGGCGGCTCGCCACCTCCTGCTCGAGGACGGCACCGCCCTTGTGGCCACGCGGCGCGACATGGAGGCCGCCCAGCGAGAATACGCTTCTTCCTACAGTCTCACCCCGGCTGGTACTAAGCCCAGCCGGTGAGGGGCTGTGCGCGACCGTGGTTGCGTGGTCGCCGAAATCTTGGGCGGCAATATGCCCATCTATGACACCCCCGCAGCCAACCTGCGGGCCGCCAAGGTAGCCTACGAGGATTTGGCTACCTTGGGGGCGAAGAACGTGCCGCCCACGAGCGTCACGTCAAGGACCTCATCGACGCCGTCGACGCGCAACAACACTTGCTCGCAGAAGGCAGTGCCGCCTCCGAAGGCCTCCGGCCCGAGCACGAGGGCACGAGGACTACTAGCCGTCAGCCGACTCAGCACTCCTGCTACCCTCACGCTTCTGGCTGTAGGGTCGGGGAAAGCAACCTTCGGCCCTCTCAGCTTCCGGGAAGCGAGAAGCCGGCTGTAAACAGCCGGCGCACCAACGACCCGCCTCGCAGCGGCCGCCGCCATGAGGCACTGGCTGCCGGCAGCCGGCACAGCCGCTGGCATACTCCGCCCCCGCAGCGTGAGCCGGAACGGTCGGTTCCACCCGTCGTCCGCCCCGAGCTCTCGGCTCGGCTCGGACCGCGCGTCCCTCGCAGTGAGAACGACGCCCGCACCCTCATCGACCAGCTCGCGCAGTCGCCCCTCCTCGAAGAGGAGGGCTTGATTGGCCCAGCCTATATCGGCCCTCGGATCCGCAACGAGCCGTTTCCAACCGGCTTCACACTCCCTCGAGACACCCCAAAGTACAACAGGGCCGCCAAGCTCGAAGACTGGCTGATCGACTACACCACGGCGGTCGGCATTGCCCGGGGGAACAAACGCGTAGCCGTTCGCTACGCCCCCCTCATGTTGATCGGCATGGCCCGCACCTGGCTCAACAGCTTGGTGACCGGGAGCATCAACACCTAGACGGACTTCGAGGAAGCCTTCGTCCGCAACTTCACCGGCACCTAAAAGCAGCCGGGCCGCCCTCGTGAACTGGCCATGTGCGTTCAGGGGCCGGACGAGTCCCTCCGCGACTACCTCACCCGGTTGACATAGCTCCGCAACTCCTGCGAGGGGGTGCATGAGGTGCAGGCCATACAGTACTTCATCGAAGGCTACCGAGACGGCACCCCCTCAAGCACAAGCTTCTATGATCCAAGCCAGCAACGCTCGCCGAGCTCATGACCATGGCGGACAAGTACACCACGGCTGATTCCACCATTCGGGTCAAGACGACCCCACCCGCTAAGGCGACGACAACACCGGCAACATCCCGGCCGGCCGCCGACAACCGGCAGCACCAAAACAACAAGCACAAGAATGACCAGCCGGACTCCCGTTACGAGAGCCAACAGGTCGCCACCATCGAGGAGCAGGAATCGGCTACCCAGTGTTCCAGCCAGCGCCAGCGCACTGGCAAGGCTGCCTGGTAGCCGAAGCTCACCTTCGAGCAGATGCTCGGCCTTCCCTGCAAGAACCACTCTAGGGCCAATCCCTCTACGAACACGCTCTGACAGTGCAGCTTCTCACAGCGATTGGCCCAGGGGGCGGCATTTCGTCTCCTCCCGCGCCGCCTGCCCGCACGCCGGCCCCGGCCCCAGCTGCCACCCCAGCGCCGGCTCCGGCTCCGGCCCAAACCGACGGTCGTCTACACGACCAGTTTCCCAACCAGGATGGTTGCTACGTCATCTTCACCAGCGAAGAGACGAGCAAGCATGATCAACGCTGGCTCCATCGTGAGGTGAGTGCCACCATGCTGGCAACTCCCCAGTTCATGCATTGGTCGGAGAAGACGGTCACATGGAGCCTGGCAGATCGCCCAATCGTGATGTCGAATCCCGACAGCTACGCCCTGGTCCTCGAGCCCACCATCGCCACTGAGAAGCGCACCTGCCGCTTCTCATGGGTTCTAATAGATGGTGGCAGCAACATCAACATCCTTTACCTCAACACGATGTGCAAGCTAGGGCTGAAGATAGAAGACATGTAGGCGAGCCATACGGTCTTCCATGGCATCGTGCCTGGGAAATCCTGCTCCCCTGTCGGCAAGATCACACTCGACATCCTCTTGGGTGGACCCGGCCATTTCCGCTGACGGCATCCCGCTGGCGAAGTCCCTGGAGATAGCCGAGGAAAAACGCCAGCTCGACCGGCTCGTGGCCCTTGCTGCCAGCCAGCCGGCCGTGCCGACTCCTCCCTCGCAATCCATCGGCGAGGCCTCTTTCCAGCCATCCAAGGACACCAAGAAAATCCCGCTCAACCTGGCCAACCCCGCTCAGTGCGTCACCATCGGGTCCCACCTCGGCAATAAATAGGAAGGCGAGCTCGTCGACTTCCTCCGCGAGAATCGAGACATCTTTGCATGATCCCCCAAGGACATGTCGGGTGTTCCGAGGAAGTTCGCCGAGAACAAACTAACCGTTCGGCCGGACGTCAAGCCGGTCAAGCAACCCTTGCCACATTTCTCCGAATAGAAGCGACATACTATAGGAGAAGAGATCGCCTGGCTGCTCACAGCCAGGTTCATCATGGAAGTTTTCCACCCGGACTGGCTGGCCAACCCAGTCCTAGTGCTGAAGAAGAACAAGACCTGGCGTATGTGCATTGACTACACCGGCCTAAACAAGGCGTGCCCCAAGGACCCATTCGCCCTGCCGCGGATCAATCAAGTCATCGACTCCACGACTGGCTACAACTTGTTGTTGTTCCTGGATGCCTACTCCGGCTACCACAAGATCAAGCTGGATCCGAAGGACCGGCTCAAGACGTCCTTCGTCACGCCCTTCGGGGCCTACTGCTACATCACCATGTTCTTCGGCCTGAAGAACACAGGCGCCACCTTCTAGCGGTGCATGCAGAAGTGCCTCCTGCCTTAGATAGGAAGGAACATCCACATCTACGTAGACGACATCGTCGTCAAAACCAAGAAGAACTTCAGCCTCCTCGACGATCTCCGGGAAACCTTCACGAACCTGCGCGAGTACAAGATCAAGCTCAACCCGGAGAAGTGTGTCTTCCGCATCCCAGCCGGCCAGCTCCTGGGTTTCTTCGTGGCCGCCCACGACATCGAAGCTAAACCCGAGAAGATCAGTGCGATCGAGCGCATGCCCAAGCTGACCAGGCTCCACGACATCCAGAAGTTCACCGACTGGCTCGCCTCGCTCAGCCGATTCATCAGCCGGCTGCAGGAGAAAGCCTTTCCCCTATATGGGCTCCTTTCCAAGACGGCTCTGGTCGATCCAGGTCACGCCAAGAAGCAGGGCATGTTCAATTGCGCCGACGAGGCGGACGAGGCCTTCCGCGGCCTCAAGAAGGCTCTCACCCGCGCGCCCATCCTGGCCGCGCCGGCTGATAAGGAACCATTGCTCGCCTACATCGCGGTGACCACCCGCATCATCAGCATCATCTTGGTGGTCGAGCAATCAGAGGAGGGCAAGTCCCCACCGGTCCAGCGCACCGTCTACTACCTCAGCGAGGTCCTCTCTGCGTCCAAGCAGAACTACCCCCACTACCAGAAGATGTGCTATGGCGTATACTTCTCTGCCCAGAAGGTCAAGCAGTACTTCCAGGAGCACACCATCACCGTGGTGAGCACGGACCCCCTCGGCGAGATCATGAGCGGTCGGGCCTCTAGCGGCCAGATCACCAAATGGGTCATCGCCCTCGCCGACCACGAGATCCGGTATGAACCTCGCACCATCATCAAGTCGCAGGCGTTGGCCAACTTCCTCATCGACTGGGAAGAGACCGATTTCGTGCCGGCCCCTCCAGACTCCACGCATTGGTGCATGCATTTCGACGGCTCAAAAATGAGGACCGGCCTGGGTGCCGGCATAGTCTTCTCCTCCCCGAAGGGTGACCAGCTCAAGTACGCTCTCCAGATCCACTTTGCCGCCTCCAACAACATGGCCGAGTACGAGGCCATCGTCCATGGCCTACGGCTCGCCAAGGATATCGCCATCAGGCGCATCCTATGCTTCGGCTACTCTGATCTCATGGTACAGCAGGTCTCTGGCGAATGGGACGCCAAGGATGCCAACATGGCCAACTACCACTTCCTTGCACAACAGCTCACCGACTCCTTTGAGGGCTGTGAGTTCCACCAGTCCCACGGGCGGACAACAAGGCGGCCGACGCGCTGGCAAAGATCGGCTCGACCCGACAGGCCATCCCAGCCGACGTCTCCCTCGAGCGGCTGCTCAAGCCGTCGATCAAGCCTTCCCCAAAATAGGAATCCATCTTCGTGCCGGCAGATGCCGCCGGCCCATCGGTGGCTCCGGCTGCCCCTTTGGCATCTTTGCCACCGGCTCCCTCAACCTTGGCCACCTTGCCAGCACCAGTTGAGACGGCTACATCCGAGGCCGCCAGCTCCGACGACGCGACTGTCATGATAACAATCGACGAGACGGCCTTGGGGGCTAGCGCCCCGGTCCCGAGGACTGATCATCCGAGCCCGAGGGCTCCTGAACCGGACCCCGTCTCGGCTCCCTCATGGGCCTAGCCTATCTTAGCATTCCTCCTACGCGGCGAGCTCCCCCCGGACAAGGCCACGACAAGGAAAATTGTGGGGACCCTGACTCATAAGTCGTGATCATCGAATGCACGTGTACAGCGATCCCAGAGATCAATGCTCACTGAACACACAGAAGCTGAATAACAAGAGTCTTACATCCACATTTAGCGTCTTACACAAATAGCGACCATGAAGGTAAAGTATTACATAGATAGGGCCACGAGGGCCAAACACTTAAATAGAACAAGCAGTGGAAATCTTGATCGATAGCATGTACCCATGCCATCAGCCTTAAACCTACAGGCATTCTGACTGGGAAGCGTCCTAGTTCGCATGTTCGTCACCAACAAACTCATCAACATACTCTTGTTCTTCCATGGCTAGACAATTAAGTAACCAGTGGCAAGCCAATGAGTACTTTGAATGTACTCACAAGCAACCCAAGCTGTGGAACAAGGTAATAACGATGCATAATATAACACTAAGTAGGTAATTTGCGGAAAGCCAATTTTGAATGCAATGACATGATCAAGTAACTAAGTAAGAATGCATCAATAGTAGGCAAATATCCACATGAACAAGTTACACATATCATCATAAATAGGGGTTGAACATCTGATGTTCAATCATTATGCTAAGTCATCGGATTTACTTCAACGTCATGCTAAGTCTTCGGGCTTAGCTCATGTAACTTCTTTGTCACAAACACACACACTGACACCAAGTTTGTTGAAACATCCGGACGTAGTTTAAGAAGGACCTCCAACTGTCCATGACCGCTGAAGCGGCTATTCGAATAGTTTTACACCCTGCAGAGGTTGCACACTTTACCCACAAGACTCGGGGAACTTCCGTGTCACCCACGACCCGCGGTATATAACATACCCGAGGTAAGCACCCATACAATGCCTTTCCTCCGGAGATACTAAACAAAGAGTCCACTCGATTGGTACCTGGCCATCACGATGTACATCACACGAGCCTCGCTCCATATCGTACCATCCCTGAGGGGACCAACGGTGTGCCCGATGCTTGTGAAGACAGCGCATGATCGTACATACCGGTATGACCCCGTATTGAGAGTGACCACGCCACTCCGGCCATTAGTAATGCGGGATCCATGCCAGTACCCACCAAGGTAATCAACAGAGCCCCGTCCCATAAGGGGTATCATGGTTGCGCATGTAAGGTTGGGATTGTCAGCAGACCTTAAAACTCTTCGTTTTCAAAAAGCACACCCTCAACTTGTTCCGACACACCACTTCTTTCTCAAGTGGTCACCCAACTCATCATCATCTCCCTCGGGCATTAGTGGCACCCGACGGCGTTTTTTGAAAAGTCTTTGAAATCATTTCTTCCTTTCCTTCACTATGCATAAACCCGATCCCACTTGTGTAGCATCTGCTAGCAACCTATCTACACCCACCCGCATAACCCTCATAAGGTGGTAGGGTCATGCACCATTTAAGTGTCAACGGTAAAAGTATCGCAGGCAACCCCCTGATGGGGGGGACACCACATCCTGATCAAACATAGAAACAACAAGTGTTATATGTCATGCATGAAAAATTTCTTAACATGGTCAAAGGGTTGCTTGCCTGGCTCAACAAAGTCTCCGGGGTCTTCGAAGTCTTCGGGTCCAACTTCTTCGTCAACAGCGCAATCTATTGTCGCGAATAAAAGCAATAAAAATAATCATCACCCAAAAACAGAGCACACAAGCCACTATTAAAAACGCTACCCTACTTTGATAAATACTAAAGACTATATTAAAAATGTTTGTTTAATATTTTGTTATGAAAAACATTTTTGAAAACTATTAAACAGAGGCAGGTAATGCCAAATAGGGGTTTTCAAATTAAAACAGTGCACAAAATGTTTTCAAATATTTTTTAAAATGGCACTAATAAATTCTCTGGAATTTTTCAAGATTATTGGTGAAGGAATTATGGGCATTGGATAAATATTTTGCCCTATGGAATTTTTGGAAGAACAGAGAAAAACAAAAAGGGAAAAAGTTACTGTGCCTTCTCGGGCCATAGTACCGAAGCCGAGCTGGCCCAGAGGGGAAACCGGCACAGGCTGAGGCGCCGCGCTCGGCAAGTTTATTTTTAAACCTGCCCGCGGGCCCTACTGGACAAAGAGAGAGGGGGAGGGGGAGGGGATGACAGGTGGGCCCCACATGTCATCCCTCTCCTCGCGACAGGGGCGGAGGGGGAGCTCACAAATGGTTCCAGGTCACGGCGGCTCCAATGGAGGATACCAGTGCACTCAGGAGCCTCCAGCGTGTCGGTGGGTGGCCGAGGGAAGCGCCAGGGCAGAGGGAAATGTCGGCGAGGGGGAAGACCCGACGGCGGCGAGGATTTTCTTCGGGCGTGAGCTCCCAAGCACGGGGGGGGCGAGGGGTTGGGTTCTGGGAAGCAACAGAGGGGAGGAGAGAGAGCGAGGGGAGAGGAGTCGGAGCTTGGGGAGGGCTTAAATAGAGGAGCCGCCGGTTCACCATGGACGCGGTGCGTCAGTGAGCACGGGACCATCGCCACAGGCCATGGGGGAGGGAGAGAGTGTGTCCAGGGCGCTCGTGGGGTCGGTCTAGGCTAGGGGGAGAGAGGAGAGAGGCAGGGGCACGCGCGCATGTGAGCTTCCTAGTTAGCCAAGCTGCGCGGCACCGGGCACACGTACAGGAGGTTGCCGGAGAGAGAGGGAGGGGGGCCGACCGCATGGAGTCTTGCGGACGTCGAGGGGGACATGGGGGACAAGCTGGGAAGGCTGAGGCTGTCTGGAGCGCCCGTTGGGCGGCGGCTACAATGCGGGTGCGTACTGTAGTGCACTCCAGAGCGCGAGCTCTGCATGTCGAGGCATGCATTTGCCACTTTGGGCGTGTCCACTTGTGTCTAGGGGATCCGTGGGAGCTTAAACAATGCACATGAGGCTAGGGGGGCTCTGGAGGTGCCTTAGGGTAGAAGGAAAGGTGAGAGGGGAAGAAATGGGTGATGTCCAGGGGTAAAAATGGAGGTTTTAGCCCCTCCCCAAATCATTGAGCCATACCCATGAGGAGTTTACTAGAGGTACAAGGTATCTATAAGAGGCTATGGTAGAAAGTTGGGGGCAAGGTAAATAGTAAAAATGGTGAAAAGGGTAGGTTCTAGAATTTACGAAAAGGCGTTTGATAGGATTTTGGACAAGAAAATTTGACCCACTTACTGTGACACTTGATAGGGTCAAGGGTTAGGTAAAAACAGGCCTGATCACCAAGTTTGAGCTCAAATGAGCAAAGTTGATAATGGCAACTTTGTTAACCCTTGAAACTAACAGAATCAGGTTCCGTAGATCTAGTTATGCTAAGCTTTTACCCTTGATGCACCACTTAGTGTAGCATAACTATTTGGTGAGTAGAGCATGTCCACAAAGTTTGAGGTCAAGGGGAGAAACTTCACAATGTAAAGTTACTCAAATTTGAATCTGGACAGGGAGGGTTTTGGGATGGTTTGATGAACCAAAACCACTTGGATTAATTTGAAACTTTGCAAGATCATAACTTTTGCTAGTGTTGACTGGCTGGAATTTTCCTGGAATTTATTGAGAATATTTCTTATAGAAATATTTCAAAAGCTTGATTTGAACAGAAAGGGTTTTGAGGGGTTTTCCCCATGATCTGAACATGCCCTTGTGTTGAAACTCATATATATGGAAAATATATGCCCGGTGAGCTTCCCTAAATTTTCTCAAATATTTTGAAGGTGTTTAAATAATTTTTCCCTATGACAAACCATTTCTGGCCTTAAGAAAAAGAATAAAATAAAATATGAAAATAATCTTTAAATTTAATATTTGGTGGTTTTGGAAAGTCATAAATATATTAGGTTTGAAATAAAGCTTTTGGGAAAGAAGAATCAACCCAATTTGAGGACTTGTAGTGCAAACCACACTTCAGGGGGTTTTGAAAACCTAATTTTAATAATTCATTTTTGGTCAAAACAAAATTGGGTAAAAATAGTTTTGGGCACTATTCACATGTCATGATCATTTGGCAAGAGGTTTGGGTCAAGGAAGGTGAATATGGAGAGGAATAGAATCTAAGAGTGCCATACATCACAATTATCAAGCAAACAAACATCATTTCAACATGCACAAGCACTTTGAAAAAGTTTTAGTTGGCTCCAAATTTTATAAACCCAATCTGAACAAGGTGATACAAACACAGGGTGTGACATACCTACCCCCCTTACAAGAATCTCGTCCCCGAGATTCCTAGGCTACGAGCTAAAAAGATATGGGAACTCTGATCTAAGTTAGTCCTCACGCTCCCAGGTTGCTTCCGCTTTAGTGTGGTTGCTCCACTGGACCTTGAAGTACTTGATGGTGCGACTTCAGGTGCAGCGCTCTGCTTCATCCAAAATGTGAACCGGCCTCTCGCGATAAGTAAGGTCTGGCTGGAGATCGATGGCTTGATGGTCATTTTCCTTGTAGAGGTCGGGGCGGTTGGGAACTCGCAGACACTTCCGAAGTTGTGACACATGAAAGACGTTGTGCACATCCGATAGCTCAGGAGGTAGCTCTAGCTGATAGGAAACTTCTCCACGCGTCGTGGTGATCTTGAAGGGCCGATATACCTTGGTGCAAGCTTCCCTTTGACATGGAAATGCTTGGTCCCCTTGAGAGGCGTGACTCGGAGATAGACATGGTCACCGATGCAGAAGCTCACTTCTCGGAGGTGGGAGTCGGCGCATCTCTTCTGTCTTGACTTGGCGGTCTCAAGGAGCTCTTGGACAAGTTGAACTTGCTCTTCGGCTTCGCGGAGGATGTCTGGTCCAAAAATTAATCCTTCGCCAGTGTCTAACCAGTTGAGGGGAGTACAACACTTGCGTCCATACAACACCTCAAATGGTGCCATATGAAGACTCGACTGATAGTTGTTGTTGTAGGAGAACTCGGCGAATGGTAGGCAATCTTCCCATTTGGATCCATATGCCATAACACAAGCGCAGAGCATATCTTTGAGTATCTGATTTACTCGCTCTGTTTGCCCACCGGTCTGGGGGTGAAAAGCACTACTGAAGGAGAGCTTGGTGCCCATGGCTCCTTGAAACATCTTCCAGAACCTCGAGGTGGATTGGGTTCCTCGATCCGACACAATCTCCTTGGTAACTCCGTGAAAGCTCATGATACGCTCAATGTAGAGGCTGGCTAGCTTGTTGCCATCATAGGTAGTCTTGACAGGAATGAAATGGGCTACTTTGGTCAGATGGGCGACAATGACCCAAATAGAGTCATGTCCCTTGCTTGACCTTGATAAACCGGTGATGAAATCCATCCCGACATTGTCCCACTTCCATTCAGGAACATTGGGAGGTTGCAATATCCCAACGGGTCGTTGGTGCTCAGCTTTGACTCTCTAGCATATGTCGCATTTTGCAACAAAGGTGTCGTTCTCCCGTTTCATGCCATGCCACCAGAATCTTG
Organism: Hordeum marinum; assembly: GCA_022496015.1. Lineage (NCBI taxonomy): Eukaryota > Viridiplantae > Streptophyta > Magnoliopsida > Poales > Poaceae > Hordeum > Hordeum marinum. Next base: position 274,977,854 of record CM039675.1, read on the forward strand.
CCTTGAGGTCTTGATACATCTTGGTTCCTCCAGGATGGATGGAGTATGGAGTGTCGTGAGCTTCTTGCAAGATTAAGTTCTTAAGCACCTCTTCGTTGGGCACGCAGATGTGCTTCTCAAGCCATACCACTCCTTGTTCATCCACTGAGAATCCAGGGGCCTTTCCTGCCTCGATCTTCCTCTTGATGCCTTCAATGCTCTCGTCTCCCTTCTGTGCTTCTTTGATATCATCCATCAAGGTAGGCTTTTCTTCGAGGTTGGCAAGGAACCCGGGTGCAACTAGTTCCAAGCCGGAGCTTTCAAGCTCTTCATACAGGGCGGGTAGCCTTTCCTTAATCATTGCATTCAAGGAACAAGCCTTTCTGCTTAAGGCGTCTGCCACCACATTGGCCTTTCCGGGGTGATATTTAACACTGATGTCGTAATCCTTCATCAACTCCAACCATCTTCGCTGCCTCTTGTTCAACTCCCTTTGAGTGAAGATATACTTCAAACTCTTGTGGTATGTGAATATCTCACATCGCTTCCTCAGTAGGTAATGTCGCCATGTCTTTAGGGTATGAACCACGGCTGCCAACTCGAGATCACAAGTTGCATAGTTCTCTACATGAGGACATAGCTGTCTGGATAGATATGCTATGATTTTGCCTTCTTGCATCAGAACACCTCCAAGCCCGGTTCTCGATGCATCACAATATATCACAAACTCCTTGTGAATATCGGGGGTGGCCTAAACTGGGGTTGTAGTCAATCTCTTCTTGAGCTCCTGGAAGCTTTCCTCGCACTTAGTTGTCCATTCGAACTTCTTGTACTTCTTTAAAAGTTGTTTCATGGGTCGAGCAATGCTTGAGAACCCTTCCACGAACTTGCGGTAATATCCCATGAGTCCGAGGAAGCTCCTGACTTCCTTCACGGTGGTTGGGGTTTGCCATTCAGTCACGACTTCAATCTTGGCAGGATCCACTGATAAACCTTCTACAGTTAGCACATGACCCAAGAATCCAACTTCATGCAGCCAAAATTCACACTTACTGAACTTGGCATAAAGCTGGTGCTCTCGAAGCTTTTCTAGGACCAATATCAAGTGTTCCTCATGCTCTTCTTCCGACTTGGAGAAGACGAGTATGTCATCAATGAAGACGATAACGAACTTGTCCAAATACTCCATGAAGACTTTATTCATGAGGTACATGAAGTAGGCAAGGGCATTGGTTAACCTGAATGACATGACCGTGTATTCATACAGGCCATATCGGGTTACAAATGTCGTCTTCGGAATGTCTTGGGGTCTGATCTTCAGCTGGTAGTATCCGGACCTGAGGTCGATCATGGAAAACACCTTGGCTCTGTTAAACTGGTGAAACAGGTCTTCAATCTTGGGGAGTGGGTACTTGTTCTTTATTGTGACCTCATTAAGAGAATAGTAATCCACACAGAGTCTGATAGTTCCGTCCCTCTTTGACACAAATAAAACAGGTGATCCCCAAGGAGAGGCACTTGGGTGAATGAATCCATTTCTAAGCTGCTCTGCCAGTTGCTTCTTCAATTCAGCCAACTCTTCGGATCCCATCATATAGGCCTTCTTATAGATGGGCCTTCATCCGGGCATAAGCTCAATGATGAACTCAATGTCACAGTCAGGAGGCATTCCGGGCAGCTCATCAAGAAACACATCCGGGTATTCACATACCACTGGCACTTGATCCAACTCAACTCGTGATAGATAGTTAGCCTGAGGGGCTTGAGTGAAGGAAGGGTTGGGGACATACTTTAGTTCCACTCCTTGGCTATTGGTCATGGTTACAATCCTCTTGGCACAGTCTAACTAGCCTTGGTGCTTGGTTAACTAGTCTATGCCTAGGATAACATCCAAACATTCTGACATCAGGACGATAAGGTCTGCTAGGAAATCTACCCAGTTGATGTTAATCTCAACTCCCTTACAACCTATCCCAGACTTCATAACTGATCCCGGGGTTTGTATCAACATACGACTACCCAGTGGTGTAGGCTTCATGCCACTCTCTAGTGCAAACGTTTGGGTGAAAAAAGAATGTGAAGATCCACAATCAAACAATATTGTTGCTGGGGTGGAGTTGACGAGGAACGTACCCAGTATGACGTACGAGTCTTCTTGGGCTTCCTCTGCGATGTCGTGGTTCACACGACCCTTGTTTGTCTGTTTGCGGGGAGCGGGGTTCCTTGGGGGTGCTCCGCGGGCTTGACCTTGGTTTGGTGCATTGGGGCGCGGTGCATCTGGCTTCTTGTTGGGACATAGCCTAGAGATGTGTCCTGGCTGACCACATCCAAAGCAAGCGACTTGTCTAGGGTTGTTGTTGTAGTTCCTGCCACCGTTATTGTTATTGGGGTTGTTGTAAGCTGGCCTAGGATTGGCATACTATTGAAGCTGGTAGCTCGGATGAGGTGCAGGAGGTCTAGCCTGTTGTGGCTGATAGGTTGGCTTGCCTGGGGCTGGCTGCCAGGGGCGAGGCTTCTGGTTGCTGGAGCTACCCTTGCTGATCATCTTGCGCTTGCGAGTGTTGTCTATGGCATGATGCTTGTCTTCCAGCATGAAGGCCTTGTTCACCAGGCCGAAGAAGGTGCGACAGCCGCAGCCGATGAGCTGATACTACATGGTCTATTGAAGTCCTTCCATGAAGCGTTCCTTCTTGGCAGCCTCCATGTTCACATCTTCAGGTGCATACCTTGACAGCAGGTTGAACTTCTGTAGGTACTCCTTTATAGAGCCACTTCCTTGCTTCAGTGCTCGGAATTCTCTCTTCTTGATAGCCATAATCCCAGAAGGAATGTGGGCGGTGCGGAGTGATCACACGCTCACCTTGCATGACCTTGAATCCATCCCACCAAACTCTGGCGGTACCACCGAGGCAGTGAGAGGCATAAATCACCTTCTCGCGATCCTCATTGCAATTGACCAGTGCATGGAGGTCCTTGATGGTGCGGATCCTGTCATCAGCATCCAATGGTTCAGCAGTCTAGGTGAAGGCTGGGGGCGAATTTCTCATGCACTCAGACACAGTGGAGCGGATATTGCCATCCCTGCCTTGCTGCTAGTTGTTCACAAGGGCATGAGCCATCTGCTGGATAGCAGCATTGTTGGCTTGGCGCTCCTCCCGAGGAACTTGGAGAAACTGAGCTATGGTCATGTTCTCCGGTGGAGGTGGGGGGGGGGGAATGTCGCCTTGTGGCTGCTTCTGGTGTTCTCCAGCGTGAGCAGCCCCACCAGCTCCCTGTTGCTGGCTTGAGTTGCCGGCTTCAGGGTTGGTGAAGGAGTTGTTGCGGGTAGCAGTCACCATCCTGTTTGGAGCAGCCAAGTCAAAAAACTGGGACAGACGAGAGGAAAAACAACAATGAAAAAGCACGCCTAAGGGGTTTGGTCGAGTGCAAGTGGGGTAAAACAAAGGTCGAAAGACCAACATATATTAAGATAGACGATAGATTCGCTTACATGTTTCCCAAGGCAGAAGCATGACTTGCATCGGAACATAAACAACAAAATAAACAACAAGCACACATGGTTTCATATGAACCATTACATGGACTCGACTTCGCATGAGGGATACATGACTGATCCTACCCTAGGGGTTCTCGGACTTAGGTTGTGGAGTGCTCGATATCGTAGTCACGCTCCTCTGGATCTTCCTCCTATTCATCATCCGAACAGGCATCATTCTCGGTCAAAGGGGTCAGGGAACGAGGAGGTCCATCTCGATGATGCTTTGCTGGCAGGTCGTTGAAGAGCTCGCGGAACTCCTTCGTACTCATGCGATGACGACATGTGGGTGCATCACTAGCTGGGGGTACTCCTCCTCGATAAGCGACAGTTGGTCGTCCATCAGGAGCTCCATCCTTCTTGATCTTATCTGGCTTCGTCTTGGCTTGCCAAAGTAGCTCCCGGGTGTGGTGAAGTTCCTCGCGGAGCTTCATGGACTCCTTCATCAGGTTATGAACCAGACTATCGGTGGAGAGGTCGAAGTAGGTCTGGAACCTGAGTGGTGTGCCATCCTCCTTGGATGGAATCGGCATCCAACTCTCGCCAAGATCATCCTTCCTGAAGGGAAGGTAGCGAGTAGACGGCTCGTCAGCCATCTCTGGAATGATGTCTCGAAGGTGTAGGAGTGTCTTGCATGCAGCTATCTTGACTGCAAGTATCATGGTCTCCATCTGTGGTCCTTCAAAGAAACAACTAGTCGGGGAGTCGTTTGCCTTCATGACCACATCCACGTGGTACTCCTTCGTGACGACATCGATCCAGTGCTCGTGGTAGAGGAAAATGAGTGGTTAGAAAAACTATCACTTCTCTAGGCTATCCCCAAGGAGTAAGGTAAAGCCGGATGTCAGGAAGGCTTCGGGTATGACGGCCATTTACAAAGGTTTGAAAGGAGGAGAGTCAGCAGAGTGTTGTGAGATGAATAAAAGAGGTAAATAGTGTAGAAATCCTAAGTATAGATGCTAGGTGTAGTTTTTAAAACAGTTTTATCCCGACTAACGTCCATGCCAACTAAGGGCTTACTACAGTCAACCTCGCTCTGATACCAGCTCTATGGGGACCATGACTCATGAGTTGTGATCACCAAATGCACGTCTACAGTGATCCCAGAGATCAATGCTCACTTAATACACAGAATCTGAATAACAAGAGTCTTACATCCACATTTAGCATCTTACACAAATAATAACCATGAAGGTCAGGTCTTACATAGATAGGGCCACGAGGTCCAAACACTTAAATAGAACAAGCAGCAGAAATCTTGATCGATAGCGTGAACCCATGCCATCAGCCATAAACCTATAGGCATTCTAACTGGGAAGCGTCCTAGTTCGCATGTTCGTCACCAACGAACTCTTCAACATACTCTTGTTCTTCCATGCCTGGCCAATTAAATAACAAGATGCAAGCCAATGAGTACTTTGAATGTACTCGCAAGCAACCCAAGTTGTGGAATAAGGTAATAATGATGCATGATATAACACTGAGTAGGTAATTTGCGGAAAGCCAATTTTGAATGCAATGACATGATCAAGTAACTAAGTAAGCATGCATCAACAATAGGCAAATATCCACATGAACAAGTTACAGATATCATCATAAACAGGGGTTCAACATCTCATGTTCAATCATTATGCTAAGTCATCGGCCTTAGTTCAACGTCATGCTATGTCTTCGGACATAGCTCACGTAACTTCTTTGTCACCAACACACACACTCACACCAAGTTTGCGAAAACATCTAGACGTAGTTTAAGAAGGACCTCCAACTGTCCATGACCATGGACGCAACTATTCAAATAGTTTTACACTCTGTAGAGGTTGCACACTTCACCCACAAGACTCGAGGAACTTCCGTGTCACCCACGACTCGCGGTATATAACATAATCGAAGTAAGCACCCGAACAATGCCTTTCCCCTGGCGCTACTAAACAAAGAGTCCACTTGATTGGTACCCAGCCCTCACTATGTACATCACACGAGCCTCGCTCCAGATCATACCATCCCTGAGGGTACCAACGGTGTACCAGGTGCCTGTGAAGATAGTGCATGATCGTACATACCGGTACGACCCCATGTCGAGAGTGACCATGCCACTCCCGCCACTACTAATGTGGGCTCCTTGCTAGTACCCACTAGGATAATCAATAGAGCCCCGTCCCATAAGGGGTATCGTGGTTGCGCATCTAAGGTTGGGACGGTCAGCAGACCTTAAAACTCTCCATTTTTGAAAAGCACACCCTCAACTTGTTCCGGCACACCACTTCTTTCTCAAGTGGTCACCCAACTCATCATCATCTCCCTCGGGCATTAGTGGCACCCGACGGGGCTTTCGAAAAGTCTTTGAAATCATTTCTTCCTTTCCATCACTATGCATCAACCCGATCCCACTTGCATAGCATCTACTAGCAACCTATCTACACCCACCCGCATAACCCTCATAAGGTGGTAGGGTCATGCATGATGCAAGGATCAATGGTAAAAGTATCGAAGGCAACCCACCGAAGGGGGGCACCACATCATGATGAAACATCGAAACAACAAGTTCTATATGTCATGCATGAAAAAGTTTCTTAACATGGCCAAAGGGCTGCTTGCCTGGCTCAACAAAGTCCCCGAGGTCTTCGAAGTCTTCGGGTCCAACTTCTTCGTCAATAGCGCAATCTATAGTCGCAATAAAAGCGCTAAAAATAAGCATCACACAAAAACAGAGCGCACAAGCCACTATTAAAAATGCTACCCTACTCTAATAAATACTAAAGACTATATTAAAAATATTTGTTTAATATTTTGCTATGAAAAACATTTTTGAAAACTATTAAACAGAGTCATGTAATGCCAAATAGGGGTTTTTAAATTAAAACAGTACACAAAATGTTTTCAAATATTTTTACAAATGGCACTAATAAATTCTATGGAATTTTTCAAGATTTTTGGTGAAGGAATTATGGGCATTGCATAAATATTTTGCCCTATGGAATTTTTGGAAGAGCAAAGAAAAATAAAAAGGGAAAAAGTTACTGTGCCTTCTCGGGCCACAGTACCGAAGCCGAGCCGGCCCAGAGGGGATACCGGCCAAGGCTGAGGCGCCGCACGCGGCAGGTTTATTTTTAAACCTGCCCGAGGTCCCTACTAGACAGAGAGAGAGGAGGAGGGTGAGGGCATGACAGGTGGGCCCCACCTGTCATCCCTCTCGTCGCGACAGGGACGGAGGGGGAGCTCACTGACGGTTCCAGGCCGTGGCGGCTCCAATGGAGGGTACCGGCACGCTCAGGAGCCTCCCGCATGTTGGTGGGTGGCCGAGGGGAGCGCCAGTGCAGAGGGAAACGCCGGCGAGGGGGAAGACCTGATGACGGCGAGGGTTTGCTTCGGGCGCGAGCTCCCAAGCATGGGGGGCGAGGGGCTGGGTTTTGGGAAGCAGCAGAGGGGAGGAGATAGCAAGGGGAGAGGAGTCGGAGCTTGGGGAGGGCTTAAATAGAGGGGCCGCCGGTTCACCGTGGACGCGGTGCGCCGGTGAGCACGGGGCAGTCGCCACAGGCCACGGGGGAGGGAGAGAGCGTGTCCAGGGTACTCGTGGGGTCAGTCTAGGCTAGGGGAGAGAGGAGAGATGTAGGGGCGCGCGCGCGTGTGAGCTTCCTGGTTGGCAGAGCTGCACGGCGTCGGGCACACATGCGGGAGGTTGCCGAAGAGAGAGGGAGGAGGGGGGCGACCGTGTGCAGGCTTGCGGACATCAAGGCGGACACTGGGGACAAGCTGGGGAGGCACGAGGTTGTCGGGAGCGCCCGTTGGGCGGCGGCTACAATGTAGGTGCACACTGTAGCGCGCTCCAGAGCGCGAGCTCTGCATGTCGGGGCATGCATTTGGCACTTTCGGCATGTCCACTTGTGTCCAGGTGATCCAGGGGAGCTTAAACAATGCACATGAGGCTAGGGGGGCTCTGGAGGTGCCTTAGGGTAGAAGGAAAGGTGAGAGGAGGAGAAATGGCTGTTGTCTAGGGGTAAAAATGGAGGTTTTACCCCCCCCCAATCATTGAGCCATGCCCATGAGGAGTTTACTGGAGGTACAAGGTATATACAGGAGACTATGGTAAAAAGTTGGGGGCAAGGTAAATAGTAAAAATGGTGAAAAGAGTAGGTTCTATAATTTACCAGAAGGTGTTTGATAGGGTTTTGGACAAGAAAATTTTACCCACTTACTATGACATTTGACAGGTTCAAGGGTTAGGTAAAAACAGGCATGATCACCAAGTTTGAGCTCAAATGAGCAAAGTTGATAATGGCAACTTTGTGAACCCTAGATACTAACAGAATCAGGTTTCTATAGATCTAGTTATGCTAAGCTTTTATCCTTGATGCACCACGTAGTGTAGCATCACTATTTGGTGAGTAGAGAATGTCCACAAAGTTTGAGGTCAAATGCCGAAACTTCACAATATAAAGTTGCTCAAATTTTAATCTGGACAGGGAGGATTTTGGGATGGTTTCATGAACCAAAACAAATTGAATTGATCTGAAACTTTGCAATATCATCACTTATGCTAGTGTTGACTGGCTGGAATTTTCCTGGAATTTATTCAGAATATTTCTTATAGAAATATTTCAAAAGCTTGATTTAAAGAAAAAGGGTTGTTAGGTGTTTTGCCCATGATCTGAACATGCCCTTTTGTTGAAACTCATATATATGGAAAATATATTTCCACCGAGCTTCCCTAAATTTTCTCAAATATTTTGAAGGTGTTTAAATAATTTTTCCCTATGAAAAACCATTTCTGTCCTTAAGAAAAACCCTTTAAATAAAATCTAAAAATAATCTTTAAATTTAATATTTGGTGGTTTTGGGAAGCCATAAATATAGTAGGTTTGAAACAAAGCTTTTGGGAAAGAAGAATCCACCCAATTTGAGGACTTGCAGCGCAAACCTCATTTCAGGGGGTTTTGAAAACCTAATTTGAATAATTCATTTTTGGTCAATACAAATTTGGGTAAAAATAGTTTTGAGCACTATTCACATGGCATGATCATTAGGCAAGAGGTTTGGGTGAAGGAAGGTGAATATGGAGAGGGATAGAATCTAAGAGTGCCATATATCACAATTATCAAGCAAACAAACATCATTTCAACAAGCACAAGCACTTTGAAAAAGTTTTAGTTGGCTCCAAATCTTATAATCCCAAACTTAACAAGGTGATACAAACACAGGGTGTGACACAAATCCAATACCGATCCTCGGCATACAGCATCATCAATCATGAGCCGGTCCACCGCAGCACCACCGGCGTCTTCCAACGGTGCGTCGAGCCGGAAAAGGGTCTAGAGATCCTCCTCGACATCCACCGGGGCGAATGCGGGCACCACACCACCTCCAGGACCCTGGTGGCCAAGGCTTTCCGCCATGGCTTCTATTGTCCCACCGCTCTCGAGGCGACCAAGAAATTGGTCGACGAGTGCGAGGGTTGCCAGCGCTTCAACATGCAGAGCCGCCTACAGGCATCGGCCCTCTAGACCATCATCCTCTCATGGCCCTTCGCCATCTGGGGGCTGGACATGGTGGGTCCCTTCAAGACCGCACGAGGCAGCATGACACATTTGTTGGTGGCTATCGACAAATTCACCAAGTGGATCGAGGTACGGCCAATCAAGAAGGTGGACGGCCCCACGGCCATCCGGTTCATCGACGACATCACGGTTCGCTACGGCGTCCCCCACAGCATCATCACCGACTACGGCATGAACTTCGCCAAAGGCGCGCTTGCGCATTTCTGCTCCAAGCAAGGCATCTGGCTCGACCTAGACTCCGTCGCTCATCCACAGTAAAACGGCCAGGTCGAGAGGCCAAACGGCCTCATCTTGTCCGGCATCAAGCCCTGGCTCGTAACGCCGCTGGTGAGGTCATCCGGCTGCTGGGTCAACGAGCTGCCGGCTATCCTTTGGAGTCTCAGGACCACCCCCAACCGATCAACCAGCTACACGCCCTTCTTCCTTGTGTACGGGTCCGAGGCGATCATCCCCAGCAACATCGAGTTCAACTCACCTCGGGTCACCCTATACATGGAGAAGGACGCAAAGGAGGCAAGAGAAGATGGCATCGACTTACTCGAAAAAGCCCGCGAGCTGGCCTTGAGCGGGACGGCAATCTACCAGCAGAAGCTCCGTCACTACCCCAGCAAGCAGATTCGGTCGCTCTCCTTCCGCGAAGGGGACCTGGTGCTCAGGCGGACCTAGCGAATAGTCGTACAACACAAGTTGTCCTCCCCATGGGAGGGCCCGTTCATTATCATCAACGCGCTGCACAACAACGCGTATTACCTAATATACGCCCAGAAGCCGCAGAAGCGCAAAAGAGACGCCTCCGACGAGGAGACCGAGCGCCCATGGAACGTGGTGCTCCTCCATCTATTTTATTGCTGAAAAGACCAGTGTATGTATGTATCCCTCCCCATTTGGGCTTATGAATGCAATGGGTTCCCCAGGCCGGCTCTTGGGGCACGCCCTTTTCGTTTCCCTCAAAGGTCTCCTCACTCACCGGCTCCCTCACCCGGCTCCCGGGCCCGGGGGCTCACCGGCTGAACCTAGGTCGCCTCTCCCAAAATCGGCCAAGTATTGTGAGTTGTGCGAACCCTCCCACCCCTCCGAGCTACAGACCGGCTCCTAGTTGTCCACCTAACGGGGCCTCGGGGCGGCCAAACATAGCACACACGAAAGTCCGATCACAAAGGGGTCGCCAGTTAGGTCCAGTCGGACCATCGCCTCGCCTCTGCCACTCAACTTACCCAAAAAATCTCTCGTGTTTCCTAAGTTTAGAACCGGCTCCCTCGAGGCGTACGCCCCAACCCAGCTACAGACCGGCTACCAGTTGTCAGGCTGGCGGGGCCGAAACCAAAGGGGAAAAGGGTCAGAACAGACGAAACCAAAGGGGCAAAAAAGGGTAAGGACGAGCAGGCACGCATAATAGGCAAACACATCAAACATTCAGAATACGAATTCTAAGATAAAATAGGCCCACGACCATCATGGTTCATTACATTACATCCCCACTGGGTGGACTTAGGCCTAACATGCAGGAAAGATAACAAAGGAAAAAAGATAAGATGCCTGGGGGCTCAGGCCATCGGCGCGTCGCCAGCCGGCGCGCCTCTACCCGGCGTATCACTGGGCGGCTCGACTCCCGTCTCGGAGGTGGTTGCGGCATTTGGGTCGGCTTCCTTGGCCTTCAAGGCGGCCTCCAGGGTCCCAGCTCGATGGCAAAGTGGAGCGATGAGTCCTTCTCCGACGCCAGCGCCGCCTCCGGCTCGGCGAGGGAACCCTTAAGATCCTCGACCGTCCTCTCGAGGCGGGTCACCTCGCCTTGGAGGGCGGTGGTCCGCTGGGGGGTGTCAGCCGCCTGCTTAATGTCCTTCCCCTTGGCTATCACCTCCCACGCCACGTCGACCTTGAGGCAGTCCTGGGCCACCTCCCCGTCCACCAGCAGTGTGGCCAGCCAGTCCTTCTCCTGGGTGACCGCATGGACGCTTTGCGCCAGCCGGTCCCGCTCGGAGACGGCCCCGGTCTTCTCGGACCAGAGGGCGGTCAGCTCATCTGCAAATCAAAGCATGCATCAGACGATCTTTCCATGCCCACCCTGCCTTCCAGGCAGCCGGCCCCGCTCCCGGGGGCTGCATGTCCCACCCACAAGACTTGACATACCTTGCACCCATGCCAGCTCCTCCTCGAGCCGGTAGAAGCCGTGCTTGCCACGGTCGTGGATGGAGACCGCCTCCTCATACAACTTCCACCGCTGGGAGTTCCCCTCCTGCTACATGAAGCCAAAATCAAAGGCTGCACAAGGAGATCTGGCCTGGCTGCCCACCAGCCGGTCAGCTGGCCCGCATCTCGGGGGGCTACACCTAGTGGATGCGCTTGCGCACCCCCACTGAAAATTTAAACAAAGGCAGCAATGCTTACCTCCGCGCACCATAGGGTGGTGTAAGCCGCCTTCGCGAACCGGGCCAGTTCCTAGCAGCACTGGTCGAGGATGCTCCCTAACTCCCTGAATGCGGGGACCGGGCCACTTGTCGGGGGAGTTGGAAGGGTTGGAACGCGCGCCAGCGCCTCTGAGTCACGGAGCACGTCCTGCATGGACCTCCGGGCCCGGCCGCCGTTGCCACCCGTCCTGTTGCTCACCATGGTGGTGTTGGGGAACGTTGCATGGGAAACAAAAAATTTCCTACGCACACGAAGATCTACCCATGGTGATGAGCATCTACGAGAGGGAGAGTGGATCTACATACCATTGTAGATCGCTAAGCGGGAAGCGTTAGGAAACGCGGTTGGTGTAGTCGAACGTCTTCGCGATCCAAATCGCCGTGCGTCCAGCGATCCAATCACGATCCGTCCCGCGATCCAATCACGATCTGTCCCACGATCCGATCACGATCTGTCCTACGAATCTTGATCACGATCCGTCTCACGAACTTGATCACGATCCTTCCGATCTAGCACCGAACGGACGGCACCTCCGCGTTCAGCACACGTACAGCTTGATGACGATCTCCACCATCTTGATCCAGCAATAAGGAGTGGAGAGGAAGAAGAGTTCTCCGGCAGCCTGATGGTGCTCCGGCGATGGTGGTGGAGTAATTCCAGTAGGGCTTCGCCTAAGCACTGCAAAAAACCGATCTAGAGGAGAAACTATGCACTTGAGGAACGGGTAGCACGTGGCTGAAAATCTTGTGCAAAACCCTTCTATTCCACTAGTATATATAGGAGGAGAGGAGGAGGAGGGCTGGCGCAGGGCTGAGCCCCTCTTGGAGTCGGCCGAAGCCAAGGGGGAGGAGTCCTACTCCTCCTCCACTCCTAGTAGGAGTAGGACTCTCCCTTTTTGCCTTTTTTCCACTCTTTTTCCTTTGGGACTCTTCCCCCAGCCGCATGGGCCTGTTGTGTCTATTCCACCATCCCACTAAGGGCTGGTTAATACTCTCCCACAGCCCATGAAGCCTCTTGGGTCGAAATACCCCTCCCGGAGGTCTCCCGGTACACTATCGGCACTCCCGGTACACTACCGATAAGCCCGGAACTTTTCCAGCGACCAAAACAGGACTTCCTATATATGAATCTTTACCTCCGGACCATTCCGGAACTCTTCGTGACGTCTAGGATCTCAACCGGGACTCCGAACAAACTTCGGTCACCACCATACATAACTCTATACTACCGAAACGTCACCGAACCTTAAGTGTGCAGACCCTGCGGGTTCGAGAACTATATAGACATGACCGAGACACCTCTACGGTCAATAACCAATGGCGGGACCTGGATGTCCACATTGGTTCCTACATATTCTACGAAGATCTTTATCGGTCGAAGCTCTATGTCAAGGATACAGTTAATCCCGTATGATGTTCCCTTTTTTCTTCGGTATGTTACTTGTCCGAGATTCGATCGTCAGTATCTCCATACCTAGTTCAACCTCGTTACTGGCAAGTCTCTTTAGCATCGCAAACAGCTCGGCGACTGACTTGTTCATCCCATGCATGTTATAGTTCATCACAAAGCTCTTGTAACTAGGTAACAGTGATTGAAGAACTCTGTCAGTGATCGCCTCTGGTGGAAGGGCAATTCCCAACTCCGCTAGACGAGTTGAATACCCAGACATTCTGAGTATGTGTTCACTAATAGACCTGTTTTCCTCCATCTTACAAGCATAGAACTTATCGGAGCTTTCATACCTCTCAATCCGGGCGTTCTTCTGAAAGATAAACTTCAACTCCTGGAACATCTCATATGCTCCATGACGTTCAAAACGTCTTTGAAGTCCCGGTTCTAAGACATGCAATATTGCACACTGAACTATTGAGTAATCTCCAGTACGTGCCTCCAAGCGTTCTTAACGTCTTCGGAGGTCATGTCTTCTGGTTGGTCACCAAGCGATGCATCAAGGACATATGATTTCTGGGAAGCCGTGAGGATAATCCTTAGATTACGGGCCCAGTCAACAAAGTTACTTCCATCATCTTTCAGTTTAGCTTTCTCTAGGAACGCATTAAAATTCAGGGGTGCTACTGCGCGAGCCATTGATCTACAACATAAATATGAAAAGTTCACTTAGACTATTGTTCAAGATAATGAGTTTAGTTAATCAAATTACTAAAGCTCCCACTCAAATTGACATCCCTCAGGTCATCTGAGTGTCACATGATCCAAATCCACCAACTCAAGTCCGATCATCACGTGAGTTGAGGTGGCTTCAATGGTGAACATCATTATGTTGATCATATCTACTATATGACTCATGTTCGACCTTTCGGTCTCTTGTGTTCTGAGGCCATGTCTGTACATGCTAGGCTCGTCAAGTTTAACCCAAGTGTTCTGCGCGTGCAACACTGGCTTGCACCCGTTGTATGTGAACGTAGAGTCTACACACCCGATCATCACGTGGTGTCTCAACACGACAAACTTTCGCAACGGTGCACACTCGGGCAGAACACAATTTTATCTTGAAATTTAAGTGAGGGATCACCTTATAATGCTACCTTCGTACTAAGCATAACAAGGTGCATAAAAGGATTAACATCTCATGCAATTCATAAGTGACATGATATGGCCATGAACTTGTGCTTTAGATCTCCATCTTGAAAGCACCAGCATGATCTTCATCGTCACCGGCACGACACCATGATCTCCATCATCTTGATCTCCATCAACGTGTCACCATCGAGGTTGTCAGGCCCTGCATGCTTCTACTACTATTGCTACCATTTAGCGATAAAGTAAAGCATTACATAGCCCTTAATGATTGACACACAGGTCATACAATAATTAAAGACAACCCTATGGCTCCTACCGGTTGCCGTACTCATCGACATGCAAGTCGTGAAAATCTATAGATCACATGATCATCTCATACATCACATATATCACATCATGTAATTGGCCATATCACATCACAACATACCCTGCAAAAACAAGTTAGACGTCCTCTAATTGTTGTTGCATGTTTTACGTGGCTGCTACGGGTTTCTAGCAAGAACGATTTTCACCTACGCATAAACCACAACGGTGATACATAATTTGCTTTTCAACCTTCTCAAGGACCGCCTTTGTCGAATCCGATGCAACTAAAGTGAGAGAAACTGCCACCCGCAAGCCATCTAGGCAACAAGTTGCGTCGAGGGAACCGGTCTCTCGTAAGCGTACGAGTAATGTTGGTCCGGGCCACTTCATCTCACAATACCGCTAAACCAAAATCCGACCAAGGGAGGAAGCAATCTAAGCATCAACGCCCACAGACCTTTTCTGTTCTACTCGAGATCTCATCTACACATAGACCTAGCTCATGATGCCACTGTTGGGGAACGTTGCATGGGAAACAAAAATTTTCCTACGCACACGAAGATCTATCCATGGTATGCAGACCCTGCGGGTTCGAGAACTATATAAACATGACCGAGACACCTCTACGGTCAATAAGCAATGGCGGGACCTGGATGTCCACATTGGTTCCTACATATTCTACGAAGATCTTTATCGGTCGAACCTCTATGTCAAGGATTCAGTTAATCCCGTATGATGTTCCCTTTTTTCTTCGGTATGTTACTTGTCCGAGATTCGATCGTCGGTATCTCCATACCTAGTTCAACCTCGTTACTGGCAAGTCTCTTTACTTGTTCCGTAATACAAGATCCCGTGACCAACACTTAGTCACATTGCTTGCAAGGCTTATTGTGATGGTGTATTACCGAGTGGGCCCTGAGATACCTCTCCATTACACGGAGTAACAAATCCCAGTCTTGATCCATGCCAACTCAACAGACACCCTCAGAGATACCTGTAGAGCACCTTTATAGTCACCCAGTTACGTTGCGACGTTTGATACACACAAGGTACTCCTCCGATATTTGTGAGTTACATGATCTCATGGTCATAGGAACATATAATTGACATGCAGAAAACAGTAGCAATAAACTGACACGATCATACGCTACGTTTTTAGTTTGGGTCTTGTCCATCACATCATTCTCCTACTGATGTGATCCCGTTATCAAATGACATCTCATGTCCATGGCTAGGAAATCTTAACCATCTTTCAATCAACGAGCTAGTTCACTAGAGGCATACTAGGGACATTGTGTTTGTCTATGTATCCACACATGTATCCATGTTTCCAATTAATACAATTATAGCATGGATAATAAACGATTATCATGAACAAGGAAATACAATAATAAACACTTTATTTATTGCCTCTAGGGCATATTTCCAACAGGTGGCGGCCGCCGGGAAAGGGTTGATGACGGCGAGGGCCCGGGAATCAATCCCCACTGCCCCCTCCCCCCTCCCCCGCTCGGTGCCAGCGGTGCCTCCTCCTCCTGCCGGCCCAAAGCGACGACTGCGATGGACGGCGCCTCTATCTCCATGGCCGGCGCCCTTAGCGTTTCCTCTGACGCCGCCTCCAGGGCCACCGGAGCCTCCGGCACGTCGACCCGGGATGGCTCGGCCACGGGCGGTGTCACGTCCGGCACATCCGTCTGGGTCACCCCGGGGGCCGGCTCCGTGGCCCCCACTCGGGACGCCTCCTCCGCGGATGGAGGTGCAGGCAGCTCCATAGCCGCCCCTCGCGGCTCGCTCGACGGGCCCCTCGATAGACGACTCGACTCCGCCGTCGAGTCCAACGCCCGCGCGGGGTCCGCGGACCTCTGCCACCTCCCGCCGCTCGAAGTCCCGGAATGCGAGGCCCCACCTCGCGTTCCGGACATTGAGGCTCGCAGCTCTGCGAGCCTCCTCTTCTCCTCCCACTGCGTGTCCACGTGCTCACGGGCTAGCCAACTGGCAGCATCTGTCGGGTCCACCGCCGACTCCACTTCGTGGAGCTCGATGGGGTCCCTGTGATGCACAAGGGTCAAACACCCACCAGCTCGCAGCTCGCAAAGAAACACAAGCAAAGAAAAAGAAGACGCTTACCCGGTGACGACGGGCAAAGCCCGCTTGGCACGATCCGCCGGCCTCCGTGTGGCCACCTTCACCCGCTTATGGACAGGCGGCATGGCCGCCGGCTCCTCCTGAGCCGGCCTATTCGCTTGGTTGGTGGCTTCGGCCGCTGGGGCTTGAGCCGGCCCCTCCTCGCTTCGCCCGTGCCGACCCTGCTGAACTGAGGAGGAGGCGCGTTCAGGATCATCACATCATCATCGTCACCATCATCGTCATCGGTCCTGTCCCTGATCATGGGACCGATAGGGAACTCACCGGCTCCGCTGGGCTCTCCGACTCCGCTGGGCCTACCGGGTCGCGGATCGGTCGGCTCCTCGACCCCTCTCGAGGAGTCAACCCCTCTTCTAGCGGGCCTTCCCGCTCATAGTCTTCGGAGTCGGAGTCGCACGAACAACTGTGGTTAGCATTGAGAAGTGAGGTCCGGTGCCAACTGTCGGCTGGGAAGAATCAAATGAAAAGAGCCGCCTCGACAAAACGTACCAGGGGAGGACGGTTGATGCGGTCGTACGGCTCCACGCCGAAAGTCCACGACACCGGCGCCAGCTTGAAAGTCGTGATGGCGTTCACCCGCGACGCCACCTGAGCCGGCGTCAGGTTGACAGTCATCAACCGGCAGGGGTCCCAGTGGCCGGATATGTCGCAGATCCGGTGCGGCCTCATCTGGAGGGGCAGCACCCGACGCAAGATGAAGGCCGCCACCAGGTCGTAGGCGACTAGCCCCTCCCCGCTCTTCAGCTGCGCGAGCTGTCCGAGCTCCGCTAGAGCCACTCCACGCGGGGCGGCTCCCGGCCAGTTCGCTCCGGAGGACTATGCGTTGACGAACGCCGGAAAACCGGATGTAGTCCAGATTCGGGTCGGTGTTCTTCACGTAGAAGAACGTCCGATGCCACTCCTTGACAGATTCGATGAGGGAGAAGGCCAGGAAGCGCGCGCTACCGCGCTAGCACACCGTCGTGCCCCAACAGGCGTTGCTCTTCAGCGCCTTGAGGTAGAAGAGAGAGTTGAAGAGGTTGAGGAAGGGGAGAACCCCCACGTACCCCTCTCACAGCATCACGAAGCCGGCGAGGTAGAGAATGGCGTTAGGTCCGAGGTGGTGCGGCTCAAGATCGAATGTATCCATCAAAAACCGGAAGAAGTGGCTCATCGGGAGCCCGAAGTCACGGGAGAAATGCAGAGGAAGACAACAAATTCCCCTGGCTACGGTGTCGGCACCACCTCGTCGCCGGGCGCGCGGGCTATCACATGCTATGCCAGCGGCAACATCCGCTTGCGACGGAGGTCCGCGATGGCATCCTCAATAACCACAGACCTGGCCCAGCTTCCTCTGCACCCGTCGGCCATTGCAATGGCGGATGGCGTGCGGGCATGGTCTCAAGCGAGAGGCGCAATGGCGCCCGGAGAGACGAAGGAGGCAAGAGGAAAGAAGGCAAGGGGGCAAAGGGGGTGCGAACGCTTCCACCCTCTACCCTTCCTCCCATTTTAAATGGGGAGGCCACGACCGTGGGATGTGCGGATTAACTACGCCCACTCCCCCGGAATATCCACGCACGAGTGGGCGGCTCGGGCCGTAACTGCCGCTTCGGGGCGCAAAGGATCCTGGCCTACGCCCCGAGGCCTACTGGGCTATGCCCGAGGCCTAGCGGGCTAGGCCTAGGGCGACGTCCTGTCTGCCCGCGTGCGTGGGGCCCGCGACATCATTACCCGACACGTGGCGTGCGATGGGCCAGCCCAGGACCCGGGGCACCACACCGGAACCTGGCTCGGCTGGCCTTTTGGCTTCACACCGGAGGCGGGCAATGCTGGGGGGAAGCCGCCGGCTCCCCTCCGTCTGCCGGACGTGGGCCCCCACCGGCTTCGGGGACTATTGACGGGGTTATTACCCCAGGGTAGGCCAAAGCAATGGGGTTCTCTCCCCCCGCCCCTTCAAAGAAAAAGTATGCGACCGGCTGCCCACGGCCAGCTGGAGCGCAGCCGGCTCGAGCAATCGCCGGCTGGCTGACGGACGGCTGGTCGAGGTGTTGGCTCGACCCCGGCTGGCTAGGCCTGACCGGCTGCCTTCGGGCAGCCTCCTCCATTGACCCCGGGGCGTACAAGCAACTTCCCGTCCCTCTACGCACGGGTACGGCGACACAACGTGACCGCCGTGATGGGCGCCATTGTAGCCACAGTGGCCGCTAATGCACGGGCACGTGTGGCTACAGTTCGGCTGTCTGGGCCGCTGACCTTGGTGACCGCGACCGGGAAGGGGAACAGTGCGGGCATGCCCCGCCCACATGATTACCTGCCCCGACGTGGCTATAGTGCAGCCGGCCGTACCGAGAACTTCGGTCGGCTGGCGCTAGACGATGCCACCTGGGTGGCCCGTGCTGTGGCAGGTGGACGGGGGATAATCGCGGAGCTGGATGACGGGCCCCTGCGGGCGTTGGACCGCGCAGCCGGTGAACCCTACGGGCGACGAGACGGCTCGAAGGGCGGGACCTCCTGGACAGCCGAAGAGGCTGCCAGCCGGGTCTCCCCACTTATGTACCTCAAGAATATTGTAAGCCGGGGGTTGGCCTATAAAACGCCCCGAGCCCCCCATGCAACGGGGATGGAGGACAAGTCTCACACACACCCACGGGATACTTCCCATGCTCTCTCACACTTCCTAGCGGAGGAAGGCGAGCCGGCTGCTCCCTCTTCCTCCTCTATACACAGCTCTAGGAGCAACCTTGTAAACACACCCATCTATCAAACTAGACCAAGGAGGACTAGGGGTATTACCTCCCACGGAAGGCCCTGCACCTGGGTACATCACGTGTCACCACCGCTTGTACCTAATCCCGCACCCGGAGCCCATCGGCGTCCTCCGGCCCCAACCACATACGATAAACCTACCCATGGCATCTATCGTGAGAAAACGACGACAATGGCTACAACATCCTCAAGATTCCAGGGTCCAATGACATCATGACGATCGCTTGTGACGAGAAGGATGTAGTTTGCTCCCTTTAACGCGCCTACCAGGCTGCGGCGGCCAAAAACTCTGACGACGAGGGCGATTTCTTGCCTCCCGAGGACACCCGCAAGAAGCAGAAGCAACTCCTCCCCAAGAGCGGCCAGGGGGCTAGGACCTCCATCACTCGCGTCTCGGGCCCCATGTCTGCTGCTGGGGTGCCTCTCTCTCACATAGGAAGGCGCGCCCAGCGCCTCCTCCAAGGCATCGTGTATTGATTGTTACTTATCTACATTGCGATAGGCCCTGCTTCTGAGGATACCCCCGAGTATTCCAACGAAGGAGAATACCTTCCTGCTTCCCAGCAAGGCAAGAAACCCCATTGATCATTCCGATATCATCCCATTCTCTCGCTCCTGTTCTTGTTTATTGCATTAGGATAAACGTTCAATTGCCTATCATATGCGGTAGATGAACCCATTCCTTTGCATGACATGTCATTGTCACAGTAAATAACCAAACCTTACAACCTAGCATGCCTGGTAGATGCTTGAGCCATGTTGTGCTTTATCTACTTTGCCTGCTATGCTTAGAGTTGTGTCAGGCCTGATTCATCTGGGTGATGAACTGGAGTGAAACAATGTTGTTCTGATTTTATAAGCTTAATGAAGAACCAGATTTGGTAAAGGTAGCGATGAGAGGCTATGTAGGAGTACATAGCGGGTTGTCTCATTGGAACCATTCTTAGGAACTGAGTTTCGTGTTTGTGATCCAAGGCTAGTTACTACTACACATTGGGTTCCGGTAACTCGACCCCTCTCTACTCATCAATCACTTAGTCCTTGGTCCAGGTGTTGCAAATAGTTTTTGTAGTTTATAATATGCTGGAAGACATGCGTAGCGCTGACCCTAGGAGTGGGTTACGACACGGTAGGCAGTGGCACGGTGTACCAAGGGTCACCCGAATGGTGGGCTTGGGAACCCTGCGCACATCATTTGGGGCCGTAGTGAAAACTTCGGCCGGACTTTCGTGCAGGTTCAGTCTCAAATAGGAGATAGCCTGGACTACAGGTCTCGTGTGATTGACGGTCGTGGCCGACTCCCTCGCTAGGCTTCTGCTTGAAGGTTGTCGAGGTGCATGATTTTATGAGCACACAATGATAAGTGGCGAGAGCATGTGTGAAGGAGTACACCGCTGCAGGGTATGAATCTGTTTGAATAGCCGCATCCTCGGATATGGACTACTTGGAGAACTTATGTTGTTCATAGATAAATTAATGGATACTCATAAAAATCTGAAGACAAGTGTGAGTACTATGGATGGCACTCTCATAGATGACGGAAGTGAATCCATGCTGGAGTGTTGATGTGGAGTTAGTGGACTCGTGTGCGATATCTAAAACTTGAACAAAGAATCAATATACGTAGTTTAGGTTAGCCAAGAGTCAAAGCTGGCATTGCTGCATAAACTCCACCTCTCCCCTTGTTGATACATGAGCATAAATAGACTAGGTCTACTTTAAAGACTTGTTGAGTACGTTTGTACTCATGTTTGCTTAATAAATGTTGCAGATGAGACTCAAGACCCATCAGGTGGGTTTTATCTAGATGTCGACAACGCTGAATAGCTGGTGTCCTAGCTACGACCTTATGCCCTGTGGCGGGCTGTAGATAGTCAGGCCATGTGCCTTTTTCCCCTTTCAAATGTTTGTACTCAGACAGCTTTATGCTTCTCCTTGGTTTGTATGAACTTGCTTGTATGACTTGAGTGTCGGGTCACGTGACCCCTACCTATAAGAACATATTATGCAAGGCTCCTCTGGGCCTCTTAAATAAAAGTTGTGTTGTTGTATGGTTATGTTGTGATGCCATAGTTGTATCTATGCATATCGGGCATGTCGTGCGTACGTGTGACGTCCAACTGTATGTATGGGATCCGACACCTAGCCATGTGCCTTTAGTAGTACTCTTTATAGGAAACTGCCTCTTTGTGCTTCCACCCAGCCTTGGTAGCTTGCTACTGCTCCGGACACACTGATTGACTGGCATGTATCCTTCTTTGTTGCTGTGTCTGTCCCTTCGGGAAAATGTCTCGCAGTGTAATGGAGTCCCTGTAGCCTGCTACCACTCGTCTACCTGCAGTGGTGACATTTATGTCCCACGGAGTAATTGAGTCCTTGTAGCTGGCTATGACTCGTCTACACACGCTTGAGACCGACACCTGCATTGCTAGGTTATGTATGCCTGTTTCCATACGGATGTGCCACTCGGGTTCTATGACTAGCCATGTCGGCCCGGGTTCTTTGTCGTTTGAATGCTAGCGACACTTTCACATACATGAGCCAAAAGTCGCAAACGGTCCCGGCTAAGGTAAGGCTGCAGTTGTGGAGTTACCATGCGTGAGGCCGCAAAGTGATGTGATGTGTTACAGGCTGGATTCCTATGACTTAGGATCGGGGTCTTAACAGCGTTGGTATCAGAGACTGACTGACTATAGGACTACCAAGCCAAACCAGTCGAAATTGAGTCTAGAAACACTATCGAAAAGTAAGAGAATTGATTGTGGAAGGGAACGTAAGGATCTTTTTACTCCTCTTCCCAAGTTATTCTATTCTGAGTCACCCTCATCTTTTCTACGGGGTTAAGAGCTAGGCTTCTTATCAATTTCTTAGGATGACGAGATACTAACCATGGACTAGTAGCTAGCTTGTTCGCAAGTGAACTCGGGTACTAGATTATTGTTTGGTGTGACAATCAGTTGGATTAGAGACTTGAGTCTAGAAAGCTGAGTGGTTATGCTATCCAATCTTTGCAGTTGTCTCAAAACTTTTTTGAGCAATTACAGCCGTTTGCTGTCCAATTTCTACCAGGATCTCTAATGGCTTTGCTTCATTCTTTATTTCAGATGCCCTCTCGTCCTTCTTGTCAGGTGGTCCGTCTGACTAGGTGCATCGATGTACCAGGTCACACGGCCATGTTGGTTAGAGTTATGATTGAGACTGGCTACCATTGGTGCCTAGAGTATACAGTGGAGGCGCAGTATAGAGACTTCAATCAGGGCCAGTACCTGTGTACTATTAGGATATATCCATCATATCCTAGAGCTGCAGGGCCGCTTCATTGGTCATATGGGTTAGGTGTCACCATAGACATGGCAGTTCAAGAGGCCGCCTACACCATGTTGACTATTATGAGATCTCACCATGGACTGCTTCAGAACAGTGAGTTCTGCTATGTTCCTACTACTCTAGGAGGAGAGAATGGTCATCTTAGTGCCGCCTATTATGATCATTCTCATGAGGACACTAGGCTTCAGGTGACCGCTTAGATGTTCGAGAACAGGGATCGTGATGCACGTGCCCTTCGTATGGAGCTATATGCTACCCGTGCATGTCTTTGGACAGCCCTGACATAGCTAGCACCTATCGTGTGGACAGGCTATGGAGATTTGGAGATGCTAAGTCCATCGCGGACTCATCTGCCAGCATGCGTAGACTGGCTCGATGTTGGAGGCATCACTCCTCTTCGAGGACCGTTGTTGCCACCAATGAGGGGACCGAGGCCACATCCGTGTCCTTGCGGTTTCCAGGGATCGCAGGCCAGGGTGTTTCCAAATCCTCAGGTTCAGCTCCCGGGTCACGGGGTAACCTATATGAGGTTTTGTACGGCGATGCTTGAGTACATGGATGTTAGTAGTAGTATTGTAGTAGTTGTATTGCCACAGTCCTGCGTCTCTTGTGGGATATGACTGAGGTTGTGAGTTGAGTTCCGGAGGTGTAGATAGATAATGTATGGGAAGCTTGTAATGCCTCCGATGAGTTGTGTCATCTTTCAGTAGCTTGTACTTTAGCTTAGGCTTGTACTCAAGTATGTCATGGTGTGTATGAATCACGGTGTTCATATGGCAGTTTGTTATTACCATGTTGATTGGGTGTTTACCCTTGCATGCCATGTTGTCCAGTACATTCCTCACCTCATGTCTTAGAGTTGTTGTCTTCCTTGTCTAAGCTATGGGTTTGTTTTTCCAGGATGGTGTCAACTAGTAATAACCCCGTGCCTGCCTTCGAGCAGGGAGAAGCCAGCCAATACAAGAGAACCTACCGCAGGCACCCTCCTTGGCAGAAGTGATGCTCAAAGCTGAGCAGAATAAAAGGTTGACCAACAGGCTGTTGGAACGTATTGAGTAGAATACAGCGTGTCCTCCCCGCAATGAGCGTAATGATGGTTTGTGACTCAACGACGCTGATGACTGGCTGACTAGCATGTACCGTAAAATCCGAGTTGCCAATGTATCTGAGGCCAACAAGGTGACTTTTGTTGCATACTTTCTGAAAGGACCCGCCAATCTATGGTGGGAAAATTATGAAGCCATGCGTCCCACAGGCCCCGCAGCAACTTGGGCGGATTTCAATGAGACATTCCGCACCCATCACATCCCGGAAGGGCTGATGGATGGCAAGAGAGAGGAATTCTGTGCGTCTACCCAGGGCAGACTGACAGTGGATGCCTATAGCCATGAGTTCGGCAATCTTGCTCGTTATGCTCCACAGGAAGTGTCGACCGATGCCAAGAAACATGCTAGGTTCCGCAAGGGACTTAATCCTGAGGTCCGTCGAGACCTGTGCCTGCATGAGTGCACCACTTTCCAGGCCCTCGTCAACAAGGCTATCAACGCCGAAACCGGACAGACTGACTACGAGGCAACTAAGAAGCACACCCATGACTTCAGCTCCGCATCTGGCCCAGGCCCCAACATACGCCGGGTGTGGGTGCCCAACATAGCTGTGCCACCAAGGTACACTGCGATGCCATCCTTCTAGGAACCTCGCCCAGGTCAGCCGAACCCTCCAGCCAGGACATTTGGAGGTTCCCCTGACAATGTTGCTCCCCGTGCCACCGTTGTCTGCCACAAATGTGGAGAACCAGGACACTACTCCCGTGAGTGTCCCCAGAACAATGCCAAGCTGGCTGGACATGGGAAGCCGGGAAAAGCCTTCTATGTGAAGCTAACTCCTGCTCGTGGTCGAGTGAATTATGTTTCTATTGAAGAAACCCTTGAGGATCCCGATGTTATCCTAGGTACGCTCCTTTTCAATAGTCATCCAGCATCTGTTCTATTTGATGCTGGAGCATCTCATTCATTCATCTCAGAAAGTTATGCATAGTTGCATAACATATCTTTTTTGTGATATGCCTACTCCTTTAGTAGTTCAGACTCCTGGTTCAAAGTGGCAAATTTCTAGGGTAAGCCATGACAATGAGATTCTTGTGGATATGCTAGTCTTCCTAGCATCTTTGATAGCCCTCAAGTCTTCGGACATCAATATCATCTTAGGCATGGACTAGATGAAAGCCCACTATGCTAAGATTGATACTCATACTAGGAATGTTCATCTTACACATCCATCGGGTGAGATAGTTAATGTCTCCACTCGAGCTGCCAAGCGCCAATTCTATTCCCTCAATTCTATTCCCTCTTCCAGAACTAGAGGATATTCCGGTAGTCCATGACTTTCCGGATGTCTTTCCAGAAGAACTGCCAGGAATTCCACCTGTTAGAGATGTAGAGTTTGTGATAGAGCTCATTCTAGGGACTGTCCCAATAGCTAGAAGACCCTATAAGATGGCACCCTTAGAACTAGCCGAACTTAAGAAACAACTCGATGAGGCTTTGAATAAAGGTTTCATCCGTACTAGTTCTTCTTCATGGGCTTGCCCCGTCCTCTTCGTCAAGAAGAAGGATGGGTTGGATCGGATGGTTGTGGATTATCGGCGAGTGAATCTGGTCACCATAAAGAACAAGTATCCGCTCCCCAGGATCAACAATTTGTATGATAAAATCGCTGGATCCTCTATCTTTTCCAAGATGGATTTGAGGTTGGGATACCATCAAATCATAATTAGAAACGGGGACATTCCAGAAACGGCTTTTGTTACTCGTTATGGCCAATACGAGTACACCGTCATGTCCTTCGGTTTAACCAATGCCCCAGCCACTTTCTCTCGCTTGATGAATTCGATCTTCATGGAGTATCTGGATAAATTCATCGTGGTTTACCTCGACGATATTCTCATCTACTCGAAGAACGAACAGGAACATGCCAAGCATCTAAGGCTGGTATTGATGAAACTTCGAGAGCATCGTCTATATGCCAAATTCTCCAAGTGTGAGTTTTGGTTACCAGAAGTGACCTATCTAGGCCATGTGATCTCTGGTAAAGGTATTGCTGTCAATCCCGAGAGAGTTCAGGCCGTCCTTGATTGGACTCAACCTGAATCGGTTAAGCAAGTTCGGAGTATCCTTGGCTTAGCGAGCTATTGTCGTTGCTTTGTCGAGAACTTCTCCAACGTTGTGAAACGTCTGACTGAACTCCTCAAGAAAGATAAAAAGTTCGAGTGGACTCCACAATGTGAGCACAACTTTCAGGAACTGAAAAGACGCCTGACCTCTGCTCCCGTTCTGGTGCCACCAAACTTCTCCAAGGACATTATTATCTATTGTGACGCCTCGCGACAAGGATTTGGTTGCATTCTCATGCAAGATCATCATGTGATTGCATACACATCTCGACAGTTGCGTCCACATGAGGATTATTTATCCAACACATGATCTTAAGCTTGTAGCTATAGTCCATGCACTGAAAACCTGGCGACATTACCTCCTGGGTAATCGTTGTGAAATTTACACTGATCACCAAAGTCTAAAATATATTTTCACCCAGCCCAATTTGAATCTCAGGCAAAGACAGTGGGTTGAGTTGATTACAGATTACGACTTAGGGATAACTTACACCCAAGGGAAAGCCAATGTCATGGCTGATGCACTAAGTCATAAGTCTTATTGTAACAACCTGATGTTACAAGAAAGTCAACCACTTCTCTATGAGGAATTCGGAAGTTGAACCTTCACATTGTTCCTCAAGGATTCCTTTCCAACCTGGTGGCGAAACCTACTCTTACGGATCAAATCATAGAAGCCCAAAAGCATGATGTTGGGATAACTCGGATCAAGAAAAACATTAGGAAAGGTAATGTTAGATGCTTCTCGGAGATCGGGGTGTTATCTTCTTTGAGAACCGCTTGGTGATCCCGAAGAAGCAACATCTGCGGAAGTTGATCCTTAAGGAGGCTCATGAATATCCTCTCACAATTCATCCTGGTAGTACCAAGATGTATCAGTACCTACGCCAGAGGTTCTGGTGGACTAGGATGAAGAGAGAAATTGCTCAGTTCGTTGCTAACTGCGACGTTTGTCATCGCGTTAAGGCAGAACATCAAAGGCCTGATGGCACCCTTCAACCCTTAGCTATTCGTGAATGGAAATGGGATAAGGCCGGTATTGATTTCATAACCGGATTTCCCAAGACTAAGAGAGGGAATAATGCTATCTTTGTGGCCATAGACCGTCTTTCCAAAGTGGCTCATTTTCTTCCTGTTCGGGAGAGTATAACTGCTAGGCAGCTAGCAGAGTTATACGTTTCTCGAATAGTTTCTCTTCATGGTGTTCCTTTGGAGATTAACTCAGACCGTGGAAGTATCTTTACTTCCCGATTCTGGGAAAGCTTCCAAAATGCTATGGGGACTCATCTATCTTTTAGCACTGCTTTCCATCCGCAGTCAAGTGGTCAAGTTGAGCGAGTCAACCAAATTCTTGCAGACATGCTCCGAGCTTGTGTTATATCCTTCGGCATGAATTGGGAGAAATGTCTTCCATTTGCCGAATTTTCTTATAACAATAGTTATGAGTCAAGCTTGGGCAAAGCCCCTTCTGAAGTTCTTTATGGACGAAGGTGTCGAACACCTCTTAACTGGTCAAAAACCGGAGAGAGGCAACTCGTTGGCCCGGATATGATCCAGGATGCAGAGGAGCAAGTTTGCATTATTCGTGAAAAGTTGAAAACAGCCCAATCTCATCAAAAGAGCCAATATGATTGCCATCATAAAGCTGTGACCTATGAAGTTGATGAGAAGGCTTATCTCCGGGTTACACCTTTGAATGTACCCATCGATTCGGTATCAAGGGCAAGTTGGCTCCTCGTTACATTGGACCTTTTCACATTCTTGCTAAACGAAGAGAAGTTGCCTACCAATTGGAACTTGCGCCGCATCTTTCCAAGGATCATGATGTCTTCCTTGTTTCGCGACTCAGGCATTGTTTTTTGGACCCTGTCCGCAAAGTCGACCACGAAGCGCTTGATCTCCAAGATAACCTTACATATCGTGAATACCCTATTCGTATTCTTGATCAAGCTGAGCGTACCACTCGGCGTCAGGACATCAAGTTTCTCAAGGTTTAGTGGTCACATCATTCCGAGAAGGAAGCCACCTGGGACAGAGAGGATTGTCTTCGACTAGAGTTCCCCGCGCTCTTCTCGACGACTTCCAAATCTTAGGATGAGATTCTTTTGAGTGGGGGTGAGTTGTCACATCCCTACTTAGCTTACTTAGGTCAGCATGTGTGCTCATCATGTTTTCATTTTTGCATCAACCTGAAATGGGGATTAACATAAACCCTATCACCTCACCTCAATCAAACCAATTCAAAAGATGTGAAAAAACAACAAATCCAAAATGCACATAAAAATGTCCCCTATGTTTGATAAATGTTGACATCAATATACCAGGGGTCATTCTAAATATTTGAATTCATATAGCATTTTAAAAATAAATGTTAAAGCTACTTAAAATGCCAAATAAAGCGTTATAATTATGTTAGTATTCAAAATGTTCTGAAATTTTTTGTAGATGTTTGAAATATCCAAACTAAGCTCTATAAAATGTGTGAGTATTTTGTGCCTAGTATTTGTGCCTAAATAAAAATAAAAATAAATGTGAGAAAAGAAAACAGAAACTGAAATTTAAAAAAAATGAAGCTCACCTGAGGCCCAGGCCAGGCCGGCCCGCCTGGCCTAGGGAGGTCGTCGTCCTCCTGGCGGCCAGGAGAACGAGTGTGTGCTCGTCGTGTGCCCGCGCCGGAGCTGCCACACAGCAACCCGCGTGCCTGCCTCCCTCGCCACGCTGGAGGGTGGATGAGGATGTCGCTGCAGTCCCCATCGCTCTCTCCCTCTCGCATTCGCCCCTCTACCTCTCCCCTTCCCTCTGCCTCGCCATGGCCGTCGCCTCCGCTCGCTCGTTGCCGTATCCACAGCCGCTCCTACGCCCCCTAAGCCTACCAGGAGCTTCGCCTCGCCGTCCCCGACCTCTGCATCGAGCCACGCACCGCCGAAGGCCCTGGAGCAACACCCCCGTCCTCTTCTTCCTCCTAGAACCCAAGCACCGCCACCGACGATTCGCCGCCTCCGAGCCTTCCCCGAGCATGGTATCGACGGCTCTGCGCCCGCAGCGAGCCCTTGAACCGTTTCCCCCTCTTCCTAGGTCGATTCCTTCTCCGTAGCCCTCGATCCCGTCGGCACCCGAGGAGCTCCGCCGCACGAGCTCATCACCGACGTCACTTCGGTAATTAGGTGGTCCTTCCGAGGCCACCACCGAGCTCGTGGGGCTGCATAGGGGCCGTAGGTGCCCAGCCCTGGTTGTTTAGCACGCCAGAGCGATGAGCTGGTGCGCGCCCGAACTCTGGTGGCCGCCAAGCTCAACACCGGCGATGCTTCAATCCACCTTAGCCGCTAGGGTGTGTCCAAACCGAAGCGCGCGTGCGTGCTGGTTCGATAGGAACCATCCACCATCGAAATGGTCGCCAGAGGAGGTTTTCCGACCCCCTTCGCCGTCCCTGATGTCGTCGGCGGCTCAACGCCGGCGAGTCAACCAATTTGACCACGGGGGTTTGAACCTAGAGTCAAATGGCAAGTGGGCCCAACCTGGTTAATTAGGATTAGTTTAAAAATAATTAATTAATTAAACTAATTAAAATAATGACCCACTTACACTGGGCCCCTTCCCGATTAATTAGTGGTTAGTGATTAATTAGCTTCTGTTAGTGGTTGGGTCACTGACCAATGGACCCCACTAGTCAGGTTTGACCTATCAACGGGCTGTTGACCAGCTCACATCATGCTGATGTCATGCTGATGCAATAAAGGAATTTCTGATTTAAATTAATACCAGAAAAAAGTTAAAACTTAGAAAATCCATAGAAATTAATCTATAACTCAGATTGAAATAATTTATATATGAAAATTTATGAGAAATATCCAATGAATCCAATGGTGATGTTATCGTGCATGTTAGAGAAACCTATGTAGATGAACATTCACATTTAGCAATAGGACAATATATGGAATATTAATTGGAGAACGATTTTGAACCTATATTCAAAACCACTTCATTTAACTTGATTAATAGTTGCATTAGCTCATCCTTTCCTGTTGCCATGTCATGATCATGCATCATAATGTTGCATTTGTCGTGTATTGATTGTTACTTATGTGCATTGCGGTAGGCCCTGCTTCTGAGGATACCCCCGAGTATTCCAACGATGGAGAATACCTTACCGCTTCCTAGCAAGGCAAGCAACCCCATTGATCATTCCGATATCATCCCATTCTCTAGCTCCTGCTCTTGTTTATTGCATTAGGATAAACGTTCAATTGTGTGTCACATGCGGTAGACGAACCCATTCCTTTGCATGACCTATCATTGTCACAATAAATAACTAAACCTCGAAACCTGGCATACCTGGTAGATGCTTGAGCCATGTTGTGCTTTATCTACTTTGCCTACTAAGCTTGCTATGCTTAGCATTGTGTCAGGCCTGATTCATCTGGGTGATGAACTGGAGTGAAACAATGTTGTTCTGATGTGATAAGCTTAATGATGAACCAGATTTGGTAAAGGTAGCGATGAGAGGCTATGTAAGAGTACATAGCGGTTGTCTCATTGGGACCGTTCTTAGGAACTAAGTTCCGTGTTTGTGATCCAAGGCTAGTTACTACCACACATTGGGTTCCGGTAACTCGACCCCTCTTGACTCATCAATCACTTAGTCCTTGGTCTACATGTTGCAAGTAGTTCCTGGTGTTTATAGTATGCTGGAGGCCATGCGTAGCGCTGACCCTAGGGGTGTGTTACGACGCGGTAGGCAGTGGCACGGTGTACCAAGGGTCACCTGAATGGTGGGCTTAGGAACCCTGCGCACATCGTTTGCGGTCGTAGCGGAAACTTCGGCCGGACTTCTGTGCGTGTTCAGTCTCAAATAGGCGATAGCCTAGACTAGAGGTCTTATGTGATTGACGGTCGTGGCCGACTCCCTCGCTGGGCTTCCGCTTCAAGGTTGCCGAGGTGCATGGTTTTATAAGCACACAGCGATAAGTGGTGAGAGCGTGTGTGAAGAAGTACACCCCTGCAGGGTATGAAACTATTTGAATAGCCGCGTCCTCGGATATGGACTACTTGGAAAGCTTATGTTGTTCATAGATAATTAAATGGATACTCATAAAAATATCAAGACAAGTGTGAGTACCGTGGATAGCACTCTCGTGGCCGACTCCCTCGCTAGGCTTCCGCTTGAAGGTTCCCGAGGTGCATGGTTTTATGAGCACACAACGATAAGTGGCAAGAGCGTGTGTGAAGGACTACACCCCTGCAGGGTATGAATCTGTTCGAATAACGGCGTCCTCGGATATGGACTACTTGGTGAACTTTTGTTATTCATGGATAAATTAATGGATACTCATCAAAATTCAAGACAAGTGTGAGTACTATGGATGGCACTCTCATAGATGACGGAAGTGAATCCATGGTGGTGTATTGATGTGGAGTTAGTGGACTCGTGCGCGATATCTAAAACTTGAACAAAGAATTAATATGTGTAGTTTAGGTTAGCCAAGATTCAAAGCTGGCACTGTTGCATAAACTCCACCTCTCCCCTTGTTGATACATGAGTATAAATAGACTAGGTCTGCTTTAAAGACTTGCTGAGTATGTTTGTACTCACGTTTGCTTAATGAATGTTGTAGATGAGACTCAGGACCCATCAGGTGGGTTCTATCTAGATGTCGACGATGCCGAATAGTTGGTGTCCCAGCTACGACCTTATGTCGGGCTATAGATAGTCAAGCCATGTGCCTTTTTCCCCTTTCAACTGTTTGTACTCAGACAGCTTTATGCTTCCGCTAGGTTTGTATGAACTTGCTTGTATGACTTGAGTGTCGGGTCATGTGACCCCTACCTGTAAGAACATATTATGCAACGCTCCTCTAGGCCTCTTCAATAAAAGTTGTGTTGTTGTATGGTTATGTTGTGATGCCATAGTTGTATCTTTGCATATCGGGCATGTCGTGCGTACGTGTGACGTGCAACGGTATGTATGGGATCCGACACCTAGCCACATGCCTTTAGTAGTACTCTTTACGGGAAGCTGCCTCTTTGTGCTTCCACCGAGCCTTGGTAGCTTGCTACGGCTCCGGACACATTGATTGACCGACATGTATCCTTCTTTGCTGCTGTGTTTGTCCCTTCGGGGAAATGTCTTGCAGTGTAATGGAGTCCCTATAGCCTGCTACGACTCGTCTACGTGCAGTGATGACATTTATGTCCCATAGCATAATGGAGTCCTTGTAGCTGGCTATGACTCGTCTACACACGCTTGAGATCACACCTGCATTGTTGGGTTATGTATGCATGTTTCCATACGGATGTGCCACTTGGGTTCTATGACTAGTCATGTTGGCCCGGGTTCTCTGTCGTTTGAATGCTAGCGACAGATTCACATACGTGAGCCAAAAGACGCAAACGGTCCCGGCTAAGGTAAGGTTGCAGCCGTGGAGTTACCATGCATGAGGCCGCAAAGTGATGTGATGTGTTACAAGCTGGATTCCTATGACTTAGGATCGGGGTCCCGACACGGCTCCTTAGAGAGGCAGCCCTTATCCAGGTCAGCCTACCCCTTCTTGCACCATAGCGTCTTCGTCGGGCTCGTCCTTCTTTACTCCGCATTCTTCATTGCCATCCCTGATCACTACCGGATCTAGGCCCTTCACTTTCAGCCCAATTCTATCATTCTCTTGTCCGTCTTCGCCTTTGGCTGTGAGGCCTTCGTGGGCGTGAAGCCTTCGGTTGCCCTCTTTTGGCATTTCTTGAGTTTGCACGTGCACGAAGGTGCTCAACGGTCGGCATGCGTCTCCTGTTGGGAGACGTAGTAGTAAATAAAAAAAATTCCTACGCGTTCACCAAGATCCATCTATGGAGAAACCAGCAACGAGCAAGGGGAGAGTGGATCTTCATACCTTTGAAGATCGCTAAGCGGAAGCGTTACAAGAACGCGGTTGATGGAGTCGTACTCGCAGCGATTCAGATTGCGGTAGATCCGATCAAGTGCCGAACGGACGGCACCTCCGCGTTCAACACACGTGCAGCCCGGTGACGTCTCCAACACCTTGATCCAGCAAGGAGGAAGGAGAGGTTGGGGAAGGGCTCCAACAGCAGCACGACGGCGTGGTGGTGGTGGAGTAGCAAGGTATTCCGACAGGGCTTCGCCTAAGCGCTGCGGAGGAGGAAGAAGAGAGGTAGGGCTTTGCCGTGAGAGAGAGAGATCAAATCTTGTCTCAAAACATCCAAAACCTCAAGTATATATAGGAGGAGGGACGTGGAGGGCTGGCTTGGCCTCTACTCCAAAGAGGAGATGGCCGGCCGAATTAAAGGGAGAGTCCACCTCCCACAAGGGAGGTGGATCTCCTCCTTTTAAATCCCTTTTGCCTTATCTCCTTATCTCCAGCCACATGGGCCCACATAGATGGTCTTGGCCGACCCAATATGGGCTGGAACACCTCCTCTAAGGGCCCATGAGGTCCTTTGGTCGTCACACCCCTCTCGGGGGTCCTCCGGCACCCTCCCGACACTCCCGGTACACTACCGATGAGCCCGAAAACTTTCCGGTGACCAAAACTGGACTTCCTATATATCAATCTTTACCTCCGGACCATTCTGGAGCTCCTCGTGACGTCCGGGATCTCATCCGGGACTCCGAACAACCTTCGGTAATCACGTATACCATTTCCCTATAACCCTAGCGTCATCGAACCTTAAGTGTGTAGACCCTACGGGTTCGGGAGACACGTAGACATGACCGAGACACTTCTCCGACCAATAACCAACAGCGGGATCTGGATACCCATGTTGGCTCCCACGTACTCCACGATGATCTCATCGGATGAACCACGATGTCGGGGATTCAATTAATCCCGTATACAATTCCCTTTGTCTATCGGTATGGTACTTGCCCGAGATTCGATCGCCGGTATCCCTATACCTTGTTCAATCTCGTTACTGGCAAGTCTATTTACTCGTTCCGTAATACATCATCCCATGGCTAACTCCTTAGTCACATTGAGCTCATTATGATGATGTCTTACCGAGTGGGCCCAGAGATACCTCTCCGTCACACGGAGTGACAAATCCCAATCTCGATTCGTGCCAACCCAACAAATACTTTCGGAGATACCCGTAGTGCACCTTTATAGCCACCCAGTTACGTTGTGACGTTTGGCACACCCAAAGCATTCCTACGGTATCCGGGAGTTGCACAATCTCATGGTCTAAGGAAACGATACTTGACATTGAAAAGCTTTAGCAAACGAACTACACGATCTTGTGCTATGCTTAGGATTGGGTCTTGTCCATCACATCATTCTCCTAATGATGTGATCCCGTTATCAACGACATCCAATGTCCATGGTCATGAAACCGTGACCATCTATTGATCAACGAGCTAGCCAACTAGAGGCTTACTAGGGACATGTTGTGGTCTATGTATTCACACATGTATTACGGTTTCCGGTTAACACAATTATAGCATGAACAATAGACAATTATCATGAACAAGGAAATACAATAATAACCATTTTATTATTGCCTCTAGGGCATATTTCCAACAGTCTCCCACTTGCACTAGAGTCAATAATCTAGTTCACATCACCATGTGATTAACACTTACATCACCATGTGATCATATCATCATGTGATTAACACCCAATAAGTTCTGGGGTTTGTTCATGTTCTGCTCGTGAAAGAGGTTTTTAGTCAGCGGGTCTGCGACATTCAGATCCGTGTGTGCCTTTGCAAACTTTCCATTTCATATTTGTAGATACTGCTCCCACGCTCCACTTGGAGCTATTCCAAATGGCTGCTCCACTATACGTAGCCAGACTTCTACTAAGATTCATCCGGATTGGAGTTAAAGCTTGCATCATCGTAACCCTTTACGATGAACTCTTTATCACCTCCATAATCGAGAAATATTTCCTTAGTTCTCAAGTTACTAAGGATAACTTTGACCATTGTCCAGTGATCCACTCTTGGATTACTCTTGTACCCCTTCACAAACTCATGGCAAGGCACACAGGTGCGGTACACAGCATGGCATACTATATAGAGCCTATGGCTAAAGCATAGGAGATGACACTCATCTTTTCTTTATCTTCTGCCGTGGTCGGGTATTGAGTCTTACTCAATTTCACACCTTACAATACAGTCAAGAACTCCTTCTTTGACCCTTCTATTTTGAACTCCTTCAAAAACTTGTCAAGGTATGTCTTCGTCGAAAAAACTTATCAAGCGAATTGATCTATCCCTATAGATCTTGATGCTCAATAAAATAGTAGCTTTATCTGGGTCTTCCTTTGAAAAAACTCTTTTCAAACAACCCTTCATGCTCTTCTAGAAATTCTACATCATTTCTGATCAATAATATGTCAACTACATATTCTTATAAGAAATTCTATAGTGCTCCCACTCACTTTCTTGCAAATACAAGTTTCTCATAAACTTTGTATAAACTTAAACACTTTGATCACCTCATCAAAGCATATATTCCAACTCCGAGATGCTTGCTCCAGTCCATAGAAGGATCGCTGGAGTTTGCATATTATTAGCATCCTTAGGATTGACAAAACCTTCTGGTTGTATCACATACAACTCTTCCTCACAGAAACCATTACGGAAACCTTGTTTTGTCATCCATCTGCCAGATTTCATAATCGAAAAATGCAGCAACTGCTAACATAATTTAATAGACTTTTAGCATCGCTACAGATGAGACAATCTCATCGCAGTCAACTCCTTGAACTTGGCGGAAACTTCTTTGCGACAAGTCGAGCTTTATAAACGGTGACATTTCACCATTAGCGTCTATGTTTATTTCAAAGGTCCATTTGTACTCAATGACCCGCCATTCAACAGGCAAGTCTACCAAAGTCCATACTTGGTTTTCATACATGGATCCTTTCTCGGATTTCATGGCTCCTAGCCATTTGTTGGAATCCGGGCCCACCATCGCTTCTCCATAGTTTGTAGGTTCATCGTTGTCCAACAACATGATTTCCAAGACAGGGTTGTCGTACTACTCAGGAGCAGTATGTGTCCTTGTCGACCTACGAGGTTCGATAGTGACTTGATCTGAAGCTTCATGATCATCATCATTAACTTCCTTTTCAACTGAGTAGGCTCTACAGAAACATCTTTCTGTGTTGCGCTATTCTCTGGTTGAAACAAAGGTTCAACAACCTCATCAAGTTCTATCTTCCTCCCACTCAATTCTTTCGAGAGAAACTCTTTCTCAAGAAAGGACCCGTTCTTAGCAACAAACACCTTTTGCGCTTGGATCTGAGATAGAAGGTATACCCAATGTCTCATTAGGGTATTCTATGAAGATGCATTTGTCTGCTTTGAGTTCTAGCTCGCTAGGTGAAAAACCCATTTTCACATAAGCGTCGCAGCCCCAAACATTAGGAAATGACAGCTTAGGCTTCTGTCAAACCATAATTCTCACGGTGTCATCTCAACAGACTTAGATGGTGCCCTATTAAAGTGAATGGATTTGTCTTTAATGCATAACCCCATAACGATAGTGGCAAAATGATAAGAGACATCATAGTACTCACTATATCCAATAGAGCACGACTACGACGTTCGAACACACCATCACACTATGGTGTTCCAGGAGGCGTGAGCTGTGAAACAATTTCCACATTGTCTAAAATTGCATACCAAACTCGTAACTTAGATATTCACCTCCATGATCGTATCATAGACATTTATCGTCTTGTCACGATGATCTTTAACTTCACTCTGAAACTCCTTGAACCTTTCAAACATTTCAGATTCGTGTTTCATTAAGTAAATATCCCCATATTTACTCAAATCATCAGTGAAGGTAAAGAAAAACAACGATATCCACTGTGTGTTTTAACACTCATTGGACCACATACATCAACATGTATTAATTCCAATAAGCCACTTGCCCGCTCCATCATATTGGATGACGGGGTCTCAGTCATCTTGCCCAAGAGGCATGGCTCGCATGTCTCAACCGATTCGAAATCGAGTGAGTCAAAAAAAAAATCCATCATCATGGAGTTTCTTCATGCGATTTATACCAATATGACATTACGTGGCAGTGCCACAAGCATGTGGTACTATCATTATTAACTTTGTATCTTTTGGTACCAATGTTATGAATATGTGTACTACTACGATCATGATTCGATAAACCATTTCGAGTGGGTGCATGACCATTGAAGGCATTATCCATGTAAACAGAATAACCATTATTCTCTAACTTATATGAATAACCGTATCGCACTAATCATGATCTAATCACGTTCATGCTCAACGCAAACACCAAATAACATTTATTTAGGTTTATCACAAATCCTGAAGGTAGAGAGAGCGTGCGATGGTGATCACATCAATCTTGGAAATACTTCCAACACACATCGTCACCTTTCACCTAGCTAGTCTCCATTTACTCCGTAGCTTTTATTTCGAGTTGCTAACACTTAGCAACCGAACCGGTATCCAATACCCAGGTGCTACTAGGAGTACCAGCAAGGTACACATCACTAACACGTATATCAAATATACTTCCATTGACATTACCAGCCTTCTTATCTACCAAGCATCTAGGGGTTTTCCGCTTCAGCGAACATTCTCCTCATAACAGAAGCACTTAGTCTCGGGTTCGGGCTCAACCTTGGGTTTCTTCACTAGAGCAACAACTGGCTTGCCATTCTTGAAGTTTTTCCCTTCTTGCCCTTGCCCCTTTTGAAACTAGTGGTTTTCACTTAACCATCAACACTTGATGCTCCTTATTGATTTCTACCTTCGTGGTGTCAAACATCACGAACAACTCAGGGATCATCTTATCCATCCCTGGCATGTTATAGTTCATCACGAAGCTCTAGTAGCTTGGTGGCAGTGACTTGGAGAACTGCATTAATCACTATCTCATCTGGAAGATTAACTCCCACTTGATTCAAGTGATTGTAGCACCCAGACAATCTGAGCACACGCTCACCGATTAAGCTATTCTCCTTTATCTTGCAGGAAAAGAATCTTGTTGGAGGTCTCATACCTCTCAACATAGGCACGAGCTTGAGATCACAATCTCAGCTCCTAGAACATCTCATATGTTCTGTGATGTTCAAAACATTTTGAAGCCTCAATTCTAAGCCGTAATGCATGACGCACTGAACTATCACGTAGTCATCAAAAAGTGCCTGTCATATGTTCACAACATCTACAGACAACGCTTGAGGGAGTGATGCAGTTAGCGGTACATCAAAAACATAAGCTTTCTGTGCAGCAATGAGGACAATCCTCAGATCACGGACCCAGTCCGCATTATTGCTACCATCAACTTTCAACTTACTTTTCTCTAGGATTGTATCAATAAACCTGGGGAGCTACAGCGCGAGCTATCTATGACATAATTTGCAAGGACATTTTTAGACTAAGTTCATGATAATTCAGTTCATTTAATCAAATTATTAATGAACTCCCACTTAGATAGACATCTCTCTAGTCTTCCAAGTGATACATGATCCATGTCAACTAGCCCGTGTCCGATCATCACGTGAGACGGACTAGTCATCCATGGTGAACATCTCTATGTTGATCGTATCTTCTATACGACTCATGTTCGACCTTTCGGTCCTCCGTGTTCCGAGGCCATGTCTGTACATGCTAGGCTCGTCAAGTCAACCTAAGTGTTTCGCATGTGTAAATCTGGCTTACACCCGTTGTATGCGAACGTTAGAACCTATCACACCCGATCATCACGTGGTGCTTCGGAACGACGATCCTTAGCAACGGTGCACAGTTAGGGTGAACATCTTTCTTGAAATTTTATTGAGAGATCATCTTATTTACTACCGTCGTTCTATGCAAATAATATGTAAACATGATAAACATCACATGCAATCAATATAGTGACATGATATGGCCAATATCATCTTGCTCCTTTGATCTCCATCTTCGGGGCACCATGATCATCACTGTCACCGGCACGACACCATGATCTCCATCATCATGATCTCCATCATTGTGTCTTCATGAAGTTGTCTCGCCAAATATTACTTCTACTACTACAGCTAACGTTTAGCAATAAAGTAAAGTAATTACATGGCGTTTATGATTGACACGCAGGTCATACAATAGTATAAGACAACTCCTATGGCTCCTGCCGGTTGTCATAGTCATCGACATGCAAGTCGTGAACCCTATTACAAGAACATGATCAATCTCATACATCACAATGCATCACATCACATCCTTTTGGCCATATCACATCACACGGCATATGCTGCAAAAACAAGTTAGACGTCCTCTAATTTGTAGTTGCAAGTTTTTACGTGGTTGCTATAGGTTTCTAGCAAGAACGTTTCTTACCTACGTCAAAACCACAACGTGATATGCCAATTGCTATTTACCCTTCATAAGGACCCTTTTCATCGAATCCAATCTGACTAAGGTGGGAGAGACAGACACCCGCTAGCCACCTTATGCAACTAGTGCATGTCAGGCGGTGGAACCGGTCTCACGTAAGCGTACGTGTAAGGTTGGTCCGGGCCGCTTCATCCCACAATACCGTCGAATCAAGATAAGACTAGTAACGGCAAGCATATTAACAAAATCGACGCCCACAACTACTTTGTGTTCTACTCGTGCATAGATTCTACGCATAGACCTAGCTCATGATGCCACTGTTGGGAGACGTAGTAGTAAATCAAAAAATTTCCTACGCGTTCACCAAGATCCATCTATGGAGAAACCAACAACGCGCAAGGGGAGAGTGGATCTTCATACCTTTGAATATCGCTAAGCGGAAGCGTTACAAGAACGCGGTTGATGGAGTCGTACTCGTAGCGATTCAGATCGCGGTAGATCCGATCAAGTGCCGAACGGACGGCACCTCCGCGTTCAACACACGTGCAGCCCGGTGACGTCTCCAACACCTTGATCCAGCAAGGAGGAAGGAGAGGTTGGGGAAGGGCTCCAACAGCAGCACGACGGCGTGGTGGTGGTGGAGTAGCAAGGTATTCCGACAGGGCTTCGCCTAAGCGCTGCGGAGGAGGAAGAAGAGAGGTAGGGCTTTGCCATGAGAGAGAGAGATCAAATCTTGTCTCAAAACATCCAAAACCTCAAGTATATATAGGAGGAGGGACGTGGAGGGCTGTCTTGGCCTCTACTCCAAAGAGGAGATGGCCGGCCGAATTAAAGGGAGAGTCCACCTCCCACAAGGGAGGTGGATCTCCTCCTTTTAAATCCCTTTTGCCTTATCTCCTTATCTCCAGCCACATGGGCCCACATAGATGGTCTTGGCCGACCCAATCTGGGCTGGCACACCTCCTCTAAGGGCCCATGAGGTCCTTTGGTCGTCACACCCCTCTCGGGGGTCCTCCGGCACCCTCCCGACACTCCCGGTACACTACCGATGAGCCCGAAAACTTTCCGGTGACCAAAACTGGACTTCCTATATATCAATCTTTACCTCCGGACCATTCCGGAGCTCCTCGTGATGTCCGGGATCTCATCCGGGACTCTGAACAACCTTCGGTAATCACGTATACCATTTCCCTATAACCCTAGCGTCATCGAACCTTAAGTGTGTAGACCCTACGGGTTCGGGAGACACGTAGACATGACCGAGACACTTCTCCGGCCAATAACCAACAGCGGGATCTGGATACCCATGTTGGCTCCCACGTACTCCACGATGATCTCATCGGATGAACCACGATGTCGGGGATTCAATTAATCCCGTATACAATTCCCTTTGTCTATCGGTATGGTACTTGCCCGAGATTCGATCGCCGGTATCCCTATACCTTGTTCAATCTCGTTACTGGCAAGTCTCTTTACTCGTTCTGTAATACATCATCCCGTGGCTAACTCCTTAGTCACATTGAGCTCATTATGATGATGTCTTACCGAGTGGGCCCAGAGATACCTCTCCGTCACACGGAGTGACAAATCCCAATCTCGATTCGTGCCAACCCAACAAATACTTTTGGAGATACCCGTAGTGCACCTTTATAGCCACCCAGTTACGTTGTGACGTTTGGCACACCCAAAGCATTCCTACGGTATCCGGGAGTTGCACAATCTCATGGTCTAAGGAAACGATACTTGACATTGAAAAGCTTTAGCAAACGAACTACACGATCTTGTGCTATGCTTAGGATTGGGTCTTGTCCATCACATCATTCTCCTAATGATGTGATCCCGTTATCAACGACATCCAATGTCCATGGTCATGAAACCGTGACCATCTATTGATCAACGAGCTAGCCAACTAGAGGCTTACTAGGGACATGTTGTGGTCTATGTATTCACACATGTATTACGGTTTCCGGTTAACACAATTATAGCATGAACAATAGACAATTATCATGAACAAGGAAATACAATAATAACCATTTTATTATTGCCTCTAGGGCATATTTCCAACATCTCCTTCATCACGGTCCAGATCGGCAAAATGCTCTTAAAGGCCGGGAAGAAGGTGGAGAACTTCCGGCACTATTGGGCCTGCATGGATCCTGTGAGTCTGAACTCCTGCTTGGAGCTGTCGAAGGGGCTGCCGAAGAAGACTCTTGATTGTAGCTCCGTGAAGCTTTCTGACCCTCGGGCCAAGCCCGTCCTAGAGCGGATCTCCTGCGACATCAGTGCCAGGAAGCTGACTAGGGAGATGAAAGTGAAGGAGTTCTTGACGGAGCGCCTGGCGCCCCTCCATTCTCACTCTAGGCCCCTGTGGGACTATTATGGCAGCGGCGACAATCTCAGGCTTCGGTCTGCGCCCATAACCCCTGAGGAGCTGAGTAGGGCTATAGCGACCCTGCTAAATGGCGACCCAGGCGATCTCCCCGAGGCCTGTGCCCTGCTGTATCGTCGTGACGACATGGCCGCTTTGGTTGCCAGCTACCTTCCTTTGATGAACGAGGGTTCTCCCTAGTCGAGGGCCTTGGCTCCCCGATGACGGTGTCCTCCGACGACACCTCATGCGGGGAAGATTCGGAGAAGACGTCCTACGGCACATCGGCAAGGGCACCCCCCCATCGCAGAGCGTCCTCCTACGCGATCCTTAGGACAA
Source organism: Hordeum marinum (assembly GCA_022496015.1). Lineage (NCBI taxonomy): Eukaryota > Viridiplantae > Streptophyta > Magnoliopsida > Poales > Poaceae > Hordeum > Hordeum marinum. Next base: position 275,019,586 of record CM039675.1, read on the forward strand.
CGATGACACTGGTGAAGTTTTTGCTGGGGGCTTTGCGCGTCTCGTGCCACGCGGTCTGCCTTCCTGACGACCCCCAGGAAGCGAGGGGCCGAGTCCCCTTTGGTGCACCCTGCCTCAGCAGGCATGGTGGTCGAGGTGTTAGCCTCACCCCCGTTCGAGTTGCAGCCTGCGGGCTAGGTGGGCGAGACCGCGGCCGCGGCGATCCCTTTCACGACGGTGATGCCTCGTGGTGCCCCTGTCCCCTGCTGTGGCGGTGCCCTCACGGAGGGGGGCGAGGGGGTTGCCGTTGTTAGAGCGGAGGGTGAGGAAGTCCTGGATTAAGGTGTCCTCGGGGAGCCGGCCTATTTCTACGGGCTCGACTATGTGGGCCACTTACCGAACACAGGATCAATTGAAGGCCCTATCTCCAAGATGGAAGCTTTGGGAGCATGGCTTGTACTCCATGTTTGATGTTGCAAATGGGCATGTTTATCTCATTGGTGTGTAACCGACCATGTGTAAACCCTAGGTATCCTCGGGGTCTATATAAGCCAGATGGTTTTAGGGTGTAGGGATAGAACAACTCATCTAGGGTTAGCTATTTGATCTCAAGGAAGATCAACTCTGTATCCCCACATCATCAATACAATCAAGCAGGACGAATGGTATTACCTCCACAGGAGGGTCCGAACATGGGTAAAGCCTTGTCCCCTTCGTCTCATATTACCATTGTTCCTAGTCTCATAGTTTGGGTGCTTCCATTGAGAGTTCCGCTGTGTGCGCCCAAGGAATCGATGTCTTGCCTTGTCATCAATGAAGAGGTCCGCAACATGGACACTTTCGTCCCCGGACAGATCTTCGCCTTTGGCAGCGTTGTGCTACGTGCCGACCTGACCGGCCATCTAGGCCGTGTCAAGAGCTTCGCCCTTGATCGGGAGGTCAGATTTGGGAACCTAGAGTTCTTTGTGGATTCTCGGGGTGACTTTTCACTAATTAGGCTTGCGGCTTCACTTGCCACACCCGGAGACTCTGAGGCTTTAACCTCGAGTTCCTTCTTCAGGCACGCCAACGGAGTTAACCACTATGGTGTTCCAATTCCTAGACCGGATCCTGCCATAGTGTCGGAAGGCCGGAAACTCGTTCTTGCCGAACATCCCTCTCGTTCAGGCACATCGGAGGTCAATTCTGAAAGTTCTGAACAATGTGATTCGATGCCCTAGATCGGATCTCGTTGATGAAAATTTCCGACGATTCAACCCTGATCTATGCTCGGATCAGTTACAGAGCGGTTCAGGACGGATTTTTTGACCCACCCACCACCCACTTCATAGCCACAGTCGAAGACTTAACCAACATGTTGTACTATGCCTCTGACGATGCGAAATACATGGATCAAGAGGACTGTGTTCCCACCCTTGTTAACACTAGGCGATGGGCCGCCACTTCTACATACGACGTCTACATTGTGGATACTCCTGCCACTAATGGGGACAAAACGCCTAATAATGATGGCGACGGGTTGGGCGACGCACCGTCACAATGCTGGAAACCGCATAAGCGGTCCAAAGGCAAAAAGGGAAGGAAAGCTATCATCGGCACCGGGGATGATATCCCCCAAGACCGTGGCGATCCCGATATCCCCGAACACCCGTCAGAGGGTCACGAAGGGCCTAAGGACCAGAGCAACCCCGATGACTTCAATGACTCCAAGGATGACAATTACCTACCTCCCGTCGTGGAGGAGGACATCCCGGAAGCCGATGACCTAGACATTCCCGATAACTCTGAAGATCAGGAATTGTTCAAACAACAGCTCAGAGCAACGGCCCATAGACAGAAAGCAAAAGAACGGCAGCTTAAAGCCAAACAAGACAACCTCAACAATCGATGGACTAGAGTCCTCTTAGCTGAGGAGGGATACGGTACCGGTCTATCGGGCCAACCTAAGAGTTATCCATGTAGAAGGCTACTACCCTAGTTTGACGATGAGCTCACTGATACCCCGTCTCCTAAACAGACCCCATACAACAAGACAAACCACTCTCCTCGCGGGTGTGACAGGACGGTTGACGATATCGGTCACTAACTGGCTATACCCCGAAGACGGGGAAAGGAGCCGCTAGAGCCCAACGACAGGTTCGACCTCGAGATGACCTAGACCACAAAGCAGGTCGCACAAGATCAATCTATGGATCAAGAGGCTACTCATCCGATAGACGGGATGGGTACAGACCATGGCTCGGCCGAAGCAATAACAGAGATCGGGAACACAACCGGGCTAGAACAGACACCGAATACAGGCACGACATAGCTCGGGTTCGAGGCGCCGCTCACCCTGTGTGCTTCACATATGAGGAAATGCGGCATCAATTCCCAGAGGGGTTTAAACCCATGAATATAGAACAGTACGATGGGACAACTGACCCAACCATATGAATTGAGGATTTGCTCCTCCACATACACATGGCACAAGGAGATGATCTCCATGCCGTAAAATATCTCCCCCTCAAACTCAAGGGGCCATCTCGGCATTGGATAAACAACCTCCCCGAAAACTCCATTGGATGTTGGGAAGACCTGGAGGATGCATTCCGTTCTAACTTCCAAGGAACCTATTTCCAGCCGCCGAACTCCTCCGACTTAAGCAATGACGTACAAAAGCCCGGACAGTCTGCACGACAATTCTGGAATCGGTTCTTGACCAAGAAGAACCAGATTCTCGAATGCCCGTATGCTGAGGCAATAGCCTCTTTTTGTCATAATATTCGGGACGAATGGCTGGGTCGCCAGGTCAGCTAGGATAACCCTCGGACCATGTCCGCCCTTACATCCCTTCTGAACCGCTTTTGTACAGGTGAAGACAATTGGCTAGCAAGACGCACCCACAACTCTGAAGATCCCGGAACCTCTGAAGTTCGGGATGGCAACGGGAAACCCAAGTGTAGCAAGAACAAGCAGCAGCACAGTAACAGTGATGCCGATGATACGGCCGTTAACGCTGGCTCCCACAACTCCCATCCTGGGAAGCGAAAGAAGCCTCCTAAAGGCAATCGTGACAGACCCACCCTGCTGGAAAATATCATGGAAAGGCCTTTCAAAATCCACGGGACTCAAGAGAAGCCCGCCAATCACACGCACCATAATTGTTGGGTGTTTAAACAGGTCGGCAAGCTCCCACCCGAGGATCAAGGCAAGAGCCCCCGCATTGAGGATGAGGATGATCCTCGGGGCCAGATTGGTGGCGGCCAAAAGAAATTTCCTTCGGAAGTCAAATCGGTAAACATGATATACGCCACCCATATACCTAAGGAGAGGAAGCACGCCCTTCGAGAGGTTTATGCCGTAGAGCCCGTAGCCCCGAAGTATAACCCATGGTCGGCATATCTGATCACTTTTTATCGGCACGATCACCCGACCAGTATCCGTCACGAGGGTTTGGCCGCAGTCGTCCTCAACACCATTATAGATGGGTATCACCTCACAAAGGTCCTAATGGACGGAGGAAGTAGCCTTAACCTGATTTACTCAGACATGGTGAAAAAGATGGGCATAGATCCGTCAAGGATCAAACCTACTAACACTACCTTTAAAGGAGTGATTCCAAGTGTTGAGGCCCGATGCACGGGCTCCGTAACCTTGGAAGTTGTGTTCGGCTCGCCCGATAACTTTCACAGTGAAGACTTGATCTTCAACATTGTGCCCTTCCGCGGTGGCTATCACGCCCTGCTCAGCAGGATAGCGTTCGCTCACTTCAGCGTTGTCTCGCATTATGCATACCTCAAGCTCAAGATACCCGGCCCCAAGGGGGTCATTATTGTTAATGGCAACACAAAGCGCTCTCTACGAACCGAGGAACATGCGCTGGCCCTAGCGGCCAAATTTAATTACAAAGATGATCGACACGCTCCGGCATCTGTCGTAAAGGCATGCAAGACTGGGAAGCGATCTCAACTTCAGTCCGAACTCTCGGAGCCGTCCTCTCGCCTTAAATAGGGACTCGCCCCCCATTGCACGCCCCTAGGACTAGAAAAGTACGTGTCGAGGAGGCACAATTTTGCACTTAAAATCCCATGGGGAGCGGTGGGGAAACAATGGTGGATGTCCAGATGGACCGAACCACTACCAGTAACGTGTCTTTGGACACAATGCAGGGACCATTCAAAGGCCCGCCATTGGAGTAAAGCTCATCCATAATTTGGAGACTTCTCAAGACCTTGTTTGCAAGATCCGTTCGTCAAACAGTACCACCCATCGAGGTGCACCAAAGAGCAGGAGTAAACTAGCAACAGGGAACATCGAGGAAGTAAGGCCACCAATTGAAGACCCCTGGTACAACCACTCCTGTAAAAAAAAAATTCACATACCTGTAAGCAGTTGCTTCGACACTCCGAGTAATAAGAGTTGCTGAGGAAAAATATAGCATCATTTTACATGTTTGTCTTGTCCTTTTTGGCACATATTTTCCTTTTGTCCCTCTTCTCGCGAAACAGTTCGGTATGTTATGATGCAACCGGTTAATGCATCGGGGGATCGAACTTACACACAAATCGCCTTGAACTACTTATTATGTGTTCGGCGTCTTCGAGTTTACTTTATATGCATTGGTTTCGACCTATGTCTTGGGTCAATAGTTGGGTTGCCCGGCTCCTGTGTTTGCCCTTTTACATTCCGCTCGTTCGTCTAAAAGGGCAAAGGGAGAAACATGTGATTGTGTTTCTGGATAGTCTGGTCAAGCACCTCAGGGGAGAAAGCCGAAAACTGACTGTCATAGTATGCGAGAGCCGGTGTGTGAATCCGAGCTTAAAGTTTTATATTTAAATCCTCGTTAGAGGATATTCTGCATTGTGCGAGGCGTTTGCTCTCCATGCAAACCATGTGATGCTGGCCTTAACCGCGGTTCATCCGAACATCACAACACTACGGGGGTGGTCTTTAGCCTCTCGCAGTTCTTTCCATGCCCCTACGGCTAAGTGAAAGAAATAAAGCAATATAGTCTGGTTGCCTAGTCCACCGCACTCTACCTCCTTCAGGTTCCGATCTCTCGGCTAAGGGACATAGTGCATTGGCAGCGACACCCCATGTAGTATCTACATGGGGGCTGAAGCCGACGACTCGCATCTTTCAGTTTCAAATGACCACACAGGAGTTATAAAGGAATGCAAAAACATTAAACGCATAATAACTTGCAACATAACATTAAAACTTTGAAATGTCTTCGAACGCATTACAACTTATTCAAACACATTATAGCCCGAACACTGTGACGCTATAGCCCGAGCACCTTCCATTACTCCTATGAAGTACAGTTCGGGGCATCTATGTTCCTTCCTAGGAGGCGGCGGGGCGGTGGCTATCTTCATTGGATCTATCCCCATACAGTGCACCTTGGCCTTGGCAAGGGCCATCCGGACTCCCTCGATGCAGGATGAGTGCTTCAAAGTGTCGAGGCGGGGCGAAGCGACAATTAACTTCTACACCAGGCCAAAGTAGCTTCCTGGTAGCGGCTTGTTGGGCCATAGGCAGATGCATAGGTCCTTCATGGCCGGCTCCACCATCTGGTGTAGCTCCATCAGCTGCTTCAGTTGCTCCACAAGAACAAGAAAGCGCTCGGGGGCTCCGAACTGCGTCTAGAACAGACGAGCTTCATCTCCTTCTTCCCTCGATGTGAACAACTGATTAGCGTCCGCTATGCTCTTCTAGAGATCGGAGGAGGCACCTGAGGAACGCCACACCTGGGTAAGCAATTTGAGCATGCTATCCCCAAAAACAAACTTTAGTAAGTATGGTTTACCATCCGTTATATCCTTCGCCTGGCGGACCTGCTCCTCAAAGAACTGCATGTCCACCCGCTCCTTCTGGAGATCGGCCCTCAAGGTGGACAGTTCGGTCGCGCTCACCTTGCCTTTATGCTCAAGGACCTCGCACTTCCGGCTAGCGTCCTTGAGCTCCTGTTGGATCTCCACCACACGAGCCTCATGCTTGTCACTAGTGGCTCATAAGGCGGAGAGGGCGGTAGCCGCTTCTTTGGCTGTCACCCTTTCGATGGCTGGGGCATCCTTCGCTTGTTGAAGCTCGTCCTTGCGCCTCTCCACTTCTTTCGCAGAGGATGTGTCATCATTAATACTATGAATACCTACATTGACAGTATTCTTGGAAAGGTGTTTGGATGTTGTGTAGAGTTACCTTGTGCCTCATCGAATCTTTTGTTGAGGGCGTCAACTTCATCCTCGGAGCATTTTATCTTCCGATTCAGCTCATCCAGTTTTACGCCATTTACGGCCGCCGCCGATCATGAAGCCTGTAAAATACAAATCCATGTCAAGATACATGGGATCAACACTTCTGAACTATCGTCAGTCTGATCACATGTCCGGTCCTCTTAGGGGTTATTCGAACGTTCCGAACACACATTTTGTATGCAGTTTGGAAACGGATCCATGATTGACCCCTAGGTAAGTTTTTTTCAAACTTACCTAGGGCTCGGGGGCTGCCATGTATATAATCATAAAAATAAATAAGAATTTTTGCAGATTAAAATGTTGTGTGACTTACTTGAAAGCCCGTCAGGAGACCTTTGAAGGCCTCCTTCAGTCTGTTGTCTACAAACTAAATGCTCTGCAATACCGCACCCATAAGGGTGTGGTGCTCTTCAGCGATGGAGGCGCTTGATAAAGCCTCCTCCATGACTGGCCACCCATTGGTCGGTGGCACCCGATCACCAACCAAGGTTTGAACCGTTGTCTCCCGAGGTGTTGTGTGCTCCGGGGATGCCTGTAGAGGGGACCGAGCGGCGTGTTTTCTTTGGGGGACGAGGGGGTACCTACTCCGGGGTGCCCGATGACGCCGCCCTCTTTCTTGTGAGGGGGAATCGCCTTCCCCCTTGACTTCGTCCTCCTCCTGTTCCTCCTACTCCTCCTCTTCTTCTTCCTCCTCATGCTCCTCTTGATTCGAGGAGGCTGAGTTTCCTCGGACACAGTCTCTGACTGGTCCCTGATGCGAAGGGCACCCCGTCCTAGTTTCTTCTTCTTCCCTTTCTTCGTGGGGGCCTCGTAAAGCCTCACCACGAGCATTTCCACTAACAGCACGGACCTGGCGTCTTCGGGCTGAGGCGCTAGACTTCTAATTTTAATGGCTTTATTTAGCCATGTCTGCAAAGGGATGATCGGAAAAGATGTTATGGATCCTCACTATAACAAATAAAGATGACCAAGCAAAATTATACCATACCTCGGAGGCGGGCTTGGCGTCATGCAGACCCCTGTCTTCCTCCTCGGATGGCCAACTCTTTCGTGACCTGAAGAGCGCCTTCCAAAGATTTTTAACGTAGTGCGGAAGATGTTCCGGACTGTGGGCGCATCGTCAAGCTGACCAGCCCACAAGGGAGTATTCCGGTGCTAGCATGGGAGGATGCGTCTTTGGAGCATGACCTAGACCACATTGGTCAGCTTGACGTCCTTCTCGATCATGGAGACGATGCGCTTCTGTAGGTCGCTTACCTCCTTGCTTGGTCCCCATCTAAGGCCCTTCTTGCACCATTAAGCTAATCTGGTGGGGGACCGAATCGAAATTCGGTAGGGGGAGTATGGCCTTCTTCCCGTGGCTCGGTAATGTAAAACCACTCCCTCTGCCACACCTTAATGGTGTCGATGAAGGTACCTGATGGCCATGTGATGCGGGTGAGCTTGCCGATAACGGCCCCGCTACAGTCCGCGTGCTTGCCACCGACACACTTCAACTTGCCGTTGAATATTTTTAGCAAAAGCCCGAAGTGTGGCTTGACCCGTAGAAAAGCCTCGCAAAGGAGGATGAACATCAATATGTGCATAAAAGAGTTTAGCGGGAGGTCCTGGAAGTCGAGGCCATAGAAAAAAATCAGCCCCCTAATGAAGGGGTGGAGCGGGAAGCTCAGCCCCGAATGAAGTGGGGGAGGAAGACCACCCTTTCGCCCGGCCTGGGAGTGGGGATCACTTGGCCCTCCTCCGACGCGTGGTGAGGGATGTCAGCAGAGAGATAGGCGGCCTTCTTAAGGTCCAGGATATCCCGTTCGGTGACTGTGGAAACCTCCCACATGCCATTGGAACCGGAGCCCGCCATTGGTGAGCTCTGTCGAGGGGACGGAAAACATCGATCTGTGCTTCAGAGGTTCGGAGGAATGGAAAGCAGAGAAGGCGAATGGGGAGCGTGAATAGGCTTTGGGGATTTTCCCCTTTTATGGGACTTATTGTTTGGACCCCCTTCGCTGCTCCCTGGATTCCTTCTCTTCCCGAAACGTGTGTGCCATTGCACGCGCATGATTAAACGTATCCCATGTAAAATGGGGCACGACCTGTACATTGATGGATCGTGTTGATTAAAACGGCCTTGAACCGCGAATTGAGTTTTTGCAATTGGCCTAGCGATCTGTTCGGTCATGACCTTTCGTCAGAAAGGTCGCCAGGGGACGTTATTTTACCCCCTGACGTTTGGCCTTCAGGGCCGACCCATTCACAGTGTTCGGACGCGCCACTATTCGGAAAGCTACTTTTCATCGGAGAGCAAACTGAATTCGCGGGAAGAACTCACCTCGCAAGCCAAAGACTCTGATCGAGTGAAGCAGTTTAAGCAAAAGACCCTTGGCGTTGGAGGCAAGTTCGGGGGCTACTGAGGGAGTCCTTGATTAAGGGGTCCTCGGGGAGCCGGCCTATTTCTACGGGCCGGACTATATGGGTCACTTACCGAACACAGGATCAAGTGAAGGCCCTATCTCCAAGATGGAAGCTTCGGGGAGCATGGCTTGTACTCCATGTGTAAACCCTAGGTATCCTTGGCGTCTACACAAGCCGGAGGGTTTTAGGGTGTAAGGACAGAACAACTCATCTAGGGTTAGCTATTCGATCTGGAGGTAGATCAACTCTGTAATCTCCACATCATCAATACAATCAAGCAGGACGTAGGGTATTACCTCCGAAGGAGGGCCCGAACCTAGGTAAAGCCTTGTCCCCTTCGTCTCATGTTACCATCGTTCCTAGTCTCACAGTTCGGGACCCCCTACCCGAGATCCGCCAGTTTTGACAATGACAGAGGGGAAGAGGAAGTGGGTCGGCATTGAGGAGTAAGTACCCGGTTTGACCTTGCCTGTCCTTTGGTAGCTTGGCCGCTAATGATTCTTCCTTTACCTGACGACTAGGAACGTCTCCACGATGAAGATGAGGAAGAAGAAGGCGGGCGTCAAGCCGAAGGCGTCCTCCAACGCTCCTCTTGCTCCCGTTGTGCCAACATTGCCTGACAAGGCGCCAGTCACTCCTGTTCCTGAGGGCGTGCCTATACCGCTGCCCGGAGGGCCAGCCCCCGAGGGCCAGCCGCCCATTGATCCGTCCGCGTCCGTCCTGCCCTTGGTTGTTAAGCGGCCTCTAGAGCCTCCTGCTCCTCATGCTGTCGTCTCCCAAGAGGCGCCGCATGCGGTCATGCAGGCGACTCCTCCAGAGGGGGCCTTGGTGCCCCTGTCGCGTGGTCTTGATGTCCTAGAAGAAGTTTGGGTTGCCCTCGCCGGTGCTGACGATCGCTTCGCCAGCGGGCTTCTGGGGCTTCTCTCCGCGTCGGCCAAAGCAGCCCTCGAGGCGGCGCTAGTTGGTGCAGCGTCTTCTGAAGGGTGCCGCAACGAGGCAGAGTCCCGCTTGAAAGCCCTTTAGGAAGAGAAGTCCGTGCTCGAGGAAGAACTGTGTGGGCAGCGGGAGGCCCTCGAGACCTGCAAGGCCCAGCTGGCCCATCGGGGTTCCGAGCTGTCCCAGGCGAAGGCCGATGGTGCCACGGTGCGGGGGCGCCTGGACGCGCAGGAGAAGGAGGCAGCCCTAGACAGAGTCCAGCTCGAGACCATGGAAAAGGCTTCAGGTGAGGCCAAAAGGACAAGTTCCGCGAAGCTTAGTGCCCTTCCCCCAATCGAGCTCAGGATTCGCCGAGCGCTCCACTCCCTCTGCCGGGATGGATTTGAGGAACCCCTGGTGGCTCCGGAGAGCAGCTCCATGGAGCTTGCTTCGAGGTTCGTCGAGGCGCTGGAGGGCGCCGTCCCCAAGGTGCAAGGGGTCTTGGATAACGAGTGCCGCGACCTCTTTTCTGAGGCTGCGACACGCGTCTTTAGCCATCTTCACCTCCGCGAGCCAGGGTTCGACTTCGACTCCGTGATCCGCCCGGTCGCCCTTGAGGTCCGCAGCAGCGCTACGAAAGCATTGAAGGCTGCCATGGAGATGCTGGTGAAGAGGCTCACCCGCATCACTGTTCAACCGCCTCCTCAAATTGCAAAAGTTAGTAGTGAGGAGGACGATGGTAGCGATGTCGAGGATGAGTTCTCCACGGATGAGGCACGCGACAGCGAAGGCACCTCCTGATTCCTCTTCCCTGTTTCTTTCCTGCACCATTTGACATGCCTCTTGGAGGCGTTAAACTGGTTGTATTCGCAAAAACTACTAATTTTTGTAATAATTGTCGACTGCATGATTGCCCTCTTCCCCTTGTTTCCTTCTTGCTTGTTGTGTCGTTCTGCGTCGCCAGGGCCCGGCCCCGCGCATACCTTAGCCGCTGTTGGGACCGACCGGATCACCAACGACGGTCCCAAGGGGTGATGGGCTATGGGGCCAGTGAGGCGGCTGAGTCGCGATGTTCAAGGGTCCCCCTTGACGTACGAGCATCCCTCATGAAGGGAACATGGTGAAGGTAGCTTCGGCTTGGATAGTTTGAACACCTTACACTCTGCGTCGGCAGGGCCCGGCCCCGCGCATACCTCACCCGCTGTTGGGACCGATCGGATCACCAATGATGGCCCCAAGGAGTGAGGGGCTATGGAGCCAGTGAGACTCCTGAATCGCGATGCTCACGAGTCCCCCTTGACTTATGAGCTCCAGCGTCCTCCCTAATGCTTTGAGTTTGAGCACACTGAGCTCTGCGTCGGCAGGGCCCGACCCCATGCATACCTCATCCGCCGTTGAGACCGACCGGATCACCAAGGAAGGTCCCAAGGAGTGAGGGGCTACGAAGCCAGTGAGGCTCCCGAGTCGCGATGCTTAGGAGTCCCCCTTGACGTACGAGCAGCTCCCATACCTTTCCTCACCAGCTTTTCCTAAGAGGGCCGCGTGAAGACTAGGTTTGGCACACCTGGAAAAGTGGCGAGTACTAGGCCCAGTGAAAGGACATGGATGTCGCCTAGAGGGGGGTTGTATAGGCACTTTAAAATAATTATGGTTTAGGCTTGAAGAAATGCGGAATAAAACTAGCGTTTAATTAGTCAAGCACAAAACCTAAAACAACTAGGCTCACCTATGTGCACTAACAACTTATGCTAAGCAAGATATACAACTAGGTGATAGCAAGATGTATAAAAAGAAACAATATGGCTATCACAAAGTAAAGTGCATAAGTAAAGGGGCTCGGGTAAGAGATAACCAAGGCACGCGGAGACGAAGATGTATCCTGAAGTTCACACCCTTGCAGATGCTAATCTCCGTTCAGAGTGGTGTGAAGGCACAATGCTCCTCAAGAAGCCACTAGGGCCATCGTAATCTCGTCACGCCCTCGCACAATGCAAGAGGATGTGATTCCACTAAGGGACCCTTGAGGGTGGTCACCAAACCCGTACAAACAAGGTTGGGGCAATCTCCACAACTTGATTGGAGGATCCCAACGACACCACGAAGCTTCACCACAATGGATTGTGGCTCTGAGGTGACCTCAAATGCTCAGGGCAATCTCCACAACCTAATTGAAGACCCCAAAGCTTGCCCGAAGCTTTGCACCACAATGATTGAGCTCCGAGGCACCACCAACCATCTAGGGCGCCAAAGCACCCAAGAGGAACAAGCTCTAAGGTGCTCAAACACCCAAGAGTAATAGCTTCTTAACTTCTCACTTCCACGTATCACCGTGGAGAACTCAAACCTATGCACGAAATGCAATGGCAAGGGCACACAGAGTGCCCAAGTCCTTCTCTCCCAAATCCCACCAAATCAACTAATGCTAGGGAGGGAAATGAGAGGAAGAACGAAGAAGAACACGAAGAGCTCCAAGATCTAGATCTAAGGGGTTCCCCTCACTTAGAGGAGAAAGTGATTGGTGGAAATATGGATCTAGATCTCTTCTCTCTTTTCCCTCAAGAACTAGCAAGAATCATTGGAGGGATTGAGAGTTAGCAAGCTCGAAGAAGGTCAATAATGGGGGAAGAACACGAGCTCAAAAGATGAGATCCATTGGGGAAGAAGACCCCCTTTTATAGGAGGAAAAGATCCAACCGTTATCCCCACCCTCAGCCCTGTGCGTCGCGGTACTACCGCAAAAGATCACGGTACTACCGCAAGGGCTTGTGGTACTACCGCTGCGACATGCGGTACTACCACTCCCATGGAAGTATCAAACTCAGGACGATTGCAGTAGGGAGCTAGCGGTAGAACCGCCAGAGCGGTACTACCGCGAGCCCATGTGGTACTACTGCATGGTCGGTAAAGACTGGCACTTGGAGATGCATGGAAGTAAAAAATTACTTCCATGACTACCTCCGCTAAGGGCGAAGTTGTGAAAAAGTCCGGCACGGTAGTACTAGAAGTCATTTGCGGTACTACCGTCCGAGGGGCGGAAGTAAAAAATTACTTCTGTGCAACGTGCGATACTACTGCCCTCGGGGAGGAAGTAAAAAATTACTTCTGTGCCACTTGTGGTACTACCGCTCCGAGGAGGGGTACTATCGCTATCCACTGAACTGCAGCACCTACAACTACTCGATTAGGAAAACGAAAGGATACAGTCAAAACCAGAACTGCCACAACTTCTGCAAATGAGCTCCGAATTGAACAAACTCAACCTTGTTGAATTCAAGTTGACAAGAGCTATCCAACAGCGAGAACATCATAGAGATTAGAAACCTCTTAAGAAGAGGCAGTATAAAAATGCCAGAGGTATAGATATGAGAAACCTCTTTCAATGAAGAATCGGCAATAACTCCAACATCGAAAACATCATAGAAGATGCATATGGACTCCGTTTTCGATGAACTTGAGCTCGTCATGAAGTTGACCATAATCTCAAGAAACCTCAAAGAGAAAAACCAACAAAGAACCAAGAAAGATGATGATGCCAAGAATGCAATGGTTTGAGCTCTCAACGAACGATACGATCAAGCTACTCACTTGAGAGCCCCCTCAATAGCACGGTTACCTGCGCTATAACTCAGTATCCCGACTATCACTATGAGACCGGTAAAATAGAAAACCCTATCAAGGTCAAACCTTAGCCTTGTGCATAGTCAACTTGAGCTAGATGATGACGATCTTGACTTCCTCAAGATAGACCACCTTTCTTGATTGTGTAGGCTTAATGAAGACTAGATGATTGCTCCCCCATACTCTGCTATGGATGAGATACTCTTCGACACATCTTCTCAAGTCCATTCACATCACAATGGACGGCAAGCTTCAAGCCTAATCTCTCCGTGATGCTTCACTTGAACTTGCACACCGCAACCTTGATAACAATCACCACTTGATGTCATCTTCCATGAGTTGTATGGGATCTTCCTCTTGATGCAATCCCATGAAAATAAGCCTAACCCCACAAAGAACTCTCACAAGGAACATGGGTTAGTACACCAAGTGTAATGGACAATGCTTACCATACCATGGGACCACTTGATCCCTCTTGGTACATCTTGTACGCTTTGTGTGTTGATCACTTGATTCACTCTTTGACTTAGTCTTGATCAACCTTGTATCTTATCTTCTCTCTTCATAGAGATGATGTCTTGAAGGTAATCATGAATGCTCACACAATCTCCTTCTTCAAGACATGCTTGCAATAATCTTAACTCTCACATGACCAATCTTTGGATAAACCTTGAATACCACCTTGGTCATCATATAAACTCCTAGAAACCGAACAGATGGACTTCAAGAAGTGCCTATGGACAAATCCTTCGAATATAACTCAAGGCAACCATTAGTCCATAGGGGTGTCATCAATTACCCAAAACCATACATGGAGAAATGTGCTCTTACACCCGGCCCGGTAGTAGCCCTATGACGCCCTCATTCTCGACCGTACGCTAAACATACACGCAATGCGTATGATCAAGATTAGGGACTCACTAATCAATATCACAACACAACTATAGACACAAATTAAAGGCATACAGCTTCATATTACAAGCCAGGGGCCTCGAGCGCTCAAATACAAAGCTCGACAAGCACGAGTCAGTGGAAGCAAATAATATCTGAGTACAGACATAAGTTAAACAAGTTTTTCCTTAAGAAGGCTAGCACAAACATAAGCAGCGGATCGAAAGAGGCAAGGCCTCCTGCTTAGGAACCTCCTAACAACTCCTGAGCGTCGACACTCTCCATGTAGTAGTAGGCTCTAGTGGTGGTGTAGTAGTCGTCTTTGGCGTACTCCATCTCCTAGGCTCCATCGTCTGAACGTAGAATCGTATCGAGGGGGAAAGAGATAGCAAAGCGGCGATGAGTACTCATCCAAAGTACTCGCAAGACTAACATCAGAACTATACTAAGTATGCATTATTTTCAAAGGGATGGGGTTATACCTGGGCTGACTTCAGAAAGCATGAATGTGGGGGAAAGCCTAGTCCTATCGAAGACTAGCATCTTCAACATCTTGCAGCATTAGAAGAGAGTAGACTGGTATCTCATATATAGTCATATTATTGTAGCAATTTTACTAAGCAATCCCAGAGCCAACATATATTTCATAATTAAAGTCACAATTGTAGTTGTATAAGGTCAAGGTACACATCCAAGTCGTCCTGTTACCGTGGACACGGCTATTCAAAGAGATAATTTCTTCCCTACAGGGATGCATAACATATTCCCCAACACGCTTGAATCACCTCCGGCTGAGCACACTTTTCTGGGTCATGCCCGGCCTCGGGATATCAAAACGTCATCGCCCCACCTAGACTCAACGAAGAGGCCAGCCCACCGGTCTAAATCCTAAGCGCGCAGGTTCATGGGCCCACTTGCCCTTGCACTCCTGCACGATGCGAAGGCGGCCGAGGTCAGTCCTAGAACCCCTTATAACAAGCGCGATGTCGTTGTGGAACACTCGGACATGCGCCGCTCCATTGCTAGCGTCCGAAGAGCTTCAGCTAATACAATGATGCTGGTACCCATAACCTCTCCCACGTGAAGGTTAGTGCGTATTAAGGCCAACGAACTAACTTAGATCAAGTACCTAACCCATTAGCATTTTATTAATGCGGGGGAAGCATGACCCATAAAGTGCGGTCCCGTCGCCCCGTCTCAAGGATGTGTGGCAAAGGCCTCTCTCGCCAGTCCACGCCTCATCATCACCCTTTTGGATGCCTTACCGACACATCCCACCACATCTTACACACGGGTACCCTTGGGGCCGACCCGTCTCAAGACTGTCGAGAACTCAGGACCACCTCAACCAGGGTGGTACCGCCTGTCCCTCCAGTCACGTATTTCACATGTAAACATGGTCAAGTTGAAGTAACTATGTGTTTATATACCAGGTGGATATCCAAGGAATCACCCTCGATGGATCCCACTCAAGGTTTGTGTACGACACGAGTCGCTATCGATATGGGAAGGAGGAATCACCCTCTATACCCACGATCGTTTAGCTACGCTACAGAATTAACACCGGGAGTGCTAAGTGAGGTATCACCCTCTGCACTCGGTAGTAGCTCTGCGGTGCCATACAAAAGGGGTGTGCGGTGATGTGAGGGGTCTGGCTCGTCGGTCGGTTGACCGAGTCTTCGGGTCTTCGAGTCGTCGAGTCATCGATGAAGAAGCAAGGGCAACTGGGACTAAGGGGTCACTGGGGATTCATTGATCAACCTATACTAAGAAGTTGATATTATTACAGGTATAGTAAGAGTTTATCAAACAGAGGCTATGCATCAGAATAGGAGCTAACTAATACAGTAGCAAAATATAATGCAAGAATAAGAGGGAAAGGAATGGATGATATCGAAATGCTCAATCAGGGGTTGCTTGCCTTGCTACTCTGCTACAAAGGCCTGATCGTCAATGGTGTAGTCGTACCCAACAGCAACGTCAGTCTCTGGGTCTACCGGTAAGAAGAGGGAGAAGAAACAATAAATATAAAGCTAACAAATGCATTACGATGCATGACATGTCAATAAGCAGAGCTAGGCATCCACCAACACAGTACTACACATAGCAGACGGGTCAGAACAATATATCACGATATTTTCCGGGTCTTTGGCTATTACTGGACACACGAAATCCATCGAGAAGTTCCATGTTTCCCATGCTATATGCATGTGACAGACTAACGGACAGCGTATTCGGATTCGTCCGATTTTTCTCAGCAACTTTCATGTATAAATTATTATCATTAGAATTACAGTTTATTTTCTATGAATTTTCAAAGTTTTATTTTCTAAATCTATTTAATTCGAATTATAAACAGCGAAATACTTTTGTCACCTACTGCTATTTTTTCCACAGTGTATGACAGTGGAGCCAATGGGGCTGGGTTGACCCGGTCAACATTTGATTGGTCAACACGTGAACAGTAGAAGTGGATCCCACATGTCATAGGCTATACCTAAACAAACAAATAAATAAATACTAACCTAATTAATGGGTCCACATGTCATTGACTTATTTTAACTTGAGTTAATTTAATGGAGTTAACTAAACCACATGACATTGACTATTTAGCTCCTAGTTAAACTAATTAAGCACTAGACTAACCAAATGCTAATCCTACGTAACTAAACAGGGCCGGTCATAGGCACAACCATCCATCATAGTTGGGCACACACACGCATGAGTGCACAATAACCATGGCCAGGAGTGCTCGCACGGGTGGCGGCTAGGAGCAGCAACAAGGGGCAGTAGTAGCAGCCAGCGCCAGCAGCAGGAAACGGCAGTAGCAAGGTAGGAGCAGCTAGCAGCAACATCAGCCAGCAGGCGAGCAGTAGCAGCTAAGGGCAGTAGCAGAGCAAAGCATCGGCGCAGCTAGCAGCGACAGAGCGGGCACGGCGGTACGCGCGGATGGGCAGGGCGAGCAGCATCATGGACAGCACGACGGGGTGCACGGCCCGCGACAGCAACGGCTGTAGCAAGCAGCAGTAGTGGGCCTAGGCAGCAGCGGGAGCAGATGCAACGGCGACAGGCAGAACAAATAGCAGCGGCAGCAGCTAGGAAAACAACAGCATAGCAGGCGGACGAACGCGCACCGGTAGGCGGCCAAGCGGGCGTTGGCAAGTGTAGGCGTGCGCGAGCGGCACCAGCTCATGCGGGTGCAGGCAGGCGAGCGTGGTGGGGCGCAACACGGGAGCGTCCAGGGCGAGCCTCGGACGACGGATATTGCGATGGATTCGACAGGGGAAGCTGGGGGACGGGAAGGGGAGCTCACAGTGAGTGCAGAGGGGAGCTCAGTGGAGTCAACGGGGCCAGGGACGGTCGAGGACGAGGGGATCGACGCGGTGGACGGGGTGGACGATAGCGAAGGGAATGAACGCGAGCGGCGTCGTTAGGGCTCCGTGGCTCCGATCCAATGGTGAAGAAGACGAATCGGTCGTCTACGGACGCCCTGGACAGCTTCTCTTCTCGCGGGGAGGACCACAGCTACGCGGGCGGCATGGCCATGGCGACGGCAGAAGCGGCGTGTGCTATAGAAACGAAAGCTGGATGGCCGACGCGACAAGGGTGGCTATATCCACCGCGGGGACACGCTGGATGGCCGACGTGTGGCCATCCATAGCCATGGACGTGGTGTGTGCCTCCAGTGTGCCTCTCGGTGAACATAGGTTGAGGGGGCAGAGGGAGTTGAGCTGGGCCTGCACTGTCCTTATAGAGCCCAGTGCACAGTGGCCTCAATCCCTTTTGCCTTTTCTATTCTCTGTATTTAATCTAGCTATTGTCTTGCATTAATTTGTGTGAGCAAACAAATTTTGTTGTGAGGGAAACTTTGTACAAAAATATTCGGCAATATTGTGGTGTTGTACAGAAAGTTCCAAGCCATTAGGGAAATTATAATTATTATTTTTATATTTAAGTGGCCAAATATAAGTGTGATTGGCTTAGTTTTAAAAATGTTAGGGACATTTCAATATTTCAAAAATGTTGGTCCTCCATGAAAATTATTCAATTATTATTTGCAGTATTAGGAACATCTTTGTTTTTCTGTTTGTAGAAATAACTTATTTGATTTTATTTTAAATTTGAAATTGGCTTTGATTTTCATCAATTGGAGATTTGGTTAGTTAAACTTGATGACATGGCACCATTAGTGTGAGGTCACTGTAGCATGACACTAGGGGTGTTACAAATCTCCTCCACTACAAGAAATCTCGTCCCGAGATTTAAGAGGTAGAGTAAGGGAGAAAGTTATGGTCACGAAATTCTAACAAATCTTCTTGTTCTTATTGATCTGATCGAAGAGGTCGATCCATTATGTTGATGTCTTCAAATCTTTGTTTGAGGTCATCCTGATCAAGTCATTATCCTTTCTTCGGGATCTTCATCGTCCCACGAATACGATAAGTGGGAAAACTATTGAAGGAGTGTATCTCCACAAAGTTGGCCATCTGACGGCAAACTCAGGGAGGAACACAAGATTTATTTGTCAAGTTAAGACTTGAGGAATCACCAGGAGGAAAATGCGATGGTATAAAAGTTTCAAACAGTTAGGCAATCATTTGATGCCTGATCAGATGAAGAAAGGGGGGAGTTCAGAGCAACGAGAATAAGTATCGCGTCTGATACTAGAATAGATCATCCCTTGGACGGTGGCTCGGGAATTACATAAAGCCAAGTGCAAAGAATACTTTCGAATCAAAGTCGTATAGGAGAGTCAGGTTTCGATCCTATGGAACTGTGGGTTATGGGCCCAGCATGTGGTTAAGAGTAGGAAGAGTGGTGACATCTTGCACGGTCAAGGTAGCAAGACCTGTCAGAGAAAAGCTTGTCAGCTAAGTTGGCAACAACGTCGGTACCAAGGGCGGGGAACGAATAGAACCATTTTCCTGCACGTTGAAACAAGGCTGACCAATAGGCAAAGTTCTCGTCCACCTGCGGTTTTCGGAATGTTACCAACAATAGTAACAGGGTCTTACTAACAGAGTTGTTCACCGAGGTGTCTACCTAAGCATGGAATTACCACTGCTCAGATAAGTTAGATTACAAGAAAGTTTAGATAGACCAATGGAAGGGAAGATGTGGTTAATAGGTTAACCATACCAATGGAAAGGAAAAGGTGATCATACCTCAAGTATTAGAGTGTACCTTTCCCATAGACAACAAAGCATGATAGACATGGCAGGACAACAAGTGTATATCCACTTAGAAAAAATGGGGCAAGGAGAATCATAATGTTTACCCATTCAAAGACGTTTGGAAAAAAAATGATCAAGTAACATTTAGCATTGAGCTTCCAATGTTCTTGCTTGAGGATCGGAGTACCACGGTCATGCTTTGGGGAAGCATCGACATGGTCACCAGGTAAAGGTCAGTCTTCAAGAACACAAAGGGACCATCAAGAACAACTTATAAATAAGTCTTACAATTTCCTCATGGGAGAAAGGCGAATCTTGCTGAACAAGGTATGATAACAATAGGTCTTACGGGCAGGTGTGCTAGCCACAACATCACCTTACCAAGTAACATAGAGACCAACGTTATAATTCTTGGGAAAAGTTCCAAGCATCATATCCACTGAGATTCAGATATGGTTGGTGTTAGGATATTTCAGACTTAGCCGGCCTGATAAGAAAAGGTGGCCACACAGACCTACGAGATGATGTTGCAAGGATCTCAGAATGAACGACGGAAGCAAGCCTGAATCATGAGTTGGAATGCAAGACATATGAACACAATGTAGAGACATTTGTGTCAACATAGAAGTTTTTAGGATGGAATGCAATGAAGCCCTGGTTGGGAACCATCATAGAGGATATCAAAGTTTCGTGTATAAGCCCGGATAGCTCTTATGAAGAACTTCTTTACCCTAGATCAAATCAATCAGTGGTTTGACATGCTAGGAAATACATATGGAGTGAAGGTAGCAAACCTATTAAACCATAGAATACTTCGCACATGCATGAATGAATTGGAACGATTCCGGAGGAAGCAAAACAAAATTTTCTCATAATCACGATGACAAGATGCACGTGAACTTAGAGAAAAAAACACTTCTTTACCAAACATATTATTCATGAGCTAGTTACGAAGATAAACCCTGCAAATTTTTACAACACTAGCTTAAAGGTTCATCATGAACCACAAAGAAGATGAGGATCTAGCTGATGGGCTTAGCAACAGGTCGTCGAGATTTCCACAAAGATAGATTTCCGCAATAGGGTGAACAAGGTGATAGCATTGGTCAAACTAGATGATATATTGAGGTATGCCCGAGGGAAAACATCCACAATTAAATATTAATCGAAAGGTGCAACCAAAATCTGGACTAAGTAGCACGACCAATGATAGAATGTTGATTCAACAGCCAACACACAAAGAATGGGCTTATTGTTCATTTACTCCAAGGTAATAGAGTTGCTATGCCATAAGTGTTGACTTTACACATCACAATCCATTGTCGGTATTCCGGTTAGAAACAACACAGAAGCATAAGAAATGAAAGCTAATGGCAAGAAGTATCACTATATAAAGAATTTTTATGACTTGTGCAAATTTCATGTCATTCTCGAAAAAGATGGTAATACTCCGAGATAGAACATATCACAAGATGGCTAACAAGGAACTAAAGGTTCAACCAAAACAGGACAAGTCTGCGTTTGAATGGAAGGCAAGGATGCTACTTCCCATCAAGAATTTAATTGATATTCTAGGAGAGTTCAGAATGTTGATGATGACCAAGACACAATTTTCGAGAAGTCTCATGAAGATGTAATCGATCGGCGATGACATCAAGCAAAGAAATGGTGAAGCGAATGGTTGTCGAAACCACATGTTAGAGTGCTAGCTAAGAATCAGAATTGCCTTTCAAGACAACAAACATGACGTGCAAAGTTCAATGTAAGCTTAATGCACTATTGGGATGGTGCTTCAAGGATGAAGGACATAGATAGTATGGTCAAACTTTAGCATGACGATGATGGTGTAGCCTAACAGCTTGGAAAGTCATGACCGAGTACAAACTCATAAGCAAAGAAGATTACTACGAGTTGTTTAATCGCAACACAGACTCGATTCAATTATCGGTGTCCTTGAGTGTCCAACAACTCAGAACACGAGGGAACTGGAATCAGTGAAGGAAACATAGCTGATGAGGAGCTCATAAGAAGTTATAAAGCTCCATGATATTTATCAAGATACCAGGGATAATACCCGAAGGTAGATCAGAATAGAGGTTAGACTAGTGTATTGATCTGTGGAAGACAAGCACTTTAACATGTTTGAGAATGAAATCAAAGTAGAACAACCTGGTTGGAACCATGATTGCAAAGGACAATATCAAAGATACAAGATCAAATCATACAATGAATGATTATATGAAAGGAGAAGCTTGTATGATAAGATCAACATTGTTTCCATGGGCATGAACACAAGGTTCAAGGTCGACTCCCACTTCATCAACGCATCACCTTCCATTTACACCTCGCCTTTGATGAAGTTGTAGTTTTAAAAGTTAACTGGCAAAACACTAGAAGAGTAAGAATTGTGAAAACCGTTGGGTCCACACGGATTAAGGAAGGCATAGGTTCGACCCATCGGGGAATCTTAGGAACATATACCACAACTTCAAGAGTAATTAACACATGCTTGACCATAGAACATGGCTGACAAAGGCATATGATACATCTTGTTAGAGGGCGAAGGCACAATTTACCAATGGCATCATGTATTAGGGGAAGAACATCACAATAATTTTGAATGTGAAGGATGCTATCAGATAATAACCCAACAATGGGTCTGGCGGTCCACAAAGGACCTGATGTGAGTATTGGTACTCAATTATAGGGAGAAAGAATGCAAGGCATCAGATTATAGAACATCCAATGATTCTATGCTTAAATAACAAAGGGAATTAAGATTTCCAAATGGTGTATCGGAAATAGATGTTTCGATCAAATACAAGTAACATGAAAGGACTTAGATGGGCAGTCAATCAAGGTTGATTTGTTGGGAACCAACTCATGTTTGCAAAGGCGTCTGAGCTGGATGGATAATTTATGATAAACAACTGATGACTGCGTGCATTCACACATGGGTTGAATCAATAAAATCAAATGAAAACCACAAAGGATTTACTCAGTATTGCTAGACATATGGAATTAACCATAACACAAGCAGGTGAGGGAATGTCAAGAGAAAAAGGCTACTAAGGATTTCGGAGGGGTCGAATAGTAATTCGATGATTTTGTGAAACTCATGACAACTGAGGACGAACGAATCCCCGGTAAGAAAACTTGATTTACACTGTACGGCAATTGTATGTAGTCATCCATAGAGGTTGACCGTAGAAGGCAATCGCAGAAGCAATGAGCACAAGTTTTCGAGAGAACATCGAAGAGTATCTTTGGAGTCCTCTGATGAATCAAGTCGTCATATGGAATGAGCGGCTCTCTGAGGAAAGTAGTTACGAGAACCTAGAGTTAGAGTTAGTAAAATCTTTAACCCGAAAGAGAAGAGAGATCAGAACCCAAAGTATAGACGAGGAATAAAAGATCCTAATACCACCCGATTGAGATGTGGGCCCGTAAGCCACACAACTATGTTAGTAAAAGTTTTTCAATGACTAGACTCAACTTCGGCCAAGGAGTTGGAAACGGGGCTATCTATAGGGAGTCGGCTCTGATACCAGCTTGTGATGCCCCATTCTTGACCGTACGCTAAACATACACGCAATGCGTACGATCAAGATTAGGGACTCACTAATCAATATCACAACACAACTCTACACACAAATTAAAGGCATACAGCTTCATATTACAAGCCAGGGCCCTCGAGAGTTCGAATACAAAGCTCGACAAGCACGAGTCAGCGGAAGCAAATAATATCTGAGTACAGACATAAGTTAACCAAGTTTTGCCTTAAGAAGGTGTCGGGACCCCGATCCTAAGTCATATGAATCCAGTCTGTAACATATCACATCACTTTGCGGCCTCACGCACGGTAAGCTCCACGGCTGCAGCCTTACATTAGCCGAGATCGTTTGTGTCTTTTGGCTCACGTATGTGAACATGTTGCTGGCAATCAAACGACAGAGAACCCAGGCCGACATAACTAGTCATAGAACCCAAGTGGCACATCCGTACGGAAACAGGCATACGTAACCGAGCAATGCAGGTGTCGGCCTCAAGCGTGTGTAGACGAGTCATAGCAAGCTACAAGGACTCCATTACGTTGTGGGACATAAATGTCATCACTGCATGTAGACAAGTCATAGCAGGCTACAGGGACTCCATTACACTTCAAGACATTTCCCCGAAGGGACAGACACAGTAGCAAAGAAGGATACATGTCGGTCAATCAATGTGTCCGGAGCAGTAGCAAGCTACCATGGCTCGATGGAAGCACAAAGAGGCACTTTCCCGTAAAGAGTACTACTAAAGGCACACAACTAGGTGTCGGATCCCATACATACTGTTGCACGTCACACATACGCATGACATGCCCGATATGCATAGATACAACTATGGCATCACAACATAACCATATAACAACACAACTTTTATTTAAGAGGCTCAAACGAGCCTTGCATAATATGTTCTTATAGATAGGGGTCACATGACCCGACACTCAAGTCAGACAAACAAGTTCATACAAACCAAGCGGAAGCATAAGCTGTCTGAGTACAGACAGATGAAAAGGTAAAAAGGCACATGGCCTGACTATCTACAGCCTGCCACAAGGCATAAGGTCGTAGCTGGGACACCAGCTATCCGGCATCGTCGACATCTAGAAAGAACCCACCCGATGGGTTCTGGGTCTCATCTACAACATTTATTAAGCAAATATGAGTACAAACTTACTCAGCAAGTCTTTAAAGCAGACTAGTCTATTCATGCTCATGTATCAACAAAGGGGGGGTTGGTGGAGTTTATGCAGCAATGCTAGCTTTGACTCATGGCTAACCTACACTACACAATTTTAACTCTTTGTTTCCATTTTGATATCACACACGAGTCCACTAACTCCATTACAATACACCACCATGGATTCACTTCCCTCTCCTGGGAGGGTGCCATCCACGGTACTCACACTTGTCTTGATATTTTTATGAGTATTCATTTGATTATCTATGAACAACATAAGTTTTCCAAGTAGTCCATATCCGAGGAGGCGGCTATTCGAATAGTTTCATACCCTGCAGGGGTGTACTTCTTCACACGCTCCCACAACTTATCGTTGTGTGCTCATAAAACCATGCACCTCGGCAACCTTCATGCAGAAGGCCAGCGAGGGAGTCGGCCATGACCGTCAATCACATAAGAACTCTAGTCCAGGCTATCGCCTATTTGAGACTGAACCCACATGGAAGTCCGGCCGAAGTTTCCGCTATGGCCCCAAACGATGTGCGTAGGGTTCCCAAGCCCACCATTCGAGTGACCCTTGGTACACCATGCCACTGCCTACTGCGTCGTGACCCACCCCTAGGGTCAGCGCTACGCACGGCCTCCAGCATGCTATAAACACCAGAAACTACTTGCAACTCCTGGACTAAGGACTAAGCGACTGATAAGTCGAGAGGGGTCGAGTTACCGGAACCCAATGTGTGGTAGTAACTAGTCTTGGATCACAAACACGGAACTCAGTTCCTAAGAACGGTCCCAATGAGAGAACCGGCTATGTACTCCTACATAGCCTTAACCAAATCGGGTTCATCATAAGCTTATCACATCGGAACAACAATGTTTCACTCCAGTTCATCACCCAGATGAATCAGACCTGACACAACTCTAAGCATAGCAAGCATAGTAGGCAAGGTAGGCTAAACACATCATGGCACAAGCATCTACCAGGTATGCTAGGTTGCAAGGTTTAGCTATTTATTGTGCTAATGACAGGTTATGCAAAAGAATAGGTTCTTCTATCGTGTAAGACATACTTATGAGCGTTTGTCCTAATGCAATAAACAAGAGCAGTAGCGAGAGAGTGGTATGTTATCAGAATGATCAAGGGGGTTGCTTGCCTTGCTGGGTAGTGGGAAGGTTCTCTCCTTCGTTGGAATACTCGGGGTATCCTCAAAAGCAGGGCCTACCGCAGTGCAGATAAGAAGAAATCAATACATGCAAGTGCAACAATATGATGCATGATCATGGCATGGTAGCATGTATGGATGAGATAATGGCACTAATGTTCAAGTTAATTTGAAATGAGTTTGAATATAGGTTCAAAATCGTTCTTCATTTCAAATTCCATATTTCAGCCTATTAGCAAATGCCAATGTTCTTCCACCTAGGTTGCTCTAACATGCATGATAATAGCACCATTGGATTTATTGGATTTTTCTGATAAATTTGCATATATAAATTATTTTCATTTGATTTACAGATTAATTTATATGAAATTTTGAAGTTTTAACCAATTTCTGGAATTATATTAAAACTGGAAAAGATTAAATATGACGTCAGCCTGATGTCACTATGACGTCAGCTGGTCGGCTAACCAGGCCAGGTCAAACCTGACGTGCGGGGCCCGCACGTCAGTGACAGGGCCCTAACCTCCACGCTGACCAGCGGTTTGACCCACCCTGGGGCCCACTGGTCAGTGGCAGGAGGCTAACTAATTAGGGGGGATTAGCCCCTGATGATGGCCACGTCGGCGCCCACCGGAGCGGGTCCGGCGGCGACCAACCGCACGACGGTGACCCGCCGGAGTTGCGCCTCCGTCGACCATTTGGCGCGCGGAGGGCACCCGGGGTTAGCCCGTGCACACGCGCATCCCGCGCTGCGGCAAAGGGGGCTCGGGGGCCACCGGAGCTACGGCCCGCGACGAGCTGAGCGGCGGCGAGCTTTGGTAGCAAGGGGAACAACACCTACAACGAGGGACCGGCCGCAAGAGAAGGGGGAAACGGAGCACGAGCTCACGACGGGGTTGGTGGGGACAACGGCGAGCTCGAAGATGTGCAGACGACCTCGAATCGCCGGAGGAAAGCTTCGGCGACCGGCGGGGAAGAAACGGCGACAACGCATCATGGAGGGCTCTCGGCATCTTCTAGCATCACAGGGAGGATGAGGGGGTCACTGCGGGGCTGCTGCGGGGCTCAGATGGCCGCGGGGGAGGCTAGAACGGCGGCTACGGGGCCGCAACAAGCTCGGCCATGGCGGAGCAGAGGAAGGAGGAGAGCGAGAGAGAGGGCGCGCGAGGGAGAGAGGGAGAGGGGAAGGAGGCCACGGCGAGGAGGCCTCGCGCTGGCGCTCTCCCAGCCCTCCAGGCCAGCAGCCAGGCAGGGAGGAGGTGGCCGGCGCGTGCCCGCGCGTGGCGAACGCATGCCCCTGTCCTCCTGGCGAGAGGACAGGGATGACTGGCCATGGGCCAGACGGGCCGGTTCCCCTCGGGCCTCTGCTTTCTTTCTTCATTTTATTTTCTATTTTTCCTATTTCTGGCATTTTTATTATTTTCTTTTCAAGTACAAATGCTAATTTAAAATATCCCAAATATTTTTTATATTGAAGTTTGAATATTTCAAACTTATCTGAAAAGTTTCAGGATATTTTGTAAACTAAAATAATGATAATGCTTTATTTGATATTTTCAGAAGCTTTATCATTTATTTTTAAATTGCTTCAGTTGTTCAAATATTTTGAATGACCCTTATATAATCATGTCCATAATTATCAGACATAGGTGACATTTTAGATGGGCATTTTGGATTTGTTGAATTTTTAGCAACTTTGAATTGGTTCGATTCAAATATCAGCTTGGGGTTTCTTTTAGTCCCCATTTCATGTTGATGCAAAATTGAAACATGATGCAACACCCATGCTGTCCTATGAAATCTAGCTAGGGATTTGACAACTCACCCCCACTCAAAAGATCCTCGTCCCGAGATTTTGAAGTCGTCGGGAAGAGCGCAGGGTACTCTAGTCAAAGACGATCTTCTCTTTCCCATGTGGCCTCCTTTTCAGAATGGTGTGACCACTGAACCTTGAGAAACTTGATGTTCCAACGCCGAGTGGTACGCTCAGCTTGATCAAGAATACGAACAGGGTATTCTCGGTATGTAAGGTTATCTTGGAGATCAAGCGCTTTGTGGTCTACTTCACGGATAGGGTCCGAGAAGCAACGCCTGAGTTGCGAGACGTGGAAGACATCATGAACCTTTGAAAGATGCGGTGGAAGTTCCAATTGGTAGGCAACCTCTCCTCGTTTAGCAAGAATGTGAAAGGGTCCAATGTAACGAGGAGCCAACTTGCCCTTGATACCGAATTGATGGGTACCCTTCAGAGGTGTAACCCGAAGGTAAGCCTTCTCGTCAACTTCATAGGTCATAGCCTTATGATGGCGATCATATTGGCTCTTTTGACGAGATTGGGTTGTTTTCAACTTTTCACGAATAATGCGAACTTGCTCCTCTGCATCCTGGATCATATCCGGGCCAAAGAGTTGCCTCTCTCCGGTTTCTGACCAGTTAAGAGGTGTTCGACACCTTCATCCATAGAGAAATTCAAAAGGGGCTTTGCCCAAGCTTGATTTATAACTATTGTTATAAGCAAATTCGGCAAATGGAAGACATTTCTCCTAGTTCATACCAAAAGATATAACACAAGCTCGGAGCATGTCTTCATGGATTTGATTGACTCTCTCAACTTGACCACTTGATTGCGGGTGGAAAGCAGTGCTAAAGGATAGATGAGTCCCCATAGCGGTTTGAAAACTTCCCCAAAATCGGGAAGCAAAGACACTTCCGCGGTCTGAGTTAATCTCCAAAGGAACACCATGAAGACAAACTATTCGAGAAACATATAATTCCGCTAGCTAGCTAGCAGTCATACTCTCCCGAACAGGAAGAAAATGAGCCACTTTGGAAAGGCGGTCAATGACCACAAAGATAGCATTATTCCCTCTTTTGGTCCTAAGAAAACCGGTAATGAAATCCATACCAACCTTATCCCATTTCCATTCAGGAATAGCTAAAGGTTGGAGGGTGCAAGCAGGCCTTTGATGTTCTGCTTTCACGCGGCGATAAGTGTTGCAATTAGCAACGAACTGGGAAATTTCTCTCTTCATCCTAGTCCACCAGAACCTCTGGCATAGGGCCTGATACATCTTGGTACTACCCGGATGAATTGTGAGAGGAGAATCATGAGCCTCCTTAAGGATTAATTGTCGTAGATATTGCTTTTGGGGGATCACCAAGCGGTTCCCAAAGAAGACAACACCTCGATCATCTTTCGAGAAGCATCTAACATTACCCTTCTTAATGTTTTTCTTGATCCAAGATATCCCGGCATCATGCTTCTGGGCTTCTATAATTTGATCCATAAGAGTAGGTTTCACCACCAGGTTGGATAGGAATCCTTGAGGAACAATGTGGAGGTTTAACTTCCGAAATTCCTCATGGAGAAATGATTGACCTTGTTGTAACATCAGGTTGTTACAATAAGACTTACGACTTAGTGCATCAGCCATGACATTGGCTTTCCCCGGGGCGTAAGTTATCCCTAAGTCATAATCTGTAATCAACTCAACCCATCGTCTTTGCCTGAGATTCAAAGCCGGCTGGGTGAAAATATATTTCAGACTTTGGTGATTAGTGTATATCTCGCAACGACTACCTAGAAGGTAATGTCGCCAGGTTTTTAGTGCATGGACTACAGCTGCAAGCTCAAGATCATGTGTTGGATAATTATCCTCATGTGGACGCAACTATCGAGATGCGTATGCAATCACATGACGATCTTGCATGAGAATGCAACCTAATCCTTGTCGCGAGGCGTCGCAATAGATAACAAAGTCCTTAGAGAAATCTGGTAGCACCAGAACGGGAGCAGAGGCCAGTCGTCTTTTCAACTCCTGAAAACCGTGCTCGCATTGTGGGGTCCACTCGAACTTTTTATCTTTCCCGAGCAGTTCAGTCAGAGGTTTGGCAACCTTGGACAAATTCTCGACAAAGCGGCGACAATAGCTCGCTAAGCCAAGGAAACTCTGAACTTGCTTAACCGATTCAGGTTGAGTCCAATCGAGGATGGCCTGAACTCTCTCGGGATTGACAGCAATACCTTTACCAGATATCACATGGCCCAGATAGGTCACTTCTAGCAACCAAAATTCACACTTAGAGAATTTGGCGTAGAGACGGTGCTCTCGAAGTTTCATCAATACTAGCCTTAGATGCTCGGCATGTACTTGTTCGTTCTTCAAGTAGATGATTATATCGTCGAGGTAAACCACGACGAATTTATCTAAATACTCCATGAAGATCGAATTCATCAAGCGAGAGAAGGTGGCTGGGGCATTGGTTAAACCGAAGGACATGACGGTGTACTCATATTGGCCATAACGAGTAACAAAAGCCATTTTTGGAATGTCCTCGTTCCTAATTCTGATTTGATGGTATCCCAACCTCAAATCCATTTTGGAAAAGACAGAGGATCCAGCGAGTTGATCATACAAATCTTTGATCCTGGGGAGTGGATACTTGTTCTTTATGGTGACCAGATTCACTGGCCGATAATCCACAACCATCCGATCCGATCCATCCTTCTTCTTGACGAAGAGGACGGGACAAGCCCAAGGAGTAGAACGAGGATGGATGAAACCTTTCTTCAAAGCCTCATCGAGTTGGATCTTAAGTTCGGCTAGTTCTAAGGGTGCCATCTTATAGGGTCTTCTGGCTATTGGGACGGTTCCTGGAATGAGCTCTATCACAAACTCAACATCTCTGACAGGAGGAATTCCTGGACGTTCTTTTGGGAAGACATCCGGAAAGTCACGGACTACCGGAATATCTTCTAACTCTGGAAGAGGGCTAGCATTTAGGGAATAGAGTTGGCGCTTGGCTGCTCGAGTGGAGACATTAACTATCTCACCCGATGGATGTGTAAGTTGAACATTCCTAGTATGAGTATCAATCTTAGCATAGTGGGTTTTCATCCAATCCATGCCTATAATGATATTGATGTCCGAAGACTTCAGGGCTATCAAAGATGCTAGGAAGACTAGCCTATCCACCAGAATTTCATTATCATGGCTCACTCTAGAAGTTTGACACTTTGAACCAGGAGTCTGAACTACTAAAGGAGTAGGCATATCACAAAAGGACATGTTATGCAACTGTGCATAACTTTCTGAGATGAAAGAATGGGATGCTCCACTATCAAATAGAACAGAAGCTGGATGACTATTAACAAGGAGCGTACCTAGGATAACATTAGGATCCTCAATAGCTTCCTCAGCAGAGACATAATTCACTCGTCCACGAGCAGGAGCTGGCTTCACATAGAAGGCTTTTCCCGGCTTTCCACATCCAACTGGCTTAGCATTAGCCTGAGGACAATCACGAGAGTAGTGTCCTGGTTCTCCACATTTGTAGCAGACCACTGTGGCACGGGGAGCAACATTGGCAAGCGGTCCTCCAAATGGCCTGACTAGAGGGTTGGACTAAGCTGGGCGAGGCGCCTGGAAGGATGGCCTCGCGGTGTATCTTGGCGGCAGGGCTGCGTTGGGCACCCAGACCCAACGTTTGTTGGGGCCCGAGCCAGATGCGGGGCTAAAGTCACAATTGTGCTTTCTCGTGGCCTCATAGTCAGTCTGTCCAGACTCGGCATTGATAGCCTTGTTGACGAGAGCCTGGAAGGTCGTGCATTCATGCAGGCGTAGATCTCGACAGAGCTCAGGATTAAGTCCCTTGTGGAACCAGCCTCTTGGCATCGGTTGAAACTTCCTTCGGAGCATAGCGAGCAACATTTCTGAACTCACGGCTATAGGCATCCACTGTCAGTCTGCCCTGGGCGAAGGCATAGAATTCCTCTCTCTTACGATCCATCAGCCTTTCCCGGATGTGATGGGTACGAAATGCTGCACTGAACTCTGCCCAAGTTGGTGCAGGGCCTGCAGACGCATGGTTTCATAATTTTCCCACCACAGATTGGCGGGTCCTTCCAGAAAGTAAGTTGCAAAGGTCACCTTGTTGGCCTCGGACACATTGGCAGCACGGATCTTGCGATACATGCTAGTCAGCCAGTCATCCACGTCGAGTGGGTCGACCGAACGATGATACTTGGGTGGGCACAGCCTGATGAAATCATCGAGTGACACGCCATCATTGAGATCATTGCGGAGAGCACGTGCTGTGTTCTGCTCAATTCATTCCAGCAGTCTGTTGGTCTCTCTCTTGTTCCTTTCGGCTTCAAGCATCACTTCTGCCAAACAAGGCGCATGTGGCAGATCCTCTTGCCTTGGCTGGCTTCCCTCGCCCTGCTCGGGGGCAGGCACGGGGTTATTCCTAGTTGCCACCATCCTGGGAAAACAACCCACAGCTTAAACATAGAGGACATCAACTCTAAGACATGAGATAAGGAATGTACTGGACAACATGGCATGCAGGGTAAACACCCAAACAACATGGTAATAACAACTACCATATGAACACCATGATTCATACACACCATGACATAGTTCAGTACAAGCCCAAGATGAAATACAAACTACAGAGAGATGACACCACTCATAGGAGGCATTATAAGCTTCCTATACATCATCTATCTACACCTCCGGAACTCAACTCTCAACCTCAATCATATCCCACAAGACATGCATGACTGTGGTGATACGATTACTAACATACTAGTACTAACATCCACGTACTCAAGCATCGCCTTACAATGCCTCATACAGGTTACCCCCATGACCCGGGAGCTGAACCTGAGGATCTGGAAACACTCTAGCCTGTGATCCCTGGAAACCGTAAGGACACGGATGTGTCCTTGGTCCCCTTGTTAGTGGCAACAGCGGTCCTCGAAGAGGTGTGATGCCTCCAATATCGGGCTAGTCTACGTGTGTTGGCAGATGAGTCCGCGATGGGGTTAGCATCTCCAAATCTCCATAGCCTCTCTGCACGACAGGTGCCAACTGCGTCAGGGCTGTCCAAAGACATGCATGGGTGGCATAAAGCTCCATGCGAAGGGCACGTGCATCACGATCCCTGTTCTCCAACATCTGAGCGGTCACCTGCAGCCTAGGATCCTCATGGGAATTATCATAGTAGGCTGCGCTAAGATAACAATCCTCTCCTCCCATAGAAGCAGGAACATAACAGAACTCTGTGTTCTGAAGCAAACCATGGTGAAACCTCTTGATAGTCAGCATGGTATAGGCGGCCTCCTGAACTGCCATATCTATGGTGACACCTAATCCATAAGTCCAGTGAAGCGGCTCTGCAGCTCCAGGATATGAAGGATATATCTTGACAGTACACAGATACTGACCCTGGTTGAAATCTCGATACTGTTCCTCCACTATGTACTCCGGGTACCAATGGTATCCAGCCTCCATCATAACTCTAACCAACATGGCCGTGTGACCCGGTACATCGATGCACCTGGTCAGACGGACCACCTGATAGGAAGGACGAGGGGGCATTTGAAACAGAGAATGATGCAAAGACATGAGAGATTCTAGCAGAAATTGGACAACATAATGACTGTAATGGCTCAAAAAGAATTTTGAGACAACTGCAAAATATTGGAAAAGCATAACCACTCGACTTCCTAGACTCAAATCTCTTCTCCATCTATTTGTCACACCAACAATACTTGAGTACCTACATTCTCTTGCAAACAAGCTAGCTAGTGGTCCATGGTTAGTAACTCGGCATCCTAAGCAATAGGTGAGAAGCTTAGTTCTTATCCCCATAGAAAAGATGAGAATGACCCAGAATAGAATAACTTGGGAAAAGGAGTAAAAAGAGCCTTACGTTCCCTTCCACAATCAATTCCCCTACTTTTCTATAGTGTTTCTAGACTCAACTTTGACCGGTTTGGCTTGGTAGTCCTACAGTCAGTCAGGCTCTGATACCAATGCTGTTGGGACCCCGATCCTAAGTCATATGAATCCAGTTTGTAACATATCACATCACTTTGTGGCCTCACGCATGGTAAGCTCCACGACTGCAGCCTTACCTTAGCCGGGACCGTTCGCGTCTTTTGGCTCACGTATGTGAACATGTCGCTAGCAATCAAACGATAGAGAACCCAGGCCGACATAACTAGTCATAGAACCCAAGTGGCACATCCATATGGAAACAGGCATACGTAACCCAGCAATGCAGGTGTCGGCCTCAAGCGTGTGTAGACGAGTCATAGCAAGCTACAAGGACTCCATTACATCGTGGGACATAAATGTCATCACTGCACGTAGACGAGTCGTAGCAGGCTACAGGGACTCCATTACACTGCGAGACATTTTCCCGAAGGGACAGACAGAGCAGCAAAGAAGGATACATGCCAGTCAATCAATGTGTTCGGAGCAGTAGCAAGCTACCATGGCTCGGTGGAAGCACAAAGATGCAGTTTCCCGTAAAGAGTACTACTAATGGCACACAACTAAATGTCGGATCCCATACATACCTTTGCACATCACACGTACGCACGACATGCCCGATATGCATAGATACAACTATGGCATCACAACATAACCATATAACAACACAACTTTTATTTAAGAGGCTCAGACGAGCCTTGCATAATGTGTTCTTATAGATAGGGGTCACATGACCCAACACTCAAGTCATACAAACAAGTTCATACAAACCAAGCGGAAGCATAAGCTATCTGAGTAGAGACAGATGAAAGGGTAAAAAGGCACATGGCCTGACTATCTATAGCCTGCCACATGGCATAAGGTCGTAGCTGGGACACCAGCTAGTCGGCATCGTTGACATCTAGAAAGAACCCACCCGATGGGTCCTGGGTCTCATCTGCAACATTTATTAAGCAAACATGAGTACAAACGTACTCAATAAGTCTTTAAAGCAGACCTAGTCTATTCATGCTCATGTATCAACAAAGGGGGGGTTGGTGGAGTTTATGCAGCAATGCCAGCTTCGACTCATGGTTAACCTACACTACACAATTTTAACTCTTTGTTTCCATTTTAGATATCGCACACGAGTCCACTAACTCCATGACAATACACCACCATGGATTCACTTCCCTCTCCTAGGAGGGTGCCATCCAGCATGCAGCATCATAACCCACCCCTAGGGTCAGCGCTACACATGGCCTCCAGCATGCTATAAACACTAGAAACAACTTGCAACTCCTGGATTAAGGACTAATCAACTGATAAGTCGAGAGGAGTCGAGTTACCGGAACCCAATGTGTGGTAGTAACTAGTCTTGGATCACAAACACGGAACTCAGTTACTAAGAACGGTCCCAATGAGACAACCCGCTATGTACTCCTACTTAGCCTCTCATCACTACCTTAACCAAATCGGGTTCATCATAAGCTCATCACATCGGAACAACAATGTTTCACTCCAGTTCATCACCCAGATGAATCAGACCTGACACAACTCTAAGCATAGCAGGCAAGGTAGGCTAAACACATCATGGCACAAGCATCTACCAGGTATGCTAGGTTGCAAGGTTTAGCTATTTACTGTGACAATGATAGGTTATGCAAAAGAATAGGTTCTTCTACCGTGTAAGACATACATATGAGCATTTGTCCTAATGCAATAAACAAGAGCAGGAGCGAGAGAGTGGGATTTTATCGTAATGATCAAGGGGGTTGCTTGCCTTGCAGGGTAGAGGGAAGGTTCTCTCCTTCGTTGGAATACTCGGGGGTATCCTCAGAAGCGGGGCCTACCGCAGTGCAGATAAGAAGCAATCAATACACGCAAGTGCAACAATATGATGCATGATCATGGCATGGTAGCATGTATGGATGAGCTAATGCCACTAATGTCCAAGTTAATTTGAAATGAGTTTGAATATAGGTTCAAAATCGTTCTTCATTTCAAATTCCATATTTCAGCCTATTAGCAAATGTCAATGTTCTTCCACCTAGGTTGCTCTAACATGCATGATAATAACACCATTGGATGTATTGGATTTTTTTGATAAATTTGCATATATAAATTATTTTCATCTGATTTACAGATTAATTTATATGAATTTACGAAGTTTTAAACAATTTGTCGAATTATTTTAAAACTTGAAAAGATTAAATATGACGTCACTATGACGTCAGATGGTCGGCTTACCTGGCCAGGTCAAACCTGACGTTCGGGGCCCGCACGTCAGTGACAGGGCCCTAACCTCCGCTCTGACCAGGGGTTTGACCCACCCTGGGGCCCACTGGTCAATGGCAGGAGGCTAACTAATCAGGGGGGATTAGCCCCTGATGATGGCCATGTCGGCGCCCACCGGAGCGGGGCCGGTGGCAACCATCCGCACGGTGGTGACCCGCCGGATTTGTGCCTCCGGCAACCATTTGGCGCACGGAGGGCACCCAGGGGTAGCCCGTGCACGCGCGCATCCAGCGCTGTGGCAGAGGGGGCTCGGGGGCCACTGGAGCTACGGCCGGCGACGACCCAAGATGCGGCGAGCTTCGGCAACAAGGGGAATGGCACCTACGACGAGGGACAGGCCGCAAGGGAAGGGGGAAACGGAGCAGGAGCTCACGACGGGGTTGCTGGGGTCGACGACGAGTTTGGAGATGCGCAGATGACCTCGAATCGCCGGAGGAAAGCTTCGGCGACCGGCGGGGAAGAAACGGCAACAATGCACCATGGAGGGCTCCCGGCGTCTTCTAGCATCACGGGGAGTACGAGGGGGTCACTGCGGGGCTGCTGCGGGGCTCAGATGGGCACGGGGGAGGCTAGAACGGCGGCTATGCGGCGGCAACAAGCTCCGCCATGGCAGAGCAGAGGAGGGAGGAGAGCGCGAGAGAGAGGGCGCGTGAGGGAGAGAGGGAGAGAAGGAGGCCACCGCGGGGAGGCCTCGCGCTGGCACTCTCCCAGCCCTCCAGGCCAGCAGCCAGGCAGGGAGGAGGTGGCCGGCGCGTGCCCGCACGCGGCGAACGCACGCCCCTGTCCTCCTGGCGAGAGGACAAGGATGACTTGCAATGGGCCAGATGGGCCGGTTCCCCCTGGGCCTTTGCTTTCTTTCTTCATTTTATTTTCTGTTTTTCCTATTTTTGGCAGTTGTGTTATTTTCTTTTCAGGTACAAATGCTAATTTAAAATATCCCAAATATTTTCTATATTGAATTTTGAATATTTCAAACTTATCTGAAAAGTTTCGAGATATTTTGTAAACTAAAATAATGATAATGCTTTATTTGATATTTTTAGAAGCTTTATGATTTATTTTTAAATTGCTTCAGTTGTTCAAATATTTTGAATGACCCTTGTATAATCTTGTCCATAATTATCAGACATAGGGGACATTTTAGATGGGCATTTTGGATTGGGAAAATTATGAATTTGATCCCTTAGTTGTGCCACCATCGAGAGGAATACCCCTAATTTTGGAAATCACGCGTTCATGCCCACATCACTTTGCTCATCTTGTGCTTTTGCCCTTTGACCGTTTGACTCTCATTTTGAAAACTTCATAACTATTTCATACTAACTCGGAAAAATGCAAATAAGATATCAAAATGTTTGGAAAGACATCACCTATATGTGTATGACATTTGCATTCATGAGAAAATTGTTGGGAAGTCTCCATATCAGTTTTAGCTCATATAGGTGATGGGGACTTTCCAACACTTTTGTCATGACTGCAAATGACATGCACGTATAGGTGATGTGTTTCCGAACATTTTGATATCTTATTTGCATTTTTCCGAGTTAGTATGAAATAGTTATGAAGTTTTCAAAATGGCAGTCAAATGGTCAAAGGGCAAAAGCACAAGACGAGCAAGGTGATATGGGCATGACCGCGTATTTTTGGAAACTAGGGGTATTCCTGTCGACGGTGACACAACTAAGGGCACAAATACAATTATTCCTTTTGGATTTGTTGAATTTTCACCAACTTTGAATTGGTTTGATTCAAATATGAGCTTGGGGTTTCTTTTAGTCCCCATTTCATGTTGATGCAAAATTGAAACATGATGCAACACCCATGCTGTCCTATGACATCTAGCTAGGGATGTGACAGAAGGCTAGCACAAACATAAGCAGCGGATTGAAAGAGGCGAGGCCTCCTGCCTAGGAACCTTCTAACAACTCCTGAGTGTCAGCACTCTCCACATAGTAGTAGGCTCCAACAGTGGTGTAGTAGTCGTCTCTGGCATACTCCATCTCCTGGGCTCCATCGCTTGAACGTAGAATCATATCGAGGGGGAAATAGAAAGCAAAGCAATGGTGAGTACTCATCCAAAGTACTCACAAGACTGACATCAGAACTATACTAAGTATGCATCATTTTCAAAGGGATGGGGTTATATCTGGGCTGATTCCAGAAAGCATGCATGTGGGGGAAAGCCTAGTCCTATCGAAGACTAGCATCTTGAACATCTTGCAGCATTACAACAGAGTAGACTCGTATCTCATATATAGTCATATTATTGTAGCAATTTTATTAAGTAACCACGCCCAGAGATTCTTCCTTAACTCCCTATGAGGAAGCAATCCCAGAGCCAACATTCATTTCATAATTAAAGGCACAATTGTAGTTGTATAAGGTCAAGGTACAGCTCCAAGTCATCATGTTACCGTGCACACGGCTATTCGAATAGATAATTTCTTCCCTGCAGGGGTGCACAACATATTCCCCAACATGCTTGAATCACCTCTGTCCGGACACACTTTTCTGGGTCATTCCCAGCCTCGGGATATCAAAACATCATTGCCCCACCTAGACTCAACGAAGAGGCCAGCCCGCCGGTCTAAATCCTAAGCATGTAGGTTCGTGGGCCCACTTGCCCTTGCACTCCTGCATGATGCGAAGGCGGCCGAGGTCAGTCCTCGCACCCCTTATAACAAGCGCGATGCCGTTGCGGACCACTCGGATGTGCGTTGCTCCATTGCTGACGTTTGAAGAGCTTCGGCTGATACAATGACACAAAGTACCCATAACTTCTCCCACATGAAGGTTAGTGCGTATTAAGGCCAAGGACCTAACTCGGATCAAGTACCCAACCCATTAGCATTTTATTAATGCGGGGCAAGCGCGGCCCATAAAGTGCGATCCCGTCGCCCCGTCTCGAGGATGTGTGGAAAAGGCCTCTCTCGCCAGTCCACGCCTCATCATCACCCTTTGGATGCCTTACCGGCACATCCCACCACATCTTACATACGGGTACCCTTGGGGCTGACCCGTCTCAAGACTGTAGGGAACTTAGGTCCACCTCAACTAGGGTGGTACCGCCAGTCCTGTATTTCAAATGTAAACAAGGTCAAGTTGAAGTAACTGTGTGTTTATACACCAGGTGGATATCCTAGGAATCACCCTCGATGGATCCCAATCGTGGTTTGTGTATGACAAGAGTCGCTATCGAGAAATGGGAAGGAGGAATCACCCTCGATACCCATGATCAATTAGCTACGCTACAGAATTAACACTGGGAGTGCTAAGTGAGGTATCACCCTCGCCACTCGATAGTAGCTCCGTAATGCCATACTAAAGGGGTGTGCGGTGGTGTGAGGGGCTTGGTTCGTCTGTTGGTTGACCGAGTCTTTGGGTCTTCGAGTCATCGAGTTGTTGATGAAGAAGTAGGGGCAACTGGGACTAAGTGGTCACTGGGGATTCATTAATCAACCTATACTAAGAAGTTGATATTATCGTAGGTATAGTAACAGTTTATCAAAAACAAGCTATGCATCAGAATAGGAGCTAACTAATACAATAGCAAAATCTAATGCAAGAATTAGAGAGAAAGGAATGTGCGATATCAGAATGCTCAATGGGGGGTTGCTTGCCTTGCTGCTCTACTACAAAGGCCTGATCGTCAACGATGTAGTCGTACCTGAACGCAGCGCGAGTCTCGGGGTCTACCGGCAAGAAGAGGGAGAAGTAACAATAAATATAAAGCACAAAAATGCATCGTGATGCCTGACATGGCAATAAGCAGAGCTAGGCATGCACTAACGCAGTACTACACGTAGCAGACGAGTGACAAAAATATCTCACGATATTTCCCAGGTATCTGGCTACTACCGGGCAGACGAAATCGATGGAGAAGTGCCATGTTTCCCTTGCTAGAGGCATGTGATAGACTAACGGACAGCGTATTCGGATTTGTGGGATTTTTCTGAACAACTTTCATGTATAAATTATTATCATCACAATTACGGTTTATTTTCTACGAATTTCCAAAGTTTTATTATCTGAATCTATTTAATTTGAATTATAAACAACGAAACACTTTTTTCACCTAGTTCTATTTTTGCCACAGTGTATGACAATGGGGCTAGTGGGGCTGGGTTGACCTGGTCAACACGTGAACAGTAGAAGTGGATCCCACCTGTCATAGGCTATGCCTAAACAAACAAACAAATAAATCCTAACCTAATTAACGAGTCCACATGTCATTGACTTATTTTAACTTGAGTAAATTTAATGGAGTTAACTAAGCCACATGGCGTTGACTATTTAGCGCCTAGTTAAACTAATTAAGCACTAGACTAACCAAATGCTATTCCTACATAACTAAACAGGGCCG
This sequence comes from Hordeum marinum, assembly GCA_022496015.1. Taxonomy (NCBI): domain Eukaryota; kingdom Viridiplantae; phylum Streptophyta; class Magnoliopsida; order Poales; family Poaceae; genus Hordeum; species Hordeum marinum. The sequence goes on from CM039675.1 coordinate 275,059,123, forward strand.
GACATAGGCACAACCATCCATCATAGTTGGGCATGCACGCACATGAGTGCACACCAACCATGGCCAGGAGTGCTCGCACGGGTGGCGGCTAGGAGCAACAACAAGGGGTAGTAGTAGCAGTGTAGGATCGAAAGTATGTTTAGAGGGGAGGTGATTAGACTACTTGACCAAATAAAAGTTTTTCCTTTTTCCCAATTTTATTTATTTGGCAAGTTTTAGCATTCATAGCATATCAAGTAACACCCTACACATGCATGTCTAAGAGTGTGGTAGTGGAAAATAAAGACATTGCACATGTAAGTAAAGAGAGGGTTAGGAAAGCAAACACAAGTGATGACACGATGATTTTTTCCCGTGGTTCCGATAGGTGGTGCTATTGTACGTCCACGTTCATGGAGTCTTCAACCCACGGAGGGTAACGGTCGCGGGAGTCCACGGAGGGCTCTACCCACGGAGGTGTGGGTACCCCGGCTCATAAGTCATGATCACTGAATGCACGTGTACAATGATCCCAGAGATCAATGCTCACTGAACACACATAAGCTGAATAACAAGAGTCATACATCCACATTAAGCATCTTAGAAAAAAAAGACCATGCAGGTCTACTCTTACATAGATAGGGTCACAAGGGCCAAACACTTAAATAAAACAAGCAGTGGAAATCTTGATCGAATGGCAGTGTTCATGTCCTATTGTGCGAGAGCTAAGTGTGTGAACACGATTTGGTAAAGGTAGCGATAGGAGGCCATGTAGGAGTACATGGCGGGTTGTCTCATTGGGACCGTCCTTAAGAACTGAGTTCTATGTATGTTATCCAAGACAAGATACTACCGCACATTGGGATACTTAATTGGCCCTCTTGACTTATTAATCGCCTAGATCTCTGTCCAGGAGTTGCAACTACTTTCTGGTGTTTGTAGGAAAAGTGTTGGCGGCCGTGCATAGCACTGCCCGACGGGGTGGATTATGATGCGGTATAGGCAGAGTGGCACGGTGTACCAAGTGGCACCAGAACAGTGGGCTTGGGAACCCTGCGCACATCGTTTGAGGCCATAACGGAAACTTCGGTCGGACTTCCATGCGGGTTCAGTCTCAAATAGGCGATAAACCTAGACTAGGGTCTTGTGTGATTGACGGTCATGGCCGACTCCCTCGCTGGGCCTCCGCATGAAGGTTGCCAAGGTGCCTTTTATGTGCACATAGCGATAAGTGGCAAGATCATGTGTGAAGAAGTACGCCCCTGCAGGTTTATGAATCTATTCGAATAGCCGCGTCCTCGGATATGGACTACTTGGAGAACTTATGTGGTTCATAGATAAGTTGAAGTGGATACTCTAAAATGCGCAAGATAAGTGTGAGTGCTATGGATGGCCTTCTCGTAGGGAGATGGAAGTGGATCCATAGTGGTGTATTGATTGGAGAATATGTTGACTCGTGTGTGCTATCCGACCTCAAAGATACTACTTGTAGTCATAGTATAGGTTAGACAAGAGTCAAAGCTGGCTTGCTGCAATAAACTCCACAACCCCCTTCATTGAAACTGATGCATATGTAGTTAGTTCCGATGTAAGTCTTGCTAAGTACCTTTGTACTCACGTTTGCTTAATTTATATTTTGCAGAGGAGACGTCAGTCTTATTAGTGATTGTTACAACGTGAAGTTTGATGTTGACCGGATTATCTTGGGAATCCAAGACAGAGGTCTGGTTCCTTTGGTAGGGTCATTGTAGCTTTTCAGGCTCATCCAGTCACTTTTGTAGATGTCTGTACCAAGACATGTTTAACTTCCGCTTGTTTGGTTGAATTCTCTGAATGTTGGGTCTTGTGATCCCTGTTTGTAACATCTTATTGTATTGGCTCTTCCGAGCCTTCTAAGTAAATGTTGTAATGTTGTATGGTTATGTTGTGATGCCATAGTCTTATCTATGCATATCGGGCATGTCATGCATACGTGTGACGTGCAACGGTATGTATGGGATCCGACACCTAGTTGTGTGCCTTTAGTAGTACTCTTTACAGGGAAATGCCTCTTTGTGCTTCCACCGAGCCTTGGTAGCTTGCTACTGCTCCGGATACATTGATTGACCGACATGTATCCTTCTTTGCTGCTGTGTCTGTCCCTTCGGGGAAATGTCTCGCAGTGTAATGGAGTCCCTGTAGCCTGCTACGACTCGTCTACATGCAGTGATGACATTTATGTCCCACGGTGTAATGGAGTCCTTGTAGCTTGCTATGACTCATCTACACACGCTAGAGATCGACACCTGCATTGCTGGGTTACGTATGACTGTCCTTGTACTTATGTGCCACTTTGGTTCTACGACTAGTCATGTCGGCCTGCATTCTTTGACATTTGAATGCTAGCGACACATTCACATACGTGAGTCATAAGACGCAAATGGTACCGGCCCAGGTAAGGTGGCAGCCGTGGAGATAACCATGCATGAGGCCACAAAGTGATGTGATGTGTTACATGCTGGATTCTTATGGCTTAGGATCGGGGTCCCGACAATCTCCCTCGGGCATTAGTGGCACCCGACGGGTTTTTTGAAAAGTCCTTTGAAAGAATCACTTCCTTCCAACAATATGCATAAAGCCCATCCCACTTGCGTAGCATCTAATAGCATCCTATCTACACCCACCCGCATAACCCTCATAAGGTGGTAGGGTCATGCTTGATGCAAGTGTCAATGGTAAAAGTTTCGGAAGTAACCCACCGCAGGGGTCACTACTCCACATGATGAAATATGACAAAAATAAAGTGCTATATGTCATGCATGAAAAAGTTTCTTAACATGGTCAAAGGGCTACTTGCCTGGCTCAACAAAGTCTCCGGGGTCTTCAAAGTCTTCGGGTCCAACTTCATCGTCAACCGCGCAATCTATCATCGCGAATAAAAGCGATAAAAATAAGCAACACACAAAAACAGAGCACTCAAACTACTATAAAAAATGCTACCCTACTCTGATAAATACTAAAGACTACAATAAAAATGTATGTTTAATATTTTTTATGAAAATCATTTTTTAAAACTATTAAACAGAGGCAGATAATGCCAAATAGGGGTTATTAAATTCAAACAGTACATCAAATGTTTTCAAACATTTTTACGAATGGCACTAATAAATTCTATGTATTATTTCAAGATTTAAGGTGGAAGAATATTTGGATTTAGATAAATATTCTATTCTGTGGAATTTTTGGAAGTGTAATCATAAAAAGAAAAAGGCAAGGGTTATTGTGCCCTCACGGGCCAGAAACCCCCAGCCAAGCCGGCCCAAGGAGGGAAACGACCCAGGGCGAGGCGCTGCGTGCGGCAGGTTTGTTTTCAAACCTGCCCGCGGGCCCTACTTTCCAGCGAGAAAGGAGGGGGTGAGGGGATGACAGGTGGGCCCCACCTGTCATCCCTCTCCTCGCGATAGGGAAGGGAGGGAGCTCACCGACGGCGTCTCCGGCCACGGCGGTCCAAGCTGAGGGCACCAGCGCGCTCAGGGGGCTCCCGTGCATCGGTGGGTGGCTAAGGGGGTCGCCGGGGTGAAGGGAGTCGCCGGCGAGGGGAGGTGCCCATCGGTGGCGAGGGTTTGGTTCGGGAGAGGGCTCCCAACCACGGGGGGCGAGCGGTATGGGCACGGGGGAGACGCGGATGGGAGGAGAGAGCAAGGAGAGAGGGGCAGGGGCTCGGAGAGGCGCTTAAATAGGCGGCCACCGGTCCACCATCGACGCGGTGCACTGGTGAGGCCGTGGCCGTTGCCACAGGCCATGGGGGAGGAAACGAGTGTGTCCATGGTGCTCATGGGGTTGGTCTAGGCCAGGGGAAGAGAAGAGAGAGGCGGGGGTGCCCGCACATGCGAGCCCTCTGGTTGGCCGAGCTGCGCGGCGCCGGGCACGCGCGCGGGGGTCGTCGGAGAGAGAGGGAGGAGGGGGCCGACCGCCTGGAGCACTGCGGATGCCAAGGGGGACAGGGTGGGGGAAGGTGGGGAGGCCCAAGGCTGTCGGGAGTGCCCGTTGGGCAGCGGCTATAGTTCGGGTGCGCACTGTAGCGCGCTCTAGAGCGCGAAACTTGCATGCCAAGGCATGCTCTTGGCATTTTAGGCGTGTCCACTGGTGTCCAGGGGATCTAGGTGGGTCTAACAATGGAGAATAGGGCATTGGATGCTCTGGAGTGCCTTACGAGAGAAGGAAAGTTGAGAGCGAGAGAGAGAAAACTCCTGTCCAGGGGGTAAAATGAGGATTTTACCCCACTTACCTAAGGAGTCTTGGCTAGGGAGAGTTACTGGAGGTAGCTAGTAACTCAGAGGGGTTGTGATAAAAAGTTGGTGGCAAGGGTAAAAGAGTAAGGGGTGGAAATGATGGTTTTAAGAATGGACAAGAAGGTGTTTGATGGGGTTTTGGGCAAGAATTATCTACCAACTTACTGAGATATTTACTAGGGCCAAATGTTAGGTAAATATCAGATGATTCACCATGTTTGAGCCCAAGGGAGAAAAGTTGATAATGGAAACTTGGTAAACCCTAGAAATTCACAGAATCAGGTTCCTGTAGATCTAGTGTTGCTAGGATTTTACCCTTGATGCACAAATTAGTGTGGGATCACTATTTGGTCATTAGAGCATGTCCCCAAAGTTTGGGGTCAAGGGGAGAAACTTCACAATGTAAAGTTGCTCAAATTTGAATCTAGACAAGAAGGGTTTTGGGATGGTTTGATGAAACAAATCAACTTGGATTGATATGAAACCTTGCAAGATCATCACCCATGATAGTGTTGATTTTCTGGAATTTTCCTAGAATTTATTGAGAATATTTCTTATATAAATATTCCAAAAGTTTGATTTGAACAGAAAGGGTTTTGAGGGGTTTTGCCCATGATTTGAACATGCTCTTGTGTTGAAACTCATATATATGGAAAATATATGTCCACTGAGTTTCCTTGAATTTTCTCAAATATTTTAAAAGCATTTAAATAATTTTTCCCTATGAAAGATCATTTCTGGTCTTAAGAAAAAGACTTTAAATAAAATATCAAAATAATATTTAAAATTAATATTTGGTGGTTTTGGAAAGTCTTATATATGGGAGGTTTGAAGTAAAGCTTTTGGGGAAGAAGACTCCACCCAATTTGAGAACTTGCAGTGCAAACCTCATTTCAGGGTTTTTTGATAACCTAATTTGAAAAATCATTTTTGATTAAAACAAAATTTGATAAAAATAGTTTTGGGCACTATTCACATGGCATGATCATTGGGCAAGAGGTTTGGGTCAACGAAGATGAATATGAAGTGGGATAGAATCTAGGAGTGCCACAACCATAATCATCAAGCAAGCAAACATCATTGCAAACAAGCACAAGCACTTTGAAAATTTTTAGTTGGCTCCAAATTTTATAAACCCAAACATATCAAGTTAATACAAACACATGGTGTGATAGACCTTCCCCCCTTACAAGAATCTCGTCCTCGAGATTCCTAGGCAAAGCTCTAAAAAGATAAGGGAACTCAGATCTAAGATAGTCTTCATGCTCCCAGGTTGCTTCAGCTTCAGTGTGGTTGCTCCATTGAACCTTGAAGTATTTGATGGTGTGGCTTTGGGTGCAGCGCTCGACTTCATCCAAAATGCGAACTGGCCTCTCACGATAACTGAGGTCTGGCTAAAGATCAATGGCTTGATGGTCGATGTCCTTGTAGAGGTCGGGGCGGTTGGGAACTTGTAGACACTTCCGGAGTTGTGACACATGAAAGACATTATGCACATCTGACAACTCGAAAGTTAGCTCTAGCTGGTAGGCAACTTCTCCTTGTCTTGCAGTGACCTTGAAAGGGACGATATATCTTGGTGCAAGCTTTCCTTTGACGTGGAAACGCTTGGTTCCTTTGAGAGGCGTGACTCGGAGGTAGACATGGTCACCGACACAGAAGTTCACTTCTCGGTGGTGAGAGTCAGCGTGGCTCTTCTGTCTTCATTTGGCGACCTTCAGACATTCTCGGACGAGTTGAACTTGCTCTTCTGCTTCGCGGAGGATATCTGGTACAAAAACTAATCCTTCTCCGATCTCTGACCAGTTGAGGGGAGTACGTCACTTGCATCCATATAACACCTCAAATGGTGCCATCTGAAGACTCAACTGATAGCTGTTTTTGTAGGAGTACTCAGCGAATGGTAGGCGGTCTTCCCACTTGGCTCCATATGCCAAAACACAAGCACAGAGCATATCTTCGAGTATCTAGTTTAGTTGTTCTGTTTGCCCACCATTCTGGGGATGAAAAGCAGTCCTGAAGGAGAGCTTGGTCCCCATGGCTTCTTGAAACTTCTTCCAAAATCTTGAGGTGAACTGGGTTCCTCGATTCGACATGATCTCCTTTGGAACCCCGTGAAGACTCACGATGTAGCTGATGTAGAGGTTCGCGAGCTGTCTTCCATCATAGGTGGTTCTGGAGGGAATGAAGTGGGCTACTTGGTCAGGTGATCAACGATGACCCAAATGGAATCATGTCCCTTACTCGACCTTGGTAAACCGGTGATGAAATCCATCCCGACTTTGTCCCACTTCCATTTAGGAACTTTGAGAGGCTGCAATAGCCCAGTGGGTCGCTGGTGCTCAGCCTTGACTCTCTGGCATATGTCACACTTAGCAACGAACGTTCCTATCTCTCGTTTCATGCCATGCCACCAAAATCTTGCCTTGAGGTCTTGATACATCTTAGTTCCTTTAGGATGGATGGAGTATGGAGTTTCATGAGATTAATACAATATCAGGTTCTTGAGCTCCTGTTTGTTGGGTACGCAGATACGATTCCCGAACCATACTACTCCTTGGTCATCCACCGAGAATCCTGGGCCCTTCCCGGCCTTGATCTTCCTGTTAATGCCTTCAATGCTCTCATGTCCCTTCTGGGCTTCCTTGATATCATCCATCAAGGTAGGCTTTGCTTCGAGGTTGGTGAGAAATCCGGATTCAACCAGTTCCAAGCTGAAGCTCTCAAGTTCTTCATACAGGACGGGTACCCTTTCCTTAATCATAGCATTCAAGGGACAAGCCTTTCTGCTTAAGGCATCTGCTACCACGTTGGCCTTTCCGGGGTGGTATTGAACACTGAGGTCGTAATCCTTGATCAACTCCAACCATCTTCGCTGCCTCATGTTCAATTCCCTTTGAGTGAAGATGTACTTCAAAATCTTGTGGTCTGTGAATACCTCACATCGCTTCCCTACAAGGTAATGTCACCATGTCTTCAAGGCATGAACCACGACTGCCAACTCAAGATCATGAGTTGGGTAGTTCTTTTGATGAGGTCGTAGTTGTCTGGATTGACATGCTACAACTCTGCCTTCTTGGATCAGGACACCTCCAAGCCCAGTTCTTGATGCATCACAATAAATCACAAACTCCTTGTGAATATTGGGGGTGGCTAAAACTGGGGCTATGGTCAACCTCTTCTTGAGCTCCTGGAAGCTTTCCTCGCATATAGAAGTCCATTCAAACTTCTTGTCCTTCAAAAGCTGGGTCATGGGTCGGGCAATCCTTGAGAACCCTTCCACGAACTTGCGGTAATAACCCGCGAGTCCGAGGAAGCTCCTGACTTCCTTCATGGTGGTTGGGGTTTGCTATTCCGTCACGGCTTCAATCTTTGCAGGATCCACTGATAATCCTTTTGCAGTCAACACATGACCCAAGAATCCAACTTCATGCAGCCAAAATTCACACTTGCTGAACTTGGCATAAAGCTGATATTCTCGAAGCTTCTCTAGGACCAATCTCAAGTGTTCCTCATGTTCTTCTTCAGACTTGGAGAAGACGAGTATGTCATCAATGAAGACGACACGAACTTGTCCAAGTACTCCATGAAGACCTTATTCATGAGATACATGAAGTAGGCAGGGGCATTAGTTAACCTGAATGACATGACCGTGTATTCATATAGGCCATACCGGGTTACAAAGGCCGTCTTCGGAATGTCTTGGGATCTGATCTTCAGCTGATAGTACCCATACCTGAGGTCGATCTTGGAAAACACCTTGGCTTCATTGAACTGATCAAACAGGTCTTCAATCTTGGGGAGTGGGTACTTGTTCTTTATCGTGACTTCATTGAGAGAACGGTAATCGACACAAAGTCTGATAGTTCCGTCCCTCTTTGACACAAATAGAACAGGCGATCCCCAAGGAGAGGCACTAGGGCGAATAAATCCTTTTCTAAGCTGCTCTGCCAGTTGCTTCTTCAATTCAACCAACTCTTCAGATCCTGTCCTGTAGGCCTTCTTATAGATGGGCCTTGATCCGGGCATAAGCTCAATGATGAACTCAATGTCGCGGTTAGGAGGCATTCTGGGCATCTCATCAAGAAGCACACCCGGGTACTCACATACCACTAGCACTTGATCCAACTCAACTCCCGATAGGCAGTTAGCCCGAGGGGCTTGAGTGGAGGCAGGGTTGGGAACATACTTGACTTCCACTCCTTGGCTATTGGTCATGGTGACAATCCTCTTGGCACAGTATAACAAGCCTTGGTGCTTGGTTAACTAGTCCATGCCTAAGATCACATCCAAGCCTTTTGACTTCAGGATGATAAGATTTGCTAGGAAGTCTACCCTGTTGATGTTAATCTCAACTCCCTTACAACCTATCCCGGACTTCATAACTAATCCTAGGGTTTGTATCAACATACGACTAACCAGGGGTGTAGGTTTCATGCCACTCTCTAATGCAAACTTTTGGGTGACAAAAGAATGTGAAGCTCCAAAATCAAACAATACTGTTGCTGGGGTTGAGTTGATGAGGAACGTACCGAGTATGACGTCCGGGTCTTCCTAGGCTTCCGCTGCAGTGACGTGATTCACACGACCCTTGCCATTGTTAGGCTGGTTGCAAGGAGTGGGTTTCCTTGGGGGTGCTCCACGGGCTTGACCTTGAGCGGGCGCATTGGGGGTGCGGTGCATCTGGCTTCTTGTTGGGACATAGCCTAGAGATGTGTCCTGGTTGACCACATCCAAAGCAATCGACTTGCCCAGGGTTGTTGTTGAAGATTCTGCCATCGTTGTTGTTATTGGGGTTGTTGTTGTAAACTGGCATGGGATTGGCATACTGCTGAGGCTGGTAGCTCGGACAAGGCGTGGGAGGTCTAGCCTGTTGTGGCTGATAGGTCGGCTTGGCTGGGGCTGGCTGCCAGGGGCGAGGCTTTTGGTTGCTTGAGCTACCCTTGCTAATCATCTTGCGCTTGCGAGTGTATTCTATGGCATGACGCTTGTATTCCAACATGAGGGCCTTGTTCACCAGGTCGAAGAAGGTACGACAGTCGTAGACGATGAGTAGATACTGCAGGGTCTGTTGAAGTCCTTCCATGAAGTGCTCCTTCTTGGCAGCCTCTGTGCTGACATCTTCAGGTGCATTCCTTGACAACATGTTGAACTTCTGCAGGTACTCCTTGATAGAGCCATCCTTGCTTCAGCGCTCAGAATTCTCTTTTCTTGATAGCCATGATCCCAGAAGGAATGTGGGCTATGTGGAATCCTTCCTTGAAGTCGTTCCACGTGATCACACATTCTCCTTGCATGACCTTGAATCCATCCCACCAAGCTCGGGTGGTACCTCCGAGGCAGTGAGAGGCATACAACACCTTCTCACGGTCCTCATTGCAATTGACCAATGCAAGGAGGTCCTCGATGGTGCGGATCCAGTCATCAACATCCAATGGTTTAGCGGTCTCGGTGAAGATTGGGGGCGAATTCCTCATGAAATCAGACAACGTGGAGTGGACATTGTCGTTCCTGCCTTGCTGCTGGTTGTTCACAAGGTCCTAAGCTATCTGCTAGATAGCAGCATTGTTGGCTTGGCGCTCCTCCCGAAGAACTTGGACAAACTGAGCTATGGTCATGTTCTCCGGTGGAGGTGGTGGCGGGGGAATGTCACCTTGTGGCTACTCCTGGTGTCCTCCAGCGTGAGCAGCCCCACCAGCTCCGTGTTGCTGGCTTGAGTTGCCGGCTTCAGGGTTGGTGAAGGAGCTGTTGCGGGTAGCAGTCACCATCCTGTTTGGAGCAGCCAAGTCAAACAACTGGGATAGACGAGAGGAAAACAACAATGGAAAAGCATGCCTAAGGGGGTTGGTCGAGTGCAAGTGTGTTAAAACAAAGGTCGAAAGGCCAACATATATTAAGATAGACGATTGAGTCGCTTACATGTTGCCTAAGGCAAAAGCGCGACTTGCATCAGAACACAAACAACAAAACAAACAACAAGGACACATGGTTTCATATGAACCATTACACGGACTCGACTTCGCATGAGGGGTTCATGAATGATCCTACCCTAGGGGTTCTCGGACTCAGGTGGTGGAGTGCTCAGTCTCGTAGTCACGCTCCTCTGGGTCTTCCTCCTGTTCATCATCTCAACGGGCATCATTCCCGATCGAAGGGGTCAGGGAACGAGGAGGTCCATACCGACGACGCTTTGCTAGCGGGTCGGTGAAGAGCTCGCGGTACTCCTTCTTACTCATGCAATGATGACGTGTAGGTGCATCACTAAATGGGGGTACTCCTACTGGATATGCGACAGCTGGTCATCCCTTTGGGGCTCCATCCTTCTTGGCTTTCCTAACTAGCTCTCGGGTGTGGTGAAGATCCTCATGAGCTTCACGGACTCCTTCATCAGGTTATGAACCAAGCTATCGACAAAGAGGCCGAAGTAGGTCTGGAAGCTGAGTTGTGTGCCATCTTCCTTGGTCGGAATCAGCGTCCAACTCTTGCCAAGGTTATCCTTCCTGAAGGGAAGGTAGCGAGTAGCTGGCTCATCAGCCATCTCTGGAATGATGTCTCGAAGGTGTAGGAGTGCCTTGCGTGCATCTATCTCGACTACAAGTATCATGGTCTCCATCCGTGGTCCTTTAAAGAACCAACTGGTCGGGGAGTTGTTTGCCTTCACGACCACATCCACGTGGTACTCCTTCGTGACGGCATCGACCCAGTGCTCGTGGTAGAGGAAAATGGGTGGTTGGCAAAACTGGTACTTCTCCAGGATATCCCTAAGGAGTAACGGAAAGCCTGATGTTAGGAAGGCTTCGGGTACGACGACCATCTACAAAGGTTTGAAAGGAGGAGAGTCAGCAGTGTGTTTTATGAAGAATCAAAGAGGTAAGTAGTGTAAAATTCCTAAGTATAAATACAAGGTAAAGTTTTGAAAACGGTTATATCTTGACTAACCTCCATGCTAAATAAGGGCTTCCTATAGTTAGGACGGCTCTGATACCAGCTCTATGGGTACCCCGACTCATAACTCGTGATCACCGAATGCACGTGTACAGTGATCCCAGAGATCAATGCTCACTGAACACACAGAAGCTAAATAACAAGAGTCTTACATCCACATTTAGCGTCTTACACAAATAAAGACCATGCAGGTCTAGTCTTACATAGATAGGGCCACAAGGGCCAAACACTTAAATAGAACAAGCACCAGAATCTTGATCGAAAGCGTGAACCCATGCCATCTGCCTCAAGCTACAGGCATTCTGACTGGGAAGCGTACTTGTTCGCATGTTCATCACCAACGAACTCTTCAACATACTCCTTTTCTTCCATGGCTGGCCAATCAAATAACCAGTGGCAAGCCAATGAGTACTTTGAATGTACTCGCAAGCAACCCAAGTTGTGGAACAAGGTAATAATGATGCATGATACATCACTATGTAGGTAATTTTTTGTAGAAAGCTAATTTTAAATGCAATGATATGATCAAGAAACTAGTAAGCATGCGTCAACAATCGGCAGATATCCATATGAACAAGATACAGATATCATCATAATTAGGGGTTGAACACCTCATGTTCATTCATCACGCTAAGTCATCGGACTTAGTTTAATTCCCATGCTAAGTCATCGGACTTAGCTCATGTGACATCTTCGTCATCCACGACTTGCGGTATATAACATACCCAAGGTAAGCACCCGAACAATGTCTTTCCCCTAGCGATACTAGACAAAGAGTCCACTCGATTGGTACCAAGCCCTCATGATGTACATCACACGAGCCTTTCTCTAATCGTACCATCCATGAGGGGACCAATGGTGTGCCCGGTGCCTGTGAAGACAGCGCATGATCGTACATACTGGTACGACCCCGTATCGAGAGTGACCACACCACTCCCGCCACTAGTAATACAGGATCGTTACTAGTACCCACCAAGGGAATCGGCAAAGCCCCGTCCCATAAGGGGTATCTTGGTCGCGCATGTAAGGTTGGGACGGTCGACAAATCTTAAACCCTTCGTTTTTGAAAACACATCCTCAACTTGTTCCGGCACACCACTTATTTCTCAAGTGGTCACCCAACTCATCCTCATCTCCCTTGGGCATTAGTGTCACCCGACGGGGTTTTAGAAAAGTCCTTTGAAAGACTCACTTCCTTCCAACACTATGCATAAAGCCCATCCCACTTGTTTAGCATCTAATAGCATCCTATCTACACCCACCCGCATAACCCTCATAAGGTGGTAGGGTCATGCTTGATGTAAGGGTCAATGGTAAAAGTTTCGGAAGTAACCCACCGGAGGGGTCACTACTCCACATGATCAAATATGACAAAAATAAAGTGATATATGTCATGCATGAAAAAGTTTCTTAACATGGTCAAAGGGATGCTTGCCTGGCTCAACAAAGTCTCCGGGTCTCCGAAGTCTTCGGGTCCAACATCTTCGTCAACCGTGCAATCTATCATCGCAAATAAAAGCGATAAAAATAAGCAACACACAAAAACAGAGCACTCAAACTACTATAAAAATGCTACCCTACTCTGATAAATACTAAAGACTACAATAAAAATGTTTGTTTAATATTTTTTTAATGAAAATCATTTTTAAAAACTATTAAACAGAGGCAAATAATGCCAAATAGGGTTTTTTAAATTAAAACAATATATAAAATGTTTTCAAACATTTTTACAAATGGCACTAATAAATTCTATGGATTATTTCAAAATTTAAGGTCAAAGAATATTTGGACTTAGATAAATATTCTATTCTGCGGAATTTTTGGAAGTGTAATCATAAAAAGAAAAAGAAAAGGGGTATTGTGCCATCACTGGCCAAAAAACCCCAGCTCAGCCGGCCCAAGGAGGGAAACGACCCAGGGCAAGGCGCCGCGCGCGATAGGTTTCTTTTCAAACCTGCCCGCGGGCCTTGCTTGCCAGCGAGAGAGGAGGGGGGGTGAGGGGATGACAGGTGGGCCCCACCTGTCATCCCTCCCCTCGCAATAAGGAAGGGAGGGAGCTCACCGACGGCGTCTCCGGCCACGGCGGTCCAGGCGGAGGGCACCGGCGTGCTCAAGGCGCTCCCGTGCGTCGGTGGGTGGCCTAGGGGGTCGCCGGGGTGAAGGGAATCGCCGGCAAGGGGACATTCCCATCGGCAGGGAGGGTTTGGTTTGGGAGACGGCTCCCGACCACGGGAGCGAGCGGTCTGGGCACGGGGGAGACGCGGAGGGGATGAGAGATGGAGGAGAGAGGGGTAGGGGCTCAGAGAGGCGCTTGAATAGGCGGCTGCCGGTCCACCGTGGATGCGGTGCGCCGATGAGGCCCTGGCCGTCGCCACAGGCCACGGGGGAGGAAACCAGCATGTCCATGGTGCTCATGGGGGTGGTCTAGGCCAGGAGGAAGAGAAGAGAGAGGCGGGGGTGCTCGCGTGTGCGAGCCCTCTGGTTGCCAAGCTGCACGGCGCTGGGCACGTGCGCGGGGGTCACCGGAGAGAGAGGGAGGAGGGGGCCGACCGCCTAGAGCACTGCGGACGCCAAGGGGGACAGGGGGACAAGGTGGGGAGGCCCAAGGCTGTCGGGAGCGCCCATTGGGCAGCGGCTATAGTGCGGGTGCGCACTATAGCAGGCTCTAGAGCGCGAACCTTGCATGCCAAGGCATGTTCTTGGCATTTTGGGCGCATCCACTGGTGTCCAGGGGATCTAGGTGGGTTTAACAATGGATAATAGGGCATTGGATGCTCTAGAGTGCTTTAAGAGAGAAGGAAAGTTGAGAGAGAGGGAAAACTCCTATCTAGGGGGTAAAATGAGGATTTTACCCCACTTACCTAAGGAGTCTTGGCGAGGGAGAGTTACTGGAGGTAGCTAGTAACTCAGAGGGGTTGTGGTAAAAAGTTGGGGGCAAGGGTAAAAGAGTAAGGGGTGGGAATGATGGTTTTATGAATGGACCAGAAGGTGTTTGATGGGGTTTTGGTCAACAATAATCTACCAACTTACTAAGATATTTACCAGGGCCAAATGTTAGGTAAACATCAGATGATTCACCAAGTTTGATCCCAAGGGGGAAAAGTTGATAATGGAAACTTGGTAAACCCTAGAAATTAACAGAATCAGGTTTCTGTACATCTAGTGATGCTAGGATTTTACCCTTGATGCATGACTTAGTGTGGCATCACTATTTGGTCATTAGAGCATGCCCACAAAGTTTGGGGTCAAGGGGAGAAACTTCACAATGTAAAGTTGCTCAAATTTGAATCTGGACAGGAAGGGTTTTGGGATGGTTCGATGAAACAAATCAACTTGGATTAAGATGAAACTTTGCAAGATCATCACCTATGATAGTGTTGACTTTCTGGAATTTTCCTGAAATTTATTGGGATTATTTTTTATAGAAATATCCCAGAAGTTTGATTTGAACAGAAAGGGTTTTGCCCATGATTTGAACATGCCCTTCTGTTGAAACTCATATATATGAAAATATATGTCCACTGAGTTTCCCCAATTTTTCTCAAATATTTTAAAAGAATTTAAATAATTTTTCCCTATGAAAGATCATTTCTGGTCTTAAGAAAAAGCCTTTAAATAAAATATAAGAATAATCTTTAAAATTAATATTTGGTGGTTTTGGAAAGTCTTATATATGTTAGGTTTGAAGTAAAGCTTTTGGTAAAGAAGAATCCACCCAATTTGAGAGCTTGCAGTGCAAACCTCATTTCAGGGGGTTTTGATAACCTAATTTGAATAAATCATTTTTGGTTGAAACAAAATTTGATAAAAATAGTTTTGGGCACTATTCACATGGCAAGATCATTGGGCAAGAGGATTGGGTTAAGCAAGACGAATATGAAGTGGGATAGAATCTAGGAGTTCCACAACCACAATCATCAAGAAAGCAAACATCATTGCAACCAAGCACAAGCACTTTGAAAAAGTTTTAGTTGGCTCCAAATTTTATAAACCCAAACATATCAAGTTAATACAAACACTGGGTGTGAGAGTAGGGTTCCACGAAGAAGCAATCTTGACTATTCCATGCGGCTTCCGTCCACGAGGACTAGCCTCACTATGGGTAGATCTTCACGAAGTAGGCGATCTCCATGCGGCTCCCAAGCGACACCTAACCAATCTAGGAGGCACCACCCTCCAAAAGGTAAAAAGCTCGGTAATGACGATGAACTCCTTGCTCTTGTTCTTCAAGATGATAGACTACTCAACACACAGTCGCTCTCTCACAGATTTGGATTGGTAGAAGAGATGGGATTGGTGGAAAGCAACTTGGGGAGGCTAGAAATCAATATCCATATGGTTGGAGTGGAAGATCTTGACCTCAACACAAGGGTAGGTGGTTCTCTCTCAGAAAACTAAGTAGGATAGGTATGGAATAGTTCTGACTGCTTCTTTTTTGAATGTGCGGTGGTGAAGGGGTATATATAGGCATCCCCAAAAATCCAACCATTACACACAATAAGTCAGACTCGGTGACACCAATGTGTAAATCTCGATGGTACCAAAGTGAGCAAAAGTGGCAACTTTTGAATCTCGGAGGGACCGATATACAATTCTCCGTTGCACCGACAAGGTGAACAACGATCAGATTTACCAATCTCATTGACGCCGATTCACCATTTTTGGTCGGACCGAAAATGAGAACTTGTGTAACAGAATCTTGGCAATCCAACTCGGTGGCACCGAGTGTAGTGCCGGCTGCGCCGAAGTATTAGGGTTTGGGTGAGTCTGTCTAGGGTTTGGAATCGGTGGCACCGGGATAGGAATGTTGGTTGCACTGATTTTGCATATTTAGCTTAGGACAGACTTTGGTGGGAGAGTTTGTGGATGTTTTGGTGACAGTCACTTGTGCACATTTGAGCATATTGTCCATCATTAGAACTTTACCCCCTTTTAATATTATTGGCTTTCCTATGGACTCAAAGTGATTTCTCACAAATGTAAAATTAAGAGTCCTCTTGCTTGAAGCTTGGCCAACCTATTTGTTTGCATCTTGGGGTAATTCCACAATCCTTTGGCCATCCCTATCATTGAACTTGTCCTGAAATATACTTAGTGGAAACATTAGTTCAATGAATTATAAGTTGTTATTAATTACCAAAATCACCAAGGGAGCAAATTTGCTTTCAAGCAGCCAGCGCGAGCAGCAGGAATAGGCAGTAGCAAGGTAGGAGCAGCTAGCAGCAACATCAGCCAGCACGTGAGCAGTAGCAGCTAAGGGCAGTAGCAGAGAAAAGCATCAGCGTAGCTAGCATCAACGGGGCGAGCAGCGTGGGCGCGGCGGTACGCGCGCATGGGAAGGGCGAGCGGCAACATGGATGGCACGGCGGGAGTGCACAGCCTGTGATAGCAATGGCTGTAGCAGGCAGCAGCAGTAGTGGGCCAAGGCAGCAGCGGGAGCAGATGCAACGGCGACAGGCAAAACAAACAACAGCGGCAGCAACAAGGAAAACAATAGCGCAGCAGGCAAACGAACGCCCACGGTAGGCGGACAAGCGGGCGCTGGCAGGTTTGGGCGTCCGCGAGCGGCGATAGCTCAGGTGAGTGCAGGCAGGCGAGGATGGCGGGGTGCAACAGGGGAGAATCCATGGCGAGCCTCGGACGACAGATACTGCGATGGATTTGACAGGGGAAGCTGGGGGACGGGGAGGGGAGCTCACAGTGAGTGCAGAGGAGAGCTCGGTGGAGTCAATGGGGCCAGGGACGGTCGAGGACGAGGGGATCGACGCGGTGGACGGGGCGGGCCTTAGCGAAGGGAATGAACGTGAGCGGCGTCGTTGGGGGTTCGTGGCTCCGATCTAGTGGTTAAGAAGACGAATCGGTCGTTTACGGATGCCCTGGACAACTTCTCTTCTCGTAGGGAGGACGACAGCTACGGGGCGGCATGGCCTTGGCGACGGCAGAAGCGGTGTGTGCTAGAGAAACGAAAGCGGCGCAAGAAGGGAAAAATGGCAAGCTAGGGTTTGTCCACGGGACAAGGGTGTCTATATCCATCACGGGGACATGCTGGATGGCCGACGTGTGGCCATCCATGCCGGTGGATGTGGTGTGTGCGTCCAGTGAGCCTCTCTGTGAACAGAGGTTGAGGGGGGAGAGGGAGTTGGGCTGGGCCTGCACTGTGCTCATAGAGCCCAGTGCCTAGTGGCCTTAATCCCTTTTGCCTTTTCTATTCTCTATATTTAATTTAGCTATTGTCTTGCATTAATTTGTGTGAGCAAACGAATTTTGTTGTGAGGGAAACTTTGTACAAAAATATTCGGCAATATTGTGGTGTTGTACAGAAACTTCCAAGCCACTAGGAAAATTATAATTATTTTTTTATATTTAAGTGGCCAAATATAAGTGTAACTGGCTTAGTTTTAAAATGGTTAGGGACATTTCAATATTTCAAAAATGTTGGTCCTCCATGAAAATTATTCAATTATTATTTGCAGTATTAGGAACATCTTTGTTTTACTGTTTGTAGAAATAACTTATTATGATTTTATTTTAAATTTGACATTGGCTTTGATTTCCACCAAGTGGAGATTTGGTTAGTTAAACTTGATGACATGGCACAATTAGTGTGAGGTCACTTTAGCATGACACTGGGGGTGTTACAAGCCCCCATGGAAGCCCCTCTACATATATCCTAGGGAATGCAACGAGACGGGGCAGCAAGGAGCCCTCCTAAGGTTGGATGCAACCGTTGGGGCGCCCTCAGTTATTTATCACCAGCACTGGGCGTAGGGCTTCCACATTGCGTGGGCATAGCCATTGGTGGGCAGTGTTGACTTCTCTGCTAGCATGGAGTTGTGGCTTCCACATTGCATGGGCATAGCCAATGGTGGGCAGTGTTGACTTCTCCGCTAGCACGGAGCTGTAGCTCCCACATTGCGTAGGAGGGAACCCATCCGCGTCCTCGAGGGGCTCCGGGCGTGAACAACCCATTGAGTTTGTACGCGCGGCAGGCACGGTAGAACTGGGAGGTGTATCTGGGAGCTCACGAGGGTGCTTTGGCCTCGCGAGGTCCCTACCTCAAGGCGGGTTGCGCGTGGGTCTTCTTGTTGATGGCTTCATATGAGGTCTTGGAGTCTTCGTTGCAGCCTGCACCGAGCGTCCTCCCTAAGGCCATGGGAGGGTCAAGCACTAGTGACCCCAGGAGATGAAGTGAACGGGACTGTGATACGTCTCCAATGTATCTATAATTTTTGATTGTTCCATGCTATTATATTATCTGGTTTGGATGTTTTATATGCATTAAGATGCTATTTTATATTATTTTTAGGACTAACCTATTAATCTAGAGCCTAGTGCCAGTTTCTATTTTTTCCTTGTTTTGAGAATTCGCAGATAAGGAATATTAAACGGAGTCTAAACGGAATAAAATCTTCGGAATAATTTTTCTTGGACTAGAAGCAAACCAGGAGACTTGGAGATGAAGTCGGGAGGGCCACCGTGGGGCCACAAGCCCGAGGGGCATGCCCAGGGGGGGTAGGGCGCGCCCCCAGGCTTGTGGGCCCACGACAGCTCTCCTAACCCTATTTCTCGGCCTATTAATTCCCAAATATTCCCTGTATATTAGAATGAGCCACAAAAACACTTTTCTGCCGCCAGAAGCCTCCGTTCCCGAGAGATCCAATCTTGGAGCCTTTTTTAGTAATCTGTTGGAGGGGATTCGATCATGGAGGGCATCTACATCAACTCCATTGCCCCTCCAATGATGCGTGAGTAGTTTACCAAAGACCTTCGGGTCCATATCTAGTAGCTAGATGGCTTCTTCTCTCTCTTTGCTCTTCAATACAATGTTCTTCATGATCTTCATGGAGATCTATCCGATCTAATACTCTTTTGCGGTGTGTTTGTGGAGATCTGATGAATTGTGGGTTTATGTTCAGGTTATCTATGAATATTATTTGAGTCTTTTTTGAATTCTTATATGCATGATTTCAAATCTTTGCAAGTCTCTTCGAGTTATTGGTTTGGTTTGGCCAACTAGATTGGTAATTCTTGCAATAGGAGAAGTGCTGAGTTTTTGGTTGAATCTTATGGTGTCCTCACCTAGTGAGAAAGTAGGGGTAGCGAGGCACGTATTATATTGTTGCCATCAAGTATAAAAATATGGGGCTTTCATCATATTGCTTGAGTTGATCCTCTACATCATGTCATCTCACCTAATGCGTTACTCTGTTCTTCATGAACTTAATACTCTAGATGTAGACAGGAGTCGGTCGATGTGTGGAGTAATAGTAGTAGATGCAGAATCGTTTTAGTCTATTTGACATGGAAGTGATGCCTATATACATAATCATTGCCTTGGATATCTTCATAATTATTTTCTTTTCTATCAATTGCTCGACAGTAATTTGTTCACTCATAGTAATACTTGCCATCATGAGAGAAGCCTCTAGTGAAACCTATGGCCCCCGGGTCTATTTTCCATCTTATACTTTCATATCTAAAACCAAAAATACCACAAATACTTTGCTGCATTATTTTTACCTTTTATTTTACTTTCCTTTCAAGCAATCTATCTCTATTAGATCTCATCCTTGCAAGTAACCGTGAAGGGATTGACAACCCCTTTATAGTGTTGGGTCCAAGAGTTTGATTCTTTCTGTAGGTACATATATTGGGGACTTGCTTGTATCTCCTACTGGATTGATACCTTGGTTCTCAACAAATGAGGAAAATACTTATCTACTTTGCTGCATCAACCGTTCCTCTTCACGGAAACGAACACATGCTTGAGAAGTAGCAAGAAGGATTTCTGGCGCCGTTGCCGGGGAGATCTACATCAAGCCTACCAAGTACCCATCATAAACTCATCTCTTGCATTTACATTATTTGACATTTGTCTCTCGTTTTCCTCTCCCCCACTTCAAAAATGATTTTCAGAAAATACCAAAAAGATTTGCCTTTTTATTCGGCCTTTTTCGTTCATCTTTTCGTTTGCTATTTGCTTGCTTGTGTGCTAGATTGCTTGCTTTGTCACGATTACTCAAGAGAATACTAGGTTGTGTGAATTTTCCATTACTAATAATAATGACTTTATTAGTACTGTTATGCAACTATGCATAACTTTCTGAGATGAATGAATGAGATGCCCGAGTATCAAATAGAATAGATGCTGGATGACTATTGACAAGGAGCGTACCTAGGATAACATCAGGATCCTCAAGGGCTTCCTCTGCAGAAACATAGTTCACTCGTCCATGAGCAGGAGCTGGCTTCACATAGAAGGCTTTTCCTGGCCTCCCACGTCCAGCTGGCTTAGCATTGTTTTGAGGACACTCATGGGAGTAGTGTCCTAGTTCCCCACATTTATAGCAGACCACGGTGGCACAGGGAGCAACATTGGCAGGAGGACCTCCAAATGGCCTGGCTGGAGGGTTGGGATGAGCTGGGCGAGGTGCCTGGAAGGATGGCCTCGCGGTGTATCTTGGCGGCAGAGCTGCGTTGGGCACCCACACCCGGATTTTGTTGGAGCCCGAGCCAAATGTGGGGCTGAAGTCACGGTTGTGCTTCCTAGTTGCCTCATAGTCAGTCTGTCCAGTCTCGGCATTGATAGCCTTGTTGACGAGAGCCTGGAAGGTTGTGCACTCATGCAGGCGCAGATCTGACGGAGCTCAGGACTAAGTCCCTTGCGGAACCTAGCCTATTTCTTGGTATCAGTTGACACTTTCTAAGGAGCATAACAAGCAAAATTGCCGAACTCACGGCTATAGGCATCCACTGTCAATCTGCCTTGGGTGAAAACAAAAAACTCCTCTCTCTTGCGATCCATCAACCCTTCCAGGATGTGATGGGTATGGAATGCCGCGCTGAATTCCGCCCAAGTTGGTGCGGGGCCTGCGGGATGCATAATTTTCCCACCACAGATTGGCAGGTCCTTCCAGAAAGTAAGTAGCAAAGGTCACCTTGTTGGCCTCGGATACATTGGCAGCCCGGATTTTGCGGGACATGCTGGTCAGCCAGTCATCCGCGTTGAGCGGGTCGACCGAATGATGATACTAATGTGGGCACAGCTTGACGAAATCACAGAGGGACACGCCATCATTGTGATCATTGCAGGGAGCACACGCTGTGTTTTGCTCAATTCGTTCCAACAGCCTGTTGGTCTCCCTTTTGTTCCGTTCAGCTTCAAGCATCACTACTACCAAAGAGGGCGCGTGTGGCAGGTTCTCTTGCCTTGGCTGACTTCCTTTGCCCTGTTCGGGGGCAGGCATGGGGTTATTCCTAGTTGCCACCATCCTGGGAAAAACAAACCCACAATTTAGACACGGAAAACACCAACTCTAAGGAATGAGATAAGGAATGTACTGGACAACATGGCATGCAGGGTAAACACCCAATCAACATGGTAATTACAACTGCCATAATTACACCATGATTCATACACACCATGACAAGGTTCACTACAAGCCCAAGCTGAAATACAAACTATGGAAGGATTACACAACTCATCGGAGGCATTACAAGCTTCCTATACATTATCTATCTACACCTCCGGAACTCAAGTCTCAACCTCAATCATACCCCACAAGACACGCAGGACTGTGGCGATATGAATACTACCATACTAGTGCTAACATCCACGTACTCAAGTATCGCTGTAGAATGCCTCATATAGGTTACCCCCGTGGCCCGGGAGCTAAACCTGAGGATCTGGAAACACTCTAGCCTATGACCCCTGGAAACCATAAGGACACAAATGTGGCCTTGGTCCCCTTGTTGGCGGCAACAGCGGTCCTCGAAGAGGGGTGATGCCGCCAACATCAGGCCAGTCTACGTGTGTTGGCAGATGAGTCCGCGATGGGTTCACCATCTCCAAATCTCCATAGCTTGTCTGCACGACAGGTGTCAACTACGTCAGGGCTGTCCAAAGACGTGCATGGGTAGCATAAAGCTACATGCATAGGGCATGTGCATCACGATCCCGGTTCTCCAACATCTGAGCGGTCACCTACAACATAGGGTCCTCATGAGAATGATCATAGTAGGCTGCGCTAAGATAGCTATCCTCTCCTCCCAGAGAAGCAGGAACATAACAGAACTCTGTGTTCTGAAGAAGACCATGGTGAAACCTCATGATAGTCAGCATGGTGTAGGCGGCCTCCTGAACTGCCATGTCTATGGTGACACCTAAACCATAAGTCCAGTGAAGCGGCTCTGCAGCTCTAGGATATGAAGGATATATCTTAACAGTACACAAATACTGGCTCCAGGATACATTGTTGAAATCTCGATACTGTTCCTCCATTGAGTACTCTGGGTACCAACGGTAACCATCCTCCATCATAACTCCAACCAACATGGCCATGTGACCCGGTACATCGATGCACCTAGTCAGACGGACCACCTGACGGGAGGGACGAGGGGGCATCTGAAACAGAGAATGATGCAAAGACATTAGAGACCTAGCAGAAATTGGATAGCATAGCAACTATAATTGCTCAAAAAGGATTTTGAGACAACTTCAAAAGATTGGAAAAGCATAACCACTCGACTATCTAGACTCAAATCTCTTCTCCAACTGTTTGTCGCACAACCAATTGAGTACCGAATTCACTTGCAACAAACTAGCTAATAGTCCATGGTTAGTAACTCGTCATCCTAAGCAATAGGTGAGAGGCCTAGTTCTTATCCCCGTAGAAAAGATGAGAATGACTCAGAATAGAATAACTTTGGAAGAGGAGTAAAAAGAGCCTTACGTTCCCTTCCACAATCAATTCCCCTACTTTTCTATAGTGTTTCTAGACTCAACTTCGACCGGTTTGGCTTGGTAGTCCTATAGTAAACCTAGCTTTGATACCAATGCTGTCGGGACCTCAATCCTAAGTCATATGAATCCAGACTGTAACATATCACATCACTTTGTGGCCTCACGCACGGTAAGCTCCACGGCTGCAGCCTTACCTTAGCCGGGACCGTTTGCGTCTTTTGGCTCACGTATGTGAACATGTCATTGGCAATCAAACGACAGAGAACCCAGGCCGACATGACTAGTAATAGAACCCAAGTGGCAAATCCGTACGGAAACAGGCATAGTAACCCAACAATGCAGGTGTCGGTCTGAAGCATGTGTAGACGAGTCATATCAAGCTACAAGGACTCCATTACGCCATGGGACATAAATGTCATCACTGCAGGTAGACGAGTCGTAGCAGGCTACAAGGAGTCCATTACACTGCGAGACATTTCCCCGAAGGGACAAACACATCAGCAAAGAAGGATACATGCCAGTCAATCAATGTGTCCGGAGCAGTAGCAAGCTACCAGGCTCGGTGGAAGCACAAAGTGGCAGTTTCGCATAAAGAGTACTACTAAAGGCACATGACTAGGTGTCGGATCCCATACATACCGTTGCACGTCACACGTACGCACGACATGCCCGAAATGCGTAGATACAACTATGGCATCACAACATAACCATACAACAACACAACTTTTATTTAGGAGGCTCAGACGAGCCTTGCATAATATGTTCTTAAAGGTAGGGGTCACATGACAGGACACTCAAGTCATACAAACAAGTTCACATAAACCAAGCGGAAGCATAAAGCTGTCTGAGTACAAACAGATGAAAGGGTAAAAAGGCACATGGCCTGACTATCTACAGCCTGCCACAGGGTATAAGGTCGTAGCTAGGACACCAGCTACTCGGCATTGTCGACATCTAAATAGAACCCACTTGATGGGTCCTGAGTCTCATCTGCAACATTTATTAAGCAAACGTGAGTACAATCGTACTCAACAAGTCTTTAAGGTAGACCTAGACTATCCATGCTCATGTATCAACAAGGGGAGTAGTGGAGTTTATGCAGCAATGCTAGCTTTGACTCATGGATAACCTATACTACACAATTTTAACTCTTTGTTTAGATTTTAGATATTGCACACGAGTCCACTAACTCCACATCAATACATCACCATGGATTCATTTCCGTCTCCCACAAGAGTGCTATCCACTGTACTCACACTTCTCTTGATATTTTTATGAGTATCCATTTAATTATCTATGAACATCATAAGCTTTCCAAGTAGTCCATATCCGAGGACGCGGCTATTCGAATAGTTTCATACCCTACAGGGGTGTACTTCTTCACACACGCTCTCACCACTTATCGCTATGTGCTTATAAAACCATGCACCTCGGCAACCTTCAAGCGGAAGCCCAGCGAGGGAGTCGGCCACGACCGTCAATCACATAAGACCTCTAGTCCAGGCTAACGCCTATTTGAGACTGAACCCACACGGAAGTCCGGCCGAAGTTTCCGCTATGACCCCAAACGATGTGCGCAGGGTTCCCGAGCCCACCATTCGAGTGACGCATGGTACACCGTGCCGCTGCCTACGACGTCATAACCCACTCCTAGGGTCAGTGCTACGCACGGCCTCCAGCATGCTATAAACACCAGAAACTACTTACAACTCCTGGAACAAGGACTAGGCGATTGATAAGTCGAGAGGGTCAATTAAGTATGCCAACATGTGGTAGTAACTAGTCTTGGATCGCAAACACGAAACTTAGTTCCTAAGAACGGTCCCAATGAGAAAACCCGCTATGTACTCCTACATAGCCTCTCATTGCTACCTTTACCAAATCGGGTTCATCATAAGCTTATCACATCAGAACAACATTGTTTCACTCCAGTTCATCACCCAGATGAATCAGACCTGACAGAATTATAAGCATAGCAAGCATAGCAGGCAAAGTAAGGAAAGCACATCATGGCACAAGCATCTACCAGGTATGCTAGGTTGCTAGGTTTAGCTATTTACTGTGACAATGATAGGTCATGCAAACGAATAGGTTCATCTACCGTGTTTGACAGATAAGTGAACGTTTGTCCTAATGCAATAAACAAGAGCAGGAGCGAGAGAGTGAGATGTTATCAGAATGATCGAAGGGGTTGCTTGCCTTACTGGGTAGCGGAAAGGTTTTCTCCTTCGTTGGAATACTCGGAGGTATCCTCAGAAGCAGGGCCTACCGCAATGCAGATAAATAGCAATCAATACACACAAGTGCAACAATATGATTCATGATCATGGCATGGCAGCATGAATGGATGAGCTAATGCAACTATTGTCCAAGTTAATATGAAGTGAGTTTGAATATATGTTCAAAATCATTCTCCATTTCATATTTCATAAGTTAACCTATTAGTAAATGTCAATGTCCATCTACATAGGTTGCTCTAACATGCATGATAATGGCACCATTGGATTCATTGGATTTTTCTGATAAATTTTCATATATAAATTACTTTCATCTGATTTACAGATTAACTTATATGAATTTTAGAAGTTTTAAACATTTTCTAGAATTTCCTGATTTGTTTTAATACTAGAAGTTGAATTAATGCGTCAGCCTGACGTCACTGTGATGTCAGCAGTCAACAGACCTGGCTAGGTCAAACCTGACAGTGTGGGACCTTCATGTCAGTGTCAGGGGCTAATTCCCCGCGCTGACCAGAGGTTTGACCCTCTACGGGGCCCGCTGTCAACGACTAATGGCTTGATTAGTCGGGCTGATTAGCACTAATCAGCCGGCCACGTCAGCGCCCACTGGAGCGGGGCCGGCGGCGACCAAACCCATGGCGCAGGTCCCCCAGAGTTGGCCGGAAACATGCCACAGGGCACGGATTCGTGCGCCGGAGGCGCTGGGAGGGAGCCCGTGCTCGACCACGTCGAGTGGGGCTGGTCTGGGGGCTCGGGGTCACCGGAGACAACGGCCACGACGATCTCGGCGGCGGCGGTGGCTTGGGAAGGTCCGTCTATGGTGCTAGAGGGCACGGGAAGACCGGGGGGAATAAAGGGGAGCAACAGGGGCTCACAGGGGGCAACAGGGGTGGCTCAGCGGGCTCGGGGACGACCGGTAGCCGGCAGATCGACGACGGGGAGAGGCGGACAGAGGCGTGGAAGAACGGCGATGGCATGGCGTAGAGGGCTCCCGACGTCTTCTAGCTTCACGGGGAGGACGAGGGGGGTTGAAGTGGAGCTCGGGGGCTATTCTACGAGGCAGGAGAGTGGCTGGAGCGGCGGCGCTACGGCAGCGATGGGTTCGTCCATGGCGGCAGAGGGGGAGAAAGCAAGAGAGAGAGCGCGGCAGGGGAGAGAGGGTGAGGAGAAGAGAGCCACGGCGAGGGGCCTCACGCTGGCGCTTCTGGAGGCCTCTAGGGGAGCAGCCAGGCAAGAGGTGGCTGGGCACATGCCCGCGCGTGGCGAGCGCGTGCCCCTAAGCTCCTCGCGAGAGGACAGGGATGACTGGCATGGGCCAGTTGGGCCGGCTCCTCCTAGGTCTCTTTCCCTTTTTTATTTCTTTTACTTTCTGTTTTCTAATTCTGACATTTGTTTTATTTGTTTTTCAGGTACAAATGCTAATATTAATTATCCCAAATATTTTTAGAATTAAGTTTGAATATTTCAAACTCCTATAAAAAGTTTCAGAATATTTTGAAAACTGAAATATTTTTAATGCTTTATTTGGCATTTTTAGTAGCTTTAATATTTATTTTTTAAATGCTATAAACGTTCAAATATTTAAGATGGCCCTTGATATATTCATGTCCATATTTATCAGACATAGGGGACATTTTAGATGGGCATTTTGAATTTGTTGATTTTTCACAATCATTGAGTTGGTTTGATTCAAATGATTTGTTTGAGGTTTCTTTTGATCCCCATTTCAAATTAATGCAAAAACTGAAATATGATGCACACACATGTTGTCCTACGACAACTAGCTAGGGATGTCATAGGTTTTTTAATGCTGTCGGGACCCCGATCCTAAGTCATATGAATCTAGACTATAACATATCACATCACTTTGCGGCCTCATGCACGGTAAGCTCCACGGCTGCAGCCTTACCTTAGCCGGGACCGTTTGCGTCTTTTGGCTCACGTATGTGAACATGTCGCTGGCAATCAAACGACAGAGAACGCGGGCTGACATGACTAGTCATAAAACCCAAGTGGCACATCCGTACGGAAACATGCATACGTAACCCAACAATGCAGGTGTCGTTCTCAAGCATGTGTAGACGAGTCATAGCAAGCTACACGGACTCCATTATGCTGTGGGACATAAATGTCATCATTGCGCATAGACGAGTTGTAGCAGGCTGTAGGGACTCCATTACACTGCAAGACATTTCCCTGAAGGGACAGACACAGCAACAAAGAAGGATACATGCCGGTCAATCAATGTGTCCGGAGCAATAGCAAGCTACCAGGCTCGGTGGAAGCACAAAGAGGCACTTTCCCGTAAAGAGTACTACTAAAGGCACATGACTAGGTGTCGGATCCCATACATACCGTTGCACGTCACACGTATGCACGACGTGCCCGAAATGCATAGATACAACCATGGCATCACAACATAACCATACAACATTACAACTTTTATTTAAGAGGCTCAAACGAGCCTTGAATAATATGTTCTAACAGGTAGGGGTCACATGACCCGACACTCAAGTCATACAAACAAGTTCACATAAACCAAGCAGAATCATAAAGCTATCTGAGTACAGACAGATGAAAGGCACATGGCCAGACTATCTACAGGCCGCCACAGGGCATAAGGTTGTAGCTAGGACACCAGCTATTCGGCATCGTCGACATCTAGATTGAACCCACCTGATGGGTCCTGAGTCTCATCTGCAACATTTATTAAGCAAATGTGAGTACAATCGTACTCAGCAAGTCTTTAAGGCAGACCTAGACTATTCATGCTCATGTATCAACAAGGGGAGTGGTGGAGTTTATGCAACAACGCCAGCTTTGACTCATGGCTAACCTATACTACACAATTTTAGCTCTTTGTTCAGATTTTAGATATCACACACGAGTCCACTAACTCCACATCAATACATCACCATGGATTCACTTCCGTCTCCCACAAGAGTGCCATCCACGATACTCACACTTGTCTTGATATTTTTATGAGTATCCATTTAATTATCTATGAACAGCATAAGCTTTCCAAGTAGTCCATATCCGAGGACGTGACTATTTTAATAGTTTCATACCCTACAGGGATGTACTTCTTCACACACGCTCTCGCCACTTATTGTTGTGTGCTTATAAAACCATGCACCTCGGCAACCTTCAAGCGGAAGCCCAGCGAGGGAGTCGACCACGACCGTCAATCACATAAGACCTCTAGTCCGGGCTACCGCCTATTTGAGACTTAACCCGCACGGAAGTCCGGCCGAAGTTTACCCTACGGCCCCAAACGATGTGCGCAGGGTTCCCAAGCGCACCATTCGGGTGACCCTTGGTACATCGTGCCACTGCCTACCGCGTCGTAACCCACCCCTAGGGTCAGCGCTACGCACGGCCTCCAGCATGCTATAAACACTAGAAACTACTTGCAACTCCTGGACAAAGGACCAAGCGATTGATTAGTCGAGAGGGTCAATTAAGTATCCCAATGTGTGGTAGTAACTAGTCTTGGATCACAAACATGGAACTCATTTCCTAAGAACGGTCCCAATGAGCCAACCCGCTATGTACTCCTACATAGCATCTCATCGCTACCTTTACCAAATTGGGTTCATCATAAGCTTATCACATAAGAACAACATTGTTTCACTCCATTTCATCACCCAGATGAATCAAACCTGACACATCTCTAAGCATAGCAGGCAAAGTAGGCAAAGCACACCATGGCACAAGCATCTGCCAGGTATGCTAGGTTGTAAGGTTTAGCTATTTACTATGACAATGACATGTCATGCAAAAGAATAGGTTCATCTACCCTGTTTGACAGACAAGTGAACGTTTGTCCTAACGCAATAAACAAGAGTAGGAGCGAGAGAGTGGGATGTTATCGGAATGATCAAAGGGGTTGCTTGCTTTGCTGGGTAGCAGAAAGGTTTTCTCTTCGTTGGAATACTCGGAGGTATCCTCAGAAGCAGGGCCTACCTCAATGTAGATAAATAGCAATCAATACACACAAGTGCAATAATATGATGCATGATCATGGCATGGCAGTATGTATGGATGAGATAATGCAACTATTGTCCAAGTTAATTTGATGTGAGTTTGAATATAGGTTCAAAATCATTCTCCATTTCATATTTCATAAGTCAACCTATTAGTAAATGTCAATGTTCATCTACATAGATTGCTCTAACATGCATGATAACGGAACCATTGGATTCATTGGATTTTTTTGATAAATTTTCATATATAAATTATTTTCATCTAATTTACAGATTAATTTATATGAATTTTAGAAGTTTTAAACATTTTCTAGAATTTCCTGATTTGTTTTAATACTAGAAATTGAATTAATGCGTCAGCCTGACGTCACTGTGACGTCAGTAGTCAATAGACCCGGCTTGGTCAAACCTGACAGGGTGGGGCCCTCATGTCAGCGTTAAGGGCTAATTCCCCGCACTGATCAGAGGTTTGACCCTTTGCGAGGCCCGCTGTTAGCGGCTAATGGCTTGATTAGCCGGGCTGATTAGTGCTAATCGGCCGACCACGTCGGCGCCCACCAGAGCGGGGCCGGCGGCAACCAAACCCGTGGTGGAGGTCTGCCGGAGATGGCCAGAAACGTGCGACAGGGCACGGATTCACGCTTCGGAGGCGCTGGGAGGGAGCCCGTGCTCGACCGCGTCGAGTGGGGCTGGTTTGGGGGCTCGGGGTCACCGGAGACGACGGCCACGACGAGCTCGGCAGCGGCAGCGAGTCGATAAGGTCTGGGTATGGTGCTAGATGGCACGGGAAGACCGGGGGAAAGAAGGGGAGCAACATGGGCTCACAAGGGGCAGTAGGGGAGGCTCAGCAGGCTCGGGGACGACCGGCAGCCGACGGATCGACGATGGGGAGAGGCGGCCGGAGGCGGGGAAGAACGGCGATGGCGCGGCGTAGAGGGCTCTTGACGTCTTCTAGCTTCACGGGGAGGATGAGGGGGGTTGCAGTAGAGATCGGGGGCTATTCTACGAGGTAGGGGAGTGGCTGGAGCGGCAACGCTACGTTGGCGATGGGTTCGGCCATGGCGGCAGAGGGGGGAGAAAGCTTGAGAGAGAGCATGTCAGGGGAGAGAGGGAGAGGTGAAGAGAGCCATGACGAGGGGCCTCACGCTAGCACTTCCAGAGGCCTCCAGGGCAGCAGCAAGGCAGGAGGTGGTCGGGCGCATGCTTGCGCGCGGCGAGCGCGTGTCCCTGTCCTCCTGGCGAGAGGACAGGAATGGCTGCCATGGGCTAGTTGGGCCGGCTCCTCCTGGCCCTCTTTCCCTTTTTTTTATTTCTTATACTTTCTGTTTTCTAATTCTGACATTTGTTTTTCAGGTACAAATGCTAATATTAATTATCCCAAATATTTTTAGAATTAAGTTTGAATATTTCAAACTCCTATAAAAAGTTTCAGAATATTTTGAAAACGGAAATATTTTTAATGCTTTATTTGGCATTTTCAGCAGCTTTAATATTTATTTTTGAAATGCTATAAATGTTCAAATATTTAAGATGGCCCCTGATATATTCATGTCCATATTTATCAGACATAGGGGACATTTTAGATGGGCATTTTGAATTTGTTAATTTTTCACAATCATTGAGTTGGTTTGATTCAAATGAATTGTTTGAGGTTTCTTTTGATCCCCATTTCAAATTGATGCAAAAATTGAAATATGATGCACACACATTCTATCCTAGGACAACTAGCTAGGGATGTGACAAGTACTCCGATTGCTCCCGCCACTAGTGCGGAATCTTATGAAATTAATGTTGTTTTGATCAATCTTGTTATAAAAGAACAATTTTTCGGCCTTGCTAATGAAGAGGTCGCATCCCATCTAAATACTTTCGTTGAGTTGTGTGATATGAAAAATAAGAAATATGTGGATAATGATATTGTTAAATTGAATCTATTCCCGTTCTCACTACGAGATCGTGCTAAAACTTGGTTTTCATCTTTGCCTCAAAATAGTATCGATTCATGGAATAAGTGTAAAGATCCTTTTATTTCCAAGTACTTTCCGCCCGCTATGATCATCTCCCTTAGGAATGATATAATGAACTTTGATCAACTTGATCATGCGCATGTTGCACAATCTTGGGAAAGGATGCAACTTATGATTAGGAATTGCCCCGCGCATGATTTGAGTTTATGGATGATTATACAAATTTTCTATGCTGGATTGAATTTTGCTTCTAGGAATCTCTTAGATTCCGCCGCAGGTGGTACTTTTATGGAAATCGCATTAGGATAAGCTACTAAACTCCTAGATAATATTATGACAAATTACTATCAATGGCACACCGAAAGATCTCCTAGTAGTAAAAAGGTGCACGCTATTGAAGATATTAATACTTTGAGTGAAAAAATGGACGAATTGATGAAATTGTTTGCCAGTAAGAGTGCTCCTATTGATCATAACGATATGCCTTTGTCTTCTTTGATTGGAAATAATAATGAATCTATGGATGTGAATTTTGTTGGTAGGAATAATTTTGGTAATAACGCTTATAGAGCTAATTTCAATGCTAGGTCATTTCCTAGTAATTCCTCTAATAATTATAGTAATTCTACAGAAATTCTTATGGAAATTATAATAAGATTTCCTCTGATCTTGAGAATAATATTAAAGAATTCATTAGTAACCAAAAAGGTTTCAATGCTACGATTGAAGAAAAATTGCTCAAGATTGATCATTTGGCTAGGAACGTTGATAGAATTTCTCTTGAGATTGATTCTTTAAAAATTAGATCTATTCCACCCAAGCATCATATTAATGAGTCTTTAAAGGCTATGAGTATTTCTATTGATGAGTGTAAGGAAAGAACTGCTAGAATACGTGCTAAGCCTGAATGGCTTGAAAAAGTGTGTTCTCGAGATAATATTGATGAAGATCTTTAAGTGATTCATGTGACTCCTATTTAACCTTTGTTTTTCCAATTTTAATCTTGATAAAGATGGGACTATAGATGAGTCAACTTTAGTTAAAAGGAGTCCCAATTATTCGGAGTTTATAGATCTTGCTAATAAAAGTGGGATTGAAGAGGTCAAAACATTAAATAGCAATGAACCCACTCTTTTGGATTTCAAGGATTGTAGTCATGATAGATGATCTTTGATTGATTGTATTTCCTTGTTGCAATCCGTGTTGAATTATCCTCGTGCTTATAATCAAAACAAATCTTTTACTAAACATATTGTTGATGCTATGATGAAAGCTTTTGAAGAAAAACTTGAGTTGGAAGTTTCTATACCTAGAAAGATATATGATGAGTGGGAACCTAGTATTAATATTAATATTAAAGATTATGAGTGCCATGCTTTGTGTGATTTGGGTGC
Organism: Hordeum marinum; assembly: GCA_022496015.1. NCBI lineage: Eukaryota > Viridiplantae > Streptophyta > Magnoliopsida > Poales > Poaceae > Hordeum > Hordeum marinum. Next base: position 275,091,648 of record CM039675.1, read on the forward strand.
TAGCGTTTCCATGATTCCAAAATATTTATGTGATGTGCTAGGTTTTCGTGAATTTGATGATTGTTCCTTAAATTTGCATCTTCCGGACTGCACTATAAAGAAACCTATGGGAAGTATTAATGATGTTCTTTTTGTTTCAAATATGAATTATGTGCATGTAGATTTCATTGTTCTTGATATAGATTGAAATCCTACATGTCCTATTATTCTTGGCAGGCCTTTCCTTAGAACGATTGGTGCAATTATTGATATGAAGGACGGGAATATTAGATTCCAATTTCCATTAAGTAAATGCATGGAACACTTTCCTCGAAATAAAATAAAATAACCTTATGAATCTATCATGAGAGCTACGTATGGATTGCATACCAAAGATGACAATACCTAGATCTATTGCGTTTTGCCTAGATAGGGGCGTTAAACAATAACGCTTGTTGGGAGGCGACCCAATTTTATTTTGATTTCTGTTTTTTTGCTTATGTTGTAGTGCGTTTTGCACATAATTACTTCTGTATTAATTGTGTTTTGGTGTTTTAATTATTGTTTTAGCCAAGTAAAACCTTTGGGGTGATCTACGGTAGTTGTTGATTTGATCTTGCTGAAAAACACAAACTTTTGCGCTCAGTCCAGGAATTTTCTAAATTTTTCAATGCGTCGAATTGATCTGAAATTTTTACACAAGATTTATATCCAAAATTAATTGATTTTAATAATTTTTCATAATTTTTATAGTTTCATAAGTATTTTAAGTCTACAGATTCCTACAGATTGTTCTGTTTTTGACAGATTCTGTTTTCTTTGTGTTGTTTGCTTGTTTTGATGTATCTATGGGTCGTATCGGGGGGTATGAACCATGAAAAAGTTATAATACAGTAGGTATTTCAAAAATATAAATAAATAATGATTTCAAAACAGAACCTAAAGTGGTGATTTATTTTTGTTATACTAACGGATCTCATGAGTTTTCTGTTGAGTTTTGTGTTGTGAAGTTCTCAAGTTTTGGGTGAAGATTTGATGGACTATGGAATAAAGAGTGGAAAGAGCCTAATCTTGTGGATTACCAAAGAACCAGAAGACATATTAAAGTATACCAAAAATCCTAATCTTGGGGATGCCCCGAAAGGCATCCCCTCTTTCGTCTTCAATCCATCGGTAAATTTACTTGAGACTATATTTTTATTCACCACATGATATGTGTTTTTCTTGCATCGTCTTGTATGATATGAGTATTTTATTTTTAGTTTTCCACAATCATCCTTTCTGCACACATCTTTTGAGAGAGACATGCTGAATCGTGAATTTTTTAGAATACTCTATGTGCTTCACTTATATCTTTTGAGCTAGGCAATGTTGCTCTAGTGGCTGACTTATATCTTTTTAGAGCATGGTGGTGTTCTATTTTATAGAAATTATTGAACTCTCGTTCCTCACTTATGTTATTTTGAGAGTTTCTTAAAACAGCATGGTAATTTGTTTAGGTTATGAATTTAGTCCTAATATAATGGGCATCCAAGAGGGATATAGTAAAAACTTTCATATTAAGTGCATTGAATACTATGAGAAGTTTGATTCCTTGCATATAGTTTTGAGATAACGGAGATGGAAATATGAGAGTCATGCTAGTGATTAGTTGTTAATTGGAAGAGATACTTGTGTTAAAGTTTGTGATTCCCGTAGTATGCACGTATGGTGAACCGTTATGTCATGAAGTCGGAGCATGATTTGTTTAGTGATTGTCAACCTTTGTGTGAGGGTTGGGAGTGCGCGATGGTTAACTCCTACCAACCTCTCCCCTAGGAGAATGCATATAATTCTTTGTTTTACAACTAATAGACTCATGCAATAAGTATATGAGCTCTTTATGACTAATGTTGAGTCCATGGATTATACGCACTCTCACCCTTCCACCTTTGCTAGCCTCTCTAGTACCATGCAAGTTTCGCTGGTACAACAAACATGCCTTCCTCAAAACAGCCACCATATATTTTCCTCACAATAGCCACCATACCTACCTATTATGGCATTTTCATAGCCATTCCGAGATATATTGCCATGCAATTTCCACCATTTAGTTTTTCATGACATGCACCATCACTTCATCTTACATATAGAGTCATACTTTGTTTTAGGTATTGAGTTGTAATTTTATTTTTGACTTATAAGTTAATAAAAGTGCGATGATTTTCATTAATAGAGCATTGTCCCCATGAAAAGTATGATGCAAGCCATGAGTCCCTCACAAGTTGGGATGAGTATCCGGACTTTACAAAAATAAAAGAGGCCAGCGAAGCCCAAACAAAAAAAATATAAGAGGCCAAAGATGCCCACCAAAATAAAAATAAAATAAAATAAAAAGTATTAAAAAAAATTAGAGAAATAGAGAAGGGACAATTGCTACTATATTTTTCAACACTTCTGCTTCAAAGTAGCACCATGATCTTCATGATAGAGAGTCCCCTCTTTTGTCACTTTCATATAACTAGTGGATATTCATCTTACACGACCACTTAGTTTTCTTTTTGAGCTTTCATACACTTATAGCTCTAAGTGCATTTGTTGCATGACAATCCATACTCACTCACATTGATATCTATTGATGGGCATCTCCATAGCCCGTTGATACGCCTAGTTGATGTGAGACAATCTTCTCCCTTTTTCCTTGCACCTCCTCCATATTCTATTCCACCTATAGTGCTATATCCATGGCTCACACTCATGTATTGCATGAGATTTGAAAAGGTTTGAGAACACCAAAAGTGTGAGACAATAGCTTGACTTGTTCATCGGGGTTGTGCATGATTTAGATACTTTGTGTGGGGAAGATGGAGCATAGCCAGACCATATGATGTTGTAGGGATAACTTTCTAAGGCCATGTTATTTCAAAAGGACACGACTACCTTGTTGGTGTCTTCAAAGTATTACTGTTTTTATGTCAATATTAGACTATTGTTTGCATCTGACGGATCTGAATATTCATGCCACAATAAAGAATATTACATGGATAAATATGTTAGGTAGCATTCCACATCAAAAATTCTGTTTTTATCATCTACCTTCTCGAGGACGAGCAGGAATTAAGCTTGGGGATGCTGATACGTCTCCAACTTATCTATAATTTTTTATTGTTGCATGCTACTATATTATCTGTTTTGGATGTTTTATATGCATTAGTATGCTATTTTATATTATTTTTGGGACCAACCTATTAACTAGAGCCTACTGCCACTTTCTGTTTTTCCTTGTTTGGAGAATTGCAGATAAGGAATATTAAACGGAGTCCAGACGGAATAAAATCTTCAAAATAATTTTTCTTGGACCAGAAGCAAACCAAGAGACTTGGAGATGAAGTCGGGAGAGCCACCGTGGGGCCACAAGCCCTAGGGGCGCCCCCAGGGGGGTAGGGCGCGCCCCCCATGCTTGTGGGGCCACGACAATTCTCCTAACCATATTTATCGGCCTATAAATTCCCAAATAATCCCTGTATATCAAAATGAGCCACGAAAACACTTTTTCGCCGCCAGAAGCCTTCGTTCCCGACAGATCCAATCTTGGAGCCTTTTCCGGTAATCTGTCGGAGGGAGATTCAATCACGGAGGGCATCTACATCAACTCCATTTCCCTTCTGATGATGCGTGAGTAGTTCACCACGGACCTTCGGGTCCATAGCTAGTAGCTAGATGGCTTCTTCTCTCTCTTTGCTCTTCAATACCATGTTCTTCGTGATCTTCATGGAGATCTATCCGATGTAATACTCTTTTGCGGTGTGTTTGTCGAGATCCAATGAATTGTGGGTTTATGTTCAAATTATGTATGAATATTATTTGAGTCTTTTATGAATTATTATATGCATGATTTCATATCTTTGCAAGTCTCTTCGAGTTATTGGTTTGGTTTGGCCAACTAGATTGCTAATTCTTGCAATAGGAGAAGTGCTTAGTTTTGGGTTCAATCTTGCGGTGTCCTCACCGAGTGACAAAATAGGGGTAGTGAGGCACGTATTGTATTGTTGCCATCATAGATAAAAAGATGGGGTTTTCATCATATTGCTTGAGTTTATCCCTCTACATCATGTCATCTTACCTAATGCGTTACTCTGTTCTTCATGAACTTAATACTCTAGATGCAAGCAGGAGGCGGTCAATGTCTAGAGTAATAGTAGTAGATGCAGAATTGTTTCGGTCTACTTGACATGGCCATGATGCCTATATCACTACAAGAATCAGCAACTTTGCCGTCAGCCATCCCTGACGGCAAAGGCATGCATGGCAGACAACAAAGGCTTTGCCGTCGGCCAGCAAACAGCCAACCGTCCGGCTGAATAAGCTACGGTAAAGGGCAATGTGCCGTCTGCTGGCAGACAACAAAGATCCTTACGTCTTTGCCATCCGCCAGTTGACGGCAAAGACCATGGACGGCACACGTGGCAGCTTACAGCCATTAAGGGGTTACCGGTGTGCTTTGCCGTCCGCTGGGAGACGGCAAAGACCTAAGGATCTTTGTCATCTGCCAACAAATGGCAAAGCAACTGTCTCTTTGCCGGCCTACGTGGTTTCTTTGTCGTCCGCTAGCAGACGGCAAAGACCTAAGGTTCTTTGCCGTCTGCCAGTGGACGGCAAAGAAACCACATAGGCCAACCCAGTGCTAGCCCAGGTTGCACAGGTAGCTGCCACGTGGCAGCTTTGCTGTCTGCTGGCTGATGGCAAAGCTCTTTGCCGTCTGCCAGCATACGGCAAAGAGCCTGCACAACCCTTGTTTTTTCTGTTTTTTATTAAATTCATTCAATTTCATATAATTTCACACATATATACACACACATTTGAAAATACTTTCAACCAGCAAAACAACACATATACATACCAAATCATATCCCTGCCATATGGATATGACCATCCAACACACATATATATACATACCAAATGAAAAGTCCATATGCAACATATATAGCTAGCCAACATATCCCACAACAAGCATACAATGGTTTCATCCATACATACATATATAGGTAGCAAGTTTCACATTGTTCATCCTGCAAAATGAAAACAAAAAGGAAGCACAAGAAGAAGAGTAGACTCCATCAACGCAAGCTTCCTCATCGAAAGCAAATCTACAAATTGGTAAAGAAGAAAGTTAGAAGAAGAAGAAGAAACTAGAAGAAGAAGACTAGCTAGAAGAAGAAGAAGAAGACTAGAAGAACATGACTAGCTAGAAGAAGAAGAAGAATTTTTATTCTCTTTCTTTTTCTCCTCTCCTCTTCTTTATCTTCTTCTTCTTCTAACTAAGGTAGGTAAAAATTCCATTTTTTAGCTAAGCTAGGTAAAAATGCTAAGTGTATGTCATTTTAGAGCTAAGCTAGGTAAATAGGTCATTTTGGAGGTTAGTAAGGTTATTATGTCATTTTTTACCTAAGTAAGCTAATTATGTCATTTTTGAGCTATCCTTGTTATAATCAGTCATTTTGGAGCTAGGTAAGGTTATTTTGTCATTTTGGAGGAAAATAAACTAATGATATGACAGTTTGGAGCTAAACCAAGGTTATTATGCCATTTTTTACCTAAGTAAGCTAATTATGTCATAAATGAACTTGCAAGCTAAGTATAGATCATTATTGAGCTATCCTAGGTAGTTAGGCCATTTTTGAGCTAACTAAGCATATTTACTCATTTTGGAGAACAAAGTGGCAAGTGTAGGTCATTTTTGAGCTATCCTAGTTATAATCGATCATTTTGGAGCTAGGTAAGGTTATTTTGCCATTTTGGAGGAAAATAAACTAATGATATGACAGTTTGGAGCTAAACCAAGGTTATTATGCCATTTTTACCTAAGTAAGCTAATTATGTCATAAATGAACTAGCTAAGCTAAGTATATATCATTATTGAGCTATCCTAGGTAGTTAGGCCATTTTTGAGCTAACTAAGCATATTTATTCATTTTGGAGGACAAAATGTTAAGTGTAGGTCATTTTTGAGCTATCCTAGTCACAATCTGTCATTTTGGAGCTAGGTAAGGTTATTTTGTCATTTTGGAGGAAAGCAAACTAATGATATGATAGTTTGGTGCTAAACCAAGGTTATCATGCCAGTTTTACCTAAGTATGCTAAGTATTTCATAAATGAATTGAAGAAGCTAAGTATAGGTCATTTATGAGCTAACCTAGGTAGTTATGCCATTTTTGAGCTAACTAATCATATTTACTCATTTTGGAGGACAAAATGGCAAGTGTAGGAAATTTTAGAGCTATCCTAGTTATAATCGGTCATTTTGGAGATAGGTAAGGTTATTTTGTCTTTTTGGAGGAAAATAAGCTAAGTCTATGTCATTTTGGAGCTAAACCAAGGTTATCATGCCATTTTTTACCTAAGTATGCTTAGTATGTCATAAATGAACTAAAGAAGCTAAGTATAGGTCATTTTGGAGCTAAATTGGTCATTTCTTAAGCTAAGTATGCATTTGTTAAGCAAAACACTTGGCAAAATTTACCATCATCACGGAGGTGAAGGATCGGTCGGGTTTGCGCCAGGGTGAGACGGAGAAGGACCGGTCGGGGTTGCGACAGACGCAGAAGGATCGGTCGATGCTTGTCGGGAGGCACGCTGCACCAAACATCATTTGCAATGTCTCCTTAGCATGATGCAACTCAAATGTGAATACTAGTAACTAATGACCATTCAAATGAAACTCACCATGGGTGCTATAGCAATATCGGGCATCAGCGGAGGGGTCTAGGCATTGTTCTGGCACACGCTCTGCACATTTTGTTTTCACGGGTCATTCATATTAGTTAGTGATGAAACGGACATTATGTGCCTGATTTGGCTAATATGAAGGAGAAACTTACCACGAGGAGCTCGTATAGGGCCCGGTGAGACGCGTCATTCCGGTTGCTCTCCTCCTCCAACACCCTAGTTGTCCTCTCCTCCATGTCCCTCTCCCTCTGCGCCGCCTGCCTGTTTGCCTCCACCAGAAGCTCCTAGGCCCTAGCCTGAACGGAGAGCTCCATTGGCCATGGACGAGACCTTATCTCAGGATCAGAGCTCGTCTGGCACTTCTTGATCTCCGGGAGAGTTCTAGGACAACGTATCAGTCCATCCCCAATGGATATCGAGCCATGGGGCCTCCCGCCACCAGATATCATCACGAGCTCTGGATCAAAAGGACTCTGGCTCGGGTTGAAGTCCTCCCCTTTCCTCTCCTTCCCCTCATCTCTGTACCTCATGAGGTTGTTGTGGGAGGAGATGTTGTTGAAGCTCTGGATGATCGAGGTCATCCTTAGAGAATGCCTTGGCCTTCTTGTACGAGGCAGTATGGGCCATGGTATAGAGGTCGAACAGAGGTGGCACCTCCTTCTTGTTTTCTCGCACCTAAAAGAGAGGAACGAAATATTAGTTAAGGGCTCAAGCTAGCATGAAGAATGAAATTGCATGAATCATGAAGCAAACCACATACCAAGTGATCCCCATACTCAAACAGATTGGAGCTCCCTTGATGGTGTGACACACCTTTCATTTGGGCACGCTTATTCTTGGCCTTGTTATGGTGGGCTAGCCATTCCGGAGAGCACCACTCATCCACCAATGCCTCCCAACAGTCCATCCTATCCGCACACCATATCGGGGGCACCTAAGTTAGACAAGAGAAATTTCAGCACTACGCCTACGAATCAAATCAGTACAAGGCCTTAAGAATAGAAAATTACCTTCATTAACTTCTCCTTACTCAGATAATTTTTGCGGCACTTCTTCTTGTCCCTCCTAATGTTAGTCAATACATAGTATTCTCGAATAGCCTACACCCGAGCCTTATGCCATAAGTTCTGAAGTAGGCGCTTGCACTCGGCTATGAGAACAACAGCTGATTTCGCCTCGTGTTCCTCAAGACACCTATAGAAGGTGTGCAATCAAACAAGACAACACTGATTAGTAAAATCACTAGGTGTTGTTGATTTTTAATTCTGTAAAGGAGATATTACCCAAAATCGATGGATCACAATGTCAGCCACCGTCTTGCACAATACACCGTCGACCCTCTCCCCCGGCTGGGCCAGGGCAGCCATGTACAACTCCCAGGTCAGTGCTACCTGTGGAACCTCACCCTCACCGGGCAACTGGACCTTCCCTAGGAAGTGGTGCCGGAGAAACACACGAAGGAACTGGTTGGGCTGGCGGACACCACGCTCGTGTTTCCAACCCCTGCAGTATGACAAGGCGAACACATTAGATATTAATTTGAAGAAACATGAAGGCAAAAGGTTAAAAAAGAGTAAATGTACTTACTTCTATGCATTACGCTCAATCAACCACCTCTGATCGTGGGTCGTCGACACGGGCGGGAGCTTTTTACAACCACGCTGGTAGACCTTCTTTCCCTCCTCAACCAGCTTGCCCTTGCTATAGGTGTCCTCAGACAAGTTGTCCTTGCCACCATCAGCATGACCACTAGCCTCCAGAGTCACGTGGGATGAAGACTCTGGGACCTGAGTCTCGTGGGATGAAGACTCTGGGACCGGAGTCTCCTGGGACGAAGGCTCGGTGACCCGAGGCTCGTTGAACCGAGGCTTGGCGACCGGAGTCCAAGACGGGTCCAAGTCAGATGGGTCCACCTGAGATGGAGCACTCCTGTGGTTGGGAGAATTAGCTGGGGGTGGCGGCGAGGAAGCTGGAGCATCCTTCCTACTTCTAGCACCTCTCTTCGTCTTCCCCCGACCTCTCCCGATCGAAGAAGAAGCGCCCACCGGTGTCTGCATACTGTGTGCCAGTGCTCTCCAGAGTTGTTGGGGTGGAATAATAGCACCCCTCCCAGCACGCGCGAGGAAGGAGGCTCAGAGCGCTCTCGACCCGCGCCCAGCATCTGTCAACACCTGCAATGATAAAGAGTGAACAAAATTAGTTCAACATAAAAAAAATTAATACCTAATAACATTAACTAATTAATAATATACATGTACATAATAATAATTGAATACCTCACATTACTAATATTAATCTTCATCATCTATGTATGCTCTGGGGGTCAATAAATGCATAATCATCATCACTATCAGTAATGACGTGCTCATCAGCATCATCAATAAATGCATCAACATGTGGAAGGCCTCTATGTAATCGGTCAAGCATTGACAGGTCATCCGCAGCAGTAACCTCTTCTTCTTCCGTATCTTCTTGTTCCAACTCAGGGGTGAAGTCGGATTCACTGTCGCTGTCGAGCTCAATGTTCTGGGGTGAACTAGAGCGGTTCTTGAAATGTTTTTTGGGAAAGGCGTGCTTCTTGGAAGAATTCTCCTTCATATTTGTCTGGGTTAATGTGAGGTTCATAATCATCTTCATTGAGGGGAGGTGGTCTAAAATGTGGCGGCACATCATAAACGACATCCCAACCTTTCAGATTTGGATCCGTTTGGCAGGCCCACGGTAGATAGAAAACTTGGGTCACCTATTGAGACATAATATAGACATCGGGAACATCTAAATGGGTGCTTTGTTTGATTTCGACTAGCCCTATATGTTCATGAGTCCCTCTAGTCTCCTTTGGCTGGAACCAATAACATTTGAAGACTACGACGTTTGGTTGGTTTTCACCAAAGAATGTAAGTTCATAAATTGCTTCAACTCTTCCATAATACTCGACCCCTCCTTCGCCGATAGTGGAGACACAACAATTTGTAGACTTTTGGTTGGCCATATATAGCTCTTTGCCAAAAGTACAAAAGCGATACCGTTGATGTCATATCTGTCAAATGAACGGACCTTATAGTCAAAAGCATTAACGACTTGTCTCAATTCGGAGTCCATAGACTCTACATTAGCCTACAAGTTTAATACAAAAGGATTGTTGCATTGGCCACAAACTAGGCAAAGAAATGAAATCGTCTAATGGAAATTAACATTTTCTTGAACCAAGAGATGAAACCGGGATAGCCGCCTCCATTCTTTGCCAGAAGCAAATACTCTTCGATGGAATCCTTTTGGATAACCGCTCCATCCGAGAATTTGGCGATGTATCGACTGTATCACATATCCGGGAATAACAACATTTCAAAGGAATTAGAAGTTGCGAAAAAATGTACGAGAACTTACTCGATGTACGGCCGCACTTCTTTTAGGTTGTTGAAGATATACAATGAAATGGTCCGCCATTCTTCGACATCCAACGCTATTGCTTTCGAAGCACCGGCTGGTGCGAGCTTCCCTTTGAATAGGCTGAGGTTGGATCGACCTTTTTCACGGTCGCCATCATTGTACCGAGGCTTCGGATTATGCAAATGATGATTCTTAGCTTTGTAGTGTGCTGTCACGAAGTTTGCCGCCTCCTCAGTAATGAATGGCTCAGCCATCGATGCTTCAACTCTATGTTTATTTTTACATTTTTCTCGAAGCGTCTTCTGCATCCTCTCAGTTGAGAACCACCAATGATTTTGCATGGCCCCCCCAATCTTGCCTCGGTCGGGAGATGCAAAATCAAATGCTGCATTGGATTAAAGAAGCCTGGTGGAAAGATCTTTTCTAACTTGCAGATCAACTCCGGCGTCAACTCTTCCAGTTCGTCTAGCACGTCAGGCGATAGTTCTTTTGCACAAAGAGCACGGAAGAAATAGCTCAGCTCTGCCAGTACTAGCCATTCATCCTCAAGCATAAAGCCACACAACATCACCTGCATTACCCACTCAAGCCATATGTGCCAATCATGACTCTTGAGACCAAATATTTTCAATTTGTCAAGACTCGCAACCCTCTTTAGATTTGCTGCATACCCATCGGGGAACATCTACTGCATTTTCACCCACAAGATCATTTCCCTCATAGCTGGCCTTCCAAGATTGAACCATGCCTTTGGCTTCCTCCAGTTCTTCTTTCCTTTCGGTTGTCGAATGTTTTGTAACGGTCTATCACATAGAGCCTCCTGATCGACTCTAGCCTTAGGATTATCCTTCGACTTCCCCTCTATACCAAACAATGTACCAAAAAGGGCCTCCGCGATATTCTTTTCAGTGTGCATCACGTCAATGTTGTGTGGGCAAAGGAGGTCTTTAAAGTAAGGCAGATCCCACAAACAAATCTTGTGGGTCTAGGCGTGTTCCGTATTATGCCCTTTGAAATACCCTGGACGATTTGGATCCGGCTCGAGAGCCTTTATCTGATCCAGGATCTGTTGGCGTGTCAACGCAGGTGGTGAAGTGTTTTTGACAACTCTACCGTTGATGAAATTCTTCTTGTCTTTTCTGAACTTATGGTCAGGATCCAGGAACTGTCTATGCATGTCGACGCAAGAAAACTTGCGACCCGCCTGCAGCCAACGGAACTCAAGAGCTGCTTTGCATGTGGGCACGAAAACCTTCCATGCACACACCAGCCGACGAATAGCGTATACGCCGGCAAGTCATGCGACGAGTACATGTACCACACATGCATTTTGAAGTTCTTTTTGGTAGCGGTGTCGTATGTCTTGATCCCATTATCCCAGGCTTCTTGCAATACATCCTAAAGCGGCTGCACATACACATTCATATTCTTCCGCGAATATTTGGGTCCTGGAATTATCAACGTCAAGAAAATGTTCTTTCTTTTCATAATCTCTCCGGGGGGGGGAGATTGAGTGGAATGACAAATACAGGCCAACAATTGTATTGTGTTGCCGTCATACCATAAACATTGAACCCATCCGTGCTGATGGCAACTCGAGGATGCCTTGGATCTGCTACTTTATCCTTATGTAATGCATGGAAGTGCTTCCACACAAAAGCGTCTGAAATGTGTCCCAACATCGGATTCCCATCTGCATCTAGTTCTGTTCTTTTGACCAATTTATGCCACATCATCTGTCTGGCCATCTCTTCGACCATGAAAAGACGTTGAAGTCTTGGTATGATTGGCAGATACCGAAGAACATTAATGGGGATTTTGGTCTAACTCTTCTCACCCATACCGTTGTCTACCAGAACATACCTGGAAGTATTGCAAATGGGGCAATAGTTCAAGCCCGCATACTCAAGCCTAAATAAGGCACATCCATTCTCACAGGCATCTATCTTCTCATAGGGCATCTTAAGCGCACGTAGGATTTTGTCCAACTGGTACAGGTTTGCTGGCAATACATGGCCATTGGGTAGAAAGCGTCCAAATATCGTCATCATCGCGTTGTAGCATTCTCTGCCCAGGTTGAACTGAGCCTTTAGAGCCATTACTTGGGCAATGGAATCCAGCTGACAAAGCTCAGTGTGCTCGTGGAGAGGACGTTTTGAAGACTCCAACACTTCATAAAAGGCCTTTGCAGATTCCTCCATCTCATCGTTCGAATCCCGAGCATCATCAAAGTCTTGCACCATTTCTTCGATCCCGGTACCATGCTCGTTAGTGCGGCGACGAACCACCTGAGCTCTGGCATGTTGGGCAGACTCATCATGAAATGTCCAGACCGTATAATTAGGTGTAAAACCCCACTTCTTCAGGTGTTTGATCATTTGAAACTCTGACTTCTTCTTAAAGTTGTCGCAATCGACACAAGGGCACCAGGTTGTTTTCTGTCCATTTGCAAATGCGACTCTCACAAACTCCTTGGTTTTTGTTATCCATTCACGGGTCATGTCTTTCTGACTAGTGTGACCGGTGTACATCCACCCACGATCACTCATCTTGGCTAGCTACTGACACACAAAAATATATACATAATTCAGCAAACCATATTCATCAGTTAATAGAGTTTGTCAGTTTTATTACGTCGATGCAACCTAGATGCTAGTAGGTAAAGATAGGTCCTAATCCCACCCGAGTATGTGTAGATTGGGTTTGTTTTCCCATGCTCCTCTTCGGATGCGACGCACAATTTCGGCAGCACCTCCCCGCTGTTCTCCTGATACATGTCTCGACAATAAGCAGAGAGGATGTGTACCCGGAGAACAATAGGGAGGCACTGGCAAAATTCTGCATCAGATTCGGAGCAGAGCATATGGGAAAACGAACCCAATCTACACATACTCGGGCTGTCCATGGATAATGTTGGACAATTCGAAAGAATCACGGTTATAAATATGCTAATGAATGCATATTTATAGATGTAACCCTTTATAAAAGGGAGACACATAGTGGTCACGCATACTGATGATTGAAGACACCTACAGCTAGCAAGTATCATTGGCAGGAAGACCGGAACAGAGCAATTTTTTAATGGTGCCGGGTGAGAAGATGTCATTTGTGCTCACCAACGAACGCAACAGGGGAGCTCGTCAAATGCACGGGGAGGTCGTCGAACAACTGCACATTGAAATTCACCTGATCAACACAAAATATGATGTTTTTATAACAAAATAGGAAAATATGTGACCTAGCTCATAATTTACAAAATGATGAACTCCTCGGCCTAACGAAGGCCGAAGAGCACCTTTTTGGTCAACAGGAGGCAGAATAGGTGTCCGGGGTCGAGGGTCAGTGGCATTGCGAGACAGTGGCATCAGGGGTCAGTGGCGTCGGCGGTCGTGGGTCGGTGGTGTCTGGTGTCGGGGGTCTATGATGTTGGTGATCGGGGGTCGATGGCGTCGATGGTTAGGGGTCGGTGGTGTTGGTGGTCGGGGGTCGGTGGTAGGGGGCGATGGCATCGATGGTTGGGGGTCGTTGGTGTCGGTGGTCGGGGGCGGTGGTGTCGGTGGTTGGGGGGCGATGGCGTCGGTGGACGGGGGTCGGGGTTGGGGGTCCGGGGCGTCAGCGGTCGGTGGCGTCGGGGGTTTGGGGTCGGTGGCGTCAAGTGTCGATGGTGTCGGAGGTTGGGGGTTAGTGGCATCGGGGATCGGGGGCTCTTCTCTTCTTCTTCTTCTTCTTCTTCTTCTTCTCCTTCTTCTTCTTCTTCTTTTCTTCTTCTTCTTCTTCTTCTTCTTCTTCTTCTTCTCCTCTTCTCCTCCTCATCTTCTTCTAAACTAAGCCTAAACTAAACCTAATCTAAATCTAAACTAAATCGGTGAGGGGCGAGGGGCGGCGGCCACTGGGTGTGGGTGTCGGTGGTGGCAGGGGCGGCGGTGGGCGGCAGTGCGGTGGCAGGGGCAGTGGTGGTCGGGGGTGGTAGGGGCGGCGGTGGGCGGCGGTCGGCAGCAGGGCGGTGGGGGCCGGGGCGGCGGCCGGCAGGGGCGGATGGGGCTGCAGGGGCGGCGGCCGGCGGGTGTGGGGGTCGGGGTGGCAGGGGCGGTGGCGGGCGGCGGTGGGGGTCGGGTGCGGTGGGGGTCAGGGGAGGAGAGAGTGGCAGAGAGAGAAGAGAGATATAGAGGAGGTCACAACGTTTATTAGGGCTAGATTCATTGCCGTTTGCTAGCAGACGGCAAAGTGGCAAAGAAGCTTTGCCGTCCGCTAGGAGACGGTAAAGAATTTGGTCGTTAGGTGGTTCTCATCAATGGGCCCACCTCCCTCTTTGCCGTCTGCTAGCGGACGGCAACAAAGAAGGGGCTGATGGCAAAGAGGTTCTTTGTCGTCAGCTAGTTGTTTGCCGTCCGTTTTCGGTAAACGTATGACAAAGAGCTTCTTTGCCGTCCGCCACCTGATGGCAAAGAACTGGCTGATGGCACATTTTCTCATTCCAGTATGTACGCATAATCATTGCCTTGGATATCTTCATAATTATTCGCTTCTCTATCAATTGCTCGACAGTAATTTGTTCACCCACCGTAATACTTGCCATCATGAGAGAAGCCTCTAGTGAAACCTACGCCCCCGGGTCTATTTTCCATCTTATACTTTCAGATCTAAAACCAAAAATACCAAAAATACCTTCTTGCATTATTTTACCTTTGTTTTACTTTCCGTTCAAGCAATGTATCTCTATTAGATCTCATCCTTGCAAGTAACCGTGAAGGGATTGACAACCCCTTTATAGCATTGGGTGCAAGAGTTTGATTCTTTGTGTAGGTACATCTATTGGGGACTTCTTTGTATCTGCTACTGGATTGATACCTTGGTTCTCAACAACCGAGGGAAATAATTATCTAGTTTGCTGCATCAACCATTCCTCTTCACGGAAACCAACGCATGCTCGAGAAGTAGCAGACTAGCCCGGCCAAACAGATCTCAGTCACTAGATTTTTCCATTCAACAGGGACACACCCGAGCACATTCGTTGTGCCTACCCTCTTGTGAGGCGGCCAAAGGTGGGCCCTCTTAGGAGTGACGACATTCACGCTGGCAAAAGGTCATGCCGTCAATGGGGAAACATTAGGAAACAGGTTGCATGCATGGAAAAACTACTGAAATATGAGTAAAGATGGCGGTTGCAAGGGTACGTCCTAGTTGCCTCAGGACGACACGGCCCGGCGGGCGCCTTTAAACGAAACAAGCCAAAAAGTTAGCTGGCACAAATCAACAAAAAGTGACCTGGCGGCCATGCCGCTGAAGAGCCGAAGCTGCCGTTATAGCCTGATCTTGTGCCTCCACGAGCGTGGCCCTCACGGGCCAGTCATCTCCCTAGGCCCGTGACGCACGCTTGGCCTAGGCATCTCCCCCAAATCCCCATCGCGTCTCGGCAGGCATGGCGCGAGCATGGCCTGGGCAAGACACTGGAACGTGACTCCGACGTTTGCCAGGCCGAAGGGCATGCAGACGTAGTTGTTCGGGTAAGCCCACACGTGGTCAGCGCGTGCCGGCCAAAAACGGCCCTAGGACGAGGCGTTGTTGATGGTGAGCACGTTGACGCAGGCGCTCGGCCGGTCGACCGGCCTGACGATGGGGATTGTGATTGGAGGTGCGGGACAACCCCTCCCTTCCTGGTCTATGCCTATTGAAGTTCCTTGATCGCCTCGATGACCGACTGTCTTGAGCTTGGCACCTCGTGTCGTGCCCCTGGTTCTAGCAGTCGCGCACTAGGATGCTCCTTGAGGTTGTGCGGGAACGCCTCCCTTGTCTGACCGGCCAAGCCGGGTGCCTTCGAGTGCGCCTTCCTATGCGACGAAAGGGATGGCCCCGTCCCCGAATGCAGAGCGCGAGGCTCCTCCCTTGGAGGTTCTAGCCCCCTGGCGCTCCACGAGGGTGACCTGCTTCTTCGGCCTACGTTCATCTTCGCGTGGCTGGGCGTCCTCCTTGTTGTTCGAGCATTTGGCCACAGCCGCACGGTAAGCATAGTCGAGGGAGCAGACGACATCCTTCTCATCGCAGGAGATGGTGATGATGCCGCCACTCCCCGGCATCTTGAGGACGTTGTAGCCGTGATGGGTCGCTGCCATGAACTTTGCGAGGGCCGGGTATCCGAGGATGGCATTTTATGGGAGGTGGATGTGGGCGAAGTCGAAGACGATGGTCTCGATGCAGTAGTTCTTGCGCCCGCCGAAAGTGATGGGCAGGCGTAATGGCCCAATGGGCACTATGGAGCAGTAAGTGACTCCTGAGAAGGGCTTGGTCGGCATAAGTTGCTCGTATGGTACATGGAGTGTCTCGAAGGTCTCGATGGAGAGGACAATGAGCCCAGTCCACTGTCGATCAGGGTCTTGGTGACGAGGACGTTGCTGATGGTCCGGGTGCACATTATGGGGAGCTTGCCAGCCATGGCTGAGCACCTGAGCTGATCCCTCGAGTCGAAGGTGATGGCATTTTGGGACCACTTGAGGGGGCACATGGCTTTGGGCTTCGGGACTGCTGCTTTCACCTCCCGCGCGAACTGCTTGGAGATGCGGTTGGATACCGGGGCCTAAGTGCCGCCCAAGATGCAGGCCATGGCCCCGATCTCCTGGAAGCCCTCAGCCCCATCATCCTAGATGTCCTCTTCCTTCCTTCCAGGTGGAGGAGGTAGTGGTGGCAGCCTGGCATCATGAGGACGGGCCTCCCGAGGCTAGCCGCGTCACGACCCCTCCGGAGGCTGATCATGCCACCCATGTCGCTGGTCCCTGTTGTTCCAGTGGTCTCCATCGTGGCCTCCGCTGCATCCAAAGCCGCTATATGGAGCGTCGGCCGAAGTGTTCGATGCGGACCAACCTAAGCTCCTGGCAGTTGGCGGTGTCGTGGTTGTTGGTGTCGTCAAAGATGCAAGTTGGCCTCCCCCTCCAGGGTGCTCCTCGCTTCGGCCGCGCTTCGGCTCAGGCTTGGCTGCAGGTACCGTCGGATCCTTGCACTTCGCCTCCTTGGCCTTGGTCTTTTTCTTCTCGAGCTCTACTGTCGGAATCTCATGGAGAGACAGGCAACCCTCTTCAGCCATGGCGCACCTGTTCGCCGAGTTGAACATCTCTAGGGCTGAGCACAACTCGTCATTCATGGCGAGATCTTCCTTCATCATGGTGTTCGTGACGCCGTCAGCGAAAGCGAGGATGATGGACTCATCCGACGCCTTCGGGATCTTGAGGCGCATGGTGGTGAAGCGCTGTATATACTTGTGCAGGGTCTCCCCATGTTGTTGCTTCATGCGCCGCAGGTCGTTCACGGTGAGCGCGCGGTCGTGGGTGCCTTGGAAGTTGGCAACGAAGCGTTTGTGCAGGTCTTTCCAAGAGGTAATGGATCCCACTGGGAGGTTGAGGAACTAGGAGAGCACGCTGCCCTTGAGCGCCATGGGGGAACCAACATACCGTGACCTTGTTGTCTCCGTCAGCAGCCCTGAGGCTTAGCGAGTAGAGTTGTAGGAACTCGGTAGGGTTCGCAGTACCGTCGTAGCGATGTGGCAGATTGGGTTTGAACTTGCAGAGCCATGTAGTTGGATGGAGCTCCGGCGCAATGGCGAGGCAGCCCACCGGTTTGACGTGTGTTGCTGCATGTGCGGGTGGGACCTGATCTTGATGCTCCTGAGGCCACCTCGAGTGGTGCCTGGCCACGGTGCTGGTTCGGCGGCACGGGGAGCGCGCACGTCGACGCACAGTCGGGGCACCACCTGACAACTCACTTCATTCCTTGCCCTTTCTCGCGGACCGCAGGGCTGGTCATGCGGGCACACTTCATGCCTGGGCTCGGAGTCGACATCATGATGCGGAGGTGGTGGCGGCGCATCATGGGCCTCGTCGTCCGCTAGTAAGGGCTGGGTTCGGAGCGAGTAGGAGAGGACCGAGGAGTCGGCGATGGAGCTGATGAGCTGTGCGATGCACTAAAGCTAGTCGTTGTAGCAGTCAGGGGCGGGACGGTAGCGGATCATCTGGTTCTCCATGGCGAGTGCGGACATACCGCGCGCTAGGCTAGGTCGAACCTGGGAGGACGACCCGGTCGTTGGGACGATTGACACAGTGGCGGTGCGGCCGTCGCGCTGCATGGTGGGAGGCTGGGAGGAGTCTTGATATTCATGGGCGTCCGGGCCCGTGGCAGCGTTGGCCGCAAGCAAAGGGGACCGGCATGCGCCGGCATGGCCCATGGGGGTGGTCTGGGCGACGTGCGCAGCTCGGCGCTCGGCACGGGCTTCGCGGGCGTCAGCCATTGGAGCGGCGAGGTGGAAGAAGATCTTGGCTTGAGGAAGATCATGCCCTACCTGGTGCCCCAAATATCGGATTTAGGTCTCTGCAAAACCCTCGAGGTTCGAACACACGGGCACGTGCGAAGGTTTCCTGCGGCCTCACCCAACCTAGCTTGCTATTCGATGGTTACTTTGGCGAACTCGCTCGATGATGAGCAAGAAGATGAACACGACAGTTTACCCAGGTTCGGGCCGCTGTGAAGCATAATACCCTACTCCTACTTTGGTGGATTGCCTCTTGTGGAGGTTTAGGTGGATGAAATAATACAGTGGGCTTGATCCTCGCGATGGCGGTCAAGAAGTGTTCTTGGTTCTCTCCTTGCGGTGGTGCGTCGAGTGGCTAAGTGTTGGACCGGATCGCCTCCATCTATGGTGCGGCCTAGCTTCTATTCATAGCGGTGGCCCGGGTCCTCTTCCCTTATGACAATGGCGGGAAGGGATCCCACAACGGTCAATTTTGAAGGGGGGCAGGAGTACATCCGTGCCCTGTCCAAAGGTGGTCTTCGCCTGCAAAGTAGCTGTTGATGATGCAGTGGTGGGCTCAACGATGTCCTGCGGGGCTCATGGTCGTCGTCTTGTTGCACCAGAAGGGAAACCTTTGGGCGGCGCTTTGGGAACCCACGTACATCCTTGCTCCCTTTGCAGCAAAGAGGAAACTACGCCGCCTGGCACGCTGGCGCCTGCCTGTCCTTCCTTGCTTCACCTTTGGCTCGTGAGGCCGGGCTCTGCATGGAGATCTCTGCAGCTCGGGAGGGGGCCTGAGGAGGCCCATCCTTGATGCCAGTCTTCCTCGTGAGCCCAGGGTCCTCATGAGGGCCTTGTCTTTTGTAGTGACGCGCCAGGCCATGCCTGGCTGGCGAAGTGCGCCATGTCCAGGGCCGCAGGCATGCAGGACTGGGCACCCCCATGTTGGGACCCCGATTCATAAGTCATGATCACCGAATATACGTGCACAGTGATCCCAGAGATCAATGCTTACTAAACACACAAAAACTGAATAACAAGAGTTTTACATCCATTACATACCGGTTTACTTAAATATGGCCTAAATGACCAAGTCTTAATAAACTTGCAGCGGATAATCTTCAACGATAACGTGAACCCATGCCATCTGCCTTAACCCTGTAGGCTTTCTTACTAGGAAGCGTCCTAGCTCGCATGTCCGTCACCAAGGTAATCTACATCATAACCTGATCTTCCATGCTTGGCAAATAAAATAACCAGTGGCAAGCCAATGAGTACTTTTAATGTACTCGCGAGCAACCGATGTTTGGAACAAGGTTCAACAGAGCATGATACAACACTAAGTAGGTAATTTTGAAGAAGGCTAATTTTTGGTGTAGTGACATGATCAACTAACTTATGTAAGCATGCATAAACATTTGGCAGATATCCATATGAACAAGTTATAGATATCATCATAAGCAAGGGGATTAACATCACATGTTCAATCATTTCATCAAGTCTTCTGACTTAGTTCAAGTATCTCTTTGTCACACACACACACATCAAGTTTTGTGAAAACATCTGGACGTGGCTCAAGTAGCACCACCCAGCCATCCTTGACCGTGGACACGACTATTCGAATAGTTTTACACTTTGCAGAGGTTTCACACTTTACCCACAATACTCGGGGAACTTCCATGTCATCCACGACTCGTGGTATTTAACATACCCGAGGTAAGCACTCGAACAATGCCTTTCCCATGGTGATACTAAACAAAGAGTCCACTCACGGGTGCCACCCCTCGTGATATACATCACACGTGTCATCCATGAGGGCACACAACGGTGTGACCGGTGCCAGTAAAGACAACACGTGGCCTTCCACTCTGGAATGACCCCCCATCTCGAGAGTGACCACTTCACTCTTGCCACTTGTAATGCGGGTTCCCTGCTAACACCAACCATAGTAATCAAACAAAGCCCCATCCCATAAGGGGTATCATGGTCGCATATGTAAGGTTGGGATGGTCGACAAATCTTAAACCCTCTATTTTCGAAAACAAACATACTCACTTTCTCCGGTACACCACTTCTTTCTCAAGTGGTTACCTAAGTCAGAATCATCTCCATCGGGCATTAGTGGCACCCTACGGGTTTTTTGAAAAGTCTTTGAAATCATTTAATTTCCATCACCATGTATATACCCATCCCATTTGCGTAGCAAGTACTAAGCAAACCTAACTACACCCACCCGCATAACCCTCATAAAGATGTAGGGTCATGCACGATGCAAGTGTCAACGGGAAAGTATCGGAGGCATCCCACCGAAGTGGTCACTTCATCACATGATCAACAACAAGGAATAAGGTGCTATCTGACATTCATGAAAATGGTTTCTTAACATGGTCATAGAGCTGCTTGCCTGGCTTAGCAAAGTCTTCGAGGTCTTCACACGCTTCTCGTCCACTCTGAGTACTTCGTCAACTATGGCAGGAAACAACCGCAAAAAGAAACACAACAAGCAGAAAATAAAAGTGCGCTATAAATAGGAGTTCTATTTTTCTTGGAAACCTCTGGTCTCAATAAAAATACCTAAGGAGGATCTACTGGAGTTGGATCAATGATACTTTTTAAATGGTGGAAATGGAGGAAATGATGATCCTATAAGGAGTCTCTAGAAATGTTTTTATATAAAAAGGAGGTGAGACACCCAATAAGTAGGGCATGATTTTAGAAACAATTAGAAAGTGGTCTCACTGGTTTTGGAGTTGGGATTATTTTCTTATGAATTTCCTAGGATGGCGACAATGAAAAATGGGGCTATTTATTTGGCCCAGCAGAATCAATGCATGGTAAAATGGTTAACTATGGCCTGATAAATAAGGCATGATATTTGGAGAACCTGGAAATTGGAATCACTCCATTTGGAGTTGATTTGGATGTTTTAGGAATCTTGCAATTGGGGTTCTACATGGTTCAAATCCAAATTTGAATTTGAACTAACAGAAAAGATTTATGGAAAATGTGAAATGCACACATTTGGTTAGGAAATGTTTTTAGAAGCTTGTGGGAATTTGAATCAACTAATTTAGAGTTCAAATGAATATAATATGGAATTCTTAAATAAATGAAAAAAAGAAAAGGGGAAAATCACCTATAAGGCTAAACAGCGCACGGGCCCAGTATTGCCAAATGGGCCGACACAGGCCGCAGGGGTTACGTCGAAGGCGTTCTTCGTGCAGTACGTTTTCCCGGCGGGGAGACGCCTTCCGCGGGAGGCGTGACCACTTAAAAGGGGGAGGGGATCAGCCGCTGGCCGGCGAGCCCCGCTGCCAGGGTGTCCCTCCACCTCCCGCCAGCACAAGGGAGGGGAGAGGAGCCCGACTGAGCACTGACCGGCGCCGGCCCCGGTGGCTCCGGCAACCTCCGGCGACGCTCCGATTACCGGTGGGCTCGGGACGACCGATCGCACTCGCCTGGTGGGTTCTTGGTCCTGGGAAAAGCACAGGCCGATGGAGGCATCGGCCACGGCAGAGGTGACCGATTGCATCGACGGGCATGGTGTGGTAGCCGCAGAGGGGAACAAATGGTGAGCGGAGGAGGGGGGTTGTGGTGGCGCTATGGTGCCCTGATGCCATCGGGAGGAGGGGAGACAGGTGAAGCAGCACGACTTTGCCGGAGGCCAAAGCGGCGCCATGGCATTCATGGGAGAAGTAGGAGGGCACGAGAGCTCCAATAGCTCGGTCTAGGAGCCTCATGGGAGTTAGAGGGAGCAAATGGGCACTACAAGGGGGGGGGTCTCGATGAGGGGTGGAAGTAGAGGGGCGACTAGGGGGGCTCGGGTGGCCTTGGATGTGCCTTGGGCACGGTGATCATATGCGGCAGAGAGGCCTTGGAGCTTTGCTGGTGTCGAGGATAGGCGTATGTCACAACCCTAGATTACTACTTGTAATTGGTTGCATTGGCATCCATGTCATCATATTATTTTTTCTTCTTAATTTTGAAATCGGGAGGATCCAACCCTAGCAACAAATAAAATTCAAATAGTTTTAACCAAAATTATTTTTAGTGAACCAAAGCGGCCCTACAAAATGTTGATCATTTGTGGAGAAATGTGGTAACATCAACCAGATGTGAAAAATATTTTTCCATGCCACTTTTGGTTACTGAATCAACTCAACAACTATTTTCTTTGGAGCTATTAAATACTATATACAATTCCATAGCTCCAAATAATTCGAAACTTGGTAAGGGCCTCTAAAATAATTCAGTGAGAGTCCATAAAAAGTTTCAGATTTTATAAAAATGAGTTGGTTTGTAAATAAAATCAAAACAAATTAAAACATTAGAAAACTGAAACAAATTTAAAAAAACACATAGAGAGAGAGAAACTTACCTGTGAGGCCTAGAACCGGTCCAACCCATCATGGCCTCCCCTAGTCATCCTCTTCCTTAAGCAGCTGCATGGCAGCAGCACGGCAACCGCGGCCACCTCCTGCTTGCCACGGACGAGGTGCCCTCGAGCTTATTTCCTCGCCCAAGAGACGCCCCGCCGACCCCTATATCAATTCCCCTCTCTCTGCTTCCTCCCCTCGCTCTTCTCTGCAGCCCCCTCCCCATGGCCGAGCCGCCATGGCCATGCCCCATTGTCGCCCATAGCTTTCGTGGCTATCATGCCTCGCCTCAATGCCCATGGGGTCCGTAGTCACCGTCTTCATCGACCTCCCCGAATCAAGCAACCGAGGACGCCTGGAGAGCCACCCTCGAGGTCGTCTTCTTCCATGGTGCCGTGGATCACCGTCGACGAATTCATCGTCTTCAATGCCTCAACGAGCCCGCTGACCAGCTCATCCGCCTCCATGTGAGCTCCTGGATCTTCTCCCCCTAACCGCCCCATGGATTTCGTCCCACAGTGCCACGCTTGTGCAACCAGAGCCGCTGCCACCGCCATAGCTCATCGCCGGCGTCACCTCTAGCCACACCACGACTTTCCAGTCGGTCCATCGGATGCGCGCGAACAAGAGCTTTCCCCTGATGCCCTCAAAGCCATGAGCTAAGCCCCGTAGCGGTCCTCTGGTGAAGTTCCGCCGTCAGATTGGTCACCGCCGGTGGAGCTTCGGCACCTGCCGGCGTGGCTTCATCATTCATGTGTTAAGCACTAATTAGGCCACCTGTTAGTCGCTGACTAGTGGGCCCCGCATTATTAATTAACCAGAAATGTTTTAGTTAGAGCAAATAACCCCTTTTTACACAATGGGTCAATGACCAGTGGGCCCCACTAGTCAGATTTGACCCTGGGCAGTCAGTTGACCTGGTGACATCACTATGACCTCATGCTGACGTAGTAATGACTTTCTGGAGTTAAAATAAATTATAAATGACTTATAATATTTCAGAAAATGTTTAAAACTTCCAAAAATCATATAAATTCAACTGTATTTCAGATGAAAATAATTTATATATGAAAAATGATCAGAAAATCCAATGAATCTGTTTACGCCATGATCATGCATGTTTGAACAAGTTAACATCACCAACTAGGACAATTGATGATTAGGCCAATTTACATAAATATTGTCAGAGTTGGAATATAGTATATAATTGAATTCCACTTCACTTAATATGATTATCTATTGTAATAGGTCAATTCAATTCTTTAACATACCAATATCATGCATCATGTTTGTTGCATTGCATTGAATGTGTTCATTTCTCTGTTTGCCAGTGTTGCTCCTTCTCGATAGACGATGATTCTGATGATGTGATTGTTGACATTGCTGAAGACTCATTGTTATCTTCAGAGTTATCAGGCAAGCAAAGCCCCTTGAGCATACTGTTATGAACCTACTCTCTCGCTCCTGCTCTCTTTATTGCACTAGGACAACAACGATTCAATTGTTACATGTTCTCAGTAGTTGAACCCATTGCTTTGCATGACCTGTCTTTGCCACAGTAAATATCTGAAACCAGTTAGCATGAGTAGCATCTCCTTGAGCCTTGTTGTGCTTAATCTTCCATTCTTGCTTACTTACTATGCCTGCTATGCTTAGAGTTGTGTCGTGTCAGGTCTGATCCATCTAGGTGATGAATCAGAATGGCTATGTTCATGTCCTACTATGCAAGAGCTAAGTTTGTGAACACGATTTGGTAAAGGTAGCGAGGAGAGGTCATGTAGGAGTACATGGCGGGTTGTCTCATTGGGACCGTCCTTAAGAACCGAGTTCTATGTTTGTGATCCAAGACAGTTACTACCACACGTTGGGCCCTAAAGTATGATCCCGCTCGACTTATTAATTACCTAGATCTCTCTCCAGGAGTTGCAACTAGTTTCTGGTGTTTGTTGCTCGGTAGTTAATGGCCAATAATATCACTCTTGGTGTGATGGTCATTGAATTGTCATACTAGGATTGATCGTGCTACCTAGTCCATTTTCCATGGTGCACTTTTCGATCAATTAGTTAGGATTGTGTCAATCCTTCGCTCTTTTGATCATATCGTCTTGCCTTGAAAAGCAAGATTGCTCTCGAGCTTGATAACATACCGGTGGATCGTGATTTTCCGAATATCTTCTCGAAAGTATTACCAAGGTGTTCCTTGAATGTTATGTTAAGGTCGTGATCAAGATTGTTTTGCTATAAACCATCCCTTCTCTAAAAATCGGTGTTAGATACCCCTGAACTGGTTGGATAAGCTAAACAACAACTTGGAGAGTTGGAAGATAAAAGCTTTGCCTGATTTAGTTCATTCCAGGGGGGATGTCTTTGGTGTGTATGTGTGTGTTGAAGAAAGGCGATATTTTCACCGAGTGATCCTTATGGTCAATCGTTGCATCTATCATCTTATCCAATCTTTGATTTGAGTGTGGGCTATCATCAAATCAAACTCAAAACCAAAGATTCTCTTCATGTTGTTTTTACTCATGGATCTATCCCCGAGCATACACCATTATATCCTTTGGTCTGACCAATGCTATCACCTTGTTCTCATAGTGGTGGAATTCCATCCATTTGGATACCTCGATGAATTGTTGTTGAGCTCATCAGCAACATCCTCGTCTATCCCATGACTCATGATGGACGTTAAGCTAGTGTTGGAAACTTTATAGGTAATATCTTCATGTCATGTACATGAAGTATAAATTGGTGTAAGAAGTGACTTACTCAAAGTTCACGTGCATTTGGTGCAAGTTGCCGCCGTGACTTCAGGGAAAGTTATTTTGTCTTCTCTCGAATCATCCCAAGTCAATCATGCATGTGCGAAGTATTCTATGGCTTGAAAGGCTCGCTACCTCCATTCCGTATGAATTTCATAGCTCATCAAACCACTAATTGAGTTGTTCAAGGAAAAGAAGTTATTTTGTTAAGGGCTAATCCGGACTTATGTAAGGACTTTGCTAATCCCTAATGATGGTTCCATCCAGAACTCGGTAGTGTTTTGTTGTAAGTCCATGTAGTCATGCATGTCCTGGACAGCGTGTTCACATGTGTCTTGCAATCCATCTCACGTTTTGGAGTTGGCTTCCATAGTTCATTTCCCGAGAATCTTGCAACGTCATCTCTTTGATTTGTGTTGCAACCTTTCACTTTCAGTATGCTGAATCTAGAATATCATGACACCAACCATATCTGAATCTCAGGCAGATATGATGGTTGGAAAGTTGCCCAAGAATTATAATATTGGTCTCACTGTAATCGGTAAAGTGATGTTGTGGCTAACACTCCTGCTGGAAGACCTATTACTATAATATATTGAATCGACAACCTTAGCCACTTCCCCATGAGGTTTTCATATGACTTTTCGGAAGTTGTTTTCTCATGGACCCTTTGAGATCCCGAAGTCCGACCTTTTACTTGATGTTCTGGATACCAAACATTACCTATAATTGGGTTACTCTACTTTATCAAGGAGAACATTAGAAGCGGAGTGCTAAATGTCACTCGGTCGATCATCTAGATTTTGCTCCCTTGGTATAGCTAAGGTCAAATCTGAGAAAGTGTTGTCTTCCTTTGCATCTGCATCCTCCCTCATTATTCATCATGGTAGTATGAGGTGTTGCCAGGATCCTTGGCACGGATGTTGGTAAAAATCCCGATGAATATGGAAATGCTCAAGTTCTTGAGAGCACACTCAGACACTGGGTTATACTTTCGGTTTTAACTGGAAAGTGCCTTCCGTTGCCGAATTGTTTAATAACTCTAATTTCCCTCTGATCTGAGTATGCCATTCTTTGAATTCCTTCCAACGGTCGTTTGCGAATTGCCTTAGGCTGGTATGAAGAGTCTCAATGATCTCTATATCAAAATTAATTCTTTTTGCCACTTAAGGAATAATCTTACTAGTCACCTTCCCTAAGGTGGCCGTTATGGTATGAAGGGAAACTAACTCCTCGCTACTTTCAAACCTCATCACCATCTGTTTTAGCATGGAATTGTTGGCTACCAATTGAACCTCCGTCATCTATCTCATTCCATCGTTCTTAGTGTGTGTTTGTGTCTCAGCTCGAGAGATGTTATCACGTCTCATTCTATGAGTTGATAATGAGTTGCTCGATCTCCGAGAAGATCGAATCTTGTAGAGATCTCTATCCCTGTTGTCTTTCTATTGGGTGAAGAGCCCGAAGGCAAAGAAGTCAAGATTAGTATAATGCAATAAATCAACAGCTACGAGGAGGGCACTTGGATCATGAAGGTTGTGATAGTTAGTGTACCCTCTGTCCTCCTCCCCTACACCTGAATCTCGGGACGAGATTCTTGTTTAGTGGGGGTGAGTTTTCAAGCCCTAGGTTACTACTTCTAATTAGTTGCATTGGCATCCATGTCATCATAATATTTTTTCTTCTTAATTTTGAAATGGGGAGGATCAAACCCTAGCAACAAATAAAATTCAAATAGTTTTAACCAAAATTATTTTCAGTGGACCAAAGTGGCCCTACAAAATGTTGATCATCTGTGGAGAAATGTGGTAACATGAACCAGATGTGAAAACTATTTTTCCATGCCACTTTTGGTGACTGAATCAACTCAGCAAGTATTTTCTTTGGAGCTATTAAATACTATATATAATTCCATAGCTCCAAATAATTCGAAACTTGGTAAGGGCCTCTAAAATAATGAAGTGAGAGTCCATAAAAAGTTTCAGATTTTATAAAAATGAGTTGGTTTGTAAATAAAATCAAAACAGATTAAAACATTAGAAAACTTAAACAAATTTAAAAAAAATAGAGAGAGAGAAACTTACCTACGAGGCCCAGAACCGGTCCAGCCCACCATGGCCTCCCCTGGTCGTCATCTTCCTTGAGCAGCTGCGTGGCAGTAGCACGGTTACCGCGGCCACCTCCTGCTTGCCACGGATGAGGTGCCCCCGAGCCTATCTCCTCGCCCAAGAGACGCCCCGTCACCCCCTCTGTCGATTCCCCTCTCTCTGCTCCCTCCCCTCGCTCTTCTCTGCCACCCCCTCCCCATGGCCGAGCCGCCATGGTCATGCCCCATCGTCTTCTTCCTCGGTGCCGTGGATCGCTATCGACGAATTCACCATCTCCAACGCCTCAACGAGCCCGCTGACCAGCTCATGTGAGCTCCCGGATCTTCTCCCCCTAACCACTCCCTGGATTTCATCCCACAGTGTCACGCTTGTGCAACCCGAGCCGCTATCGCCGCCATAGCTTGTCGCCGGTGTCACCTTCGGCCACACCGCGACCTATCGGCCGGTCCATCGAATGCGCGCGAGAAGAGCTTTCCCTTGATGCCCTCAGCGACATGAGCTAAGCCCCATAGACGTCCTCCGACGAACTTCCACCGTCAGATTGGTCACCACCGGTGGAGCTCCGGTGCCTGCCGACGTGGCTTCATCATTAGTGTGTTAACAACTAATTAGGACACCTGTTAGTCGCTAACTAGTGGGCCCGCATGATTAGTTAACCAGAAATGTTTTAGTTAGATAAAATAACCCCTGTTTACACAATGGGTCAATGACCAGTGGGCCCCACTGGTCAGATTTGTCCCTGGGTAGTCAGTTGACCTGCTGACATTACTATGACCTCATGCTGACGCAGTAATGACTTTCTGGAGTTAAAATAAATTATAAATGATTTATAATATTTCAAAAAATGTTTAAAACTTCCAAAAATCATAGAAATTCAACCGTAGCTCAGATGAAAATAATTTATATATGAAAAATGATCAGAAAATCCAATGAATCTGCTTACGCCATGATCATGCATGTTTGAAAAGTTAACATAACCAAGTAGTACAATTGATGATTAGGACAATTTCATAAATATTGTCAGAGTTGGAATATTTTATATAGTTGAATTCCACTTCACTTAATATGATTATCTATTGTACTAGGTCAATTCAATGCTTTAACATACCAATATCATGCATCATGTTTGTTGCATTGCATTGAATGTGTTCATTTCTCTGTTTGCCGGTGTATCTCCTTCTCGGTGGACGATGATTCCGATGATGTGATTGTTGACATTGATGAAGACTCATTGTTATCTTCAGAGTTGTCAAGCAAGCAAGCCCCCTTGACCATACTATTATGAAACTACTCTCTCACTCCTGCTCTCTTTTATTGCACTAGGACAACAACGATTCAATTGTTACATGTTCTTGGTAGTTGAACCCATTCCTTTGCATGACCTGTCTTTGCCACAGTAAATAGCTGAAACCACTTAGCATGAGTACCAACTGCTTGAGCCTTGTTGTGCTTACTCATCCAGGCTTGCTTACTTACTATGCCTACTACGCTTAGAGTTGTGTCGTGTCGAATCTGATCCATCTGGGTGATGAATCGGAATGGCTATGTTCATGTCCTACTGTGCGAGAGCTAAGTGTGTGAACACGATTTGGTAAAGGTAGGAATGAGAGGTCATGTAGGAGTACATGGCGGGTTGTCTCATTGGGACCGTCCTTGTTTGGGATCCAAGACAGTTACTACCACACGTTGGGCCTTGAAATATGACCCCGCTCGACTTATAAACCGCCTAGATCTCTGTCTAGGAGTTGCAACTAGTTTCTGGTGTTTGTAGGAAAAGTGTTGTCGGCCGTGCATAGCGCTGCCCGATGGGGTGGATTATGATGCGGTATAGGCACAGTGGTACGATGTACCAAGTGGCACCCGAACGGTGGGCTTGGGAACCCTGCGCACATCGTTTGAGGCCGTAGTGGAAACTTCGGCCGGACTTCCATGCGGGTTCAGTCTCAAATAGGCGATAAACCTGGACTAGGGTCTTGTGTGATTGACGGTCGTGGCCGACTCCCTCGCTGGGCTTCTGCTTGAAGGTTGCCGAGGTGCCTTTTATGTGCACATGGCGATAAGTGGCGGGAGCATGTGTGAAGAAGTACACCCCTATAGGGTTATGAATCTATTCGAATAGCCGCGTCCTCGGATATGGACTACCTGGAGAACTTATGTGGTTCATATATAAGTTGAAGTTGATACTCTAAAATGCGCGAGATAAGCGTGAGTGCTATGGATGGCCTTCTCATAGGGAGACGGAAGTGGATTCATAGTGGTTTATTGATTGGAGAATATGTGGACTCGTGTGCGCTATCCCACCTCAAAGATACTACTTGTAGTCGTAGTATAGGTTAGCCAAGAGTCAAAGCTGGCTTGCTGCAATAAATTCCATAACCCCCTTCATTGATACCGATGCATATGTAGTTAGTTATGATGTAAGTCTTGCTGAGTACCTTTGTACTCACGTTTGCTTAATTTATGTTTTGGAGAGGAGACGTCAGTCTTCTTAGTGATCGTTACAACGTGAAGTTCGATGTTGACCGGATTAGCTTGGGAATCCCAGACAGAGGTCTGGTTCCTTTTGTAGGGTCATTGTAGCTTTTCAGGCTCCTCTAGCTACTTTTGTAGATGTTTGTACCCAAACATATTTAAACTTCCACTTGTTTGATTGAATTCTCTGAATGTTGGGTCTTGTGACCCCTGTTTGTAAAATCTTATTGTATTGGCTCTTCTGAGCCTTCTAAATAAATGTTGTAATGTTGTATGGTTATGTTGTGATGCCATAGTTGTATCTATGCATATCGGGCATGTCGTGCGTATGTGTAACGTGCAACGGTATGTATGGGATCTGACACCTAGTTGTGTGCCTTTAGTAGTACTCTTTACAAGGAAATGCCTCTTTGTGCTTCCATCGAGCCTTGGTAGCTTGCTACTGCTCCAGACACATTGATTGACCGGCATGTATCCTTCTTTTCTGCTATGTCTGTCCCTTCGGGGAAATGTCTCGTAGTGTAATGGAGTCCTTGTAGCTTGCTATGACTCGTCTACACACGCTAGAGATCAATACCTGCATTGCTGGGTTGCGTATGCCTGTCCTTGTATGGATGTGCCACTTGGGTTCTACGACTAGTCATGTTGGCCCGGGTTCTTTGACATTTGAATGCTAGCGACACATTCACATACATGAGTCAAAAGATGCAAACAGTCCCGGCCCAAGTAAGGTGGAAGCCGTGGAGATAATCTTGCGTGAGACCGCAAAGTGATGTGATGTGTTACAGGCTAGATTCTTGTGGCTTAGGATTGGGGACTCGACACGTGGGAGGCAAGTATGGGTTCCTGGCACGCGTGGATGCCCTACCAGAGCTGGTTTGGAGCTACATGACAAGGTGGCCTGGAGGAGCATTGTTTTTGCATGTAAACAACATGGTCACCACGAAAGGCATGTCTACGATGACTTTTTGGCCGGCTAACCATGTCTAGCATGCAAGGCATGCATGAAAGAGGCCACTAGAATATTTGCAAGGGTAATGGAGCTAGATGAGATGGGCTTTCACTGCTGGAAGTTTGCAGTAGCAAACTTGGGGCTCATCTAATGTGTTTTTACTTTAGGCCACTTGGAACAAAGCTTTGTTTGGTGACCTTGAGTATGGAAGGACTACATGTCCACCAATTTCAAGCTCAGGGAGTTGATTCTACAAAGTAGTTGTAGTTCAAGGGGTCTATTTCTGCCAAGATGTAGGTTCAGATGATTTGCTCATATTTTCCACATGAGCATGCTATCTTTGGGGTTGGATTAATGTATCAGTATGCAATTTAAGTTGTGGTAGAGTTTGGGGGTATTTGTGCACACACAACAATAGAGGGGAAAGAGAGGTCTTGCCATGGTAAAAAGAGATGGAAAGTGAGGGAGTTAGCCCCCCAATAATTGATCAGAGGCCATGGAAAAGCTACTGGAGGTAGGAGGCGGGTTATAATATGTTATGGTATAAAGTTGGGGATAAGGAGAATCTTTTTGGGTCAACAATGCCTGGCCACAAGTTTTTGGCTGAAGGTGTTTGATGTTGTCCTGGGCATCTAGGGGTATCCAATGGCCCTGACATTTACCAGAGGTAAATGGTAATTCCATTTTGTCATGATAACAAGTTTTGAGATAATTTGAAGAAAGTTGATAGTGTAAACTTTGTAATCCCTAGTAATCATCAAAATTAGGTTTCTGTAGATCTAGGTCTGCAAAACAATTCTCCTTGATGCACCACTTAGTTTAGAATCATAATTTGGGTAACATAACATGCTCACAAATTTTGGGATAAATAGGAGGTACTTCACAATGTAAAGTCTCTCAAATTTGTTTCTAGACATGAATGGTTTTGGAATATTTTGGCAAACCAAACAATTGGGATTTAGATGAAAGTTGGCAAGATGACCATATATATCATATGTGACATGCTAGAATTTCCTTGGATTTATTTTAGAATATTTCTTATACAAATATTTCAAATGCTTGAAAAAGGCAAAAATGTTTTTGGATGGTTTTGTCCAATATTTTGAACATGACCATGTGTTGAAACTCTTATACATGGACAATATATGTCTGCTGATGTTTCCTAAATTTTCTCAAATATTTTTGAATAATTTAAATAATTTTTCCCTATAAAATACCATTTTTGGCGTTAAGAAAATTATTTACATAAAATAGTAAAATAATCGTTAAAATTAATATTTTGTGGTTTTGGGAAGTGTTGTATATATTGGGTATCAATTAAAGCATTTGGGGAAAAGGATCCACCCAATTTGGGGACTTGTAGTGCAAATCTCAAATTAGGGGTTTTTGAAAACCTAATTTAAATAAATGCTTTTTGGCCAAAATAATATTTTGTAAAAATATTTTTAAGTCCTATTCACATGGCATGATCATTGGACAATAGTTGGGATCAAGGAAAAGAGTTCTTGAGCGTAGGAGGATGTTTTATGAATTATAGAGCACCAGTTAGCAATCGAACAAGCAAGCAAATAACACACAAGTCAAGCATTCAAATGCACTCAAAAAGTTTTAGTTGACCCTAAATTTTGAGCCATTTTATCTTAAACAGAAGAGGCAAAACACAGGGTGTGATAGACCTACCCCCTTACAAGAATCTCATCCCCGAGATTCCGAGGCTAGGCACTAAAAATATATGAAAATTCAAAAGGGAGGTAGTCTTCACGTTCCATGTTGCTTCTGCTCTAGCGTGGTTGCTCCATTGGATCTTCATGTGCTTGATGATATAGCTTCGAGTGCATTGTTGACTTTGCCTAAGGGTGAATGGGGCACTTGCAAAATGGTAGGCCTGCCGAAAGGTCAAGGGTTTGTCAAGAGAGGTCCTGGCAAGGGTCTGGCATGCGGGTGTATCCCAAAGTCGGAATACGTGGCAAAATAGTGCATATGAGTTCTGGTTCTGGTGTTGCTCACGATGGTTAGTGACATCTAGATGTCTCACGTTAGAATAGAAGGATTGAGTCTTGGTGTAGCTTGTCGTTGATGGGGAAGTCATATCTTCCTTAAAGTAGGAGATCTTTAGTAACAGGTGGTCTTCATCCTTGAGGGTGTTGAAGCACGTTATCGTGGGCTTCTCATCGATACCTTCTACTTGAGCAAGTTCCCAGGTAGATTCTTCGTTCTTCTTTGGTCGTTTTGTCCTCATTGTCGCGGACGCGTGTTTCTAGCGGGTCTTTGAGTGTTTGGTCTCCTTGTCTCTTAGTAGCCATCGTGGCAAGGCTTTGGGCCTAGCCTCGTCCCTAAGACTAAGCATAGAGACTTGTGTCCAAATGGGCCCTACCATGTAGGAAGGTTTCTGAGAGGTTCTAAATAACCTGACTATCCAGAAGTATAGAACAGTCATTTAGTCCTCATGGCCTAAAGGTTGGCATGTTGGTTGAACTACCTTTGGCATGTGGTTTACCATGATCGGGTTAGGGTTTACGCCCTAGATTGTCTAAAAAGGGGCTGGTAACGAAGCCATGACATTCGTCCACTCCATTCCAGACACATGAAGGGAGTAGGGACGTCATGCTCACTGTACACCTTCATGGTGGTGGAGTGAGAGGTGTTATCTACTTCTCAGTTCCTCCTTAGTCAGGTACTGAAGGTGATCGTTAAGACAAGGGGATCTATAATCCTATTGATGTGCAAGGACTTCATCGGGCTTGAACGTTGGTGCTTCTTGATATAGTCTAGTTGATGTAGCCGGCAGAGGAGTGGTGGTTGTCTTCTTTGACTTCTTTTGCTTCTTCTTCTTCGTTTTCGTCTCTTTGCAATCGCATGGGTTCTTCATCTTGCTTGGAAATAAAGTCTCTTTCTGTGGAAGGGAGGGTGCTTCGAGGAGTCCAACTTCTTCAAGGTGAAACATTGTACTCAAGAGTCATGGTAACTGGTGTTCTAGGGCTGGTCCAAATAGGACTAAGGTGTTCCTCCTCTTATTGGGTAAATAAGTATGTCATCCCGGAGGACAACAACCTATTTCCCTAAGTATCACATAAACACATTGTTCACGGGATATGTGAGAGGAGTGGCCATTCATCTCGCATGGTCACTAGTGTCAAGGGTTTGTGGTCCAACCTAATAGAGGTCTTCGTGGCCACCTTCCTTTTGAACAGGGTTGGTGGTGGTCGAGGTGGAGTACCGACCATAGTCTAAGGACTTATAGTCCAAGGCCTATGGTTGTAATTCGGCCGTGTCATGGTTTGGTAAAGCTTCGGGGTTTTGAGGAGCTTAGGATGTGAGTGAACGTCTACCATCTTATCCTCAAGCACAGTTCTTAGATGCCAATAGTACTGCCTATTACTCCAAACAAAATTACCTTATATCCTCGAAGGTATCATCTCATATAAGCGAACTCCAAAATATTACACGTGCTACTCATATCTCCAAGGTTTTGAGAGAAGCACTATACCAAAAATCTCATATGTATACTATAGCTAACTCACTCATATCCCTATATAAAAAAATCCTCGGGATAATTTCCAAGCCGCTAAGCTTGATCATGATACTACCAATCCAAGTGTCCTACTGACCTATCCAAGGTATAAGGTACGGCATTACTATGCTAAGGAAACACGTAATAAACCAATCCAAGATCTTGTTTCCTTCCTACGAATCCAATTAATCGATCCTCGAATATCATCCACTAGTACATGATCCATACTGCTACAAGTCCAACATCGATGGTGTCCAACATAATCTCCTCGATTTCATATAATCCACATATCATTGCAAGGACTATTATCATGAACTTCCAATCTCATGGACAACTACACTGCAAGGTCGAGCTTATGTAGATCCCTAAATTATCCCTAACATCATCCGATTCCTTCTACTATCATCCACCAAGAAACATGGTATCATTATCAAGATTACTGGACTAAATCCAAATTACTCCGAACCATGTGATTTGATTGATCTCGAGCACCTATTGGAGTCACCTATTTAAATCTAATAAGAATTCCCTACTAGTTACTCCAGTCACTAACATATCACCATCAATCCACTTTGAATCATTACTTGCCAAAGTCAAGTCAAGTATCCACCAAGAATTTCAGCTTGTGACCAGATTCTCCCTACTAATCCAATTTGCTCAAGGGACAAGTAAGTTATGCTACTCTATCAATCTTGATCCACCAAGTTCGTCTACCAACATTAAGCCTCGTAATCCACCAAAGGGTCTCAACTATTTCCTCAAGACATCTACTATGGTTAAATAAAATCATTGTCCATAAGTCATATACCCTTAGAATGAACCTTCCTATGGCATCAAGGTTCTAGTGCTAGCGTAAGAATGAAGGATGTTTGTTCACTATGATCACTAGCTCCATAATGAACCCAGTGCTAAGCAGGGGTGATAGAAGCTCAATAATTGCTCTGTCAAATCCATGTATTAAACACGTGATCAGAGGCTTGTGCTAGGGAAGCTCGTGAGGTATAGGTTGGTCCGGGGAGGGGTTTCCAGTCTTGAGGGAAGAGTCTAATCCCTATGGGGTTGCGTCTGGTTGAATAGGTTGTCCTCAAAAGTCTTCAACGGTAGTTGTTTGTCGAGGTGGATCCTTGGTGCATCTTGTCTTGCCGATCTTCGGTTGATGAGAGAGGGAAAAGGGAAAGTAGCATAGAGGAGAGTGCCTAAGGGGGTGGTATAGTGCAAGTGCAATCAAGCAAGTGCCCAAAAGGCCAAACACAAACATCTAGGTAAGGTAGGTGATATAGTCGCGCACTCGTTACCTAGGGCAAAAGTGTGACTTATACCAAAGCACAAACAAGAACAAACAAGCAACACACAGTCGTGGTTCTATCAGAACCATCATACGAACTCGACTTCGCATGGGGGATACACGACTCATCCTACCCCATGGGTTCTCGGACTCAGTAGTCATGATTGCTTCATGTCTTGGAGAGGAGTCCACTTATCCTTCTGGGTCTTCTTCTGGTGTCGCTATGTCTCTAGTTGTTGTTCATCAAAAAGATCCTGGTTGCGACTAAAGTGTCCTTGATGATTTCGGGTCTGCTGAGTTGACGACGAAGGTGATTATTCACGGATGTTATTGACAGGGTCTTCTAGTGTCCTCGTGATCATGACAATGCCTTCTTGTCTTCTGAGACGTCGAGCATTCCAGGTAGGAAATCTTTTATGCAATGACATTAACAAGGCAAGGTAGAGCTGTATCCTGCTGGTCACGTTGATGATATCATCGGCACCAAGAGCGGGGGAAGATGAGAACCGTTTTCCTGCTCAATATAGTGAGGCGGACCAAATGGCGAGGTTCTCATCCATTGGTGGCTACTGATATAACAACAAAAAGGACATGGTTGCTCTATTAGCGATGCATATCATGACATTGCACGTCTTGTGCTCTGGTCATTGAAGGCCAGGGTGGCATCATCCTGGGGCTGTGTCGTGGGTGTCACTATCATCTAAGTCTTGACATCCTTATCCATCGAGAAGGTATCTTCTGTTGCTAGCTCGTTTTCCAGTCTCGCCAACTTAGGTCCAAGATATGTCGGCAATCATCTTGCAAGGTGGCATCCTTACACGTTATGCATGAGGATTACAAGGAATCCCGTGGTCAGGGGCACAAGGGTAGTAGCGACCATTTGCAAAGTTTTTGAAAACAAGACGGGAGAGCTAAGAGAAAAGTGGTGGAAGTGCAAAGAAAAAACCTTTGCTTCCCTTGGAATTTTTAGGAAAGGCGAGAAATGTAGTGGCTTTGTAGGTAATTTTGAAGGGTCTGGAACAAATGGTTTTGTCCTAACTAACGTCTATGCTAACTCACGGCTTCCTACATTCAGGATGGCTATGATACCAGCTTTGTGGGGACCCCGACTCATAAGTCATGATCACTAAATGTATGTGTATAGTGATCCCAGAGATCAATGCTCACTGAACACACAGAAACTGAATACCAAGAGTCTTACATCCATTACATACCGGTTTACTCAAATATGTCCTAAATGACCAGGTCTTCATAAACTTGCAGTGGACAATCTTCAATGATAGCGTCAACCCATGCCATCTGCCTTAACCCTACAAGCTTTCTGACTGGGAAGCATCCTAGCTCGCATGTCCGTCACCAAGGTAATCTCCATCATAACCTGATCTTCCATGCCTGTCCAATAAAATAACAAGTGGAAAGCCAATGAGTACTTTGAATGTACTCGCAAGAAACCCATGTTTGGAACAAGGTTCAACAGAGCATGATATATCACTAAGTAGGTAATTTTGAAGAAAGCTAATTTTTAGTTCAGTGACATGATCAACTAACTTATGTAAGAATGCATCAACAGTTGGCAAATATCCATATGAAAAAGTTATAGATATCATCATAAGCAAGGGTTTGAACATCACATGTTCAACATTTCATCAAGTCTTATGGCTTAGCTCAAGTATCTCTTCATCACATACACACACACACATCAAGTTTTGTGAAAACATCTAGACGTGGCTTAAGCAACACTACCCAACTGTCCTTGACCAAGGACATAACTATTCGAATAGTTTTACACTCTACAGAGGTTGCACACTTAACCCACAAGACTTGGGGAACTTCCATGTCATCCACGACTCGTGGTATTTAACATACCCGAGGTAAGCACCCGAACAATGCCTTTCCCATGGTGATACTAAACAAAGAGTCCACTCGTTGGTGCCATCCGTCACGATATACATCACACGTATCATCCATGAGGGCACGCAACGGTGTGCCCGGTGCCTGTAAAGACAGCGCATGGCCTTCCACTCCGGGACGACCCCGTCTCGAGAGTGACCACTTCACTCTCGCCACTGGTAATGCGGGCTCCCTGCTAGCACCAACCATAGTAATCAACAAAGCCCCATCCCATAAGGGGTATCGTAGTCACACATGTAAGGTTAGGATGCTCGACAAATCTTTAACCCTTCGTTTTCGAAAACACACATACTCACTTGCTCCGGTACACCACTTCTTTCTCAAGTGGTTAACTAACTCAACATCATCTTCCTCAGTCATTAGTGGCACCCGGTGGGGTTTTCGAAAAGTCTTTGAAATCATTTAATTTCCATCACCATGCATATACCCATCCCATTTGCGTAGCAACTACTAAGCAAACCTAACTACACCCACCCGCACAACCCTCATAAAGAGGTAGGGTCATGCACAATGCAAGTGTCAACGAGAAAGTATCGGAGGCATCCCACTGAAGTGGTCACCTCATCACATGATCAACAACAAGGAATAAGGTGCTATATGACATTCGTGAAAATGGTTTATTAACATGGTCATAGAGCTGCTTGCTTGGCTCAGCAAAGTCTTCGAGGTCTTCACACGCTTCTCATCCACTCCGAGTACTTCGTCTACTTCGTCAACTATGGCAGGAAACAACCGCAATAAGCAATACAACAAGCAGAAAATAAAATTGCTCTATAAATAGGAGTTCTATTTTTCTTGGACACCTTTGGTCTCAATAAAAATACCTAAGGAGGATCTACTGGAGTTGGATCAATGATACTTTTTAAATGGTGGAAATGAAGGAAATGATGATCCTATAAGGATTCTCCAGAAAATGTTTTTATAAAAAGGAGTTGAGATACCCAATAAATAGGGCATGATTTTAGAAACAATTAGAAAGTGGTCTCACTAGTTTTGGAGTTGGGATGATTTTCTTATGAATTTCCTAGGATGGCGATCATGAAAAATGGGGCTATTTATTTGACCCAGCAGAATCAATGCATGGTAAAAATGTTAACTATGGCCTGATAAATAAGGCATGATATTTGGAGAACCTGGAAATTAGAATCACTCCATTTGGAGTTGATTTGGATGTTCTAGGAATCTTGCAAGTGGGGTTCTACATGGTTCAAATCCAAATTTGAATTTGAACTAACAGAAAAGATTTATGGAAAATGTGAAATGCACACATTTGGTTAGGAAATGTTTTTAGAAGCTTGTGGGAATTTGAATCAACTAATTTAGAGTTCAAATGAATATAATATGGAATTCTTAAATAACTTAAAAAAAGAAAAGGGGTAAAATCACCTATAAGGCTAAACAGCGCACAGGGCGCAGTATTGCCAAATGGGCCGACCCAATGGCTCGGCCGACATGCGCAAGGGTTACATCGAAGGCGTTCTTCGTGTTGTACGTTTTCCTGGCGGGGAGACACCTTCCGCGGGAGGCGCAACCACTTAAACGGGGGGGGGGGCTCAACCGCTGACTGGCGGCCCCCCTAGCAGGGTCTTCCTCCACCTCCCGCCAGCACACCGGAGGGCAAAGGAGCCCGACCGAGCGCTGACCGGTGCCCGCCCCAATGGCTCCGGCAACCTCCAGTGGCGCTCTGACCACCGATGGGCTCGAGGCGACCGACCGCACTCGCCTGGTGGGTTCTTGGTTCTAGGA
Source organism: Hordeum marinum (assembly GCA_022496015.1). Lineage (NCBI taxonomy): Eukaryota > Viridiplantae > Streptophyta > Magnoliopsida > Poales > Poaceae > Hordeum > Hordeum marinum. The sequence goes on from CM039675.1 coordinate 275,131,115, forward strand.
AAAGCAGAGGCTGACCGAGGCTTCGACCACGGTGGAGGTGACCGACGGCGGCGACAGGCATGGTGCGGTATCTGCGGAGGGGAAGAAATGGTGAGCTGAGGGGGGGGTGTGGTGGCGCTATGGTGCCCAGAGGCCGAGGCGGCGCCATGGTGTTCATGGGAGAAGAAGGAGGGCACGGGAGCTCCAATAGCTCGGTCCAGGAGCCTCGTGGGAGTTAGAGGGAGCAAATAGGCACTACAGGGGGGGTCTCGATGAGCGGTGGAAGTAGAGGGGCGACTAGGGGGGAGCACGGGTGGCCTCGGATGTGCCTTGGGAGCGGTGAGCACGCACGGTAGAGAGGCATTGGAGCTTTGCTGGTGTCAGGGATTGGCGTGGGAAGCAAGTATGGGTTTCCTGGCGCGCGTGGATGCCCTACCAGAGCCGGTTTGGATCTACATGACATTGTGGCTTGGCAGAGCTTTGTTTTTGCATGTAAACAACGTGGTCAACATGCAAAGGCATGTCTACGATGACTTTTTGGCCGACCAACCATGTCTAGCGTGCAAGGCATGCATGATAGAGGTCACTGGAAAATTTGCAAGGGTAATGGATCTAGATGAGATGGGCTTTCACTGCTCGAAACTTTGCAGCAGCAAACTTGGGGCTCATCTAATGTGTTTTATCCTTAGGCCACTTGGAACAAACCTTTGTCTGGTGACCTTGAGTATGGAAGGACTACATGTGCACCAATTTCTAGCTCAGGTAGATGATTCTATAGAGTACTTGTAATTCAAGGGCCTTATTTCTACCGAAATGTAGGTTTAGATGATTTGCTTATATTTTCGACATGATCATGCTATCTTTGGGGTTGGATTAATGCATCATTATGTAATTTAAGTTGTGGTAGAGTTTGGGGGCATTTGTGTGCACAGAATAGAGAAGGGAAAGAGAGGTCTTGCCATGGTAAAAAGAGAGGGAAACTTAGGGAGTTGGCCCCCCAATAATTGATCAAAGGCCATGGCAAAGCTATTGGAGGTAGGAGGGGGGTTATAATATGTTGTAGTAAAAATTTGGGGACAAGGAGAATCTTTTTGGGTTAACAATGCTTGGCCACAAGTTTTTGGCTGAAGGTGTTTGATGTTGTCCTGGGGCATCTAGGGGTATCCAATGGCCCTGATATTTACCAGAGGTAAATGGTAAGTCTATTTTGTCCTGATAACAAGTTTTGAGATAATTTGAAGAAAGTTGATAGTGTAAACTTTGTAATCCGTAGTAATCAACATAATTAGGTTTCTATAGATCCAGGTTTGCAAAACTATTCTTCTTGATGCACCACTTAGTGTAGAATCATAATTTGGGTAACAGAACATGCTCACAATTTTTTGATAAATAGGAGATATTTAACACTTTAAAGTTTCTCAAAATTGATTCTGGACAGGAATGGTTTTGGAATATTTTGGTGAACCAAACTAATTGGGATTGAGATGAAACTTGGCAAGAGGACCACATATATCAAATGTGACATGCTAGAATTTCCTTCGATTTATTTGAGAATATTTCTTATAGAAACATTTCAACTGCTTGAAATAGGAAAAAATGGTTTTGGATGGTTTTATTCAATATTTTGAACATGACCATGTGTTGAAACTCTTACATATGGACAATATATGTCCACTAAGTTTTCCTAAATTTTCTCAAATACTTTTAAAGCATTTATATATTTTTTCCCTATAAATGTCTATTTATGGCCTTAAGAAAAAACCTTTACATAAAATAGTAAAATAATCTTTAAAATTAATATTTGGTGGTTTTGGGAAGTCTTATATATATTGGGTATCAAATAAAGCATTTGTTGAAAAAGGATCCACCCAATTTGGGGACTTGAAGTGCAAATCTGAAATCAAGGGGTTTTGAAAACCAAATTTAAATAAATGCTTTTTGGCCAAAATAATATTTTGTAAAAATATTTTTAAGTCCTATTCACATGGCATGATCATTGGACAAGAGTTTGGATTAATGAAAATAATTGTTGAGGGTAGGAGGATGTTTTATGAATTATAGAGCACTAGCAAGCAATCAAACAAGCAAGAAAATAACACACAAGTCAAGCATTCAAATGCACTCAAAAAGTTTTAATTGGCCCTAAATTTTTGAGCCATTTTATCTTAGACAGAACAGGCAAAACACAAGGTGTGACATCCCATTCCCAGAATGCTGACATAATTGATCAAGAAGTTCAACATGCAAAAGTGCAAAGGTATGAAAACTCCCATGCCTACTAGTGGACATGTTTATCTCACTAAGGAGGACGAACTGGTTGATCAAAAGGTTTAAAGATCAATGATTGGTTCATTGTTATATCTATGTACCTCCCTTCCCGATATTATGCTAAGTGTGTGCATGTGTGCACGATATCAAGCTGCACCTAAAGAGTGTCATCTTTTGGCCGTGAAATGTATTGTTAGATATTTGATACATACACCAAACTTTGGCATTTGGTATCCCAAGGGATCTTCTTTTAATCTTGTTGGCTAGTTCGATTCAGACTATGTCGGTGACAAGGTTCATAGAAAATCCACCTCGGGTACATGTCAATTTCTTGGTAGATCTCTTGTGTCTTGGTCCTCCAAGAAAGAAAACTCGGTATCTCTATCTACCGCTGGAGCTAAGTATATTGCCGTGGGATCGTGTTGTGCACAACTGCTATGGATGACACAAACCCTGAAGGATTATGGAATCAATGTGAAAAATGTTCCATTACTTGTTGACAATGAAAGTGCTATTAAGATTGGTCATAACCTCATGCAACATTCTCGAACTAAGCATATTCAAGTTTGACATCATTTCATTCGTGATCATTTTGCCAAAGGAGACATTAATCTTAAGCATGTTTGTACTAACAAGCAATTGGCCGATCTCTATACTAAGCCACTTGATGAAAAAGTGTTTTGTCACTTGTGGAGTGAGTTGAACATCACTGATGCTTCAAACTTGAGCTAAGCTCACGCGTATGCATGCAAGGAGATGAGCTTACTTGACCATTCCATGTTATCATTACCATGAACATCATGTGGCTTGGAATTCTATGCTCCCTTGTATTGCTTCTAACCCTTTTGTAGGTACTTGGAAGAACAACACTCCACAAGATTGCCATCAACTCATATATTAAGCAATCTAGTCATGACCAAGTATCCACAACCCTCTTTAGTGATGGAAGGAAGAAGACAACAAAACATATCCTTGTCATGTATTTGGATTTCTCAATTGGAATCAACTCACAACAGATATCATGTCATTTGAATATATCATGTTCTTCCTTGCGTGACTAACCTATGTAGGTGATCAGTGAACAAAAACAAGGAGGATTGCTCCTAACTCAAGATGAACTTGATCAACCTCGAGCATCCTCATCAAAGTTCACCTACAACCCACGTCATCAACATCACTCAAAGGTATATACTCATATCCTTGATATAGCTTTACTCCATGTCATGGGATAAAGCAACTCAAGCGATATGAAGACATTAAAATGCTTAAACAAAAATGGTAACCCCATTTTGAGCTTAACGATGAGTATGACCTATGATAAAGTATTCTTGCTTGACTCCTTAAGTCATTATACTCTAATATAGGTGAGCTAGTCACCGCCCATCATCTAGTTATAAGAATTGTATGGAGATTTTCTTTTTTGTTGCTCATTGACATTTCCATTCAACTCTCACCTAGATGAAAATTCATTGCAAATCTTTTTGAAATTAATTGCAAATCTTTTTGAAAATTCATTGCAAATCTTTCTGAAAATTCATTGCAAATACTTATGAAATACTACATTTGACAAAACAGCCAAAAATCATTTTGACACATTTCTATTATCTATCTCGGAGTCTCCGATATCAAAAACTCGGTTTCACCGACATTGTAGTAAAACTAAAAAATCACATATCGGTGCTGCCGACATCTTTTGCCTCGGAGCCACCAACCCTATGCATTTTATATGTTTTGGTCTTATGGTCAGTTCGATGATCCCAATGATGCAGGCGTAGAAACATCAAGAGGAATGATATCAAATATTAAAGGATCCCTACATCAAAGGAGGAGAAATCTTAAAGGTTTTCACATCATAAGGGGGAGAAATTTGTTTTCAAGGAACCCTTGTCTAAAATGCTCTCAATTACCCTCAATCTCTGGGATCCCTTCCCACTCAATGATTCCTTTTATATGGCCCTTGTGTGTTCCTTTTTGGAAATTAATGCCAAAGTGGGAGAAATACCAAATCTTCAAAGCTTATTCTAAAGGGGGGAATAATACCAAAGGAAGAGATATAATACTAAAAGGGAAAAATATCTAAGCATTCATGCTTTAGGGGGAGAGATACGCATGAAAAGAGGAAGTGTACACTTAAAAAGATAAAGGGGAGAAATATCAAGGATCCCTTATCACAGAAACACTTCCTGAGGAGAACAACGAAGAATGAATCTGATTAAATTTGATTCTAATTTGTTTTAGACTTTTCTTAGCCCTACCTACTGTCAATATCTACATGTTATGATTCAGGGGGAGAGGAAAACTTACAAACACATATATAGGGGAGAAAGCCTAAACTTATTTGGAGACATATCATTCTCAAGAAACTATTTCTTATATGTCTTCCATATCGTGGTACTCTTGGTTTCATTTGCATTTGTGCTATTAGAATACACTTGTGTTTCCTAACATTGTTTTCGCAAGTGTGTTCCTACTATTAAATGCTCAAGGACCTCAAGGTAAGTATATGCAGCATATTCCTCCTCAAGATGACCTCTTGCTTCTTGCACATATTGTTTGCAAGAGTAAATGTTGAACATGGAATCATTTCATTCATAAATATTTTATGCATATAGCCAAGATATACATGACTTCTCATGTCCTTCCTACTATGTGTGTGTTCATGCATTCCAAAGAAACTATCCTTAAAATGGATTGCACATATTTATGGGGGAGCCTATATTAGTCATGTATCCTTCAAACTCTTCCCATATTTCTGCATATCTTAAATTGAAGCTTTGATTGTATGTTGTCACAAATTACCAAAAAAGGGGAGATTGAAAGCACAATATGCTCCCTTGGTGGTTTTGATAATTCATGACAACATACATTGTCTCTTGGACTAATACTTTTAACTAGTGTATTTCAGATAAAGTCCACAGAGAGTGTTGGCTATGGATTGTGAGGAGCATCCCCAAGAACAAGAAGGAGAAGGAATAGGATTGGCAAAGCTTCAAGAAAGAAGACTCTACATTTTAATTTGTGAGAAATCACTTTGAGTCTATAGGAAAGTCAATACTATAAAAAGGGGGTAAAGTATTGCTGGTGTACAAAATGCTCCACGTGCACAAGTGATAGTCACCAAAAACACCCACAAGCTCTTCCACAAATGTCTGTCAAAGCCTATCATGCAAAATCGGAGCCACCAATTCTTCCCATTCGGTCCTATAAATTTTCACCTCAGACACATCCCAACCAAACCCTAAGTCTTCGGTACAACCGATTTTGCATCGGTGCCATCAAGTTTAGGTTGCCAACAGTTTGTTGCCTCTTTCCTAAAAATTGGAATTTCCGAGATTTTGGATCGGCACCACTGAGTTTTGCAATATGACCGTTGGTCAACTTTTTGGTACTGCCGAGACTTCTGTATCGGTGGCACTGATATTCAAAAGTTGCTACCTATTGACCAACTCGGTATGACCGAGTTTTATACTTTGGTGTCACCGAGTTGGTAAGTTTAGGTGTAACGGTTGGATTTTTGGAGATGCCTATATATAACCCTCCACCATCACTCACTCGCAAGAGAAATACTCAAAACAATTCCCCAATTATCCCATCTGATTTTCTAGGAGAGAGCCACCTACTCATGTGTTGAGATCAAGCCATGCCACTCCAACCATTTTAATCTTGATCTCTAGACTCCCCAAGTTTATTTCCACCCAATCAATATCTTCCATCAAAGCCAAATCTATGAGAGAGTGATTGAGTGTTGAGGAGTCTATCATCTTGAAGCATAAGAGTAAGGGGTTCATCATCATCTTGAAGCACAAAATGCTCCACTCTATTTTAGTTCATGAGGAATTCACCCCCAACCTTCACCGATATGGTTGAATCCTTGGATGGTGACGACTAGATCCGCACAATCAAGAACCTCCTTGCACTGGTTAATTGCAATGAGGATCATGAGAAGGTGATGTATGCCTCTCGCTGCCTTAGAGGTACTGCCAAAGCTTGGTGGGATGGATTCAAGGTCATGCAAGGCGATCGTGTGATCACTTCGGATAACTTCAAGGAACGGTTGCGCACCGCCCATGAGGGAGTCCTGGATTAGGGGGTCCTCATATATCCAACATGTTGTCTACGGGCCGGACTATATGGGCTACTCACCGAGCACTGGATGGTTTGAAGGCCCAGTTTCTAGGATGGAAGCTTTGAGGAACATGGCTTGTGCTCCACGTTTGATTTAGTAATAGGAATGTTTATCTCTTCGGCATGTAACAGACCATGTGTAAACCCTAGGCCTCCTCGGCATCTATATAAGCCGGAGGGTTTTAGGGCATAGAGGCAGGATAACTTATCCGGGGTTAGTCATACAATCTCGAGGTAGATCAACATTGTATTCCCATACACCATCAATACAATCCAGTAGGACATAGGGTATTACCTCCATTGGAGGGCCCGAACGTGGGTAAACTCATGTCCCCTTCATCTCCTATTACCATCGATCCTAGTCTTACAGTTCGGGACCCCCTACCCAAGATCCGCCGGTTTTGACACCAACATTGGTGATTTCATTGAGAGTTCCTTTGTGAGCAAGATGGGATCGACGCCTCGCCTTTTCATCAATGAAGAGGTCCGCAACCTGGACGTTTTTGTCCTCGGGCAAATCTTTGCCTTCGGCAGCGTTGTGCTGCATGCTGGCTTGACCGATCATCTAGGCCGTGTTGAGAGCTTCGCCCCTGATCAAGAGGTCAGGTTCGGAAACCTAAAGTTTTTCGTCGACTCTCGGGGTGATTTGTCGCTAATCGGGCTCACGGCTCCGTCCGAAGCCCCAAAGGACTCTGAGGCTTTAACCTTGAGCCCCTTCATTAGACACGCCAATGGGGTCACCCATCATGGCAGTGTTATCCCTCCCCCCGGTCGGGCCATCGAGCCACATGACCATACATGCGTTCTTTCCAAACACTTCCCATGGGCGGGCTGCATGGTGGTCAACTCTACGAATTCTGATACGCTGGATCCGATCAGGCCCTCAGCGGTCGATGCTGCCTTGGAGCAATTCTCGTCGATGAAGATCACTGACGATCCAGCCTCGATCTATGTCCATCCCGGTTACAGTTTGGGTAGGGACGGATTTTTCGACCCACCCAACACCCACTTGATAGCCACCGTCGAAGAATTAACCGACGTGCTAGACTATGCCTTCGAGAGGCAGAATACATGGATGAAGAGGACCGTGTTCCCACTCCCGTTACCACCGGGAATTGGACCACCACTTCTACATATGACATCTCCATGGTAGATACTCCCGCCACGAAAGGCGACAACATGCCTCACAACGACGGCGACAAAACGGGTGACGCGCCATCAAGGCACCGGAAATTGCATAAGCGGTCCAAAAGCAAAAAGGGAAGAAGAACTATTATCAACAGCAGGGATGGTAACGCGCCTGCCGATCATGATCATCCGTTTGAGGGTCCGGACGAACCTGCGGACCAAAACGACCCCAATACTGTCAAGGACCCCGAAGGCGACGATTACCTTCCCCCCATCCAGGAGAAGACCTAACAGAAGCTGATGACTTGTACATCCCTAATAACCTCGAGGATCAGGATGAAATCAAGCAGCGACTCATAGCAATGGCTGGCAGCCTAAAGGCCAAATATTGACAACTTAAAACCGAACAGGCTGACCTTACTGATCGATGGACAAAAGTCCTCTCAGCCGAACAAGTGTACGACACTGGTCTATCAAACCAGCCCAAAAGCTATGCTCGGAGGAGGCTGCTGCCACAATTCGACGATGAGCTCACTAACACTCCGTCTCCGCATCATACCACCTATGACGAGCTGGACCGCCCTCCTTGTGTGCTTGACAGCGCGGCTAAAGACAAAATTATGTACAGGCGATGCCCTGAAGACAGGGTAAGGAGCCATTCGAGCCCAATGACCGGTTTGACCTGCGCGATGACTTAAATCGTAGAGCAGGCCATACAAGATCCATCTATCGATCTCGATATTACTCACCGGGTAGACGGGGAGAATATAGACCATGGTTTGACAATAATCATAGAGGCCGGGAACGCAACCGGTCCCATACAAACACTGAGTGCAGGTGGGACATAGCTCTAGTCAGAGGCGCCGCTCACCCACTGTGCTTCACAGATGAAGTAATGCGACATCAGTTACCCGAAGGGTTTAAACCCATAAATATATAACAATATGATGGGACCACTGAACCAACTGTATGGAATGAGGAGTTCCTCCTCCATATCCATATAGCATGAGGAGATGACCTCCATGCCATCAAATACTTACCTCTTAAGCTTAAGGGGCCATCTCGGCACTGGTTAAACAACCTCCCCGAAAACTCCATAGGATGCTGCGAAGACTTGGAAGACGCATTTCGATCAACTTCCAAGGGACCTATGTCTGCCCGCCGGACTCTTCCGACCTTTGTAACGTCATGCAAAAGCCCGACGAGTCTGCCCGACAGTTTTGGAATCGGTTCTTAACTAAGAAGAACCAAATTTTCGATTATCCGGACGCCGAGGCCATTGCCTCCTTCCGGCACAATATTTGAGACCAATGGTTGGCCAGCCAGCTAGGCCAGGACAAGCCTCGAACCATGTCCGTCCTTACTTCCCTCGTGCCCCGCTTTTGCACGGGCAAAGATAACTCGTTGGCAAGACGCAACCACGATTCTAAAGATCCTGTGGCACCTGAAGCCCAGGATGGCAACTCAAAGCCAAAGCGCAATAAGAAAAAACCCCGGCACAACATCAACGACGCCGATGACATGGTGGTTAACGCCGGATTCCGCAACTCCCGACCCTGGCAGCAAAAGAAGCCCCCTAAAGGCAATCGTGCTCAGCTCGAGAAAATCTTGGACAGGACCTGCCAAATTCACGGAACTTCAGAAAAGCCAGCCAATCACACACACCGCAACTGTTGGGAGTTTAAAGAGGCCGGCAAAATACAACCCGAAGACCAGGGCAAGAGCTGGCTTAGTGAGGACGAAGAAGAGCCTTGGGGTCCAATAGGTGGCGGTCAGAACAAATTCCCTCCCGAAGTCAAAACGGTGAATATGATGTACGCCACCCACATACGTAAGAAAGAGAGGAAGCGGACCCTTTGGGAGGTCTATGTCATGGAGCCTGTAGCTCCGAAGTATAACCCATGGTCAGCATACCCGATCACCTTTGACTGGCGCGACCATCCGACCAATATCCATCATGGGGCCTCGGCTGCCGTCGTCCTAGACCCCATTATAGATGGGTATCACCTCACTAAAGTCCTAATGGACAGAGGAAGTAGGCTCAATCTGATTTACTCAGACATGGTGAAAAAGATGGGTATAGATCCGTCAAGGATCAAGCCCAGCAGCACTACCTTTAAGGGAGTGATCCCAGGTGTTGAGGCTTGAGGGACAGGCTCTGTAACCCTGGAGGTTGTGTTTGGCTTGCCCGATAACTTCGGCAACGAGGACTTGGTCTTTGACATTGTGCCCTTTCACTACGGCTATCATGCGCTGCTCGACCGGACGGCGTTTGCTCGGTTCAACGTAGTCCCGCATTACGCATACCTCAAGCTCAAGATGCGGGCATCATCACTGCCAATGGCAATATAGAGCAGTCCCTTAGAATGGAGGAACAGGCACTGGCACTAGCGGCCGAATTCACCTACAAAGACGACCGACAAGCTTCGACATTCATCGTAAAGGCACGGAAGGCCGGGAAGCGAGTTTGGATTCAGACCGAACACTCCAATGCTCCTTCCTCCCCTCAATAGGGACTCACCCCCCACCACACAACCTCAGGACCAGCAAAGTTTGTGCCGAGGAAGCTGAACTTTGCACTTAAGATCCATGGGTAGCGGTGGGGAACTTATGGTAGGTGTTTGGTTGTTCTGAACTGTCAACATCAACACATCTTCGGAGAAACTGCATGCGCTCCTAAAAGAGCCTGCCGATGGCGTAAATCTCACCTTTAACATTGTGGCCTCTCAAGATTTTGTTCGCAAAGTCTGCCCGCACGAACACCCATCAAGGTACATCCAAAAGCAGGAGTCAACTAGCAACGGGGCATATCGGAGGCGTCTGGTCACCAATTGAAAATCCTTGGTACAACAACTCCTGTAGGACTTTATTTCTTATCACATTATAAGAGTTGTTGAGGAAATGCAAAATTGCATGGCGCACATACGCCTTATTTGTCCTGTTTTCGGCACATACTTTTTTCTTCCCTCCCTCTTCTCGTGAACCTGTTCGGTATGACTCAAGCTCACCGGCTAATAGACCGGGAGCTCGATTTCAACACAAATCGCCTTCACCATTGTGTGTTCGGCGTCTTGACATTCGCTTTATATGCATAGGTTCCGAACTATGTCTTTGGTCATTAAGTTGGGTTGCCTAGCTCCTGTGCTTGCCCCTTTATGTTTCGCTCGTTCGACTAAAAGGGCAAAGGGAGCACCCTTGTGATTGTGCTTCTGGATAGTCCGGTAAAGCACCTCAAGGGAGAAAGCGAAAAATGGACTGTCATAGTATGCACGATTCGATCTGTGAACCCCAAGTTAGAAGTATTATACTTCAACCCTCATAAGCGGTTATTCCATGTTATACGAGGACCTTGACCTTTGTGCAAATACTGTGATGTCGGCTTCGGCCTCGGCTCGTTCGAACATCGCAAAAACTCCGGTGGCTAACCATACACTTCCCACAGTCCTTTTCACGCCCCTTCGGTTAAGTGAAAGAAATAAAGCATAATAGTCCGATTGCCTATCTGCCGCACAAAACTACCTTCGGGTTCCTGTAATTTTGCTAAGGAAGACCGTGCATTGGCATAGAGACCCCATGTAGTATCTACGTGAGGGATAAAGCCGATGACTCGCATCTTTTAGTATCAAACAACCATACAGGAGATATAAAGGAATGCAAAAACAATATAAGAGTGGATACTAATATCATTGAAAGTTATAAACAAGTCTTTGGACATATTACAAGCTCATTCAATTTTTTTTGCCCGAACACTGCGAGGCTATCACCCGCGCACTCTCCATCACTCTGTCGAAGTAAAGCTCGGGGCATCAGTGCTCCTTTCTGGGCGGCGGTGGATCGGTGGCGATGTTGATCAAATTGAGCACCGGCTAGTGCACTTTCGCCTTGGCAAGGGCCATCCGGACTCCTTCAATACAGGAGGAACGCTTGACGACGTCGAGGCGGGGTGTTGCATCAATCAGCCGTTGCACCAGGCCGAAGTAGCTGCTTGGGAGTGGCTCGCCGGGCCATAAGCAGATGCATAGGTCCTTGATGGCCGGCTCCTCCATCTGGTGCATCTCCATCAGCTGTTTCAGCTGCTCCACCAGAAGGGGGGCGCTCGGGGGCTCCGAATTGTGCCCAGAACGTCTGAGCTTCGTCTTCCTCTCCCCGCGAGGCAAGCAGCTGATTAGCGTCTGCCATGCTCTTCTCGAGATTGGCAATCGTGCCTGAGGATCGTCACACGCACTTTAAGGAGTACGGCTTACCATCAGCTATCTCCTTGGCTTGTCGAACTTGTTCCTTGAAGAACCGCCTGTCCACCCGCACGACCGCGACACACACTTTAGGGAGTACGGCTTACCATTGGCTATCTCCTTGGCTTGGTGAACCTATTCCTCGAAGAACCGCCTGTCCACCCGCTCCTTCCAGGGATTGGACTTCATGGTGGATAGTTCAGCGGAGATTGTCATATTCTTTTGCTCCAAGGACTTGCATTTGTTGCTGGTGTCCTTGAGCTCATCATGTATCCTTGCCACACGATCCTCGTCTTTATCACTGGTGGCTCATAGGGCGGAGAGTGCGGTGGCCGCTTCCTTGGCTGCCGCCTTCTCAACGACCGCTTCATCTTTGGCACGTTCAAGCTCGGCCTTGAGTTTTTCAATCTCTTTTGACGAAGCTGCATCACAATGGGAGTTCATTAGGAATCTGCATTGACATTATTCGGGAGAAAGCATCCAAGTGTAGTTCGGACTTACCCTGTGCCTCGTCGAGCCTCTTGTTGAGTGCTTCCACCTCATCCTCGGAGCGTTTGAGATTCTTATGTAGCTAGTCCAGCTCGACACCATTTTTGCCTCCACTAATGATGAAGCCTACATTACACAATTCATACATCACATCGCGACTCACTTCCCGAAATTAAAGTTATGACCCCTAGGTGAGCTTGTCCATCTCAGTAAATACGGATAAATAAAAATAAAGTTATGACCCCTAGGCTGCCATGACTACAATACGGATAAATAAAAATACTTTGCAAAATTCTGGGTGACTTACTTGAAAGCACGCAAGGAGACCTTTGAAGGCCTCCTTCGGTCCGTTGTCAACGGACAGGACATTCTATAGTACCGCGCCCATAAGGGTGCAGTACTCCTCTGGAATGGAGGCGCTTGATAGAGCCTCCCCCATGGCCGACCACCCAGTGGTCGGCGGTGCCAGGGATGATCGGATTTCCCGATCACCCACCAGGTGCCTCCGGAGGCATAGTGCACTCCGGAGATGTCCTTGTAGTGGACTGATGGCCCGTCCGTCCGGCCTCCTCGGTGTCCGGATGGGGATTGTCCCCTGGTCTTCGGTGGACGAAGCATTAGCCTCGACCACGGTAATATCTTCCTCACCCCTGTGTCCGCCTCCATTGGAGTAGGCTGGGACGACACCTCCACAACGTCCTACGTATCCCCTAGAGTGGTGGGGCATGAGGCATCCCCGCTCTCCGCTAGTTCGGCAGGCAGGGTGTGATTGCCTGGCTTAATAGGGTTGATAGACTACTCATATCAATAAGGAATTCCTTCTTTTCTGGGAGCCCATTCGAACAGAACTCCCAGGCTAAGCGTGCTTGGCTTGGAGTAGTTCTAGGATGAGGCGCAGAAAAGACTAGTATTGATCCGTGAGGCCGGTCTAGATCCCACCAGGAGTAACGACTAACAGCGGGTGTGTCCGGGGCGTTACAGGTTGGTATCAGAGACAGGTTCTCGTGGTTACACAGATGTTTGCCGACAGGTGTGCGGTCATGTTGTTCATGAAGTTGGTGACCCATCATGGCACACGGAATGACACATGTATCGGCCTAGAAGCACAGACGTTTGTGCCAAGAGGGAACGTTCTTGTGACCCGACGAGGGCATTGGTTACTCTAAGTGGTGGTGTATGTGATTGCCCATTTGAACAGAACTCCCAGGTTAAGCGTGCTTGGCTTGGAGTAGTTATAGGATGGGTGACCGACCAGGAAGTTGGTCTCGGGTGCGCATGAGTGAGGACAAAGTGCGTGCGCATGAGTGAGGACAAAGTGCGCAAAAAAGACATCCTGTCAGGAGTAACGACTATCGGCGGGTGTGTCCAGGGTGCTACACAGGGTCTCCCCATCCAATACCACCTCGATGGGAATGATGCGTGGGGGGCTATATGACCAATAGCCTGTGTGTCAGCAAACCCTGAATTTACGGTTTATAGGAAGAAGGGTCTTCGGATCCTAACCTGGATGGAGGGGGCTTGACCCTGAGGCTCCTTCGGGGAACATCGTCGGCATCTTCGAACATGGAGCTGGAGTCCGAGCTATCGTCGGACAAGATCATCCGCACTTGCCGCGCCCTCTTAGGGGCAGGAAAAGCTGCCTACCCTGGGGCGTCCAAAGTCGCTGCTCTCTTCTTGGCACGGGGGAGATCGCCTCCCCCCTCACTCTCGACCTCCTCCTCCTCTTTTTCCTCCTCTTCGGCCTCTTCTTGATCCGAGGAGGCGAGCGTGTTTTCGGAAGCAGTATGAGGCTAATCCTTGATGTGAAGGCCAGCCTGGCCTAGTTTCTTCTTCTTCTCCTTCTTCATAGGAGCCTCGTAGGGCTTCTCCATAAGCATCTTGGCTAACAGCCCGGTCCTCTCGTCTTCGGGCTAAGGAGCCGGATTGCTGATGTTGATGGCTTTCTTCAGCTATCTCTCCATAAATATATCGGACATAGGATTATGGGCCTTCTATGTATGGAGCCAATCAGGCTAGGATGAGTCGTACCTTAGAGTCTGGTTTGGCGGCATGTAGGCCCTTGTGCTCCTCCTCGGCTGGCCAGCTCTTCATTGATTTGAAGAACACTTCCATAGATTCTCCCGCGTAGTGCGGAAGAGTTTCCAGACTGTGGGCTCGGCATCGAGTTTCCGAGCCCACAGGGGAGTGCCCCGGCACTGGCAAGGGAGGATGCATCTTTGGAACATTACCTGGACCACATCGGCCAGCTTGGTGTCGTTCTCAACCAAGGAACGGATCCGCTTTTGTAGATCGGCCACCTCCTTACTCGACCCCCAGACGAGACCCTTTTCGATCCATGAAGCTAGTCTAGTCAGAGGACCAGATCTGAATGCGGCGGTGGGGAGCAAAAGTTGTTCTTGTTGTTCGGTGATGTAGAACCACTCTTTCTGCCACCCCTTGATGGTGTCGGTGAGGGTGCCCGCCGGCCACTCGACGCGCGTGAGTTTGCTGATGATAGCACCACTACAGTGGGCATGCTTGCCACTGGTGCACTTCAGTTTGATGTTGAAAACCTGTAGTGAGAGCCCGAAGTGCGGCTCGATGTGCAAGAATGCCTCACAGAAGAGGATGAATGCGGAGAGGTGCATGATGGAGTTCGGCGGGAGTTTGTGGAAATCAAGGCCATAGAAGAACATTAAACCCCCGACGAAGGGGTGGAGCGGAAAGCTCAACCCCCTGATGAAGTGGGGGATGAACAACACCCGCTCGCCTAGCTTGGGGTGGGGATTGCTTGTGCCTTCTCCGCTGCGCGATGAGGGATGTCGATGGCAAGATAACCGACCTTCTTGAGGTTGATTATGTCCTGGTTGTTAACCGTGGAGACTTCCCACTGGTCATTGGAGCCCACCATTGTTGAGCTCGGAAGCAAGGGTGGAGAAAACGAGATCTATGCTCTGGAGGCGCAGGGGAATATGAGGCGGATAAGTCGAATGGAGAGAGTGAGGGGCCTTCGGGGTTTTCTTTCCCCTTTTATGAAGTCTGTCGATTTGGGCTCCCCTTGCCGCACCATGAATCCCTCCACTTCCCAAGACGCACGAGCAGTTGTGGGTGCGTGATTAAGTATATCTCATATAAAACAGGACACGACCGACACGTTGATAGATCGTGTGGATGAAACAGCCTCGAACCACGCATCGAGTGCCTGTAACTAGCCTATCGGTCATGGTGGGATATGACCTTTCGCCAGAGAGGTCGTCAGGAAACATTATCATTTTTCCCTGATGCTTGGCCTTCAAAACCAACTTATCTCACAGGATTTGGACGTGCCACTATGCGGAAAACTACTTATCATCGGAGGCCGAACTATGGTTCGCCCGAAAGGAACTCACCTCGCAAGAGGAAGACTCTGTTTGCGAAGTAATTGGAGCTAAAGAACCTTGGTGTTGGAGGCAAGTTCGGGGTCTACTCAGGGAGTCCTGGATTAGGGGGTCCACGGATATCCGACCTGTTGTCTACAGGCTGGACTATATGAGCTACTCATCGAGCACTGGACGGTTTGAAGGCCCAGTTTCTAGTATGGAAGCTTTGAGGAACACGGCTTGCGCTCCATGTTTGATATAGTAATAGGCATCTTTATCTCTTCGACATGTAACCGACCATGTGTAAACCCTAGGCCTCCTCAGCATCTACACAAGCCGGAGGGTTTTAGGGCATAGAGGCAGATAACTCATCTAGGGTTAGTCATACGATCTCGAGGTAGATCAACTCTGTATTCCCATACACCATCAATACAATCAAGCAGGACGTAGGGTATTACCTCCATTGGAGGGCCCGAACGTGGGTAAACTTGTGTCCCCTTCGTCTCCTGTTACCGTTGATCCTAGTTTCACAGTTCGGGACCCCCTACCCGAGATCTGCCAGTTTTGACACCGACAATCCACATTTCTTCTAGGATCATGGCTATCAAGAAGAGAGAATTCTGAGCGCTGAAGCAAGGAAGTGGCTCTGTCAAGGAGTACATGCAGAAGTTCGACTAGCTATCAAGGTATGCACCTGAAGATGTCAACATGGAGGATGCTAAGATGGAATGCTTCATGCAAGGACTTTAGCAGACCCTACAGTATCAGCTCATAGTCTATGACTGTCGGGCCTTCTTCGACCTAGTGAACATGGCCCTCATGCTGGAAGACAAGCGTCATGCCATAGACAACACTCGCAAGTGCAAGATGATTAGCAAGGGTAGTTCCAGCAACCAGAAGCCTCGCCCCTGGCAGACAGCCCAGCCAAACCGACCTATCAGCCAAAGCAGGCTAGACCTCCTGCACCTCGTCCGAGCTACCAGCCTCAGCAATACGCCAATCCCAGGCCAACTTACAACAACCCCTATAACAACAACGGCGGCAGGAACTACAACAACAACCTTGGACAAGTCACTTGCTTTGGATGTGGTCAGCCAGGACACATCTCTAGGTTGTGTCCCAACAAGAAGCCAGATGCAACGCGCCCCAATGCGTCGAACCAAGGTCAAACCCGTGGAGCACCACTAAGGAACCCAGCTCCCCGCAAACAGCCCAGCAATGGCAAGGGCCGTGTGAATCACGTCACCGCTCAGGAAGCCAAGGAAGACCCAAGCATCATACTGGGTACATTCCTCGTCATCTCAACCCCAGCAACAATACTATTTGATTCTGGAGCTTCAAATTCTTTTGTCACTCAAAAGTTTGCGCTAGAGAGTGTGAAACCTACACCCCTGGGTAGTCGTATGTTGATACAAACACCAGGATTAGTTATGATGTCCGGGATAGGTTGCAAAGGAGTTGAGATTAACATCGACAGGGTAGACTTCCTAGTAGATCTTATCATCCTATAGTCAGAAGGCTTGGATGTGATCCTGGGCATGAACTAGTTAACCAAGCACCAATGCTTGTTAGACAGTGCCAAGAGGATTGTTACCGTGACCAATAGTCAAGGAGTGGAAGTCAAGTATGTTCCCAACCCTGCCTCCACTCAAGCCCCTCACGCTAACTATTTTTCGGGAATTGAGTTGGATCAAGTGCCAGTGGTATGTGAATAACTGGATGTATTTCCTAATGAGCTGCCCAGAATGTCTCCGGACCGCGACATTGAGTTCATCATTGAGATAATGCCCGGGTCGGGGCCCATCTATAAGAAGCCCTATAGAAGGGGATCGGAAGAGTTGGCTGAATTGAAGAAGCAACTGGCAGAGCAGCTCAGAAAAGGATTCATTTGCCCTACTACCTCTCCTTGGGGATCACCTGTTCTATTTGTGCCAAAGAGGGATGAAACTATCTGACTCTCTGTCGATTACCATTCTCTCAATGAGGTCACAATAACGAACAAGTACCCACTCCCCAAGATTGAAGACCTGTTCGATGATCGGAATGGAGCTA
The DNA here is from genome assembly GCA_022496015.1 of Hordeum marinum. Lineage (NCBI taxonomy): Eukaryota > Viridiplantae > Streptophyta > Magnoliopsida > Poales > Poaceae > Hordeum > Hordeum marinum. The sequence continues at coordinate 275,148,726 of CM039675.1, forward strand.
AGGTATTTTCTAAGATCGACCTTAGGTCCGGGTATTACCAGTTGAAGATCAGACCCCAAGACATTCCGAAGATAGTGTTCGTAACCCGATATGGCATGTATGAGTACATGGTCATGTCATTTGGGCTAACCAATGTCCCTGCCTACTTCATGTACCTCATGAACAAGGTCTTGATGGAGTACTTGGACTAGTTTGTTGTCGTCTTCATTGATGACATACTCATCTTCTCCAAGTCTGAAGAAGAGCATGAGTAGCACTTAAGATTGGTCCTATACAACATTTGAGAGCACCAACTTTATGCCAAGTTCAGCAAGTATGAATTCTGGCTGCATGAAGTTAGATTCTTGGGTCATGTGTTAACTGAAGAAGGATTGTCAGTGGATCCTACCAATATTGAAGCCATGACTGAATAGCAATCCCCAACCAATGTGAAGGAAGTCAGGAGCTTCCCCGGACTCACGGGATACTATCGCAAGTTCGTCGAAGCATTCTCAAGCATTGCCTGACCCATGACTCAACTTTTAAGAAGGACAAGAAGTTCGAATGGATGTCGAAGTTTGAAGAAAGCTTCCAAGAGCTCAAGAAGAGATTGACCACAAATCTCGTTTTTGTCACCCCCCATATTCACAAGGAGTTTGTGATAAATTGTGATTCATCGAGTACTGGGCTTGGAGGTGTTTTGATGCAAGAAGGTAGGGTCGTAGCATATCTATCCAGACAGCTATGTCCTCATGAAGAGAACTATGCTACTCATGATCTTGCGTTAGCAGCCGTAGTTCACGCCTTGAAGACATAGCGACATTTCCTTCTCGGGAAGCGATGTGAGATATACATAGTCCACAAGAGTTTGAAGTATATTTTCGCCCAAAGGGAATTGAACGTGAGTCAACCAAGATGGTTGGAGTTGATCAAAGATTATGACCTGTGTGTTCAATACCACCCCAGAAAGGCTAACGTGGTAGCAGACGCCTTAAGCACAAAGGCTTGTTCCTTGAATGCTATGATTAACGAAAGGCTACCCGCCCTGCATAAAGAACTTGAAAGCTTCGTCTTGGAACTAGTTGCACCTGGATTCCTAGCCAACCTCGAAGCAAAGCCTACCTTGATGGATGATATTAAGGAAGCCCAGAAAGGACACAAAAGCATTGAAGGCATCAAGAGGAAGATCAAGGCAGGCAAGGCCTCAGGATTCTCAGTGGATGGACAAGGACTTGTATGGTTCGGGAATCGCATGTGTGTACCCAACAAGGAAGAGGTCAAGAACTTGATCTTGTGAGAAGCTCATGACACTCCATACTCCATCCATCCTGGAGGAACCAAGATGTACCAAGACCTCAAGACAAGATTCTAGTGGCATGGCATGAAATGGGAAATAGGCACCTTTTTTGCTAAGTGTGACATATGGCAAAGAGTTAAAGTTGAGCATTAGCGACCCGCTGGATTGTTGCAACCTCTAAAAGTGCCTAAATGGAGGTGGGACAAAATCGGGATGGACTTCATCACAAGATTACCAAGGTCAAGCAAGGGACATGATTGCATCTGGGTCATTTTCGATCACCTGACCATGGTAGCCCACTTCATTCCTGTCAATTTGACCTACAATGGGAACCGACTGGCCAACCTCTACCTCAACCTCAAGGGGAAGCTTGCACCAAGGTACATCAGCCCCTTCAAGATCATTGACTGACGACGAGAAGTTGCTTACCAACTAGAGTTACCTTTCGAACTTTCAGATGTGCACAACGTCTTTCACGTGTCACAACTTCGGAAGTGTCTCCGAGTTCCCAACCGCCCCGACCTCTATAAGGATATCGATCATCAAGCCATCAATCTTCAGCCAGGCCTCACTTATCGTGAGAGGCTAAATCGTATTTTGGATGAAGTAGAGCGTTGCACCCGAAGCCGCACCATCAAGTACTTCAAGGCTCAATGGAGCAACCACTCAGAAGCAGAAGCAATCTGGGAACATGAAGACTATCTTAGATCCGAGTTCCCTTAACTTTTTAGCGCTTAGCCTAGGAATCTTGGGTCGAGATTCTTGTAAGGGGGGTAGGTCTGTCACACCCAATGTTTGTATCACTTTGCCATGCTTGAATTTATAAAATTTGGAACCAATTAAAACTTTTTGAGTGCATGCTTGTTTGAACTGTTGCATGTTTGATTGTTTGGTTGATTTTGTTTTGCACTCTTAGGTTCTACTCCTCTCCATATTCATCTTCCTTGATCCAAACTTCTTGCCCAATGATCATGCCATGTGTATAGTACCCAAAACTATTTTTATCAAAATTTATTTTTACCAAAAAGGATTTATTCAAATTAGGTCTTAAAAAACCCCTGAGTTGAGGTTTGCACTGCAAGTCCTCAAATTAGGTGGATTCTTTTCCCTCAAAGTCTTTATTTGAAACCAACTATATAGATATAACTTCCCAAAACCACCAAGTATTAATTTTGAAGATTTTTTTACTATTTTATTTAAAGGCTTTTTCTTAAGGCCAAAAATGGTTTTTCATAGGGAAAAATTATTTTAATGCTTTGAAAATATTTTTAAAAATTTAGGGAAACTCAGTGGACATATATTTTCCATATATGTGAGTTTCAACACATGGTCATGTTCAGAATCATGGGAAAACCCCCTCAAGACCCTTTCTGTCCAAATCAAGCTTTTGAAATATTTCTATAAGAAATATTCTCAATAAATTCCAAGAAAATTTCAGCAAGTCACTCATGTTATATATGATGATATTGAAAAGTTTCATCTCAATCCCAATTTATTAGATTCACCAAAATATTCCAAAACAATTCATGTCCAAAGCCAAATTTGAACAACTTTACATTTTGAAGTAACTCCTATTGACCCAAACCTTGTGGGCATGTTCTATTACCGAAATAAGGATGCTACATAAAGTGATGAATCAAGGAGAATGGAATTGCATGCTTGGATCTATAGAAATCCAATTCTACCAAATTCTAGGGTTTTACAAAGTTACATTGTGAACTTTCTTCAAAACTCCTCAAACTTGGTGATCCTCTCTATTTCAACCTATATTTTCATCCTATTAAATCTCATTGCAAGAAAACCCCATTTGCTTAGCGAAATCACCATCAAGCACTTTTGCATATTTTGTAAAGAGCCTTGTTTGACCCCATTCTGCTATTCTCCTTCACTTCAAATTTTTATCACAGCTTGCCAGCATTGCACTTCAGCTCTAGTAACTTTCTATGGCCAAGTCTCAATGTTTAGGTGGGCTAAAAACCCATTTTTACCTTCGGGACAGCATGGCGAGCACCCATTTTACCTCCCCCTCCTCTCACCTCTAGTCAACCTAGCTTCTCCTAGCTCATAGAGCATCTATAGATTGTCCTGGAGCTACGCCACATATACGGACGGGTCCAGAGCACGCAAGCCTGCCATAGCATGCCAAAGGCACGCTCTGGAGCACACTATAGTGTATGTCCGCACTGTAGTAGGAGCATCCCGAGGCCCTTGGCAGCATTGGGATGGGGGGAGCTGTCCCCCAAGATGCCCTCGATGTCCGCAATCCGTCACCCCGTTGGCCCCCTCCTCATTCTCCTCCGGTGGCCTCCCCCGCGCTTCCTCGACGCCGCCCATCTCGGCCAGTAGGCGAGCTCACATGCGCGCACTCCCCTGCCTCTCTCTCCTCTCCCTCTGGTCATGGACGTGCCCTAACAATGCCACATACACGCCCTCTCCCCTTCCTGTGACCCCTAGCCTCGGCCCCGGGCTCGGCGACGCACCCGAGCTGGGTGAACCGCCATACGCCTATAAAAGGGGCCTCCCTGACCCCCTCTACCTCTTTGGAACCTCCCTCCTCCTCCCAATAGTGCGACGACACCACCCAAGCAAGCCCCCGACGCCCTTGTGCGAATATCGACCCGGAGCTCCACCGCGTCGGGTCACCGGTGATCTCCGGGTACATGCCCTCTCTGGCCTCCATTCTTCTTCCATTGGACCCCCTGGGTGCCTTCACTTGTTCCCCTCTTCTTTCCCCTCTATTTGTTGCACAAGGCGACCAGGGAATCCTCCTCCTGAATCCTTTGCCGCAGGACCTTGTCGTTGGCGAGCTAGGCCTTCCCCGTGGCCAACTCCGATAGCGCCCGAACGTCGGAAGCCCCCTGGTTCCATTCCCATCATTGCCGCACCCTTCTGCGCCTCCTATCGCCGCCGGTGAGCCCGCCTCCCTCTGTCCAGAGAAGGAAGAAGGACCCGGCAGGTGGCCCCCACCTGTTGGCCTCTGCCTCGCCTTCCTCTCTCCCCTCGCTATCGCCGACAGTCGAGCCCCATGCATCAGGTTTGAACCTGGCCGCACACGCGGCTGGCTGGCTGGCCAGCTGGGCCAGCCCAGATGTTGGCTGCCTCTGCCACAGGCACAGAGGCTTTTCCCATTTTCTTTTTCTTTTTTGTTGGGTTTCCAGAAATCCCACTACTCCAAATAAAAATCTTATTCCAAATATCTTTCCACCTAAATTCCTAGAACAATATGTAGTATTTAATAGTGCCACTTTAAATTTGTTTGAAAAAACTTTTATGTATCGATTATATTTAAATCCTATTTTTTAATATTTTATTGACTCTATTTAAATAGTTTCCAAAATGTTTTCACCACAAAACCTTAGACAAACCTTTTTATAACATCTTGTAGTATTAATCAGAATAGAGTAACATTTTTAAAGTGGCTTTTGTGCTCTGTTTTGTTGTGATGCTTATTTTTTTTGCTCGTTTATTCCGCGACGATAGATTGCACCGTTGACGAGGGAGTTGCACCCGAAGACTTTGAATACCTCGAAGACTTTGTTGAGCTAGGCAAGCAGCCCTTTGACCATGACTATGAACCCTTTTTGCGTGGCATATAGCACTTATTTCTATGATCTTGATCATGTTGATTTGTGACCACTTCAGTGGGATGCCTCCAATACTTTGTTGTTAATAGTTGGATTGTGCATGACCCTACTTCCTTATGAGGGTTGTGCAGGTGGGATTAGTTAGGTTGCTAGTAGTTGCTACACAAGTGGGATGGGAATATGCATGGTGATGGCATGAAATGATTTCATAGACTTTTCGAAAACCACGTCGGGTGGCACTAATGCACGAGGGAGATGAAGATGAGTTAGGTAGCCACTTGATAAAGAAGTGGTTTACCAGAGCAAGTGAGTGTGTGTGGTTTTAGAAAATGGATTGGTGTAAGTTGCGGATGTTATTCCAACCTTACATGTACAACCACGATACCCCTTATGGGATGGGGCTTTGTTGATTACTTTGATGGGTACTAGCATCGGGCCCATGTTACTTGTCACGAGAGTGGCATGGTCACTCTCGATACGGGGTCATGTCGGTAAGGACGATCATGCGCTGTCTTCACAGGCACAAGGCACACCGGTGGTCCCTGCATGGAAGGTACTTGTGATGTGCATCATGTGGGTTGGGTACCAATCGAGTGGATTCTTTGCTAGCATCGTCAGGGGAAAGGAAATGCTCGGGGTACTTACCTAAGGTACCGCGTGTCGTGGCTTGACACGGAAGTTTCCCGAGTCTTGTGGGTGAAGTGTGCAACCTGTACAGAGTGTAAAACTATTCGAATAGCCATGTCCACAGTCAAGGATAGTTGAGTGACCGCTCTTGTGCTACATCCAAATGTTTATTAAACTTGGTGTGTGTGTGTGTGTGATGGTGACGAAGGTGATACTTGAGTTAAGTCAGATTAGTTGATGAAATGACTAAACATGACACGTTCAACGCCTTGCTATTGATGATATCTATAGCTGGTTCATAGGGATTCCTGTCAATAGTTGATGCATGCTTACTCAAGTTACTTGACCATATTGTTGCACTTAAAAGTATCTTTCTACAAAACATTCCTACTTAGTGGTATATCATGCATTGTTGTACCTTGTTCCAAAACTTGGATTGCTTGCGAGTACATTCGAAGTACTCATTGGCTTGCAGATGGTTATTTAATTGACCAGGCACGGAAGAGAAGGAATTCAGTGAAGAGTTCATTGGTGATGCACATGCGAACTAGGATGCTTCCGAGTCAGAATGCCTGTAGGTTTAAGGTAGATGGCATGGGTTCACGCTTTCGACCAAGATTTCCACTGTTTGTTATGTTTAAGTGTTTGGCCCTTGTGGTCGTATCTATGTAAGACTTGCCAAGCTAGCCTTTATTTGTGTAAGACGATATGTAAAGATGTAAGACTCTTGCTATTCTACTTCTGTGTGTTCAGTGAGCATTGATCTCTGGGCTCACTCTACATGTGCAATCGGTGATCGCGACTTAGGAGTCGGGGTCCCCATAATGAGCCACCTCACCAGGTTCTGGTACCTGGTCTTCTCGCATCCCTCCCAGGGAAAAGATGGTGAGGAAAGGTAGAAACCCACCTCACGAGCGCTGCTCACATGTCAAGGGGGACCCCTGCGCATCGCGACTCTGGGGCCTCACTAATCACGTAGCCCCTCACTCCTTGGTTTCGTCCTGGCGATCCGGACGCCCTAATGGTGGTCGAGGTATGCACAGGGTTGGGCCCTACTAACGTAAAGCACTAAGGAGATCCAAATGAACCTTCACGTCACCATGTTTCCTTCGTGACTACTTCTCGCACGTCAAGGGGGACCCCTAAGCATCGCAACTCAGGGGCCTCACCAGTCACATAGCCCCTCGCCCCTTGGGCTTGTCCTGGCAATCTAGTTGCCCAGATGGCGGTTGTCGTATGCGCGGGATTGGGCCCTGCCGACGTAGATCACAAAATCAAGTAGGAAGGAAACAAGGCATGGGAGGAAATCACAAAATTCAAGTAATTCTTACACGCACCGAATATCTTCCGAATTCAAAAGTGTTTTTTTTGACTGACTACTGTAGGGGAAAACCATCCCACAACCTTTTCTTTTATTGCAGATTATAGGTTACAAGTCAGAAGCTAGTCTAAGAGGTTATAGAGTTAATGCAGTAAAACTAAACTAACCTCAAGGAGGTAATAGGAAATCCATTTTAGGAGGTCATCCCTATAGGTAGCCTTAATTCTATGAGCTATTAGGGACATATCATTAACGAAAGTTGCCTTCCATCTCCTGAAAGTGGGTCATTCATTCCTAAAGGTCCTTGCGTTTCTAATGATCCAGATGTTCCAGTAGGCAGTGAATACAACTTCAGTGAAGAAGGGTTGATTAAAATCTCTTTTGGCTGCAATTACAATTTCCCCCATGGAGTTGCCCTGCCATTGGATTTGAAGATAACTCCAAATCTTGGTGCTAAACAAACAGTTGAAGAAGAGATGGTCTCTATCCTCTTTAACCCTGGCATGATAGAGAACATAGAAATTGGATTCTAATATGTTCCAATGTCGGTGCTGAAGCAGATCTTGAGTATTCAGCCTGTCCATAATAAGCATCCATGCAAATACTTTGATTTTCATGGTGCAACAACTTTTCCAAATCCAATTGAGTATGGGTTTGAAACAATGGGCTGGTGAATCTGCACATAGAATTTCTTGGCTGAGTAGCCCTTACCATCAGCTGCCCACAGCCAGACATCATTCATAGATCGATCCCTTTGCAAATGCTGCAGAAGGTTCTCAACCGACTGTAGTTCCTGGAAAGCTCTATCAGAGAGTGGCAGATGGAACAACCCAACCATTCTATTGTCATCAAAAGCATTAAAATACTCTTGAGCCGTGGAGAAGGTATCAATGGCAAAGGAAAACAATCTTTGGAACCTGTGTGCTATAGGTATAATTGAGTCACCTACTAGCCAGAAATCAGACCAAAAGAGGAAAGTGTCTCCCTTGCTTGGTTTGATGGAGGTGACAGCTCTATAACTATCCATCCTCTTGCAAATGTCCTTCCACCAAAAGGAACCACACAAAGATGTTCCTTGTGGAACTCTGCCATGATAGTATGTGTTCCAGATCGGATTGACCCAAGGCACATCAGCCTTGTTAAAGAACTTATTAGCATGTTTAAGGAGCAAAGCATCGTTCTAGACTAATAGATTAAAAATACCAAGGCCTCCTTTTTGTTTAGGTCTACACACCAAATCCCAAGCAGCAAGTGCAGGAGCTTGGTCCTGACCATTCCTTCTCCAAAGACACTGCCTTTGTATTCTCTCCAATTGTTTTATTATTCCAGGGGGATATCTAATCTGCATAGAAAAAATATGGGAACTAAAGATAGAGTAGAGTTTAGATATTGTAGTCTGCCCCCTGGGTCAAGAAGGAGGAGCTGGCAGAGAGTCTCCTTTCCATATTATCCACAAGTGGCATCAATTCTGCAATCTTTGGCCTAGTGATGCCAACAGGCAGACCTAGGTATGTGAAGGGCAAGGTGCCAACTTTGCACCCCAAAAAGTCAACCAACCTTTGTAGGTCCTCCTGAGATACATTAACTGGCAACATAGCAGATTTATGGTAGTTAATATGTAACCTATTGGACTGAGAGAACTTGAGAAGCATTCATTTTAATTCCATCAGTTGAGACTCCACAGCAGGCATAATAATAAGGGTGTCATCAGCATACTGAACAATGGGAAGTCTGTATCATGACAAGGGATTGGCAACTTAATTTTCCCAGTGAGTAGCAAATCATTAACCAAGGTTTGAAGAAAGTCTGCAGCAATAGCAAAGAGAAGGGGAGACATAGGATCTCCCTATCTAACACCTTTTTTGCATTGGAATTTTCTGCCAGGAACTCCTTGAGCAACACTAAGGATGATCCAGATGAGACGAACTGTTGGACCCAAAGAATCCATTTGTTATTGAAACCCTTTTGCCTGAGGACTTGAAAAATGAACCCATGTTCAATGGAGTCGAAAGCTTTTTCAAAATCAAGCTTGATGATCACAATGGGTCTTTTGGATTGGTGGCACTGATGCAAGTATTCCAAAGTCCATCCTACACAGTCCTGGATTGTCCTTGATTTAATGAAACCATACTGGTTCTTATGAATGCACTTCATAATGTGCAACCGAAGCCTGTTGGCAGTCATTTTGGAGAGAAACTTCAACCCCATACTAGTCAAAGAAATGGGTCTGAAATCCTCAACCTGCTCAGGGGAGCCCTTTTTGGGTATCAGAGTGATATAGGAAGAATTCATATTTTCAAGTCTGGCCTGTTCATCATGGAAATCTTTGGCAAGAGAATAGAAGTCCTCACAGATAATATCCCATCATTTTTTTAAAAACAACCCATTGAAACCATCAGGGCCTGGTGCTTTGTCAATGGGCATTTCCCTGACTGTCCGGTCCATCTCCTCCTTGGTAAAAGGCAGGGTAAAATCATCCAACCCATCTACCTCGTGTAAGAATGATTGAAGATCAAAAACAAGATTGATTCCATGTGACTGACCCATCCTGGCTTTATAGGCTGACCAGAAACATCCTACAATTTGCGCATGATCAGAAGTAATGGTTCCATCATCAAGTGTCAAGGAGGAGATAGAATTTCTCCTGTATCTCTCTGTGGCCATAGCGTGGAAAAACTTTGTATTCTCCTCCCCCACTTTGACAGACCGAATAGTGGCCCTCTTTTTCCAAGATAGAAACTGCATATGAAGCAGGTGTTCCAAGTGTAATTTAACAATCACTCTGAAATTAGCTTCAGGCCTAAAGAGTGGTCTGATCTCTTCCAGATTATCCAGGGACAAAATCACGTGATTGCAGTTACCAATCAGTTGTTTGATTCTCGATAGGCCAATCTGCCATTGCTTAAGTGCCTGCCTCAAAGCCTTAAGTTTATTCATGATGATGGCAGTGATGTGCCCTTTCTTAGAAGGCACTTTCTAGGACTTCTCCACACACTCTAGGAAACCAAGAAGCTCAACCCAGTAATTTTAAAATCTGAAAAGATTACTCCTGGGAATGGTTGTGTTGATAGACACCACACATGGAACATGATCTGATGTAGTTTTGGCCAAGGGCAACACCTGTGTTAGAGGGTAATAAGAGATCCAATTGGCAGATGTAAAGAACCAATCCAATTGCTCAAGTAGGGGTGAGTCTTGCATGTTTGACCAAGTATATGTCCTGCCCTTAAGGGGTAACTCTAATAAACCCAGGTGACCTATGATCTCATTAAAGATGAAAATATCATTTATATCTGCACTAGGTTGGTTTCTGTTGGAGGTGGATCGGATGAAATTGAATCCCCCAGTAGCAACCAATTTTCATCAACAGGTATAAGCAAGTCGTAAAGCCAGCTGACAAAGAGATCCCTGGCTTCCCCTTGGCATGGTCCATACACATTAACCAATGTCCATTTCTCAGTATTGTGTTTGGAAGTAAAGTCGATGATGAGGCCAAACCTCTTAGTTTCTAGGATCACACCACTTAGAACTAAAGAATTCCATAGAACAATCAAACCACCCGAGGCTCCGGAGGATGGACTGTACGCAAAATGATCAAAATGCTTAGGACAGAAATTCCTAATAGTTCGGTGATCAATGTGTTGCATTTTGGTTTCCTGAAGGCAGACTATAGAGGCTGAACTTTCATCCATCTTGTTTCTAACAACCCGTTGACGCGCGTCAGAATTCAATCCTCGAACATTCCAACAAAGAACCCTCCAGCTCCTAGTTGAATGAATATCCATAGCAACGTAAAATAGTAGCAACAAAAGCACAGTCACACAGTGACCAGCGCAGACAGAGTTCAAATTAAACTAGTACAGTAAGACCAGCATCAGTGCAAACACAACAAGTTCTTCCACAATGATATAAAGGGTGACTAAGACCCCAAAACATGGATCCAGAAGATGTATTAATCATCATTCTTGCTTGGAGACGGGTTGGCTGGATCCTCCATAAGAAGATCCACAATCAGCTTTTCTGGGGCAATGCCAAGACTTTGACCAACAACTTGTATCACATTGATGGGTGTGGCTGGTGGGAGGTCTTGATGCTGTTCGCCTTGTTGTTCCTCCTGGTGAAGTGGCCTGGTACGCAGTTTCCTTTTCTTTGGGAGCAGCATCGGCAGCTCCTGCAGTATAGGCCTAAAACCATCACACTTGGCAGACCCCCTCGTGGATCTCCAAACGGTAGAGTCAACCACCAGTGTCGTCTTCTTGTGAGTGCCCTTTTTACTAGCACACTGAGCTGAGAAGGAAAATTGCTCATTAGAAAAGGCCACCGAGTTGACTAAGGGAGCGTCAGTACCTGCATTATTTGAAAAAAGAGCCCTGGCCACAGGCCGGTTCCCAACCGAGGTAGAGGGAGTAGCAGTATCATCTGGCAAGAAGATCATGTTGGAGACCCAATTGATATCATCAAATGCAATGGACCATGATCTCTTGCTTAGAACAAGAGGTAAAGCAGGGAGGATGGAAAGACCCCTGGGAATTGGTGGGGCACTACAGACATCCATCAAAATTTCAAAAGTCTGCTTCCAAGCTAGAGCTGGTGGTAATGGTGGGCCATAAACCACTCTCACCCTTCCAATCATCAGGTTCAGAGGCTGAATGATGGGCTGCTGGTAAGGTACAATCGCTATGGGGGTGAACACCGGTGCTTGTGGCTGCTCCTCATTAACTGCATCAGGGTTTTGCTGGTGGTTGATTGGCTGCACAACTTGGACAGATTCTGAGGATTCGGGTTGATCAATGACCATGGACTCTTGATCCTGAGCCGGAGCCTCCTGATGATCCACGGGTGCATCATCGTTCCAGCACCATCCATCAGCATCATGCTGATTGTGCTGCTCCTGGTTTTGTTCGGGCATTGGAGGGAGCGGGACATCATTCCACCCAAGAGCTGGATATGGGGGAAGAGCAAACATCAAATTGTCCGGAACTAGGTTCCTCGGCAGAGGATGTGGGTCGCCATTGAGTGGCATGGGATCTTCATCCTGCGGCAACTGCTCAGCAAAGTTGGCGCAAAGAATATATAAAGGGGCTGACCAGGACACCCTCGTCCCCCCATGCAGCATATTCAGTGAAAGTGACACTAGGGGCACCAGAGCATCTTCAGGGAAAGATGCGAAAACAACTTATCTCACCAGGTATGGGTCATCACTGAGCCAGTGGTGGAACTCTCAAAGGTGTTGACTGCTGCCCTAAGGTCTTCCGTGTTCCGCAAATCCAATGGAACTCCCAAAAACATAAGACATCCCTAACGAAAACCCGTAGCAGCATGAAAACCCTCTCCTTCATTGTGCTTCACAAAACGGACAAAAGAATCATTCCCAAGGTCCTACGGAACCATCTGGACAGTAGCAAATCTCTCCCCAACATCCCTTAACTCAAAAAGTCCTACGCCCGCAATCCAAGGTTGGGCCGAGCAAACATGAAAACCCTGATTGTTCAAGAGCTCCACGACTTGCTGGCATACCTGACTAGTCTGATTGACGGGCGGTGCAGGCATTACTTCCGCCACTAGGTATTGCTCATGTCGACGGGCGATTGGAGTTACCGGAGTAACATAGGTCCGAGGAGATGATGACGGCCGCCGTCGATGATGTGTTACCCATGGGGAACATAGCGCTCCAGGTCCAGCTCAAAGTTGGCCATAGGAGGAGGGGAAGCTGGAGGCAGAGGCGTCAATGGAGGCGGCTCCGATGGCGTGCTTGGAGAGATTGAATGCGATGGGACAGGAGAGGGCGATTCTGCAATAGGCGCAGTATCCCCGAGACAGGTAGAGGTTCCTAAGAAATCTGAAACAGGGGGGGACTCTTCCGTTTCCAAGCGAGACCATTTTCCAGCGCAAAGGAAACACAGTCCAATTTGATGTGGCCCACCCAGCAGCAGGAGGAGCAAATCTCTCCATTTGGGCAGTTAGAGGCCATGTGGCCCTGACGGCGGTAAATAGTGCAAGACAAAATCTTAGCTACCATGTCATTAATCATTTCATCAAAATTGTCCTGGGCCTCCTGTGAAGATGGTAGCGTTAGCCCAGACTCATGATTAGCGGGCCCCTCAAGGGCCGGCCCATTTGCAGAGATTTCTTTCATAATGGATTTAGCATCCATCGGCAAAAAATTTGGAAGGACAGGGTTCCCTCCCCGAAGAACTTGAGGGACAAGCATAGCTGAACCGATCATGCCATCGCCGGGGACCAAATTCCCTGTAATTTCGTTGGATGGAACCTGAATCCCGGAGTCTGCGGTGACGGCTGGCGTGAATTGAGGGACCGTTCCAAAGGTGATGTGCGGCGAGGTGACCGTCCACCGGAGTTCTGCCGGCGGCGAGGGATGAATGACCACCTTCTCATGCTGCAACATGTTGTAACCAGCAGATTGCAGAGCAGAGATCTGATCAGACGTGGCAGGGTACCGATACCCTTTGCAAACTTCATACTGTTGTATATATGCAAAAGAAAGTTTCTTACGGGTTGAAGATCCAGACTTCAATGCAGATTTGATCGGTCTGGAATGCATTGCCATCAGACCAAGAGCAGAGCATCGCTTAGATGGGCTCACTAGAATCCACTCAACATCACATTGCTTCTTCCATAATTTGAATTCACGCCACCAATTTGGCCCACCATTACCCCAAAGGTGGAAGTAACATTTGAAACTAGAGCACTTGTAAGAACGCAGAGCAAGCATGAGAAAACCAACTTGCTTACATGAAACCCTAAATGAGAAAACTTTGTCCTTGATGCATTCCACCATTAAATCAATGGCCGAACCCCCAATTGCTGACTCGAGAGCGGCAGCCACAGCATCATCGGATTAGCGAAAAGAATGCCGGCTAAAGGAAACCACCATGATGAAAGAACGCCGATGATCCATCGGATGCACAGAAAGGCCAGAATGCCTGAACACGTCATCCGCAAAAGCCGCACCATGGGAGAAATCCAGATCCAAAGTGGATCGACCAGAAGAACCCATCAGAAAAGGAGGTTTCCAAGGACATGAGCAATCACCCGAGTTGATGATCGGAGGGAGAAACACGCACGTCGGCTAGAAGTCCAGATCGCTGAGGAGTCGCCGGTGGGGGAGGTGTGGAGGTGGGAGTGCCATGGCCCTGTAGCAATTTGTTCATCTGAATTCAAAAGTGTTACACCTCCTCCGCTTTCCAAGGCTGTCATCACCGACTGTCCCATCCATGGAAAGCTCGTCGTCAACATTGTTGCCGCCATTGTCACCGCCGCTTGTCTCTGCCACCGGGGGCTTGGCGGTGCCGATGCAAGTGAACTTCTCCACCAATGCATCCACCAGACCCTTGACGGCCGCTTCCACAGCGCGCGCATGACTCGAGAGTAACCGGGACAATCACCGCATCGAATCCAAAGTCGGGCTCCTGGAGGTAGTGGTGGCTGAAGACGCGCGTGGCGGCCGTGAAAAGAAGGTCGCGACACTCGTCCTCCAAGATGGTGTCCACCCTGATGGAAGCGCCCTCGAGCACCTCAACAAGCTTGGCGGAGAGCCCTGCATAGCCGACTTTGGGTGTCGCCAAAGGCTATTGGAGATATACCCTAGAGGCAATCATGTATGATGATATTTCCTATATGTTTATGTATATAGATAGTCCTTGGACATTATCATTGATGTGTATTAAAAAGTATGTGACTTGTTTGTGAGAATATGCATTGTATGATAACTGTCTTAAATGGTCCCTGGTCGAAAGGGTTGTGTGGACGCACAACTAATCAAACTAGCATATGACACGATGGATGGTACTGTCTCACTGACCATGTAGCATTGGATGCTAGCCAGATAATATGGACTCAGAAAGATCTGGCTGGATTCGACATAGTTGGATCCGAGTCAAGATAAGGTCTGAGTTGGACATACCCAACTATGAGACGTAACGATAGGTCATATGTGAGTCTCTAGTACAACATACATTCTATATCCTAAGACCTGAGCTGGCGCATGTACTCCAGATGGTGAAAGACTTGCTTTGGGCCGACTAAATGCTACTCTGTGATAGGGTAGTTACATAGGTAGGTTTCGGGCTTGTCCAGACCCATGCTTGGAGATATGGTCGAGCAAGATGGGATTTGCCCCTCCTACCAGGAGAGATATACTCTGGGCCCCCTCAGGTGATCCGACCTGGATAATCATGGCCATGCGATGAGGATTCTGAGATAATCCGAAATGTTGGTCGGATTAACCAGAGAGACAAAAAGGTCGTGTTGTAACAAGGATGACCGTGATGCCTTGTGCACGACCACATATATCGCGTGGCAAAGGAAATAGAAATCTGAAGTACAACTTCGCCTAACTAGCTTCATCAAACACTTGGAGTCGGCACGTCTTGCTAGAGGCTGCTACCGACTGGTCGAGCCAGATGTGATATGACTCGCGACCAAGTGAACAAGAACCTAAGGGGTCACACACTTAAGGGATGGAACACATGGGCTTTAGGATTCGTGCAAAGCACAAGAGTTGAGCCCGCGCCGGATGCCTAAATATAGTGGATGTCGGATTTTGGGCTCCGCAAAACCCTTAAGGTTCGTACACAGGGGATGTGCATAGGTTCCTTGCGGCCTCATCCAACCTAGCTCGCTACTCGATGGTTACTACGGCAAACTCGCTAGATGACGAGGAAGAAGATGAATACGACAGTTTACCCAGGTTCGGGCCACTGTGAAGCGTAATACCCTACTCCTGCTTTTGTGGATTGCCTCTCGTAGAGGTTTGGGTGGATGAACTAGTACGGTTGGCTTAAGCCTCGCGAGGGTGCTCAATATGTGTTCTTGGATCTCTGCCTTGTGCTGGTGTGTTGAGTGGCTAAGTATTAGATCTAAACCTCTTCTTTGGTGCGGCCTAGCTTCTATCTGTAGCGGTGGCCCGGGACCTCTTCCCTTATCATAATGGCGGGAAGTTATTCCACAACGGCCAATTTTAAAGGGGGATAGGAGTACATCCGCGCCCTATCCAAAGGTGGTCTTCTCCTGCAAAGTGGCTATTGGTGATGCAGTGATGGGCTCGGCGATGACATCTGTCCTGCGGGGCTCGTGGTCGTGGTCTCATTGCACCGGATAGGAAACCTTTGGGTGGCGCTTTGTGAAGTCGCATATGTCCTTGCTCCCTTTGCATCAATGAGGAAACTGCGCCGCCTAGCACGCTGGTGCCTGCCTGTCCCTCCTTGCGTCACCTTTGACTCCTGAAGCCAGGCTAAGCATAGAGATCTCCGCCACTCACAAGGGGGCCTGAGGAGGCCCATCCTTCCTGGTCTTGATGCCATTCTTCCTCATGAGCCTACGGTCCTTGCGAGGGCCTTGTCTTGAGTAGCGCCGTGCTAGGCCACGCCTAGCTGACAAGTGAGCCATGCCCTGGGCCACAGGCAGGCAGGACTAGCTACCCCCATTCTCAGAACACCGACAGTAGCACCCAGGCCCAAGGCGCACTCGATCTCGCTTCAGAGTGAATCTTTGAGGATGGCCCGAAGCACCGCGGGACCCAAACGCCTTCGGGCCAAGGTTTACACGCGTCGGACGCCTGCGCGGCAATGCTCCCACTCCCCGAAGACGTCAGGAATCATCATAAGTCAAACCGATGCGTCGCCTGCACACAGTGCTGACCATCATTACCTTCCCTTGAATGCTTCTGTTGCCTTGGCCTTACCTCCTCGGGCCATGCGGATGTGACCCTTCAGAGGACGCACGTCTCCCGGGATGCGAGGGGGCGTCGATTGACCCCCTTCTGTACATAAGCCAGCGAGAGGGAGAAAACCCTCACAACACCCTCGTCTTCTTTGCCTTCCAAACTCCAAGTCGCCGCTCTCTCTATCATGGCTCCCGTCAGGAAGCATTCCTCCGCCTAGAAGGGGAAGGCACCCGAGGAGAGCCCCGCACCACCGCCACCCAAGAGGGGCCGTGGCCGTCCCCGGAAGTATGCCGCGACGTCGACAGTGGCGTCTCGAGGGCGCGGTCATACCCCAGCACGGTCTGGGGTTGTCATCAGCGGTTGCGGTGCAGGCCCGACCGGCGCGGGCGCCTATGGTGGTCAAAGTAGTGGTGCACGCGGTGGGAGGGCGGCCGCGGCGGCCATGCCACCACGTCCGCAGCTCCAAACGACCGATACAGGCTGGGAGTTCGTGGTGTGCGCAAAGAGGCCGGAGGCTGCTAGGCTTCAACTCCCGAACTCCTTATGAGGGTGCTGTCGACCGGGGAGCCCGATGGCCTATGGCTGCAGGTTGACGGCTGCTGCAGCGCGACATCATGGGTGGAGGTTGAGGTCACCCCGAGGGGCTACGTGTACCTGGTACGCGGCTGGAAAACGTTGGCCCGCACCCGCGGCCCGATGGGAAGGCGCACCCTCCACTTCAAGTTCGACAAGGAGGTGACACTCTTCGTCAAGGTCTTCTATAGCGAGGGCGAATGCCTGGGGTGCTGCCCAGAAGACGTAGGTCACGGCGATCTTGTAGATGAGCTTGCCCTTCGCGACGAGCGCCACTCCTCCAGCGATAGCGACACCCCCTCCGAGTTGAGCCCGAGCGACAGCAACGACAACGACGACAGCAGCTACGACGCCCCACTACACCATCGCGCTCGAACTTCGGGGGGTTGCCAGCTGGCGGGGCGCCGCTCCACCGCTCCTAGAGCCTCCGAGCTCGCGCGCCTTCGCCGGCCTGTGAAGGTGGACGAGGACACTAGCTGAGCGCCGATGCGCGGGCCTCGGAGCCCCTGGAGCAATAGCCCTCGTGGGGGGATTTTTCTTTCTTTCCCTTCCCCTGCAACCAAAGACCAAGAAAGGCCCTGCGGGCATGTGGGGAACTTGGATGCAAGCCCCTTTTATCAGTGCTTCTTTTATGTGTCCTGGTTTTTGTGTTTTCACTACTCGAGGCGGCCTTTTGATTATGATTCGGGTATTTAGCTTGGCATGTCCGTCGTAGGCTCCAGGGAGAGTGTGGTCATGGCGCTTGGTGAATCCAGGCATCCCGCGGTCTGCTCCTTCCTATAGGTGATGCGAGTTGGGAGCCTTTTCCGCACTGGGTGTCTGGAGGCCCCAGTCCCGCACATTTCCCCTCTGCCGCGTTTGCGTTTGTCCAAGGACACAACCGCATGGCAAGGCCTCAACACCCTCGGTGTCGGCCAGATCACCAAGGATGACATCAAGGCTGCTAGTGGCTTTATGACCGGTAAGGCTCCTGAGGCGCGCTGCTTAGGAACCCCCTTTGACACTCAAGCAGCTCTATATCGTTGAGTCCTAGTCCCGCACATTTCCCTACCCCCATTGTTTACGGCTGGATCACCAAGGACGCAACCATGAGGAGAGGCCCCAACACCCTCGATGTCGGCCAGATCACCAAGCACGACATTGAGGCTGCTAAGTTGCTATATGAACGGTAAGGATCCCGAGGCATGCTACTCTAGAGCCCCTTTGATGCTCGAGCAACTCCCTAAAGAATTTTTTTGTTCCAACCCCGAGAGGGGTGGGCCTCCCGTGGCTCCGAGATGGTGCATCAGGTGGTGAGTGGAGCCCCTGTGTGAGTATGAAGCATCACGCGCCTGCTAACTCGTCCGGGAGTACCCCACGAGGATCTGGGCGCCATGGCCTTGGCGAGGTGCGAGCACCATGCCCCCCAGCCCCAGCTCGCGAGGAGCGAGGAGGAAGGGAGCAGGCGAGTGCTCGTCCTGAAGATAGAAAACCCAAGATGGGTGATGGCGATGAACACGAATCCCTAACCCATTTCTTGAAAACATGATCTGAAAAAACCCGAATTTTGTTCCAGGAAAGTTGATAAATTCAAATGCGAGAAGAGCAAATAACAGCCGCGTTCGGCACCTAGACTAGCCTTCATTTTCCCCCATCGCTAAGTGTAGGGCATCCATGTTGCATGGGCATAGCCATTGATGGGCAGTGTTGACTTCTCCGCCTGCGCGGAGTTGTGCCTGCCACATTGCATGGGAGGAACCCCTCCTCATCCTCGAGGTCTTCGGGCATATACAACCCGCTCATTTTTAGGTGAGAGTGTCATTAGTAGAATCTCCGGAGGTGCTGGATATCGTAGGCATTCTAGATGGGCACCCCGTACTGAGTCTCCAAGCGCCCTGCACCTGACCTGGAGACGTGAATGACCTTGAACGGGCCCTCCCACATGGGTGAGAGATTGTGCAAGCCCTCACCGGAAGAACCCGCCTCAGGACGAGGTCACCGACTTCAAGGTTCCTGGAGCGAATGTTGCGGTGGTGGTAGCACTGCAACACTTGTTGATACCTTGTAGCTCGGAGCAAGGCTTGGCGACGAGATTCCTCCCCAATTAAGAGGCCTATCTCACGTGCGGCATCCTGACGCTCCTCGTCGAATGGTATTAACCAGGGAGAGCGCTGCTTAACCTCATGAGGGAAGACGACTTCGACTCTGTCGACCAGGTAGAACGGGGTTTCATCGGTGGGCTTAGTCATGGTGGTGCAGATGGACCACAACACGGACTGGAGCTCATAGACCCAGCCCTTGCCGCAAGCCTCTAGCTTCCTTTTGAAGCTCCTTGTCTTGAGGCCTCGCAGAACCTCCGCATTGGCGCACTCTGCTTGCCCGTTGCTCCTAGACTTGGCTTTCATGGAATCAAGGATCTCCTCATCCTCATCCCTGTCAGATTCAGTTATAAAAGATCAGTCAACAAAATCAAGGACATCAAACTTTGACAAGTCTTGTGATTGAATAACTCACTCCGAGGCGATGAGCATGGATCCCAGCTCGTACGACACAGACAGTGTTGTTGATCTGCCCATTTTCAGAGTTGTAGGAGCGGGTCTTGGCGGAGGGACCGGGATCTCCGCCAGGGGCGAGCTTGGCGGAGGGACAGGTACCTCCGGTAGGGGCAAGCTTGGTGGAGAGGTCGGGCTTGACGAGGTGCTGGGGTCCACCACTGTAACCCTCCGTCGCTTGACAGGAGACTTCTTAGCCTGAGAGAGGCAGATAGATTGGCAGCATGTTGCTTCGCATCCAGCTCCCTTGGTGGTTGTCTTCTTCACCTTTGAGGTGATCCGCGAAAACGTAGGGGCCGCTGATTCTTGGTTGACACGCTCACGGAGGCGATGCCCTAGTTCTGGAGCTTGAGGGCCCACTACGAGCCCCTCTTCCTCCACCTCCATCTCCTTTGCCTCCTCCACCTCAACTCCTTCTTGGATTCCTATCACCACGGCTTGGGAAGTCCCGGCTCCGGCATCCTCGAACTCGGCATCCTCCTCCAGAGCAAGCTTTTCGCTCTCCTCTTCAGAAGAGTTGTGATCCTCGGGTTTCTCCTCTCCCTCTTCCTTGGAGACCATTCTCTTGACGTCTCTGATCTTCTTGTCCTCTACTACCCGACGACAATGAATGCCTGCTCCGCCTTGTTGGTTGGTGAAGTCAAATTGTCCTCCTCCCTGGAAGCCCTTTCCTCCAGGATAGACACCCACTACATCCCGTCATCTAGGGAAGGCAACTTCCAATCAGGTTTGACCCGAAGCCGTCGCAATCAGGCATCCATTATAGAATCTGGTTCCGGGCAGAATTGAGGTGTGATACGTCTCCAACGTATCTATAATTTATGAAGAATTCATGCCATGTTTACAATAATTCTATATGATTTTTGTATGATTTTATTAGAACTAACCCGGACTGACGCTATTTTCAGCAGAACTACCATGGTGTCATTTTTTTGCAGAAATAAAAGTTCTTGTAATGGGCTGAAAATTTATGATGATTTTTTTGGACCAAAAGAGACCCCCTAAGCACAAGAGCTGGGCCAAGATGTGGAAAAAGAGGCCACAAGCCTGCTGGGCACCCCTAGGTCGTGCCCCTATGGCTTGTGGACTCCTCAAGCACCCCCTTGACATGAGACCGACGCCAAAAATTCCTATACATACTAAAACCCCCCAAAAGAAACCTAGATCGGGAGTTACACCATCGCAAGCCTTTGTAGCCATGAAAAATGAATCGGGAGCCTGTTTTGGCACCCTGCTGGGGCAGGAAACCATTACCACAGGCCATCTTCATCATCCCGGCGGTCTCCATGACGAGGAGGGAGTAGTTCTCCCTCGGGGCTGAGGGTATGTATGAGTAGCTATGTGTTTCTTTCTCTCTCTCTCTCTCTTTCTCTTTCTCTCTCTTGTGTTCTTGAGATGGCACGATCTTGATGTATCGCGAGCTTTATTGATATAGATGAATCATATGGAGTTTTCCCCTCTCTATCTTCTTGTGATGAATTGAGTTTTCCCTTTGAAGTTTTCTTATCGAATTCAGTCTTTAAGGATTTGAGAACACTTGTTGTATGTCTTGTGATGGGATATCCGTGGTGATAATGGGATGTTCTATTGACCCACTCGATGTATGTTTAGGTGATCAACTTGTGGGTTCCATGACCTTGCGAATCTATGCATAGGGGTTGGCACATGTTTTCGTCTTGAATCTCTGGTAGAAACTTTGGAGCACTCTTTGAAGTTATTTGTGTTGGATTTAACATGATGAATCTGAAATTGTGTGATGTATATCGTATAATCAAGCCCACGGTTACTCGTGGTGACATTGGAGTATCTAGGTGACATTAGGGTTTTTGTTGATGTGTATCTTAAGGTGTTATTTAATACGAACTCTAGGGCTCTTCGTGACACTTATAGGGATAGCTCATAAGATTGATAGGAAAAGATAACTTTGAGGTGGTTTCGTACCTTACAATAATTTCTTAGCTAGTTCTCCCCTATTTGTGACTTTGGAGTGAACTCTTTGTCGCACGTCAGGTATTTACATATGATTCAACTATGTTAGTATTGTTGAGAGAAATTGCACTAGTGAAAGTATGAACCCTAGGCTTTGTTTCTAAGCATTGCAATACCGTTTGTGCTCACTTTTATAATTAGTTACCTTGCCGTTTTTATATTTTCAGATTACAAAAACCTATACCTACCATCCATATTACACTTGTATCACCCACTCTTCACCGAACTAGTGCACCTATACAATTTACCTTTGTATTGGGTGTTTTGGGGACACAAGGGACTCTTTGTTATTTGGTTGCTGGGTTGTTTGAGGGAGACCATCTTCATCCTACACATCCCACAGATTGATCAACCTTTGGTCATCCACCTGAGGGAAAATTGCTACTGTCTTGCAAAACTCTGTGCTTGGAGGCCCAACACGAGTCTACAATAAGAAGGTTGCGTAGTAGACATCAAGCCCTTTTGTGGCGCCGTTCCTAGAGGAGCAGTCAGGCTCCTGAGGTTGGGCCGCGGTCCGAAGCCCCTAGGGGCCGCACCAGTGGGAGATCCCCACTTTTTGGTGCCGGGTCCTCACAGGGCGACGCTATGAAGGGTTTGAAGAGACGCTCCTCGAAGACGCCCGACTCCCGGGGATCACGTTGCGACGCCCTCTTGGCGATGTCAATGGTTTCCTTGTTTTCGCTGTGCGGGACGTGCTGCAATTCCAAGCCCTGAAAACGTTTTTCAACATTACGTACCTCTTCCAAGTATGCCTCCATATGACCATCCTTGGGTGTATAATCTTTGTTGGAGAAGTTGACGAGGACTTGAGAGTCGCCCATGACGGAGAGGCACCAGACCCCCAAGGCCGCCACTGCCTTGAGGATGGCGATGAGTCCCTTGTACTCTGAGATGTTGTTGGAGACCTTCTCCCCATGCTGGAAAAAAGGTTGTACGGCATACCGAAGATTGTCTCCCGCCAGGGAGGTGAGAACAACCCCTTCCGCTTCTCGCATGCGCGTGAAGGCTCGGTCGAAATGCATGGTCCCACCTTGTGGTGCCTCTTCACCGGGGGAGACGGACTGACCCTCGTCCAGCCCCTAGTTGGGGGCGTCTGTCCACTCCACCACCAAGTCCACCAGGGCCGCCCTATTGACGACCCCGGTCATGCTAAACTCTATGTTGAAGGGCCTATAGCTCGATGTTCCACTCGGCAACCCTTCCCATCGTGTTGGGGTTGTGCAAGACCTTTTCCAGGGGGTATGCGGACATGACCTTGTTGGGATGCCCCTAGAAGTAGTGGTGCAGCTTCCTTGAAGCGACAAGGAGTGCTACTAGGAGCTTCTGTTTCCCGAGGTAGCGTGAGCATGCGTCCCGTAGCACCGTGCTGACATAGTAGACCAAGTGTTCGACAAGGGTGAGGTCTCTTGAGGTGTCATGTTCTGCGGCGGGCTCATGAAGCTTGGGCGCCCCGAGGGCTGTCGGAGCGGTCGGGGACTCATGAGGATTAGGCGCCTCTTGGGCCATTGGAGCAAGCGGGGCCTCAAAAGGGTCGTGCACTTTGGGCCCCCCCCCAGAGCGGCGATGGCCTCAACAGATCTGTCATGGGGAGAAACGGGTTTCTAGGAATCCTGTGAGCCCTTGACTAATGCCTGGGGACCCGCTCCTGCTTGGTGATGCAATGCGGGTGTTGGCTCGTTCTTCCATGACTGCCATCAACACAGCACAGGCGGAGTGGGGGTGGCAGCCAGGTATAGCAACAATGGCTCCCGAGGGGGAGGCGCCATCATGACTGAGTGGCTCGTGAGGTATTGCTTGAGCTCCCCGAAGGCAGCATCTGCCTCTGGGGTCCATTCGAAGGGCCTCTCCCTCTTCATGATCTTGAAGAATGGTAGGGCCTGCTCGCCCAACTTGGAGATGAAATGCCCTAGGGAGGTCACGCAACCTGCCAACTTCTGCATCTCCTTGAGGGTCTCGATCGCGTTCATCTTGGTTATGGCCTTGATATTCTCTGTGTTTTCTTTGATTCTCCAGAACGATACTAGGAAACCGAGCAGCTTGTCCGAGGGGACTCTGATGACGCACTTTTCGGGGTTGATCTTCAAGTTTACCTCCCTCAGGCTAGCGAATGTCTCCTCCAAGTCCTTGAGTAGGGTCATGGCCTCCTTGGACTTGACAATGATGTCGTTGACGTAAGCTTCTGCATTTCTCCAGGGCGATGAGCATCAGCCTCTGGAAGGCTGCCCTGGCGTTCCGCAGCCCGAAGGGCATGCATGTGTAACAGAATACTCCGCACGAGGTGAGGAACATAGTCTTCTCGACATCCTCCAGTGCCATTTTTATCTGGTGGTAGCCCGACAAGGAGTCGAGGAAGCAGAGGAGGTCGCACTCCGTGGTGGAGTCCACGATCTGGTCGATGCGTGGCAGCAGGAACTGCTCCTGGGGGCAAGCTTTGTTGAGGCTCGTGAAGTCGATGCACATACACTCCCCGCACATCTTTGGGACGACCACCGGGTTGGCAAGCCACTCCAGGTAGTGTACCTCCCAGATGACCCCAACCCCCTCCAGCTTGCCGACCTCCTGGTCAATGAATGCATGCTTCTCCAGTGCTTGCCTTCTTGCCTTTTGCTTAACTGGGTGGGTTTTTGGGCACACCATGAGGTGGTGCTCGATCATGTCCCTCGGGATCCCCACCATGTCGGAGGCGCTTCATAAGAATGCGTCCTTTTTCATGCGAAGGAACGCCACCAATGACTCCTTTTGATCCCAGTGCAGGTCGGCGCCGATGGTTAAGGTAGGACCATGGTTTTCTTCGTCCACCGGCACCGCTTCGTCTCCACCCAGCTCTGGGAAAACAGTTGCTTCTTTTTTACTCGTGCGACGTCGAGGACGCCCTGGAGTCTTCGGCGGCATGCACGATGCCCCCGGCTCTGGGGCACGCCGTGGCCGCCGCCTTGTGGGCACGCCTGAGCATGTGTGACGTGACCTGAATGGTGAGAATGCCGGTGCTCCCAAGCATCTTGACGACATTGTAGCCCGGGTGCATCGCCGCCGTGAACTGGGCGAGCACGGGGTAGCCGAGTATTGCTTTGTATGGAAGGTGGATGTGGGCGACATCAAAGTCGACCTGCTTGGTGCGGAAGTTGGAGCGAGTGCAAAGGTGATGGGTAGGCGCACCCGCCCTCCAGGGACGACAGATCCTTCGACCACCCCGGCAAAGGGCCCCAAAGGCGTGAGCCGGCTGTGGGGTAGCTGTAGCGCTTCGAAAGCCTCCACGGAGAGGACATTGAGGACGACGCCGCCGTCGATGGGAGTCCTGGAGATGGCCACGCCGCTTATTGTGGGCATGGAAAGCATGGGGAGCGCCCTGGCGGCCGTTGTCGCCTTGGGGTGGTCGTAGGGGTCGGAGGTGATGACAATCTCTAGCCATGCCCGGGGCAGCGTGAGCTCCGGCTGCGGCGGGACCGCCGCCACATGGCGGAGGAACTACTAGAGTTGACGGTTCGAGGCGGGCGCATGAGATCCACTGAGGATGCATGCGACCGCATGGCCGGCCCCACACGCCCCTGTGCCACCGCACGCGATGAGCCGGCCGGTGTCGAGGATCTTGCCCGCCATGGAGTTGCCAAACCAGGGGTTAATGGCCATCGAGAGAGGGGATGCTTCGACATGCCCTTACCTGGCGCGCCAAATGTCGGATTTTGGGCTCCGCAAAACCATTAAGGTTCGAACAGAGGGGCGTGTGTGAAGGTTCCCTGTGGCCTCACCCAACCTAGGTCGCTACTCGATGGTTACTACGTCGAACTCGCTCGATGATGAGGAAGAAGATGAACACGGCAGTTTACCCAGCTTCGGGCCGCTGTGAAGCATAATACCCTACTCCTGCTTTTCTGGATTGCCTCTCGTGGAGGTTTGGTCAGATGAACTAGTACAGTCGGCTTGAGCCTCGCGAGGGTGCTCAAGATGTGTTCTTGGCTCTCTGCCTTGTGGTGGTGTGTTGAGTGGCTAAGTGTTGGATCCGATCCCCTTGTACGGTGTGGTCTAGCATCTATATGTAGAGGTGGTCTGGGTCCTCTTCCCTTATCACAATGGTGGGAAGGGATCCCACAACGGCCAATTTTAAAGGGGGGCAGGAATACATCCATGCCCTGTCGAAAGGTGGTCTTCCCCTACAAAGTAGATGTTGGTTATGCAGTGGTGGGCTCGGCAATGACATCTGTCCTGCGGGGCGCATGGTTGTGGTCTCATTGCACCGGATTGGAAACCTTTGGGAAGTGCTTTGGAAAGCTGCATATGTCCTTGATTCCTTTGCACCAAAGAGGAAACTACGTTGCCTAGCACACTAGCACTCGCTTGTCCATCCTTGCGTCACCTTTGACTCCTGAGGCCAGGCTATGCATAGAGATCGTCGCCGCTCAGGAGGGGCCTGAGGAGGACCATCCTTGCTTGTCTTGATGCCATTCTTCCTCGCGAGCCCAGGGTCCTCGCGAGGGCCTTGTCTTGAGTTGCACCGCAATAGGCCACGCCTGGTTGACAAGTGGGCCAAGCTTTGGGCCGCACGTAGGTAGTTCTCGGTACCCCTGTTCCCAAAACACCGGCAGTGGAGGTACGGCAAACCCATCCAGTTGATCGCTTCGGCACCATCATTAGGGCTTTGCATGTGTTGCAACTAGCCACCTCAACTCATCGCCACCGATTGTGTGATCAGACCTAGCAGTCCGTCGCATGGTGTTCCTGCTGCATGCGCGGATACCGTTAGAGGCGTTGCACCCGCACCGCTCCTACAAACCTGTACGTGGGATCCAACGACCGGCGGTTCGAGGGAGATCGGATCGGATATTCGTGGGAAATCAAACATGAAGGAGACAGTCCACCTGAATGCACTACCCCAACTCTACTTCTGCTGCACGACATTGCGTGTCTAGTGGTAAGGATCTGTGATCCATCTCCTAGCATGTCCTTGGATGTTCTACGCGTAGGAACATTTTAATTTGCATGCGATGCACCTATGGTACAACCCAACACTGGTATCAAAGCCCCTGTTATAGGATTTGGATTCTGATCGGATGCATATTTGATATGTGGAGACGGTGGATGAGATCCTTCGTCGTTCATAAGATCAGCTATGTGCACGGTTGATGAGATCAACTGCATATCGGAATCGATGAGGTCGTGACACAACCTACCCCTACCGGTCGGTATCCGCCATCAGGGTTAACCATGAAACATAAATCCGAATCGAATTCGCGATGAATGATGAGATAAGTCAGATAAAAAATTCGGCATGATCGGAGTGCAGATGCGATCTGTGATTTTCGTAGTATGCGTAGCGCCTTGTATTTCGTACATGATCACTCAAACCGGTAGAACACGATTCTATGCATAAGTTTGTTTTGCAGGTTTGATGTGAATAGTATGGCTCATATGTATGTGATGCATGTGTGTGATTTAATATGACTTGGGTGTCATGATTGTCAGCCGACAGGAGCCAAAGTGTTGTCATTATATTGTATAACAGCCTGCGTGTCGACTTGTAATTCTTTGTAAATTCATTACTAGTTGTTGTCGGAAATATGCCCTAGAGGCAATAATTAAAGTGTTTATTATTATATTTCCTTGTTCATGATAATTTTTTATTATCCATGCTATAATTGTATTGATTGGAAACACATTACATGTGTGGATGAATAGACAACACTTTGTCCCTAGTATGCCTCTAGTGAACTAGCTCGTTGATCAAACATGGTCAAGGTTTCATAGCCATTGACATGTGATGTCATTTGGTAACGGGATCACATCATTAGGAGAATGATGGGATGGACGAGACCCAAACTATAAACATAGCATATGATCGTGTCAGTTTATTGCTACAATTTTCTGCATGTCAAGTGTATGTTCCTACGACCATGAGATCATGCAACTCACGGACATCAGAGGAGTGCCTTGTGTGCATCAAACGTCACAACGTAACTAGGTGACTATAAAGGTGCTCTACAAGTATCTCCGAGGGTGTCTGTTGGGTTGGCATGGATCAAGATTGCGATTTTTTACTCCGTGTGATGGAGAGGTATCTTAGGGCCCACTCGGTAATACAACATCACAACAAGCATTGCAAGCAATGTGACTAAGTGTTATTCACGGGATCTTGTATTATAGAAACGAGTAAAGAGACTTGCCGGTAACGAGGTTGAACTAGGTATGGAGATACTGACGATCGAATCTCGGGCAAGTAACATACCAAAGAACAAAGGAAACATCATACGGGATTAACTGAATCCTTGACATAGAGGTTCGACCGATAAAGATCTTCATAGAATATGCAGGAACCAATATGGGCATCTAGGTCCCTCTATTGGTTATTGACCGCAGTGGTGTCTCGGTCATGTCTGCATAGTTCTCGAACCCGCAGGGTCTGCACACTTAAGGTTTGGTTACGTTTCGGTAGTATAGAGTTATGTATGGTGGTGACCGAAGGTTGTTCGGAGTCCCGGATGAGATCCCGGAGGTCACGAGGATCTCCGGAATGGTACGGAGGTAAAGATTCATATATAGGAAGTCCTGTTTTGGTTGCCGAAAAAGTTTCGGGCTCATCGGTAGTGTACCGGGAGTGCCGGTAGTGTACCAGGAGACCATCGGGAGGGGTATTTTGACCCAAGAGGCTACATGGGCTGTGGGAGGATAAATTCCAGCCCTTTGTGGGCTTGTAAAATTCCCACAGAAGGCCCATACGGCTGGGAAGAAATTCGAAAAAAAAAGGTTGAAAAGGCAAAAAGGTGGAAATAAGGAAGGAGTCCTAATCCTACTAGGAGTGGAGGAGGAGGACTCCTCCTCTCCACTTCGGCCGAAGCCTCCTAGGGATGGCCCTTGTGCCAAGCCTCCTCCTTTCCTCCTCCTATATATAGTAGCGGTCTTAGGGGTTTTGCAACAAATTTTCAGCCACGTGCAACCCTACCTTCTAGTCCGTAGTTTCTCCTCTAGATCGGTTTTCGCAGTGCTTAGGCAAAGCCCTGCTGGAATTACTCCACCACCATCACCGCAATGCCGTCACACTTCCGGAGAACTCTTCTACCTCTCCACTCCCTCTTGCTTGATCAAGAAGGCGGAGATCATCATCAAGCTGTATGTGCGCTGAACGTGGAGGTGCCGTCCATTTGGTGCTAGATCGGACGGATCGTGATTGGATCGCGGGAAGCTTGGCTATTTGGATCACGAAGACATTTGACTACATCAACCGTGTTTATTAACGCTTCCCACTTAGCGACCGACAAGGGTACATAGATCCACTCTCCCTCTCGTAGATGCTCATCACCATGCATAGATCTTGCATGTGCGTAGGAATTTTTTTGTTTCCCATGCAACGTTCCCCAATAGTTGTAGTAGTTGGAGGACAGAGATCAAGTTCGAGCCTTTGGCGTCCTGATAGACAAGATGGAGTTCCACCCTGGTCATCGGAGTTGGAGCCATCCTGGAAGGACATCCATCAAGGAGCCATAGTTTTTCACATATTTATGTTTATATGTGATGGATATTGCTTCTTGTTTCTATGCATGTTATAATGGTAGAAAGATCCCTCATAAATATCAAGCACATTGCCATTCCAGATGTTGCACCTTCGCACGTCAAGTATGTCTAGTGGTGGGCTCATAAAATTGAGGTGCTACTAGGTGTCCTGGAACTGGAGGGTTCGTGTCGGGTACATACATGCACTACATCGGGTTAACTTGACAAGGCTATCAAAACCGTTTTGCGCCTTGTGGCAAAGTAGATTGGGAGCCGAGGTATGAGATACCTACCCAATCGACAGGAGTCATATAGACATACGATTAGCAACATGTTGCTTACCGAAGAGGCAAGTTGGCTAGCAGTGATGCTAAAGCTCAATAGTCGCTCGCGCTAGACGGGTCTTGAATCACTGAGAGTTTGCGGTGGGATGCCGACTTCAGTAGGAGTAGTTCTGTTTAAGGCTTGAATTACTCTACATAAACACATTTCTTAGTGATTGCATATTTTCTATTGTAGATCAATGGCACCACCTGCTCAACCCAACTTTGCATTGAAATCAATTTTGGAAAAAGGATAAACTGAATGGAACAAACTTTACCACCTGGTATAGAAATTTGAGAATTGTTCTCAAGCATGATAAAAAGGAACATGTTCTAGAGGATCCACTTCTAGAGGAACCTGCCGAGAATGCTAATGCCACAACAAAGAATGCCCACCAAAAACTCGTTGATGAATCAAACGAGATCAACTGCCTCATGCTGTCTTGTATGGAGCCTGGTTTGCAACAACATTTTGAAAACATTCAGGCTTTTGATATGATCGAGAGACTGAAGAGCATGTTTCGGGTGTAGTCTAGGACCGAGAGGTTCAACATCCGACAATCCTTAACGGATTGTGAGCTGAATGAGGGTGATCCGCTAAGCCTGCATGTGATCAAGATGATCGGGTACGTGCAAGTTTTGGATCGGTTAGGCCTCCCACTTGTGGACGAGCTGTCCATGGATGCAATTTTGGGTTCTCTTCCACCTAGCTATGGGACGTTCTTCTCGAACTATCATATCACATGGCATGGATAAGAATGTCACTAAATTGCATGGAATTCTCAAGGTGGCAGAGCAAGATATTAAGAAAGGAGCACATCAAGTGTTGATGGTGCAGAACTCGGCTAAGGTCAAGAAGAGTTCGTCCAAGAAAAGTATAATGCAAAGGGCACGGAGAAGGTTGTCTTTGCCGCTGAGCCAAAGTCAGACCGAACTCAAAGACCGTTTTCTTTCATTGCAAGGAAGTTGGTCACTAGAAGAGGAACTGTAGGAGGTGGCTTGCTGAGCATGGCAAGAAGGCCGGAGATGCTTCTCCAGGCAAAGGTACACTTGTTACATATGTTATAGACATTTACGTTGCTAACATACCTAGTAGCTCTTGGATATTTGATACCGGATCGGTTGTTCATATTTGCAACTCGATGCAGGGGCTGTTAAGAACTAGGTGTGTGGCACAAGGGGAGAATTCATCAGGGTCATCAACAAAGCAAGAGTTGCTATGTTGGAGGTCGGCACGATGCACCTCAAGCTTCATTCTAGATTTATTTTGGAATTGAATAATTGTTATTACATTCCCACAATTAGTGGAACAATATTTCTCTGTCATTATGCTTGATGAGTGAAGGTTATGAATTCAATATAAAGGATAATGGTTGTTCATTTTATTTGCATGGAATGTTCCATGGCCATGCACCCATAGTAGATGGGCCTTTTATTTTAAATCTAGAAACGGAACCAGTCTATGGCGTGAATGTCAATAGGCATAAGCCTAATGAGATTAATCTGACATACTTCTGGCATTGTCAGCTTGGACACATTAGTCTGAAAAGCCAGAAGATGCTCCATGATGATGGAATCCTAACTTCATCCGACTTCCGGTCTTTCGATTCGTGCGAATCATGCTTGCTAGGCAAGATGACTAAATCTCCATTTGCAAAGAGCTGCGAGAGGGCGTCCGAGCTGTTGGGGCTTATACACAGTGATGTGTGTGGTCTAATGAGAACATTGGCCAGAGGTGGCTATCAGTACTTCATGACTTTTACCGATGACTTGAGTGGATATGGGTATATCTATTTGATGAGGCACAAGTCGGAAACTTGTGAAAAGTTCAAAGAGTTTTAGAACGATGTTGAAAATCAGCTTGGCAAGACAATTAAACTTCTATGATCAGATCGTGGAGGTAAGTACATGATCTAGGAGTTTGTTAGTCATTTGAAAAGCCGAGGTATAGTACCTCAGATCACACCTCCTGGTACGCCATAGAGAAACGGTGTGTCGGAACGGAGAAGTTGAACCTTGTTGGACATGGTCTAGTCGATGACGAGCAAATCGGATTTACCCTTGTCATTCGGGGGATACGCTCCAGAAACTGCAGCTTTCACACTTAATATGGTACCATCAAAATCCATAGACAAGACACCACATGAGATGCGGACTCGGAAGAGTCCTAGTTTGTCTTTTCTAAATATTTTTGGTTATGAAGCATTTTTCCAGCGACTCATGTCGGACAAGCTAACACCCAAGTCAGATAAATGCATATTCATGGGATATCCGAGGGAAACCTTGGCATATAGCTTCTACAACCGAGAAGAGAACAAAGTGTTTGTTTCTCGGAATGGGGTTTTCCTAGAGAAAGAGTTTCTCAGTCGGGATGCCAGTGGGAGAACGGTGTGACTCAAAGAAATATGAGAGCCACTCGGGGACAACTCGGTTGGTGATGAGATCACGCCGAAGTCGGCCAGAGACCCCATAGCGGAGTAGGCACCGGATCCACGGAGGTCGGAAAGATTGCGCAGAGTGCGCGACATTTTTTTGCTAGAAAGAGACGAGCCGGCCACGTATGCGGAAGCGATGGTGAGCCCAGATTCCGAGGCATTGTTAGAGGCCATGAGATCCGAGTTAATGTCCATGGATTACAATCAAGTCTTGGACTTGGTTGATCCGCCACCTGGCATAGTTGCCATTGGTTGCAAATGGGTCTTTAAGAAGAAAACCGATGTGGATGGAAATGTTCAGATGCACAAAGCTTGTGTTGTTGCTAAAGGTTATGGACAAGTTCATGGAATTGACTACGACGAGACCTAATCGCCGATAGTGATGCTAAAGTCGTTGAGGATCATACTAGCTGTAGCTGCATATTTCAATTATGAGATATGGAAGATGGATGTCAAAACGGATTTCCTTCATGGAAATTTAAAAGAGCTTGTATACATGATACAACCCAAAGGTTTTGTCGATCCATCTAACGCTGGTAAAATATGCAAGCTAAAGAGATCCATTTATGGATTGAAGCAACCAGCTCAGAGTTGGAACATTCGTTTTGATGAAGTCATCATTGACCTTGGTTTCATCAAGAACGAAGAGGATTATTTTTTATGCAAGAAATCTAGTGGTAGCTCGATAGTATTTTTGATCTTGTATGTGGATGACATACTGTTGATTGGAAATGATGTTTCGATGCTGAACACAGTCAAGGAATCATTGAATGGCAAGTTTCGATGAAAGACCTTGGAGAGGCAGTGTACATTTTAGGTGGGAAGATATATAGAGATATATCGAGGAGGCTGCTCGGCTTAAGCCATAGCATGTACACAGACAAAGTGTTGAAGAGGTTCAACATGTGTGAGGGCAATAAAGGGTTCTTGCGTGTCTCACATTGTATAAGGCCAAGCAAGACTCAGAGTCCTAAGACTTCTGATGAGCGAAACCGGATGAGTAGGATTCCATATGCCTCGGTAATTGGATCCATTATGTATGCCATGCTATGTACAAGGTCTGGTGTTGCCCATGCAATAAGCTTAACAAGCAGATACCAAGCCAACCCAGGTGAGAGTCACTAGGCAGCGGTGAAAACTATCATGAAGTACCTGAAAAGGACTAAAGAGATGTTCCTAGTTTATGGAGGTGAGGAGGATCTCTGCATAAAGGGTTATGCTGATGCTAGTTTCCAAACCGACATGGATGATTGTCGATCACAAACTGGATTCGTGTATGTCATGAATGGAGGAGCAGTGAGCTAGACAAGTTCCAAGAAAGATATGGTAGCCGACTCCACAATAGAGGCAAAATACATTGCGGCTTGTGAAGCCGCAAAGGAACGTGTTTGGATTAGGAAGTTCCTGGAAGATGTTGGCATGTTCCCGGGCTGGTCAAAAACGTTGGACCTTTATTGCAATAATCACATGCCATCGCACAGGCCAAGTAGCCGAGACAACACCACAAGACCAGGCACATAGACCGAAAATATCACCTGATACGAAACCTCGTAGATAAAGGTGATACCAATTTATGCAAGATTTATATGGATGCAAATGTTGCAGATCCGTTGAGTAAGCCGCTTCCATAACCCAAGCATGAGGGGCACGTTAGAGCTATGGGTATTCGATGTCTGTTTGGTTGACTATAGTGCAAGTGGGAGACTGTTGGAGATATACCCTAGATGCAATCATGTATGATGATATTTCGTATGTTTTTATGAATAAAGATAGTCCTTGGACATTATCAGTGATGTGCATTAACAAGTACGTGACTTGTTTGTGAGTCTATGCATTGTATGATAACTGTCCTAAATGGTCCCTAGTCAAAAGGGTTGTGTGGACACACAACTAATCGGACTAGCATATGACACGGTGGATGGTTCGGTCTCACTAACCATGTATAATTGGATGCTAGTCGGATAATATGGAGTCAGAAAGATCTGTTCGGATTCGACATAGTCAGATCCGAGTTGAGATAAGGTCTAAGTTGGAAAGACCTTATGGAGTCAGTGGATGGTTCGAACTATGAGACGTAGCGATAGGTCATCTGTGAGTCTCTAGTACAACATACATTCTATGTCCTAAGACATGAGCTGGCGCATGTACTCGGGATGGTGACAAACTTGCTTTGGGCTGACCAAACGCTACTCCGTGATAGGGCAATTACAAAGGTAGGTTCCGGGCTATTCCAGACCCATGCTGCAAGACATGGTCGAGCAAGATGGGATTTGCCCCTCCTATCAGGAGAGATATACTCTGGGGCCCCTCGGGTGATGTGACCTAGATAAGCATGGCCACGCGATGAGGATTATGAGGTAATTCAAAATGTTGGTCGGGTTTACCAGAACAAGAAAGAGGTTGTGTTGCAAGAAGGATGACCATGTCGCCTTGTGCATGACAACATATATCGTCTGGCAAAGGGAATAGAAATGTGAAGTACAGGTTCGCCTAACTAGCTTCATCAGACACTTGGAGTCGCCAATCCTTGCTCGAGGCCGTTATCGACTAGCCGATCCAGATGTGATTTTACTCGCGACCAAGTCAACGAAAACCTAAGGGATCGCGCATTTAAGGGAAGGAACATGTGGGCTTTAGGATCTGTGTGAGGTCCAAGAGTTGAGTCCACGCCGGATGCCTATATATAGTGCAGGTGCAACACACACATACGGTTGATCGCTTCGGCACCATCATTAGGGCTTTGCATGTGTTGCAACTAGCCACCTCCAGTCGCCGCTGCCGACTATGTGATCGGACCTAGCAGTCCGCCACACGGTGTTCCTCCTGCACGCGCGGATACCATTAGAGGCGGTGCACCTGTGCCGCCCTGGCAGACCTGTACATGGGATCCAACGACCGGTGGTTCGAGGGAGATCGGATCGGCTGTTCATGGGAAATAGAACGAGGAGGAGATGGACCACGTGAACGCGTAGCCCCAACTCCACTTCCGCTGCACGGCACTGCATGTCTAGTGGTAATGATCTATGATCCATCTTCGTAGCATGTTCTTGGATGTTCTGCGCATAGTAAAATTTAATTTGCATGCGATGCACCTACCATAGAATCCAACAAAGGCTCCTAGAACCCACCCCTGTAGAGAGAGTGTAGCGACTCGCGAAGCTTGAGTTCGAGGGAGGGGAAGGCATCGCGCTCCATGGCCACCTTCTACTCGGCAATGACAAGGGTGGTCTCCCTTGCCTCTAGCTGGGTCCTTGTCTCGGAGACGGGCCAGGCATGGGATGCCTGAGCTTCTTCCACCTCCTCCTTCAGCTTAGCCAGGTGATCGCTTTCCTTGGCTTGGTCATCAGCCACCTGGGACAGTGTGGAGTCGCGATCGGCGAGCTTCGCCTCGCGGGCCTTGAAGACCTCCTCCTGCTCGCGTAGTCGTTGCGCATGCGCGTCTTGCTAATCCTGAAAGGCCTTCGGGTTGGCCTCCCCCTTGCCGCAGTGCCGCCCTAGCTGCCTCTCGAGCCACCCTACTTTGACCAGTGCCGCCTCTCGAGACACCCTAGCTTTGACGACCTCCTTCTTGCCCTCTACGATGGAAGCCTCTACTCGGCTCGATGTCGTCTTGGTGGCCGCCTCGGCCTGGGCCCACCAAGAAACGAGTCCTAGGAACTCCTTCTCGAGGTGCCTTTCGGCATCTTGGAGGTCGGCCCAGAGCTTACGGAGCATGTTGTAGGCCTCATCCAAGGCACCTGGCCTTATTAGAGAACTGCCGTGGATTTATCATGGCAGATGTCCGGTTTAACGAACTTGGATTCGAGGCCATCGCTAACTTGATGGACTCAAAGGGGTTAACAGGGACGAAGGACACGAGTTTACCCAGGTTCGGCCCCTCAAGGTGAGGTAATAGCCTACGTCCTTCTTGCATTTGTATTGCTTGTTGTATTGATTACAAGGGAGCTAAAACTTGACCTAGCTCTCGATAACCTGACCTCTAAGTCACCCCGGGTCTTGCCTTTATATACTGAGGTCAAGACCACGGGTCATACAAGTTGTGGACGACTCTCATTACACGTCCGAGTCTGCCTCTATCTTCTCTTGCCTATCCTGACCAAGTTGTCCCCGAGCGGCTTATACGCCCAGGTCTTCTCATCCGGGCCACCCTGCCGGCCCATCCTGTGAGCCGCTACGCTTGTTGGGCCCTCCGGTCCTCACGGCTCATCCTTGGTTCTGGCTACGAGCCGTCCAGTTTAACCCAGAGCCCTCCAGGGCGGGTCTCACCGTGGTGTTATATCCCCAACAAGAACCGCAGCGCGCGAGCATGAGAAACTGACCAAGAGGCAGCACCGGCGCATCAGCAGGAGCTGCAACCAAGGGTCCAGGGGCGTGGCTAACTTGGGGCACTGGGGGCTCCGGGTTCTCCTCAGGCACGGCGAGCGCCGACGACTCCACAACTGGCTAGCTCGCGTCGGCTGGCTCCTCCCGAGGCTGCATCGCTGCATCCTCAGGAACAGATCCCACAAGAAGGAGGTAGGGAGTCTCCCCTCCACCGTTGTCGGGGTCGCCAGAACTACGGCAGGGAGTGCCACCTCGTGAGCCTTCGTGCCCCCGTCGACTAGTCCTCCAAATAGTGCGCTGGGCTGGGGCAGTGCGCTTTCATTGCGGCCCAAGGGCAATGACGCCCCCAGGAGAAGGGGATCCTTCAGCTGAACGCCCGCCTTCTTCCTCTTCGGTAGGACCTCGACCCTGGCCATTGAGAGGAGAAGGGTCGTGAGCACATGCACAAGTCATAATCAACCGGAGATGCAGAAGGTTACTTACTCCTCGCATGCAACCCCCTTCCTCTTCTTTTCCACCTCGGCGCTGGTTGGAACGCCCTTGCTTCCCTTTGGCATGGCCTTGGCTACAGCAAAGGGGCGAGTGGGATGCTCCTCGACAAGCCCCGAAGTGGCGCTGGCACCCAAAGGGGTATGGAGGTCGCCCTGGGGAACCACGGCCGGAGAGGCCACGCCTGCCTCAGAGGCGGCCGCCTCGCGTTTGGGCTATGGCTTAGGCTGGGGTGAGAACGGCATCTTGGCTACCTTGCTGGGGCTCGGGGAGTCCTGCGGAGTAGGGGCAATCACACGCTTCTTCGGGGTCACCCGGCCAGACGTCCGAGCGGTCTGGGGGGAAGGCCCCGACCTCCTGAGGACCCTAGCAAAGGAGTGGGAGCCAACGGCCGGGGGCTCGTCGATATTGTCGTCATCACCAAGGCTGCGGAGGAGCACACTCTTCAATAGAGGGGACGCCCTCCCTGTCATCTACGACCTCCTCCGAATCCTCCCCGCCGCTGGTGTCGCCGGAGAACACCAGCACCGGGGGATTGGGGTGCTTAGATGGTGTGAGCTCCAGGTCGTCAAATCAGGCATGGTGGCGGCTAGCGCCTTGCCGTCATCGTGGCAGTATAATGGGGTGTAGGCCTTGGGGAGATCCCCGAGATCATTGAAGAGCAGAGTATTTAGAGCCTTGTCCCGCTCCTCGCCTATCAGGCTGGCGGATCTGAGCCTGATGACGTCCCCCATGCCCTCGCACTCCCACATGGGCTTTGAGTGCACCTGGAGTGGCGTCAGGCGCTGTGTCAAGAACTCCTTCATAATCATCGCCCAGTCAGCTTCTTGGCATCCATGCTCGAGGAAATCTGCTCCAAGACGGGCGTCACCTGGGGGTCGGTGAGCTTTGCGGAGCCCCACACGAGAGTATTCTCGAGCAGTCTCATTGGGAGTTCCAGATGTGGGTTGAATCCCTAGACATCCATGAAGACACAACGGTGCATGTAGCCTTCCACCTTCTTCCCAGCCTTCAGGAACACATTGCCGCTTTGGACCATGACGAAGGAGGCACACCCTAATCACTTCGTGCTATCATGGAGCCGTGGGCTGAATTAGTGGCGGAACAGGGCCACTGAGGGCCTCACACCTATGAAGGCCTAATAGTAAAAGGCGAAGATCGACAGGAGAAAGATGGAGTTGGGCTGCTGGTGGAGAGGTTGGTTCCCGTAGTGCTCAAGGATGGCGGAGAAGAACCCCGAGAAAGATGGGATGAGCCTGTAGAACATGTTGTGGAGGAAGAAAGGGTAGACCGTCTTCGCCAGGGTGAGCCGCTTCACATAGACGCACCAGATCAAGGTTTGCCCCCACTCATTGGAGTCTCCCACCGTTAACGGTAGAACTGAGGCGAGACCCCCTCCGTGGCGATGGTGGATGTCATGAGCGCCGGTGAGGGAGAAGAGGGGGCGAGGCTTGAGCCTCGGGCTTCGACTTCCCAACGGGCGCCATCTGAAGGATTCCTGAGGCAGAAGAGCCAGAGGAAGGACAGTGTTGCACCAAGATCTGGAAGAGGTTCTTGTTATGGAAAGGGGATCTGATCAAGGGAGCGAAGCGCTAGGAAGAAGAGAAATGATGGCTTTGCGGAGGGCATCTGGCTTTTGTGAGTCTGGGCAGTTGCCCAGGCAGCAAGGGAGTGAAGGTGTCCGTTCCCCATCGACCGCCACACATCGAGCTTGGCCTGCGCGATTGGATGCCCGTGGCACTTCACCATTTTCTCCTTGCCTTCGCCTTGAAGCCAAGGCTGGTATGGCTTGGGCCCAGGGGCTACTGTCGGCATTCTGGGATCGGGGTACCCCGACCTGCCTGCCCGTGGCCCAACGCGTGACCCACCACGATGGCCCGGTACGGCCCCAGCAACAAGCCCCTCAAGTCAAGGCCCTAGCGAGAGACCCTGCCTTGCAAGGAGAACAACGCTGAGACCTCTGGAGGAGTGGCATTCCCCCAGGCCGCCTCAACAGGAGCAGAGATTACTATGCTAGTACCCGGCCTTGTCAGGCCGGGATGACGTGGGCTCTGACGTCCGCGCCAGGCGGGCGCCAGTAGGCACAGAGGGGAAAAATTTGTTCTTCAGTGCTAAGGAGGCAAGTATGTATGCCAGTTCCCAAGGAATCCCCAAAAGGTTTCCCTCCCAATGCGACAAAACCGAGACCACGAGCTCCGCAGGCTGGATGTCATCGCCGAACCCACCACACCATCACACCCGGAAGCTTTGCAGGCGAAGACCACCTTTAGTCAGGATAGGATGTACCTCATGTCCCCTTTCAAATTTGGCTGTTGTGGGATCCCTTCCCGCCTATGCGATAAGGGAAGAGCCCCGTGGCCACTATAAATAGGGAGTGGCCTCCGCCATAGAGAAGGACCCAGATCGAGTTCATCTCACCCTAGAGCCCTAGTGAGGTTTCTCAACCATTGTACTAGTTCATCTTCAGCCTCCTCGAGAGGCCAATACACCACAAGTAGGAGTAGGGTTTTACACCGCAAGGCGGCGCGAACCTGGGTAAATCTTTGAGTCCATCTCCTTCTCCAATCGCACATACTCGACATAACTAGGCCGTAGGGCAGCAAGCTTGAGAGTTTGAGCTGGCTGAGATATTTTCACATGCCCTAGTGTTCGAACCTTGTTGGGTCTGTGGAGACCCGATTCCGACAACATCCGATAGCTTGGAAGGTAGCTCTAGTTGGTAAGCAACTTCTCCTTGCTTGGCGGTGATATTGAAGGGGTTGATGTATCTTCGTGCAAGCTTTCCCTTGATGTGGAAGTGCTTGGTCCCGTTGATAGACGTGACTTGGAGGTATACATGGTCACCGACATAAAGGTTCACTTCTCAGCGGTGAGAGTCGGTGCAAATCTTCTATCTTGACTTGGCAGTCTCTAGATGATCTCTAACTAGTTGAACTTGCTCTTCAGCTTCACGGAGGATATCGGGTCCAAAGACTAGTCCTTCTTCGATCTTCGAGCAATTGAGGGGAGTGCGACACTTGCGTCCGTAGAACACCTCAAATGGTGCCATCCGTAGACTCGACTGATAGCTGTTGTTTTAGGAGAACTCGAGGAATGGTAGGAAATCTTCCCACTTGGCTCCATACGCTAAGACACAAGCTCAATGAATTTCGTCGAATATCTGATTTACTCACTCCGTTTGTCCTCCGGTCTGGGGGTGAAAAGCAGTACTGAAGGAAAGATTGGTTTCCATTGCTTCTTGAAACTTCTTCCAGAACCTCAAGGTAAACGGTGTGCCTCGGTCTGACACAATCTCCTTAGGAACTCCGTGAAGGATCAAAATATGCTCGATGTAAAGACTGGCTAGATTGTTACCATCATAAGTGGTTTTGACGGGGATGAAGTGGGCTACCTTGGTTAGGTTATCGACAATGACCCAAATGGAATCATGTCCTTTGCTAGACCTACGTAGTCCGGTGATGAAGTCTATCCCGACTTTGTACCATTTCCATTCAGGCAATTTGAGAGGTTGCAACCATCCTAAGGGTCATTGATGTTCACTTTGACTCTCTAGCATATGGCACACTTAGCAACAAAAGTGCTTATCTCTCTCTTCATGCCATGCCACCAGAATCTTGCTTTGAGTTCTTGGTACATCTTGGTTCCCCGAGGGTGGATGGAATATAGAGTGTCATGGGCTTCTTGCAAGATCAAATTCTTGAGCTCAACTTTGTTGGCACGCAGATGTAATTCCCAAACAATACGACTCCTTGCTCATCCACTGAGAATCATGGGGCCTTTCCTGTCTTGATCTCCCTCTTGCTGCCTTCAATGCTCTCTGGTCCCCTTCCGGGCTTCCATAATATAATCCATCAAGGTAGTCTTAAATTCGAGGTTGCCTAGGAATTCAAGTGCAACTAGTTCCAAGCCAAAGCTTTCAAGCTCTTCATACAGGGCGGGTAGCCGTTCCTTAATCATAGCATTCAAGGAACAAACATTTCTTCTTAAGGCTTCTTCTACCACATTAGCCTTTCCGAGGTGGTATTGAACAATGAGGTCATAATCATTCATTAACTCCAACCGTATTTGCTGCCTCGTGTTCAATTCCTTTTGAGTGAAAATATACTTCAATCTCTTGTGGTCTGTGTATTCTCAAATCGCTTTCCTAGAAGGTAATGCCGCCATGTCTTCAAGGCATGAACCACGGATGCCAACTCAAGATCGTGAGTGGTGTAGTTCTCTTCATGGGGGCGTAGCTATTTGGATAAATATTCTATGACGCTGCCTTCTTGCATCAGGACACCACCAATCCCGGTTCTGGATGCATCACTATATATCACAAATTCTTTGTGAATATCGGGGGTGACCAAAACTAGGACTTTCATCAATCTCTTCTTAAGCTCTTGGAAGCTTTCTTCGCACTTCGGCATCCATTCGAACTTCTGGTCCTTCTTCAAGATCTAAGTCATGGGTCGAGCTATGCTCGAGAATCCTTCGACAAACTTTTGGTAATACCCTGCAAGTCCGAGGAAGCTTATGACTTCCTTCACATTGCTCGGGGATTGCCATTTAGTCATGGCTTCGATCTGGACATGATCCACTAACAACCCTTCTGTAGTCAACACGTGACCCAAGAATCCAACTTGTGGTAGCTAGAATTCACACTTGCTAAACTTGGCATAAAGTTGGTGCTCTTGAAGCTTGTATACGACCAATCTGAAGTGTTGCTCATGCTCTTCTTCATACTTGGAAAAGGCGAGTATGTGATCAATGAAGATGACAACAAACTTGTCCAGGTACTCCATGAAGACTTTGTTCATGAGGTACCTAAAGTAGGCAAGGGCATTTGTCAACCCAAATGACATGACTGTGTATTCATATAGGCCATATTGGGTTACGAATGTCGTCTTTGGGATATCTTGGGGCCTGATCTTCAACTGGTAGTACTCAGACATGAGGTCGATCTTGGAAAATAACCTTAACTCCATTCAGCTGATCGAACGGGTCTTCAATCTTGGGAAGTGGGTACTTTTTCTTTATGGTGACTTCATTGAGAGAAGAGTAATCGACACAGAGTCGGATAGTTTTGTCCCTCTTTTTTTGAAGGTTGAAATAGTAGGAGAGGATCCTACTGTGTATATATTAAAAAGTGAACAAGGCCATACAATTACATAGTGTTACATGATGGCATCTCTAAGCCATTTTGGTTAGGGTGTAGAGGTTGGTAAAAGGAATAGAACCAGGTAAAGTAGTCTAAAAGTGAGTTGCTAGTTCACAACAATGAGAGTACAATGGAGTTGAGCAAATCGAATGGTTGGCTTCAGGTCTTCTGGGACTCTGTATTTTTAATTTGATAGGTCAGCTTTAAAGCATTGTATCCAAGACTCAATGGAAGGGGGTCATTGTGAAAAGATTATTATTCCTGTCCTTCCAGAAACTCCATGGAGCTAGTAGGAAGGTTTCCATGAAGAGTGGCTTATCCCATCGATTCTTGGCATAGGCAAGCAAGTTCATCCTATGATCATTGTTGTTCCACTGCATTCCTAATTCTCCCCAACAGATTTGGCTAAAAGAGCACTTGAAGATAAGGTGTTCTTCAGTATCTTCAATGTTTTGGCCACACAGCAGGCAGTCCAGATTGTCTCCAATAATTTAGTGTCTTCGCTTGAGCATGTTCCTTGTGTTTATTCTATCGGAGAGCACTAGCCAGCGGAACACCTTGACTCTTAAGGTACTCTTGGCTTCCCACAGGCAGCGATATGCATCATAGGTCCTAATATCCCTGAAGTAATATTCATAGTATTTGTTGGCGTTGAACCTCTCGGGTGCCCAAACATATGACCAAACATCTTTGTCATTGTTAGACAAGACCACTTCTCTAGCGATATATTGCATCAACCTAACTTCCTCGTGTACTTGGGGAGACAAGGGTAGTTGAAACACCGTGTGAAGGTTAGAGGTCCCAAGGAAGTTTCTGATAGATACATCTTCAGAAGGAGTGTATGAATAGGCGCATGGGAAGGCCTCCATCATAAGATCATCATGCCACATATCTTTCTAGAATAGAGCCGTGGATCCATTGTTGGTTTATATCGTGGAGATGACATGGAAGATCGGGTTTAGATGCATGATATCTTTCCACCAGAAAGAGCCACACGGGTCGATAGCATGAGCAACAACATCAGCATAGTAAGTGTCCCATATCAGGTGCACCCAGGGGGTGTCATTGTGGTTGTAGAACTTGTCCAAGAACTTGATAAGTAGGGCATCATTTTTATCTGAAGGTTTCGAACTCCAAGCCCCCCATGTTTCTTAGGCCAACAGAAAAGATCCCATGCAGCTAGATAGTTGCAGCATTCCCCATTTTTAGTCTTCTTGTTCCACATGCAAATTCTCCTTATTTTATCCAGTCGTGCCAACATTGTAGGATTGATTTTTATAGTGCAGATGGAAAACATGGCTAGGGATGTAATGATGGAATTGAGTAAGGAGAGCTTGGCTTCGTACGACATCATTGCCATGGTGGATATAACTCTCCTTTCTGCTTTGCACACCATTGGCATCAAGTCTTGTACTAAGGGCTTCGTGGTGCCAAGCGGGAGACCTAAGTATGTGAATGACATTCCTCCCACTGTACATGCAAAGATATTAGCCAGATTCTGACAGCGAGCATCAAGTGTGTTTATAGGGATTAGCATAGATTTCTGAAGAATTATCTTCAAGCCAATTGAGGTTGCGTAGTCAGATAGAATCCCTTTCATCACAACAGCTTGGACAGGACATGCAGGCATGATAATTATAGTATCATACGCTTATTGAATCACCGGATAATCACAGTTTCTGCATGATTCGAGTGGTAGTTTCAATAGGTTTGTGCTAAAAGCATCATTGATTGCTACTTGTACTAATACTGCTGCTAGGACAAAGATGAGAGGCGAGAGTGGGTCTCCTTGCCTAACACCACATTTGCAATCAAACTAACGGCCGGAGTTCGATTAAGAAGGAAAGAGGACTTCCCTGATGAGAATATGGTTTGCATCCAAGCAAGCCATTTTTTTTAATAAAACCCATTTGTTCAATTATTTTGAGCTTGGCTTAATGATCGATGGTGTCAAAGGCCTTGGCAAAATCTAGTTTAAGAAGTGTAATTTCTCGTTTGGATGTCTGACATTGGTGTATGTATTCGAATGCACAAGCCAGACAGTCTTGGATCGAGCATCCCTTGATGAAACCATACTAGTCGTGGTGGATGAGTTTGAGGATGATCTTATGCACACGGTTGGCAAGGATCTTTGTGATCAGTTTTAGGCAGCAGTTAAAGAGTGTAATGGGCATGTAGTCGTTGATAGAAGTGGGGCGAGAACTTTTGGGATTAGGGTGATGAAACCATAGTTGAGGTTGTCTAGTTTTATTTTCCCCTTATGAAATTCAGAGCACGGTCTGTAGAAGTCCTCTTTGATTATGGGCCAGCAAGCTTTGAGGAAGGTGCCCGAGAATCCATCAGGCCCAGGTTCTCGGTCTGCTGGCATTTCTTTGATGACACTGTCAATTTCTTCAGTGGAGAAGGGGCCCGTGAGTTTGTCAAGGTCTTTATTTGCTGGGATGAGCGCAGGAAAATTATTTCATGTCCTGGGGATTGGATGTGCCTAGACTCTTCTTGAAGGCTTCAAACATAATGG
The DNA here is from genome assembly GCA_022496015.1 of Hordeum marinum. Taxonomy (NCBI): domain Eukaryota; kingdom Viridiplantae; phylum Streptophyta; class Magnoliopsida; order Poales; family Poaceae; genus Hordeum; species Hordeum marinum. Next base: position 275,193,019 of record CM039675.1, read on the forward strand.
ATTCTTTGCCCTGATCATCTTCTATTAGCGAGTCGTCCTTCGATAAGAGGTTGCAATGGAGTTTTTTCTGAAATATTTAGTGGCCAGTGCCTTGAGGAGTTTTGAGTTTTCGTTACCAAACTGAATCCATCTTATGGTGCATCTCTTCTTCCAGTAGTCTTTCTGGTATTGGAGGAGCCGAAAAGGTGGCTTTTTAGGATGCGTTAAAAGTTGTGTTCGGGAGTAGTTAGTTTTCTTTTGTTTTCCAGTTCATCAAGTTTAGTGACAACTTTATTGGTGTTTGTAATGGCTGTGGAAAGTCTCGAAATCCTCTCGCTCCAATTTTTGAAAGCCTGCCTCAAAATTATAAATTTCTTGCAACGGGTGGAGGAAGCATTTGCATTTTTGATCCATGTGGGTTTATTCCATGCTGATTGCACCACCTCAAAGAATCCAGGGTGTGCAATCTAATAATTTTCGAATCTGAATAATTTCTTCGAGGGATATTTGTTTCGATTATAACAAAGCATGGTGTATGATCAGATAGTGGATGTCCCAATGGTTTAACTGTAGTGCTAGGGTATGATGTGGTCCAGTTTGTGGTTGTTAAAAACCAGTCAAGTCATTCTAGGAGAGGATTTTTATTGCATATTACTCCTGGTGTACTTCCTACCTGTGATGGGTATTTCAACTAACAATTGTTCTCTGATGAAGTCATTGAAGGTTAACATTTCTTGTGAATTACCACCAGGTTTATTGCGGTTGTCAGGTGATTTGATGTAGTTAAAGTCTCCTAGGAGGACCTAATCCTCGTTGACAGGAATATCCAATTCAAATAACCAATTAGTGTATATTTCTATTTGTCACCTTGGCAAGGGCTATAGACGTTAACAAGGGTCCAACTTTGCATAGATTGTGTGGAAGTGAACTTAATCCCCAATGCAAAAAATCCAGAGAAGTGTATTGTTCCATTGAAGACAGTACTATTCCATATAGTGATTACCGTGATTACCCCCCCCCCCGAGGCCCCATCAGAAGGCACATAGGTAAATTTATCAAAGCGGCGTGGGCGTATTGATTTGAAAATATTAAGGTCAAAAGAAAGCATTTTAGATTCCTGGAGATAGATTATGGCACATCCACTGGATGTGATTGCATTAGAGGTCGCTAACTCCTTTTTATCGGAGTTCAATGGACGGATGTTCCAACATAAAACATTCTAGTTCTATGGGAGTACCATTTTAAAAAGAAAAAGAAATAAGCATAAGTGCAGCTAGGGCTTCAGAAGGCCATGCAAAAGTGAAGCCATCTTCAGAGAGCAGTTTATTCGTTGGAGGGGTGAGCGTCCCTCTCACTATTTGCCATCAGTGTTGCGATAGAGAATTCTTCTGGTGGGACAGCACAAAGCTGAGTGCCTATTGCCTGTATCACTATTATTGGAGTTGGAGGCGGGATGCTATCATTGCTTGTGGGTGATTCACTATTTAGAGCTTGAGAAGGTATATCAAGGAATGATGTAGGTGTGCCAAGAGCATTTGGTGTGATCCTTGGCTTAACCTTGGTCTTGTGAGTACGGTTATCAGAAGGCTAAGGCACCCTAAAGCCATCATATTTGTTAGACCTAGTACTACGACGAAGATTTGTGGTGTCAATAGGAGCTAGGAGCTTTCCATGGTGCTTAACTATAGTTGCAACACATGATGAGCTAGTAGGTACATTAGAAGCCACCATTGGTAGGGACGCAGGTTTCGCCATGTGAGGGTACTGCATTGGGACGACTTTGTGCTGCTGAATGAATTCTGTGGATTGGGTATCTTCTTGAATTTCCTCAATGATGACAGCAGAAGGGGTTGTGTTCCTAGTAGCACTGATCGAAGAACTGCAAGTTCTGAAGCACATTCCCTCTTCAAAGTGTGTGATTTGCAGAGTGACCAGCATACTCTTCGAGCGAGGACCATAGCCAGCCTGCTAGAGACCAAAAGTTGCTAAGAGAGGGCACAGAGTTGCCACAATTGATAGGTTTAGATGCCTTGCAGGTATTAGATCATTGATGAAAAGAGAAGTGATGGTATCTCCTTGGGCTTCTATACTGACAGTCAGTCCATTGTTGTGTAATTCCACCAGGATGGTCATTGTCTAAATTGGAATAGGGATGGCTGCATAAGCTTGATCCTATAGAGCAATGTCAGTTGAGTGTGCCACATGTCCAACCACGTGGAGCTCATTGAAAGAGTTTTTGGAGCTAGAGTTATTAATCACCGTGATGGAATCATTGGATGCCAAACCAAGGCTATCAGAAGTGTTGTCGGAGGGAATAATGCCATCCTGAACCTGAAGACCATTTGCAGCAAGCCAGGCTTGGTAGTTGATAAGTGTAGGGGGGATGGGAGGCGCTACTGGCCCACTCTCCATTGGATTGAACTTCATCAACTTGCACATCAACTAAATTCTCCTCCTCATTGTCATGAGCAGATTCGTTAGGAGCAGCATTCTGAGCAAACCAGTTCTGCACTTGTTGCTGGTAAACCTGTTCAGTAGTCATGTCTGGTCCACACATGGGGTGTGGATTTCCATCAGGCGGTGGATGTTCCTCTCCTGCCGATGGCACTTTAGGCAAATGTGCATTCCAATCGCTGTTGCATAAAATGGTGATTTGAACCGTCCAACATTCACGTGGACCACCGAGTTGACGAACAACTAAGCTTTTAGGGATCAATCTCATATGAATCACTCTAACATTTAGCAATACATATCTCCGATCATGACAGGGATTATGCCATGAGATTACTTCACCAAGGCTACCAACATACTTGTTAATATAGCGATCTATGTGATAATCATAAGGCAACACAAAGTACAAAAGCCAAAGATCTGGACCATAGGTAGTCTCATGCATATTTATTGAAGCATTATGCCTCACAAAGGAGATAACTAGTTCCTCTTCCTCTAATTCAAAAGTAATGCCTAATGAAGTGTCTCTGGTGAAGGAGTCCACAAAGCCAAATAGTCATATACCAAACGGGTGATAGCTAACCACTATGGTGCAGAGTTGAGCTTCATGGAGCATCCCTTCAATGGTGTATCTGAGACCTTGCTGAATATGTATGGGGATGAACCGATTGGCCTCTGCAATGGCCAAGTAGTTGTGGTTGAGAAGTGGTATGAGGCACGCCACCATGCCTCCCCGTACCACGCGATTAGTCGGGCCAGGCTTAATGGACATGCCATGTGAGAGGAATGAGATGGGATTCAATGGGTAGTTTGCCACAACTAGAGTGTTGCAGGGCGGCGCCAATGGTCTAGGGAGGAGGCATAGGAAATCAGAGTACATGGAGTATCTGCAGTTTCCAAAGCGGGATGTGTATCGAGAGGGGCAAAGATGGAATGAGATGATTGTTTGGGAATCCATTGCTAGTTTTTTTCTCTGGGTTTTGAAGCAGTTCATCTCAGCATGCCCGTAGTGGCCACACCATATGCATCGTATGGTACTGCATAGAGGTTATTTCCCAATTTGAGGTGCGGTAGGTGGGGTATAGGTATCAGGTGAATCAGGTGGATTGATTTGATGTTGTGATTCAAATGATTTGACTCCAACTTGGGGCCTTGAATCCAAGCAGGAACTTGCCTGTTGCCCAGGCGTTGAACATTTAATACAAATAATTTTTTCTTCGTAGTTTATTTTCCTATGCCCTCACCGTAGACATCTTGCAAACAGGATCGGCCATTCCTTGGTGAGATTACCAATCTTGAATTCAGTATACCTGCATGGGCCGGTGCATTTTGATGTTTAATGCTGAGCATTGGGGGCCACATAACAAATGATGGTGCATATTAATAGCCGAAGTAAGGAAACACTATGGAGGTGATGGGTAATTGGCATTGGCCACACATTTTACTTTCCCAAACATGATAAACTTGCCTTGAGCACGATCCTCAGACTCATACTTTTGCAATAAATGCCGAGATGAGGGGGAGTGAATGACATCCCTAGAATTTTGTAATAGAGGGGAGCTTGGTGTGGGCTGATTACATGCAATAGCCTCGCCATTAATGCTGTCGTTAGTGAAACTTTCCTGGATCAACGGGATGGCTGAAGATGATGCTTCCTTGGTATGTTCATCAAAAAATTTCATGAAGTCAATTGGAACTAACTGAAATTTCTTGAGCTCCTTGGCCATATAATGATCACTGATATTTGCCTTGTGTAAGATATTTGCCTTGGTATGGCTATTCGACTACGGTTTGAAATCTCAATCAATTCTTCATCCACATGCATATTAGCCTCATGGCTAGAAACATGTGCAAATTTTCCATTATAGAGATGAAAATGATAGATAAAATTAGGCCAGATGTGATCCTTAAGACCATAGATAAAATGATCAACTTTGTTATTTGCAACAGAAAACCAAAATGTTCTTTTGAAGAGTCTGGTAACATTGAAACCCGTGCTCATTCCTCCAATGCAACATTGTAAGGCAACAATCATTGATTCCTTAGTGAGGGGAAAAGAAGCTGAAGAGAAGGAAACCACTATGAAAAACTCCTTGGCTCCTCGAGAGGGGGAGAAATGCATCGAAGGTCCAAACCTTCGATTCACCTGATCTGGAAAGGCAATGCCCGGGGAGAAATCCTAGGGTAGCAGTCCTTCCATTGGATAAATATTCTTATTCCAGCCCTCTCTGAGACAAATAGAACAGGTGACCCCTAAGGAGAGGCACAAGGGTGAATAAATCCTTTCCTGAGTTGCTCTGCTAGTTGCTTCTTCAACTCAACCAACTCTTCGGATCTCATTCTATATGTCTTCTTATAGATGGGTCCTGCTCCGGGCATTATCTCAATGATGAACTCAATGCCACGGTTAGAAGGCTTTCCAGGCAGATCATCAGGAAATACATCTAGCTATTCACATACCATCAGCACTAGATCAAACTCAATTCCTGACAGACAATTAACCTGGGGGCTTGAGCGGAGGCAGGGTTGGGAACATACTTGACTTCCACTCCTTGACTATTGGTCATGGTAATAGAACTCTTGGCATAGTCTAATAGGACTTGGTGCTTGGTTAACCAGTCCATGCCTAAGATCACATCCAAGCCTTGCAACTTCAGGATGATAAGGTCTGCTGGGAAGTCTATCCCGTTGATGTTAATCATAACTCCTCTACATCCTATCTTAGTCCTCATAACTGAAAACGGAGTTTGTACCAACATATGACTAACCAGGGGTGTAGGCTTCATACCACTCTCTAGTGAAAACTTTTTAGTAACAAAAGAATGCAAAGCTCCACAATCAAACAATATGGTTGCTTGGGTTGAGTTGATGAGTAACGCACCTAGTATGATGTTCCGGTCTTCCTAGGCTTCCTTAGTGGTGACGTGATTCATACGACCCTTGCCATTGTCCAGGATGACCACATCCAAAGCATGTGACCTGACCAAAGTTGTTGTTATTGTTCGTGCCGCCATTGTTGTTATTGGGGTTGTTGTAAGCCTGCATAGGACTGGCATACTACTGAGGCTAGTAGCTCGGACGAGGTGCAGGAAGTCTAGCCTGCTGAGGTTGATAGGTTGGCTTGGCTCGGGCTGGATCCCAAGGGTGTAGGCTTCTGGTTGCTGGAACTACCCTTGCTGATCATCTTGCTCTTGCGAGTGTCTTCCATGGAATGACGCTTGTCCTCAAGCATGAGGGCCTTGTTCACCAGATCGAAGAAGGTCCAATAGTTGCAGACAATGAGTTGATAATGCAGGGTTTGCTGGAGCCCTTCCATGAAGCGTTCCATCATGGCAGCCTTAGTGCTAACATCTTTAGGTGCATAACTTGACAACAGGTTGAACTTCTGCATGTAATCCTTGACAGCGCAACTTCCTAGCTTCAATGCTCCAAATTCTCTCTTCTTGATAGCCATGATCCCAGAAGGAATGTGGGAAGTGTGGAATCCTTCCTTGAAGTCAGCCCAGGTGATCACACGGTCGCCTTGCATGACCTTCAATCCATCCCACCAAGCTCTGGCGGTAACTCCAAGGAAGTGAGAGTCATAAAGCACCTTCTCACAATCCTCATTGCAATTGACAATTGCAAGGAGGTCCCGGATGGTGCGGATCCAGTCATCTGCATCCAAGGGTTCAGCAGTCTCGGTGAAGGTTGGGGGCGAATTCCTCATGAACTCTGATAGAGTGGGGCGGCCATTGTCATTCTTGCCTTGCTACTGGTTGCTCACAAGGACCCGTGCTATCTGCTAGATAGAAACAATGTTGGCATGGCGTTCCTCCTGAAGAAATTGGAGAAACTGAGTTATGCTCATGTTCTCTGATGGAGGTGGTGGCGGGGGATTGTCACCTTGTGTTTGCTCCGGGTGCTCTCCTGTGTGAGCAGCCCCACCATCTCCCTGTTGTTGGCTGGAGTTGTCTGCTTCAGTGTTGGTGAAGGAGCTGTTGTGGGTTGCAGTCACCATCTTGTTTGGAGCAGCCAAGTCAAATAGCTGGGATAGACGAGAGGAAGAAAGCAATAATAGAGACAGCGCGCCTAAGGGGGTTGGCATAGTGCAAGTGTGATAAAACAAAGTTCGAAAGACCAACACATATATTAAGATAAGATAGACGATGGAGTTGCTTACATGCTGCCTAAGGCAAACGTGTGACTTGCATCAGAACACCAACAACAAAAACAAGAAAACATGGTTTCATATGAACCATCACACGGACTCGACTTCGCATGAGGGGTACATGACTGATCCTACCCTAGGGGTTCTCGGACTCAAGTGGTGGGGTGCTCAGTCTCATAGTGCGCTGATCTAGGTCTTCCTCCTGAGCATCATCTATTTGGGCATCATCTCTGGTTGAGGGGGTCAGAGAACAAGGAGGTCCATTGCGTTGATGCTTCGTCGGTGGGTCGGTGAAGAGCGCACGGTACTCACTACTAGGAGAAAGCCTGGTAGTAGTGCTTGTTTTCCCCTTAGTAGTAGCACTCGTCGCAGCGCTACTGCTAAGGTGCTACAGCTAAGTGTTTAGCAGTAGAGCTTGTTTACAACAAGCGCTGCTACTAAAGCAATGCTACTCCTACATCTTACCAGCGCTACTGCTAACTGATAATGACATCACTATTGTAACTACTGGTATCGCTGGTGGGTCCCATGTAGCAGCAGTGTCATTAGTAAGCAGAAGTGGATGGGTTTATATATATATATATTAATTGATGAAAACTTGAGTTTAAACAGATAACTAGACATCAAAAACCTTACAAGTACAAACCAAACTGCTAGATTGCGACCAATAATCTTACTACAATACTATTCATCTTACTACAATACTATTATTCTTACTACTATACTATTAAACCTTAAACTAGAGCTTAATCTTAGTACAATACTATTAATGAGAATAATCTAGTGGTGGTGGGGGCATTCTCGGTGGAAGTATCCCGACCACACTTCCACATCGAGCTCTCTGAGCAAGGCACGAAGATGTCACTTGTTGTAGTGCCCATTCCATATCCAAGTGGGGACTACTGTGAGGCGGCATCCGAGCATGCTCAGCAGCGTTGGCCTCCGAGAAGATGACGTTTGCCGTACATTCTAGCTGTGGTTAGACATTACTCTTGCACATATTGAATTCGTGCTCCCAGTTAGTACACTATGTCTCCCGAAACATATTCTCCACCTGTTTCCAATCCCGCATACTTTCTCTCCATCCGAACACTACATCGTCAATCATTTTTCCCCACGCCACCAACTGCCTCCGCCACTCCAACTCATGTTCACGAGAACCTTTAGGAGACATGTGAATCACTGTAAATTTGGAATGACATTTACTTAACTATGGACAAATTAAGTAGACATCACGTAGAACAAATCTCTCCATCCGAAGCGTACAATCTCTCCATCCAATGCACCTTGGAACACAATTTACAGCATGTGGATGAATTCCGATATGCATCCAAATGCATCCATCCATCCATCTAAATGCATGCATCCATTCATCTAAATGCATCGATTCATGTATATGCATCCATTTATCTATATTCATCCATTCATCTAAATGCATCCATCCATCCATGTAACCATCTGAAAGCATCCATTCACAATCATCTCAATGCATCCATTCACAATCATCTCAATGCGTCCATTCAAAACCATCTAAATGCATCCATTCAGAATCATCTAAATGCAGCCATTCAAAACCATCTAAATGAAGCCACTCAAAACCATCTCAATGCATCCATTTACAATCCTCTAAATGCATCCATTCACATCATCCATCCATCTAACCATCTAAATTTCATCCATCCATTCATCTAACAATCTAAATTTCATCCATCCATGGGAGAGAGGAGGGAGAGGGAGAGATATCATTGCGTGGATGGACAGGATAGGGAGCTGCGGCGTGGGGAGGCTGAGACGGGGCGCAGCCCGTGGGGTGGGGCGAGACAGGGAGCCGCCGCGTGGGGAGGGCCGAGATGGGGAGCCACCACATGGGGATGATCGGGACAGGCAGCCGCCGCATGGGGACTGTCGGGACAGGGAGGGCCACCTCAGAGGAGCCGTCGTGTGGGGAGTGACTGCACGGGGGTGTGGGAGCAGCAGCGCAAGATCGAGGGAGAGATCTGAGAGGAGGAGTGAGGAGTGAGAGGGGCGCACGAGGGAGATGATAAGTCGAGGGGACCTGTACTTAGCAGTAGCGCAGAGCAAGGAAGAGCGGTACTTCTACGCCTTAGCAGTAGCGTTGCACCCTAACAGCCACTACTACTACCAGTCACCATCGTCGGTCGAGATGGGACCGATTAGCAGTAGCGTTGGTTCAACGTCCAGCACTACCACTAATTAGCAGTAGCGTCGTCCCTTCAACAAGCGCTACTGCTAAAATCCTATCTATAAGCATTCTCCTAGTAGTGACTCCTTCGCAAAAATGCAACGACGATGTGTGGGTGCACCTCTAGCTGCCGGTACTCCTCTTCTATAAGCGACAACTGCTCGTCCCTCAGGGGCTCCATCCTTCTTGATCCTGTCTGGTTTCGTCTTGGCTTGACGAAGAATCTCTCGGGTGTGGTGAAGTTCCTCGCAGAGCTTCACAGACTCCTTAATCAGGTTGTGAGCCAGACTGTAGGCGGACAGGGTGAAGTAGGTATGGAACCTGAGTGGTGTGCCATCCTCCTTGGATGGAATCAACGTCCAACTCTTGCCAAGATCATCCTTCCTGAAAGGTAGGTAGCGAGTAGCTAGCTCGTCGGCCATGTCTGGGATGAAGTCTCGAAGGTGGATAAGTGCATTGTGTGTAGCTGCCTTGACTACGACTACGAAGGTCTCCGTCTGTGGTCCTAAAAGAACCAACTAGTCAGGGACTCGTTTTCCTTCACAACTACATTAACATGGTACTCCTTTGCGATGGCATCGACCCAATGCTCGTGGTCGTGCAAAACGAGTGGTCGGCAATACTGGCACTTCTCCAAGCTATCCCAAGGAGTAGGGGAAAGCTGGATGCTAGGTGGTCTTGGGGTACAACAGCCATCTACAAGCTTTGAAGGGAGGAGAATCAGTAAGGGTTTGAAATAGACTAGAAGAGGAGAGAAGCATAGAAACTGTTGCACTTAGCAACTAGGCATAGTTTTTTTTTGAAAAGTGTTTTATCCAATATAGTGCCCATGCTAACTAAGGCTTCCTAAAGTGAGGATGGCTCTGAGACCAGCTCCGTGGGGACCCCGACCCAGAAGTCGTATCACTGAATGCACTTGTACAGTGATCCCATAGATCAATGCTCACTAAACACATAGAAGTTGAATAATGATAGTCTTTCATCCATTCATACCGTCTTACAAAATAAAGACCATCAGGGTCAAGTCTTACATATATAGGGCCATGAAGGCCAAATAACATCATAAACTTGTAGCGGAAATCTTGAAAGGTAACGTAGGCCCAAGCCATCTGCATTAACCCTACAGGTATTCTGACTGGGAAGCGTCCTAGTTCGCATGTTTGTCACCAACAAACTCTTCACCATACTGCTGCTCTTCCATGCCTGGCCAATTAAATAACTAATGGCAAGCCAATGAGTACTTTGAATGTACTCGCACATAACGCATGTTTTGGAACAAGGTATAACAATGCATGATATAGCACTAAGTAGGTAAGATTTGCAGAAAGCTAATTTTGAGTACAATGACATGTTCAATCACTTGTAAAAACAAGCATCATGAGGTTGCAGGTGTCCACATGAATAGGTTACAGATATAAATATAAACAGAGGATGAACATCTCATGTTCAATCATCATGCCAAGTCATCTAACCTAGATCAAGTATCATTCTTCTCCCACCCCCAACACACACCAAGTTTGTGAAAACATCGGACATAGTTTAAGAAGGACCACAAACTGTCCATGACCATGTACATGGCTATTCGAATAGTTTTACACTCTTTAAAGGTTGCACACTTTACCCAGGGGACTCTGGAAACTCCCATGTCAAGCAACAACTCGCGGTATTGCTCATACCGGAGGTAAGTACCCGAACAATGCTTTTTCCCCGGGGATACTAACAAAAAGTCCACTCGTTGGTGCCATCCCTCATGATGTACATCACAAGTATCATCCATGAGGGCATGCAATGGTGTGCCCGGTGTTTGTAAAAACAACCCATGATCGTCCTTTCTGGCATCACACCGTATCGAGAGTGACCACGTCACTCCCGCCAGCAGTAATGCGGACTCCCTGTTAGTACCCACCATGGTAATCAACAAGGACACATCCCTTAAGGGGTATCGTGGTTGTACATGTACGGCTGGGATGGCCAGCAAATTTTAAATATCCTTGTTTCCGAAAACTCACACACAACTTGCTCCGGTACACCACTTCTTTATCAATTGATTACCTAGCTCAACATCATCTTTCTGGGGCATTAGTGGCACCCTCAGGGGTTTTTGAAAATTCTTTTAAAACTCTTTTGTTTACATAGACTAACTACTTCCCACCCACACAACTCTAAGTAGAAGGTAGAGTCATCTCATGCAAGTATCAATGGTAAGGCATTGGAGGCAACCCATAATGGTGGTCACCATAGCATCAGGATTAACATAAAAAATGGAGTGCTATATGACATTCAATAAAATGGTTCCTAAACATGGTCAAAGTGCTACTTGCCTGTCTCAACGAAGTCGTCTTCAAGGTCTTCGGGGGCAACTCTCTCGTCGATAATTCAATCTATCATCGCAAATTTTAATGGGTAAAAACAAGAACACAACAAAAATAGAGCACATGATCCACTTCTAAAATGTCACACCACTTTGTAAAATAATGCAATAAAAATTAAAAATATTTGTCTCTTATTTTGAAGTGTAAAAGGTTTTGAAAATTATTTTAACACAAATTTAAAATATTCAAAAGTAGGTTTTAAATAAAAGCACTACATAAAACGTTTTCAAACAAATTGACATGTGGCATTATTAAATAGTACATAGTTTTACAAGATTTATGGTGGAAGAATATTTGAATTTGGGGAATTATTTGATTGTTTCGATTTTTTGGAAAATTCTACAAAAAAGAAAAGAAAAGGGCCATTGTGCCATTCGGGCCAAGCGGGCCAGCTGAGCCGGCCCAGCCAGTGCAGACGTCCTGAGTGGATCGATGCCCCCGCGCGTGTCAGGTTTAAACCTGACGGGCGGGACCATAGGCCAAAGAGAGAGGAGGGGTGAGATAGTGGTCGGGATGACACACGCTACCCACCTGTCATCCCTCTCCCCGCGACCAGAGGGGGCTGGGGCTCGCCGCTAGTGTTCGAGGCTACGGCGAGGCATTCCAACGACATGGGTTGACTTGGGATTGAGACGACGTTCCAGTGATGGTCGAAGGGGTCGCCGGAAGGGTCGGTCTAGCCGGCGATGAAGGAGTGCGGCGGAGGAGGCCTTGGGCGAGCTCTAACAAGACGATTCTCTTTGTAATGAGCGTGGGAGATAGAGGGGATCGAGTCAGGAAGGCAAGGGAAGAGCAAGGGAAGAAATTGGCACTAGAGAGGCCTCCTACCTCGAAATCGCCGAACAGTCGAGGCGGTGGAGCTCCGGTCCGATCCGAGCATTGGGAGCTTATATGGATGCTTGGGTGGCACAAGGGGGTGATTGAGTAGGTGTGAGAGTGAGAGAATGGCAGAGGGTCGGCTCGGGGGCTCTAAATAGCTATTGGGCAGTGCACCGTGTGCAGAGCTCACCGGCACCCACCAAATTAGCCCTAGTGGCCATGGGAGAGAAGAGGGGCTGGCCTATTGTGTTGCTAGGGTCGTCCACTACAAGTGGTAGCAAGAGCGAGAGGAGAACGAGCGTGAGGCAGGATAGGGATGCGTGCAGTGACTGGCGGACGCGGGCAGCGCTTTGGCACACACAACAAGGAGGGCCGAGGGGACAACTTTCCCCACCCCAAAGTTGTCGGGGACTTCAGGATGCTCCTACCATTACGGGGACACAATGTAGCATGCTCCAGAGCATGCCATGACATGCTTTGCATGCTCTGGACGCATCGAAGCGTGTCCACAAGTAGGTGGAGGGTCTGAAGATGATGTACGATCTAGGGCATAGGTAGAGGTGAAGAAATGGAGTGGGGAGAGGTAGAAATGTTGTTGTTCTTGTTGTCCAGGGGTAGAAAGGGGATTTTTTTCCCACTCCATGATTGAGCCTGGGCTTGAAACTTTCGCCGCGGGTACATAAGGCATATAAGTGACTGTTTAAAAATGTTGGGTCAAGGAGAACAGTGGAAGGGGGTCAAACATGGTCTTTACTAAACTACGAGAAGGTGTTTGATATTGATTTTGGCAAGTAAATGGATCCTACATTCCTTGATATTCACCAAGATCAAATAGAGGGTAAAATGGTTGATCACAAGGTCTTAGCTGGTTTGAAGAAAGTTGTCAAGGGAGACTTTGCAAACCCTAGAATTTAACAGAATTAGGTTACCGTAGATCGAGGCATGCAAATCCATTCTCCATGATTCTCCACTTGGTGTGGAACCATTATTTGGTGATTAGAACATGACCACACGGTATGGGGTCAATAGGAGGCAATTGCCAATGTAGAGTTGCTCAAGTTTGAATCTAGACTGGAATGGTTTTGGGATATTATGGTGAACCAACAACAATTGGGGTTGGGCTGAAAGTTTCCAATATGATCACATTAGGAACATGTGACTAGCTAGAATTTTCCTGGATTTATTTGAGAATATTTTTTATACAAATATTTCAAATGCTCGATTTAAGCAGAAAGGGTTGTAATGACCAAGATGCGGTACTATCCATATTAAGCCCCGAGGACCTCGATGGGGATAGAAGCGCATCTCGGCATTTCGCAAGTACAGAAATCATTGCAATACACGTAAAGAGGATATGAGTATATGAGTTGGCTTACACTCGCGACAAACTCGATTACAAATCCACATAATCAGTCATACAGTCATCCAAAAAGACAAGGTCTGACAACGGACGAAATCAAACGATAAAAGGAATGAAACTGACTTTCTAAGCCTAGGAAGACGACCAAGCCGCTCCCTACACATCCAGATAAGTTATGTGCATATGCCCATGTTCCTCATCGCACTCCCACTAGAGCTGGGACGCATCAACTAGATCGATCTCATCAATACCAGTACCTATATTGTTGTAGTAATCTATGAGACACGGGGACTCAGCAATCTCATAACCTGGGTACCGAGACTATGTAAGCCAATCGGTGAGGAAGGGTTAAGTGGTGAGGCTGCAGCAAGCACTAAGCATATTTTTGGGTGGCTAACTTATGAGAACATTGATAAGTATGGTGGTGTATTCATAATGGGAATGAACTAGTATGATCACTAGTGATCCTGAACACCTACTTATGTCATACATAACCCCACCATGTTCTCTCTTGGTACATGTTTATGAGAAGAGACAGTCACGGTTACGCACACGGTTGGTGTGTTTTATTTGAGTTTACTTAAAGTTTGCTATAACCGGGTGTTAAACAAAATTTCCAAGGTGTCACATAACCGTGGGCATGGCTGATCAGAAAAGATTAAATCCTGTAGGGGTGCTCCAACTCATCCATGACAAACTAACCACACGGTGCGTGGAATAACCTCGACCATGGAAAACTCATGATCTCCTTGGAAATTCTGTCATAAAACCTCAGCCTCAAGATAGCCAAAAGTATCTTCGGAATCCCTCGCACAAGATATTCGAGAAAGGTAAAACTAGTCCAGCAAGACCGCCCTACGTGTAGAGGAACCCGACAGGAGCCGTGTATCTCGTTCTCAGGACACGAGTGATGAGCGATGGTTAGCACGCCAATCACCAAGTTGCCTCGGGCGGCCTTAATAAGCTTCTCTGGGTTGGACCAACACTCATGAGGAGCACTGTCCTGGGGGTTGATTAATTATCCACGGGGTGGTAACTAAGCCCTATGCATTTTAATTAGGTTGTTAAGCAAAAGGTGTACCAATGTTGGGTCTTACCAGATAAGCTTTATCCCTAATTTAATAGTCAAGGGGTCCCCATAACAACCCCAAGCATGTTAGGAGCGCACTATATGGAACATAACACCGGTAACAAGTAACTAGGGCAGCAAAAGTGGAACAAAACAATGGGCAAAAGGCCAAGCCTTCCACCCTGTACCAAGTACATTGGTGCATTAAATTAAATAGCAATAATATTGTGATATCTCTAGTTATCCATGTTATCACATGGAAAACAACCTACACTTGCAACTAAGAACGCTATAAGAGGGGTCGAGCAGCGGTAACTTAGCCAAACAAGGGTTTGCTAGGTAGTGGAGGGGTTAGAGGCATTCATGGAAATTTGGGAGGCTTGTCATTTAAGTAGTAGGAGCCAATATGAGCATCCGGGTCCTGCTATTGGTTATTAACTATAGAGGTGTATCGGTCATGTCTGCATAGTTCTCGAACCCGCAGGGTCTACACACTTAACATTTGGTGATGATATAAGTATAGTTGAGTAATTATGGTGGTTACTGAAGGTTGTTTGGAGTGCTGGATGAGATACCGGACATGACGAGGAACTCCGAAATGGTCCGGAGGTGAAGATTGATATATAGGACCAAGGGAATCAAGTTCAGGAAGTGTTGCGGAAGATACCGGGAAATTGACGGAGTACCGAAAGGTGTTTTGGGGGCCCCCAACAAGTGTTGGGGGCCTCATGGGACAAGGGTAGGGGGCACACCAGCCCACAAGGGGATGGGCTCCACCCAATCCCTAGCCCACTTCCGCCAAGGGTGGGGGAGCCCACCTAAGGGGCTGCCACTAGGTAACTTTGGGGCCAAGGAACCCTAGGGTTTCCATAGGGGCGCCCCCATCTGCCTTGGCCGCCGGCCCCCTAGATTGGATCTAGGGGCGCCACCCCTCCTCCCTTCCCCTTATACATAGAGAGGTAGAGAGAGGGCATCCGCACCTATATATGCCTTGGTGTTGCCCTCCCTCTCCATTGCTCTTCTTCTCTGTGTAGCGCTTAGCAAAGCTCTACTGAAATTCCTCCACCACTGCCGCCACCATGCCATCGAGCCACCGGAGGACTCGAGATAATACTTCACCATCACTCGCTGGATCTAGGAGGTGAAGGCCTCATCAAGACGTATGTGTGTTGAACGCAGAGGTGCCGTCCGTTAGGCACTAGATCGGAGTTCGTAGGACGGATCATGATTGGATCGCAAAGATGTTCGACTACATCAACCATGTTTCTTAATGCTTCTTCTTAGTGATCTATAAGGGTATGTAGATCCACTCTCCCTCTCATAGATGCTCATCACCATGGATAGATCTTTCGTGTGTGTGGGAAATTTTTTGTTTCCCATGCAACGTTCCCCATCAGTGGCATCATGAGCTAGGTCTATGTGTAGATGAGATCTCGAGTTGAACACAGAGGAGTTTGTGGGCGTTGATGCTCGGATTGCTTCCTCCCTTGGTCGTGTTTTGATTCAGCGGTATTGTGGGATGAAGCGGCTATGACCAACCTTACTCGTACGCTTACGAGAGACCGGTTCCATCGACTGACATGTGACTTTGTTGCATAAAGATGGCTGGCGGGTGCATGTCTCTCCTACTCTAGTTGGATCGAATTTGACAAAGGCTGTCCTTGAGAAGGTTGAATAGAAATTTTGAATCACCGGTGTGGTTTTTGCGTAGGCAAGAATCGTTCTTGATAGATACCCATAGCAGCCACGTAAAACATGCAACAACAATTAGAGGACGTCTAACTTGTTTTTGTAGGGCATGTTGTGATGTGATATGGGCAATTACATGATTAGATCTATGTGATGTATGAGATGATCATGTTTTGTATAGAATATCATGACTTGTGTGTCGATGAGTACGACAACCGGTAGGATAGATAGGTTTGTCTTTAATTATTGTATGACCTGCATGTCAATCATTAAGCGCTATGTAATGCTTCACTTTATCGCTAAGCGGTAGCAATAGTAGTATAAGCATGGTGGGCATGACAACCCCGATGGCGACATGTTGATGGAGATGAAGATGATGGAGATCATGGTGTCATTCCGGTAATGATGGAGATCATGCCTGTGCTTTAAGGATGGAGATCAAAAGCACAAGATCGTGGCCATATCATGTCACTTATGATTTTCATGTGATGTTAATCCTTTTATGGAGCTTGTTTTGCTTAGGACGATGGTAGCATTATAAGGTGATCCTTCACTTAAATTTCAAGATAAATTATGTTCTCCCCGAGTGTGCACCTTTGCAAAAGCTCGTCGTGTCGAGACACCACGTAATGATCGGGTGTGATAGACTCTACGTTCACATACAACGGGTGCAAGCCAGTGTTGCACGTGCAGAACACTTGAGTTAAACTTGACAAGCCTAGCATGTACAGACATGGCATCGGAACACAAGATACCAAAAGGTCAAACATGAGTTATATGGTAGATATGATCAACATGATGATGTTCACCATTGAAACCACCTCAACTCACGTGATGATCGTACTTGAGTTAGTGAATTTGGATCATGTAACACTCAGATGACTTGAGGGATGTCAATTCGAGTGGGAGCTTTGGTAATTTGATGAACTAAACTCATTATCTTGAACAAGTCTTAGTAACCTTTGCATATTTATGTTGTAGATCAATGGCTCGCGCAGTAGTTCCCCTGAATTTTAATGCATTCCTAGAGAAAGCCAAGTTGAAATATGATGGAAGTAACTTTGTGGACTGGGCCCATAATCTGAGGATTATCTTCACGGCATCCCAGAAGGTTTATGGCTTTGATGCACCGCTTGATGATCCACCCGCTCCCGTGTCGTACGAAGACGTTAAGAACACTTATGAGGCACGTTCTGGAGATTACTCAATAGTTCAATGTGCAATGTTCTATGGCTTAGAACTGGGACTTTAAAGATGTTTTGAACGTCATGGAGCATATGGGATGTTCCACGAGTTGAAGTTTATATTTGAGATGAATGCCCGGATCGAGAGGTATGAGACCACCGATAAGTTCTATGCTTGCAAGATGGAGGAGAACGGGTGTGTTAATGAACATATACTCAGAATGTTTGGGTATTCAAACCGTCTAGCTGAGTTAGGGATGCCCCTTTCGCCACAGGCGATCACTGACAGAGTTCTTCAATCCTTGCCACCTAGCTACAAGAGCTTTGTGTTGAACTATAAGATGCATGGGATCACCAAGTCTATCGTCAAGCTCTTTTTGATGTTGAAAGTCGCTAAGTCTGAAATTCAGAAAGAACATCAAGTGTTGATGGTCAATAAAACCAATAGTTTCAAGAAGACTGGCAAGGGCAAGAAGGGTGGCAAATCAGTTGCCCCTCCCGTGAAAAAACCCAAGACTGGACCCAAGGCAGAAGCTGAGTGCTTTCATTGCAAGGGAACTGGTCTCTGGAAGTGGAACTGCCCCAAGTATCTGGCCGACAAGAAGGTGGACAACACCAAACAATGTATATATGATATACATGTTATTGATGTGTACCTTAGCAAATCTCATTGTAGTACCTGGGTATTTGATACCAGTTCTGTTGCTCACATTTGCAACTCAAAACAGGAGCTATGGAATAGATGAAGACTGCCAAAGAACAAATTGACGATGCGCGTGGGAAATTGTTCCAAAGTTGATGTCATCACCGTCGGCACACTCGCTCTTCGATTACCATCAGGATTAGTGATGTACCTGGATAATTCTTATTTAGTGCCTGCGTTAAGCATGAATATTATAACTGGATCTTGTTTATTGCAAGACGGTTACTCATTTAAATTACACAATAACGGTTATTCTATTTATATGAGTAATATCTTTTATGCTCATGCACCCAATGTGAGGGGTTTATTCTTATTGAATCTCGATAGTGACGACACACATGTTCATAACATTGATGCCAAAAGATGTAGAGTTGATAATGATAGTACCACTTTCTTGTGACACTGCCGCTTATGTCATATTGGTGTAAAACACATGAAGAAGCTCCATGTTGCTAGACTTTTGGAGTCACTTGATTTTGAATCACTTGACACATGTAAACCATGCCTCATGGGCAAGATGACTAAAACCCCGTTCTCTGGAACAATAGAACGGGAAAGTGACTTGTTGGAAATCATACATACTGATGTGTGTGGTCCAATGAGCATTGAGGCACGCGGTGAATATCGTTATTTTCTCACCTTCAGTCATGACTTAAGTAGATATGGGTATATTTATATAATGAAGCACAAGTCTGAAACGTTTGAAAAGTTTAAGCAATTTCAAAGTGAAGTTGAGAATCATCGTAACAAGAAGATAAAATTCCTATGATCTGATCGAGGAGAAGAATATCTGAGTTATGAGTTTGGCAGTCACTTAAGACACCATGGAATTGTTTCATAATTCACACCGCCTGGAACACCACAACATAATGGTGTGTACGAACGTCATAATCGAACCTAATTAGATATGGTGCGTTCTATGATGTCTCTTGCCGATTTGCCACTATCGTTTTGGAGTTATGCATTAGAGACAGCTGCATTCACTTTAAATAGGGCACCATCGAAATCCATTAAGACGACGCCATATGAGCTCTGGTTTGGCAAGAAGTCAAAGTTGTTATTTCTTAACGTTTGGGGATGTGATGCTTATGTCAAAAAGCTTCAGCCTGAAAAGCTAGAACCCAAAGTGGAGAAATGCGTCTTCATAGGATACCCAAATGATACAGTTGGGTACACGTTCTATCTCAGATTCGAAGGCAAAGTGTTTGTCGCTAAGAAAGGAATATTTCTTGAGAAAGAGTTTCTCTATAAAGAATTGACTGGGAGGAAAATAGAACTTGAAGGGCTTATTGAACCTTTACTTCAACCAGAGAGTAGCACAACGCATAAAGATTTTTCCGTATAGCCTACATCGGTTGAGGAGGAATGTAATGATGATGATCATGAAGCTTCGGATCAAGTTACTACCGAACCTTGTAGGTCGACAAGGGCGCGTACTGCTCCTGAGTGGCATGGCAACCCTGTATGAGAGGTCATGTTATTAGACAACGATGAACCTACGAGCTATGGAGAAGTAATGATGGGTCTAAATTCCGATAAGTGGTCAGAGGCCATGAAATCTGAGATGGGATCCGTGTATGAAAACAAAGTATGGACTTTAGAAGTACCACGTGAAGGGCGAAAGGCCATTAAGAACAAATGGATCTTTAAGAGGAAGACGAAAGCGGATGTGAATGTCACTATTTATAAAGCTCGACTTGTGGCAAAGGGTTTTTCACAAGTTCAAGGAGTTGACTATGATGAGACCTTCTCACCCGTAGTGATGCTTAAGTCCGTCAGAATCATGTTAGCAATCGTTGCATATTTTGACTATGAAATTTGGCACGAAGATGTCAAAACAGCGTTCCTTAACAGTTTCCTCAAGAAAGAGTTGTATATGATACAACCAAAAGATTTTTTCTGTCCAAAGAATTCTAACAAAGTTTGTAAACTCCAGCGATCCATTTATGGACTGGTGTAAGCATCTCGGAGTTGGAATCTGTGGTTTGATGGGGTGATCAAAGCGTCTGGGTTTATACAAGTTTACGAAGAATCTTGTATTTACAAGAAAGTGAGTGGGAGCTCTATAGTGTTTCTAATATTATATGTGGATGACATATTGCTGATTGGAAACAATATAGAAATGCTACAAAGCATGAAGGAATATTTGGATAGAAGGTTTTCAATGAAGGACCTAGGAGAAGCTGCTTTCATATTAGGCATGAAGATCTATAGAGATAGATTGAGACGCTTAATTGGACTTTCACAGATCACATACCTTGACAATGTTTGTAAGAAGTTCAAAATGGATCAGTCCAAGAAGGGGTTCTTCCCTGTGTTGCAAGGTGTGAAGTTGAGTAAGACTCAATGCCTAGTGACTGCGGAAGATAGAGAAAAGATGAGTGTCATCCCCTATGCTTCAGCCATAGGCTCTAACATGTATTCAACGTTGTGCACAAGAACCGATGTCAGCCTTGCCATAAGTATGGCCGGAAGGTTTCAAAGTGATCCAAGAATGGACCACTAGACGGCGGTCGGGAATATCCTTACGTACCTGAAAAGGACTAAGGAAATGTTTCTAGTTTATGGAGGTGATCAAGAGCTCGTCGTAAAGGGTTACGTCGATGCAAGCTTTGACACTGATTCAGATGACTCTAAGTCTCAAAATGGATATGTATTTATTCTCAATGGGGGAGTGGTAAGATGGTGCTATTGCAAGAAAAGTGTGGTAGTCGATTCTACATGCAAAGCGGAGTACATCGCAGCCTCAGAGGCAACGAAGGAAGGTGTCTAGATGAAAGAGTTCGTGACAGACCATGGAGTAGTGCCCAGTGCACTGAATCCAATGGTTTTGTTCTGTGAAAACACTGGTGTCATTGCTCTGGCCAAGGAACCAAGGTTTCACAAGAGGACCAGACACATAAAGTGACGCTTCAATTCCATTCGTGATCACATCAAGGAGGAGGACATAAATATATGCAAAGTGCACATGGATCTGAATGTCGCAGACCCGTTGGATAAACGTATTCCAAGGGCTAAACATGATCAACACCAGAACTATATGGGTGTTAGATTCATTACAGTGTAAATAACATAGTGATGCAAGCTAGATTATTGACTCTAGTGCAAGTGGGGGACTGTTGGAAATATGCCCTAGAGGCAATAATAATTGGTTATTATTATATATTTCCTTGTTCATGATAATCATTTATTATCCATCTATAATTGTATTGATTTAAAACTCAAATACATGTGTGGGTACATAGACAACACTGTGTCCCTAGTATGCCCCTAGTTGACTAGTTTGTTGATCAAAGATGGTATAGGTTTCTTGGCCATAGACATGAGATGTCATTTCATAACAGGATCACAATATTAGGAGAATGATGTGATGGACAAGACCCAAACTATAAACATAGCATGTGATCATGTCAGTTTATTGCTATAGTTTTATCCATGTCAAGTATCTGTTCCTATGACCATGAGATTATGCAACTCACTGACACTAGAGGAGTACCTTGTGTGTATCAAACATCACAACGTAAGTCGGTGGCTGTAAAGGTGCTCTACAGGTATCTCTGAGGGTGTCTGTTGGGTTGGCATGGAATAAGATTGGGGTTTGTTACTCCCTATGACAGAGAGGTATCTCAGGGCCCACTGGGAAATACAACATCACTATAAGCCTTGCAAGCAATGTGACTAAAGAGCTAGCCACGGGATCTTGTATTACGGAATGAGTAAAGAGACTTGCCACTGATGAGATTGAACTAGGTATAGACATACCGACGATTGAATCTTGGGCAAGTAACATATGGAAGAACAAAGGGAACATAATACGGGATTAACTGAATCCTTGACATAGAGGTTCAACCGATAAAGATATTCGTAGAATATGTAGGAGACAATATGGGCATCCAGGTCCCGCTATTGGTTATTGACTGTAGAGGTGTCTCGGTCATGTATGCATAGTTCTCGAACCCGCAGGGTCTACACACTGAACGTTTGGTGACGGTATAAGTATAATAGAGTCATTATGGTGGTTACCGAAGGTTGTTCGGAGTCCCGGACGAGATCTAGGACGTGACGAGGAACTCCAGAATGGTATGGAGGTGAAGATTGATATATAGGACGAAGGAGCAATTTTTATTGCTTTTTCACCAATGACAACATACTTGAAGGATCTTATTCAATCCATAGGTAGGTATAGTGGACTCTCATGGAAAAACTGGTTTAAGGGTGTTTGGATGCACGAGTGATATTTCTACTTAGTGCGGAAGTTTTGGCTAGTATGAGGTGGAAGCAAGCACCGTATGTTGGAGGATCCAAAACAATATAACTACTATAAAAATATACGCAAGCATAACTCATTACGTTGTCTTCCTTGTCCAACTTCAACTAATTTTCTCAAGTTTGAAAAAAATTTAATGGGTATTCACAATCATAGAATATGTCCAAGAGAGTATATTTATATGTGAAATCTCTCTTCCTTCAATATTCTTTCATGGATTGTTTAAGTGACCAATGCGGTGTTTGCTAACTTTCAATAAATTTCACCACCTATAATTATTACGTGTGAAGTCATTACTCCCCATAGGATAATTATATGAAGAATTTTTTATTTCAGATTTATGATATTCAATTCATTCAACCATTTACTCATAGGATATAAGTGAAGCACGAGAGTGAATGACAAACTACTCCAAAAAGATACAAGTGAAGATCAATGCGTAGTCAATTAGTTAAATAGCCATGTGAGGACTCTCTCTTATTCAAAATTTCAGATCCAATGATTTTATTGAAACAGCAAACAAAGTAAAATGGCATTCCAAGGATAGCACACATCATCTGAACAAATAAAATATTAGGCTCAACATAGACTAACCCATAATTGTTGATGAAGAGAGGTGGGATGCGTAGCATCCCCAAGCTTACATACTTGAGAGTTCTTGAATTTTTTTCTTGGGGTGCCTTGGGCATCCCCAATCTTGAGCTTTTCTATATTGTTCAATCCTCTCATATCCCGGTTTCACATATTCTCAAAAACTTCATCAACACAAGACTCAAAAAGAATTCGTGAGATAGGTTAATACACATAAGAACAAATCAACACTTCATGTTCTTGAAAGAAAAGTTGCACAATAATTTTCAAACATTAGGTAATTTATAATATCATTTACACAATTTATATCTACCATTATAGGCTATGGAAACTATAGGATAAGTAGATAACAAAACTATGACAGCAATCTGTATAAACAGAACAGTCTGTAGGAATTCATTAAACCAGTGTACCTATGTAAATATAAAAATTTAGGAAATTTAGGAAATGCTAAGTAATTTATATTAAAACACGGTGTAAAAATTTGATAAAATTTCCTCGTTCCCGTAACAACAAGAAAATTCAAACACTACAACAAAGGTTTTTGTTTTTACACAACACACATCAAAACATGCATTGCAAGCATCCTAACGCAATTCTTGGAACTTTTTATTGAAAAACAAGATTATAAATAACACCTAACATAGAACAACAAAATAAAATGACACTGCAAGAAAAACTCATATTATGTGATGAATAAAAACATAGCTCCAAGTAAGATATATACAGATAATGTTGAAGACGAAAGAGGGGATGCCTTCCGGGGCATCCCCAAGCTTAGGTGCTTGAATATTCCTTGGATATTACCTTGGGGGGTTCCTTTGGAATAACCTAGCTTAGGTTCTTTTCACACCTTATTCTCCTCATATCAGTTTCTCACCCAAAACTTGAAAACTTCAATCACACAAAACTTAACGGAACTTCGTAAGAAGCGTTAGCGTAATAAAGATAAATAATTCACCTAGGTACTGTCAATACAAGATTCATAATTGTTATTACATAATACCTACTGTATTCCATCATTCCCACAATTTATATTACTCAATATAAGCTATAGGAACACTTGAAACAAGCAAACTATGCATGCAAATCAGAATCTGTCAAAAACACGATATTCTGTAAAGATATGCATGATCACCATACTTTCCTGAGTCTAAGAATTCTGAAAAATTAGGAAAACTCAAGGAATTTTTATACAAATGTTGTGTAAACATTTCAGAATTTTTGGACGCTCCAGTAAAATCAGATAATTCATATACTGGAAATAAAACAAGCAAGTATCCACACTATCCCAAAGGCTTTACTTGGCACTTTATTGAAATAAAAGACACAACAAATGATTACTAAACTATCTTAATCATGAAACACATAAAAACATAAGGTAAAAGTGTTGGGTTGTCTCCCAACAAGCGATTTTCTGTAATGCCTTTTAGCTAGGCATGATAATTTCAATGATGCTCGTATAGGAATAATAATTGAAACATGCAAAAGAGCATCATGAATCTCATGAGAAGCACATTTAAGCCTAACCCACTTCCTAGGCATAGGGACTTTGTTCTCAAACAATTTATGGGAACAAGAATCATCTAGCATAGGAAGGCAAAACAAGCATAAATTCAAAACTTTGAACACATAGAGAGGAAACTTGATATTATTGTATTTCCTACAAGCATATGTTCCTCCCTCATAATTGTTTTCGGTAGCATCATGAAGGAATTCCACAATATAACTTGCACATAAAGCATTTTTTTCATGATGCAAAAGCATAGAATTTTTATTACTACCCACACAAGCAAAATTCTTCTCATGCAAAGTTGTGGGAGCAAACTCAACAAGATAATTATCATGTGACACCTGATTGACATAACAACATTGAATATTAAAATCATGATAATATGTTTCATGGTTGTTATTAGTCTTTATAGCATACATATCATCACAATAATCATCATATATAGGAGGCATGCCATCATCATAATAGTTTTGCTCATCAAAACTTGGACACTACAAATATCATCTTCATCAAACATAGCATCCCCAAGCTTTTATCTTTGCATATCATTAGCATCATGAATATTCAGAGAATTCATAATAAAAATATTGAAATCATTCTCATCACTCAAAGATTTCGTGCCAAACATTTTAATAACTTCTTCTTCTAACACTTGAGCACAGTTTTCCTTTCCATCATTTTCACGAAAGACATTATAAAGATGAAGCATATGAGGCGACCTCAATTCCATATTTTTTAGTTTTCTTTCATAAAACTAATCTTCTTCTTGTAGACTCGCGTTGGGTCTCCAAGCACATAGTTTTGTAGGACAACGGCAATTTTCCCTCAAGTGGATGGCCTAAGGTGTATCAATTTGTGGGAGGTGTAGGATGAAGAAGGTTTCTCGCAATCAACCCTGGAATCAAATACAAGAAGTCTCTTGTGTCCCCAACACACCCAATACACTGGCAAATTGTATAGGTGTGCTAGTTCAGCAAAGTGATGGTGATACAAGTGTAATATAGATGGTAGATATAGGTTTTTGTCATGTGAAAATATAATAATAGCAAGGTAACAAATAGTTAACATTAAGAAAAACATTGTATAAATGCTTGGAAACAAGGCCTAGGGTCCATACTTTCACTAGTGCAATTTCTCTTAACAATATTAACATAGTTGAGTCATATGTAAGTCCCTCACGTGCGACAAAGAGTTCACTCCAAAGTCACAAACAGCAGAGAACTAATGAAGAAATTATTGTAGTGTACGAAACCACCTCAAAGTTATCTTTCTGATCAATCTGATGAGTTATCC
Organism: Hordeum marinum; assembly: GCA_022496015.1. Taxonomy (NCBI): domain Eukaryota; kingdom Viridiplantae; phylum Streptophyta; class Magnoliopsida; order Poales; family Poaceae; genus Hordeum; species Hordeum marinum. The sequence goes on from CM039675.1 coordinate 275,218,662, forward strand.
CTATAAGTGTCACGAACAGCCCTAGAGTTCATACTAAAATAACACCTTAACATACACATCAAGCAAAACCCAAATGTCACCTAGATACTCCAAAGCCACCACAAGTACCCATGGGCTTGATTATACGATGTGCATGACATTATTTCAGATTCAATCAAACACAAAGAACTTCAAAGAGTGCCCCAAAGTTTCTACCGAGAAGTCAAGACAAAAACGTGTGCCAACCCCTATACATAGACTCCCAAGGTCACGGAACCCGCAAGTTGATCACCAAAACATACACCAAGTGGATCAATAGAACATCCCATAGTCACCACGGATATCACATCGCAAGACATACTTCAAGTGTTCTCAAATCCTTAAATACTCAATCCGATAAGAAAACTTCAAAGGGAAAACTCAATTCATCACAAGAAGATAGAGAGTGGAAAACTCCATATGATTCATCTATATCAATAATGCTCGCGATACATCAAGATCATGCCATCTCAAGAACATGAGAGAGAGAGAGATCAAACACAGTTCCACTGGTACATACCCTCAGCTCCAAGGGTGAACTACTCCCTCCTCGTCATGGAGAGAGTCGGGATGATGAAGATGGCCTCCGGTGATGGTTTCACCCTCCGGCAGGGTGCCGGAACAAGCTCCCGATTGGTTTTTCGTGGCTCTGGAGGCTTGCAGCAACGGAACTCCCGATCTAGGTTTCTTTTCAGAGGTTTCTATATTTATAGGAATTTTTGGCATTGAGCTCATGTCAAGGGGTTCCATGAGGCGGTGGCAAGCCTGCTAGGCGCGGCCAAGGGGGTGGCCGTGCCTGGCAGGCTTGCGGCCTCTTCGTGGCTCTTCTAGCCCATCTCCAATGCTTCGGTGGTCTCTTTTGGTAGACAAAAATCATACTAAATTTTCAGCCCATTCCGGGAACTTTTATTTCTGCATGAAAAACGACACCACGGTAGTTCTGCTGAAAACATCGTCAGTCCAGGTTACTTCTAATAAACTCATACCAAAATCATATAGAATTATTGTAAACATGGAATGAATACTTCATAAATTATATATACGTTGGAGACGTATGACGCCCCTATGGGAAACATTGGTTACACAGGAGCAGAAAAGAAACAGGTCGTCCCCCATCCGAGGTCCGCCCTTGCACTACCCGCGCCTAGTGAGAGTCCTCGCTCTTGATGCTCAGGGGTCTCCCGTCACTATCGTTCATGTCGCTTTCGCTCCTGCTAGAGGAATTGGAGTCGCTCCCGCTCTCGCTCTCCGCGCAGCACTCCATGCGGCTGTCGGAGACCCCAAAGAACTTTTCTAAGAGGGTCACCGCTCCATCGTACCAGAACTGCACGAACTACCCGCGCATCAGGTCATGGGAGCGGGCGAATGACTTCCATCCACAATCAAGGAACATGAATCCGGTGGGGGAGACCCTCATCGCCACCCAGGAGGGGCCGTTGCAGTAGTTGTCTGCCTATAGTCACAGGTGCACGGGCTCCTCGCCCTCAATCGCCCCCGTGGAGGAGTCCGGGAGGCGGAGCCAGCTGCGAGGCCAGCGGTGCAGTCACACTATAAACTCGTGGGTAAGCTCCCCTGCATGGGTGTCTGATGGTGAAAGCACATTTGCTACCTTGGTGGTTTTGGTAATTAATAACAACATATATCTCATTGAACTAATATTTCTACTAAGCATATTTCAATAAAAGTTCAATGATGGGTTGGCAAAAGGATTGTGGAGAAAACCCTAGAAGCACATAATTTGATTGGCAAAAGCTTTAAGCAAGAGGACTCTACATTTTACCTCTTGAGAAATCACCTTGAGTCCATAGGAAAAGCCAATACTACTAAAAGGGGGTAAGGTACTGTTGGGGAACAAGATGCTCCACGTGCACAAGTGATAGTCACCAAAAAAACCAAACTCTTCTACATAACTCTATCCAAGCCAATCATGAAAATTGGTGAAGCCAACAAATTCCACTCGGTCTCACCGATTTCCATCCTCAGATGGAGCCCTGCTAAACCATAGCACATCGGTGCAACCGATTCTGTTTTGGTGCCACTGAGTTCAGCTTGCCAACTTTTTGTTACCTCAATTCACAAAATCGGAAGCACCGAGTTATTGGATCGGCATCATCGAGATTTGGATTCTGACTGTTGGACACCTTATCGGTACCGACAAGATTTCTATATCAGTCTCACCAAGATTCAAAAGTTGTTACATTTGGAGCAACTCGGTACCACCGAGATTTACACACCGGTGTCACCGAGTTGGTCACTTTAGGTGTAACGGTTGGATTTTTTGAGATGCCTATATATACCCCTCCACCACCACTCACTTGCAAGAGAAGCACTCAGAACAGATCCCCATTTATCCCATCAGATTTTTCGAGAGAGAGCCACCTACTCATGTGAGATCAAGCCATTCCATTCCAACCAAATGTGTTGATCTCTAGCCTCCCCAAGTTTCTTTCCGCCCAATCAATCTCTTCTAGCAAAGCCAAATCTGTGAGAGAGTGATTGAGTGTTGAGGAGTCTATCATCTTGAAGCACAAGAGCAGGGAATTCATCGACATTATCAATCCTATTACCTTTTGGAGAGTGGTGCATCCTAGATTGGTTAGGTGTTTCTTGGGAGCCTCCTACTTCGTGTTGTGGAGTGAACCAAGAAGTTTGTAAGGGCAAGTATATCGCCTACTTCATGAAGATCTACCCCGAGTTAGGCTAGTCCTCCATGGACGTAGGCCATCATGGTATATACAAGGTTGCTTCTTCGTGGAACCCTCCATGGGTAGAGCCCTTCATGGACTCTCGCGATTGTTACCCTCCGTTGTCGGGGGAATCGACACCTATGGTATTAGAGGGATCCCTTTAAGGTTCGGTGGGGAGGAAGGCTCGCATAGAGAGCAGATCTGATGACCAACGCGCAGGGATTTACCTAGGTTCAGGCCGCAAAGATGCGTAAAACCCTACTCCTGCTTGGTTACATTGTGGGTGTTTTTAGGGTTCCAGCTACAGGAGCGCTATGAATAGCTACTACGTGCATGAGCTAGAAGGTGGGAATCAAAGGTCCAAAAAAGTCCTCTATTGTAACGCCCTGGGCCTCCTTTTATATGACCAATGGGGATCCCAACAATGGCGTACAGTGTGTACACGGGGTGTGCAGAGCTATAGTGCTATGATACCTAACACTAACGCTGTAAGACAGGCGCATTTAATGCATCGTCAGGCATCTCTGACTGTCTACGGGACGGGATAGGAGCCTGTCCCATCGGCACCGCTTAGCCCCTCCATCGCCAGCACCGCGACACATGCCCAGGCGGGGCGACACCTGGCCTCTGCGCTGGCAGAGTCTTGCTGGGGCTCCACCTTGCCAGGTCTTCGCCTTGCCGAGTCCTGCTGGGGCTTTGCCTTGCCAGGGGTTTGAAGGCCATCCCGGCAAGGTCTTGCCTCTGGTCTTGGTTCCCCTGTATTTGTATCTAGCAACTCCTTGCCTGGTCTCGTCGCCAGGGTGGATACTACTACCCGTGCACGAGTAAGGGGCTCTAGAGAGCCCAAAACTCTAGTGCACCGACAGGAGCCCAGGCCTGGGCCACACACGATGCGAGGTGTGGTTGCGCTAGGCCCAAACAGTGCATGGGCACGCGTGGTAGGGCCTTGCGGTTGTGATCATTGCGCTGACTGCGCCTCCCCACGATGCCCATTGAATGCGGGACGTGGGATATGTGCGCGATGCAGCCATCAGTTTTACAATTACTGTGTCAAGTCGTTTCCGCCAAGCGCACCGCATGCATAGCGGGAAGCCAGCAACGGGTGCCCATGACGTAAATGTTGGGGAACGTCGCATGGGAAACAAAAAATTTCCTACGCTCACAAAAGACTTATCCATGGTGATGAGCATCTACGAGAGGGAGAGTGGATCTACATACCCTTGTAGATTGCTAAGCAGGAAGCGTTGAGAAACGCAGTTGGTGTAGTCGAACGTCTTCGCGATCCAAATCGCCGAGCATCCCGTGAACTCATCACAATTCGTCCCGCGATCCAATCACGATCCGTCCCACGATCTCATCGTGATCCGTCCCGTGATCTCATCACGATCCATCTCGCGATCTTGATCATGGTCCTTCCGATCTAGCGCCGAACGGACGACACCTCCGCGTTCAGCACACGTACATCTCGATGACGATCTCTGCCTTCTTGATCCAGCAAGAGGGAGCGGAGAGGTAGAAGAGTTCTCCGGCAGCATGATGGCGGTGCGGCGATCGTGGTGGAGCAATTCCAGCAGGTTTTCGCCTAAGCACTGAAGAAAACCGATCTAGAGGAGAAACTATGCACTAGAGGAACGAGTAGCACGTGGCTGAAAAATCTAGTGCAAAAACCCTAAAACCTCTAGTATATATAGGAGGAAGAGAGGAGGAGGCTTGTCCCTCAAGGGTCCAACCCTTGGTTCGTCCTAATCAAGGCGGAGAGGAGGACTCCTCCTCCCATCCTAGTAGGACTAGGATTCCTCCCTATTTTGCTTTTTTCACCTTTTTCTCTTTGGGTTTTCTCTCCCTGCCGCATGGGCCTTGTGTGGGATTTCCACCAGCCCACTAAGGGCTGGTATTCACTCTGCCACTGCCCATGTAGCCTCTTGGGTCGAAATAACCATCCTGATGGTCTCCCGGTACACTACTGGCACTCCCGATACACTACCGATGAGCCCGAAACTTTTTCGACAACCAAAATAGGACTTCCTATATATCAATCTGTACCTCCAGACCATTCCTGAGCTCCTCATGACGTCCGGGATCTCATCCAGGACTCCTAACAACCTTCGGTCACCACCATATATAACTCTATACTACCGAAATGTCACCAAACCTTAAGTGTGCAGACCCTGCGCGTTCGAGAACTATGTAGACATGACCGAGACACCTCTACGGTCAATAACCAATAGAGGGACCTGGATGCCCATGTTGGTTCCTACATATTCTACGAAGATCTTTATCGGTCGAACCTCTATGTCAAGGATTCAGTTAATCCTGTATGATGTTCCCTTTGTTCTTCGGTATGTTACTTGCCCGAGATTCGATCGTCGGTATCTCCATACCTAGTTCAACCTCGTTAGCGGAAAGTCTCTTTACTCGTTCCATAATACAAGATCACGTGACTAACAATTAGTCATATTGCTTGCAAGGCTTATTGTGATGGTGTATTATCGAGTGGGCCCTGAGATACCTCTCCGTCACACGTTGTAACAAATCCCAGTCTTGATCCATGCCAACTCAACAGACACCCTCGGAGATACCTATAGAGCACCTTTATAGTCACCCAGTTACGTTGCAATGTTTGAGACACACAAGGCACTCTTCTTGTGTTTATGAGTTGCATGATCTCATGGTCATAGGAACATATACTTGACATGCAGAAAATAGTAGCAATAAACTGACCGGATCATATGCTACGTTTGTAGTTTGGCTCTTGTCCATCACACAATTCTCCTAATGATGTGATCCTGTTATCAAATCACATCTCATGTCCATGGCTAGGAAACCATAACCATCTTTGATCAACGAGCTAGTCTATATTAGAGGCATACTAGGGACATGGTTTTGTCTATGTATCCACACATGCATCTAAGTCTCCGATCAATACAATTATAGCATGGATAATAAACGATTATCATGAACAAGGAAATATGATAATAACTAATTTATTATTGACTCTAGGGCATATTTACAATAGTCTCCCACTTGCACTAGAGTCAATAATCTAGTTCACATCACCATGTGATTCACATTGTTACGAATCTAACACCCAATGAGTTTCGGGGCTCGATCATGCTTTGCATGTGAGAGAGGTCTTATAGTCAATGGGTCTGTGACATTCAGATCCGTGTGTACTTTGCAAATCTCTATGTCAAACTATAAACACTGCTACCACACTCCACTTGGTACTATTCCAAATGGCTGCTTCACTATACGTATCCGGATTTCTACTAAGAGTCATCCAGATTAGTGTTAAAGCTTGCATCGACATAACTATTTATGATGAACCCTTTATCACCTCCATAATTGAGAAACATCTCCTTAGTCCTCTGGTTACTAAGGATAATTTTGACCGCTATCCAGTGATCCACTCCTAGACCACTCTTGTACCCCTTGACAGACTCATGGCAAGGCACACACAGGTGCGGTACACAGCATGGCATAATATAGAGCCTATGGCTAAAGCATAGGGGACACCATTCGTCCTTTCTATTTATTCTGCCGTTGTCGAGCTTTGAGTCTCACCCAACTTCACACCTTACAAATCAGACAAGAACTCTTTCTCTGACTGATCCACTTTGAACTCTTTCAAAATCTTGTCAAGGTATGTACTCATTGAAAGTCTCATCAAGCATCTTGATCTATCTCTATAGATCTTGATGCTCAACAATTAGGTAGCTTTATCCAGGTCTTCCTTTGAAAAACTCTTTTCAAACAACCATTTATGCTTTCCAGAAATTCTACATCATTTCTGATCAACAATATGTCAGCCACATATGCTTACCAGAAACTCTATAGTGCTCCCACTCACTTTATTGCAAATACAAGTTTCTCATAAACTTTGTATAGACTCAAAAACTTTGATCACCTCATAAAAGTGTATATTCCAACTCTGAGATGCTTGCTTCAGTCCATAGAAGGATCACTCAAGCTTGCTCACCTTTTAGCATCCTTAGGAGAGACAAAACCTTTTGGTTGTATCACATACTACCTTTCCTCAAGTAAACCGTTAAGGAAACGATGTTTTGACATCCATCTGCCAGATTTCATAATTGAAAAATGCAGCAACTACTAACATAATTCCAGCAGACTTTAGCATCACTACGTGTGAGAAAGTCTCATCGTAGTCAACTCCTTGAACTTGTGAGAAACTTCCTTGCGACAAGTCGAGCTTTATAAATGGTGACATTCACCATCAGCGTCTGTCTTCATTTTAAAGATCCATTTGTACTCAATGACTTGTCGTCCAACGAGCAAGTCCACCAAAGTATATACTTGGTTTTCATACATGGATCCATTCTCGGATTTCATGGCCTCTAACCATTTGTCGGATTCCGGGCCCATCATCCCTTCTCCATAGCAAGTAGGTTCATCGTTCTCCAACAACATGACCTCTAAGATAGGGTTGTCGTACCACTCAAGAGCAGTACACGTCCTTGTCGCCCTACGAGGTTCGATAGTAACCTGATCTGAAGCTTCATGATCATCATTATTAACTTCCTCTTCAACTAACGTAGGCTTCACAGAAACATCTTCCTGCGCTGTGCTACTCTCTTGTAGATACAAAGGTTCAATAACCTCATCAAGTTCTATCTTCCTCCCACTCAATTATGTCGAGAGAAACTTTTTCTCGGGAAAGGGCCTGTTTTAGCAACAAACACTTTGCACTTGGATCTGAGATAGAAGGTATACCCAACTGTTCTTACGGTATTCTATGAAGATGCATTTGTCCGCTTTGGGTTCGACCTCATTAGGTGAAAACCTTTTTCCACATAAGCGTTGCGGCCCCAAACAATAAGAAATGTCAGCTTAGGTTTCTATCAAAGCATAGTTCAGACGGTGTCATCTCAATGGATTAAGATGGTGCCCTATTTAAAGTGAATGTATTTGTCTCTAACGCATAACCCCAAAACTATAGTAGCAAAATGATAAGAGACATCATAGCATGCACCATATCCAATAGAGCATGACTATGACGTTTGGACACACCATCACACTATGGTGTTCCAGGTGGCGTGAGTTGTGAAACAATTTTCATATTGTATAAAGTTGTATGCCAAACTCGCAACTCAGATATTCATCTCGACGATCATATCGTAGACATTTTTATCTTCTTGTTACGATGATCTTAAACTTCACTCTGAATTTGCTTGAACCTTTGAAACGATTCAGACTTGTGTTTCATTAAGTAAATATACACTATATCTACTCAAATCATCAGTGAAGGTAAGAAAATAATGATATCCACCGCATGCTACAAGACGCATTGGATTGCATACATCAACATGTATCATTTCCAATAAATCACATGCCCGCTCCATCCATCTGGAAAACGGGGTCCTTAGTCATCTTGCCCAAGAGGCATGGTTCGCATGTCTCAACCGATTCGAAATCGAATGAGTCCAAAGATCCATAAGCATGGAGTTTCTTCATGCACTTTATACCAATATGACATTTAGCGGTAGTGCCACAAGTATGTGGTACTATCATTATTAACTTTGTATATTTTGGCACCAATGTTATGAACATGTGTATTAATAAGATCAAGATTCAACAAACCATTCTCACTAGGTGCATGACCATTGAAGGTATCATTCATGTAAACAGAATAACCATTATTCTCTAACTTAAATGAATAACTGTGTTGCAATAAACACGATCTAATCACGTTCATGCTCAACACAAAACACCAAATAACATTTATTTAGGTTCGTCACTAATCCCGAAGGTAGAGAGAGCGTGCAATGTTGACCACATCAACCTTGGAAACATTTCCAACACACGTCGTCACCTCACCCTTAGCTAGTTCTCCGTTCATTCCGTAGCTTTTATTTCGAGTTACTAACATTTAGCAACCAAACCGGTATCCAATACCTAGGTTCTACTAGGAGTACTAGAACGGTACACATCAATAACACGTATATCAAATATACTTCTGTTGATGTTGCCAGCCTTCTTATCTACCAAGTATCTAGGGTTGTTCCGCTTCAGCGACCGCTCTCCTCATAATCAAAGCACTTAGTCTCGGGTTTGGGTTCAACTTTGAGTTGCTTCACTGGAGTAGGAACTGACTTGCCATCCATGAAGGTTCCATCCTTGCCCTTGTCCTTCTCGAAACTAGTGGTTTTTACTAACCATCAACACTTGACGCTCCTTTTTGATTTCTACCTTCGCGGTGTCAAACATCGTGAATAGCTCAGGGATCATTATTTCTATCCCTGGCATTTTATAGTTCATCACCAAGTTCTAGTAGCTTAGTGATAGTGACTTGGAGAAGTATATCAATCACTATCTTATCTGGAAGATTAACTCCCACTCGATTCAAGCGAGTGTAGCACCCAGACAATCTAAGCACATGCTCAACGATTGAGCTATTCTCCTTCGTCTTGCAGACAAAGGGGAACTTTTGCAAAGGTGCACACTCAGGGAGTATACAATTTATCTTGACATTTAAGTGAAGGATCACCTTATAATGCTACCGTCATCCTAAGCAAAACAAGGTGCATAAAAGGATTAACATCACATGCAAATCATAAGTGACATGATAGGGCCATGAACTTGTGCTTTTCATCTCCATCTTGAAAGCACTGACATGATCTCCATCGTCACCAGCACGACACCATGATCTCCATCATCTTGATCTCCATAAACATGTTGCCATCGGGGTTGTCGCACCCATCATGCTTGTACTACTATTGCTACCATTTAGCGATAAAGTAAAGCATTACATAGCGCTTAATGATTGACATGCAGGTCATACAATAATTAAAGACAACCCTATGGCTCCTGCCGGTTGCTGTACTCATCGACATGCAAGTCGTGATATTCTGTACAACACATGATCATCTCATACATCACATATATCACATCATGTAATTGGCCATATCACATCACAACATACCCTGCAAAAACAAGTTAGATGTCCTCTAATTGTTGTTGCATGTTTTAATTGGCTGCTGCGGGCATCGAGCAAGAACAATTCTCACCTATGCATAAACCAGAATGGTGATACATAAGTTGCTTTTCAGCCCTCTCAAGGACCGCCTTTGTCGAATCCAATCCAACTAAAGTAGGAGAAACTTCAACCAGCCAGCCATCTTTTGCAACAAGTTGCAGTTGAGGGAACCGGTCTCTCGTAAGCATACGAGTAATGTTGGTCCTTGCTGCTTCATCCCACAATACCACTGAACCAAAACACGAGCAAGGGAGGAAGCATTCTAGGCATCAACGTCCACAAACTCTTTGTGTTCTACTCGAGATCTCATATACACATAGACCTAGCTCAGGATGCCACTGCTGGGGAACGTCACATGGCAAACAAAAAATTTCCTATGCTCATGCAAGACCTATCCATGGTGATGAGCATCTATGAGAGGGAGAGTGGATCTACATACCCTTGTAGATCGCTAAGCGGGACGCGTTAAGAAACATGGTTGGTGTAGTCGAACGTCTTCGCGATCCAAATCACCGAGTGTCCCGCGATCTGATCATGATCCGTCCCGCGATCCAATCACGATCCATCCTGCGAACTCATCATGATCTGTCCTGCGATCTCATCACGATCTGTCTCGCGATCTCATCACGATCCGTCCTGCGATCTCATCACGATCTGTCTCGCGATCTTGTTCACGGTCCTTCCGATCTAGCGCCGAACGGATGACACCTCCACATTAAGCACACGTACAGATCGATGACGATCTCCGCCTTCTTGACCCAGAAAGAGGGAGTGGAGAGGTAGAAGAGTTCTCCGACAGCGTGACGGCGCCACGGCGATGGTGGTGGAGCAATTCTGGCAGGGCTTCGCCTAAGCACTTCAGAAAACCGATCTAGAGGAGAAACTATGCACTAGAGGAACGGGTAGCACGTGGCTAAAAAATATAGTGCAAAAACCATACAACCTCTAGTATATATAGGAGGAATAAAGGAGGAGGTTGGACCTCAAGGGGCCAGCCCTTGGTTTGGCCGAATCAAGGAGGAGAGGAGGACTCCTCCTCCAATCCTAGTAGGACTAGGATTCTTCCCTATTTTGCCTTTTCCCACCTTTTTCTCTTTGGGTTTTTTCTCCCAGCCACATGGGCCTTGTGTGGAATTTCCACCAGCCCAATAAGGGATGGTATTCACTCTCCCACAGATCATGTAGCCTCTTGGGCCGAAATACCCCTCCTGATGGTCTCCCGGTACACTATCGGCACTCCCAGTAAGCTACCGATGAACCCGAAACTTTTCCGGCGACCAAAATAGGACTTCCTATATATCAATCTTTACCTCCGGACCATTCCGATGCTCCTCGGGATGTCTGGGATCTCATCCGGGACTCTGAACAACCTTTGGTCACCACCATATATAACTCTATACTACCGAAACGTCACCAAACCTTAAGTGTGCAGACCCTGCGGGTTCGAGTACTCTGTAGACATGACCGAGAAACCTCTACGGTCAATAACCAATAGCGGGACCTGGATGCCCATCGGTATCTCCATACCTAGTTCAACCTCATTACCGGCAAGTCTCTTTACTTGTTCCATAATACAAGATCCCATGACTAACAATTAGTCATATTGCTTGCAAGGCTTATTGTGATGTTCTATTACCAAGTGGGCCCTGAGATACCTCTCCATCACATGGAGTAACAAATCCCTGTCTTGATCCATGCCAACTCAACAGACACCGTCGGAGATACCTATAGAGCACCTTTATAGTCGCCCAGTTATGTTGCGACATTTGATATAAACAAGGCACTCTTCCGGTGTCCGTGAGTTGCATGATCTCATGGTCATACGAACATATACTTGACATGCAGAAAATAGTAGCAATAAACTGACACGATCATATGCTACATTTGTAGTGTGGGTCTTCTCCATCACACCATTCTCCTAATGATGTGATCCCATTATCAAATGACATCTCATGTCCATGGTAGGAAACCTTAACCATCTTTGATCAACGAGCTAGTCTATATTAGAGGCATACTAGGGACATGGTTTTGTCTTTGTATCCACACATGCATCTAAGCCTCCGATCAATACAATTATAGCATGGATAATAAACGATTATCATGAACAAGGAAATATGATAATAACTAATTTATTATTGCCTCTAGGGCCTATTTCCAACATTAAAGTTCTGGGAGAGGAAGTATCTGCAACGCCATGGATTGGATCAACAGGGCGGTTGCAGTTCGCTCCGTGATCGAGGGCGCCGCTATTGGAGGAGGTGGGCGGCGACCGTTGGAGCGGGGGAGAGCCAGCCCCTGTGCTTCCCCCTATATATTGGCGGGTAGCGAGGGATGTGCTCATCCATCCTTCCTCCCTCCTTCGAGTGCGAACCTCCATAGCTTTCCCTTCTGCATCTTCCCAACCTTCGAGTGGCGCTCTCCCTTAGCCATGAACAAGGGGCGAGGGCGGGCACCATCCTCAGCTCCAAGGATGCGTTCTCATCAGGATCATGCCACCGCTTCAGCCATAGAGGCGGAGGGCGGATCGAGGGCGCATGGTGGAAGAGGCGCGAGGGGTCGTGGCCATCGTGCATGCCAAGGTCGGGGGAGGCGAAGCGCTGCCCCACCTCCTCCTCCGACGCCAGGTCTCCTCCTTGAGGAGACCCGCACTGAGGGGATGGTGATGGAGTTCATCCTCGAACTGGGCGGTCCCCTCCGGAACCATCTGCGCCTCCCTTGCCCCTTCGCCAGGGCGATGGACGTGGACGAGCCGCCCATCATGTGGTTATGGGCGCATGGTTGTTGCAATGGCGCGACGAGGGTGGACGTCGAGTACTCAACGAGTCGCTTCATGTTCCTCAGCGCGGCTGGAAGACCTTCGTCCATGCCCACAACCTCTTGGAAGGGCATGTCCTTCATTTTAAAATGACAGAGGCCGACCTGCTCTCCCTCAAGATTTATGGGTGCTCAGGCGTCCGTCTCAGCTGCTGCGAAGAGAGCTCGAGCGGTGCTAAAAGCTCTTCCTCGAGCGACAGCGATGAGGAGGATGTTGTTGGTGAAAGCGACGATGAGTCCGAGCTCTAGGATGTCAAGTCAGAATACGATGACCTGAGCTCTGACTGATCGGCGTTCGCACCATCACCGTCAGCCTCACCCCTCTCCCCCTCCCGACAGGACGATCTTGTCGGGGGTCCTTGTCCCGAGCGCTACCTCATCTTTTGGCTGGATCTTTTGGCAGGCCCATGGACTTCGGCTTTTGGGGCTCTTCTTCTCGTCCGCGCAGTGCTGGTATTCTCCTCTGTGCAATGCTGGCCCTCTCCTCCGTGCAATGTTGGTCCAGGAGGGGCTAGTCTCTTGTCGGAGGCCCCTTGCCGTATTTTCTTCTTGTAATCTGCCTCCTCCTTATATCTTTTTCTCCTTGTAATCTCCCATCGGGGAGAAAGTCAAATAAAGGTGTACTTAGGAAGAGGCGACATCTGATGTAATTTCACCCTATTTTGAATAACTGTATATTATCTTCCTTGTTAGACTGTTTCTTTGCATGGAACTTCCCTACACCTTTTCGGAAGAACTTGTCGGCGTGTGTAGCCCTACCACGAGAGCTTTGAGGAACGGGTCCTTAGTAGCCTGCTGGTGGTGCCACCGCTGGCAAGATACCTTGGCCTTCTTGGCGCAGCCGCTTAATCCATTGATCGTGCTCAAAACAGAATAAGGGCGCTAGCACAACCACTTGAGTTGTTGAGCGGACTCGAAACGAAGCAAGAGCGCGGGCGCAACCACTTAAGCCGTTGAGCAGACACGAAATAGACTGAGGGTGCAGCCAATCACGGCAAGGTTCACGTGCGTGGAGGTTTCCCATACATAAGTCAAAATCATCCAAGGAAAGTAATTCCACAGCAAGAGTTCACTTGGGGTTTTGCAACTTATCTTTTCGTTGCCATACTCCATCCGGCAAGATTTTTTTTTGAACGCTGCCCGTAGGTATCCTTACCACCATCCCCCCCCCCCCCCCCCCCGGCAAAGCTGCACGCGAGGTAACCTTCTGTCCTTTGAGAAAAAGAAAGAAGAGAAAATATGGATGTGGAACCTTGGCGGTCCGTTAGCTCTTGCCAGGAGTAATCACAATGCAATATCTCAGACAACATGCACATAAGTAAACGTGAGAATCAACAAGATTTGCGGAACACTTAGCTTTATCCAACTATGCACAAGGTCTGTGTCTGGCTTTGTACCAAGGATTACATGCTTCAGCGGCAAGAATTGTACAAAAGGTGGAGGAGACCCGCCAACCGCGCCTCATGGGTAGAACTTACAAGGATGTTCGATATTCTAGGAGTTGCTCACTAGGATGCCATGTTCGGTCTCCAGGCAGACTACGCCAGGCCTGGTGACTCGCACTACCCGATAAGGGCCTTCCCACTTTAGCGTCAACTTGTTGGAATTCTTGGTGGACTGAATGCGCTGAAGAACAAGGTCGCCTTCCTCAAACTTCGGGCATTAACTCTGCGGCTATGATAGAGGTGCAAAGCTTGTTGGTAGCGTGCAACTCTCACAGCAGCCCGAAGATGGTCTTCCTCAAGGAGCGTCGTGTCATCTTGTCGCAAATGCTCATGCTCAAGCTCATCATGAGCGAACACTCGAGGTGACTCGTATACGAGTTCCGTGGGGAGAACTTCTTCCGCCCCATATAAGAGGGAGAAAGGTGTCTGGCCGGTAGCTCAATTTGGTGTCGTCCTGATTGACCAAAAAACCACCGGCATCGCATCAATCCAGCGCCTTCTACACTTGCGTAGCTTGTCAAAAGTTCTTGTCTTGAGGCATCACAACACTTCAGCATTAGCCCTTTCCGCGTGGCCATTGCTCCTTGGGTGGCAACAGAGGCAAAACAGATCTTGCTGCCAAGGTGTTGGACGTACTACATGAAGGTGCGGCTCGTGAACAATGTGCCATTGTTAGTGATGATCATATTGGGAACACCAAAGCGGCGGACTAATCCTTTGAAGAACTTGACGGCTGACTGTGCTGTCACCTTTCTCACTGCTTCCACTTATGGTGTAGGGACCCCGATCCTAAGCCAGAAGAACCTAGCATGTAACACATCACATCACTTTGTGGCCTCATGCACGGTTATCTCCACGGCTGCCACCTTACCTGGCCGGGACTGTTTGTGTCTTTTGGCCCACGTATGTGAATGTGTCGCTAGCATTCGACAAAGAACTCGGGCCGACATGACTAGTCGTAAAACCTAGGGAGCACATCCGTACAGGGACAGACATACGTAACCCAGCAATGCAGATGTCGATCTCTAGCATGTATAGACGAGTCATAGCAAGCTACAAGGACTCCCTTATGCCATGGTACATAAATGTCATCACGAAACACGGAAGAGTCGTAGCATGCTACAGGGACTCCATTACACTATGAGACATTTCCCCGAAGGGACAGACACAATAGCAGAAAAGGATAAATGTCGGTCAATCAATGTGTCCGGAGCAGTAGCAAGCTACCAAGGCTCGGTGGAAGCACAAAGAGGCATTTCCCCGTAAAGGGTACTACTAAAGGCACACAACTAGGTGTTGAATCCCATACATACTGTTGCACATCACACGTACGCACGACATGCCCGATATGCATACATACAACTATGGCATCACATCATAACCATACATCATTACAACAATTATTTAGAAGGCTCGGAAGAGCCAACATAGTAGGATGGTACAAACAGTGGTCACATAACCCAACACTCAAGTCATACAAGCAACAAGCAGAAGCAAAACATGTCTGGGTACAGACATCTACTAAAAGTGGCTGGAGGAGCCTGAAAAGCTACAATGGCCCTACCAAAGGAACCAGACTTCTGTCTGGGATTCCCAAGCTAATCCGGTCAACATCACAATTCACGTCATAAGAATCACTAATGAGACTGATGTCTCCTTTGCCGAAACATAAATTAAGCAACCATGAGTACAAAGGTACTCAACAAGACTTACATCAGAACTATCTACATATGCATTAGTATCAATGAAGGGGGTTGTGGAGTTTATTGCAGCAAGCCAGCTTTGACTCTTGGCTAACCTACACTACGACTACAATTATTTCTTTGAGGTGGGATAGCGCACACGAGTCCACATAGCAATACAACACTATGGATCCACTCCCGTCTCCCTACGAGAAGTCCATCCATAGCACTCACACATATCTTGTGTATTTTAGAGTATCCATTTCACTTGTCTATGTACCACATAAGCAATCCAAGTGCAGGGTTCCCAAGCCCACCTCGACGGATGGTTCTACGCTCGGTACACCCAGCCACTAGTGCATCTACCGCGCCATAGCCTACCCCGCCGATCAGCGCTATACACGGCCGCTAGCACATCATACAAACACCAGAAACTAGTTGCAACTCCTGGACAGAGAACAAGGCGATTAATAGGACGAGAGGGTCAATTAAAGATCCCAATGCACGGTAGTATCTTGTCTTGGATAACATACATAGAACTCAGCTCCTAAATACGGTCCCAATGAGACAATCTGCCGTGTACTCCTACATGGCCTCTCATTGCTACCTTCACCAAATTGTGTTCACACACTTAGCTCTCAAACAACAGGACATGTTCACCACCATTCCTATTCATCGCCCAGATGGATTAGACCTGACATGACTCTAAGCATAGCAGGCGAAGTAAGCAAGCATGCATGAGTAAGCACAACAAGGCTCAAGCAGTTGCTACTCATGCTAAGTGATTTCAACTATTTACTATTGCAAAGACAGGTCATGTAAAGGAATGGGTTCAACTACCAAGAACATGTAACAATTTAATTGTGATTCTCCTAATGCAATAAAAGAGAGCAGGAGCGATAGGGTGGGTTCATATCAGTATGCTCAAGAGGGGGGGTTGCTTGCCCGGCAGTTCTGAAATATTACTTCTCTTCATAGAGTCATGATCACAACGTCGGAACCAACGTCTACTGGTTAGAAACAAACACCGACAAAAAAGGAAGGAATACATTTAATGCAATGCAACAAACATGATGTATGACATGGCTAACTAAGGTACTGAGTTGACCTGGAGGAATAGTTAACCAAGTTAATTGAAGTGGAATTCAAACAAGTTTGAATTACAACTCCAAATGGTATTTCATATATTGCCCTAATCCCAAAATGTCATACTTGGTGATGTTAACTTCTTCAAACAGATTCATTGGATTTTTCTCATCACTTTCATATATAAATTATTTCAATCTGATGTGCAGATTATTTTCTATGATTTTCTAAAGTTTTCATCATTATCTGGGATTAATTTAAATCAGAAAATTAAATATTACATCAGCATGACATTAGCATGACATCACCTGGTCAACTGGCTGCTGCCAGGTTAACCTAAATAGCGGGGTCCATTGGTGAGTGACCCAGGCACTAACAGGAATTAATTTAATTGTTAATTACTAATTAGTAGGGTTGGGCCACCTCTCGCTCGGTCGTTAACTTAATTAACTTTTTAATTTTTTTAATTAACCTAAACTAAGTAGGGCTGGGCCCCACTTGCCAGTGACCCACGGGGGTCAGCCCCGTGGTCAAACTGGGTTGGCTCGCCGACGTTGAGCTGCCGGCGACTCCAGGGACCGTAGAGGGGGTCGAGAATCGCCCTCCAGAGACCAAAACAATGGCAGAGCGGCTCAAATGAGCGCCCGCACTCGCTCACATCCAACGGGACACATACCCATGGCGGGGATGGCCTAGAGCGTGACCGGCGACAAGCTTGGCGGCTACCGGAGCACGGCTCGTTGAACCAGGGCGCAAAATGGCCAGGGAAGAGATGGGAAAGGTCCAGGGGTACACGACGATCACGGCGGTGTCGAAAGCGAGCTTGGGGAAGGTCTGCTTCCGGTGGATGGACGGCGGCGTTCTCCGGTCGCTGAGGTTGAAGAAGAGGATGGAGTCGTCGCTTGGGGGCCTCCGGTGATGCCTAGCTCGGCGGGGAGCAGTAGTAGGTCGAGGCAGAGCTGGGGAGCTACTCGGGGACGAAGGGGAGCGGCTAGAGCAGCGGCTACGATGGCGAGGGAGCAGTGGCCATGGCGGAGCAGAGGGAGAGGAGAGAGGAGCAGGGGCGAATGGGGAGATGGGGCGATCCAGATGGCTCCTTGAGCCTATCCATGACGCCAATGCGATGGCGAGGGGTGAGGCAGGCAGGTAGGGGGCTGCATGGCAGCTTCGGCGCGAGCGCATGATGGCCACACACCCGGCCTCCTAGCCGCCAGGAGGACGATGACCCCCTTGGGCCAGATGGGCCAACCTGGAGCTAGCCTCAGGTTAGCTCTCTCTCTCTCTCTCTCTCTCTGACCTTCCATTCTTGTTTTCTTTTCTTTTTCTGACATTTGTTTTTCTAGGGCCTCGAAACCTATTTCAAAATACATTGAAATATATTACAAGCATAGTTTGAATATTTCAAACCTACACAAAAACTTTCAATATTTTTGAATGAGTAAAATATTTATAATGCTTTATTTGACAATTTTAGTAGCATTATTATTTATTTTTAAAATGCTACATATGTTTCGGAAATGAAAATGTCCCCTTATATATTGTTTGCAATAATTATCAAACATGGGGGGGCATTTTTGAGAGCATTTTGAAATGATTGAAAATTCGATTGTTGGTGTTTTTTTTATTCAATGAGGTGCTAGGGTTTGACATCCCCATTTCAAATTTAGTTGAATTTAAACATGATGCCATGATGCACAATGCAGAGCCAAACAATGTCTACCTAGGGTTGTGACAACTCACCCCCACTAAACAAAAATCCCATCCCGAGAATCAGGTGGATGGTAAGAGGACAGAGGGGACACTAAGCTATCGTAATCTTCACGATCCAATTGCTCCTTCGAAGCTATTCATTCATTGCATCATACCAAACTTGACATCTTTGCTCTCGGGATCTTCACCTAAACACAATGACGAAGGGGTTGGAAAACCCTACAAGAATTGATCTTCATGAAGATCGAGCGACCCGTGATTAACTCATGGAATGAGACGTAAAAACATCTCTTGAGCTGAGACTAAAAACACACACCGAGAACGATGGAATGAGACAGATAACAGAGGTTCAATTGGTAGGCAACAATTCCATGCTTAGCCAAGATGGAGCATGGGTTTCAAAGTAGCGAGAAGTTAGTTGCCCTTCATACCATAACGGGTACCTTAGGGAAGGTGACTCATAGGATTATCCCTTAAGTGGCAAAAAGAATTACTTTTGATACAGATATCATTGAAACACTTCATACGAGCCTAAGGCAATTCACAATGATCGTTTGAAGGAATTCGAGCGAATGGCATACTCAGTTTGAAAAAGCAATTAGAGTTATAGAACATCTCGGCAACGGAAGGCACTTTCCAATTCATACCGAGGTATAACCCAGAGTCTAAGAATGCTCTTAAGAACTTGAGCATTTCCATATTCATCAAGGTTTTACCAACATTTGTGCCAAGGATCCTGGCAACACCTCATACTACCATGACGAATAGTGATGGAGGATGCAGATGCAAATGAAGACAACACCTCCTCAAATTTCAGGTATGCCAATGAAATCTGGAGGATCGACCAAGAGACATTTAGCACTCCACTTCTAATGTTCTCATTGTTCTTCTAGCGTAACCCAATTATAGGTGAGGTGTTACGACTAGAACATCAAGTAAAATTCGGACTTCGGGGCCTCAAAGGGGGTCCATGAGGAACAACTTCTAGAATAAGTCATATGAAATCCTCATGGGAAAGTGGTTAAGGTTGCTGATATAAGATATTATAACAATAGGTCTTCTGGCTAGGTGTGTTAGCCATACATCACCTTACCGGGTTACATAGAGACCAATATCATAATTCTTGGGAAATGTTTCAACCATCATATCTACCAGAGATTCAGAACTGGTTGGTGCCCGGATATTCCAGACTCATCATATCTGGAAAGAAAGCTTGCAACACAAATCGACAAGATGACATTGCGAGATTCTCGGGAAATGAACTACGGAAGCCAGCTCCAAAATACGAGCTGGATTGTAGGATACATATGAACACACTGTCCAAGACAACTCTGACCACATGGATTTCTTACAACAAAACACTAGCAAGTTCTGGGTGGGAACCATCATTCAAGGATAGCGAACTCCTTACATAAGTCCGGTTTAGCTCTTAAGAAGGAACTTATTTTCCTTCAATAAATCAATCAGTGCTTGATGTGCTAGGGATTGCATATGGAATGAAGATGATCAGTCTATCAATCCATAGAATACTTAGCATGGGCATGACTGACTTGGGATGATTCCAAATACAAGAAAATGACCTTTCTCAAGTTCACAACGGCTGCTTGCACCATATGCACGTGAACCAGGAGAAAGTCACTTCTAACACCATTATATACTTCATGTACGGAACATGAGGATATTGCGTACAAAGTTTCCAACAACACCATTAATGTTCATCATGAATCATGGAACAGATGAAAATGTTGTGGATGGGCTTAACAACAATTCATCAAGATATCCATATATATGGAATTCCACAACTATGGAAACAAGGTGATAGCATTGGTCAGACCAAAAGATATAATGGTGTCTGCTTGAGGATACATCCATGAGTAAAACAACATTAGGAAGATCTTCGGTTCTGATTTTGATTTGACGATAGCCCACACTCAAATCAAAGATTGGATAAGACGATAGATGCAACAATTGATCACAAGGATCGATCGATGAAGATATCGCCTATCTTCAACACACACAATCACAAAATAAGACATCCCTTGGAGTGAACTAAGTCAGGTGAAGCTTTTATCTCCAAGTTGTTGTTTGGCTTAGCAAACTAGCTTAGGGGTATCTAACACAGAGTCTTGGAGAAGGGTGGTTTATAGAAAAACCATCATGCTCACAAACTTAACATGACGGTCAAGGAACAACTTGGTAATACTTCCGAGAAGATATTCAAAAAATAACGAACCACCAATATGCTATCGAGCTCGAGAACAATCTTGCTTTTCAAGGCAAGACAATATGATCAACAGAGCGAAGGATTGACATAATCCTAACTCACTGATCAAAGAGTGCACCATGAAAGATGGACTAGGTAGCACGATCAATCTTAGAATGGTGATGCGATAACCAACCCACTAAGAATGAGATTATTGTCCATTCACTACCAAGCAATAAAGTTGCTAGGAGTATCGATTACACACATCACGATTCACTTGTCGGTGTTCTGGTTACAGACAACACGGAGACCGGGGAATGAACGATGATGGTGAGAAGTATAACTACATCAAGATTTCATAAGAGGGAGTGCAGTTCTCATGACAATCTTGGGTAATACCTCAAGGTAGAACAGAGCAAAATCTAGAATGGTATTTTCATTTGCAGAACACAACTGCTTTGACCCAATCCTAGGAATGGATGAGGTACTGGAGTTTGTTTCTCCTATTCATTCTCGAGTAGAATAGCTTGACGGACCACAACAGTAGTCAACATTGATAACACAAGTGCATGACATACGCTTGACTATCCACTTATTGCTGAAGGTCAGAATACAATTGAGGAGGGGCAACTCAAGAGCACACGATTTTTCCTGAGTTGTAGATGCATAGGTTGACATGTTGAACATAATTCAACACAGTTCTTCCGGATAACCCATGCAGGAGGGTAGGATTGGCAGAGTCACAGCTATGGAATGTAGAACTCATCATAGGCACTCATGTTGTGATCTTTCGTCCACAAAGAACTTCTTCCGGGGTTGGTTCACAGTATTGAAAGAATGACATACCATCGACCTTGAAGACTAGAACAAGGTTACTAATATCCTTAAGAAACGAGAAAAATACTATCAACGGAAGTGAGCAAAATGATCATTGGGTTCAAGAACCCAGATACAGAATACCTATTAACTAAGTAGCATCACATCATGCTTTCGATGACGATGGCCAGAATTATCACACTAGGAACAAAAGACACAACTAGACTATTGGGTGGTTCACTGAAACAACATGGTTTCCTAACACTTCAACAAACATGTCGAGGTAAGGGAGTACCCCAACACAATAATTAGTGTGCTTTGTCCGGCCTGAAAGACAATGACTCAAGATGAAAGAGTTTTGTAATTGCATCAGATAATTTAGAAACCTTGGATAACTCGGACAACATAATGGTTGTACGGGCATGAAATATGAGGCAACCTGCAAGACAACTAACAACATAACAAAGAATTCTTATGGAGGCAATGATCCAGGAAGATAACAACTTTCCTATAGGTCTCTAGCATAGTAACTCGTCATCCTGATAGATAGATGAGAAGCCTAGTTCTTAAACCTCGTAGAATAAAGAGGAGGGTGACTTAGAATTAGAATGACACAAGGAAAGGAGTAAAAAAGAGCCTTACGTTCCCTTCCACAATCAATTCCCTTATATAACTAAAGCAGTTCTAGACTGAACATCAACCAGTTTGGCTTGGTAATCCTATAGACAGTCAAGCTCTGATACCAACGCTGTCAGGACCCTGATCGTAATCCATAAGAACCCAGCAATTAACACATCACGTCACTTTGCGGCCACAGGCCGGGACCGTTTGCGTCTTTGGGCTCACGTATGTGAACGTGTCGCTAGCATTCAAACGACAGAGAACCCGGGCCGACATGACTAGTTGTACAACCCAAGTGGCACATCCGTACAGGGACAAGCATATGTAACCCAACAATGCAGATGTCAATCTCTAGCGGGTGTCGACGAGTCATAGCATGCTATAGGGACTCCATTACACCGCGAGACATTTCCCTGAAGGGACAGACACATCAGCAAAGAAGGATACATGTCGGTCAATCAATGTGTCCGGAGCAGTAGCAAGCTACCAAGGCTCGATGGAAGCACAAAGAGGCATTTCCCTGTAAAGAGTACTTCTAAAGGCACACAACTAGGTGTCAAATCCCATACATACTGTTGCACGTCACACGTACGCAAGACATGCCCGATATGCATAGATACAACTATGTCATCACAACATAACCATACATCATTACAACATTTATTTAGAAGGCTCGAATGAGCCAACATAGTAAGATGTTACAAACAAGGGTCACATGACCCAACAATCAAGTCATACAACCAACAAGCGGAAGCAAAACGTGTCTGGGTACATACATCTACTAAAAGTGGATGGAGGAGCCTGAAAAGCTACAACGACCCTACCAAAGGAACCAGACCTCTATCTGGGATTCCCAAGCTAATCCTATCAACATAGTACTTCACGTCATAAGAATCACTAATGATACTGACGTCTACTCTGCAAAAACATAAATTAAGCCACCGTGAGTACAAAGGTACTCAACAAGACTTACATCAGCACTCTCTACATATGCATCAGTAACAATAAAGGGGGTTGTGGAGTTTATTGCAGCAAGCCAACTTTGACTCTTGGCGAACCTATACTATGACTACAAGTATTTCTTTGAGGTGGTATAGCACACACAAGTCCACATATTCACCATAGCAATACACCACTATGGATCCACTCCCGTCTCCCTACGAGAAGTCCATCCATAGCACTCACACTTATCTTGCGTATTTTAGAGTATCCATTTCACTTGTCTATGTACGACATAAGCAATCCAAGTAGTCCATATCCGAGGACGCGGCTATTCGAACAGATTAAATCACCCTATGGGGGTATACTTCTTCACACACGCTCTCACCTCTTATCACCATATGCACGTCATGCATCTCGGCAACCTTCAAGCAGAAGCACTGGCGTGGGCGTCGGCCACGACCGTCAACCACACAAGACCCTAGTCTAGGTTTATCGCCTATTTGAGACTAAACCCGCAAGGGAGTCCATACGAAGTTTCCAATATGACCCCAAATGATGTGTATAGGGTTCCCAAGCCCACCTCGATGAATGGTTCTATGCTTGGTACCCGTCCACTGGTGCATCTACCGCTCCATAGCCTACCCCTCCGGTCAATGCTATACACGTCCGCTAGCACATCCTACAAACATGAGAAGCTAGTTGCAAATCCTGGACAAAGTTCAAGGCGATTAATAAGCCGAGATGGTCAATTATGGATCCCAATGAGCGGTAGTATCTTTGTCTTGGATAACATACACAGAACTCAGCTCCTAAAGACGGTCCCAATGAGACAACCCGCCATGTACTCCTACACGGCCTCTCATCGCTACCTTTAACAGATCATGTTCACACACTTAGCTCTCACACAGTAGGACATGTTCACCACCATTCCAATTCATCGCCCAAATGGATCAGACCCGACATGACTATAAGCATAGCAGGTGAAGTAAGCAAGCATGGGTGAGTAAGCACAAAAAGGTTCAAGCAGGTGCTACTCATGCTAAGTGGTTTCAACTATTTGCTATGGCAAAGACAGGTCATGCAAAGGAATGGGTGCAACTGCCGAGAACATGTAACAATTAAATCGTGATTGTCCTAATGCAATAAAAGAGAGCAGGAGCGAGAGGGTGGGTTCATATCAGTATGCTCAAGGAGGGGGTTGCTTGCCTGACAATTCTGAAGATATTAATTCTCTTAATAGAGTCAAAGATTACAACATCGGAACCAACATCTACCGAGTAGAAACAAACACCGGCAAACAAGGAAGGAATACATTCAATACAATGCAACAAACATGATGTATGACATGGCAAATGACGGTACTGAGTTGACCTAGAGGAATAATAAACCAAGTTAATTGAAGTGGAATTCAAACAAGTGTGAATTCGAACTCCAAATGGTATTTCATATATTGCCCTAATCACAAAATGTCATACTTGTTGATGTTAACTTGTTCAGACATGCATGATCATGGCATAAGCAGATTCATTGGATTTTGGTCATCACTTTTCATATATAAATTATTTCAATCTGAGGTACATATTATTTTCTATGATTTTCTAAAGTTTTTAGCATTTTCTAGAATTAATTTAAATTAGAAAATCAAATTATTACATCACCATGAAATCGGCATGACGTCACCCATGCACTAACATGATTTAATTTAATTGTTAATTACTGATTAGCAGGGTTGGCCCCACCTCTTAGTGGGTCATTAACTTAATTAACTTCTAATTAATTTTTTAATTATCATAAACTAACCAGGGGTGGGCCCCACTTGCCAGTGACCCAGGGGGGTCAGCCCCGTGGTCAAACTGGGCTGGCTCGCCGGCGTTGAGCCGCCGGTGATTCCAGGGACGGCAGAGACGGTCGGGAATCGCCCTCCAACGACCATAATGATGGTGGAGCGGCTCAAATGAGCACCCACGCTCGCTCACGTCCAACGGGACATGTCCCAACGGCGGGGATGGCCCGGAGCGCGGCCGGCGACAAGCTCGGTGGCTGTTGGAGCTCGGCCGAGGACGACTCGTCGAACTAGGGCAGAAAATGACCGGGGAACAGAGGGGAAAGGACTAGGGGCTCATGGAAATCACGATGGTGTCGGAAGCGAGCTCGGGGACAGTCTTCTTGCGGCGGATGGATGGCGGCGATCTCCGGTGGCCGAGGATGAAGAAGAGGACGGGGTCATTGTTGGGGGCCTCCGGAGATGCCTGGCTCGGCGGGGAGCAGCAGGAGGTCGAGGCGTAGTATGGGAGCTACTCGGGGGTTAAGCGGAGCGGCTGGAGCGGTGGCTACGGTGGCGAGGGAGCGGCAACCATGGTGGAGCAGAGGGAGAGGAGAGAAAAGTGGGGGTGAATGGGGAGAGGGGGCAATCCATACGGCTCCTGGATCCTATCCACAGCACCAGCGCGACGGGGAGGGGTGATGCAGGCAGGTAGGGGGCTGCGTGGGAGCTCCGGCGCGAGCGCACAGTGGCCACATGCCCGGCCTCCTGGCCGCCAGGAGGACGACGACCCTCTTGGGCCAGATGGGCCGGCCTGGAGCTGACCTCAGGTTAGCTCTCTCTCTCTCTCTCTCTCTCTCTCTTTCCATTTTTCTTTTCTTTTCTTTTTCTGTCATTTGTTTTATTTTTTCATGGCCTCCAAACCTATTTCAAAATACGTTCAAATATTTTGCAAGCATAGTTTGAATATTTCAAACCTACGCAAAAAGTTTCAATATTTTTGAATGACTAAAATATTTATAATGCTTTATTCGACAATTTTAGTAGCATTATTATTTATTTTTAAAATTCTATATATGTTTTGAAAATGAAAATATCCCCTTATATTTTGTTTCCAATAATTATCAAACATGGGGGCATTTTTGAGAGCATTTTGAAATCATTGAAAATTCAATTGTTGGAGTTTTGTTTATTCAATGAGGTGCTAGGGTTTGACATCCCCATTTCATATTCAGTTTAATTTAAACATGATGCCATGAAGCACAATGCTGAGCCAAACAATGTCTATCTAGGGTTGTGACAACTGGCCACTTTGTGAACTTATTGATTGCAACGTACAAGTACTCAAAGGCCCCGGTAGCACGGGGAAAGGGGCCCAAGATGTCGAGCCCCAAACCAAAAATGGCTAGTAGAGAGGGATTGTTTGAAGAGCTTGAGTTGGTTGATGCATTTTCTTTGATTGAAACTGGCATGCTTCACAGTTAGTTACTAGCGTAGTTGCATCCTGGAGGGCAGTGGGCCAAAAGAAACCTTGCTGGAATGCCTTACAGGCAAGTTCTCTTGATCCTATGCCTCCATGTATCTCTGCCAGCAGCTCTAGTCCATCTTCCCGAGAAATGCACTTGAGTTTCACACCGTTCGGCCTCTTTCTATACATGACGTTGTCCATGAACTGGTACATATTAGACCGACGGGCTACTTTCTCTGCTTCCTCTTGTTCCTTAGGCAGTTCTCCTGTTTGAAGAAAATGGACGATGTGATATGCCCATGCTAGAGCCTGGGGCTTGACAACAAGGACTAAAGGCATATCTTCTGCCGGGAAATAATTTATATCAATGGTAAGGGCCCGAGGCCCCGCCAGAGCCTGCTGCCCCCCAGCAAGCTTGGCGGGAGCGTGTTCTTCCACGGCAAGAGCCTGAGGCTCTATCGGAGCACAACGCTCACCGGCAAGCCTAATGTTGTCCCCAACAACCTCCTCGCCAGTGGCTCCTGAGAGCTCTGCCCAGAAATACTTGCAGGAACTCAACTTTCTTCTCTTCTGTTGGCCAATCGATGGTATCACGGATGGTTGAGTCAGTCGGAGCACGAAAGTTCGTGGTTCCATGGGCAACTTAAGGGCAGCACACTTTGACAGGCCATCAACAACTCTATTCTCTGCACGCAGAATGTGCTCCATTTGCAAGTCGTCAAAATGTTCTTCCAACTTCCTCACTTCATCTACATAAGCTTCCATCAATGAACTATGATAATCCGTATTCACTTGCCTGACGACAAGTTGAGAGTCACCCCTTATAATAAGTTTCTTGATCTCAAAGTTTGTCGTGATCCTAAGACCAACAAGCAGCCCTTTTTATTATGCAGTATTGTTCGTTGATCTCTCCTGGGGAAGGTGCATCTGAATCACATATTTGAGGTGCTCTCTGGTGGGTGCGACAAGCAGCACTCCTGCATCGGCACCTTGCAGCAAGAAAGCCCCATCAAAATACATGATCCACTCTTGGTTAGTTTCCTTGCTGGGGAGAGTTGACTCTAGAACTTCTTCATCCAGCGTTGGGGTCCATTCTACAATGAAATGCGCCAAGGCTTTGCTGTGGATAGTCAAAGTATTTTCAAACTTGAGACCAAAGCTTGACAGTTCCAAAGCCCACTCCACAATCCTGTCGGTAGCTTCTGGGTTCCGCAAAATCCGCTGTAGCGGGAAGCAAGTGACGACGGTGATCTCATGTGCTTGGAAGTAATGGCGCAGCTTCCTCGAGGCCATAAGGAGACCAAAGAGCAACTTTTGCATGCCAGAGTATCTTGACATAGCCCCCTGCAAAAGGGAACTAACAAAATAGACCAGGCGCTGCACCACCTTGTTCTTTTGAATTGTCTCATTCAACTGCGTAGATCCTTCCTTGTCGGCACCAGACCCTACCAGGGAATGTCCTGGCTTGTCGCTTGGAGGTCCTGCCGCTGCCGCTGCTTCTTCATCAACATCTCTTTCAGCCACTAATGCAACACTCACCACTTGATTTCTTACCACTAGGTATAGAAGTAATGGCTCTTACGGTTTTGGCGTGACTATGACTGGCGGAGAGGAGAGGTACTTCTTGAAATCTTGTAGCGCTGCCTCCACTTCCGAAGTCCATTTCATCGGACCTGCCTTCTTTAAGATTTTGAAAAAGGGCAGGGTGTGCTCAGCAGATTTTGAGATGAACCTACTCAGAGCAGCAACACAGCCAGCGATACGACGCACATCCTTGACATGTCTTGGTGCTTCAATTTGCTTAATTTCTTTGATTTTTTGGGATTTTCTTCAATTCTGCATCGAGATACAAAGAACCGGAGAAGCTTGCCGAACGGGACACCGAACACACACTTCTCAAGGTTGAGCTTCATGTTGACCTTGTGCAGATTTGCAAATGTTTCTTCCAGGTCTGATATGAGCGTAGCCTTGTCCTTGGTATTGACCACTATGTCATCCATATAAGCCTCCATATTTCTATGTAGCTGGGACTCAAAACCAATCTAAACCGCTCTCGCAAATGTAGAACAAGCACTATTCAACCCGGAAGGCATATGTAAAAAGCAATACATACCACACGGGGTGATAAATGCCTGTTCTCCTTGTCTTCCTTGGCCATGCAAATCTGATGAGAACCTGAATAGGCGTCAAGGAAATACAACAAGTCGCAGCCGGCGGTGGTGTCCACAATCTGGTCAATACCCGGCAAGGGAAAAGGATCTTTGGGGTAGACTTTGTTAATGTCTGTGAAGTCAATGCACAACCTCCATTTTCCATTCCCTTGCGCACTACAACTGGATTGGCCAACCACGTTTGATGAAGTACTCCTCTGATCAAGCCAGCCGCTTATAATTTCTTGATCTCTTCGGCAATGAACTGTTGCCGCTCCAAAGTCCGCTTCCGGACCTTCTGCTTGACGGGCCGTGCGTGTAGACAGATGGCAAGTTGGTGCTCAATCACCTTCCTACGAACACCGGGGATATCAGATGGTTGCCATGCAAACACATCTACATTCGCCCACAGGAAGGCGACGAGCGCACTTTCCTATTTGTCGTCAAGGGTGGAACTTCTGGTGAAATTCCTCCCATACCATCGTCCTTGGCGGACACCTTCTTAGTCTGTGGCGGAGCTGCCTTAGACTTCATGCTCTTGCTGGTGGAGCTCTCTGGCACATCGTCAATAGGAGCGCAGCACCCCGAAGAGGCACGCTTGCCGGAATGTGCACAAGGGGCCTTCCCGGTCTTGTCACCCTGGAGCTTCAATGACAGGTGCTGCAACTGCCTCCCGGTAGAGTTGGTCGTCGCAGATAAGTGTGCCTTTCTTGTCGGAGTTAATCATGATGATGCTCATTGGCCCGGGCATCTTCAACACATTGTAGGCGAAGTGGGTTGCCGCCATGAACTTGGCTAGCGCTGGGTGACCAAGGATACCGTTGTATTGCAAGGAGATCTTCGTGACGTCAAAAACGATATTCTTTGTCCTGAAATTTATATCACTGCCAAATGTCACCGGATATGTGATCTTGACCTTCGGCTGAGTCCTCCCTGAATTGACCCCTTGGAAAGCGTTTGTGGGCTCTAGATCTTCATTAGGAATTTGCAGCATCTGGATGACATCAAAGGAGATCAAGTTGAGGATGGCCCCACTGTCGACTAGCATCTTCACCACCTTTAGGTTGCAAATTGTTGGCAAAACCAACAATGGTAGACACCCGATTGCAGTTGTGCGATCAGGGTGATCCTCGACATCGAAAATGATAAGAGTGTTGGACCACTTCAGAGGTCTCTGGGCACCGATAGATGGCTCCGCTGTGTTAACCTCACACGCCGACTATTTAAGTTGGTGGTGAGAGGAATGCAACAAGGCACCTCCCTCGATGCACATCATCTGTAGCCTTCTGGAACTCATGCTCGCTAGACTCATTATCCCCTTCGACGTCATAATCGTCACCCTCTTGCTTGTCGCGGCCTCGAGCGGGCCAGTCTTTTTGTGTCTTGGCCTTGCTACGGCGACCTCTTCGGTGAACACGCTTCTTGCCGGACCCCTCCGCACAATCTTGGCCCTTCTCCCTATCTCGCCTCTCATACTCGGCTTTTTGCTTCTCAGAAAGCTGCTCAACTTGTCGGTAGTCTTGGAGATCATGACCTTTGGTGCGATGGATCTTGCAATACTACTTGATGGAGCCTTCCGGCTTGTCGGCAGCCGCCATAGCCTCGCAGGAGGGGCACCCGAAAACATCCTTGTCGGGGTCATCAACCTTGCCCTTCTTGGCGGTACCGGGGTTCCCGGATCTCTCTACGGCAAGCACGGCCTTGCCTTTGCGCTTCTTGTTATGTCGCTTGCCCTTCTTTGTCGGGGTGGCGGTGTCTTCATCCTCAGAGTCGACCCTTGCGCCGTCTTCGCCGGGGAGCCTCCTCCCTTCTTCAACCCAAGCACATTTATCTTCCAGAGCATAAAGCTCGGCAACATCCCTGACCTTGTTCATCGCCAGCTCTTCCCGCATCTTGTGGTTGCGCGCGTTCTAATGGAACGCGCTAATAACAACCGCAGGATGAACGTCTAGTATGTTGTGGTGCACGCGGCTGAACCTTTGGATGTACTTGCACAAAGTCTTGCCCTCCTTCTGAGGGATGATGTGCAAATCGCTTTCTTGACCAGGAGCTTGGTGGCCTCTAGTAAAGGCGCCAACAAACTAGTGGAACAGGTCTGTCCATGAGGCGATGGAATTCTCCGGTAGGTGCATCAACCACGACCTGATGTTGGGCTTGAGTACCAACGAGAAGTAGTTGGCGAGTATCTTGTCGTCGCGGGCCCTGGCATCTTGCACCGCAATGGTGTAGATGCTCAGGAAATCCGACGAGTGAGTCTTGCCATCATATTTCTCGGGGACCTGTGGCTTGAACGTGTGGGAGTTGGGCCATTGGACTTGTTACAGCTCACGGGGAAACGCTGGACAACCCACCTCATAAGGTAGGTTGATACGATACCCTAGTGCTATTTTGTCAACAGTGGACCTCGCGCACCTATCAGATTGATGGCGCGCTTCCCGTTGCTGCTCAATTGTAGTTCGAGCGTCTTCCTTGCTCTGCTCCTAAATATCTTGACGCTGGTCACGCCGTGTCTATGGATCAGACGACGTCGTCGAGTAACCATCACAAGCGTTAGTCCGTCGAGTCGGTGACCGGCGTTGTTGCTATGGAAGAGAGTCCACCGTGGTCGCACCGCCTTCGGCCTTCACACCACTGGTGTGAGCCGGTTCGGTGGATCAAAACTTGTCTACGAGGCTGAGGAGGCTCTGAATGGTAGCTCTCCACTTGTCGAGCTGATGGGGAATGTTGCACGGGAAACAAAAAATTTCCTACGCACACGCAAGATCTATCCATGGTGATGAGCATCTATGAGAGGGAGACTGTATCTACATACCCTTGTAGATCGCTATGCAGGAAGCGTTAAGAAACACGGTAGGCGTAGTCGAACGTCTTCGCGATCCAAATCGCCGAGCGTCCCGCGATCCAATCACGATCCATCCCGCGAACTCATCACGATCCGTTCTGCGATCTCATCACGATCCGTCTTGCGATCTTGATCACGGTCCTTCTGATCTAGCACCGAACGGATGGCACCTCCGTGTTCAGCACATGTACAGCTCAATGACGATCTCCACCTTCTTGATCTAGCAAGAGGGAGTGGAGAGGTAGACAAGTTCTCCGGTAGTGTGATGGAGCCGCGGCGATGGTGGTGGAGATATTCCGGCAGGGCTTCGCCTAAGCACTATAGAAAAACTGGTGCAAAAACCTAAAACCTCTAGTATATATAAGAGGAAGAGAGGAGGAGGCTTGGCGCAAGGGCTAAGCCCTCTAGGCGTCGGCCTACTTGGGAGGAGAGGAGGAATCCTCCTCCAATCCTAGTAGGACTAGGACTCCTTCCTTTTTCTCCTTTTTTGCCTTTTTCCACCTTTTCTCTTTGTGCTTTTCTATCCCAGCCGCATGGGCCTTCTGTGGGACTTCCACCAGCCCACTAAGGGCTGGTATTCACTCTCTGACAGCCCATGTAGCCTCTTGGGTCGAAATACCCCACCCGATGGTCTCCCGGTACACTACCAGCACTCCCGGTACACTACCAGTGAGCCCAAAACCTTTCCGGCGACCAAAATAGGACTTCCTATATATCAATATTTACCTCCGAACCATTCCGGAGCTCCTCGTGATGTAACGGATCTCATCCAAGACTCCGAACAACCTTCGGTCACCACCATACATAACTCTATACTACCGAAACGTCACCGAACCTTAAGCGTGCAGACCCTACGGGTTCAAGAACTATATAGACATGACCGAGACAGCTCTACGGTCAATAACCAATAGCGGGACCTACATGCTCATATTGGTTCCTACATATTCCACGAAGGTCTTTATCGGTCGAACCTCTATGTCAAGGATTCAATTAATCCCGTATGATGTTCCCTTTGTTCTTCGGTATGTTACTTGACTGAGATTCGATTGTCGGTATATCCATACCTAGTTCAACCTCGTTACCGGAAAGTCTCTTTACTTGTTTCGTAATACAAGATCCTGTGACTAACACTTGGTCACATTGCTTGCAAGGCTTATTGTGATGTTGTCTTACCGAGTGGGCCCTGAGATACCTCTCCGTCACATGGAGTAACAAATCCCAGTCTTGATCCATGCCAACCCAACAGACACCCTCAGAGATACCTGTAGAGCACCTTTATAGTCACCCAGTTACGTTGCGACTTTTAATACACACAAGGTACTCCTCCGGTGTCAGTGATTTGCATGATCTCATGGTCATAGGAACAAATACTTGACATGCAGAAAATAGTAGCAATAAACTGACACGATCATATGCTACGTTTGCAGTTTTGGTCTTGTCCATCACATAATTCTCCTAATGATGTGATCCCGTTATCAGATGACATCTCATGTCCATGACTAGGAAACCATAGCCATCTTTGATCAACGAGCTAGTCTATTAGAGGCATACTAGGGACATGGTGTTGTCTATGTATCTACACATGTATCTGAGTTTCCGATCAACACAATTATAGCATGGATAATAAATGATTATCATGAACAAGGAAATATGATAATAACCAATTTATTATTGCCTCTAGGGCATATTTCGAACAGTTTCCCACTTGCACTAGAGTCAATAATCTCGTTCACATCACCATGTGATTCACATTGTTATGAATCTAACACCCAATGAGTTCTGGGGCTCGATCATGCTTTGCATGTGTGAGAGGTCTTATAGTTAACGGGTCTACGACATTCAGATCCGAGTGTACTTTGCAAATCTCTATGTCAAACTGTAAACATTGCTACCACACTCCACTTGGTACTATTCCAAATGACTGCTCCACTATACGTATCCGGATTGCTACTAAGAGTCATATGGATTAGTGTTAAAGCTTGCATCGATGTAAGTCTTTACGATGAACCCTTTATCACCACCATAATCGAAAAACATTTCCTTAGTATTTTAGTCACTAAGTATAATATTGACCGTTGTCAAGTGATCCACTGTTGGATCACTCTTGTACCCCTTGACGGGCTCATGGCAAGGCACACACCAGGTGCGGTACACAACATGGCATTATATAGAGCCTATGGCTAAGGCATAGGGGACGACGTTCGTCCTTTCTCTTACTTCTGCCGTTGTCGAGCTTGGAGTCTCACTCAACTTCACACCTTACAAATCAGGCGAGAACTCCTTCTCTGACTGATCCATTTTGAACTCTTTCAAAATCTTGTCAAGGTATGTACTCATTGAAAGTCTCATCAAGCATTTTGATATATCTCTATAGATCTTGATGCTCAACAATTAGGTAGCTTTATCCAGGTCTTCCTTTGAAAATCACTTTCAAACAACCGTTCATGCTTTCCAGAAATTCTACATTATTTCCGATCAACAATATGTCATCGACATATACTTATCAGAAATTCTATAGTGCTCCCACTCAGTTTATTGCAAATACAAGTTTCTCATAAACTTTGTATAGACTCAAAAACTTTGATCACCTCATCAAAGTGTATATTCCAACTCCGATATGCTTGCTTCAACCCTTAGATGGATTGCAAGAGCTCACACACCTTTTAGCATCGTTAGGACTAAAAAAAACTTCTGGTTGTATCACATACAACCTTTCCTCAAGTAAACTGTTAAAGGAAACAATGTTTTGACATCCATATGCCAGATTTCATAATTGAAAAATGCAGCAACTGCTAACTAATTCCAGCAGACTTTAGCATCACTATGAGTGAGAAAGTCTCATCGTAGTTAACTCCTTGAACTTGTCGTAAATTTCTTTGCAACAAGTCGAGCTTTACAAATGGTGACATTTACCATCAGCGTCTGTCTTCATATTAAAGATCCATTTGTACTCAATGACCTGCCATCCAACGAGCAAGTCTACCAGAGTCAGTACTAGGTTTTCATACATGGATCCTATCTTGGGTTTCATGGCCTCTAACCATTTGTCGGAATCCGGCCCCATCATTGCTTCTCCATAGCTCGTAGGCTCATCGGTGATCAAC
Organism: Hordeum marinum; assembly: GCA_022496015.1. Classification (NCBI taxonomy): domain Eukaryota; kingdom Viridiplantae; phylum Streptophyta; class Magnoliopsida; order Poales; family Poaceae; genus Hordeum; species Hordeum marinum. The sequence continues at coordinate 275,253,006 of CM039675.1, forward strand.
AACATGATCTCTAAGATAGGGTTGGCATACCACTCAGGAGCAGTACGCGTCCTCGTCAACCTATGAGGTTTGATAGTAACTTGATCTGAAGCTTCATGATCATCATCATTAACTTCCTCCTCAACTAACGTAGGCTCCATAGAAACAATTTTCTGTGTTGCGCTACTCTCTGGTGGAAACAAAGGTTCAACAACCTCATCAAGTTCTATCTTCCTTCCACTCAATTCTTTCGAGAGAAACTCTTTCTCGAGAAAGGAACCGTTTTTAGCAATAAACACTTTGCACTTGGATCTGAGATAGAAGGTATACCCAACTGTTCTTAGGGTATTCTATGAAGATGCATTTGTCCGCTTTGGGTTCGAGCTCATTAGGTGAAAACATTTTCCACACAAGCGTCGCAGGCCCAAACTTTTAGAAATGACACCTTAGGTTTCTATCAAACCATAATTCACATGGTGTCATCTCAACGGATTTAGATGGTGCCTATCTAAAGTGAATGTAGTTGTCTCTAATGCATAACCCCAAAATTATAGTAGCAAAACGATAAGAGACATCATAGCAAGCACCATATCCAATAGAGCACGACTATGACGTTCGGACACACCATCACACTATGGTGTTCTAGGTGGTGTGAGTTGTGAAACAACATTCACATTGTCTAAAGTTGTATGCCAAATTCGTAACTCAGATATTCACTTCCACGATCATATCGCAGAAATTTTTATCTTCTTGTCACGATGATCTTAAACTTCACTCTGAATTTGCTTGAACCTTTCAAACGATTCAGACTTGTGTTTCATTAAGTAAATATACATTATATCTACTCAAATCATCAGTGAAGGTAAGAAAATAATGATATCCACCGCACGCTATAAGACTCATTGGATTGCATACATCAACATGTATCATTTCCAATAAATCACTTGCCCGCTCCATCAAACTGGAAAACGGGGTCCTTAGTCATCTTTCCCAAGAGGCATGGTTCGCATGTCTCAACCGATTTGAAATCGAATGAGTCGAAAGATCCATCAACATGGAGTTTCTTCATTCGCTTTATACCAATATGACACTTAGCGGCAGTGCCACAAGTATGTGGTACTATCATTATTAACTTTGTATCTTTTGGCATCAATGTTTTGAACATATGTATTACTACGATCAAGATTCAACAAACCATTCTCCTGGGTGCATGACCATTGAAGGTATCATTCAGGTAAACAGAATAACCATTATTCTCTAACTTAAATGAATAACCTGTTGCAATAAACACGATCTAATCATGTTCATGCTTCACGCAAAACACCAAATAACATTTATTTATGTTCGTTACTAATCCCGAAAGTAGAGAGAGCGTGCGATGTTGATCACATAAACCTTGGAAACATTTCCAACACACATTGTCACCTCACCCTTAGCTAGTTCTCCGTTCATTCTGTATCTTTTATTTGGAGTTACTAACGTTTAGCAACCGAACCGGTATCCAATACACAGGTGCTACTAGGAGTACTAGCAAGGTACACATCAATAACACATATATCAAATATAATTATGTTGACATTGCCAGCCTTCTTATCTACCAAGTATCTAGGGTTGTTCCACTTCAGCGACCGCTCTCCTCATAATCAAAGCACTTAGTCTCGGGTTTTGGTTCAACTTTGGGTTGCTTCACTAGAGCAGCAACTGACTTGCCATCCACGAAGTTTCCCTCCTTGCCCTTGCCCTTCTCGAAACTAGTAGTTTTTACTAACCATCAACACTTGACGCTCCTTCTTGATTTCTACCTTCGCGGTGTCAAACATCGCGAATAGCTCAGGGATCATTATTTCTATCCCTGGCATTTTAGAGTTCATCACCAAGTTCTAGTAGCTTAGTGACAGTGACTTGGAAAACTATAGCAATCACTTTCTTATCTGGAAGATCAACTCCCACTCGATTCAACCGATTGTAGCACCCAGACAATCTGAGTACATGCTCAATGATTGAGCTATTCAACTTTATCTTGCAGGCAAAGAATCTTGTTGGAGATCTCATATCTCGCAACACAGGCACGGGCCTGAGATCCTAATTTCAGCTCTTAGAACATCTCATATGTTCCATGACATTCAAAACGTTTCGGAGCCTCAATTCTAAGTCGTAATGCATGACACACTAAACTATCAAGTAGTGATCAGAATGTGCCTGTCAGATGTTAACAACATCTACCGACGATGCTAGAGGGGTTGGCGTACCGAGCAGTGCATTAAGGACATAAGCTTTCTGTGCATCAATGAGGACAATCCTCAGATCACGAACCCAGTATGCAATATTGCTACCATCATATTTCAACTATATTTCTCTAGGAACATATGAAAATTCAAGGGAGCTACAGCACGAGCAAGTAATCTACAACATAATTTGCAAAGACACAACTGACTATGTTCATGATAATGAGTTCAATTAATCATATTACTGAAGAACTCCCACTCAAATTGACATCCCTCCGGTCATTCAAGTGATACATGATCCAAATTCACCAACTCAAGTCTGATCATCGCGTGAGTTGAGGTGGTTTCAATGGTGAACATTCATCATGTTGATCATATCTACTATATGACTCATGTTCGACCTTTCGGTCTCTTGTGTTCCGAGGCCATGTCTGTACATCCTAGGCTCGTCAAGTTTAACTCGAGTGTTCTCCATGTGCAACACTGGCTTGCACCCATTGTATGTGAACGTAGAGTCTATCACACCTGATCATCATGTGGTGTCTCGACACGACGAACTTTCGCAACGGTGCACACTCGGGGAGAACACAATTCTTCTTGAAATTTAAGTGAGGGATCACCTTATAATGCTACCGTCATCCTAGGAAAAACAAGGTGCATAAAAGGATTAACATCACATGAAAATCATAAGTGACATGACATGGCCATGAATTTGTGCTTTTGATATCTATCTTGAAAGCACCGGCATGATCTCCATCATCACCAGCATGACACCATGATCTCCATCATCTTGATCTCCATCAATGTGTAGCCATCTGGGTTGTCGCGCCCACCATGCTTCTACTACTATTGCTACTGTTTAGCGATAAAGTAAAGCATTACATGGCGCTTAATTATTGACACGCAGGTCATACAATAATTAAAGACAACCCTATGGCTCCTGCCGGTTGCCATACTCATCGACACGCAAGTCATGATATTCAATAAAACACATGATCATCTCATACATCACATATATCTCATCATGTAATTGGCCATATCACATCACAACAAACCCTGCAAAAACAAGTTAGACGTCCTCTAATTGTTGTTGCATGTTTTACATGGCTGCTACGGGTATCTTGCAAGAACAATTCTCACCTATGCATAAACCACAAAGGTGATACATAAGTTGCTTTTCAACCTTCTCAAGGACCGCCTTTGTCGAATCCGATCCAACTAAAGTAGGAGAAACTGCCACCTGCCAGCCATCTTACACAACAAGATGCAGTTGAGAGAACCGATCTCTCATAAGCATACGAGTAATGCTGGTCCGGGACGCTTCATATCACAATACCACTAAACCAAAATACGACCAAGGGAGGAAGCAATCTAATCATCAACACCCACAAACTCTTTGTGTTCTACTCGAGATCTCATCTACACATAGACCTATCTCATGATGCCACTGATGGGGAACGTTGCATGGGAAACAAAAAATTTCCTACGCACACGCAAGATCTATCCATGGTGATGAGCATCTACGAGAGGGAGAGTGGATCTACATAACCTTGTAGATCGTTAAGCGGGAAGCGTTAAGAAACGCGGTTGGTGTAGTCGAACGTCTTCGCGATCCAAATCGCCGAGCGTCCCGCGATCTCATCATGATCCGCCCCACGATCCAATCACGATCCGTCCCGCGAGCTCATCACAATCCGTCTTGTGATCTCATCACGATCCGTCTCGCGATCTTGATCACGGTCCTTCCGATCTAGCGCCGAATGGACGGCACCTCCGCGTTCAGCACACGTACAGCTCTATGACGATCTCCGCCTTCTTGATCCAGCAAGTCGGAGCGGAGAGGCAGACGAGTTCTCTGGCAGCGTGACGGCATCACGGAGATGGTGGTGGAGCAATTCCGGCAGGGCTTCGCCTAAGCACTGTAGAAAACCGATCTAGAGGAGAAACTATGCACTAGAGGAACGGGTAGCACGTGGCTGACAAACTAGTGCAAAAACCCTAAAACCTCTAGTATATATAAGAGGAAGAGAGGATGAGTCTTGGCGCAAGGGCCAAGCCCTCTAGGCTTTGTCCGACTTGGGAGGAGAGGAGGAATCCTCCTCCAATCCTTGTAGGACTAGCACTCCTTCCTTTTTCGCCTTTTTTGCCTTTTTCCACCTTTTCTCTTTGGGCTTTTCTTTCCCAGCCGCATGGGACTTTTGTGGGACTTCCACCAGCCCACTAAGGGCTGGTATTCACTCTCCCACATCCCATGTAGCTTCTTGGGTCGAAATACCCCTCCCGATGGTCTCCCGGTACACTATAGGCACTCCCAGTACACTACCGATGAATCCGAAACCTTTCCGCGACCAAAATAGGACTTCCTATATATCAATATTTACCTCCGGAGCATTATGGAGCTTCTCGTGACTTCCGGGATCTCATCCAGGACTCCGAAAAACCTTCGGTCACCACCATACATAACTCTATACTACCGACACGATCATATGCTACGTTTGTAGTTTGGGTCTTGTCCATCACATCATTCTATTAATGACGTGATCCCGTTATCAAATGAAATCTCATGTGCATGACTAGGAAACCATAGCCATCTTTGATCAACGAGCTAGTCTATTAGAGGCATACTAGGGACATGGTGTTGTCTATGAATCCACACATGTATCTGAGTTTCTGATCAACAAAATTATAGCATGGATAATAAACGATTATCATGAACAAGGAAATATGATAATAACCAATTTATTATTGCCTCTAGGGCATATTTCCAACACGAGCTTCTCCACAATAGCAAGGAAGTTTAGGAGTAGTTGTGCCTGCGCCATTGCTTCTTCCGACGTGGTCAGATGCGAACGGCGCGAAGAACGCGAGGTGCTCTGACTCCTAACGGTGTTAGAAGGAGCTCCGTCGCGGTCCCGCGATGGCACGCCACTCCCACTAGCATGATGACGAGCATGCTAAACCCACGCACCTTGGGAGTGATGCGCAGGAGCTTTTCCGTGGGGACGTCGGGAACCGTAGGCACCGTGGCGCTGCTCTTCACGCGCGTCCTGGGAAGGTCGCGACATAGGCGCAGACAAGGGCATCTTGGAAGCTACCCTTCCATCCCCGGAATTCACCATAGCACCCGTAGGCGGTACAGCTCTGTCCTGAGACCTAGCGGCGTGGGGTTCCCACCGCCGCCATGACCGTCTCCGCGGTTGGCATCACCGCTTGCTTGGCCTTGTTCACCGGAGCGTCGAGGAAGTTCCGAACCTCCGACTCCTCCTCCACCCACTTCTACACCGTCGCCTGTCTATGTACCTACAGGGACAATAGACGCGGATGGGCCAACCGCTGTCAGACCCTTCCTCTTGGGGGCCATGGAGATGATGATTATGAAGGAACTAGCGCGTTGATCACTAGATCAGGTCCACATGACCTTATGCCCCTACCTAACGCGCCAAAGATGTCGGGGGAATCAACACCTATGGGATCAGAGGGATACCTTTACGGTTCGGCAGGGAGGAAGGCTCACACAGAGGGAAGATCTGATGACCAATGCATGGGAATTTACCCAGGTTCGGGCCGCAAAGATGCGCATAACCCTACTCTTGCTTGGTTATATTGTGGCTGTTTTTAGGGTTCCAGCTACAGGAGCGCTATGAACAGCTATTACGTGCATGAGCTAGAAGGTGGGAATTAAAGGTCCAAAAAAAGTCCTCTACTGTGAGGCCCTGGGCTTCCTTTTATATGACCAAAGGGACCCCAACAGTGGCATATAGTGTGTACATGGGGGTTACAGAGCTACAGTGCTATCATACATAACAATGACGGTCTAATATAGGCGCATTTAATGCACCGTCAGGCCTCTCTGACTGTCTATGGGACAGGATAGGAGCCCATCCCATCGGCACCGCTTAGCCCCTCCATCGCCAGCGCGGCGACACGTGCCCAGGCGGGACGACACCAGGGCTCTACACTGGCGGGGTCTTGCCGAGGCTCCGGCTTGCCAGGTCTTCACCTTGTCGGGTCCTATCGGGGCTTTGCCTTGCCGGAGGTTTGAAGGCCATCTCGGCAAGGTCTTGCCTCTGGTATTGATTCTCCTGTATTTGTATCTAGCAGCTCCCTACCGGGCCTCGTCACCAGAGTGGCTACTACTGCTCATGCACGAGTAAGGGGCACTAGAGAGCCCAAAACTCTAGTGCACCAACATCCGTGGGTTGAAGTCTCCATAAATGTGGATGTACGATAGCACCACCTATCGGAACTACGGGAAAAATCTTCGTGTCCCTCATGTGTTTGATCTCCCTATCTATAATCATAACTTCCATGTGCAATTTATTTACTTTCCTCTCCTATACTTGATAACTTGCATGTGTGGGGTGTGATGTACTTGCTAAAATTGCTAAAATCTGCTAACTATTAACTTTGAATATTGTGTAGATTTTAATTGTAGTCTATTCACCCCCCTCTAGACATACTCTTCTATTGATCCCACAGATTGGGGAGAAGAGGCACGCACGCCACCACGCCCATCACGGCCACAGACCACGTGTGGCCTCCGGGTGTAGCCCCGGTCACTATGGCATCAACACGACCCCGACCCCTTCTCCTCGTCGCCACAGGATTCCATGACTCCACCTCCTCCACCGCCATATTCCCCTTCACCACCTCGGAGGGCTTCCACTTCGGAGCCATGGTAGCATTGGCTACTGACATATGCTCTAGGGTTGAAGGGCCAGAGGGTCGAGGAATTGTTTGCAGGGTGAGAAGGGAAATGGTGTTTCGATGACCCGTGGGGGACGGTCTGATAGCCCAGGTAGCAGATATCAAGGCGTCATGGAGAAATGGGAACGTCATGTCCCATCATGGCCGACCCGCGTCACATCCTTTCTATTGGAAATATGCCCTAGAGGAAATAATAAATTAGTTATTATAATATTTCCTTGTTCATGATAATCGTTTATTATCCATGCTAGAATTGTATTGATCGGAAACTCAAATACATGTGTGGATACATAGACAACATCATGTCCCTAGTATGCCTCTGATGCACTAGCTCGTTGATCAAAGATGGTTAAGGTTTCCTAGCCATGGACATGAGATGTCATTTTATAACGGTATCACATCATTAGGAGAATGATGTGATGGACAAGACCCAAACTATAAACGTAGCATATGATCGTGTCAGTTTATTGCTATAGTTTTCTACATGTCAAGTATCTGTTCCTATGACCATGAGATCATGCAACTCACTGACACCGCATGAGTGCCTTGTGTGTATCAAATGTCGCAACATAACTGGGTGACTATGAAGGTGCTCTATAGGTATCTCTGAGGGTGTCTGTTGGGTTGGCATGGATCAAGACTGGGATTTGTTACTCCATGTGACGGAGAGGTATCTAAGGGCCCACTCGGTAATAAAACATCACAACAAGCCTTGCAAGCAATGTGACTAAGTGTTAGCCACAGGATCTTATATTATAGAAGGAGTAAAGAGACTTGCCGGTAATGAGATTGAACTAGGTATGGAGATACCGATGATCGAATCTCGGGCAAGTAACATATTGAAGAACAAAGGGAACAACATATGGAATTAAGTGAATCCTTGACATAGAGGTTCGACCGATAAACATCTTCGTAGAATATGTAGGAACCAAGATGGGCATCTAGGTCCCGCTATTGGTTACTGATCGTAGAGGTGTCTCGATCATGTCTGCATAGTTCTCGAACCCGCAGGTTCTGCACACTTACGGTTCGGAGACGTTTCGGTATAGTTGAGTTATTTATGTTGGTTACCGAAAGTTTTTCGGAGTCCCATATGAGAGTCCAGATGTCACGGGGAGCTTCGGATTGGTCCGGAGGTAAAGATTGATATATAGGAAGTCGGTATTCGGATTCCGGAAAAGTTTTAGGACTTACCGGTTTTGTGACGGGAATGCTGGAAGTGTTCTGGGGGCCCACCGAGGGTGTCCACCTGCCCCGGAGGACCCCATGAGCTGTGAGAGGAGGCGCACCAGCCCCTGGTGGGCTGGGCGCCACTCCCACCTAAATCCCATGCGGCTGGAAGGGCTAGGGTTGGCCCAAGGTGGGCGCCCCACTTGCCTTGGGGGCCAAGTTTCCCCCTTGGCCGCCGCCCCACCCTAGGGGAAACCCTAGGGATCCCCTCCTCCTCTCCCTCCTATATATATGTGAGGGGAGGGAGGGATGCAGCACCACAAGCCACGACACAGCCTCTCCCTCCCCCTCTAGATCTGTTTCTCCTCTAGATTGTCGCGGTAGCGGTTGGCGAAGCCCTGCCGGGACAGCTCCACCACCACCGCCACCACGCTGTAGTGCTAGCGGAGAACTCATCTACCTCTCCACCCTCGCTTGCTGGATCAAGAAGATAGAGATCATCATCGAGCTGCATGTGTGCTGAACGCGGACGTGTCGTCCATTCGGCGCTAGATCGGAAGGACCACGATGGGATCGCAGGACGGCTCGTGATGAGATCGCGGGACGGCTCGTGATGGGATCGCCAAGATGTTCGACTACACCAACCGTGTTTCTTAACACTTCCCTCTTAGCGATCTACAAGGGTATGTGGATCCCATCTCTCCTCCCGTAGATGCTCATCACCATGGATAGACCTTGCATGTGCGTAGGAATTTTTTTGTTTCCCATGCAACGTTCCCCAACACTTTCTTGGCCGTTCATTGGGACATGTGGTGATTCGATCTACGTCATTTCATCTGAGCGAAATGTTTGCACTGTAGGCTCGATGGCTACTATCGGCCTAGTGGGACCAGGGGTACCATGGCATGTTGGTCGGCCGAGTTAGGAGGTGACGCTGGGCCGGCCCAAGAGGGTTGATCCCCCTCTATCCTCTCCCAAGAGATTTGTCTCGCGAGGGTTAGGGTCCTTCAGCATGAGGCCTAGCCCTACGGAGGCATCTGGGCAGGCGCAAGCGACTCATGATGCCTCCCTTGCGAGGTAGCTTCGTGAGTCAGTTTGTACGGGGTCCTCTCCATAAAGGTGATTCGCCCGATGTCATGGCGAGGACAGAGGGCAAGGCATGAAATTTTCCACTCTGGTGATAAGGGAGGCAGTGGAGCCCACCTCCCCTAAAAGCAAGTCCCAAAGCATGTCCCCTTTGGTGTAAGCAGATCAGGACATATCGGCGCTGCAGGGTGGACCTCATCACTGAGAACACCGTCGCATCACGAAGACTAGTTTAGCTGCTAGAGACCATCTTTTATCAATATAGGATTGAATTTCTACCCCCTTTGAATTGTCTCCATGTGATGACACTATATGCGGATAATTTTAGGGATGAGCTCCAAGGCACTACAAGAGGGATGGGACGACATCCTTGTATGGGGATCGAGCCATTCTCTCTCCCAACGCATCGAGTACCTCGAGCAAAGCTCGTATTCACAAAGCAATTCAACACAAAGAAGGCTTAGGGTATTACCTCGCCTGGTGGCCCAAACCTGGGTAGCACGCATGTCCCTACCGTGTCCAGCTAGCAGCATTGAGCTCATCGTCGATCCACTTACGTTCGTCGTCGAGTCGTAGCTAGCTAAAGTTCCTGTCTTTGCATCATCTCAATTCTACTTATCATGCAAGTCATCCCAAAGGATTTACTTGACACAAACACTAATTGAAACACAAAAGTATAATCATTACAGTAGAAATAATCATGTTATGAAAAACAAACAGAAAGTAAAAAGAAAAACCAATGATAACTATTGGGTTGCTTCCCAACTAGTCTTATTGTTTTACACCCCTAGCTAGGCGTAATGCATATGATCAAGTGTTGTCATCTTTGGCACTCAACCCTTAAGTAGACCTCATGATATATTCACAAGGTGGTTTGATTCTCTTTCTAGGGAAGTGTTCCATCCCTTTATTTAATGGAAATTGGAACCCTATGTTTCCCTCTTTCACATCAATAATTGCACCTATAGTGCATAAGAAAGGTCTTCCAAGTATTATTGAACAAGTAGTATTGTATCCAATATAAAGCACAATGAAATCTACAAGCACATAATTTCTATTTTCAATAATAAGAACATCATTTATTCTACCCAGATGTTTCTTAATTGTAGAATCCGCAAGATGCAAGTTGAAGGAACAATCTTGCATATTGGTGAGACCAAGCACACCACATAAGGATGTAGGTATAGTTGAAACTCTAGCACCAAGGTCACACAAGGCATTGCATTCATATTATTTAAGGTTTATTTTAATATTAGGCTCCCATTCATCACACAACTCTCTAGGAATGGAAACTTCTAGCTCAAGTTTCTCATCATAAGCTTTTATCATTGCTTCTACAATGTGTTGAGTAAAAGATTTATTTTGTTCATAAGCATTGGGTGAGCTAATAATGGATTGCAGAAAGGAAATACAATCTACTAAAGAAAAATTATCATATTTAAAATGATTGTCATACAAGATAGTGGGCAGATAACTAGATAGAATTTTGACCTCTCCAAACCCACTTTTTTAGTTTTAGCATTAGAATCATCACCCTCCAGGCAATTGGGACGCTCTCTAGCTAGATTTAACTCATATACAGTCCCTTTATCATTTATTTTCAGATTAGTAAACAAATATTCAATAAGAGAAGTACCAATCATTTTAAGATCTTCATCATGATTCTAGTAAAAACCGGGTGAAGAGCCTTTTCTAGGAATTCCCGCTTTGCTTTCGACTTGGCAGTCCGCTCCCTACTTTCATTCATAGATATTTGGATAGATTTAATAGTCTCATTAAAATAATGTTTTGGTGGCAAAAAAATTAAGAGCTTCCACAAGAAGATCAATCCTAACCATATTTCTAGCCAAGTCACCCATTTTATGCAACTTTTCCTCTACCATGGTATTCAAAACCTTTTGAGAATTAATAATTTTTTTAATGGTGTTCCTGAGATCAGTGGAGAACTTATTGTTTTATACAATTATTTCCAGAAGAATTGCAATAAGAGTTGCCATAATTATTAGGGGAGTTATTAGGATACGATCTGGCATTGAAATTTCCTCTATACGCATTGTTGTTGAAATTGTTTCGTGAGATAAAGTTAAAATAAATAGCATCATTATTTTTCTCAATCAAGGTAGAAAAGGGCATATCATTGGGATCAACATGAGTATTTTTACTAGAACCATATTCATAAGAGCATCTAGTTTTTCACTAAAAGTAGTGATTTCCTCGACAGAGGTTACTTTCTTACCAGTTGGAGCTATTTCGGTGTGCCATTGAGAGTAGTCTGTCATGATGTTGTACAAAAGTTTGGTGGCCTCTCCTAAGGTCACCTTCATCAAGGTACCACATGCAACAGAATCTAGAAGATTTCTATACACAATGTTTAGTCCAAGAAAGAAATTTTGGATAATCATCCACAAGTTTAAACCATGAGTAGGGAAATTACTAATCATCAATTTTGTCCTCTCCCAAGATTGTACAACATGTTCATGACCATGCTGTTTAAACTTTGTTATCTTATTTCTAAGGGAGATGATCTTAGCGGGAGGAAAATACTTGGCAATAAAAGCATCTTTACACTTATCCCATGTTCCAACACTATTACATGGTAAAGATGAAAACCAAGATTTCGCTTTATCTTGTAGAAAAAATGAAATATTTTTAATTTGAACACATAATGATCCATATCCTTTCTATTTTTCATATCTCATATTTCAACAAAGTTATTAAGATGAGCAGCGAGATCCTTATTAGGACTTCCCGTAAATTGTTCTTTCATGACAAGATTCAGCAATGTAGCATTAATACCATAAAACTCCGCACTGGTGGCAGGTGTTATAGGAGTACTAATAAAATAATTTTTATTAGTATTTTAGAAGTCACACAACTTAGTAATGTCTTGAGACATGGTGACCGAGCAAGCAAAGTGACTAGCAGACAAGAAAACTAGCAAGTGTGACAAGCAAAGAAGTAAACTAGTAACTATCAAAGATAAATATTTTCGTGTTTTTGATTTAAATGGAGCAACAAAAATATATCAGAAAATAAAAGCAAGACCAAGTGAATGATAATTTGTGTTAAGTTACTTGATAGTAGGTTGATGATACTTCCTGGCAACGGCGCAAGAAATCCTTCGGGATACTTATGATGTGCGTTGGGTTTTCCATGAAGTGGAATGGATGATGTGACACAATATCCGTAAGTTTTCCCTCATTAGAGAACCAAGATTTATTGAACAATTAGGAGTAATAACCAACCCCCATCTTCAGCGGCTACACAAAAAAGAGCAAACACTTGCACCCAACGTGGGCAAGAGGGTTGTCAATCCCCTTGGACTCTTTATTTGCAATCTTGTAAGTAGTGTGGTTGGTAGTAGATAATTGTAAATTCCAAAGTAAAACAAAAATTAAATAATTGTAGCAATTTATTGTAGCATTTGTAAACTTATAAGTGAATAGACCTGGAGGCATAGTTTTCCCTAGTGGCATCTCTCATCAAAGTAAGCATACAAGGGGTAATCAAATTATTGTTGGACAATTGATAGAAAAGCGCATAATTATGTGATATTCATGTCAATGATCATATGTATATAGGCATCATGTCCATAAGGAAATAGGCCGACTCCTACCTGCACCTAGTACTATTACTGCATCCAGCGACCGCTATCCAGCAGATATCTAGAGTATGAAGTAAAACAGAGTAATGCTTGGAGAACAATGACATGATGTAGACAAAGAGAATTAAATTAATAGGAACTAACACCATCATTTTATACTTAGTGGAAACAATAAAAAAGTGTATCTTGTACCCTTCTGTCACTTGGATATACAAACCCGTCAAATTGAACCCACTATAACACACCCCTGTCTCTAAAGATAGATCAATCTACTTGGCCAAAGAAAAACAATAGATTAGAAAGATTTACGACGCTATGATGATCATGCATATAAGAATCATAATAAATTTTAGAGAAGACCCAAATATTTTTCATTGGATCCCAACAAACGCACAGCACAAAAGGATTATGTTGGATAAATCAAAGCGAAGATGCGACGATCATTGTATTTAAGATCACGAGAGAGAGAGAGATAACCATCTAGGTACTAACTATGGACCCGTAGGTGTGTGGGGAACTACTCACACATCACCATGGGAATATAAAGGATGATGTAGAGGCCCTCCGTGATCAATCCCCCTCCGACATGGCACCATAACATGGCTCCAGATGGGCACACGACAGAACAGAGATTTGTTGTGGCAGAAAAAGTGTTTCAGGAGGCTCTCTAGGGTTTTGGGAATAAATGTGAATTTATAGGTGGAGAGGGGAACCGGGAGGACACCAAGGGGAGCATGAGGTAATAGGGGACGACCCACTCGTGCATCCCTCATGAGTCATGTGGTCTTGACTCGAACCTTCCAGGTCTTCTTTTGGACCAAAAGAATCATATTAAGGTTCCGTGGCAACTGGACTTCGTTTGGTACTATAAGCCTGAAAAGCCAAAAATATGCACAAAACTGCAACTGGCACTGGGCACTGGGTTAACTATATGATACCGCGCGCGTTGCTGCAGGACTTTCTTACTTTGATAAGTAGATTAGACTAGAAGCATATATGGTCCGACAAAATATTGATGTTTACATTTGAAATGTTGGAACAAATACATTTCTACACAAATATGCAAAAGTTTATCCCTAACCTGCATGGATTCATCTCCTAAGTAATTAGGTTTTCTTGTAAGACCATTGGATTAATGCTAGTACACTTGGTTGGCCTATATAGTGACGTCAAATGTGGCATATGTTTTCACCTGCACTCAAATGTTTAATTCTCTATAGCCAAGTATTTACCACTGGAAACAAAATATTGACATAAGAATTAAGAGTTTCCATCAAATAGTAATTGTAAAGCACACCTCAAATATAGTAATTGTGTCCTCAAGAAATACATGATTAGCTAGGTGAGATATATATTCAAAGATCCAAAGGTACCATGAATGACATACAACCATATGGGTCTTAAAATGAAGAACAACTGAAAACACTTGCAGAATGAAATCTTCTATTCACTCTGGATATCTTTTTCATAACCACACCATTCAGATTGGCGATGGGTAGAGGCTGCAGGATCGCCTGGTAAGCGAGCCACAACGGTGAGATAACATGTGCTTGTACAACTGGAAGGAATTTTTTTAACATGAAATATTTACATGATAGATGTAGCCAGGGAAACAATCTACATTTCTCAATAGATGCTTGACAACATAATATGATCAATTTTGTAGTTTTTCTGTTGCACATGAAAGAAAATTATGGAACCCCAATGCTGTACGAAATCAGATTGCACAATTGAAGATCAATAGGAAAGTGCAAATGATAGACATGCATTGTCAGGATGGAAAATAATACATACATTCATCTATGAACATGACTATAAAAAAGAACACAAAAAAATCAACAAATCATATAGGATAACCTTACAATGAGTATCAATATAGAAGGTGAGATTTATGAATAGAGCCATGGAGGGATCAGGAATGACCTGATACGAATCAGATGTCATGATGGTCGGAGTAAGGAACTAACAAGCTCTAGCGGAAATCTAGATTTCTGCGAGTACATCCATTTAAACCAATAAGGAGGCTGGGAGACTGTCACCCATGGCGCTCCCTCATGATGGTCTGTTCGTGGTCGTTAGATCTGGTCAGCTCAGGTGTTTCGGCCATCAGATTTTCATCATCTAGTCAAATATTGTTTTCACCGCGTGGTACTTTTGAATGCCCAATGACTGGTGGGCTTGTCTCATGCTTCCATTGGCTAGTTCAGTGGCGGGTCATCTTCGCCTGGGTGAACCTTTCCTCTTGCACCGCGCGTCTCGCATCACAACCACGCAACCCCTAGCTCCCCAACCACAGCCACTCCCTCCTCCCTTCTCCTCCCTCTCGCAGCCGCCACCTCCGTCCTCATCAGATCTCCTCCTCTAATCTACCCCGGCTCTCCGGGCGCCGCCACCGCTTACTTCCTCTGTCCCCTCCCCCTGTGGCGAGCCCCTCCTCGTCTTCGTGACGCCGGCCTCCATAGAGACATAGAGCAAGGCGCCAAGCTATAGGGGCTTGTCGCGCATGTGGAGCTCGTCCTCCCATGTGGCACCTTTGCACTTTGAGCCACGGGAGCTCTTCATGCACGTGGAGCTCGTCCACCAGCGACAGTCCTCACCCATGCCTTCGCGATGGTCGGTGACGTAGAGTAGGGTGCCGAGGAGTGGGAGCTCATCATGATCGTGGAACTCGTCCACCACCGAGGGCCTCCGCACTAGCAACAACCGTCACCCACGCCCTTCCTCCCTACTTCATTCTCACCTCCATCAGGCAAGTGAGCTCCTGCTTCCTCTCTCGTTCTCCCCTCGATTTTGTTCTTTTTTGTGTGGGCTATTTATACTACTTGTGGTACTGGGTATACATCAGTTTAGTGGTGTTGTGTTCTGCTTGTTCTGTTGTTGCAATGTTTGGCTGTTGCTTGCCCTGCTGCCATGTGCTACTACCTGGTGGTTATTTGTCAACTAAAAACTCTTCCCAAGATGCAAGTCATGCAACTATTGAAGAGAAGGCTACGATCCAAGGAGAAGTGATGATGAATATGCCATATGTTTAGTTGCTAACATAATCTCTCTATGGTGTAAGTACTTGATGTTCATTGAGTAAGAGAGAAAGATTCAATACATGAATAGGAGATCTTCATGTTTGTTTTTTCATTTAAGAGGTGATGAAGGTTATTTCATATGTATAATTATTAAAAAGTTGGTAGTTACCTTTATATTATTTACTCACATGACGATACTTACAATTCCCTTTCGTCCATAACTCGATCTTGATTTATTTTCCATTTCCAACCGGATTAATGGTTTGCATCCCAAGACCAATGTTTTACGGTGTTCTTATTCCTGATTTAGTTCTACATTTGATTTGTATGTGTGTGATGTATTATTGCACGAATTGATGATATATGGTTAGCTGCCTCACATCATCATTTGGTCATTGTAGCATTTGAGCCGACAAAGTTGTTCTAATCACATAATCCACTAAATTCTGGACATAAATTATATTCTGACTCTCTATGAAACACACTCTAAATTTCTTCAAGTCTTGTCTCGCTCATACCCTTGATCTTTAATTTTTGTAGGATATGCATTGTGCTTGAACATGAGAAATCATTTCCATCCCTACATTATGTTTATATGTTATAAAATGTTACACATGTTTTGGTCTTCCAAAACATTATTAACCCATAATATAAATAAGGCCGATATATGATGATTTTTAGTGAAATATACTTTTATCTACAGGGATTTATTTCATGTAGTGGATATACAAAATAAACTGTTTTATATGGACTGTAGGAGCAACTCTTGCTTGTGGACTGGTGCTTGTGTAGTTCTTGCAGCTGTTCTTGAGGGCCGAGCTCAACGTATCTGAAAAAGGTTCGTGCTTCATCTTTTTTTTGCTTTCTACGACAAAATAAATTCTTGTTTTGAAACACTTCTTAATTGTAAGGAACTGTCCAAACTGTTTTTTCTGCTCTTGTTGGCTGATTAATTGACCTGTTGTAGTTCTGTTTCTCCCTCCTGGACAAGTTTTCTATCGCATACACACATGGGTTGTTGTAATAGTAGTAAAAAAATTTGGAAAAATATGACGTGTTTAATGGGAGTCATATTAGTTGTAAGGGAATACATTCATTGTAT
This sequence comes from Hordeum marinum, assembly GCA_022496015.1. Classification (NCBI taxonomy): domain Eukaryota; kingdom Viridiplantae; phylum Streptophyta; class Magnoliopsida; order Poales; family Poaceae; genus Hordeum; species Hordeum marinum. The sequence goes on from CM039675.1 coordinate 275,269,899, forward strand.
GCAGAAGCAAGTTTTACTGCTAAATTGGAAGGTATTCTCTTATAGATCGAAGCAAACTTCTCGCACACAACATAAAATTCTAAGTAACAGTTTATTTTCAAAAAGTTGGGTACTTTTGTTAGTTGACAAGATATTTCAATTGCACTATAGTCAGGAGAATAATTGTTTTTCTTCCAGTGATATATAGCAACAAATTCACTTTATGTGTCCCATGATTATTCCTTCTATTTCTTGGCCTTATGCTTTTTGAAGTACATGGTCTAGTAGTAATTGGGGACTCAGGGGAAGGGAAGTTCTATATGAGGTTTACTGCTCCTGATTAATGTTTAAGAGATTCTAGTATCACATTTTTAAAAGTGTCTTGGATATCTATTAGTCAAATGTTTTCCATTTAGTAGTAGTAGTAGTAGTACTCAATGCTCACCAGCAGCTTGTATGGCTATGTTACAATTAGGTTCAACGGCTACGTACCTTTGGCCGGAACTCTGTAACTCAATCAATTCTAAGTTGAGAATAGTATAATTGATTTGGTCACCAACTTACTCAAGTTTTTCTATGGCACAATACAACATTTTGTTCTGGGATTACCTATCATTTACTTACTTCATGCTGCTACTTCAGGCAAAAATGATCAACAGTTGTATGGTTCACGTTCAGGCTAGTGTGCTTGTGTGTATGTGTGTGACAGCCCGAGGCCGACGTTCCAGAAGATTCCAGAAGATTCCCTTTGTGTTTTCGTTTTCGTCCGTGTTCCGTTTTGGTTGTTGCATTCATCATCGCAACATCGGCATCGCATCATCTCCCGTTTTCGAAAGTTTGGATCCGTTGTCAGTTGCCGGTTCTTTTTCGTTCTTGCTGTAGCCCGTCTCGAGTCCAGCCACACACGCCCGCGCCCGTGACACCTTTTAAATAAAACCATTCTTAAGAGCGCGCAAAAATATTCTCGGATTGAGTTGAAACTTGTCGTGCGGTCCTGTTATAGCTTAGGTAGACCGCCTGTCGAATTTCGTCGCGATCCGAGCTCGTTAGATACCCCGTCAGTCAGTCGCATCAGTGAGGTTATCGGTAGTTTATCGGACGTTCGTCGGTCGTTCTTGCTGTTTTAAATCTCAGTGTCACGGGTCGCACCGTTCTCTCTCTCTTCCCCTCTTAGCCCGTCTACACAGCACCGCAGCCCATCCCTCCGCTTCCGGACCGCCGGGTCGACACCCGGCAGTCCGAAATGGAGAGTGCTGTAACCCCAGCCCGAATCCCTATAAATAGGCCCTCGTTCCGCGTGCCCCAAACCCTAGCCTAACCCTAGCCTTCTTCCACCTCTAGCCAGCCCGCCCGAGCCCATCCAGAGGCCCGTTCGAGCCGATCCGGGCCTGATCCGGCCGTTCGGAGCTCTCCCGAGCCTCCCATGGCAGCTCCGTGCCCGTCCCTGCAGTGCTCTAGCCATGCTCGTCGCCGGAGCGCCGCCGCCTCGTCGGCCGGACCTCTCCCTTGCCGGCCACCTTCTCCTCTCCCTTCCTCCTCTCCTCTTCCTCTCCCTGACCCGCAGTTCTCCTCTCCCGTAGGTGCCCCGAGCCGCCGCCGCCATGGCTATGGCCGCTGCTGCAGCTCGCCACCGCCGCTGCCGCAGGTCGCGCGCCGCCTCCCTCCGGCCTCCCCGCGCCAGATCCGGGCCGTCGCCGCCCTACTCCTCCGCCCGTCGCCTCCTTGCATCCCCTGCCGCCTGCCTCCTCGCCGTGGCCAGCCGCCACCGCCCCGTGCCCTGCTCGGGAGGATAAATGTGTAGATAAATGTGTAGAATTTTTAATATGCCATTTGCACCATGTGATAATTATTTAACATATCATATTGCATATTTGCCACTAATTGCATTTTGATAATTAAATAACCGTGCATCGAAAATAATTAGAGCTCATGTTAAAAACGTTCATCTCATTCGCATCACATTTTCATGCATGAAAAAAATGTTGTCATGATGGTTGCACATTCTTTTGCATTGTTGAATTGCTTTACCGCGATTAGGCCTAATGGCCGCATTTTTAATTGTGGTTAATTTCCAACATTAACCTATGCATATTATATATGTTTTCGGGGTAGAAAAATACATAGGATTTATCGGTGCATTTAGTTTTGTCATTTGAGCATGTTTGAGTGCATGTCACTTTCAACGTGATGCCCTTTTGTCTTTTTCATCGGAATTAATCCGGACATGATATGATAATATTTTCAACATGAAACTTGCTCGTTGATGTGTGTCCTAGCCCATGGACATTTTGCTTGTCATAGATATGCATGTTTAGGTGTTGTTGTGTTGTTGTCAACTTGCTATAAAAATCTGCTATTTTGAGGGTCCAAAATATTTCCAAGTCTGAATCTGTTATATTTTGTTGCTGTCCTGCCATGTGATTTGCTAGTGATCTAGACCTCTTTTGTGGTTGATGCAATGGAGTTATTTGTTGTTGATATTGCCCTCTAGTATGATGTTAAGTTTCATGACATTTCATGACCTGTAGCTTTTGTTTTCGCTGCTGTCAATATGCCTTCGTGATAAAAACTGCACTGTCAAAAACTGGTATTTTCACTAAGTCTGAAACTGTTTTCAAGTAGCCTTCTTGTGAGCGTCCTACCAAGTGTTCCATGCATGTTTTTCTTATGATATGTGAAGATGAAATGATGTGGGTGTTGTATGCTACTGCCCCATGCTTAGTTTGTGCATTTTGGACTCTTGTAGCCTGCTGATTTCTTACGTTAAAAAGCTATGTTGCTGTTTTTGGCAGATTTCAACTAAAACTTGATTTGATGATTGTGGTTGAACTGTAGCTCCATTGGGGACATTCCATATATGAAACTTGCTTATAATCTCATGTAGTTTCATAATAACTTGTTGCATTCATGATTTGAGATGTTTGCGGTTGCATTTCCCATGCATTTGCATTCATGTCATCCGCATCTTGTTTTGCTCATATCTTTTGAACCGTAGCTCCGTTTGAGATGTTCTATATATGTAAATCATCTAGAATTGCGTGTAGAATAACATAGTGATATCTATTTTTCTGTTTAACATGTATAAAATATGTTTAGTTCAGATCTGGACCAATTTCGAAATTAACATATGGGGTCATTTCGGAAATGCTATAAGTTGTTTCCGGACTCATTTAACATGACTAGATAGATAGTTTACTCATGATTCACCTCTTGCCATGTTTAAGCAACATTTAATATTGTCGTGTAACTAACGTGAGTGAACTAAATAATTCAAGTGTGAAGTTTCGTCAATATGCAACTCGTTGCATATTGAGCTCCACTTTAATGTGTAGTATTTGATTGTTGTGAATTGCCTTGCATTGCATATTTAACAGGACATGCATCATATTTGTGATGCATCATGTTTTGCATATGTTTTGGTGTATCTTGTGTTGATTGTTTGTTTCGGATTGCTTCTTCCTGACAGAGTTCCGAAAGCGTTCGGAGCATGGGGATTCGTTCGACTACATTGGTTCTTCTTCATGGATCCATTCTTCTTCCGAGCGGGATCTCAGGCAAGATGACACATTTCCCTGGATACCATTACTATCATTGCCATGCTAGTTGTCTCGTCTTTTAATGTTATGTCTCGCTACCTACCACTTGTTTGATAAGCCTCCCAACATTGCCATGATAAGCCTCGAACTTCCCCACAACCCAGCAAAACATTGTTTGACTTTGTTACCGCTTGCTCAGCCCTTCTTATAGCATTGCTAGTTGCAGGTGCAAGTGCTTCCATGTGCCAACATGGACCATCCTTTTTGTTATAACACAATATTGCTGCTATTTAATTTAATGCACATATACACTTGGTAAAGGGTGGAAGGCTTGGCCTTTTGCTTGGTGTTTTGTTCCACTCTTGCCGCCCCTAGTTACTTGTGAACCGGTGTTATGTTCCATAAATGAGCGCTCCTAACATGCTCGGGGTTGTTATGGGGACCCCCTTGATTTTCGGGTTGGATTAAAACTGTCTGGCAAGGCCCAACATTGGTACTACATTTGCCTAATAATTAATGAACTTGCATAGGGACCTGCCGGCACCCGTGGATAATTTAATCAACCCCCGGGCCAGTGCTCCGCATGAGTGTTGGTCCAAAATGGTCTACCTGCGGGGCCGCCTCGAGGCAACTTGAGGATTGGTTTTCCCTGTAGCTAGTTCCATCCGGTCATGTCCTGAGAACGAGATACGCGGCTCCTATCGGGATTGTCGACACATCGGGAGGCCTTGCTGGATTTGTTTTACCTTTCTCGAACATCTTGAGTGAGGAACTCTGATTTTCTTCGGGTTATCTCGAGGCGTTGGATTTCCTTTGGAATTGCCTGGGAAGATCACGAGATCCGTGGTTGAGGTTATTCCCGCTGAGTGTGGTTAATTTGTAATGGATGAGTTGGAGCACCCCTACAGGGTTAAATCTTTTCGAGAAGCCGTGCCCCGCGGTTATGTGGCAAACTTGGATAATTTGTTTAACACCCGGTCATAGCAAACTTGAAGTAAACTCTAATAAAATACACCAACCGTGTGCGTAACAGTGACTGTCTCTTCTCGTGAGTCCTTATCTGAAAGAGAACACGATGGGGTTATGTTTGACGTAAGTAGGTGTTCAGGATCAGTTCGTGATCATTAGTAGCTCATGTCCGTTATGCATAGACCACCATACTTTACTTTCTGTTCTCGTAAGTTAGCCACTCATATAAATGCTTAGTCGCTTGCTGCAGCCCCACCACTTAACCATACCTTACCTATTAAGCTTTAATAGTCTTGATACCCTTGGAAATGAGATTGCTGAGTCCCTGTGGCTCACAAATTACTACAACAACAGTTGCAGGTACAGGTAATGCTATGATTTGACGTGAGCGCGTTGCTTGATTTGACTTGGAGTTCTTCTTCTTCTTCTTCAATCTTGGATGGGTTCTAGGCGGCAGCCTGGGATAGCAAGGGTGGATGTCATTTTATCGTTTGGTTTCGTCCATAGTCGGACCCTGCTCTTATGTATGATGGTTGAGATGATATTGTATTGAGTGACTCTGATGTAGCTTGTGGCGAGTGTAAGCCAATTCCATATACTCATCTCTTCTGTACATGTACTTGTAATGATATCCATTCTTGCGAACGCATCGAGATGCGCTTCTATACCTGTCGAGGCCCCATGCCCAAATAAGGATTGAACCGCATCTTGGGCGTGACAATGTGTCTGTTTGTTTGTGTGTGTGTGTGTGTGTGTTTGTGATTGCTTCATTAATTTTTAGAAACACTTATTGCCCAGTAGCTTCCAAATAGCACCTTAGCTTTCTTTGTTGGTAAATACTTGCACATTACAACAATGGTCATGTTCGCAAACTGTCTCTATGCAAGTCTTGTATTTACTCATTTAGAAGTTATGTGTTGATTAATATGTCACCCTCAATAAATTTTTTACGTTTTTTGTAGGAATAAAGTGTTTAGGCTAACTCATGAATGACATATATAATTGGTCCTTTTATGGTAGCTAGAAGGGTCTGTGTAATGAGAAGGGTCTGATGTAATGAGATGTGTTGGGATGCAACAACAGGCTTATGGTTCAGGGTTTAGGTCGTCATGCACATGGAGCTCGTCCACCAGTGAGGGTCCTGACCCACGCCTCCCCGTCCCACTGTCCTTCGTGATGGTAGGTGACGTGGAGTTGGGCGCCGAGTAGCGAGAACTCGCCCTGCGCGTGGAACTCGTCCACTACCGAGGGCCTCTACACCAGCGACAACCCTCACCCACGCCCCTCCTCCCTGATTCATTCTCACCTCCACCAGGCAGGTGAACTCCTACTTTCTCTCTCGGCCTCCCCTCGATTTTGTGTTTTTTTGTGTGGGCTATGGATACTACTTGTGGTACTGGGTATATATCAGTTTAGTGTGTTGTCGGGGTACGACACCTATGGGATCGCGTGGATCCCTTTGTGGTTCGGTAGGGAGACTCAATGCGCAAAGAGAAGATCTGACGAGCAGTGCGAGAGGAGGTTTTTACCCAGGTTCGTGCCGCTGGGAAGCGTAAAAGCCTACTCCTGCTATTGTGTATTATGGGTGTTTTAGGGTTCTGTCTACAGGAGTGCTATGAATAGTACACAACTGCTATGCATGTGAGCCAGACGGTGGAAGAAAAAGGCTCCCCCTCGTAACGCCTTGGGCCTCCTTTTATATGACTAAGGGGTCTCCAAAAGTGGCGTACAGTACATGCACGAGGTGTACAGTGCTACAGTGTTATCATACGTAACACTGACGGTGTAGGACAAATGCATTTAATCCTCCGCCAGGTGTCCCTGACCTTCTACGGGACGGGACATGAGCCTGTCCCATCAGCACCGCTTAGCCTCTCGACCGCCAACGCCTTGACATGTATCCTGGTGGGATGACACGTGGTCTCTGCGCTAGCAGGGTGGCGAGGTCTTGCTAGGTGCACTTCTTGCCGGGGCTCTGCAAGCCTCCCCCGGCAAGAACTTGTCGGGGTTCTAGCCTTTGTCCTTCGGTCTTGTGCTTATTGACTTGAATGTTTTCTTGACGTCTTTGTATTTGCTGCCAGTAGTCCCTTGGCAGGCCTTGCCGCTGGTGAGGCTACAACTGCCCGTGCACAAGTATGGGGTACTAAAAGCCCAAACTTTATTACACTGATAGGAGCACCCGGGCATGGGCCACACACGGGTGCGAGGCTGTGTTGGTTTAGGTCCAAACAATGCACGAGCATGCATGGCAGGAGCCTACTGTTGTAATCATTCCTCTTACTGCGCCTCCTGACGACACACGTTAAGTGCACGGCATGGGAGACGTGCGTGGAGTGGCTGTAACAGCAGTGCACTCGTGAAGGTGTTTACCATTGATTAGTAAAGGGGAAGCCTCGCGTCTTCTCCATTAAAGGGATCCACAGAGATGCTTGCTCATTTACTCCCTGTCTTTTCCAATCTGGAAACCACCGACATCTCCTTCCTTGAGCCCGAAACAAAGCTTCTCCCACTCAACCTCCGCCTGCATGCCCTCTCCGTTCCTAGGCTTCGCTCTCACAACCGCCATGCCTCCCAAGACGAGCAAGGGCAAGGGAACCAAAGCGGCCGTCATGAAGGTCGATCTGGCGAAGATGCGGAAGGAGCACGTCGTCTTCCCTCCGATGCTTGACGCAACTGCCCTGAAGGAGCGATACCAGAACATGTGGGCAAAGTAGACGAAGGCCCACCCCGCTACTTGCGTGAGTCCAGGTTCCTCCAAGGGTGGAAACGATAAGTTCCCCTTCTTTGCCAACTATTTTTACTACAGGCTTTAACCCCCGTTTTCCGATTTCAACATCATCATGTACACATACGGCTTCCGTCTCTTGGATGTCACACCGAACGCTGTGACATGTATGTCAATCTTCGCCCATCTCTGCGAAAACTTCGCCGGAGTAGTCCCCAATACCGCCCTCTTCCGCCACTACTTCGTTCCCCGCAGCGAAAAGGGAGATGACCTTTTTGGTTCTATCACCTGGATCCCCCAGACATCGAACAAGGAAATATACCCGGATGGGGCTTTCCACAAGAAGTGGGTCGAATGGCGGGGCAGGTGGTGCTAGATTCAAGAGACAGACCCTCAGCCCTTCTGTCTGCCTTGACAAACAAAGATGGGCACAACACTGAATGGAGGGACCTCGATTCTCAAGATGGGAAGCTCACTGTTGCGGTTACCAGGATTCACCGCCTCAAAGTTGTCGGGCTCACAGTAGAGATGGTTGGGGCTGATTTTCTTCGCCGGTGCGTTGCTCCTCTATAGAACAAAGGGAGACCAACCTGGGAATTTTGGAGTGCAGCAGATATCATGAGGTTGCACCCTGGCTTGAACAATGACCTGATGGTTATGCAGCATGCAGCTCTCTGCCAAAAGTTGTTCAGGTGTGACGCGAAACACAACTTATCGGCTGGCATAATCCCCCTATGCAACAACTCTGCCCTGTCCTCAATCCTTGCCATGATGCTGGTGTGCAATGCTCACGACCTTGTCGGAGCTTGGGAAGAGCCTTCCACAGAACCAGTACAGGAGTTCTTCTACAATTTGTCAAAGAAGGCCATTCGGGAAGAGACGAACCTCGTCCGTGACACCATTGAAGAAGAAATGGTGTACATCGCCAGCGGGATGGAGGATGTGAATCTTGCCGCAGAGGTGGGCAGTGTTGGTGTCGGGACCCCGATCCTAAGTCATATGATTCCATACTGTAACAAGCCACATCACTTTGCGGCCTCACGCACGGTACTCCACGGCTGCAGCCTTACCTTGGTCAGGACCGTTTGCGTCTTTTGGCTCACGTATGTGAACATGTCGCTGGCAATCACACAACAAAGAACCCGGGCCGACATGACTAGTCATAGGACCCAAGTGGCACATCCGTACGGAAACAGGCATACATAAACCAGCAATGCAGGTGTCGGTCTCAAGCGTGTGTAGACGAGTCGTAGCAAGTTACAAGGACTCCATTACGTCGCGAGACACGAATGTCATAACTACACGTAGACGAGTCGTAACAGACTACAGGGACTCCATTACACTACGAGACATTTCCCCGAAGGGACAGACACAGCAGCAAAGAAGGATACATGTCGGTCAATCAATGTGTCCGGAGCAGTAGCAAGCTACCATGGCTCGGTGGAAGCACAAAGAGGCATTTCCTTGTAAAGAGTACTACTAAAGGCACACAACTAGGTATCAGATCCCATACATACCGTTGCACGTTACACATACGCACGACATGCCCGATATGCATAGATACAACTATGGCATCACAACATAACCATACAACAACATGACTTTTAGTTAAAAGGCTCAGAAGAGGCTTGCATAATATGTTCTTACAGATAGGGGTCACATGACCCGGCACTCAAGTTATACAAACAAGTTCATACAAGCCAGCAGAAACTTAGAACTATCCGAGTACAGACAGTGAAATGAAAAGAGGGCACATGGCCTGACTATCTACAGCACACCACACGGCATAGGGTCGTAGCTGGGACACCAGCTATTCAGCATCGTCAACGTCTAGATAGAACCCACCTGATGGGTCCTGGTTTTCCTCTGCAACATTAATTAAGCAAGGATGAGTACAATCGTACTCAGGAAGTCTTTAAAATAGACCTAGTCTAGTTATGCTCATGTATCAACAAAGGGGTGGAGGAGTTTATGCAAAAAGCCAGCTTTGACTCATGGCTAACCTACACTACTCAGTTTTACACTCTTTGTTACAATTTTACTTATCACACACGAGTCCACTAACTCCATCTCAATACACCACCATGGACTCACCTTCCCCTCCCGGAAGAGTGCCATCCACGGTACTCACACTTGTCTTGAGATTTTTAGAAGTATCCATTTGATTATCTATGAACAGCATAAGTTCTCCAAGTAGTCCATATCCGCGGACGCGGCTATTCGAATAGTTTCATAACCCTGCAGGGGTGTACTTCTTCACACACGCTCTCGCCACTTATCGCTGTGTGCCATAAACCATGCACCTCGGCAACCTTCAAGCGGATGCCCAGCGAGGGAGTCGGCCACGACCGTCAATCACATAAGACCTCTAGTCCAGGCTACCGCCTATTTGAGACTGACCCGCATGGAAGTCCGGCCGAAGTTTCCACTACGGTCCCAAACGATGTGCGCAGGGTTCCCAAGCCCACCATTCGGGTGACCCTTGGTACACCGTGCCACTGCCTACCGCGTCGAAACCCACCCCGAGGGTCAGCGCTACGCACGGCCTCCAGCATGCTATAAACACCAGAGACTACTTGCAATACCTGCACCAAAGACTAAGCGACTGATAAGTCGAGCGGGGTCATATTTCAGGGCCCAGCATGTGGTAGTATCTCGTCTTGGATCTCAAACACGGAACCCAGTTCCTAAGAACGGTCTCAATGAGACAACCCACTATGTACTCCTACATAGCCTCTCATCGCCACCTTTTAGCAAAACGGATTCGTTATGAGCTCAACACATCAGAACATCACAGTTTCACTATAACTCATCACCCAGATGAATCAGACCTAACACAACTCTAAGCATAGCAGCATGGCATGAAGGTAAGCTAAGCACATCACGGCACACGCATCTACCAGGTATGCTAGGTTGCAAGGTGTAGCTATTTACTGTGACAAGATCAGGTCATGCATAAGAATAGGATCATCTACCGGGTATGACTGACATGTGATCGTTTGTCCTAATGCAATAATGAGAGCAGGAGCGAGAGAATGGGATGTTATCGAAATGATCAATGGGGTTGCTTGCCTTGCTGAGTTGCGGAAGAGTTCTCTCCTTCGTCGGGGTATGGAGTAGTATCGTCTGGATTCGGACCTACCGCAATGCAGATAAGAACAATCAATACAAGCAAATGCGACAATATGATGCATGATCATGGCATAGTGGTATACATGGGTGAGATAATGTGAATGGTGATCATGTCTATTTAATTCAGATTTTAATATAGGTTCCAAGTTGTCCTCATTTCAAATTCCATATAATGACCTAATGCTAAAATGTCCAAGCTCACCTATTTGGGTTGCTCTATCATGCATGAGAGTAGCACCATTGGATTCATTGTATTTTTCTGATAAATTTTCATATATAAATTATTTTCATCTGACTTACAGATTAATTTATATGATTTTTCAAAGTTTTAAACATTTTCTGGAATTATTTTAAAATAAGAAAATGAGTTATGACATAAGCATGATGTCATGATGACATCAGCTGGTCAGCTGACTCGGCTCAGAGTCAAACCTGACATGTGGGGTCCACATGTCAGTGTCTGGTTAGTTTAACTAACTAATTAGCAGACCGGGGCCCACTTGTCGGTGTCACATTAGTTTAACTAAATGATTTAAAGTAATCCGTGATTAACCTAACTAATCTGGACAGGGGCCCCACCTGTCATTGACTCACAGAGTCAAGCCAGGGGTCCACCCGGGTCAAACCCACCGGAGTTGGCCGGCGGCTTGACGCCGGTGACCTCCAGAGCCGGCGGCGACCGTCGGGTTTCTTCTACAGGGGGTTATCTAGCGAGCTAAGGCCACTGGCGAGTAGCCCGCACACAACCGCATCCATCCGGAGCCGCAGGAGGTCACGGGGTCGCCGGAGCTCGCCGAAAACGAGCTCGTGGCGGCGGCCGGAGCTCGGGTTCGGACGCAAATGCGACACAGGGCACGGAACGACCGGGCGATGGGTTCTACAAGCTCCTGGGAACTCCAGGAGTTCATTCATGCACACGCGCGTGAGCTTAGGGGTCTGCACGCACGGCGAAGACCGACCACGGCGGCGAGGTGGATTCGGGGCCGACGGCTAGGCTAGCTACTACGCGAGGAAGAGAGGGGGAGCGCAGGGGGAAGGAGTAGGAGCTCACTTCGGATCCAGGGAGCTGGTGAGTGGCCTCGGGGGCGGTCGGAATCGACGGCGAGCCTCGAATTCCCCTCCGGCGACCCGAGGAGGAAGAAGACGGCACGACGGTGATAGAAGCCCTCCGGCGATGCGTGGCTAGTCTGGGAGGTGGAGGAGGTCCGGGCGGAGCGATTGGCTGGCTCACGAGGGCTCGGGGTTGGCTAGAACGACGGCACGTCGGAGAATCGTGGGTCGGCCATGGCGGAGCCGAGAGGAGAAATGCGAGAGAGAGAGAGAGAGAGAGAGAGAGAGAGAGAGAGAGAGAGAGAGGGCGGGAGAGAGGAGAGTAGAGGAGGAAACGGCGGCGAGGAGCTCCACGCTGGCACTCGCGGAGTTCTCCACGGCAACCAGGCAGGCAGGAGGTGGCCGGCGCGCGGCGACCACGCGCACGGCGTCCTCCTGGCGCGAGGTGGACGATGACTGGCGTCGGCTCGCTCCTGGGCCGGGCCTGCTAGAGTGTTGGGCCACAGGTAAGCTCTTTCCCCCTTTTGCTTTTATTTCTGTTTCCTGTTTTCTAATATTTGTTTTATTTCCTATGCAGGTTCAAATGACTTTTCAAAATGATCCCAATATTTCCTAAAACAAAGTTTAGATATTTCAAACTTGTACTAAAAGTTTCAAGTCATTTTGAAAACAGGAATAATGGTAATGATTTATTTATCTTTTTCAGAGGTGTTAAACATTATTTTTAAATTGCTTTTGTGGTTCAAATAATTTAAATGATCCCTGTTATATAATTGTCCAATTTAATCGGACTTTGGGAACATTTTTGAAGGGCATTTTGGATTTGTTGAATTTCATTTATCTAGAAATCCTATAATTCATTAAGTGGGTGGGGTTTTCTTCTTCTCCCCATTTCATATTGATGCATAGATGATGATGATGATGCAAACACATTACTAGCCTATGACTCTTACTAGGGTTGTGACAGCTGGCTTCGCTGAAGTGGAAGCCAGTGAAGGAGAAGTGGTATCAGAGGGACAACTTGCCGGGCAGGGCGAGGTAGTCGGAGAACAGAGTGGCGCCATTGTCAGGGATCCTTCTGCTAAAGACATAGCTGAAGAGCAGTTGCATGAGGAGCCCCCAGCCCTTGAGAGGAAGAAGAAGCGTGTTCTTCGGAAACCTTCCTCCGGTGCCTCAGTTCTCCAGTCTTCCTCGAGTGGTGCATCCCCTAGCAATGGTGTGGCCGGTGAGTCTCCACAGCAACAAGAATCACAAAAGGAACCCTCCGCTTCAGCCGCAGCCAAGCGACACTGGGCCACTCCTTCTCCTCCTTCAGACACCATGGTGGAGGTGGACTTCGTTCTCTCTGCCTTCATCTCGAAAGAAGAAGAGTAAGGATCCCACCATATATTTTTCTTTATCCTCTAAATTTCCATCTTTTCTTAACTTGTATGTCTTGCTTTGGCCTATCTCCATAGGGATACAGAAACGTTGGCGCAAAGGATGGCGAAGAGGGAAAAGACTTCAATAGACGATGACTCGCTGGTTGGCACCACAAGTGCGCCAGAGCTGATCAACATCAGCCTGGAGTCCAGCCCACGACGTACTCCTCAACACAGCCCCTTGCATGAGTCTGTTACTTATTTCCCACCAGGCTTGTAGAAGAAAGACGACAACAAAGAGGGCCATTGCAGGCCGCCCCTGACGCGCCGCCTCCGTCGACTACGCCACCCAGAGATGGATCTCCAGCAAGGGTTTTCGTTGACGAGCCTATTCTCGTTGAGAGGAGGCCGGCAAGCACAGGTGATGACAGTCCTACGATGGCAACCAATGTTGCCAGGGAGGGAGTAGCTACCTCCCAACAGCTTGGTGCAGGTAAACCGCTTGCTGCAAAGTACTTGTCATTCTGTCTTTGTATACTTTTCTTGTCTTCTTGAACCTCAACCTCGGTCTCATTTTGCTTCCCCATTCCTAGCTTTCAGATCTCCCTTTGACGGAACAAATGGAAATCGACTTCATCATTGAGGAGACCTCCAGGGATGTTGCCGTCGAGGCCACCAGGGTTGCCGCTGATGAGGCCACCAGGGTTGCCGCTGATGAGGCCACAAGGATGCACAGGAAGACATCGTCGAGGGATCTGCTAAGAAGGTCGGCAAGGAGTCTAGTGACCATACTGACGGCATTCCTACCGCAGGAGTGCTAGGCGTTGCGTCGTCCATGGAGCCCCAGGTCACCAGTGAGGCGGCTGTCGAGGATCAGCCATCAACATATGAAGTCGCCTCTTCGACCAGATATCTCAAGGCTGAAGAGAATATGTTCGTCAACATGCTAGGAACGACAAACATTGGGTTGCGCATTCAAGGAGAGATCCTTGACGGTAAAGTCACCAGTGCTGTCGGACCGGAAACTCTCGATGAGCCGAACGCCAGTGGCCAACCTAGGGAAGAAAAGCTCCTCCAAGCCATGCGAGATAACTTCCAAAAGCTCCAAACGCTCTACCGCACTTGGAAGGAGAAGGTTGACACGAGGGCGGTAGTTATGCAAACAGCGGAGGCGGATTTCCAAGGGCGCATTGAGGAAACGCAAGCCTGGTTCGTCGAAGCCTTCAAAGAGTTGAAGACCAGTCGGGAGCAGCTAGGTGAAGGCTGGAAGGAACTCCTCTCGAAGCAGTTTGACGTTGAGAGGGCACAAGAGGAGGCTTCACAACAGGCTGCTGTAGAGGATGCTCGCCTGACGGAACACGCATCGGGCTTGATTCCCATGAAGAAGACCTTACCGCTCGTGAGGGGGCATTCACCGACAAGTTTTGTTGCAAGGATGAAGAAATCAGAAACCTTGCTGCGCAGCGAACCAGGAGCTGGAGCAGAAACACATGGAAATCCTCGAGGCTCTGGTCACGGACCATGCTGGCAAGCTGAAGGAAGGGATCAATGTTGTCGAAGCCATAGAGGCCGCCAAGAACGAGCTTGCAAATAATGTGAAGAGGCTGGAGGCGGACCTTGAGGACCATGACAAGGAAATCTCAATGCTCAAGACTAATAAAGACAAGGCTCTCTATAGCCTGGCGGAGATACAGGTCACCATGTTCGAGAAGATCCAACAACTCTCCTCAGCCAATGACTCTATTGCCAACCTGGAGCTGAAGTTGGCCACGTTGAATCAGTCTCTCGAGAGCAGCATAGCTCGTGAGAAGGCTCTGACCGAAGATCTCCGGGATGGGGTGGGCCTGCTCAAGAGTGCTGCCACCACTCATAATGACTATGTGAAAGGCGTGTAGATCTGGACCGACCGCCTCGTGGATGTGGCTGAAAAGCTTGATACGCAGCTGTCCACCATGGGTTTGTAGAACTTCAACTTCTCTTTCGACCAAAGTGTGTCTTCTAGTGCCAGGTTGACCATGTTCTTCGACGACATAGTCGACACTCTAAAGCAGCTCCACTCTGATCGGGCGTCCCATTTGGCCAACGAGTCCCACAAGCTTTGTCGGGTTGTCCTCCTCAAGGCGCTTGTTAAAGTGGCGCACAAGAACCCTGACATCAACTTTACCAACGTCCTCGACCGCCTGCCGAAAGACATGGATGTCAAGGCGCTTGAGGAACTTGTCGCGCCCATCGTCGACAAGGTGAACCAAGTCAAGAGGGTCAAAGCCAGCGCATGGACTAGCTGCTCCACCTTTTCTTGTCGCCATCATTCTATGTCAAAGACAACTTCATGTTAAGTTTGAATCATGGCAACCTTTATTGTAATATAATTGGATGTGTTTTGAACGGATGTGTGTTCTTCCTCTAGTTAGATTCCTCTCTATATGGTTCACTCCCTACGCTTTATTGGAAATTTGCTGGTGCACGCAGCCCCGCCACGAGCGCCTTAAGGAGCGGATCCTTAGGTGCCTGCTGGCGGTGCCGCTGCCGGCAAGACACCTTGACATTTTTAGTGCAGCCACTTAAACTGTTGAGCAGACTCGAAATAGAGTAAGGGCGCAACCGATCACGACAAGGTTCCTTCGCGTGCAGGTTTCGCATACAGAAGTCGAAATTGTTCAAGGAAAATAGCCTCATAGTAAAAGTTTACTTAGAGTTTTGCAACTTAGCTTTTTGTTGTTGTATTCCTTTCCACAATGTGTCAACATCGAATATCACCTGTAGGTGCCCATACTACCTCATCCCCTGCCAAACATGTATGCAATGGAACCTTCTATCCTTTAAGAAAAAGAAAGAAGAGAAAATAAAGGTATGGAACCTTGGCAGTTTTGTTAGCACTTGCCAGGAATAAGCGTAATGCAACATCTCAGATAAACATGCATGTAAGGAAACATGGAAATCAACAAGAGTCGTAGGACACTCGATCTTATTCAACTATGCATAGGGTCTACTCCTGGCTTTGTACACAGGATGACATGCCTCGCCGGCAAGACTTGTACAAAACATGGTTGCCCGGAGGCCTGGGAACCGCACCTTCGGATAGAACTTACGAAGATGTTCGATATTCCAGGAGTTGCTCACTGGGATGCCATCTTCGGTATGCATGCGGATTGCGCCAGGCCTGGTAACTCGTACTACCTGATAAGGGCCTTCCCACTTTGGCATGAACTTATTTAAATTCTTGGCTGATTGAACACGCTGAAGAACAACGTTGCCTTCCTGAAGACTTCGGGCATGAACTTTGCGGCTATGGTAGCGGTGCAAAGCTTGCTGGTAGTGTGTACCTCGCACAGCAGCTTGAAGACGATCTTCCTCAAGGAGTGTTTCTTCATCTTGGCGCAACTACTCTTGTTCAAGCTCATCATAAGCGAGCACTCGAAGTGACCCGTATATGAGTTCTATGGGGAGAAGTGCTTCCTCCCCATACACTAGGGGGAAGGGTGTCTGGTCGCTGGCTCGATTTGGCATTGTTTTGATCGACCAACAAACCGCCGACAGCTCATCAATCCAATGTCTTCTACACTTGTGTAGCCTGTCGAAAGTTCCTATCTTAAGCCCTCATAGAACTTCAGCATTTGCCATCTTCGCTTGGCCATTGTTCCTCGGATGACCAACAGAAGGAAAACAGATCTTATCGCCAAGTTCCTGGACGTATTGCATGAAGGTGCAATTTGTGAACTATGTGCCATTGTTAGTGATGACCCCGTATGATACACCAAAACGGCAAACTAGTCCTTTGAAAAACATGACGGCTAATTGCGTTGTCACCTTTCTCACTACTTCCACTTCTGGCCACTTTGTGAACTTGTCGATTGCAACGTACAAGTACTCAATGCCCTCGATAGCACGGGGAAAGGGGCCCAAGATTTTGAGCCCCCAGACCGAAAATGGCTACGAAAGAGGGATTATCTGAAGAGCTTGAGCTGGTCTATGTAGTTTCTTCGAATGGTACTGGTAGGCTTCACACTTGGTTACTAGTGTAGTTGCATCCTGGAGAGCACTGGGCCAAAAGAAACCTTGCTAGAAGGCCTTCCCGGCAAGAGCTCTTGATCCT
This sequence comes from Hordeum marinum, assembly GCA_022496015.1. Lineage (NCBI taxonomy): Eukaryota > Viridiplantae > Streptophyta > Magnoliopsida > Poales > Poaceae > Hordeum > Hordeum marinum. The sequence goes on from CM039675.1 coordinate 275,286,744, forward strand.
ATGTGGGATCCACATATGCCTCCATGTATCTCTGCCAACAGCTCCAGTCCATCCTCTCGAGGAACACACTTCAATTTCACACAGTTTGGCCTCTTTCTCTACAAGACACCGTCCACAAACTTGTACATATTAGACCGATGGGCTACTTTCTCTACTTCTTCCTGTTCCGCAGGGAGTTCCCCTGTTTGAAGGAGCTGAACAATGTGTTGTGCCCACGCTGGAGCCTAGGGCTCAACGACAAGGACTAAAGGCATGTCTTCTGGCGTGGGGGCACTTGTCTTTACGGCAAGGGCTTTAGGCCTGGCCAGCGCCTGTTGCCCCCCGGCAAACTTGGCGTTGACCCCAGCAACTTCTTTGCTGGCAACTTCTGGGAGCTCTGCGGGAAAGTACTGGCTGAAATTCAACTTCCTTCTCTTGTTCTGCTTTGTCGACAATGTTATGGATGGCTGAGTCAACTTGAGCACAAAAGTCCCTGGTTCCACAGGTAACTTGAGGGCAGCATGCTTCGACAGTTTGTCATCAGATCCAGAGCAGAGCATATGGGAAAATGAACCCAATCTACACATACTCGGGTTGTCCATGGATAACGTTGGACAATTCGAAAGAATCACGGTTATGCAAATGCATGCATTATTATAGATGTAACCCTTTCGATGATTGAAGACACCTGTAGCTAGCAAGTTTCATCGGCATGAAGACCAGAATAGAGCAAAAAGTTTAAGGGGGCCGGGGGAGGAGATGTCATTTGTGCTCACCAACAAACGCAGCAGGGGAACTCGTCAAACGCACGTGGAGGTCGTCGAACAACAGACCCTAGTAGCGACGAAACAACTGCACATTGAAATGAAACTCGATCAACACAAATATGATGTTTTTCATAAAAAAATCGAAAAATATATGACCCCGTCGGCCTCTGGAAGGCCGAAGAGCACCTTTTTCGGGACCAGGGTGTCGGGGGTGTCGTGTCGTGTCGGGGTAGGGGTGCTGTGTCGGTGTCGGGGGTGCTGTGTCGGGGTGTCGGGTCGGGGGTCGGGGGGTCTTTTTCTACTTTTCCTACTTCTTTTTTTCATCTTCTACTTCTACTTTTTTTTCATCTTCTTCTTCTTTCTTCTTCTTCTCCATTTCTTCTTCTTCTTCTTCACCCTCCTCCTCTTCTTCTTCTTCTTGTTCTTCTTCTTCTTCACCCTCCTCCTCTTCTTCTTCTTCTTGTTCTTCTTCTTCTTCACCCTCCTCCTCTTCTTCTTCTTCTTCTTCTTCTTCTTTTCTCCTAGTTTTTTCTTTTCTTCTTTTCTTCTAAGTTTTTTCTTTTCTATCTATGTTTTTTATAATTAACCTAGTAAACTAACTAAAAAATAAACTAACTATCTAATTTAAGAGAAAAAATAGAAAATAAACTAACTATGTAATTTATTCTAAGTGAGGGGGGCAGCGATCGGGCACTCACCGGAGTTGGGTGGGGACGGTGGGGGGAGAGCCACGAAGATGGGGGAGCTACGGGGAGGGGGTGGCGCTGGGAGGCGCCAAGTGGAGCGGGCGGCTCGGGGAGGAAGGCGGTGCGGGGGAGCCGCCGAGGGGAGGGGCGACACAAGTAGGGGCATGACGACACGATGGTGGGGGCGGCGCAGGGAGGGTGGCGGCGCGATGGTGGGGGCGGTGCAGGGAGGGGGCCGACGAGGGGAGGGGCTGGCGATGGGAGGGGTAGCTCAGGGCGGGGGGCGACGCGGGGAGCTGCTGAAGGAAGGGGGCGGCGCGAGGAGGGAGACGTTCCAGTGGTGGGGTGGCGTAGTCGTGGGGGTGGTGGGAGGGGGATGGGTGCAACGGTCGTAAGGGGGAGAGAGTGGAGTGGGGGAGGGAGAGACTATGTGTGAGAGAGAGGAGGAGGGCAGGGGATGGTTGTTATAGGCACGTCCCCGTTGCCGTCTGCCCCCAGATGGCAAAGACACCAACGGCCGACAGCAAAGGTCTGGAGGATGGCAAAGAGCTCTTCCTTTGGTCCTGGCCTGGCCCAAGGTCTAGTGGGACCCACCTTGCCTCTGCCATCTGCCCTTGGGCTCTTTGTCGTCTAGGCGCACACGACAAAGAACTAGCAGATGGCAAACAAAGACTTTGCCATGCGCTAGTTCTTTGCCGTCTGCTTTGCTTCAAGTAACAGCAAAGAGCATCTTTTCCATGTGCCAGTAGATGGCAAAGGCCTGGCACATGGAAAATAACTGGATTCCAGTGGTGATCGGTCCTTTCGAACTTGTTGGTTCGCTTCAGCATCTTATAGAGCAGCAAAGCCTTTTTACTGAGGCGGGAGATAAAGCGTCTCAGTGCCGCTACACACCCAGCTAGCATCTGGACGTGCTTAGCTCTGTGGGAATTGCAATTTCTGATAGAGCACGGATTTTAGCTGGATTTGCCTCTATATCTCTATGGGAGATGATGAATCCAAGCAATTTACCAGAGGGAACTCCGAATACACATTTTTATGGATTGAGTCGTATCTCATATTCGCGTAGACTAGCAAAGGTTTGCCGTAGGTCGTCGATCAACTGGTTGACGTGTTTGGTTTTGATTACCACATCATCCACGTATGCCTCGACAGTCTTACGGACTTGTGTCGCGAGACAGGTCTGGATCATGCGCTGGTATGTGGCCTCGACATTTTTATGCCCGAAGACATCATGTTGAAGAAGAATGGCCCATAGGGGGTGATGAATATGTTGGCCGCATGATCGGATTCCTTCATTTTAATTTGATGGTATTCGGAGTAAGCATCGAGGAAACACAACGAATCGTGTCCGGTTGTGGCATCAATGATCTGGTGTACGTGTGGTAAGGGGAAAGGGTCTCTGGGGCAGGCGTTCTTAAGGTCTTTAAAATCGACACACATCCGCCAGGACTTGTCTTTCTTGGTTACCATCGCCAGGTTTGCCAGCCACTCGGGGTGTTTAATATCCCGAATAAACCCAACCTCGATCAGTTTAGCTAATTCTTCACCCATAGCCTGCCGTTTGGGCTCGGACAAGTGGCGCACAGTCTGTTTAATGGGCTTAAAGCCCGGGATAATGTTTAGACTGTGTTTGGCAAGCCTCCGTGGGATCTCGGGCATATCGGACGGATGCCAGGAAAAAATGTCCCAATTTTCATGAAGGAACCAATGGACGCTGTCTTATTGGGGTCCATCAGGTGTACCTGAAATTTTATGATTTCTTCTACGGGTTTGAAGGACTTGGATTTGGACCTTTTGCTAAGGATCACATCATCCTTATTAACTGTCAACCACAATGCGGTCAATTCTTCGGCAACGAAGGTCTCCGCTAATGCCTCGAGGGCGAGCTCTTCCGTTTTATGTTTGGCCCGAAGGGCTATGTTCGGGTCACTGGCAATCATGATCACTCCATTTGGTTTTGGCATTATGAATTTCATGTACCCATAATGGGGTATAGCCTAGAACTTTTAAAAGCATCACTTCCCAATAGGGCATGATAGACACTTGGGAAGGGGACGATGTGGAAGAGAAGTTCTTCGGCTCGGTAGTTTTCAGGCGTGCTGAACACCACGTCTAGGATGATACATCCGGCACAACGTGCCTCTTTCCTTGGGATAATTCCCCGGAAGGTTGTGTTGCTATGTTCGATGTGAGATCGGTTGAACTGCATTATTCTAGGGTGGCTTCATATATAAGGTTTAGACCACTGCCACTATCCGTTGTCATTTTATGTAGCCTATATCCATCAATGATGGGGTTCAAGACTAGTGTGGACGGTGAGCAACCGGGAAGAATGGCCGGTGGATCAGTGTCCCCAAAAGTAATTGGTATGTCTGCCCATGGGCTAGTGGCTGCCACATGGTAGACTTGTTCGACCTCCCTAAGAGCTCTTTTACGCATGTTCCTTGAGGGGAAGGTCTCGTAGACTGTCGCGACTTTGGTATTGAATCCGGGCGGAGAAGGAAAGTGCCTACTCGACAGAGGTGTTTCAAGGATAGCCTCGCCTATTTTTACGACTTGCCTGACGACACATTAAGCTCTAAGGCTATGAGTCGGGTTTGTATTTAACAACACAAAACGTATAGGGCAAAGTTTGTCCAATAGCACGTCGAGGACACTGTCGGTCCCTGAAAGGGGCTTGGTTCTATTTTCAACGGGTTCATGCCTAGCTAGACGCTTTGGAGGTATCCTCTTCTTCCGAGCTCCTCTAGGGTGTTCAGGGAAAATTGGTTCTGAGAACAACTGCTCGGATTGCCAGACGCTCTCCATGGCACAGTACTTTTGTACCAAATCGGATAACTCAGAAAAGTCTCTTATGTGTTGGCAGGCCAGGGCATTAAGAATCCCTTCATCATGGCAACTGCGAACAAAAATTGCCGTCATATCTTTGTCACTAATACCTTTTACTGTGCTTCTAGCGAGTAGGAGTCTGGCCCAAAAGTGATGGACTGATTCTCCTTGTAGTTGCTTGATATCCCGAAGGTCCGAAGACATGGGATTTTGTGCGATACTGGGATGATCGTCTTGGGCGGTGGGTGGGAAAATTCGATTCCATACCACATTGAGTGTTCAGAATTATAGTTTCCGAATTGTGCAAAGGATCCCGGACCGATGACAGTCCGGTTTTAGAGTGATTTCCTGCCTTTGGCTCACTGACGGAGTCTCGGTGATCGAGGACTGGGGTATAAAGAGTTTTCAATTTCGGCTGTTGGGCAAAATCCGCAGCCGAACACTCGATAGTAGTGACAAGGTGGGTGACAGGGGGGACATGAATCTCCCTGTCATCAGGTCTGATCCTGAGCCGATCATAGATCAGAACTTGGTCATCCGATATACGCATAGCTTCGATCTGAGCGAACAACTCGTTTAAGAACGAGACGATGGTAGGATGCATGTCGCTAAGATGAGTGGATTCATCGGGTGGTGTGATGGTACCAGAGTCACGCCAAAGCGGATCTTTATTCTGTCCAACCACGAGACTTGATATCTTCGGCATCAAGGCGTCCAGACTTACAGGTTCTTCCTCAAGGGGAGAATGTTCCATTAAAATGAGTAGTCCCCGGGAATCAGCCACGAACTCTAAGGTTCTGAACCTGATCCTTAGATTGGGGGAGAAGTTTCCGATCTGGCCGTGATGGCTGATCGGGATGGCATGTGATGAGGTGTCATCGCCGGCGAGACTCTGCTCGGGGGTGAGAATCCCCTGGATGCTGATCTTGCTGCTCGTAACGAGGTGAGCCATTGATTCCTTTGGTGCTCACAGAGGACCTCTCAATGAAAGAACCAATGTCAGTGTCAAAACCGGCGGATCTCGGGTAGGGAGTCATGAACTATGAGACTAGAATCAATGGTAGCAGGAGATGAAGGGGACACAGATTTATCCAGGTTCGGGCCCTCTTATGGAGGTCGTACTGTCAGGACCCCGATCCTAAGCCATAAGAATCCAGCCTGTAACACAGCACATCACTTTGCGGTCTCACGCACGGTTATCTCCACGGCTGCCACCTTACCTGGGCCGGGACCATTTGCATCTTTTGAATCACGTATGTGAATGTGTTGCTAGCATTCAAATGTCAAAGAACCCGAGCCGACATGACTAGTTGTAGAACCCAAGTGGAACATCCGTACAGGGACAGGCATACGTCAACAATGCAGGTGTCGATCTCTAGAGTGTGTAGACGAGTCATAGCAAGCTACAAGGACTCCATTACGCCGTGGGACATAAAAGTCATCACTGCATGTAGACGAGTCGTAGCAGGCTACAGGGACTCCATTACACTATGAGACATTTCCCCAAAGGGACAGACACAGCAGCAAAGAAGGATACATGCCGGTCAATCAATGTGTCCGGACCAGTAGGAAGCTACCAAGGCTCGGTGGAAGCACAAAGAGACAGTTCCCCGTAAAGAGTACTGCTAAAGGCACACAACTAGGTGTCGGATCCCATACATACCGTTGCACGTCACACGTACGCACGACATGCCCAATATGCATAGATACAACTATGGCATCACAACATAACCATACAACATTACAGCATTTATTTAGAAGGCTCAGAGGAGCCAATACAATAAGATGTTACAAACAGGGGTCACAAGACCCAACATTCAGAGCATTCAAACAAGCAGGCGGAAGTTAAACATGTCTAGGTACAGACATCTACAAAAGTGGTTGGAGGAGCCTGAAAAGCTACAACGACCCTACCAAAGGAACTAGACCTCTGTCTGGGATTCCCAAGCTAATCCGGTCAACATCGAACTTCCCGTCGAAAATACCACTAATGAGACTGACGTCTCCTCTGCAAGAACATAAATTAAGCAAACGTGGGTACAAGGGTACTCTGCAAGACTTACATCAGAACTCACTACACATGCATCAGTATCAGTGAAGGGGGTTGTGGAGTTCATTGCGGCAAGCCAGTTTTGACTCTTGGCTAACCTGTACTATGACTACAAGTGCTCTCTTTGAGGTGGGATAGCGCACACGAGTCCACATATTCACCAATCAATACACCACTATGGATCCACTCTTGTCTCCCTACGAGAAGGCCATCCATAGCACTCACGCTTATCTTGCTTATTTTAGAAGTATCTATTTCACTTATCTAAGAACCACATAAGTACTCCAAGTAGTCAATATCTGAGGACGCGGCTATTCGAATAGTTTATTTAACCCTGCAGGGGTATACTTGTTCACACGTGCTCCTGCCACTTATCGCCATGTGCATGGAAAAGGCACCTCGGCAACCTTCAAGCGGAAGCCCAGCGAGGGAGTCGGCCACGCGTCAATCACACAAGACCCTAGTCCAGGTTTATCGCCTATTTGAGACTGAACCAGCACGGAAATCCGGCCGAAGTTTCCGCTACGGCCTCAAACGATGTGCACAGGGTTCCGAAGCCCACCATTCGGGTGCCACTTGGTACACTACGCCACTGTGCCTATACCGCATCATAGTCCACCCCATCGGGCAGCCCTATGCACGGCCGCCAACAATTTTCCTACAAACACCAGAAACTAGTTGCAACTCCTAGACGGAGATCTAGGCGATTAATAAGTCAAGCGGGGTCATATTTTAGGGCCCAACGTGTGGTAGTAACTGTCTTGGATCACAAACACAGAGCTCAGTTCTTAAGGACGGTCCCAATGAGACAACCCTCCATGTACTCCTACATGACCTTTCATCGCTACCTTTACCAAATCGTGTTCACACATTTAGGTCACACACAGTAGGACATGAACACTGCCGTTCTGATTCATCGCCCAGATGGATCAAACCCGACACGACACGACTCTAAGCATAGCAGGCTCAGTAAGTAAACAAGCATGGATGGGGAAGCACAACAAGACTCAAGCAATTGCTACTCATGCTAAGTGGTTTCAACTATTTATTGTGGCAAAGATAGGTCATGCAAAGGAATGGGTTCAACTACGGGAAACATGTAACAGTTGAATCGTTGTTGTCCTAATGCAATAAAAGAGAGCAGGAGCAAGAGAGTGGGTTCATATTAGTATGCTCAAGGGGGTTTGCTTTCCTAACAGTCATGAAGATATTACTTCTCTTCATTAGTGTCCACGATCACATCGTCAGAACCATTGTCTACCGAGAGGGAACAACATCGACAAATAGAGAAATGAACACATTCATTGTGATGCAACAAATATGATGCATGAAATGGCATATTAAGGTACTGAATTGACCTAGTGCTATAGGTAGTCATATTAAGTGAAGTGAAATTCAAATATATACTAAATTCCAACTCCAACACTATTTATTAAATTATCCTAATCATGAAATGTCCTATTTGGTGATGTTAACTTGTGTAAACATGCATGATAATGACATAAACAGATTCATTGGATTTTTCTCATCATTTTTCATATATAAATTATTTCCAGCTGAGTTATGGTTGAATTTGTATGAGTTTTAGAAGTTTAAACATTTTCTTGATTTTCCTGATTTATTCTTTAAATAGAAAATTCCTTTAGTGCATCAGCACTTTGTCATCATGACCTCAGCAGGTCAACTGACTGTCTTAGGTCAAACCTGACCAGTGGGTCCCACTGGTGAGTGACATAGTCACTAATAGGGTTTAGTTTTAATACTTAATATTAATTAACACAAGAGGGCCCACCAGTCAGTGACCCATTAAACTAATTATTCAAACTAATTAAATTAGAGCCAAATCCTAAAATTTGCCAGAACCTGGCCCCACCTATCGGTGACCCAGGCGGGGTCAAACCTGGTCAACCTGGGTCAAAATCGCCAGAGTTGACCCGTGACTCATCGCGAGCGTCTCTAGAGACGGCGGAGGGCGACAGAATTCCTCCTCCGGCGACTAAATGGTCAGCGAAGGGCACCTACATGGAGCTGGAGCTCCACCGCATCTAGCTGAGCTAGCGGGAGGGGCTGAGGCGGCTTACGGCGATAGCGGTGAGCAACTTGGCGGCGACCAGAGAACGGCCGCTGTGGCGCTAAGGCCTAGGGGACGTAGGAAGAGCTGGGAAGAGGGGGAAATGGACGCAGCGGCTCATGGGAGGGCTCGATGGCATCGAGGGTGGGCTCGGAGAGGCAGCAAGGCGAGCACTAGGTCACCGGCGATCTTCGGCATCCGGCGATGAAAACGGCGACGCTGGCGAGGAGGGAGGTCGTCCGAGGTCGAATCCATCACCGAGGAGGAGCAGGGCGATGCTTTGGAGCTCTTGGCCAGCTCGCAGCGAGAGGGAGCGACAGGAGCTGCGGCGACAAGCTCCCTACTACGGAGGCCATGGAGGATAGGGACGAGAGGAGGAGCAGAGAGCGAAAAGAGGAGCAGAGGGCTCGATCTGGACGGCTTTGGGGAGCCCTATCCACTCACACAGGCAGGCAGACGGGCAGGAGGTGGTGCGGACGCGTGCTCGCGTACTCCGACCACGCGCTCGTCCTCCTGGCGCAATCTGGGAGACAACTGGCATGTTGTTGGTGGGCTGGGCCGCCAGCAACACTGCTGGGCAAACAGGTAAGTCTTCCTCTTTTTATCTTTTTAGGTTTTTTTCGTTTTCTAATTTTCCAGTTTTGTTTTGGTTTCAAAGTAAATACCAAACCATTTTCAAAACTTCTGAAACTATTTATGGGCACAATTTGGATTAATCCATAAGCCCCCAAGATTTTCAGAAATTTTTGAGCATTTAAAAATAGTTATAGAATTTGAAATGCCCTAATTCAAACAAAAAAAAGTTAATTCAAAATGCAATATGGCTAGGAAAATGTGCATAAGCTCTCGTTGTTGTTTAGAACAATATCCAGAAATTATGGACATTTTTGGAAGCCATTTTGGGTTAATTGAAAAATATTTTAGGTTGAACCTATTTGAATTGCATTGATGCTAGGGTTGGATCATCCCCATTTCAAGTTCAATTAAATTTAACATGCTGCATGGATGCTCACTAATGCAACTAACATGATTTCTACAAACAAAATATAGGGCCGTAACAACTCACCCCCACTAAATAAGAATCTCGTCCCGAGATTCAGGCGTAGGGTATGAGGACAAAGGGGACACAACTACCACAATCTTCACAATCCAATTGCTCTTCTCAAAGATGTTGCTTCATTTCATCATCTTGACTTTGGCGTCTTTGCTTCCAAGATCTTCATCCAACACGATGACAAAAAAGGAATAAGAAAGCTCTACAAGATTCGATCTTCTTGGAGATCGAGCAACTCATGATCAACTCGTAGAATGAGATGTTATAACATCTCTCGAGCTGAGACACATAACGCACATTGAGAATAAAGAATGAGGCAGATGACGGAGGTTCAATTGGTAGGCAACAATTCCACGCTAAAGCAGATGGTGAAGAGGTTTCAAAGTAGCGAGGAGTTAGTTGCCCTTCATACCATAACGGGCACCTTAGGGAAGGTGACTCGTAGAATTATCCCGTAAGTGGTAAAAATAATTACGTTTGATCCAAAGATCACTGGAACTCTTTATGAAAACCTAAGGCAATTCACAAATGATCGTTGGAAGGAATTCAAAGAATGGCATACTCAGATCGGAGGGAAACTAGAGTTATAAAAAAACTCGGTAACGGAAAGCACATTCCAATTAATACCGAGAGTATAACCCAGTGTGTGAGCGTGCTCTCAAGAACTTGAGTATTTCCATATTCATCAAGTTTTTTTTGTTAGAGTTGATTGTGATGACGCTAATCGACCCGGGCATCTTCAACAGATTATAAGCATAGTGTGATGCCGCCATGAACTTGGCCAAGGTTGGGCGGCCAAGGATCCCATTATATGGCAATGGTATCTTGGCGACGTCGAAAATAATCTTCTCTATCCTGAAGTTCATGTCACTGCCAAATGTTACCGGCAGTGTGATCTTGCTCTTTGGCAGACTCCTCCCTGGATTGATCCCCTAAAATGTGCCCGTCTCCTCAATATCTTCATCAAGAATTTGCAACCTTCTGATCACGTCAGGCAAGATCAAGTTCAAACCGTCCCCACTGTCAACTAGCATTTTCATCACCTTGAGGTTGCGAGTTGTTGGCGAAACCAACAATGGCAGACACCCGACCGCAGTTGTGTGATCAAGGTGATCCTCGGCATTGAAATAATAGGCGTGTGGTACCATCTTAATGGTTTCTAGGCTTCAATAGATGGTTCTGTCGCATTAATCTCACGCGCCCACTATTTGAGTTGGCGGGGGGAAGAATGCAACAACGCACCTCCGTCGACGCACATGACATCTGTAGCCCTTTAAAATTCGTGCTCGCTTGACTCATCGTCCTCTTCGTTTCCATCGTCATCCCCCTCTTCCTTGTTGCATCCTCGAGCGGGCCTCTCCTGCTGCGTGGACTTGCCATGGCGACCTCCTTGGCCACCGCGTTTCTTGCCGGACCCCTCTGCATGGTCTTGGGCCTTCTCCCTATTCTGCCTCACATACTCAGCTTTCTGCCTCTCGACAAGCTGCTCAACTTATCGGCAGTTTTGGAGATCGTGGCCCTTGGTGCGATGGATCTTGCAATACTGCTTGTCGGAGCCCTCCAGCTTGTCGGCAGCCGCCAAGGCCTGATAAGAGGGGCACCCGGCAACCTCCTTGTCGGGGTTGTCAACCTTAGTCTTCTCCAGCGCCAGCATCCTCGCCGGGGAGTCTCCTCCCTTCTTCAGCTCGAGCACATCTATCACCCACTGTGTAGAGCTCGGCGACCTCCTTAACTTTATTCATCGCTAGCTCTTCGCGCATCTTGCGGTTACGCACGTTATGATGAAGGGTGTTGATAACTGCAGCAGGATGAATGTCTGGGATGTTGTGATGTATATCACTGAATCTTTGAATGTACTTGCGCAAGGTTTCGCCTTCCTTCTGGGGGATGAGATGCAAATCACTCGCTTGGCTAGGAGCTTGGTGACCTCCTGTAAAGGCGCCAATAAACTCATGACACAGGTCTGCCTTGGAAGAAATGAAATTCTCCGGCAGATGCATCAACCATGACCTGACGTTGGGCTTGAGCACCAACAGCAATTAGTTGGCGAGTATCTTGTCGTCGCGAGCCCAGGCAGCCTGCACTGCAATGGTGTAGATGCTCAAGAATTCCGACGGGGGGATCTTGCCGTCGTATTTCTCCGGGACCTCCGGTTTGGACATTTGGGAATTGGACCACTGGACTCGACGCAGCTGACGGGTAAACGCTGGGCAACCCACCTCATAAGGTAGGTCGACAGGATGCCCTGGCGTAGGCTTGTCCACAGTGGGTCCTGCGTGCTTATGAGATTGATGGCACGTTTCCCGCCACTTCTTGAAGGTGGTCCGAGCGTCTTCTTTGGTTCGCTCCTGAAGAACTTGACGTTGATCGCAGCGAGTTCATGGATCATACGACACCGTTGAGTCGGCGACCTCTATAGTCGCCGCAGAGGAGAATGCACCATGGTCATGCCACCTCCAGCCTTATCGCCGTTGGTGCGCGCTGACTCATTGGACACCTGCTGTGAAGGCTCCGCCCACTGCAGCCCAGCCCTATCAACGAAGCTAATGAGGCTCTAGATAGTAGCCCTCCACTCATCTAGCTTCTCCACCGTAGGAGGGAAATTTAGCAGTAGCTTTGCTCGCACCAACACTTCTGTGGATGAGGTTAGCAGCGGAAGGTGCGATGAACGTGAGGTGCTCTGACTTCTAACCTTGTTTGAACGAGCTCCATCACGGTCCCACGACCATGCGCTACCTCCGCAGCATTTTGGCGTGCATGTTGGTCAAAGGCATCTCGGGAGTGATGCGCAGGAGCCTTTCTGTGGGGGCGCTTACAACCACCAACGTCATGGCGCTGGTCATCGCGTGCGACCTGAGAAGGCCGCGGCATATGTGCCGGCGTAGGTGTCTTGGAAGGCGCCCTTCCATCCCTGGAGTTCGCTGCACCGCCTGTAGGCAGCACAACTTTGTCTTGAGATCCAGCGGCACATGGTTTGTCATCGTCGCTGTGAATGACACCGCTGGCATGGCCTTGATCACCAGAACGTCGTGGAGGTTCAAGACCTCCGCCTGCATCCACATTGTCGCCTTTCCGAGTGATTACAGGCGCATAGGATGTGGACGGATCAACCGCCGTGAAACCCTTGTTCTTGGGGTCCATGGCGATGAATATGATGAAGAAAACGCTGCACTGATTGTTAGATCAGGTTCACATAACCTTCCCACCTACCTGGCGCACCAAAGATGTTGGGGGTATGACACCTATGGGATCGCGTGGATCCCTTTGTGGTTCGACAAGGAGACGAAATGTGCAAAGAGCAGATGTGACGAGCAGCATGGGGGGAGGTTTTTACCCAGGTTTGGGCCACTGAGAAGCGTAAAACCCTACTCCTGCTTTAGTGTATTATGGGCGTTTTAGGGTTCGGGCTACAGGAGTGCTATGAACAGTACACGGCTGCTACGTGCGTGAGCCAGGAGGTGGAAGAAAAAGGATCCTCCTCGTAATGCCTTGGGCCTCCTTTTATATCACTAAGGGGTCTCCAACAATGGCATATAGTACATGCACGAGGTGTATAGTGCTACAGTGTTATCATACCTAACACTGACGGTGTAGGACAAATGCATTTAATGCTCCGTCAGTTGTCCCGGACCTTCCACGGGACGGGACATGAGCCCATCCCATCGGTACCGCTTAGCCTCTCCATCGCCAGCGCCTTGACACATATCTTGGTGGGATGACAGCTGGTCTCTGCCCTGGCAGGGTGGTGAGGTCTTGCCGGGTGCACTTATTGCTGGGGCTCTACAAGCCACCCCCCGCAAGAACTTGTCGGGGTTCCAGCCTTTGGGCTTCCGTCTTGTGCTTGTTGACTTGAATGTTTTCTTGATGTATTTGTATTTACCTCCAGTAGTCCCTTAGCAGGCCTTGCCACTGGTGTGGCTACAACTTCCCATGCACAAGTATGGGGTACTAAAAGCCCAAACTTTAGTACACGGACATGTGTGCTGCTCGTTCTAATGTTGCAATGTTTGGCCGCTGCTTGCCCTACTGCCATGTGCTACTACCTGCTAGTTATTTGTGAAATAGTAACTCTTCCCAAGATGAAAGTCCTGCAACTATTGAAGAGAAGGCTACGAGCCAAGGAGAAGTGATGATGAATATGGCATATATTTAGTTGCTAACAAAATCTCTCTATGGTGTAAGTGCCTGATGCTCATTGAGTAAGAGAGAAAGACCAATACATGACTAGGTGAGCTTCATGTTTGTTTTTTCATTTAAGATGTGATGAAGGTTATTTAATATGTATAATTAATAAAAAGTTGATAGTTACCTTTCTGTTATTTACTCAAATGACCGTACTTACAATTCCCTTTCATACTTTACTCGATCTTTATTTATTTTCCATCTCCAATTGGATTAAGGGTTTGCATCCCCAAGACCAATGTTTTACTGTGTTCTTATTCCTGATTTAGTTTGATATTTGATTTGTATGTGTGTGATCTATTGTTGCAAGAATTGATGATATATGGTCATCTCCCTCACATCATCATTTGGTATTTGTAGCATTTGAGGCGAAGTTGCTCTAATCATCTAATCCACCTAATCCTTGACCTAAATTATATTCTCACTCACCATGAAACACACTTTAAATTTCTTCAATTCTTGTCTCGCTCATACATCAAAATGCAAGTTTGGGAGTACGGTGATGGTATAACTATTATCCCCTTAATCTTTAATTTTTGTAGGATATGCATTGTGCTTTGATACGTCTCCAACGTATCTGTAATTTATGAAGTATTCATGCCATGTTTACAATAATTCTATATGATTTTGGTATGATTTTATTAGAACTAACCCGGACTGGCGCTGTTTTCAGTAGAACTACTATGGTGTTGTTTTTGTGCAGAAATAAAAGTTCTCGGAATGAGCTCAAATTTTATGGAGAATATTTTTGGAAAATATAAAAAATACTGCAGCGAACTATCATCGAAGAGGAAGGCCGGGGAAGCCACAAGCCACAGGGCGCGCCCACCCCCTAGGGCGTGCCCCCTAGCTTGTGACTTCCTTGTGGACCCCCTGGACTTGTTTTTGCCACCACACACTCTTATAAGTACAGAAGCCCCAAAAAATAAACCTAGATCGGGAGTTACGCCGCCGCAAGCCTCTAGAGGCACGAAAAACCAATCGGGAGGCGGTTCCGGCACCCTGCTGGATGGGGAAACCATCACCGGAGGCCATCTTCATCATCCCGACGGTCTCCATGACGAGGAGGGAGTAGTTCACCCTCGGGGATAAGGGTATGTACTAGTAGCTATGTGTTTGATCTCTCTCTCTCATGTTCTTGATATGACATGATCTGGATGTACCGCGAGCATTATTGATATAGATGAATCATATGGAGTTTTCCCCTCTCTATCTTATTGTGATGAATTGAGTTTTCCCTTTGAAGTCTTCTTATCGGATTATGTCTTTAAGGATTTGAGAAAACTTGATGTATGTCTTGCGATGGGATATCCGTGGTGACAATGCGATGTTCTATTCATCCATTTGATGTATGTTTTGGTGATCAACTTGCGGGTTCCTTGACCTTGGGAATCTATGCATAGGGCTTGGCACACATTTTTGTCTTGACTTTTTGGTAGAAACTTTGGGGCACTCTTTGAAGTTCTTTGTGTTGGATTGAACATGATGAATCTGAAATTATGTGATGCATATCGTATAATCAAGCCCATGGGTACTTGTGGTGACATTGGAGTATCTAGGTGACATTCGGGTTTTGCTTGATGTGTATCTTAAGGTGTTATTTTAGTACGAACACTAGAGCTTTTTGTGTCACTTCTAGGGATAGCTCATAAGATTGATCGAAAAAGATAATTTTGAGGTGGTTTCATACCCTACAATAATTTCTTCGTTAGTTCTCCACTATTTGTGAATTTGGAGTGAACTCTTTGCCGCACAAGGTATTTACATATGATTCAACCATGTTAGTATTGTTGAGAGCACTTGCACTAGTGAAATTATGAACCCTAGGCCTTGTTTCTAAGCATTGCAATACCATTTTTTCTCACTTGTGTTACTTTCTACCTTGATGTGTTTATATTTTCAGATTACAAAAACCTATATCTACCATCCATTTTGCACTTGTATCACCATCTCTTCGCCGAACTAGTGCACCTATACAATTGACCATTATATTGGGTGTGTTGGGAACACAAGAGACTCCTTGTTATTTAGTTGCAGGGTTGTTTGAGAGAGACCATCTCCATCCTACGCCTCCAACGGATTGATAAACCTTAGGTCGTCCACTTGAGGGAAATTTGCTACTGTCCTACAAAACTCTGCGCTTGGAGGCCCAACACGAGTCTACAAGAAGAACGTTGCGTAGTAGACATCAAGCTCTTTTCTCGCGCCATTCTTGGGGAGGTGACTGCTTGAAGGTATATCTTTAGATCTTGCAATTGAATATTTCAGTTTCTTGTTTTATTACTAGTTTCGTTTTATAAAAGAAAACTACAAAAAATGAAATTGAGTTTGCCTCATATGCTTCATCTTTTTAATGTCTTTCGTGAAAATGATGGAAAGGAAAATTGTGCTCAAGTGTTAGAACAAGAAGTTATTAAAATGTTTGGCTCTAAATATTTGAGTGATGAGCATGATTGCAATGTTGTTAGTATGAATTCTTTAAATATCCACAGTACTAATGATGATTGCACTAGTCATGATAAAAATATTTATTATAAGCATGTCAATTTTTGTGGAGTGCATAGAGTATGTAAAGACATGCCTAAAAGGGACGATAGATTTTGTAAGAGACATAAGTATTTAGAAACTAAATGGCTGCAAGACAGGCTATATGTGTGTGCTGAACGACTTATTATTTCTCGTCGTCCTTGTGAACTTTGCAATAAAAGTGGTCATTTTAATTTCCAATGTGAATTATTTCATGATCAAATTGTGTCCAAAAATTGTGATAACCTCATTACCCTTGAGCATCATAATGAACTTAGTCTATTCTTGGGGTACGAAGAAATGAAATATGAAACTAAGGATGTTCCATCTTGGGTTCTCATGAAAATGATTGATTTTGATCTAAATGGAATCTGTATGTATTGCGTGGCAAATTGCATTGAGAATCCTTATATTGCCAATTACTTAAAGATAAGAAAACAAATATAAGAGGAAGATAATACTAATGAAGGGGAAGAGGTTTCCCAATGTTCTCCTATTTTTTCTTATGATAAATCAGGTAACGAGGAGAAGCTTTTTATTCAACGAACCTCATCAAAAATAAGTTGGGAGGAATTAAATAAAGCCACACATAATGTGGTGAAGAAGAAGAAAAGAAGGAAAAGTAAAGGTAAAGAGAATGTCGCTCCCAAATAATGTCGCTCCCATTATTGATAGGCCTCATGAGAATGAACCAAAAATAGTTGTGGAAGATGATACACTTGAGGATGATTTTGTTATGCCTAACGCTTGTTCTGATAATTATGATTGGGAAGATAATTATACTTCTTATAATCTTGAAAATATTTATGGCACCAACTTGGATGATGATGATAATAATTGCTATACTATTGGTGCTATTCATACCATTAATGATGAGAGTGATTTTGTTTATGATATACAAAGCCACAAGCTCGGGGATGCTATGTTTGTTGAAAATGACATGTTTGAGAATTTATTTGCTGCAATTAATGTTTGTCCCAAGCTTGGGGATGTTACGCTTAATGAAGATGATCTTTTTATTCCCCCTACTTTGAATGATCAAATTTGTTATGATGATTGCATGCCTCCTACTTATGATGATTATTGTCATGATACTTATGCAATGAAAAAGAGTGATGATTACTATTATGATACTTGTCATAATTATGAATATCCTATTACTAAATATTACTCTTTTATTGTGGAATGAATGCTTCATTTTCTGGTTATATTGTGGAATTCCTTCATGATGCTACTCGAAATTATTATGAGGGAGGAACATATGCTTATAGGAATTGCAACAATCTCAAGTTTCCTCACTATGTTTTCAAATTCTTGAAGATATGCTTGTTTTCCCATCCTACGCTAGATGATTCTTGATCCCATAAATTATTTGCTCAAAAAATCCCTATGCATAGGAAGTGGGTTAGACTTAAATGTGCTTGTCATGATATTCATGATGCTCTTTTGCATGTTTCAATTATTTTTCCTATGTGAGCATCATTGAAATCATCATACCTAGCTAAAAGGCATTAAAGAAATGTGCTTGTTGGGAGACAAACCAAAAAAATTATCTTCTGTTTTGATGTGTTCACATAATTAAGCTACTGTATTAGTCATGTTCTGTGTCTTTTTTTCCAACAAAGTGGCAAGTAAAGCCTTTGGGATAGTGTTGATACTTGCTTGTTTGATTCTGGGGGAAAACAGAAAATTTTGCATCCATTATATGAATTATATGAATTTACTGGAGCATCAACAAATTCTTAAAGTTTTACACAAATTTTATATGCAAATTACCTAAGTGTTCCCAATGTTTAAGAATATTTAGAGTCAGGGAAGTATGGTGATCATACATATCTTCACAGACTGTTCTGTTTTTGACAGATTCTGTTTTGCATGCATAGTTTGCTTATTTCAAGTGTTCCTATAGCTCATATTGGGTAATATAAATTGTGGGAATGATGTAATACAGTAGGTATCATGTGGTAATAATTATGAATCTTGTCTTGACAATACCTAAGTGAATGATCTATCTTTATTACACTAACCCTTCTCACAAAGTTTCGTTAAGTTTTGTATGATTGAAGTTTTCAAGTTTTGGGTGAGACACCGATATGACTAGAATCAGGAGTGACAAGAACCTAATATTGGGGATTCCCAAGGCACCCCAAGGTAATATTGAAGGAATAATCAAGCGTCTAAGCTTGGGGATGCCCCGAAAGGCATCCCCTCTTTTTCGTCTTCAACACTACTAGTATATCTTACTTGGAGCTATATTTTTATTCGTCACAAAATATGAGTTTTTCTTGGATCGTCATTTTATTTGGTTTTTATATGTTATTTATAATCTTGTTTCTCAATAAAAAGTTCCAAGAATTGCCTTAGGATGCTTGCATTGCATGTTTTGATGTGTGCTGTGTGAAAACAGAAACTTCTGTTGTAGAATTTGAATTTTAAATTTTTACTGGAAGGTGGAAAGTTTCTGAAATTTTTACACAATGTTTTAATATAAATTTCCTAGCATGTCCTAAATTTTCATAATTGTTTGATTTATATAAGTACACTGTTTTCATAAATTGCTACAGACTTTTCTGTTTAGACAGATTGCTGTCATAGTTTTGTTATCTACTTGTCCTATAGTTTCCATAGCCTATATTGGTAGATATAAATTGGGGAAATGATAGTATACAGTACCTAATGTTTGAAAATTATTGTGAAACTTTTATTGGTAGTACAGGAAATGTTGATTTGTTCTCATGTGTACTAACCTATCTCACGAGTTCTTTTTGAGTTTTGTGTGGATGAAGTTTTTGGGAATAGGTGAAACCATGATGTGAGAGGATTGAACGAGATTCAAAAGCTCAAGCTTGGTAATGCCAAAGGCACCCCAAGTAAATATTTCAATAGGTCTCAAGCATCTAATCTTGGGGATGCTACGCATCCCACCTCTCTTCTTCAATAATTATTGGTTAGCCTAAGTTGAGCTTAAATTTTAATTCCTTCACATGATGCATGCTATTCTTGGAGTGCTATTTTTATTTTGCTTGATGTTAAATAAAATGCTCAGATCTGAAAATCTTTATTGAGAGAGAGAGAAAGTCCTCACATAGCTACTTAATTGTTTGACTACTCATTGATCTTCACTTGTACATTTTGGAGTAGTTTTGTCATCTACTCTCGTGCTTCACTTATATCCTATGAGTAAATGGATGAATGAATTGAATATCATAAATCTGAAATTATATATCTTTTATATGCTTATACCATGGGGAGTAATGACTTCACATATAAGAAGTATAGGTGGTAAAATTTATTGAAAGTTAGCAAACACCGCATTGGTCATTTGAACCGTTCACGAAAGAATATTGAAGGAAGAGAGATTTCACCTATAAATATACTATCTTTGACATCTTCTATGATTGTGAATACCCACTAATTATTTTCAACCTTGAGCAAATTAGTTGAAGTTGGACAAGGAATACAATGTAATGAGTTATGCTTGGGTATATTTGTATAGAAGTTATATTGTTTTGGATCCTCCAACATGTGGTGCTTGCTTCCACCTCATACTAGCCTAAACTTATGCACCAAGTAGAAATACTACTTGTACATCCAAACACCATTAAACCCAAAGTTGTTCCATATGAGTCCACCATACCTACCTATATGCGGTAATTACCTACGGTTTCAACTAAATTTGCATGTGCCAACTCTAAACCTTCAAATAATATTCTGTTTTGTATGCCCAAATCGCTCATATAATGACTAGGGGCTGTTAGTATCTTCCATGCTAGGTAGGTTATTCTCACGATATGTGTTGATTCACTATCGTTCACGAGAAAGTGGCTGGTAATAGGGATTCCCAGTCCCGAGATCAAAGAAAAAATGCAAATAAATAAACAAAACTCCCCCAGGAATGTTGTTGGTATGGACGGTACCTGTGGATTCTGCTCGTCGTAGAATGTGATTGATTGGTGTAGGGGGAGTAAAAACTTTACCATTCTGTTTGGTAACTGCCTAGAATGTATCTAGCATGGAAGATACCGATATCTCTCAGTTGTTATGGTGACAATGAAAGCATACCGCCCAAAATTATTATTCATCTCTGTTTTAAAATCTCGAGCTCTAGCACCTCTGCAAGTCAATGCTTCCCTCTGCGAAGGGCCTATCTTTTACTTTCTAGTACTTACCTTTATGCTAGAGTCATGGTGATCTTTACCACTTCCTATATTTCACCTTTATCTCTTGGCAAGCGTCATGTGCTAGGTAAAGATCCAAGCATATATGTCCATTCAAATATATTTGATCATGAATGATTATTGTTGACAATTATCTATATGATAAATAAGTTGGGAGGCGAAACTTTAAGCCCCTATCTTTCTTTGTGTTCAATGGATGCCATTTGCTATAAAATATGTTTTGAGTTTTAGCAATCATGGAAGACTATAGGATAGTTGAGTACGTGGAATTTGCTAAATCAAAGCTCTTACATGGACCCTTCTTGAAAATAAGATGAATTGCAATTGTTTGGTGAGTAAAATCATAGTTTGTTAGTCTATACTTTAACATGTGGATAGCTTGCTATTTAATCATGAAAAGGTTTAGGAGATGAGCTACTGTTTACGATATATAATGTAGCTAGAAAAAGTGTTTGGAACTATCATTGATAAAATTTATGCACTATGCTAGCATTCACACTTCATAAATTATTTCTTTTATCATTTACCTAGTCGAGGACGAGGAGGACTTAAGCTTGGGAATGCTGATATGTCTCAAACGTATCTATAATTTATGAAGTATTCATGCCATGTTTACAATGATTCTATATGATTTTGGTATGATTTTATTAGAACTAACCCAGACTGACGTTGTTTTCAGCAGAACTATCATGTGTTGTTTTCGTGCGGAAATAAAAGTTCTCGGAATGAGCTGAAAATTTACGGAGAATACTTTTGGAAAATATAAAAACTACTGGAGAAAAGAGTCATCAGAGAGGAAGGCCGAGGAAGCCACAAGCCACAGGGGCGTGCCCACCTCCCTAGGGTGTGCCCCCTGGCTTGTGACTTCCTTGTGGACCCCCTGGACTTGTTTCCTCCACCACAAACTCTTATAAATACAGAAACCCCCAAAAATAAACCTAGATCGGGAGTTACACCATCGCAAGCCTCCAGAGCCACTAAAAACCAATCGGGAGTCCGTTCTGGCACCCTGCCGGAGCGGGAAACCAGCACCGGAGGCCATCTTCATCATCCCGACGCTCTCCATGATGAGGAGGGAGTAGTTCACCCTCGGGGCTGAGGGTATGACTAGTAGCTCTGTGTTTGATCTCTCTCTCTCTTGTGTTCTTGAGATGGCACGATCTTGATCTAACGAGCATTATTGATATAAATGAATCATATGGAGTTTTCCCCTCTCTATCTTGTTCTGATGAATTGAGTTTTCCCTTTGAAGTTTTCTTATTGTATTAAGTCTTTAAGGTGTTGAGAACACTTGATGTATGTCTTGCGATGGGATATACGTGGTGATAATGCAATGTTCTATTGATCCACTTGATGTATGTTTTGCTGATCAACTTTGCGGGTTCCGTGACCTTGGGAATCTATGCATAGGGGTTGGCACACGTTTTTATCTTGACTTTACGGTGGAAACTTTGGGGCACTCTTTGAAGTTCTTTGTGTTGGACTGAACATGATGAATCTGAAATTATCTAATGCATATCGTATAATCAAGCCCATGGGTACTTGTGGTGACATTGGAGTATCTAGGTGACATTAGGGTTTTGGTTGATGTGTATCTTAAGGTGTTATTTTAGTACAAACTCTAGAGCTGTTTGTGACACATATGGATAGCTCATAAGATTGATTGGAAAAGATAGCTTTGAGGTGGTTTCGTACCCTACAATAATTTCTTCATTAGTTCTCCGCTATTTGTGACTTTGGAGTGAACTCTTTGTCGCACGAGAGGTATGTACATATGATTCAACCATGTTAGTATTGTTGAGAGAATTTGCACTAGTGAAAGTATGAATCCTAGGCCTTGTTTCTAAGCATTGCAATACCTTTTTTGCTCACTTTTGTTACTTTCTACCTTGATGTTTAATATTTTCAGATTACAAAAACCTATATCTACCATCCATATTGCACTTGTATCACCATCTCTTCGCTGAACTATTGCACCTATACAATTTACCATTGTATTGGGTGTGTTGTGGACACAAGAGACTCTTTGTTATTTGGTGGCAGGACTATTTGAGAGAGACCATCTTCATCCTATGCCTCCCGGGGATTGATAAACCTGAGGTCATCCAATAGAGGGAAATTTGCTACTGTCCTACAAAACTGTACACTTGCAGGCCCAACACGAGTCTACATGAAGAAGGTTGCGTAGTAGACATCATGCTTGAACATGAGAAATCCTTTCCATCCCTACATTATGTTTACAAGTTATAAAATGTTACACATGTTTTGGTCTTCCAAAACATTATGGACCCACACTGTAAATAACTCCGGTATATGATCATTTTCAGTGGAATATTCTTTTATCTCCAGGGATTTCTTTCATGTAGTGGATATACAATATAAACTGTATGATCTAGACTGTAGGAGCAACTCTTGCTTGTGGACTAGTGCTTGTGTAGTTGTTGTAGCTGTTCTTGAGGGCTGACCTCAATGTATCTGAAAAAGGTTTGTCCTTCATATTTTTTCTTTCGACGAAAAAATAACTTCTTGTTTCGAAACACTTCTTAATTGTAAAAAACTGTCCAAAGTGGTTTTTCTGCTCCTATAGGCTGATTAATTGACCTTGTTTAGTTTTGTTTCTCCCTCCTGGACAAGTTTTCTATCGCATACACACATGGGTTGTCATATTAGTAGTAAAACTTTTTGACAAAATATGACGGGTTTAATGGTAGTCATATTAGTTCTATGGAAATCAATTCATTTTATGCAGAAGCACATTTTACTGCTAAATTGGAAGGAATTCTCTAATCGATCGAAACAAACTTTTGGCACACATAAGAAAATTCTGAGTAACAGTTTATTTTCACAAAGTTGGGTACTTTTGTTAGTTAAGAAGATATTTCAGTTGTGCTATAGTCAGGAATAAATGTTTTTCTTCCTCTGCTATATAGCAAAAAATTCAGTTTATGTGTCCCATGATTATTCCTTTTGTTTTTAGCCTTGTGCTTTTGTAGTACATGGTCCACTAGTAATCAGGGACTCAGGGGAAGGGTAGTTCTATATGAGCTTGACTACTTCAGACTACTGTTTAAGAGATTCCAGTATGACATCTTTTGGAAGTGTGTTGGATATCTATTTGTCAAATGTTTTCCATTTAATAGTAGTAGTAGTAGTACTCAATGCTCACTGTCAGCTTGTATGACTATGTTACAGTTAGGTTCAACGGCTACATACCTTTGATTGGAACTGTATAACTCATTCAATTCTAAGTTGAGAACAAAATAATTGATCTTGTCGCCCACTTACTCAAGTTTTTTGTGGCACAATACAACATTTCATTCTAGGATAATCTGTGATTTACTTACTTCATGCTGCTTCTTCGGACTAAAGCGATCAACGGTTGTATGGTTCAGGTTCATACCAATGTGCTTGTGTGTGTGTGATTGCTTCATTTGTTCTTAGAACCATTTGTTGCCTAGTAGTTTCCAAATAGCACCTTTGCTTTCTTTGTTGGTAAATACTTGCACATTACAACAATCATCATGTTCGCAAACCGTCTCTATGCATGTCCTTTATTTACTCAATTAGAAGTATGTGTTGATTAATATGTCACCCTCAATAAAGTGTTTACTTTTTTGCAGGAATAAAGTGTTTACGCTAACTCATGAAGGACATATATAATTGGTTCTTTTGTAGTAGCAAAAAGGGGCTAATGTAATGAGACGGGTCTGATGTATAGAGATGTGTTGGGCTATAGGAGCAGGCTGGAAGGGTCTGATGTAATGAGAAGCTCTAGTTTTCTCGGCAACAGATGGTGGAGAAAATAGTGATTGGGTTGTAGGCTTATGTGATAGTTCTTCACGTCTATCATGCGAAGACAAAGACCCTGCTTTAGTTAATTATCACATGGCCTCTATGCACATTCACCCTTTAAAATTATGTATGTGTTAGTATGATAAACATTTTTTCAGTATAGCATGATTTAACCGATATGCTTTCTACTGACATGTTCGAATAAATGAAATTATTATTTTTTGAACCATGAATGACTGTAGGAGAGCCTCCTACAGTATTTTTTATATCAAAGTATTGGGGTGTCAACAAGAACATAGTCAGAGTCTAGGGGGTGTTAGAGAGCGGAAAGATACATTTAACTAACTACCTAACTACAAAGTAGTAGAAAGTCTATGGGGGTGCATATTTTGACCACGTGACAGCAGGAGAGAAGCCTGAGCTTAGCTAGAAGTCTCCTTCTTGGGTTCAGCAAACACTAGCAGCGAAGGATGCAATGAAGTCATGCATCCTCTCCCTGGATCTATGCTTCAAAGCACCAAAATCCTCTTTGAATCTCCTCAGCCAAGATGCGTGGGAAGGCGGTACGTGTTTAAAAATCAGATTGTTTCTCTCTTTCCATATGGACCAGGATGACACTATAAAAACTTCCATGACATGGGCCAGGCCCAATTACTCTTTCCATTCTTCAGCCACTCAAATCTTCCATTTCCTGCTCCCCAGTCTAGCAGCAGGTCAGACCATTTATCCCTCGAGAATGAGCATGTGAAAAATAGTTGTTCGAGCGTTTCTTCTTGTTGATCTTGGCAAAGGACACAGTCATGTGCGCGGGCGTCGTGCCCTCCAACCGCAAAGTGTCTATGGCGCAACATGTTTTTTGTATTGAGACACTCCACGAGAAGCAACCATGTGAAGACTTTCAACTTCATCGTACATTTGGATTTCCATGTCCATTTAAAGGAGTCACGTACCAAGATTTATCTGAAGCAACACTGGTAGAACTTGGACGGTGTGCATTTTCCTCCCCAGGCGTACACCCATGCATCATTCTGAGCTTCTAGAATCTGGACATCCGTAGCTTCAGTCTGCATCTATTGGACCTCTGCGAACGCCTGCGGCGACAGCGGCCATTGAAAATTGTCCTCGAGCAAGCTTTACAGCAGAAGCTCATGAGTAGACACATCTTCGTCAGCCGCGAACAAAAATGCTCTTGGATAGCGCTTTGATGGTATTTTATCACACCAACTATCCTTCCAAAATAGAGTTGTTAGGCCTTTATCCACTTTGACCCGCGTCACACCCCTGTATATTGGCATCAATTGGATTACATCCCACCACTAAAAAGATCCACAGGGCACAGCTGCATGGTGAATGGAATGTGTATAATATGTTTCCCACACAAGGTTGACCCAGGGTACATCATGCCTATTATAAAACTTGTCCAAGAACTTTAGCAGTAACCATGTGTTCAGAGTCTTTGTGTCAATGATCCCTAGCCCCCCTTTCAATTTCGGTTTGCACACCATGTCCCACGCCGCTAGTGAGTGTGAAGTGATCCCTTGGTCAGTTTTTTTCCTCCACAAACTGAGACGTCTGAGCTTGTCCAAGTGTGTAAGTATTTTTGGTGGTATTCGAATGGTGCACATGGCAAATATGGTGAGTCTGGCTCCATTGCGGGCCATGCAAAGAGTAGACGACAATTTTCGTTCAACTATGCATACCATCAGCATCAGGTCCGTCATTGTAGGTTGGGTGGTACCCATCAGTAGGCCGAGATACGTGAACGCTATCTCGCCCACCGTGCATTGAAAGATGGCGACAGTCTCTCTATTTCCTCCTATGAGAGGTTGATTGGTACAATGGCTGATTTTTGGAAATTAATTTTCAGCCCAACTGATTCAGCATAATCCATCAGGATTTCTTTCATCACCTCGGCTTGCCGCTCGCAGGCTTTCATGACAATGATAGTGTTGTCTACGTATTCGATAACTGGGAATTTTGAACCGTCTCTTGTAGGGATGGGGCTTGTTATCAACTGTCTTTGCATTGCATCATTGATAGCCGCCTGAAGCAGGTCAGAAGCAAGAATGAAGATGAGTGGAGATAGTGGGTCACCTTGTCTCACTCCCATTAAACACTGGAATTGCCGGCCAGGCACTCCATTTAGAAGCACCAAAGATTTCCCTGATTTGAAGATACATCTCATCCAAGATAGCCATTTTCCATTGAAACCAATTGTTTTCATAATCTCAATCATTGAGGAGTGCTGGATGGTGTCAAAAGCTTTAGAGAAATCAACCTTCAAAATAAAACTTTTCTGCCATGAGGACTGGCATTGGTGGATATATTCAAATGCCCAGGCAAGGCAATCCTGTATGGTTCTCCCTCTAAGAAATCCATATTGATTTTGATGGATTACATTTAGAATGACCAGTTGCAGCTGGTTTGCTAAAACCTTTTTAATTATTATGAGGCAACAATTAAGTAGGGTCATAGGTCTGAAATCATTAGGGCTACTTTGGTAGTTGACCTTCGGGATGAGGGTTATATACCCGTAGTTGATGCTTCCAATATCAAGATTAACATTGTGAAAGTCATCGCAAAGTTGGTAAACATCATGTTTAATGGTATGCCAACAAGCCTTAATGAAATGTCCCGAGAATCCATCTGGCCCTGGTGCTCTGTCCACTCGCATTTTCCTCACCATTTCATCAATCTCTGGTTGTGTGAATAGTGTAGTGAGGCATTCGAGGTCTACAGACTTTATGATCGATGATAGGTCAAATTTTTGATTTGGGGGCCAGAGACAACCCAATCTCTCTTTGAATGCAGTATATAGGATTGCTTGTTTT
Source organism: Hordeum marinum (assembly GCA_022496015.1). Lineage (NCBI taxonomy): Eukaryota > Viridiplantae > Streptophyta > Magnoliopsida > Poales > Poaceae > Hordeum > Hordeum marinum. Next base: position 275,313,692 of record CM039675.1, read on the forward strand.
CCAGCGTGATCTTGTATTTCCTCCCCATCTCGGTTTTTCAGAGTTGTAATCGAATTGCTACGGTAGCATTTAGTAGCCATCCACTGAAATTTTTTGGTGTTCTCATCATCAAACTTTACAATCCTGATCGTGCATCTATCTTTTGAGTATTGGTTTTCGTAAGCAAGAAGTTTTAGGGCATGTTTCTTGAGGATAATCATAAAGTTTCTCTCTAGCACTGTTAGCTGTCTGTAGTTTTCTAGAGTGTCTAGTACACTTATTGCTTTGTCAGTATTTTTTAGCAGAATTTTAAGTCTCGACAATCCTTAACTCCATTTCTTAAGTGTATACCTAAATCTTCTCATTTTGTGGAAGATTCTTGCAGCACTGTTGGTTAAATAACATGGTCTGTCCCAACATTATTTAACCACCGAATTCAAGGTGTTTAATCTAGAATGTTTCAAACCTAAAGATCTTGCTTTGTGGGATTTTGGTCGGGATGTTGACCGTGCATGGCACATGGTCAGACGTCAGCTTGGCTATAGCTTGAGCTATAGTGCTTGGGAAAGATGGCGTCCATTGGTTAGATGTGAAAAACCAGTCAAGTTTCTCTAGGAGAGTATCAGCTTGCATATTACTCCATGTGTACTTTCTCCCATTAATTGGAATTTCAATGAGGCATTGTTCTCTGATCATTTCGTTGAAACTAAGCATGTCATTGTGATCGCCACCTAGTTTATTATGATCATCCGGTGAGCGTATGTAGTTGAAGTTACCCAATTGCAACCAATCTTCATTTTGTGGTATGTGTAAATCAAATAACCAGTTTGTATAGGTAATCCAGTCTTGTACATCACACGACCCATATATATTTACTAGATTCTAGCTGTCTCCTGATTGCTTGGACACAAAGTTTATAATGTGTGTGAAAAATTCCGAAGATTTAATAGTACCACAATGACTGAACTATTTCCCAAAGTAATTAAGCCACCAAAAGCACCTCTCGAGGTGACAAAAGCATATTTATCAAATTTCTATGGGCAAAAGGCCTTAATATAAGAAGATCAAAAGACATTGTTTCGTTTCTTGTAAGCAAATAACATCACAACCACTATATTCAATGCAGTTTTGGATAGCTAATAGTTTCTTGCTAGAGTTCATGCCACGCACGTTCCAGGACAGTATGTTCCAATTCTTGGTTGTCATTCCGCATCTGGATCAACACTTGTAGTACCCTCCTCCAGCTCCTCAGATTGAAGGATTGCTGTAGATAGCTCTGATGCATGTATGCCACACAGGCACACTCCAATGCGCAGAATAGTGGTGATGGGCGTGTGCGCTGGCACCTTCTTCAACTCCACCCCGGTGTTGCTCTATTTAGTAGATAAAATGACAGTTGGTGTAACCCTGGGCAGAACTTTGGATTTAGTGGGACGTTTTTCAGAGAAATTTGTTACCTTAAACCCATCATATTTAGTCGTTCTTGCACTCCTGCGTAGCAAAGACTCTGATTCTGGCACAAGCTTGAAGGTTCTTTTCCTCCTCTTAACATTGCATCTATGCTCTGTTTTGGTGTGGGTTTGTTCTAAAGCTTGGGAATTTTTGTCAAGCCAAGCTCTTTTACTAACAGGCAGCTTGTTGGTTTCTGGTGTTGAGAAGATCATTGGTGGAACTATTTCAAAAGCTTTAGCCCGGGTCCTCTTGGGGATAGAACAATTAGAGGTGAGGGACCAGAATGAAGGCCATGAAGAGTACAACACACACGACTTGAAGAAGTTGTTCAGCTGGGTACTGATGATGAAGGAGGTATCCCTCTGATCTTCCTCTATGCAATTGAGTTCTAGCATTAGAGGATATTTCTTATAAATACATTCTTTTACGAGTTGGAGATACTCCATCAAGGGGGAGATCTCTAGAGTAGAGATGTTGCCGCCAGCTTGTAGGAAGATAAAACTTCCACCTTCCCCTCCCTCAGTAAGTGCATCTGCAGCTCTTTTAACATCCAACACATTTGAATGCCATAGATCCCTAGCATTATCAGAAACATTGTGTTCTAGAGATATTCCATCCATCATCGCTGGGCCTTCATATTCAGTTATCGCTCTCCAATTGGTTCCTCTGTATACTGGTGTGGGTGGATTCTCTGGTGGCCAGACGCCCCATCCATTTGGCTACACTTGCTGTGGTGGTCCATGTTTCACATCCGACAACCAGCCAGCCTCAACATTTTATTGCTGCTAGATATGTTGTTGGAGCATGTGTTCTTGTGCTGCAGTTAGGTATGGCAGCTGTCGAGGGTGCGGGGAGGCATTCATCAGCGATGGGGGCTCCTCATTCGGGTGACTATGAAGGATGTAAATAGGAACTGTCCATGATCTGCCAAGACCCCCATATGGATTTTCCCTTTTGATGATCAAACTACAGGGTATAGTACTTAAACTAGTAATAAGAGCTCGCACAATCACCCTTGATTTGTTGACCACAGGACTCTACCAGGGCAAAAGTTTACCGAAACAGGACACTGCCTTACTGGCATAGTATTCAGTCTGGTAATCAATAGGGAAGGCTAAGAACATAATCCAGGTTTCTGGTTCAAACACGGGTAATCTCATATTGACACATTCATCATGATGAACAACAAAGAAAGTGAAATCTTCGTCATATGGATACAGCCCCATTGCAATCAGATCATCGCGAACCGTCGAAGAAGAGAATCCAAAAAGACCAGCTCCAATCGGATAGGTTCCAGGATATGTTACCGTGAGGAGGAATTTTGCTCAAGGATGGGCCACAGCTCGACCACCACTATAGCTCTCTCATCCTCCATGATGTTCCTATTGAGCGTGATGATGGCGAAGTGCTCATGGGATAGCTGCAGGTCCCCAACCACCATAATGTTACGCTGCAGACAATCCGGTGGTCCATCTTCAAGGTGGACACGACCAGTGAGGAAGGAGTTGGGAACAACCGGGAAGTTTGCCATAGATGAAGGAGAAGGCAAGGGCGAGTTTGCTGGAGAGCTGGTTGCTGTGGGTTCTGGTTTTTGGGTGGGAGATGGAGATTGCGTCACGGTTGTAGATTCCAAGTGCGCGGCGCCTCGATTTCCACAAGGACTGGTATGACCTACCGTGTGAGGAGGAATAGGGATATATTGTTTCCTATTCTCCATACATATCGCGATACTCGGTTTATCTTGTTGGTAGTTGAAAGTGCGTTATATCGACTAGAGGGGGGTGAATATGCGATTTTTACAAATTCATCACTTGAGGAATTTGAAATATGATGAATAACTAGCAGCAGAATGAGTACTCAAGTGCATGAGAAACATAGCAACAACATAGGCATGATGATGAAATGAACATGCACAGATTACACGTAGCGTGATACAGGATAAGCAGGTGAGGAACAAGGTAACTTGAAGAATTTGAGGTGAGGAAATTGCGAAAGTCTTCAGTCAAATTCTTCAAACAGTAACGATCAATTTCATCAACAAGTATATGAGGAAATAGAGGGATTGAGGAAATAGAACCAGGTAGCTCGATGAAGACAATGGTTTGATGACCCAGTTCCAACTGCTATGACAGTCGTACGTCTGGTTTGGAGCGGCCTGGTATTTAAACCAGAGGACACACAGTCCCAGGACACACGGTCCTTACCGTATTCTCCTTGAGCTAAGGTCACAAAGTCCTCGCCCAACACTCATGGTAAGTCTTTAGGGTAGACTTCCAAAACCCTCGCAAACTGGTCACCCGTCGATCCAAAATTGATTCTTGGATGCTCTAGACCAAGGTCACTCCATGATCCCCAATTGACTATAGGATGCACTAGACCATGATGCCTAACCGTATGGAGGATACACAGTCCTCAAAGGTAACAAGCGTCGGTTCCACACATGAACCATCTCTTCAGTGATGCTCAATCACTTTGGGTTTGGTGGTTTCGATTTGGGTTTTTCCTCATTGATGATTTTATATCAAAGTCCTCGGAGGATGGGTTGCTCTGAAATGACAAGTGTCAGTTCTCTCTCGGAGCAGCCAACCAACTAGTGGTTGTGGGGGTGGCTATTTATAGCCAGGGTGCAACCTGACATGATAAGACATAAATTCCCCCAATGATATGACCATTATGTGCATAGGATGATTGGGCACAGCTGGCGCTAAGCACAACAACCGTCGGAATTTCGAACTATGAAAGTCCTCAGGCTTATCACGTTCGTCTCTTGTAGGCAATTCGCACTTGCGAAATCCTAACTCCTCACACAGATAAATTTCATCAGAGACCGGAAGAACATTGTCTCTATCACTCAATAAATTGACTAAAATGCAAGATATTTCCAAAGGAATCACTCGAAGGATTGGATAGGTTGAGGATTTTGAGTTGAGCATCAGTTGGAAATTTTCCTTAGTATAACCTCGACCCCTTTAACAGTACGGTCTTTCCTATGACTCAAAGAAATGAAATAAAACTACGAAGACAAAAGTCTTCACGCTTCATAGTCTTCATTCATATCTTCAAGGTCACACCAACTTCTTCATTTTCAAAGTCTTCAGGGAATACCAATGGCTTCACTCAAAGACATACATTTTTAGGGGTCGGTAATCTCCAAACATATCAAACTCCTCATCGACTTATAGAGCCTGTGTACACTCACAAACACATTAGTTCCTTAACCTATAAGTCTTCAATACATGAAAATCACTAAGGGGCACTAGATGCACTTATAATCTCCCCCTTTTTGGTGATTGATGAAAAATAGGTTAAGTTTTCAATGGGGATAATACTATGAAGTGTAAATACTGAGTTTGAGGAATTTGATTGCAAGATATAGAAGAACTCCCCCTGAAGATGTCCATATTTGAGGAATTGGCTTTGGACTACAAATGCACATGGCAGGTTAAATACATGGAAAACTCCCCCTATATCATGTAATTCATACACGCATTTGAACATACGATATGAAGAATTTGAAATGCATGATGAAAATGGTGTCTGACGAAATTCAGCATGCATGCATTGAGGTACTTGAGGAAATAAGCATGCGAAAAGCAGTTCAAAAGAGTGAGACCACCATCGGACTTAAGTTTACAAATCAACCAACAAAAGCTTCAAAAGAGCGAGAGTTGTAGCTTAAACAAAAAAACATATATAGAGAACCATTTGAAGAGTAACTCAAATTTTCTCCCCCTTTGTCATCGAAGACCAAAAGGGACGAAAAAGTGAGGACTAACGCCCCTTCACTACAGGAATCAGCTACTTTGTCGTCTGCCATAGCGGACAACAAAGGCATGCATGGCGGATGGCAAAGGATTTGCCATCTGCCAGCAGAGGGACAACCGTCCGGCAGAATAAGCTACGAAAGGGCTCTTTGCCATCTACTGGCAGACGGCAAATATTCTTAGGTCTTTGCTGTCTGCCAGCAGACGGCAAAGACCGTGGACAGCACACGTGGTAGCCTACGTCCGTTAAGGGATTAACGGCATGCTTTGCCGTCTGCCAGCAGACGACAAAGAGCCTGCACAGCCCCTGTTTTTTTTGTTTTTTATTAATTCATTCAATTTCACAGAATTTCACACATATATATATATACACACACATTTGAAAATACTTTCAACAAGCATAACGACACATATACATACCAAATCATATCCCTGCCATATGGATATGATCATCCAACACATATATATACATACCAAATGAAAAGTCCATATGCAACCTATATAGCTAGCCAACATATCCAACAACAATCATATAATGGTTTCATCCATACATACATATACAGGTAGCAAGTTTCACATTGTTCATCCTACAAAATTGAAACAAAAAGGAAGCACAAGAAGAAGAGTAGACTCCATGAACACAAGCTTACTCATCGAAAGAAATCTGCAAATTTGGAAAGAAGAAAGTTAGAAGAAGAAGAAGAAGAAGAACAAGAAGAAGAAGAACAAGAAGAAGACTAGAAGAAGAAGACTAGATAGAAGAAGAAGAAGATTAGAAGAAGAAGACTAGCTAGAAGAAGAAGAAGAATTTTCTTCTCTTTCTTTTTGTCCACTCCTCTTCTTTATCTTCTTCTTCTTACTAAGGTAGGTAAAAATGCTATTTTTTAGCTAAGCTAGGTAAAATAGCTAAGTGTAGGTCATTTTAGAGCTAAGCTAGGTAAATAGGTCATTTTGGAGGTTAGTATGGTTATTGTGTCTTTTTTTACCTAAGTACGCTAATTATGTCATTTTTGAGCTATCCTAGTTAAAATCGGTCATTTTGGAGCTAGGTAAGATTATTTTGTCATTTTGGAGGAAAATAAACTACTGATATGATAGTTTGAAGCTAAACCAAGGTTATTATGCCATTTTTTACCTAAGTAAGCAAATTATGTCATAAGTGAACTACCTAAGCTAAGTATAGATCATTATTGAGCTATCCTAGGTAGTTAGGCCATTTTTGAGATAACTAAGCATATTTATTCATTTTGGAGGGAAAAATGGTAAGTGTAGGCAATTTTTGAACTATCCTAGTTAAAATCTATCATTTTGGAGCTAGGTAAGGTTATTTTGTCATTTTGGAGGAAAACAAACTAATGATATGATAGTTTGGTGCTAAACCAAGGTTATCATGCCATTTTTTACCTACGTATGCTAAGTATGTCATAAATGAACTGAAGAAGCTAATTATAGGTCATTTTTGAGCTAACCTATGTAGTTATGCCATTTTTGAGCTAAGTAATCATATTTACTCATTTTGGAGGACAAAATGGCAAGTGTAGGTCATTTTAGAGCTATCCTAGTTATAATCGGTCATTTTGGAGGTAGGTAAGGTTATTTTGTAATTTTGGAGGAAAATAAGCTAAGTCTATGTCCTTTTGGAGCTAAACCAAGGTTATCATGCCATTTTTTACCTAAGTACGCTTAGTATGTCATAAATGAACTAAAGAAGCCAAGTATAGGTCACTTTGGAGCTAATTTGGTCATTTCTTAAGCTAAGTATGAATTTGTTAAGCAAAACACTTGGCAAAACTTACCATCATCACGGAGGTGAAGGACCGGCCGGGTTTGCGCCAGGGTGAGACAGAGAAGGACCAGTAGGGGTTGCGGCAGACGCAGAAGGAACGATCGATGCTTGTCAGGAGGCACGCTGCACCAAAGATCATTTGCAATGTCTCCTTAGCATGATGCAACTCAAATGTGAATACTAGTAACTAATGACCATTCAAATCAAACTCACTGTGGGTGCTATAGCAATATGGGGCATCGACGGAGGGGTCTGACCATTGTTCTGGCACACGGTCTGCACATTTTGTTTTCACGAGTCATTCATATTAGTTAGGATGAAACGAACATTACGTGCATGATTTGGCTAATATGCAGGAGAAATTTACCATGAGGAGCTCGTATAGGGCCCGGTGAGACGCGTCGTTCCGGTTCCTCTCCTCCTCCAACAACCTAGCCGTCCTCTCCTCCATGTCCCTCTCCCTCTACACCGCCTGCATGTTTGCCTCCGCTAGAAGCTCCTGGGCCCTAGCCTTAATGGCGAGCTCCATTGGCCATGGACGAGGCCTTATCTCAGGATCAGAGCTCGTCTGGCACTTCTTGATCTCCGGGAGAGTTCTAGGACAACATATCAGTCCATCCCCAATGGCTATCGAGCCATGGGGCCTCACGCCATGAGATATCATCACGAGCTGTGGATCAAAAGGACTCTGGCTTAGGCTGAAGTCTTCCCCTTTCCTCGCCTTCCCCTCATATCTGTACCTCATGAGCTTGGTGTGGGAGGAGATGTTGCTGAAGCTCTCTGGATGATTGAGGTCATCCTCAAAGAATGCCTTGGCCTTCTTGTACGAGGCAGTATGGGCCATGGCATAGAGTTCGAACAAAGGTGGCACCTCCTTCTTGTTTTCTTGCGCCTAAAAGAGAGGAACAAAATATTAGTTAAGGGCTCAAGCTAGCATGAAGAATGAAATTGCATGAATAATGAAGCAAACCACATACCCAGTGATCCCCATACTCAAACAGGTTGGAGCTAACTTGATGGTGTGGCACACCTTTCATTTCGGCATGCTTATCCTTGGCCTTGTTTTGGTCGGCTAGCCATTCAGGAGAGCACCACTCATCCACCAATGCCTCACCCAACAGTCCATCCTATCCGCACACCATCTCGGGGGCACCTAAGTTAGACAAGAGAAATTTCAGCGTACACCTATGAATCAAATCAAGGAAACTAAGTACAAGGCCTTAAGAATAGATAATTACCTTCATTAACTTCTCCTTACTCAGATAATTTTTGTGGCACTTCTTCTTGGCCCTCTTAATGTTAGTCGACGTGTAGTAGTCTCGAATAGCCTTCACCCGAGCCTCATGCCATAAGTTTTGAAGTAGGCGCTTGCACTCGGCCACAAGAACAACAGCCGCTTTCGCCTCGTGTTCCTCAAGACACCTGTTAAAGGTCTACAATCAAACAAGACAACACTGATTAGTAAAATCACTAGGTGTTGTTGATTTTTAATTCTGTAAAGGAGAAATTAGCCAAAACCGACGGATCACAATGTCAGCCACCGTCTCACACAAGACACCATCGACCCTCTCCTCCGGCGGGGCTTGGGCAGACATGTACAGCTCCCAGGTCAGTGCTACCTGTGGAACCTCACCCTCACCGGGCAACTAGACCTTCCCCGGGAAGTGGTGCCGGAGAAGCACACCAAGGACCTGGTTGGTCCTACGAACACCACGCTCGTGTTTCCAACCCCTGTAGTATGACATGGACAACACATTAGATATTAATTTGAAGAAACATGAAGGCAAAATGTTAAAAAAGAGTAAATGCACTTACTTCTCCGCATTAGGCTCAATCAACCACCTCTGATCGCGGGTCGTCGGCATGGGCGGGAGCTTTGTACAATCACCCTGGTAGACCTTCTTGCCCTCCTCAGCTAGCTCGCCCTTGCTATAGGTGTCCTCAGACAAGTTGTCCTCGCCACCATCACCATGGCCACTAGCGTCCAGAGTCATGTGGGACAAAGACTCTGGGACCCGAGTCTCCTGGGATGAAGACTCTAGGACCGGAGTCTCCTGGGATGACGGCTCGGTGACCCGAGGCTCGTCGACCCGAGGCTCAGCGACCGGAGTCTGAGAGGGGTCCAAGTCAGATGGGTCCACCTGAGATGGAGCTCTCCTGTGGTCGGGAGAATCAGCTGGGGGTGGCGGCGAGGAAGGCGCAACAGCCTTCCTCCTTCTAGCACCTCTCTTCATGTTCCCCCGACCTCTCCCGGTCGAAGAAGAAGCGCCTGCCGGTGTCTGCATACTATGTACCAGCGCTCTCTGGAGTTGCTGGGGTGGAATAATAGCACCCCTCTGAGCACGCGCCGACGAAGGAGGCTCAGAGCGCTCTCGACCCGCGCCCACCATCTGTCAACACCTGCAATGACAAAGAGTGAACGAAATTAGTTGAACATAAAAAATTGAATACCTAATAACATGAACTAATTAAATAAATATATGTACATAATAATAATTGAATACCTAACATTACTAATATTAATCTTCATCGTCTATATATGCTCCGAGATCAATAAATGCATAATCATCATCACTATCAGTAATGACATGCTCATCAGCATCATCAATAAATGCATCAACATGTGGAAGGCCTTTATGTAATCGGTCAAGCATTGACAGGTCATCCGCAGCAGTAACCTCTTCTTCTTCTGTCTCTTCTTGTTCTGGCTCACGGGTGAAGTCGGATTCACTATCGCTGTCTACCTCAATATTCTGGGGTGAAGTAGAGCGGTTCTTGAAACGTTTTTTGGAAACACGTGTTTCTTGGAAGAATTCTCCTTCATATGTGTCTGGGTTAATGTGAGGTTCATAATCATCTTCATTGAGGGGAGGTGGTCTAAAATGTGGCGGCACATCATAAACGACATCCCAACCATTTAGATTTGGATCCGTTTGGTAGGCCCACGGTAGATAGAAAACTTGGGTCGCCTGTTGAGCCGTAATATAGACATCGGGAACATCTAAATGGGTGCTTTGTTTGATTTCGACTAGCCCTGTTTGTGCATGAGTCCTTCTAGTCTCCTTCGGCTGGAACCAATAACATTTGAAGACTACGACGTTTGGTTGGTTTTCACCAAAGAATGTAAGTTCATAAATTGCTTCAACTCTTCCATAATACTCGACCCCTCCTTCGCCGACAGCGGAGACACGACAATTTATAGACTTTCGGTCGGCCATAGATAGCTCTTTGCCAAAAGTACGAAAGCGATACTCGTTGATGTCGTATTTGTCAAATGAACGGACCTTATAGTCAAAACCATTAGAGACTTGTCTCAATTCGAAGTCCATAGACTCTACATTAGCCTACAAGTTTTATACGAAAAGATTGTTGCATTAGCCACAAACTAGACGAAGAAATGAAATCGTCTAATGGAAATTACTGTTTGCTTGAACCAAGAGATTAAACCGAGACAACGGCCTGCATGCTTTTCCAAAAGCTCATACTCTTTGATGGAATCCTTTTGGATCACCACTCCATCCGAGAATTTGGCGACGTATAAATTGTATCACATATCCGGGAATAAGAGCATTTCAAAGGAATTAGAAGTTGCGAAACAATGTACTGAGAACTTACTCGATGTACGGATGCATTTCTGTTAGGTTGTTGAAGATATACAACGAAATGGTCCGCCATTCTTCAACATCCAACTAATGCTTTCGAAGCACCGGCTGGTGCGAGCTTCCCTTTGAATAGGCTGATGTTGGATTGACCTTTTTCACGGTCGCCATCATTGTACCGAGGCTTTGGTTTATGCAAATGACGATTCTTGGCTTTGTAGTGTGCTGTCATGAAGTTTGCCGCCTCCTTAGTAATGAATGCCTCGTCCATTGATGCTTCAACTCTATGTTTATTTTTATATTTTTCTCGAAGTGTCTTCTGCATCCTCTCAGTTGCGAAGCACCAACGATTTTGCACGCCCCCCAATCTTGTCTCGTCTAGCATGCCAGGCAATAGTTCTTTCGCGCAAAGAGCACGGAACAAATAGCTCATCTCTGCCAGTACTAGCCATTCATCCTCATGGATAAAGCCACGCAACATCACCGACTTTACCCGCTCAAGCCATATGTGCCAATCATGACTCTTGAGACCAAATATTTTCAATTTGTCAAGACTCGGTCCCCTCTTTAGATTCGTTGCATACCCATCGGGGAACATCAACTGCATTTTCACCCATAAGATCATTTCCCTCATAGCTAGCCTTCCAAGATTGAACCATGCCTTTGGCTTCCTCCAGTTATTCTTTCCTTTCCGTTGTCGAATGTTTTGTAACGGTCTATCACATAGAGCCTCCTGATCGACTCTAGCCTTAGGATTACCCTTCGACTTCCCCTCTATGCCGAACAATGTACCAAAAAGGGCCTCCGCGATATTCTTTTTAGTGTGCATCACGTCGATGTTGTCTGGACAAAGGAGGTCTACAAAGTAAGGCAGATCCCACAAACATATCTTGTGAGTCTAGGCATGTTTCGTATTATACCCTTTGAAATACCCTGGACGATTTGGCTCCGGCTCGAGAGCATTTATCTAATCTAGGATTTGTTGGCCTATCAATGCAGGTGGTGTACTGTTTTTGACAACTATACCTTTGATGAAATTCTTCTTGTCTTTTCTGAACTTATGGTCAGGATCCAGGAACTGTCTATGCATGTCGAAGCAAGAAAACTTGCGACCCGCCTACAGCCAACGGAACTCAAGAGCTGCCTTGCATGTGGGGCACGGAAATCTTCCATGGGCACGGAAATCTTCCATGCGACGAGTACATGTACCACACATGCATTTTGAAGTTCTTTTTGGTAGCGGCATCATATGTGTTGATCCCATTATCCCAAGCTTCTTGCAATTCATCCTTAAGCGGCTGCATGTACACATTCATATTCTTCCCCGGATATCTGGGCCTTGGAATTATCAACGTCAGGAAAATGCTCTTTCTTTTCATAATCTCTCCGGGGGGATTGAGGGGAATGACAAATACAGGTCAACAATTGTATTGTGCTGCCGTCATACCATACACATTGAACCCATCCGTGCTGATGGAAACTCGAGGATGCCTTGGATCTGCCTCTTTATCCTGATCTAATGCATCGAAGTGCTTCCACACAAAAGCGTCTGAAGTGTGTCCTAACATCGGATTCCCATCTACATCTAGTTTTGTTCTTTTGCCCAATTTATGCTACGTCATTTGTCTAGCCGTCTCTTCGACCATGAAAAGACGTTGAAGTCTTGGTATGATTGGCAGATACCGAAGAACATTAATTGGGATTTTGGTATGACTCTTCTCACCCATATCGTTGTCTACTAGAACATACCTAGAAGTGTTGCAAATGGGGCAATAGTTCAAGCCCGCATACTCAAGCGTAAATAAGGCACATCCATTCTCACAGGCATCTATCTTCTCATAGGGCATCTTAAGCGCACGTAGGATTTGGTCCGACCGGAACAGGTTTGCTGGCAATACATGGCCTTTGGGTAGAAAGCATCCAAATATCGTCATCCTCGTGTCGTAGCATTCTATGCCCAGGTTGAACTGAGCCTTCAGAGCCATTACTTACGCGATGGCATCCAACTGACAAAGCTTAGTGTGCTCGTGGAGAGGATGTTTTGAAGACTCCAACATTTCATAAAAGGCCTTTGTAGATTCCTTCATCTCATCGTCTGAATCTCGAGCATCATCAAAGTCTTGCACCATGTCTTCGATCCCGGTACCATGCTCGTCGGTGCGACGACGAACCACCTCAGCTCTGGCATGTTGGGCAGACTCACCATGAAATGTCCAAACCATATAATTAGGTGTAAAACAACACTTCTGCAGGTGTTTGATCATTACAAACTCTGACTTCTTCTTAAAGTTTTCGCAATCAACACAAGGGCACCAGGTTGTTTTTTGTCCATTTGCAAATGCGACTCTCACAAACTCCTTGGTTTTTGTTATCCATTCACGGGTCATGTCTTTTTGACTAGTGTGACCAGTGTACATCCACCCACGATCACTCATCTTGCCTAGCTACTGGACACACAAAAAATATATACACAATTCAACAAACCATATTCATCAGTTAATAGAAATTGTCAGTTTTATTACGTTGATGCAACCTAGACGCTAGTAGGTAAAGATAGGTCCTAATCCCACCTGAGTATGTGTAGATTGGGTTCGTTTTCCCATGCTCTGCTCCGGATCCGACGCACACTTTCGGCAGCACCTCCCCGCTGTTCTCCTGAGACACGTCTCGGCAATAAGTAGACAGGATGTGTACCCGGAGAACAACAGGGAGGCACTGACGACATTCTGCATCAGATCCGGAGCAGAGCATATGGGAAAACGAACCCAAACTACACATACTCGGGTTGTCCATGGATAACGTTGGACAATTCGAAAGAATCACAGTTATAAATATGCTAATGAATGCATATTTATAGATGTAACCCTTTCGAACGGGAGACGCATAGTGGTCATGCATACAGATGATTGAAGACACCTATAGCTAGCAAGTTTCATCGACACGAAGACTGGAATAGAGCAAAAAAATTAAGGGTGCCGGGGGAGAAGATATCATTTGTGCTCACCAACGAACGCAGCAGGGGAGCTCGTCAAATGCACGGGGAGGTCGTCGAACAACAGTCGCTGGCAGCGACAAAACAACTGCACATTGAAATGAAACTCGATCAACACAAATATTATGTTTTTCATAATAGCTAGAATCGGAATATATATTTGACCTAACTCATAATTTACAAAACTATGACCGTGTGGCACCTAGAAGGCCGAGGAGCACCTGTTCGGTCAGCAGGAGGCCGAAGAGGTGTAGGGTGTCGGGGGTCAGAGTGTCCTCTTCTCCTCCTCTCCTCTTTCTTCTTCTTCTCCTTATCTTCTTCTTCTTATTTTTCTTCTTCTTATCATTTTTCCTCCGCTCCTTCTCCTCCTCTCCTCTTTATTTTTCTTCTTCTTCTTCTTCTTCTTCTTTTTTTCTTCTAGTTTTTTTATTTTCTTCTTTTCTTCTAAGTATTTTGTTTTCTATCTAAGTTTTGTTTCTATCTATGTTTTTTAAGTAACTATCTATTTTAACTATCTAATTGAACAGAAAAAATAGAAAATAAACTAACTACCTAATTTAATAGTAAAAACAAAAAATAAACTAACTATCTAATTTAAAAACAAAAAAAGGTGAGGGGTGGGGCTGGGGCTTGCACTCACTAGAGTTGGTGATGGTGGGGCGGCGGGAGGAGGGGGAAGCTGCAAGGAGCGGGCGGCGCCGGGATCCAGCGAGTGGAGGGGGAAGCCGCAAGGAGCGGGTGGCGTCGGGATCCACTAGGGAGGGGGCGTCACCAGGGGAGGGGGAGGGTGGTCGCGGCGAGGGGTGGCAACGACGAGGGCTGGCGCAGGGAGGAGCTCCGGTAAGGGGGCGGCGTAGGGAGCTAGTGAGGGGAGGGGGCAGCTGGGAGGCTAGCTAGTACCGGAGTTGGGGGAGGAGATAGCGTCGGGGGTGGGCTAGGGGTGGCCACGGGGAGGGGCGGCCGTGGCGAGGGTGGTGCGGGGAGGAGCGGTGGCGGCGGGGGCGCGGCGGGGCGGCGGTGCGGGGTGGCCGTCGACGGGGTAGGCGAGGCGGCGGCGGCTCAGTCACGGGGGTTAGAGAGGGGAAAGAGAGAGGGAGGGAAAGAAAGAGAGAGATGAGAGAGATATTTAGGTCATCTCTTTGTCGTTTGCTAGCAAACGGCAAAGAGACTAGGTATCAGACTGCTAACGACCACTTTCTTTGTTGTGCGTTAGCGGACGGCAAAGAAGCTTTGCCGTCTGCTAGCAGACGGCAAAGAAAGTGTCTGTTAGTAGTCTGGTAGCTAGGATCTTTGCTATGTGCTAGCAGACGGCAAAGCTTCTATGCCGTCCGCTAGCAGAAGATAAAAGAGCTGGCTAACGGCAAACATGATCTTTGCCGTCAGCAGCATATTTGTCGTTAGCTTTCTACAAGCTGGTGGCAAAGACCTTCTTTGCCGTCAGCTAGCAGACGACAAAGAGCTGGCTGACAACAAAGATGCTGATTCCAGCAGTGCTTGAAGAATTTCATCTTGTTGGTGAGGAAGGAGCGCCAGCGTTGTTGGGATCGTTTGTCTATGCAGGGCCTACCGCAGTGACGTCAATGTCCTCAACTTCCTCCATCTCACGCGATGAAGAATATGAAGTTGTAACCAGCTGACGAACTTGAACCTTCTTGAATTTCCTCTGAGGAGGATGAGACCAGTCAAAGTTTTGCTAAAAGTCCATGTCCTTGAGTTCCTCAGGAGTCTTGAGATGTGCGAGAATGGCCCACGCGCGATCGAAGATTTCATGCACATAGTAGTGATTTTTCCTCACAGATTTCTGTGTCATAGTCATGTTCTTAACAATTGAAGTAAACTGACGCTTCACCCACGTGTGATTGCGATCAACCTTCTGATGAAGACTTATGAGCAGGTCACGATCTGTCATCACACGAGGGGCAGATTCTCGAGGCTTTTGTGCTGAGGCATTTGCAGCAGAGTCCTGGGTAGAGGTGTCATCATTGGTGGAGTAAGATGCAGCTTTGCGAAACTAACCATCCAATGGACGAGTACCTTCAGCAATGACATCTTTTCCTTTTCCTATTGGAGAATGTTGCATGGGAAACAAACATTTTCCTACGCACACGCAAGATCTTTCCATGGTGATGAGCATCTACGAGAGGGAGAGTGGATCTACATACCCTTGTAGATCGCTAAGCCGGAAGCGTTAAGAAAAATAGTTGATGTAGTCGAATGTCTTCGCGATCCAAATTGCCGAGTGTCCCACAATCCCATCACGATTCATCCCACGATCCAATCACGATCCGTCCCGCGATCTCATCACGATCCGTCCCACAATCTCATCACGATCCGTCTTGCGATCTTGATCACGGTCCTTCCGATCTAGCGCCGAACGGACGGCACCTTTGCGTTCAGCACACGGACAGCTAGATGATAATCTCCGCCTTCTTGATCCAGCAAGAGGGAGCGGAGAGGTAGATGAGTTCTCCGGCAGCGTGACGGCATTGCGGTGATGGCGGTGGAGAAAATCCAGCAGGGCTTCGCCTAAGCACCGTTGAAACCAATCTAGAGGAGAAACTACGAACTAGAGGTGAGGTAGCACGTGGCTTTTGGTTTCTTGATACGTTCCAAATACTAGCCCCGACCCTTTGTTTATATGCTAAGCCCTGGGGTCGAAAATTGGAGAAAAATCCTCCTCAAGGTCGGTTTGTCTGCAAGGCAAGAGTCCTCCCCAGACTCCAGGACCAGACGCCAAGCTCCTCGGCGTTTGGCCCCAGACGCCAAGGTCCCTGGCGTGTGGCCCCTGGCCTCCGCAAAACAGCTTTTGCACCTTCATAAAGCCTCATGGGCTTTACCCTTGGGCCCAAATAAAGTGTCCTTGTACCCCGAACATTTCGGGTAGCATCTGAAACTATTTCTGGTGAATACCGGAACCCTTCGGGACACCAAACACTATTATCCCATATATCAATCTTTACCTCCAGACCAATCTGGAGCTCCTCGTGACGTCTGGGATCTCATCCGGGACTCTGAACAACCTTCGGTCACCACCATACATAACTCTATACTACCGAAACATCACCGAACCTTAAGTGTGCAGACCCTGCTAGTTCGAGAAGTATGTAGACATGACAAAGACACCTCTATGGTCTATAACCAATAGCGGGACTGGGATGCCCATATTGGTTCCTACATATTCTACAAAGGTCTTTATCATCAGCGTCTGTCTTCATCTTAAAGGTCCATTTGTACTCGATGGCCTGCCGTCCAACGAGCAAGTCTATACTTGGTTTTCATACATGGATCCTTTCTCAGATTTCATGGCCTCTAACCATTTGTCAGAAGCCGGTCCCATCATCGCTTCTCCATAGCTCGTAGGTTCATCATTGTCCAACAACATGACTTCTAAGACAGGGTTGTCCTACCACTCAGAAGTAGTACATGTCCTTGTCAACCTATGAGGTTCGATAGTAACTTGATCCTAAGCTTCATGATCATCATCATTAACTTCCTCTTCAACTAACGTAGGCTTCACAGAAATATCTTCTTGCGCTGCGCTACTCTCTGGTTGAAACAAAGGTTCAACAACCTCATCAAGTTCTATGTTCCTCCCACTCAATTCTTTCAAGAGAAACTCTTTCTCTAAAAAGGACCCGTTTTAGCAACAAACACTTTATGCTTGGATCTGAGGTAGATGGTTTACCCAACTATTCTTAGGGTATTCTATGAAGATGCATTTGTCCACTTTGGGTTTGAGCTCATTAGGTGAAAACCTTTTTACATAAGCATCGTAGCCCCAAACATTAAGAAATGATAGCTTAGGTTTCTATCAAACCATAATTCACATGGTGTCATCTCAATGGAGTTATATGGTGCCTTATTTAAAGTGAATGTAGTTGTCTCTAATGCATAACCCCAAAACGGTAGTGGTAAAATGATAAGAGACATCATAATTCGCACCATATCGAATAGAGCACGACTATGATGTTCGGACCACCATCACACTATGGTGTTCCAGGTGGCGTGAGTTGTGAAACAGCTTTCACGTTGTCTTAAGTTGTACACCAAACTCGTAACTCGGATATTCACCTCCATGATCATATCGTAGGTATCTCATCTTCTCGTCACGATGATCTTAAACTTCACCCTGAATTTGCTTGAACTTTTCAAATGATTCAAACTTGTGTTTCATTAAGTAAATATACACTATTATCTACTCAAATCATCAGTGAAGGTAAGAAAATAACGATATCCATCGCACGCTACAAGACTCATTGGATTGCATACATCAACATGTATCATTTCCAATAAATCACTTGCCCACTCCATCAAACCGGAAAACGGTGTCCTTAGTCATCTTGCCCAAGGCCATGGTCCACATGTCTCAACCAATTCAAAATCGAATGAGTCCAAAGATCCATCAGCATGGAGTTTCTTCATGCGATTTATACCAATATGACATTTAGCGGCAGTACCACAAGTATGTGGTACTATCATTATTAACTTTGTATCTTTTGGCATGAATGTTATGAACATGTGTATTACTACGATCAAGATTCAACAAACCATTCTCACTGGGTGCATGACCATTGAAGGTATTATTCATGTAAGCAGAATAACCTTTATTCTCTGACTTAAATGAATAACCATATTGCAATAAACACGATCTAATCACGTTCATGCTCAACGCAAACAGCAAATAACATTTATTTAGGTTCGTCACTAATCTCGAAGAGAGAGCATGCAATGTTGATCACATCAACCTTAGAAACATTTCCAACACACATCGTCACCTCACACTTAGCGAGTTCTCCGTTTATTCCGTCGCTTTTATTTCGAGTCACTAACATTTAGCAACCCAACCAGTATCTAATACCCAGGTGCTACTAGGAGTACTAGCAAGGTACACATCAATAACACGTATATCAAATATACTTCTATCGACATTGCCAGACTTCTTATCTACCAAGTATCTAGGGTTGTTCCACTTTAGCGACCACTCTCCTCATAATAGAAGCACTTAGTCTCGGGTTTGGGTTCAACTTTGGGTTGCTTCACTGGAGCAGCAACTGACTTTCCATCCATGAAGTTTCCATCCTTTCCCTTTCCCTTCTCGAAACTAGTGGTTTTACTAACCGTCAACACTTGATGCTCCTTCTTGATTTCTACCTTCGCAGTGTCAAACATCGCGAACAGCTCGGGGATCATCGTTTCCATCCCTGGCATAATTATAGTTCATCACAAAGTTCTAGTAGCTTAGTGATAGTGACTCAGAGAACTATATCAATCACTTTCTTATCTAGAAGATCAACTCCCACTCGATTCAAGCAATTGTAGCACCCAGACAATCTGAGCACATGCTCAACGATTGAGCTATTCTCCTTCATCTTACAGGCAAAGAATCTTGTTGGAGATCTCATATCTCACAACACGGGCACGAGCCTGAGATCCCAATTTGAGCTCTTAGAACATCTCATATGTTCTGTGACGTTCAAAACGTTTTGGAGCCTCAATTCTAAGCCGTAATGCATGACACACTAAACTATCAAGTAGTCATCGGAACGTGCCTGTCATATGTTCAGAATATCTACAAACGATGTTAGAGGGGGTGGTGCACCAAGCGGTGCATTAAGGACATAAGCCTTGTGTGCAGCAATGAGGACAATCCTCAGATCACAAACCCAGTTCGCAATATTGCTACCATCATCTTTCAACTCTATTTCTCTAGGAACATATAAAAATTCAAGGGAGCTACAACGTGAGCGACAACATAATTTGCAAAGACACTACTGACTAAGTTCATGTTGATGAGTTAAATTAATCATATTACTTAAGAACTCCCACTCAAATTGACATCCCTCCGGTCATTCGAGTGATACATGATCCAAATTCACCAACTCAAGTTCGATCATCACGTGAGTTGAGGTGGTTTCAATGGTGAACATCATCATGTTGATCATATCTACTATATGACTCATGTTAGACCTTTCAGTCTCTTGTGTTCCGAGGCCATGTCTGTACATGCCAGGCTCGTCAAGTTTAACTCGAGTGTTCTGCATGTGCAACACTGGATTGCACCCGTTGTATGTGAACGTAGAGTCTATCACACCCGATCATCACGTGGTGTCTCGACACGATGAACTTTCACAACGATGCACACTCGGGGAGAACAAAATTTATCTTGAAATTAAGTGAGGGATCACCTTATAATGCTACCGTCGTCCTAAGCAAAAAGAGGTGCATAAAAGGATTAACATCACATGCAAATCATGAAATTGTGCTTTTGATCTCCATCGTCACCGGCATAACGCCATGATCTCCATGATCATGATCTCCATCATTGTGTCACGATCGGGGTTGTCGCGCTCACCATGCTCATACTACTATTGCTACTGTCTAGCGATAAAGTAAAACATTACATAGCGCTTAATGATTGACATGCAGGCCATACAATAATTAAAGACAACCCTATGGCTCCTGCCAGTTGCCGTACTCATCGACATGCAAGTCGTGATATTCCATACAACACATGATCATTTCATACATCACATATCTCTCATCATGTAATTGGCCATATCAAATCACAACATACCCTACAAAAACAAGTTAGATGTCCTCTAATTGTTGTTGCAAGTTTTACGTGGCTACTATGGGTATCTAGCAAGAACAATTCTCACCTACGCAAAACCACAACGGTGGTACTTAAGTTGATTTTCAACCTTCTCAAGCACCGCCTTTGTCGAATCCGATCCAACTAAAGTAGGAGAAACAAACACCCACCAACCATCTTTGTGCAACAAGGTTACACGTCAGTCGATGGAACCAGTCTCTCGTAAGCGTACGAGTAAGGTTGATCTGGCCCGCTTCATCCCACAATACCGCTGAACCAAAACACGACCAAGGGAGGAAGCAATCTAGGCATGAACGCCCACAAACTCTTTGTGTTCTACGCGAGATCTCATCTACACATAGACCTAGCTCTGATACCACTGTAGGAGAACGTTGCATGGGAAACAAAAAATTTCCTACACACACGCAAGATCTATCCATAGTGATGAGCACCTACGAGAGGGAGAGTGGATCCACATACCCTTGTATATCGCTAAGCGGGAAGCGTTAAGAAACGCGGTTGATGTAGTCGAACGTCTCCAAATCGCCGAGCGTCCCGCGATCCCATCACGATTCGTCCTGCAATCCAATCACGATCCGTCCCACGATCTCATCACGATCCGTCCCGCGATCTCATCATGATCCGTCCCGCGATCTCATCACGATCCGTCCCGCGATCTCATCACGATCCGTCTCGCGATCTTGATCATGGTCCTTCCGATCTAGTGCCGAACGGACAGCACCTCCGCATTCATCACACATACAGCTTGATGAAGATCTCCGCCTTCTTGATCCAGCAAGAGAGAGTGGAGAGATAGACGAGTTCTCCGGCAGCGCGACGGCGTTGCGGCGATGGTGGTGGAGTAATTGCAGCAGGGCTTCGCCTAAGCACCGCTGAAACCGATCTAGAGGAGAAACTACAAACTATAGGTGAGGTATCATGTGGCTTAGGGTTTCTTGATATGTTCCAAGTGATAGCCCCGCCCTTTTATTTATATGCTGAGCCCTGGGGTCGAAACTTGGAGAAAAATCCTCCTCAAGGTTGGTTTAGCCGCAAGGCAAGAGTCCTCCTCGGACTCCAGGACCAGACGCCAAGTTCCTCCGCGTCTGCCCCGGACGCCAGGGTCCCTCGCGTCTGGCCCCTGGGCTCCGCAAAACACCTTTTGCACCTTCATAAAGCCTCGTGGGCTTTACCCCTTGGCCCAAATAAAGTGTCCTTGTACCCCGAACATTTTGGGAAACATCCGAAACTATTTCCTGTGAATTCCGGAACCCTTCTGGAGACCAAACACTATTATCCCATATATCAATCTTTACCTCCGAACCATTCCGGAGCTCCTTGTGACATCCAGGATCTCATCCGGGACTTCGAAAAACCTTCGGTCAACACCATACATAACTCTATACTATGGAAACATCACTGAACCTTAAGTGTCCAGACCCTGCGGGTTCGAGAAGTATGTAGACATGACCGACATACCTCTACGGTCAATAACCAATAGCGGGACCTGGATGCCCATATTGGTTCCTACATATTCTACGAAGATCTTTCTCGGTCAAACCTCTATGTCAAGGATTCAGTTAATCCCATATGTTGTTCCCTTTGTTCTTCGGTATGTTACTTGCCCATGATTCGATCGTCGGTATCTCCATACCTAGTTCAATCTCGTTACCGGAGAGTCTCTTTACTTGTTTCCGTAATACAAGATCTTGTGGCTAACACTTAGTCACTTTTCTTGCAAGGCTTTGTGTCACGCCCAAGATGCGCGCCTATCCATTTTAAGGCACGAGGGCCTCGCAAGGGATAGATGCGCATCTTGCCCTTAGCAAGAATAGTATCATCACAACATACAGTACTGAAAGAGATGAGTATACAAGATTGGCATACACTCGCCACATGCTAACTTACAATGTCACTCAAATTCATATAATGAAGTTGAACACAGGGTCCGACTACGGACGAAATCAAACGATAAAAACAAATGCAAATGATGCTATCAAGCAATCCCAAAGATCACAACCAGGTCCTCTACTCAGCCGGATACATCACGTACATCTTGCCTCTTTCCTCGTCATATTCCCACTGGAGCTGGGTAAGATCATCCTGCATGAACTCATCTGAACCTGTACCTAGAGTGTTATAGTAAACTGTGAGCCACAGAGGACTCAACTATCATGTGCCCGGGTATCGAGACTATTCAAGCTTAAAGTTTGGGGTGTTGTAATTGTTTAGTTTGCAGCAGCACTAAGCATATATGGTGGCTAACTTATGCAACATGAAAGTAAATATGAGTGGCCTACGATGAACGATCAAATTCTAGAATGATCTCTATGAGATCCTGAACACTTACTTATGTCAATCATAACCCCACCGTGTTCTCTCTCGGATCCTGAACACTTACTCACACAGTTGGTGCATTTTAATTAGAGTTTACTTCAAGTTTACTATAACCTGGTCTTAAACAAATATCCAAGTTGCCGCATAACCGCGGGCATAGCTTTCCGAAAGATTTAACCCTGTAGGGGTACTCCAACTAATCCATCACAAAATTAACCACACTCCGCGGGAATAACCTCAAACATGGATCTTGCGGTCATGATAGATAATTCCAAAGGAATTACAACACCTCGAGAAAACCCGAAGAAAGTCAGACTCCACACGCAAGACATTCGATAAAGGTAAAACAAATCCAGCAAGACCACCCGACGTGTCGACGAACCTAATAAGAGCCGCGTATCTCGTTCTCAGGACATGACGGATAAGCACAACATATAGTGGCCTGATAGAAATCTCCTGAGTTGCCCCGGGTTGGCCCCGCACACGGCTCTAGTTTGGACCAACACTCATGAGGAGCACAGGCCCGGTGGTTGATTAAATTATCCACGGGTTTGCAAGACCCTATGCAAATTTTATTAAGTTGTTAAGAAAATGTAGTACCAATGTTGGGTCTTTCCATACAAGTTTTAATCTCAACCGAATAAACAAGGGGGTCCCCATAATAACCCCGAGCATGTTAGGAGCGCAAAATATGGAAAACATAACACCAGTAACAAGGAACTAATGGCGGTAACAGTAGAACAAATTACTTAGCAAAAGGCCAAGCCTTCCACCAATACCAAGATGTATATGTGCATTAAGTCAAATAACAGATAATATTGTGATATCCAAATCCATGTTAACACATGGAACAACCTGCACCTGCAACTAAAATGCTATAAGAGGCGTTGAGCAGCGGTAACTTAGCCAATCAAAGGTTTGCTAGGATGTGGAGGTTAGAGGCTGTCATGGCAACATGGGGGCTGATATCAAGTGGTAGGTGGCGCAATCGTAACGATAAGAACGAGAAGCTAGCAACCAAAAATAGTATCGGGATCTAGGTACGATCATCTTGTCTGTTGGTTCTTTAGCGGAACAAGTAGCGGGATCCCCGTAGTGGTACTCTCCTGGGTCCTCATACTCAGAATCAACACTCACGTCTACCCAAGAGAAACAGCAACAATAAACCTCAAACCAAGCTGCAATTCACAACAATATGATGCATGATTCATTTATGAAGAATTCAACATGGCAATCCAAAACTAGTCATGTTTCAGATGCAAATTTGTTTATTAATGAATCTGGACAGAACCTCATGTTAATTTATTTAAACATGCATGATCATGGCAAATATGGATGCATCATGCAAAATCGATAGAAATGCATATAAAGATCGCAAGAAACGGAGCTACGGTTCTCACGATACGCTCTCGACAAGGTACAGAGGCAAAACACAAGTCATCCAAGACCTGGGCTAATTCTTTTCATTCCATGGCAACCTGTGGATAGGTGACGAAAAATCAAACACAATAGCCTTAAGAATCAATCAATTCTATGGAGCATGGTCCCCACAAGTCACAAAACAATAAAACCCACAATCTGCCACAAAACAGCAACAATAGCAACGTCTACAGTGCACAACTTGAGATACAGGAACCCTACAGCCACAAACAAGATATGGATAGAATCTACTCAACACACACATCAACTTATACAACTACACAATCAGCAAAGGAGGCACACATTCACAAGCATGAAGCAATCAAGTTGACATGATGAATCAGTTTTCTGGGACTTAGTGTAAATTCCAGTTTTCGGGAATCTGAGATTATAAAGTAGCAAGTTGACAGCAGTAGTTAAATATGCTAGAGAGCTCCTATTAGCATGAAAATTAACAGGATGGTAGAAGGCACTATCTACTACAAACAACTAACACTGAGCATGAGCAAATTCCAAACACATCACTAGATACCACCCACTCTTCATGGCATAAAAATAACAGCAGATTCTCAGACTTGGTCATTTTTTAGCATGCTGAACAGGAACATAAAGTTGGCCACTTCACAGCATGCTTCCCACTTATATGGGTGATTCTCATGTTAAACAAAAATACCATGGCCTACTAGATACAGAATACTAGCACTTCCTAGTTGGCACAACTCCCAAAGCAAGCATGGATTAGTTCATGCAAAAATGACAAAGTAGCATCTTGACAGAAAATGACAGTTTTATCAACTTGTTGAAAGGTGAAAACTGATTGCACTAATGGATTCATAGGATCTCACATCACACTACAACCTCATGGGTATGAGTGGTCACCCACACACACCTTCATAAGAGAAGAGAGGGGGGAAATACAAAAGGATCACTCGCTCACTAAATTAAAATACAAAAACACCCAATCCCCAAACATCAAAAGGATCACTCACTAAATTAATTAAATAATTAGGACTACCTCTTGAACATATTTGAACAATTAAAACAGCAAGTTAATTCTGCTCATAAAATTAATATGAAGAGAGGGGGGAAATCTAAGGTGATGTTGAAAGAGAAAAGAGAGGGGAAGAAGAAGAGGAGTTGCAAACATGACTCCTACCACACTCAACACCAACATGACACAAGGCACACCCACATCACTTCACACCAACATCAAGCCAAGACACATGAGAATAGCAAGCATGCAAAATGAATGGTATGATGGATGATATGATGCATGAATGCAAACAACAGAAGAATGACAACGTGCAAATCATACATAGCTCATGACACAAGGTTCAAACATTGGGGTTACATGCCAAATAAGGTAGGGACAACACTTGGGCTGTCACAACTCTCCCACACTACAAGAGGATCTCGACCCGAGATCTAGGAACGAAAGAAATCCGGAAATTCGGAACGAAGAAGGTCCTTGCGTTCCCAAGTAGCTTCTTTGTCGGAATGATGAGACCACTTCACCTTGAGGAACTTGATAGACTTGTTGCGAGTCTTACGCTCAGTTTCTTCAAGAATTGCAACTGGGTGCTCACGATAAGAGAGATCTTCTTGGAGATCGATGTCCTGGAGGTCGATGGTTCGCGTAGGAGTCTTGAAGCATTTCCGGAGCTGAGAAACATGGAAGACATCATGCAGGTTCGCGAAATTTGTAGGAAGCTCTAGTTGATATGCAAGACCACCTCTCTTGCCAACAACTTTGAAAGGACCAACAAAACGAGGAGCTAGCTTCCCTTTAATTCCAAACAGCTGAGTGCCCTTCATGGGAGAGACTCTGAGATAAACCAGATCATCCACTTGAAAAGAAACATCCTGATGTTTGTTATCGTAATAACTCTTCTGTCGGGACTGAGCTGCTTTGAGGTTCTCACGAATGACATGGCACATTTCTTCTGCTTTAGTGATCATGTCATTGCCCAATACCTGACGCTCACCGGTTTCAGACCAGATAAGCGGGGTACGACACTTTCTGCCATAGAGAATCTCGAAAGGGGCCTTGCCTGAACTAGCTTGGAAGCTATTGTTGTATGAGCATTCAGCATATGGAAGGCAGTCTTCCCACTTCATGCCGAACGATATCACACAGGCTCTGAGCATATCTTCAAGGATCTGATTGACTCTCTCAACTTGACCACTTGTCTGCGGATGAAACGTAGTGCTGAAACGGATCTTCGTACCCATAGCAGTCTGGAAGGACTCCCAAACTTGGAAGTGACGAGGCTTCCACGGTCAGAACAAATGAGCTGAGGAATACCATGACGTATACAACTCTGCAAGCCGAGCTGCCGAGATAGATTCTTTGACTGGCAGGAAATGAACAAATTTTGACAGCTTGTCGATAACCACAAAGATGGCATCGTTGCCTCTCTAGGACTTGGGAAACCCAGTTATGAAATCCATCTCCACATGATCGAATTTCCACTCTGGGATAGGCAAAGGCTGAAGAAGACCTGCTAGACGTTGATGCTCCGCCTTCACTCTGCGACAAACATCACACTCGTTCACGAACTAAGCAATTTCATGTTTCATGCGAGTCCACCAGAAGGTTTGCTTGAGATCTTGATACATCTCGGAACTGCCTGGATGAATGGACAGAAGATAATTATGTGCTTCATCCATGATAACCTTTCTGAGATCGCCTTTTGGAACCACAAGACAGTCCTCAATGAACAAGGTATCTTTGTCATCAACTCGAAAGAACTTATACTTCAGAATGCTCTTGGCCACACCTTTCTTCACTTTCTTCACCATAGCGTCAAGAAGCTGCGCTTGGTGAACCTGATCTTCCAGAGTCGAAGAGAGTTGAAGATTTGCAAGAAATCCTTGCGGAATCATCCGAAGGTTGAGCTTGTAGAAGGCTTCACAAAGCTCGGGTTGAAGAGGCTTCAAGATTAGACTATTGCAGTACGCCTTATGGCTGAGCGCGTCTGCGATGACATTTGATTTCCTAGGAGTATACTCAATGCTTGGATTGAAGTCTTCAAGCATATCCACCCAATGAGACTACCGAAGATTGAGATTGGGTTGAGTGAAAATGTACTTCAAGCTCTTGTGATCAGTGTACAACTCAACTGGTCTACCCAACAACAAATGCCGCCAAGTCATTAGAGCATGCACAACTGCCACCAACTCAAGATCATGAGTGGGGTAGTTCTTCTCGGCAGGCTTCAACTGACGCGAGGTATAAGCAACAATCTTCTTGTCTTGCATGAGAACACCACCAAGGCCTTGTAGAGAAGCATCACAGAAAACCTGAAAAGGCTTAGACTGCTCAGGAGGAACAAGAACTAGAGCTGAAGTCAGTCTCTGCTTGAGCGTATTGAATGATGCATCACACTCAGGAGACCAAACATACTTGACACTCTTGTGGAGGAGATTGGACAGAGGCTTGACAATTTGAGAGAAGTTCTCCACGAACCTTCTGCAATAACTAGCAAGCCCAAGGAAACTCCGAAGCCGCTTCACATTCTGAGGAGGTTCCCACTTCAATATAGCTTCAACTTTCTCAAGGTGCACCTTAGTTCCCTTGGTAGAGATGACATGCCCGAGGTACACCACTTCATTGAGCCAAAACTCACACTTGGAAAACTTGGCTTAGAATCGATGCTCTCTTAACTTGTCAAGCACAAGGCGGAGATGCTTTGCATCCTCTTCTTCTGTCTCTGAGAACACAAGGATATCATCCAAATAGACCAAGACGAATTCATTCTTGAAATGAGAGAAAATGAAATTCATCATTCTTGAGAAGGTTGGATGAGCATTCGCAAGACCAAACGACATGACGGTGTACTCATACGAGCCAAAACTCATCCTGAAAGTGATCTTAGGAATGTCTTCTTTGCGAATGCAAATCTGATGATAACCCATGCGAAGATCAAGCTTCCAGAAAACCTTGGCACCTTTCAGTTGTTCAAACAACTCATTGATGTTAGGGAGTGGGTATTTGTTTCTGATTGTCTTCTTGTTCAATGGACGGTAATCAACACAAAGACGATCCGTGCCATCTTTCTTCTTGACAAACAAAACTCCACAACCCCACGTAGAAGAGCTTGGTCTGATCAGATCCAGACGTTCTTGCTCATCTAGCTGCTTCTTCAACTCTTTCACCGAGAACAATTGGAGAGGCCAGAAAAGAATAATTCCCCATCTTGATAGAAACATCCAGCACCAAGCAATTGGAATTCATTAACTTCCCAGGGGACACCACTGACACAGGTCTAAGGAGATCTTGACACGCAAACTCATGCATTGCAAAGAATGAACGGGACATGAAACAATGTGATGCACCAGTATCAAGCTAAAGTTTTGCTGGAATAGAATTAACTGAGAGATTACCCATGATCACTTGAGAAGAATCCTCTGCCTCTGCTGCATTCACCATATTCACTCTGACTGACTTGGGATTATGCTTCACCATAGCATTGCCTGGAGGCTTGACAGGAGGAGGAGGCGGAAGATGCCGCTGGTGGCACTTGTTTGCATAGTGACCCTTCTGGCCACACTTGGGACAAGTCACCTCAGAAAGCGGATGAACATTGCCAAGAACTGCCTTGGATGCCTGGGGTCTCTGCTGGAATCCTGGGTTGGGTAGGTGGGAAGAACCACGACCACCAAACTGCTTCTGCTGCTGAGGATGAAACGGAAGAGGATTTGGCGCCCAATACTTCTGCTGCTTGGAAACCAACTGAGAGCTGGAAGAAGAAGAATATGAATCCCTTGAAGGCTTCTTGGAGTTCTCCAACGTGAGCTGATTTGCTTCAACCTTCAAAGTCATGTTGTAGAACTGATCAAACTCACGAGGCTCTTGAAGAACTAGGCTTGGCAGAAGCTCATCCTTGAGACCACCTCTGAACTAATAGATCATAGCCTTGTCATTTGGAACATCTTGCTTGGCATAACGGCTAGATTCTGGAACTCGACGTTTTACTGGTAGACAGACTTGCTTCCCTGCTTTAGGTGCATGAACTTCTCACGCATCTCCTCGACAAAGCTTGTCAGAATATAATGAGCCCTGAAGTCACGACGGAACACGATCGCCCCTAGAATCCTTGTACTGCTGCCACAAATCAGCTGCTTGACCCTTGAGCTGGAATGATGCAAATCTGACAAAGTCCTCTGGCCTGACATTGCTGCACTCAAAATGCTTACTCATATCACGAAGCCAATCATCAGCATCAAGAGGCTGCTCACAATAGGTGACAGTCTTGGGCTGGTTGGCAAGCAACTGATTGAGTGTCGCAGATTGAAGCTGATTCTAAAAAATTCCTTGAAAACCTTGCTGAGCCTGCTCCCTTTCTTGCAACAGTCTGAGCAACATCTGAGTGTTCGCATTGGTTGCGGCCATCATAGCTTGCCAAGCCTCTGGAGGAGGAGGCGGAGGAGGCGGTGGTGGTGGTGGAACATCAGTCTGCTCCTCACCATGACCCGGATTGCTGCGAGTTGGTGGAGCCATCCTGAAGATGGACAAAACGCATCGGCACCTCATTGATAAGATGAAACAAAGCTGAATCAGATGCTTGAAAGAAATTGAACAATTAACAACACAGCCTTCCTACTGAAAAATTAGTAAGAACGCTTCTTTGGTTTATGATAACATCATCAGATATTAGAAGCCACTTGCAATAACACAAAAGTATTGAGCTAAGCGCTCGGAACAAATGTACATGCCCATATACATCTGAAGAAGATGATCCTAGATGACTACAAGATTTCCCACCTATGAACTTCTGAAAACTTTCTGGTTATGCAATCTGGTGTGGGGGATACAAGGAGGAAATATCTCACACAACTAGCAATCCTACACCCCAACTGTATCCATCCTTCAACACATAACCAAAGGCTTTCGCAAACTCATCTAATCTTGAATCCTCGAACTCACAACGATACTAAACCATGGTCATACCCCGGACGCCTCCCTAGTACTGGGTGACTCCGACCTTATCTCACCATGATAAGTATTGAAGTAACTTCGAACACTCTCCGTCCTGAGATATCAAGGAAGCTGAATGATAACGATGTGCCAACATTCCCTGGAGCTCGACTCCCCGGAAAAAATCAAGTCAGACAGGAGGCACCAAGATAGAACCGTGTCACATCAGCATCATATAGACTCCACAATACCCGCGTGATCCTAAAAAAATTTTTGAGCGAGAAGAGGAGTAGAAACAAAATTCCAAAGTCAGATACCTCACGAGAGCATAGAAGAGGAGTAAAAAGAATCCTACTCTCCGATATAACTAGACTCAAAACAGTTTTTACTAGACACGACTCGGCCAAGTTCGAACAAGCAAAGGCTCCTATGGTCGTATGGCTCTGAATAACAACTTGTCACGCCCAAGATGCGCGCCTATCCATTTTAAGGCACGAGGGCCTCGCAAGGGATAGATGCGCATCTTGCCATTAGCAAGAATAGTATAATCACAACATACAGTACTGAAAGAGATGAGTATACAAGATTGGCTTACCCTCGCCACATGCTAACTTACAATGTCACTCAAATTCATATCATCAAGTTGAACACAGGGTCCAACTACAGACGAAATCAAACGATAAAAACAAATGCAAATGATACTATCAAGCTATCCCAAAGATCACGACCAGGTCGTCTACTCATCCATATACGTCACGTACATCCTGCCTCTTTCCTCATCATATTCCCACTAGAGCTGGGTAAGATCACCCTGCATGAACTCATCTGAACCTATACCTGGAGTGTTGTAGTAAACTGTGAGCCACAGAGGACTCAGCTATCATGTGCCCGGGTACCGAGACTATTCAAGCTGAAAGGTTGGGATGTGGTAAGTGTTTAGTTTGCAGCAGCACTAAGCATATATGGTGGCTAACTTACGCAACATGGAAGTAAATATGAGTGGCCTACGATGAACGATCAAATTCTAGAATGATCTCTATGAGATCCTGAACACTTACTTACATCAATCATAACCCCACCATGTTCTCTCTCAAATCATGTTCACGAGTAGAGACGATCACGGTTACTCACACAGTTGGTGCATTTTAATTAGAGTTTACTTCAAGTTTACTATAACCGGGTGTTAAACAAATATCCAAGTTGTCACATAACTGCGGGCACGGCTTTCCGAAAGATTTAACCCTGCAGGGGTGCTCCAACTAATCCATCACAAAATTAACCACACTCTGCGGGAATAACTTCGACCACGGATCTCGCGGTCATCATAGGTAATGCCAAAGGAATTCCAACACCTCGAGAAAACCCGAAGAAAGTCAGACTCCACACGCAAGACATTTGATAAAGGTAAAACAAATCCAGCAAGACCACCCGACGTGTCGACGAACCTAATAAGAGTCGCGTATCTCATTCTCAGGACACAACGGATAAGCACAACATACAATGGCCTGATAGAAATCTCCCGAGTTGCCCCGGGTTGGCCCCGCACACGTCTCTAGTTTGGACCAACACTCATGAGGAGCAGAGGCCCGGGGTTGATTAAATTATCCACGGGTTTGCAAGACCCTATGCAAATTTTATTAACTTGTTAAGAAAATGTAGTACCAATGTTGGGTCTTGCCAGACAAGTTTTAATCTCAACCGAATAAACACACGGGTCCCCATAACAACCCCGAGCATGTTAGGAGCGCAAAATATGGAAAACATAACACCGGTAACAAGGATCTAATGGCGGTAACAGCGGAACAAATCACTTAGCAAAAGGCAAGCCTTCCACCAATAACAAGATGTATATGTGCATTAAATTAAATAACAAACAATATTGTGATATCCAAATCCATGTTAACACATGGAACAACCTGCACGTGCAACTAAAATGTGATAAGAGGGGCTAAGCAGCGGTAACTTAGCCAATCAAAGGTTTGCAGGCATGTGGAGGTTAGAGGCTGACATGGCAACATGGGGGCTGATATCAAGTGGTAGGTGGCGCAATCTTAACGATAAGAGCGAGAAACTAGCAAGCAAAAATAGTATCGGGATCCGGGTACGATCATCTTGCATGTTGGTTCTTCAACGAAACAAGTAGCAGGATCCTCGTAGTGGTACTCGCCTGGGTCCTCATACTCAGAATCGACACTCGTGTCTACCCAAGATAAACAGCAACAATAAACCTCCAACCAAGGTGCAATGCACAACAATATGATGCATGATTCATTTATGAAGAATTCAACATGGCAATCCAAAACTAGTCATGTTTCAGATGCAAAGTTTGTTTATTAACGAATCTGGACAGAACCTCATGTTAAGTTATTTAAACATTCATGATCATGGAAATTTGTATGCATCATGCAAAATCGATATAAATGCATATAAAGATCGCAAGAAACGGAGCTACGGTTCTCACGATACGCTCTCGACAAGGTACAGAGGCAAAACACAAGTCATACAAGACCTGGGCTAATTCTTGGCATTCCTAGGTAGCCTCTGGATAGGTGAAAAAAAATCAAACACAATAGCCTCAAGAATCAATCAATTCTATGGAGCATAGCTCCCACAAGTCACAAAACAATAAAACCCACAATCTGCCACAAAACAGCAACAATAGCAACTTCTACAGCTCACAACTTGAGCTACAGGAACCCTACATCCACAAACAAGATATGGACAGAATATACTCAACACACAAATCAACTTATCCAACTACACAATCAGAAAAGGAGGCACACATCAACAAGCATGAAGCAATCAAGTTGACATGATGAATCAGTTTTCTGGGACTTGGTGTAAATTCCAGTTTTCTGGAATCTGAGATTATAAAGTAGCAAGTTGACAGCAGTAGTTAAATATGCTAGAGAGCTCCTATTGGCATCAAAATTAACAGGATGGTAGAACGCAATATCTACTACAAACAACTAACACTGAGCATGAGCAAATTCCAAACACATTACTAGATACCGCCCACTCTTCATGGCATAAAAATAACAGCAGATTCTCAGACTTAGTCATTTTTTAGCATGCTGAACAGGAACATAAAGGTGGCCACTTCACAGCATGGTTCCCACTTATATGGGTTATTCTCATAATAATCAAAAATACCATGGCCTACTAGATACAAAATACTAGCACTTCCTAGTTGGCACAACTCCCAAAGCAAGCATGGATTAGTTCATGCAAAAATGACAAAGTAGCATCTTGACAGAAAATGACAGTTTTATCAACTTGTTCAAAAGTGAAAACTGATTGCACTAATGGATTCATAGAATCTCACATCACACTACAAGCTCATGGGTATGAGTGGTCACCCACACACACCTTCATACATATATGCACAATGCCTATATGCATAAACATATGTATGTGACCACA
This sequence comes from Hordeum marinum, assembly GCA_022496015.1. NCBI lineage: Eukaryota > Viridiplantae > Streptophyta > Magnoliopsida > Poales > Poaceae > Hordeum > Hordeum marinum. The sequence goes on from CM039675.1 coordinate 275,346,955, forward strand.
CAGACACACACTCAAACACATGCATATGTGCATGGACACATGCACACACACTCCACAACACACACCACCTACACCTACACATGGGTATGGAGACATGAGCCCACCGCACACACACACAAGCAGATACACGACATATGTGCAACCTGCCACCCCACACACACATGTGTGTGTGCCACAAGCACACACACATACACTCACACATGTAATACTCACACACACACTTACATGGTGCACCACACACCCATATGTACAAACTCACATGCACTCCTACACACAAAAAACTCAACATACACATGCATATGTGTATGTGCAAAGCACACACACTACCACATACACTAACACATATACACTACACACACATGTGTATGCATACAGATGCACACTTATGCACTACACTACCTACACACACAACAGAAAATGAATAAATAAAAACCACACACACACTCATACATGTATATATATACACTAAGGTATATATACACACATGACACAAGCACCCTGCCCTATTCATGCTCTACACACCACATTCATGCAAGAAGAACACACAAAACAAAAAAGAAAAAAAAAGAAAGAAAAGGAAACAAAACACAAAAAAAGGGGAGGGGCTCGGGATCGAACCCAAGACCTCCTGGTCTGCACACAGGGCGCTACCATTGCGCTACGGCGCCAAGTGTTAACACAGGAGGACCTCTGCTTCTCTAATACACACACGCGCCAGAACTTCTCTCACGAAACTGAACCCAAACAGAGCAAACGCAACAGGCGACGGCGGGGGCAAATTCCAGCAATACACGGCAGATCCAGCGACCCCAACTACTCACACGCGCGCGGGAACAGCCAGGGAACCCATTCCCCTGCTCACCTTGCAGTGAGGAGGAAGGAGGCGAGCGGCTGGTGTTCGACTTGCTATCGGTAGCGACAGACGCGGCGGCGAGCAACTACGAGCTACGCATGGAGGAAAAGGCAACCGGAGACCGGTGGCTCACCTTGGGGGAAAGGCAATGACGAGCCGGTCACGACGGTGTCGACGAAGGGGAAGAAGTCGGTCGGAGACGATGCAGGGGAAGAAGACAGCAGCGCAGGCTTCCGGCGATGATGAGGCCGTCGCTAGAGAGCTTCTACAGGGCCCCTAGTGGCAGGGATGGAACGCCGCGTCAACACCCGAGCTCCACGCCATCACCATCACGGACGCCGCCCACCGGAGAAGCGGCGACGATGAGCGGCGGATGCAACTGAACTCTCTCAACCTCTCAGACACTTACCTCGTAGGGGAAAAGAAGAGAGGCGGAAGAGAGATGGAGGGGAAGAAGAAGGCTGCGGTGGAGGAGGAAGAGAGAGGAACCCTAGGCGAGGGGAGGGCACACACGCCGAGGGGCTTTAAACCCATGAGCTGACGGCGACGGCGACGGAAAGGCGACGACGAACACGCTCTCCCACACACTGAAGACTGATGGCGAGCGAATGGGAGCAGGAGAGACAGGCCCATCTGCTCTCTCTCAGAACAAAACCAACAAGGGATTTAACCATTTATTAAAACAGCCACACAAAGTTGATTCCCTAGGGCATTTTAAAAGGTTTTAGAGCAAAACAAAAATACCTTTGTAAAGAAAAAATAATGTGCTACATTTAATAAAAATATTAAGTTGAATTATTTAGCAAGTTATTTTAATACTTAAATAAAAGGGCAGCTCCTGTTTAATTAAAATACAAAAACACCCAATCCCCAAACATCAAAGGATCACTCACTAAATTAATTAAATAATTAGGACTACCTCTTGAGCATATTTGAACAATTAAAACAACAAGTTAATTCTGCTCATAAAATTAATATGAAGAGAGGGGGGAAATGGAAGGTGATGTTGAAAGAGAAAAGAGAGGGAATAAGAAGAGGAGTTGCAAACATGACTCCTACCACACTCAACACCAACATGACACAAGGCACACCCACGTCACTTCACACCAACATCAAGCCAAGACACATGAGAATAGCAAGCATGCAAAATGAATGGTATGATGGATGATATGATGCATGAATGCAAACAACACATGAATGACAAGGTGCAAATCATACATAGCTCATGACACAAGGTTCGATCATTGGGGTTACATGCCAAATAAGGTAGGGACAACATTTTGGCTGTCACACTTTGTTGTGATGTTGCATTACCGAGTGGGCTCTGAGATACCTCTTAATCACATGGAGCAACAAGTCCCAGTCTTGATCCATGCCAACCCAACAGAGACCCTCGGAGATACCCGTAGAGCACCTTTATAATCACCCAATTACGTTACGACGTTTGATACACACAAGGTACTCCTCTGGTGTCAGTGAGTTGCATGATCTCATGGTCACAGGAACAGATACTTGACATGCAGAAAACTGTAGCAACTAACTGACACGATCATAAGCTACGTTTATAGCTTGGGTCTTGTCCATCACATCAGTCTCCTAATGATGTGATACCATTATCAAATGACATCTCATGTCGATGGCTAGGAAACCTTAACCATCTTTGATCAATGAGCTAGTCTATTAGAGGCATACTAGGGACATGGTGTTGTCTATGTATCCACACATGTATCTGAGTTCCGATCAATACAATTCTAGCATGGATAATAAATGATTATCATGAACAAGGAAATATGATAATAACTAATTTATTATTGCCTCTAGGTAATATTTCCAACATTTCCTTCAACTGTGGCAATTGTGTTCTTGAGGACTTCAATCGGAGGCAGAAAGCCGAAGTGATTTTGGAGGTCAACCTTGAAGGGAATTGAATACCTTTATCTAATGAATTTCATGATCCAGGGAGCATCAGGCTTGAATTCAAATGGGGCTAATAGCATGTTCTTCATGACTCCCTCAACTTCTTCTTCTTCAGTGTTGTGACCCTTTTGATGACAAAGGGTGTTGGTGAGGATGCGCTAAACAGTCCTGGGCACATAGAGCAAATCCTTCACAAGGAAGGTGGTCCTTTGAGGTTTTCTAGGAGCCAGCGGTTTCATCATCACTTGCATCATATGGTCGGGCGGAGCAGGTGGGCAGAGCAGGTTCATCAAACAGGCAGCGGGCTTCTTACGAAGGAATTGGAACTGGGACTAACCGAAGCAATTCTGAGGCTGGTGATACGTCTCCAATGTATCTATAATTTTTGATTCTTCCATGCTATTATATTATCTGTTTTTGATGTTTTATATGCATTAATATGCTATTTTATATTATTTTTTGGACTAACCTATTAACCTAGAGCCTAGTGCCAAATTATGTTTTTCCTTTTTTTGAGTTTCGTAGATAAGGAATATTAAACGGAGTCCAAACGGAATAAAACCTCTAGAATGATTTTTTCTGGAACAAAAGGAAACTGCGAGACTTGAGAACCAAGGCAGAGGAGCCACCGTGGTGCCACAAGCCCTAGGGGCGCAGCTAGGGGGTGGCCGCGCCGGGCAGGCTTGTGGGCCCACGGCTGCTCCCCTAACCCTAATATTCGGCCTATAACTTCCCAAATATTCCATCATTATCAGAACGAGCCACGAAAACACTTTTTCGCCACCAGAAGCCTCGCCGTTCCCGAGAGATCCAAGATTGGAGCCTTTTCCGATACTCTGTCGGAGGGGATTCGATCATGGTAGGCGTCTACATCAACACCATTGCCCCTCTGATGATGTGTGAGTAGTTCACCACAAACCTACGGGTCCATATCTAGTTGCTAGATGGCTTCTTCTCTCTCTTTTCTTCTCAATACCATGTTCTTCATGATCTTCATGGAGATCTATCCGATGTAATACTTTTTTGCGGTCTGTTTGTCGAGATCCGATGAATTGTGGGTTTATGTTCAGATTATCCATGAATATTATTTGAGGTTTCCTGAATTTTTATATGCATGATTTCATATATTTGCAAGTCTCTTCGAGTTATTGGTTTGGTTTGGCCAACTAGATTGGTAATTCTTGCAATATGAGAAGTGCTTAGTTTTAGGTTCAATATTGCGGTGTCCTCACCAAGTGACAAAGTAGGGGTAGCGAGGCCCGTATTGTATTGTTGCCATCAAGAGTAAAAAGATAGGTTTTTCATCATATTGCTTTAGTTTATCCCTCTACATCATGTCGTCTTACTTAATGCGTTACTCTGATCTTCATGAACTTAATACTCTACATGCAGGCAGGAGTCGGTCGATGTGTGGAGTAATAGTAGTAGATGCAGAATCATTTCGCTCTACTTGTCACGGACGTGATGCCTATATGCATAATCATTGCCTTGGATATCTTCATAATTATTCGCTTTTCTATCAATTGCTCGATAGTAATTTTTTCACCCACCGTAATACTTGCCATCATGAGAGAAGCCATCTAGTGAAACCTATGGCCCCCGGGTCTATTTTCCATATTACATTTTCAGATCTAAAACCAAAAATACCACAAATACTTGATGCATTATTTTTACTTTTAGTTTTACTTTCCATTCAAGCATCCTATTATATCTATCTCTATTAGATCTCATCCTTGCAAGTAACCGTGAAGGGATTGACAACCCCTTTATAGCGTTGGGTGCAAGAGTTTGCTTCTTCGTGCAGGTACATCTATTAGTGACTCTCTTATATCTCCTACTGGATTGATACCTTGGTTCTCAAAAACTGAGGGAAATACCTATCAACTTTGTTGCATCAAACCCTTTGTCTTCACGGGAAACCAACGCATGCTCGAGAAGTAGCAAGAAGGATTTCTGGCGTCGTTGCCGGGGAGATACATAGCAAGTCAAGATACCAAGTACCCATCACAAACTCATCTCTTGCATTTACATTATTTGCCATTTGCCTCTCGTTTTCCTCTCCCCAACTTCTAAAACAATTTTCAGAAAATACCAAAAAATTTGCCTTTTTATCCGCCCTTTTTTCGTTCGTCTTCTCGTTTGCTTTTTTGCTTGCTTGTGTGCTTGATTCATTGCTTTGTCACGATGAATCAAGAGAATGCCAAGTTGTGTGACTTTTCCAATACTAATAATAATGATTGTATTAGTGCTCCGATTGCTCCTGCCACAAGTGTGGAATCTTATGAAATTAATGCTGCTTTGCTCAATCTTGTTATGAAAGAACAATTTTTTGGCCTTGCTAGTGAAGATGTTGCATCCCATCTAAATACTTTTGTTGAGTTGTGTGACATGCAAAAGAACAAAGATGTGGATAATGATATTGTTAAATTAAATCTCTTTCCCTTCTCACTACGAGATCGTGCTAAAACTTGGTTTTCATCTTTGTCTAAAAATAGTATTGATTCATGGAATAAGTGTAAAGATGTTTTTATTTCCAAGTACTTTCCGCCCACTAAGATGATCTCCCTTAGGAACGATATAATGAATTTTAAGCAACTTGATCATGAACATGTTCCACAGTCTTGGGAGAGGATGAAACTTATGATTAGGAATTGCCCCGCGCATGGTTTGAGTTTATGGATGATTATACAATTGTTTTATGCTGATTGAATTTTGCTTCTAGGAATCTCTTAGATTCCACAGCGGGTGGCACTTTTTATGGAAATCACATTAGGAGAATCTACTAAACTCCTAGATAATATTATGGCGTATTACTCTCAATGGCACACCGAAAGATCTCCTACTAGTAAAAAAGAGCATGCTGTTGAAGAGATTTATACTTTGAGTGAAAAGATGGATGAATTGCTGAAATTGTTTTCTAGTAAGAGTATTCCTATTGATCCTAATGATATGCCTTTGTCTTCTTTGATTGGAAATAATAATGAATCTATGGATGTGAATTTTGTTGGTAGGAACAATTTTGGTAATCATGCTTATAGAGGTAATTTCAACGCTAGACCATTTCCTAGTAATTCCTCTAATAATTATGTTAATTCCTACAACAATTCTTATGGAAATTATAATAAAATGCCCTCTGATTTTAGGAGTAATATTAAATAATTCATTAGTACGCAAAAAGGTTTCAATGCCACGATTAAAGAAAAATTCCTCAAGATTAATGATTTGGCTAGGAACATTGATAGAATTTTTCTTGAGATTGATTCTTGAAAAACTAGATCTATTCCACTCAAGCATGATATTAATGAGTCTTTAAAATCTATGAGAATTTCTATTGATCAGTGTAAGGAAAGAACCGCTAGAGTTCGTGCTAAGCATGAATGGCTTGAAAAAGTATGTTCTCGTGATAATATTGATGAAGATCTTAAGGTGATTGATGTGACTCCTATTGAATCTTTGTTTTCCAATGTTAATATTGATAAGGATGGGACTGGAGATGAGTCAACTTTAGTTAAAAGGCATCCCAATGATTTAGAGTTTATAGATCTTGATGCTAAGATTGATAAAAGTGGGATTGAAGAGGTCAAAACTTTAAATAGCAATGAACCCACTCTTTTGGATTTCAAGGACTTTAATCATGCTAGATGTTCTTTAATTGATTTTATTTACTTATTGCAATCCATGTTGAACTCTCCGCATCCTTTTAATCAAAACAAGGCTTTTACTAAACATATTGTTGATGCTAGGATGAAAGATTTTGAAGAAAAAATTGAGTTGCAAGTTTCTATACCTAGAAAGCTATATGATGAGTGGGAACCTAGTATTAAAATTAATATTAAAGATTATGAGTGCCATGCTTTGTGTGATTTGGGTGCTAGCATTTCCACGATTCCAAAAACTTTATGTGATGTGTTAAGTTTCTGTGAATTTGATGATTGTTCCTTAAATTTGCATCTTGCGGATTCCACTATAAAGAAACCTATGGGAAGAATTAGTGATGTTATTATTGTTGCAAATAGGAATTATGTGTCCGTAGATTTCATTGTTCAGGATATAGATTGCAATCCTACATGTCATATTATTCTTGGTATACCTTTCCGTAGAACGATTGGTGCAATTATTGATATGAAGGAAGGGAATATTAGATTACAATTTCCATTAAGGAAGGGCATGGAACACTTTCCTAGGAATAAAATAAAATTACCTTATGAATCTATCATGAGAGCTACTTATGGATTGCATACCAAAGATGACGATCCCTAGATCTATTGTGTTTTGCCTAGCTAGGGGTGTTAAACAATAACGCTTGTTGGGAGGCAACCCAATTTTATTTTGCTTTCTGCTTTTTGCTTCTTTTTTGGTGTTTTTGGAAAATTATTACTTATGTAGTAACTTTGTTTTTGTGTTTTGATTAGTGTTTGATCCTAGTGAAACCTTTGGGTGATCTATGGTAGTTGTTGATTTGATCCTGCTGAAAAACAGAAACTTTTGCGCTCTGTACAGGAATTTTCCAAAATTTTCAGAGCATCAAATTGTTCTAAAATTTTGCACAATGTTTATAGAAATTTTTTCATGATTTTCCTGATTTTTTAGAATTTTTAGAGTTACAGAAGTATTCGAAGTTTACATATTTCTACAGACTATTTTGTTTTTGACAGATTTTATTTTTTTTGTGTTGTTTTCTTATTTTGATATATCTATGGGTCATATCGGGGGGTATGAGTCATGGAAAAGTTATAATACAGTAGGTATTACACAAATACAACTAAATAATGAGTTCACAACAGTACCTAAAGTGGTGATTTATTTTTCTTATACCAACGGATCTCATGAGTTTTCTATTGAGTTTTGTGTTGTGAAGTTTTCAAGTTTTGGGTGAAGATTTGATGGACTATGGAATAAAGAGTGGCAAGAGCCTAAGCATGGGGATGACCAAGGAGCCCCAATTCATATTCAAGGATACCAAAAAGCCTAACCTTGGGGAAGCCCCGGAAGACATCCCCTCTTTCGTCTTCCAATCCATCGATAAATTTACTTGAGGCTATATTTTTATTCACCACATGATATGTGTTTTGCTTGGAGCGTCTTGTATGATATGAGTCTTTTCTTATTACTTTGCCACAATAATCCTTGCTGCACACATATTTTGAGAGAGACACGATGAATTGTGAATTAGTTAGAATACTCCATGTGCTTCACTTATATCTTTTGAGCTAGGCAATGTTGCTCTAGTGCTTCAGTTATATCTTTATAGAGCGTGGTGGTGTTATATTTTATAGAAATTATTGAACTCTCGTTCCCCACTTATATTATTTTGAGAGTTTCTTAAAACAACATGGTAATTTGTTTAGGTTATGAATTTAGTCGTTATATAATGGGCATCCAAGCAGGATATAATAAAAACTTTCATATTAAGTGCATTAAAAACTATGAGAAGTTGGATTCCTTGCATATAGTTTTGAGATATTAGGGATGGTAATATGAGAGTCATGCTAGTGAGTAGTTGTGAATTGAAGATATACATGTGTTAAAGCTTGTGATTCATGTACCATGCACCTATAGTGAACCGTTATGTAACAAAGTCGGAGCATGATTTGTTTAATGATTGTCGACCTTTGTGTGAGGGTCGGGAGCGTGCGATGGTTAACTCCTACGAACCTCTCCCCTAGGAGCATGCAACTAAGGCTTTTTTTGATAACTAATAGACTTTTGCAATAAGTATGTGAGTTCTTTATTACTAATGTTGAGTTCATGGATTATACGCACTCCCACCCTTCCATCTTTGCTAGCCTCTCTAGTATCGCGCAACTTTCGCCGGTACACCAAACCCTCCTTCCTCAAAACAGCCACCATATATTCCTCAAAACAGCCACCATACCTACCTATTATGGCATTTCCATAGCCATTCCGAGATATATTGCCATGCAACTTCCACCATGTAGATTTTCTATGACTTGCACCATCACTTCATATTGCATATAGAGTCATATTTGTGATAGGAATCGAGTTGTAATTTATTTTTCTTTGAGTTATAAGTAAATAAAAGTATGATGATTTTTCATTAATAGAGCATTGTCCCATGAGAGAAAAGGATGATGGAGGCTATGACGCCCTCACAAGTTGGGATGAGTATCCAGACTTTACAAAAATAAAAGAGGCCAGCGAAGCCCAAACGAAAAAATAAAAGAGGCCAAAGAAGCCCACCAAAAAAATATATAAAAAATGAGAGAAAGAGAGAAGGGACAATTGCTACTACGTTTTTCCCCACTTGTGCTTCAAATTAGGACCATGATCTTGATGATAGAGAGTCTCCTATTTTGTCATTTTCATATAACTAGTGGATATTCATCTTGCATGACCACTTAGTTTTATTTATGAGCTTTCACACACTTATAGCTCTAAGTGAATTTGTTGCATGGAAATACCTACTCACTCACATTGATACCTATTGAGGGGCATCTCCATAACCCGTTGATACGCCTAGTTGATGTGAGACTATCTTCTCCTTTTTCCTTTGCACCTCCTCCATATTCTATTCCACCTATAATGCTATATCCATGGCTCACGCTCATGTATTACATGAGAGTTGAAAAGGTTTGAGAACACCAAAAAGTGTGAAAGAATTTCTTGACTTGTTCATCGCGGTTGTGCATGATTTAGATACTTTGTGTGGGGAAGATGGAGCATAGCCAGACCATATGATTTTGTAGGGATAACTTTCTGAGGCCATGTTATTTCAAAAGTACACGACTACCTTGTTGGTGTGCTCGAAGTATTACTATTTTTATGTCAATATTAGACTATTGTTTTGAATCTTACGGATCTGAATATACATGCCACAATAAATAATATTACATGGATAAATATGTTAGGTAGCATTCCACATCAAAAATTCTGTTTTTATCATTTACCTACGTGAGGATGAGCAGGAATTAAGCTTGGGGATGCTGATACGTCTCTAACGTATCTATAATTTTTTATTGTTCCATCCTATTATATTACCTATTTTGGATGTTTTATATGCTTTAATATGCTATATAATATTATTTTTGGGACTAACCTATTAATCTAGAGCCTAGTGTCAGCTTCTGTTTTTCCTTGTTTTTGAGTTTCGCAGATAAGGAATATTAAATGGAGTCCAAATGGAATAAAACCTTTGGAATGATTTTTTTCTGGAACAAAAGGAAACTACGAGACTTGAGAACCAAGGCAGAGGAGCCACCGTGTGGCCACAAGCCCTAGGGGCGTGGCAAGGGGGGTGGCTGCGCCAGGCAGGCTTGTGGGCCCACGGCTACTCCCCTAAACCTAATCTTCAGCCTATAAATTCCCAAATATTCCATCATTACCATAACGATCCACGAAAATACTTCTCCGCTGCCAGAAGCCTCCGTTCTTGAGAGATCCAATCTTGGAGCCTTTTCTAGTAATCTGCCAGAGGGGGGTTCGATCACGGAGGGCATCTACATCAACTCCATTGCACCTCCGATGATGCGTGAGTAGTTCACCATAGACCTACGAGTCCATAGCTAGTAGCTAGATGGGTTCTTCTCTCTCTTTGCTTCTCAATACCATGTTCTTCATGATCTTCATGGAGATCTATCCGATGTAATACTCTTTTGCGGTGTGATTGTAGAGATCCAATTAATTGTGGGTTTATGTTCAGATTATCCATGAACATTATTTGAGTCGATCCTGAATTCTTATATGCATGATTTCATATCTTTGCAAGTCTTCGAGTTATTGGTTTGGTTTGGCCAACTAGATTGTTAATTCTTGCAATAGGAGATGTGCTTAGTTTTGGGTTGAATCTTGCGGTGTCCTCACCCTGTGACAAAGTAGGGGTAGCAAGGCACATATTGTATTGTTGCCATCAAGGGTAAAAAGATGGGGTTTTCATCATATTGCTTGAATTTATTCCTCTACATCATGTCATCTTACTTAATGCATTACTTTGTTCTTCATGAACTTAATACTCTAGATGCAGGCAGTAATCGGTCGATGTGTGGAGTAATAGTAGTAGATGCAGAATCGTTCAGTCTACTTGTCACGGACATGATGCCTATATGCATAATCATTGCCTTGGATATCTTCATAATTATTCGCTTTTCTATCAATTGCTCGACAGCAATCTGTTCACCCACCGTAATACTTGCCATCATGAGAGAAGCCATCTAGTGAAACCTATGGCCCCGGGTCTATTCTCCATATTATATTTTAGATCTAAAAACAAAAATTCCAAAAATACTTGCTGCATTATTTTTAATTTTAGTTTTACTTTCCGTTCAAGCATCCTATTATATTTTTCACTATTAGATCTCATCATTGCAAGTAACCATGAAGGGAATGACAACCCCTTTATAGTGTTGGGTGCAAGAGTTTGATTCTTTGTGCAGGTACATCTATTGGTGACTCTCTTGTATCTCCTACTGGATTGATATCTTGGTTCTAAAAAACTGAGGCAAATACTTATCTAATTTGCTGCATCAAATCGTTCCTCTTCACGGGAAACCAACGCATGCTCGAGAAGGAGCAGCTGGTGCAACATAACGGGTTTATCCAGTCATCCAGTCTAAGACCCATGAGTTGATGTCAGAATTATCACCTGTGATGTGCAGAGTGGCATAGAATTGAAGAATGTCATTCATGGCTTTGGCTTAAGGTTGGGCATGAAGCAGCCCACAATCTCCTTAGGCATATGAGAAACTTCTTCAGACTGAGGAATTTGCACAGCAGTTTCCTCAGTGGCAGTTGGAGCAATAATTTCTTCAGCTGATGCAGCTGTAATTTCTTCAGTGGCAGTTGCGGCTAAGTCATCAAATCCTATATTAATTTCTTCAGACTGGGCTGGAGACTGAGGAATCTGTGACATAGGAGTGGTCATTGGGGACTTTGGGTCAGCAGCTTACCAATATTCATCATTGATGACAGGGGTTGTTTTGCCAATGTCCACGTCCTCATCAATTTCTTCAATGCTGGCCTCTTCAGAAGAATACTGAGGCCATGGCGATGATACCATTGGAGCTGAAGCATTTGCTTCCACTTCAATTTCTTCATCAATCTGCTCTGAGGTAGTAGTAGATTGATCCTTTTCTTCTTGATCATCATTTGGGATGACATAGTCAACACCAAATGGCACAATTGCATAGGCTGACACGGAGCTGATAGGTGTCACATCAAATGGTTTTGTTGAAGAACTTGGTAGTGTCTTCAATTTCTTCACTGCGGAGGAATCTGACGTTGATGCTTTTCTTTTCAGTGCCTTCTTCTCCGCAGCCTTGGTCTTCCTCGCTTCTGACACAGTAGGAAGGTTGATGAACTTCACCCTTGATGATTTTACTGTTTCTGCAGAGGGTGAAGGAGGAGCATTTTCTTCAGGATCAGCTGATGCAGTCGCCCTTGTGGTCTCAATTTCCTTAGGCGCAGCAAAAGCTTCAGCTAGCCTGGAAATTTCTTCCGGCACAACAGTGGAGGTTGCCCTGGCATGTTCTTTAGCAGCCTGAGTTTCTTCAGCTGCGGGAGCAGTTTCATCAGCAGGCTGAGAAGTTTTTTCAGCCTAAGGAATTTGTAGTTCCGACCGAGCTGCAACCCTTGAGTTATAGTCCTTAACAGCAGCTTGGGCTGCCCTGACAAATCTCACTTTTGTGCCCCTTCATTCAGCATCATATTTGTCTTGTTCCTCAAAGAGGCAACGAATTTCAGACTGAATAGTGATGAGTTGATTTGGAGTTAAATTCATCACGTTATTCCTCATAAAGTTCCCTTTTCGAGCCATGTTCCACTTAGCTCTCTAATCTTGATCTCTTTTCCATTTTTCCTCAGCAATAAAGTGGGTGAGGACATGGTCCACACCAAGAGGAAGGTTTAGTGAGGAATGTGGGGTGTTGGGATCCTCATGCCATATGTCAATGAAGTTGAGGATCATCCTGGGATCTAGCATAATAGGAACAGAGTTGCCTTTGGCTATTGCAGCCTTTTGCTGACTTTGTCTAATGATTTCATCCACTTCTTCATCATCAGCCTCATCATCATCCTGAGATCTTGAGGGTACATTCACTATAGCTTTGCTAGTGTGCGGACTTGTTCTTTGACCTCGTCCAGCACTTTTTTCAGCTTCAAGAGAGCAGGACTCGTTGAAGACTGTGCTTGAGCAAAGGGACTGGCAGAGACCCTTGAAGCAATTGGGAAGCCCTCTGTCCTCTAACATGATGCAAGGTGCACAGGTGTTGAGGAATTTGTGGCAGCAGCAGAGGACTAAGCAGCTAGTGAACTAGTGGCTAAGGCCTTTGAAGGCTTTGGTTGAGGAATCTGAAGTGATAACTTTGACATTGAAGACTTTGACCACACAGTAGATTTCTTCATGATTGATTTCGATGGAGCACTAGCAGAGGCTCCGGCAGTGGCAGCAGTAGTAGAGGCTTCGTTGAATTTCTTGACATCCTATTTTGCTTTGCTAGATTGGCTTGATGTCTTTCCCATTCACGAGGAAAGTCATCACCCATCTGGAGACTTGTGGGATCAGCAGTTTGGTTTGGAGCCAATGGTGGCCTGTTGCAAGGGGGTTTAACTACGAATTTCATCATATACTTGGGAGTGACATAGCAATATTATTTCCACTCCTTTGCCCATCTCCTCTCAATTTTCTGAAAGCGGATCTTTCTCTGCTTTGTTGTTTCTTTGCCATGAATTTCTTCATCTGGCATGAAATATTCCTCATACAAGTCATCAAGTATCTCAAAAGCAGTTTGCACTTCAGGTTTCTTTCCACCTTTTTGTGGCTTCTTCCCATCAGCAATTTTCTTTGGCTAAGGATACTGAACTCCTGAAGATTCTGAAGAAGTGCACAATTTTTCCTCAAGAAATGGTGCAAATGAGTTAAGTCGATGAGAACCTAGTGATTCATCAGCAGACATGTTTGTACCTGTGAACACAGCATATGTGCGAGGAATTTGAAGAGGTCATATGCGTTCTCACAAGTTTTAAAAAAACATCAAGCGTGAGGAATTTGACCATTGGTGTCTTGAGGATTTTCACTAAGTGTTCTTTGTCTTCGGTTCCTGAGTTGTGTAAATTTTGAGGATTCACACAATTGAGGAATCTTGAAGAAAATCATAACTTAGGGAAAAACATCAAGTGTATGAACATGTAAGGTGCTTTAGAATGGGATTCTTGAAGAATAAACACCTTTGAGAAAATTGAGGAAAACATGGAGATCAAACAAGGGAAGTAAAAATAGATTTTATTTACCCTGATGAAGAACACGACGAACTGAGATGAAATCGAGGAAATTTATCACTCGAGATCTCCCACGCCCTAGCTCGGGAGAGGGAGACAGCTATAACGGTAGCAAGGTGAAGACTTCCACGACCGATGCGAGTACGGCGACACCAAGGTCGAGGTAGTGAAGCTCTTCCACACCAGTAGCGATGGTTTTAGCGGTGATGCTAGGTTTGAGCTCGGAAGAGAGTAGGAGGGAGGAGTAACCGAGCATAATGAAAGGGAAGGGGTATTCATAGCGGATGTGAAAACCAATCTGTCTAAAGATTTTGGACTAGATTTCCCCTAACACTTGCTTTCCACGCGACATGTGTCACCCGCGTTCTGCTTAGTGGCGATAGTGGGGGATCATGGGTTATCCAGACGTGGGAATCAGAATAGTTTGAGCGGGAAACACCGAAAGTTTTGACAGTAATTTTTTCAAAGTTTATGTTCGCAAATTCTTCAGCTATCAAGGACATAGTGAAGACTTTGAACGAGTTTCAAAGTAGAACGCATATAAAGAATTTGTGAACAAACTGGGTTGAGTTTAGCATAGAGGGGGAACAGGTCCGATCACATTCACTTAGATGAAAACCAGCTTGAAGAATTAGCGATACGTGAATGCTGTTGAGGACATTGAAAGCTCAAAGATATATATATATATATATATAGTCAATGAAGAACATGAGTTTCATAGTTTGAAAATTTTGAAAAGTTGATGAATTTGAAAAGTTGAGGAACATATAAACTTGAGGAATTTGTAAATTTGAAGAATTTGCAAAATGACAAAAAACTCAACTTTGAAGAATTTCAACTATGGTTGGTGGCGTGACCTACCGTATAAGAATGATGATTTCAGACACCGCATACAATTGTCGTAGGGTTCTGAGAATCAAATTATTCATTAATTTCTTCAAACTTAGAGGGTTATTCTTCATTGATTGAAGAAAAAGTTACTTCATGTGTTGCACATCTAATTCATCAATTTTGCAGAAGTGTTAGGACGTGTGTCCTTTATCAAAAAACATTCGAAGATTCTAAGATATTTAGCTCACACCGCAACTTACAAAATCTCTTTTCATCCAAGGGCTTTGTGAAGATATCGGCTAGTTGTTCTTCAGTAGGGATGTGGTCGATGGAGATGTCGTCCTTTGAGTATAGGATCTCGAAGAAAACGGTGACGAATCTGGATGTGCTTGGTCTTGGAATGTTGAACTGGGTTGTAAGAAATCTTGATGGCACTCTTGTTGTCACAGTAGAGAGGCACATTCTTCACCTTGATGCCATAGTACTTGAGGGTTTGCTTCATCCACAGTAACTGAGCGCAACATGAACCAGCAGCAATGTACTCAGCTTCAGCAGTAGATAGTGACACGCAGTTCTACTTCTTCGAGGATAAACAGACTAAGGATCATCCGAGGAAATGACATGTGCCTGAGGTTGACTTGTGATCCACACAATATCTAGCATAATCAGCATCACAGTATCCGACGAGGTGAAGATTTGAGCCCTTGGGATACCATAATCCAAGCGTTGGTGTGTGAGATAAGTGTCGAAGAATATGTTTCACAGCCTTATGGTGTGATTGCTTCGGTGTTGCTTGGAATTGGGCACACATGCAAACACTCAGCATAATATCAGGCCTAGATGCACATAGATACAATAAAGAACCAATCATGGAGCGGTATACCTTCTGATCGAAATCTTTATCATTTTTGTTAGTGTAGAGGTGGCCTTTTGAAGACATTGGAGTTTTGATGCCTTTGCAATCTTGCATGTGAATTTTCTCAGAACATCCTTGAGGTATTTCTCTTGAGAGATGAAGATGCCATTGTATTGCTGACAAATTTGAAGACCTAATAAGAATTTCAACTCTCCCATCATAGACATTTGATATTCTTCACTCATCATATAGGAAAATTCATCATTGTAGCATTTGTCAGTACAACCAAAGATAATATCATCTACATATATTTGGCATATGAACAGTTCATTGTTAGAGGATTTAGTGAAAAGAGCTGGGTCGAGTGAACCGGGTTTGAAGCCTTTCTTCATGAGGAACTCCTTCAGAGTGTCGTACCACGCCCGAGGGGCCTGCTTGAGGCCATAGAGGGCCTTGTTGAGTCTGAAGACTTTGTCAGGATGCTTAGGGTCTTCAAAACTTGGGGGTTGAGCAACATATACTTCTTCCTCAATCTTACCATTGAGGAATGCACTTTTCACATCCATTTGATAAAAGCAAGCAATATGCGAATAGCTTCAAGTCTAGCAACAGGTGCAAAAGTTTCATCAAAGTCAATTCCTTCAACCTATGTGTAGCCTTGAGCTACAAGACGAACCTTATTTCTTACCACAAGGCCATTTCATCTTGCTTGTTACGATAGATCCACTTGGTACCTATGATGTTATGCTTGCGAGGATCTGGCCGCTTGACAAGTTCCCACACGTTGTTGAGCCTTAATTGATGCAATTCGTCTTGCATAGCTTGAATCCACTCAGGCTCCTTGAATGCTTCATCAACTTTGGTGGGCTCAATGATAGAGACAAAAGCAAAGTGCCCACAAAATTTAGTAAAATGTGAAGCTCTTGAGCGAGTGAGTGGACCTGGTGCATTGATGTCATCGATGATTTTGTCAATCTGCACTTCATTTGCAACTCTAGGATGAGGAGGTTGACGTGGCTGGGGATTTTCATCAACACCATTTTCTTCAGGTGTATCAGCATGAATGTATTCATTCGTTGGAATGACTTCCTCAGTGGGTATGACATCTTCATTATCCTTCAGCTTAATGGATTCCTTGGGATACTATTCATCTAACACAGAAGGCAGGTGCTCTCTTTGCGAGCCGTCAGTTTCATCAAACCGCACATCTATAGTTTCAAAAACCTTTTGGTGGTAGGTGTTGTAGACTCTGTAGGTGTGCCAGTCCTTTCCGTAACCAAGCATAAAACCTTCATGTGCTTTCGGTGCAAATTTAGAACTATGGTGAGGATCTCTAATCCAGCATTTCCAACAGAAGACTTTGAGATAACTTACATGGGGTTTCTTGCCAATCATAAGTTCATCTGAAGTCTTCTTGAAGAATTTGTGAATATATACCCTATTGATGATGTGGCATGTGTTGGGGAACGTTGCAAGGGAAACAAAAAAATTCCTACGCACACGCAAGATCTATCCATGGTGATGAGCATCTACGAGAGGGAGAGTGGATCTACATACCCTTGTAGATTGATAAGCAGGAAGCGTTAAGAAACGCGGTTGGTGTAGTCGAACGTCTTCACGATGCAAATCGCTGAGCATCCCGCGATCTCATCATGATCCGTCCTGCTATCCAATCACGATCCATCCCGCGAACTCATCACGATCCGTCCCACGATCTTGATCACGGTCCTTCTGATCTAGCGCCGAACGGACGGCACCACCGCGTTCAGCACACGTACAACTCGATCACGATCTCGCCTTCTTGATCCAGCAAGAGGGAGCGGAGAGGTAGAAGAGTTCTCTGGAAGCGTGACGGTGCTGCGGCGATGGTGGTGGAGCTATTCCGGCAGGGCTTCGCCGAAGCACTGTAGAAAACCGATCTAGAGGAGAAGCTATGCACTAGAGGAACATGTAGCACGTGGCTCAAAAATCAAGTGCAAAAAACCCTAAAACCTCTCGTATATATAAGATGAAGAGAGGAGGAGACTTGGCGCAAGGTCCAATCCCTCTAGGCTTCGTCCGAAGTGGGAAGAGAGGAGGAATCCTCCTCCAATCCTAGTAGGACTAGGACTCCTCCTTATTTTGGCCTTTTTTGCATTTTTCCACCTTTTTTATTTTTGGGTTTTTCCTCGTAGCCACATGGGCCTTGTGTGGGACTTCCACTATCCCACTAAGGGCTGGTATTCACTCTACCACAGCCCATGTAGCCTCTTGAGTCGAAATACCTCTCGATGGTCCCCCGGTACACTACCGGCACTCTCGGTACACTACCAATGAGCCCAAAAAATTTCTAGCGAGCAAAATAGGACTTCATATATATCAATCTTTACCTCCGGAGCTCCTTGTGACATCATGGATCTCATATGGGACTCCGAACAACTTGCGGAAACCACCATGCATAACTCTATACTACCAAAACGTCACCGAACCTTAAGTGTGCAGACCTTGCATGTT
Organism: Hordeum marinum; assembly: GCA_022496015.1. Taxonomy (NCBI): domain Eukaryota; kingdom Viridiplantae; phylum Streptophyta; class Magnoliopsida; order Poales; family Poaceae; genus Hordeum; species Hordeum marinum. The sequence goes on from CM039675.1 coordinate 275,365,134, forward strand.
CGAGAACTATGTAGACATGACCGAGACACCTCTACAGTCAATAACCAATAGCGGGACCTGGATGCCCATATTGGTTTCTACATATTGTACGAAGATCTTTATCGGTCGAACCTCTATGTCGAGATCCGATCGTCAGTATCTCCATACCTAGTTGAACCTCATTACCGGCAAGTCTCTTTACTCATTCCGTAATACAAGATCCCGTGACTAACACTCAGTCATATTGCTTGCAAGGCTTGTTGTGATGTTGTATTACCGAGTGGGCCCTGACATACCTCTCCGTCACACGGAGTAACAAATCCCAATCTTGATCCATGCCAACCCAACAGACACCCTCAGAGATACCTATAGAGTACCTTTATAGTCAGCCAGTTACGTTGCGACGTTTGATACACACAAGGCACTCTTCTGGTGTCAGTGAGTTGCATGATCTCATGGTCATAGGAACAGATGCTTGACATGCAGAAAACAATAGCAATAAACTGACACAATCATATGCTACGTTTGTAGTTTGGGTCTTGTCCATCCCATCATTCTCCTAATGATGTGATCCAGTTATCAAATGACATCTCATGTCAATGGCTAGGAAACCTTAGCCATCTTTGATCAACAAGCTAGTCTATTAGAGGCATACTAGGTACATGGTGTTGTCTATGTATCCACACATGTATCGGAGTTGCCGATCAATACAATTATAGCATGGATAATAAACGATTATCATGAATAAGGAAATACGATAATAAGTAATTTATTATTGCCTCTAGGGCATATTTCCAACAGTCTCCCACTTGTACTAGAGTCAATAATCTAGTTCACATCACCATGTGATTTGCATTGTTATGAATCTAACACCCAATGAGTTCTGGGGCTCGATCATGCTTTGCATGTGAGAGAGGTCTTATAGTCAACGGGTCTGCGACATTCCGACCCGTGTGTACTTTGCAAATCTCTATGTCAAACTGTAAACAGTGCTACCACACTCCACATGGTACTATTCCAAATGGCTGCTCCACTATACGAATCCGGATTGATACTAAGAGTCATCCGGATTAGTGTTAAAGCTTGCATCGACGTAACTCTTTATGACGAACCCTTTATCACCTCCATAATCGAGAAACATTTCCTTAGTCTTTTAGTCACTAAGGATATTGACTGCTGTCCAGTGATCCACTCCTGGATCACTCTTGTACCCCTTGACGGACTCATGGCAAGGCACACACAGGTGCGGTACATAGCATGGCCTACTATACAGAGCCTACGGCTAAGGCATAGGGGACGACATTTGTCCTTTCTCTTTCTTCTGCCGTTGTAGAGCTTTTAGTCTCACTCAACTTCACACCTTACAAATCAGGCGAGAACTCTTTCTCTGACTGATCCATTTTGAACTCTTTCAAAATCTTGTCAAGGTATGTACTCATTGAAAGTCTCATCAAGCATTTTGATCTATCTCTATAGATCTTGATGCTCAACAATAAGGTAGCTTTATCCAGGTCTTCCTTTGAAAATCACTTTTCAAACAACCGTTCATGCTTTCCAGAAATTCTACATTATTTCCGATCAACAATATGTCATTCACATATACTTATCAGAAATTTTATAGTGCTCCCACTCACTTTATTGTAAATACAAGTTTCTCATAAACTTTGTATAAACTACAAAACTTTGATCACCTCATCAAAGTGTGTATTCCAACTCCGAGATGCTTGCTGCAGCCCTTAGATGGATTGCTGGAGCTCGCACACCTTTTAGCATCCTTAGGACTGACAAAACCTTCTAGTTGTATCACATACAACCTTTCCTCAAGTAAACTGTTAAGGAAACAATGTTTTGTCATCCATCTGCTAGATTTCATAATTGAAAAATGCAGCAACTGTTAACATAATTCCAAAAGACTTTAGCATCACTACGATTGATAAAGTCTCATCTTAGTCAACTCCTTGAACTTGTCAGAAATTTCTTTGTGACAAGTCGAGCTTTATAAATGGTAACATTTACCATCAGCGTATGTCTTCATCTCAAAGGTCCATTTGTACTCGACGACCTGCCGTCCAACGAGCAATTCTACCAAAGTCTATACTTGGTTTTCATACATGGATCTTATCTCGGATTTCATGGCCTCTAACCATTCGTTGGAATCCGGGCCCATCATCGCTTCTCCATAGTTCATAGGTTCATTGTTGTCCAACAACATGACCTCTAAGACAGGGTTGCCGTACCACTCAGGAGCAGTAAACGTCCTTGTCGACCTACGAGGTTTGATAGTAACTTGATACGAAGCTTCATGATCATCATCATTAACTTCCTCTTAACTAACGTAGGCTTCACAAAACATCTTCCTGCGCTGTGCTACTCTCTCGTTGAAACAAAGGTTCAACAACCTTATCAAGTTCTATCTTCCTCCCACTCAATTCTTTCGAGAGAAACTCTTTCTCGAGAAAGGACCTAGTTTTAGCAACAAACACTTTATGCTTGGATCTGAGATAGAAGGTTAACCAACTGTTCTTAGGGTATTCTATGAAGATGCATTTGTCCGCTTTGGGTTCGAGCTCATTAGGTGAAAACCTTTTTCACATAAGTGTTGCAGCCCCAAACATTAAGAAATGACAGCTTAGGTTTCTATAAACCATATGGTGTCATCTCAACGGATTTAGATGGTGCCCTATTTAAAGTGAATGTAGTTGTCTCTAATGCATCACCCCAAAATTATAGTAGCAAAAGGATAACAGACATCATAGCATGCACCATATCTAATAGAGCACGACTATGACGTTTGGACACACCATCACACTATGGTGTTCCAGCTGGTGTGAGCTATGAAACAACTTTCACATTGTCTAAAGTTGTATGCCAAACTCATAACTCAGATATTCACCTCCACGATCATATCGCAGACATTTTTATCTTCTTGTCACGATGATCTTTAAACTTCACTCTGAATTTGCTTGAACCTTTCAAACGATTCAGGCGTCTATTTGTTTAAGTAAATATACACTATATCTACTCAACTCATTAGTGAAGGTAAGAAAATAATGATATCCACCGCACGCTACAAGACTCATTGGATTTCATACATCAACATGCATCATTTCCAATAAATCACTTGCCCGCTCCATCAATCCGGAAAACGGGGTCCTTAGTCATCTTGCCTAAGAGGCACGGTTCGCATGTCTCAACTGATTCGAAATCGAATGAGTCGAAAGATCCATGAGCATGGAGTTTCTTCATGCGCTTTATACTAATATGACATTTAGCGGTAGTGCCACAAGTATGTGGTACTATCATTATTAACTTTGTATCTTTTGGCATCAATGTTATGAACATGTGTATTACAATGAACAAGATTCAACAAACCGTTCTCACTGGGTGCATGACCATTGAAGGTATTATTCATGTAAACAGAATAACCATTATTCTCTAACTGAAATGAATAACCGTGTTGCAATAAACACGATCTAATCACGTTCAAGCTCAACGCAAAACAGCAAATAACATTTATTTAGGTTCATCACTAATCCCGAAGGTAGAGAGAGCATGCGATGTTGATCACATCAACCTTGGAAACATTTCCAACACAGATCGTCACCTCACCCTTAGCTAGTTCTCCGTTTATTCCATAGCTTTTATTTCAAGTTACTAACATTTAGCAACCGAACCGGTATCCAATACCCAGGTGCTACTAGGAGTACCAGCAAGGTACACATCAGTAACACGTACATGAAATATACTTCTGTCGATGTTGCCAGCCTTCTTATCTACCAAGTATCTAGGGTTGTTCCGCTTCAGCGTTCGCTCTCCTCATAATCGAAGCACTTTGTCTCGGTTTTGGGTTCAACTTTGGGTTGCTTCACTGGAGCAGCAACTGACTTGCCATCCATGAAGTTTCCCTCCTTGCCCTTGCCCTTCTTGAAACTAGTGATTTTACTAACCATCAACACTTGACGCTCCTTCTTGATTTCTACCTTCATGGTGTCAAACATCGCGAACAGCTCAGGGATAATTATTTCTATCCCTGGTAATTTATAGTTCATCACCAAGTTCTAGTTTCTGAGTGACAGTGACTTGGAGAACTATATCAATCACTATCTTATCTGGAAGATCAACTCCCACTTGATTCAAGCGATTGTAGCACCTAGACAATCTGAGCACATGCTCAACGATTGAGCTATTTTTTTCATCTTGCAGGCAAAGAATCTTGTTCGAGATCTCATATCTCGCAACATGGGCATGAGCCTGAGATCCTAATTTCAGCTCTTAGAACATCTCATATGTTCCCTGACGTTAAAAACATTTCGGAGCCTCAATTCTAAGCCGTAATGCATGGCACACTAAACTATCAAGTAGTCATTAGAACGTGCCTGTCAGATGTTCATAACATCTACAGACGATGCTAGACGGGTTGGCGCACCGAGCGGGTCATTAAGGACATAAGCCTTCTGTGCAGCAATGAGGACAATCCTCAGATCACGGACCCAGACCGCAATATTGCTACCGTCATCTTTCAACTCTATTTCTATAGGAACATATAAAAATTCAAGGGAGCTACAACGCGAGCAAGTAATCTTCAACATAATTTGCAAAGACACTATTAACTATGTTCATGATAATGAGTTCAGTTAATCATATTATTGAAGAACTCCCACTCAAATTGACATCCTTCCGGTCATTCGAGTGATACATGATGCAAATTCACCAACTCAAGTCCGATCATCACGTGAGTTGAGGTGGTTTCAATGGTGAACATCATCATGTTGATCATATCTACTATATGACTCATGTTCGACCTTTTGGTCTCTTGTGTTCCGAGGCCATGTCTGTACATGCTAGGCTAGTCAAGTTTAACCCGAGTGTTCTGCATGTGCAACACTGGCTTGCACCCGTTGTATGTGAACGTAGAGTCTATCACACCCGATCATCACGTGGTGTCTCGACATGACGAACTTTCGCAACGGTGCATACTCGGGGAGCACACAATTTATCTTGAAATTAAGTGAGGGATCACCTTATAATGCTACCGTCGTCCTAAGCAAAACAAGGTGCATAAAAGGATTAACATCACATGCAAATCATAAGTGACATGATGTGGCCATGAACTTGTGCTTTTGATCTCCATCTTGAAAGCACTGGCATGATCTCCATCGTCACCGGCACGACACCATGATCTCCATCATCTAGATCTCCATCAACGTGTCGCCATCGGGGTTGTCGTGCCCATCATGCTTCTACTACTATTACTACCATTTAGCGGTAAAGTAAAGCATTACATAGCGCTTAATGATTGACACGCAGGTCATACAATAATTAAAGACAACCCTATGGCTCCTGCCAGTTGCCGTACTCATCGACATGCAAATCGTGATACTCTATAGAACACATGATCATCTCATACATCACATATATCACATCATGTAATTGGCCATATCACATCACAACATACCCTGCAAAAACAAGTTAGACGTCCTCTAATTGTTGTTGCATGTTTTACGTGGCTGCTACGGGTATCTAGCAAGAACAATTCTCACCTATGCATAAACCACAACGGTGATACAGAAGTTGCTTTTCAACCTTCTCAAGGACCGACTTTGTCGAATCAGATCCAACAAGGTTACACGTCAGTTGATGGAACCGGTCTCTCGTAAGCATACGAGTAAGGTTGGTCTGGGCCGCTTCATCCCACAATACCGTTGAACGAAAACACGACCAAGGGAGGAAGCAATCTAAGGATCAACGCCCACAAACTCTTTGTGTTCTACTCGAGATCTCATCTACTCATAAACCTGGCTCTGATACCACTGTTGGGGAACATTCCATGGGAAACAAAAAAATTCCTATGCACACGCAAGATCTATCCATGGTGATGAGCATCTATGAGAGGGAGAGTGGATCTACATACCCTTGTAGATCGCTAAGCGGGAAGCGTTAAGTAACGCGGTTGGTGTAGTCTAACGTCTTCGTGATCCAAATCGCCGAGCGTCCCGCAATATCATCACGATCCATCCCGTGATCCAGTCACGATCCGTCCCGCGAACTCATCACGATCTGTCCCGCGATCTTGATCATGGTCCTTCCGATCTAGCGTCGAACGAACGGCACCTCCGTGTTCAGCACACGTACAGCTCGATGACAATCTCCGCCTTCTTGATCCAGCAAGAGGGAGCGGATAGGTAGAAGAGTTCTCCAGCAGCGTGACAGTGCTACGGCGGTGGTGGTGGAGCTATTCTGGCAGGGCTTCACCCAAACACTGCAGAAAACCGATCTAGAGGAGAAACTATGCGGGAGAGGAACGGGTAGCACGTGGCTCAAAAATCAATGTCAAAAACCCTACAACCTCTAGTATATATAAGAGGAATATAGGAGGAGACTTGGCGCAAGGGCCAAGCCCTCTAGGCTTCATCCGAAGTGGGAGGAGAGGAGGAATCCTCCAATCCTAGTAGGACTAGGACTCCTCCTTATTTTGGCCTTTTTGCCTTTTTCCACCTTTTTCTCATTGGGTTTTTCTTCCCAGTCGCATGGTCCTTGTGTGGGACTTCCACCAGCCCACTAAGGATTGGTATTCACTCTCCCACAGCCCATGTAGCCTCTTGGGTCGAAATACCTCTCCCGATGGTCCCCCGGTACACTATCGGCACTCTCAGTACACTACCGATGAGCCCGAAACTTTTCTGGCGACCAAAACAGGACTTCCTATATATCAATCTTTACCTCCTGACCATTCTGGAGCTCCTCGTGACAACTAGGATCTCATATGGGACTCTGAAAAACCCTCGGTCACCACCATGCATAACTCTATACTACTGAAACGTCACCGAACCTTAAGTGTGCAGACCCTGCAGGTTCGAGAACTATGTAGACATGACTGAGACACCTCTACGGTCAATAACCAATAGCGAAACCTGGATGCCCATATTGGTTCGTACATATTCTACGAAGATCTTTATCAGACGAACCTCTATGTCAAGGATTCAATTAATCCCGTATGATGTTCCCTTTGTTCTTCGGTATGTTACTTGCCCGAGATCCGATCGTCGGTATCTCCATACCTAGTTCAACCTCATTACCGACAAGTCTCTTTACTTGTTCCGTAATACAAGATCCCGTGAGTAACAGTTAGCCATATTGCTTGCAATGCTTGTTGTGATGTTGAATTACCGAGTGGGCCCTGAGTTACCTCTCCGTCACACGGAGTAACAAATCCCAGTCTCGATCCATGCCAACCCAACAGACACCCTCGGAGATACCTGTAGAGTACCTTTATAGTCACCTAGTTATGTTGCGATGTTTGATACACACAAGGCACTCCTCCGGTGTCAGTGAGTTGCATGATCTCATGGTCATTGCAACAGATACTTGACATGCAGAAAACACTAGCAATAAACTGACACGATCATATGCTACGTTTGTAGTTTGGTTCTTGTCCATCCCATCATTCTCCTAATGATGTGATCCCGTTATCAAATGACATATCATGTCAATGGCTAGCAAACCTTAGCCATCTTTGATCAACGAGCTAGTCTATTAGAGGCATACTAGGGACATGGTGTTATCTATGTATCCACACATGTATCTGAGTTTCCGATCAATACAATTATAGCATGGATAATAAACGATTATCATGAACAAGGAAATATTAGAATAACTAAATTATTATTGCCTCTAGGTAATATTTCCAACAGCATGCTATATCAATTGCTTCAGGCCAGAAGCGTCGAGGGGTCTTGTATTCATCAAGCATGGTGCGAGCTATCTCAACAAGGGTCCTGTTATTGTGCTCCACGACGGCATTCTGTTGAGGAGTATATGGGGTAGATAACTCATGAGTAATACCAAGTTCATCAAGATATTCATCAAGATTGGTATTCTTGAACTCAGTCCCATTACAAATCGTCTGAAGACATCCTGCATCCAGACTTGTACAGAATAATTTGCACCCAAGTGTAATGAGAATAATCATCAACAATGACTAATCCATACAAACTTCAAGAATTTGTTAGTGTGGAGTAATGAGTGGGGCCAAAGAGATCCATGTGAAGCAATTCAAAGGGTCGAGTCATGGTCATGATTGTCTTGGATGGATGCTTGGATATGGTCATCTTCCAAGACTCACATGCACCACAGAGGTGGTCCTTGAGGAATTTGACACCTTCAATGCCAATGGCATGCTTTTTCTTCACGAGCATGTGCAAGGTCCTCATACCAGCATGTCCAAGTCGTTGACGCCACAGCCAGCCTTCTGAGGACTTTGCAAGTAGGCATGTGGCAGACTGAGGACCTGTAGAGAAGTCAACAATATACATGTCTCCTTTCCTAAAGCCTTCGAAGACTTTGGAACTGTCAGATTCCATGATGACAACACAAAGATATTTTCCAAATACGACGACCATATCAAGATCACAAAGCATTGACATAGACATACCTAGACCCAATACCTAGACCCAATACCTAGACCCAATACCTAGACCCATGGTTCGGTCCTTTGAGATTGCAACCTTACCTAGACCCAATACCTTGCTTTTTTCCTTTGTCAGCATAGCTAATATGCTTCAAATGAGATGGAGCAAGTGACAAATTCATCAGTAGATTCTTGTCACCAGTCATGTGGTTTGTGCATCCACTATTGAGGAACCACTCAATAGTTTTTGTAAGTTCATCCTACAGATGAATTAATACAACTTACGAACTCATATGCTTCAGAGTGAAGAATATGACCTCAATTTCATTAAACAGAATTTCATCACACAATGTAGTAAGTGAAGCAGTGTGAGGACATGTGAAATGAGGAATTCATTTCTACATGATTAGCTTGCGTCCTTTCAAGATTTTCCTCACGTCTCTAGAAAATTCATCAAATGTTCAAGTTCATCTAGAGACCTGACTCTGCATAAGAGATCAGTTCAATTTCTTCACCACCCACATCTGAAGGGGTGGCAAAGAGTTCATCATTCTGCGAGCACCATATGAGAAGGGAGGCATTGAAGCTAGTGCGCTTCGTGTTATAGGACGCGGGTTAGAGTACTCATATGAATAAGTAGAGAAATTCTTTGAGGACTTATGAACATAATGATTTGAAGAATAATGCACATATTCATGACTCTTAGATTTTCCCTGCGAAACAGATGCATTAGCACGAGAAATATATTTTGGACCATTTTAGGAATTTGGTCCAAGTGAAGACTTTGGTCCATATGAGGAATTTGATCTGGGGTTCCTGTTCTTCATGAGTGGTGTCGTGAGGATATTCACTTGAAGATTTTGTAGGCAACTCTTGGGAACCCAGATTTTCTTCTTAGGTGAATCGTTCCTGTAGTTAGTTCCAACAAATCTGCCAAATACTTCACCTTTCTGATTTTTGAAGAATTTGTAGTTGGAGTCAAGTGACTGATCAGAGGATTATGAAGTTTGGGGGTACTGCTCAGGTGTCCAATAGGATCCATCAACATTGAGTTTCCTATCAAAGGCAATACCCTCTTTCCTAGGGTTCCTCTTCAGAAGATGCTTTTTGAGGACATCGCAAAGGGTTTGATGCCCTTTGAGACCTTTGTACATGCGTGTCACATACAATTCCTTCAATCCTGCATTTTCTCAATGATACATCTGGTATCCTCAGATCAGGAATTTGTGACCACTGGAATAGTTGAAGAATTTGCAGCAATAGAAGCATTTGAACATTCAGGTGAAGAATTAGCAATTTCACATTCGATGCATTTCAAACAAGGTAGAACAAATTCTTCCTGAGTGGTACTGATTTGTTGAGCCAGTAAGGAATCGTTTTCCCTTTGGAGATCCTCATGTGACACCCTTTGTTTCTCAAGATCAAAGCTTCCCATGATCGGCTAAGAGAGCATTATGATGACTCTGAAGGTTATCATACTTTGACTGAAGACTTTTGAGATCGTCAGACAGAGTTTGAGTCCGATCCACTTCCTCATTCAACAGATCATCACTTGTGTCTAGCATTTTCTGAAGCTTTTCAAGTGTACTTTGTTGCCTAGTAGCAATATTAGCAAGTTTGGCAAAGCTAGGTTTCACATATTCATCAGATTCACCGTCACTTGATTCAAAGGAGTATTAATGCTTATGTACCTTGGAACCTTTAACCATGAAGCAATAGGTGGGAGCGTAATCATCATTGCTGACATTAGAGTTGTTGGAGTAGTCATTTTCTTCATTGTTGAAGATGGACTTGCTGACGAAAGCAGTAGTGAGAGCAAGGCTAGCGACACCAGATTCAGATTCCACCTCAGATTCTTCTTCTTCTTCATACTCTTTGGACTCTTCTTTTGAGTCCATTTCCTTGCCAATTAAAGCCCGAGCCTTTCTGGAACTATTCTTCTTTGCATTGAGGACTTTGAAGATGAGGACTTTGCAGATGAGGACTTTGAAGATTTCTTCTTTTCCTTCAAGTCATCAGAATTGTCGTCCTTGTACTTCTTTTATTCTTTTTCCCAAAGAGGACAGTCAGAGATGAAGTAACTAGATTTCTTGCATTTGTGACAAGTTCTCTTTTTGTAGTCGTTTGAGGAATCTGATTTCCTCAAGCCACTTTTTGATGACTTTCCAAATCCACCTATCCTTGAGAGCTTCTAGAATTTCCTCCCAAGCATGGCTAGCTCCTGACTCAGTTCTTCAGGATCACCAAGGCTACTATCAAAATCTTTGCCTTCGGATGAGAAAATTGCTTTTGCCTTCAGAGCTTGTCCCGTAGAGGTCTCTCTTCTCATCTTGTTGGAATTCATGAGTATTGAGTCTCTCAAGAATGTCAGTAGGATCAAGTGACTTGTAGTCTCCACGTTCTTGAATCATCAAAGCTAGAGTATCGAATGAGGAATCAGGAGATTTTAGAAGTTTCTTCACCACCTCATGGTCGGTGATATCAGTAGCACCCAGTGCTTGAAGCTCATTTGAGATATCAGTGAGACGATCAAAAGTTTGCTGAAAATTTTCATTGTCGAGTCTCTTGAAATGGTTGAAGAGATTGCGAATAACGTCAAACCGAGAATCACGTTGAGTGGAAACACCTTCGTTGACTTTGAATAGCCTATCGCATATAAGCTAAGCAGACTCCAAAGCACTAACTCTGCCATACTGACCTTTGCTCAGATGGCGACAGATGATATTCTTTGCTTGAGAATCGAGTTGCTTGAATCTCTTCACATCAGCAGCGTTGATCGTGGGAGCAACATAGGGAACACCATTTTCCACAACGTACCACAGATCGTTGTCAACTGCCTCAAGATGCATGCGCACCTTGTTCTTCCAGTAGGGATAGTCAGTCCCATCGAAGGTAGGACATCATGCGGAAACCTTGATCATACCTACAGTCGACATAACTAGAACTCCAGGTGGTTAAACCAAAATCACACAAAAGGGAGTACCTTGCTTTGATACCAATTGAAAGTGCGTTATATCGACTACAGGGGGGTGAATATGAGATTTTTACAAATTCATCACTTGAGGAATTTCAACTTGAGGAATTTTAAATGTGATGAATAACTAGGAGCGAAATAAGTACTCAAGTGCATGAGAAACATAGCAACAACATAGTCATGATGATGAAATAAACATGCACAGTTTACAGGTAGCGTGATAAAGGATAAGCTGGTGAGGAACAAGGTAACTTGAAGAATTTGAGGTGAGGAAATTGTGAAAGTCTTCAGTCAAATTATTCGAATAGTAACGATCAATTTCATCAACAAGTATACGAGGAAATAGAGGGGTTGAGGAAATAGAACCAGGTAGCTTAATGAAGAGAATGGTTTGGTAACCTAGTTCCAACTGCTGTGACAGTCGTACGTCTGGTTTGGAGTGGCCTGGTATTTAAACCAGAGGACACACAGTCCCAAGAAACACAGTCCTTACCGTATTCTCCTTGAGCTAAGGTCACAAAGTCCTCTCCCAACACTCATGGTAAGTCTTCAGGGTAGACTTCCAAAACCCTCACAAACTGGTCACTTGGCAATCCACAATTGACTGCTAGATGCTCTAGACCAAGGTCACTCCGTGATCCCCAATTGACTGCAGGATGCAATAGACCATGACGCCTAACCGTCTGGAGGATACACAATTCTCAAAGGTAACAAGCATGGATTCCACACAGGAACAATCTCTTCAGTGATGCTCAATCACTTTGGATTTGGGGGTTTGGATTTGGGTTTTTCCTCACTGATGATTTTCTATCAAAGTCCTCGGAGGATGGGTTGCTCTCAAATGACAAGTGTCAGTTCTCTCTCGGAGCAGCCAACCAACTAGTGGTTGTCGGGGTGGGTATTTATAGCCAGGGTGCAACCTGACATGATAAGACATAAATGCCCCCAATGATATGACCGTTATGTGGATAGGATAATTGGCGATAGCCGGCGCTAAGCACAACAACGGTCGGAATTTCGAACTATGAAAGTCCTCAGGCTTATCATGTTCCTCACTTGTACGCAATTCGCACTAGCGAAATCCTAACTCCTCAGTTAGATCAATTTCATGAGAGACCAGAAGAAGATGGCTCCGCCACTGAAGAACTTGACTGAACTTCAAGAGATTTCGAAAGGCTTCACTCAAATGATTGGATAGGTTGAGGATTTTGAGTTGAGCATCAGTTGGAAATTTTCCTTAGTATTACGGTGTTTTCTATGACTCAAATAAAGGAAATGAAACTATGAAAACAAAAGTCTTCACGCTTCATAGTCCTCGTTCATATCTTCAAGGTCACACCAACTTCTTTATTTTCAAAGTCTTAAGGGAATACCAAAGTCTTCACCAAAGTCTTCACCAAAGTCTTTAGTTGAAGACATACATTTTTAGGGGTCAGTAATGTCCGAATATATCAAACTCCTCATCAAATTATAGAACCTGTGTACACTCACAAACACATTAGTTCCTTAACCTACAAGACTTCAATAGACCAAAATCACTAAGGGGCACTAGATGCACTTATAGTAGTTATTTTTAGGAACCAAACTTTCCTTTGGAATCTGATCGAATTTGCAGGAGGTTTTAGCTTTGGCTTGTAAACCCAAATACCCTTATTAAAAAACCTAGCACGGCAAGATAGACTCATATGGCCAAGCTGATCACAGATTTTGCATCGTGGGCCATCATTACATGAGTGCCTAAGATGTCCAGATCCCAAGCAGATAGTACATAATGCTTTAGAGTTCTTTGGAACCCATATAGCTTTCTTCTTATACCTCCCTGCATTTCAAGAGTGATGATTGTCATACTTAACATAAACCTTGTCATCCTAATTGAAACAATTGTTACCGATATGACCTAGGTATAGGCAAGCATGGCAAATGATACCTGGGCAGGTAGAAGCAAGATGACCTCTTCGATAACATGTACTGCAACGATTTAATAGCTCAGAGATCACCGCATATGGTGGGATTGAATGAAGCTGCAAGCTCAACCTGATTTCATTGTCCGAATATTCCCCTTCACATAAATCCAAAAAACTTTCCAATAGAAATTCCGAGAGGCTTGACCAGTACAAATGTTTGAAACGATGACACGGGAACGTATGTGCATGTACTATATTACCACATGAATATTTGGATATGGTGATGGAGCCAATTTGAAGTACCTTTGACAAGGAGGATGTAGATCACTTAAACTTTCATTCAAATTATCGGAAATGGCCTTGTTTGTGCAATCATCAAATTTAGACAACAGAGCGCCAACTCGCTACATGTTATTAGCTGTAAAAACAAATTTTGCCAGTTCCTTATCCGCAGAATGATCTAATATTGCATTGGACCTCAGAAAACCAAGATCATATCGCTGGCAGCGACAGGAGTACGAGCAGAGATCTCACATAATTCGCCATTGGAAGGACAAATAATATCCCAACTAGAATACTCAATGTGATCCTTGAACAAATGGAAATGGCATATGATGTCCGGCCGAATATGATATAGTAGTCCATATATGAAGTGTCCTACTTGATTAGAGGAGACAGAAAATCAGAAGGTTCTTTGCCCTAAAGATCTGACATTGAATCCATCCGCCAAACCCCCAATACAACATTGTAATACTAATCCAACAGATTCCTCCGTGAGAGTGAAAGATGCCGAACAAAATGAGATGACCAAGAAGAATTCCTTGGATCCAGTAGAAGGAGAGAAGTGCACCGTGGATCGGATTTTCGAACTAACCTGTTTGGCCACCTTGATGCCTGGGTTAAGATCCCAATGCAGGAGGGCAGCCGTGTTGACCTATTATGGCTATAGATCAACATTATTAGGGTGGAAATCACCGGCCCGGGAGGCAGGTGGGAGGTGGGGGCAGACATAACACTTGCAATTTTTCCCCCAAGTTGGGGATTAAGTTCAATAAATGAAATTATTTTCATCGACAACATGGCTTTAGTGTGTCTCTTCGCCATTTGGTGCAACGGGTCAACTAGTTATCTTATATATGTAATCATAGGTTTCAAAATGTTGTAAGGCCCTCGGAGTTTCTTATCACTTGTATAATAATATTAATCTATAACGAAACCAAGATGTACCATCTACCTTCTGTAGGTATGTGCTAAAACTTCAATCTTGACTTCAAATTAACTACTGACGTGATCCAAGAAATGAACTGATTGATGCACGTTTATAAAATTTATCAAAAAGAGTACTACTCATCTGATTAATTATCCGATATGAAAAGATCCAAAAATTACAACAACTAAAACAATCAAGAGAGAACCAACGCTAACCACACACGCAAAAATTGCAACTGTGGCAAAGATGTGGCTACTAAATCATTCTTGTAGGAAGACAAGATTTGAGAATGTGGCAAATATGTTTGATGCCAACGTCCTCATAAGCCCTATCATCTACTTCATGTCCCACTAATGTCTACTTCACAACCTTCTTCTGATAGACTCGTGTTAGGCCTCCAAGCGCAAACTTTTGTAGGACAGTAGAAAATTTCCCTCAAGTGGATGACCTATGGTTTATCAATCAGTGGGAGGCATAGGATGAAGATGGTCTCTCTCAAACAACCCTGCAACCAAATAACAAAGAGTCTCTTGTGTCCCCAACACACCCAATACAATGGTAAATTGTATGGGTACACTAGTTCGACAAAGAGATGCTGATACAAGTGTAATATGGATGGTAGATATAGGTTGTTATAATCTGAAAATATAAAAACATCAAGGTAACTAATGATAAAAGTGAGCACAAACGGTATTGAAATACTTAGAAACAAGGCCTAGGGTTCATACTTCACTAGTGCAAGTTCTCTCAACAACACTGGCATAGTTCAATCATATGTAAATCCCTCACGTGCGACAAAGAGTTAACGCCAAAGTCACAAATAGCGGAGAACAAATGAAGAAATTATTGTAGGGTATGAAACCACCTCAAAGTCTTTTCCGATCAATCGTATGAGCTATCTCTATAAGTGTCACGAACAACCCTAGAGTTCATACTAAAATAACACCTTAAGATGCACATCAACCAAAACCCTAATGTTATCTAGATACTCGAATGCCAACACGAGTACCCATGGGCTTGATTATATGATATGCATCACATAATTTCAGATTCATCATGTTCAATCCAACATAAAGAACTTCAAAGAATTACCCAAAGATTCTACCGGAGAGTCAAGACGAAAACGTGTGCCAACCCCTATACATAGATTGCCAAGGTCACGGAACTCGCAAGTTGATCACCAAAACATACATCAAGTGGATGAATAGAACATCCCATTGTCACCACGGATACCCATCATAAGAAATACATCAAGTGTTCTTAAATCCTTAAAGACTCAATCCGATAAGAAAACTTCAAAGGGAAAACTCAATTCATCACAAGAAAATAGAGAGGGGAAAACTCCATATGATTCATCTATATTAATAAAGCTCGTGGCACATCGAGATCGTGCCATCTCAAGAACACGAGAGAGAGAGAGATCAAACACATAGCTACTGGTACATACCCTTCGCCCCGAGGGTGAACTACTCCCTCCTCGTCATGGAGACCGCTAGGATGATGAAGATGGCCTCCGATGATGGTTTCCCCCTCCACAGGGTGCCGGAATGGGCTCCGATGATGGCTTCCCCTCCTTTTCGTGGCAATGGAGGCTTGTGGCAGTGGAACTCCTGATCTAGGTTTCTTTCTGGGGGTTTTGGTATTTATAGGATTTTTTGGCGTCGGTCTCACGTCAAGGGGACTCCTGAGGTGCCACAAGCCAGGGGGCGCCCTAGGTTGACACCTCCTAAGCTTTTGGCTGCCTCGGGACTCTTCTCTGATGTATTTTTGCTCTAGTATTTTTCATATTTTCCAAAAATATTCTCCATAAATTTTCAGCCCATTCTAAGAATATTTATTTCTGCACCAAAAACGACACCATGGTAGTTTAGGTGAAAACAACGTCAGTTCGGGTTAGTTCTAATAAAATCATACCAAAATCATATAGAATTATTATAAACATGGCATGCATACTTCATAAATTATAGATACGTTTGAGACATATCACCCACCGGTTCACTTTTACCTATGTACGCACAAACGCCATGATACAGGGCTCATATATCCAGCCGCCGACAGATGCCGTTGTAGGGAAGGTGAGGCGCAAGCCTACCTGGGATGAATACCATCATGGATTGGGTGATGGAAAATGTGAGAATGATGGCGAGAGGCATGGAGTTTCCAAACATGGTTGAGAAGAGGTTGACGACTGGCAGCATAGAGGATGTAGTTTCTCCCATGGACAGCTGACTGGTTCTAGAAGCTTCCAGCTTCCGTCTGCTCATAGAGCCCTGTAACAGCTGGTGACAAACATTGAACACTAGTGCTTCAAATTTGTTAGTCTCCAGCTAATATTCAAGGGATAAAACTAAATATGAGATCAATACTCTTGGGATGAAGCGTTACCTTATCGGGGAGAAAATCTATGTATTACTTCTCAATTTATTTAGTGGATTAGTGGAAAAGAAAAGACATCGGTCGAGATCATCGAGGGATTGATGAGAAATCAATCGGAGTGGGAGTTAATTAGGGAGATAATAAATGTGCATGCCGACTATTTGCCTGCAAATCTAGCATGCAAAATGCCTCAGGCATTGGTTTTATCAGACTCAGCCATGCACATTCAGCAGGACATGTCCGCTAAAAAAATGTTCAACATGGAAGATCAGGTGTAGCGGAGAAAACATGCACCCAGCATCAACATTATCTATCGATAATGTGGTTGTTGTTCTGTATTCTAGTCAACTGGTGATGTGTCCCTCATATAAGACTATAAGGAAACAATGATGTGGCTAGCTGGTGATGTGGACAACTTGCGTGTTAAGATAAAGAGGTTAGTTGGGATGAATCTCTCACATATACAGGATAGGTTAGTGCTCCAAAATAATATTACTTGGTAAATAAACACCCCAAAATCATCCTAGAATGATAATATAATAGCATTCAGGCAGGTCACCGAGAAGACCTCCAGGCAGGTCACCGAGAAGACCAAAAGCTGGGACCCCAGCAAGATCTTCCCGGGATGGCTCGCGGAGCCCCGGCAGGACTCGCACCCGGCAAGACCTTGCAAGCCTGTCATCGATCCAGCACAATGACCAGCCTGTCACACAGGTATTACCCTCCTGAGTACGTGTCAAGGCGTTGGTGACAAAGGGGTTGAGCGGTGCTAATGGGACGACCTCTTTCTCCGTCCCCAAGAAGATTAGGAACAGCTAGACGAAGCATTTAATGCGTCTGTCCTATACCGTCAGTGTTAGGTATGATAACACTATAGCAACTATACACCCCGTGTATGTACTGTACGCCACTGTTGGAGACCCCTTAGTCATATAAAAGGAGGCCCAAGGTGTAGCTACAAAAAGGGACCTTCTCGCTCGGATGCACGCGTAGCAGCAGTGTACTGTTCATCACATAGCACTCCTGGATCCATATCTCAAACACTCATAATACACTAAGGAAGGAGTAGGGTTTTACGCTTCTCAGCGGGTCGAACCTGTGTAAAAATCCCTCGTTTTGCTCGTTGGATCTGCTCTTTGTGCACACCTTCTCCCTGCCGAACCATAAATGGATCCACACGATCCCGTAGGTGTCGTACCCCAACATCTTTGGCGTGCCAGATAGGGGGGAGTGTTGCGCGAACCTGGTCTAGCAATTAGCACACCAGTTCTTGATCATCTTCATCATCATGATGCCCAAGAAGAAACAGGGGCGGTTGAAATTGTTTGCAAAAGCTAAGTCCTAAAAATTTAATGACTTTTTGTCATTTAGCTTTATCCTTGATGTTTTCTTTTGTACAACCTATGCGCGAGGGAGCCCTCTTGAAATACTCTGCACTCCTAGTTGTTCTGGGTCCGCCCAGCAACACAGATGCAGTTGTAGTTGTTTTTAGAGCATCAAGCTCCCGAAGTGGCAGCGTTATCGATAGGATGCTAGACAGTACCTGATCCTAAGCGTCGTCGACCGGAACATGCACATTCGAGAAGTATTCCAACAAGCATAGGGATTCATTGTATAAAAGTATTTTGTACAACCTGTGTGTGAGGGAGCGCTCTTGAAATACTCTGCGCTCCTGGTTGTTCTGGGCCCACCCAGCAACACAGATGCAATTGTAGTTGTTTTTAGAGCGTCAAGCTCCTGAAGAGGCGGTGTTCTCGATAGGCTGCTAGACAAGACCTAATCCTAAGTGTCGTCGACCGGAACTTGTGCATTCGGGGAATATTCCAACAAGGGTAGGGATTCATTGTACGAAAGTGCAATCGATCAAGGAGAAGGCTAGATAAGTTTTATCTTCAGATTTCTACGTAAGTCCGTATGCTGAGGAGCCTTCCTGGGGATAGTTGCGCTTCTAATCGCTCCGAGTCTGCTCGGTGATGAGTAGCTATACTAAAGCTGGGAGGGTAAAACTCTCAAGGAGACGACGTTCCCGGTGAGCTGCAAGGACCCGTTTGTCAAGCGCTGCCGGCTGGAGCGTGCGCACCGGAAAGTTTTCCGGCAAGCGTGGGTTGTCTTGATTAATTCTTCGTCCTTGTACATCAATCTTCACGCGAAAGGACCTTGCCATGGTTAGCCGGCACTCTAGTTTCTCCTCGAGTCCGCTAGTCAAACTTAGCAGTTGTGTTCTGGCCCAGCAAGTCGCCTTGCCGGTGGCAACATTTCCAACAGGCTGCAAAGGACCTGCTCCTCAAAGCGCTCGCAGAAAATGTGCGCACTGGCAAGGTTTCCAAATAGCGTAGGATATAAGATATATGCAAGAATGGAATTAATCAAGAGAAAAGCTCCTCCCTAGGGGCATGCGAGTAGTACTTTGCTTCAAGAGAGATAATAAAGCTTTGCAATAAGTATATGAGTTCTTTACGACTAATGTGAATCCATGGATGTACACACACTCACCTTTTCATAGTATGCTAGCCTCTTCGGTACCATGCATTTCCCATTCTTAACTCGAGGATCTGTGCAGCTTTCACTGGTGCATCCAAATCCTGCGACATGATATGCTTTGTTGCACACAAGCCTCCTTATGTCTTCCTCAAAACAGGCACGATATCTACCTATCATGGCATTTTCATAGCCATTCTAAGATATATTTGCATGCAACTTCCACCATTACAATATATGACTTGTATGTTCATCGTCATATTGCTTTGGATGATCATGTAGCTGACGCTGTATTTGTGGCAAAGCCATTGTTCATCATTGTTTTCATGTTATGCTAGATCATTGCACATCCTGGTACACTGCTAGAGGCATTCATATAGATTCATATTGTCTAGTAGTTTTCCATATTGAGTTCCAAGTAAATAAAAGTGTGATGATCATGATTATTAGAGCACTGCCTCAGTGAGGAAAGGATGACAAAGGCAATGATTCCCCCACAACTCTGGATGAGATCCCGGACAAAAAGAAAGAAAGGAAAAATAGGAAAAAAGAGAAAAAAGAGAAAGAGAAAAAACAAAGAAAAGGGGAAAAGGAAAAAGAAGAAAAAGAAAAATAAAAACGAAATAAATAAATGAGAGAAAGAGAGAAGGGACAGTGCTACTACCTCCTTTTGCACACTTGTGCTTAGATGAAGCACCATGTTTACCATATAGAGAGTCTCATGTTTTGTCATTTTCATGTGGCATTGGAAATTTTTCATTACAGAACTTGGCTTATATATTCTGATGATAGGCTTCCTCAAATGTCCGAAGTCTTCATGAACAAGCAAGTTGGATGCACACCCACTTCGGTTCCCTTGAGCTTTCATACACTTATATCTCTATGATACGTCTCCAACGTATCTACTTTTCCAAACACTTTTGCTATGCTTTTAACCTCTAATTTGCATCATTAGAATGAAACTAACCCGGAGTGACGTTGTTTTCAACAGAACTACCTTGGTGTTATTTTTGTGCAGAAATAAAAGTTCTTGGAATTAGACGAAAATTTTTGTGAATTATTTCCAGGATTTATAATGAATTATGGAGCAAAGAACTGCCGGAGGGCGTGTGCGAGGGGGCCACCCACATCAGGGCGCGCCCTAGGCCATGCCATGATGGCTTGTGGGGCCCTCATGGATCCTCCAACCCTAATTATAGTCCTATAAATTCAAATCTTCGGAGAGAAATTTCCATAGCATTTCAGGAGATGGATCCGCCTCCACCTTGTGTTATTCTGCTAGAGGGCTGATCTGGAGCCTATGTTGGGCTCCGAAAAAGGAAAATTGGGTCATCGTCATCACTAACCCTTCTTCATCAACACCGCCATGAATCTCCCCACCGGGAGTGAGTAATTCCCTTGTAGGCTTGCTACACGGTGGTGGGATTGGATGAGTTGATCTTGTAATCAAGTTAAGTTTGATTGGGCTTGATCCCTAGTATCCACTATGTTCTGAGATTAATGTTGTTATGACTTTGCTATGCTTAGTGCTTGTCACTAGGGCCCGAGTGCTATGATTTCAGATATGAACCTATTATGTTTTAATGAATATTAGAGTGATTTAGATCCTATCTTGCAAGTTGCAAGCACCTATTACATGTCATGATCCGCATACCCCAAGGTGACAATAATTGGGATTCTTTTCGGTGATTGACGTAGTTTGTGGAGTTCATGTATTCACCATGTGTTAATGCTTTGTCCCGGTTCTCTATTAAAAGGAGGCCTTAATATCACTTACTTTCCAATAGGACCCCACTGCCAAGGGAGGGTAGGACAAAATATGTTATGCAAGTTCCTATCGCAAGCATGCATGACTATGTACGGAATACGTGCCTAGATTATATTGATGAATTGGAGCTAGTTTCGTGTCGCCCTAGTGTGTAACTGTTACATGATCAATGTCATCTAAATAATTATCCATCACTGGTCCACATGCCTACGTTTTACATATACTGAATCTTGCTAAGTTACTATTGCTACTGCTACTATCACAACTACTACAAAATTGTTATCGTCACTACTACTGTTACTTTTGCTACTATTATTTGTCATGCTACTAAATCTTTGTTGTAGAGCAATATCCCAGGTGTAGTTGAATTGACAACTTAACTGTCAAGGCCAGTAAATATTCTTTGGACCCCCTTTTGTCGAACCTATAAATTACGATGAAATACTACCTGTGAAGATTGTCGCGATCCCCTATACTTGTGGGTTATCAAGACCTTTTTCTGGCGCCGTTGGCAGGGAGCATAGCTTTATTTATTTTTTAACTTCAAGGATATCCAATTGCTATTATGAAGAATCTAGAAAAAATTCGAACTAAGATCATCCCCTCTCACACGAGAGGAGGTAAGGAACTTCCATCTAGATCTGCTTTTGATTCACCGACCGTTTTGAAGCAGCTTGTTACACCACCACCTATTGATCGTCTTGATATGCCACATGAACTTTATGATGCTACTTCTAAAATTAATGATGATACTAATGATACACATGTTGAAATTGAAACTGTGCCACTGAATGAATTACTTGATGCTCATCTTGCTAAAGCTATAGAACTTGAAAATGCTGAAACAGATGAAGACTTTAAATCACCCGTTACCCCTCAACCACCTAATATATATGAATTGCCTTATGTAACTAAACGTTATGTTATGGATGGTGAGGTAGATAGGGACTTTCTTGCTTGTGAGAATAGAGATGATTTGAAGAAACTACTATGCAAACTAAAAGAAAAGTCTAGGATGGAGAAAATGAAACGTGATCCTAAAGTTCCTACTTCTCCTATATTTGTTACTGAGAAGGATTATGAGTTCTCTGTAGACCCTGAGTTAGTTCCTATAGTAGAGTCTCATCCTTTCTATGGTTATGAAAATGAAACTGTTGTCGAACACCTTATGAAACTTAATGATATTGCTGCTCTGTTTACCAATGATGAAAAGATTCGCTGCTATTATATCCTTAAACTTTTTCATTTCTCGCTAAAGGTCGAGGCTAAGGAATGGTTCCCTTATCTTGCTCCTGGTTGTATGCGTAGTCCCCAGGATATGCTTTAGTACATTTCTAAAAAATGTTTTCCTGCTCAAAAGAAACATGTTGCCTTATAGGAAATATTTAACTTTGCTCAAATTGAAGAAGAGAATCTCCCTCAAGCTTAGGGGAGTCTTCTCTAGTTACTAAGAGCTTTGCCTGATTGTCCTCTTAAGAAGAATGAAATTCTTGATATATTTTATAATGGACTAACCAATGCTTCTAAGGATTTCCTAGATAGTTATGCTGGTTGTGTTTTCAGGGAAATAACAGTTGGACAAGCTGAAGAATTATTGAATAACATATTACAAAATGCAAATGACTGGACACATCCTGAACCTATTCAAAAGAAAAGAGGTATTCTATTCCTCAATCCTGAAGACATGCCAGAAGCAAAATGAACTATGAAAGATAAAGGTATTAAAATCGAGGATGTCAAGAAATTACCCCCTATTCAAGAAAAACATGGACTTGACACCCTGACACAGGTAGTAGAGGTAAACTATCTCCTTTCCTTTAATGAAAATGATATAACTTGTACTAAGACTCCTAAACAATGCATGAATGAATTTCATAATTACGTTCTTAAGAAAGAACACTTCAATAACTATGTTAAAAATCAATTGAGATATAATGCCATGATTATAGACCACTTAAGTAACTTAGTGTTTAGAACTGCAAATAATGTGAAAGGTCTAGGTAAACATGCTTCCATGGTTCACACCCCATTGCACAAAGTAGCTAAGTCACAAAATGATTTGCTTGCTGAAATAAATAATAATATGAATGATCATAATGTTAGAGTAGTGACTATAGGAGGTAGAATGACTCAAGAACCTCTTTACCCTGAGGTCACCCAAAAACATTTTAACAAGATTCTCAAAAAATAGTGAAGATGCACCTAGCTCATCTAAGAAGAAAATGGAAAAGAAATATGATAGGAACTTGCATGCTTCTAGTGAACTTATTATAGAAAACCTATTGAGAAACGTAATGAAGTTTCTGTTTCTGATGCTGAGACACAATCTAGTAATGAACATAAACCTCGTGACAATGAAAATGATAATAATGATGATGCTCACGTAGATGCTGAAACAGATGATAACAAACAAAATAATAATGATGTGGAAATTAAACCTGTTGAGGATCTTGATAACCCACCTCCTAAAAATAAACTTTATGATAAGAGAGACTTTGTTGCTAGAAAACATGGATGGGAATGAGAGCCATGGGTTCAAAAACCCATCTCATTCCCTCATAAGCCTTCTAAAAGTAGAGACTATGAAGATTTTGAGTGCTTTGTTGAAATGATTAGACCTGTCTTTTTGCGCAACCATTTGACAGATATATTGAAAAAGCCTCCGTTTGCTAAGTATATGAAAGATATTATCACCAACAAAAGAGAAATACCTGAAACTAAAATTGCTACCATGCTTGCTAATTATCCTTTGATAGTGGAGTAACTAAGAAGTTGGGAGATCTGGCTATACCCAGAATACCTTGCTCTATTAAAATAAATTATGTTAAAAAGGCTTTATGTAAATTAGTGGTTGGTGTGAGTGTTATGCTTTTCTACCTTTATAAAAGATTGGATCTGACTAATCTCACACCTACTGAGATATCTTTGCAAATGGCTGATAAATCCACTAATTTACCTATTGGAATTTGCAAGGATGTTCCTGTTGTGGTTGCAAATGTTACTATCTTCAAAAACTTTGTTATTCCTGATATGCCTGAGGACGACAATATGTCGATCATGCTTTGTAGACCATTTCTAAATACTGCAGGGGTTGTTATTCATTGCAATAAAAGCAAGGTTACTTTTCAAGTCAATGGCAAGCAACATAACATGCACTTTCCACAGAAGAAAACTTTGGTTAATAATATTAATGTCATTCATCCTATTCCCACGGTTATCATTGGAGATTTTATAATCCCTCTACCTACTCCCAAGAAGAAGAAATATTATAATATCATTGTTGGGGAAGTGCAAATCCCCATTGAGGTAACCTAGTGGTATACAAAAATTCTTTGGTTTCATGTTAGTCAGAAACAGTTATTAATAAGACTTGATCAACCTTATTAATGAATCCTTTTCGACTGACATGTAATTGATGAATTGAGTATTCATGAGCATGTGTATCACAAGTTTATTCTCTATTTTTCCTAATTAGATAACAAAAAATGCCATGATTTTTTTTTGTTTTTCCCATGCATGAAAAATGACCCGAAAATAACAAGTCTCAAATTTCCACAAAATTTGACATGAATTTTCTAGAATATATTAGTATTTCAGCATAAAAATTATAGCAAGGAGATGCACCTATGGGCCACAAGCCAACAGGGGGGCCCGCCCTAATGGCTTGTGGGGCCCACAGTTGCCCTGCCTTATCCGTTTAGCTCGCCTCGTCTCCTACCTCGAGAAAAAAATCTTAGCTCTCTCTCTCTCTCGTGTTCTTCCACCTGAAACTGAAAATTTTGATTTCTTTGCTGGGAACTCCCAAAACTATTTTGAGGAATTGTTCCTTGGTATGTGACTCTCCCATTCCTCCAATTATTTTTTTCTTTAATGGTTTATATTTTGCATAAATTGATACACCTAGTGCTATAGAAAATTAGCTTGCATGTTGAATTATTTGAGTTCTAAGTAGTTGTTGGGGAACGTTGCATGGGAAACAAAAAAAATCCTATGCACACGCAAGATCTATCCATGGTGATGAGCATCTACGAGAGGGAGAGTGGATCTACGTACCCTTGTAGATCGCTAAGCGGGAAGTGTTAAGAAACGTGGTTGGTGTAGTACAACGTCTTCGCGATCCAAATCGCCGAGCGTCCCGCGATCTCATCACGGTCCGTCCCATGATCCAATCACGATCCGTCCTGCGAACTCATCACTATCTGTCCCGCGATCCAATCACGATCCGTCCCGAGAACTCATCACGAACCGTCCCGCGATCTCATCATGATCCGTCTCGCGATCTTGATCACGGTCCTTCCGATCTAGCGCCGAACGGACGACACCTCCGCGTTCAGCACACGTACAGCTTGATGACGATCTTTGTCTTCTTGATCCAGTAAGAGGGAGCGGAGAGGTAGGAGAGTTCTCCGGCAGCATGACGGCGCTCCGGCGATGGTGGTGGAGCTATTCCGGTAGGGCTTCGCCTAAGCACTGCAGAAATCCGATATAGAGGAGAAACTATGCACTGGAGGAACGGGTAGCACGTGGTTGAAAATCTCGTGCCAAAAACCCTAAAACCTCTAGTATATATAAGAGGAAGAGAGGAGGAGGCTTGTACCTCAAAGGACCAGATCTTGGGTCAGCCGAATCAAGGAGGATTGGAGGATTCCTCCTCCAATCCTAGTAGGACTAGGACTCCTCCTTATTTTTGCCTTTTTTGCCTTTTTCCACCTTTTTCTCTTTGGGCTTTTCTTCCCAGTCGCATGGGCCTTGTGTGGGACTTCCACCAGCCCACTAAGGTCTGGTATTTACTCTCCCACAACCCATGTACCCTCTTGGGTCGAAATACCTCTCCCGATGGTCTCCCGGTACACTACCAATGAGCCCGAAACTTTTCCGGCGACCAAAATAGGACTTCCTATATATCAATATTTCCCTCCGGACCATTCCGGAGCTCCTCGTGACATCCGGGATCTCATCTAGGACTCCAAACAACCTTTGGTCACCACCATGCATAACTCTATACTACCGAAATGTCACCGAACCTTAAGTGTGCAGACCCTGCGGGTTCGAGCACTATGTAGACATGACCGAGACACCTCTACGGTCAATAACCAGTAGCGGGACATGGATTCCCATATTGGTTCCTACATATTCTACGAAGATCTTTATCGGTCGAACCTCTATGTCAAGGATTCAGTTAATCCCGTATGATGTTCCCTTTGTTCTTCGGTATGTTACTTGCCCGAGATTCGATCGTCGATATCTCCATACCTAGTTCAACCTCGTTACAGGAAAGTCTCTTTACTCGTTCCGTAATACAAGATCCCATGACTAACACTTAGTCACATTGCTTCCAAGGCTTATTGTGATGTTGTATTACCAAGTGGGCCTTGAGATACCTCTCCGTCACACGGAGTAACAAATTCTAGTCTTGATCCATGACAACTCAACAGACACCCTCAGAGATACCTGTAGAGCACCTTTATAGTCACCCAGTTACGTTGCGACATTTGATACACACAAGGCACTCCTCCCGTATCCATGAGTTGCATGATCTCATGGTCATAGGAACATATACTTGACATGCAGAAAATAGTAGCAATAAACTGACATGATCATATGCTATGTTTGTAGTTTGTGTCTTGTCCATCACACCGTTCTCCTAATGATGTGATCCCGTTTATCAAATGACATCTCATGTCCATGGCTAGGAAACCTTAACCATCTTTGATCAACGAGCTAGTCTATTAGAGGCATACTAGGGACATGGTTTTGTCTATGTATCCACACATGCATCTAAGTCTCCGATCAATACAATTATAGCATGGATAATAAAAGATTATCATGAACAAGGAAATATGATAATAACTAATTTGTTATTGCCTCTAGGGCATATTTTCAACAGTAGTATGAATGCTCGATATGGCTTGTAGGCACCCTTATGGGTAGTTGCTATCAATCTTGAATTGTTTTATTGACATAACTTTGTGGCTCAAAAATTTCAAAAATTTGTGCTGAGGAAAATGAATTTTCTAAGGAAAGGTTCTTCAAGACGGAGCCCCAAGGGAGTTGTTAGGAGAACTGGGGATGGTGACATCAAACTTTGTCGCAACACGGAGGTTAGGCCCTGTGAATGGCCACATACATACACCCTTCATGAATGAAGCGGGTTTCAATGAAGAATTCATGCAATTTGTTACAAATGTTGGGCTGACTAACTTCCTCGTAGATGAGTGTGACCAATACTATCTTCTCACTAATTCCTTCATGCAAAACTTTTAATTCATAAATACGCCCGGTGCTACCATAGTACGCTTTGATGTTTATGCCACGAACGATGAATTACCTCTACATGAATTTTGTGAAATATGTTTTCTTACCTCTAACGGGGAATGCATGAACCTAAATGTGGGGAGTTCGAGGGCTTCCTCCTCACCTTAACTATGGGAGAAACCAGGGGCGTATCACACGCTAGAGCCACTAGTTTGCACTTTCCGTCAGTTCACTATTTCTCTCTGTTTATAGGAAAATATATAACTACTATGGAGCATGGTGGTGGCCTTAGTGCCCCACCCTTGCTATTTTATGCCATGCACTTTCTGGTGATAATACTTACAACATAGAAGCTATTTTTGCTCATCGATTAAATCTTAACCGACCCAAAGGCAAGGTTCATGGTGGTATTTATGCTACATGCTAGGCAAACGTTTTGAGGTTGCTATACGCCCTATTGATTACTTATTGCCCAATGTTTATCTTGATCACAAATCCATGGAGGAACACCAATTTATTGAGGAAGCTAAACCACTTCAACACCTTCTTTGTTGAGTTATCATGCCACGAACGGATAGAGAATAATGCTAGAGGACATAATTGCTTATCGGAATGAGATGGCTGTTGCAGAGGCTGAGGCCTATGCATGGCATGCTCAGGTAACTAAGCAGGAGCACTTTCCCCGACCCGGTGGCTATTATCAGTATTTCTCACTAACATTACATTCATGCTCACACACTTCATATAAATTGTCGGTGTTCATCCTCTTTCGTTGTATATCCATGTTAGCTTTTTTTTTTTGCTTTCTTCTTGTGTATTTGAAAAACTTTGAAAATGCAAAAAAAATCTCGCTTCTTTTCAGGTTTTCATTTCCTCATTTATTTAGCTGTAGTAATAAAAATAAAAACCCAAAAAGATTTCCTTTGCATGTTGGGAGCTTTCCCATGTAATTAGTTTTTCTCGTTCTTGTTTTCCCTGTGTTTATTTCCTTGCTTTAGAAAAACAAAAAATCCAAAAATATTTCAGTGTATTTCTCTGAATTTCTTTTATTTTTGTTGAAGCTTTGAAAGGAATAGACCTTGATGAAAATGTTGAGTGGTTTCCATATGATTTATTGTTGATCTACCAGAAAGCCAATTTTTCATTGTCTTCTCCTTTGTCTAAACGGCCCTGTAGATTTCAGCTTAGTCTACCACATTCTTGCTCTATTATTATCACTATAGGAATCAGGCACTTTGCCGCCTTCCATGGAAGACAGCAAAGGCACAAAGGCGGACGGCAAAGGACTTTGTCGTTCGCTAGTGGACCACATATTTTTGGGCTCGGTTAGCTCTGGCAAAGGGGTTCTTTGTCGTCTGGTTCGTCCCAACGGAGGGCAAAGATTCTTTGTTGTACTCTTGTAGATGGCAAAGGCCCTGGATGACATATTACTAACGGTGCCACCGTTAGGTGGCTAACGGACCACCCCCTCTTTGTCGTCTTCCGCCCATGGCCCTCCTTTGCCTTCTACCGCCCGCGCCCGCCTTTGACGTATGTCGCCCGCGCCCCCATTTGTTGTCTGTCACGGATGACAAAGAGGCAAAATGTCCCCGTCCTGGTTTTCCCAGGTTTCACAGGTGGCCGCCACATGGAACCTTTGCCGTTCGGGGCAGACGGCAAAGCCCCCTTTGCCGTCGGTGGCAGACGACAAAGTGCCTGTATTGGCCCTTTTTCTGTTTTTTGTTATATCCAAGCATTTTCACCGGAAAATATATGATATTCATAGAAACTATATCCCTATCATATGGATATGATCATACAACAAACATACCAAATCAAAGTTGCAAGTTTCACCATATTACAATAGTTTCATCCATACATACATAGTTTCATCCATATTACAATAGTTTTATCCATACATAGCAAGTTCCACATTGCTCATCGATACAAAACCAAAACATAAAGTAAACAAAAGAACTCCTTAAATGCAAGCTTCCATGAAGTGAATCAAATCTGAAAAATGGGAAATAGGAAAGTTAGAAGAAGAATACTAGAAGAAGAAGAAGAAGAAGATCTAGAAGAAGAACAAGAAGAAGAAGAAGAAGCGTTTTTCTTCTCTTTCTCCTTCTCCCCTTGTTTTTCTTCTTCTTATTGCTTATTTGTGTCATTTTTTAGTGCTAACCTAGGTAATTATCACCTTTTTACCTAACTAGGTCTATTATGTCATTGTTGAGTTAACTAAGCTTATTATGTCGGTGTGGAGGAAACAATGCTAAGTATAGGTCATTTGAGAGCTAACTTAGGTACAATATGTCATTTTAGAGCTAACTTAGGTACAATATGTCATTTTGGAGGTAAGTAAGCTTACTATGTCATTTTAGAGGTAACAATGCTAACTTAGCTAAAATATGACATTTGTCCAAGTGCTAAGTTTGTCATTGTGCTATGTTTGCCTAAGTGCTATCCTTGTCTTTGTTTGAGAAAATGAGCCAAGTAAGTGGCATATTAGGGCTTATCGTCCTCGTCATCACAGAGGTGAGGCATCGGGGTTGCTCGGATCGTGCGATGCGGCTCAGGAGTTATGTTGTACCAAAGATTATTTGCGTTAGTACGATGACGCTGAAATGTTAAGACTAGTACATAATGAACATTGCAATGAAACCCGCCGTTCCAGCCGTGGTAATGATTGGCATCTGCGGAGGGGTCTGGCCGGTCTTCTTGCACAAAGTTTGCACATTTGGTTTTGCCAAGTCAATCATATTGGTTATTAATGAAAAGGACATGTAGTGCATGATTTGGCTAATATGAATAAGAAACTTACCATGATGAGCTCGTACATGGCCCAGTTAGATGCATCGTTCTGTGCCCTCTCCTCCTCCAAAAACGTAGACGTCCTCTCCTCCAGATCCCTCTTCTCCTCTGCCTCCTACCAGGCATGTTCTGCCAGAAGCGTCTAGGTTGTCTCTCTCTCTTTCTGCAGAGCAGCCTGCAACACAACTCCTCGTTAGCATTGTAATCATCTTTCCTCGCACACGCAATGTAATGGAGGAAAGCTATCTTAGTCCGTAAGACTAACCTCGATGGCGAGCTGGACTGGCCGTGGACGAGGTGGCATTTCAGGACAGGAGCTCGTTTGGCACGCCTTGATCTGCCGAAGAGTACTTGAAGACCGTATATGTCCATATCCAATGGCTATCGAGCCATGGGGCCTCCCATGGCCAGCTATCATCACCAGGTCTGGATCAATAGGATGCTGGCTCGGGTTGAAGTCCTGCCCATTCACCGCCTTCCCCACATCTCTGTACCTCACGAGCTTGTGCTGGGAGGAGATATTGGTGAAGTTTCTTTGGATTATCGAGGTCAGACTCAAAGAATGCATTGACCTTCTTGTATGAGGCAGTATGAGCCATGGCATAGAGGTCGTAACCCTTTGGCACCTCCGTCTTAATGTGATGAGCCTACAGGAGAGGAACAAAGTATTAATAATGGGTAAACCTAGCACTACAAGAATGAATTGCAGGAATCATGACGCAAACCACATACCCAGTTCCGCCCGAACTGATAAATGGTGGCGCTGGCTTGATGGTGTGGTACACCTTCCATTTGGGCATGTCGTGCCTTGGCATCATCATGGACAACTCACCATTGGTCAGAGCACCATTCATTCACCAACGCCTCCCAACAACCCATCTTATCCGCACACCATCTCGGGGGCACCTAAGTTAGTAAAGAGAAATTTGCGAGCTATGCCTACGAATCAAAGCAAAGGAAACTAAGTACAAGGCCTTAAGAATAGGTAATTACCTTCATGTACTGCTCCTTGTTTAGAAACTTTCAGCGGGATTATGACTTGGCCTTCTTAATATGTTGCGAGGCGTAGTAGTCTCGAACAGCCTGTACCCAAGCCTCATGCCGTAAGTTCTATAGTAGGCGCCTGCACTCGTAATAGATAAGCTTTCCCGCGGCCTCCTCGTATCCCTCCTCACACATGTAGAAGGTCTGCAATGAAAAGAGACAACACTGATTAGTATAATAACTAGCTATTATTGTTTTTTAATTGTGTAAAGGAGAAATTACCCAGAACTTCCTAATTACCATGTCGGCCCTCATGTGGCACAACACACCATCGATCATCTCCTCCGACGCGACCGGGGAAGCCAAGTAGTGCTCCCATTTCAATCCTACATGTTCTTGCTAACCCTCACTGGGCAACATGACAAACCCCGAGAAATTATGCCGTAAAATCACACCAAGGATGGAGTTGGGCCTGTGGACATCCTTGGCGTGAATCCAACCCCTGCAGTATGACAAAGCCAATGCATTAGATATGTGAAGAAACATGAAGGCTAAAGGTTTAAAAAGAGTAAATGCACTTACTTCAGTGACTCAGGCTTAATCAGCCACCTCTGCTCGCGGGTCTCCGGCATAGGCGGGAGCCGTGTACACCCACGCTGGTAGACGGTACCCCCAACCACCTCGTCCGCGCTATCATAAAGCCGATCCTTGCCACCATCAATATGGCCACTCAGGTCCGGCTGATGTAGATCCGGCCAGGTATCCCATCCGATGGAAGCCTGTGGAGTCTCGTAGGACAAAGCGTCTTCCACGGGAGTCTCGTGGGACGAGACGTCTGGCACAGTAGTCTTGGGGGTCAAAGCATATGGGATAGAAGGATCGTCGACCGAGGCTCGTGGATAGGAGTCCTTGTAGCCTCCACCTCAGTCGAGTCCATAGTAGCACTCTTGTGCTCGCGTAAATCAGCTGGGGGTGGTGGCTAGGAAGGCGTAGCAGCCTTCGTACCTCTCCCGCGGCCACCACGTGTACCTTTAGGAGGTTTCTTCTTCCAATGACCTCCTCTCCCGGTGGGCAACTTCACCGACGAAGAAGTACCCTCGGGTGACCCAATACAGTCGTAAAATGCTCTTCGGAGAGTTTGCTCTGGAATGGAAGTACCCCTCCCACCATGCGCTGATGAAGGATCCTTGGATAGCTCTCGATCCGTGCCCACCATATTTCAACACCTGCCATGACAAAGAGTAAACGAAATTAGTACAACATAAAAAAATGAGTACCGACATGAATAATAATATGTATATATATAATTTGAGTGTATCATCATCATGTATACCTGACATGAACTAATAATAATCTTCATCGTCTATACATGCTCCGGGATCAATAAATGCATCATCATCATCACTATAATTAGCAAATGCATCATCATCACTATCAGGAGCAACATGTGGAAGGCCTCCTTTATGTAATCGGTCAAGCATTGAGAGGTAATCCACAGTAGTAACCTCTTCTTTTTTTCGTCTCTTCTTGTTCCGGCTCAGGGGTGAAGTCAGATTCACTCTCGTTGTCACCCGCAGTGCTATGGGGTGAAGTAGAGTGGTTCTTGAAATGTTTTTTGGAAAGACGTGTTTCTTGGAAGAATTCTTCTTCATATGTGTGTGGGTTAATGTGAGGTTCATAATGTGGCGGTACATCATAAATGACATCCCAACCATTCAGATTTGGATCAGTTTGGCAGGCCCACGGTAGATAGAAAACTCGGGTCGCCTGTTGAGCCATAATATAAACATCGGGAACATCTCAAGGGGTGCTTTGTTTGATTTCGACTAGCCCTATATGTTCATGAGTCCTTTAGTCTCCTTCAGCTAGAGCCAATAACATTTGAAGACACGACGTTTGGTCTGTTATCACCAAAGAATATAAGTTCATAAATTGCTTCAACGCTTCCATAATACTCGACACCTCCTTTGCCGACCGCGGAGACACAACAATTTGTAGACTTTTGGTCGGCCATAGATAGCTCTTTGCCAAAAGTATGAACGCGATACCCGTTGATGTCATATTTGTCAAATGAACGGACTTTATAGTCAAAACCATTAGCGAATTGTCTCAATTCAGCGTCCATAGAGTCTGAATTGGCCTACATGATATGAAAGGATTGTTGCATAACCGCAAACTAGACGAAGAAATGAAATGGTTTAATTGAAATTAATGTTTGTTTGAACAAAGAGATGAAACCGGGATAGCCGCCTCCATGCTTTGCCAAAAGCTCATACTCTTCGATGGAATCGTTTTGGATCACCGCTCCATCTGAGAATTTGGCGACGTATCTACTGTATCACATATTCGGGAATAAGAACAGTTCAAAGGAATTAGAAGTTGCGAAACTATGTACTGATAACTTACTCGATGTACGGTCGCACTTCTGTTAGGTTATTGAAGATATACAACGAAATGGTCCGCCATTCTTAGACATCCAACATTATTGCTTTCAAAGCACCGTCTGGTGCAAGCTTCCCTTGGAATAGGCTGAGGTTTGATCGAACTTTTTCACGGTCGCCATCATTGTACCGAGGCTTCGGATTATGCAAATGACGATTCTTGGCTTCATAGTGTGTTGTCACCAAGTTTGCCGCCTCCTCGGTAATGAATGCCTCGGCCATTGATGCTTCAATTATACGTTTATTTTTACATTTTGCTCAAAGCGTCTTCTGCATCCTCTTAGTTCCAAAGCACCAACGATTTTGCATGCCCCTCCCCCACCCAATCTAGCCTTAGTCAGGAGATGCAAAATCAAATGTTGCATTGGATTAAAGAAGCCTAGTGGAAAGATCTTTTCTAACTTGCAGATCAACTCCGGTGCCAACTCTTCCAGTTCATCTAGCACGTCAGGCGATAGTTCTTTCGCACAAAGAGCACGGAATAAATAGCTCAGCTCTGCTAGTACTATCCATTCATCCTTAGGGATAAATCCACGCAACATCACCAGCATTACCCGCTCAAGCCATATCTTGTGAGTCCAAGCGTGTTTCGTGTTATACCCTTTGAAATACGCTGGACGTACTGGATCCGGCTTGAGAGTGTTTATCTGATCCAGGGTCTATTGGCCTGTTAATGCAGGTGGTGTAGAGTTTTTGACAACTCTACCTTTCATGAAATTCTTCTTGTCTTTTCTGAACTTATGGCGAGGATCCAGGAACTCTCTATGCAATTCGAAGCAAGAATACTTGCGACCTGTCTGCAGCCAACGGAACTCAAGAGGTGCTTTGCATGTGGGGCACGAGAACCTTCCATGCACACACCAGCCAATGAATAGCACATACGCTGGCAAGTCATGCGTCGAGTACATGTAACAAACACGCATTTTGAAGTTTTTTTGGAAGCGGCATCATATGTCTTGATCCCATTATCCCAAGCTTCTTGCAATTCATCCTTAAGCGGTTGTACGTCGACATTTATATTCTTCCCCGGATAGTTGGGCCATGGAATTATCAACGTCAAGAAAATGTTCTTCATTTTCATAATCTCTCCGGGGGAGATTGAGTGTAATGACAAATACAAGCCAGCAACTGTATTGGGTTTCTATCATACCAAAAACTTGGAACCCATCTATGTTGATGGCGACTTGGAGGTGCCTTGGATCTGCCACTTTATCCTTATGCAATGCATCGAAGTGCTTCCACACAAAAGCATCTGAAGTGTGTCCCAACATCGGATTCCCATATGCATCTAGTTCGGTTCTTTTGCCCAATTTATGGCACGCCATTTGTCTAGCCGTCTCTTCGACCATGAAAAGATGTTGAAGTCTTGGTATGATTGGCAGATACCGAAGAACATTAACTGTGATTTTGGTCTGACTCTTCTCACCCATACCGTTGTCTACAACAACATACCTCGAAGACTTACAAATGGGAGAATAGTTCAAGCCCGCAGACTCAAGCCTAAATATAGCACATCCATTCTCACAGGCATCTATATTCTCATAGGGCGTCTTAAGCACACGTAGGATTTTGTCCGACTGGTACAAGTTTGCTTGCAACACATGGCCTTTGGGTAGAAAACGTCCAAATATCGTCATCATCGCGTCGTAGTATTCTCTGCCTAGATTAAACTTAGCCTTCAGAGCCATTACTTGCGCGATGGCATCCAGCTGACAAAGCAAAGTGTGCTCGTGGAGAGGGCATTTTGAAGACTCCAGCATTTCATAGAAGGCCTTTGCAGATTCCTCCATCACATCTTTTGAATCCCAAGCATCATCAAAGTCTTGCACCATGTCTTTGATCCCGGTACCATTCTCGTCCGTGCGATGACGAACAACCTTAGCTTTGGCACATTGGGCAGACTCACCATGAAATCTCCACACCGTATAATGAGGCATAAAACCCCACTTCTGCAAGTGTTTACCCATTTCATCTCGTGTCCACTTTGTATGGTTGTCGCACAGGACCCAGGGGCACCAGGTTATTTCCTGGCCATTTGCAAAAGCAGTGCTCAGCAACCCCTTGGTTTTTGTTAACCATTCAATGGTCATTTCTTTATGACTAGGGTGACCGGTGTACATCCAAGCACAATCAGTCATCTTGCCTACCTACTAAACACACAAGAAATATATATATAATTCATCATCTATATTCATCCGTTAATCAAGTGTGTGAGTTTTATTACGTCCATGCAACCTACACCCTAATAGGTAGATATATGTCCTAATCCCACCTGAGTATGTGTAGATTGGGTTCGTTTTCCCATGCTCTTCTCTGTATCCGACGCAGAATTTCGGCAACACCTCCCCGCTGTTCTCCTGATACACGTCTCGGCAATAAGCAGAGAGGATGTGTACCCAGAGAACAATAGGGAGGGATTGATGAAATTCCACATCGGATCCTGAGCAGAGCATACGGGAAAACGATCCCAATCTATACATACTCGGGCTGTCCATGGATAATGTTGGACAATTCCTAAGGATGGCAGTTATAAATATGCAAAGACATGCATATTTATAGATGCCACTCTTTCGAACAGGAGACGCATACTGGTCATGCATACTGATGATTGAAGACACCTATAGCTAGCAAGTTTCATCGGCACGAAGACCGGAACTGAGAAATTAAGGGGGGCGGGGGAGGAGATGTCATTTGTGCTCACCAACGAATGTAGCAGGGGAGCTCGTCCAATGCACGGGGAGGTCATCCAACAGCAGACCCTCGCAGCGATGAAACAACTCCACACTGAAATGAAACTCGATCAACACAAATATGATGTTTTCCATAAAAACTAGAATCGAAATATATATATGACCTAACTCATTATTTACAAAACTATGACCCCGTTGGCATCTGGAAGGCCGAATAAGTGTCGGGGTTGGGGGTTGGGGTTAGTGGTGTCGGGGGCGGCGTATTAACAACTGCGTGGGGGTGTGGTGTCGTGATGTCTCCAGGATGTCGTGATGTGGTGTTCCCGGGGTGTCGAGAAGGGGGCTCATCGGAGGGGCGTCGCCGGGGTTGTCGTGCCGGGGTGTCGTGCCGGGGTGTCGTGCCAGGGGTTTCGTGCAGGGGGCTCAACGTAGAATTCTTATTCTTCTTCTTTTGCTTTTTCTTCTTCTTTTCTTCTTCTTCTCCTTCTTCTTCTTCTTCTTCTTCTTCTTTTCCTTCTTATTTTCTTCTTCTTTTCCTTCTTCTTCTTGTTCTTCTCTATCTAAGTTTTTTCTTTTCTATCTAAGTTTTTCTTCTTCTTCTTCTCTTCTTCTCCTTCTTCTTCTTCTTCTTATTAGTATTATTTTCCTTCTTCTTTTATTCTTCTTTTCCTTCTACTTTTCTATTTTTCTTCTTTTCCTTCTAATTTTCTTCTTCTTTTCATTCTAATTTTCTACTATTCTTCTTTTCCTTCTAATTTTCTTATTATTATTATTTTCCTTTTCCCTTTTTCTAACCTAATTACTAACCTAACTATCCTAACTAATAGTAGCTAGCTAATTACTAACATATGTAATCTAATTAGTTAGATGAAAAAACAGAAGAAAACAGAAAAAAAAGGTAGCTACTAATCAGCGTTGGCGGGCTCGGCCGGGCTTCTAGGGCGGCCAGGCTACGAGGGCACCCGACCAGCAGGGCGGGCGCAGAAGCTAGCGGCAGTGCGGGCAGGAGGGTTGGCCGCGGGGAGGATGGGTGGCCAGCACGAAGAGGGGTGGCCACGGGGAGGCGGAGTGGCCACCGCGGGGAGGAGGTGGTAGCGGAGAGGAGGGCCGGCACAGGGAGGGGTGGCCGGCGCGGGGAGGGGTGGACGCGGGGAGGAGGGGTGGCTGCTGCGGGGAGGAGGTGGTAGTAGAGAGCAGGGCCGGCACAAGGTGGCCGCGGGGAGGAGGGGTGGCCGACACGGGGAGGGTGGTCGCAGGGAGGAGGTACACCGAGGGGTGGCTGGAGGCGGTGGGGGGGGAGAGAAGGGGGATCGAGGCCAGTGTGCGGTGTGGGTGGAGAGAGAGAGGGGGGATAGGGGAGAGAGAGAGGGAGGTGGGTCCCAGGGGGACGGCCTTTAGGTGACACATCCTCTTTGCCGTTTGCCCCCAAACAACAAAGAGCCTGCAAGCGGACGACAAAGCCATAGCGGATGGCATAAAGTCCATCTGTTGGACCTAGCCAGGTCGACGGCCTAGTGGGGACCAACTTGTCTCTTTGCCATCTGCATTTGGGCTCTTTGCCGTCCGCTGGCAGACAGCAAAGTATGCACTATTGGCAAAGAAAAGATTTGTCGTCTGCCTATACTTTGCCATCTGTTTTCTATAAGCTGACGACAAAGACGTCCTTTGCCATCAGCCAGCAGATGGCAAAGAACTGACAGACGGCAAATTCTCTGATTCCAGTAGTGTATCATATCATTTGGTCATGGAAGTGAAAGGAAATAATGACGATATTTGATGAAGTGATCGTGGCAAACGAAACGGGTATAAACTCTTGTTGTTTTCGATTTTGTAAATATGCTTAGCCAGTTCCATCTTGACC
Organism: Hordeum marinum; assembly: GCA_022496015.1. Lineage (NCBI taxonomy): Eukaryota > Viridiplantae > Streptophyta > Magnoliopsida > Poales > Poaceae > Hordeum > Hordeum marinum. The sequence continues at coordinate 275,403,251 of CM039675.1, forward strand.
CCATATATCATGAGTAAACATTTTTGTGATGACAATTGGAGATTATAGCTTCTCATGCCATGGCTAAATAGCTAGGAGTTGATAGTGATTTTTCATGTGTGTCAACATGCATTAAAATGGTTCTAATATGGAATGGTAGTACGGTATTTTCCTCTGAGTAATTTGAGTAGTTTGACTTGGCCCATGTGCAAACATGTAGTTGATTCAAAAATAATGCAGCCTTCATGATCTTTAAATTCAAAGTCTTCATATCCTACTCATGCTATGCCCGATGTTAATTATTGACAATCCATGTTTATGATCGTTGTTGCTCTCTCGCTGGTCCCCTCTCAATCTTTTGCTAGCCTTTGCCTGTACTAGGCGGGAATGTTTCTTGTGCATCCAAAACCCTTAAACCAAGTTATTCAACATGAGTCCCCCATACCTAACTATATGCGGTATTACCATCTCGTTCCAAGTAAATTTTCATGTGACACCTCTAAATATACAAATAAACATCCATTTTGTGGACTCGTCTCTCTCATGGAGCGATGAGACGGTTAACATCTTCCATGCTAAGTGAGTTATTCTCAGGACGGTCGTGTATTCACCGTCATTGCACGAGAGAGGCTAATATAAAGGATGCCCAGTCCTGCATAATCAAAATAAATTAAAAAAACTCCTTGAGACAGTTCTATGTTGGCAGGCATCCGTGGATTCGGTTAGCCATGGTTTGTGTATTAATGGTGGATAGGAATAAACTTTACTGTTCTGTTTGGGAACCGCCAATAATGAGTTTAGCATGGAAGATATTGAAAAGCTCTGTCGTAACATTGACAAGAAAAGTGCACTGCCCAAAAATTATATCTTCACTATTCTTTTAAGCTTCAAGCTATGGCACCTCTGCAAATCAATGCTTTCCTCTGCGAAGGGCCTATCCATTTACTCTTATGTTGGGTCATCATCCTCTTATTAAAAGCACCAGACCGGAGATCATTATTATCATTTTTATGCATTGAATCTAGTTAATGTTGGATATGAGCATGACTAGATCTTTTTTACCCTGAATTATAATGTTTAGTCACTGCTTGAAACTTAGAGGTGCTCAACATTTATGTTTTGCGGTCTCAAAAAGGGCTAGCAAGATACCATGTCACCATATTATATTATGATTGTTTTGACAAATTGTTGGCATGTGATATATTTTATTATTGCTTGCTAGTTGGTTATGTATTACCATGAGTTAACATAATGTTTAGTTGTAATGGATGTGCTTATTTATGATTTATGCTAAACACTAGATCAATAGCTAAGCATGTGTATAACAACGAGAACAAAAGAGTTTGTCAATGTTTTCTTTATCACTTTCAGTTTATCAATTGAATTGATTGAGGACAAGCAGTGAGTTATGTTTGGGGGAGTTGATACGTCTCCAACGTATCTACTTTTCCCAACACTTTTGCTCTATATTTGACCTCTAATTTGCATGATTTGAATGAAACTAACCCGGACTGGCATTATTTTTAGCGGAACTACGTTGGTGTTATTATTGTGTAGAAATAAAATTTCTTGGAATTGAACGGAACTTTTTCTGAATTATTTCTGGGATTTATAATGCATTATGGAGCAAAGAACCACCGGAGGGCATGTGTGATGAGGCAACCACACATTAGGGCACCTCCTAGATAATGGCTTGATGGCTTGTGGAGCCCTCGTGGCCCCTCCGACCCTAATTACGGACCTATAAATTCACATCTTCGAAGGAAAAAACCAAAGAGAAGTTTTCATCACATTTCACGAGATGGAGCCACACCACCTCCTACTCTTCCTCCGGAGGGCTGATCTGGAGCCTGCTTTGGGCTCCGGAGAGGGGAAATCGTCGATGTTGTCATCACCAACCCTTCTTCATCAATACCACCATGATACTCACCGCCGGGAGATTGGATGAGATTGATCATGTAATCGAGTTAAGTTTGATGGGGCTTAATCCCTAGGATCCACTATGTTCTGAGATTTATGTTGCTATGACTTTGCTATGCTTAATGCTTGTCACTAGGGCCAGAGTGCTATGATTTCAGATTAAACCTATTATGTTTTCATGAATATAAGAGTGATTTGTTTATATCTTGCAAATTGTAAGAACCTATTATGTTTCATGATCCGCATACCCCAAGGTGACAATAATTTGGATTTTTTCTGATGATTATTGTAGTTTGAGGAGTTCATGTATTCACCATGTTTTAATGCTTTGTTCTGGTTCTCTATTGAAAGGAGGCCTTAATATCACATAGTGTACAATAGGATCGCGCTGCCACGGGAGGGTAGGACAAAAGATGTTATACAAGTTCTTATGGCAAGCACGTATGTTTATATACGGAATACATGCCTACATTATATTGATGAATTGGAGATATTTCTTTGTTGCCCTAGTATGTAACTGTTATATGATCAATGTCATCTAACTCGTTATCCATCATTGATCCACATGCCTACGCTTTACAAATACTGAATCTTGCTAAGCTACTATTGCTACTTCTACTATCACAACTGCTACAAAATTGCTGACATCACTACTACTGTTACTTTTGCTACTATTATTTGCCATGCTACTAAATATTTGTTGTAGAGGGATATCCCAGGTGCCGTTGAATTTACAACTCAACTGTCAAGGGCAATAAATATTCTTTGTCTCCCCCTGTGTCGAACTAATAAATTAGGGTGAAATACTATCCGTGAAAAATGTTGTGATCCCCTATACTTGTGGGATATCACTCTAGTGCATCCATTGCATGGAAATCCCTACTCCTCACATTGATATCGATTGATGTGCATCTCCAAAGCTCGTTGATCCACCTAGTTGATGTGAGACTTTCTTCTCCACTTTAACATCTTTGATATCAACCATTTATTCTATTCCACCTATATGTTATGTCCATGGTTTACGCTCATGTATTGACTAAGGTATAAAATGCTGAAGCGGTTTAAGAAGTATGAGCTAATTGCCTGGTTTAACACTGTGGTGCTTGACCTTTGTATTTATGTGGTGAAGACGGAGCCATGCCATGATAATATGATAAAATTAATGGGGAGTAAACATTCTTTAAGGATCGTATATTTTGAAAGTTAATGATTGTGTTACTTATGTTTATGGACATTACCATGTTCATGTTTACTGGTTCATCGTTTCTCAATGATCATATCCGAAAGAGATAACATGTTGTGTAGCACATCAAAAATTATGTTTTCATCATTTACTTACTCTTGGACGAGCAATAATTAAGCTTGGGGATGCTGATACGTCTCCAAGATATCTATAATTTTTGATTGTTACATGATATTATATTATCATTCTAGGATATAATTTACACATTTATTTGTTGATTTATATTACTTTTGAGAACTAACATATTAACCCAGTGCCAGTTGTTGTTTTCTGCTTGTTTGTGGCCTTTCAGGAATATTGTACCAATGAAGTCCAAATACCTCGAAACATTTTGATGTTTTTTCTGGACAAAAATAAGACCTGGAATCTTTGGAGGTAGACCTAAGGTTACACAGGGTGGTGCCAAGCGAACAGGGCGTGCCCATGGGATGGTCATGCCCTGATGGCTTGAGGCCACCTCCCATAGCATGTGGCTGAGATCTCTTTGCTATAAATTCACATATATTGGGAAATCCTAAAGATCCTCCTAAAACATTTTTTCTGTTGTCGCACGTCTCTGTTCTGCCGTGTGCCCATCTAGAGTCTTGTTCCGGTGCCCTGTCGGACGGGCGGTCGATCATGTAGGGCCTCTACATCAATCTTGATGCACCTACCCTGATGTGTGAGTAGTTCGCCACAGACCTATGGGTTCGTAGTTAGTACCTAGATGGCCATCTGTCTATATATTTTCTTCAATGCAAAGATCACCGCGATTCCCGTGGTGATCTATCCTATGTAATCATCTTTGCTGTGTGTTTGTCAAGATCCGATGAATTGTATGTCTACATTCAGATTAGTCACGAAAATATATTGAATCTATGTTTTTTATTTATACGCATGAATGTTATAGCTTCGCAATACTATCCGATCTATCGGTTTGTTTTGGCCTACTAGATTGATTTATCTTCAGTGGGAGTGGTGCATTGTAGTGGGTTCAATCTTGTGATGCTCAATCCCAGTGACAAAAAGGGAGATGACACATATTGTATTGCTTCCACTAAGTGTAAAACAACGTGGTTCGTTAATATCAATTGGATTTAATTTGTATATGTCTTGTTATCATCCTCCAAGCATTAGTCTGTTTTTACTTAATTCTCTAGATGCATGCTGGATAGCGCTCGATGGGTGGAGTAATAGCAGTAGATGCAGGCAGGAGTCGATCTACTTTCTTATGGATGTGATGCCTATATACATGATCATTGTCGTGAATAAACATTTCATAACTATGTGCTTTTCTATCAACTGCCCAACAATAGTTTGTCAACCCATCGTATGCTTTCTTTGAGAGAGAAGCCTCTAGCAAACACTAAGTCCCCCGGGTCTCTTCACATATATTATTAAAGAAACTCCTAAAATATTGCTGCCATTATTTTCCTTTTTATTTTAAATTCATATTTATTAATTTATCTATCTATCACTACTTATCGCTGGCAAGTAACGAGTTCAAGGGGATTGACAACCCTCTTGCCCATGTTGGGTGCAAGCGTGTGCTCTTTTGTGTGTAGGCGCTGAAGATAAGAATTTGTGTGGTTCTCCTATTGGTTCGATAACCTTGGGTCCTACTGAGGGAAATACTTATCTCTACTATGCTGCATCTTTCCTCCGTTTCGGGAAAAAACAAACGCAATTTACAAGTAGCAATGCCCGAGGGGCCCACAAGACAACAGGGTGCGACCTAGGAGGTGGTTGCGCCATGTTGCCTTGTGGCCACCCCTTAATCCCGTTGGATCCCTTCTTTCACCACAATAAATATAATGTCCAAGGAAAACTGCCCTTAAAATTTCAGCCCAATCGGATTGACGGATCTAGGAGAATATAAGAAACAATTTTTGACCAGAAACATAGAAGAAACACAGTGACAGAGATCCAATCTCGGAGGGGGATCCCACCTCTTGGGAGCCATGGAGGCCAAGAACTAGAGGGAAAACCCTCATCCCATCTAGGGAGGATGCCAAGCAAAAATAAAAATGAGGGGCTCTCTCCTCCTCTCTTCTGGCGGCGCCGGACCGCAACCGGGGGACCATCAAGGCGGCGATCTACACCAATAACTCTATTGTCTTCCTCAATACCACCATCACCTTCCCTTATCTATTTACAATGGTCCACTCTCCCACAACCTGTTGTGCCCCCTACTTGAACATGATGATTTATGCTTCATATTATTTTCCAATGACCTGTTGCCATCCTATGATGTTTGAACTTTTGTCCTACGGGATTGATTGATGATCTTGATTGGTTCGAGTTGCATGTTATATTTGGTGCTATCCTATGGTGCCTTCTGTTTTGCACACACGTGGGGGATTACCATTGTAGGGTGTTGCAATAAGTTCATGATCCACTTATAGTGGGTTGCAAGAGTGACAGTTGTTTAAACCCGAGTAAGGGAACTATTGCATATGGGATAATGGGGAGTTTATACTTAATGATATGGTTGTGTTTGCCTTAATTATCTTTATTAGTTGCGGTGCTTTCTAGAGTTCGAACCATAAGTGCATATAATTCAAGTATGTAAAGTGTTTTAGCTCATGCCTCTCGTCATATAAAATTGCAATGACGACGACCGATCTAGTTATCAATTTCCTAGGACAATCTCACAAATCCGACCACCACTTCTCCATGCTCGCTATACTAACCTAATTGTGATTTTATCTAAAAATCCCCCAACTTTTTTCCGTGTTCTTTATTATCTTGCAAACCTATCCAATTACACCTACAAAATAGTTTCATACTTGTTCTAGGTAAAGTAAGCATTAGCGTGCGTAGAGTTGTATCGATGGTTGATATAACTTGAGAGAATATTAATTCTACCTTTAGCTCCACGTTGGGTTCGACAATCTTATTTATTGAAAAGTCTACAAATGATCCCCTACACTTGTGGGTTATCTAGCACACACAAACTTGTTAGTGTTGAGAACCCCAACCCCCCCATAGTCAAGTTTGTGGCATGAAATATCCCAATTCACCTTGTATTTTTTCCGGTCGTCTTTCCTGCACCAGACCATAGGAAAGCTCTCCCAAGTTTTTTATGTTAAGAAGGGTGTTTGGTGGGATGACCAATGGTGTGATGAAGTACACCACTTGGGAAGTGATCACGGACTTGACAAGAGTTGTGTGTCTAATGGTGGTGATGTTGTGGCCCTCATAAGTTGTAAACTTGCTTGCAACCTTGTCAATAAGGAATTGTAGATCCAACAACTCTAGTTGGCAAATAGAAAGAGGAAGCCTCAAGTATAGCAAAGGGAAGGAAGCCCTAGTTGTCGGCAAACTTTGGGTTACATGATTCAAGTCAAGATGGTTGCAACGAATGGCCACCATCGAACTCTTGTGGAAGTTGGTGCAAAGGCCCATGACCTCCCCATAAGCTCTCAAAATACTCACAAGATTATAAACATCCTTTTTTATCGGAGCAATGAGGATGGCCGCACCGCATAATGAGAGGTCCGCATATGGGTGCCCCTTCCCCGGATTTTATGGAGGATCCCAAAGATCATTGCTCATTGAACACACAAAAGCTGAATAACAAGAGTCTTACATCCGCATTTAGCATCTTACACAAATAAAGACCATGAAGGTCTAGTCTTACATACATTGGGCCACAAGGGCCAAACACTTAAATAGAACAAGCATCGCAAATCTTGATCGAAAGCGTGAGCCCATGACTGGGAAGCATCCTAGTTCGCATGTTCATCACCAATGAACTCTTAAACATACTCCTATACTTCCATGCCTGGCCAATTAAATAAGCAGTGGCAAGCCAATGAGTACTTTGAATCTACTCGCAAGCAACCCAAGTTGAGGAACAAGGTAATAATGATGCATGATATAGCACTAAGTAGGTAATTTGCGTAAAGCTAATTTCTAATGCAATGATACGATCAAGTACTAGGTAAGCATGCATCAACAGTTGGCAGATATCCATATGAACAAGTTACAGATATCATCATAATCAGGGTTTGAACATCTCATGTTCATTCATCACATCAAGTCTTCAGACTTGACTCTAGAATCACTCCTTTGTCACCCGCACACACTTACACCAAGTTTTGCGAAAACATCTGGACATAGTTTAAGAAGGACCTCCAACTGTCCATGACCGCAGACACGGCTATTCGAATAGTTTTACACTCTACAGAGGTTGCACACTTTACCCACAAGACTCGGGGAACTTCCATGTCATCCACGACTCGCGGTACATCACATACCCGAAGTAATCACCCGAACAATGCCTTTCCTAGCGATACTAAACAAAGAGTCCACTCGATTGGTACCCATCCCTCACGATGTACATCACACGAGCCTCGCTCCAGATCGTACCATCCATGAGGGGACCAACGGTGTGCCCGGTGCCTATGAAGACAGCGCATGATCGTCCATACCGGCACAACCCCATATCGAGAGTGACCATGCCACTCCCGCCACTAGTAATGCGGGCTCCTTGCTAGTACCCACCAAGGTAATCAACAGAGCCCCGTCCCATAAGGGGTATCGTGATTGCACATGTAAGGTTGGGACGGTGAGCAGACATTAAATCTAATCCATTTTCGAAAACAAGCACTCACTTGCTCCGGTACACCACTTCTTTCTCAAGTGGTCACCCAACTTATCATTATCTCCCTCGGGCATTAGTGGCACCCGAAGGGGTTTTCGAAAATTCTTTGAAATCATTTCTTCCTTCCCATCACTATGCATAAATCCCATCCCTCTTGCGTAGCATCTATTAGCATCCTATCTACACCCACCCGCATAACCCTCATAAGGTGGTAGGGTCATGCACGATGCAAGTGTCAATGGTAAAAGTGTCGGAGGCAACCCACAAAAGGGGGGAGCACCCCATCATGGTCAATCATAAAATCAACAAGTGCTATATGTCATGCATGAAAAAGTTTCGTAACATGGTCAAAGGGCTGCTTGCCTGCTCAACAAAGACTTCGGGGTCTTCAAAGTCTTCGCGTTGAACTCCCTCATCAATAGCGCAATCTATCGTCGCGAATAAAAGCGATAAAAATAAGCATCACACAAAAATAGAGCACACAAGCTATTATTAAAAATGCTATCCTACTCTAATAAATACTAAAAGCTATATTAAAAATATTTGTCTAGGGTTTTCAAGTTCACAAGGTTTTCAAAATTATTTAAAATAGGGGATAATAATGCCAAATAGGGGTTTTAAAATAAAACAGTATATAAAAGATTTTCAAAAATTTACAAAAAGGCATTATTAAATTCTAGGGAATATTCTAAGATTTTAGGTGGAAAATATTTGGATTAGAAATTATTTTCAGATCTATGGAATTTTTGGAAAATAGAGGAAAAAGAAAAAGGAAAAAGGCTCTATGCCTCTCCGGCCAAAAGTACACAGCCGAGCTGGTCCAAAAGGGGAACTGGCCCAGGGTGAGATGTTGCGCATGGCAGGTTTAATTTTAAACCTACCCGTGGGCCCATCTTGGTAGCGAGAGAGGAGGGGGTGAGGGGATGATAGGTGGGCCCCACCTGTCATCCCTGTCCTTGTGACAGGGATGGAGAGGAGCTCACCGGCGGGGGCTCAGGCCACAGAGGCTTGAGCAGAGGGCACCGACGTGCTCAGGGGCTCCCCGCGCGTTGGTGGGTGGCCAAGGGGGTCACCGTGTGTAGCGACCCGACTCAAAACGAGTCAAGACTCTGTGTGTTATGTGCCATCCCGGGATCACTATGCTGGCACACACAGTACATCAATGTATATATCAAAGTGCAATCACATGTAATTAACATAAAACTGATATATACCTTAAAATCTCAGCGGAAACAATCAACGGGAGTGGAGTTCCAATAAACACCAACGGCAGGTTGAGTGTAGACTGTAACCTTGAATCGTACTCTTACTCGTCGAAGAAGAGTATCTGCAACATGAGACGTTGCAGCCGCGTAGGTAAGTATATTGAATGTACCGGCAAGATCACCATAGTAGAACAAAAAGATAAAAACTATTCTATATGCAGTAAGGCTTTGTGGCTCTGTGTCTGAGTTTTTGTATAAAAGCTGATTTTTTTCTTTTCCTACAACAAAGGAATATCAGGAATTTTCACTATAGAGTTACCTAACATGACATGGTTCTGCCAACCGATGTCTTAATGCCCACAAGTATCATAAGGTGCCCACAATTAATTATCAGTCCAGTGTTGATAGTTCAGAGATAGATCCAAGTCCAGACGCTCAAATTGTCCGTAACAGGGGACACGGCTAATCTATTAGGTTTTAACTCTGCAGAGTGTTGTGTACTTTACACACAAGATTCGTTCCCTCTTGGTAAGTCCTCGCACCGCCGGGTGTTTGAGAACAGGATGAACGAAACATGGTCTTTCAGAGTGTTTCCCTCATTACTGTCAGTGCCCATCCATTCCTAACGTCGACTACATCTCGTAGCACTGCCTAGCCAGAGTCACAACAAAGATCAACCAAGCCAGAGCCCATAATGACTTGTGGCTACACAGGTAAGCTTCCGGGCATGAAGTATTCATACGTCTCTTTGATTCTAGGTGATGCTTTCCGCAAGATGTCATGGCGCTTCTCCATGCATCCCGGCCATCCACAGGTTACTCCAGGGTTGCCCAATCAACCATCCTTCACCCAGTAGTGTGTATTGAAAACTTGTTTCTCGAGTCTCGAAGTCTTGAGGTCTTGAAGATGCAGGACTTGAAGATGCCTTCATGAAGTTGTCATCTTGACATAGAGTCCTCCTTCTCACACCACTCACGAACACTCATACCAGATCCCATCTACTTTAGCATAGCATTAAAATAACTAACGTTCCCGGGGCTTTAGTAACAAGTGGTGGGTTCCTACCTCATGAATTCTACTTGACTACAAGAATTTTCAATAACACTACTAGAGGGATTTGCTGAAGGATATCACTACATGCAATAAAACATAGGTATGAAATAGATGGTCAAAGTGAACTTACCTGTACTGTTGATGAAGAATAATATCGCTCTCGGAAATACTTGTTAGAACTATTCATCACTCTCCGATGAAAAATCTATAATAATCAAACATTGCATTCATATAAACAATCATACTAGCAATCAATTCTAACAATCAAAAGTAACAGAAAACAAAAATCAACAAGGTTGTGATGAAGGAAATACTTAAGACAAAACTCAAAACAACAAAGTATCATCAACACAACTAAGGTTGGTTTTCTCTACAAATAATCCTATTTTTCAAAAGTAACAAAACAAAAACAAAGTAAAATATGAAAAAATTATTTTAGTAAATATTTTACTAGCAAAAAGAATTAATTTTGAAGAACAACTAAAACTTATGAAAACAACACTCTAAACAACATAGGTTTTCTAGCTAATAAACTTAACAGAAAGTATTATAAACTTAATAGAAAACAAAATGTGTAACAACTAAGTTAACAGAAAGTATATTTTATAAAACAATTTATGAAAATAATTTCAAATAGGAAATCCAACTAGCAAGGAAATCAATTTGCAAGTTATTATGAAACTAGAATTGATTTCATGCTATAAAAATAATAAATGACATAAAAATAAACTTGGTTGACATACTACTGCTAACTAATAGAAAACAAAGTAAAACCTGCCAACTAATACAAAATAAAATAAATTAAAAAAAATTAAAACAAAAGAAAAAGGAATAAACCTAAAAAAGAACTAAAATAGAATCTGTTTTTCTTGAAACCCTAATTTAAATTACTCAAAAAATTCTCAAATTATATCTACTGTTAAATAAAGTCACTATTGACAAGTAGCAAAAACAATCAACTCAAAATAAATTTTTAAACTCAAGATATTCAGAAAATAATATTTGAATCAAATCTGTTTGAATTCAATTTTAAATTACTCAAATATGGTCAAACTTTATATCTAAAGAAACTAGATAAAATTTTTGACATGATGCACAAAGAATCAAATTAAAATAATTAAAAACATAAAAGATATAAAGAAAACAAAATCAGAAACTATTCTGTTTTTTAAACAAAAATAGAAAAATAGAAAAATCTAACTAACGGATAGGTTGCCACCTCGCAGTCTGTGATTGGCTGAAGTGTGTGGGCGTTCCAGCGATTCAAGCGGACGGCTGGTACTTAAAGAAAAAAGGTTCGGTCTAACTTAAAATAAATAAAACCGACCGGTTCTTCTAAAATAAACCGAAGGGGTACGGGCCTTCTAATCTAAGCGTTGGGATAAGATCGAACGGAGGGGAGAAAAGGGGAAGCTCACCGTGGCGGTGGTGGAGTCCAGCAAGGGCTCCGGCAAGGTCCAAGGTGGCATGGTCGACGGGGACGACGCTCCGGTGGTCCTCCGGCGAGTCTGATGGCACCAGTCGAAGCGGGCAAGGACGGCGACGAGGTAGGTGGCGTCAGCGGGGCTTGGGGGTGACGATGGCGACGATGGTGAGATCGGAGGCGGCGGCGGCACTCGGGTGTCGATGGGGAAAGGGGTTCTGGTGGTTGTGGGGTTCAGGCGAGGGCACTGGAAGGTGCGCGCGAGTGAGAGGGAGCGGTTGGTGGGCTCGGGAGGCGGCAGAGTTGTCAGGGTGGAGCGGCACAAGCTCGAGGAGCTTCGGTGGTGGCCGGAGCTCCGACGAGGTTGGGAGCGGCGTTCTGGCGAGGGAGCTCGGGTTTTGGGGAGAAACGGGGTGCGGCGGGGTAGGGCTTTATAGGGGGCGGCTCGAGTTCGGGAAATGGAAGGAGGAGGGAGATCCGAGGCGGATTGATCTCGCCGGCGTTGGAAAGGAAAGAGGAGAGGGAAAAGAAGGAAGGTGACCACGGTGGCGTTTCGGTCGGGCGGTGGGGCCCGCTGTCAGAGAGAGAGAGAGAGGAAGGGCGACGCCTCGGTGGCCGATCCAAAAAAGATTCGGATCCGATCTGGATCCGGATCAGGCCCGATTAGGTAGGTGGGCTGCGGTGGGTTTCCTAATTAACGAAAAGTTTCCTTTTATAAAATAACAGAGAATGTAAACTATCTTCATGGCAATAAATACATTTCCAAAAATGGAGATTTATATACGAAAATGACTAGGGGAATTAATGCAATTTAATGAAAAAAATTCCACGGCCAAAAGAAATACTTTAAAAAAATTATTTTTAGAAAATGCCTAAATTGATTTTAAATTCTTTTGCAATAAATTTTCAAATAACCCCCTGGGTTTTATGGTTCAAATACTTCACAAAATAACCCTGGCGTGGAGTGTCATGTTACTCCTCTCAAGATCTTCTCATGGGTATTTGAATTCTTTCAAATTTAAAATGGAACCAAATATGAAATGAATTCGATATCAGAAAATTTCAAATACTTTCAAATTCACTCTCCAAATCTTTTTATATTGAAGAAGTCATGTCATCTTCTCTCACTTATTTGAAATGTAGGAATTTGAATTCCAAAAGCATATGGGAAAGTCATGTCATTCCCTCTCATTCAAAAGTTTTCAAAAAGTTTCAAATTCCACTCAAATTCAATCACTCAATCAAACAAACAATCATTCTAATATTTATTATAACATTCCAAAATTTGGGATGTTACAAACCTACCACACTTAAAATGAATCTCGTCCTCGAGATTCAAAAGGGATAGAAAGAAAAGGTTAGGGTTTGGGGTCTTCTAACAAATCCATTGTCCTGGAAGGTGTGGGGTATACCACACTTATAATGAGAGTTAGTGGTCCTTCAAAATTCAAGACGATCCTGTGGTGCATCTGTTTGTTCACATTCTTCACGATAGCTCCTTCGGTGATGCTCTTCCATTTAAATCGAAATCTTGTGTTCTCATAACAAAATGTATTTCCTCCGATACTGGGTCTTCTTAACTGACAAGTCTCGTGATCATTCTAAATAACTTATCAAAGATTTCATGGTAGTCTACCATTAGCGGTTATCCTGTAGTGAAATGGGTCTTGGCTTCATTCCTCTCCGTAAAATTCCTACATGTGACAGTAACTGCCATGTACCAAGGGTTTTCTTCATACCATTCTAAGGCTTACACAAAATGTTCAAAGAACGTCGTCATCTTTACTATGGGTAAGTCACTCAGATTTACCATTCCGAATATCAAGAGAATGATAAGAGTAAGTCGTCATGGTGGCCAAGCCATGCCGCACTGAAATCATTACCTTGTATAAGGTTCAGTGAATCTCGTATTCTAACACTTGGGCTTCCTCACAAGGGTTGCAGAAATTTCTCTTGTCAACAAACGATGTTCAGATAAATCCATTGATTCTACAAGCTAAGCAAAAACATCTACCATTTCTTCACATCTCTCAGGCTTTCGGATATTCCTAAGGAAAAATTTGCTGAACCAATCACAAATTCTTGCTTCATGGTCTTTGGGCAACCTTCATGAAACCATGAGATCCATCCTTGATACACGTTCTGTTCCTTGAATATGTTTTTCCTTTCCATTGGTCTGTTTATCAATAATAGTTTTGGTTCTCATATTCAAAATCCAAGGTATACTATTTCAGGTGTTGTCATCCACATAGTTGGATATGGTTCCACATTCTCTTCACCTGTATTCACCTATACAAACTCCTTAACAAGAATGGTACTTTCTTCATTCATTGGTCGATGTGGTTACTACCGCACTTAAAATGAAATGTACACATGCCTGCATAGACCATATTTTCTCATATCCTTGAAAATGGTCAAAGATATTTGTTCATAGAGTAACAACTCATATAATTCAACGTAGGAGAATCAAGACACCATAAATTCCATTGACTCATGAATTCATTACAAACTTTGAGACTTCCGTTACAAAATAATCTCATGAGAACAAGAGTGCTTCATGATACAGTTATTGCCATCTTAACTACTCCATTCTAGCTTTCTTCTCGTATTCAATCCTTTGTTACATCCTCAATCACTTCTTAAAACTCCTAAAAGTACTTTATTACAAATGCCGCCATCCACAAAGTTTGGCATGGTCCAGCATCACTCCCAACTTTATTAATTTATCCCTCTTTGGAGATGTTTTAGTACCATTGGAACTTTGCGATGTGCTCCTTGAAATCATCCATATTTTGCTTGATAAGGGTGGACATGAGCTTCATCTCCATCATCTCCGTATGCACCTCATGTAGGTATTCCTGAGTATGACGGAGTCTTGCTTCAAGTATTTCTCCAATCTAATGTATGGCTTCCATGGCAGCATCACGAACAGTGTCAAAGAAAGTTGCTTGTGGTACACGAGATATGTAAGAGTATTGTCCCATGGTCTTTGGGAAAACTCCTTTCACACGATGGAGGTGTACCTCCACATACCAAAGTTCCACTCCATTTTCCATGAATGGGTAGCCCTTGTAAACTGCATCTCCTTCAAGATGGATGTGCTTCATCATAGCCTTCAGGATCCTTGGGTAATCATGATCACTAGTCAGGGTCATGGTCATCTCCGGCCCTTGAGGAAAGACTCATAAAGGGTGGTCATCTACAGGTGTCAGAAAAAGGTACTCAGAATAACATATGTTTCTTCTTGTGTAAGCATTCCTTATCATCCAAACAAAGCTTCAATTCCATTTACCATATTTTATTATATCCTTGTACTTTAGCAAAATCCCAGTTTATGCATCCACAACTCATTTTCATCTATGTTTTGAATCCATACTTGTACCTCCAGATGGGTCATTGGTCCAGAGAATGCAAGTCCAGCTTCATTCACCATCTATTGGGTTCAAGGTTTTGGGGATGAGATGGGTAAGAGAGAGAGAGACAGAGACAGGGAAGGGATACAAACAACTCAAAGACACAAAACATCAAACTCAAGTCCACACATTCATAAAGTTCCATCAAACTATGGTATTGCCACCCACATAAGGTTGGTATGGTCGATCACTCAATCGTAAAAACGTTTATCTTTATTTCTCTCATGGTGGGCTGCTACTAAGCTAGTCTATATCATGTCTTCGTCTTCAGTGGGATTCTTCTGGTCATGCTTGATATTCTCAAGTTCTTCCACCAGATTTTCCCTGTTGATGCGGAGTTTCCGGTGTTGTCCCTGTAGTTCCAGGAGTTGGTTCTTGAGCTTTTGAATTTCAACATCTCTAGCATGAGCCATGGCCTGACTATTCTTCAAGTCTTGACGAAGCTTCTGAATCTTGGGATCATGTTTCTTCAGATTGGCTACCTTCAGCTTCTCGTTCTTGAGGCTCTCATGAAGTGCTTCGTTCTCAAATAACTCCGAGAGAAGGTCCATTTGAAGGTTCTTGATGTAGCGCTCTAGTTCTTGATTGTACACAAGTACGGATGAAAACTTCATCTTTGTTCGTCGGTCAGGTCGACGAGTGTTCCATCAGGCTTCTACCATCCAAGCCTTCCAAAGTAGTGGTTGCACAACTCAGCACGATGACGATAGCTCAAACATGCGACGGCATCATGGACAGCAGTGTTCATGCCCATCTCACATTCATGGCTCAATGTGCCATAGTTGATGTCTTCAGTCTTGGGGTCTTCTTCACGTCCAAAAACTTTAGTTTTGATACCCCAGAATCCAGACTTCCTCTTATTCACCTTAATCTCAGGTATTGGCAGCTTCAACATTTGCACTAGCTCCATGAGGAATGAGCCTCCGAGAACATCTTTGTAGTCCTCTCTTTTGTTCAGGGTGTAGTTCTCCATCTATAGTTTGAAACAGGGAGGGTTCAGTAAAAGAATTTTAGAAGTTACGGGAGTAGTGAAAACAAAAGTTGTTCCAATCAAGGTCTTCCTATTTCTAATCCAATTCCTAGGGTCACGTCCTATAGTCAACATGTGCTCTGATACCATTTCTGTAGTGACCCGACTCAAAACGAGTCAAGCCTCTGTGTTTTGTGTCATCCCTGGATCAGTATGCTGGCACACACAGTACATCAATGTATATATCAAAGTGCAATCACATGTAATTAACGTAAAACTGATATATACCTGAAAATCTCAGCGGAAACAGTCAACGGGAGTGGAGTCCCAATAAACACCAACGGCAGGTTGATTGTAGACCGTAACCCTGAATCGTACTCTTACTCGTCGAAGAAGAGTATCTGCAACATGAGACGTTGCAACCGTGTAGGTCAGTACATTGAATGTACCGGCAAGATCACCATAGTAGAACAGAAAGATAAAAACTATTCTATATGCAGTAAGGCTTTGTGGCTCTGTGTCTGTGTTTTTGCATAAAAGATGATTTTTTTCTTTTCCTACAACAAAGGAATATCAGGAATTTTCACTATAGAGTTACCTAACATGACATGGTTCCGCCAACCGATGTCTTAATGCCCACAAGTATCATAAGATGCCCACAATTAATTAGCATTCCAGTGTTGAGAGTTCAGAGATAGATCCAAGTCCAGAGGCTCAAATTGTCCATAACCGGGGACATGGCTAATCGATTAGGTTTAACTTTGCAAAGTGTTGTGTACTTTACCCACAAGATTCATTCCCTCCTGGTAAGTCCTCGCACTGCCGGGTGTTTGAGAACAGGATGAACGAAAAATGGTCTTTTAGAGTGTTTCCCTGACTACTGTCAGTGCCCATCCATTCCTATCGTCGACTACATCTCGTAGCACTGCCCAGCCAGAGTCACAACAAAGATCCACCAAGCCAGAGCCCATAATGACTTGTGGCTACACAGGTAAGCTTCCAGGCATGAAGTATTCATCCGTCTCTTTGAGTCTGGGTGAAGCTTTCCGCAAGATGTCATGGCGCTTCTCCATGCATCCCGGCCATCCACTGGTTACTCCAGGGATGCCCAATCAACCATCCTTCACCTAGTAGTGTGTATTCAAAACATGTTTCTCGAGTCTCGAAGTCTTGAGGTCTTGAAGATGTAGGACTTGAAGATGCCTTCATGAAGTTGTCATCTTGACGTAGAGTCCTCCTTCTCACACCTCTCGAACACTCATACCAGACCCCGTCTACTTTAGCATAGCATTAAAATAACTAACGTTCCCGGGGCTTTAGTAACAAGTGGTTGGTTCCTACCTCATGCATTCTACTTGAATACAAGAATTTTCAATAACACTACTGGAGGGATTTGTTGAAGGATATCACTACATGCAATAAAACATAGGTATGAAATAGATGGTCAAAGTGAACTTGCCTGTACTGTTGATGAACAATAATATCGCTCTCAAAAATACTTGTTAGAACTATTCGTCACTGTTCGATGAAAAATCTATAATAATCAAACATTGCATTCATATAAGCAATCAATTATAACAATCAAAAGTAACACAAAACCAAAAGCAACAAGGTTGTGATGAAGGAAATACTTAAGACAAAACTCAAAACAACAAAGTTTCATCAACACAACTAAGGTTGGTTTTCTCTACAAATAATCCTATTTTTCAAAAGTAACAAAACAAAAACAAAGTAAAATATGACAAAAGTGTTTTAGTAAATATTTTACTAGCAAAAAGAATTAGTTTTGAAGAACAACTAAAAATTATGAAAACAACACTCTAAACAACATAGGTTTTCTAGCTAATAAACTTAACAGAAAGTATTATAAACTTAATAGAAAACAAAATGTGTAACAACTAAGTTAACAGAAAGTATATTTTATAAAATAATTTATGAAAATAATTTCAAATAGGAAATCCAACTAGCAAGGAAATCAATTTGCAAGTTATTATGAAAATAGAATTGATTTCATGCTATAAAAATAATAAATGACATAAAAATAAACTTGGTTGAAGTACTACTCCTAACTAACAGAAAACAAAGTAAAACCTGCCAACTAATGCAAAATAAAATAAAATAAAACAATTTAAAACAAAAGAAAAAGGAATAAACCTAAAAAATAACTAAAACTTAATCTGTTTTTCTTGAAACCCTAATTTAAATTATTCAAACAAATTCTCAAATTATACCTACTGTTAACTAAAGTGACTAGTGACAAGTACCAAAAAGAATCAACCCAAAATAAAATTTTAAACTCAAGATATTCAGAAAATAAGATTTGAATCAAATTTATTTGAATTCAATTTTAAATTATTCAAATATGGTCAAACTTTATATCTAAATAAACTAAATATAATTTGTGACATGATGCAAAAAGAGTCAAATTAAAATAATTAAAAACATAAAAGATATAAAGAAAACGAATCACAAACTATTCTGTATTTAAAGCAAAAATAGAAAAATAGAAAAGATCTAACTAACGGATAGGGTACACGTGGCAGTCTCTGATTGGCTGAAGTGTGTGCGCGTTCCAGCGATTCGAGCGGACGGCTGGTACTTAAAGAAAAACGGTTCGGTCTAAGTTAAAATAAATAAAACGGACCGGTTCTTCTAAAATAAACCGAAGGGGTACGGGCCTTCTAATCTGAGCCGTTGGGATAAGATCGAACGGAGGGGAGAAAAGGGGAAGCTCACCGCGGCGATGGTGGAGTCCGGCGAGAGCTCCGACGAGGTTCGAGGCAGCGTGGTCGACGGGGATGGCGCTCTGGTGGTCCTCCGGCGCGTCTGATGGCACCGGTCAAAGCGGGCGAGGATGGCGACGAGGTAGGTGGCGTCAGCAGGGCTTGGGGGCGACGATGGAAACGATGGTGAGCTCGGAGGCGGCGGCGGCGCTCGGGTGTCGACGGGGAAAGGGGTTCCGGTGGTTGCGGGGCTCAGGCGAGGGCACTGCAAGGTACGCGCGAGCGAGAGGGAGCGGTTGGTGGGCTCGGGAGGCGGCGGGGTTGTCGGGGTGGAGCGGCACGAGCTCGAGGAGCTTTGGTGGTGGCCGGAGCTCCGACGAGGTTAGGAGCGGCATTCTGGCGAGGGAGCTCGGGTTTCGGGGGACAAACGGGGTGCGGCGAGGCAGGGCTTTATAGGGGGCGGCTTGGGGTCGGGAAATGGAAGGAGGAGTGAGATCCGGGGCGGATTGATCTCGCCGGCGTTGGAAAGGAAAGAGGAGAGAGAAAAGAAGGAAGGTGACCGCGGCGGCGTTTCGGTCGGGCGGTGGGGCTCGCGGTCAGAGAGAGAGAGAGGAAGGGCGACGCGTTGGTGGCCGATCCGAAAAAGATTCGGATCCGATCTGGATCCGGATCAGGCCCGATTAGGTAGGTGGGCCGCGGTGGGTTTCCTAATTAACGAAAAGTTTCCTTTTATAAAATAACAGAGAATGGAAACTATCTTTATGGCAATAAATACATTTCCAAAAATGAAGATTTATGTACCGAAATGACCAGTGGAATTAATACAATTTAATGAACATTTTTGCAAGGCCAAAATAAATACTTTAAAAAATTATTTTCAGAAAATGCCTAAATTGATTTTAAATTCTTTTGCAATAAATTTTCAAATAACCCCTGGGTTTTATGGTTCAAATACTTCACAAAATAACCCTAGTGTGGATTTTCATGTTACTTCTCTCAAGATCTTGTCTAGGGTATTTGAATTCTTTCAAATTTAAAATGGAACCAAATATGAAATGAATTCCATATCAGAAAATTTCAAATGCTTTCAAAATCACTCTTCAAATCTTTTTATATTGAGGAAGTCATGTCATCTTCTCTCACTGATTTGAAATGTAGGAATTTGAATTCCAAAAGCATATGGGAAAGTCATGTCATTCCCTCTCATTCAAAAGTTTTCAAAAAGTTTCAAATTCCACTCAAATTCAATCACTCAATCAAACAAACAATCATTCTAATATTTATTATAACATTCCAAAAGTTGGGATGTTACACCGGGGCTGAGGGAATCACCTGCGAGGGAAAAACCCGCACGACGGCGAGGGTTTGGCTCGGGCTCGAGCTCCTGACCACGGGAACGAGGGGGCTGGGTATTAGGGAGCGGCTGAGGGGAGGAGAGATCAAGGGGAGAGCAACGCGAGCTTGGGGAGGGCTTTACATAGCCGGGCACTAGTGCACCGAGGGCGTGGTGCGCCGGTGAGGATGGGGCCGTCGCCATGGGCCACAGGTGGGGCTTCAGCCGTGTCCTGAGAGTTCCAGGGCACGGTCCACATCCAGCGGAAGGGAGAGAGACAGCGCAGAAGGGCTCTAGAGCACACGCGTCCGAGCTCTTCCGTTGGCTGGATTGGGCGGCGCCATGCGCGAGCGAAGGGGGGGCAGCAGAGGAGGAGGGAGGAGGGGCCCGACCACCTGGCGCCTTGCGGACGTCGAGGGGCGGCCATGGGACATGCTCCTGCATCCCCAGGCGGTCGGGGGGCCTCGGGATGCCCCTGCTACAGTGTGGTGGCGCAGTGTAGCGCGCTCCAGAGTGCCCAAATGGCCGGCATAGCCGTTGCACGCTCTCTCTGGGGTGTCCCCGTTTGTCTAGTAGCTCCTGGTGGTTCCTGGGATGCTCTAGGAGCTAGGGGGCTAGGGGGCTAGGAAAGCAAAGAAATGGGGGGAAGCCCGTGATATGGTAAAAAAGAGGGTGAAATGGGGTTTTTACCCCACCCACTATTGATCTTAGGCCACACAAGATTTACTAGGGGTAGTTGGTAACCCGGAGAGGTTGTGGTAAAAAAATTGTGGCAAGGGGAATACTGAAAGGGGTGAAAATAGTGACTTTACTATTTCACCAAAAGGTGTTTGATGGGTGTTTGGGCAAGAAAAGTTCACCCACTTACTGAGTTATTCAACAGGGTCAAATGTTAGGTGAAAATAGGCCAGATTACCAAGTTTGAGGTCAAGTGGGCAAAGTTGACAATGGAAACTTTATGAACCCTAGAAACTAACAGAATTAGGTTTCTGTAGATCTAGTTATGCTAAGCTTTTACCCGTGATGCAACACTTAGTGTAGCATCATTATTTGGTGATTAGAGCATGTCCACAAAGTTTGGGGTCAAGGGGAGAAACTTGACAATGTAAAGTTGTTCAAATTGGAATCTTGACAGGGAGGGTTTTGGGATGGTTTGATAAACGAAATCAACTTGGATTGAGGTGAAACTTTGCAACATGTAGTGTTGACTTGCTGGAATTTTCCTGGAATTTATTGAGAATATTTCTTATAAAAATATTTCAAAACCTTGATTTGACAGAAAGGGTTTTGAGGGGTTTTTCCCATGATTTGAACATGCTCATGTGTTGAAACTCATATATATGGAGAAATATATGTCCAATGAGTTTCCCTAAATTTTATCAATGATTTTGAAAGCATTAAAATATTTTTCCCTATGAAAAACCATTTTTGTTCTTAAGAAAAGCCTTTAAATAAAATATTAAGATAATCTTTAAAATTAATAACTGGTGGTTTTGGGAAGTCATAAATATAGTAGGTTTCAAATAAAGCCTTTGGGTAAGAAGGATCCACCCAATTTGAGGACTTGCAGTGCAAACCTCAACTCAGGGGTTTCTGAAAACCTAATTTGAATAAATCATTTTTGGTCAAAACAAAATTTGATAAAAAATAGTTTTGGGCACTATTCACATGGCATGATCATTGGGCAAGAGGTTTGGGTCAAGGAAGATGAGTATGGAGAGGGATAGAATCTAAGAGTGCCATATACTACACTCAACAATCAAACAAGCAACAATTGAAACAAGCACAAGCATTGAAAAAGTTTTAATTGGCTCTAAATTTTATAAATCCAAGCATATCAAGTGATACAAACAAAGGGTGTGACACGGCATGCGGTCATTGGGCCTTGACACTTGGCATATCACTAATCACTTTAAGAATCTCACTCTCGGTCATGGGAGAGGTAAGGCCATGCAAGTCAAGGGGTTCCAATATTGATATACTCCTAGTTGAATCTATGGAGCTTTTAGATCATGTATCCATGACATGGAAGGAGTGGTATTGAATTAGTTTCTGTTTATCTTCATGCTCGACAAACCAACCATGCTCGTTCTTTATTCTATGAA
The DNA here is from genome assembly GCA_022496015.1 of Hordeum marinum. NCBI lineage: Eukaryota > Viridiplantae > Streptophyta > Magnoliopsida > Poales > Poaceae > Hordeum > Hordeum marinum. The sequence goes on from CM039675.1 coordinate 275,425,206, forward strand.
TATGATTTTTTCTCCTCCTTGTGTTAAACCAGCGGCAGAAGAATTTTCGTATTGGCATTTCCTTCTTTAAGGCTGGAGATTCTAACAGAGTGTTTCTTGTGAAATGTCTCAAGCAAAACCAAGGCAATTACCCTTCTCTTGAGCCTATCCTGAAGCTCATGTTCCTCGATATAGAGAAGCATATCCATGTGGAACATATCAAGGCGAAGAATCACCAAAGGAGTGGACTGGAGATGTATTTTATCCTTGGATAGAAGCCCCCTACTCCACTCGAAGATGCGAAATTTAGACTTCTTGAGATTATGGAAAATGATTTCATAGGACTTTTTGTGGTCCATCTGTTCGTTCCATGCCCTTTGGACCACCTTGTTGATACCGAGCATGCATGCCCAAAAGTTTCTGAATCTAATAACTCAAGGCCTTGTCGTCCCCTTATCATTGGCAAGCAAAAGTGGGCAATGATCAGAGATTGCTCATGAAAGCACAGGAAGAACATGGGTGTTTAAAGTCATATCCCACTCGTTGTTGCATAAGAAATAATAAAGCTTGCACAAGGTTGGGTTTTCCCTCTCGTTCCTCCAAGTGAACCTCCGGTTTTGAAGGTGGATTTCTTTGAGGTCACAACTATGAAGTGTTGCCCTGAAACAACTGTTCCAAACATGGTTAACATTTCTCTTGATACTATCTCTTGCGAGGTAAACTGTATTAAAATCTCTAGAGGCAAGCGAAGTGATACATCCTAAATGTATCTACTTTTCCAAACACTTCCCCTCTTGTTTTGGTCTCTAATTTGCATGATTTGAATTAAACTAACTCAGACTGGCATTGTTTTCAATAGAACTACCATGGTATTGTTTTTTGTGGAGAAATAAAAGTTCTTAGAGCTAGACAAAATTTCATGGTTTTTTTTGGAATATATAAAAACTAATGGCTGAAAGAACTAACAGAGGGGGCCACCACGGAGGCACACGCTCAGGGGGCACCATACGCGCCACGTGACCTTGTGGGCCGCATGAGCCTCTGGATGACCTAATTCCCCCTCGACATATAATGTCTTCCCGAGAAACAAACGACAGAGAACGTTTCATCCGTTTTATGATAGAGAGCCAGCACCGCCTCATGTTGTTCATCGTGAGACCTGGTCTGGAGTCTATTCAGGGATCCTAAGGGGGGAAATTGTCACCTTCAACATCAACAACTCTTCATCAATAACCTCATGATGCTCACCATGGGGAGTGAGTACTCTCATCATAGTCATACTGGAGGTAGATGGACATGGATGAAATCCTCCATGTAATCGATTCAGTTTGTTTGGGCTTGATACACAGTATTAACTATATTTTTAGATTGATGTTGCTAGGATTTTGCTATGCTGAATGCTTGTCATTAGGGCCTAAGTGCCACGATTTCATATCTGAACCTATTATGATTTCATGAATATATGTGATTTTCGGATCCTATCTTGCAAGTTATGTGCACCTATTACTCGTTATGATCGCTAAACCCCAAGATGACAATAATTAGGATACTCTCTGGGATGAAAGTAATTTGAGGAGTTCATGTATTCACTATGTGTTAATGCTTTGTTCACGTTCTATATTAAAAGGAGTGCCTTAATCACCATTCGTTTCCATTAGAACCCCATGATGCGACTCCAATGTATCTATAATTTTTTATTGTTACATGCTATTATATTATCATTCTAGTATACTTTCGGGGCATTTATTTGCTGATTCATATTATTTTTTAGCACTAACCTATAATCCTAGTGCCAAGTGTCAGTTGTTGTTTTCTGCATGTTTTTGGATTTTTAGGTTAACAGTACCAAACGGAGACCAAATACTATGAAAAAATTTGATGATTTTTCTGGACCAAAAGAAAACTTGGAAGCTTCAAGAGAAGACTGAGGGCCGCTCGAGGGCCCCACAAGCCAACAAGGCACGCCTAGGGGGTGGTCGTGCCCTGTTAGCTTGTGGTGCCTTCCCGGCTGTCCTGACCTCGCACTATGGTTTATAAATCCTCATATATTACAAAATCCCTAAGAAGCATGCCAAAACACTTTTTCCGTTGCCGAAAGTCTCTGTTCTGCCATGTGCCCATCTGGAGCCCTATTCTAGTGCCCTATCGGAGGGGGGTTGATCACGGAGGGCCTCTACATAAACCTTGTTGCTCCCATTCTGATGTGTGATTAGTTCACATAAGACCTAAGTGTCCATTATAGTTAATACCTAGATGGCTATCTCTCTCTATGTTCTTGAACACAAAGTTCATCACATCTTCTCGACGATCTATTCAAGGTAATCACTTTGTGCGGTGCATTTGTTGGGATCCGATGAATTGTGGGTTTATGTTTAATTGTTCATGAAATTATATTGAAATATTTGCTGGTTCTTCTATATATACAGGATTATATGATAATTTCGTTAATTCTTTGATCCATTGATGTAGTTTGGCAAACTAGATGATCTATCTTCAGTGGGAGAGGTGTGTTGTAGTGGGTTTAGTCTTGCGGTGCTCAATCCCAATGATAGAAAGGGACATCACACGTATTTGTATTACTTCCATGAAGGATAAAACAATGGGTTTTATTCATATAAATTGGATTTACTATGTATACATCATATCATTGTTCTCCAAGCATTACTTTGTTTTATTTAATACTTTAGATGCATGTTGGATAGCAGTCGATGGGTGGAGTAATAGTAGTAGATGTAGGCTGGAGCCGTTCTACTTGCTTACCAATGTTATGCCTATATGTAAATATCATTTCCATGAATAATACTGCATAACTATGCGATTTTCTATCAATTGCCCAACATTTATTTGTGTACCTATTGTATGCCTTCTACATGAGAGATGCCTCTAGGGAAGACTATGGCTCCCGAGTATATTCACATATATATTTACAAACGCTACTATTACCTTTCTGTCAATATTTGATATTCATTTATTTTCCACTTTATATTTATCCAAGTATCATCTACACTACTCATTTTCTTGCAAGTAACGAGTTCAAGGGGATTGACAAGCCTCTTGCCCATGTTGGCTGCAAGTTTGTGCCCTTCTATGTGTAAGCACTGAAGATGAGAAGTTGTGTGATCCTCCTCTTGGTTAATAACCTTGGTTCTCAGTGAGGTAAATACTTACGCATACTATGCTACATCATCCCTTCCTCTTCCGGGAAAAACTGAACGCAGATCACAAGCATGAGGAAGGATTTTTGGCATCGTTGCCGAGAAGTATTATCAACTTACCAACAAGTAAGTTCACACAAATTATCACTCACTTGTTATAATTTTTATTTGCTGTTATATTTTGATTGCTATAAAAATCAAAAATACAAAAATGTTTATCTTTGCTAGTTTGCTAGTTTACTTGTTTTCTTGCTTTACTTGCTAGTTTATTTGCTTCGCTTGTTACTTTGATCGCTCGGTCACCATGTCTCAAGATACTACTAAGTTGTGTGACTTATAGAATAGTAATAACAATGATTTTATTAGTACTCCCATACCACACACCACTAGTGCGGAGTTTTATGATATTAATGTTGCATTGCTGAATCTTGTGATGGAAGAACAATTTTCCGAAGGTCCTATTGAGGATCCGGGTGCACATATCAAAATTTTGTTGAATAATGTGATATGCAAAAGGAAAAGGATATAGATAATAACGTGGTCCATTTAAAATTATTTCCTTTTTCACTTCGAGATAAAGCTAAGGCTTTGTTTTCCTCTTTACCACATAATAGTACTGGAACATGGGATAAGTGTAAAGATGGTTTTATTACCAAGTATTTTCCTCCTTCTAAGAGCATCTCCCTTACAAATAAAATTGTAAATTTTAAGCAACATGACCAAGAAAATGCTGCACAAGCTTGGGAGAGGATGAAATTGATGATTAGAAATTGCATTACTCATGGTTTGAACTTATGGATGATTATACAAAATTTCTATGATGGACTAAACTTTGTGTCTTGAAATCTTCTAGATTCTGTTGTAGGTGGTACCTTCATGGAGGTGACATTAGGAGAAGTCACCAAAGTTCAGGACAACATCATGACAAACTACTCTCAATGTCATACCGAAAGAGCTCTAACTGCTAAGAAGGTTTTTTTTTTGAGGAAATCGCTACTATGAGTGAAAAAATTGATGCTCTTATGAATATGGTTACTAGTAAACATGCTCATGTTTATCCCAATTATATGCCCTTGATTACTTTGATTGAGCAAAATCACTGTTGAGGAAATCGTTAACTGGTAGCTCCTCGGTTGGATGGAGAGTAGGGGATTAATCGGCTAATCAGCAAGTTCATCGGCCATTTAATCAATTAATCGGCCGATTTATCAGTTTATTGGCTACTCGGTGACCCTACGAGTAGGGATTAATCTACAAGTTAAATGGTTAATCGGATGAATTCCTAAACAGGGAGCAAAATAATGATGTTATTGATGTGAACTTTATCTCGCGAAACAGTTTCAAGAACAATGCTTGTAGAGGAAATTTCAATGCTAGACCATACGTCGGTAATTCCTCTAATAATTATGGTAATCATTTTGGAACTTCTTCTACAAATAATAATAGGCTATCGTCTGATATTTAGAGAATTTATTAGTTCTCAAAATATTTTTAATACTATGGTAGAAGAAAAGTTGCATAAAGTTGATGACTTGGCTAAGAATATGAATATGATGGGCGTTCGATTCTGAGCCTGAGCATACTGATCTCAGTGGGTTCCGGTGATGGCTCCACCCTCAAACTGAATTTTTCTCATGGTGTCGCTTTTGAGGATGAGGTGTTTCATAAATCTGGTCGTTCAGTGCATCCTATGGATTATCGGCGTTCATTCATCATGGTGGTCTCTTTTAGTAAACACGATTTTTGCTTGATAGATGCTTCTATCGTGGCTACTTTGGAGGCGGCGATTGGAGGCTCGTCCATTGATCTCATGGTGGAATGTATTAAGAACAAGGTTTTCTCCTTTCGAGTTTCTAGTAAGTAGGTTAGTTTCCACATTCTGGATTTACGTACTTTCAATTGCTCTCGTTTCAAGTGCCTTTTTCATCTATGGGGTAATGGTGGCCCAAATTGGTGGCGTGAGTTTAAGATTCGGAAAAGGCAATGTGATGCTGAATGGATCTTGGTTAGCCCCTCTAAGCGGCATTTTGCGTTAGGTTTGATGGCAATACATTCTAGACCAGTTAAATCTATCATTAAATCTGAATCTTCAGCTCATGAGAAGTTTACATTTGCAACATTGCGACAATATGATGTCTGGAAAGGTTATCAGTGGACTGTCACCTCGCTACACATTACCTTGGGAATGCTGCAGCAACCTCCGCCGCCATCTCTGGGACCTTCCATTCTGGCTAATACGGTAGGCGGGAATTCAGGAATTTTGAATCCTCAAGATTCGAGCCTGATTCGTTTTTATTGCGGCAAACCATCACAATGGGTCGGTTTTGGTGCAATTGGCCTATTCGTCGGAAATGCACACTCTGATTGCCAGTCTCAATGGGCCGGCCGAGCTGCATATTGATTTTGTTCCTCAAATCCCATCTTCACAGGAAGCAAGGGAAAAAAATTAAGAGATTGTCAATGACATGGTGTCCCAAGTCTTGACATGTACTGTATGCTCCCAACTAGGACATCTATCTGTCCATTGCCGTCCACGGTGTCTTGCTCCTCCTGCTACAGGGTGGACCACACCAAATCTAGTTGTGCCTCTTTCGTCCTGGCAAACAAACTTATTTGGAAACGGAAGAGTAACTTCCATGTTTCATATTTTTCAGGAACGCCTGCCTGTCTCAAAAGACCGCGCAAGTTGTAGCACCGTCCTATCCTGTGCCATCACATTCAATCTCTCCGTGCACTCCATTAGAGCCACCGCTGTCACCACCACCACCACCAGAATCCCCTCCTCCGATGGCCAACTTTGAGCTTGACCCGAAGCGATATGTCTCTGTCGGCCATCATATCATCGACGACGGCCCTCATCGCCTCCCCCGGACCTATGTCACTCTAGTGCTCCCCATTGTTAGGTGACATGAGAAGTACTTGGTGGTGGAGGTCATGCCTACGCCGCCCCTTCATCAAATTGGTCAGGTACGATAGCAAGTTGTTCAGATTCTGAACAATAGGCATTTTCATGTTCGCTTGGCCCAACTTTGGATTGCGGGAGTGGGGATTTTTGATATGAGGGATGCTGGAGAGCGATTTGTGACGGTCTAGATGGTTCTGCAAGATTTGGGTAACGATACTATCATTCGATTCATGAAGTATAATGAAGGAGAGGGCTTTCGTGGGATTCAAGGTTTCCCTCAAGGCTTCCTCATGTTTGTCAGAGTCCCCTGGATTTGTGCAACACGAAGGATTTGAGAGCTGATATCAACACTTTTGGGGAGTTCCATCAATGGGCTAGTGATGACCCATATTTAATTCGATTAGTTGTGTTTGTGTCTTTCCCTGATGATGCTCTAGTGCCCCACAGTGTGGTTTTCTCTGAATATGCTGCATGGGGGGCTAGGGTTTCTTGGACAGATCCTATTTACATTCTTGGAGCGAACTCTGTAGAGCATATGCCTCAAGATGAGGACCCTATGCCTCTGGATGGAAACCTTCACCCGCTGCCAGGGCACCTAGTGCCAGACAACTTACTATTTGCTCTTCTTCCATACCCTGCTCTTGGATGGAATGACGTCCCTGCTCCACCAATGCCCGAGCACCATGAACAATAGCAGGGCCAACATGATGTTGATGGCTAGGAATGGCCCACAGAGGAACCTGTTATCCAGCAGGAGGAACCAGTACAGGACGATGAATCCATGATCATTGATCAACCTAGCTCCTCTGGATTAGCTCGGATTGTTGGACAAGCATGGATAGATCAGCAGGTTAATCCTAATGATGTGCAAGTTGATCAGTAGCCACCTTGGGAGATCAATTCCCTTGCAGTCATCCCCTATCAGCCGCCCCTGATGCAGCCAGTTAATCTGATGGTTACCATGGTCCGGGTGGTTTATGGGCCACCTCTGCCCCCTGTCATGGCTTGGAGGAGGACTTTCGAGAAGTGAATGGAGGTTTATAATGTTCCTATGGTTACTAAGGCACTCCATCTTGAGTCTGATGGGCCTTTAGTTCTTTTCGAGCGCTCTTGGCCTATTGCTTTTGATAACATCAATTGGGCTTATAATATGATATGCCTTGATGAAGGTACCTCTGCTTCTCCGGCACTAGTCCGACCATGACCTGTTGTCAAAGCTCTCTTCAGCATTGATAATGAAGTTGTGGATTTTCCTACCATCCGAAATTCTGCTTCTGAGGAGCAATTCCATTTTTCTGCCTAGTGTGTCAAGAAGAAAGCTGCTAGGAAGAAGGCAACACCCACTATTCAAAGTTCAGTTTATAGGTGCACTCGCAGCTCTGTCAAGCAAGATGGTTTCAAGCCAATTCTCTAGGAGCTCCCATTGCCCTTACCCAAGAAGAGGAGGCCCCGGTCTAAGCCGATGGTGGAGCCGACCACTACCTCGAACGAGCATGTTTGTGACTGCGAGGAGCAGGAAGCAGGGGAGGTCTCGCCCTCTATGCCTATCCCAGTGATACAAAATGTTGGCCAGGGCCTGGGAATTTCTTCTGAGATCTTGATAGTGGAACTTCTTATGGAAGATCCAGGTGAGACTAAGAAGCCTAACAATGATGATTAAGCGCAACATCTTCGTCTTTATCTGGGGTCATTTTTATGGCCCCTTCTATCTCTAGTTGCCACTATAAACATTATAATCTATGTTCTTATTTAAGAACATTTGTAATGCTTGCTTTGAACTTTTACTTGTGTTGGTCACTGCGTGACTACACTTTTGCTTATATTGAATATTGTTGGAATGGATAGTCGATCTACTAGATGTTAGCGGGTTTTTTGCTGGAATGTAGGAGGATTAAACTCTGATGCCCGTCAGGGAACAGTTAGGAACAAGATTGATAAAATCTTGGCTTCTATTGTTTGTCTACAAGAAAGAAAATACAACGCATGGACCATTGGAGCGTTATAAATTTCTTCCCTAGACATTTTGACTGCTTTGCTTATTCCCCTTCGGTTGGAGCTTAAGTGATTTAATAGTTCTTGGGAACTCCTCCCTTGTGAATGGTGTGCTTATGGATTCACAAAGTTTGTTATAATCATATCTTTCACCTCCAAGCACAATAATGAAAAGTGGACGTTGGTTAATGTCTATGTCCATTGTCATGGGGAAGTGAGGGACCTTTTTGTCAGCTGGCTATACAATCTAAACATCCTTGTCAATGAGAACTGGTTGTTTCTTGGGGATTTTACTTTCATAAAGTCCACCTAAAATAGGAATCTTCCTGGTGCAGATGTGAATGATATTTTCATTTTCAATGAAATTATTAGGAACCTAGAATTGCTTGAATGGCCCCTAAAAGGAATATCATATGCTTGGTCAAACATACAGGACACCCATCTTCTTGAACAATTAGATTGGTTTTCACCTCTTCTAGTTGGATTTGATATTACCATTTAAGTCAGGTCTTCTCCCTGGACAAAACTGCATTAGATCATGTCCCTTGTGTGCTCACAACCAATACCAAAATACCTAAGAGCAATCTTTTCCATTTTGAGAATTATTGGGTTGAACTTGAGGGTTTTTTGGAATGTGTGGAGAAGTCTTGGAAGGTTCCCTGTCGAAAGAATCATATAACTTCAATTATCACGGATAAATTCAAGTCATTGCGGCATGCCTTGAGTAAATGGTAAATGGGTTTATCTAAGAAGAAAATCCTTATAGAAAAAGGAAAGTAGATGATCTTATTCCTAGATAATCTTGAGGAACCGAGACCTCTTTTCCGGCCTGAAGCTAATTTTAGGGTAATTGTGAAATAGCATCTGGAACACCTATTTCACTTGTAGTTCTTATACTGGAAAAAAGAGAGCCACTATTAGGTCCATTAAAGTGGTAGATGAAAACACTAAATTCTTTCATGCTATGGACACTAAAATATATAGGAGGAATTGCATTTATTCCTTGAAGCATGATGATGGAACTATTATCAATGATCATGATTAGATAGCAGGTTCTTTTTGTCTACCTTTAAATCCAGCATGGGTCACTCACAGGGAATCGCTCTTGCCTTTGATCTCCCATCCCTTCTAAGCAGAGTTGATGGTCTAGAACCTCTCACATTACCTTTTACTAAGGAAGAGATGAATAAGATTGTTAAAGATATGCCCATTAATAAGGCGGCAGGTCCTGATGGGTTTAATGGAATGTTCTTTAAGAAGTGTTGGTACATTATCTGCGAGGACGTTTCACAATAGCAAATGATTTCCATGTTGGGTCAGTTGTGCTGGAAAATATGAATTCCTCATGTATCACACTAGTCCCTAAAAAGGGCTCTCCTAAGCAGGTAGGAGATTTCATACCAATCTCTTTGATTGGCATGTGTCGGAATCGGGGCCCTGGGAACCCGAAAGAGGTTTGGACTTTGGGGTGCGCCGACTCTCCAACCACGCTCACTCTCGCTAGCCTACCGCGATGCTCCAGCATGCTCGAGCTTGGGCGAAGAACAATGGACACCACGATCTACCCAGTTTTGGGCCATCTTGCATTGTAAAATACTACTTCTTCTTATCTGAATTGCTTGGAAGGAGAGAGGAGAATACAATCTGTCTGGTGATGATGCCCCCTCCTATTTATATGCCTACGACCCTCTTTCCCTAAAACACCCAGTGGGAAGGGTCACCACAATTGGCCAGTTTGAAGGGGACAGGACTACGATCCATCCTGATGAAAGTAGTCTTTGCATGCAAAAAACATCCTGTCATGATGTGCTGGTGGGTTCGGGGATAACCTCCATCCTCCCGAACGCCCAGCCAAAGTCTCCTAGCACCAAACTAGAAATCTTTGGGGATTGCTTTGGTAAACGGTGTGCCAGCTGCGCCTCCTTAGCACGAAGGAGGAAAGTCCTCTTGTTGTAGCCCCCGTGTTGTACCTCCAGACAACGATGGGTAGTGTGTGTGTCATCCTCCAAGCGTGAGAGGCTTCATGACCCCGTCGGGCTTCCACGATGCCCACCGGGTTTCTCCCGAGAGACGCCATCGCGAGAGTGTATCCGGAAACTGATAGGGGGATGCACCCCTACCCCCCCCCCCCCTTCATGAGGCGGGGGTCCCATGAGGGCTGCTTCGCGGTGTCTGTCGTGGGAACGAGTCTGACTATAGAAGATAGGGGTACGAAAGGAGATGGCATAGTTCTAGCTACGGCAAGGGTGTACACACGAATGTATGAGTTCAGGCCCCTCTCGTGGAGGTAACAGCCCTACGTCTCAGTGCTCAGGAGCTCTTGTCATGTGGAAAGTATGAGTTACAGAGGTTTTGAACCCTTGTGCCTGAGGAGAGGGACGGCTTATATAGAGTACGCTACCCCTCATAAATGTCAGGCATCCAAGGGTCCGATCGTGGGTATAAATATGAGCGTTACTCATAACGTGCATCATAATTGCTACTAATGACGACTGGCCTAACGCCTGCCTCTTGGCCTACCTGGGGTGGCTTTTGGTCTTCTTGCATCGACTAGAAGCGAGGTCTTCTGAGTGACAGGTTACTATCGAGTGGAGGAAGAAAATGTCGAGTGGATTGAATGTCGAGTGACTTGAGCATCATGGAGAATCTAGTTGAAACTTCCCTTGTAATCTTTAAGCCCTCCAAGAAAGTACCCTTAGGTAGCGTATGTTGGTCAGGCCTAGGACCCTACCCTAGGTACATATCCTCGTCATTAGCCCTTGAATGTATCAGGGTTCGAGTGAGAAAGGGAGATCGATGCCAGCTTTGACAAGGCATCAAACTTCCGAATGAACTTCGGGGCTTCAATGAAATTTGCGTCGATTAAAATCTTTGTCATTCGCTTGGATCGATTCTGGCTTGAAAATGTTCTAATGAATTCTAAGTATCAATTATGTTCTGAGTGACTGGAAGGGATCTTCAAACGTGAAGAGTCGTACTGTTAGACTCCGATTCCGCGGGATTCGAAAATTTGGAAAGTGCACGCGTCCGTGATGATGACGCCACGACTAGGGCAAGGGGGAGCATGACGCCTCGATTCACGCCCCGCCCATTTCGCCACGTACCGCATGATGTCTGTGGTCGAGATACGCGGGGATTTAGCGGGCCCACCAGGTAGCGAGACACTCGACAGAGTACAGAATCCCACCGCGCCATAGTCCGCACAGTCTTCTTCCCCCAAATCTCCTCTCTTAATCCGCCTCCACCACTCTGAGCGCACTGCTCTACTCCGCCTCGACGACCGCCGCTGCCATGATGACGATGGGGAAGACTGAGAAGCTAGAGCGCGCCAAGAAGGGGGCCGCGAAGGGCAAGGGCAAGAAGCCGTCAACCGTGCGGTTCACCCGTCGGGGTGGATCCAAGGGGATTTTCTCCCGTCGACGGTCACCGTTACGAACATCGAGAACCTCGTTGTCGACGGGCTCGTGGCGGAAGGTTCATGGAGGCTTTCGGAGGGAGAACTTGAGCCGGAGCCGCGCGAGGGGGAGCGAGTCCTCCTCCTCACCCACGTCGAGAGAGGTCTCTCCGTGCCCCCCATCCTTTCTTCCGAGGGTTTCTGAATTTCTTTGGAGCCCAGCTCCATCATTTTCCTCAGAATGCCATCTCTTATCTTTCTGCTTTCATCACCATCTGTGAGTATTTCTTGGGTTGTCCTCCCCATTGGGGTCTGTTCAAACACATCTTCACCATCAGATCTCAGTCGGTCAGGAAGGCCAACACTGAGGATGATAAAACCCATGTAATCCAATTATGTAGTGGCTTGGGGGTTCAAGAGAGAGCTAGGAGTTCCTTTCCTTCCATGACCTTCCCAGAATCTGTTTGGAGTTGGCAATTGACTTGGTTCTACTGCAAAGGCGTAACATCTCCCAACATGTTGATTGGTCTCTCCCCTTTTACGTTAGATCGACCCACTGTTCCCAAATCATTGACAGTGCTAGAGGGGGAAAGGTCCAGGTGGGGATCTTAGTGGATGCCGTAGTGGCCATTATCCGTGGCGGAGTGACTGGCATGGACCTTCTGGAGACATTTCTCAGTCGATAGAACCAACACCTCCAGGCAAGGGACCATGCTATGTGGCATTACTCTCGCTCGGAAGACACGACACGGACGCACCCAGAGGAAGTTCCACAAAAAACTGTCGAGAAATGGCTTCGAAGCACCACTGGAGCCTACGACAATCCCCTGGGAGCCAAGAGGATCAAGCCTTATTATGTCGACCATCTGCCAAAACATCTGGTAAATAATATCATCGTCGACTGCCATACTATTCTGTCGAATGATTGAATTGTCGGTCGACTGACTTTGTTGTTTGAATGTTGCAAGAATGGACGAACATGTACTCGCCCATGCCAAATGGCAATCAGCCTGAAGAAGGAGGGGAGAGCGAGGGCGGCAGCATCGATGTTGATTACGCTGACGACAGTGAGGATGATTATGAGTGCTCAGGCTAGGAAGAAGAAGAAGTTGAGTCTCCTCCATGCACCAAGCATCGCTCCAAGCCGTGCCAGGACCCTGCAACTGCTCCAAGCAAGGCCCTGGCTATAGTGAGAGAAGACTGAAGCGGGACCGAACCTTGACAGTCGAGTCGAGTGAAAGAGCCGCAAAGCAAGCCAAGCCCGACGCGCCGAAACATCGGAAAGCTTTGCCCTGCATGAAAATCGTTGTGCCCGTTGTCTCACCGTAAGTGTTCACTTTCTTTTTTCGTTGTTGTGTCGGACTTTAAATTCTTGTTGACCGAGTGGAATTTGGTCTACTAGAGTCGCTACCTCAGTGATGTTGCCTCCACGGGACGAAGAGGAGAAAATGGATGTGGACACTGCCGACGCGGCCACTTCTCAAGGAGGTAAAACAAATCTTCACTCGGCTCTGTTTCTTGAAAAAGATGTGCCGATTGAAAAATTAATGTTGTCGATTCATGCTCGTAGATATCATTGAACTAGAGGACAATGAAGAACCACCTCGGGGTACGGGGGTGGAGGTGTAACCTCAAGCACTCCGCGCGTATGCGCCCGAAGAACACCATCGGCACAAACGCCTTAGAAGTCGACTGCAGCGTCATCCCATGGGGTAGGCGACTCGTCCCGAGCCAGAACTGACCTCGTGGCTCCGTTGTTGAGTGCTCCACCAGCTGCTTCGACCATCGTGGCCTCGACACCAATCTGACAACTCCAGACCACCTCAGCTACTCCAGCCACAACAACGATTCAGCCGGTGACTGCCTTTCCGTTGCACCACGTCCCGGAAGACCAAACTAGAGCTGCTAAGGAAGCCATGATCCAGGCGGAGCAAATAATAATACACACCAAGGAGGCGTATGAGGCCAGCAAGCTGGCTTATGATGTCAGCGCGTCGCTTCGTACCAACGTCCAAGTAAGTGGGATTGTAAGTGCATTTTCGATTGAATGCCTGTCTTTCTTGCTTGTACACCTAGTCGGTGTTTTCCTTTTATAGAATACTTGTACGTTCTCCACTCGAATAGATTATATCTTAGTCGAGTAGATTTTGGTCCAGTGGGGGCACTCTGAGTGCAACAACTTGGTGTTGTCCCAGAGACCGATGTCGAATGGTGATGACATCGGCAACGGTCAGAGTTGTTTTGGACACCACTCGATAGATCGAGTGATAAAAGGTCCAGTGGGGGCACGCTGAGTGCACCCAATGGGTGTAGTCCCCGAGACCACCGTCGAGTGCTTGCACTGGCGGGGATCTTAATAGGGACGATATCCACATGCTTGCGCACATTTTATTTTTATTTTCCTGCCACTCGACAGATCGAGTGTTAGCAGATCCAGTGGGGGCACGCTGAGTACACCCACTGGGTGTACTCCCCAAGACCACCGTCGAGTGCTTTCATCAGTGGGGGGCTGATAGAGGCCATCTTATGCTCAGACGGTAGACCTTGTCAAGTGATTTAGGAACCAGTGGGGGAATGCTGAGTGCACCCACTGGGTGTAGTCGCCGAGATTACTGTTGATCATTGACGATGAGCAGTAGTCTTAAGAACTCGAACTCAGGGTTCTTTGTCATACGCGGAGTATCCTTGCCACTTGACTTGTTGAGTGAACTCTTTGCTTTAGCAGAACCACTCCGAAGCTATCTTGTAGGTTTCATGCATATCATTTCCATCAACCATGATATGATGCAGGTTTCATGGACATCATTTCATCAACCATGATATGACGCTATTTCAGGAGTGTGGGGTGGGGCGGAAGGTACCCATCCAGTCAACTATTCTTGACCCTTTCCACTCAGGAGTGGAGGAATTTCCATGTCGACTGAACTAGTTTTGGTTGATTTCAGAGAGCTTGTGAACTTGGCACCCATTACAAGGACTTGGAGGAGGAAAGGAACCAGCTGCGATTGGATCTGGAGGACTCCAAGAACAACCTGGAACATGCGCGGATTGAGCTGAAGACTCTAGGAGGTAATCTTTGTTGACCCAATGCATTCTTACTCTCACTTTCCATCCTTTGAACCGAGTGCTCTCACTTGAACAAACGTGCATGATGAAAATCGTCGACTCCAAGAGCGACTCAACAATGTTATTTCTTTAGATACCATGAAGAAAGCGCTAGAGGACAAGGATAAGGCGCTTGCTGATGCTCAAAAGGTGGCGAAGGAGAAACCTGAAGCTGCCGAGAAGAAACTTGATGCCGCCAAGAAGATAGAGGAGGAAAACTCCAAGCTGAAACTAGAACGGAGCGAGATGATCAAGAAGACTGCACAGCTGACCAGGAGGAGCTAGGGACTGGAGAAGCACTTGGGGAAATTTGCGAAGAAGATGTTCATCATGCTCGACGGTAACTTCCCTTGTTGAGTGAATTTATTCAATTCCCATAGGCTAGTAGTGTAACCATCTTTCCATTCCTCTCTCCATATAGAATTTTTTCAGGACCTCGAAAAAGAAACTGAAGAGATCAAGCCCAATCTAGATTCCACTAAGTCACATGTTGCAGATGATGTGGCCATGAACATGTTCCGCCTCAACGTACGTCTTCAAGGTGTTCAAGCATACATCATTCGACTGAAGGCTGCGATGGAGAATATTGACAAAGAACTGTGGCCTGAAGACACTCTCCAGACTAATCTTGCATCCATGATGACTCGTCTCAATCAAATCCTAGTCGAGAGCAAGCTTGGAATAAGTCAGCTGCCCGCTGCGGAGCCAATGTGGCGCTTTCACTTGTCAGAGTCCATTGGAAGGAAGCAAGAGAGGACCAGATGAAGGACCTCCGAGTGATGAACACGAAGAAACTTCAGTTTGAGGACTTCATGGAGACCTTCGTCGAAGCAGCCACTCGGATCGCGAATGGGATTGACTTGGACACCTTTGTCAAGCCAGCAAGTCCGTCTGGTGCTTAAAGAACTTTATTCATAGTAAAAAACTTTATTTGCCTCGGAATGCCGAGTGGAAATGTATTGGTCGTAAAACTTCATTCCGGCCTTAAGCCTAAGTACGTTTGCTTGCACGCGAAACTAATATTCGCATTGAAACCTTTGAATTTATTCGCATTTCATTTTCAATCATTTGCTCGATTGAATCTATTTTTAACTTAGGCGAAAGCTGGTTCGTAGCTAAGCCCCCGAGTGTGAAGATCGCTCGAAACTCTAAGTGATTTACAACTTAGACGATGACTGGTTCATGGCTAAGTTTCCGAGTGAATGGACTGTTATCTACTCGGAAAAGTTTTTAACTTAGGAGAAAGCATGTTCGTAGTTAAGCCCCTGAGTATGAGGATTGCTCGACACTTGGAGTGATTTTAAACTTAGATGAAGACTGGTTCATAGCTAAGTTACCGAGTGAATGGACTTCTATCCACTCGGCAAGGATTTTAACTTAGGCGAAAGCATGTTTGCAGCTAAGCTACCAAGTGTGAGGATTGCTCGACACTTGGAGTAATTTAAAACTTAGACAAAGACCGGTTCATAGCTAAGTTATTGAGTGAATGGACTGCTATCCACTCGGCAAGGATTTTAACTTAGGAGAAAGCATGTTCGCAACTAAGCCCCCGAGTGTGAGGATCGCTCGACACTCGGAGTGTTCCCAAATGTGAAATTGCGCAATCGGAATCGACGAAATACTGCGGAAGTCATACTTGCATAAACAGCACTGTCTAAAATACTTTTATTACATCAACACAACTATGTTTTTAGGTATAGAAACGACGGAGCAAATCTGCATTCTAGGCTCGCGGCTCGTCGATCTTCTTCTTGAGGTTGTAGAGATGGTGAGCTCCGTTGTTCAACACCTTAGTGATGATGAAGGATCCTTCCCATGCTGGGTCGAGCCTTGAGGACGTTGTTGATCCACATGGAGCACCAAATCACCTTCATGAAACGACTGACTCTTAAGGTGCTTCGCGTGGAAACGTCACAAATCTTGCTGGTATGTAGTTGTCCGAATCATAGCCATCTCTCGCTCCTCTTCTACGAGATCCACACCATCGTGTCTCGCTTGTTCAACTTCAGCTTTGGAATATAGATCCACTCGAGGGGAGTTATGAAACAAGTCACTCGGCAAGACAGCTTCGGCTCCATAGACCAGGAAAAATGGAGTTATTCCAGTTGATCGATTACGAGTTGTTCTTAAGCCCCACAAAACAGACGGCAACTCAGACACCCAGGCTCCGGCTGCATGTTCCAAATCTCGCATGAGACGAGGCTTCAGACCTTGCAGGATGAGGCCATTGGCTCGCTTAGCTTGGCAATTGGTTTGGGGGTGTGCAACTGATGCATAATCCACCTAAGTACCTTGGGAGAAGCAGAAGTGTCTGATCTCTTCCAAGTCAAAGTTTGATTTGTTATCTGTGATAATGTTGTCTGGAACTCCATAATGGTAGATTATCTGTCTCATGAATTTGATCGGAGTGCGAGAGTTCAATTTCTTTATAGGCTTGGCCTCAATCCACTTTGTAAACTTGTCGACTGCAACAAGCAGATGAGTAAATCCACTATGTCCATTCCAAAAGGGGCCAACCATATCCAAACCCCAGACAGCGAACGGCCAAGCGAGGGGAATGGTCTTCAGAGCAGACACGGGTATGTGAGACAAGTTTGCATAGAACTGGCACCATTCATAGTGATCAACAATGTCCTTGGCCATCTCATTGGCACGCGGCCAGAAGAAACCAGCTTCATATGCCTTAGCAACAATTGTCCGAGAGGATGCATGATGGCTGCAAGTTCCCGAATGGATTTCTTCTAGGATCATTCGACCTTCTTACGGGGAAATGCATCGCTGCGTCACACCAGTTACACTTTCTCTGTACAGTTGATCATCCATTACAGTGAAAGCTTTGGATCTACGCATGATCTACCGGGCTTCAGTCTCATCTTCAAGGAGTTCTTGCCTCAAAATATATGAAATATAGGGCACTGTTGCAAGGGCATATTCTCCTTAAGTGGTTTTGGTGATTGATGACAATGCCTTTGTGGACTAATCGTGTGCATTGAGAATTTCAGATATCTCATGTCTAGGCACGAGACGATTCGGTACCCCTCAGAGCTTATCGAAGACAGTTGTTCTCTACGTTTCCTTTCGGTGGATTTGAGTCGTAGGAAAGTCGTACTATTAAGAGGGGGTCCACTTTGGAAAGGTTTGGGTGGAATCAACACGTATACATCTATTCTATTTGCACCACCTTTCCTTTGCTTCAATGGAGCACCAGCTAGTTTTCCTCGTCTGTGCAAAGTGAAGCCTGCGGGGGTACTTGTTTTCAGTGGCCAGCGGTAGTATTGCTCAAGGGAGCGGTAGTACCGTAGGAGCCCACGGTAGTACCCCTCAATGGAGCGGTAGTACTGCTCTCCCGTGCCCTAGTACGTGCGCATGCGGTAGTAGGCACGGATGTAATTTTTTTATATTCGCCCTATTGCGATAGTATCGTGATGTAGTTCTGGTACTACCGTGCCAGAATTTTTCGCAGCTTCGCCCTCAGCGGAGGTAGGCACGAAAGTAATTTTTTACTTCCGTGCATCTCTAGTGCCAGTCTCTACCGACCATGCGGTAGTACCGCATGGGCTCGCGGTAGTACCGCTCCGGCGGTTCTACCGCTAGCTGCCTAGTGCAATCGGCCTGCATCTGATACTTCCGTGCAAGCGGTAGTACCGCAAGGCCTTGCGGTAGTACCGTGGTTAGATGCGGTAGTACCACGACGCGCGGGGCTGAGAGTGGGGATAACGCTTGGATCTTATCCCCCACTATAAAAAGGAGGTCTTCTTCCTCGAGAAGACCACCTCTTCCTTCCCTAAGCCCCATTGTTGTTCAAAGCTCCATTTTAGCTCGATCTCTCTCCCTAGCCTATCAAACTTGTTGATTTTCTAGGTATTGGTTGAGGAGGCCCGATCTACACTTCCACCAAGAGAAATTTGATTCCCCGCACTAATCCCTTGCGGATCTTGTTGCCCTTGGGTGCTTGAACACCCTAGATGGTTGAGGTCACCTCGGAGCCACATTCCATTGTGTTGAAGCTTTGTGGTGTCATTGGGATCCTCCAATGAAGTTGTGAAGATAGCCCCATCCTTGTTTGTAAAGGTTCGGTCGCGGCCTTCAAGGGGACCAATAGTGGAATCATGGCATCTTGCATTGTGTGAGGGCATGAGGAGAATACGGTGGCCCTAGTGGCTTCTTGGGAAGCATTGCGCCTCCACAGTGCTCCAACGGAGACGTACTTCCTCGCAAGGGAAGGAACTCCGTTAGCACATCCTCGTCTCCACCGGCTCCACTTTTGGTTATCTCTGACCTTTAATTCTTGCAAAGTATTATTGTGTTTTATCCCTTGCTTTCTTGTGTGCTTGTTATGTTTAGCATCATATAGGTTTCTCACCTAGTTGCACATCTAGCCAACTTATTTGATGCTAAGCCTAAATTATTAAGGAAAAGTTAAAAAGTGTTAGTTGCCTATTCACCCCACCCCCCTCTAGTCAACCATATCGATCCTTTCAATTGGTATCAGAGCCACGTCTCTTTATTAAGGGTTTCACCACCCGAAGAGTATGGCTGGTGAAGGGGAGCGTGTGGGAGAACTTCCTGAGGCCGTGGGAGTGAACACGGTCTCACCCGAGGATTTGAATGAGGCCTTGTCCTTACTCAAATCCTCCATGGTGACCGAGGTTCAATCCATGTTCAAAGATTTCCTTAATACTCTTAAAGTTTCTACCGATGCGGTGTGAGTGGTTAAACCCACTAACTCGTCATCAGATATCAAGTCCGGTAAGGAGGGGGCTAGTGATGACAAGGATAATCTTTCTCAAGGAGTTAATGGGTCGGGGAGCTTTGCCTTAGTTCCCCCTCTTGTGGTCTATGGAGGACCGGTGCACCCACCTCATATAGTTAATCATGGTCCTCCTCCTAAACTTGTTAAGAATGATTTTGCTAAATGGGTTTTCAGTATCAGGTCTCATTTAGATCACAACTCAATTCATCTCATGAGATTCATTGAAGAAGGATACTATCCTCATGATCCACGCAATCTTACTCCAAGAGAACAAGCGGATAAACTGCTATATTCGTCTGCCTTATTCATACTCCAAGTTGTTGTTCCTACTAAAGACCTACCTCACCTATGGCCCTTCACTATTTCTAAAGAGTGTTGGGAACACATTATCTCCATGTACAAGGGCAGTTCAAGCATTCAACGGTCAAACTATGAAGTTGTTCTTGATCAGTCAGATGAGTTTGTGATGATAGAGGATGAGGAACCATGTGAGCTCTATAGAAGGGTGACCGCTCTCGTCGTTTCCCCCAAGGATCATGGAAGCAAGAATATGGATGATACTTGGATCAAGCATAAGTTTCTGAAGGCCATCATGACCTACAACAAGGACATGTCCGCTGTCATCCGTCAAAGGCCGGACATTCACAACTTGTCTTCCGGTGATGTGTTGGATGAATTTATTGCAATGAACATCCTGAACACGACAGCTGACAATGCTCTCGCTCGCGTGCAACGGTCAAACAAATCCTCTCCCAACCTTGCTCTAAAGGCCAAGGTCTGTCAAGATGTAACATCCCAAAATTTCATTTTGGAATGTTATGAAATATAGCTACGCATCATCAGCATTTTGTTTGAATGTAATGAATTTGTTGAAGTGCCTCTTTTGATTTTCTAAAAAGCCATTTCAATTTTCCCATATATTTGTTTCACCTATTTGAAAACCTTTGGAAATGTTCAAAGAAAGAGAGGAGTAACATGACACTCCACACCAAGGGCATCTTGGTGAAATATTTGAGCAATAGAACCAGGGGGTTATTTGAAAGTTTATCTCAAAAGGATTTAAAATCAATTAGGCATTTTTCTGAAAATAAATCTTAAAAAATATTCAATATGACAGAGAAAAAATGTTCATTAAATAGAATTAATTCTCCGGATCATTTTGATATATATATTTCCTCTGTTTGGAAATGTTTTGAATGCATTAAAGGAGTTTTTACTGCGCTGGAAATAGAAAAGGAAACGATTTAAATAGAAACGGGCCGGCCCACAGTCTTTAATTCCTGAAACTACTCTGGGTCGGCCACCGATGCGCTAACCACGCCCCCACCCTCACTGATGTGCGGGACCCATCGTTCGACCGTGGCGTGAGCGCGGTCATCCCCTTCCCCATGCCCGACCGTCGTCGCCGGAGATCCCTCTCCGCGGATCTCGCCCCGCGTGCTCTCCCCGACCACCGCACCACCCCTATATAAAGCCCCACCTCTCCTCTCTTCGTTCCACACCCGAAACCCCTCTTCCCTCGCCGGAGCGCTACCCCAGACCACACCGGAGTTCGGCACCCAACCGGACATCCCCGAGCTCGTGCCCGTCGCCACACTCACCCCCAGCCCCCTCCGACGCCACCAATCGATGCCGGAGACTTGCCGCCGCCGTTTGAAGCCTTCGGACGCCGCCCCCGACCACCGCACCATCGTCCACGAGCATCTCCGACCACCGGCCGCCGTTGCCCTCGCCGGAGACCCCGACCCCCTCTCTGTAAGCCTCCACCTCCACCCGTAGCCATCGTATCCATAGTCAACGCGCGAGATTAGATCTGTTTAATAAACGAACTGGTACGCATTAGTTGTCGGTCATCCGCTCGTTAACTCTCACGCGCACGCCCTCATGGCCAATCATAGCATGCCATGTAGACCCTGTCCGATCGATAGGAAGTTTTCCTTTTTCTTTTCTGTTTTTGAAAACATAATGTATTCTGTTTTTGTTTTTATCATATCTTTTAAAATATTTGGTGTTTTTATTTGATTCTTTTTGCATTAGTTCACAAATTTGATGTAGTTTGTGTCTGTATGCTTAGATTTCAAATTTGACCTTTAAATTTTGAATCTAATCAAATTTGTTTAAATTACTAAAATCTATACAACTATAGTTTAAATATATATTTTTCAGTGAATCTTTTTGCCACTGTTTGGTATTAGTTACACCTATCATTCTACACACTTTCAGAATTTTTAGGATGAATTTGGTTACTATTTTTAACAAAAATAGAATCTGTTTAGTTCTTAAGAGATTTTAATTAAATTGATTTTTATTTAATTTGAACCTAAATTAGTTTAACCTTTGTTTTTAGATTTCATTAGGTTCAGTTGATTCAACATTAGGAGTATTATTTTCTGTAAATAAAAATGTTTTTTCAAATTGTTTTGTGCTCTAGTTTGAATAGGTACATCTTGTTTTCACCATTTATATTGTTTAGAAAAAATGTTTGTAGTAACTCTTTTTGCACAATATTTTTTTATGAAATACTTTATATTTTCAAATAAAATTTTGTATTTTACTTTTCTGTTATCTAAATGCCTAGTTGTTCCAAACAAATTTTTGACTTGTTATGTTCTAGTAGAGATTTTTGACACCAAAAGTTTATAGTCTTATACTTTAAGTGATTCTTCTTTTGTTAGTCCTTTTGTTTGTTGAAGCATTTGTTTACCTTGCTGTTGAATGAATTGCATTGTGTTTATGCTTATGGTGTGCTCTTGTTTGATTCGTTAGATCATTCGAAGTGTGAAGCTTGTTATCTAGAGTAACTTGATTACGAAGATCGTCAGCAAGGCAAGTCACTTTGACCATGTATACCTATGTTCTATTGCATTAGTTCTTCCATCTCCCCAATTGCATGCAAAGTAGGTAAATTGTAAACTTGGTTACTTGTTGTAGTATCATGTGGTAGGTACCCCTCAACCCTTTGACACATTGGCCCCGGGAAACATTGATTTACATTTTTGCTATGCTATTAGTAGACGGGGTTGGTTGTGTGATTCATGAAAGTTGTGAGTTAATAATTTCAAGACCTACATGATGATCAACTCTTCAAGACTCCGAGTTTTCAACATACCTCTGGGTGGATGATGGTTGAATGGTGCCCTGGAGAAACCAGTGGTTAGCCTACATGATGCTGGAGAAGTGCCAGTATTCATGCGGAAAGGTCCACCCAGGCACAAAGAGATGGATGGATACTTCAAGACCCAAGGCTTACCTACACAGCCACAAGCCATTATGGGCTCTGGCTTGGTTGGATATCATGGTGACCCTAGACAGGCAGTGCTACGAGATGTAGAAGAATGGTAGGAAAGGATAGGCACCGACAGAGTCTCGGGGAAACCCTTTAAAAGACCATGTTTTGGTCATCCGTTTCTCAAACACCATGAAGTGCGAGAAATCCAACGGAGGCGATCAAATCTTGTGGGGATCATGTGCAAAACTCTGCAGAGTACCCAAACCTAATCGATTAGCCGTGTCCACGGTCATGGACAGTTTGAGCCAAAGGAACTGAAACTATCTGGAACTCTCAACACAATAAATTACATTGATGTGGGTATTTTAATGTCAACTTGGGTATGAGAATTGGTTGGTGAAACCATCTCATTAATCAACCAACATTGTAGTAATTATGCTTTCGCCCTCTCTTGTTGTAGGAATTTTTTTTGGCTTTATGCAAAAACTTACTACCCCACCTCCCAAATATGCATATAGAATAGATGATTACTTTACACCCCCTCTTTTGTGACATTGCCGGCATATTCAATATGTTGACCTATACGGCTGCAACGTATCATGTTGCAGAGTACTTTTCCGACCAGGAGTGAGGATACGCTCTACGCTCGGTGAGATGCCCTTGGAGTCAGATGGCCTCAACTACCTATGAAGCTGCCGCAAGATTTTGGTTTAGTTTATCTCATGAGTTGGCCTTTAGCCACTTTATTGTAATCCTTATTGTAATAAAGGACTCGATATGAGATTTTGATTAATTAATGTTGTGTGATTTCCCTTTGATATATACATTGAAGTACCATGTGTGTACGAGCATGATCTTGGGATGGTACAAAAACACCGGAGATTCGACCTTTCAGGTCGGGTCGCTACAGAAATGGTATCAGAGCACACGCTGACCGTAGTACGTAACCTCTAGGATTGGAAAAGCCTTAGGATTTAATTATCTTTTGTCTTTAAAATTCTTATACTCTCATCTACTCGTTTCTGACTTCCCTCCAATTTATTTCAAAATTTATAGATGGCCACCTTCATCCCAGTTTTTATCACGGAGTTTTGTCAGCCTGACGCGACGATGCCCTTTGGCAAGGAGCTGATGAGGATCGTCAGGGACGTAAGGATTGCTTTGCCGAGCATCACCGGGACTCCTATCATGTCTTTTCCACAAGACGGATGCTACAGGATCGAGGTGCACATCCCCGGGAAGACCTTTGGAAATCGTAAGGAACCCATCGACTTCAAGTTTGTGGCATCTAGCTGGATACTTGGGAGAGACATGGCAATTCATCGTGCCCTTGGACGTATTCAGGAGGAATACAGAGGTGGAACCATTTCACCAGGACTCAGTGTGGTTTGTCGTAGGGATGCCAATGGAAATATCATAACCATTCCCACTGAAGAAACCACCATTTCCTATATCCAGACTTTGGAGACGCACATCAGGACCTTGGAGCTTCGGGTACGTGCCGACACGAAGACAATCAAGAGGCTGATGAACCATGAGATTGACCTCGAAGCTGACCTACGGGAAGCCAAGTACGAGCATGAGTATGAAGTGAAGGATTTCTTAGAGAGGATCGATAAGCTAAACACTCGCATTAAAACTCTGGAAGAACAGATGGACATGGGTGAAAATCTTCATCCAGAAGGAGACATGGCTCCCTTGATCAGCAACGATGATGACTATGAGGAGAGTACCACCGGAGGAGGCCACTTCACCATGTACTTTTGAGGAGAACTTTAGTTATGCCCCCATGTATCTTCATTTTCGTCGTTAAAGCGTAGCTTGATGCTCAGTTTGATTTGGAGATTTGTATCTCGACGTTTAAAACTTGAGTTGAATAAATGAATGAGTGTTTGGTGTGATATGTTGTTGCATTGCATATGGGTAGTGAATTTCCTTTTAGGTCATTGTTCTATTCAAATTCTCACCCCTCTGAAAACAGCAAGATGCCTCCGCGACGTGAGCCCGACTTCACTTTCCCGCTAGAACTCACACAACTTCTCCAGCACCAGAACACCCCGATGCAACTGTTGATTCAGAACCAGACCAACAACCACAACAACCACCCTCCACCTCAAGGCGACAACCTCACCCGTTTTCTGAGACTGAATCCCCCAACTTTCTCCAGCAGCACTGAGCCCATTGTGGCAGATGATTGGCTCCGCAGGATGGAGAGGGAACTCACCACCATAGGATGCACTGAGGCTGAAAAAGTGCGCTTTGCCGCCCATCAACTGGAGGGACCAGCAGCTTCATGGTGGGAGAACTACACCACCACGTACCCCATTGCTGGTGTGACTTGGGAGCAGTTCAAGCTAGCTTTCCGCACTGCTCATGTCTCAGCTGGAGCCATGAGTCTGAAGAAGCATGAGTTTCGCAACTTACGCCTGGGGAACCATTCCGTGGCCCAGTATGTGGACGATTTCAGCACGTTGGCTCATTATGCACCAGGAGATGTGGCCGATGATGCAGCCAAATAGGAGAAGTTCTTGGAAGGACTCAACGATGAGTTGAGCATGCAGATGATGGTGGCTACTTTCAGCAACTACCAGGAGCTGGTAGACAAGGCCCTCACCTTGGAGGGGAAACAACAGCAAATCGAGAACCGCAAGAGGAAGTATGCACAGGGGAAGTCTACCTCTGGAGCTCATCAGAAGCCCCGCTACTCCCCGTACTCAGGAAATACCAGATCAGGGACCGGTAAGTATGGAGGACACACTCATCCCGTGCACAACCATGGAGTCCATAACCATGGAGGTAATGGGAATAATCGTCCCAACAATGGCAGCTTCAAGAATGGTAATGGAAGTGGGAATGGCAATCAACACCGTTCCGCTCCAGCTCCGAAGGATCTGAACCATATCACCTGTTTCAAGTGTCAGAAGATAGGGCACTATGCCACTGAATGCCCTCAGAACAAGCAAGGAAATGGAAACGGCAACAACAACGGCAACTCCGCAGCTAAGAAGCCAAATCCTTTTCCTCGTGCTCAGGTGAACCACCTTGATATGGAAGAAGTTTATGATCAGCCCGAGACTATGGTTGGTAAGTTTTTATTGCATTCACGTCCAGTTATGGTACTTTTTGATTCTGGTGCAACTCATTCATTCATATCAAGGGTATTTGTGGAAAAGTATGGTTTACCCACCAGAACCCTTAGTCAGCCCATTAAGGTCAATTCCCCAGGAGGTATGATGATGGTAGGGATAGGATGCCACGCCTTGAAAGTCCACATAGGAAACCATGTTTTTCCTACCGACCTCATCCTCTTAGAATCCCAGGGATTGGATGTAATCCTAGGCATGGATTGGATGACCAAGTATCAAGGAAACCTTGATTGCCCCAGCAAGTCTATTTCACTCACCACTCCGAAGAACAACAAGATTAAGTATGTATCCCGACGCACACAGATGAGTGCTCGATTAAACTCCCTCATAGGAGTTGTTCAGGAGGAAGTGCCGGTTGTACAAGACTTTCCAGATGTATTCCCAGAGAAATTACCAGGCATGCCACCAGATAGGGAGATTGAGTTTCTGATAGAGCTACTACCAGGAACAGCCCCAATTTCCAAGAGACCCTATTGGATGCCCGCAAATGATTTAGTAGAAATCAAGAAGCAGATTAAGGAGCTATTGGATAAGGGATATATTCGCACAAGTTCTTCACCTTGGGGGGCCCGAGTTCTTTTGGTGGAGAAGAAAGATAAAACCTTGAGGATGGTGGTCGATTATCGTGCATTGAACAAGGTGACTATCAAGAATAAGTACCCTCTACCGATGATTAATGACCTGTTTGACCAGCTAGTAGGCGCCAAAGTATTCTCCAAGATCGATCTTCGATCAGGGTATCACCAACTGAAGATTCGTGAACAGGATATACCCAAAACAGCCTTCACCACAAGGTATGGTTTATATGAGTATACAGTCATGTCCTTTGGTGTGACTAATGCTCCTGCCTACTTCATGAATATGATTAACAAAGTGTTTATGGAATATTTGGACAAGTTTGTCGTGGTGTTCATCGATGACATTTTGATATTCTCCAAGAGTGAGGAAGAACACAAGGAACACTTGCATTTAGTTCTGGAGAAGCTTAGAGAGCATCAGTTATATGCCAAGTTCAGTAAATGTGAATTTTGGCTGACGGAAGTCAGATTCCTTGGACACATTATTTCCGGAGAAGGAATAGCAGTAGACCCCGCTAAGGTTGAAGCAGTCACTAAGTGGAAGTCACCCACCTCAGTTAAGGAGATCCGCAGTTTTCTCGGACTTGCCGGATATTACCGGAGATTCATTGAGAATTTCTCAAAGATTGCCAAGCCCATGACAGAGCTGTTGAAGAAAGAGTCTAAGTATATCTGGACTGAGGAATGTGAGGCTAGTTTCCAGCAGTTGAAGAAACGTTTGGTCATAGCCCCAGTGTTGATACTGCCAAACATCCGGAAAGACTTCCAGGTTTATTGTGACGCATCACATCAAGGACTTGGAGGAGTAGTCATGCAGGAGGGAAAAGTTGTAGCTTATGCATCCAGACAGCTACGACCCCATGAGTTGAATTATGCCACCCATGATTTGGAACTAGCAGCCGTAGTGCACGCACTCAAGACCTGGAGACATTTCCTTATCAGAAATAGTTGTGATGTGTACACTGATCATAAGAGCCTAAAGTATATCTTCACGCAGAAGGAGTTGAATCTCCGACAGAGGAGATGGTTAGAGTTAATCAAGGACTATGACATGAGATTACATTACCATCCAGGAAAGGCAAATGTTGTGGCAGATGCTTTGAGTCGGAAGAGTTATGTGAACACACTCATAGCCGGAGGATTACCCCAGGAGTTAACCAATGATCTCAGAGAGCTTCGGTTAGAGATAGTTCCACAAGGATATGTTGCCACACTAGAGATTCAGTCCACCTTGACCGAAAGAATTCGTGAAGCCTAGAAATTGGACAAGGAGATAGCTGAGATAAAGCAGAGAATGAAGGAAGGAAAGGCTAAAGACATTCATGAAGATGAATAGGGTACTCTATTGTTTGAGAACCGAATCTATGTGCCCAATGACCCAAAGCTCAGGAATTTGATACTTTAAGAAGCCCACGATTCACCATACTCGATACACCCGGGCAACACCAAGATGTACCTGGATTTGAAGGAAAGTTACTGGTGGACAGGTATGAAGAAAGATATTGCCGAACATGTTGCGGTATGTGATGTTTGTCAGCGAGTAAAGGCGGAACATCAGAAACCAACAGGGTTACTCCAACCTTTGTCGATACCCGAGTGGAAATGGGATAAGCTTGGTATGGATTTCAGCACAGGACTACCTAGGACCCGTTGAGGATATGATTCCATCTGGGTAGTGGTCGATCGCTTGACCAAGGTGGCTCATTTCATTCCGTGAAGACCACCTATACCAGTGCTAAGTTAGCCAAGATATATATGACTAGGATCATATGTCTGCATGGAATTTCGAGGAGTATCGTGTCAGATAGAGGAACACAATTTACCTCAAAGTTTTGGCATCAGCTACATGAAACTTTGGGTACAAGACTGGAGTTTAGTACAGCGTTTCATCCGTAGACCGATGGACAGACTGAGAGAGTCAACCAGATTCTAGAGGACATGTTGAGAGCTTGTGCGCTAGACTATGGGTCCAATTGGGATGACAACTTACCTTACACCGAGTTCTCGTACAACAATAGTTATCAGACCAGTCTGAAGATGGCCCCTTTTGAAGCTTTATACAGAAGGAGGTGCAGAACCCCATTATTGTGGGATGGTGTCAGAGACCGAAAACTCTTTGGCCCCGATCTTATCAGAGATTCTGAAGAAAAGGTCAAACTGATTCGAGACCGACTCAAGATAGCTCAATCCAAGCAGAAGAGTTATGCTGATAACAAACGCAAGGAGGTGACATATGAAGTAGGAGATCGAGCATATCTTCGTGTGTCCCCACTTCGAGGAATCAAGAGGTTTGGTGTTAAAGGAAAGTTAGCACCCAGATTCATAGGCCCCTACAAAATTCTGGAACATAGAGGTGAAGTAGCATACAAGCTGGAATTGCCGGAAGCACTGTCTGGAGTTCATGATGTTTTCCATGTTTCCCAGCTGAAGAAATGCCATGCTGAGATGGCTGATATTCCTTTGAGAGACACAGTGCCCCTAGAGGACATACAACTTGACAGTGACCTGACCTACAAGGAGAAGCCTGTCACAATCCTCGAGACTACCAACAGAGTTACCCGAAGCAAGACCATCAAGTTATGTAAGGTTCTGTGGAGTCACCACACCGAGGAAGAAGCCACCTGGGAACATCAAGAAGATCTTCGTAGAGACCACCCGCACCTATTTTCTAGCCAACCCGAATCTTGAGGGCGAGATTCATCTTAAGGTGGGTAGGTTTGTAACATCCCAAAATTTCATTTTGGAATGTTATGAAATATAGCTATGCATCATCATCATTTTGTTTGAATGTAATGAATTTTTTGAAGTGCTTCTTTTGATTTACTAAAAGGCCATTTCAATTTTCCCATATATTTGTTTCACCTATTTGAAAACCTTTGGAAATGTTCAAAGAAAGAGAGGAGTAACATGACACTCCACACCAGGGGCATCTTGGTGAAATATTTGAGCAATAAAACCAGGGGGTTATTTGAAAGTTTATCTCAAAAGGATTTAAAATCAATTAGGCATTTTTCTGAAAATAAATTTTAAAAACATATTCAATATGACAAAGGAAAAATGTTCATTAAATAGCATTAATTCTATTGATCATTTTGATATATATATTTCCTATGTTTGGAAATGTTTTGAATGCATTAAAAGAGTTTTTACTGCGCTGGAAATAGAAAAGGAAACATTTTAAATAGAAACGGGCCGGCCCACAGTCTTTAATTCCCGAAACTACTCCGGGTCGGCCACCGACGCGCTAACCACGCCCCCACACTCACTGATGCGCGGGACCCCCCCCCCCCCCGCCAGCGCGGTCATCCCCTTCCCCATGCCTGACCGCCGTCGCCGGAGATCCCTCTCCGCGGATCTCGGCCCTCGTGCTCTCCCCGACCACCACACCGCCCCTATATAAAGCCCCGCCTCTCCTCTCTTCGTTCCACACCCGAAACCCCCTCTTCCCTTGCCGGAGCGTTGCCCCAGACCTCACCGGAGTTCGGCATCCAACCGGACGTCCCCGAGCTCGTGCCCGTCACCACACTCACCCCCAGCCCCCTCCGATGCCACCAATCGACGCCAGAGACTCGCCGCCGCCATTTGAAGCCTTCGGACCCGCCCCCGACCACCGCACCGTCGTCCCCGAGCATCTCCGACCACCGGCCGCCATTGACCTCGTCGGAGACCCCGACCCCCTCTCTGTAAACCTCCACCTCCACCCGTAGCCGTCGGATCCGTAGTCAACGCGCGAGATTATATCTGTTTAATAAACGAACCGGTACGCGTTAGTTGTCGGTCGTCCACTTGTTAAATCTCACGTGCACGCCCTCATGGCCAATCACAGCATGCCACGTAGACCCTGCCCGATCGATCGGAAGTTTTCCTTTTTCTTTTCTGTTTTAGAAAACAGAATGTATTCTGTTTTTGTTTTTATCATATATTTTAAAATACTTGGTGTTTTTATTTGATTCTTTTTGCATTAGTTCACAAATTTGATGTAGTTTGTGTCTGTATGCTTAGATTTCAAATTTGAACTTTAAATTTTGAACCTAATCAATTTTGTTTAAATTACTAAAATTTGTACAACTAGAGTTTAAAAATATATTTTTGAGTGAATCTTTTTGCCACTGTTTGGTATTAGTTAGACCTATCCTTCTACATACTTTGAGAATTTTTAGGATGAATTTGGTTACTATTTTTAACAGAAACAGAATCTGTTTAGTTCTTAAGAGATTTTAATTAAATTGATTTTTATTTAATTTGAACCTGAATTAGTTTAACCTTTGTTTTTAGATTTCATTAGGTTCTGTTGGTTCAACATTAGGAGTATTATTTTCTGTAGATAAAAATGTTTTTTCAAATTGTTTTGTGCTCTAGTTTGAATAGGTACATCTTGTTTTCACCATTTATATTGTTTAGAAAAAAAAATTGTAGTAACTCTTTTTGCACAATATTTTTTTTATGAAATACTTTCTGTTTTCAAATAAATTTTGTATTTTACTTTTCTGTTATCTAAATGCCTAGTTGTTCCAAACAAATTTTTGACTTGTTATGTTCTAGTAGAGATTTTTCACACCAAAATTTTATAGTTTTATACCTTAAGTGATTCTTCTTTTGTTTGTGCTTTTGTTTGTTGAAGCATTTGTTTACCTTGCTGTTGAATTAATTGCATTGTGTTTATGCTTATGGTGTGCTCTTGTTTGATTTGTTAGATCATTCGGAGTGCGAAGCTTGTTATCTAGAGTCACTTGATTACGAAGATCATCAGCAAGGCAAGTCACTTGATTATTGGAGTGCGAAGCTTGGTATACCTATGTTTTATTGCATTAGTTCTTCCATCTCCCCAATTGCATGCAAAGTAGGTAAATTGGAAACTTGGTTACTTGTTGTAGTATCATGTGGTAGGTACCCCTCAACCCTTTGACACATTGGCCCCGGGAAACGTTGATTTACATTTTTGCTATGCTATTAGTAGACGGGATTGGTTGTGTGATGCATGAGAGTTGTGAGTTAATAATTTCAAGACCTACATGATGATCAACTCTTCAAGACTCCGAGTTTTCAACATACCTCTAGGTGGATGATGGTTGAACGGCACCCTAGAGAAACCAGTGGTTAGCCTAGATGATGCTGGAGAAGTGCCAGTATTCATGCGGAAAGGTCCACCCAGGCACAAAGAGATGGATGGATGCTTCAAGACCGAAGGCTTACCTGCACAGCCACAAGCCATTATGGGCTCTGGCTTGGTTGGATATCGTGGTGACCCTGGACAGGAGGTGCTACAAGATGTAGAAGAACGGTAGGAAAGGATGGGCATCAACAGAGTCTCGGGGAAACCCTTTAAAAGACCATGTTTTGGTCATTCGTTTCTCAAACACCATGAAGTGCGAGAAATCCAACGGAGGTGATCAAATCTTGTGGGGAACGTGTGCAAAACTCTGCAGAGTACCCAAACCTAATCGATTAGCCGTGTCCATGGTCATGGACAGTTTGAGCCAAAGGAACTGAAACTATCTGGAACTCTCAACACAATAAATTACATTGATGTGGGTATTTTAATGTCAACTTGGGTATGAGAATTGGTTGGTGGAACCATCTCATTAATCAACCAACATTGTAGTAATTATGCTTTTGCCCTCTTGTTGTAGGAAAAAAATTTGGCTTTATGCAAAAACTTACTACCCCACCTGCCAAATATGCATATAGAATAGATGATTACTTTACACCCCATCTTTTGTGACATTGTCGGCATATTCAATATGCTGACCTATAGGGATGCAACGTATCATGTTGCAGAGTACTTTTCTGACCAGGAGTGAGGATACGCTCTACGCTCGGTGACATGCCCTTGGAGTCAGATGGACTCAACTACATATGGAGCTTCCGCAAGATTTTGGTTTAGTTTATCTCATGAGTTGGCCTTCAGCCACTTTATTGTAATCCTTATTGTAATAAAGGACTCGATATGAGATTTCGATTAATTAATGTTGTGTGATTTCCCTTTGATATATACATTGATGTACCATGTGTGTACCAGCATGATCTTGGGATGGTACAGAAACACCGGATATTCGACCTTTCAGGTCGGGTCGCTACACAAGAGGAAGAAGAAGAATAAGAAGATTTCCCCGAGGACACAAAATATGCTTATTATGAGCACATGGCTCTTGCATCCAGACAATTTTGGGGCAACAAGAGAAACACAAGGCCCAACTTCTCCAAGAACAACTCAAATGAGTCAAAGGGCAAGCAACGTGTGAGAGCATGCTACAACTGTGGTAATGTGAGTCACTTTGTGGTGGATTTCCCATATGAGAAGAGGGAAGACAATGGTGGCAATATCATTTGCAAAATAAGGCCAAGTCCTTCCCCAACAAAACCAACTTCACCACGAAGGCTCCTCACAAAGTATTGGTGGCTCAAGAAGAGTATGCCTCGGATGATGATGTTGGTGACGAAGACACAAGCGATGAAGGAATGGCAATGGCATCTGTGGCAATTGCTTCCTCTACCCACACAAAGGTGTCACTCTTTGACGCCCCCAATGAGAACATCGTCGCAAGGTGCCTCATGGCTAAAGGTATCACCAAGGTAACCTCCAACGCCAAAACCTCAAACCTTAAGCCTTCTATTTCTTCCACTCCGTATTTAGAATGTGTGGATGAACATGAGGAGGTGAAAGAGGGTAAAAATGACTTTCACAAATTCATGTGTAAACTCAAGGGAGAGTCCAAGAAGCACTTCGTTCCTCTCTTGGAATAACTTGGTGAGGCCCACGACACTATTGAGTCTCAAGAAGAATTTCTTGAGGAGTTGTGAGGCCACAGTCGTGATTATGCCAATGAGATAGTGGATCTATCTATTGCTCTTGAGGAAGAGCGAGGTCTTCGTATGACTCTTGAGGAGTCACAAAATTATGACCTTGCTAAATTACGTAAAGATTATGATCATGCTATTGTTCTTAACCGTGTGCTCAAGTTTGAAAAGGTTGCACTTGGAGTTGGCCATGATCGACTCAAGGTTGAGCTTGAAACACTTGACAATGCTCACAAGGCATTTAAGTGTGCTCATGCCTCTCTTAAGGAGTCACATGATCAACTCCAAGTAAAACTCACTAAGGAAATTGCCATGTGTTCTCCTTTTGTTCTAATTGATAATGCATCTGCTACTAACCCATGTTGTGAACATGCACATCTTGTGGAGGAAAATGCTACGTTAAAAGGGAAGCTTGAAAAGGTCTTGGTGATATGTATCCAAGGTGAGAAGGCGCTCAATGATCTCTTGAGTAATCAGAAGGAAGTTGTGGCAAAAGAAGGAGTTGGGTTTGCACCCAAAAGCAAGAAGAAGATGATAGTGAACACCAAGGAAATTCCACCACTCAAGTAAACCTTTGTAAGAGCAGGAGATGGTCCTCATGAGAATAAGAAATACAAAGTTGTGGTTGGTAATGGATGGAAAGGCAAGATCACCCACCCCAACAAGACTGGTGACTTTAACCCCTCTTATGTTTTATGTCGTGCTAGTGATGGGCATGGTTATGCCAAATATGTTGGTTCTTCTTATGAGTACATTGAATGGTGTATTTGGGTTCCTAAGATCCTTGTTTCTAACATGAAAGGACCCATTAAAGAATGGGTACCTAAAACCAAACATCGATCTCTTGTAGGACTTTGCTTCTGGGGGAGTCTCATGGTTGCTCGATAGCGGAGCAACAAATCATATGACCAGAAGCAAGGACTTGGTGGTGGATGTTCAACCCGATGAATCTGTGGCCACCCAAGTCTCATTTGGAGATGATGCAATCTCAAAGTTATTGGGTCTTGGTAAGGTGGTTATCTCTTTGACTTTAACTATTGAGAGAGTCATTCTTGTTGAGACCCTTGCATACAATTTACTTTCCGTTTGCCAACTTGCAATCATGGTCTTTAGTACTTTCTTTGGAATTGATACTATGAACATTTTGTGGAGCAAGACTCTTAAAGTAGCCTTTGTTGGACATGTCGAAAATGGTCTCTATGTGATTAACTTCTCTAAGCGACCCACTAAGACCGGGACATGTCTAATGGCTAAAGCTGATGTGGGATGGCTTTGGCATCGCCGACTAGCCCATGTCAGTATGAGATCTTTGCAAAGTCTCCTCAAAGGGGATCACATTATTGGACTAACAAACGTGAGTTTTGCCAAACACCGTGCTTGCAGTGCTTGCATCGAAGGAAAGCTACATGAAAAGGCTCATCGTCCAACTACAACAATGTAC
This sequence comes from Hordeum marinum, assembly GCA_022496015.1. Lineage (NCBI taxonomy): Eukaryota > Viridiplantae > Streptophyta > Magnoliopsida > Poales > Poaceae > Hordeum > Hordeum marinum. The sequence continues at coordinate 275,459,681 of CM039675.1, forward strand.
TCAAAGTGGAACTTAGAGCTCCTTCACATGGATCTCTTCGGGCCTCCATCTTTTGACAGTCTTGGTGGAAGAAGATATTGCTTGGTGATTTTGGATGATTACTCGAGATATACTTGGGTATATTTCTTCAAGAGGAAGAGTGAGACCCAACAGACTGTCATCGACTTTGCAAATGAAGTCCAACGTCAACATTATGCAAAGATTCTAATGATCAGAAGTGACAACGGCACTGAGTTCAAGAACTACACCCTAAATGAGTTTCTCGGTGATGAAGGATAAAGCACCAATATTCCACACCTTACACCCCTCAACAAAACGGTGTTGTGGAGAGGAAGAATTGGACGTTGATGGATGCGGCAAGAACCATGATGGCGGAGTTTAGATCTCCATACAACTTTTGGGCCGAAGCCATCAACACAGCTTGTCATGCATCAAAACGGCTCTATCTCCTCAAAGGCTTGAGCAAGACTCCTTATGAGATTCTTACCGGGAACAAGCCCAACCTAAAATACTTCCGGGTGTTCGGTTGTAAGTGTTTCATTCTCAAGAAAGGTGCTCTTTTGTCTAAATTTGTATCTAGAGCCCATGAGGGCATATTTGTTGGTTATGCTGCAAACTCTCATGCTTACGTGTCCTCAACAAGTCCACATGACTCATTAAGGAGACGAGTAACATAGAGTTTGATGAAAATAATGGCTCCCAAGTGGAGCAAAGTGGTCTTTGTGATGTAGTAGATGAAATTCCTGCCCAATCCATAAGAAGAATGGGTGTGGGATACTTCCTACCCATTGAGGAACCCCTTGTGGCCAAAGGAGAAGGAAAATGTTCCACTCAAGTGTAACCATCACCAACGCAAGACCCACATGCTTCCGAAGAACAAAATGAAGGTCCTCTGCCACATGAACAAGATCAAGGGCAAGATCAATCTACTGATGATGATGTTTCACCAAATGATGCCCAAGATCAAGTTCACGTCTCCGAGAAAGCTCAAGATCAAGATCTTCTTCAACATCAAGATCAAGCTCACAAAGGTGCTCAAGATCATCACGAAGATGACTATCGGAATGTTGTTCCTCAACCTTCCATGGAGGAAATCTTAGAGAGACGAGACGCCAAGAATGCTGCCAAGCTCAAACTTAGACAACATTTGTTGGAAAACGTCTACGGTGACTTGCAAAAAGGGGTAACCACTCCTAAACAATTAACAAACTTTTGTGAACATCACGCGTTTGTTTCTTTCATTGATCCCCTTAAGGTACAATATGCGCTCGAGGATATGGAGTGGGTTGAAGCTATGCACGATCAACTCAACAACTTCGAGCGCAACCAAGTATGGTGATTGGTGCCAAGACCTCAGGAGAACCACAATGTTATTGGAACTACATGGATCTTCAAAAACAAGCAAGATGCGAACGGTATCGTCATTCGCAACAAGGCAAGATTGGTGGCACAAGGCTACTCCCAAGTCGAGGGTATCCACTACGGTGAAACCTTTGCTCATGTTGCTCGCCTTGAATCTATTCGCATGTTGCTTGCATATGCTTCTCATCATAACTTTAAATTATATCAAATGGATGTCAAAAGTGATTTTATTAATGGTCCTCTTAATGAGTTGGTATATGTCAAACAACCCCCAGGGTTCGAGGATCCCAAGTTCCCCAATCATGTATACGTTCTCGATAAGGCTCTCTATGTCCTTAAGCAAGCCCCACGCACGTGGTATGAGCACCTTACCGAGATGTTGCAAGACTGTGGGTTTGAAATTGGGAAAAACTTGTTCATATGCCAACTATATGTTGATGATATTATATTTGGTTCTCCTAACAAAGCTTTCAATGAAGAATTTGCCACTTTGATGACAAATAAGTTTGAGATGTCTATGATGGGAGAGTTGAAGTTCTTCCTTGGTTTCGAAGTCAAGCAACAAAGTCAAGGTACCTTCATCAATCAAGCTAAATACACTCAAGACATGCTCAAGAGGTTCAAGATGGATGAGCTCAATCCTCGCAAGGCCAACACTCCCATGCCACCCAAATGCCATATTGACGGTGATCCCAATGGTAAAGTGGTGGATCAAAAGAATGAGTTCCTTAGTGATGAGGGGATCAAGCACCAATACTCCGCACCCTATACCCCTGAACAAAATGGTGTTGCGGAAAGAAAGAACCGGACGTTGATGGATGCGGCAAGCACCATGATGGCAGAATTCAAATCTCCATATAATTTCTGGGCCGAAGCTATCAACACCGCGTGTCATGCACCCAATCGGCTGTATCTCCGCAAAGGCTTGAACAATACTCCTTATGAAATTCTGACTGGTAACAAGCCCAATCTCAAGTACTTCAGGGTGTTCGGGTGTAAGTGTTTAATTCTCAAGAAAGGTGTTCGTTTGTCAAAATTTGAACCTAGACCTCAAGATGGCATATTTGTTGGTTATGCTACAAACTCTCGCGCTTACCGTGTCCTCAATAAGTCCAATGGACTCATTAAGGAGATGTGTAACCTAGAGTTTGATGAAAATAATGGCTCCCAAGGGGAGCAAAGTGGTCTTTGTGATGTAGGTGATGAAATCCCTCCCCAACCATAAGAAGAATGGGTGTGGGACACTTCCTACCCGTTGAGGATCCCCTTGTGGCTGAAGGAGAAGGGTGATGTTCCACTGAAGTGGAACCATCATCAACACAAGAGCCACATGCTTCCGAAGAACAAAATGAAGGCCCTCTACCACATGGACAAGATCAAGGGCAAGATCAATCTACTGACAATGGTGTCATACCAAGTGATACCCAAGATCAAGTACATGACCCCCAAAAAGCGCAAGATCAATATCTCATTCAAGATCAAGAGCAAGCTCATGACGGCACTCAACATCATCAAGATGATGCTCCTCCTCCGGATGTTGACTCTCAAACTTCTAGGGAGGATATCTTAGAGAGAGAGCTGCCAAAGATGCTGCCAAGATGGAAAAACTACAACATTTGTTACAAAACATCTACGGCAGCTTAGAAAGAGGGATAACCACTCGTAGACAATTAACAAACATTTGTGAACATCACGCGTTTGTTTCTTGCATTGAGACCCTCAAGGTACAAGATGTGCTCGACGACATGGAGTGGGTTAAAGCCATGCACGATGAACTCAACAACTTCGAGCGCAACCAAGTGTGGCAATTGGTACCAATACCAAAGGAGAACCACAATGTCATTGGAACTAAATGGATATTCAAAACAAGAAAGATGCGAACGGTGTCGTCATTCACAACAAGGCAAGATTAGTGGCACAAGGCTACTCCCAAGTCGAGGGTATCGACTAAAGTGAAACCTTTTCTCACGTTGCTCGCCTTGAATCTATTCGCATGTTGCTTGCATATGCTTCTCATCATAACTTTAAATTATATCAAATGGATGTTAAAAGTGCATTTCTTAACGGTCCTCTTAAGGAGTTGGTATATGTTAAGCAACCCCCGAGGTTCGAGGATACCAAGTTCCCCAATCATGTATACGTTCTTGATAAGGCTCTCTATGGCCTTTAACAAGCCCCATGTGTGTGCTATGAGCATCTTACCGAGATGTTGCAAGACCGTGGGTTTGAAATTGGGAAAATTGACCCCACTCTTTTCACGAAGAAGGTTAATGGGAACTTGTTCATATGACAACTATATGTTGAGGATATTATATTTGGTTCTCCTAATAAAGCTTTCAATGAAGAGTTTGCCACACTAATGACCAACACGTTTGAGATGTCTATGATGGGAGAGTTGAAGTTCTTCCTTGGATTCGAAGTCAAGCAACGAAGTCAAGGAACCTTCATCAATCAAGCCAAATACACTCAAGACATGCTCAGGAGATTCAACATGAATGAACTTAATCCGCCCAAGGCCAACATTCCTATGCCTCTCAAATGCTACCTCGACACTGATACCAATGGTAAAGCGGTGGATCAACAGGTATATCGCTCCATGATTGGATCCTTGCTTTACATTTGTGCATCTAGACCGGATATCATGTTAAGTGTGAGTATTTGTGCACAATTTCAATCCGCACCTAAGGAGAGTCACCATGTGGCTGTCAAGCAAATCTTTCGATATTTGGCTCATACCGCAAACTTTGGCTTATGGTATCCCAAGGGGGCTTCGTTTTATCTCGTTGGATGTACTAACTCGGATTGTCCGGGAGACCATGTGGATAGAAAGTCCACTTCCGGAGGCTGGCAATTTCTTGGTCGGTCTTTGGTAAGTTGGTCTTCAAAGAAACAAAAGTGTGTTTCTCTCTCATCCACCGAGGCCGAGTATGTAGCTGCTGCTAGTTGTTGTGCACAAATTCTTTGGATGAGGCAAACTTTAAAGGATTATGGTGTCAATCGTGACAAAGTGCCTCTTTACTGTGATAATGAAAGTGCCATCATGATCTCCAGCAACCCAGTTCAACATTGCAAGACGAAGCATCTTGATATTCGTCACCACTTCCTCCGGGAAGACGTCAAGAGGGAGACATCAATCTTACCCATCTGAGCACTAATGAACAACTTGCAAATATATTTATGAAGCCATTGGATGAAGCAAGATTTCATGAGTGAAGGCATGAGCTAAATATCATTGATTCGAGCAATGTGGATTGACTTAGTGCAGACCTCACCACACTCATCATTATGTCTTGTCTAGGTGCAGGCATGGATTTAGGGGGAGTCCAGTTCTCTCAATGAACTATCCCTCCCCTTAATATGCATACACTAATCAAAGTCTTCACATCCGCCATTTTTCTGATGGTTTCCGTGCTTCAAAAGATGAGTCTTGGGCATGGGCCCAAGCATAATTCTTCGTGGTGCCATACCATTTGACTCAAACATAGGTGGCTCTAGGGCCACCGCCCTCTCTTCATGTGAAGTAGTGGTTCATTATTTGGTCCTCATTTCCACTTTCTACTCTGTTGGACCATGCTCTTGTTTTGCCTTGCATCTTTTTCTTCTTGTGTCTCTCATTTTGTGCGGAAAAGATCATTCTCTTCTCCTCTTTTCTCTCTACAATCTAGCATTTTGTGGGCAGCACGGTACTACCATGGTAATCCATGGTACTACCGTTGGAGTTGGACTGCCTCTATGCTTGCACAGGTGCATCCCCAGCACGGTACTACCGCCCCAAAACATGGAAGTAAAAAATTACTTCTTCTCCTAGAGTGGTACTACCGCTTATCGCATGGAAGTAAAAAATTTACTTCCGCTCACTAAGCGGTACTACCGCAATGACCTCCGGTACTACCATGTTGTCGAGTCTGCATGGGGGTTAAGAGCCGGCAGGGGGAGTTCAAACTCCCCCATACCCATTATCTCTTCTACTCACATCTCTCTCTCTTCTCCTCACAACCGGCATCGGAGGACCCCCGGATCTCCGTCTCCGGCCACTCTCCTTTCATTCCCACCGGTGGGATCGTTCCCCACCTCGTCCTCTTGCCATCGACCTTGGTATTTCTCCGAGCTCTCCTCTTTTTGCTTCTCTATTTTTGAATCTAGGTTTAGGGGAAATATGAGATTGGTCTAGTGATTTTTGGCCAAATCTATGCATGAGGGGATGTTTTGAGAGTGTGTGTGTGCCGTAGAAGTGCTTACTGACATGATACAAAATGATAGTTGTTGATCCATGGTAGTACCGATCCAGTTTTCTAGATCCGTGTTCATGTGAACTCTGCCCCCGTGTGGTACTATCGCACCAAGTGCGGTACTACCGCTCGTCAGGCGGAAGTAAAATTTTACATCTGCTGGTGCCCCAGTACCACCGCTCACAGCGGTATTGCCGCGTCCTGAGCGGTAGTAATTTTTTACTTCCGCGTGAACCTCTGGTACTATCGCTTGATCAAATGATATCTCGTTCTGTCTTGTTCATTCTCACCTCTATATTGTTTGCGTGTCTGCTTTGGTCTTTGCATTGACTCTTTTTCTTTCATTCGTCTCTTATGGTTGCGTTGTGTGTCATAGGTGGTGGCTCCGGTTCCAGTTCAGGTCCAAGACGCTCGAATCCTTCTCGCGACACTAGTTCAAAGCGTCTTCGCAATCCAGATGCTCCTGAGGGGTCCAATGCCCCGCAACGCCGTTTCAAGAGAACTGTATCCAAGTTCAAGGAGCCAGTTGACAATTGGGAAGACATGCCTCAAGCAGAGTTTTTGTCTCGTTGGTTGATCGGCCCCTATATAAAACTGAGGGAACATTCCAGGGCCAATGAGTTGTTTTGGACCAAGCAATAGAATCTAATCCACATCGAGGTGATCAAGGGCAAGAAGAATCTCTATGTTCCTGTCCAATGGATTAACATGGCTCACATGCGTCAGAACCAGGCATACTTTGGTGAGGCTCTAAGTATGGTGGGGCAGTTTGCTATCGAGGACATCATCTCGTTCCAGCTTGACTTTGATCCCGAGATTGTGGGTCAGTTCTTTGCTTCTGTCCATTTCCACCCTGATGAGCAGCGGACCATGACTTGGATGACCAATGGAGAGAGGTTGTCTGCTACCTGGAAGGAGTTCATGGATCTGTTGCATGTTCATGATGAGGGGCTTGAGGAGCCAGTTGGTTTGCACCCTCACGGTGACCCCTAGCCTGCATGTAAGGAGAAGCTCATGCCCTACTATATTCTGAAGACTTTACCCTCTGGTGAGTAAGTTTCCGTGCTCAACCCATTCCTTGATGTCATGCACTGGATCTTCCGCAACACTCTGTTTCCTCGCATGGGAGACAAGGACAAGGTGCACTCCTATCTTGTGGATATGTTGCTACTCTGTGAGAAAGGACGAACTTAAGAACTTGACACCCCCTTGATGTTTCTCAAATTATGTGGACTGAGCTTCACATTGTTGTCTTTCAGCATAAGGTCCCCATTTATGGTCCCTACTTGTTCCTCTTTATTCGTACAACTTGGGAGACGACCCTTCCGAATGAGGACTGTCAGGCTCACTGGTTTCTTCATGTGCCTATTCGACTGCGCATGAAGGACAAGTGGGCAAACACCACCACTAAGCCAGCTCTTGAACATATGGAGGTTGATGAGGATGAGAGCGAAGAGGAGGAAGATGACAGTTTTGAGACATATGAGCCACCGTCTACTGAGCCATCTTGGGCCAAGAAGCTTTCTCACAATATGAAGACTTTGTTTTGCATGCAAGCCAAGGGACAGTATCAGACTCACGTTGCTCAGAAGGAGAGTCGCCAACGTGACAAGCAGATTCTGAGGAAGCTTGGCGAGACCATCTCGAGTGGGTCTGAGAAGGACATCACCCCAGAGGCTACTTCGATGGCGAAGCAGCACTTCCAGTGGGCTGATTCAAATGAGGAGTCCATTCCAGCTGCATCAGAGGAGGAGCCTGATGACTGATATTTTTGCATGTGAGCTACCACCAGTGTGTTAGGTGTCCTCTCTACCTTTTTGGCGTCTCGATGCCAAAGGGAGAGAGAGAGTAGGCTTTGTGAGTGTTTGTGTTGTTTTTTGGTCGTCTCTTTGCTTTCGTTGAACTTTGGTTTATGTCGTTTGTGTGTGAGACCAGGAGACTTCTTCTATCATATGGTGTGAGACATATGCTATCACTCTTATCTTATTATTGTCCAGTATGGTTCGTAGCTTGTGAGTCTATCTCTTATGTACCCTTATCTTCATGCTCACATGCTATGCCTTGTTTCCGTATTTAGTGTTATACATTCTGTTACAAGGATCGCCTTGTTTGTAAAATATAGGGGGGGTTGATCCTAGGGTGTGTGCTTTGCAGTCCAAAGCATATCTATAGAGTGCACACATCTAGGGGGAGTCTGTCTATATTTTATAGATCTTTGGTTTGCATATGCTCGTCTTATATCTTTATGTGCAAATCCTGTATTGTCATCAATCCACCAAAAAGGGGGAGATTGTAAGGGCATATTTCTCCTTAAGTGGTTTTGGTGATTGATGACAATGCCTTTGCAGACTAATCGTGTGCATTGAGCATTTCAGATATCTCATGTCTAGGCACGAGACGATTCGGTGCCCCTCGGAGCTTATCTAAGACGCTTGTTCTCTATGTTTCCTTTCGGTGGATTTGAGTCATAGGAAATCCGTACTATTAAGAGGGGGTCTGCTTCGGAAAGGTTTGGGTGGAATTAACACGTACACATCTATTCTATTTGCACCACCTTTCCTTTGCTTCAATGGAGCACCAGCTAGTTTTCCTCGTCTGTGCAAAATGAAGTATGCGGAGGTACTTGCTTTCAATGGACAGCGGTAGTATTGCTCAAGGGAGCGGTAGTACCGCAGGAGCCCGCAGTAGTACCGCTGTCCCCTGCCCTAGTACGTGCGCCTACGGTAGTAGGTGCGGATGTAATTTTTTTACATCCACGCTATTGTGGTGGTATCGTGATGCAGTTTCGGTACTACCATGCCAGACTTTTTTGCAGCTTCGCCCTCAGCGGAGGCAGGCACAGAAGTAATTGTTTACTTCCGTGCATCTCAAGTGATGGTCTCTACCAACCATGCTGTAGTACCGTATGGGCTCGCGGTAGTACCGCTCCAGCGGTTCTACCGCTAGCTTCCTAGTGCAATCGGCCCACGTCTGATACTTCCGTGCAAGCGGTAGTACCGCATGTTGTAGCGGTAGTACCACAAGACCTTGCGGTAGTACCGTGGTCAGATGCGGTAGTACCATGGCGTGCGGGGCTGAGAGTGGGGATAACCGTTGGATCTTATCCCCCACTATTAAAAGGAGGTCTTCTTCCTCGAGAAGACCACCTCTTCCTTCCCTAAGCTCCATTGTTGCTCAAAGCTCCATTTTAGACTGATCTCTCTCCCTAGCCAATCAAACTTGTTGATTTTCTTGGGATTGGTTAAGGAGGCCCCGATCTACACTTCCACCACGAGAAAATTGATTCCCCCCACTAATCCCTTGCGGATCTTGTTACTCTTGGGCGTTTGAACACCCTAGACGGTTGAGGTCTTCCATTGTGGTGAAGCTTCGTGGTGATGTTTGGATCCTCCAATTAAGTTTTGGAGATAGCCCCAACCTTTTTTGTAAAGCTTCGATCGCCGGCTTTAAGGGGACCAGAAGTGGAATCACGGTATCTCGCATTGTGTGAGGGCGTGAGGAGAATACGGTGGCCCTAGTGGCTTCTTGGGGAGCATTGTGCCTCCACATCGCTCCAAGGGAGACGTACTTCCTCACAAGGGAAGGAACTCCTGTAACACATCCTCATCTCCACCGGCTCCACTTTTGGTTATCTCTTCCCTTTACTTCTTGCGAGCTATTATTGTGTTGTATCCCTTGCTTGCTTGTGTGCTTGTTGTGTTTAGCATTATATAGGTTTCTGACCTAGTTGCACATCTAGCCCACTTATTTGATGCTAAGCCTAAATTGTTAAGGAAAAGTGAAAAAGTGTTAGTTGCCTATTCACCCCCCTCTAGTCAACCATATCGATCCTTTCAACTGTCCAGTCGGGAATGATGACCAAAACCTCCATGACTAGATCAATAACTACAGGAACATCAACTTCAGTCGGATCAGAGGCACTCATAGCTTGCGGGGGCTCTTCGGTGAAAGGATCTTCCTGCATCTAAGGAGTATGAAGATGCTCTAAGAATACATTGCTGGGGATGGGTCTCCGAGTGGATTCGATCTTTACCAACTCATCGGCTGCTTGATTCTTCACTCGGGGAACATGATGAAGTTCCAAACCTTCAAATCTCTTCTCAAGTTTTCTAACAGCATTACAATATCCAGTCATAGCGGGGTTACGAACATCCCACTCTTTCATCACTTGATTGACCACCAAATCCGAGTCTCCATAAACCATAAGGCGCTTGACACCGAGTGAGATGGCCATGTGCAACCCATACAAGAGTGCTTCGTATTCCGCTTCCTTGTTCGAGGAATCAAAGTAAATCTGCAGGACATAACTGAGTGTGTCTCCTTTTGGAGATACCCAAACCATGCTAGCACCGGACCCATTCAGCATTTCGACCCATCAAAGAACATGGTCCAGTGTGCCGAGTGAATCTGGATTGGTTGCTGCTGTTCAACCCACTCGGCCAAGAAATCAGCCAGGGCTTGAGACTTGATCGCTTTCTTGGATTCAAACTTGATGTCAAAGTATAAGAGCTCAATCGCCGATTTAGCCCCTCGACCATTCGCATCTCGACTGTTGAGGATCTTAGATAATGGAGCATCACTAACGAATGAAATTGAGTGGTCCTGAAAGTGGTGTGCCACCATCTTCGCTGACAGATAGATACCATAAACGAGCTTCTGGTATTGTTGGTACATTTGCTTCGAAGGAGTCAACACTTTAGAAATCTAATAGACTAGGCACTAGACCTTGTAAGCATTGCCTTCCTCTTCCCGCTCAACAGTCAGAACCGTACTGACGACCTGATTAGTGGCCATGATGTACAGGCGCAAAGGCTCTTTGCTGTGTGGAGTAGCAAGCACCGGGTGGGTGGAAAGCAGGGCTTTGATCTCAACAAATGTTGCTTCAGCTTCTAGACTCCACACAAACATGTCAGACTTCTTCATCAGTTGGTACAAAGGTAATGCCTTCTCACCGAAGCAAGAAATGAATTGACTCAATGCTGCCAAGCAACCTGTGAGCTTCTGAACATCGTGCAGTCGCACGGGACTTTTCCTTCGGGAATGGTGCTGATTTTCTCAAGGTTGACGTCGATTCCTTGTTCAGAAATGAGAAAACCGAGTAACTTGCCGCCAGGAACACCGAAAGTACACTTAGCCGGATTCAGTTTGATATCATATCTCCTCAGATGAGCGAATGTCTCAGCCAAGTCAGCCAGTAGGTCGGAACCTTTGCGGGACTTGACGACAATATCGTCCATGTAAGCTTCGACATTCCGAGGGATCTGGTCGAGTAAACACTTTTGAATCATGCGCATGAAAGTAGCGTCAGCATTCTTCAAACCAAAAGGCATGGTGATATAGCAGAAACACCCGAATGGGGTGATGAAGGCTGTTTTTATTTCATCCGGTACAAACAGACGGATCTTATGGTAACCGGAGTATGCATCCAGATACGATAAACGGTCACACCCCGCAGTCGAGTCGACTTTCTGATCGATGCGAGGGCGTGGGAATGATCTTTCGGCCAGACCCGATTGATATGCTTGAAGTCAATACACATGCGGAGAGACTTGTCCTTCTTAGGGACCATGACGACATTCGAGAGCCACTCGGAGTGGTAAATATCCCGAATGAACTTAGCTGTCAAGAGACGAGCCACTTCTTCACCGATTGCTTTATACTTCTCCGTTGTCGACCGACGCAAATGTTCTTTCACCGTCTTGGCCTTCGGATCAACTCTCAGTCGGTGCTCAGCCAGTTCCCTGGGAACCCTCGGCATGTCAGCAGGCTTCCATGCGAAGATGTACCAGTTCTCATGGAGGAACTGGATGAGCTCGGTTTCCTATTTGCTACCGAGTGTTATTGATATGTTGGTCGAGGCAGTAGTTGAATCTGTCGGGTGAATGTGCACCTTTTTCACTTCCCCTACTGACTGAAAAGCTGACTCTGAAGCAGGCTTCTTAGCACGCAGCAAATCAGCAGGGTCAGCGTTTTTCTTGTACTCTTCTAGCTCGACCATAGCCATCTGGTAATCAGCAATTTTGGAGCCCTTCTAGAGGCACTCCTCAACCCTCTGTCGATTTCCAGTGATCGTGATCACACCCTTGGGCCTAGGCATCTTTTGTATGAGATACACATAACATGGACGGTGTGAGAGCCTGTCTTAATAGGAATGATAGACTACTCATATCAACAAGGAATTCCTTTTTTTCCGGGAGCCCACTCGAAAAGAACTCCAAAGTTAAGCGTGCTTGGCTTGGAGCGATTCTAGGATGGGTGACCGACCAGGAAGTTGGTCCCGGGTGCGCACGAGTGAGGACAAAGTGCGCAGGAAAGACTAGTGTTGGTCTGTGGGGTCAGTCTAGATCCCGCCAGGTGTAACGGGGTGTTACAATTGGTATTAGAGCCGACCCTTGCGGTTACACGGGCATGCACGGGTCAGGTGCACGGGCATGTAGCGCATGGCGTGTGTGGTCCGTCGTGGCACACAGCATGGCATACGTGCCGGACTGAACGCGCATACGTGTGCCAAAAGGGAACGTTCCTGATGGGCCGACGAGGACGTTGGTTCCTTTGAGTGGGGGTGTATGTGAGAGCATGGCTTAATAGGAATGATAGACTACTCATATCAACAAGCAATTCCTTCTTTTCTGGGAGCCCACTCGAAAAGAACTCCAAAGTTAAGCGTGCTTGGCTTGGAGCGATTCTAGGATGGGTGATCGACCGGGAAGTTGGTCCCGGGTGCGCACGAGCGAGGACAAAGTGCGCAGGAAAGACTAGTGTTGGTCTGTGGGGCCAGTCTGGATCCCGCAAGGCGTAACGGGGTGTTACAAACGGGCCATGTAACGGGCATAAGTAGGTCAACCAAGGATAGCATGGTACGCGCTTTGGAAGTCCACGACTTCAAACGTCAATTTCTCTTTATGAAATTTTTTATCCGTCCCAAACACCACATCCAGTGCAATCTGGCCGAGTGACCTGGCTTTCTTCACTGGGATGACTCCAGGGAACTGCATGTTGCTCTCACTGAGTCGGGACATCAGAATGCCCATTCCCTTAAGGGTATCTGCATACAGGATGTTTAGTCTGCTTCCTCCGTCCATGAGGACCTTGCGGAGTCGAGTGCCTCCCACAACAAGATCATCCACCAAAGCCTGTCGACCGAGGATGGCAACATGAGTAGGATGATCCAACTGATCAAATGCGATGGCAGTCTGAGACCACTTGAGGTATGTGGGGGTTGTAGGCATGGCCATGTTAACTTCTCTATTTATAACCTTCAATCAACTCTTGCTTTCAACATCAGCAAAAATCATGCGTGTGGCGTTGACATCGGGAAAAGTTTCTTTATCTTCACCATCATCCTTTTAGAGGTTTTCTCACTCGACGGGCCTTCCTTGAACTGCTGGATCAACAGATGACACTGTTGAGTGGTATGCTTGGGTAATATCAGATTGCCTTCTTCATCTTTCCTCATGTGGATCGCACGCGGTAAATCCATAACATCAGTTCCTAACTGATTCTTTCCTTTATCTGTCACTTGGACTTCTCCTTATTCTTCCCTTGTGCCGCCAGAGCGGCTACCACTGCCTGAACAGGGCCATCGCCCTTTTGCTTGTGCTTCCGACTGGAATTGCTGCCGACATCATTGTCGATTGCTTTTCCTTTGCTGTTGCGAAGGCGGTCTTATTCTTCGCCATTGGCGTACCGAGTGGCGATTTCCATCATCTTACTTAGTGAAATATCACCTGTTCACCCAAACTTCAGGTAAAGCTCTTTGTACTTCACTCCGCCCTTGAAAGCACAAACAGCCTGATGCTCGGAAACATTCTCCATTGTATGATGCAAAGTGGACCAGCGTTGAATGTAATCTCTCAATGACTCGTTGGGCTTCTGAACACAATGTTGCAAATCAATCAAACCGGCAGGACGCTTGCAAGTGCCCTCGAACATTCTGATGAACACTCGGGCCACATCTTCCCAGCAATGGATGCTAGAAGGAGCCAAACGATTCAGTCATGCTCAGGCGGACCATCCAACATCAAAGACAGATGCTTCATTGCAATGTTGTCGTTCCTAGCACCAATCTGAACAGCCACTCGGTAATCGTCCAACCATGTCTCTGGCTTTGACTCGCCAGAAAACTTGCCTATCCCAGCTGCCAACTAGAAGTTGGGGGGAATCTCTGTAGAACGAATGGCTTTGCTACAGCACTTGGGACCAGAAATAACAGCATTGGTGCCACTCGGGTAATCTCTGTCGAAACCATCTTTGTGGGCTCTTCGAGTCGAATGCGTGTGGCCTCAAAGGCCCGAGCCTCTGCGGTCACACCAATGATGGGCGTATGGAGGACCTCTTCATCTCGGCGCGGCTATTCATTCCACACTACACCAGCCTCTCGTCTATCGTGGCTGAAGCTCGGCAGCAGGCTCTGATGAGAACCAGCCATAGGAACCTCCACTTCAGGATCGTAGCTCTTGCACTCGGTAGGAATGTCAGACTAATCGGAGTCCGATTTGAACACGCCGTGAAGTGACTCGGCAGGCTTGATCGCCGCAATCTATGGAGATGAAACTTGGCGGGCCACCGCATGGCTCACCCAGCACGGGAGCCGTGAGCGACCAGATCGCTTGTGATGGTGAATAGTGGGGAGATCCGGAGAGTACGGAGTTGATGGTTGCCGCAGAAGTACGCCGCAGGAGGTCGCACAGAAGTGCGCAGCCCCCTAGATCGGGAGTGCCTCGATGTCGACGGGCGCTTCCTGGAGCCATGTCGAATCGTCGGCGGTGAAGGTGAGCGCTCCGAAACGGATCTCGTGCACCAAGGAAAAAACACCGCCGAAAGACATGACGAAGGGGAAAATGCAACCTTGCTGGAAGTCTCTTAGATGCCTGCCCAACGGTGAGTGCCAACTATTGCGGGAACGAGTCTAACAGTAGAAGATAGGGGTACGAAAGGAGAGGGCAGAGTCCTAGCTCAGGCGAGGGTGTACACGTGAATGTATGAGTTCAGGCCCCTCTCGTGGAGGTAACACCCCTATGTTTGAGTGCTCAGGACCTCTTTTCATGGGGAAAGTATGAGTTACAGAGGTTTCGAACCCTTGTGCCAGAGGATAGGGGCAGCTTATATAGAGTACACTGCCCCTCATAAGTGTCAGGCATTCAAGGGTCCGATCGTGGGTATAAAGACGAGCGTTACTGGTAACATACATCATAATTGCTACTAATGACGAGTGGCCTAACACCTACCTATTGGCCTCCCCGGGGTGGCTTCTGGTCTTCTGGCATTGACTAGAAGCGAGGTCTTCCGAGTAACAGGTTACGGTCGAGTGGACCAAGAGAATGCCGAGTGGATTGAATGTCGAGTGACTTGAGCATCATGGAGAATCCAGTCGGAACTTCCCTCGTAATCTTTAAGTCCTCCAATAAATTGTCCTTAGGTAGGGTATGTAGGTCAGGCCTAGGATCCTATCCTAGGTATATATCCTCGTCAGTGTCCTCTAAGCAGGCTAGACCAGGCCTAAGCCTCCCATCATGCCATGGGTCTCATGTAGACGGGCCTAGGTACCCCCTGTCCCAGTGGACCGACAGTAACCCCCGAGCCTATAGCACGCTCGACTTCTCCAGCTGGAGGGACGAAGCGATGCGAGCTCCAATCGCCTACGCTCTAGTCGCGATGCATGGCGTACGCTGGGGTGCAGGGTGCCCCCACCTTCACGCGATGCCTTGGCAACTGACCAGGCTGTCATAAGCCTGGCCATGGCAATAGGCCATTATTATCTTTCCTCTCCTGGAATCCGTCCCACTGTGTCTCCTTCCTCCGTCCACTCTCCTCTAGATCCAGCCCCAAGTCGGGCGCCCTTCTACCCCTTGCTCGCCGCTCTGTCGCCTGGATGGCTCCAGGCAAAAAGAAGGCAAAGGTCAAGGCTTTGTCCGTGATCCCCTAGAAGATCGGGGCTGCTCTCTTGCGCTCCTCCGTCACCAAGGAAAGGGTCTTGGACCCTATGCGCCCATTGATAGCAGGCGATTAGACTGAGGGGAAGTCAACCGTGATCTCCCCTGGCGCGGTGACATAGGGCGCCCAAGGGCATTCGCCTACGCCTTCTTCCGCCATAACGTGTATGCTGGGATGGGCCCGTCGTTCTCCGATTTCTTCTATGACATCCTCATGCATTACATGATACACGCTCTACACCTCCAACCTAACTACATCCTCCTCCTTTCCATCTTTGCTTTTTATTGCGAAGCATTGTCAGGGTGAAGCCCACGGTGGCGCTCTCCTGCCATTTCTTCAGCTTGTGGTTCACCACCCGAGACCAGCTTTCAGCGTGCGTCTCCTTTGTTGACGTCAAAGGTGCCAGCACTCGCCTGAAGGCAAGGAACAAGAAGGAGGGCTACCGACAGCGCTGGGTGTATCTGTACACTCTCCAACTCCACCCACTCCTAAGGATCCCAACTACCCCTTGGGTGTAGCACACCAGGTGGGGCCACGCGAAGCTCTCCGGCCAAGGGGCGGAGACCGTCCTGGAGAGGATTACCTCGCACGGGGACACCCCACTGTCCGGGATGGTAATCGTCAAGGAATTCCTGGGGCATCGCATCACACCGCTCCGGGTGCACTCGCGGCCCATGTGGGAGTACGAGGCCTCGAGGGACCCGATGAAGCTGCACCCCGTCAGCTTGTCGGGTGCTGAGTTTAAAGGGGTCGTGATGGCCCTGCTCAGCTCCATCCCCGACGACCCTCCTGAGGGCGCAGGACCATTGTACGGCCAAGACGACCGGGTGAATCTGGTCGCCCTCATGCCTGCCTTCAATGAGTGGGGCCTCTTGCAGACTGGTGGTGAAGGATCACGGGAAAGGTCCCATGTCGATGTGTCATCCTCCGCCGAAGAAAGTGGTCGTGAGGATTCAATGATGACCGATGGGGAAGTGGGGGGAGGACGAGAATGTCGGCTGGGGGTCATCGTCCGACCATCGCCAGTCCCTATGTGGCATTGGGGATGACGATGGAGGTGTGACTAAGCCACCTCAAGCGACACTCCCTTGGCCTTCTGACTCGGCCACTACGACGGAGGTTCGCACCTCCAACTCCGGTGTGCGGAACGTTCGGGCCCCCCGTCAGTGAGGTGGCCAGTGCTCCTAAAGCCTCCACAGATCTTCGAGGCCCCCCAGGCCCTCGAGAGGAGAGGGGGCCCAGCTGGATCCACCCAGGGTCGCACCGAGCGCTCCTTAGGTGTCAGTCCCACGAGACCGGGGGTACCCAGGCCCGTCGGCCTAGGGCCCTAGGCGCGACATCTAGCATAGACCCAACTCGGTCCACCGTCGGGCCTAGTGGGAAATACCCTCGACGAGGGGACCCGCCTCACGAGGCAGGTGCCATAGAATCACGATCAAGGACCAAACGAAGCCCCCTATCGTGAGGTCGCGTCCTGAGGCCACCCTTGAGGTCTTCTGAGGGTGGACTAATCGAGGGTCCCCTAGCAGGGTCGGGCGGTCCTTTACCCTCACATGGGTGACTTGTGTCGCGTCAGGCGGCGCCAGGAGTGGTGCC
The DNA here is from genome assembly GCA_022496015.1 of Hordeum marinum. Lineage (NCBI taxonomy): Eukaryota > Viridiplantae > Streptophyta > Magnoliopsida > Poales > Poaceae > Hordeum > Hordeum marinum. Next base: position 275,476,801 of record CM039675.1, read on the forward strand.
AGAGGGCATGGATGGGGTGGCTTCCCTCTTTCTTGATAGAGGAGCAGGGCCAGCTCGATGGGCCCCAAAACAATCCCCAAAGGTGTCCTAATTGGTGCAAGAGGACCAAGGCTAGGGGCTCGGCAAGATGGAGGTCACCCCCGAGCCCACCGGCGTGTCACGACAGGGAACTTCTTTTCTCAAGATAAGGTGCAGTCTTGTCCCCCTTGAAACTGGCCGTTGATGCACCCTTCCCGCCTTCAGTTTTGGGGGGGAAGAGGACCAGGGCCAATATAAGAGGGGGAACCAACTACCCTAGAAGGGGATCCACCCGGGTAGGCAAGTACACACCTTCTACTCATCCACACCCTCAAGCAATCCAGACAACCAGGAGTAGGGTTTTACACTGCGAGGTGGCCCGAACCTGGGTAAACAATGTTGTTCTTTGTTCGTCTTCTTTAGCTCGCGCCGTGGGAGAGTCACCATGGGGTTGTGAGGTAGAGCAGGGCAGGACAATGAGCGCACCACAGAGTTCGAACCTTTCTCGGTCTCCTGAGCCCCAATTCTGACATTTGGCATGCCAGGTAGGCGTGCACTGTCATTCTCTAGCTCCGTTTTGGCTCTAGCTCTGCCAACCCCATGGCCGATTTTCGCTGCGTGCACGTGAATTGCGGGGCGGCCCGTGTCGTCCAGACCACTCCTATGAGCCATGGCGGTCGCCGCCACTCCACCAGTGCCGAAGTCGCTTTCGCCACCGACCCTACTTCCGTGGGCGGCAGGTCTCCCCTGTGCGACCTTTCGTGCGGTGGGGTGGTCGCACCGTCGTGGCTTCCTCCAGTCATATCGTCCTCGGGCAGGCGAACACGCGGGCCACGCTGGTTGTAGCATGCGGGGCGCTTCATCACCGCACGGCTGGCGCTGGTCGCGGCACCTAGCAAGGTTGTCTCGTTGGGCCCATCACCGCCGAAGGAGGGCCCACGTGCCCTTTTACTTGCCTCGCCCTCCACTATCGCGCTTACGAGGCGTGGCGCGCGCCTCCCGACGCGTTGGCTCGACCGAGCCTCGATCCAGCCCGTGCTTGCCAATCAGGAGCGTTGGGGCACCCTAGGAGAAGCGTGCATCCTCGACAGGGCCCAGGCCCCGGTCGTCGGCCGCCATTTCAAGTTGTCCTCCCAGAGGGCAAGTGCTGCCCTTAGGGAACACGAGCCCCCGTCGTTACCTACTGGGCGCTACGCGACATCACCTTCGATGCGGTGGATCACCCGGGATCTGTGGCTGCCGGAGGCGCTCTCCCCATGGTGTGTACCCCCCACCATCAGCAATATCGCGGTCACCAAGACCCTCATCGACGGGGGAGCCAGACTGAAGATCATCGCCGTCGCATCCTTCAAGGCACTCCAAGTGCCCTACGACCAGCTGAAGCCCACCAAGCCCTTCTTCGTTGTGGTCGGCGAGATCGTGGCCCCACTTGGGCAATTACGCCTCCCCGTCACCTTTGGCACGTGTGATAATTACCGCACAAGCTCATGAACTTCGATGTGGTGCACCTCGGCCTCTCGTACAATGCCATCTTGGGCTACCCTGTGCTTGCCAAGTTCATGGCGGCAACCCACCTGGGTTACAACATCATCAAGATACCCGGTTGCAGCGGTATCGTGACCGTCAAATGCGACGAGAGGGACACGGTTAGTTGCCTCAGGCATGCATTCAAAGCTGCCACAGCCGCACACCCGGTTGATGGGAGCGAGGCGGCGCCTGTCGAGGTAGCACCGGCAAGAAAGAAGCAGTTGTTCTATCAGAGTCGGGCCAGGACAAAGAAAGTGTTGTTCGATGGCAATGACTCGGGCCTCACCTTCACCATCGGAGTCGGCCTCTCCTCGGAGCAAGAAAGTGCACTCGTCACCTTCCTTAGGGCGAACGTGGATGTGTTCGCCTGGAAGACGACCGATTCGATAGGAGTCCTGAGAGAAGTGATAGAGCATCACCTGGCGGTGTGCCCCAACGCGTGTGTCGTCCATCAGAAAGCACAGTGACAGGCGCTGGAAAAGCAACACTTCATTGTTCAGGAAGTGCAGAAGCTATGAGACGTTGTGGTCATCCGCGAGGTGTGCCACCTAGAGTGGATCGCCAACCTCGTCATCGTCCCCAAGAAGGGAGGCAAGGAGCATATGTGTTTTGACTTTACCAGTCTCAACAAGGCCTACCCCCAGGACCCCTTTCCACTCCCATGCATTGACCAGATCACTGACTCCACTACCTGTTGCGATCTACTATGCTTCCTAGATGTCTTCTCGGGCTACCACTAGATCAAGATGGCAGTAGAGTACATGGAGAAAACGGCCTTCATTCCCCTTGCGGGATGTTCTGCTACATATGTGTGCCCTTCGGTGTGAGGAGCGTTGGTGTGACCTTCCAGCGGCAGATGCACATCACGTTGGGGGCCCAGCTAGGAAGGAACGCAGAGGCTTACGTCGATGACATGATGGTCAGTACGCGTGAGGCCAAGACACTCATCAAAGACTTGGAAGAGACCTTTGCTGACCTACGCAAGGTCAAACTGAAGCTCAACCCCGATAAGTGCATTTTTGGGGCCCCTCTAGCAAACTCCTTGGCTTCCTCATATCCCATTGAGGGATCGAAGCGAACCTAAAAAAGGTTAAGGCCATAGAGCTAATGCGGCCTCCCCGGACCCTCAAAGAAATGCAGAAGTTGGCAGGATACCTGGACCCCCTTGGGCGCTTCATCTCCAAATTTGGTGAGCAAGTGTTACCATTCTTGAAGCTGATGAAAAGGTCAGGTCCGTTCGTCTGGACCCCAAAAGTGGACGTGGCCTTCACGGACATCAAGCGGTACCTCATGAATCCTCCCGTCATGGTCATGTCACGGCCCCGCGAATGCTTGCTTCTGTACTTGGCGACCACCTCTAGACAGCCAACGCAACCCTCGTTGTGGACGGAGAAGGACAGGTCCGTGACAACAAAATAGCTGGCGGTTGCTCAGAAGGCATCACATGAGCTCACACAAGCTCCGTCGGGACGAGGCGCACGCGCCCCTGGGGAGGACGTCTCCCCTCAAGAGAACATTCTCCCTCAGGGGGATGCCTCCCCTTGGGAGGTGTAATGCTCAAGATGCAATCCTATCCTTATTTTGGCTAGAGGGCCACGGCGGAGATAGAAGTGCATTTTGTCATTTTGCAAGAATGGATATCATTACATGTACATGTAAAAAGAGATGAGTATATGGAACTGGCTTACACTCGCCCAAAGCAACATCAAGATCACATCAATAGATCAACATATTCAAACATCATACATAAGAGTAGGGTCCGACTACGGATGAAATCAAACGATAAAATGACATCCATCCTTGCTATCCCAGGCTGCCGTCCTGGAACCCATCCTAGATTGATGAAGAAGAAGAATAAGAACTCCAAATAAAACAAACATCATGCTCACGTCAAAGCATTGCATTCTCTGTACCTGCAACTATTGTTGTAGTAATCTGTGAGCCATAGGGACTCAACAATCTCATTTCCAAGGGTATCAAGACTACCAAAGCTTAATGGGTGAGGTATGGTTAAGTGGTGAGGTCGCAGCAAGCACAAAGCATTTAGTTGAATGGCCAACTTACGAGTACAAGAATAAGGCGGTGTTTGTCGCATAAATGGACGTGAACTAGTAATGATCACTAAGTGATCTTGAACACCTACTTAGGAGTCAAACATAACGCTATCGTGTTCTCTCTCGGATAAGGACTCATGAGTAAGACAGTCACGGTTACACACACAGTTGGTGTATTTCATTTGACTTTACCTCAAGTTTTCTATGACCGGGTGTTAAACAATGTTTCGAAGATTCCACTTAACCGCGGGCACGGGATCTCGAAAAGATTTAACCTTGAAGGGGTGCTACAACTCATCCATCACAAACTAACCACACTGCCTGGACCCCTGAAGCGGACGTGGCCTTCGCAGACATCAAGCGGTACCTCACGAGCCCTCCCGTCATGGTCATGTTGCGGCCTCGTGAATGCTTGCTTTTGTACCTGGCGACCACCTCCAGACAGCCTACGCGACCCTTGTTGTGGACTGAGAAGGATAGGTCCGTGTCAAGAAACAGCCGGCGGTCGCTCAGAAGGCGTCACATGAGCTCGCACAAGCTCCGTCGTGACCAGGTGGAGGCGCCCCTAAGGAGGATGTCTCTCCTCAAGAGAACACTCTCCCTCAGGGGGATGCCTCCCCTTGGGAGGTTTAACACCAAAGATGTGAATGTATCCTTATTTTGGCTCGAGGGCCACGACGGGGATAGAAGCTCATTTCGTCGTTTCGCAAGAATGGATATCATTACATGTACATGTAAATAAGAGATGAGTATATAGAACTGGCTTACACTCGCCCAAAGCTACATCAAGATCACATCAATACATCAACATATTCGAACATCATACATAAGAGCAGGGTCCGACTACGGACGAAATCAAATGATAAAATGACATCCATCCATGCTATCCCAGGTTGTCGTCCAGGAACCCATCCTAGATCGATGTAGAAGAAGAATAAGAAGTCCAAATCAAAGAAACATCATGCTCACGTTAAAGCTACACATTACCTATACCTGCAACTCTTATTGTAGTAATCTGTGAGCGATAAGGACTCAGCAATCTCATTTCCAAGGGTATCAACACTAGAAAACCTTAGTGGGCGAGGTATGGTTAAGTGGTGAGGTTGCAGCAAGCACTAAGCATTCAGTTGAGTGGCTAACATACGAGTATAGGAATAAGGGGGTGATTGTCGCATAAACGGACATCGGCTAGTAATGGTCACTAAGTGATGCTGAACACCTACTTAGGAGTTAAACATAACCCCACCGTGTTCTCTCCTGGATAAGGACTCGCGAGTAGAGACAGTCATGGTTACACACACACTTGGTGTATTTCATTTGACTTTACTTTCAAGTTTTCTATGACCGGGTGTTAAACAAAATTTCCAAGATGCCACTTAACCGCGGGCACGTCCTCTCGAAAAGATATAACCATGCAGGGGTGCTACAATTCATTCATCACAAATTAACCACACACTGCGTGGACCCCTGAAGCGGATGTGGCCTTCGCGGACATCAAGCAGTACCTCACGAGCCCTCCCGTGATAGTCATGTCGCAGCCACGCGAATGCTTGCTTCTGTACCTAGCAACCACCTCCAGATAGCCAACGCAACCCTCGTTGAGGACCGAGAAGCACAGGTCTGCGTCAAGAAACAGCCGGCGGTCGCTTAGAAGGCGTCACATGAGCTCGCACAAGCTCCGTCGGGACCAGGTGTAGGCGCCCCTCAAGAGGACATCTCCTCTCAAGAGAACACTCTCCCTCAGGGGGATGCCTCCCCTTGGGAGGTGTAACGCCCAAGATGTGATCCTATCCTTATTTTGGCTCAAGGGCCACGACGGGGATAGAAGCGCATTTCGTTGTTTCGCAAGAATGGATATCATTACATGTACATGTAAAGAAGATATGAGTATATGGAACTGGCTTACATTCACCCGAAGCTACATCAAGATCACATCAATACATCAACATATTCAAACATCATACATAAGAGCAGGATTCGACTACGGACGAAATCAAACGATAAAATGACATCCATCCTTGCTATCCCAGGCTGTTGTCCTGGAACCCATCCTAGATTGATGAAGAAGAAGAATAACAACTCCAAGTCAAACAAACATTGCGCTCACATCAAAGCATAGGATTACCTATACCTGCAACTGTTATTGTAGTAATCTGTGAGCCATAGGGACTCAGCAATCTCATTTCAAGGGTATCAAGACAAGAAAATCTTAATGGGCGAGGTATGGTTAAGTGGTGAGGTTGCAGCAAGCACTAAGCATTTAGTTGAGTGGCTAACATACGAGTCTAGGAATAAGGGGGTGATTGTCGCATAAACGGACATCGGCTAGTAATGGTCACTAAGTGATGCTGAACACCTACTTAGGAGTTAAACATAACCCCACTGTGTTCTCTCTTGGATAAGGACTCGCGAGTAGAGACAGTCATGGTTACACACACACTTGGTGTATTTCATTTGACTTTAGTTTCAAGTTTGCTATGACCGGGTGTTAAACAAAATTTCCAAGATGCCACTTAACCGCGGGCACGTCCTCTCGAAAAGATATAACCATGCAGGGGTGCTACAATTCATTCATCACAAATTAACCACACACTGCATGGACCCCTGAAGCGGATGTGGCCTTCGCGGATATCAAGCAGTACCTCACGAGCCCTCCCGTGATGGTCATGTTGCAGCCACGCGAATGCTTGCTTCTATACCTAGCAACCACCTCCAGATAGCCAACGCAACCCTCGTTGAGGACCGAGAAGCACAGGTCCGCGTCAAGAAATAGCCGGCGGTCGCTTAGAAGGCGTCGGATGAGCTCACACAAGCTCCGTCGGGACCAGGCATAGGCGCCCCTCAGGAGGACGTCTCCTCTCAAGAGAACACTCTCCCTCAGGGGGATGCCTCCCCTTGGGAGGTGTAACGCCCAAGATGTGATCCTATCCTTATTTTGGCTCGAGGGCCACGACGAGGATAGAAGCGCATTTCGTTGTTTCGCAAGAATGGATATCATTACATGTACATGTAAAGAAGAGATGAGTATATGGAACTGGCTTACACTCACCCGAAGCTACATCAAGATCACATCAATACATCAACATATTCAAACATCATACATAAGAGCACGATTCGACTACGGACGAAATCAAACGATAAAATGACATCCATCCTTGCTATCCCAGGCTGTCATCCTGGAACCCATCCTAGATTGATGAAGAAGAAGAATAACAACTCCAAGTCAAACAAACATTGCGCTCACATCAAAGCATCGGATTACCTATACCTGCAACTGTTATTGTAGTAATCTGTGAGCCATAGGGACTCAGCAATCTCATTTCCAAGGGTATCAAGACAAGAAAAGCTTAATGGGCGAGGTATGGTTAAGTGGTGAGGTTGCAGCAAGCTGTAAGCATTTAGTTGAGTCGCTAACTTACAGGTACAAGAATAAGGGGGTGATTGTCGCATAAACGGACGTGAACTAGTAATGATCACTAAGTGATCCTGAACACCTACTTAGGAGTCAAATATAACCCCACTATGTTCTCTCTCGGATAAGGACTCACGAGTAGAGATAGTCACGGTTACACACATAGCTGGTGTATTTCATTTGACTTTACTTCAAGTTTGCTACGACCAGGTGTTAAACAAAGTTTCCAAGATGCCACTTAACCGCGGGCACGGCCTCTCGAAAAGATTTAACCTTGAAGGGGTGCTACAACTCATCCATCAGAAACTAACCACACACCGCGTCGACCCCTGAAGCGGACATGGACTTCGCGGACATCAAGCGGTACCTCACGAGCCCTCCCGTCATGGTCGTGTCACGGCCCCGCAAATGCTTGCTTTTGTACCTGGCAACCACCTCCAAACAGCGAACGCGACCCTCGTTGTGGACTGAGAAGGACAGGTCCGTGTCAAGAAACAGCTAGCGGTCGCTCAGATGGCGTCACATGAGCTCGCACAAGCTTTGTTGGGCCCAGGCAGAGGCGCCCCTCAGGAGGACGTCTCCCCTCAAGAGAACACTCTCCCTCAGGGGGATGCCTCCCCTCGGGAGGTTTACTGCCGAAGATGTGATTCTATCCTTATTTTGGCTTGAGGGCCACGACGGGGATAGAAGCTCATTTCTTTGTTTCGCAAGAATGGATATCATTACATGTACATGTAAATAAGATATGACTCTATGGAACTGGCTTACACTCGCCCAAAGCTACATCAAGATCACATCAATACATCAACATATTCAAACATCATACATAAATGCAGGGTCCGACTACGGACGAAATCAAACGATAAAATGACATACATCCTTGCTATCCCAGGCTGCTGTCCTGGAACCCATCCTAGATTGATGAAGAAGAAGAATAAGAACTCCAAATCAAAATAACATCGCTCTCACGTCAAAGCATCACATTTCCTCTACGTGCAACTGTTATTGTACTAATCTGTGAGCCATATGGACTCAGCAATCTCATTTCCTAGGGTATCAAGACTACAAAAGCTTAGTGGGCGAGGTATAGTTAAGTGGTGAGGTTGCAGGAAGCACTAAGCATTTAGTTGAGTGGCTAACTTACGAGTACAAGAATAAGGGGGTGATTGTCGCATAAACGGACGAGAGCTAGTACATGATCACTAAGTGATCCTAAACACCTACTTAGGAGTCAAACATAACCCCACCGTGTTCTCTATCGGATAAGGACTCAGGAATAGAGATAGTCATGGTTACACACAGTTGGTCTATTTCATTTGAGTTTACTTCAAGTTTGCTATAACCGGGTGTTAAACAAAGTTTACAAGATACCACTTAACCACGGACACGGCCTCTTGAAAATATTTAACCTTGAAGGTGTGCTATAACTCAGCCATCGCAAACTAACAACACACCGCGTGAACCCCTGAAGGAGACGCGGCCTTCGTGGACATCAAGCGGTACCTCACGAGCCCTCCCATCATGGTCGGGTCGCAGCCCCGCGAATGCTTGCTTCTGTACCTGGCGATCACCTCTAGACAGCCAACGCGGCCCTCATTGCAGACCAAGAAGGATAGGTCCGTGTCAAGAAACAGTCGGCGGTCGCTCAGAAGGCGTCACATGAGCTCTCACAAGCTCCGTCGGGACCAGGCGGAGGCGCCCCTCAGGAGGACGTCTCCCCTCAATAGAACACTCTCCCTCAGGGGGATGTCTCCCTCGGGAGGTTTAACGCCGAAGATGTGATTCTATCCTTATTTTGGCTCGAGGGCCATGACGGGGATAGAAGCTCAATTCGTCGTTTCACAAGAATGGATATCATTACATGTACATGTAAATAAGAGATGAGTATATGGAACTAGCTTACACTCGCCCAAAGCTACATCAAGATCACCTCAATACATCAACATATTCTAACATCATACATAAAAGCAGGGTCCAACTACGGACGAAATCAAACGATAAAATGACATCCATCCTTGGTATCCTAGGCTGCCATCCTGGAACCCATCCTAGATTGATGAAGAAGAAGAATAAGAACTCCAAATCAAAGAAACATCGCGCTCACGTCAAAGGGTACCTGGCGACCCTTGTTGTGGACTGAGAAGGACGGGTCCGTGTCAAGAAATAGCCGGCGGTCGCTCAGATAGCGTCACATGAGCTCGCACAAGCTCTGTCGGGACCAAGAGGAGGCGCCCCTCAGGAGGAGTTCTCCCCTCAAGAGAACACTCTCCCTCAAGAGGATGCCTCCCCTCGGGAGGTTTAATGCCGAAGATGTGATTCTATCCTTATTTTGGGTCGAGGGCCACGACAGGGATAGAAGCTCATTTCTTCGTTTCGCAAGAATGGATATCATTACATGTACATGTAAATAAGAGATGAGTATATGGAACTGGCTTACACTCGCCCAAAGCTACATCAAGATCACATCAATATATCAACATATTCAAACATCATACATAAGAGCAGGGTCCGACTACGGACGAAATCGAACGATAAAATGACATCCCTCCTTGCTATCCTAGGATGCTGTCCTAGAACCCATCCTAGATTGATGAAGAAGAAGAATAAGAACTCCAAATCAAAATAACTACGCGCTCACGTCAAAGCATCACATTTCCTGTACGTGCAAAAGTTATTGTACTAATCTGTGAGCCATATGGACTCAGAAATCTCATTTCCAAGGGTATCAAGACTACAGAAGCTTAGTGGGCGAGGTATGGTTAAGTGCTGAGGTTGCAGGAAGCACTAAGCATTTAGTTGAGTAGCTAACTTACGAGTACAAGAATAAGGGGGTGATTGTCGCATAAACGGACGTGAGCTAGTAAATGATCACTAAGTGATCCTAAACACCAACTTAGGAGTCAAACATAACCCCACTATGTTCTCTCTCGGATAAGGACTCAGGAATAGAGACAGTCATGGTTACACACAGTTGGTGTATTTCATTTGAGTTTACTTCAAGTTTGATATGACCGGGTGTTAGACAAAGTTTCCAAGATGCCACTTAACCGCGGGCATAGCCTCTTGAAAAGATTTAACCTGGAAGGGGTGCTACAACTCATCCATCACAAACTAACCACACACGGCGTGGACCCCTGAAACGGACGCGGCCTTGGCGAACATCAGGCGGTACCTCACGAGCCCTCCCATCATGGTCATGTCGCGGCCCCGCGAATGCTTGCTTGTGTACCTGGCGACCACCTCCAGACAACCAACGCGACCCTCGTTGCAGACTGAGAAGGACAAATCTTAGTCAAGAACCAGCCGGCGGTCCCTCAGAAGGAGTTACTCGAGCTCTCACAAGCTCCGTCTGGACCAGGCGGAGGCACCCCTCAGGAGGACGTCTCCCCTCAATAGAACACTCTCCCTCAGGGGGATGCCTCCCTCGGGGGGTTTAACGCCGAAGATGTGATTATATCCTTATTTTGGCTCGAGGGCCACTACGGGGATAGAAGCTCATTTCTTCGTTTCGCAAGATTGGATATCATTACATGTACATGTAAATAAGAAATGAGTATATGGAACTGGCTTACACTCGCCCAAAGCTACATCAAGATCACATCAATACATCAACATATTCAAACATCATACATAAGAGCAGGGTCTAACTACGAAGGAAATCAAATGATAAAATGACATCCATCCTTGCTATCCCAGGCTGCCATCCTGGAACCCATCCTAGATTGATGAAGAAGAAGAAGAAGAACTCCAAATAAATCAAGCATCGCGCTCACATCAATGCATCGCATTACCTATACCTACAACTGTTGTTGTAGTAATCTATGCGTCATAGGGACTCAACAATCTAATTTCAAAGGGTATCAAGACTAGAAATGCTTAATGGGTGAGGTATGGTTAAGTGGTTAGGTTGCAGCAAGCACTAAGCATTTAGTTGAGTGGCTAACTTACGAGTACAAGAATAAGGGGGTGATTGTCGCATAAAACGGACATGTGCTAGTAATGATCACTAAGTGTCGTGGATTTGTCATGGCAGATGTCCGGGTGACCGGACTTAGGTTCGGGGCGAAGACGCAACTATGTGGCGGCTTGAAGCGGTTGATCGGAATCGAGAGACGCGGAATTTACCCAGGTTCGGCCCCTCCGATGGAGGTAAGAGCCTATGTCCTGCTAGTTTGGTATAGATGATGAAGGAGATCTCTCGGTTACAAGGGTGTTGTTTGCTACCTCTAATCCCGAGAGCCTCTAATCTGTCTAAACTTGTGGACTTGTCAATCTTCTCCCTCTAGGGGTGCTCTTCCCCTTCTTATATAGGAGGAGTGGGTAGGTTTACAAATAGAGTCCTACTAGGAGTAGGAGTAGGACTAGTCTCTCTAGAATCCTTTTCCGGGTCTTGTAACCTTCGGCAGGGAGTCTTTCTCTCTTTGAGCCTTCTCTTGTGAGCCGCCTGGTGCTGGCTTACACGCCGGGTCTTGGGCCTGGTCGTCCTATGATCCGCCTGCAGGGTGATTAATAAAATTTCATGTCCTTTCCGGGTCTCCTATGAGTCGCCAGGCTGGGTCATACCGCGGGGTATATCCCCGACATTAGCCCCCAGATTAGTTTGAAATTGTTCATGCTAAGCTCCTGAAATAAGAATAATAAATATGTTAAGTAGCAGGCTTGCTCCTTTGGCCAGCTTATAGAATGGCTCCTCAGAAATCCAGGTCTTTTCTGCATATGAAATAGTCGTTTTTGATAATCATCTTGCTTGTCAATGTCCTTTGAAAAATATTGAAAATAGAACACCCATATGCCATTGAGTCAGCTTCCAATACTCTTGGCGGGTTATTTCCGCCGGGTCATAATCATTGATGATGTCGGGTCATTATCGTTGGTGACGTCGGGTCAAATAACTAGAATCCAGCTGACTTGATAAAAATATTGGGATGAAAATGCATCTGATGTAAAACCGGACTTCCATTGTTGTGAAGCAGGGCGGCTTTATGTGAAATCCGGTGGGTTATGATCTTTTGATAACGCGGGGTCATAAATGTTGGTGACGTCGGGTCTAACAACTGAACTCCATAATTAACATCTTGAAAATTCTCGTCAAAGTTTTTGATATGTCCATATTACCTATAGCCCCAAGCTCCGAGATTATGCATGATAACTTGGTGCTTTGCAATAATATTTTGGACTGTGTAGCCCCCAAGTGTCGGGTTGTCCTGCCTGCAGCAACCTGGGACTTATAACTGCCTTATACCTTTATAAAGCTTCGGTGGGTGTAGCCCCCAAGGGCCGGCTCATCAGAACGTGATGCGGCGGGTCTTCAATTTGAATCTCTTAATCTATTGGAACAGCTGAATACTGTAGCCCCCAAGTACCGGGTCACACGCCTGCGGTGACTTGGGACTTTAGAAAATTTGTTCTGAGCGGTGTAGTCCCCAAGTGTCGGGTCAGTAAGAATTACTGGGCTGGGATTTAGAAGAATATAGAAAGGCTGGCTCATCTCCTTGTGATAATATGGTCTTGCTGATAATAGTGATTTGAAAACCGGCTTGCATTAGCCCCCAAGTGCCGTGGTGCGTGCTTGCAGCGACATGGGACTTTGCATATTTGATATAAACTGGACTTTGAATAATGTAGCCCCCAAGTGCCGGGTCGTCTGCTTGCGGAGACTTGGGACTATAATATGACTCACCACAACTTGTTGAATGAATCCTTGACCGTGGTTGTAATAAAACCCGGCATGAATATCCTGGAATAATTCCTTTGTCTTTGACATGAAATCCCTACTGGTGGTTGTGATGTAACCCGGCAAATGTATATTTGGAGAAATCCATGAGTGTTGTAGATTACCACAGAGCACAACTGAAGAAATCTGAGAATCGGTTAATTAGATGACACGACATTATATCCGATAGGGCGGCTCTTTGAAAAATAATAACTTCTCCGAGCTGGCTTGAAAACCCCAATCATTTAGTACTGGTTATGATAAACCATGAAGATCCAGCCAGGTTGTCTATTAAAGATACATTTGCTCTTATGGAGTACTTAATGGCGGCTCATCTTTAAGAGATAAAACCTGCAAAAATAAACAAGACAAAATATATTCTGCATTGTTGTAAGGGCGGCTTGAAAAAGCACAACCCGGAGATGTTATAACATAGCTCCTTCTTTCATAATCTTGCTCTGACCCGGCTGGATAAACCGGTCATGATATGTCATGTGAATATGATGCAATGTATGATGTAAAGTATGATGCAATGTATGATGCCATGTTTGACTTGTCAACATTTTTGGCGTGAACGCCAGTTGTTACGGTTAGATAAGCTACACCCAGAGGTGAGAAGCCCCCTTTGACAACCGTGGCTAATCGTGTTAGCCAGAGATGGCATAAAGCCAGTCGATAAGGTGTTAGAAGCGATACCCGGAGGTAAGAAACCACCCTCAGAAATATGGCACGAATGCCGGTTGTTAGGGTTAGATAAGCTACATCCGGAGGTGGGAATTCCCCCTTTAGACAACCATGGCTAATCGTGTTAGCCGGAGATGGCATAAAGCTGGCCGATAAGGTGTTAGAAGCAATACCCGGAGGTAAGAAGCCACCCTCAGCAATATGGCGCGAACGCCGGCTGTTAGGGTTAGATAAGCTACACCCGGAGGTGTGAAGCCCCCTTAGACAACCATGGCTAATCGTGTTAGCCAGAGATGGCATAAATCCTGGTCGATAAGGCATTAGAAGCGATACCCGGAGGTAAGAAGCCGCCCTCCGCCGGTTGTTAGGGTGTTAGATACCCGTCGGTAAGAACCCCCTACAACCGTGGCTAATCCTGTTAGCCGGAGATTTGGCATAAAGCCGAACGATAGGGTGTTAGAAGCAATACCCGTCGGTAAGAAGCCCCCTTCAACAATTTGGCGTAAACGCCGGCCGATAAGGCATTAGAAGCGATACCCGAAGGAAAGAAGTCGCCCTCTACCGCGGCTAATCGTGTTAGCTGGAGATTTGGCATAAAGTCAAACGATAAGGCATTAGAAGCGATACCCGAAGGTAAGAAGCCCCCTTCGACAGCCAATGTTTTGTGCACCATCTTGTAAGTCACCACCTTGTAAGCCACCATCTTGTATGAAGAAACGGCAGAAGCTCCAAGTGATGATCCAATAAATCCGGGCACCTATGTTTGAATGGTGCATCACGGCGGTTCGTCCTCTTGGGAAACTTTTAATCTTCCGCCAAAAATGTAGTAGCCCCCAGGATCGGGTTAACTTTGCCATGACCCGGGGTCCTCGTTGAAAACGACCAAATGTGTCTTGCCATGTCTGTAGCCCCTGAGTATTAAGTTGACTCGAAGAGGCGGCATGAGAATCTCCACTGAAAGTTGAGATTGGCAGTGGCGGGTTATAGATGATCCCGCATAATTTGTTTCAATGATCCGGTCGAGGGTTCGTTCCGGCTGGTTGTTGAAGTGAACCAAACTATAGTGGCGGCGACTTGTGCGCCTGTCGGACGGCTCATACCAGCGAGCACTACATTGATATGTCAATGTTGATTGGACCGCGGGGCAGCGATTCAGAACCGTCAGTTAGGCGACTAGTACTGCTGCATGCAACCACTGTTGGGTTGATGTAGACGTAGCAAGCACCCGCGACATTGTAAGCCGATGTTGTTGACAAACACGCCATGGCATTGTAAGCCGGTGCGGACGGCGAGAGACGGCCACGGTGTTGTAAGCCGGCGCAGTAGTGATAGATGGCCACGGCGTTGTAAGCCGGCGCTATGGCGAGAGACGGCCACAATGTTGTGAGCCGGGGCAGCAGAGATAGACGGCCACAGCGTTGTAAGCCGGCGCTGTGGCGAGAGACGGCCACGGCGTTGTAAGCCGGAGCGGCAGTGATAGACGGCCACGGTGTTGTTGGTGAAGACTATATCGCGGGTACGGCGGCTTGCCGCGTCCATTGGGCGACTCACGCACATCCGTTCGACGGACGAACAAGCAGGCGCTTCCCCGACGTGTTGATGTAGTCTGGACCGTGAGGACGGCGGTTCACGCGCATCCGTTGGGTGACGCGCCACAGACAAATACCAGCACAGAAGGATGCTGGCGTGTGTTCCATCTTCATGGCAGAATGCCAATTATCCTGCGTACAAATATTGCAAGAGAAGTAATTGTCTTTTGAAAAAATTATATGTGTTGGAAAATAAATAGGATGAATACCACCTGATATTTTGTTGGACGAAAGTGTGGACCCGACGCTGGATAATAATCAAACAACCACCTAGACGCAGTTCGTCCAACCGGACCCTCCTTCTAGCACCATTTTTCTTTTCTTTTTGACTTCCTGGGGCCTGCGTTGATAGATTTTGATGTATAGAGTACTTCTACTTGATGCACGTAGACTGCGTGATGCTATTACTCTCCGCACTGGGAGCCTACTACGCTGGGTTTGCTGCTCTCGGTACAGGAGATTAGCCCACTTTTTTATGTTTTCTTGATGCTCACCACATATTTTCTATTTTGATGCAGTCATCTGTAGCACGGGGAGCTATGGTGGTGCCCGGCCCATGTGAGCTATAGCGGCGCTGCGGGCTACTGGTGGATTTTTTTTTATCTATTTGCACATCATCTTTGCTTTTGTCCTGGCATGCATGAACCGTTGACAGCTGTGTCTTGCCCCACTTTCGCTCTCACTGTGTGATTCCTTTTTTGACGACGTGGAAAAGCAGTAGTACTAGCCCGACAACTTGGCGAACTCAGCCTCTCGTAATCTTGAGAGTTGATCCTCTTCTTTGCATGTAAACAACTTCTTTGCATGTGAACAGGGAAGATGCAGTATGAGTCGGACACGGTTGTTACACATATTCATATTTTAGCGGAAATTTTTAATAGCCTCGATTCGGCGACTTGCAGCGCCGCATGGACATGGAGCCATAATTCTTTGTCGCACCCAGATATAGCTCAAAATCTGAGCTGACCGGCGATCAGACGCCGCACATCGAATTCTGAATTCACTCGCACTGTTGCCCCAAGGTGTCCCATGGCGGGTTATCCAGCGTGGTTTGTTTCTCTTTTTTCGTGTGGTCAATCACAAGCCTCTCGATCCATTGAATGCTTCCTTCAAGAACACAATACCACCGCGCGACTGCCCCACAATGGGCGCCAACTGTCATGGATTTGTCACAGCAGATGTCCGGGCGACCGAACTTAGGTTCGGGGCAAAGACGCAACTATGTGGTGGCTTGAAGGGGACGAACCTGGGTAAATTCCAGGTCTCTTGATTCCGACAAACCCCTTCAAGCCGCCACATAGTTGCGTCTTCGCCCCGATCCTAAGTCCGGTCACCCGGACGTCTGCCGTGACAAATCCACGACACTAAGTGATCCTAAACACCTACTTACGGGTCAAACATAACCCCACCGTGTTCTCTCTCGGAAAAGGACTCACGAGTAGAGATAGTCACAGTTACACACACAGTTGGTGTATTTCATTTGAATTTACTTCAAGTTTGCTATGACCGGTGTTAAACAAAGTTTCCAAGATGCCACTTAACCACGAGCATGGCCTCTTGAAAAGATTTAACCTTGAAGGGGTGATACGACTCATCCATCACAAACTAACCACACACTACGTGGACCCCTGAAGCGGACGAGGCCTTCGCGGACATCAAGCGGTACCTCACGAGCCCTCCTGTCATGGTCGTGTCGCGGCCCCGCGAATGCTTGCTTCTGTACCTGGCGACCACCTCTAGACAGCCAACGTGACCCTCATTGCGGACCGAGAAGGACAGGTCTGTGTCAAGAAACAGCCGGCGGTCGCACAACCTCCGTTGGGACCAGGCGGAAGCGCCCCTCAGGAGGACGTCTCCCCTCAATAGAACACTCTCCCTCAGGGGGATGCCTCCCTCGGGAGGTTTAACACCGAAGATGTGATTCTATCCTTATTTTGGCTCGAGGGCCACGACGGGGATAGAAGCTCATTTCGTTGTTTCGCAAGATTGGATATCATTACATGTACATGTAAATAAGAAATGAGTATATGGCACTGGCTTACACTTGCCCAAAGCTACATCAAGATCACATCAATACATCAACATATTCAAACATCATACATAAGAGCAGGGTCTGACTACGGACGAAATCAAACGATAAAATGACATTCATCCTTGCTATCCCAGGCTACCGTCCTGGAACCCATCCTAGATTGATGAAGAAGAAGAATAAGAACTCCAAATCAAAGAAACATCACGCTCATGTCAAAGCATCACATTACGTGTACCTACAACTGTTATTGTAGTAATCTATGAGCCATAGGACTTAGCAATCTCATTTCTAAGGGTATCAAGACTACAAAAGCTTAGTGGGCGAGGTATGGTTAAGTGGTGAGGTTGCAGGAAACACTAAGCATTTAGTTGAGTGGCTAACTTACAAGTATAAGAATAAGGGGGTGATTGTCACATAAACGGACGTGAGCTATTAAATTATTACTAAGTGACCATAAACACCTACTTAGGAGTCAAATATAACCCCACCGTGTTCTCTCGGATAAGGACTCAGGAGTAGAGACAGTCATGGTTACACACACAGTTGTTGTATTTCATTTGAGTTTACTTCAAGTTTCCTATGACCGGGTTTGAAACAAAGTTTCCAAGATGCCACTTAATCACGGGCACGGCCTCTTGAAAAGATTTAACCTTGAAGGGGTGCTACAACTCAGCCATCACAAACTAACAACACACCACGTGGACCCATGAAGCGGACGTGGCCTTCGCGGACATCAAGCATTACCTCACGAGCCCTCCCGTCCTGGTCGTGTCGCGGCCTCGCAAATGCTTGCTTCCGTACCTAGCAACAACCTCCAGACAGCCAACGCGACCCTCATTGTGGGCCGAGAAGGACAGGTGCGCGTCAAGAAACTGTCGGCGGTCGCTCAGAAGGCGTCACGTGAGCTCGCACAAGCTCCATCGGGACCAGGCGCAGGCACCCCTCAGAAGGACGTCTCCCCTCAAGAGAACACTGAGGGGGATGCCTCCCCTCGGAAGGTGTAACGCCCAAGATGCAATCCTATCCTTATTTTGGCTCGAGGGCCACGACGGAGATAGAAGCGCATTTCGTTGTTTCGTAAGAATGGATATCATTACATGTACATGTAAAGAATAGATGAGTATATGGAACTGGCTTTTACTCGGCCAAAGCTACATCAAGATCGCATCAATACATCAACATATTCAAACATCATACACAAGAGCAAGGTCCGACTACGGACGAACTCAAACGATAAAATGACATCCATCCTTGCTATCCCAGGCTGCCGTCCTGGAACCCATCCTAGATTGATGATGAAGAAGAAGAAGAACTCCAAATCAAACAAACATCGCGCTCACGTCAATGCATCGCATTACTTATACCTACAACTGTTGTTGTAGTAAGCTATGCGCCATAGGGACTCAACAATCTAATTTCAAAGGGTATCAAGACTAGCAAAGCTAATGGATGAGGTATGGTTAAGTGGTGAGGTTGCAGCAATCACTAAGCATTTAGTTAAGTGGCTCACTTACAAGTACAAGAAAAAGGAGGGTGATTGTTGCATAAACGGAGGTGAGCTAGTAATGATCACTAAGTGATCCTAAACACCTACTTACGGGTCAAACACAACTCCACCATGTTCTCTCTCGGATAAGGAGTCACGAGTAGAGACAGTCACGGTTACACACACAGTTGGTGTATTTTTTTGAGTTTACTTCAATTTGCTATGATCGGGTGTTAAACAAAATTTCCAAGTTGCCACCTAATCGCGGGCACGGCTTCTCGAAAAGATTTAACTATGTAGGGCTGCTACAACTCATCCATCGCAAACTAACCACATGCTGCGTCGAATAACCTCGATCGCGAAAAAAACCCGTGATCTCCTTGGAAGTTCTGTTGGAAAACCTCAACCTCGAGATAGCCCAAATTATCCTCAATATCCCTCACACAAGACGTTCAACAAAGGTTAAATTAATCCAGTAAGGTCGCCCGACATGCCGACGAACCCGACATGACCGGATGAGCACAGCGTACAGTGGCCTGATAGACATCTCCCGAGTTGCCCCGGGTTGGCCCCGCACACAGCTCTAGTTTGGACCTACACTCATGAGGAGCAGTGGTCCGGGTTGTTGATTATTTATCCACAGGGTCCGAAAAGTCCATATACAAGTTTATTAGTTATTTGTACCAAAGTTGGTCCTTGCCAGAAGAGTCTTATCCCAAAATGAAAATCAAGGGGGTCCCCATAACAACCCTGAGCATGTTAGCAGTGCTCAGTATGGAACATAACACCGGTACACAAATAACTAGGGCGGCAAACATGGAACTAAACACCGAGTAAAAGGCCAAGCCTTCCACATTTTACCAAATATATAGGTACATTAAATTAAACAACAATCATATTGTGATATAACAAAATATCCTAGTTGTCACATGGAAGCAACTGCACCTGCAACTAACAACGCTATATAAGAAGGGCCGAGCAAGCGACAACATAGCCAAACAATGGTTTGCTAGGATGTTGAGGGGTTAAAGGCTTTTCATGATAATGTTGGGAGGCTTGACATACAAGTGGTAGGTAACGAGACATAACGATAGAAGCGAGACAACTAGCATAACACTGGTAGTAGTGGTATCCAGGGAAGCGAGACAACTAGAAGAACGAATCCATGAAGAAGACGAGCCAACATAGTCGAACGCATCCTCACACTTCGAACACTTTCGAAACTTAAACAAGAAAAAGCAATCCGAAAACAACTGTCAACACATGATAAACATCACAATGTATGCATGACATGATGTGCAAAAGAATATGATGCATGTCCGGTTTAAATATCCAGGACACGACAATATGCATTAAGTGAAGCTCAATATGCAACGAGTTGCATATTGACGAAACTCCACATTTGAATTACTTAGTTCTTTCCCATCTAGGTACACGACAATATTAAATGTTGTTAAACAGGACAGGAAGTGAATCATAAAAAAATACACTATCTAGGCATCTTAAATGAGGTTGTAAACAATATATAACATTTCCGAAATGACCTCATATTCAAATTATGAATTTGATTCAGATATAAACTAACCATGTTTTATATTTATTAAACAGAAAAATAAAGGTACCACTTGATTCTACGCGTCATTCTAGTCTATTTACATATATGGATCATACGAAACGGAGCTACGGTCTAAAAAATATGACACGCATAGGATGAACATGACATGAATGCAAAATGCATGAAAATTCCAACCCAAGCACTTCAAAACATGGATGCAGCATGATAATATAAGACTACATGCAATTCTAGGTAAGATTCATATATGCCATGTCCAAAACGGAGCTACGGTTCAACCACAATCAGCAACGCAAGTTTTAGTAGAAATCTGCACAAAAACAGCAACATGGCATATTGCAACCTGCAAATCAACAAGCTACAACCACCTAAAATGCACAATATAGACATAGTGATGTGGCCTACATGATGCACGACAATTCATCCAACTACAACAACATGAATGGAAGAAAGGATCAATGGCAATTGAGCTCACAAGACGGCATATTGAAACGGTATTTAAGGACTTAGTGAAAATATCAGTTTTTAAGAGAGCAGTTTTTATCAAGAATGCATATTGACAATAGTAAATCTATATGCTACAGGGCATATATTGGCATGAAACTTAATAACATGTCAGAAGACATGATGCTTTACAAATAACTCCTTTACATCAACCCCAAAGGGAATGTAGATCAATAGCAAAACACATGACAAAACAACAACAAAATATAATAGATTACAAACTTAGAAATATTTCAGCATCTCAAATTAGCAAAAGAAAAATAGGACGTTGGCAACAAGAAAATAACACCTAAACCTAGATTACAATGAAAAACAAAAAGACCAGGGGCTAGAGCATAGGTCGAAGGATTTTAATTCATATGATGCATGGATTTAATCACACGAAAATAACAAAAGGGCATCATAGCAAAAATAACATTCACACAAATTTACTCAAATGGTAAAAACTAATTGCACAGATGAATTTAATGAATTTTTCTACCCTGAAAACATATATAATATGTATAGGTTCATGTAGAAAAATATGTCATGATTAATTATGCAAGTTTATGACATAAACCTATTAGTAAATTCTTAGTGCAAATTAAATGCAAACATGTGATTAAACATTTTTATTATGCATGAAATGTAATATAATTAATCTACACATAAATCCACACATTTTTCATATCGGACATATTCAATACCGATGCATGGTTAATCATTTATGACCAATGCAAAAAATAACATTTTTCTATAATTATGAAATTCAGTGAATATTAGTAAAATTTGCAGATGCAGCAAAAAATATGTAACGGGCCAAATCTGATCACACTGGCCAAAACATGCGGGCGCAACAGAGCTACAATGCGCACCAGGCGGAGCATATGGGGGCGACGGGGAAGCTCACCCATGGCCTTGGGCCGAAGCAAAGCTGGGCTGGGGAGGAGGCCACGTAGGCCGGATGCGGCTTGGCGCGGCCCACGCGGCCGGAGGCAGCAGGCCAACGCGCGAGCGGGCGACGCCTGCTCCCGCTGGATCGAGAGGAGAAGCAGGGAGCGGCAGCGCTAATGAAATCCGGCGGGCTGCGTGGCACTCCGGCGGCTGGACTGGGGCGGAGGTTGACGGGTTGGCCAGATCAGGCCTCGCGCGGCTGGATCCATGCAACGGTGGTGGCAGACGGAGCTTCAAGGGGCGGCGGCAGCCATGGCAAGTCCGACGGAGCTTGGGTGAGCATCTCGGCGCAAAGGGAGGCAGCAGCCGGAGGAGCTCCCGCGGCGGCGCGGTACGCGACGGTTGGGCGGCAGGTTGGTCGCCGGCGGGGTGGCCTGGTCCGGCGAGGGGCGACCATGGGAGCTCGGGCTGTCCCCTCTCGATCCAGATCGAGGAGGAGCTCTCTTCCTGGCTGCGGGGAGTTGCGGCGGATCCGGGCCCGGGCGATCTGCGTGATGGGCTTGGCAGGCCGCAGTGGCTAGTGGGGATGCCAGGGGGACGTGGCCGCGTCTGGTTGGTTGGGGCGAGGCGGCTGGCCAACAGGGCGCCGCCAAGTGGCGCTGGAGGGTTTGTCAACACAAAATTTAAGGCAGGTGGCAGCTATCGGCGCGGATCCCATGGAGGAGGGAGGTGGAGGCTAGAGGAGGCAATTTTCGGCATGGAACACCTCCTATTTATAGTATGGGATTAGGGTTAGGGGTTTTGGGCGTTTCAGAGCCCTCCGATCGCGATCTGACGGTTCCGATGAGAGGTATAGACTATGTGGGCCGTGGAGAGGGGTTGTGGACTGAGGAGAGAGAGAGATTGCAGCCGGCAACGAAGTTTTTAAACCGCGAAAACGTCCGATAAATTAACCAATGACGAAAACGCTAGAGTTGAACGTTGGGGTATGAAAGAACCTCTAATTGCGACAAATTTTGCAGGCGGTCTACCTACAAAAAAACAAGAGCGCACGCCAAGTTCCGTCCCAATCTGTGAAAAATTTATTTCCACTTTTGGAAAAAATATTTTATCACTGTTACGGGCGTGTGCGTGTGTGGTTGGTCCCAAAACGGTTATCGACGAGAACGAAGAGAACCGGCAACTACAGACGGATGCAAGTTTTCAAAAACAAGTGATGATGCTATGCAGATGATGCGAATAATGCGATGATGAATACGACAATTAAAAGAATCACACGACGATAAGGGATTCTTCTGGAGCGTCGGTCCCGAGCTGTTACAGGAGGCCCTCGCGGCCCCTGGCTCCATGGCCCCGGAGACCCCGGCGGCTCCGCCCCTTGTGCTCCCTGGCGAGCACGACACAGACACCATGGTCACCAGACATGTGGAGCATCCTGTGTACTTCTCAGCATGGTGCTGAGAGATGCACGCGAGCGCGACCCCATGTAGTGGAAGCTCCTCCTTGCGCTCATCATCGGCTCTTAAAAACTGCGCCACTACTTCCAAGGGCACCCCATTAGGGTTGTCTCCACCTACCCCTTGGAGCAGATTCTGCATAGCCCCAACACCACTGGCAGGGTTGCCGAGTGGAACATTGAACTGCAGGCCTTCGAGTTGGAGTTCTGCTCCACCAGAGTCATCAAGGGTGCGGCCCTGGAAGACTTTGCAGCTGAGTGGACAGACCCGAGTGAGGAGGAGCTTCGCGAGGGTGAATCCCTCTTGCCTGGGGATGAGGCACCTTGCAGCTAGGTCCTGTGCTTCGAAGGCACCTTCTCCAGGCAAGGCACGGGGGCTGGCGTCGTTCTCACTTCACCAAAAGGAGACAAGCTACATTACGCGGTCCAGATGTGTTTCATTCACGATGAGAAGGTCTCCAACAACATCACAGAGTACGAGGGCCTAATCGTCGGTCTCAAGGCCGCCTCCGCTCTTGGCATTAAGCGCCTTGTCATAAAGGGCGACTCTCAACTCCACGTCAACTTATCCAACAAGAATTACAAACCCAAGGATGAGAATATGGCAACCTATCTGGAGGAGGTACACAAACTCTAGAAACGCTTCCGTGGTTTGGAGTTGCAACACATCCCGTGTGGTGTCAATCAGGAGGCCGAACACATTGCCAAACGAGTGTCGCACGGTGAGGCTCAGCGCCCTAGCGTTTTCAAAGAAAGGCTCCTCAAGCCATCAGCCACACCACTCGCCGTCAGCGCCACGCTACTGTGTGAGGATCTGCTGGCCGTGTCGCTGACGGGCGCGCCGGACTATGGCCCGCCCTCTGGAGATCGCTTGCTGTTGGCATTGGAACCTAAAGAGGATGATTGGGCCGCCGAACTCAAGGCCTACCTGCTCCGTCGTGCCCTTCCGCTAGAGGATGTGGAAGCGGAACATGTTGTGCGGTAGGCCACTACTAACTATCTGCGAGATAGTGCATTGTACCACAGATGACCCAACGCCGTCTCTCTACGGTGCATCTCGGAGCAGCAAGGGCGGGAGTTGCTTGCCGACATTCATGGAGGGTATTGCGAGCAACACTCCTCGTCGCATCCCCTCGCTGGTAAGGTGTTCCGCATAAATTTCTATTGGCCCACTACGCTCCGCGACGCCGCTAAGCAGGTCCGGTCCTGCGAAGCTTGCTAGGTCCATGCCAAGCAGATCCACCAGCCCCCGTAGGGGATGCAGACGAGTCCACTCTCTTGTCCCTTCACGGTATGGGGGCTGGACATACTAGGTTGTTTTCCCCGCTCGGCCAGCGGGTATCGTTACCTCTATGTTGCCATCGACAAGTTCACCAAGTGGGTGGAGGTCGAGCCCGTCCGCACCATCGTGGTTGGCTCGGCCGTTAGGTTCATCAAGGGCCTCATGTGTCGATTTGGCGTCCCCAATAGCATCATCACCGACAACGGTTCCTAGTTCATGAGTGGCCTTTTCAGGTCATATTGCGCTAACCTTGGTACACAGATATGCTGCGCCTTCGTGGTGCACTCACCTAGCGATGTCCAAGGCGAGCGCGCCAACACTGAGGTCCTCAAGGGCCTCAAGACCAGGACCTTTAGGAGGAAGCTTGAGGCCTGTGGGAAGGGTTGGCTGGATGAGCTGCAATACGTGTTTTGGTCCGTCCGCACCACCGCGACTAAGCCCACCAACGAAACCCCCTTCTTTCTCGTCTATGGGGCTGAGGCAGTCCTCCCCTTACAGCTTAAGCATGTTTCCTCGTAGGTCTTGTCGTTCGACGAGGCGCGTCAAGACGACTCATGGGGAGCCGACCTCTTGCTCCTTGAGGAGGCCCGATACCAGGCCGCCCTTCGCGCTGCGAAGTACCAGCCTCCCTTCGGCGCTACCACAGCTGCAACGTCCACCCACGCACCCTCGAGGTTGGGGACCTCGTCCTGGAAGTGGTCCTCTCTAGGGAAGGCCTCCAGAAGATCTCTCCCATGTGGGAGGGCCCTTTCTGGGTCACCCATGTCTCCAGGACAGGCGCCGCCTACCTGGAGACGGAGGCTGGAGTTCTAATGCAAAACCCTTGGAACATCCAGCACCTCCGCAAGTTCTACCCGTGACACTCTCACATAAGAATGAGTTGGGGCTGTACACGCTGTGGAGCCTCCCGGGGCGCCATGCTGTGGCCTCGGGAGGACTCCCGCCCACGCCCAAGTGGAATGCCCATGCTCCATGTTGGCGGAATGACTGTCAAACCGCAACTATGCCCACGCCCAAGTGGAAGCCCCATGCTCCATGCTGGCGGAACAACCATGCCCACGCCCAAGTGGAAGCTCCATGCATCGCGCTGGTGGAACGATCGACGAAGATTCCCCACGGGCCGCACTAACCTCAGGCTGACCCGTGCCGGACACGGCAGTCGCATCTCTTTTTGCTTGTAAACAAGTTTGTCCCCCGTTTTAATAAAGGTTTTTCGTATTTTGCAAAGTTTTGTTGGATTTCTCTGTTCAAGCCATGCCGCTCGACGTCTCCCACTTGTGCATCATGCGAGTGGAGGCTAGGTTACGGTGTCTACGCACGGGTCGGCCCCCATGGCACCGGAACCCCAAGGGTGCGGGCTCCGGCCCACGGGCCTATCCCTATGCGCGCCACCTCGCCAAGGCCCTTGGTGCCTAGTCTCCACACGGGATGCGCATGAGTGAGATGACGAGCGTGCGTCATGCCCCCTAGGTGGAACACCCCGTGCGCGGGACGTTCGGCCGAAGGACAGCCTACTGAGTGTATCACCTCAGGAGCCTCTACCTGCTACAGACGTCCTTGCCTCCTGGTCTTGCCCACGCATCGCGTCCTGTCTTACTAGTGATGGCTGAGTTGCACGCGAAAGTTACATCCTGATGATGCGAGGTATGGAAATGGCATCAGAGGAAGCCACACAAAAGCACGAGTACCCATTACAGGAACATAGTGTTCAAAACAAAAACTGCTGACTTCACGCCTTAGCGGGACTACAAGCTGGTATTAACAGAAGGATTGAATGGAGCCTAAGGGGATGCGTCGCTTTGACCGTCGTCATCACCTTCATGGTCCTCGACTCCCTCGCCATCATCGTCAACTACGGACCCCTCGGTTCCCTCCCGATCCCCGTGGTTGTAACACCCCATTACGCTTGGCGAGATCTAGACTGGCCCCACATTCCAACACTAGTCTTTCCTGCGCACTTTGTCCTCACTCATGCGCACCTAGGACCAACTTCCCAGTCGATCACCCATCCTAGAATCACTCCAAGCCAAGCATGCTTAACTTTGGAGTTCTTTTCGAGTGGGCTCCCGGAAAAGAAGGAATTCATTGTTGATATGGGTAGTCTATCATTCCTCTTAAGCCAGGCTGTCACATACACCCCCACTCAAAGGAACTGACGTCCTCATCGGCGCATCAGGAACGTTCCCATTTGGCACACGTATGTGCGTCCAGTCGAGCACATGTGCCATTCTATGTGCCACGACGGGCCACACATGCCATGCGCCACATGCCCTTGCACCCGACCCACACATGCTCGTGTAACCGCAAGGGTCGGCTCTGATACCAATTGTAACACCTCATTATGCCTGGCGGGATCTAGACTGGCCTCACACGCCAACACTAGTCCTTCCTTCGCACTTTGTCCTCACTCATGCGCACCCGGGACCGACTTCCCAGTCGGTCACCCATCCTAGAATTGATCCAAGCCAAGCACGCTTAACTTTGGAGTTCCTTTTGAGTGGGATCCCGAAAAATAAGGAATTCCTTGTTGCTATGATTAGTCTATCATTCCTATTAAGCCAAGCTCTCATAGTGGTTGTCGAGGGCGAACTACACGCTCAGTGCATTCATGGGATCTTCCACTGCCTCCCCCAGGGCATCACAGACCGCTTTAGGAATGGGGGCCATCACGGCCTCGAAGTCAAAGAAAGGGTCGGCGCGAAGGACATGGCTGAAGACGTGCATTAGCGCCTCGGACAGAATGTCGTGACTCTCTTCTTCAATTAGCTCACCATCTTTCCTGGCGCCCGCCTCGAGTCACTCCACGACCTTGGTGAAAGAATCAAGGTAGTCAGCGTCGTCAGGGACAAGAGGGTTGGACACTTCTGAGGGAGTCCTGGTTTAAGGGGTCCTCGGGAGGCCGACCTGTTTCTTATGGGTCGGACTATATGGGCCGCTTGCCGAGCATTTGATCTATCGAATGCCCTATCTCTAGGAAGGAAGCTTCGGGGATCGTGGCGTGTCCTCCATGTTTGGAATAGTGAATAGGCATGTTTATCCCTTCGACGTGTAACTGACCATGTGTAAACCGTAGGTACCCTCGGCATCTATATAAGCTGGAGGATTTTAGGTTGTAGGAAGAGAACAACTCATCTAGGATATAACTATTTGATCTAGATCAACTCTATAACCTACATATCATCAATACAATCAAGCAGGAGGGCCTGAACCTGGGTAAACATCGTCTCCTTCGTCTCCTCTTACCATCCATTCCAGTCTCACAGCTCGGGACCCCCTACCAGAGATCCACCGGTTTTGACACCGACATTGGTGCTTTCATTGAGAGTTCCGATGTGATCACCGAAGGAATCGATGGCTCGCCTCGTCATCAACGAAGAGGTCCGCAACATGGACACTTTTGTCCCCGGACAGATCTTTGCTTTCAGTAGCATTGTGCTGCATGCTGATCCGATCGACCTTCTAGTCCGGGTTGGCAGCTTCGCCCCTAATCAAGAGGTCAGATTCGGGAACCTAGAGTTCTCCGTAGACTCTCGAGGCGATATTTCGCTAACCGGGCTCGCAGTCTCGCCTGCCATGCCCGAAGACTCCGAGGCTTTAACCTCGGATCCCTCTTTCGGTCACATCCACGGGATTTACCCCGGCGATGACGTGACTCTTAGTCCGGATCCGGACATAGTGCCATACGACCGGACATCTGTTCTTGCCGAAAACTCCCCTAGTGCGGACACAACAAAGGTCAACTCCGAATGCTCCGAGCAGGTTGACCCGATCGAGCTCTCGATACTTAACGAGGCCCTAGATCGGATCTTGTTGACGAAGATTACCGACGACCCAACCCCGATCCATACTCAGATCTGTCTCAAGGCGGGTCAGGAGGAATTTTGCGTCCCACCCACCAACCACTTGATAGCCACAGTCAAAGATTTAACTGACATGTTAGACTATGCCTCCGAGGAGGCAGAATACATGGATGAGGAGGATTGTGCTCCCACCCCCGTTAACACCAGACAATGGACCGACACCTCCACATATGACGTCTACATGGTGGACACTCCAGTCCCTAATCGCGAGAACACGCCTAAAAACGATGGCGACAAATCACGTGAAGCGCCGTCAAGGTGCCGGAAATCACATAAATGGTCAAATGGCAAAAAGGGAAGGAAAGCTATCATCGGCACCGGGAACAGAGATACCCCAGAAGACCTCGGCGATCCGGATATCCCCGAACACCTGCTAGAGAGTCAGGAGAGGCCTAAAGACCTGCGTAGCCCCGATGACCTAAACGATTCCGAGGATGACAATTACCTCCCCCTGTCGAGGAGGAGGACATCCCGAAAGCCGATGACTTTGACATCCCCGATAATCCTGAAGATCAGGAACTGTTCAGGAAACAGCTTATAGCCACCGCCCGCAGCCCGAAAATAAAAGAATGACAGCTTAAAGCCGAACAAGACAACCTCAATGATCGATGGACGAGAGTCCTCGTAGCTGAGGAAGGATACAGTACCGGTCTGTCGGACCAACCTAAGAGCTATCCACACAGAAGGCTGCTGCTGCTATTCGACGACGAGCTCACTGATACGTCGTCTCCCAAACATACCCCATACGATAAGCCAGACCGCCACCCTCGAGGGCGCGATAGGATGGCTGACTAGACCGGTTATAGGTTGGCGATAACCCGAAGACGAGGAAAAGAGCCAATAGAGACCAACGACAGGTTTGACCCGCGGCATGACCTTGACAATAGGGCAGGTCGCACAAGATCCATCTACGGATCAAGAGGGTACTCACCCGGTCAACAGGGCGTGTACCGGCCCTGGCTCGACTGCAACAATAGATGCCATGAACGAAACCGGGCGAGAATAGACGTTGATTACCAGCACGACATAGCTCGGGTCAGAGGCGCCGCCCACCCACTATGCTTCACGGACAAGGTGATGCAACATTAGTCCTTAGAGGGGTTTAAACCCGTAAACATAGAGCAGTACGATGGGACAACTGACCCAACCGTATGGATTGAGGATTTCCTCCTCCGCATCCACATGAAGTGAGGAGATGATCTCCACGCCATCAAATATCAACCCCTAAAACTTAAGGGGCCATCTCGGCACTGGTTGAACAACCTCCCCGAAAACTCCATAGGATGCTAGGAAGATCTAGACGATGCATTCCGATCTAACTTCCAGGGCACCTATGTTCGGCTGCCAGACTCCTCCGATTTGAGCAATGTCATCCAGAAGCCAAGAGAGTCCGCGCGACAATTCTGGAATCGGTTCTTGACCAAGAAAAACCAGATTGTTGACTGCCCGGACGCCGACGCAATGGCCTCCTTTCGACACAATATTCGGGATGAATGGTTGGCCCGCCAGCTCGGCCAGGATAAACCTCGGACAATGTCCGCCCTTACATCCCTCGTGATCCGCTTTTGCACGGGCGAGGATAACTGGCTCAGAAGACGGAGCCACAACCCGAAGACCCCAGAACCTATGAAGTTTGGGATGGTAATGGGAAACCAAAGCGCAACAAAAATAAGTGCAGGCACAACAACAGTGATCCCGATGACACGACCGTTATTGTCGGCTTCCGCAACTCCCGATCAGGGCACCGAAAGAAGCCTCCTTAAGGCAATCGCGACGGACCCACCCCGCTGGAGAAGATCAAGGAAAGGCCTTGCCAAATTCATGGCACTCAAGAGAAGCTCGCCAACGACACCAACCGTAACTGTTTGGTATTCAGACTACTCGGCAAACTAGCATCCGAGGATCAGGGCAAGAGCCCACACAATGAGGATGAGGATGAACCTCACGGTTCGATCGGTGGTGGACAAAAGAAGTTCCCTCCAGAGGTGAAAACTGTAAATACGATATACGCCACTCATATACCTATAAAGGAGAGGAAACATGCACTTCGAGAGGTCTACCCGATAGAGCCTATAGCCCTGAAGTATAACCCACCTGACCAGCATCCATCGTGGGGGTTCGGCCGCACCCGTCCTAGACCCCATCATAGACGGGTATAACCTCACTAAAGTCCTAATGGACGGAGGAATTAGCCTTAACATAATTTACTCAGACAGGGTGAAAAAGATGGGTATAGATCCGTCAAGGATCAAACCCAGCAACACTACCTTTAAATGAGTAATCCCAGGCATCGAAGCCCGGTGCACGGTCTCCGTAAGCCTGGAAGTAGTGTTCGGATCGCTCGATAACTTTCGACGCAAAGACCTGATCTTCGACATTGTACCTTTCCTCAATGGCTATCATGCCCTGCTCGGTTGTACAACGTTCGCTCGCTTTAACGCCGTCCCACACTATGCATACCTCAAGCTCAAGATGCCCGGCCCCAAGGGGGTCATTATTGTCAACGGCAACACAGAGCGCTCCCTCCGAACTAAGGAACATGCGTTGGCCCTGGTGGCCGAATTCCATTATAATGATGATTGGCAAATGCTGACACCTGCCGTAAAGGCACGCAAGGTTGTGAAGCGAGCTTGGTTTCAGGCCGAACTCTCAGAACCTTCTTCTCCCCGTAAATAGGGACCTGCCACCCATCGCACAGCCCTAGGACCAACGAAGTACGTGCCAAGGAGGCACAACTTCGCGCTCAAAATTCCATGGGCGGCGGTGGGAAAAAAGGGTAAGTGTTCGACTGGACCAAACTACTACCGTCAAATGTCTTCGGACACACTCTAGATACCATCAAGGGCCTTCTAAAGGCGTAAATCTCATGCACACTTCAGCGACTTCTCAAGACCTTGTTTGCAAGAGTAGACAAGCGACATGGTACATCCAGGATGTAAGTTCACCAATCGAAGACCCCTGGTACAACCACTCCTGTAAAATTTCTTTTTTCAAATACTTGTAAATAGTTGCCTCGACAATTAGAGCAATAAGAGTCGTTGAGAAAAATATAAAATCATTATGCATGGTTGTCTTGTTGTCCTTTTTTGGCACATATTATATTTTCTCCCTGTTCTTGCGACACTGTTCAGTACATTGCGACACAACTGGCTAATAGACCGGGGGCTCGAGTTTAAAGAAATCGTCTTATGCACAATTGATTATGCGTTCGGCGTCTTGGAATTCGCTTTATATGCATTGGTTCCGAACTATGTCTTGGGCCAATAGTTGGGTTGCCCGGCTCCTGTGCTTGCCCCTTTACATTCCGCTCGTTCGGCTAAAAGGACAAAGGGAGCACCTGTGCGATTGTGTTTCCGGAAAGCCTGGTCAAACACCTTAGAGGAGAAAGCCGAAAACTGACTGTCATAGTATGCGAGAACCGGTCTGTGAATCCGATCTTAAGTGTTATACTTAAGACCTCATCTGAGGTCATTCCGTGTCATACGATGGGTTTGGGTTTCAAACAAACCATGTGATATAGGCTTTAGCCACGGTTCATCCGAACATTACAAGTCACCGGGGGCTAGTCACCAGCCTCCCGCAGTCCTTTTTGCTCCCCTATGGCTAAGTGAAAGCAATAAAGCATTATGGTATGATTGCCTAGCCCGTACCACACTACCGCCTTCGGGTATCGATAGCTCGGCGAAGTGTTATAGTGCGTAAGTAGAGACACCCCGCATAGCATCTACATTAGGGCTGAAGCTGATGACTCGTAGCTTTCAGTTTCAACGGCCACACAGGAGTTATAAGGAATGCAAAACATTAAAAACATGATAAACCATGCATAATAAATATACAAGTGTTCAAAGGTCTTTGGACATATTACAACACATTTAATCGTACATGTTCTCTTTCGAACACTACGACTCTATCACCCAAGCACCCTCCATTACTCCGGAGAAGTACAACTCAGGGCGCCTATGTTCCTTTCTAGGAGGTGGGTGGGCGGTGGCTATCTTCATTGGATCAATCCCCGGCCAGTGCACCTTGGCCTTCGCAAAGGCCATCCGAGATCCCTCGATCCAGGAGGAACGCCTTAGTGCGTTGATCCAGGGCGAGCCATCGCTCAGCTTCTGCACCAGTCCGAAGTAGCTGCCCGACAGTGGCTCGTTGGGCCATAGTCAGATGCAGAGATCCTTCATAGCCAACACTGCCATTCGGTGCAGCTCCATCAGCTGCTTCAGCTACTTAATAAGGAGAGGAGAGTTCTCGGGGGCTTCAAACTAGGCCCAGAATAGACGAGTTTCATCTCCTTGTCCCCACAAATCATATAATTGATTCGCGTCTGCTATGCTCTTCTGGAGATCCGAGGAGGCGCTTGAGGAATGCCACACCTGGGTAAGCAACTCGAACTTGCTATCCCTGATGACACACTACAATAAATACGGCTTACCATCCATGGTAACCTTTGCTTGGTGGACTTGTTCCTCAAAAAACTGCCTATCCACCCGCTCCTTTTGGAGATCGGTTTTCAGGGTGGATAGTTCGGTGGCCTGCTCCTTGCCTTTCTGCTCAATGCCCTCGCACTTTTGTCCATCGTCTTTGAGCTCCTATTGGATTTCGTCCACTCGAGCCTTATGCTTGTCACTAGTGGCTCTTAAGGCGGAAAGTGCGGTAGCCGCTTGTTTGGCCGCAGCCCTCTCGACCCAGCCTCCTGCTTCGCATTCTGTAGCTCAGCCTTGAGCTTCTCAATTTCCTTCGCTGAGGCAGTGTAAGCATCAAAAATATGAATACTGTGTCGACAGTATGATGACAAAAAATTTTGAATATTGAACTAGGATTACCTTGCACCTCGTCAATCTCTTGTTCAGAGCATTAAGCTCGTCTTTGGAGCTTTTGAGCTTCCGATTCAGCTCATCTAGCTCGGTGGCATTCACAGCCGCCGCCCACGACGAAGCCTGTAAAAAACAAATCCCTATCAGGTTACATGGGTTCAAAACTTCTGAACTATCATCGATATCATCCCATGTCCGATCCTCTTAAGGGCTGTTAGAACATTCTAAACAAATATCGTCTCGTACATAGTTCGGATTATGATTTATGATTGACCCTCGGGTGAGTTTTTTTCCAAAACTCATCTAGGGCTCGGGGGCTGCCATGTATGTAACAATAGCATAAAGAAATTAATATTTCGCACACAAAGTGTCATGTGGCTAACCAGGAAGCCCGTCAGGAGACCTTTGAAAGCATCCTTCAGTCCACTATCAACAGACTGAATGCTTTGTACAATCGCACCCATAAGAGTATGGTGCTCCTCGGAGATGGAGGCACTTGATAAAGCCTCCCCCATCACCGGCCATCCATTGGTCGGTGGCGCCGGTGGTGATCGGTTAATCCGATCTCCAATCGGGGATTGAATCGGTGCCTCCGGAGGCGTTCTGCACTCCGAAGACGTCCTTGGAGGGGGCTAGACTTCCCCTCGTCCGGTCTCCTCAGTATCCGGGAGGGCCTCTTCCCCCGATCTTCGGTGGCCGAGGCGTTAGCCTTGACCATGATGTTGTCTCCCCCATCGCAGGTGTTCGGCTCCATAGGAGCCTCCTGGGATGATACCTCCGCGGCATCCTTTGCGGCGCCCGAAGGAGTGGGGTGAGACGTGGTCCCGCTCTCCGCTAGCTTGGCGGGCGAGGTCTCCCCATACGAAACTTGGTCTGCGGGGAGGACACATGGTGGGATGCAAATCAATTGGCGCTCACACAATTTTAACATCCAAAAACTTAGCATTAATAGCTCAGGATGTCTTCGCATTCTTACCTTCGAGCTTGGGGCTTGACCCCTAGGTTCCTTTGTTGGACCTTCTCGAAGTCCTTGGACTCGGTATCTGAGTCCAAACTGTCGTTGGATAGAATTACCTGTGTCTGAAGCGCTTTCTTTAGGCAGGAGGGGGTACCTCCTCTGTGGTGTCCGATGACGCTGCCGTCTTTCTTGCGAGGGGGAATTGCCTTCCCCTCGTCATTATGCTCCCCCTCTTGATTGGAGAAGGCATGGGTTTCCCCGGACATAGCATCCGGCTGGTCCCTGATACACGGGCCTCCTAGGCCTGATTTCTTCTTCTTGTCCTTCTTCTCTAACACCTTGTAAGGCGCCACAACGAGCATCACCGACAATAGCCTGGTCCTGACGTCCTCGTGCTGAGGTGCCGGGCAGTTGATGCCCGTGGCCTTCCTCAGCCATTTCTACAGAGGTGATCGAAAAGTGCTTAGAGTTTCCTTGGAAAACAAAGTCAATCAAACAAAACTATATTATACCTGGAAAGGAGGTTTATCGGTGTGTAGACCCCGATCCTCCTCCTCAGATGGCCAGTTCTCCTGTGCCTTGAACCACACGTTCCACAGCTTCTCCCAAGTAGTTCGGAAGAGCTGACGAATAGTAGGCTCATCATCAAGCCGAGAAGCCCACATGGGAGATTCCCGACGCTGGCAGGGGAGGATGCACCGCCGGAGCATAATCTGGACCACGTTGGCCAGCTCAATATCGACTCTAATCATGGAGACGATGCGCTTCTGCAGGTCATCCACCTCCTTATCTGACTGCCAATCGAGGCCCTTGTGGAGCTATGAAGTCAGTCTGGCGGGGGGACTAGATCTGAATTCGGATGGAGCAGCTCGGCCTTCCTCCCTTGGCTCGGTGATGTAAAACCACTCCTTTTGCCAGATCTTGATGGTGTTGATGAAGGTGTCGGACGGCCATCCGACGCGAGGGAGTTTGCTGATGATAGGCCCGCCGCAGTCTATGTGTTCGCCTGCGACACACTTTGGCTTGATATTGAATATCTTGAGCCATAGTCCGAAGTGTAGCTCGACTCGCAAGGAGGCCTCGCAGATGATGATGAAGGCCGATATGTGCATGAACGAGTTCAGTGGGAGGTCATGGAAGTCGAGGCCGTAGAAGAACATGAGTTCCCTGACAAAGGGGTGGAGCGGGAAGCTCAGTCCTAGGATGAAGTGAGGGATGAAGACCACCCTCTCTCCCAGCTTGGGAGTAGGGACCACCTGGACCTTCTCCGCGCGTGGTGGTAGACGTTGGCGGGGAGGTAGCCGGCGTCCTTGAGGTCCCGGATGTCCCGGTCGTTGACCGTGGATGCCTCCCACTTGTCGTTGGAACTAGAACCTGCCATGGTCGAGCTTGGAGGAGGGAGGAGTGGAAAAACTAGATCTGGGCTCTGGAAGCTCAAGAGATTGTGGAAGCAGAGGATGCGGATGGAAGGTGTGGCTGTGTCTTGGGGTTTTCCCCTTCTTATGGGGCAGGTCGCTGGTTAACTTCCCTGTGCTATGCCGCGTATCTCTTTGCTTCCCAAGATGTGTGTTCCATTATGCGCGCACGATTAAACATATCTCGTGTGAAATGGAGCACAATCTGTGCATTGATGGATCGTGCTAATGAAAATGGCCTCGAACCATGGTTTAAGTTTTTGCAACTGGTCCAACGGTGGTGGTGGGCTGCGACTTTCATCAAAAAGGTTGTCAGGGAATTCTATTTGCTCCTTGACACTTGGGCTTTGAAGCTAAGCTATTCAAGGTGTTGGGACGAGCCTCTAATTGGAAATCTACATGTCATCGGAGGCCGAACTAAACTCAGAGGAAAGAACTAGCCTCGCAAGCTGAAGACTCTAATTATACAAAGCAACTAGAGCTAAGACCCTAGGCATTGGAGGCAAGTTAGGGGGCTATTGAGGGAGTCCTAGTTTAAGGGGTCCTCAGGAGGCCGACCTGTTTCTTATAGGCCGGACTGTATGGGCCACTTGCCGAGCATTGGATCGATCGAAGGCCCTATATCTAGGAAGGAAGCTTCGGGAATCGTGGCATGTCCTCCACGTTTGCAATAGTGAATAGGCATGTTTACCCTTCGATGTGTAACCGACCATGTGTAAACCCTAGGTACCCTTGGCGTCTATATAAGCTAGAGGGTTTTAGGTTGTAGGAAGAGAAAAACTCATCTAGTGTTTAGCTATTCGATCTTGTGCTAGATCAAATCTGTAACCTACATATCATCAATACAATCAAGTAGGACATAGGGTACTACCTCCATAGGAGGGCCTGTACCTGGGTAAACAACGTCTCCTGTTACCATCGATTCCATTCTCACAGCTCGGGACCTCCTACCCGAGATCTGCCGGTTTTGACACCGACAACGCCCCCTGCAGATGGAACCCAGGGCTCGGCGAGCCTGTTGTTCAAGGCCTTGGAACATCTTCGAGTGCAG
The DNA here is from genome assembly GCA_022496015.1 of Hordeum marinum. Lineage (NCBI taxonomy): Eukaryota > Viridiplantae > Streptophyta > Magnoliopsida > Poales > Poaceae > Hordeum > Hordeum marinum. The sequence goes on from CM039675.1 coordinate 275,513,102, forward strand.
ATGTTGCCGCACCCCAAGCCCGGTTCACTTCGGCCGACTCCTGCTCCACGAAGGACGCAATGCCATCCACCTGTCCCTGGAGCAACACCAGCTCGGCCGCTGTAGTAGCCTGGGCCTTAAGCGTGGTTTCCCGCCTCACTTCCGCTCGGGTAAGCGCCTTTCTGAGGCAATCTATCTCCTATAGTAGCTTTGCGCGCCGAGTCTTGAAGCGGCTCTCCTGTAGCTTTGGTTTATTGTTATAATCCTTGTGGGATTGCTTGACCCTCACGTCGGCATCCCCTTGGATCTCCTCCACACATTGCTTGTAGTTGTCCACGGCAGCGTTGACGTTGCGATCTAGCACCTCCAATCCCTCATGCTTCAAGCTCTGCTCTCATGACATCTGGGCAACTTGTTTTTCGAGGGCCCAAAAGTCTGCCTCACGGAGGGCGAGTTTACTTGCCCCATTCACCTCGATCGCCTTCCCTACACCGCGGGAGGGAAGGGCGTTCCTACGTTCCTGAAGTTCCTCGCGGGCCTCTACGGCCTCACGACGCTCATCCGCATCCTCGGCCTCCCGGAAGGCGCGATCACGTGCCTCCTTCCCCTCGGCAGGAGATCTTTCAACCTTCGAGCGCGCCGCCTCATGTTGGCGGCAGCTTAGTTGACGGCGACATCAAGTTGACGCCACCCGTAAGCCAAGCGCAACTACTCCTCGATGAAGCACGCGCTGGCGTCCCGAAGTTCCGCCCCGAGCTGCCCAGTGTGCTTGTTGCATCCCGCAGGAGGTCATGTCGGATCATGGTCCGGGAGATTACAAGTGCTAGGGCCCAATTCGTGTTAGGACCTGCGCATTCGTCCATCGTGGAGACCCCTGGGGATCCAGCATCGCTTGTCGAGGGTTGAGGGTCTGCCGATGCTCGTCCCGCACGGTCCAGGTAGGGCATTGCATGTAGTGGGCTCGTGACCCCCTCTAACGCGGTTAGCCCCTCAAGGCTGCCCTCAGCACTATCCTGGGCGGCAGTAGCGGTTGGCCCCCATTGGCTCAATCTTCGCCGCAGGAGCGGCCGCTCCGGAGGCCGAGGAGCAACCTCCCACGGGCGCCCCAGAGGGGTCCGCCGGCGGGTTCTCGCAAGCGGAGCATCCCTCGGGAGTTGCAGGGTGAGTTGTCGTCCCTTGCCCCATGCTCTCGGCGGGCGAGGATGAAGTCGCACCTTGCACCCATGCATATTGTCCATGCTATTACAGGGCATGTCCCGTCTGCATCCCCCAGGCTTAGCAGGCGGCGGGGAGGCATGCGCTAACCCAGGGTGCTCATTGGCCACTAGAAACCTGCATGGAAGAAGGGGTCAGCCACACCTGGCGCTCAAAAGCAAAGAAGGCGAAGGTGCGGCGCTTACTCATCTTTCATGGCCCACCTCCTCCTCTTCAGTGACCTTCGCTGCGCACCGACGTTGCTCTCAGTCCAGGCCCCGCTCCTTGAGGCCAACCACGTGAGGTGGCTGCGTGGCCTCGACGCCCGCCCCGCCTCCCTATTGCAGGGGGCGAGGGGCGTGCTTGCAGCACCCTCTTCGAGGGGGTGTGACCCGAAGGCCGCCGTCGTGGGATGATTAGCTCCGCTCATCATGCGAAGGGAGGCGGCCACGCCTTCGGGCGGGCCGACATTGCTGGCACCCGCGGGCGTGGGGAAGAGTTGGTGGAAGGCCCTCTGAGGCAGTTGTCCACCACCCCTAGTGCTTCGGCTAGGGGTTTTAGGCCTACTAGGGTCCCTAGTTTAGGAACCACCAGGACAGGGTTGTCCCAAGGCCTCTCGCGACCCTCCAAGAGCAACCCCCACTTGTTGAAGCGGGGCTTTGCCCGAGCGAAATCTTCCGTGTTCTTATATTTGTACAAGGGACGCCCTTCCTAGGGGAGGCCACGACTGTCTCACTGGTCAGGATCTGAAGCACCCCGTTTAGCTCTTCGGGCGGCATGTGATCTTGGTGGAGCCACATGATGTCCATTGGCCCAGAGAAGACCCACATCAGGCGAGAAAGGCGTTGAAGGATGGCAATCCGCCGCGTGAGGAATTCCCTCATGACCAGCATCACCATCACCCCACTGCCCTCAAAGTGGCTAGCCTCTTCATCATCGGTGATAGCCTCAGGTCATCAAGATTGTCGTGCCTCCATCTGGAGATCGGCACTGCCAGGGATAATGGGGTCAGTAGCAGGGGCTGTATTGGCCCACGGCCACGTACACCCACTGCCACCTGAAGCCTCCAATGGCGTGGATGATCCTCATGTCGATGCATTCGCCCGCCGTCACGTCCACGACGTGAAGCGTCACACACCCAGAGCACTGGTTGAGAGCGGTCAGCTGGAGGAGGAAGAAGTGTTAGAGTAGTGTTGCCGAGGGAGGAATGCCCAGGAAGGCCTCACACAGGAAGGTGAATGATGAGAGAAGGAGGACGAATTTCAGCTCAAAGTGTAGCGTGTGAACTTGGTAGTGCGAGAGCACGGCATTGACGAAATTCGAGAACAAGGGAATTAAACCCAAGAAGAGCCCGAGAAGGTGGAGGACGATAGATGTGGCTGCTAGCTACGCAGGGGGTAGCAAGGCCGGCGAGATCTTGGTTCGCCCCCACTCGCTGGAGGCGGTCACGATCGTTAGGAGGACCTTGTCGAGCCCCTCGCGATTGAGCACCATGGACCTTCCCAGGGCGGGTTCTAGTGCTAGGTGCTCTTCTGCTATTGCCATCGCCGTGCCTCTCTTGCGAGGGGTGCCATGGCGGCACTACGGGATGGGAGACGACGACCGCTAGATGGAATGGGGGCAATCTTGCATGAGAAGGAAGGTGTAGGAGGGCAACACAAGTCAGGGAAGAGTAATGATGGACTAGCTCTACGCGCAGGCTTTATGTCAGCTCGGGGCGGTTACCAAGGCATCATGGGGAGAAAGGGCGCCCCACGACCCGCCGTGCGCCACGCACCAGGCATGGCCCATGGGCGGTTGGGGCCCATGTCGTCCCCCGTCTAGAGGAGTCGTGCACAACTGTAACATCCCAAATTTTGGAATGTTATAACGAATATATCAATGCTTGTTTGTCTGATTGAGTGATTGAAATTGAGTGAAAATTTGAAACTTTTAAAAACTTTTGAATGAGAGGGAATGACATGACTTTCCCCTTTTGCTTTTGAATTCAAAATTCATCCAATTTCAAATCAGTGAGAGAAGATGACATGACTTCTCCATAATAAAACATTTGAAAAGTGAATTTGAAAACTATTTGAAATCTTTCTGTTATGGAGTTCATTTCATATTTTAAAGTTTGAAAGAATTCAAATTCCCTTGACAAAATTTTGAGAGGAGTAATATGACACTCCAAACCAGCGGCCATTTGAATCTTATTTGAATTTATAAAACTCAAAAAACTATTTCTAAAATATTTCATATTAGGTTTCAAAGCCATTTTTGAAATTGGTTCTAAAAATTTATTTTCCTCCATAAATAAAATATATGGAAAACAGGGTAAAACGATTCCCTTGAGCATAAAAATGGAGATAAATGAATTTGAAGCCATTTTGCTATTTTTCAAATGTTTCATTTGCCTTTTATTTAAAACAGTAGCACCGTTTGATTTTTCTGATTTTGTAAGAATTTTATTTGACTCTGAAAATATGTTTATGTTGTAGGAAATATTTTTTTGGTCATTTTGATATATAATATATCTATACAAAAGTACTATAGTTTTTCTTTTATTTAACTTTCCATTTCTGTTTTTTTTATAAAAGGAAAAATCCTTGTAATACGAAATGCAGACACGACCCAATGACCGACTCTGGCCTGTATGATCTCAACGCTAGATCCGAATTGATTCGGATCAGCCACCGATCCATTGTTTCCCCTCTCTCTCACTGACGGTGGACCACACCGACCGCCCGCGCGATTCTCGCGGTCTCCTTCCTCCTCTCGCCTCCCTTTCCATACCTCACCGGACACCACTGCCGCCGCTGATTTCTTGCCGATCTAGCCTCGCCTCTTCTCCATGGCACACTCCCTATAAAACCACACCCCTCTCGACCTGTTCCGCACTTGCACGACCCCGAAGCCCCATTGCACCACCCGCAATACCTCGCCGAAGTGCGAACGCCACCACCACGTCATTACCTCGCCCCGCTCCACAACGACCTTCCTGAGCCCCTCCGAGGCCGCCTACGAGTTTTCCTTGCTCACCCGTACCTCCCCATGCACCCGTCGGAGCTCCATAGCGACCGAAGCAACCTCCCCGTCGACACTCGTACACCACCTTCGCCCCCAAGCTCACCGTCGTCGTCCCCGTCGTCCCCAACCAACGCCGAGGCCACCTTCGTGCTCGCCTTCCTCGTCCGTGTCGCCTGAGACCTTCGCCGTCACCAAAGGACCACCGGAGCGTCGCCCCCCGTCACCTCGCCGCCTCGGACATCACCGAAGCCTCGCCGGAGCCCGTCAACTGCCGCGGTGAGCTCCTCTTCCTCTCCCTACCGATGGATCTAGATCGGACACGTAGGAATAGATGACTTAAAAAAGCCAAACCGTTTTCTTTTAAGGATAGCTCGTCTGCCCATTTAGTTCTGACATGCACACCCTCCGGCCAATAGCATAGCGACACGTGTACCCCTATCCGTTAGAAACGCTTTTTGTTTTTCTATTTTAATTTCAATTCCATAAATAGTTCTGTTTTTGTTTTCTTTATATATTTTATGGTTTTGTTTTTTCATTGATTCTTTTTGCATTGTGTCACAAATTTATTCTAGTTTTTGTGGACATAAAGTTTGACCATATTTGAGATTTTAAAATTTGAATTATGTTGAATTTACTCAGACCTCTAGAATTTGAATAACTTGAGTTTAAAAATAGATTTTGAGTTGAATCTTTTTGCTACTTGTCACTTGTGACTTTATTTAACAGTAGGTAGAATTTGATAATTTTTAGAATATATTAAATTAGGACTTTAGGTAAAACAGATTTATGTTTTAGTTCTTTTTAGGTTTATTTCTATTTCTTTTGTTTTAATTGTTTTTTATTTATTTTATTTTATTTTAGTTGGCAAATTTATCTTGTTTTATGTTTGTTAGCAATATTATTTCAACCAAGTTATTTTTATGTTATTTATTATTATTTGATGGCATGGAATCAATTCTAATTTCATAATGACTTGCAAATTGATTTCAATGCTAGTTTGATTTCCTGTTTGAAATATTTTTATAAATTGTTTTATAGGTTTTAACTTCTGTTAACTTAGTTGTTTTATATTTTTTTCTCTTATTTTATTATTTTATTTGTTTTACTTGTTGTTAAGTTTATTAACTAGAAAACTTATGGTGTTTAGTGTGTTGTTATTCATAATTTTTAGTTGTTCTTCAAAAGTAATTCTTTTTGCTAGTAAAATATTTGCTAGAACACCTTTGTCAAATTTTACTTTGTTGTTGTCTTGTTGCTATCAAAAATAGGATTAATTCTAGGGAAACCCAACCTTTGGTTGTTGTGATGAAATTTTGTCGTTTTAACTTTTGTCTTAAGTATTTCCTTCATCACAAGACTAGTGTGTTATAGTTTTGCTTTGGCTTTTTTGATTGTTAGAATTGAGTGCTAGTATGATTGCTTATATGAATGCAACATTTGGTTATATAGATTTTCATCGGAGAGTGACGAATAGTTCTATCAACTTATTTCTAAGAGCGATATTATCTTCATCAACCTTAACAGGCTAGTTCACTCTGACCATTTATTTCATACCTATGTCTTATTGCATGTAGTGACATCATTCAACAAATCCCTCTAGTAGTGTTATTGAAATTCTTGTAGTTGTGTTGAATGCGTGAGGTAGGAACCCACCACTTGTTACTAAAGCCCTGGGAACACTAGTTATTTTAATGCTATGCTAAAGTAGACGGAGTCTGGTATGAGTGTTCGTGAGTGGTGTGAGAAGGAGGACTCCACGTCAAAACGACAACTTCGTGAAGGCATCTTCATGTCCCGCATCTTCAAGACCTCAAGACTTCAAGACTCGAGAAACAAGTGTTCAATGCGCACTACTGGGTGAAGGATGGATTTGATGGGCACCCTAGAGTAACCAGTTGATGGTCGGGATGCATGGAGAAGCGCCATGACATCTTGCGAAAAGCATCACCCAGACTCAAAGAGACGGATGAATACTTCATGCCGAGAAGCTTACCTATGTAGCCACAAGTCATTATGGGCTCTGGCTTGGTTGATCTTTGTCGTGACTGGCTGGGCAGTGCTACGAGATGTAGTCCACGTTATGATTAGATGGGCACTGACAGTAGTCAGGGAAACACTCTGAAAGACCATGTTTCGTTCATCCTGTTCTCAAACACCCAGCAGTGCGAGGGCTTACAAGGAGGGAACGAATCTTGTTGGTAAAGTACACAACACTCTGCAGAGTTAAACCTAATCGATTAGCCATGTCCCCGGCTACGGACAATTTGAGCCTGTGGACTTGGATCTATCTCCAAACTCTCAACACTGGACTGATAATTAATTGTGGGCAACTTATGATACTTGTGGGAATTAATACATCGGTTGGCGGAACCATGTCATGATAGATAACTCTAAAATGAAAACTCCTGTTATTCCTTTGTTGTAGGAAAATAAAATAAAATCAGCTTTACTGCAAAAATTCAAACACAGAGCCACAAAGCCCAACTTCATATAGAATAGTCTTTATTTTCTTTTCTGCTATGGTGATCTTGCCGGTACATTCAATGTACGGACCTACACGGCTGCAACGTCTTATGTTGCAAATAAGTTCTACGACGAGTAAGAGTACGATTCAGGGTTACGGTGTGCACTCAACCTGCCGTTGGTGTTATTGGGACTCCACTCCCGTTGACTGTTTCCGCTGAGATTTTGAGGTATATATATCAGTTTTACGTTATTTACATATGATTGCACTTTGATATATACATTGATGTACTGTGTGTGCCAGCATACTGATCCAGGGATGGCACATAACACATAGAGGCTTGACTCGTTTTGAGTCGGATCGCTACACAAATGGTATCAGAGCAGATGTAGACTGTAGGACGTGACCCTAGGAAATGGATTAGAAATAGGAAGACCTTGATAGGAACAACTATTGTTTTCACTACTCTCGTATCCTCTTGATTTTTTCCCTACTAAACCCTCCTTATTTCAAACTATAGATGGAGAGATACATTCTGAACGAAAGAGAGCACTACGAGGACGTTCTCGGAGTCTCATTCCTCGTGAAGTTGGTGCAGATGGTGAAGCTACCGATACCTGAGATCAAGGTGACTAAGAGGAAGTCTGGCTTTTGGGGTGTCCGAACTAAAATATTTGGATGTAAAGAAGACCCCAAGACTGAAGACATCAACTATGACACATTGAACCATGAATGTGAGATGGGCATTAACACTGCCGTCCATGATGCTATCGCACGTTTGAGCTATCGTCATCATTGAGTTAAGTGCACACTACTTTGGAAGGCTTAGATGGCTGAAGCTTGATGGAGCGCACATCATCCTGACAGACGAACAACAGATGAAGTTTTCACCTATACTTGTGTACAATCAAGAACTGGAGCAGTACATCAAGAACCTTCAAACGGACCTTCTCCCAGAGTTATTTGAGAATGAAGCACTTCGTGAGAACCTCAAGAATGAGAAGCTGAAGGTAGCCAATCCGAAGAAACATGATCCTGAGATTCAAAAGCTTCGTCAAGACTTGAAGAATAGTCAGGCCATGGCACATGCTGAAGATGTTGAAATTCAGAAGCTCAAGAACCAACTCCTGGAACTACAGGGACGACATCGAAAACTCTGAGTCAACAGGGACAATATGGCAGGAGAACTTGAGAATATCAAGAAGGACCAGAAGAAGAAGCCCAATGAAGATGAAGACATGATATAGACTAGCTTAGTAGTAGCCCCACCATGAGAGAATAAAAGATAAATGTTTTTACAATTTGAGTGATCGACCATACCAACCTTATATGGGTGGCGATACTATAGTTTGAATGTGCGAACTTGAGTTTGATGTTTTGTGTCTTTGAGTTGTTTGTATCCCTTCTCTCTCTCTCTTACGCATCTCATCCCAAAACCTTGAACCCAATAGATGATAAATGAAGCTGGACTCATGTATTCTGGATCGATGACCCGGTTAGAGACAAAAGAATGGATTCAGAACATGGAGAATCACGTAAGGACTAACCATGTTGCAAGGAACGAGATGGTCCAATATGCTCTTCGATACTTTGCAGAAGGTGCTGCAAATTGGTGGAAAATGCATGATGGTATCCATGATAGGCAAGCATCAATCACTTGGGAAGAATTCAAGATGACTCTGCAAAAATATCATGTTGTTACCAACACCCAGAAGGGCCGATGAAAAGATGTGAGGAAGATTTGTGCATGCAATATATGTGGAGAGATAGGACACACCCACGAAGAACACAAGGATGGATGCCCTCATCGTAAAGAAAATCACCGAGCTGAGGAATGCCCAACTGGGAAGGTGACATGTTTCTTTTGTGAAGGAACCACTCATTATCCGACACAATGTCAACTCTACCCCAAGGTACAAGAAGTCATGAAGCAGTAGAAGGAAGCAATGAAAGAAGCCCTCGGGGAAAAAGTTAGAAGAACCATGATGATGGGACATATACCGACCCAAACATAGATACCAAGTCATGTTATTCATTTGGAGAAGAAGGACATATCTGTTAGGATTGTCCGAACGAGTAGCTGGGAGACTTCCCGACAAAAGAAGTGCAATATGATTCTCACGAGATAGAAGGAATGATCAACCTGGACAAGAAGAAAGGCCAAGTAAGTGGAGGCATCAGATGTTTGCATTGTAGCTTGGAGAGACCACACTATTTTTGCAAGAGGTATGAGCCAAGCATCAGGAAAGGAACCCAACCCAAGAAGAAGAAGAAGAGGACTCCGTGGTTTTCGACACGGAAGGATCCGAGCCACATCACTTGTCATCAGTGCAACAAGACAGGACACTACTCCTATATCTGCCTAGAGAAGAAGGCTAAACATGATTAGCTTGAGTTTTTGGATTTTTGGAAGTAATAAATGTAATACGTAACACTGTTATCATTTTGAAGTTATGTAACAGAAGTCTCAAAGGTTGTAATAAATTAATGAGTCAATGGAATTTATGGTGTCATGATTCTCCTATGTTGAATTATATGAGCTATTACTCTACGAACAAAGATCTCTGACCCTTTTCGAGGATATGAGAAAATAGGTCTATGCATGCATGTGTACATTTCATTTTAAGTGCGGTAGTAACCACAACGACCAATGAATAAAGAAAGTACCATTCCTATTAAGGAGTTTGGATAAGTGAATACAGGTGAAGAGAATGTGGAACCATATAAAACTATGTGGATGACAACACTTGACACAATATACCTTGGATTTTGAATATGATGAACCCAAAACTTTTTTTGGTAAACAAGCCAATGGAAAGGAAAACATATTCAATGAATAGGACCTGTATCAAGGATGGATCTCACGGTTTCATGAAGGTACCCCAAGAGCATGAAGCAAGAAGTTGTGATTTGATTAGCAAACATTTTCCTAGGAGGATAAAAAACATAGAGTTGTGTAGAAATGATAGATCGTTTGTTTAGCTAGCAGAATCAAAGGATTTATCCGAACTTCGTTCGTTGACAAGACAAATTTCTACAATGCTTGTGAGGAAGCCCAAGTGTTAGAGTACGAGATTCACTAAACCTTATACAAGGTAATGATTTCAGTGCGACATGGCTTAGCCACCATGACGACTTACTCTTATCATTTTCTTGCTATTCGGAATGGTAAATCTAAGTGACTTACCCATATTAAAGAGACGACATTCTTTCAAGCTTTTGTTTAAACCTTAGAATGGTATGATGAAATCCCCTTGTACATGACAGCTGCTATCACACATAGGAATTTTTTGGTGAGGAATGAAGCCAAGACCCATTTCACTGCAGGATACAGATCTTCGATAAGTTATTTAGACTGATCACCAGACTTGTTAGATGAGAAGATCTAGTAACGGAAGAGCTTTGTGTTGAGCAATGGAAACACCGGGTTTTGAAGGAAACATTATAAATATAACGGAAGAGCATCACCAAAGAAGTTATTGTGAAGAATGTGAGAAGCTAAGGACCCCACAGGATTGTCGTAGTATTGAGGGACCAGTAACTCTCATTTTAAGTGTGGTAACCCCACACTTCTAGGTCAACGGATTTGCTAAGAAGACCCCCAAACCCTAACCTTTTCTTTCTAGCCTTTCGAATCTCGAGGACGAGATTCATTTTAAGTGTGGTAGGTTTGTAACATCCCAAATTTTGGAGTGTTATAATAAATAGATCAATGATTGTTTGTCTGATTGAGTGATTGAAATTGAGTGAAAATTTGAAACTTTTAAAAACTTTTGAATGAGAGGGAATGACATGACTTTCCCCTTTTGCTTTTGAATTCAAAATTCATCCAATTCCAAATCAGTGAGAGAAGATGACATGACTTCTTCATAATAAAACATTTGAAAAGTGAATTTGAAAACTATTTGACATCTTTCTGTTATGGAGTTCATATCATATTTTAATGTTCGAAAGAATTCAAATTCCCTTGACAAAATTTTGAGAGGAGTAATATGACACTCCAAACCAGGGGCCATTTGAATCTTATTTGAATTTAGAAAACTCAGAAAACTACATCAAGAACTTTCAAATGGACCTTCTCTCAGAGTTATTTGAGAATGAAGCACTTCATGAGAACCTCAAGAACGAGAAGCTGATTGTAGCCAATCGGAAGAAACATGATCCCGAGATTCAAAAGCTTCGTCAAGACTTGAAGAACAGTCAGGCCATTGCTCATGTTGGAGATGTTGATATTCAGAAGCTCAAGAACCAACTCCTAGAACTATAGGGACGACATCGGAAACTCCGAGTCAACAGGGACAATATGGCAGAAGAACTTGAGTATATCAAGAAGGACCAGAAGAAGAAGCCCAATGAAGATGAAGACATGATATATACTAGCTTAGTAGTAGCCCCACCATGAGAGAATAAAAGATAAATGTTTTTACAATTTGAGTGATCGACCATACCAACCTTATGTGGGTGGCGATACAATAGTTTGAATGTGTGAACTTGAGTTTGATGTTTTGTGTCTTTGAGTTGTTTGTATCCCTTCTCTCTCTCTCTCTTACGCATCTCATCCCAAAACCTTGAACCCAATAGATGATAAATGAAGCTGGACTCATGTATTCTGGATCGATGACTCGGTTAGAGATAGAAGAATGGATTCAGAACATGGAAGGTCACGTAAGGACTAACCATGTTGCAAGGAACGAGATGGTCCAATATGCTCTTCGATACTTTGCAGAAGGTGCTGCAAATTGGTGGAAAATGCATGAAGGTATCCATGATAGGCAAGCATCAATCACTTGGGAAGAATTCAAGATGACTCTACAAAAATATCATGTTGTTACCAACACACAGAAGGCCCGATGAAAACATGTGAGGAAGATTTGTGCATGTAATATATGTGGAGAGATAGGACACACCCATGAAGAACACAAGGATGGATGCCCTCATCGTAAAGAAAATCACCGAGGTGAGGAATGCCCAACTGGGAAGGTGACATGTTTCTTGTGTGAAGGAACCACTCATTATCCGACACAATGTCAACTCTACCCCAAGGTACAATAAGTCATGAAGCAGTAGAAGGAAGCAATGAAAGAAGCCCTCGGGGAAAAAGTTAGAAGAACCATGATGATGGGAGATATACCAGACCCAAACATAGATACCAAGTCATGTTATTCATTTGGAGAAGAAGGACATATCTCTCAGGATTGTGCGAAGAAGTATCTGGGAGACTTCCTGATAGAAGAAGTGCAATATGATCCTCAGGAGATAGAAGGAATGATCAACCTGGACAAGAAGAAAGGCCAAGTAAGCGGAGGCATCAGATGTTTGCATTGTAGCTTGGAGAGACCACACTGTTTTTGCAAGACGTATGAGACAAGCATTAGGAAAGGAACCCAACCCAATTAGAAGAAGAGGACTCTATGGTTTTCTACACGGAAGGATCCGAGCCACATCACTTGTCCTTGGTGCAACAAGACAGGACACTACTCCTATATCTGCCTAGAGAATAAGGCTAAACATGATTAGCTTGAGTTTTTGGATTTTTGGAAGTAATAAATGTAATAGGTAGCACTATTATCATTTTGAAGTTATGTAACAGTAGTATCAGTGTTTGTAATAAAATTCATGAGTCAATGGAATTTATGGTGTCATGATTCTCCTATGTTGAATTATATGAGCTATTACTCTATGAAGAAAGATCTCTCACCCTTTTGGAGGATATGAGAAAAGATGGTCTATGCAGGCCTGTGTATATTTCATTTTAAGTGTGGTAGTAACCACAACAACCAATGAATAAAGAAAGTACCATTCCTATTAAGGAGTTTGGATAAGTGAATACAGGTGAAGAGGATGTGGAACCATATCAAACTATGTGGATGACAACACTTGAAATAATATACTTGGATTTTGAATATGATGAACCCAAAACTTTTATTGGTAAACAGACCAATGGAAAGGAAAACATATTCAAGGAATAGGACCTGTATCAAGGATGGATCTCACGGTTTCATGAAGGTTAGCCAAAGATCATGAAGCAAGAAGTTGTGATTTGATCAACAAACGTTTTCCTAGGAGGATACAAAAACCTGAGAGTTGTGAAGAAACGATAGATCATTTTTTTAGCTAGCAGACACAAAGAATTTATCCGAACTTTGTTCATTGACAAGCGAAATTTCTACAATGCTTGTGAGGAAACCCAAGTGTTAGAATACGAGATTCACTAAACCTTATACAATGTAATGATTTCAGTGCGACATGGCTTGGCCACCATGACGACTTACTCTTATCATTTCTCTTGCTATTTGGAATGGTAAATCTGAGTGACTTACCCATATTAAAGAGATGACGTTCTTTGAAGCTTTTGTTTAATCCTTAGAATGGTATGATCAAAACCCCTCATGACAACTTCTATCACACGTAGGAATTTTTCGGTGAGGAATGAAGCCAAGACCCATTTCACTGCAGGATAACCACTAATGGTAGACCACCATGAGATCTTCGATAAGTTATTTAGACTGATCACAAGACTTGTCAGATGAGAAGATCTAGTAACATAAGAGCTTTGTATTGAACAATGGAAACACCAGGTTTTGAAGGAAACGTTATAAATATAACGGAAGAGCATCACCAAATAAGTTATTGTGAAGAATGTGAGAAGCTAATATTACACAGGACCCCACAGGATTGTTGTAGTATTGGGGGACCAGTAACTCTCATTTTAAGTGTGCTAGCCCCACACTTCCAGGTCAACGGATTTGCTAAGAAGACCCCCAAACCCTAACCTTTTCTTTCTAGCCTTTCGAATCTCGAGGACGAGAATCATTTTAAGTGTGGTAGGTTTGTAACATCCCAAATTTTGTAATGTTATAATAATTAGATCAATGATTGTTTGTCTGATTTAGTGATTCAAATTGAGTGAAAATTCGAAACTTTTATAAACTTTTGAATGAGAGGGAATGACATGACTTTCCCCTTTAGCTTTATAATTCAAAATTTATCCAATTCCAAATCAGTGAGCGAAGATGACATGACTTTATCATAATAAAACATTTGAAAAGTGAATTTGAAAACTATTTGAAATCTTTTTGTTATGGAGTTCATTTCATAATTTAAAGTTTGAAAGAATTCAAATTCCCTTGACAAAATTTTGAGAGGAGTAATATGACACTCCAAACCAGGGGCCATTTGAATCTTATTTGAATTTATAAAACTCAGAAAACTATTTCTGAAATATTTCATATTAGGTTTCAAAGCAATTGTTGAAATTGGTTTTAAAAATTTATTTTTCTCCAAAAATAAAATATATGGAAAATAGTGTAAAACGATTCCCTTGAGTATAAAAATGGAGATAAATGAATTTGAAGACATTTTGGTATTTTTCAAATGTTTCATTTGCCTTTTATTTAAAACAGTAGCACTATTTGATTTTTCTGATTTTCTAAGAATTTAATTTGACTCTGAAAATATGTTCATGTTGTAGGCAATATTTTTCTGGTCATTTTTATATATAATATTTCTATACAAAAGTACTATATTTTTTCTTTTATTTAACTTTCCATTTCTGTTTTTGTTTTATAAAAGGAAAAGTCCTTTTAATAGGAAACACATACACGACCCACTGACTGACTCTGGCCCGTATGATCTCAGCGCCAGATCCGAATTGATTCGGATCGGCCACCGATCCATTGTTTCCCCTCTCTCTCTCACTCACGGTGGACCCCACTGACCGCCCGCGCAATCCTTGCGGTCTCCTTCCTCCTCTCGCCTCCCCTTTCCATACCTCACCAGACAGCACCGCCGCCGCTGATTCCTTACCGTTTTTGCCTCTCCCCTTCTCGTCGGCACACCCCCTATAAAAGTCCACCCCCACTCGACCTGTTCCGCACCTGCACAACCCCGAAGACCCCCTGCACCACCCACACTACCTCGCTGGAGTCTGAACGCCTCCACCACGTCATTACCTCGCCCCGCTCCACCACGATCTTTCTGAGCCCCTCCGAGGCCGCCTATGAGTTTTCTTCACTCACCCGTACCTCTCCGTGCACCCACCGGAGCTCCATAGCGATCGGGGCGACCTCCCCGTTGACACCCATACAATACCTCCGCCCCTAAGCTCACCGTCATCGTCCCCGTCGTCCCTAACCGACGTTGAGGCCACCTTCGTGCTTGACGTCCTCTTCCGTGTTGCCTGAGACCTTTGCCGTTATCGGAGGACCACCGGAGCGTCGCCCCCCGTCACCTTGCCGCCTTGGACATCGCCGAACCCTCGTTGGAGCCCGTGAACCGCCGCGGTGAGCTCCTCTTCCTCTCCCCACCGATGGATCTAGATCGGATGCGTAGGAATAGATGACTTAAAAATGCCGAACCATTTTCTTTTAAGGATAGGTCGTCCGCCCGTTTAGCTCTGACATGCACACCCTCTGGCCAATAGCATAGCGCCATGTGTACCCCTATCCGTTAGAAACGCCTTTTCTTTTTCTGTTTTAATTTCAATTCCAGAAATAGTTCTGTTTTTGTTTTCTTCATATATTTTATTGTTTTTTTCAATGATTCTTTTTTGCATTGTGTCAAAAATTTATTCTAGTTTCTATAGACATAATGTTTGACCATATTTGAAAGTTTAAAATTTGAATTCTATTGAATTTACTCAAACCACTAGAATTTGAATAACTTGAGTTTAAAAATAGATTTTGAGTTGAATCTTTTTGCTACTTGTCACTACTGACTTTATTTAAGAGTAGGTAGAATTTGATAATTTTTAGAATATTTTCAATTAGGACTTTTTGGTAAAACAAATTTCTGTTTTAGTTCTTTTTAGGTTTATTTCTATTTCTTTTGTTTTAATTGTTTTTAAATTATTTTATTTTATTTTGGTTGAATTTTTTTATCATGTTTGATGTTAGTTAGCAATTTTATTTCAGCCAAGTTATTTTTAAGTTATTTATTATTATTTAATGGAATGGAATCAATTCTAGTTTCATATTGACTTGCAAATTGATTTCATTGCTAATTTGATTTCCTATTTGAAATATTTTTATAAATTGTTTTATAGGTTTTAACTTCTGTTAAGTTAGTTGTTTTATATTTTGTTTTCTCTTATTTTATTATTTTGTTTATTTTACTTGTTGTTAAGTTTATTAACTAGAAAACTTATGGTGTTTAGTGTGTTGTTTTTCATAATTTTTAGTTGTTCTTTAAAAGTAATTCTTTTTGCTAGTAATTTTTTTGCTAGAACACCTTTGTTAGATCTTACTTTGTTGTTGTCTTGCTGCTATTAAAAATAGGATTAATTGTAGGGAAAACCAACCTTTGGTTGTTGTCATGAAATTTTGTCGTTTTAAATTTTGTCTTAAGTATTTCCTTCATCACAACACTAGTGTGTTATAGTCTTTGCTTTGGCTTTTTTTGATTGTTAGAATTGATTGCTAGTGTGATTGCTTATATGAATGCAATGTTTGGTTATATAGATTTTCACCGAGAGTGAAGAATAGTTCTATCAACTGATTTCTGAGAGCGATATTATCTTCATCAACCTTACCATGCAAGTTCACTTTGACCATTTATTTCATACCTATGTTTTATTGCATGTAGTGACATC
Organism: Hordeum marinum; assembly: GCA_022496015.1. Taxonomy (NCBI): domain Eukaryota; kingdom Viridiplantae; phylum Streptophyta; class Magnoliopsida; order Poales; family Poaceae; genus Hordeum; species Hordeum marinum. Next base: position 275,529,337 of record CM039675.1, read on the forward strand.
ATTCCACAAATCCCTCTAATAGTGTTATTGAAATTCTTGTGGTTGAGTAGAATGCATGAGGTGGGAACCCACCACCTGTTACTAAAGCCTCGGGAACGCTAGTTATTTTAATGCTATGCTAAAGTAGATGGGGTCTGGTATGAGTGTTCGTGAGTGGTGTGAGAAGGAGGATTCCACGTGGGCAACTTATGATACTTGTGGGCATTAAGACATCGGTTGGCGGAACCATGTTATGATAGATAACTCTGAAATGAGAACTCTTGTTATTCCTTTGTTGTTGGAAAATAAAATAAAATCATCTTTTATGGAAAAACTCAGACACAAAGCCACAAAGCCCTACTTCATATAGAATAACCTTTATTTTCTGTTCTGCTATGGTGATCTTGCCGATACATTCAATGTACTGACCTACACGGCTGCAATGTCTTATGTTGCAGATAAGTTCTACGACGAGTAAGAGTACGATTCAGGGTTACGGTTTGCACTTAACCTGCCGTTGGTGTTATTGGGACTCCACTCCCGTTGACTGTTTCCGCTGAGATTTCGAGGTATATATTAGTTTTACGTTATTTACATGTGATTGCACTTTGATATATACATTGATGTACTATGTGTGCCAGCATACTGATCCAGGGATGGCACAGAACAAACAGAGGCTTGACTCGTTTTGAGTCGGGTCGCTACAACAACACGGGCCCGGGGGCTACTATCGGGCCTGGGGGACCGGGGGTACCCAGGCCCGTTGGCCTGGAGCCCTAGGCACAGCGCATGGCGTAGCATAACTCGGCCCACTGTCGGGCCTAGCGGGCAAGACCCTCGATGAGGGCACCGGACTCGGGAGGCAGGTGCGACAGAATCACCATCAAGGACCATGCAGAGCCCCCCATCGTGAGGTTGTGTCCTGAGACAACCCCGAGGCCTTCGCGGCGCGGACTAATCGAGGGTGGCCTGGCGGGGTCGCATAGTCCTTTACTCTCATATGGGTGACGCGTGTCATGTCAGGTGGCGCCAGGAGCGATGCCAGAGGGCATGGATGGGTAGGCTTCCCTCTTTTGTGATAGAGGAGCAGGGACAAGGAGGAGCAGGGACAACTCGATGGGCCCCAAAACGATCCCCAAAGGTTTTCTCTTTGGTGCAAGAGGACCAAGGCTGGGGGCTCGGCAGGACGAAGGTCACAACCGAGCCCATCGGCACGTCACTACACGGAGCTTTGGTAGGCGAAGACTACTTTTGTTAGGATAAGGTGCAGCCTTGTTTCCCTTGAAACTCGCCGTTGTGGCAACCCTTCCCGCCTTGTGTTTTCTGGGGAAGAGGACCAGGCCCATTATAAGAGGGGGAACCGACTACCGTAGAAGGGGATCAACCAGGGTAGGCAAGAACACACCTTGTACTCATCGACACCTTCAATCAATCCACACAAGCAGGAGTACGGTTTTACACCATGAGGTGGCCTAAACCTGGCTAAAATGTGGTTTTGTTTGTTCTTATTCGTTAGCTCGAGAAGTCAGAGAGTCGCCGTGGGGTTATTCGGTAGAGAAGGGAAGGACAACGAGCACACCACAGAGTTTCAACCTTTCTTGGTCCTCGGAGCCCCGATTCCGACATCAGGTGATGCCAGGGGCACCTGGAGGCGGCGGGGGCATGCCTCCTGCCACCGAGAAGAAGAGGAAGTGGACCATCGGGGACGAGTAAGTGCTCGAGCTTCTTCCTACCTTTGGGCCCGTGAATTATTTGCTCATTCTAGTTCTTTATCCGCTCAGGCCCTAGGGCGACGGTGATGGGAAGAAGAAGAAGGAGACCGTCATCAGGGCGAAAGTGACGCGTGCCCCGGAGGCAACATCGACACTGGGCCACCATCTCGAAGGGCGTAGGAGCGACCCACACCAGGCCGACGCCACGCTCGGTCGCATGGGAGTCGAAGCAACGCCCAGCCTTTCTTCTGCAAAGCTTGGAGGGGGGCTGATTGCCGAAGCGCCAACAGGCAGCCCTCTTCGCCTACTGTCGTAGCCACAACCCCATGGCCCATCGAGCCGGAGCCTACACAGGAGCCATCCCTGGGTGTTCTCACTCTCACGACTGAGAGTGACGCGGGGAGCCTTCCGGGTCCACCCCAAGTTGGGCTTGCTTTTGGGGTTGATGCTACGGCCCCTCCTGACATGCCGCGAGGGTCGGGCGCTGAGGAAAAGCTGGAGCCCCGATGCCCCAGGCGGAAAACACTAGGGCTCCTTCGACCGGAACGACAACCTATGCTGAGGCACCGGAGCTCGTTCTAGACCTTGCGCTCCTGGACCCTCATGCCTCGCTCGGGTAGGGCCCCCTGCTCGATCCTTAGGCCGTGCTCGAACGGTTTGTGGGAGCCTCCCGGGACATAGAAGTACGCCTTGCTGGGTGATACGTCTCCAACTTATCTATAATTTATGAAGTATTCATGCCATGTTTACAATAATTCTATATGATTTTGGTATGATTTTATTATAACTAATCTGGACTGACGCTGTTTCAGCAAAACTACCATGGTGACGTTTTTTGTGCAGAAATAAAAGTTCTCGGAATGGGCTAAAAATTTACAGTGATTTTTTGGGACCAAAATAGACCCCCGAATCACAAGAGCTAGGCCAGGAAGTGGACGAGGAGACCACAAGCCTGCTGGGCGCCCCCAAGGCCCCGCCCCTGTGGCTTGTGGACTCCTCGAGCACCCCCTTGATAGGAGACCGACGCGAAAAATTCCTATAAATACTAAAATCCAAGAAAGAAACCTAGATCGGGAGTGTTGATGCCGCAAGCCTCTGTAGCCATGAAAAACCAATCGGGAGCCTATTCCGACACCCTGCCAGAGGGGGAAACTATCACCGGAGGCCATCTTGATCATCCCAGGGGTCTCCATGACGAGGAGGGAGTAGTTCACCCTCGGGGCTGAGGGTATGTAACAATAGCTATGTGTTGGATCTCTCTCTCGTGTTCTTGAGATGGCACAATCTTGATGTACCGTGAGATTTACTGATATAGATGAATCGTATGGATTTTCCCCTCTCTATCTTCTTGTGATGAATTGAGTTTTCCCTTCGAAGTTTTCTCATCGGATTGAGTCTTTAAGGATTTGAGAACACTTGATGTATGTCTTACAATGGGATATCCATGGTGACAATGGGATGTTCTATTGATCCACTCGATGTATGTTTTGGTGATGAACTTGCGGGTTCCGTGACCTTGGGAATCTACGCATAGCGGTTGGCACATGTTTTCGTCTTGAATCTCCGGTAGAAACTTTGGGGCACTCTTTGAAGTTCTTTGTGGTTGATTGAACATGATGAATCTGAAATTGTGTAATGCATATCGTATAAGCAAGGCCATGGGTACTCGTGGATACATTGGAGTATATAGGTGAAATCAGGGTTTTCGTTGATGTGTGTCTTAAGGTGTTATTTTAGTACGAACTCTAGGGATGTTCATGACACTTGTAGGGATAGCTCATAGGATTGATCGGAAAAGATAACTTTGAGGTGATTTCGTACCATATAATAATTTCTTCTTTAGTTCTTCGCTATTTGTGACTTTGGAGTGAACTCTTTGTCGCACATGAGGTATTTACATATGATTCAACTATGTTAGTGTTGTTGAGAGAAATTGCACTAGTGAAAGTATGAACCCTAGGCCTTGTTTCTAAGCAATGCAATATCATTTGTGCTCACTTTTATCATTAGTTACCTTGCTGTTTTCATATTTTAAGATTACAAAAACCTATATCAACCATCCATATTACACTAGTATCACCATCTCTTCGCAGAACTAGTGCACCTATACAATTCACCATTGTATTGGGTGTGTTGGGGACACAAGAGACTCTTTGTCCATATTCATCCTACACCTCCCACAGATTGGTAAACCTTATGTCATCCACTTGAGAGAAATTTGCTACTGTCCTACAAAACTCTGCGCTTGGAGGCCCAACACGAGTCTACAAGAAGAAGGTTGCGTAGTAGACATCAAGCTCTTTTCTGGCGCCGTTGCCGGGGAGGTGAGTGATTGAAGGTATATCTTTAGATATTGCAATCAAATCTTTTAGTTTCTTTTTTTTCACTAGTTTTTTTTATAAAAGAAAACTACAAAAAATGGAGTTTAGGTTGCATCAATTGTTTCGTCTCTTTAATGTCTTTCGTGATGGTTTGGAAAATTGTGCGCAATTGGTAGAGGAAGAATTTATGCAAATACTTGATGAGAATTCCTTGAATGATGAGCATGATATAAATATTGCTAGTATGAATTCTCTGAATACTCATGATGCTATTGATATGCAAAGCCACAAGCTTGGGGATGCTATGTTTGATGAATATGATGTTTTTAGTCCCCCAAGTTTTGATGAGCAAAACTATTATGATGATGGCATGCCTCCTATCTATGATGATTATGATGATGACATGTATGCTATAAAGAGTGATAGTAACCATGAAACTTGTCATCATGATTCTAATATTCAAAATGGTTATGTCAATCAAGTATCTCATGATAGTTATTCTGTTGAGTTTGCTCCCACTATTATTAATGAGAAGAAAATTGCTTATGTGGAGAGTGAATTTTTTTCTATGATTGTGGATCATGAAGATAATTCTGTATGTGATAGTTATATTGTTGTATTTCTTCATTATGCTACTGAAAATTATCATGAGAGAGGAACATATGCTTGTCCGAATTGCAATAATATCAAGTTTCCTCTCTACGTGTTCAAAGTTTTGAAGTTGTGCTTGTTTTGCCTTCCTATGCAAGTTGATTCTTGTTCCCACCAATTTTTTGCTCACAAAATCCCTATGCATAGGAAGTGGTTTAAACTTAAATGTGCTTTTCATTAGGTTCATGATGCTTTTTTGCATGTTTCAATTATTATTCCTATGTGAGCATCATTGAAATAATCATGCCTAGCTAAAAGGCATTAAAGAAAAGCGCTTGTTGGGAGATAACCCTACACTTTTAACTTTTGTTTTTATGTTTTCACATGATTAATATACTTTAGTAATCATGTTTTATGTCTTTTATTTCAATAAAGTGCCACGTAAAGCCTTTGGGATAGAGTGGATACTTGCTTGTTTGATTCTGTGCAAACACAGAAAGTTTTGCGTCCAGTATATGAATTATCTGATTTTACTGGAGAGTAAAAAACTTCTACAATGTTTACACAACATTTATATGAAAATTATGTCATATGTCTTATTTTTTCAAAATTTTGAGAGTCAAGGAAGTTTTGTGATCATTCGGATGTTTACAGACTGTTGTGTTTTTGACAGATTCTGTTTTGCATGCATAGTTTGCTTGTTTTAGTGTTCCCATAGCTTATATTCAGTGATATAAATTATGTGATAACAATTATCAATCTTTTCTTGACAGTACCTAAGTGAATGCTTTATCTTTATTACACTAACCCTTCTCACGAAGTTCCGTTAAGTTTTGTGTGATTGAAGTTTTCATGTTTTGGGTGAGATACCGATATGAGGAGTATAAGGAGTGACAAGAAGCTAAGCTTGGGGATTCCCAAGGCACCCCAAGGTAACATTCAAAGAAGACTCAAGCGTCTAAGCTTGGGGATGCCCCGGAAGGCATCCCCTCTTTTGTCTTCAACACTATCGGTATATCTTAATTGGAGCTATATTTTTATTCGTCACATAATATGAGTTTTGCTTGGAGTGTCATTTTATTTTGGTCGTCTCTGTTAGGTGTTGTTTATAATCTTGTTTTTCAAAAAAGTTCCAATAATTGCCTTAGGGTGGTTGCATTGCATGTTTTGATATGTGCTGGGTAAAAACAGAAACTTCTGTTGTAGTGTATCAATTTTTATATTTTAGCGGAACGTGGAAAGTTTTTGAATTTTTTACACAGTATTGTCATACAAACTATTTAGGATGTCCTAAATTTTCATAATTGATTGAGTTACGAAAGTACGCTGGTTTAATAAATTGCTACAAACTTTTCTGTTTAGACAGATTGCTATCATAGTTTTGTTATCTACTTATCCTGTAGTTTCCATAGCCTATATTGGTATAAATTGTGGAAATGATAGTATACAGTACCTAATGTTTTAAAATTATTGTTCAACTTGTCTTGGCAGTACATGAAGTGTTGATTTGTTTGTATGTGTACTAACCTATCTCACGAGTTCTTTTTGAGTTTTGTGTGGATGAAGTTTTTGAGAATAGGTGAAACCATGATATGAGAGGATTGAAAAAGATACAAAAGCTCAAGTTGGGGATGCCCAAGGCACCCCAAGTAAATATTTTAAGAAGTCTCAAGCATCTAAGCTTGGGGATGCTACGCATCCCACCTCTCTTCATCAACAATTATCGGTTAGCCTATGTTGAGCCTAAATTTTTATTCGTTCACATGATGTGTGCTATTATTGGAGTCCTATTTTTCATTTGGTTGCTGTTTTAAATAAAATACTCAGATCTGAAAATCTTTATTGAGAGAGATAGAGAAAGTCCTCACATAGCTACTTAATTGTTTGACTACTCATCGATCTTCACTTATATGTTTTGGAGTAGTTTTGTCATTTACTCTTGTTCTTCACTTATATCCTATGAGTAAATGGTTGAATGACTTGAATATCATAAATCTGAAATTATATATGTTTTATATGCTTATCCCATGGGGAGTAACGACTTCACATATAAGAAGTATAGGTGGTAAAATTTATTGAAAGTTAGCAAACACCGCATTGGTCACTTGAACAATTCATGAAAGAATATTGAAGGAAGAGAGATTTAACATATAAATATACTATCTTGGAAATATTCTATGATTGTGAGCCCATTAATTATTTTCAAACTTGAGCAAATTGGTTGAAGTTGGACAAGGAAGACAATGTAATGAGTTATGCTTGGGTATATTTGTATAGAAGTTATATTGTTATGGATCCTCCAATATGTGGTGCTTACTTCCACCTTAAACTAGCCAAAACTTCCACACCAAGTAGAAATACTACTAGTGCATACAAACACCTTTAACCCAAAGTTCTTCCATATGAGTCCACCATACCTACATATATGCGGTATTTACCTGCTGTTCCAAGTAAATTTGCATGTGCCAAACTCTAAACCTTTAAATAATATTTTGTTTTGTATGCCAAAAACGCTCATATAGTGACTAGGGGCTGTCAGTATGTTCCATGCTAGGTGGGTTATTCTCATGATATGTGTTGATTCACTATCATTCATGAGAAATAGGCTGGTATTCGTGATGCCTAGTTCCATGCTCAAAAATCAAATCAAAATATAATGAAACAAAACTCCCCCGGGGTTGTTGTTTGTATGGATGAATACCCGTGGATTCGGCTCGCCGTGGAGTGTGATTGATTTTGTATCTTGAAGCACAAGAGCTGGTCCAGGAAGTGGATGAGGAGGCCACAAGCCTGCTAGGTGTGCCCCCCTAGGTCGCACCCCTATGGCTTGTGGACTCCTCGAGCACCCCCTTGACATGAGACCGATGCCAAAAAATCCTATAAATACTAAAAACACCAGAAAGAAACCTAGATCGGGAGTTCCGCCGCAACAAGCCTCTATAGCCACAAAAAACCAATCGGGAGCCCATTCATCACCCTACCGGAGGGCGAAACAAACACCGGAGGCCATCTTCATCATCCCGACGGTCTGCATGACAAGGAGGGAGTAGTTCACCCTCGGGGCTGAGGGTATGTACCAGTAGCTATGTGTTCTCTCTCTCTCTCTCTCGTGTTCTTGAGTTAGCACAATCTTGATGTACCGCGAGCTTTATTGATATAGATGAATCATATGGAGTTTTCCCCTCTCTATGTTCTTGTGATGAATTGATTTTTCCCTTTGAAGTTTTCTTCTCGGATTGAGTCTTTAAGGATTTGAGAACACTTGATGTATGTCTTGTGATGTCACATCCCTAGCTAGATGTCATAGGACACCATGTGTGTGCATCATGTTTCAATTTTGCATCAACATGAAATGGTTATTAAAAGAAACCCCAAGCTCACATCAGAATCAAATTAATTAAAATGTTTGTGAAAACTCAACAAACTCAATATGCCAATACAAAATGTTCCCTATGTCTCATAATTATGGACATGAAAATATTAGGGGCCATTTTAAATATTTGAGCAATTATAGAAATTTCAAAATAAATAACAAAGCCTCTGAAAATGCCAAATAAAGCATTATCAATACTTTATATTTCAAAATATCCTGAAACTTTTTATTGGAGTTTGAAATATTCAGACTTGATATTACAAAATATTTGGGATATTTTATCAAAGCATTTGTACCTGAAAAAGAAATAAAACAAATGTGAGATATAGAAAATCAGAAAGAAAAGAAAAGAAAAAGGGCACAGGCGCAGGGGGGACCGGCCCACTGGCCCATGGCCAGTCATCCCTGTCCTCTCGCCAGGAGGACAGGGGCGTGCGCTCGCTGCGCGCGGGCACACGCCGGCCACCTCCTCCCTGCCTGGCTGCTGGCCTGGAGGGCTCGGAGAGTGCCAGCGCGAGGCCTCCTCGCTGTGGCCTCTTTCTCCTCTCCCTCTCCCCCTCGCGAGCTCTCTCTCTCGCTCTCCCCCTCTCTGCCCGCCATGGCCGAGCTCGTCACCGCCGCGCCGCCGTAGTTCTAGCCACCCCCGCACCCTTTTGAGCCCCCCAACAGCCCCGCAGCGACCCCCTCGTCCTCCCTGTGAAGCCAGTCGACGCCGGGATCCCTCCACGACGCGCCACCGCCGTTTCTTCCCCGCTGACCACCGGAGCTCCACCTCGATGATTCGCCCCGTCCGGACCTCCCCCGACCTTGCCGTCGCCTCTGCTGGAACCGCGGTGAGCCGCTGGTGCTCCTCCCCCTCTCCCCCTGCTTCCTCGTGCCCTCTAGCGCAGTAGCCGGTCCTGCCCGAGCTGCCGCCGCCGCCAAGCTCGATGTGGCCGTCGTCTCCGGCGACCCCGAGCCCCCTCTGCTGCTTTGTTAGATGCGCGCGTGCGCGGGCTACCTTCTGGTGCCCTTCGCGTGCGAAATGGGCACCGGATGCGCAAGTCCGGCGAGTCGCCGCTGTGTTTTTGGTCGCCGCCAGTTGGCCTCCGGCGTGCTAACGTGGAAGGCCATCAGGGGCTAATCCCCCTGCTAATTAGCCCCCCAACCATTGACCAGTGGGCCCCAGATGCGGGTCAAACCCTGGTCAGTGCGGGGATTAGTCCTGTGTCGCTGACGTGTGGGCCCCGCACGTCAGGTTTGACCTGGACCGTTCAGCTGACCTGCTGACACCATGATGACGTCAGGCTAATGTAATAAAGGAATTTCTAGTTTTAAAATAATTCCAGAAAATTTTTAAAACTTCAAAAATTCATATAAATTAATCTGTAACTCAGATAAAAATAATTTATATCTGAAAATTTATCAAAAAAATCCAATGACTCTAATTCTGCTATTATCATGCATGTTAGAGCAACCTATGTAGATGAACATTGACATTTACTAATAGGTTAATATATGGAATATGAAATGGAGATTGATTTTGAACCTATATTCAAGCTCACTTCAAACTAACTTGGACAATAGTTGCATTAGCCCATCCTTATATGCTACCATGTCATGATCATGCATCATATTGTTGCACTTGCCTGTATTGATTGTTATTTATCTGCATTGCGGTAGCCCTGCTTCTGAGGATACCCCCAAGTATTCCAACGAAGGAGAGAACCTTTCCGCTACCCACCAAGGCAAGCAACCCCCTTTGATCATTCCGATAACATCCCACTCTCTCGCTCCTGCTCTTGTTTATTGCATAAGGACAAATGTTCACTTGTGTGTCATACACGGTAGATGAATCTATTCTTTTGCATGACCTGTCATTGTCACAGTAAATAGCTAAACCTTGCAACCTAGCATATTTGGTAGATTATTGTGCCATGATGTGCTTAGCTTACTTTGCCTGCTATGCTTGCTATGCTTAGAGTTGTGTTAGGTCCGATTCATCTCAGTGATGAACTGGAGTGAAATAATGATGTTCTGATGTGATAGGCTTAAGACGAAACCGAGTTGGCAAAGGTTGCGATGAGAGGCTATGTAGGAGTACATAGCGGGTCGTCTCATTGGGACCGTTCTTAGGAACTGAGTTCCGTGTTTGTAATCCAAGACTAGTTACTACCACACGCTGGGATACTTAATTGACCCTCTCGAGTTTTCAATCGCTTAGTCCTTAGTCCAGGAGTTGCAAGTAGTTTCTGGTTTTTATAGCATGCTGGAGGCCTTGCATAGCGCTGACCCTAGGGGTGGGTTACGACGCGGTAGCCAGTGGCACGGTGTACCAAGGGTCACCCGAATGGTGGGCTTGGGAACTCTGCACACATTGTTTGGGGCCGTAGCGAAAACTTCAGCTAGACTTCCGTGTGAGTTCAGTCTCAAATACGCGATAGCTTGGACTAGAGGTCTTATGTGATTGACGGTCATGGCCGACACCCTCGCTAGGCTTCTGCTTGAAGGTTGCCGAAGTGCATGGTTTTAAGAGCACACGGCGATAAGTGGCGAGCGTGTGTGTGAAGAATTACACCCCTGCAGGGTATGAAACTATTCGAATAGCCACGTCCTCGGATATGGACTACTTGGAAAACTTATGTTGTTCATAGATAATCAAATGGATACTCCTAAAAATATCAAGACAAGTGTGAGTATCATGGATGGCACTCTCCCAAGGGAGGGAAGTGAATCCATGGTGGTGTATCATCATGGAGTTAGTGGACTCATTTGTGATAACTAAAATCTAAACAAAGAGCTAAAAATGGTGTAGTGTAGGTTAGCCATGAGTCAAAGCTGGCATTGCTGCATAAACTCTACCACTCCCCTTGTTGATACATGAGCATGAATAGACTAGGTCTGTTTTAAAGACTTTCTGAGTACGTTTGTACTCACGTTTGCTTAATAAATGTTGCAGATGAGACCCAGGACCCATCAGGTGGGTTCTATCTAGATGTCGACGATGCCGAATAGCTGGTGTCCCAGCTACGACCTTATGCCCTGTGGCGGGCTGTAGATAGTCAGGCCATGTGCCTTTTTACCCTTTCATCTGTCTGTACTCAGATAGCTTATGCTTCCGCTTGGTTTGTATGACTTGTTTGTATGACTTGAGTGCCGGGTCATGTGACCCCTATCTATAAGAACATGTTATGCAAGGCTCGTCTGAGCCCCTTAAATAAAAGTTGTTGTATGGTTATGTTGTGATGCCATGGTTGTATCTATGCATATCGGGCATGTCATGCGTACGTGTGACGTGCAGCGGTATGTATGGGATCCGACACCTAGTCATCTACCTTTAGTAGTACTCTATACAAGAAACTGCCTCTTTGTGCTTCCATCGGGCCTTGGTAGCTTGCTATTGCTCCGGACACATTGATTGACCGACACATATCCTTCCTTGCTGCTGTGTCTGTCCCTTCGGGGAAATGTCTCGCAGTGTAATGGTGTCCCTGTAGCCTGCTACGACTCGTCTACGTGTGCTGATGGCATTTATGTCTCACGACATAATGGAGTCCTTGTAGCTTGCTATGACTGGTCTACACGCGCTTGAGGCCGACACCTGCATTGTTGGGTTACGTATGCCTGTTTCTGTACGGATGTGCCACTTGGGTTCTATGATTAGTCATGTCGGCCCGGGTTCTCTATCATTAGATTGCCAGCGACATGTTCACATACGTGAGCCAAAAGATGCAAACGGTCCCGGCTAAGGTAAGGCTGCAGCCTTGGAGCTTACCATGTGTGAGGCCGCAGAGTGATGTGATATGTTACAGTCTGGATTCATATGACTTAGGATCGGGGGCCCGACATGCGATGGGATATCCATGGTGATAATGGGATGTTCTATTGACCCACTTGATGTATGTTTTGGTGATCAACTTGAGGGTTCCGTGACCTTAGGTATCTATGCATAGGGGTTGGCACATGTTTTCGTCTTGAATCTCCGATAGAAACTTTGGGGCACTCTTTGAAGTTCTTTGTGTTGGATTGAACATGATGAATCTAAAATTGTGTGATGCATATCATATAATCAAGCCCATGGGTACTCGTGGTGACATTGGAGTATCTAGGTGACATTAGGGTTTTGGTTGATGTGTGTCTTAAGGTGTTATTTTAATATGAACTCTAGGAATATTCATGACACTTGTATGGATAGCTCATAAGATTGATCGGAAAATTTAACTTTGAGGCGGTTTCGTACCCTACACTAATTTATTCATTAGTTCTTCGCTATTTGTGACTTTGGAGTGAACTCTTTGTCGCACATGAGGTCTTTACATATGATTCAATTATGTGAGTATTGTTGAGAGAAATTGCACTAGTGAAAGTATGAACCCTAGGCCTTGTTTCTAAGCATTGCAATACTGTTTGTGCTCACTTTTATCATTAGTTACCTTGCTGTTTTTATATTTTCATATTACAAAAACCTATATCTACCATCCATATTACACTTGTATCACCATCTCTTCGCCAAACTAGTGCACCTATACAATTTACCATTGTATTGGGTGTGTTGGGGACACAAGAGACTCATTGTTATTTGGTTGCAGGGTTGTTCGAGAGAGACCATCTTCATCCTACACCTCCCACGGATTGATAAAACTTAGGTCATCCACTTGAGGGAAATTTGCTACTGTCCTACAAAACTCTACGCTTGGAGGTCCAACACGAGTCTACAAGAAGAAGGTTGCGTAGTAGACATCACTCGGGAGCGCCTGGGGCTCGCCACCCTGCTAAAGCGGTTCTCTGCCTCCCTCGCGGAGAGTGAGAGGGATGCCAACGAAGCAAAGGAGGCTAGCGAGGGTGCCCTTGCCAAGAAGGCACGGGCCACCAAGTGTCGTGAGGAGGTAGAGGCCGCCCTGAATACACTCAGGGACGAGCAGGACATGCGGCCTCAAAAGCTCCAGCTATGGGAGAACAACCTATGGACCTGCTAAGCGTAGCTCACCGATCGAGATGTCAAGCTGACGAGGGTGGAGACCCAGCAGGCCGCCGAACGCGAGCGCCTGGAGGTGCTGCAATGCGAGGTGACCGAGGCCCAGGAAGCCCATGCAGAACATGTTGGCGCGCTGGATGCCAGGGAGGAGAAGATCCAACCGATGTCGACGCGAAGGTAGCGGCGACCAGCATTGCCCTTTCTTCTCTTGAGCTCAGGGCCTCCAAGCCCTTCCAATCCTTGTGTCGGGGACGCTTTGATGCTCCCCTTATTGCTCCTAAGGCTGACTATGCAGAGCTTTCCGCTAGGCTCATGAGGGAGCTTGAGGACACGACGCGGAAGGTGGATGGATTCCTCGAGGAGGAATGCCGAGACCTGTTTTCCGTGGCAGTGACTCGAGTCTTCAACCAACTTCTTCGTGACCCAGACTTTAACTTCGACGAGGTGATAGGTCCCGTCCTAGAAGAGTCTCGCAACCGCCTGGAGGTGGCCGTGGAGGGCCTTGTGAACATGCTACTTGGGAAATTCACATGTGACAGCTGCGGCGATGATGGTGGCACCGATGATACTCCCTTCGATGTCCCGCGAGACTGAATCTTCCTTGCAGAAGTGTAAGATAGTGATTTTAATGTGCTGAACATCATAAGCTTGTAATGACTTTTGGCTTCCCATGGGCCTTCCTTTAATGCCTTGTTTTCCACAGGCTTGCCTTTGTACTTTGCGTAGGTAGGGCCTAGTACCGCGCATTTCTCAACCGCCATTGGGCTCTCAGGTCGCGATGCCTAGACAAGAACAGGAGGTGAGGGGCTTCAGGAACTTGTGAAGCCTACTCAGGCGGGATGCTCAAGAGCCCGCCTTGACGTGCGAGCAGTCTTCGAGAGGAAAACGTGCTAGCCAGTTCGTACCCAGGTTTTGCATGAGGAAACTAGGCACCAAGGGCCTTAGTGGGGTGACGTGCACGGGGGTAAGCTCGCGAGCCAGACCCCAGTCCCTTGTTTTTTTTAGCGCTGCAGGGACTAACTCGAGCATAGGCACCGTGCCCAATCCCCGCTTGCGCGAGAGCTGAGGGGAAAACTGGCTAGTGAGTGGGGCAGAGCCCCCACTCGATCACCCGGCGTGGAGCGTGGGGCTACCACTAGGCGTGGGCATAGTCACGGTTCGATAGTTCCTCCGCCAGCACAAAGCATGGGGCTTCCACTTGGGCATGGGCGAGGGTCCTCCTGAGGCCAAGGGGGGCGATCTAGGGGACCCCGGGGCATGTACAGCCCCAACCTCATTATTACATGAGAGGGTCATAGGCAGCGAGGAGGAGGTGTCGGACATTCCAGGCACTAGGCTCAGGAATTCCTTACTCCATTTTTAGGCGGGTTGCGCCTAGTCTTCTCAGCATGGTTGTGCACTCACGCAATCCTGAAACACGGGGGTGATGCGTGTCAGATGGCCGTCGCGAGGACACCATGTGAAGGGGTTGGATACCAAGGGCCTAATGAGGTGACGTGCATGGGCTTGACCCACCAAACAGAGCTCGGCCTTTCGGATGCAGCGTAGCTGTAGGGACGAACCCGAGAATAGACGCCGTGTAAAGTTTCCTCATATAATGACCGAGGGAAGATTCGGTCAAAGTGTAGCACCCGGGGTGGTGAAACACACAGCTAGCAGTTATGCAATATCAGGTCGCACACTTGTTCATATTCGTGTGGTTGTTCCATGAAAAAGCAAGGCACCAAGGACCTCACGAGGTGATATGCACAGGGGCGAGCCCGCGAGATAGAGCTCGATCTCTTTGATTTGGGGACACTACAGGGACAAACCCGATCACAAACATCATGTCCTACCCCGTCATGGGGTGTCCAGAGGAAGGGGCATGAGGGCATGGCAAATGCAGGTGGTGGTGAAGCACCAGGCGCAAGGCTTAAGCAAGCGTGTTAAATTCATTAGAGGATAACAGAATTTGCTACACAACCAAACGATGCGGAAGCCACAGGGGGAACCCTTGACTGTTGGAGGATAATGCGACCCAAAGCACGCCTTCCATTTTAAACAATCAAAAATTCACGTGGACATTACGCTGCCGTGGGAGCGTCCAGTTGCTTAGCGGAGCCTGTGGCGGGGATCCACCTCTCAGGGACCGGATGGTTCCCAAGGCCTTGGGTCTGTGGGGACCCCCACTCATATGTCATGATCACCAAATGTATGTGCACAGTGATCCTAGAGATCAATGCTCACTGAACACATAGAAACTGAATAACAAGAGTCTTACATCCATTACATACTGGATTACTGAAATATGGCCTTTATGGCCAAGTCTTCATATGATTGCAGCGGAAATCTTCAACGATAGCGTGAACCCATGCCATCTGCCTTAAACCTACACGCAGTCTGACTAGGAAGCGTCCTAGCTCGCATGTCCATCACCAAGATAATCTTCATCAGAACCCGTTCTTTCATGCCTGGCCAATAAAATAACCAGTGGCAAGCCAATGAGTACTTTGAATGTACTTGCACGCAACCTGTGTGTTGGAACAAGGTATAACAATGTATGATGTAGCACTACGTAGGTAAGTTTTGTAGAAAACTAATTTTAAGTGCAATGACATGATCAAGTAACTTAAGTAAGCATGCATCAAACGTTGACAGGTTCTCATGTGAACAAGTCACAATCATCATCATAAGAAGGGGGTGAACATCCCATGTTCAATCATCATACCAAGTCATCAGACTTTGCTCAAGTATCATCTTGGTCAACTACACACACACACCAACTGTGATAGCCTGGCTTATTAGGGATGATAGACTACTCATATCAATAAGGAATTCCTTCTTTCCCGGGAGCCCATTCGAACAGAACTCCTAGGTTAAGCGTGCTTGTCTTGGAGTAGTTCTAGGATGGGTGACTGACCAAGAAGTTGGTCCCGTGTGTGCATGAGTGAGGACAAAGTGCGCAGAAAAGACTAGTATTGATCTATGAGGCCAGTCTAGATCCCGCGAGGAGTAATGACTACCGGTGGGTGTGTCTGGGGCATTACAAGTTGGTATCACAGCTGACCCTCGTGGTTACACGGATGTTTGCCGACAGGTGCACGGTCATGTTTTTCACGAAGTTGGTGACCCGTCGTGGCACACGGAATGACACATGTATCAGACTGGAAGCACATACGTGTGTGCCAAGAGGGAATGTTCCTGTGACCCGACGAGGACGTCGGTCCCTCTAAGTGCTGGTGTATTTGATAGCCTGGCTTATTAGGGATGGTAGACTACTCATATCAATAAGGAATTCCTTCTTTCCCGGGAGTCCATTCGAATAGAACTCCCAAGTGAAGCGTTCCTGGCTTAGAGTAGTTCTAGGATGGGTGAACGACCGGGAAGTTGGTCCAGTGAGGACAAAAGTGCGTAGAAAAGACTAGTATTGATCTATTCGAATAGTTTTACACTCTGCAGAGGTTGCACACTTTACCCACAAGACTCGGGAAACTTCCGTGTCAAGCCATGACTCGTGGTATTGTCCTTACCTAGTATTGATCTGTGAGGCCAGTCTAGATCCCGCCAGGAGTAACGACTACCGGCAGGTGTGTCCGGGGTGTTACACCAAGTTTAGTAAATATTGGACGTAGCACAAGAGCAGTCATCCAACTGTCCTTACTTTACCCACAAGACTCGGGAAACTTCCGTGTCAAGCCACGACTCGTGGTATTGTCCACACCCGAGGTAAGTATCCGAACATTGCCTTTCCCCTGACGATACTAAACAAAGATTCCACTCAATTGGTACCTAGCCCATATGATGTACATCACAAGTAACATCCATGAAGGGACCAATGGTGTGCCCGATGCCTGTGAAGACAGCGCATGATCATCTTTATCGGCATGACCCCATATTGAGAGTGACCACGTCACTCCCGCCACTAGTAATGCGGGCTCTAAGATAGTACCCATCAGGGTATTCAACAAAGCCGCGTCCCATAAGGGGTATCGTGGTTGTACATGTAAGGTTGGAATAACGGTCGCACCTTACACGAATTCATTTTCGAATGAACACCACTTCTTAATCAAGTGGTTACCTAGCTCATCATCATCTCCCTCGGGCATTAGTGGCACCCGACGTTTTTTTGAAAAGTCTTTGAAATCATTTTGTTTCCATCACCATGCATTTTCCCGATCCCACTTGAGTAGCATCTAATAAGCACCATCTCTACTCCCACCCGCACAACCCTCAAAGGAGGTAGGGTCATGCATTATGCAAGTATCAATATTAAAAGTGTCGGAGGAATTCCACCGTATTGGTCAGCACATCAACATGACCAACACATCTAAAGAAAATGCTATATTACATGCATGAAAATGGTTTCTTAACATGGTCAAAGGGATGCTTGCTTGGCTTAGCAACGTCTTCAAGGTCTTCACACTCTTCTCGTCCTCTCCGAGCACTTCGTCTATTCCGTCAACTATCGCCGGAAACAACTGTAATAAGCAACACAATGATAGTACTCTAAAAATAGGAGTTTGATTTTTCTTGGACACCTCTGGTTACCAGGAAAAGGCCAAAAATGGTTCTAACGGATCAACGAGGCTTTTTGAACGGTGGAAACAGAGGTATTAAATGGCCTTGTGAAAAGTCTATAGAAACTGTTTTGACAAAAATATTTGAATGCACCCATCATATAGGGCATGATTCTAGAAACATGTGTGAAATGGTTTCACTGGATTTGGGGTTGGGGTGAATTTCCTCTGATTTTCCTAAAATGAAATAAATCGAAAAAGGGGCCATTTATTAGATCCAACAGAATTGGTGAAGGAAAAAAATGTTCACCATGGCTAGAAAATTTGGGCATGACATTTAGAGCTTCTGGAAATTTGAATCACTGCATATGGAGTTGATTTGGATCCTCTATGGATTTTACAAGGAGGGGGTTTTATAGTTCAAATTTGAATTTGAACTTAAACAATACACAAACTTGTGGTGCAAAAATATGGAAGTTGCACCAAATAATAGCTGGCATTTTTAGGAGAATATAGAAATTTGAATCAACAAGTTTGGAGAACAAATGAATTTCCTATGATTATTTTATCCCTCTAGAAAAAGAAAAAGAGAAATATTATACCTAAACGGGCCAGGCACAGCCCACCAACACGGAACGGTGACTGGGCCGGCCCGGCTACTTAGTTGAGCGCCTGAGCAGGGCCACGTCGAAAGCGCCACCCGGGAAATACGTTTTTGCCGGGCAGAGGCGTGTCCAGCGGAGCCCATCTCCACTTAAACGGCGGGCCCGCCCCATTAGCCACTTACAGGCGGGCCCTACCTGTCAGGATCATTCCTCACCTCCCGCACGAACATGGGAGGGTAGGTGAGGCGAGGCCGAGCGGGCTCCGGCGCCGTTCCGACGGCTCAGGGCGCCCTCTGGCGAGGCTCCGGCCACCAGCGGGCTCGGGGCGAGGAGCTGCACATCCCCGGGGTCTTCATTCTTGCCGGGGAGCGCCAAGGAGTGCGTCGCATTAGCCGCAGTAGAGACCGACGACGGAAGATGATGAACTCAACGTTTTGGGCACGGATGGGAGGAGTAGATGTGAGGGAAAGATCCCTCGTGGCATGGGCATTTTGCTGGTCCTGCTAGGGGGAGAGGAGGAGCTGGGGAGAGCTCAAATTCGAGCGGAGGCTGCCGGCAAGGCTCCAACAATTGTCATGAATGCAGACAAGGAGTGGGAGATTCGGGAGTGAAGGGAGGCTGGAGAGAGTGAGAGAGAGCCAAGGGAGCACAGGGGGTCTCGGGGGCGGTTCCTTATAGGGAGGGTCACGTTGTATCGCTAGCTTGTGCGTTGACTCGGTCTCTGCTGTTGTTGGAGAGCTCGAGGGGGAGTGTGTCTACAGGCTTCGTGGACGACGTCCACGTCCAGGAAAGGAGCAAGGGGGGGACAAAGGAGCACACTTGTGAGCTCGCCCACTGGCCGAGTCGGGCGGCCATGGCGCACCTATGAGGAGGGGCAATGGGATGGAGAGAGAGGAGGGGCCGACCGTCTAATGTGTCCCGACGCAGAGGCCTACAAGTGGCGAGAGGGGGGTGCCTGAGGCAGTCCAAGCCATGCACAGGGCAGCGGCTATAGTGCGGTCGGGCACTGTAGTGCGCTCTAGAGCGCCCATATGGCATGCCATTGGCCTCTTGGATGCGTCCATGCATGTCTGGAACTTCAGGGAGGTAAAACAAGGTAAAAATAGCATACGATGCCCTAGGGTTTTCATTTGAATAGAAGGGGAGCATAAAAGGGTGGAAAAACTTGCTGTCTAGGGGGTAAATTGAGGTTTTTCACCCCCCCAACCAATGACCTGAGCCCATGGGCCCTTCACTGGAGGTATAAGGTGACTAGCAAGAGCTCTGGTAAGATTTTGAGCTCAAGGAGAAGAGTTGAAGTGGTCAAAATAGTGAATCCTATAATACACTAGATGGTGTTTGATGGAGTTGTGGGTCATCTAAGATGATGTGATTGACATGAGACTTACCAGGCTCAAATGGTGGGTAAAAATGAGATTGATCATCAACTTTGGGCTCATTTTATGGAAGTTTCCAATGTAAACTTTATAAAACCTAGAAATCAACAGTAATAGGTTTATATAGACCTGATCATGCTAAGCCATTCTCCTTTATGCTCCACTTGCTTTGGTGGCATAATTTTGTGACTAGAGAATGCCCAAAAAGTTTGGGACCAATTGGGGAAAGTTGACAATGCAAACATTCATAATTTTTTAAATCAGCAGAAATGATTTTGGGGGGATTTGGACAAGTTAATATGTCTTCCTTAATGGACCACTTGGTGTGGATGCATTATTGGGGGTTTAGATCATGTCCACAAAATTTGAGCTTAAGGAGAGATAGTTGGCAATGTAGAGTTGCTCAAATTTGGATATGGACAAAGAGGGTTTTAGGATATTTTGGTGAACTAACTAAACTGGGATTGATATGAAATTGGAAACATGATCTCATATTCCATATGTGACATGGTAGAATTTTCTTGGATTTATTTGAGAATTTTCTCGTAGAAATATTTCAAATGCTTGAAATAGGCAGAAATGGTTTTCAAGGGTTTTGCCCAATATTTTGAACATCACCATGTGTTTAGACTCTTATATATGAACAATAAATGTCCTTTGAGTTTTCCTAAATTTTCTCAAATATTTTCAAAGCATTTAAATATTTTTCCCTATAAAAGACCATTTATGGCCTTAAGGCAAAGCCTTTAAATAAAATAAGAAAATAATATTTAAAAATAATATTTGTGGTTTTGGGGAGTTATATATATTAGGTTCCAAATAAATCCTTTGGGGAAAAACAATCCACCCAATTTGAGGACTTGTAGTACAAACCACAATTTAGTGTTTTTTGAAAACCTAAATTGAATAAATTGTTTTTGGCAAAAATAAATTTGATAAAAATACTTTTAGGTACTATACACAGGGTATGATCATTGGACAAGAGTCTAGATCAAGGAAAGGAGTTTTGAGTAAGATGGAGTTTTATGAATATAGAGCACCAGCAAGCAATCAAACAAGCAAGCAAATAGCATACTAGTAAAGCATTCATATGCACTCAAAAAGTTTTAATTGGTCCTAATTTTGAGTCATGTTAACTTAGTCATGAGGCAAATGAGAGGGTGTGACAGGGTCCCGCATGAATTCGACGCCTCCCGAGCCGCATGAGTCTTTGGAAGGTGGCGGCAGCATTCGCGAGGCCGAACGACTTACGATCGCGGCTGGCGGCAACACCTCTCCTCAATCCACCAGCGGCGGTAAAAAGGGGCCCAATGAACTGGTGTTGTTGAGCCCCATGATGTCAACCCACATGTGCACCTCGATGTTGTCCCAGGGAACAGCCCTCGGCCTGACGGGCTGCACCGGGCGGGGCACTCCGTGCATGGCCCGTGCCTCCCTCAGCCTACCTATTTCCTAGGCGATGAACTCTTGTGCCCTTGGTGCCCGGCGCTGCTGCCCTTGCTCACGGGGGCACACGTCAAAGCACACCTCCAGGTGGTGCCCGAGCTCCTCCGTAGTTACTTGGGTCAGGTCGGATGCCTTACAAATGGAAACCCCCAAACCCAGCTCGCAGGAGGCGCCTAGCATGCCTTCCTGTGCTGGGGGAGGCACGCCTCTCCGATGTGCGTGGGGCTCGTGGCGCTTGCGCCTAGCGCCATGTTCCTTGCCTTGGGCTGGCCTTAGGTGGGCAGTAACTGTTTCTTCCTTGGGGGCATGGTCTCGTGAGGCCCAGCGTTCCCTTCGTCATGGGAATGCTCAGCCATGGCTGCTTTACATGCGTGCTCGAGGGAGCAATCCACATCCTTCTCGTCACAGGCGATGGTAATGACATTGCTGCAGCCTGGCATCTTGATGATGTTTCACCCGTGGTGGGTCACCACCATGAACTTGGCAAGCGATGGGTGCCCCGAGATCGCGTTGTACAGGAGGCTGATGTGTGCCACATTGAAGTCGATAAGCTCGGTGTGGCAGTTTTTGCATGAGCCGAAGGTGACCGGGAGGCATACTTGCCCCAGGGGGACAGTGGAGCCATCCGTCACCCCGAAGAATAGTATCGTGGGTATCAGATGGTCATAAGACGCCTGAAGCGTCTCGAACGTCTCCACGGAGAGCACGTTGAGGCCCACACCTCTATCGATGAGGGTCTTGGTGACCATGACATTGCTGATGGTGGGGGCACACAACATGGGGAGCATGTCTGCGGTTTTTGTTGTCTTGGGGCCATCCCTGGCATCGAATCAGATGGTGTACTACAACCACTTGAGAGGCCGTGTGGCTTTAGGCTTCGGGAGGGTAGTGTTCACCTCGAGAGAGAACTGCTTTAACAAGCGGTTGGACGCCGGGGTGTGGGCTTGATACTCGTGATCTATGTTGGGTTTTCCGTGAAGAGGAGCGAATTAAAATAGAACAAAGTGGGTAAGTATTTCCCTTAGTTATTTAAGCAAGGTTTATCGAACCAATAGGAATACCAATCCTCAACCGTCTTCAGTAGCTATAAACAAAAGAACAAACAACTTGCAACCAACATCGGCAAGAGGGTTGTCAATCCCCTTGGTCTCATTATTTGCAAGCAAGTGAGTTGTGTAGATAATTGTAATTTGCAAAATAAAATAAAATCAAATAAATAGCAGCAAGGTAATGATAGCATTTGTGAATATATAAGTGAATAGACTGAGGGCCATAGAGTTCTCTAGTGGCATCTCTCATAAGCAAAGCATATGGTGGGTAGACAAATTACTGTTGGGCAATTGATAGAAAAGATAATAGTTATGCGATTTTCACGTCAATGAGCATGTGTATATAGTCATCACGTCCAGAAGCAAATAGGTCGACTCCTTCCTGCACCTATTACTATTACTCCACCATTGACCACTATCTAGCATGCATCTAGAGTATTAAGTAATGCTTGGAGAACATTGACATGATGTAGACAAAGTAAACTCAATCAATATGAATAAACCCCATTGTTTTAATCTTAGTAGCAGCAACACAAATACGCAACTTGTCCCCTTCTGTCACTCGAATATAGAAACTCGCTAGGTTGAACCTACTACAACGCACCACTCCCACCGGAGAAATATCAATATAGTTGGCCAAACTACCTCAATAGATCATGCAAATAACAATCATAGTAAGAGCATTACAAAGCTATGATGATCATGCAAATAACAATCATAGTATTCAGATTTGACTCAAATACTTTTCATGAATAATCTGAACATAAACTCACAATTCATCGGATCCCAACAAGCACACCGTACAAAGGGATTACATCGGCTAGATCAAGGCAAGGATGCAACGAACATTGTATTGCAGATCTAGATAGAGAGAGATTGCCACATAGGTACTACCTACAGACCCATAGGTCTACGGTGAACTACTCACACATCATGGTGAGATAAACAAGGTTGATGAAGAGGCCCTCCTCGGTCGATCTCCCTTCCAGCAAGGTAGCGGAAAGGAGGTGTAGATGGCCTCCCGTCAGAACAGAGACTTGCGGTGGTGGAAAAAGTGTTTCGGGAGCGCTCTCGAAGGTTTTAGGGTATTTGTGAATTTGTAGGCTAGAGAGGGGCATCACGCATAAGGGGGCCACAAGCCATTAGGCTGCGCCCCCCTGATGGCGCGCCCTGTTGGCTCGTGGTGCCCTCGTGGCTCCTCCGGCCTCCCTCTAAAGCTTTTAGGTCTTTTTTTGGTCCAGAAAAATCATAAAAAATACTCGTGGCAATTGGACTTCATTTGGTACTACAAACCTGAAAAGCCAAGAACATGCAAAAAAGAGAACCTAGCACTTGGCACTGGGTCAATAGGTTAGTGGTCAAAAATATTATAAATTGGTAAATAAATACCCAAAAAGTATCCTAATATGATAATATATTAGCACGGAACAATCAAAAATTATAGATACGTTGGAGACGTATCGGCATCCCCAAGCTTAATTATTGCTCGTCCTCTCGTAGGTAAATGATGAAAACAGAATTTTTGATTTGACATGCTACCCACTATGTAATCTTTGGTATGTATGCTCATTGAGAAATGATGAATTAACAAACAACAACATAGTAACATTTGTATGTATAGGAAACAATATCATTGATTTTTCAGCTTATACGATCCTAAAAGAATGTTTACGCCTACTCATCTTATTATATTAGCAAGGCATGACTCCGTCTTCACTACATAGATACAAATGTTAAGCACCACAGTGTCCAAGTCAGGCGATCACACTTTTTCAATATGCATCAACTTTTTATTCTTCACGCAATACATGAGCATGAACCATTGGACATAGCATATAGGTGGTATAGAATATGATGGTAGATATCAAAGGGGTAAAAAGTGGAGAAGATAGTCTCACCTCAACTAGGCGTAAAAACGAGCTATGGAGATGCTCATCTATTTATGTCAATGCAAGGAGTAGGGATTGCCACGTAAATGATGCACTAGAGCTATAAGTGTATGAAATCTCAACCGAGGCTAAGTGGGGTGTGCATCCAACTTGCTTGCTCATGAAGACCTCGGACATTTGTGGAAGCCCATCATAGGAATATACAAGCCCAATTTTTTGTGGGGACCCTGCCTCATAAGTCGTGATCACCGAATGCACGTGTACAGTGATCCCATAGATCAATGCTCACTAAACACAAAGAAACCGAATAACAAGAGTCATACATCCTTACATACCGTCTTACACAAATAAGGGCTAGCTAGGCCAAGTCTTACATATATAGGGCCACAAGGGCCAAACACTTAAACATAAAAAACAACGGAAATCTTGGTCAAAAGCATGAACCCATGCCATCTGCCTTAAACCTACATGCATTTTGACTGGAAGCGTCCTAGATCACATGTTTGTCACCAACGAACTCTTCACCATACTCCTACTCTTCCATGCCTGGCCAATTAAATAACTAGTGGCAAGCCAATGAGTACTTTGAATGTACTCGCAAGCAACCCATGTGTGGAACAAGCTACAACAATTCATGATATAACACTAAGTAGGTAAGTTTTGTAGAAAGCTAATTTTGAGTGCAATGACATGATCAAATATCTATGTAAGCATGCATCAACAGTTGGTAAACATCCGAGTGAACAAGTTACTGATATCATCATAAGCAGGGGTTGAATATCTCATGTTCATCATCATGCCAAGTCATCGGACTTGGCTCTAGTATCA
This sequence comes from Hordeum marinum, assembly GCA_022496015.1. Classification (NCBI taxonomy): domain Eukaryota; kingdom Viridiplantae; phylum Streptophyta; class Magnoliopsida; order Poales; family Poaceae; genus Hordeum; species Hordeum marinum. Next base: position 275,553,956 of record CM039675.1, read on the forward strand.
TCTTTGTTTCATCCACACACGCACACCAAGTTTGTGAAAACATCGAACGCAGTTTAAGAAGGACCTCCAACTGTCTATGACCATGGACACGGTTATTCAGATAGTTTTACACTCTAAAGAGGTTGCACACTTTACCCACAAGACTCGGGGAACTTCCATGTCATCCACGACTCGTGGTATATAACATACCCGAGGTAGGCACCCGAACAAAGCCTTTCCCCGGACGATACTAAACAAAGTGTCCACTTGATTGGTACCCAGCCCTCGTGATGTACATCATACGAGCCTCGCTCCAGATCGTACCATCCATGAAGGGAATGACGGTGTGCCTGATACCTGTGAAGACAGCACATGATCGTCCATACCGGCATGACCCCGTATCAATAGTGACCACGTCACTGCCTCCATTAGTAATGCAGGCTCTATGCTAGTACCCGTCAAGGTAATCAACAAAGCCCTGTCCCACAAGGGGTATCGTGGTTGTGCATGTAAGGTTGGGACGGTCAGCAAATCTTAAAACTCTCCATTTTTGAAAACACACCCTCAACTTGCTCTGGAACTCTAGTTCTTTATCAAGTGGTTACGTAGCTTATCACCATCTCCCCCGGACATTAGTGGTTACGTAGCCGTTTTTGAAAAGTCTTTGTAATCATTTGTTTCCTTCACCATGCATATTCCCGAACCCACTTGCATAGCATCTACTATCAACCAATCTACTCCTACCCGCACAAGCCTCATAAGGATGGTAGGGTCATGGATGATGCAAGTGTCAACGGTAAAGTATCGGAGGCATCCCACCGAAGGGAAAACACCGCATTATGATCAAATCATACAACAAGTGCTATATGTCATGTAGGAAAAAGTTTCTTATCATGGTCAAAGGGTTGCTTTCCTGGCTCAACGAAGTCTTCAGGGTCTTCAAAGCCTTCAGATCCAACTCCCTCGTCAACAGTGCAATCTATCGTCACGGAATAAACGGGGAAAAATAAGCATCACAACAAAATAGAGCACAAAAGCCACTTTAAAAATGTTACTCTATTCTGATTAATACTACAAGATCTTCTAAAAATGTTTGTCCAAGGTTTTGTGGTGAAAACATTGTGAAAACTATTTGAACAGAGGCAATAAAATATTAAAAATTATGTTTTAAATAGAATCAATACATAAAACATTTTCAAACAAATTTACAAGTGACACTATTAAATACAACATATTATTCTAGGAATTTAGGTGGAAAGATATTTGGAATAAGATTTTTATTTGGAGCTTTGGGATTTTTGGAACACCCCACAGAAAATAAAAAGAAAAAGGGAAAAGCCTCTAGGCCTGGGCTAGAGGCAACAAGCATCTGGGCCGGCCCAGCGGGCCAGCCGCACCCGTGGCCAGGTTCAAGCCTGACGCACAACGCCCAACTATCAACGACAGCGAGGGGAGAGAGGGAGGCAAGGTAGAGGCCGACATGTGGGGGCCACCTGTTGGGACCTTCTTCCTCCTGTAGACAGAGGGAGGTAGGCTCACCGACGGCAGTAGGAGGCGTGGTAGGGTGTGGTGATGATGGGAATGGAACCAGGGGGCTTCTGTCATTTGGGCGCTACCGGAGTTGGCCGCGAGGAAGGCCTAGGTCGCCAGCGATGAGGTCCCACGGCGGAGGGAATCAGGAGGAGGATTCCGAGGGGGAACAGAGGGGAACAAGTCAGGCAACCGAGGGGGATCCAATGGAAGAAGAATTGGGGCCAGAGAGGGCCTGTACCCGGAGATCACCGAAGACTCGATGCAGTGGAGCTCCGGGTCAATCTGCAGACATGGGCCTTGGGGCTGGGTTGGGTGGTGTTGTCGCACTTTTGGGAGGAGGAGGGAGGTTCCAGAGAGGGAGAGGGGGTCGGGGAGGCCCCTTTTATAGGCGTATGGCGGTCCATCAAGCTCGGGTACACCGACGAGCTCGAGGCCAAGGCCAGGGGTCACGGGAAGGGGCGAGGGCATGTCTGTGGCGTTGCTAGGGCACGTCCACGACCACAGGGAGAGGAGAGAGAGGCAGGGGAGTGCACGCGTGTGAGCTCGCCTACTGGCCCATTTTGGCGGCGTCGGGCTTGCGCGAGGGACGCCGCCGAAGAGAGAATGAGGAGGGGGCCAATAGGGTGGAAGTTTGTGGACGTCGAGGGCATCTCGAGGGACAACTTCCCTCATCCCAATGCTGTTGGGGCCTCGGGATGCTCCTGCTACAATGCAGGCATGCACTGTAGTGCGCTCCAGAGCATGCCTTTGGCATGCCATGGCAGGCTTGCGTGCTCTGGACACGTCCCTGCATGTCGAATAGCTCCTGGACGATCTGTAGATGCTCTAGGAGCTAGGAGAAGCTAGGGAGAGTAGAGGTGAGAAGTGGGGACGTAAATGGGTGCTGGCCATGCTGTCCAGAAGGTAAAAATGGTTTTTTACTCCACCTAAACATTGAGACTTGGCCATACAAAGTTACTAGAGGTGAAGTGCAATGCTGGCAAGCTGTTGTAAAAATTTGAAGTGAAGGAGAATAGCAGAAGGGGGTCAAACAAGGCTCTTCACAAAATATGCAAAAGTGTTTGATGATGGTTTGGCTAAGAAAATGGGGTTTTCTTTCCAAGAAATTTAACAGGGGAAATGGTGATTATAAATAGGGTTGATCACCAAGTTCAAGCTTAATTGAAGATAGTTCACAATGTAACTTTGTGAGACCCTAGAAATCAACAAAAGCAGATTCCTGTAGATCTAGTATGCATTTCCATCCTCCTTTATGCACCACTAGGTGTGGCATCCTTATTTGGTTAATGGAACTTGCCCACAAAGTTTTGGGTCAAGGGAAGAAACTTCACAATATAAAGTTGTTCAAATTTGAATCTGGACATGCATGGTTTTGGAATATTTAGATGAAGCAAATCAGTTGGGATTGAGATGAAACTCTGCAAGATCATCACATATGACAATTGTGACTTTTTGGAATTTTCTTGAAATTTACTGAGAATATTTCTTATATAAATATTTCAAAAGCTTGATTTAAGCACAAAGGGTCTTGAGGGGACTTGGCATGATTATGAACATGACCATGTGTTGAAACTCATATATATGGAAAATATATGTCCACTGAGTTTCCTTAAATTTTTTAAAATATTTTCAAAGCATTAAAATAATTTCTCCCTATGAAAAACCATTTCTAGACTTAAGAAAAAGTCTTTAAATAAAATAGTAAAATAATATTTAAAATTAATATTTGGTGGTTTTGGGAAGTCATATATATAGTAGGTTTCAAATAAAGCCTTTGAGGGGAAAGAATCCACATAATTTGAGGACTTGCAGTGCAAACCTCAACTCGAGGGTTTTTGAAAACCTAATTTGAATAAATTAATTTTGGTAAAAATAAATTTGTAATGAAAATAGTTTTGGGTACTATTCACATGGCATGATCATTGGGCAAGAAGTTTGGATCAAGGAAGATGAATATGGAGAGGAGTAGGACTTAAGAGTGCCAAACATAATCAACGAAACAATTAGACAAGCTACAGTTCAAACAAGCATGCACTCAAAAAGTTTTAATTGCTCCAAATTTTGTAAATCCAAGCATAGCAAGGTGATACAAACACAGGGTGTGACAGACCTACCCCCCTTACAAGAACCTCGTCCCTGAGATTCCTAGGCTAAGCACTAAGAAGATAAGGGAAATCAGATCTAAGTTAGTCGTCACAGTCCCAAGTTGCTTCTGCTTCTGTGTGGTTGCTCCATTGAACCTTAAAGTATTTGATGGTGCGGCTTCGGGTGTAACGCTCCACTTCATCCAAAATACGGACAGGCCTCTCACCACAAGTGAGGTCTGGCTGAAGGTCGATGACTTGATGGTTGATGTCCTTGTAGAGGTCAGGGCGGTTCGGAACTTGAAGACACTTCCGAAGTTGTGACACGTGAAATATGTTGTGCACATCTGATATCTCGGAAGGTAGCTCTAGCTGGTAGGCAACTTCTCCTCATGTAGAGATGATCTTGAAGGGGCATAACTCTTGGTGCTAGCTTTCCCTTGACATGGAAATGTTTGGTTCCCTTGAGGGGCATGACTCGGAGGTAGACATGGTCACCGACACAGAAGTTCACTTCTCGGCGATGAGAGTTAATGCAACTCTTCTGTCTTGACTTAGTGGTCTCTAGATATTCTTGGACTAGTTGAACTTGTTCTTCTGCTTCGCGAAGGATATCTGGTCCAAAGACCAATCCTTCTTCGGTTTCTGACCAGTTGAGGGGAGTACGACACTTGTGTCCATACAACACCTCAAATGGCACCATCTTAAGACTTGACTAATAGCTGTTGTTACAGGAGAACTTGGCGAATGGTAGGCAATCTTCCCATTTGGATCCATATGCCAAAACACAAGCACGAAGCATATCTTCGAGTATCTAATTTACTCGTTCTGTTTGCCCATCGGTTTGGGGGTGAAAAGCGGTGCTGAAGGAGAGCTTGGTTCCCATTGCTTCTTGAAACATCTTCCAGAACCTTTAGGTCAATTGGGTGCCTCGGTCTGACACGATCTCTTTTGGAACTCCATGAAGACTGACGATACGTTCGATGTAAAGGCTGGCTAGCTTGTTACCATCATAGGTGGTCTTGACGGGAATGAAATGGGCTACCTTGGTCAGGTGATCGACAATGACACAAATAGAATCACGTCCTTTCCTTAACCTTGGTCATCTAGTGATGAAGTCCTTCCCGATTTTGTCCCACTTCCATTTAGGCACTTTGAGAGGTTGCAACAATCCGGCGGGTCGTTGATGCTCAGCTTTGACTCTCTGGCATATGTCACACTTAGCAACAAAGGTGCCTATTTTCCGTTTCATGCCATGCCACCAGAATCTTGTCTTGAGGTCTTGATACATCTTGGTTCCTCTAGGATGGATGGAGTATGGAGTGTCAAGAACTTCTTGCAGGATCATGTTCTTGAGCTCTTCCTTGTTGGGTACGCAGATGTGATTCCCGAACCATACAACTCCTTGTCCATCCACTGAGAATCCTGGGGCCTTGCCTGACTTGATCTTCCTCTAGATGCCTTTAATGCTTTCGTGTCCTTTCTGGGCTTCCTTAATATCATCCATCAAGGTAGGCTTTGCTTTGAGGTTGGTTAGGAATCCAGGTGCAACTAGTTCCATGCCGAAGCTTTCAAGTTCTTCATACAGGGCGGGTAGCCTTTCGTTAATCATAGCATTCAAGGAACAAGCCTTTATGCTTAAGGCATCTGCTACCATGTTAGCCTTTCCAGGGTGGTATTGAACACTGAGGTCATAATGTTTGATCAACTCCAACCATCTTCGCTGCCTCATGTTCAATTCCCTTTGGGTGAAAATATACTTCAAACTCTTGTGGTCTATGTATATCTCACATCGCTTCCCCAAAAGGTAATGTCGCCATGTCTTCAAGGCGTGAACTATGGCTGCTAACTCAAGATCATGAGTAGTGTAGTTCTCTTTCATGAGGACGTAGCTGCCTGGATAGATATGATATGACCCTGCCTTCTTGCATCAGAACACCTCCAAGCCCGGTCCTCGATGCATCACAACATATCACAAACTCCTTGTGAATATTGGGGGTGGCCAAAACTTGGGCCGTGGTCAATCTCTTCTTGAACTCTTGGAAGCTTTCTTCACACTTCAGCGTCCATTTGAACTTCTTGTCCTTCTTCAAAATTTGAGTCATGGGTTGGGAAATGCTCGAGAATCTTTTGACGAACTTGCATGAGTATCCCGCGAGTCCGAGGAAGCTCCTAACTTGTCCAGGGTTGTCGGTTTAGTTCCCGCCGCTGCTGTTGTCATTGGGGTTGTTGTAAGCTGGATTGGGACTGGCGTATTGCTGAGGCTCGTAGCCCAGACGAGGTGCAGGAGGTCTAGCCTGCCGCGGATGATAGGTTGGCTTGGCTAGGGCTGGCTGCCAGGGGCGAGGCTTCTGGTTGCTGGAACTACCCTTGCTAATCATCTTGTGCTTGCAAGTGTCGTCTATGGCACGACGCTTGTCTTCCAGCATGAGGGCCTTGTTCACTAGGTCAAATAAGGTCCGACAGTCGCACACAATGAGCTGATACTACAGGGTCTGCTGAAGTCCTTCCATGAAGCATTCCATCTTGGCAACCTCCGTGTTGACATTTCAGGTGCATGCCTTGATAGCAGGTTGAACTTTTGCATGTACTCCTTGACAAAGCCACTTCCTTTCTTCAGCACTCGGAATTCTCTATTCTTGATAGCCATGATCCCAGATGGAATGTGGGCGATGCAGAATCCTTCCTTGAAGTTATCCCAGGTGATCACATGATCGCCTTGCATTTCCTTGAATCCGTCCCACCATGCTCTGGTGGAACCTCCGAGGCAGTGAGAGGCATATAGCACCTTCTCACGATCCATATTGCAATTGACCAGTGCAAGCAGGTCCTCGATGGTGCGGATCCAATCTTCAGCATCCAGGGGTTCAGCAGTCTCGGTGAAAGTTGGGGGCGAATTCCTCATGAACTCAGACAGAGAGGAGCAGCCATTGTCGTTCCTGCCTTGCTACTGGTTGTTCACAAGGACTTGAGCCATCTGCTAAATAGCAGTAGTGTTGGCTTGGCATTCTTCCCAGATAACTTGGAGAAACTGAGCAATGGTCATGTTGTCCGGTGGAGGTGGTGGCGGGGGAATGTCGCCTTATGACTGCTCCTAGTGTCCTCCAGCCTGAGCAGTCCCACTAGCTCCCTGTTGCTGGCTAGAGTTGCGGGCTTCAGGGTTGGTGAAGGAGCTGTTGCAGGTAGAAGTCACCATCCTGTTTGCAGCATGCAAGTCAAATAACTGGGATAGACGAGAGGAAAAACAACAATGGAAAAGCGTGCCTAAGGGGGTTGGTCAAGTGCAAGTGTGGTAAAACAAAGGTCGAAGGACCTACACATATATTAAGATAAGATAGAAGATGGAGTCGCTTACATGTTGCCTAAGGCAAAAGCGTGACTTGCATCAATAAATACAAACAACAAGCACACATGGTTTCATATGAACCATTACATGGACTCGACTTCGCATGCGGGGTACATGACTGATCCTACCCTAGGGGTCCTCGGACTCAGGTGGTGAAGTTCTTGGTCCTGTAGTCACTCTCCTCTGGGTCTTACTCTTGTTCATCATCCGAACGGGTATCGTTTCCGATCAAAGGGGTCGAAGAACGAGGAGGTCCATCCCGACGATGCTTCATTGGTGGGTCAGTGAAGAGCTCACAATACTCCTTCGCACTCCTGCGACGATGACGTGTGGGTGCATCTCTAGCTGGGGGTACTCCTCCACCATAAGCGACAGCTGGTCATCCCTCAGGGGCTCCTTCCTTCTTCATCCTTTCTGGCTTTGTCTTGGCTTTACAGAGTAGCTCTCTGTTGTGGTGAAGTTCCTCACAGAGCTTCACGCACTCCTTAATCAGGTTGTGAACCATAGAGGCTGAAGTAGGTCTGGAACCTAAGTGGTGTGCCATCCTCCTTGGATGGAATCAACGTCCAACTCTTGCCAAGATCATCCTTTCTGAAAGGCAGGTAGCGAGTAGGTGGCTCGTCAACCATCTCTGCAATGATATCTCTAAGGTGTAGGAGTGCCTTGCGTGCAGCTGTATCGACTGCGAGTGCCATGGTCTCCATCCGTGGTCCTTCAAAGAACCAACTAGTCGAGAATTTGTTTGCCTTCATGACCACATCCACATGGTACTTCTTCATGACGGCATTGACCCAGTGCTCATGGTAGAGGTAAATGGGTGGTTGGCGAAACTGACACTTCTCCAGGCTATCCTCAAGGAGTAGGGGAAAGCTAGAGGTTAGGAAGGCTTCGGGTACGACGACCATCTACAAAGGTTTGAAGGGAGGAGAGTCAATAGAGTGTTGTGTGAAGAATAGAAGAGGTAATAAGTGTAGAAACTCCTAAGTATAGATGCTAGGTGTAGTTTTGAAATTGGTTTCATCCTAACTAACATCCATGCTAACTAAGGGCTTCCTAGTATCAGGATGGCTCTGATACCAACTTTGTGGGGACCCGGACTCATAAGTCATGATAAACAAATGCACGTGTACATTGATCCCAGAGATCAATGCTCACCAAACACACACAATCTGAATAACCAGAGTCTTACATCCTTACATACCATCTTACACAAATAAAGCCAGCTAGGCCAAGTCTTACATAGATAGGACCACAAGGGCCGAACACTTAAACATAACAAACAGTGGAAATCTTGATCGAAAGCGTGAACCCATGCCATCTGCCTTCAACCTATAGGAATTCTGACTGGAAGCGTCCTAGATCGCATGTTTGTCACCAACGAATTCTTCACCATACTCCTGCTCTTCTATGCCTGGCCAATTAAATAACTAGTGGAAATACAATCAGTACTTTGAATGTACTTGCAAGCAACCCATGTGTGGAACAAGGTACAAAAATGCATGATATAACACTAAGTAGGTAAGCTTTGCTGAAACCTAATTTTGAGTGCAATGACATGATCAAATATCCATGTAAGCATGCATCAACAGTTGGTAAACATCCGAGTGAACAAGTTACTGATATCGTCATTAGCAGGGGTTGAACATCTCATGTTACCATCATGCCAAGTCATAGTACTTGGCTCAAGTATCATCTTTGTGTCATCCACAGACACACACAAAGTTTGTGAAAAGATCGGACGCAGTTTAAGAAGGACCTCCAACTGTCCATGACTGTGGACATGGCTATTCGAATAGTTTTACACTCTGCAGAGGTTGCACACTTTACCCACAAGACTTGGGCAACTTTCGTTTCATCCACGACTCGCGGTATATAACATACCCGAGGTAAGCACCCGAACAATCCCTTTCCCCTGACGATACTAAATAAAGAGTCCAGTCGATTGGTATCTAGCCCTCATGATGTACATCATATGAGCCTCGCTCTAGATCGTACCATCAATGAAGGGACCAACGGTGTGCCCGGTGCCCGTGAAGACAGCGCATGATCATCCATACCGGCACGACCCTGTATCGAGAGTGACCACGTCACTCCCTCCACTAGTAATGCGGGCTCTATGCTAGTACCCGTCAAGGTAATCAACAAAGCCCCGTCCCATAAGGAGTATCGTGGTTGTGCATGTAAGGTTGGGACCGTCAGCAAATCTTAAAACTCTCCGTTTTCGAAAACACACCATCAGCCTGCTTTGGTACACCACTTCTTTATCAAGTCGTTACCTAGCTCATCACCACCTCCCTCGGGCATTAGTGGCACCCAACGGGTTTTTCGAAAAGTCTTCGTAATCATTTGTTTCCTTCACCATGCATATTCTCGAACCCACTTGCGTAGCATCTACTAGCAACCTATCTACTCCCACCCGCACAACACTCATAAGGATGGTAGGGTCATGCACTATGCAAGTATCAAAGGTAAAGTATCGGAGGCATCCCATCAAAGGGGAAACACCGCATTATGAACCAATCATACAACAAGTGTTATATGTCATGCATGAAAAATTTCTTATCATGGTCAAAGGGCTGCTTGCCTGGCTCAACAAAGTTTTCGGGGTCTTCAAAGTCTTCGGGTCCAACTCCCTCGTCAACAACGCAATCTATCGTTGCAGAATAAATGGGCAAAAATAAGCATCACAACAACACAAAGCACAAAAGCAACTTTAAAAATGTTACTCTATTCTGATTAATACTACACGATCTTCTAAAAATGTTTGTCTAAGGTTTTGTGGTGAACACTTTTGAAAACTATTTGTACAGAGGCAATAAAATATTAAAAACTAGGTTTTAAATAGAATCAATACATAAAACATTTTCAAACAAATTGACAAGTGGCACTGTTAAATACTACATATTATTCTAGGAATTCAGGTGGAACGATATTTGGAATAAGATTTTTGGAGATGTGGGATTTTTGGAAAACCGCACAGAAAAATAAAAATAAAAAGGGAAAAGCCTCTATGCTTGGGCCAGAGACAACCAGCATCTGGTCCGGCCCAGATCGCCAGCCAGCCAGCCACGCGCGCGGCCAGGTTTAAACCTTACATGCGGGGCCCAGCTGGCGGCGACAGCGAGGGGAGAAAGGGAGGCGAGGCAGAGGCCGACATGTGGGGCCACCTATCGGGTCCATGTTCCTCCTCTGGACAAAGGGAGGCAGGCTCACCGGCGGCGGTAGGAGGTGCGGCAGGGTGCAGCGATGATGGGAATGGAACCAGGGGCTTCCACTGTTTGGGCACTACCGGAGTTGGCCATAGGGAAGGCCTAGGTCGCCAGCGACGAGGTCCAGCAGCGGAGGGATTCAGGAGGATGATGCCTTGGCCGACCTATGAAACAAACAAAGGGTTAAAAAGAGGGGAACAAGTCAGGGCACCGAGGGGGATCCAATGGAAGAAGAATGGGGTCCGGAGAGGTCCTATACCCGGAGATCACCGGAGACCCGACGCGGCGGAGATCTGGGTCAATCTGCGCACAAGGGCCTCATGGGCTTGCTTGGGTGGTATTGTCGCACTATTGGGAGGAGGAGGGAGGTTCCAGAGAGGGGGAGGGGTCGAGGAGGCCCCTTTTATAGGCGTATGGCGGTCCACCAAGCTCGAGTGCGCAAGTGAGCTCGGGGCCGAAGACAGGGGTCGCTGGAAGGGGCGAGGGCGTGTCTGTGGCGTTGCTGGGGTACGTCCATGACTAGAGGGAGAGGAGAGAGGCGAGGGAGTGGGCGCGTGTGAGCTCGCCTACTAGCCGAGATGGGTGGCGTTGGGCATGCGCGGGGAGGCTGCCGGAGAGAGAATGAGGAGGGTGCCGATAGGGTGGCAGTTTGAGGACATCGATAGCATCTCGGGGGACACCTTCCCCCATCCCAGTGCTCCCGAGGGGGGGGGGTCGGGATGCTCCTACTACAGTGCAGACATGCATTGTAGCGCGCTCCAGAGCATGCCTTTGGCATGCAATGGCATGCTTGCGTGCTCTGGATGCATCACTACATGTCGCATATCTCCTGGACGATCAGTACATGCTCTAGGAGGTAGGAGAAGCTAGGGATATTAGAGGTGAGAGGAGGGGGAGGTAAAATGGGTGCTGGCCATGTCGTCCAGAAGAAAAAAAATGGGTTTTTAGCCCACCTAAACATTGAGACTTGGCCATCGAAAGTTACTGGAGGTGAACTGCAATGCTGGCAAGCTATGGTAAAAAATGAAGTGAAGGAGAATAGAATGGGGGGGGGGGGCTCAAACAAGCCTCTTTACAAAGTATGCAAAAGTGTTTGATGATGGTTTGGCTAAGCAAATGGGGTTTGCTTTCCAAGAAATTTAACAGGGGCAAATGCTGATTAGGAATAGGGTTGATCACCAACTTTGAGCTTGATTGAAGAAAGTTCCTAATGTAACTTTGTGAGACCCTAGAAATCAACAGAATCATATTCCTATAGATCTAGTATGCATTTCCATTCTCCTTGATGCACCACTTGTGTGGCATCCTTATTTGGGTAATGGAACATGCCCACAAAGTTTGGGGTCAAGGGAAGAAACTTCACAATGTAAAGTTGTTCAAATTTGAATCGGGACATGCATGGTTTTGGAATATTTTTATGAAGTAAATCAATTGGGATTGAGATGAAACTATGCAAGATCATCACATATGACAATTGTGACTTAGTGGAATTTTCTTCAAATTTATTGAGAATATTTCTTATAGAAATATTTCAAAAGCATGACTTAAGCAGAAAGGGTCCTCAGGGATTTTTCCCATGATTCTGAACATGACCATGTGTTGAAACTCATATCTATGGAAAAGATATATCCACTAAGTTTCTCCTAATTTTTTTAAATTATTTTCAAAGCATTAAAATAATTTTTCCCTATGAAAAAACATTTCTGGCCTTAAGAACAAGCCTTTAAATAAATTGTAAAATATTCTTTAAAATTCATATTTGGTGGTTTTGGGAAGTCATATATATAGTAGGTTTCAAATAAAGCCTTCGAGGGTAAACAATCTGTCGGGACCCCGATCCTAAGCGATAAGAATCTAGCCTGTAACACATCACATCACTTTGTGGTCTCACGCACGGTTATCTCCACGGCTGCCACCTTACCTAGGCCAGGACCGTTTGCGTCTTTTGACTCACATATGTGAATGCGATGCTAGCATTCCAATGTCAAAGAATCCGGGCCGACATGACTAGTCATAGAACCCAAGTGGCACATCCGTACAGGGACAAGCATACGTAATGCAGCAATGCAGGTGTCGATCTCTAGCGTGTGTAGACGAGTCATAGCAAACTACAAGGACTCCATTACACCGTGGGACATAAATTTCATCACTGCACATAGAAGAGTCGTAGCAGGCTATAGGTACTCCATTACACCGCGAGACATTTCCTTGAAGGGACAGACACAGCAGCAAAGAAGGATACATGCCGGTCAATCAATGTGTCCGGAGCAGTGGCAAGCTACCAAGGGCTCGGTGGAAGCACAACGAGGCATTTCCCCGTAAAGAGTACTACTAAAGGCACACAACTAGGTGTCAGATCCCATACATACCGTTGCACGTCACACGTACGCATGACATGCCCGATATGCATAGATACAACTACGGCATCACAACATAACCATACAACATTACAACATTTACTTACAAGGCTCGGAAGAGCCAATACAATAAGATGTTGCAAACAGGGGTCACAAGACCCAACATTCAGAGCATTCAATCAAACAAATGGAAGTTTAAAAATGTGTGGGTACAGACATCTACAAAAGTGGCTAGAGGAGCGTGAAAAGCTACAAAGACCCTACCAAAGGAACCAGACCTGTATCGAGGGTTCCCAAGCTAATCCGGTCAACATCGAACTTCACGTCATAAGTACCACTAATGAGACTGATGTCTCCTCTGCAAAAACATAAATTAAGCAAACGTGAGTACAAGGGTACTCAGCAAGACTTACATCAGAACTAACTACATATGCATCAGTATGAATGAAGGGGGTTGTGGAGTTTATTGGACCAAGCCAGCTTTGACTCTTGGCTAACTTGTACTACGACTACAAGTGCTTTCTTTGAGATGGGATAGTGCACACGAGTCCACATATTCACCAATCGATACACCACTATGGAACCACTTCCATATCCCTACGAGAAGGCCATCCATAGCACTCACGCTTATCTTGCGTATTTTAGAGTATCCACTTCAACTTATCTATGAACCACATAAGTTCTCCAAGTAGTCCATATCCGAGGACGCGGCTATTCGAACAGGTTATTTCACCCTGCAGCGGTATACTTCTTCACACACGCTCTCGCCACTTATCACCATATGCACATCATGCATCTCGGCAACCTTCAAGTGGAAGCACTGGCGTGGGCGTTGGCCACGACCGTCAACCACACAAGACCCTAGTCCAGGTTTATCGCCTATTTGAGACAGAACCCGCACAGAAGTCCGGCCAAAGTTTCCGGTATGTCCTCAAACAAAAAATGTGCGCAAGGTTCCCAAGCCCATTCTTCGGGTGCCACTTGGTACACCATGCCCACCATGCCACCACGTCGGGCAGCGCTATGCACGGCCGCCATCACTTTTCCTACACACACGAGAAACTAGTTGCCACTCCTAGACAGAGGTCTCGGCCATTAATAAGCCGAGAGGGGTCGAGTTACCAGAGCCCAATGTGTGGTAGTAACTGTCTTGGATCACAAACACATAACTGAGTTCTTAAGGTCGGTCCTAAAGAGACAACCCGCCATCTACTCCTACATGGCCTCTCATCGCTACCTTTACCAAATCGAGTTCACACACTTAACTCCCACACAGTAGGACGTGAATACTGCCATTCCGATCCATCACCCAGATGTATCAAACCCGACACGACACGACTCTAAGCATAGCAGGCACAGTAAGTAAGCAAGCATGGATGAGTAAGCACAACAACGCTCAAGCAGTTGCTACTCATGCTAAGTGGTTCCAACTATTTATTGTGGCAAAGACAGGTCATGCAAAGGAATGGGTTTAACTACCGGGAACATGTAGCAGTTGAATCGTGATTGTCCTAATGCAATAAAAGAGAGCTGGAGCGAGAGAGTGGGTTCATATCCGTATGCGCAAGGGGGTTTGCTTGCCTGACAGTCCTGAAGATAATACTTCTCTTCATTAGTGTCAACGTCCACATCGTCAAAACCATCGTCTACCGAAAGGGAACAAACACCGGCAAACAAGAAAGGAACACATTCAATGCAATGCAACAAACATAATGCATGATATGACAAGTTAAGGTACAGAATTGACCTAGAGGAATAATTAGCCAGGTTAGTTGAAGTGGAATTCAAACAAGTTTCAATTCCAACTCCAAATGATATTTCCAATATTGCCCTAATCATGAAATGTCCTACTTGGTGATGTTAACTTGTTCAAACATGCATGATCATGGCACTAACAAATTCATCGGATTTTTCTGATCATTTTTCATATGTAAATTATTTTCATATGACTTACAAATTATTTTCTATGATTTTTAGAAGTTTTAAAACATTTTCTGGAATTTCCTGATTTATTTTATTACCAGAAAATCAATTAATGCATCAGCATGACGTGAGGGTGACGTCACAGGTCAACTGGCTTCCCAGGGTCAAATCTGACTAGTGGGGCCCACTGGTCAGTGACCCATTGAATAAACATGGGTTATTTTTTTCTAACTAAATGTTTTCTGACTAACTAATCTTGCGGGCCCACTGTCAGTGACTCCAGTGTTTGTTAGTGGATTGATTAGCCACTAATGACCCTGCCACATCACACCCGCCGGCGGCTGAACGACGGCGACAATTTGTCACAGCGGAGCACGTCGAAAACGCGCTAGGGGCCTCGGATTTGAGTGTCGCTTGGTCCTACGGGTAGCTACAGCTGGCGCGCATCCGATGAGTCCAACACTGGAGGCAGGGTTGTCGGAGCGGTCGACGGTAGTGACTTCCGCGGCGGCTGAAGGTTTCAGGTCCGGTGGGGATCGGGTTTAGAGCACGAAACGGCCATGGGGAAGGGGGAGAAAAGAGGGAGAGGCTCACGACAGTTCGCTTGGTGCAGTCGGCAAGCTCGGGGGCCTTCAGGACAGAGTGAATCGATGACTGCGGTCGACGGAGCCGGAGGTTGAAGACGAAGTCGAGGCGGCTCGGTAGGGTGTCTCCAGCAGGTTTTCTTCATCGGAGAGGAGTAGGGCATCAAGGCAGAGCGGCTGGACTCACTAGGGGGTTGGAGAAGGCCCGTGGCCATGGTGGTCGCGAGCGGTGGCGAGCTCCGCTCGGGTCCGAGGGAGAGGAAGCAGAGGGAGAGGGAGAATGAGCTCAAGGGGAAAGAGAGGGAGCTCCACGGGGCCTCCATGGCACGGGCAAGGCGAGGGGAAGCAGCTCCGTGGCAAGCAGAAGGTGAAGGCCGGCGCGAGTGCGGCCGACACCTCGGCTGCCTACTAGTCGGAGGTGGGAGATGACCTCCCCACCCCTCGTGGGCTGGGATGGGCTTCCCACTTGGGCCAGTAAAGTTTTGCCCCTTTTTTTATTTCTTTTTTTCTTTTTTTCTTCTGACATTTGTTTTATTTTGTGAGGTCAAATTATCTAGCACAACAAGGCCCACAATTTTTATGAAATATAGTTTGATTATTTCAAATTTCCACAAAAAGATTTGGGCATTTTTGGACATCTATCATATTCATGATGCTTTATTAGTGATTTTTAGAAACTTCCCTAATTTATTTAATTTGCCAAAATAGTTGCTAATATAAAATTCACCATTGATATGTTGTTTCCATCATTTATCAAAGAGGGGGAACATTTTTGAAAAGCATTTTGGATTCACTAAATTATCTTAAAGTTTAACCTATTTGAATTTTATCTGTGCTAGGGTTTGATCACCCCCATTTGAAATTAATTTGGATTTAGACATGATGACATGATGCACATGCTGATGTTGATGCAAACAATTTCAAGCAAATTCTAGGGCTGTGACACTCACCCCCACTAAACAAGAATCTCATCCCGAGATTCAAGCATAGGGTAAGAGGGCAAAGGGGACACTAACTACCACAATCTTCACGATCCAATTGCTCTTCTCCAAGATGTTGATTCATTGCATCATGGTGATCTTGACATCTTTGCCTTCGGGATCTTCATCCAACAAAAAGACAACAAAAATAGAAAGCTCTACAAGAATCGATCCTTAAGAAGACCGAACGACTCATGATCAACTCATGGAATGAGACGTAATAACATCTCTCGAGCCGGGACACAAATCACACGTCATGAACAACGAATGAGGCAGATGAAAAAGATCCAATTGGTAGGCAACAATTCCATGCTAAAACAGTTGGTGATGGGGTTTCAAAGTAGCAAGGAGTTAGACGCCCTTCATACTATAACGGGCACCTTAGGGAAGGTGAGTCGTAGGGTTATCCCTTAAGTGGCGAAAAGAATTACTTTTGATACAGAGATCATTGAAACTCTTCATACCAGCCTAAGGCAATTCGCAAACAATCGTTAGAAGGAATTCAAAGAATGGCATACTCAGATGGAAGGGAAACTAGAGTTATAAAACAACTCGGCAACGGAAGGCACATCCCAATTAATACCGAGAGTATAACCTAGTGTCTGAGCGTGCTCTCAAGAATTTGAGCATCTCCATATTCATCAAAGTTTTACCAACACCCGTGACAAGGATTGTGGCAACACCTCTTACTACCATGATGCATAATGATGGAGGATGCAGATGCAAAGGAAGACAACACTTTCTCAGATTTCACCTTAGCTATGCCAAGGGAGCGAAATCTGGATGATCGACCGAGAAACATTTAGCACTCCGCTTCTAATGTTCTCCTTGATGAAGTACCGTAACCCAATTATACATAACGTTTGGTATCTATAACATCAAGTAAAATGTTGGATTTCGGAATCTCAAAGGGTCCATGAGAAACAACTTCCGAAAAGTTATATGAAAATCTCATGGGGAAGTGACTAAGGTTGTTGATTCAAGATATTATAGTAATAGGTCTTTCGGCTAGGTGCGTTAGCCACGAAATCACTTTTCCTGTTACGGCAAGACCAATATTATAATTCTTGGGAAAAAATGCCAACCATCATATCTGCTCGAGATTCAGATATGGTTGGTGTTTGGATATTCCAGACTCAGCATGTCTGAAACTGAATGGTTGCAACACAAATCAACAAGATGGCGTTGCGAGATTCTTAGGAAATGATCCACGGAAGCCAACTACAAAACATGAGCTGGATTGCAAGATACATAACCTTACAACAAAACACTTCCGGCTTCTAGTTAGGAACCATCATTGGGGTAACAAACTCCTTGCATAAGTCATACAATTAGCTCTTAAGAAGGAACTTATTTTCCTTACACAAATCAATCGATGGCTTGGTGTGCTAGGAAATTCATACGGAATGGAGGTAGCGAGCCTATCACACCATAGAATACTTCGCACATGCATGATTGACTTGGGATGATTCTAGAGGAGACAAAATAACTTTTCCCAAAGTTACAGCAGCAACTTGCACCAAATGCACGTGAACTTTGAGTAAGTCACTTCTTACACCAAACATATACTCATGTATATGACACAAAGATATTGCCTACAAAGTTTCCAACATCAACTTAATGTCCATCATGAGTCACAGGATAGACGAGAATGTTGCCGATGAGCTCAACAACAATTCATCGAGGTATCCAAATGGATGTAATTCCACAACTATGAGAACAAGGTGATAGCATTGGTCAGACCAAAAAATATATAACGGTGTATGCTCGAGGATACATCCACATTGGTAAAACAACATTAGGAAGATCTTTGGTTCTGATTTTGATTTGATGATGGCCCATACTGAAATCAAAGGTTGAACAAGACAATAGGTGCAACAATTGATCACAAGGATCGATTGATGAAGATATCATCTTTCTTTGACACCCACACAAGATATCCCTTTGGAAACAACTAAGTCGGGTAAAGCTTTTATCTTCCAACTCTCCAAGTTGTTGTTTAGCTTGACCAACTAGTTCAGGGGTAACCAACACAGATTCTTGGAGAAGGGATGGTTATAGGAAAACCATCTTGATCACGAACTCAACATAACGATCAAGGAACACCCTGGTAATACTTCCGAGAAGATATTCGGAAAATAACGATCCCCCGATATGTTATCATGCTCGAGAACAATCTTGCTTTTCAAGGAAAGTCAATATGATCAACAGAGCGAAACATTGATACAATCCTAACGCATTGATCGAAAGGTGCACCATGGAAAATGGACTAGGTAGCACGATCACTCCTAGAGTGGTGATTCAATGACAAACACACTAAGGACGAAATTATTGTCCATTAACTACCAAGCAACAAAGTTGCTAGGGGTATTGATTTCACACATCACGATTCACTTGTCAGTATTCTTGTTTCAACAACACAGAGACCGGGGAATGAATGATGATGCCTAGAAGTATCACTACATCAAGATTTCATAAGAGGGAGTGAAGTTCTCATGATAATCTTGACATGAAGAGGGTAATACCTCAAGGTAGATCAGAGCAAAAGCAGAATTGGCATTTTGATCTGCGGAGTACAACTACTTTGACCCAATCCATGAAATGGATGAGGTACGGGAGTTTGCTTCTCCTAGTTATTCTAGAATAGAATGGCTTAACAGACCACAAGAATAGTCGACACCGATAACACAATGCATGACATACTCTTGACTATCCATTGATAGATAAAGGTGAGAAGGCAATTGAAGAAGGGCAACTCAAGAGCACCTGATTTTTCCTGAGTTGTAGATGCATGGATTGAATATGTCAAACAGAGTTCAACATGTCTCTTCCAGATAATCCATGCAGAATGAGGGATTGGCAGAGCCACAACTATGGGATGGAGAACTCATCAAGAGCACTCATGTTGTGATCTTTCGTTCACAAAGTACTTCTGCCATAACTAGTTCAAGGTATTGGAAGAATGATACACCATGAACATTGAAGGCTATAACAAGGTTACTAATATCCTAAAGCAACGAGCAAATACTATCAACGGAAATGAGCAGAATGATCCTTGGGTTCAAGACCGTAGATACTGAATACCTATTGACTAAGTAGCATCACAACATGCTTTTGATAATGATGGCCAGAATTATCACACTAGAAAAAAAAGACACAACTAGACTATTGGGTGGTTCACTGAAACAACATGGTTTCCTAAACACCTTTATCAAACACGTCGAGGTAATAGAGTACCTCAACTCAACAATTAGTGTGCTTTGTCTAGCCTGAAAGACATTGACTCAAGACGAACGAGTTTGGCAATTGCATCAGATAATTTGGAACCCTTGGATAACTCGAACAACATAATGGCTGTACGGGCATTAAGTATGAGGCAACTTGCAAGACAACTGACAACATGACAACGAATTCTTATAGAGGCATTGATCCAGAAAGACAACATCTTTCCTATAGGTCTCTAGCATAATAACTCGTCATCCTAATAGATAGATGAGAATGCCTAGTTCTTAATCCCCGTAGAACAGAAGAGGTGACTCAGAATCAGAATGACACAAGGAAAGGAGTAAAAAGAGCCTTACGTTCCCTTCCACAATCAATTCCCTTATATAATGTCGGGACCCAGATCCTAAGTCATATGAATCTAGACTATAACATATCACATCAATTTGCACCCTCGCGCACAGTAAGCTCCATGGCTGTAGCCTTACCTTAGCCGGGACTGTTTGCATCTTTTGGCTCGCGTATGTGAACATGTCGCTGGCAATCAAACGACAGAGAACCCGGGCCGACATGACTAGTTATAGAACCCAAGTGGCACATCCATACAGAAATAGGCATACATAAACCAGCAATGCAGGTGTCAGCCTCAAGCGTGTGTAGACGAGTCATAGCAAGCTACAAGGACTCCATTACGCCGTGAGACATAAATGCCATCACTAAACATAGACGAGTCGTAGCAGGCTAGAGGGACTCCATTACACTGCGAGACATTTCCCTGAAGTGACAGACACAACAGCAAAGAAGGATACATGCCAGTCAATCAATGTGTCCGGAGCAGTAGCAAGCTACCATGGCTCGGCGGAAGCACAAAGAGGCAGTTTCCCGTAAAGAGTACTACTAAAGGCACACAACTAGGTGTCCGATCCAATACATACTGTTGCACGTCACACATACGCATGACATGCCCGATATGCATAGATACAACCATGGCATCACAGCATAACCATTCAATAACTTTTATTTAAGAGGCTCAGACGAGCCTTGCATAATATGTTCTTACAGATAGGGGTCACATGACCTGACACTCAAGTCATACAAACAAGTTCATACAAACCAAGCGGAAGCATAAGCTGTCTGAGTACAGACAGATGAAAGGATAAAAAGGCACATGGCTTGACTAT
This sequence comes from Hordeum marinum, assembly GCA_022496015.1. NCBI lineage: Eukaryota > Viridiplantae > Streptophyta > Magnoliopsida > Poales > Poaceae > Hordeum > Hordeum marinum. Next base: position 275,574,354 of record CM039675.1, read on the forward strand.
CTACAGCCCGCCACAGGGCATAGGTCATAGCTGGGACACCAGCTATTCGACATCGTCGACTTATAGCAAGAACCCACCTGATGGGTCTTGGGTCTCATCTGCAACATTTATTAAGCAAACATGAGTACAAACGTACTCAACAAGTCTTTAAAGCAGACCTAGACTATTCATGCTCATGTATCAACAAGGGGGGGGGTGGAGTTTATGCAGCAATGCCAACTTTGACTCATGGCTAACCTACACTACACAATTTTAACTCTTTGTTTAAATTTTAGATATCGCACATGAGTCCACTAACTCCATGACAATACACCACCATGGATTCACTTCCCTCTTCTGGGAGAGTGCCATCCACGATACTCACACTTGTCTTGATATTTTTATGAGTATCCATTTGATTATCTATGAACAACATAAGTTATCCAAGTAGTCCATATCCGAGGACGCGGCTATTCGAATAGTTTCATACCCTGCAGGGGTGTACTTCTTCACACACGCTTTCGCCACTTATCGCCGTGTGCTCATAAAACCATGAACCTCGGCAACCTTCAAGCAGAAGCCCAGAAGGGGAGTCGGCCATGACCGTCAATCACATAAGACCTCTAGTCCAGGCTATCGCCTATTTGAGACTGAACCCGCACGGAAGTATGGCCGAAGTTTCCGCTACGGCCCCAAACGATGTGCGTAGGGTTCCCAAGCCCACCATTCGGGTGACCCTTGGTACACCGTGCCAGTGCCTACCGCGTCGTAACCCACCCCTAGGGTCAGTGCTACGCACGGCCTCCAGCATGCTATAAACACTAAAAACTACTTGTAACTCCTGGACTTAGGACTAAGCGACTGATAAGTCGATAGGGGTCGAGTTACCGGAACCCAATGCATGGTAGTAACTAGTCTTGGATCACAAACACGGAACTCAGTTCCTAAGAACGGTCCCAATGAGACAACCCGCTATGTACTCCTACATAGCCTCTCATCGCTACCTTTACCAAATCGGGTTCATCATAAGTTCATCACATCAGAACAACATTGTTTCACTCAGTTCATCACCCAGATGAATTAGACCTGACACAACTCTAAGCATAGCAGGCAAAGTAAGCTAAGCACATCATGGCACAAGCATCTACCAGGTATGCTAGGTTGCAAGGTTTAGCTATTTATTGTGACAATGACAGGTCATGCATAAGAATAGGTTTATCTATCGTGTGTGACAGACAAGTGAACTGTTGTCCTAATGCAATATACAAGAGTAGGAGCGAGAGAGTGGGATGTTATCGGAATGATCAAGGGGGTTGCTTGCCTTGCTGGGTAGCAGGAAGGTTTTCTCCTTCGTTGGAATACTCGGGGGTATCCTCAGAAGCAGGGCCTACTGCAATGCAGATAAAAAGCAATCAATACACGCAAGTGCAACAATATGATGCATGATCATGGCATGGTAGCATGTTTGGATGAGCTGATGCCACTAATGTTCAAGTTAAGTTGAAATGGGTTTGCACATAGGTTCAAAATTGTTCTTCATTTCAAATTCCATCAACAAACCTATTAGCGAATGTTAGTGTTCTTCTACATAGGTTGCTCTAACATGCATGATAATAGCACCATTGGATTCATTGCATTTTTTTGATAAATTCTCATATATAAATTATTTTCATCTGATTTAGAGATTAATTTATATGAATTTTTAAAGTTTTAAATAATTTCTAGATTTATTTTTAAACCGGGAAAAGGGATTAATGGCATCAGCCTGACGTCATAGTGACGTCAGCTGGTCGGCTGACCAGGCCAGGTCAAACCTGACATGCAGGGCCCGCACGTCAGTGACACAACCCTAAACTCCGCACTGACCAGGGGTTTGACCCACCCTGGGGCCCACTGGTCAGTGGCAGGAGGCTAACTAATCAGGTGGATTAGCCCCTGATGATGGCCACATCGGCGCCGACCGCAGCGGGGCCGGCGGCGACCATCCGCACGGCGGCGATCTGCCGGAGTTGCGCCTCCGACAACCATTTGGCACGCGGAGGGCACCCGGAGGAAGCCCGTGCATGCGCGCATCCAGCGCTGCGGCAGAGGGGACTCAGGGGCCACCGGATCTATGGCCGGCAACGACCCGAGAGGCGGCGAGCTTCGGGAAACAAGGGAACGGCGCCTACGGCGAGGGACAGGCCGCGAGAGGAGGGGTAAACGGAGCAGGAGCTCAGGACAGCGTTGCTGGAGGAGATGGCGAGATCGGGGATGCACGGACGACCTCGAATCGCCGGAGAAAAGCTTCGGCGACCGGCAGGGAAGAAACGGCAACGATGCGTCATGGAGGGCTTCCGGTTTCTTCTAGCGTCATGAGGCAGACGAGGGGGTCGCTACGGGGCTGCTGGTGGGCTCAGAGGGGCGCGGGGGCGACTAGAACGATGGCGGCAAGCTCGAGCTGGGCTCGGCCATGGCGGTAGGGAGGAAAAAGGGGGAGAGAGAGCTGTGGCGACTGGGAGGAGGAGAAATGGAGGGAGGGCTCGATCTGGACATCTCCCTGGAGTCTATCCCTCCATCCAAGCGGGCAGATAGGCAGGAGGTGGCTGGCGCGCGGCGACCACGCGCCCGGCGTCCTTCCGGTCGGAGGTGAAAGAAGACCGGTTCGCCCCTAGTGGGCTGGGCCGGCTTCTTCACTGGCCCAGGTGGGCTTTCTTCCCCTTTTTTATTTCAATTCTTTTCTAACTTCTGACATTTGTTGCATTTTCTTTTCAGGCACATATGCTATTTTAAAATACCCCAAATATTTTATATATTGAAGTTTGAATATTTCAAACTCATCTGAAAAGTTTCAGGATATTTTAAAAACTAAAATAGTGATAATGCTATATTTGAAATTTTCAGAAGCTTTATCATTTATTTTTAAATTTCTATAGTTGTTCAAATATTTAAAATGACCCTTGTTATAATCAAGTCCATATTTATCAGACATAGGGAACATTTTGTAAGGGCATTTTGGATTTGTTGAATTTTCACCAACTTTGAATTATTTTGATTCAATGTGAGCTCGGGGTTTCTTTTAGTCCCCATTTGATGTTGATGCAAAATTGAAACATGATGCAACACCCATTGTGTCCTATGACATATAGCTAGGGATGTGAAAACTCACCCCACTCAAAAGAATCTTGTCCCGAGATTTTGAAGATGTCGGGAAGAGCGCGGGGTACTCTAGTTGAAGACGATCTTCTCTTTCCCATGTGGCCTCCTTTTCAGAATGGTGTGACCACTGAACCTTGAGAAACTTGATATTTCGTCGCCGAGTGGTACACTCAGCTTGATCAAGAATACGAACAGGGTATTCTCGATATGTAAGGTTATCTTGGAGATCAAGCGCTTCGTGGTATACCTCATGGACGGGGGCCGAGAAGCAACGCCTGAGTTGCGAGACGTGGAAGACATCATGAACCTTGGAAAGATGCGGCGGAAGTTCCAATTGGTAGGCAACCTCTCCTCATTTAGCAAGAATGCGAAGGGTCCAATGTAACAAGGAGCCAATTTGCCCTTGATACCGAATCGATGGGTACCCTTTAGAGGCGTAACCCGAAGGTAAGCCTTCTCGTCAACTTCATAGGTCATAGCCTTATGATGGCGATCATATTGGCTCTTTTGCCGAGATTGGGCTGTTTTCCACTTTTCATGAATAATGCGAACTTGCTCCTCTGCATCTTGGATCATATCCGGGCCAAAGAGTTGCCTCTCTCCGGTTTCTAACCAGTTAAGAGGTGTTCGACACGTTTGTCCATAGAGAACTTCAAAAGGGGCTTTGCCCAAGCTTGATAGATAACTATTGTTATATGCAAATTCGGCAAATGGAAGATATTTCTCCCAGTTCATACCGAAATATATAACACAAGCTCAGAGCATGTCTTTAAGGATTTCATTGACTCTCTCAACTTGACCACTTGATTGCGGGTGGAAAGCAGTGCTAAAGGATAGATGAGTCCCCATAGCGGTTTGAAAACTTTCCCAGAATCGGGAAGTAAAGATACTTCCGCGGTGTGAGTTAATCTCCAATGGAACACCATGAAGAGAGACTTTTTGAGAAACATATAAGTCCGCTAGCTGGCTAGCAGTTATACTCTCCCGAACAGGAAGAAAATGAGCCACTTTGGAAAGGCTATCAATGACCACAAAGATAGCATTATTCCCTCTCTTGGTCCTAGGAAATCCGGTAATGAAATCCATACTGACCTTATCCCATTTCCATTCGAGAATAGCTAAAGGTTGAAGGGTGCCAGTAGGCCTTTGATGTTCTGCTTTCACGCGACGACAAACTTCGCAATTAGCAACGAATTGGCAATTTCTCACGTCATCCTAGTCCACCAGAACCTCTGGCGTAGGTCCTGATACATCTTGGTACTACCCGGATGAATTGTGAGAGGAGAATCATGAGCCTCCTTAAGGATCAATTGTCGTAGATGTTTCTTCTTTGGGATCACCAAGCGGTTCTCAAAGAAGACAACACCTCGATCATCTACCGAGAAGCACCTAACATTACCCTTCTTAATGTTTTTCTTGATTCGAGATATCCCGACATCATGCTTTTGGGATTCTATAATTTGATCCGTAAGAGTAGGTTTCGCCACCAGGTTGGATAGGAATCCTTGACGAACAATGTGGAGGTTTAACTTCCGAAATTCCTCATGGAGAAGTGGTTGACCTTGTTGTAACATCAGGTTGTTACAATAAGACTTATGACTTACTGCATCAGCCATGACTTTGGGTTTCCCCGGGGTGTAAGTTATCCTAAGTCATAATCTGTAATCAACTCAACCCACCGTCTTTGCCTGAGATTCAAATCCGGCTGGGTGAAAATATATTTCAGACTTTGGTGATCCTAAGTCATATGAATCTAGACTGTAACATATCACATCACTTTGCGGCCTCATGCACGGTAAGCTCCACGGCTGCAGCCTTACCATAGCCAGGACCGTTTGCGTCTTTTGGCTCGCGTATGTGAACATGTCGCTGGCTATCAAATGACAGAGAACCCGGGCCGACATGACTAGTCATAGAACCCAAGTGGCACATCCGTACGGAAATAGACATACGTAACCCAGCAATGCAGGTGTCGGCCTCAAGCGTGTGTAGACGAGTCATAGCAAAGCTACAATGACTCCATTACGTCGTGAGACATAAATACCATCACTGCATGTCGACGAGTCGTAGCAGGCTATAGAGACTCCATTACACTGCGAGACATTTCCCTGAAGCGACAGACACAGTAGCAAAGAAGGATACATGCTGGTCAATCAATGTGTCCGGAGCAGTAGCAAGCTACCATGGCTAGATGGAAGCACAAATAGGCAGTTTCCCGTAAAGATTACTACTAAAGGCACACAACTAGGTGTCGGATCCCATACATACCATTGCACATCTCACGTACGCACGACATGCCTGATATCCATAGATACAACCATGGCATCACAACATAACCATTCAACAACTTTTACTTAAGAGACTAGGACAAGCCTTGCATAATATGTTCTTACAGATAGGGGTCACATGACCCAACACTCAAGTCATACAAACAAGTTCATACAAACCAAGCGGAAGCATGAGCTGTCTGAGTACAGACAGATGAAAGGATAAAAAGGCACATGGCCTGACTATCTACAGCCCGCCACAGGGCATAGGGTCATAGCTGGGACACCAGCTATTCGGCATCGTCGACATCTAGAAAGAACCCACCTGATGGTTCCTGGGTCGCATCTTCAACATTTATTAAGCAAACATGAGTACAAACGTACTCAACAAGTCTTTAAAGTGGACCTATCTATTCATTCTCATGTATCAACAAGGGGGGGGGGGGGTGGTGGAGTTTATGCAGCAATGCCAGCTTTGACTCATGGCTAACCTACACTACACAGTTTTAACTCTTTGTTTGCATTTTAGATATCGCACACGAGTCCACTAACTCCATGACAATACACCACCATGGATTCACTTCCCTCTCCTGGGAGAGTGCCATCCACGATACCCACACTTGTCTTGATAATTTTATGAGTGTCCATTTGATTATCTATGAACAGCATAAGTTATCCAAGTAGTTCATATCCGAGGACGCGACTATTCGAATAGTTTCATACCGTGCAGGGGTGTACTTCTTCACACATGCTCTCGCCACTTATCGCCGAGTGCTCTTAAAACCATGCACCTCGGCAACCTTCAAGCGGAAGCCCAGCAAGGGAGTCGACCACGACCGTCAATCACATAAGACCTCTAGTCCAGGCTATCGCCTATTTGAGACTGAACCCGCACGAAAGTCCGGCCAAAGTTTCCGCTACGGCCCCAAATGATGTGCGGAGGGTTCCCAAGCCCACCATTCGGGTGGTACACCGTGCCACTGCCTACCGTGTCGTAATCCACCCCTAGGGCCAGTGCTACGCACGGCCTCCAGCATGCTATAAACACCAGAAACTACTTGCAACTCCTAGACTAAGGACTAAGCGACTGATAAGTCGAGAGGGGTCGAGTTACGGAACCCAATGCGTGGTAGTAACTAGTCTTGTATCACAAACACGGAACTCACCTCCTAAGAACAGTCCCAATGAGACAACCCGCTATGTACTTCTACATAGCCTCTCATCGCTACCTTTACCAAATCGGGTTCATCATAAGTTCATTACATCAGAACAACATTGTTTCACTCAGATCATCACCCAGATGAATTAGACCTGACACAACTCTAAGCATAGCAAGCAAAGTAAGCTAAGCACATCATGGAACAAGCATCTACCAGGTATGCTAGGTTGCAAGGTTTAGCTATTTACTATGAAAATGACAGGTCATGCATAAGAATAGGTTCATCTACCGTGTATGACAGACAAGTGAAAGGTTGTCCTAATGCAATAAACAAGATTAGGAGTCAGAGAGTGGGATGTTATCAGAATGATCAAGGGGGGTTGCTTGCCTTGCTGGGTAGCGGGTAGGTTGTCTCCTTCGTTGAAATACTCGGGGGTATCATCAGAAGCAGGGCCTACCGCAATGCAGATAAAAAGCAATCAATACACGCAAGTGCAACAATATGATGCATGATCATGGCATGGTAGCATGTTTGGATGAGCTGATGCAACTAATGTTCAAGTTAAGTGAAATGGGTTTGAACATAGGTTCAAAATTGTTCTTCATTTCAAATTCCATAAACTAACCTATTAGCAAATGTCAATGTTCTTCTACATAGGTTTCTCTAACATGCATGATAATAGCACCACTAGATTCATTGGATTTTTCTGATAAATTTTCATATATAAATTATTTTCTACTGATTTACACATTAATTGATATGAATTTTGCAAGTTTTAAATAATTTTTGGAATTATTTTAAAATGTAAAAAGGGATTAATGGCGTCAGCCTGACGTCACTGTGACGTTAGCTGGTCGGCTGACCAGGCCAGGTCAAACCTGACGTGCAGGGCCCGCACATTAGTGACACAACCCTAAACTCCGCGCTGACTAGGGGTTTGACCCACCCTGGGGCCCACTGGTCAGTGGCAGGAGGCTAACTAATCAGGGGGGATTAGCCCCTGATGATGGCCACGTCGGTGCCCACCGGAGCGGGGCTGGCGGCAACCATGCGCACGGCGGCGATCCGCCAGAGTTGCGCCTTCGGCGACAATTTGGTGCGCAGAGGGCACCGAGTGGAAGCCCGTGCACGTGCGCATCCAGCGCTGCGGTAGAAGGGAGTCGGGGGCCACTGGAGCTATGGCCGGCGATGACCCGAGCGGCGGCGAGCTTCGGGCAGCAAGGGAACGGTTCCTACGGCAAGGGACAGGCCGCGAGAGGAGGGGGAAACAGAGCAGGAGCTCACGACGGGGTTGCCGGAGGAGACGGCGAGCTCGGGGACGCGCGGACGACCTCAAATCGCCGGAGAAGAGCTTCAATGGCCGGTGGGGAAGAAACGACAACGACGCGTCGTGGAGGGCTTCCGACTTCTTCTAGCGTCACGAGAGGGATGAGAGGGTCACTTCGGGGCTGCTGGTGAGCTCAGAGGGCGCGGGGGCGGCTAGAACGATGGCGGCGAGCTCGAGCAGGGCTTGGCCATGGCGGTAGGGAGGAAAAAGGGGGAGAGAGAGCTGCGGCGACTGGGAGGAGGAGAAATGGAGGGAGGGCTCGATCTGGACGTCTCCTTGGAGTCTGTCCCTCCATCCAGGCGGGCACACAGGTAGGAGCTGGCTGGCGCACGGCGACCACGCGCCCGACGTCCTTCTGGCCGGAGGTGGAAGAAGACCGGTTCGCCCCTGGTGGGCTGGGCCGGCTTCTTCCCTGTCCCTGGTGGGCTTTCTTCCCTTTTTTTTATTTCAATTCTTTTCTAACTTCTGACATTTGTTCCATTTCATTTTCAGGCACATATGCTATTTTAAAATACTCCAAATATTTTATATTGAAGTTTGGATATTTCAAACCCATCTGAAAAGTTTCAGGATATTTTAAAAACTAAAATAATGATAATGCTATATTTGATATTTTCAGAAGCTTTATCATTTATTTTTAAATTGCTATAGTTTTGCAAATATTTAAAATGACCCCTCTTATAAGCATGTCCATATTTATCAGACATAGGGAACATTTTGTAAGGGCACTCTGGATTTGTTGAATTTTCACCAACTTTGAATTATTTTGATTCAATGTGAGCTTCGGGTTTCTTTTAGTCCCCCATGTCATGTTAATGGAAAATTGAAACATGATGCAACACCCATGTTGTCCTATGACATCTAGCTAGGCATGTGACATGTAACTAAAGCAGTTCTAGACTCAACATTGACCAGTTTGGCTTGGTAATCCTACAGGCAGTCAAGCTCTGATACCAAAGCTGTCGGGATACCGATCCTAAGCCATAAGAATCCACCCTATAAAACATGACATCACTTTGCGGTCTCACGCACGGTTATCTCCATGGCTGCCACCTTACCTGGGCCAGGACCGTTTGCGTCTCTTGACTCACGTATGTGAATGTGACGCTAGCATTCCAATGTCAAAGAATCCGGGCCGACATGACTAGTTGTAGAACCCAAGTGGCACATCCTTATAGGGACAAGCATATGTAACCCAGAAATGCAGGTGTTGATCTCTAGCATGTGTAGACGAATCATAGCAAGCTACAAGGACTCCATTACGCTGTGGGACATAAATGTCAACACTGCACATAGACGAGTCGTAGGAGGCTACAGGGACTCCATTACACCGCGAGACATTTCCCTGAAGGGACAGACACAACGGCAAAGAAGGATACATGCCGGTCAATCAATTTGTCCGGAGCAGTAGCAAGCTACCAAGGCTCAATGGAAACACAAAGAGGCATTTCCCCGTAAAGAGTACTACTAAAGGCACACAACTAGGTGTCGGATCCCATACATACCGTTGAACGACATTCCCGATATGCATAGATACAACTATGGCATCACAACATAATCATACAACATTACAACATTTACTTAGAAGGCTCGGAAGAGGCAATACAATAAGATGTTACAAACAGGGGTCACAAGACCCAACATTCAGAGCATTCAATCAAACAAGAGGAAGTTTAAATATGTCTGGCTACAGACATCTACAAAAGTGGTTAGAGGAGCCTGAAAAACTACAACGACCCTACCAAAGGAACCAGACCTCTGTCTAGGGTTCCCAAGCTAATCCGGTCAACATCGAACTTCACGTCATAAGTATCACTAATGAGACTGACGTCTCCTCTGCAAAAATATAAATTAAGCAAACGTGAGTACAAGGGTACTCAACAAGACTTACATCAGAACTAACTACATATGCATCAGTATGAATGAAGGGGGTTGTGGAGTTTATTGCAGCAAGCTAGCTTTGACTCTTGGCTAACCAGTACTATGACTACAAGTGCTTTCTTTGAGATAGGATAGCGCACATGAGTCCATATATTCATTAATTGATACACCACTATGGATCCACTTTCGTCTCCCTACGAGAAGGCCATCCATAGCACTCATGCTTATATTGCTCATTTTATAGTACCCACTTCAATTATCTATGAACCACATAAGTTTGCCAAGTAGTCCATATCCGAGGACGCGGCTATTCGAACAGATTATTTCACCCTGCAGGGGTATACTTCTTCACACACGCTCTCCCCACTTATCACCATATGCACGTCATGCATCTCGGCAACCTTCAAGCGGAAGCACTGGCGTGGGCATCGGCCACGACCGTCAACCACACAAGACCCTAGTCCAGGTTTATCGCCTATTTGAGACTGAACCCGCACGGAAGTCCGGCCGAAGTTTCCGGTACGACCTCAAACAATGTGCGTAGGGTTCCCAAGCCCAGCATTCGGGTTCCACTTGGTACACCGTGCCACTGTGCATCTACCGCATCACAACCCACCCCGTCGGGCAGTGCTATGCACGACCGCCATCACTTTTCCTACAAACACCAGAAACCAGTTGCGACTCCTGGACAGAGGTCTAGGCGGTTAATAAGCCGAGAGGGATCGAGTTACCGGAGCCCAATGTGTGGTACTAACTGTCTTGGATCACAAACACATAACTTAGTTCTTAAGGTCGGTCCCAATGAGACAACCCGCCATGTACTCCTACATGGCCTCTCATCGCTACCTTTACCAAATCGTGATCACACACTTAACTCCCACACAGTAGGACATGAATACTGCCATTCCGATCCATCACCCAGATGTATCAGACCCGACCCGACACGACTCTAAGCATAGCAAGCACAGTAAGTAAGCAAGCATGGATGAGTAAGTACAACAAGGCTCAAGCAGTTGCTACTCATGCTAAGTGGTTTCAACTATTTACTATGGCAAAGACAGGTCATGCAAAGGAATGGGTTTAACTACCGGGAACATGTAGAAGTTGAATCGTAATTGTCCTAATGCAATAATAGAGAGCAGGAGCGAGAGAGTGGGTTCATATCAGTATGCTCAAGGGGGTTTGCTTGCCTGACAGTCCTGAAGATAATACTTCTCTTCATTAGTGTCAACGTTCACATCGTTAAAACCATCGTCTACCGAAAGGGAAAAAACACCAGCAAACAAGAAAGGAACACATTCAATGCAATGCAACAAACATAATGCATGATATGGCAAGTTAAGGTAATGAATTGACCTAGAGGAATAATTAGCCAGGTTAGTTGAAGTGGAATTCAAACAAGTTTGAATTCCAACTCCAAATGATATTTCCAATATTTCCCTAATCATGAAATGTCCTACTTGGTGATGTTAACTTTTCAAACATGCATGATCATGGCACTAATAGATTCATTGGATTTTTCTGATCATTTTTCATATGTAAATTATTTTCATCTAACTTACAAATTATTTTCTATGATATTTAGAAGTTTTAAAACATTTTCTGGAATTTCCTAATTTATTTTATTACCAGAAAATCAATTAATGCATCAGCATGACGTCAGGGTGACGTCACAGGTCAACTGGCTTCCCAGGGTCAAATCTGACCAGTGGGGCCCACTGGTCAGTGACCCATTGAATAAACAGCGGTTATTTTTTTCTAACTAAATCATTTCTGACTAACTAATCTTGCGGGCCCACTGTCAGTGACTCCAGGGTTAGTTAGTGGCTTGATTAGCCACTAATGACCATGCCACGTCACACCTGCCGGCGGCTGAACGCCGGCGACCATTTGTCATGGCGGAGCACGTCGGAAACGCGTTAGGGGCCTCGGATTTGAGCGCCGCTTGGTCCTACGGGTAGCTAGAGCTGGCGCGCACCCGATGAGTCCAACACTGGAGGTAGGGGTGGTCGGAGCGGTCGACGGCGGCGACTTCCGGGGCAACTAAAGGTTTCGGGTCCGGTGGGGATCGTCTTTAGAGCATGGAACCAGCATGGGGAAGGGGGGCAAGAGGGAGAGGCTCACAACGGTTTGCTTGGTGTGACTGGCAAGCTCAGGGGCCTTTAGGATGGAGCGAATCAACGGCGGCGGTCTATAGAGCCGGAGGTTGAAGACGAAGTCGAGGCGGCTCGGTAGGGCGTGTCCAACAGGTTTTCTTCGTCAGAGAGGAGTAGGGCATCAAGGCAGAGTGGCTGGGCTCACTAGGGGGTTGGAAAAGTCCCACGGCCGCGATGGTCGCGAGCGGCGGAGATCTCCGCTCGTGTCCGAGGGAGAGGAAGCAGAGGGGGAGGGAGAATGAGCTCGGGGGGAAAGAGAGGGAGCTCCGCGGGGCCTCCGTGGCGCGGGTAAGGCGAGGGGAAGCAGCTCCGTTGCAAGCAGGAGGTGGAGGCCGGCGCGCGTGGCCGACACCTCGGCTGCCTACTGGCCGGAGGTGGGAGATGACCTCCCCACCCCTCGTGGGCTGGGATGGGCTTCCCACTTGGGCCAGTAAGGTTTTGCCCCTTTTTTTATTTCTTTTTTTCTTTTTTTCTTCTGATATTTGTTTTATTTTGTGAGGTCAAAGTATCTAGCACAATAATGCCCAATTTTTTTTATGAAATATAGTTTGATTATTTCAAACTTCCACAAAAAGGTTTGGGCATTGTTGGACATCTATCATATTCATAATGCTTTATTAGTGATTTTCAGAAACTTCCCTAATTTATTTAATTTGCCAAACTAGTTGCTAATATGAAATCCACCCTTGATATGTTGTTGCCAACATTTATCAAAGAGGGGGATTATTTTTTAAAATCATTTTTATTTCACTAAATTATCTTAAAGTTTAACCTATTTGAATTTTATCTGTGCTAGGGTTTGATCCCCCCATTTCAAATTAATTTGGATTTAGACATGATGACATGATACACATGATGATGTTGATGCAAACAATTTCAACAAAATTCTAGGGTTGTGACACAATCCACCTAATTTGAGGACTTACAGTGCAAACCTCAACTCAGAGGTTTTTGAAAACCTAATTTGAATAATTCCTGTTTGGTAAAAATAATTTTTTCTTAAAAATAGTTTTGGATACTATTCACATGGCATGATCATTTGACAAGAAGTTTGGACCAAGGAAGATGAATATGGATAGGAGTAGAACCTAAGAGTGCCAAACATAATCAACCAAACAATTAGACAAGCAACAGTTCAAACAAGCATGTACTCAAACAGTTTTAATTGGTTCCAAATTTTGTAAATCCAAGCATAGCAAACTGATACAAACATAGGGTGTGACATTTATTATATGAAATGGTAATTCCCACTAGCATATGGAAGTGCCAACGTAGGAGACTCTCTATACGAAGAACGTGGTTCCACTTTGAGGCACAAGTGTGGTAAAGTATAGTAGCAAAGTCCCTTCTCTATTTTCTCTCATTTTTTGAATTTTTTTATTGTAGGCTTTTCTATTTTTTTGCCCCCCATTTTCTGTTTTTATATATGGTGGTGTCATTTGGCCTCCCCCATTATTATTTCATTTTTAGTCTGGAGTCCCATCCCAACTTTTGGGGGAATCATAGTCTCCATCGTCCTTTCCTCACTGGGACAATGATCTAATAATGATGATCATCACGCTTTTATTTACATATAACTCAACATGTAGAACTAATAGGAAGATATGACTCTGTATGAATGCCTCTAGAAGTGTACCAGGGTGTGCATGATCTAGCGTGACATGTATAAAAATTATGAAGAACGGTGGCTTTGCCACAAATACTATGTCATTCTATATGATCATGGAAAGCATTATGATGATGAACGAACTAGTCATGTGAAGTGATGTTGGAATTTGCATGGCAATATATCTCAGTATGGCTATGGAAATGCCATAATAGGTAGGTACGATCGCTATTTTCAGGAAGATATAATGAAGCTTATGTGCAATAGAGAGTATCATGTCACGGGGTTTGGATGCATAGACGTAAGTTGCACCAATCCTCGAGGTGAGAATGGTCTATACACAGTACCGAAGAGGCTAGCAAATATGAGAATGTGAAGATACGTATGTCCATGGTGTCACATTAGTCATAAAGAACTCACATACTTATTGCAAAGTTTATTAGTTTATCACAAATCAAAGTACTCCTCGCACGCCCCAAGGGAGGAGGTTTGTAGGAGTTAACCATTGCGCACCCCCTACTCGAAAGAATACTAGGATATCAACGAGGAATATAAATGATCACACATCATCACCATGCCTATTTAATTTTTAGACGAATAAAAAGTTAACACCTATTAATATCAACACTTCTACAAATCAAAAATTGTGGACTCACACCTTTTTTATATTACCACATCAATGTCGTTAACCCGCAACGTCTCTTTATGTGCTACATGATGGTTTTGAATATCATTCATTGAATACCTAATATTTTTGGACTAGTCTTATGACCCATGCAAATTACCATCAGTATTTATTCATCTCTCAAACAAATATAAGTGAAGAACAAGAGCATATTATTTCTATAAAATCTACACACCACCATGCTCAAAAAGATATACGTGAAGTACTAGAGCAACTGCCAAGCTCAAAAGATCTAAGTATAGCACATAGAGTATTTTTGGGGATATACGCAGTATGACCCGGGAGAAAGTTATAACCCGGTGATAGTTATAACCCGGCTGAAGATGGGTCCCCGGTTGTAAGTCCCTGAAGGTGAGTCCCTGAAGATGAGTCCTCGGTTGTAAGTCCCTGAAGATGAGTCTTGAAGATGAGTCCCCGGTTGTAAGTCCCTGAAGATGAGTCTTCGGTTGTAAGTCCCTGAAGATAAGTCCCCGGTTCTAAGCCGCTCGGGGGTAAGCCGCCCGGGACTCATCAGCGCGGGACTCAGAAGCCCGGGACTCAGAAGACCATGAAGAGAAGCCCACGATGGAGGACATAGTAGGTTAAGTCTCAATCCAACTTAGACCCTACATGTAAGACGCGCCTTCAGCTTATATAAGGAGGGGAAAGTCACCCCGAGAGGGTCAAGTTTTTAGACGTCTCAATAGACAGGTCTTAGATAGACAAGAGATTAGAGACTCTCGTGATTAGAGGTAGCAAAATAGCACCCTTGTAACCGAGAGATCTCCTTCATCATAATTACTAGACAAGCATGATGTAGGATTTTACCTCCATCGGAGGGGCCAAACCTGGGTAAAACTCTGCGTCTCTCGATTCCGACAACCCCTCTCAAGCCGCCACATAGTTGCGACTGCCCCGAACCTAAGTCCGTTCACCGGGACAACTGCCATGACAAAACCACGACAGTTGGCGCCCACCGTGGGGCACATGCGGTGATGTTGTGTTCTTGAAAGGATCTCCATAGGGATCGAGAAGCTCGCAATTAGCCGGATGAAGAAGAGCCGATGCGATAGGATATGCATTGACTCCAGGTGCATTAGTTGAAGATTGAAAAGGATTCCGTCTTCGCCGCGTCATCGCATGGCTGAGCCACCCTAGCTCCGGGTCCGCGATCTCGCCTCGCTACGAGCCAACCTAGCCCGACCTCGACAACCACCACAACCATGGTTCATCTCGCCAATGCCGCATTCTGGTCTCGCGACGCCCAGCCTCGCAGACTCCACCATAAATAAATCAATCTCTGCTACCATAGTGCATTGTTTTCTCCGGCATCGACTGCCGAGGGATTCGCTGCTGCTGCTATTTTTGACGTGAAGGCCAGATCGAAATCAAAGGAACATTCAGCCGTACTTCCACGAGTACTACATCATGTGAAGAACAAACTGGAAAAGTCAAAAACACATCACGACCCGCCAAGGGAAGCATCATGAATTGCTACATGCACAGGTTTACCAGGACAACTGCACATATTGTGCAACGCCACACTGAGTAAAAAGATACCCGCCGCAACACCATCATGACCTAAAGGAAGACCCGGATAGAGACAAACCAACAACGACCCGGAGGTGGACCCAGGCACGGACACGGTCTAGCACAACATCCACATGTGGGTCACTGCCAGGGGTTCTCGCTGGTTGGTCAATCCACCTTCGCCTCAAGCTGGTTTCCTCTCTGCCTCCGTCAGCTCTGCTCCAAGCAGCCTGCCATGGTCGTCGACCCGCTAGAATCGCTACTTCTGTGTTGAGCTGTCGGCGGCTGAGCCTTCCAAGACGCCGGCCTCGGAGCCCTGCGGGTCATCCTGGCCGAGCGACAGCCGTGGCTAGCCACTGCGGCTTCCGAGTCACCCCGCCTTGCCTTTCTGACGCGGCGGTCGTTTCCACCTCTGCCTCACCACTGCATCCACCGGCTTACGCCGCAAGCCGCCTACTCAGCCTTGCCGCTCCTCATGCATCCGCCAGCTCAACGTGCCTCGAGCCATCGGCTTTGCCTCGCTGCTCCTCGCGCAACCGTCGCGTCACTACAACCGCGCACTGGTCCTGAGCTGTCTTTGACCACGACCCCAATCGTAGATTGGACGTGGACACAGACTCGGATCCGCCGCGAGCCGCCTCTCGGGCGATGCCTGCTGTGGCCTCTACCCCACCACGAGCCGCTGCTCGGGGCCCCGCTGCCGAGGCCTCTCTTCGCCGTGAGCCTCCACCTCGCCTCTGCACCCTCCGGTTGTCGCTGTGCCCCTCCGCCTGCGCGAGCCCCCGTGGCCTCTGTCGGCCGCGTGTGTGCATGCCTGTCACCCACCGCCAGGTGGTTGACCCTCCGTTGCTCGCCTCCATCACGCAAATTTTCCCTCGAGCTATGCTTCGGACCCTCTGGGTCCTCCACTACCGGCCGACGCCTTTCCCGAGCTGGCCCCGTCTTGGTAGCGCCCCGCCTTCACCGGTGTTTCTTTGAGCTAGCCCCGTCTCCGCCTCTCCCGTCATGAGTTGCCTCCGCTCTTCCTCTGACACGCCCCGCCAGCCACATCGTGGCTGCCTTGGCCTCCCCCCATCCAACTCTCCTCCTCTCCTCGAGACGCGCCAGCCCTCGGCGACGGCCGGGTGAGAGCTAAGCCCCATGCTGCTGCTAGGTCCGTCGTCTCCGAGCTCAGGGACATGCCTCAACGTGCGACCCGCGGGGACCCTGAAGATGAGCTACAGTGGGAGCGGTGGAGGGAAGCCTTCGCATGTTCTCGGATCAGTCTGCAGGTGTCCTGCTGTAGAGCCCTCCACCGCGCGCCTCCATGAGTCGCCTCCCCTCCGCCGCGCCAACACCCGCGAGTCGCCGCACCAGCATTGCCTCTCCAAACCATGCTCGGGGTCGGCCTTATCCCTAAGTCGTCCAACCATTGCCCATCTCGGACTCGTCCTCGTCGGAGCCACGCCTCAAGCCGCGATTGAGCCGATCCCTACTACGACTCATGCTACCGTTGCGCTAACCTCTGCCACGCCTAAAGCCGCTGTTGGCTCACCTCGCTGCTCTGCCATGGCCGCGCCACTCCAGCCGCCCTCGCATGTGCCTGTGCCAGGCTTGCTCCGCCTCAGCCTGGCCGGGTCCGTGCCCCCGCCAGCCGGCTCTCCACCTCTGTGATGGCCTGTGCCTTGGAGCTGACCTGGCTGCGTTCCACCTCCGCCATGGCTGAGCCCCAGGCTGCAGCTGCTCTGCAAATTGTGCGCCGCCTCTGGCTGCACCCCTACATTTTCTCCTACTATCTGCCGCATGAAGAAACGAAGAGCCGGTTGGTGGGTCGGCTATGGTTATCAATTAAAGTTATAGATGGAGAATTGTTTTCTCCTGCCGTCAAGCCCTGGCTACTAGTTCTCCATGCAAGACATGTTCACCAAGATATTTTTCAAATAGCATTTCTACTCATGTACATGGATGTCAGTGTTACAAGAAAGATTCAGGGATTGAAGTCCCCGTCATTGGGTGAGCATGACGTACTACAAGTGAGTCTCATCGATCAGACATCCGACGGATGTACATATGAATCATTTGTCGTCCTAAAAAAATCAGGTGCTATCTGTCCTATTTATATATGTAGATATTAATTTCTTTGACAACGATTACTCTGTCAGCAATATTTTTTATGCAAGGCAGTTATTCATGTGGCATGATACCGTGGAGGTGGAGCGCACGCCAGCATCATTCTATATGGGTATTCGTCCGTGTCGTGTTGCTCAATGGACATGCGTCAGTCGCCACCCCCGTGGCCCAGTCTACATCCGCTCATCGGTACCGCGTGCGCTCACCCGCTAGTATGAGCCGCCCAATGAACGCGGTGAGCCGCCGCACCTGTGGTATGGTTTTCACCAACAATGCTGCGGCCATCTCTCGCGACCGCGCTGGCTTTACAACGCCACGGCGATTTACGGTCCATACTGGTTTCTGACACCACGGGCGATTCATCAATTGCGCCGGCTTACAATGCCGTGGCCGATGCTCGCCATCCGCGCCGGCTTACAAGGCCGTGGCGTCTTTCACAACAGCACCGGCATATAATGCCGCATATGTTTTCTACGTCTACATCAACAAGTCAGGGGCACATACACTAGCACGAGTCGCCCAATGGACAAGTTCTAAATCGCCGCCCTACGGTCCAATCGACATTGGCATAATAGTGCCGGGCTCGTCTACACGAGGCGCCCAACGGACGAGCTCAAGATGCCACCCACAGTTTAATTCTACCTCAACATATCAGTGCAGTGTTCATCTATACGAGCCGCCCGACAGACAGGGGCAAGTCGCCACTAGTACAGTTTGGTTAAACTCAACAACCAGCCAGGACGAACCATCGGCCGGGTTATTGAAACAATTCATCCGGGATAATCTATAAAAAACTGCCACGGTCAACCTCAACCTTCAGTGGAGATTCCCAAGCCGCCTTTTCAAGTCAACTTAATACTCGGGGGCTACAGACATGGTGAGACTCATTTTGTCATTTTAAACGAGAACCCTGAGTTTTTGCAAGAGAAAATCCAATCCTGGGGGCTATTACATTATTGGCGGAAGAATTAAAAAGTTTCCCAAGAGGACGAACCGCCGAGATACACCGTTCAGACATGGGTGCCTGGATATATATTGGATCATCATAAAAAAGTCACTTGGAGCCTTCTGCCGTTTCTTCATACAAGTGGGTGACTTACAAGATGGTGCACAAGTTGATATTATCGACTTGGTCACTAGGGGGCTTCCAACCCTCAGCGTTTAGCTTATCACACCCTATTAATCGGCTCTTAAGCCAAATAGTTGACTCCATCAACATGATCGTCCAGGGGGCTTCCAACCCACAGGGTTTAGCTTATCAGACCCTATCGATCGGCTCTTAAGCCAAATAGTTGACTCCGTCAACATGATCGTCTAGGGGGCTTCTAACCCACCGGGTTTAGCTTATCACACCCTATCGATCGGCTCTTAAGTCAAACAGTTGACTCCGTCAACAAAGGTCATTTGGGGCTTTCCAACCCACCGGGTTTAGCTTACATAGCCTCTTGATAAGCTCTTAAGCCAAATAGGGTTAAACCTGCCTATAAGCTGATGCTGCTCCGCTAAGTGACCGGCCGAACTCTTACCAGTTAATCTCGCCTAGAGACCCTGAGCCGGCTCAAAGAAATTGACGGCCAATCTCAATAGAGACCCTATACTGGTTAAGGTTAAAATGGCGGTTCTTGTCACATCAGGTCCGGCTTACGAAAAGCAAGGATAAACTCTCTCATCTACTGCCGACTCTCCGCTATGTGGCCCGTTCGTACTCTTAGACATTCAATCTTTTAAAAGACCATGAACTATTTAAGGTTAAAACGATGGATTTATGTCACGTGAGAGGCAGTTTTTGAGCTACAAGGGTACTCATGCCCCGTCGTGTCTCTCTCTGGGACGCTACACCTCCTATCAGTTAATCTCGCTTAGAGACCCTGAGCCGTTCTAAGAAATTGACGGCCAATCTCGACAGAGACCCTGTACTGATTAGGAGTTTAATTAGCGAGTCCACCCAAAAGAACCGGCACATGAGTTCATTTTTTTTTCAAAAATCAGGAAATATATAACATCTCCGGGTTGTGCTTTTTTAAGCCGCCCTTACAACAATGCAGAATATATTTTGTCTTGTTTATTTTTGCAGGTTTTATCTCTTAAGATGAACCGCCGTTAAGTATGATAACTTTTTTCTAGAAGAGCAAATGGATCTTTAATAGCCAACCTGGGTGGATCTTCATCATGGTTTGTCATAACAAGTACTAAATGATTGGGGTTTTCAAGCCAGCTCGGAGAATTCATTATTTTTCAAGAGCCGCCCTATCAGATATAATGTTGTGTCATCTAAATTGACCAGTTCTCGGATTTCTTCAATTGTGTTCTATAGTAATCTACAACACTCATGGATTTCTCCAATATATATTTGTCGGGTTGCATCGCAACCACAAGCAGGGATTTCATGTCAAAGACAAAGGAATTATTCCAGGATATTCATTCTGGGTCATATTACAACCACGGTCGAGGATTCATTCAACAAATTGTGGTGAGTCATATTATTCTTAAATGGTCCTAAGTCGCCGCAGGCAGACGACCTGGCCCTTGGGGGCTACACTATTCAAGTCCAGTTTATCTCAATTATGCAAGTCCCATGTCGCTGCAAGCATGCACCACGGCACTTGGGGGCTAATGCAAGCCGGTTTTTCAAATCATTACATTGTCAGCAAGACCCTATTATCTCAAGGAGATGAGCCGGCCTTTCTATATTTTTCTAAGTCCCAGACCAGTAATTCTTACTGACCTGACACTTGGGGGCTACACCGATCAGATCAAAATTTCTAAAGTCCCAAGTCGCTACAGGCGTGCGACCCGACACTTGGGGGCTACAGTATTCAGCTGTTCAAACAGATTATATGGTTCAAATTGAAGACCCGACCCATCACATACTGATGTGCCGGCCCTTAGGGGCTACACCCGCCGAAGCTTTATAAGGTATAAGACAATTATAAGTCCCAGGTTGCTACAGGCAGGACAACCCGACACTTGGGGGCTACACAGTCCAATATATTATTGTAAAGCGCCAAGTTATCATGGATAATCTCGGAGCTTGGGGGCTACAGGTAATATGGACATATCAAAAGTTTTTGAGCAGAATTTTCAAGATGTTAATTATGGAGTTTAGTTGTTAGACCCGACGTCACCAACGTTCATGACCCAATATTATCAAAGGATCATAACCCGCCAGAGGTTATATAAGCCGCCCTGTTTCACAACAGTGGAGGTCCTGATCTATGTCATGAGGTTTTCTTATTTTCAAGATTTTCACTAAGCCAAAGTATTGGAAGCCGACTCAATGGCATATATGTATTCTATTCCCAATATTTTCAAAGGACACTCTCAAGCAAGATGATTTTCAAGACAACTCATTCATATGCAGAAAAAACTTGGATTTTTGACGAGCCACTTCATAAACCGACCGAAGGAGCAAGCCGTCCACTTAACATATTTACTATTCTCATTTTAGTAGGTTATCATGAATAAATTCAAGCTAACCTGGGGACTAATGTTGGGGAAATACCCCGCGGTATGACCTAGGAGACAGTTATAACCCGCTGAAGATGAGTTCCCGGTTGTAAGTTCCTGAAGATGAGTCACTGAAGATGAGTCCTCGGTTGTAAGTCCCTGAAGATGAGTCCCTGGTTGTAAGTCCCTGAAGATGAGTCTCCGGTTGTAAGTCCCTGAAGATGAGTCCCGGTTCTAAGCCGCCCTGGGGTAAGCCGCCCGGGACTCATCAGCCCGGGACACAGAAGCCCGGGACTCAGAAGCCCATGAAGAGAAGCCCATGATGGATTTTATAGTAGGTTAAGTCTCAATCCGACTTAGACTCTACATGTAAGCCGCCCCTTCAACTTATATAAGGAGGGGAGAGTCACCCCGAGAGGGTCAAGTTTTTAGACGTCTCAATAGACATGTCTTAGATAGACAAGAGATTAGAGACTCTCTCGATTAGAGGTAGCAAAACAGCACCCTTGTGTAAAACTCCGCGTCTCTCGATTCTGACCAACCCCTCTCAGGCCGCCACATAGTTGCGACCGCCCCAAACCTATGTTCGTTCACTCGGACATCTGTCGTGACAAAACCATGACAATATTCTAGAAAATTATCATGAAGGTGTGTCTCTCTCAAATAGGTGTGTCCAGCAAATGATGCTTGTGACAAACTGAAAGTAAAAGCAAACAAAAGCAAATGATGCTCCAATCAAAACACATATCATGTGATGAATAAAAATATAGCTCCAAGTGACATACCGATGGATTGAGACAAAAGAGGGGATGCCTTTTGGGGCATACCCAAGCTTAGACGTTTGAGTCTCCTTATAATTGTACTTGGGGTGCCTTGGGCATCCCAAGCTTAGGCTCTTGCTACTCCTAATTTTGTAGTCCATCATGAGCACACCCAAAACATGAAAACTTCAATCACACAAAACTCAACAAAACTTCCTAAGATCCATTAGTATAAGATACATATTGCATACTTTAGGTACTGTGATAAATTGATTCTTAATTCATTTTTGTATAATAGGTACTGTATTCTAAGTTCTCCATGGCTTACACCCCCCAATATATTCCATAGCATAATCAAAACAAGCAAACTATGCAGGCAAAGCAGAATTTGTTTAAAACAGAATAACATGTACCAATCTATAATGAAACCATACTTCTGTAACTCTAGTAATCCTGACAAATTAGAACAACATAAAGAATTTGCATAGAAATACTATGTAAATATTTCAGATCATGATCACGCTCCAGTAAACATTGAAATTCCTGCACTGGAGTCAAAGTTTCTGTTATGTTTCAGCATCGTTTCTACTCATGTTATGAGTCATCCCAAAGGCTTTACTTGGCACAAATACTAATTAAAACATAAAAACATAATCATTACAAAGGCAAAAATCATGTTATCACAAAATAACAGAAAGGAAAAACAAAAATAAAGATACATATTGGGTTGCCTCCCAACAAGCGTTGTTGTTTTTTGCCCCTATCTAGGCATAATGCATAGTTTCAAGTGTGGTCATCTTTGACATAATGGATGAATTGTTCCAATTTTTCCTTGAGAATTATTATATCCTCTTTCAAGCTACTGAAATTGCTAAGCTTTTGATCCAAAATATCGATTCGCTTATTTTGCATTGTTAAATGTCCATTGATTTTTGTAGTCGTGTTATAAAGTCCCTTAAAATCAGTTTGCACAATAGCCTTAGTTCCTTTTATTTGCTCAATTTGGCGTTAATGGCCCACCAACATGGTAGGTTCAATGGTTTCTAGTTTGGGTTTCCCAAATATAACTTTCATCTTTTCATAAGTATGAAAAGCATTGTTCCCAAGAAAATGTTTTTCAAACATAGAATCAAGAACACCCTTGAAGAACAAAGGCAAGTCAACGTAAAAACTTCTAAGGAGTAAATTGATATGACACTTGGGACTAGACCTCTTTTGTATCAATAGTTAATCTATCCCAAGGTTCTTTGAAAGATTCATTGCTCAAATACTTAAATTTTAGGACTTCGGAACCCTCCCCCAAGTAGGGATGAAAAGGCAAATCTGAAGGAGAACTAGACATAGAAACATGCAAAGAGAGAACTAGATAAAGGCAAACATTTTGTATTTTATTTAATGAGACACACTAAATATAACAACAAATAAAAAGAAGAAAAAGTGAATGAAATTTTGCGCGAAGTTACTTGATAGTTGGTAATGTTATTCCCGGGCAACAACGCCAGACATCCTTCGTGATACTCGTGATCTGCGTTGGGTTTTCGATGAAGAGGAATCGGTTATCACAGAACAAAGTGGGTAAGTATTCCCCTTAGTTATGAAACCAAGTGAGGGAGTCTTGGACTAAGGGGTCCTCGGGCCGCTGGCCTATCTCCCAATAGGACGGCTTGGTGGGCTGCTCTCTAACTATCGCAGGAAGGGCCGGATACACCACGACCCCATGTTCTAGAAGGAAGTCTCGAAGGCGCATCGTGCACTCCAAGTCAAGATGAGGAAATCAGCATCTTCATCCCCGGTAGGGGACCTATCATGTGTAAACCCTAGGTACCCACGATGTCAATATAAATCGGGCATGGGGGGTTAGATTGCAAGGCAGGGAAACTCATCTAGGGTTTTAGCTATCCGATCTCGTGGTAGATCAACTATGTAACCTTCGCAGACATCAATATAATCGAGCAGGACGTAGGGTTTTACCTCCTAGGAGGGCCCAAAAATGGGTAAACATCGTCTCCTTCGTCCCTTGTTACCATCAACCCTAGAATCACAGCTCGGGACCCCATATCCAAGATCCGCCGATTTTGACATCGACATTGGTGCTTTCATTGAGATTTCCGATCATCTGGCTTTTAGTACGGATCCGATCATAGTACCGAATGGTCGGGAGTAAGCTCCTACACTCCTTGTGCAGACGCATCAGAGGTTAACTCCGAAAGATCTAGGCAGATTATCCCGATCGATCTCTTGACACTCAACGAGGCTCTAGATCGTATCCTATCGATGAAAATCACTAATGACCCAACCCGGGTCCACGCTCAGATCGGTCTGAAGGCGGGTCAAGAGGAATTTTTCATCCCACCCACCACCCACTTAGTAGCCACCGTTAAAGACTTAATCAATATGTTCGACTACGCCTCCGAGGAGGCAGAAGACATGGATGAAGAGGATTGCGCTTCCGCCCCCGTCTACACCGGAAGATGGACTGCCACCTCCGCCTACGACGTCTACATTGTGGATACTTCAGCCGATAAGGGAGAGCACACACCTGGAAACAATGGCGATAAATTGTGTGAAGAACCGCCAAGGCGCTGGAAACTACGCAAAGGATCAAAGGCAAAAAAAGGAAGGGAAGCCATTGCTGACATTGGGGAAAATGACACCCCAGAAGACCTCGGCGATCCCGATATCCCTAAGCAGCCGCTAGAGGACCAGGAGAGGCTGGCAGATCAGCGCGACCTAGAGGATCTAAAGAATTCCAAGGATGACAACTACATCCCCCCTGTCCAGGAGGAGGGCAGCCTGGAAGCCGAAGACTTCATTGTCCCCGAAAACCTTGAGGATCAAGAATGGTTTAGGCAATAGCTTATAGGCACTACCTGAAGCCTGAAGGAAAAAGAACGGCAGCTTAAGGCCAAACAGGATACCCTCAATGATAGATGGATGAGGGTCCTATCAGCCGGCGAAGGGTACGGTACCGGTCTATTGGACCAACCCAAGATCTATCCACGCCAACGGCTGCTGCCGCAGTTCGACGACAAGGTCCCTAATACACCGTCTCCCAAGCACACTCCATACGACCAGTCGGACCTCCCTTCCCGAGGACGAGATAGCATGACTGGCGACGCCAGTTATAGGACGGGATACCCTGTCGACGGGGAAAAGAGCCAATAGAGCCTGAGGAAAGGTACGACCTATGACACATCTTGTATTATAGAACAGGCCGCACGAGATCCATCTATGGATCTAGAGGGTAATCCCCGATTGACGGGACGGGTTCCATCCTTGGCTCGACCACAACAATAGAGGTCGGGAACAAAACCGGGCCAAATCAGGCGTCGACTACCATCGTGACATAGCCAGGGTCAGAGGCACTTCCCACCCACTATGCTTCACGGAAGAGGTGATGCAACATTAGCTTTTCGAAGGTTTTAAACCTATGAACATAGAGCAATACGACGAGACAACTGACCCAGCAGTGTGGATCGAGGATTTCCTCCTCCACATTCATATGGCACGAGGAGATGATCTCCATGCCATCAAGTATCTGTCCCTAAAACTTCAGGGGGGCAGCTCAGCACTGGTTAAACAACCTCCCAAAAATTCTATCGGGAGTTGGGAGGATTTCAAGGACACATTTCGATCTAACTTCCAGGGCACCTATGTACAGCCGCCAGACTCCTCCGACATAAGCAATGTTGTCCGGAAAGCAGGTGAATCGGCTTGACAATTCTGGAATCGGTTCTTTACCAAGGAGAACCAAATTGTCGATTGCCCAGACGCTGAGGAAATATCCTCCTTCCGGCATAATATTCGGGATGAATGGCTGGCTTGCTAGCTCGGTCTGGACAAGCCTAGGACCTTGTCCGCCCTTACATCACTCATGACCAGCTTTTGTGCGGGCGAGGATAACTGGTTAGCTAGACGAAGCCACAACCCCGAAGACCCCGACACTTTCGAACCCCAGGACAGAAACGGGAAACCATGACGCAACAAAAACAAACGCCGACACAACAACGGTGATTCCGACGAAACAACCGTTAATGACGGTTTCCGCAATGCAAGATCCGGGTAGCGGAAGAAACCTTCTAAAAGCAATCGTGACGGACCTACCCGCTGGCCAAGATCATGGATAGACCCTGCCAGATCCATGGCACTCAAGACAAGCCCGCCATCCACACCAACTGTAATTATTGGGTGTTCAAATAATCTAGCAAACTCGCAACCGAGGAGCAAGGCAAGGGCCCACGCAGCAAGGACGATGACGAGCCCTATGGTCCGAGCAATGGTGGATAGAAGCAGTTCCCTCTAGAGGTAAAGACTGTGAACATGATATATGCCACTCATATACCCAAAAAGGAAAGGAAGCACACCCTTCAAGAAGTCTATGCCATAGATCCTGTAGCCCCGAAGTATAACCCGTGGTCGGCGTACCCGGTTACTTTTGACCGACTAGACCATCCAACTAGTATCCGTCCTCGGTGTTCGGCATGTTGGAAATATGCCCTAGAGGCAATAATAAGTGGTTATTATTATATTTCCTTATTCATGATAAACATTTATTATCCATGCTATAATTTCATTGACTAGAAACACATTGCATGTGTGTATAGATAGATAACACTTTGTCCCTAGTATGCCTCTAGTAGACTCGCTCGTTGATCAAACATGGTCAAGGTTTCCTAGCCATGGACAAAACATTTCATTTGATAACGGGATCACATCATTGGGAAAATAATGTGATGGACAAGACCCAAACTATAAACATAGCATATGATCGTGTCAGTTTATTGATATAGTTTGTGCATGTCAAGTATTTGTTCCTATGACCATGAGATCATGCAACTCACTAACACCGGAGGAGTACCTTGTGTGTATAAAATGTCGCAAAGTAACTTGGTGACTATAAAGATGCTCTACAGGTATCTTCGAGGGTGTCTGTTGAGTGAGCATACATCAAGACTGGGATTTGTTACTCCGTGTGACGGAGAGGTATCTCAGGGACCACTCGGTAATACAACATCACAACAAGCCTTGCAAGCCATGTAAATAAAGTGCTAGCCATGAGATCTTGTATTACGGAATGAGTAAAGAGACTTGTCGGTAATGATATTGAACTAGGTATACAGATACCAATGATCGAATCTCGGGAAAGTAACATATCGAAGAACAAAGGGAACAACATACGGGATTAACTGAATCCCTGACATAGAGGTTCAACCGATAAAGATCTTCGTAGAATATGTATGAACCAATATGGGCATCTAGGTCCCTCTATTGGTTATTGACAGTAGAGGTGTCTCGGTCATGTCTACATAGTTCTCAAACCCGTGGGGTCTGCACACTTAACGTTCGGCGACGTTTTGGTAGTATAGAGTTATGTATGATGGTAACCGAAGGTTGTTTGGAGTCCCAAGTGAGATCCTAAACGTCACGAGGAGCCCCGGAATGGTCCGAAGGTAAATATTGATATATATGAAGACCCGTTTTGGTCACCGGAAAGTTTCGGGCACTTCGGTAGTGTACCAGGAGTGCAGGGAGGGTACAGAGGGACAATCGGGAGGGGCCTCACGCCCTAAAGGGCCTCATGGGCTGTGGGTGGAGACCAACCAGCCCCACTAGGCCCATGTGGTTGGGGAAGGAAAAACCCAAAGGCGGAAAGAGTTTTGAAGTGGAGAGGAGGAATCCTACTCCTAGTAGGATTGGAGTAGGACTCCTCCCCCTTGGGGCGCCGGCCTCCCTCCCTTACCTCCTATATATACTAGAGAACTTGAGGGCATCCCTAACCCTAATTTCCACGTGATGCCTTCTTCTTCATCTAGATCATTTTCTCCTCTAGTCTAGTTTCGGAGGTGCTTAGGAGATGCCCTGCTGAAATAGTTCCACTAGCACCGCCACCGCGCCGTTGCACTGCTGGAGAACTCATCTACCTCTCTGCTCCCTCTTGTGGGATCAAGAAGGCAGAGATCGTGATCGAACTATATGTGTGCTGAACATGGAGGTGCCGTACTTTCAGCGCTAGATCGGGATGATCGTGAATTGATCACGGGATGCTCGACGATTTGGATCGCAAAGACGTCTGACTACATCAACCGCATTTCTTAACGCTTCACTCTTAGCGATCTACAAGGGTATGTAGATCCGTTGTCCCTCTCATAGATGCTCATCACCATGGATAGATCTTGCGTGTGCATAGGATTTTTTTGTTTCCCATGCAATGTTCCCCCATAGTGGTATTAGAGCCAGGTCTATGTGTATATGAGATCACGAGTAGAACCCAAAGGAGTTTGTGGGCGTTGATGCTTAGATTGCTTCCTCCCTTGGTCATGTTTTGATTCAGCAGTATTGTGGGATGAAGTGGCCTAGACCAACCTTACTCGTACGCTTAGGAGAGACTTGTTTACATGTGACTTTGTTGCATAAAGATGGCTGGCGGGTGTCTGTCTCTCCTACTCTGGTAGGATTGGATTCTACAAAGGCAGTCCTTGAGAAGGTTGAATAGCAATTTGTGTATCACCATTGTGATTGTTTGCATAGGTGAGAATTTTCCTTGCTAGATACCCATAGCAGCCACATAGAACATGCAACAATAATTAGAGGACGTCTAACTTGTGTTTGCAGGGTATGTTGTGATGTGATATGGCCAACTACATGATGAGATATATGTGATGTATGAGATGATCATGTTTTGTATAGAATATCACGACTTGCATGTCGATGAGTACGACAACAGGCAGGAGCCACAGGGTTGTCTTTAATTATTTTCGTTGTTTTTGCTTTACTTTATCGCTATGAGTTAGCAATAGTAGTGGAAGCAACAGTCGGCGTGGCAACCCCAGTGGTGACATGTTGATGGAGATCAAGATGATGTAGATCATGGTGTCGTGTCGGTGATGATGGAGATCATACCGGTGCTTTGGAGATGAAGATCAAAAGCACAAGTTCATGTCCACATCATGTCACTTATGATTTGCATGTGATGTTAATAGTTTTATGCACCTTGTTTTTCTTAGGCCGATGGTAGCATTATAAGGTGATATCTCACTAAATTTCAAGATAAATTGTATTCTCCTTGAGTGTGCGCCGTTGCAGAAGTTTATCGTGTCGAGACACCACGTGATGATCGAGTGTGATAGATTCTACGTTCACATACAACGGGTGCAAGCCAGTGTTGCATGTGCAGAACACTTGGGTTAAACTTGATGGGCCTAGCATGTACAGACATGGCCTCAGAACACAAGAGACCAAAATCTCTAACATGAGTCATATAGTAGATATGACCAACATGATGTTGTTCACCATTGAAACCACCTCAACTCATGTGATGCTCACACTTGAGTTTGTGAATTTGCATCATGTAACACTCGGATGACCGGAGGGATGTCAATTTGAGTGGGAGTTTTTAAGTAATTTGATTAACTAAACTCATTATCTTGAACAATAGTCTTAGTAACCTTTGCATATTTATGTTGTAGATCAATGGCTCGCGCAGTAGTTCCCTTGAATTTTAATGCGTTCCTAGAGAAAGCCATGTTGAAAGATGATGGTAGTGACTTCGTGGACTGGGCCCGTAATCTAATGGTTATCCTCACGCCTTCGCAGAAGGCTTATGTCCTGGATGCACCACTTGGTGAACCACCCGCTCTCGTGTCGTCCGAAGACGTTAAGAACGCTTGGGAGACACGTTCTGGAGATCACTCAATAGTTCAATGTGCAATGTTGTATGGCTTAGAACCGGGACTTCAAAGACGTTTTGAACTTCATGGAGCATATGAGATGTTCCAGGAGTTGAAGTTTATCAATGAGAAGAATTCCCGGATCGAGAGGTATGAGACCTCCGATAAGTTCTATGCTTGCAAGATGGAGGAGAACGAGTCTGTCAATGAACATATACTTAGAATGTTTGGGTATTAAAACCATCTGGCTGAGTTAGGGATGTCCCTTCCACCAGAGGCGATCACTAACAGAGTTATTCAATCATTTCCACCTAGCTACAAGAGCTTTGTGATGAACTATAACATGCACATGATGAACAAGTCAGTTGTCGAGCTGTTTGTGATGCTGAAAATTGCTGACTCTGAAATCCAGGAAGAGCATCAAGTGTTGATGGTCAATAAAACCACTAGTTTCAAGAAGAATGGCAAGGGCAAGAAGGGTAAATCCAAGAAGAGTGGTAGAGCAGTTGCCCCTCCCATGAAGAAACCTAAGACTGGACCCAAGCCAGAAAAAGAATGCTTTCATTGCAAGGGAACTGCTCACTGGTGGAAGTTGTCGGATTTCGGGCTCCACAAAACCCTTAAGTTTTGAACACAGGGGCATGTGCAAATATTTCCCACGGCCTCGCCCAACCTAGCTCACTACACGATGGATATGACGACCAACTCGCACGATGGCGAGGAAGAACATGAACACAACAGTTTACCCAGGTTCGGGCCGCTATGAAGCATAATACCCTACTCTTGCTTTGGTGGATTGCCTCTTGTGGAGGTTTTGGTGGATGAACTAGTACAATGAGCATGAGCCTCGCGAGGGTGCTCAAGGTGTGTTATTGGCTCTCTGCCCTATGGTGGTGAGTTGAGTGGCTAAGTGTTGGATCGGATCTCGTCCCTCTCTACGGTGTGACCTAGCTTCTATATATATCGGTGGCCCGGGTCCTCTTCCCTTATCAAAATGGTGGTAAGGAATCCCACAACGACCAATTTTGATGGGGACAGGAGTACATCCACGTCCTATGCAAAGGTGGTCTTCGCCTGCAAAGTAGCTGTTGGTCATGCAATGGTGTGCTCGGCAATGACATCCGTCCTATGGGGCTCGTGGTCGTGGTCTTGCTGCACCGGAAGGGAAACCTTTGGGTGGAGCTTTGGGAACCCACGTGCGTCCTTGCTCCCTCTGCACCAAACAGGAAACTACGCCATTTGGCGTGCTGGCGCCCACCTGTCCTCCCTTGCGTCACCCTTGACTCCTGAGGCAGGGCTCTGCATAGAGATCTCCACTGATCAGGAGGGGGCCTGAGGGGCCCCTCCTTTCTGATATGGATGCCGCTCTTCCTCTCAAGCCAGGGTCCTTGCGAGGGCCTTGTCTTGGGTATTGCCGCCCTAGGCTAGGCCCGGCTAACAAAGTGGGCCATCTCCTAGGCCGCAGGCAGGCAGGACTGGGTACCCCCGTTCCCAGAACACCGATAGTAGCCCCCGGGCCCAAGGCGCGCTTGAGTCGGCTTTGGAGCGAAGCTTCAAGGGCGTCCCGAGCGCCACAGGCCCCAAACACCTGTGGGCCAGCCTCTACACGCGTCGGCCACCCGTGCGGCGCTGCCCCTCCTCCCCGAATGCGCCCGAAACCGCCCAAGTCAAATCGACGTGATGCCTGCGACAGTGCCGGACATCATTACCTTTCCTTGAATGTTGTTGATTCCTTGGGCTTCCTACTCTCGAGCCACGCAGATGTGACCCAACAGCATCAGGTGAGGCGATGTGTGGCAGAGCCGCGCATCAATCGAGTCGGCCCTTTCGGAGCCCAAAGGGCGCACGTCCCCTGATCTCCCATGATGCCTTGTGGCCTTGATCTTACCTATAAATACGCCTCCTCGCGACGAATCCTAGCCACCTCGAAGCGTCCGCCTGTTCCCGCAACTCTAGAGAAAACCATCTTCCTCTCCTCTGCTTCTTCCTTTCCCCATGGCGTCTGGTGGAAGCGCCATCGGTGCGGGGGAGTGATAACCCAAAAGTAAATAGAATCGCAATAGTTTTCAAGGGTAGAGTATTCAACCCAAATTTATTGATTTGACACAATGGGAGCCAAAGAATATTCTCGAGTATTTGCAGCTAAGTTTTCAATTCAACCACACGTGAAAGATAAATAGATGCAACAAAGTATTTAGTAGCAAAGTAGTATGGAAGTAACAGTAACTATGGCAAAAGTGATAGTAGCACATTTGTAGTGATTGTAAGAGTAGCAACGGAAAAGCAACTTAGCAAGGATCAATATATGGAAAGCTCATAGGAAATGGATCAACGATGGATAATTATGTCGGATGGCATTCATCATGCAACAGTTATAACATACGGTGACACAGAACTAGCTCCAATTCATCAATGTAATGTAGGCATGCATTCTATGTGCTTATGGAAAAGAACTTGCATGACATCTTTTGTCCTACCCTCCCATGGCAGCAGGGTCCTAATGGAAACTAAAGGATATTAAGGCCTCCTTTTAATAGAGAACCAGACCAAAGCATTAGCACTTAGTGAATACATGAACTCCTCAAACTACGGTAATCACCGGAAAGAATCACAATTATTGTCACCCTAGGGGATGCGGATCATAACTCGTAATAGGTGTCTACAACTTGCAAGATAGGATCAAGAGCACATATATATTCATGAAAACATAATAGGTTCAGATATGAAATCATGGCACTCGGTCCCTAGTGACAAGCATTAAGCATAGCAAAGTCATAGCAACATCAATCTCAGAACGTAGTGGATACTAGGGATCAAACCCTAACAAAACTAACCCGATTACATGATAAATCTCATCCAACCCATCTCCATCCGGCAAGCCTACGATGGGATTACTCACGAATGGCAGAGAGCATCATGGAATTGGTGATAAAGGATGGTTGGTGATGATGATGGTATCGATTTCCCCTCTCCTGAGGCCAAAATAGACTCCAGATCTAGCCTGTCGAGGAAGAACAGGAGGTGGCGGCGGCTCTGTTTCGTGAAACGCGATGAACTCTTCTCTCTAAATTTTTTCCTCCGTGAATATGAATTTATAGGAGTGGAATTGAAGTCAGTGGAGCCATAGGGGGCCCACAAGCCTGCCAGGCGCGGCCAGGGTGTGGTCGCACCTTGTGGTCATGTCACCTGTGGGTGGTCCCCCTCTGGTTGATTCTTTCGCTAGTATTTTTTATAAAGTCGAAAAATAATCTCCGTCAATTTTCAGGTCAATCCGATAACTTTTATTTCTGCACAAAAATAACACCAAGGCAATTCTGTTGAAAACAACATCAGTTTGGGTTAGTTCCATTCAAATCATGCAAATTATAGTCCGAAAGAAGGGCAAAAGGGTTTGGAAAAGTGGATACGATGGAGACGTATCAACTGCCCCAAGCTTAACCCATTGCTTGTTCTCAAGCAATTCAGTTGATAAACTGAAAGTGGTAAAGAAAAATTTTTACGAACTCTGTTTGATCTTATTGTTGTAAATATGTCTAACTCATGTTCAGATTTTCAGTAAAGATTATGGACTACCACGTTCAGTATAACCTTTGAGTCTCACGTTTACTCATATCAATGGCTTAATCAATTAGCTAGCAATAATAATAACTCCCGGATGACAACACTTTTATCAAAGCAATAATGATACAATATGACAAAATGGTATCTCGCTATCCCTTTCTGAGACAGCCAAATATAAATGCAGAGCACCTCTAAAGAATAATGACTGACTAGACATTGTAATTCACGGTTAAAGAGATCCAGTCATACTCATACTCAATATGATTTAGTAGCAAAGCATGCAAATGACGGTGGTGCTCTCTAACTGGTGCTTTTTTGTAAGAAGGTGATGACTTAGCAATAAAGTAAATAGATAGGCCTGTCGTAGAGGGAAGTATTGATTTGCAGAGATGCCAGAGCTCGAGCTTTTAAAACATGAGTGAATGACGGTTTTGAGTGGTATGTTTCATTTTCATAATAACGACCAAGAGATTTCAGCATCTTCCATGCTAGATACATTATAGGTGGTTTCCAAATAGAATGATAAAGTTTTTACCCCCCTCCACCAATCAATCACACTCCACGGCGAGCCGAATCCACGGGTACCGTCTGTACAAACACAATCGTAGGGAAGTTTTGTTTCATTATATTTTGATTTGATTATCTGCATGGAACTGGGTATCCTCAATACTATCCACTTTCTCGTGAATGATAATGAATAAACACATATCGTGATAATAACCCACCTAGCATGGAAGATGTTGACAGCCCCCAGTCGCTACATGAGCGATTCAGGTATACAAAATAGAATAATTATTTGAAGGTTTAGAGGTTGGCACATGCAAATTTACTTGGAACGGAAGGTGAATACCACATATAGGTAGGTATGGTGGACTCAGATGGAACGACTCTGGGTTTGAGGAATTGGATGCACAAGCAGTATTCCCGCTTAGTACAAGTGAAGGCTAGCAAAAGACTGGAGAGCAACCAACTAGAGAGCGACAACAGTCGTCAACATGCTTTGAGATTAACCAACATTGAATGAAAGCATTAGTAGGATATAAGTCACCATGAACATAAATATTGTAAATGCTATGTTAATTTAGTTTCAACTACATGCATGAACATGTGCCAAGTCAAGCCACTTAAATCATTCGGAGGAGGATACCATCCTATCATACTACATCACAACAATTTTAATATGTATGTTGGCACACAAGACAAATCATTATCCACTCTTAGCTAATTAAGCATGACATGAGTAACTATAATCTCTAATTGTCATTGCAAATATGTTTCACCCATAATGAACTTAATTCAGAACGGTGAGCTAATCATATTTACAAAAGAAAAATAGGTCAAGTTCATGCCAGCTTTTCTCCATCTCAATCTTTTCATCATATATCATCATTATTGCCTTTCACTTGCACGATCGAATGGTGTGAATAATAATAAGAGTGCACATTCATTGGACAAAGGTGGAATCTGCAAACAATAACTCATAGGAGAAGACAAGGTAATATGGGCTCTCTAATAGGTAAACAATAATGCATATGAGAGCCACTCAACATTTTCATTGTGGTCTTCTCCTTATGACCCAAAGAAAGAAAATTCAAAACAAGAATGAGAAAAATTATTTACATGGGAAAGCTCCCAATGAGCAAAAAAGAAGAATGAAAAATCTTTTTGGGCTTTCTCTTAATATTACAACCAAACAAACTAGAAGATAAAGCTAGACCTATTTTTTTGAATTTTTCTCAAATTTAATTAAACACACAACAAGAAAGGGGAAAAAGGAAATAAACTACCATGGATGGTACAATGAAAAAGAATGAACACCGACTACTAAGATGAGTGTGTGGACATGAATGTAAAGTCAGTGAGAAATACGTACTCCCCCAACCTTAGGCTTCTGGCCTAAGTTGGTCTAGGGCCATGCCTGGAAGCAACCCTCTCCTAGATAGTCCGGCGCGTCCCGATAGTTCCATTGGTTGGCGAGCTCCTGCGGCTCCCACTGAAAAACTGGCTCAGGATAAGGATCAAGGGTTGGTGTCCGTTCAAGAGCTGGGGGTTGTGACGGAACCCAATATCTATAAATGTCTTTAGGAAAAATGGTGTACCTTCCTGAATGAATATCGAACAAAGAGGAAGCAGGCAAGTAATAATCTTACAAGTACCCTGACTATAAACTAAGTTGTAAACCATTCTCCTATCATCATTCTTCTTAATAACATCATGTGTTACTATACTATCATAGTCTAAAAGTTTTGAGGGTAGCAGCATCTCCTCTTCATCGTCAAGCCTGAACGGTATCTCAAAGTGTTTGGCTAGACGAGATGCATAGATACCTCCAAATATGGGCCCCTCGAACAGTTTAAGTGCAATCGCTGGGCCACCATAGCGCCCAGACTAAAAGTTCTATCAACAAATAAACTATGGCGAAGAATGGATAGGTCCGGAGCACTAAGGCCTCCGCCCCCCCACGACCAAGTAAACATCTCCCCGCAAATAATGAATAATAGCATAAAACAGGAAAAATGTAAACTAGCTGCTCTTGCCTTCGACAGCCCTCTCTCTTCTCCTACCGTAATTGTAGAAATAAAATCATCCATGTCCCTAGGACGTGGTTCCCTGATGCTGCCCTCATAGGGTATTTTGCAAACTTTGCAAAAATCATAAAGGTTCATTTTCTTAGGCACATCATATAAATGAAATTCTACCGTAGGAGGGTCTTCCCTAAAATGAAAGTGGAAATTTTGCACAA
Source organism: Hordeum marinum (assembly GCA_022496015.1). Classification (NCBI taxonomy): domain Eukaryota; kingdom Viridiplantae; phylum Streptophyta; class Magnoliopsida; order Poales; family Poaceae; genus Hordeum; species Hordeum marinum. The sequence continues at coordinate 275,610,350 of CM039675.1, forward strand.
AAGTACTAGTGAGCAAAAGGTACTGGTCACACTTATCATTGAGGAACTCAGTGATGCCTGTCCTCTCGTCCAAATAATAGAAATCTTCATAAATTCTGGACGCCCTCAAGAATGTATCACTTGCCCATTCACATGGTCAAACTTCTGCAATGCGAGGAAGATTGTATTTGGACTTCTTCTTCACCTCATTTTCATCTTCTTTAGAACCAAGGCTTCAAGAGCCCCTTAACAATCACCTCAACATTTTTCTTTCTCTAAAAAATTCTGAAATTTTTAGTGACTCAAAATAAAGGTGAATAAAACTCAACAAAACTCATAGCAACTACTCCTACAAGTGCCTAGAGGCTATATCATGCATCGAAACTACTTGGGACCATACAAATTTGACATGCAAGCTCAAGAATAAGGTCACCACATCAACAAAAAATTTCAATATATATAGCACTACACCAAAAATTAATTGTACCATTGGAGGAGTCACATACCAACGAACAATCTCCTGAAACCTTTTGCGAATGGAGCTTTGCACAAGGAGATCGAAAATGGCAACAAAATGAGCTAGAACATGGGTTTGAGCAATGGTGGGATTTTTTGGAGGAGGACAAAGTGGATAGGAGCTGGAATAAGTGAAGGGGGCGACATGGGACACAAAAGCCACCTAGGCGCGGCGAGGGGGTGGCTGTGCCCTGTGGGCTTGTGAGCCACTGGTGTTGCCCCCAATTGTGTGCTCAGTGCTAGATATTTTTAAATATTCCAGAAAAAATCATACTACATTTTGAGGGTATTTGAAGAATTTTTATTTCCAGGTCATTTTTCTATTGCACGGAAAACTCAGAAAATAGAAAAACCATAGCATTTTTACTTTATGTACTCTAACTAACAGAAAGTAAAAGTTGGGTATAGGATGTTGTGCTTTCTAAATTCATCCATCTCATGCTTATAAAAAGGGATCCATGAATAAGGTTGATCAAGTGTTATTAACAAACTTCTTTTGAATAACATGAAACCGAAGAATTTTCTAAAATCACTAAGTTACCTCAACGGGGATATGCATGTCACCAACAATAAGTATATCATATTTCTTCTTGACAGTAGGAAGAGGGAATTCAAAGTATCCAATAATAATCATTGAATTTTTTTCAATGGAGTTGATACTATGAACTTGAGGTTGTTTCTTTAGAAATTGTACCATATGCTCATTACCATTGATATGAAAAGTGACATTGTCTTTGTTGCAATCAATGACAGCCCCTACAGTATTCAAAAAGGGTCTACCAAGGATGATCGACATACTGTCGTACTCGGGAATATCAAGAATAACAAAGTCTGTTAAGATAGTAGCATTTGCAACTATGACAGGTACATTCTCACAAATACCGATAGGTAGAGCAGTTGATTTATCACCCATTTGCAAAGAGATTTCAGTAGGTGTCAACTTATTCAAATCAAGTCTACGATATAAAGAGAAATGCATAACACTAACACCAGCTCCGAAATCACAGAAAGTAGTTTTAACATAATTCCCTTTAATAGAGCATTGTATAGTGGGTATTCCTGGATCTCCCAATTTCTTTGGTACTCCACCCTTAAAAGTATAATTAGCAAGCATGGTGGAAATCTCATCTTCCGGTATCTTTCTTTTATTAGTCACAATATCTTTCATATACTTAGCATAAGCAGACATTTTCAGAATATCAGGAGCATACGCAAAAAGACATGTCTAAGCATTTCAACAAAGCTCTCAAACTCCTCATCATCCTTTTTCTTGTATAGTTTAGGAGGAAAGGGCATGGGTTTCTGAACCCATGGTTCTCTTTATTTACCATCCTTCCTAGCAATAAAGTCTCTTTTGTCATATCTTTTATTCTTAGGTTATGGGTTATCAAGATCAAGAGCAGGTTCAATCTCCACATCATTATCATTACTAGGTTGAGCACTAACATGAACATCATCATTAATATTATCACTAGGCTTATGTTCATCACGAGATTGTGTCTCAGCATCAAAAACTGAAATACCATTTGGGTTTTTAGGTGTATCTATAACAGGTTCACTAGAAGCATGCAAAGTTCTATCATCATCCTTATTCCTCTTGTTATTGGAACGACTAGGTGCATTGGTATTACTCCTTTGAGAATCTTGCTCAATTCTATTACGATGGCCCTCAGGATACAAAGGTTCCTAGGTCATTCTACCACCTCTAGTCACAACTTTAACAGAATGATCATTGTTCTTACTATTCATCTCATTAAGCAAATCATTACGTGCCTTAAGCACTTGCTCTAGTTGAGTGGTTACCATGGAAGCATGTTTACTAATAAGTTTAAGATCATTGATAGTTCTACTCATATGATCACCTAAGCAATCAAGCATGTAAGCATTAAATTTCAATTGTCTACTAACATAAGCATTGAAATTTCCTTGCTTAACAACAAAATTACCAAACTCATCCAAGCATTGGCTAGCAGACTTATTGTAAGGAATATCGCCTTCATCAAATCTTCAAAGAGAATTTACCTCTACTACCCGTGTCGGGTTATCAAGACCTTGTATTTCTTCAATAGGTGGTCGATTCTTAATATCTTTAGCTTTAATGCCTTTTTCTTTCATAGATTTCTTTGCCTCTTGCATATCTTCAGGAATGAGAAATAGAATACCTCTTCTCTTTGGAGTTGGCTTCGAAGGTGGTTCGGGAATAGCACAATCATTATCATTGCTCAATATATTATTCAATAGTAGTTCAGCTTGTTCAATAGTTCGTTCCCTGAAAACACAACTAGCACAACTAACTAGGTGGTCCCTAGAAGCATCGGTTAGTCCATTATAAAATATATCAAGTATTACATTTTCTTGAGAGGGTGATTAGGCAAAGCATTAAGTAATTGGAGAAGCCTCCCCCAAGCATGTGGGAGACTCTCTTCTTTAATTTGCACAAAGTTAAATATTTCTTGCAAGGCAGCTTGTTTCTTATGGCCAGGAAAATATTTTTCAGAGAAGTAATAAATCATATCCTGGTGGCACGAGGAGCAAGACAATTGAACCATATCTTAGCATCATCCTTTAATGCGAAATGAAACAACTTAAGAATATAGTAATAATTTTTTTTCCACATGAGTAAACAGGGTGGCTATATCATTCAATTTAGTAGATGTGCCACAACAGTTTCAGATTCATAACCATGGAAAGGATCAGATTCAACCAAAGTGATTAACTTAGGATTGACAGAGAATTCATAATCCTTATCAGTAACGAAGATAGGTGAAGTAGCGAACTTAGGATCATATTTCGTTATAGCATTCAAAGATTTTCTTTCCACTTGCATAACAATTTCTTAGGATCATCTCTATCCTTACAAGCAAGAAAGTCCCTAGCTACCTCTCCTTCCATAACATATCCCTCGTGTATATAAGGCAATCCATATCTAGGAGAGCCAGGTCTAGCGGGTGTCTCATAGTGTTCAGTTTCAATAATTTCATCAGTTTCAGAAGTATCATTAGTTTCAGCATTGACTCTAGCAATTTGTTCATCAAGAAATTCACCCAGTGGCATAGTATTATCAAGCAAAGTATCATCATAAGCATCATTCATAGCAAAAGTGGCATCATCAATTACTTGCGACATATCAAAATAACTAGCAGGTGGTGGTGTCACAAACTTACTCATAATTGAAGGTGAATCAAGTGCAGAGCTAGATGGTAGTTCCTTACCTCCCCTTGTAGTTGAGGGATAGATCTTGGGTTTTGGATCTTTCAGATTATTCATAGTGATCAAAAGATAATAATACCAAGTGACTTAGAGAATAGAGTTATGGTCCCTGGCAATGCCGCCAGGAAAAGGTCTTGATAACTCACAAGTATAGGGGATCGCAACAGTTCTCGAGGGTAGAGTATTCGACCAGAATTTATTGATTTTACACAAGGGGAGCCAAATAATATTCTCGAGTAATAGCAACTAAGTTGTCAATTCAACGACACCTAAAAGAACTAATATCTACAGCAAAGTATTTAGTAGCAAAGTAGTATGGAAGTAACAATAATGATGGCAAAAGTGACAGTAGCAGTTTTGACGTGATTGTAACAGTAGCAACGGAAAAGTAACTTAGAAAGGATCAATATGTGGAAATATCGTAGGCAATGGATTAGTGATGGATAATTATGTCGGATGGCATTCATCATGCAACAGTTATAACATAGGGTGACACAGAACTAGCTCCAATTCATCAATGTAATGTAGGCATGTATTCCATATGTAGTCATACGTGCGTATGGAAAAGAACTTGCATGAAATCTTTTGTCCTACCCTCCCGTGGTAGTGCGGTCCTAATGGAAAATAAGGGATATTAAGGCCCCATTATAACATAGAACCGGACCAAAGCGTTAACATTTAGTGAATACATGAACTCCTCAAACTACGGTAATCACCGGAAAGAATCCCAGTTATTGTCACCCTAGAGGATGCGGATCATAACTCGTAATAGGTGTATACAACTTGCAAGATAGGATCAAGAACATATATATATTCATGAAAACATAATAGGTTCAGATCTGAAATCATGGCACTCGTGCCCTAGTGACAAGTATTAAGCATAGCAAAGTCATAGCAACATCAATCTCAAGAAATAGTGGATACTAGGGATCATACCCTAACTAAACTAACTCGATTACATGATAAATCTCATCCAACCCATCACCATCTGAGATTACTCACGAACGGCGGTGATCATCATGGAATTAGTGATGAAGGATGGTTGGTGATGACGATGGCATCGATTTCCCCTCTTCGGAGCCCAAAACGGACTGCAGATCCGGCCTTCCAGAGGAAGAACAGCAGGTCATGGTGGCTCCGTATCCTGAAACACGATAAACTCTTCTCTTTGATTTTTTTCTCCACGAATTTGAATATATAGAAGTGTAATTGAGGTCGGTGGAGCCACAGGGGCCCACAAGCCTGCCAAGCGCGGCCAGGGGGTGGCCGCGCCTAGTGGGCTTGTCACCTATGGGTGGACGCCCTCCCGATGATTCTTTCGCTAGTATTATTTATAAATTCCAAAAATAATCTCCATAAATTTTCAGGTCAATAAAGGACTTTTATTTCTACACAAAAATAACAAGGCAATTCTGCTGAAAATAGAGTCAGTCTAGGTTAGTTCCATTCAAATCATGCAAAGTAGAGTCCAAAACAAGGGCAAAAGGGTTTGGAAAAGTGGATAGGATGGAGATGTATCAGGGAGCGCGTGGGGCCGTCAGCGCCCCTCTCTTCCGGAGGCAGCAGTGGGGGGCCCGCGGAACTGGCATGGGTCCGCCAGCATTGGACCATGGTGAGGGAGTGAGTGTTCTGCCTCCTTCCTCTTTCTTCGCTTGATACGTCCAATGTACTAGGTTTGACTGTCTTCTTCTTCTAGGGCGCCGGCGGTTAGGAGGCGCAAGTGTGCCGAGCTTTGGGAAGATGCGGACGCGCTGTGCGCCTAGCTGGCAACTGCCAATGCCACCTTCGAGGCCGTCCTCAGGGGCGAGGCTGAGGCGAGGGCGGAACTGGCGGTGCTCCAAGCCCAGGTCCAAGAAGCGGTAACTGCCATGTAGGTCGCGTGGGACGAGGCGGCCTATGCCAAGATGCTAGAGTCCCAGCGGGCTAAGCAATACCTCGACATCACCCACCGGGCGGCCGGCATGGTGGAACAGTTCATCGAGGACGCCTCCAACCTCCCCAACATGGAAGGCAAAGGGGGCTACCTCGACTTGTTACGTCAGGTGGTGGAGGCGCTGGAGACTGGCGTCTCCCGCATTAACGCTGTCGGGACCCCGATCCTAAGTCATATGAATCCAGACTCTAACATATCACATCACTATGCGGCCTCACGCACGGTAAGCTCCACGGCTGCAGCCTTACCTTAGCGGGGAGCGTTTGCGTCTTTTGGCTCACGTATGTGAACATATCGCTAGCAATCAAACGAAAGAGAACCCGGGCCGACATGACTAGTCATAGAACCCAAGTGGCACATCCATATGGAAACAGGCATACGTAACCCAACTATGCAAGTGTCAGCCTCAAGCGTGTGTAGACGAGTCATATCAAGCTACAAGGACTCCATTATGTCGTGAGACATAAATGCCATCACTGCACGTAGACGAGTCATAGCAGGATACAGGGACTCCATTACACAGCGAGACATTTCCCCAAAGGAACAGACACAACGGCAAAGAAGGATACATGCAGGTCGATCATTGTGTCTGGAGCAGTAGCAAGCTACCATGGCTCAGCGAAAGCACAAAGAGGCAATTTCCCATAAAGAGTACTACTAAAGGCACACGACTAGGTGTCGGATCCCATACATACTGTTGCACGTCACATGTACACACGACATGCCCAATATGCATAGATACAACCATTGAATCACAACATAACCATATAACAACTTTTATTTAAGAGGCTCAGACAAGCCTTGCATAACATGTTCTTAAAGATAGGGCTCACATGACCAGCCACTGAAGTCATGCAAACAAGTTCATACAAACCAAGCGGAAGCATACACTGTCTTAGTATAGACAGATGAAAGGGTAAAAAGGCACATGGCCTGACTATCTATAGCCCGCCACAGGGCATAGGGTCGTAGCTGGGACACCAGCTATTCGGCAGCGTCGACATCTAGAAAGAACCCACCTGATGGGTCCTGGGTCTCATCTGCAACATTTATTAAGCAAACATAAGTACAAACAGACTCGACAAGTCTTTAAAGCGGACCTAGAATATTCATGCTCATGTAACAACGAGGGGTGGTGGTGGAGTTTATGCAGCAATGCCAGCTTTGACTCATGGCTAACCTACAATACATAGTTTTAACTCTTTGTTTACATTTTAGATATTGCACACGGGTCCACTAACTCCATGACAATACGCCACCATGGATTCACTTCCCTCTCCTGGGAGAGTGCCATCCACGATACCACACTTGTCTTGATATTTTTATGAGTATCCATTTGATTATGTATGAACAACATATGTTATCCAAGTAGTCCATATCCGAGGACGCGGCTATTCGAATAGTTTCATACCCTGCAGGGGTGTACTTCTTCACACACACTATCGCCACTTATCGTCGTGTGCTCCTAAAACCATGCACCTCGGCAACCTTCAAGCGGAAGCCCAGGGAGGGAGTCGGCCAAGACCGTCAGTCACATAAGACCTCTAGTCCAGGCTATTGCCTATTTGAGACTAAACCCGCACAGAAGTCCGGCCGAAGTTTCCGCTATGGCCCCAAACGATGTGCGCAGGGTTCCCAATCCAACCATTCGGGTGACCCTTGGTACACCGTGTGACTGCCTACCACGTCATAGCCCACCCCTAGGGCCAGCGCTACGCACGGCCTCCAACATGCTATAAACATCACAAACTACTTGCAACTCCTGGACTAAGGACTAAGCGATTGATAACTCGAGCGGGGTCATATTTCAGGGCCCAGCATGTGGTAGTATCTAGTCTTGGATCACAAACATAGAACTTAGTTCCTAAGAACGGTCCCAATGAGACAACCCGCTATGTACTCCTACATAGCCTCTCATCGCTACCTTTACCAAATCGAGTTCATCATAAGCTTATCACATCAGAACAACATGGTTTCACTCCAGTTCATCACCCAGATGAAACAGACCTGACACAACTCTAAGCATGGCAAGCATAGCAGGCAAAGTAAGCTAAGCACATCATGGCACAAGCATCTACCAGGTATGCTAGGTTGTAAGATTTAGCTATTTACTATGACAATGATAGGTCATGTAGAAGAATAGGTTCATCTATCGTGTATGATAGACATGTGAACGGTTGTCCTAATGCAATAAACAGGAGGAGGAGCGAGAGAGTGGGATGTTATCAGAATGATCAAGGGGGGTTGCTTTCCTTGCAGGGTAGTGGGAAGGTTCTCTCCTTCATCGGAATACTCGGGGGTATCCTCAGAAGCAGGGCCTACCGTAATGCAGATAAATCGCAATCAATACACGCAAGTCCAACAATATGATGCATGATCATGACATGGCAGCATGTATGGATGAGCTAATGCAGCTATTGTCCAAGTTAATTTGAAGTGAGTTTGAATATTGGTTCAAAATCGTTCCTCATTTCAAATTCAATATTTTAACCTATTAGAAATGTCAATGTTCTTCTACACAGGTTGCTCTAACATGCATGATAATAGCACCATTAGATTCATTGGATTTTTCTGAGAAATTTTCATATATAAATTATTTTCATTTCTGTTACAGATTAATTTATATGAATTTTTGAAGTTTTAAAATTTTTCTGGAATTATTTAAAAACTAGAAATTCCTTTGATTGCATCAGCCTGATGTCATCATGGCATCAGCAGGTCAGCTGACCAGGCCAGGTCAAACCTGACAGGGTAGGGCCTTCATGTTAGAGACTCAATCACTTAACTAAAGAATTAAAACTAACCGTAATTATTTAATCAACACTGGGCCCATTGTTCAGCGACTAATTAGTTAATTAATTTTATTAATTAATTTCTCTCTTATTCTAATTATAATTAAACGGTCGGGCCCACTTGCCAGTTGACCTGGGGGTCAAACCCCGTGGTCAGCGCCGGTTGACTCGCCGGCGTTGAGCCGCCAGCGACGTCAGGGACGACGGAGGGGGTCAGGATTCTTCCTCCAGCAACCAAACGGACAGTGAAGGGCACAAAACTACTCTGCTTGCTTGCGCGCGTTGAGCCCGACACTTCCTAGGTGCTGGGATGGCCGAAATCGGTGCCAGCGATGAGCACGCGGCTGCCAGCGCTCAGACGAGCACGGGCTCGTCGAACCAGGGCGCGACACGACTGGAACTTGGCACCCACAAGCACTATGCAGTCTCACGAGTTTGATGGTTGTCTCTAATGGACCAATTGGTCACAGGAGCATCGCCCGTGATGAGCTCGTGCGGCGAGTCATTCTGGAGCCGGCGTAATTGGGGCCTACAAAGGGGGGAAAGTCCGGGGAAGAGAGGGGAAAGAGACGGAAGCTCACTGCAGGGTCGAAGCCGTCGAAAGCTTGCTCGAGGAGGACTCGGAGACGACGATTCAACGGTGGCGAAGATCGGGTCCGAGGAGGAAGACGGGCTCGGGGACGACGCTTCGGGGCTCCTGGCGATGCGAGGCTCGGCAAGAAGGGAGAAGGGGATGAGGCGGAGCGATTGGAGGGCTCAGAAGCGAGAGGGAGCGGCTAGAAGTACGGCAACAAGCTAACGGCACCGTCGGCCATGGCGGAGCAGAGGAGGAAGAGAGCAGAGGGGGCGAATGCAAGCGGAAGAGAGGGATGGGGACGCAACGTCATCCTCATCCTCTCGCAAGCGCGGCAGGGGGGACGCAGGCATGCAGAGAGGTGTGTGGCAGCTCCGACGTGCGCGCCCAGCAAGCACACGCGCGTCCTCCTGGCCGCCAAGAGGACGATGATGGAGCTGGGCCAGCTGGGCCGGCCCAGGTTCATCCTCCCGTTGCTTTCTATTTTATTTTCTTCTTTGTATTAATTTCTGATATTTGTTTAAATTGTGTTTAGGCCAAATGTTATCATAAAATATCCCCAAATATTTTATAGGATTAGGTTTGAATATTTCAAACTCCTACAAAAAGTTTCAGGATATATTGAAACATAACATAATGATAATGCTTTATTTGGCATTTTCAGAGGATTTGTTATTTATTTTTAAATTGCTATAATTGTTCAAATATTTAAAATGGCCCCTGTTATAATCAGGTCCATATTTATGAGACATAGGGAAAATTTTGTAAGGGCATTTTGAATTTGTTGAGTTTTCACAACTTTGAATTAATTTGATTCAAATATGAGCTTGGGGTTTCTTTTAGTTCCCATTTCATGTTGATGCAAGATTGTAACATGATGCACACACATGCTATCCTATGACATCTAGCTAGGGATGTGACAAACGAGGACAGCGAGGCCAATGCTCAGGAACTCCTGGAGCTCGCATTGACACACGTCTTCTCCAACCTGGGCCGCCTTGCCCCGCAGCTCGACCTTTACCGCGTGGTGGAGTCCTTTTACGAGGGGATCCCGAGGCCTCTCTGTTGGGGAACATCGCATGGGAAACAAAATTTTTCCTATGCACATGCAGATCTATCCATGGTGATGAGTATCTACGAGAGGGAGAGTGGATCTACGTACCCATGTAGATTGCTAAGCGGGAAGCGTTAAGAAACGCGGTTGGTGTAGTCGAACGTCTTCGCGATCCAAATCATCGTGCGTTCCGCGATCCAATCATGATCCGTCCTGCGATCCAATCACGATCCGTCCCGCGATCCAATCACGATCCGTCCCACGAACTTGATCACGATCCATCCCACGAACTCAGCACAAGTACAGCTTGATGACGACCTCCGCCGTCTTGATCCAGCAAGAAGGAGCGGAGAGGTAGAAGAATTCTCCGGCAGCGTGACGACGCTTCGGTGATGGTGGTGGAGCAATTCCGGCAGGGCTTCACCTAAGCACTGTAGAAATCAGATCTAGAGAAGAAACTATGCACTAGAGGAACGGGTAGTACGTGACTGAAAAACTAGTGTAAATACCCGAAAACCCTCTAGTATATATAGGAGGAGGGGAGGAGAGGAGGAAACCTTGGCTTCCAAGCCAATCTCGTTCGGCCAAACCTACTAGGAGAGGAGGACTCCTCCTCCAATCCTAGTGGGACTAGGATTGCTCCTTTTTGCCTTTTTTTCCACCTTTTCCTATTGGTTTTTTCCCTCCAGCCACATGGGCCTTGTGTGGGAGTTTCCACCAGACCAATAAGGGCTGATATTCACTCTGCCACAGCCCATGAAGCCTCTTGTGTCGAAATACTCTCCCGGAGGCCTCCCGGTACACTACCGGCACTCCCGGTACACTACCGATGAGCCCAAAACTTTTCCGGCGACCAAAACAGGACTTCCTATATATGAGTCCTTACCTCCGAACCATTTCAGAGCTCCTCGTGATGTCCGGGATCTCATCTGGGACTCCGAACAACCTTCGGTCACCGCCATACATAACTCTATACTACCGAAACGTCACCAAACCTTAAGTGTGTAGACCCTGTGGGTTCGAGAACTATGTAGACATGACCGAGACACCTCTACGGTCAATAACCAATAGTGGGACCTGGATGCCCATATTGGTTCCTACATATTCTACGAAGATCTTTATCGGTCGAACCTCTATGTCAAGGATTCAGTTAATCCCGTACGATGTTCCCTTTGTTCTTTGGTATGTTACTTGCCCGAGATTCGATCGACGGTATCTCCATACCTAGTTCAACCTCGTTGTCGGCATGTCTCTTTACTCATTCTGTAATACAAGATCCCGTGACTAACACTTAATCACATTGCTTGCAAGGCTTATTGTGATGTTGTATTACCGAGTGGGCCCTGAGATACCTCTGCGTCACACGGAGTAACAAATCCCAGTCTTGATCCATGCCAACTCAACAAATACCCTTGGAGATACCTGTAGAGTACCTTTATAGTCACCCATTTACATTGCGACATTTGATACACACAAGGCACTCCTCCGATGTCCGTGAGTTGCATGATCTCATGGTCATAGGAACATATACTTGAGAAGCAGAAAACAGTAGCAATAAACTGACACGATCATATGCTATGTTTGTAGTTTGGGTCTTGTCCATCACATCATTCTCCTAATGATGTGATCTCATTATAAAATGAGATCACATGTCAATGGCTAGTAAACCTTGACAATCTTTGATCAACGAGCTAGTTCACTAGAGGCATACTAGGGACAGAGTGTTGTTTATTTACCCACACATGTAATGTGTCTCCAGTTAATACAATTATAGCATGGATAATAAATGATTATCATGAACAAGGAAATACAATAATCAACACTTTATTTATTGCCTCTAGGGCATATTTACAACAATCTCCCACTTGCACTAGAGTTAATAATCTAGTTCACATCACTATGTGATTTACATTGTAATGAATCGAACACCCATGCAGTTCTGGTGTTGATAATGTTTAGACCTTGGAAGAGGTTTAGTCAACGGGTCAGCAACATTCAGATCCGTGTGCACTTTGCAAATATTTATGTCTTTCTCCACGATGTAATCGCAGATGGAGTTGAAGTGTCTCTTTATGTGTCTGGTCCTCTTGTGAAACCTTGGTTCCTTGGCCAGAGAAATGGCACCAGTGTTGTCACAGAACAGGTTCATTGGATTCAGTGCACTGGGTACTACTCCAAGATCTGTCATGAACTACTTCATCCAGACACCTTCCTTCGCCGCCTCCGAGGCTGCGATGTACTCCGCTTCGCACGTAGAATAGGCTACCACGCTTTGCTTGGAACTGCACCAGCTTACCGCTCCCCCATTGAGAATGAATACGTATCCAGTATGCGACTTAGAGTCATCCGGATCAGTGTCAAAGCTTGCATCGACATAACCCCTTACGACGAGCTCTTCATCACCTCCATAAACGAGAAACATTTCCTTAGTCCTTTTCAGGTACTTAAGGATATTCTTGACCGCTGCCCAGTGCTCCATTCTAGGATCACTTTGAAACCTTCCGGCCATACTTATGGCAAGGCTGACATCGGGTCTTGTGCACAGCATTGCATACATGATAGAGCCTATGGCTGAAGCATAGGGGATGACACTCATCTTTTCTCTATCTTCTGCAGTCACTGGGCATTGAGTCTTACTCAACTTCACACCTTGTAACACAGGCTAGAACCCCTTCTTGGACTGATCCATTTTGAACTTCTTCAAAACTTTATCAAGGTATGTGCTCTGTGAAAGTGCTATTAAGCGTCTCGATCTATCTCTATAGATCTTATTGCCTAATTTGAAAGCAGCTTCTCCTAGGTCCTTCATTGAAAAACTCTTGTTCAAATCTTCCTTCACGCTTTCCAGCATTTCTATATTGTTTCGAATTAGCAATATGTCATCCACATATAACACTAGAAACGCTATAGAGCTCCCACTCACTTTCTTGTAAATACAAGCTTCTCCATAAACTTGTATAAACTCAAACGCTTTGATCACCTCATCGAAACACTTATTCCAACTCTGATATGCTTGCACCAGCCCATAAAAGGATCGCTGGAGTTTGCAAACTTTGTCAGCATTCTCCAGATGAACATAACCTTCTGGTTGCATCATATACAACTCTTCCTCAAGGAAACCGTTGAGGAATGCTGTTTTGACATCCATCTGCCAAATTTCATAGTCAAAATAAGCAGCTATTGCTAACATGATTCTAACAGACTTAAGCATCGCTACGGGTGAGAAAGTCTCATCGTAGTCAACTCCTTAAACTTGTGAAAAACCCTTTGCCACAAGTCGAGCTTTATAGATGGTGACATTACCGTTCGCGTCTGTCTTCTTCTTAAAGATCCATTTGTTCTGAATGGCCTTTCGCCCTTCAGGTAATACTTCCAAAGTCCATACTTTGTTTTCATACATGGATCCCATCTCGGATTTCATGGCCTCCAACTATTACTCAGAATCCGGGCCCATCACTGCTCCTCCATAGCTCGTAGGTTCATTGTTGTCCAACAACATTACCTCTAAGACACGGTTGCCGTACCACTCAGGAGTAGTACGCGCCCTTGTCGACCTACGAGGTTCAATAGTAGCTTGATCCGAAGCTTCATGATCATCATCATTAACTTCCTCTTCTACCATCGTAGGTTCCACAAAAACATCTTTCTACGCTCCGCTACTTTCTGGTTGAAGTAAAGGTTCAATAACCTCATCAAGCTCTATTTTCCTCCCACTCAATTCTTTCGAGAGAAACTCTTTCTCAAGAAATATTCTGTTCTTAGCGACAAACACTTTGCCTTTGGATGTGAGATAGAAGGTATACCCGACTATATCTTTCAGGTATCCTATGAAGACGCATTTTTCCACTTTGGGTTCCAGCTTTTCAGGCTGAAGCTTTTTGACATAAGCATCACATCACCAAACTATAAGAAACGACAACTTTGGATCTTGCCAAACCACAGTTCATATGGCGTCGTCTCCACAGATATCGATGGTGCCCTATTTAAAGTGAATGCAGCTGTCTCTAATGCATAACCCCAAAACGATAGTGGCAAATCAGCAAGAGACATCATAGAACGCACCATATCTAATAAGGTTCGATTACGACGTTCGGACACACCATTACGCTATAGTGTTCTGGCGGTGTCAACCGTGAGACAATTCCACACTGTCTTAAGTGACTGCCAAACTCATAACTCACAAATTGACCTCCTCGATCAGATCGGAGGAACTTAATCTTCCTTTTACGATGATTCTCAACTTCACTCTGAAATTGCTTGAACTTTTCAAACGTTTCAGACTTGTGTTTCATTAAGTAAATACACCCATATCTACTTAATTCATCAGTGAAGGTGAGAAAATAACGATATCCGCCACGCGCTGTAACATTCATTGGACTGCACACATCAGTATGTATGATTTCCAATAAGTCACTCGCCCGTTCCATTGTTCCAGAGAACGGCGTTTTAGTCATCTTGCCCATGAGGCATGGTTCACATGTGTCAAGTGATTCAAAATCAAGTGACTCCAAAAGTCCATCAGCATGGATCTTCCTCATGCGTTTACACTAATATGACCAGAATGGCAGTGCCACAAGAAAGTGGTACTATCATTATCAACTCTACATCTTTTGGCATCAATGTTATGAACATGTGTGTCATCACTATCAAGATTCAATATGAATAAACCCCTAACATTGGGTGCATGACCATAAAAGATATTACTCATATAAATAGAACAACCTTTATTCTGTGATTTAAATGAGTAACCGTCTCGCAATAAACAAGATCCAGATATAATGTTCATGCTTAACGCAGGCACTAAATAATAATTATTCAGGTTCATCACTAATCCCGATGGTAATCGAAGAGTGAGCGTGCCGACGGCGATAACATAAACCTTGGAACCATTTCCCACGCGCATCGTCACTTCGTCCTTTGCCAACCTTCGTTTATTCCGTAGTTCCTCCTTTGAGTTGCAAATGTGAGCAACCAAACCAGTATCAAATACCAAGGCACTACTACGAGAGCTAGTAAGGTACACATCAATAACATGTATATCATATCTACCTTGTTTGTCGTTGGCCGCCTTCTTGTCAGCCAGGTACTTGGGGCAGTTCTGCTTCTAGTGACCAGTTCCCTTGCTATGAAAGCACTCAGTTTCTGGCTTGGGTCCATGCTTGGGCTTCTTTATAGGAGTAGCAACTGCTTTGCCATCCTTCTTGGTTTTACCCTTCTTGCCCTTGCCCTTGACCTTGCCATTTTTCTTGAAACTAGTGGTTTTATTGACCATCAACACTTGATGTTCTTTCTGGATTTCAGACTCAACGACTTTTAGCATCGCAAACAGCTCGGCGACTGACTTGTTCATCCCGTGCATGTTATAGTTCATCACAAAGCTCTTGTAACTAGGTGGTAGTGATTGAAGAACTCTGTCAGTGATCACCTCTGGCGGAAGGGCAATTCCCAACTCCGCTAGACGAGTTGAATACCCAGACATTCTGAGTATATGTTCGCTGATAGACCCATTCTCCTCCATCTTGCAAGCATAGAATTTATCGGAGGTTTCATACCTCTCGATACAGGCGTTCTTCTGAAAGATAAACTTCAACTCTTGGAACATCTCATATGCTCCATGACGTTCAAAACGTCTTTGAAGGCCTAGTTCTAAGCCATACAATATCGCACACTGAACTATTGAGTAATCTTCAGTACGTGCCTCCCAAGCATTCTTAACGTCTTCGGAGGTCATGTCTTCTGGTTGGTCACCAAGCGGTGCATCAAGGACATATGATTTCTGGGAAGCAGTGAGGATAATCCTCAGATTACGGGCCCAGTCAACAAAGTTACTTCCATCATCTTTCAACTTAGCTTTCTCTAGGAACGCATTAAAATTCAGGGGTGCTACTGCGTGAGCCATTGACCTACAACATAAATATGCAAAGTTCACTTAGACTATTGTTCAAGATAATGAGTTTAGTTAATCAAATTACTACAGCTCCCACTCAAATTGACATCCCTTAGGTCATCTGAGTGTCACATGATCCAAATCCACCAACTCAAGTCCGATCATCACGTGAGTTGAGGTGCCTTCAATGGTGAACATCATTATGTTTGATCATATCTACTATATGACTCATGTTCGGCCTTTTGGTCTCTTGTGTTTCGAGGCCATGTCTGTACATGCTAGGCTCGTCAAGTTTAACCCGAGTGTTCTGCGTGTGCAACACTGGCTTGCACCCGTTGTATGTGAACATAGAGTCTATCACACCCGATCATCACGTGGTGTCTCAACACGACGAACTTTCGCAACGGTGCACACTCGGGGAGAACACAATTTATCTTGAAATTTAAGTGAGGGATCACCTTATAATGCTACCATCATGCTAAGAAAAACAAGGTGCATAAAAGGATTAACATCACATGCAATTCATAAGTGACATGATATGGCCATGAACTTGTGCTTTAGAACCCTAACTTGAAAGCACAGGCATGATCTCCATCGTCACCGGAACGACACACCCTGCATGCTTCTACTACTATTGCTACCGTTTAGCAATAAAGTAAAGCATTACATAGCGCTTAATGATTGACACGCAGGTCATAAAATAATTAAAGAAAACCCTATGGCTCCTGCTGGTTGCCGTACTCATCGACATGAAAGTCGTGAAATTCTATACATCACATTATCATCTCATACATCACATATATCACATCATGTAATTGGCCATATCACATCACAACATACCCTGCAAAAACAAGTTAGACATCCTCTAATTGTTGTTGCATGTGTTAAGTGTCTGCTACGGGTTTCTAGCAAGAACGATTCTCACGTAAGCATAAACCACAACGGTGATTCATAATTTGCTTTTCAACCTTCTCAAGGACTACCTTTGTCAAATCCAATCCAACTAAAGTGAGAGAAACTAGCACCCGCAAGCCATCTAGGCACAAGTTGCGTCAAGGGAACCGGTCTCTCGTAAGCGTACGAGTAATGTTGGTCCAGGCTGCTTCGTCTCACAATACCGCTAAACCAAAATACGACCAAGGGAGGAAGCAATCTAAGCATCAACGCCCACAAACCTTTTGTGTTCTACTCGAGATCTCATCAACACATAGACCTAGATCTGATACCACTGTTGGGGAACGTCGCATGGGAAACAAATTTTTTCCTACACACACACAGATCTATCCATGGTGATGAGCATCTACGAGGGAGAGTGGATCTACGTACCCTTGTAGATCGGTAAGCGGGAAGCGTTAAGAAATGCGGTTGGCGTAGTCGAACGCCTTCGCGATCCAAATCGCTGTGCGTCCTGTGATCCAATCACGATCCATCCCGCGATCAAATCATAATCCGTCCCGTGATCCAATCACGATCCTTCCCACGAACTTGATCACGATCCGTCCCACGTGCTTGATCACGATCCTTCCGATCTAGCACCGAACGGATGGCATCTCCGCGTTCAGCACACGTATAGCTTGATGACGATCTCCGCCGTCTTGATCCAGCAAGAAGGAGCGGAGAGGTAGAAGAATTCTCAGGCAGCGCGACGATGCTCCGGCGATGGTCGTGGAGCAATTCCGGCAGGGCTTCGCCTAAGCACTGTAGAAATCCGATCTAGAGAAGAAACTATGCACTAGAGGAACGGGTAGCACATGGCTGAAAAACTAGTGCAAAACCCCCAAAACCCTCTAGTATATATAGGAGGAGAGGAGGAGAGGAGGCAACCTTGGCTTCCAATCCAAGCTGGTTCAGCCAAACCTACTAGGAGAGGAGGACTCCTCCTCCAATCCTAGTAGGACTAGGATTGCTCCTTTTTGCCTTTTTTCACCTTTTCCTATTGGGTTTTTTCCTCCAGCCACATGGGCCTTGTGTGGGAGTTTCCACCAGCCTACTAATGGCTGATATTCACTCTCCCACAGCCCATGAAGCCTCTTGGGTCGAAATACCCCTCCCGGAGGCCTCCCAGTACACTACCGGCACTCCTAGCCGTACACTACCGATGAGCCCGAAACTTTTCCGGCGACCAAAACAGGACTTCCTATATATTAATCCTTACCTACGGACCATTCTAGAGCTCCTCGTGACGTCCGGGATCTCATCCGGGACTCCGAACAACCTTCGGTCACCACCATACATAACTCTATACTACCAAAACATCACCAAACCTTAAGTGTGCAGACCCTGCGGGTTCGAGAGCTATGTAGACATGACCGAGACACCTCTACGGTCAATAACCAATAGAGGGACCTAGATGCCCATATTGGTTCCTACATATTCTATGAAGATCTTTATCCGTCGAACCTCTAGGTCAAGGATTCAGTTAATCTCGTATGATGTTCCCTTTGTTCTTCGGTATGTTACTTGCCCGAGATTCGATCGTTGGTATCTCCATACCTAGTTCAACCTCGTTACCGACAAGTCTCTTTACTCATTCCGTAATACAAGATCCCGTGACTAACACTTAGTCACATAGCTTGCAAGGCTTATTATGATGTTGTATTACAGAGTGGCCCTGAGATACCTCTCCGTCACACAGAGTAACAAATCCCAGTCTTGATCCATGCCAGCTCAATAGACACCCTTGGAGATACCTGTAGAGCACCTTTATAGTCACCCAGTTACATTGCGACGCTTGATACACACAAGGCACTCCTCCGATGTCCGTGAGTTGAATGATCTCATGGTCATAGGAACATATACTTGACAAGCAAAAAACTGTAGCAATAAACGGACACGATCATATGCTATGTTTGTAGTTTGGGTCTTGTCCATCACATCATTCTCCTAATGATGTGATCTTCTTATCAACTGACATCACATGTCAATGGCTAGGAAACCTTGACCATCTTTGATCAATGAGCTAGTTCACTAGAGGCATACTAGGGACAGAGTGTTGTTTATTTACCGACACATGTAATGTGTTTCCAATTAATACAATTATAGCATGGATAATAAAAGATTATCATGAACAAGGAAATACAATAATAAACACTTTATTTATTGCCACTAGGGCATATTTCCAACACTCTCCGGGATGAGGTGCGCCTGCACGTGCACGCCCTGGTCCCGCAGTTCATCTGGGTGCCCCCTCCTGGTGGGGAAGGTGGCCCAGCGCTGTGGCGGCCATCGGCTCGGACAGCGACAACGACTCCTCTGCCTAGATCCCCCTACTTCCTCCTCCTGTTACCTGTAATAGCTCAAAGCGAACTTGGCCCCTGTGGGCGTTAACCTTTTGGGCATTACCTATGTTTTGCTTCTTACCCTTGATTCGTCGTCGGCTGCTCGTAATTAGGCGACTCAGTTTTCCCGCGCCTGCTTGGCACTATCGTCAGCACGGCTTAATGATGGTGACTAGCCGGGTCCTCGTGAAGTCCCCCTCCTGAGGGGGATCCCGTGGTTGCCAGCCCCAGGCTCGTGGCTTAGCAGCCCGTCGCCACCGGGCCTCTGTTCTCATGTCGCATCCCCTGTCGCTCTAGATCCTTGGGGTGTTAGTAATCGCGCGTAGTTGTCCCATAGTACCTGCATCCTCACATCAGTATGCAGAAGCCCCGCCTCACCCTTTAAGCGCCATTTAAATTTGCAAGTTCATGCTTGATTTCACAGTGTACTTAGCTTGCGGTCCGCGGACGATCTTGCTACGCGGACCGGTTTTCTAGATACTCTACTGCTCTGACTGGGGCGCTTCCTCCTTGCTTACGCGCAAGATGCACTGGGGGCCTTTTCCATGCTCTATGTTTGTAGGTCCCAGTCCCACGCCTTTCTCTACTGTCATAGTATACAACTGGCTAAGGTCGCAACCACGAGGTGAGACCTCGATACCTTCGATGCCGGCCGGAGCACCAAGGACAACATCAAGGGTGCCGAGTGGCTATATGACCGGTACGGTTCCTGAGGCACACTGCTCATGAGTCCCCTTCGACACCCAAGCAGCTCTACGTCGACGAGTCCGAGTCCCACACATTTCCCTACCACCGTGGTATACGACCGGATCACCAAGTACGTAACCACGATGCAAGGCCCCGATACCGTCAAAGTGGGACGGATCACCAAGGACCGCTTCAAGGGTGCCGAGAGGCTATGTGACCAGTAAGACTCCTGAGGCACGGTGCTCAGGAGCCCGCCTTGACGCTCGAGCAGCCCCCATTCTGCTCTGACGAGTTTTTCCTTAGGAGGCCCAAGCTCTCGGGCCCCCTGAGACTCCATGCTGCGATGCCATGCCATGGTTGGAGCCCCCAAGCGGGGGCAACCATTAAAGTTGCGACTCCCTGAGGCGACAGGGTCTTGCTATCTTGGCCAGGGGTGCGCTAGAAAGGGCCTCAACATGCGGCCACATGCAAAAATGTCGATCCAGAAGAAAGAGAACTCAAGATTGGTAAAATAAAAAGCAATAAGAAAAAATTCCCCGCCCCTTTTTTTTTAAATTTAGAGCTATGAGCCCTTCAAACTTCATTTCAAAAGTTGGCAACTTGATCACAAAAAGAAAGCAAGCAAATGCCGCGTCCGACACCTAGGCTAGTCTTCTCTTACCCCAACACTGAGCGTAGGATATCCACGTTACATGGGCATAGCCATTGATGGGAAGTGTTGACTTCTCCGTGAGCGCGAAGCTGTGGCTGCCACATTGCATGGGAGGAACCCCTCCGCGTCCTCGGGGGGCTCTGAGCATATACAGCCCACTCATTATTATGTGAGAGTGTCATGGCCGTAGATAGATAGGAAAGCCCTCAAGCTCTGGGCCCGGTAGCTCCCAACTCCATCAAGAGCCATCCCGTGCATTTCTGCTGGGTTGCGAACCCCTACGACCCAAACCCGAATGCATTGTTCCCCACGTAGACGCAAGATTGTGGTCTCGCGACCCAAACATGAGTACAATGCATCCGGCGCGTCCGTAAGGCTGTTTTGTCGTTGAAGCCGCCTAGTGAGGCGTTTGGGCGGTGACCATGTGCTGCCTTGGGAGCCTCCTGAGGTCCGGCCTCCCGAGGCTGCGCTGATGTTCCAGTTGCCACGGGTGGCCCGCGTTACCCTTGTCTTGCTGCCTTTCCCCAGGGCATTACGCCCAATACCCCGGGGTTTGGCTCGTCGATGCTTGCCCGCGGGGGCAGCAGCTCGCGCTATGCCTCCATGGGTCTGGTGGTGTCCTCCCTCTTTCTTAGCATTACGTTGTTCGAATTTGGTGCTCCTCCCGGGGAAGCCCCCAAACCTGGCTCTAGGAGGACATCCGGGGCTTCCCCTACCCTTGGGAGATGCTGGCGCCTGTGGCAGGCGCCCGATCCTGGTCGTCTTCCCTAGGCACGACGTAGCACGGTACATAGGGATCCACATGTGGGCATGGTCCTCATTCTGAGCCGTCCCACGTGGCGCCTGGAACGGCCCCCGCCAGGCGGCGGCGGGGCGCCACCCTACGCACGCATCCCACAGACTCTCCTGCGTCGAGCCTCAGAGTGAAGTTGCCTACCTCTATTGCCGCCGCCCGGTAGGCCACGTGTATCCTGATGTGGGTCGATTCCCTAACGGTCCGACGCGACTTCACCGTTGTTGCTTGCTTGCCTAGACACATGCACCATTTGCTCCCTGCGCAGGGTGGTGTGCTCGCATCTGGTCAATCCGGGTTGTTGGAGATCCACTCGGTCACGGGGGCATGCGCTAGCACGCGCGTGGGGTGCCCCGTTGTCTCCTCTGCTATCTCGGTCGATGTGGACGATCTGTGCCCCAAAATTAGTTACCGAGATCCGCAAGAGGAGGAGCACAGTGTTAAGCGGGTCCCGCCCGGGATCGCCCGGGGCTGAATGGGGCATGCCGTTGATGGGCCGAGGGACAGGTGCGGCGAATGAGCCCCCAATGCTTGAAGAAGAGCAAGGGACCATGGCTCCCCATGCAACGGTGATCAGCTTCGTGATGTGGTCAGCCCACGCGTCGAAGCCCCCTAGAGACAGGTGGTGGCAAAGCACCTCGCTTCCCAGCAAAAGTGCGTCGTGCGCCTCTAGGTCCCCCCGTAGGAGCGATGCGATGCGGATGCTGAAGCGCCGCCCAACCATCGTGCACCTGGGTGGCGTGAGGAGCGGCGACGATAGAGGCGACGCTGGCGACCTGATACTGCCTTCCCAGCACAAAGCCGCTAGGGCACAGGTTCCCGGCGGCAGCGTTGAGGTCGATGGAGGCTGGTTCGTCGCCGCCGGCAGAAGCTTGCTGGGCATCGGCCATCAGAGTGGCGAGGTGGAAGGAGAGCCTGGCTTGAGGAGGACTTCGACACGCCCCCTACCTGGCACGCCAAATGTCGGATTTCCGGCTCCGCAAAACCCTTAAGGTTTGAACAAAGGGGTGTGTGCGAATATTTCCCGCAGCCTCGCCCAACCTAGCTCACTACATGATGGATGTGACGACCAACTCACACGATGACGTGGAAGAAGATGGACACGATAGTTTACCCTGGTTCGGGCCACTTTGAAGCGTAATACCCTACTCCTGCTTTGGTGGATTGCCCCTCATGGAGGTTTTGGTGGATGAACTAGTACAATGAGCTTGAGCCTCGCGAGGGCGCACAAGGTGTGTTCTTGGCTCTCTGCCCTAAGGTGGTGAGTTGAGTGGCTAAGTGTTGGATCGGATCTCGTCCCTCTCTACGGTGTGACCTAGCTTCTATATATAGCGGTGGCCTGGGTCCTCTTCCCTTATCACAATGGCGCGAAGGAATCCCAGAGCGACCAATTTTGAAGGGGGACAGGAGTACATCCGTGCCTGTGGAAAGGTGGTTCTCGCCTGCAAAGTAGCTGTTGGTGATGCAGTGGTGGGCTCGGGGATGACATCCGTCCTGTAGGGCTTGTGGTCACGGTCTTGCTGCACCGGAAGGGAAACCTTTTGGTGGCGCTTTGGGAACCCGCATGCATCCTTGCTCCCTTTGCTCCAAAGAGCAAACTGCACCACCGGGCGCACTGGCGCCCGCGTGTCCTCCCTTGTGTCACCCTTGACTCCTGAGGCCAGGCTCCGCATAGAGATCTTCGCCGCTCAAGAGGGGGCCTGAGTGGGCCCCTCCTTGCTGGTCTTGATGCCTTTCGTCGTGAGCCAGTGTCCTCGCGAGGTCCTTGTCTTGAGTAGTGCCGCACCAGGCTATGCTCGACTGACAAAGTGGGCCATGTCCTGGGTTGCGAGCAGGCAGGACTGGGAACCCCCATTCCTAGAACGCCGACAGAAGCGGAACTGCCCCAAGTATCTGGCCGACAAGAAGGAGGCCAACAGCAAACAAGGTGTATATGATATACATGTCATTGATGTGTACCTTACCTACTCTTGATGTAGTGCCTGGGTATTTGATATCGGTTCGGTTGCTCACATTTGCAACTCAAAATAGGAGCTACGGAACCCATGAAGGCTGGCTAAGGAGGAAGTGATGATGCATGTGTGAAATGGTTCCAAGGTTGATGTGATCACCGTCGGCACACTCTATCGGTGTTCATGGAACGGCGGTACCCAGACCTGCTTGCAGCCCAGGACATGGCCCACCTCATCAACCAAATGCAGCAAGGTGTGGCCCAACTCAGGACAAGGCCCTCGCAAGGAGGAGCGGCATCAAGACCGGCAGGGGAAGGGCCTCCCTAGGCCCCCTCCATAGGGGTGGAGCTCTCTATGCAAGGCCTGGCCTCTAGAGTCAAGGGTGACGCAAGGAAGGACAGGTGGGCGCTAGTGCGCCAGGCGGCGTAGTTTCCCCTTTGGTGCAAAGGGAGCAACTACGTATGCGGGTTCCCAAAGCACCCCCAAAGGTTTCCATTCCGGTGCAAGAAGAACACAACCACCCATCCTGTAGGGCGGATGTCATCACTGAGCCCGTCCCTACGCTGTCGTCAGCCACTTTGTAGACGAAGACTGCCTTTGGGCAGGGCAAGCACGAGCCCTTGTCCCCCTTTAAAATTGGCTGTTGTGGGATCCCTTCCCTCCAATGCGATAAGGGAAGAGGACCCGGGCCAACGCTATATATAGAGGGTTGGCTGCTTCATAGAGGGGGACCAACAGATCTGATTTGAACCCAATCGACCAACTCCAGCACTCACCAAACCCCAAGGAGCCTCGAACACCACTGAGAGCCCTCAAGAGGCCTTGAAACACTGTACTTGTTCATCCACCTCACCTCCTCGAGAGGCAATCCACCAAAGTAGGAGTAGAGTATTATGCTTTGTAGCGGCCCGAACCTAGGTAAACTATCGTGTTCATGTTCTTCCTCATCATCATGCGAGTTCTTTGTTGTGTTCATCAATTAGCGAGCTAGGTCGGGCGAGGCTGCAGGGGATCTTCGCACACGCCCCTGTGTTCGAATCTTAAGGCTTTTGCGGAGCCCGAAATCCGACATTTGGCGCGCAAGGTAGGGGGCATGTCGGAGCCTCCCTCAAGCCAAGTTCTCCTCCCACTTTGCCGCTCCGATCTGTGATGCTCGCCGAGCCCATGCCGAGCGCCGTGTCACCCGTGTCGCCCAGAGGGCGACGGTGGGCCATGTCAGCGCACGCAGGTCACCTTCACTTATGGAGAACACTGCCACGGGCCCCGATGCCCATGAGCAACAAGACTCCTCCCAGCCGGTCATCGCACACCGTGATGGACAGACCGCCACTCTGTCAATCTTCCCAGCCTCCGGTTCATCATCTCATGTTCGGTTAGGGCCGGTGCACGGCCAGGGCGCGCTCGCCATGGCTAACGAACTGCTTCGCTACCACCCACTCCTAACCACTACAACGACTGGATTCGGCGCATCACGGAGCTCGTCGGTGCTGCCGGCAATGCATCGGCACTCTCGTACTCGCTTCAACCCCAACCATCCCTGGAAAATGACGGGATACAAGACACCCAGCCTCCGCCTTTGCGGCACGACGCTGACCCCGAGCCTAGGCGAGAAGCGTGCCCCGTGACCGGCCTTGCGGACCGAGGGCGAGGCTAGGGGCTGAAGTAAGCTGCCAAGTGGTTCCCTGGCCACGCGCCGACGTGCATGTATTCCCTACGCTGCCAACCCAACGCCGCATCCCGATACCACTCGGGGCGGCCCCATGGGAGCGTCAAGACTACGTCGCCCTCGCGCACGCGGCGCTCGTCGAGCCAGTGGGGTGCCTCTCCATTGCCCTGGAGCTTTACCCGACGGCATGGCCCTGCAAGTTCAAGCTTGACTTATCCCGCGTTACGACGGCACCGCAGACCCAGCCGAGTTCCTACAGCTCTACTCACAGAGTATCCGAGCGCCAGGAGGAGACGACAAGGTCATGGCGTGCTGGTTCCCATGGCGCTCAAGGGCGGCACACTCTCCTGGCTCTTCAACCTCCTGGAGGCATGCATCACCTCCTAGAATGGTCTATACAAACACTTCATCACCAACTTCCAAGGCACCTGCGACCGTGCGCCTACCGTGAATGACCTGAGGTGTATCAAACATCAGGATGGGGAGACCCTGCACACAAGTTCATACAACATTTCATGACCACACACCTCAAGATCCCCAAGGCGTCGGATGAAGCCATCATTTTGGACTTCACCGACGGACTCACTAACCTCAAGATGAAGGAAGAGCTCGCCATGAACGACGAACTATGCTCTGCCTTGGAGATGTTCAACCCGGCGAACAAGTGCGCCAAAGCCATGGAGGGCCGCCTATCACTCCTCAAGCCTTCAGCGGCGGAGCTAGAAGAGAAGAAGACAAAGGCCAACGAAGCAAAGCACAAGGCCCTGGCGGTGCTTGTGGCCGAACCAGAGGCAAAGCGCAGCCAGGGAGAAGAACACCCCCAGGAGGAAGACTGACCTGCATCTTCCATGGCACCACCAACCACGACACCGCAGACTGCCAGGAACTCCGACTGATCCATGTCGAGCACTTTAGCAGGTGCCTCATCCGAGGCGACCAAGGCTTTGAGCGCAGTGGTGGCCGCAGTGGAGGCCACTGGGACAATCGGGAGCCGCACCAGGGGTGGCGCGATCATCCTCACGAGGACCGCTGGCACGATCAAATTCGAGATGACTGCCGACGCGACCCACCCCATGAGGACCGTTGGCGCGATGACCCTCCGGAGGGGTCACGACGCGGTTAGCCTCACGAGGCTTGCCTGCGTGAGGCTGGACTACCTCTGGTGCCTCCTTCCCAAAAGGAAAGAGGAAGACAGGCAGGACGATGGGGCTGGGGGCTTCTAGGAAATCAGGACGGTGGCTTGTATCTTGGGTGGCGCCCAGGCTCCAGCATCGAACCGTTCCTTCAAGCAATTTGCACGACGGGTCAATGCGGCTCTCCTGAAGCCTGAAGCGATGCGCACCCTCAATTGGTCCAAGATCGCCATCACCTTCGACTCAAGCGATCAGCTCAGGTGTTCATTTATGGCCGGCAAGCTCCCCATGCTATGTACCCCAACCATCAGCAACGTCCTCGTCACCAAGACCCTCATCTACAGTGGGGTAGGGCTCAACGTCCTCTCCATTGAGACCTTCGAGACACTCCAGGTGCCATACGAACAACTCATGCCAACTAAGCCCTTCTCGGGGGTCATAGACGGGTCCACCATACCCATCGGGAAGGTGCGTCTGCCTATCACCTACGGCGGGCGCAAGAACTACCACACCGAGATCATTGTCTTCGATGTTGTGCACATCCACCTTCCGTACAACGCGATCCTTGGGTACCTGGCTCTCGCCAATTTCATGGAAGTAACCCACCATGGCTACAACGTCCACAAGATGCTAGGGAGTGGTGGTGTCATCACCATTGCTTGCGATGAGAAGTACGCCGTCTACACCCTCGAGCATGCTTACCGCACTATGGCGGCTAAGCGCTCGGACGGCAAGGAAGACACACTACCTCATGAGGACCCACACAAGAAGAAGAAGCAACTCCTCCCTGCAGGGCATCCTAGAACTTCAGGTTCCGCACTCAAGGATGGAGCTCCGCCTCCTATCGCATAGGAAAGCATGCTCAGCACCCCTCTTGGGCCGGGCCCAGGGGCTCCTACCGGGGAAGTCTCTCGCTTGGTCAGTGAGGCAAGAGAGGCGCTCGAGCACAACCTGAAGGCGCACTCCGACACGCGCCAGCTCGAGCTGGGGTCTCTGCGTGAGGGGCACAGTTCGCGAGAGTCCGTCCTCAGAGAGATCGAAGAGTTTCGGTGAGCCCAGGCCGTGCGAGGTGGGGACAGCCCTGCACCACCAATCGCAGTTGTCGTCATCGGCACGGTTGATCAGCCGCGCGTCTGCATCAATGCGCTCGTGATCAATAGGGCCACGGCTCAAGGCCCCTTCTGGCCGGCACGTGTCGATCATGGATGGGTCTACCCGAACACCCATGTCTGCATACCCTTCGGGTTGGCGAACGCATGTGTCACCTTCTAGCGCCTTGACCGAGCCATCCTCGTGCCTTGCCTGGCACGACGCAGTGAGGAGCTGGAGGAGGGGCTCGAACCAAGCGAAGGTTCCAAGCCTTGGGAGACAATGGACCCGTGAAGGTCGCGCTCATGGAAGCGGGAGATCAAGCAATGACGGTGGCCTCGGCTCTTTAGCGACATGGTCGCCAGGTGACTTTTTGTTGGCTGTTGCCAGGTAATATTTTGGTTCACTCTATCCAAGGGCGCCCACTAGGCCACATCATCTTCAGGTGATCAGGGCATGCCCCTACCGTCGCTTCATTTATGCGTATTTCAATAGTTTCTTGTGCATCTATTCTATGTCCTGACGTTCTACCTTACTTGCATCACTAGGCGGTCGACCCCCGCTTGGGGGCTCCTGCCGTAGTGCGTTGCATGTAGTCTTGGGAGGCCCCATAGCCTCCCAAGGCAGAAGCCGACAAGATGGAATGGGGGCCACTCGAGCATCAAAGGGGACTCCTAAGCATTGAGCCTTAGGAGCCTTACTAGTCATAATACCACTCAGCCTCCTGATGTCCTCCTACTTTCCGGTCGTCGTCAGGAGCACCGAGGTCTTGCCCCATGAAGTGTGACCTTGGTTTCCGGTCATACCTAACGGTGGTGGGGAAATGTGTGGGACTAGAACCTGTAGACGTAGAGACGCTTGAATGTCAAAGGGGCCTCCTCATGAGCCTTATAGGTCATAATGCCACTCAGCCTCCTAATGTCGTCCTGGTTTCCGATCGTCGTCACGAGCGCCGGGGCTTCGCCCCGTGAAGTGCGTCCTTGGTTTCTGGTCGTACCTAATGGTGGTGGGGAAATGTGCGGGACCGGGACCTGAGGACGTAGAGTGCCAAGAGGGCTCCCAAAATGCCTCACCCCAGAAGAAGAAGAAGCAAGCGGGGTTTCAAATGGCCCCATCTACAGGAAGATTCAGGCCCAAACCGCCTTTGATGTAGGAACACACGCGAGGCCAAAGCATCCTTCTGACCTCCCAGATACACCTTCCAATTTTACCATGTCGGCCATGCGTACAAACTCTATGGGCTGTACACGCCTGGGGGCCCCCGAGGACTCAGAGAGGTCCCTTCCCATGCAATGTGGCAGCCATAGCCCAGTGCTGGCGGAGAAGTCCATACGGTCCACCAATGACTATGCCCATGCAATGTGGAAGCCACATCCCCGTGCTAGCGGTCAACACGGTCCACCAATGACTATGACCATGCAAGGTGGAGGACCCACGCCCGGTGTGGGGGGGATAAACAACTAAGGGCACCCAACGACTGCATCAAACCTCAGGAAGATCCCTGGTGTCCCCTTTCTTGCTGTGTTCCCCAGGGTTGCACGCGTGAGGGGGTGCACAAGGCTACTACACGGCCAGGCCTGGTACACACCTCCTTCCTAGGTCTACCGAACCTGGTCTTCACATGACCATCTTCGGAAAAGCTGGCGAGGAAAGGTATGGGAGCCGGTCGTATGTCAAAGGGGACTCTTGAGAATCGCGACTCAGGAGCCTAACTGGACCCTTAGCCCCTCACCCCTTGGACCGTCCTTGGTTTTCGATCGTCTCAATGGCGGTTGAGGTATGCATGGGCCGGGCCCTATCGACGTAGAGCCCAGAGCGTTCAAAAAACTGCTCAAAAATCCCTAGGAAGGACGCTGGAACTCGCACGTCAAGGCGTACTCCTGAGCATCGTGACTCGGGAGCCAAACTGGACCCTTGCCCCTCGCCCCTTGGGCCGCCCTTGGTTTCTAGTCGGCCTAATTGCGGTTGAGGTATGCGGGGGCCGGGCACTGCCGATGCAGAGCGTTGAAGGTGTTCGGAAGTTTCAAGTTATTTCAATCCTCACCATGTTCCCTTCATGAGGGCTTCTCGCACGTCAAGGGGGACTCCTGAGCATCGCGACTCGGGAGCCTAACTGAACCTGTAGCCCCTCGACCCTTGGACCGTCGTTGGTTTCCGGCCGGCCCAACGGTGGTTGAGGTATGCGCGGGTCGGGCCCTATCGACACAAAGCATCACAACAAGCAAGAAGGAAACAAGACGAAGAAAGCAATCATGCAGTCCAATAGTTATTACAAGCATTAGAGTTTTTGCAAACACAAATGATTTTAACGCCTCCATGAGGCACAATGTGCATTGCAGGAAAGGAGCAGGAGGTATGAATCAGGAGGAACCACTGCCACCATTTGTCCCACCCTCAGGGGACTCGTCGTCGGCATCGCTGGTGTCGTCTTCCCTGCCGCCAACCTCAATAGCATCCGGAGGCGGAGAAACCGTCATGCGGGTGAACCTCTTCACCAGCACCTCCACAGCACCCCTCACCACTACCGCGTCGCCGCCGTGGACCCCGGGTGCGACTAGGAGGATCATGGAGTCGAAGTCGAATCCCGGCTCGCAAAGATGAAAATAGCTGAAGATGTGCGTCGCGGCTTCAGAAAAGAGGTCTCGGCACTCAATGTCCAAGACCCTATCCACCTTTACGATGGCGTCCTCCAACGCCTCGACGAGCTTGGAATCAAGAACCACAAAGCCGCTCTATGGAGCCTCCAGAGGCTCCACAAACCCATCTTGGCAGAGGGCGTGGAGTGCCTTGCGAAGCTGGAGCTCGACAGCAGGGAAGGCGCTCAGCTCTGCGGTCTTTTTCTCCTCGACCGCGGTGATAGCTTCCTCCTTGGTGTCAAGAAGTTTATTCCTCGAAGAAATCTCTTTCTCCTACGCGTCCAGGCATGCTCGCGCTACGTCCTGGCGGCTTGCCACCTGAGACAGCTTGGTTTCCCGAGTTGCAAGCTTGGCCTCACTGGCCTCGAGGTCTTCCGTCCGTTGACGAAGTTGCACTGCAAGCTTGGCTTGTTCCTCCTAGAATGTCTTCAGATGGGCCTCCACCTCCTCATGCGCGACGCGAGCGGGCGTGGTTTCCTCCTCACTCTTCACCGCGGCAACCACAGCCTGACCCCACGTCACCATAGCGGCGGCTTTGGCCTGGAGCCACCTTGAGAGGAGCTCAAGGCGTCCACCCGTGAGGCGATCATCGACAGTCCCGAAGGCATCACGAAACCGACCCAGAGCAGTGAAGGCCCCATCCAGGACATCATGGACACGCACTGGAGGCTTCAAGGTCTCCCCTTGAGGAGTCCCCAGCATGGTGGAAGGGGGCACCCTTAGGGAAACGACGCCACGAAGGATAGGAGGCTCCGAAGGCCGCTTCGGTGACCGCATACACGGACGAATCGGCTGGCAGCAAGCCCTCAGGGCTTAGCCCTCCAAACGTTGGTGTCACCACGCGCCAAGGGTAGGAGTGATCACCGCATCGAGCATCGGGGGCTCAGGGGGTTTGGTGAAGGGGGCCTAAGGGGTTGCCTCGCGATCCCTCTCTTCTTCAGCAGCAGCAGGCGGCGTGTCGGCAAGGGTAGGCGGCGGATCGGGAGTCGCTTTTGGTTTAACACCCACCTTCTTATTCCTCATCTTGAAAGCAACATACCTGGTCACCAACCAAGGGGAATTCAGCAGCGCACAAGCCATAGACATGTGAGCCAAGCCAAGTCGGGTCACTTACTCCTCGACGTCGACCCACTTCCTCTTCTTTCCCATCCTAGCAACGACAGGGGCGCCCAAGTTCCCCATGGAGATATGCGCACGTACCGAAGCCCGAGGTTGTCGCCGCTGCCCTGGTAGTCCCACAAGGGCCTAGAATGGGCCTTAAGGGGCACCAGGCGCTGTACCAAGAACTCCTTCACTATCATTCCACCAATC
Organism: Hordeum marinum; assembly: GCA_022496015.1. Taxonomy (NCBI): domain Eukaryota; kingdom Viridiplantae; phylum Streptophyta; class Magnoliopsida; order Poales; family Poaceae; genus Hordeum; species Hordeum marinum. The sequence goes on from CM039675.1 coordinate 275,641,492, forward strand.
AGCTTCTTGGTGCTAATATCGCAGGTGAAGCGCTCCAGAACCGGCTTGGCCCGAGGTTCGGAAAGCTTCGTGGAGCTCCATGCATAAGTCTTCTCCGGCAACCCCTTCGGCAGATCCAAACGAGGGTTGGTGTCCTTGAGATCCATGAGGACCCAGCGGTGCCTAAAGTTCTCCACCTTATTCCCGGCTTTTAGGAGCATGTTGTCGCTCTGGACCAGGACGAAAGAGACACATGCCGACCATTGGGTGCCATCATGCAAGCGCAAGCTGAAGAAATGAAGGAAGAGGGCTATCGAAGGCCACACACCCACGAAGGCCTCGTAGTAGAAGGCGAAGACGAACAAGTGCAAGATGGAGTTGGGCTAGAGGTGATGGGCCTGGATCCCATAGTTGTCAAGGATGGCGGTCAAGAACGTAGAGAAGGGCGGAACAAGCCCGGCGAAGATCCTATGAAGGAAGAAGGGGTAAACCTCCTTAGATGAGGGCCGCTTTGACGAGGAGCCACCCCAGATCAGGGTCCGCCCTTTCTCGTTGGACCCATCCACCGTCCATGGGAGCACGGGGAGGAGGTCCTCATCCTCGGCGATGGTAGACCCCAAGAGCGTCGGCGATGCAGGAGCGGAGGCAGAGCTCTATGCCTCTAGCTTCTGCTTGCTGGCGGGAGCCATCATAGAGCTAACAAGGTCGAAGTAGCGAGGAAGAAGACGGAGCGGTGCTAGATCTAGGGAAGCGCCTGCTAGAGTGGGAGACCAGGGAAGTGAGAGCAGGTGCACAGGAAGGGAAAGCAATAATGGCCCAGTGTTAGAAGTCAGGCTCTTGGCAATTCGAGCGGAGGAAAAAAGGGCAAGGGGCACCCGACATCGGCTGCGCAACACGCGCCGGACCTGGCCCGCACGCATATGTGGCCCGCGGTGCTCCTGGCCGCCCTCAGGGCTCCGTCTCGAGGATAGCCTGAGCATGCCGTAGGCCTGGGGGCTACTGTCGGCATTCTGGGAATGGGGGTACCCAGACCTGCCTGCCTCTAGCTCAACGCATGGCCCACCTCATCGACCAAACGCAGCAAGGTGTGGCCCCACTCAGGAAGGCCCTCGCGAGGGCCCAAGCCTCACGAGGAGGAGCGGCATCAAGACCAGCAGGGGACGGGCCTCCCTAGGCCCTCTCCGGAGGGGCGGAGATCTGTAAGCAGGGCCCAACCTCGGGATTCAAGGGTGACGCAAGGAAGGACAAGCCGGCGCTAGTGCGCCAGGCGGCGTAGTTTCCCCTTTGGTGCAAAGGGACCAATGACGTACACGGGTTCCCAAAGCACCCCCAAAGGTTTCCATTCCAGTGCAACAAGTCCACAACCACCCGTCCTACAGGGCGGATGTCATCGCTGAGCCTGTCCCTGCGCTGTCGACAGCTACTTTGCAGACGAAGACCGCCTTTGGGCAGGGCAAGCACGAGCCCCTGTCCCTCTTTAAAATTGTCCATTGTGGGATCCCTTCCCGACATTGCGATAATGGGAAGAGGACCCGGGACACCGCAATATATAGAGGGTAGGCTGCTTCATAGAGGGGGACCGACGGATCCGATCTGAACCTAATCGACCAGCTCCACCACTCGCCAAACCCTAAGGGGCCTCGAACACCACTAAGAGCCCTCAGGAGGCCCTGAAACACTGTACTTGTTCATCCACCTCACCTACTCGAGAGGCAATCCACCAAAGCAGGAGTAGGGTATTATGCTTCGTAGCGGCCCGAACCTGGGTAAACTATCGTGTTCATCTTCTTCCTCGTCTTCGTGCGAGTTCTTTGTTGTGTTCATCGAGTAGTGAGCTAGGTTAGGCGAGGCTGCAGGGGATCTTCACACAGGCCCCTGTGTTCAAATCTTAAGGGTTTTGGGAGCCTGAAATTTGACACGCTCGCTCTTCGATTACCGTCGGGATTATTTATGATCCTAAATAATTGTTATTTGGTGTCTGCGTTAAGCATGAACATTATATCTGGATCTTGTTTATTACGAGACGGTTACTCATTTGAATCAGAGAATAATGGTTGTTCTATTTATATCAGTGATATCTTTTACGGTCATGAACCCAATGTGAGGGTTTTGTTCCTATTAAATCTCGATAGTGATGGTACACGTGTTCATAAAATTGATGCTAAAAGATGTAGAGTTCATAATGATAGTACCACTTTCTTGTGGCACTGCCGTTTAGGTCATATTGGTATAAAACGCATGAAGAAGCTCCATGCTGGTGGACTTTTGGAGTCAGTTGATTTCGAAGCACTTGACACATGTGAACCATGCCTCTTGGTCAAAATGACTAAAACCCTGTTCTCTGGAACAATGGAATGAGCAAGTGATTTGTTGGAAATCATACATACTGATGTGTGTGGTCTGATGAGCATTGAGGAGCGCGGTGGATATCGTTATTTTCTCACCTTCACTGATGACTTAAGTAGATATTAGTATATTTACTTAATGAAGCACAAGTCTGAAACGTTTGAAAAGTTCAAGCAACTTCAGAGTGAAGTTGAGAATCATCATAACAAGAAGATTAAATTCCTACGATCTGATCGAGGAGGAGAATATCTGAGTTATGAGTTTAGGAGTCACTTAAGACAATGTGGAATTGTTGGACAATTGCCACCGCCTAGCACACCACAGCATAATGGTGTGTCTGAACGTCATAATTGAACCTTATTAGATATGGTGCGTTCTATGATGTCTCTTGCCGATTTGCCACTATTGTTTTTGGGTTATGCATTAGAGACAGCTGCATTCACTTTAAATAGGGCACCAACGAAATCCGTTGACACGATGCCATATGAACTGTGGTTTGGCAAGAAGCCAAAGGTGTCGTTTCTTAAAGTTTGGGGTTGTGATGCTTATGTCAAAAGCTTCAGCCTAAAAAGCTGGAACCCAAAGCGGAGAAATGCATCTTCATACGATACCCAAAAGAGACAGTTGGGTATACCTTCTATCTCAGATCCGAAGTCATAGTATTTGTCCCTAAAAATGGAACATTTCTTGAGAAAGAGTTTCTCTCGAAAGAATTGAGTGGGAGGAAAATAGAACTTGATGAGGTTATTGCACCTTTACTTCAACTAGAGAGTAGCACCGAGAAAAAAGATGTTTCTGTAGAGCTTGCATCGGTTGAAGAGCAAGTTAATGATGATGATCATGAAGCTTCATATCAAGTTACTATTGAACCTCTTAGGTCAACTAGGGCGTGTGCTGCTCCTGAGTGGTATGGCAACCCTGTCTTGGAGGTCATGTTGTTAGACAACGATGAACCTACGAGCTATGGGGAAGCGACGATGGGCCCGGATTCCGAGAAATGGTTAGAGGCCATGAAATCCAAGATGGGATCTATGTATGAAAACAAAGTATGGACTTTGGAAGTATTACCTGAAGGCCATTCAGAACAAATGGATCTTTAAGAAGAATACGGACGCGGACGGTAATGTCACAGTCTATAAATCTCGACTTGTGGCAAAGGGATTTTCACAAGTTCAAGGAGTTAACTACGATGAGACCTTCTCATCCGTAGTGATGCTTAAGTACGTTAGAATCATGTTAGCAATAGTTGCATATTTTGACTATGAAATTTGGCAGATGGATGGGAAAACAACGTTCCTTAATGGTTTCCTTAAACAAGAGTTGTATAGGATACAATCGGAAGGTTTTGTCGATCCATAGAATGCTAACAAAGTTTGCAAACTCCAGCGATCCATTTATGAGCTAGTGCAAGCATCTTGGAGTTGGAATCTCCTTTTTATGAGGTGATCAAAGCGTTTGGGTTTATACAAGTTTATGGAGAAGCTTGTATTTACAAGAAAGTGAGTGGGATCTCTATAGCATTTCTAATATTATATGTGGATGACATATTGCTTATTGGAAACAATATAGAAATGTCGTAAAGCGTGAAGGAATATTTGAACAAGATTGTTTCAATGAAGGACCTAAGAGAAGTTGCTTTCATATTAGGCATTAAGATCTATAGAGATAGATCGAGACGCTTAATAGGACTTTCACAGAGCACATACCTTGATAAAGTTTTGAAGAAGTACAAAATGGATCAGCCCAGAAGGTGTTCTTGCCTGTGTTACAAGGTGTGAAGTTGAGTAAGACTCAATGCCCAATGACTGCAGAAGATAGAGAAAAGATGAGTGTCATCCCCTATGCTTCAGCCACAGGCTGTATCATGTATGCAATTTTGTGCACAAGACCCGATGTTAGCCTTGCCATAAGTATGGCCGGAAGGTTTCAATGTGATCTAGGAATGGAGCACAGGATGGAGGTCAAGAATATCCTTAAGTACCTTAAAAGGACTAAGGAAATGTTTCTCGTTTATTGAGATGATCAAGAGCTCGTCGTAAAGGGTTACATCAATGCAAGCTTTGACACTGATCTGGATGACTCTAAGTCGCAAACCAAATATGTATTTATTCTCAATGGGGGAGCGGTAAGCTAGTGCATTTCCGAGCAAAGAGTGGTAGACGATTCTACATGCGAAGCGGAGTACATCGCTGCCTTAGAGGCGGCGAAGGAAGGTGTCTGGATGAAGGAGTTAATGACAGGTCTAGGAGTAGTGCCCAATGCACGAAATCCAATGGATTTGTTCTGTGACTACACTGGTGCCATTTCTCTGGACAAAGAACCAAGGTTTCAATAGAGGACCAGACAAATAAAACAACACTTCAATTCCATCCGCGAATACATAAAGGAGGAGGACATAAAAATTTGCAACGTCCACACGGATCTGAATGTTGCAGACCCCGTTGACTAAACCTCTTCGAAGGTCTAAACATGATCAACACCAAAACTATATCGGTGTTAGATTCATTCCAATGTAAATCACATAGTGATGTGATCTAGATTATTGACTCTAGTGCAAGTGGGAGATTATTGGAAATATGCCTTAGAGGCAATAACAAATGGTTATTCTTGTATTTGCTTGTCCAAGATACTCATTTATTATCCATGTTATAATTGTATTGACTGGAAATACATTGCATGTGTGGATACATAGACAACACTTTGTCCCTAGTATGCCTCTAGTAGACTAGCTCGTTGATCAAAGATGCTCAAGGTTTCCCTGCCATGGACATAATATGTCATTTGATAGCGGGATCACATCATTGGGAGAATGATGTGATGGACAAGACCCAAAGTATAAATATAGCATATGATCGTGTCAGTTTATTGCTATAGTTTTCTGCATGTCAAGTATCTGTTCCTATGACCATGAGATCATGCAACTCACTGACACCAGAGGAGAACCTTGTGTGTATCAAATGTTGCAACATAACTAGGTGACTATAAAGATGCTCTATAGGTATCTCCGAGGGTGTCTGTTGAGTGAGCATGGATCAAGACTGGGATTTGTTACTCCGTGTGACAGAGAGGAATCTCAGAGCCCACTCAGTAATACAACATCACAACAAGCCTTGCAAGCAATGTAACTGAAGTGTTAGCCAAGGGATCTTGTAATAAAGAACAAGTAAAGAGACTTGCCGGTAACAAGATTGAACTAGGTATACAGATACCAACGATTGAATCTCGGGCAAGTAACATGCCGAAGAACAAAGGGGACAACATACGAGATTAACTGAATCCTTGACATAGAAGTTCAACTGGTAAAGATCTTCGTAGAATAAATTGGAACCTATATGGGCATCTAGTTCCCACTATTAGTTATTGACCGTAGACATGTCTCGGTCATGTCTACATAGTTCTTGAACCGGCAGGGCCTACACACTTAAAGTTTGGTGACGTTTCGGTAGTATAGAGTTATGCATAGTGGTGACCGAAGGTTGTTCGGAGTCTCGGATGAGATCCAAGACGTCATGAGAACTTCCGTAATGGTTCGGAGTTAAAGATTGATATATAGGAAGTCCCGTTTTGGTCACCGGAAAATTTCAGGCACTTCGGTAGTGTACCGGGAGTGTTGGGAGGGTACCGGGGGACCATCGGGAGGGGACTCACGTCCCAAAGGGCCTCATGGGTTGTGGGAGGAAACAAACCAGCCCGTGGTGGTCTGTCCGAAGCCCCACTAAGCCCCATGCGGCTGGGGAAGGAAACACCCAAAGGTGGAAAGAGTTTCCAAGTGGAAAAGAAGAATCCTACTCCTAGTAGGATTGGATTAGGACTCCTACACCTCCTAGTTCGGCCGCACCAAAGGGGCAGCCCTTGGTGTGCCGGCCTCCCACTACAGGAATCAGGTAATTTGCCGTCTACCATGGCTAACGGCAAAGGGTAGGACATCGGATGGCAAAGGCCTTTGCCGTCCGTCAGAAGACGACAAAATTTCTCTCAAAGAAAAACCCGGTAAAGCGGTCCTTTGCCGTCAGCCTCAAGACCACAGACGGCAAATAATCTTTGAAGTGGGGGAATGGATGGCAAAGAGTTTGGATGATAGTACGGGGGACTATGGCCGTCAAGTGTTAATGACAGTTCTTTGCCGTCCGCTCCCTTTGCCGTCGGCCATATGCACCCTTTGCCGTTGGTGGGCGGACGTCAAAGGATAAGGCCCTTTGACCCTGGGGTCCCCCTTTACCGTCGGCCTTGGGCCCCCACCTTTGTCGTCGGCCTTGCCCCCCCTTTGTCGTCGGCCTTGTGCCCCCTTTGCCATCGGTGGGCCGACGACAAAGAGTAAGGCCATTTGCCCCCTGTGATCCCCCTTTGCCGTCTGCCCAGGGCCCCCCTTTGCCGTCAGCCCACCGACGACAAAGAGTAAGGCCATTTTCCTTTTTTATTTTTATTAAAACAATTTTCACAGCAGTTTTCACAACAATATGACATATATATATACATATTTCACAGAAATAAATATGTTGTCACACTGATAACCATATTCAAATAAGTTTCATCCATACATATTATGAAAGTTTCATTCGTACCCAACCATATTATAATAGTTTCATCCATGCATACATAGTTTCGTATACATATGTAGCAAGTGTCACAATGTTCATCGATACAAAATAAAAAATACAAGTAACCCAAGCACTCCATCAATGCAAACTTCCGTGAAGTGAATGTAATCTGGAAAATGGGAAGCTTCAAAATTAGAAGAAGACTAGATGAAGAAGGGAAGGTAAAATTGGTCATTTAGGAGCTAACTATGGTTATTATGCCTTTTTGAAGCTAAGTAAGCTAATTATAGGTCATTTAATAGCTAACTTTGGTAAAATAGGTAATTTTGGAGCTAGCTAAGCTTATTATGCCATTTTGGAGCTAACTAAGCAAAGCATAGCTATTTTTTTTGATAAAATAGTCCATTTTGGAGGTAATTTAGCTTACTACATCATTTAGGAGGAAACTAAGCTAACTATATGTCATTTTAGAGCTAACTTAGGTAAAAATAGGTCACTTAGGATCTAACTATGCTTATTATGCCATTTTGGAGCTAAGTACGCTAAGTTCAGGCCATATAATAGCTAAGCTACGTAAAATAGGCCATTTTGGAGCTAGGTAAGCTGATTATGTCATTTCGGAGCTAACTAAGCGAAGTATATGTCATTTTTTTTATAAAATAGGTCATTTTGGAACTAATTTATCTTAGTACGTCATTTAGGAGGAAACTAAGCTAACTATATGTCATTTTAGAGATAACTTAGGTAGAAATAGGTCACTCAGGAGCTAACTATGCTTATTATGCCCTTTTGGAGCTAAGTAAGCTAAGTATAGGTCATTTAATAGCAAAACTAGGTAAAATAGGCCATTTTGGAGCTAGATAAGCTTATTATGTCATTTAGCAGAGAACTAAGCTAAATATAGGACATTTTTGATAAAATAGGCCATTTTGGAGCTAATTTAGCTTACTACGTCATTTAGGAGGAACCTAAGCTAAATATATGTCATTTTAGAGCTAACTTAGGTAAAAATAGGTCATTTAGTAGCTAACTATGGTCTCCCAACAATCCATCTTATCCACACACTATCTCGGGGGCACCTATGTTAATAAAGAGAAATTTGAGCACCACGGGTAAGAATCAAATCAAGGAAACTAACTACAAGGCCTTAATAATATTTAATTACCTTCATGTAATGCTCCTTCTCCATCTTAGAATCGCGGCAGTTCCCCTTTCAATTACTAATACACCACGAGGCGTAGTAGTCTTGAACGACCTGCACCCGAGCCTCGTGCCGCCAGTTTTGAAGTAGGTGGCGGCATTCGGGTTCGATAACCTTTCCCGTGGCCTCCTCGTATCCCTCCTCACACCTATAGAAGGTCTGCAAACGAGACAAACACTGATTAGTACAATAACTAGCTATTGTTGATTTTTAATTCTGTAAAGGAGAAATTACCTAGAACTGTCTGATCACCATGTCGGCCCTCGTGTGGAAAAAGACACCGTCGATCTCCACCTCCGGCGGGGCCGGGGCACCCAAGTAGTGCTCCTAGGTCATTCCTACCTCTCGACCCTGATCGGGCAATGTAAAAAAACCGGGAAGTTTTGCCGGCAAAGCACACCAAGGACGCTGTTGGGCTTGCAGACACCCTTGGCAACAATCCAACCCCTGGAGTATGACAAACTAAACCCAACACATTAGATATTTGAGAAAACGTGAAGGCAAAAGGTTAAATAAGAGTGAATGAACTTACTTGTCCACACTTGGCTGAATCGACCACCTCCGCTTGCGGGTCGCCGGCACGAGAGGGAGCCCCGTACTACCACGGTGGTAGATGGTGGCCCCTCACCCAACTCCTCATCGCTATCAGCATGGCCACTTGGCTCCGGCTGACCCAGATCAGCCAGGTATCCCACTGGGTCTCTTGGGGCGTACCCTCATCCCTGCTTTGCTCCGTGTAGCCTCCACATCAGACGGCTCCACCCTAGCAGTCCTATGCTCACGTGAATCAGCTGGGGGGGCGGCGAGGAAGGCATGGGAGCCACCCTACCTCTCCTGCGGCCGTGTGTACCGTTAGTAGCTCTCTTCTTCGCGGGGGGGTCGACCTCCTCTCACGGGGGCTACGGTCGTCGAAGAAGCGGCCACTCCATGCAGAGTAGAGACTACCGCTCTCTGGAGAAATGGGGCAGGAATGGGAGTAACCATCCCACCACCCACCGACGAAGAAGGATCCTCGGAGTGCTCTCGACCCTCTCAGTTTACATTTAGCTCGGAGCGTCTTCTGCATCCTCTCAATTGATAAGCACCATCGATTTTCAACTAGCCCCCCAATCTTGCCTCGGTCAGGAGATGCAAAATCAAATGCTACATTGGATTAAAGAACCCGGTGGAAAGATCCTTTCTAATTTGCAGATCAACTCCAGCACCAACTCTTCCATTTGATCTAGAATGCTAGGTGATAGTTCTTTCACACAAAGAGAACATAAGAAATATCTCAGCTCTGCCAGTACTAGCCATTCATACTCAAGGATAAAGGCACGCAACATCACTGACATTACCCGTTTAAGCCATATGTGCCAATCATGACTCTTGAGACCATATATTTTTAAATTTTCAAGACTCGCTTCCCTCTTTAGATTCACAACATACCCATCTGGGAACATCAACCGCATTTTCACCCACAATAGCATTTCCCTCATAGCTGGCCTTCCAAGATTGAACCATGCCTTTCGCTTTGCTATGCTTTGCTTTCCTTTCCGTTGTCGCAAGTATTGTAATGGACTATCACATAGAGCCTCCTGGTTGATTCTAACCTTATGATTATCCTTTGACTTCCCCTCTATGACAAAAATGTACCAAAAATGGCCTCTGCCATATTCTTTTTAGTGTGCATCATGTCGATGTTGTGTGGGCAAATGAGGTCTTTGAAGTAAGGCAGATCCCATAAGCATGACTTGTGAGTCCAAGCGTGTTCCGTATTATACCCTTTGAAATACCCTGGACGCAAAGGATCAGGCTTGAGAGTGTTTAACTGATCAAGGGTTTGTTGGCCTGTCAACGCAGGTGGTGCAGTCTTTTGAGAACTCTACCTTTGATGAAATTCTTCTTGTCTTTTCTGAACTTATGGTCAGTATCCAGGAACCGTCTATGCATGTCGAAGCAAGAAAACTTGCGACCCGCGTGCAGCCAACCGAACTGAAGAGCTGCCTTGCATGTCGGGCATGGGAATCTTCTATGCACACACCAACCAATGAATAGCGCATATGCCGAATAGTCATGCATCGAGTACATGTACCACACATGCATTTTGAAGTTCTTTTTGGTAGCGGCGTCTGATGTCCTTATCCCATTATCCTAGGCTTCTTGCAATTCACCCTTAAGCGGCTGCATGTACACATTCATATTCTTCCCCGGATATTTGAGCCCTGGAATTATCAACATCAGGAAAATGTTCTTTTTTTTCATAATCTCTCTAGGGGGAGATTGAGTGGAATGACAAATACAGGCCAACAACTGTATTGTGTTGTCGTCATACCATACACATTGAACCCATCTATGCTGATGGCAACTCGAGGATGCCTTGGATCTGCCGATTTATCCTTGTGTAATGCATCGAAGTGCTTCCATGCAAAAGCATATGAAGTGTGTACCAACATCTTGTTCCCATCCGCATCTAGTTTGGTTCGTTTGCCCAATTTGTGCCATGTCATCTGTCTGGACGTCTCTTCGACCATGAAAAGACATTGAAGTCTTGGTACGATTGGCCGATACCGAAGAACATTAATGGGGATTTTGGTCTGAATCTTCTCACCCATACCGTTGTGTACCACAATATACCTGGAAGAATTGCAAATGGGGCAATAGTTCAAGGCCGCATACTCAAGCCTAAATAAGGCACATCCATTCTGACACGCATGTATCTTCTCATAGGGCATCTTAAGTACACGAAGGATTTTGTCTAACTGGTACAGGTTTGCAGGCAGTACATGGCCTTTGGGTAGAAAGCGTCCAAATATCATCATCATCGCGTCGTAGCATTCTCTGCTTAGGTTGAATTGATCCTTCAGAGCCATTACTTGCATGATGGCATCCAGCTAACAAAGCTGTGTGTGCTCGTGGAGAGGATGTTTTTAAGACACCAAAATTTCATAGAAGGCCTTTGCAGATTCCTCCATCTCATCGTCAGAATCCCAAGCATCATCAAAGTCTTGCACCATGTCTTCAATCCCGGTACCATGCTCGTCGGTGCAACGACGAACCACCTCAGCTTTGGCTCGTTGGTCAGACTCACCATGAAAAGTCAACACCATATAATTAGGCATACAACCCCACTTCTGTAGGTGTTTACCCATTTCAAACTCTGCCTGCCTTTTAATGTTGTCACATTTGGGACATGGGCACCATGTCTTTTGCTGGCCATTTGCAAATGCGGCTCTCCAAAACCCTCTGGTTTTCGTTAACCATTCATTGGTCATGTCTTTCTGACTAGGGTGACCAGTGTACATCCAAGCACGATCACCCATATTGCCTACCTACTAAACACACAAGAAATATATATATAACTCATCATCTATATTCATCTGGTAATCAAGTTTGTCAGTTTTATTACATCCATGCAAGCTACACGCGAATAGGTAAAGATAGGTCCTAATCCCACCCGAGTATGTGTAGACTGGGTTCGTTTTCCCATGCTCTGCTCTGGATCTGACACAGAATTTTGGCAACACCTCCCTGTTGCTCTCTTGATACACGTCTTGGCAATACGCAGAGAGATTGTGTACACGGAGAACAACAGGGAGGCACTGACGAAATTCCGTATCGGATCCAGAGCAGAGCATATGGGAAAACGAACCGAATCTACACATACTCGGCTATCCATGGATAACGTTGGACAATTCGAAAGAATGGAGGTTATAAATATGCAAAGACATGCATATTTATAGATGTCGCCTTTTCGAACGGGAGATGCATACTGGTTACGCATACTGATGATTAAAGACACATATAGCTAGCAAGTTTCATCGACACGAAGAATTGTAGCGACCCGACCTAAAAGGTCGTATCTTCGGTGTTTATGTACCATCCCAAGATCATGCTGGTACACACACGGTACATCAATGTATATATCAAAGGGAAATCACACAACATTAATTAATCGAAATCTCATATCGAGTCCTTTATTACAATAAGGATTACAATAAAGTGGCTGAAGGCCAACTCATGAGATAAACTAACTCAAAAACTTGCGGAAGCTCCTTAGGTAGTTGAGTCCATCTGACTCCAAGGGCTTCTCACCGAGCATAGAGCGTATCCTCACTCCTTGTCGGAAAAGTACTCTGCAACACGATACGTTGCAGCCGTATAGGTCAGCATATTGAATATGCCGACAAAGTCACAAGAGAGGGGGTAAAGTAATCATCTAATCTATATGCAAATATGGCAGGTGGAGGTAGTAAGTTTTTGCATAAAGGCAAAATTTTCCTACAACAAGATTGGGCAAAAGAATAATTACTACAATGTTGGTTGATTAATGAGATAGTTGCACCAAGCAATTCTCATACCCAAGTTCACATTAAAATATCCACATCAATGTAATTTATTGTGTTGAGACTTCCAGATAGTTCCCGTTCCTTTGGCTCAAACTGTCCATGACCGTGGACACGGCTAATCGATTAGGTTTGGGTACTCTGCAGAGTTTTGCACATGTTCCCCACAAGATTTTATCACCTCCGTTGGATTTCTCGCACTTCATGGTGTTTGAGAAACGGATGACCAAAACATGGTCTTCTAAAGGGTTTCCCCGAGACTATGTCGGTGCCCATCCTTTCCTACCGTTCTTCTACATCTCGTAGCACCACCTGTCCAGGGTCACCACGATATCCAACCAAGCCAGAGCCCATAATGGCTTGTGGCTGTGCAGGTAAGCCTTGGGACTTTAAGCATCCATCCATATCTTTGTGCCTGGGTGGACCTTTCCGCATGAATACTGGCACTTCTCCAGCATCATCTAGGCTAACCACAGGTTTCTCCGGGGCGCCGTTCAACCATCATCCACCTTGAGGTATGTTGAAAACTCGGAGTCTTGAAGACTTGATCACCATGTAGGTCTTGAAATTATTAACTCACAACTCTCATGAATCACACAACCAACCCCGTCTACTAATAGCATAGCAAAATGTAAATCAACGTTTCCCAGGGCCAATGTGTCAAAGGGTTGAGGGGTACCTACCACATGATACTAGAACAGGTAACCAAGTTTCCAGTTTACCTACTTTGCATGCAATTGGGGAGATGGGAGAACTAATGCAATCAAACATAGGTATACATGGTCAAAGTGACTTGCCTTGCTGACGATCCTCGAAATCAAGTGACTCTAGATAACAAGCTTCGCACTCCGAATGATGTAACGAATCAGACAAGAGCACACCATAAGCATATACACAATAAAATTCAGTCAACAGCAAGGTAAACAAATGCTTCAACAAACAAAAGCACAATCAAAAGAAGAATCACTTAAAGTATAAGACTATAAATTTTTGGTGTCCAAATCTCTACTAAGACATACAAGTCAAAAATTGGTTTTGAACAACTAGACATTTTAGATAACAGAAAAGTAAATATAAAATTTTATTTCAAAATAGAAAGTATTTCTTTATAAAAGTATTGTGCTAAAAGAAATACTACAAAACCTTTTCTAAACAATATACATGGTGAAAACAAGATGAACCTATTCAAACTAGAGCACAAAACAATTTGAAAAACATATTTTATTAATAGAAAAAAATACACCTAATGTTGAATCAACAGAACCTAATGAAATCTAAAAACAAAGGTTAAACTAATTCAGGTTCAAATTAAATAAAAATCAATTTAATTAAAATCTATTAAGAACTAAACTGATTCTGTTTTTGTTAAAAACAGTAACCAAATTCATTCTAAAAATTTTCGAAATATGTAGAATGATAGGTTTAAGTAATACAAAACAGTGGCAAAAATATTCACTCAAAAATATATATTTAAACTCTAGTTATACAAATTTTAGTAATTTAAATAAATTTGATTAGATTCAAAATTTATAGTTCAATTTTGAAATCTAAGCATACAGACATAAACTACATTAAATTTGTGAACTAATTCAAAAAGAATCAAATAAAAACACCAAATATTTTAAAATATATGATAAAAACAAAAACAAAATACATTCTGTTTTCTAAAAGAGAAAAGAAAAAGAAAAACTTCCTATCTATCGGACAGGGTCTACGTGTCAGGTTGTGATTGGCTGCGAGGGCGTGCGCGTGAGAGCTAACGAGCGGACGACCGACGACTAAAGCATACCGATTCGATTATTAAACAAATCTAACTCGCGCGTTGACTACGGATCCGACGGCTACGAGTGGCGGTGGAGGCTTACAAAGAGGGGGTCGGGGTCTCCGGCGAGGTCAACGGCGGCCGGTGGTCGGAGATGCTTGGGGACGACGGTGCGCTGGTCGGGGGCGGCGTCCGAAGGCTTCAAATGGTGGCGGCGAGGCTCGGGCGTCGATTGGAGGCGTCGGAGGGGGCTAGGGTGAGTGTGGACGGGCACGAGCTCGGGGACGTTCGGTTGGGGTGCCGAACTCCGGTGAGGTCTGGCGCAATGCTCGGGCAAGGGAAAAAGGGGTTTCGGGGGTGGAACGAAGAGAGGAGGGGTCGGGGCTTTATATAGGAGCGGTGCGGTGGTCGGGGAGGGCACGAGGGGCGAGATGCACGGAGAGGGATCTCCGGCGACGGTGGTCGGGCGTGGGGAAGGGGATGACCGCGCTGACGCCACGGTCGGACGGTGGGTCCCGCGCATCAGTGAGGGTGGGGGCATGGTTAGCGCGTTGGTGGCTGACCCGGAGCGGTTTCGGGAATTAAAGACGGTGGGCCGGCCCAGTTCGGTTTTAAATACTTTCCTTTTCTATTTCCAGCGCAGTAAAAACTCTTTTAATGCATTCAAAACAATTCCAAACTTAGGAATTATATATATCAAAATGATCAAGAGAATTAATGCTATTTAATGAACATTTTTCCTATGTCATATTGAATATCTTTTAAAAAATTATTTTCAGAAAATGCTTAATTGATTTTAAATCCTTTTGAGATAAATTTTCAAATAACCCCCTGGTTTAATTGCTCAAATATTTCACCAAGATGCCCCTGGTGTGGAGTGGAGTGTCATGTTACTCCTCTCTTTCTTTGAACATTTCCAAAGGTTTTTAAATAGGTGAAACAAATACATGGAGGAATAGAAATGGCCTTTCAAAAAATCAAAAGAAGCACTTCAACAAATTCATTACAATCCAACAAAATGATGATGATGCATAGCTATATTTCATAACATCCCAAAATGAAATTTTGGGATGTTACAAACCTACCCACCTTAAGATGAATCTCGCCCTCGAGATTCGGGTGGGCTAGAAAAAAGGTGCGGGTGGTCTCTACGAAGATCTTCTTCGCGTTCCCAGGTGGCTTCTTCGTCGGTGTGGTGACTCCACAGAACCTTACAGAACTTGATGGTCTTGCTTCGGGTAACTCTGTTGGTAGTCTCGAGGATTCTGACAGGCTTCTCCTTGTAGGTCAGGTCACTGTCAAGTTGTATGGCCTCTAGGGGCACTATGTCTCTCAAAGGAATATCAGCCATCTCAGCATGGCATTTCTTCAGCTGGGAAACATGGAAAACATCATGAACTCCAGACAGTCCTTCCGGCAATTCCAGCTTGTATGCAACTTCGCCTCTACGTTCCAGAATTTTGTAGGGGCCTATGAATCTAGCTGCTAACTTTCCTTTAACACCAAACCTCTTGATTCCTCGAAGTGGGGACACACGAAGATATGCTCGATCTCCCACTTCATATGTCACCTCCTTGCGTTTGTTATCAGCATAGATCTTCTGCCAGGATTGAGCTATCTTGAGTC
Organism: Hordeum marinum; assembly: GCA_022496015.1. Lineage (NCBI taxonomy): Eukaryota > Viridiplantae > Streptophyta > Magnoliopsida > Poales > Poaceae > Hordeum > Hordeum marinum. The sequence continues at coordinate 275,657,269 of CM039675.1, forward strand.
GGTCTCGAATCAGTTTGACCTTCTCTTCAGAATCTCTGAGAAGATCGGGACCAAAATGTTTTCAGTCTCCAACACCATCCCACATCAATGGTGTTCTGCACCTCCTTCCGTATAAAGCTTCAAAAGGGGCCATCTTCAAATTGGTCTGATAACTGTTCTTGTACGAGAACTCTGCGTAAGGTAAGTTGTCATCCCAACTGGACCCATAGTCTAGCGCACAGGCTCTCAACATGTCCTCCAGAATCTGGTTGACTCTCTCAGTCTGTCCATTGGTCTGTAGATGAAAAGCTGTACTGAACTCCAGCCTTGTACACAAAGTTTCATGTAGCTGATGCCAAAACATTGAGGTAAATTGTGTTCCTCTATCTGACACGATACTCGTCGGAACACCATGCAGACATTCAATCCTGGTCATATATATCTTGGCTAACTTAGCACTGGTATAGGTGGTCTTCACTAGAATGAAATGAGCCACCTTGGTCAAACGATCGACCAATACCCAGATGGAATCATATCCTGAACGGGTCCTACGTAGTCCTGTGATGAAGTCCATACCAAGTTTATCCCATTTCCATTCGGGTATCGGCAAAGGTTGGAGTAACCCTCCTAGTTTTTGATGTTCCGCCTTTACTCGCTGACAAACATCACATACCGCAACATGTCCGGCAATATCTTTCTTCATACCTATCCACCAGTAACTTTCCTTCAAATCTAGGTACATCTTGGTGTTGCCTGGGTGTATCGAGTATGGTGAGTCGTGGGCTTCTTGAAATATCAACTTCCTGAGCTCTGGGTCATTGGGCACATAGATTCGGTTATCAAACCATAGAGTACCCTATTCATCTTCACAAAAGTCTTTAGCCTTTCCTTCCTTCATTGTCTGCTTTATCTCAGCTATCTCCTTGTTCGATTTCTGGGCTTCACGAATGCTTTCGGTCAAGGTGGACAGAATCTCTAGAGTGGCAACATATCCTTGTGGAACTATCTCTAACCGAAGCTCTCTGAGATCATTGGTTAACTCCTGGGGTAATCCTCCGGTTATGAGTGTGTTGACATAACTCTTCCGACTCAAAGCATCTGCCACAACATTTGCCTTTCCTGGATGGTAATGTAATCTCATGTCATAGTCCTTGATTAGCTCTAACCATCTCCTTTGTCTGAGGTTCAACTCCTTCTGCGTGAAGATATACTTCAGGCTCTTATGATCAGTGTACACATCACAACAATTTCCGATAAGGAAATGTCTCCAGGTCTTGAGTGCGTGCACTACGGCTGCTAGTTCCAAATCATGGGTGGCATAATTCAACTCATGGGGTCGTAGCTGTCTAGATGCATATGCTACAACTTTTCCCTCCTGCATGAGTACTCCTCCAAGTCCTTGACGTGATGCGTCACAATAAACCTAGAAGTCCTTCCGAATGTTTGGCAGTATCAACACTGGGGCTGTGACCAAACGTTTCTTCAACTCCAGGAAATTGGCCTCACATTCCTCAGTCCAGATATACTTAGACTCTTTCTTCAACAGCTCTGTCATGGGCTTGGCAATCTTTGAGAAATTCTCAATGAATCTCAGGTAATATCCGGCAAGTCCGAGAAAACTACGGATCTCCTTAACTGAGGTGGGTGACTTCCACTCAGTGACTTCTTCAACCTTAGCGGGGTCTAAATCTATTCCTTCTCCGGAAATAATGTGTCCAAGGAATCCAACTTCCGTCAGCCAAAATTCACATTTACTGAAGCATATAACTGATGCACTCTAAGCTTCTCCAGAACTAAACGTAAGTGTTCCTTGTGTTCTTCCTCGTTCTTGGAGAATATCAGAATGGCATCGATGAACACCACGACAAACTTGTCCAAATATTCCATAAACACTTTGTTCATCATATTCATGAAGTAGGCAGGAGCATTAGTCAAACCAAAGGACATGACTGTATACTCATATATGCCATACCTAGTGGTGAAGGCTGTTTTGGGTATATCATGTTCACAAATCTTCAGTTGGTGATACCCTGATCGAAGATCGATCTTGGAGAATACTTTGGCACCTACTAGCTGGTCAAACAGGTCATTAATCATCGGCATAGGGTACTTATTCTTGATAGCCACCTCATTCAATGCACGTTAATCGACCACCATCCTCAAGGTTTTATCTTTCTTCTCCACCAAAAGAACTGGGGCTCCCCAAGGTGAAGAACTTGGGCGAATATATCCCTTATCCAATAGCTCCTTAATCTGCTTCTTGATTTCTACTAAATCATTTGCGGGCATCCGATAGGGTCTCTTGGAAATTGGGGCTGTCCCTTGTAGTAGCTCTATCAGAAACTCAATCTCCCTATCTGGTGGCATGCCTGGTAATTCCTTCGGGAATACATCTAGAAAGTCTTGTACAACCGGCACTTCCTCCTGAACAACTCCTATGAGGGAATTTAACCGAGCACTCATCTGTGTGCGTCGGGATACATACTTAATCCTCTTGTTCTCCGGAGTGGTGAGTGAAATAGACTTGCTGGGGCAATCAAGGTTTCCTTCATACTTGGTCATCCAATCCATGCCTAGGATTACATCCAATCCCTGGGATTCTAAGACGATGAGGTTGGTAGGAAAAACATGGTTTCCTATGTGGAGTTTCAGGGCGTGGCATCCTATCCCTGCCATCATCATACCTCCTAGGGAATTGACCTTAATGGGCTGACTAAGGGTTCTGGTGGGTAAACCATACTTTTCCACAACTACCCTTGATATGAATGAATGAGTTGCACTAGAATCAAAAAGTACCATAACTGGACGTGAATGCAATAAAAACTTACTGACCACAGTCTTGGGCTGATCATAGACTTCTTCCACATCGAGGTGGTTCACCTGAGCACGAGGAAAAGGATTTGGCTTCTTAGCTGCGGAGTTGCCATTGTTGTTGCCGTTTCCATTTCCTTGCTTGTTCTGAGGGCATTCAGTGGCATAGTGCCCTGTCTTCTGACACTTGAAACAGGTGATATGGTTTAGATCCTTTTGAGCTGGAGCGGAATGGTGTTGATTGCCATTCCCACTTCCATTGCCATTCTTGAAGCTGCCATTGTTGGGACGATTATTCCCATTTCCTCCATGGTTATGGCCTCCATGGTTGTGCACGGGATGAGTGTGTCCTCCATACTTACCGGTCCCTGATCCGGTATTTCCTGAGTACGGGGAGTAGCGGGGCTTCTGATGAGCTCCAGAGGTAGACGTCCCCTGTGGATACTTCCTCTTGCAGTTCTCGATTTGCTGTTGTTTCCCCTCCAAGATGAGGGCCTCGTCTACCAGCTCCTGGTAGTTGCTGAAGGTAGCCACCATCAGCTGCACGCTCAACTCATCATTGAGTCCTTCCAAGAACTTCTCCTGCTTGGCTGCATCATCGGCCACATCTCCTGGTGCATAACGAGCGAACGTGCTGAAGTAATCCACGTACTGGGCCGCGGAACGGTTCCCCTAGCGTAAGTTGCGAAACTCACGCTTCTTCAGATTCATGGCTCCAGCTGAGACATGAGCGGTGCGGAAAGCTTGCTTGAACTGCTCCCAAGTCAGACCAGTAATGGGGTACATGGTGGTGTAGTTCTCCCACCATGAAGCTGCTGGTCCCTCCAGTTGATGGGCGGCAAAGCGCACCTTTTCAGCCTCAGTGCATCCTGTGGTGGTGAGTTCCCTCTCCATCTTGCGGAGCCAATCATCTGCCACAATGGTCTCAGTGCTGCTGGAGAAAGTTGGGGGATTCATCAGAAAACGGGTGAGGTTGTTGCCTTGAGGTGGAGGGTGGTTGGTGTGGTTGGTCTGGTTTTGAATCAACAGTTGCATCAGTGCGTTCTGCTGCTGGAGAAGTTGTGTGAGCTCTGGCGGGAAAGTCAAGTTGGGCTCACGTCGCGGAGGCATCTTGCTATTTTCAGAGGGGTGAGAATTAGAATATAACAATGACCTAAAAAGAAATTCACTACCCATATGCAATGCAACAAACATATCACACCAAACACTCATACATTTATTCAACTCAAGGTTCAAACATCGAGATACAAATCTCCAAAATCAAACTAAACATCGACCTACGCTTTAACGACGAAAATGAAGATACATGGGGGCATAACTAAAGTTCTCCTCCAAAGTACATGGTGAAGTGGCCTCCTCTGGTGGTGCTCTCCTCATAGTCATCATCGTTGCTGATCAAAGGAGCCATGTCTCCTTATGGATGAAGATTTTCACCCATGTCCATCTGTTCCTCCAGAGTTGCAATGCGAGTGTTCAGCTTATCGATCCTCTCTAAGAAATCCTTCACTTCATACTGATGCTCGTACTTGGCTTCCCGTAGGTCAGCTTCGAGGTTAGTCTCGCGGTTCATCAGCCTCTTGATTGTCTTCGTGTTAGCATGTACCCGAAGCTCCAAGGTCCTGATGTGCGTCTCCAAAGTCTAGATATAGGAAATGGTGGTGTCTTTAGTGGGAATGGTTATGATATTTCCATTGGCATCCCTGCGACAAACCACGCTGAGTCCTGGTGAAATGGTTCCACCTCTGTATTCCTCCTGAATACGTCCAAGGGCACAATGAATGGCCATGTCTCTCCCAAGTATCCAGCTGGGTGCCACAAACTTGAAGTCGATGGGTTCCTTATGATTTCCAAAGATCTTCCCGGGGATGTGCACCTCGATCCTGTAGTGTCCGTCTTGTGGAAAAGACATGATAGGAGTCCCAGTGATGCTCGGCAAAGCAATCCTTACGTCCCCGACGATCCTCATTAGCTCCTTGCCAAAGGGCATCATTGCGTCAGGCTGACAAAACTTCGTGATCAAAACTGGGATGAAGGTAGCCATCTATAAATTTTGAAATAAATCGGAGGAAAGTCAAAAACGAGTAGATGAGAGTATAAGAATTTTAAAGACAAAATAAAAATAAATCCTAAGGCTTTTCCAATTCTAGAGGTTACGTCCTACGATCAGTGTGTGCTCTGATACCATTTCTGTAGCGACCCGACCTGAAAGGTCGAATCTCCGGTGTTTCTGTACCATCCCAAGATCATGCTGGTACACACACGGTACATCAATGTATATATCAAAGGGAAACACACCGCATTAATTAATCGAAATCTCATATCGAGTCCTTTATTACAATAAGGATTACAATAAAGTGGCTGAAGGCCAACTCATGAGATAAACTAAATCAAAAACTTGCGGAAGCTCCATAGGTAGTTGAGTCCATCTGACTCCAAGGGCATCTCACCGAGCGTAGAGCGTATCCTCACTCCTGGTCGGAAAAGTACTCTACAACAAGATACGTTGCAGCCGTATAGGTCAGCATATTGAATATGCAGACAAAGTCACAAGAGAGGGGGTAAAGTAATCATCTAGTCTATATGCAAATATGGCAGGTGGGGTTAGTAAGTTTTTGCATAAAGCCAAAATTTTCCTCCAACAAGAGAGGGCAAAAGCATAATTACTACAATGTTGGTTGATTAATGAGATGGTTCCACCACGCAATTCTCATACCCAAGTTGACATTAAAATACCCACATCAATGTAATTTATTGTGTTGAGAGTTCTAGATAGTTCAAGTTCCTTTGGCTCAAACTGTCCATGACCGTGGACACGGATAATCGATTAGGTTTGGGTACTCTGTAGAGTTTTGCAGACGTTCCCCACAAGATTTGATCGCCTCCGTTCGATTTCTCGCACTTCATGGTGTTTGAGAAACGGATGACTAAAACATGTTCTTCTAAAGGGTTTCCCCGAGACTCTGTCGGTGCCCATCCTTTCCTACCGTTCTTCTACATCTCGTAGCACCGCCTGTCCAGGGTCACCATGATATCCAACCAAGCCAGAGCCCATAATGGCTTGTGGCTGTGCAAGTAAGCCTTGGGTCTTGAAGCATCCATCCATCTCTTTGTGCTTGGGTGGACCTTTCGTCATGAATACTGGCACTTCTCCAGCATCATCTAGGCTAACCACTGGTTTCTCCAGGGCGCCGTTCAACCATCATCCACCCAAAGGTATGTTGAAAACTCGGACTCTTGAAGACTTGATCATCATGTAGGTCTTGAAATTACTAACTCACAACTCTCATGAATCACACAACCAACCCCGTCTACTAATAGCATAGCAAAATGTAAATCAACATTTCCCGGGGCCAATGTGTCAAAGGGTTGAGGGGTACCTACCACATGATACTACAACAAGTAAAAAAGTTTCCAATTTACCTACTTTGCATGCAATTGGGGAGATGGAGAACTAATGCAATAAAACATAGGCATACATGGTCAAAGTGACTTGCCTTGCTGACGATCCTCGAAATCAAGTGACTCTAGATAACAAGCTTCGCACTCCGAATGATCTAACAAATCAAACAAGAGCATACCATAAGCATATACACAATACAATTCAGTCAACATCAAGGTAAACAAATGCTTCAACAAACAAAAGCACAATCAAAAGAAGAATCACTTAAAGTATAAGACTATAAATTTTTGGTGTCCAAATCTCTACTAAGACATACAAGTCAAGAATTGGTTTTGAACAACTAGACATTTTAGATAACAGAAAAGTAAATATAAAATTTTATTTGAAAACAGCAATTATTTCTTTATAAAAGTATTGTGCTCAAAGAATTACTACAAAACCTTTTCTAAACAATATACATGGTGAAAACAAGATGAACCTATTCAAACTAGAGCACAAAACAATTTGAAAAACATATTTTATTAACAGAAAAAAATACACCTAATGTTGAATCAACAGAACCTAATGAAATCTAAAAACAAAGGTTAAACTAATTCAGGTTCAAATTGAATAAAAAACAATTTAATTAAAACCTATTAAGAACTAAACAGATTCTATTTTTGTTAAGAATAGTAACCAACTTCATTCTAAAACTTATCAAAATATGTAGAATCATAGGTTTAACTAATACAAAACAGTGGCAAAAAGATTCACTCAAAAATATATTTTTAAACGCTAGTTATACAGATTTTAGTAATTTAAACAAATTTGATTAGATTCAAAATTTAAAGTTCAAATTTGAAATCTAAGCATACAGACATAAACTACATCAAATTTGTGAACTAATGCAAAAAGAATCAAATAAAAACACCAAATATTTTAACAGAAATGATAAAAACAAAAACAGAATACATTCTGTTTTCTAAAACAGAAAAGAAAAAAAAACTTCCTATCTATCGGACAGGGTCTACGTGTCAGGTTGTGATTGGCCACGAGGGCGTGTGCGTGAGAGCTAACGAGGGACGATCGACGACTAAAGCGTACCAATTCGATTATTAAACAGATCTAATCTCGCGCGTTGACTACGGATCTGACAGCTACGGGTGCGGTGGAGGCTTATAGATAGGGTGTCGGGGTCTCCGGCGAGGTCAACGGCGGCCGATGGTCGGAGATGCTCGTGGACGACGGTGCGATTGTCGGGGGCGGCGTCTGTAGGCTTTAAATGGCGGCGGCGAGGCTGCGGCGTCGATTGGTGACGTCGGAGGGGGCTAGGGTGAGCGTGGTGACGGGCACGAGCTCGGGGACGTTCGGTTGGGGTGCCGAACTCCGGTGAGGTCTGGCGTAGTGCTCCGGCGAGGGAAAAAGGGGTTTCGGGGGTGGAACGAAGAGAGGAGGGGTCGGAGCTTTATAGAGGAGTGGTGCGGTTGTCGGGGAGGGCACGAGGGGCGAGATCCACGGAGAGGGATCTCTGGCAACGGCGGTCGGGCATTGGGAAGGGGATGACCGCGCTGACGCCACGGTCGGATGGTGGGTCCTACGCATTAGTGAGGGTGGGGGCGTGGTTAGCGTGTCGGTGGCCGACCTGGAGCGGTTTCGAGAATTAAAGACGGTGGGCCGGCCCGGTTTGGTTTTAAATACTTTCCTTTCTATTTCCAGCACAGTAAAAAGTCTTTTAATGCATTCAAAACCATTCCAAACTTAGGAATTATACATATCAAAATGATCAGGAGAAGTAATGCTATTTAATGAACATTTTTCCTGTGTCATATTGAATATGTTTTAAAAATTTATTTTCAGAAAATGCTTAATTGATTTTAAATCCTTTTGAGATAAATTTTCAAATAACCCCCTGGTTTAATTGCTCAAATATTTCACCAAGATGCCCCTGGTGTGGGGTGTCATGTTAGTCCTCTCTTTCTTTGAACATTGCTAAAGGTTTTCAAATAGGTGAAACAAATACATGGAAAAATAGAAATGGCCTTTCAGAAAATCAAAACAAGCACTTCAACAAATTCATTACATTCCAACAAAATGATGATGATGCATAGCTATATTTCATAACATTCCTGAAATTTTGGGATGTTACAAGATCGGACTAGAGCAAATTAAGGGGGGGGAGGAGATGTCATTTGTGCTCACCCGCGAACGCAGGGGAGCTCGTCAAACACACGGGGCGGTCGTCGTACAGCGGACCCTAGCAACGAAAAAACAAACTACGCATTGAAATCCTCTCGATCAACACAAATATTATGTTTTTCATAACAAAATCCGAAAATATATGACCTAACTCATAATTTACAAAACTAAGACCCCTTCGGCGTCTGGAAGGCCGGAGGGGCGTCGCTTGGGGTGTCATGCTGGGGTGTCGTGTCGGGGGTGTCATGTAGGGGGCTCACCGTAGGGGCGTCCCCAAGGTGTCATGTGGGGGTGTCAGTCCAGGATGTCGGGGTGTCGGGGAGTCGGGGAGGGACTTCTTCTTCTTCTTCTTCTTCTTTTCTCCTAGTTTTTTCTTTTCTTCTTTTCTTCTAAGTTTTTACTTTTCTATCTAAGTTTTTTTCTAATAAACCTAGTAAACTAACTAAAAAATAAACTAACTATATAATTTAACATAAACTAAACTAAATATCTAATTTATTCTAAGATTTTTCTAACCTACTAAACTAACTAACTAACTAACTAAAAAATAGGAAAGAAACAAAAAAAGTGAGGGGGCGGCCGGGCACTCACCAGAGTTGGGTGGGGATGGCCAGGACGGTAGGGGGAGGGGAGATGCGAGGAGGGGCGGCGCCAGGAGCCGACGAGGGGAGTGGGCGGCTCGGGGAGGGGGCGGCGCAGGGGAGCTGACGAGGGGAAGGGCAGCACAGGGAGGGGCGCAACGGTGTGGTGGGGGGACGACGCAGGGAGGGCGGCGACGTAGTGGTGGGGGCGGCGTAGGGAGGGGGCCAGCGAGGGGGTGGGGGAGGCACATGGAGGGAGCCGCCGAGGGGACAGGGTGACACAGGGAGCAGCCCGACGGCATGGTGGTGACAGCGTCGCAGGGAGGGCGGCGGCACGATGGTGCAGGCAGCACAGGGAGGGGGGCGACGAGGAGAGGGGCCGGCGATGGTTGGCGGATGGCGGCAGCGGTCGCAGGGGGAGGGAGAGGGTGGAGTGGTGGGACGGAGAGAGTGATAGATAGAGGAGTGAGGGCGGGGGACGGCTGTTATAGGCACGTCCCCTTTGCCTTCTACCCCCAGATGGCAAAGTCATCCATGGCCGATGGCAAAGGTCTGGCAGACGAAAAAGAGCCCTTCCGTTGGACCTGGCCAGGCCCAAGGTCCAGTGGAACCCACCTTGCCTCTTTGTCGTCTGCCAATGGTCTCGTAGTCGTCTAGGTGCAGATGACAAAGGACTAGAACATGGCATACATGGCCTTTGCCATGCGCCAATTCTTTGTCGTGTGCTTTGCGTCAGCTGATGGCAAAGAGCATCTTTGCCATGTGCCAGAAGACGACAAAGGCCTGGCACATGGAAAATTACTGGATTCCAGTAGTGTCCCTCACCTCCCTCCAATATATACTAGAGTATTTGAGGGCAGCCCTAACCCTAATTCCCACGTGCTTCCCTCTTCTTCCTCTAGATTGTTTTCTCCTCTAGTCTAGTTTCAGAGGTCCTTAGGCGAACCCCTGCCAGAATAGTTCCACCACCGCCGCCACCGCACTGTCGTGCTGTGGAAGAACTCATCTACCTCTCCGCTCCCTCTTGCCGGATCAAGAAGGCGGAGACAATCATCGAGATGTACATGCGCTAAATGCGCAGGTGCCGTCCGTTTTGCGCTAGATTGGGACGGATCATGATTAGATCATGGGATGCTCGGCGATTTGGATCGCGAAGACATTCGACTACATCAACTGCGTTTCTTAACACTTCCCGCTTAGCGATCTACAAGGGTCTGTAGATCCACTCTCCCTCTCGTAGATGCTCATCACCATGGATAGATCTTGCGTGTGCGTAGGAAATTTTTTGTTTCCTATGCAACGTTCCCCAACACTGCAGGCCATGTCCTAGACCCCATTATTGATGGGTATCACCTAACTAAAGTCCTAATGGATGGAGGAAGTAGCCTCAATCTGATTTACTCAAACATGGTGAAAAAGATGGGTATAGATCCATCAAGTGTCAAACCTAGCAGCACTACCTTTAAAGGAGTGATCCCAGACGTCGAAGCTCTATGCACCGGGTCTGTGAGCCTGGAAGTAGTGTTTGGTTCACCGGACAACTTCCACAACGAGGACTTGACATTCGACATTGTCCCTTTTCGCAGCGGTTATCAAGCTCCGCTTGGCCACACATCGTTCGCTCGCTTTAACGCCGTCCCACACTACGCATACCTTAATCTCAAGATGCCCAGGCCCAAGGTGGTCATTACTATCAACGTCAACATAGAGCGCCCCCTCCGAACTGAGGAATATGCATTAGCCCTGGCGGCCGAATTCCATTACAATGACGATATGCCAACACCGAAATTTGCCATAAAGGCACGTAAGGTTGACAAATGAGCTCAATCTTAGTCCCAACTCCCAGAATCTTCTTCTCCCCTGAAATAGGGACACACTCCTCATTGCACGGCCCTAGTGCCCGTCAAACATGTGTTAAGACGACACAACTTTTCACTCAAGATTCCATGGGCAGCAATGGGTAACAACTATCAAAGGGAAAGTGTTCGGCTGGACCGAACTACTGCCAGTACATGTCCTCGGACAAACCATAGGTACCATCAAGGACCTACTAAAGCATAAAGCTCATCCATACGTCGCGACTTCTCAAGATCTTCTTCCCAAGGTCTGCTCGCCGACATCCATCACCCTTAAAGGAATGTAACTCCCTAAGGGGCGCAAGAGGGGATATGCGATTGGGCACATCGAGGACATGAAGCCACCCATCAAAGACCCCCGGTACAACCTCTCCTCTGTAAACTTTATATTTCCTCATCAAATACATGTAAAATGTTGCTTCGGCAATTTGAGTTATAAGAATTAATGAGCAAATAATAGACCATTGTACATGGCTTCTTCCCTGTGTTTTATGCTACATACTTTGTTCTTCCTTCATTAATGCTTCTTGTGAAACTGGTTGGTATACATTACGATGCAACCGGCTAATAGACCAGGGGATTAAATTTAAAATATCACCATAAGCATCAAGCCAACACAATTTATCGTGTGTTCGGCCTCTTGGATTTTGCTGTATATGCATTGGATCTGAACTATGTCTTGGGTCAATAGGTGGGTTGTCAGGCTGCTGTGTTTGCCCTGTTATGTTCTGCTCATTCGGCTAAAAGGGCAAAGGGAGAACCACTGCAATTGTGCATCTAGCTCGCCTAGTCAAGAACCTCAGGGGAGAAACCCAAAAACTCACTGTCGTAGTAAGCGAGAACCAGTCTGCAAATCCAAGCATAAGTGTCATACTAAAAAAATCCATGGAGGTTATTCTGTATGATACGATGGGTTTCGTACTTGTACAAACTATGTGATGCTCGCTTTAGCCTTGGTACATCCGAACATCACAAAATACTGGGGGCTAGTCATTAGCCCTGCATTTTTAAGCTCCTACGACTAAGTGAAAGCAATAAAGCATCATAGTCCAATTGCCTTGCTCCCCTCGCACTACTGCCTTCGAGCACCGACACCTCGGCTAAAGATCACACTGTGGAGGTAGAAACACCCCGCGTAGTATCTACGTGGGGGTTGAAGCCGACGACTGACAACTTTCAAATAAAACGGCCACATGGGAGTCTCAATAAATACAAAACTCAAACGACATGATAAACCATGCAGCCTCATTATAAAGCACTAACAGTCTTCGGAGATATTACATCGTGCTCATTCATAAAAACATCCTTAGAGCATTGGGCCTCTATCACCCGAGCACCCTCCATCACAGCGGAGAAGTATTTCTCTGCGCGCCTATGCTCCTTTCCAGGGGTAGAGGTGCGGTGGCCATCTCGCTCGGCTTGAGATTCGGCCAGTGGATCATGGTCCTTGCAAAGGCCATCCAAGCTCCCTTGATGCATGTAGAACACTTTAAAGCGTCAATCCGAGGCGCAACATCGCATAGTTTCTGCACCAAGCCAAAGTAACTACTCGGTAGCGGCTCTGTAGGCCAAACCAGGATACAGAGATACGCCATGGCCGGCTCTGCCATCCTGTGCATCTCCATTAGTTGCTTCATCTGCTCGATCAGAAGAGGAGAGCGCTCGGGGCTTGAAACTTTGCCCAGAATACCCGAGCCTCATCGTCCTCATCCTGTGAAGCATAGAATTTGTTCACATCCGCTACACTCCTTTGGAGGTCCGAACAGGCACCTCAGGAATACCACCCCTGGGTGAGCAATGCAAACTTGCTACCACCAAAGGCACACTATAGTAAATACGGCTTACCATCCATGACAGCCTTGACTTGGCAGACTTTTTCTTCAAAGAATAGCCTATCCACCCGCTCCTTTTGGAGCTCAGATTTCAGCATGGATAGCTTGGTGGCTTTCTCTTTGCCTTTCTTCTCAAGGGCCTCACACTTCGTGTTGGCATCCTTGAGCTCCTGCTGCATGTCCTCCACCCAGGCCTCATGCTTATTACTCACATTTTTTAATGCAAATAGTGTGGCTGTTGCTTGTTCGGTAGCCGCCTTCTCATCTGCGGCATCCTGCTTCATCTTTTTTAGATCGGCCTTGAGGTTCTTGACCTCCACAGCCAAAGCTGTGGAAGCAATAAATAAATAATTACACTGAGTTACCACTGTGGATCACAAACGATAGACATCCTGGATATTACAACTCGGCTTACCTTGCGCCTCATTGAACCTCTTGTTTAGGCAATCAAGCTCCTCTTCGGACCACTTGAGCTTTGGATTTAGCTTGGTAATCTCCACAGCATTGACGGTCGCCGCCGATGACGAGGCCTACAAAAAATAAATAAATAAGAGGTTGGGTGCGTTCCAACTCCCGAGCCGTCAGAACAGGACCCCGTGCTAGGTTCTCTTAGGGGCTCTTAGAATAGGGCGGGACAAATGGTGTCTTGGGCATCATTAGTCATTCCCGGGTATTTGACCCCTGAGTGGGTTTTTTCCCAACATACCCAGGGCTCGGGGGATACTATATACATAAAGATAGCACAAACTTAATAAAATTATTTTTTTCGGGAAAAGGGTATTCATGGCTTACCTTGAAGCCTGTCAAGAGACCATTGAAGGCCTCTTTCAGTCTGCTATCAATGGACTGAATGCCCTGCAAAACCGCACCCATAAGAGTGTAGTGATCCTCGGAGAGGGAGGCGCTTGATAGAGCCTCCTCCATCATGACCGGCCACCTAGTCATGGGTGGCACCGGTGGTGACTGGCCAACCCGATCTCTGATGGGGGATTGAGGTGGTAGCTTCGGAGGCAGAGTGCGCTCCAGAGATGTCCTCGGAGGGGACTGGACATTCCTCCGTCCTCCCTCCTAAGTGGCCAGGAGAGTTTCCAACTGGTCTTCGGCGGTTGAGGCATTGACCTCGGCCATGACATCATTGCCCCCACCGCCTGTGTTCAACTCTGAAGGACCCTGGCGTGATGACTCCCTCCACGGCCTCTTTCAAAGCCCCTGGAGGTGTGGGGTGTGACACAGTCCCACTCTCCGCCAGCTCAGTGGGTGGAGACTCCCCATGCAATATTTGGTCGGTGGGGAAAATGCACGGTGGGCTGCATATTAGAAGGTAGTTGTCCATTTAAAACATTAAAAGCTTCACATAAATGACCCAAGGGGTCTTTCGATTCATACCTTTGGGCTGAGGGCTTTGGGCTAGGGGCTTGACCCTTAGGTTCCCTCAAGAAACCCGCTCAAAGTCCTCGGACTCAGCGTCAGAGTCCGAGCTGTCGTCAGCCAGGATTAACCTCGGCCGACACGCCCTCTTCGGGGCAGGAGGTGATAGATCCTCCATTGCGTCCGATGACGCCGCCCTCTTTCTTGTGAGGAGGAATCGCCTTTCACCTCGTCCTCGTGCTCATCCTCATGAGTAGAGGAGGCATGGGTTTCCTCAGACATAATGTCCAACAGGTCCCATATGCGGAGTCCTTCTCGGTTTTTCTTCTTTTATTTCTTCTTCGGCGTTGTGTACGGCACAACGACGAGCATCGACGTCAGCAGATCCGACCCGGGGCCTTTGGGCTGTGGGGCCAGACAATCCATTTTGACGGTGTTGCTTAGCCATGTTTGTCAAGATAAGAGGGATGTTGTTCAGCTCTTTGTCAAACAATACGGTCGGAGTATTAAAATTATATCGTACCTGGGTAGGAGGGTTATCGGTGTTTAGACCCAAGTCCTCCTCCTCGGCTGGCTAGCTCTTCTGGGGCTTGAATAAAGCCTTCCACATCTTATGGTGGCTAGTGCGGAAGAATCTTTGCACCATAGGCCGGTCCTAGTGCTTATAGTCCCACCTTGGGGAGGCCCGACACTGGCAGGGATGAAGACGGCGGTGGAGCAAGACGTGGACCACATTGACCAGCTCGATCTTGGCCGCAATCATCGAGGAAATGCGCTTCTGCAGCGATTTTACCTCTGCATCTGACCCCCAGTCAAGGCCCTTCTTGAGCCACAAGGTTAACCTCATAGGAGGTCCAGATGTGAACTAGGTAGGTGCCACCTAGCCCTCGTCCCTTCGTTCGGTGATATAGAACCATTCCTTCTGCGAGATCTTGATTGTACCCATGAAGGTACCGGCCGACCACTCGACAAAGCGGTAGAGAGGAAAGCCCAGTCCCCGGATGAAATGGGGGACGAACACCACCCTTTAACCTGGCTTAGGGGTAGGGACCACCTAGTTCGCCTCTCGAGCACGGTGGAAGACGTTGGCAGGGAGGTACCCGGCGAGCTTGAACTCCCGGATGTCCTTGTCGGTAATTGTGGAGGCCTCCCACTTGCCCATAGAGCTCGAACTCGCCATGGCTGAGATCAGAGGAGAGATTGAGGGTAAACTGGACCTAGGCTCTTGGAGCGTGGGAAGATTGAGGAAGCGAGGAATGCGAATGGGAAGCGTGAATATACTTCGGTTTTTTCCTTTTATGAGGCATGACGCTGATGATCCTCCCTTTACTGCGCCACAAGTTTCTCCGCTTGCCGAGACGTGCGTGCCAGTATGCACGCGTAAAGTGTAACATCCCAATTTTCTTAAATTAGGATGTTAAAAGGATCATCATTGCATATCAAGTTTTTATTGCATTTGGATTTTATGATGTTCAAGTTTTTCCACTCACATAAAATAATAGAGAGGGGATAATATGACTTCCTCAAAATATAAATGAGTTGGAAAATATTGGAATTATATTTGGTATTTGCAATGTTGCATTGAAAATTATTTTATTGACCAACGTTTAATTATTGCATTAGGAAAAATGTTTTCTAAATCCTTTTGAGGTGGACAAAATGTTCACTACGTTATATATATTAGATTATGATTTATAAAACTATTTTTCTTATTGTATCTTCTGTGGTGGTGGACTTAAAACAAGTTTCTCTTTCAAATAAAAATACGCACGCATGCACGGCCCAACCAGGCCAAAGCCCACCAGGCCAGAGGCGCTCGCCGGCCCCAGTGTCCGCTCGACTCTAGAAGCGAGAGCTCCTCCCTAGCGCCGCCAGAAGTCAACGATTGAAGCGTTAAAAAACGGTTCGCTCACCCACGATCGCCTTGTCTCTCTCCCTCCCTCTCTCATATCGCTAGCTCTCTCCCTCTCTCACACACACCTACAAGTGGGGCCCGAACCCCATCGTCCCTAACATCCCGCGCAACCCGCACGGGATAGAACTCACGCTCATGCTCCCGAACCTGCCGGTCGAAGTTCTCGGGATAGATCTTATCCCATATACCTGCACCTCCTGGTAGCGCCTACAAAGAGCTCTGAGCCTCCTCATTCCATTCAGCCGACCTGCTCCACCTCTCGCCGCTCGTAGCCACCACAGCTACCACTTGGATTTCGCCGGCTGAAGCTAGTTCATCGGAGTACCATGCCGTCGGTGAGCTACCTTGGCCCACGCCACACCTACGACTTGCGTCATTGGATTTCACCAGAGTACGGGAGCTTGCCCTGGTTCATCTGGTCGTCCCTACTGACAACCGTCACCGCCGTTCGGCTGCCATCACCGAGCCGCACATCCCTGCCTACCTCCCCCGCGCCGGAGCAAGCCGGAGCTGCCGCCCCAAACGACGCTAGATGCCTCAGTCGTCTTCCCCAAAGCTGTGCCCCGCTCTCTCTCGCCTCCCCTTGCTAGTATGTAGATTAGATAATTTTTTTAATTTTTTGTAGTTACATCGAAGAGGTATCGGTTAAACGCGTTTTAATCTAAACCATGCAGTTTATTTAAACCGATCGTCTGTTTCATTTTTAGTTTAGCCGGACTGGGTGGCTTTCCTTAATTCGCGAACGTTCATCATGGAGCAGCCACGGCGAACGCAACCACCAAACCAGAGTTGTGCACGTCGCACTCTAGCCGCGAACGTTCACATGTTAGTGTTTTTAGAAACGCTATTGTAGCAGTTTTTTTCCAAATTTGTTTCAAAACTACAAAGGGCCTTAACTTTTTAACCGTAGATCAAAACAAGATGAAACCAATGGCAAAATTTTCGTCTCGAATAGCCCTAACGAGAGAAACAATCATTGCAAACTTGTGCAAGTTCAATTTAGAATTTAATTCAGATTTGAATTCAAACTCTATTAGGCCATATCTTCCAAACAGTATACTCGTGCGAAGTGATTCTTTTTGCACCGCGTTACACAAACTAAATGTTATGCCATGAACCTTTGCCACATTGTTTGCTACACAATTATTTTCTGTTTACCATAAGAGTGCACATCATGATTTTTTAACCATGTTTTTCACTTGTTACTTTATACTTGAATTTTTTTCATGCTAATGACTTGTGTTGGATTTTATTTGGCTTTTGCAAATATTTTTTGCATGTTTTCTTTGAATTGTGTGAATGGTTGTTTATGTGTCTTTATTTACTTGACGATAGATTGTTCAGAGTGCAAAACAGAGTATTACCACTCCCTTGAACTTCACTCTCAGCACGAAGGCAAGTTCCATTTTGATCATACATGTTTTACCTATGATTTGTTTTTGCACACAGTCCTTTGATGTAGGATTGAATGGTAGGATTTATACTTGTTGGCTTTACTAGCCCCAGTAGTTCATTTGAGGTAGGTCCGAACAATACCAACTTTATCGCCATCGTGTTAAGTTATTAGGCTTCGCCATGTAGACGTGAATTCGGGAGTGTTATCATCTTGAGATGTGAGTGACAAAGTAGTAATTAGGACCAACTTCAATGAACTACATGGGTGGAAATTGGTTTGTATGGTGGCGAATAACAGTGGGAGCATTCATGGGGATCCATGGGAGTGCGCACTAGTGGTTTGGATAGGCTAGCAGATGTAGATGATGTAGGTCTACCGACCTATCCTTGGCTTAGGGGAAATGCTATCGAAAGAATATGCCTTGATCTTCCGATCAAGGAGGTGGTCGAGTCTTGTGGGAAAAGTGCGCAACCTCTGCAGAGTGTAAATCCTGGACAACTTGATTAGCCGTGTCCCCGGTCATGGACAACTTGAGCTCTTAGTAGTGGAAATGTAGGGAGATCTCATCACTCTTCACTGATCAACTGGGTACTTAATTTCTGGAATAGTTGAGATGGGGCACCATCTCAGACTTATGACATTTGTAGAAGTTGACCAATATTTTTTATAGGAAAAAACTAGCTTTATGCAAAACTAAACTTAGAGATTTCCACTAGCCAAATTGCATGTACCATGTAGGCTCATTACACTTTTATAATGTGACTTGCCAGTACATTCCATGTGCTGACCTACACGGCTGCAACTTATCATGTTGCAGATTTATCCGACGACGAATAAGGTGCAATAGGTCGTTGTTTTGCAATCAACGTGCTCGTGGAGTTAATGGACTCATTACACTTATTTGCTTCCGCATTATTTTGTTTCACTTGGCCTTAGGCCACATTATTGTAATAAATACTCTTTGAGGATTCTTGATGTAATAAAATGTGTGATTGAACTCTGTTGTAAATCCTCGAGTACTGTATGTGTCAGCATACCGATCCAGGGATGACACTTAAGCACATAGACTCAGATTCTTTGAGATCGGGTCGCTACAAGATGGTATCAGAGCACACGTTGACTGTATGAAGCGACCCTAGAAAATGGAAAGCCATAGGATAAAAACCCTATTTTAGAACTCTTTTATATCACCTACTTTGGTCTTATACTTTCCCCTACTTGATTACCAATTCCTTCCCTCTTTCAAACTTTACATGACGAACCCCATTGTTGAGTTTGCTCAGCCCGACGCAATCATGCGCTTTGGAAGGCAACTGATGAATGTCGTGGGTCATCTGCGCATTGCACTATCCACCTGAACATGGACTTTCACCACCACTCTACCTGAGGACATGCGCTGGAGGATTGACGTCCACATTCCACGGCAAATATTTGGAAATGCCACCAAGCCGATCGACTTCTACGTGGATGTAGTGTAATGGGGCATTGGCAAGAGGATCGCCGCCCTCTTTGCACTTGGGCGCACCCGGGATGAATACCACGAGGATCTTAGGAGGACCAACTATGTCATGTACGCACACCACAACTAGGATGGAGATGTGGTGCGCACCAGGGAGGACGACACCATCACATCACACAGTGAGGACCTGGAAGAGCTCATTACTAGGATGAAGGAAGAGATGGACAACAGCCTCGTCACGACCCACAACCTGATGACCCGCAAGGCCGATCTGGAAGAAGAGCTTTAGAATGCTCGCGAAGAGCACGAGGAGGAGCTCGATGCATTGCAGGATAAGGTTGACGACTTGAAGTTTCAGCTAGAGGAAGCTGAGGAAAAGCTCGATAATGGGGAGAATCTCCAAGAGGATCACTCTTATGGGGACTATGTCAGTCAGGACAAAGACTATGAGGATGACGATGACGAGATACAGAGTGATGCCGCTGGAGCCGACATGAACATGAGAGATCTCTCTTCCGATGAGGAGTAGATTTAGACCACCATGAGAGATTAGGATTCGATATTCGATTAGTGTTTGATTTGATTTATTTGTGGGAGCTTGTCAAATCTTGTGACATGGCTCACCTTAGATTTGTTTCGTGTGAACTCTTTGATTGAATTGAATTGGAGTGATTTGAATTTTTATTGCCATCATTGCATATGGGTAGTGTTTCTCCCTTAGGCCTAATTCTATCCATACCTCAGATTTGTTGACCCAACAGATGCCACCAAGGCGTGACCCTTCCGGGAGTGGCTCAGGGAATGTTATCCCACCCGCCTTGGAAAATTTGCTTCAAACCCAGCACCAGATGATACAGTTGTTGATGCAGAATATGGCCTAGAACAACAACAACCCGCCTCCAACGCCACCTCCATCTCCACCGCTAATTGACAGCCTTACTCATTTTCTAAGGCTGAATCCTCCAATCTTCATGAGTAGCCCAGAGCCGATCGTCTCATATGACTGGCTTCGCAACATGGGTAGGAAGCTAGCCACAGAAGGATGCACTGATCAGGAGAAGGTGAGATTTGCCTCTCACCAACTGGGTGGACCAACAGCTTCATGGTGGGAGAACTACACCACAACGTATCCCATGGAGAATGTTACTTGGGCTCAGTTCCAGCAGGCGTTCCGCACTACTCATGTTTTAGTGGGAGCTATGGATGTCAAGAAAAGGGAGTTTCGTAACTTGTGCCAGGGAAGTCGCACAGTGTCAGATTATGTTGATGACTTCAGCAGGTTGTCCGGTTATGCCCCAGGTGACGTGGCAACCGATGCAGCGAAGCAAGATAAGTTTCTGGAGGACCTGAATGAAGAGGTGGGAATTCAGTTGATGGTAGAGACTTTTGAGAACTACCAAGAGTTGGTGGACATGGCAATCACTCTAGAGGGAAAGCATTAGCAGATGGAAAACCGCAAGAGGAAATATGGACAAGGCAAGTTTAAGTGTGGAGCTCAGCAGAAGCCTCGCTCCGTCCCTTTCTTAGGATATGTTGGTACAGAACACGGTAAGTTTGGAGGGCACAACCATCATAACCATGGTGGTCATTCTTAGCATGAAGGTAATGTACACAATTACAATGGCCATAAGAGTGGCAATGGGAATGGAGGAAATGACAATCACCATCATCCTACCCCTGCTACACCGATGAGGAATGATCTGAGTCACATCACCTGCTTCAAGTGCAAGAAGACAGGGCACTACTCCAATGAGTGTCCCGAGCTGCAGAATGGGAATGGCAATGGAAGTTATGGAGGCAAGAAGCCCAACCCTTTCACTAAGGGGCATGTGAACCATGTCAATGTGGAAGAAGTCTATGAGCAGCTGGATGCAGTGATTGGTAAGTTCTTGGTTAATTCATTTCCAGCACTCATACTATTTGACACTGGTGTATCGCATTCATTCATATCAAGGGGATTTGTGGATAAGCATAAGTTGCCTATCGTAGCTCTTGAGTCACCTATTCTAGTGAGTTCCCCGGGAGCAGAGTCTATGACTAGTCAAGGAGTTTTTAGTTTCCTTTGAACATGGGGGGACATGTTTTCCCCACAGATATGATCATACTTGAATCACAAGGGTTGGATGTAATCCTAGGTATGGAATGGATGTCCAATTATTAGGGAAGCTCTGATTGTGCCAGTAGGTCGATTCTTCTCACCACCTAGAGAAAAAAGGATCAAGTATGTATCCAGGCTAAAGCCTAAGAGGACTCAGGTGAACTCTCTTACGGGAGTTGTCCAGGAAGGAGTACCAGTGGTGAAGGATTATCCCGATGTATGCCACCAGATTGGGAGATTGAGTTTCTCATTGAGTTACTACAAGGCACTAGACCTATCTCCAAGAGGCCATACAGGATGCCCGCTAATGATCTGGTAGAAGTCAAGAAACAGATTGAGGAGTTACTGGAGAAGGGGTATATTCGTCCGAGTTCATCACCTTGGGGAGCCCCAATACCTTGAGGATGTTTGTGGATTATCTTTCCTTGAATCAGGTGACCATGAAGAACAAGTATTGTTACCGATGATCAATGATTTGTTTGACTAGCTAGAAGGAGCTAGTGTTTTCTCCAAGATTGACCTTCGGTCGGGTTGTCATCAGTTGAAGATCCGTGAGAAGGATATGCCTAAGACAACTTTTACCACGAGATATGGGTTCTATGAGTACACAGTCATGTATTTTGGTTTGACTAATGCCCTGCCTAATTTATGAGCATGATGAACAAGGTATTCATGTAGTACTTGGATAAGTTTGTCGTGGTATTCATTGATGATATATCGGTTTTCTCCAAGAACGAAGAGGAGCACGCAGAACACATGCGCTTAGTTCTAGATAAGTTCAGAGAACACCAACTCTATGCCAAGTTCAACAAGCGTGAGTTTTGGTTGAAGGAAGTCGGATTTCTCGGACATGTTGTGTCGGGTGAAGAAATTGCCATGGACCCTTCCAGGTAGAAGCAGTCACAGAATGGAAGGCACCGACCTCAGTTAGCAAGATTTGTAGTTTCCTTGGACTTGTAGGATATTATCAGAGGTTCATTGATAATTTCTCCAAGATAGGAAAGCCCATGAAGGAGTTGTTGAAGTAGGACACCAAGTATATTTGGACTGAGG
Organism: Hordeum marinum; assembly: GCA_022496015.1. Taxonomy (NCBI): domain Eukaryota; kingdom Viridiplantae; phylum Streptophyta; class Magnoliopsida; order Poales; family Poaceae; genus Hordeum; species Hordeum marinum. The sequence goes on from CM039675.1 coordinate 275,679,192, forward strand.
AATGTGAAGCCAGTTTCCATGAGTTGAACAAACGTTTGGTTACAGCCACAATACTGATTTTGCCAAACATACACAAGGATTTTCAGGTGTATCGCAACGCTTCACACCAAGGACTTGGAGGCATGCTTATGCAAGAAGGAAAGGTTGTAGCTTATGCTTCACGTCAGCTTTGACCTCACGAGTTGAACTATGCCACACATGATTTGGAGTTAGCAGAAGTGGTGCATGCACTCAAGACCTGGAGACATTTCCTTACCGAGAACCAATGTGATGTTTACATCGATCACAAGAGTTTGAAGTACATCTTCACACAGAAAGAGTTGAACCTCAGGCAAAGGAGGATGTTGGAGCTCATCAAGGATTATGACATGAGTTTGCATTATCATCCAGGAAAAGCCAACGTTGTGGCCGATGCTTTGAGTCATAAGTGTTAAGTTAACGCTCTTATCGCAGGAGGGTTACCTCAGGAGTTGTATGATGAACTTAGAGATCTCCAGTTGGAAATAGTTCCAAGAGGTTATGTTGCTGCACTTGAAGTTCAGTCCACCTTGTTAGGAAAAAACAGAGAAGCTCAGAAGTTGGATCAAGGTATTGCTGAGATAAAGGGGAGGATCAACAAGGGGAAGGCAGAAGGATTCCGTGAGGAGGAGCATGTAACCATATGGTTTGAGCAGCGGCTTTGTGTGCCCAATGATCCAGAGATCAGGAAGTTGATTCTTCATGAGGCTCATGATTCGCCTTACTCGATACACCCTGGAAACACCAAGATGTATTTAGACTTGAAGGAAAGTTTTTGGTTGACCGGTATGCAGAGGGAAATTTCTAAGTATGTAGCAGTATGTGATGTATGTCAAAGGGTAAAGGAAGAGCATCAAAAACTAGCAGGTTTACTTCATCCATTGCCAATACTTGATTGGAAATGGGATAAAATTGGCATGGACTTGTTCAAAAGCCAGGACCCGTTCAGGTTATGATTCTATTTGGGTAATAGTTGATCGCTTGACCAAGGTTGCTCACTTCATCCCCGTGAAGACTACCTATACAAGTGCTAAGATGGCGAAGATCTATATGACCAGGATCGTATGTCTGCATGGAGTTCCCAGGACCATTGTATCAAATAGAGGAACATAGTTTAGCACCAAGTTTTGGCATCAGTTACATGAAACTTTGGGTACCATGCTGGAATTCAGTACAACTTTCCATCCAAAGATAGATGGGCAGACAGAGAGGGTAAATCAGATTCTAGAGGACTTATTGATAGCTTGTGCGCTAGACTACGGGTCTAGTTGGCATAATAATTTTCCTTATGTAGAGTTCTCATACAACAACATCTATCAAGCCAGTTTGCAGATGGCCCCTTTTGATGCATTGTGTGGGAGGAAGTGCAGAACTCGATTGATGTGGGATGGAGCTGGAGATCGAAAATTGTTTGGATCAGATTTGATTCGAGATTCTGAGGAGAAGGTCAAGTTGATCCGTGATAGACTCAATATAGCTCAGTGTAGACAAAACAGTTATGCCGATACTAAACACAAGGAAGTGATTTACAAAGTGGGATATAGAGCATACCTTCAAGGACTTCGAGGTATTAAGAGTTTTGGAGTCAAACGAAAGTTAGCACCACGATTTGTGGGGCCATATAGAGTTCTGGAACACAGAGGAGAAGTTGCATACAAGTTGGAACACCAGAGGGTTTGTCAGGAGTTCATGATGTGTTTCATGTTTCCCAACTGAAGAAGTGTCATGCAGAGATGGCAGATATTCCTTTGCGAGATACAGTGCCACTAGAAGCAATTCAGTTGGAGAGTGATCTAACTTATGAGGAGAGTCCTGTTAAGATTCATGAGACTGCCGAGAGGATCACCCGTACCAAGGTCATCAAGTTCTGCAAGGTTCAGTGGAGTCACCACACCAAGGAGGAAGCTACATGGGAACGAGAGGAAGATCTCAAGCGTGACCATCGTCACCTTTTTTCTGGCCAACCCAAATCTCGAGGACGAGATTCATCTTAAGGGGGGTAGGTTTGTAACATCCCAATTTTATTAAATTAGTATGTTAATAGGATCATCATTGCATATCATGTTTTTATTGCATTTAGAGTTTATGATGTTTAAGTTTATCCACTCACATAAAATAATAGAGAGGGGATAATATGACTTCCTCAAAATATAAATGAGTGGGAAAATATTGGAATTAAATTTGGTATTTGCAATGTTGCATTGAAAATTATTTTATTGACCAAAGTTAATTATTGCATTGGGAAAAAAGTTTTCTAAATCCTTTTGAGGTGGACAAAATGTTTACTATGTTATATATATTAGATTATTTTTTATAAAACTAATTTTCTTATTGTATCTTCTGTGGTGGTGGACTTAAAAAGTTTCTATTTAAAAAAAACAACAGGCACGCACGCATGGCCCAGCGAGGCCGAAGCCCACCAGGCCGGAGGCGCTCGCGAGCCCCAGCGTCCGCTCGACTCCAAAAGTGAGCGATCCTCCCTAGCGCCGCCAGGAGTCAATGATCGAAGTGGGAAAATGGTTCACTCGTGCACGATCGCCTCGTCTCTCTCTCTCACATCTCTCTAGCTCCCTCCCTCTCTCTCTGTCTCACACACCTGCAAGTGGGGCCCAAACTGTTGGAAATATGCCCTAGAAGCAATAATAAATTAGTTATTATCATATTTCCTTGTTCATGATAATCGTTTATTATCCATTCTAGAATTGTATTGATCGGAAACTCAGATACATGTGTGGATGCATAGACAACACCATGTCCCTGGTATGCCTCTAATAGACTAGCTCATTGATCAAAGATGGTTAAGGTTTCCTAGCCATGGACATGAGATGTCATTTGATAATGGGATCACATCATTAGGAGAATGGTGTGATGGAAAAGACCCAAACTACAAACGTAGCATATGATGGTGTCATTTTATTGCTACTATTTTCTACATGTCAAGTATATGTTCATATGACCATGAGATCATGCAACTCACAGACACCTGAAGAGTGCCTTGTGTGTATAAAACGTTGCAACGCAAGTGGTGACCATAAAGGTACTCCACAGGTATCTGTGAGGGTGTTTGTTGTCTTGGCATGGATCAAAACTAAGATTTGTTACTCCATGTGACGGAGAGGTATATCAGGGCCCACTCGGTAATACAACATCGCAACAAGCCTTGCAAGCAATGTGACTAAGTGCTAGCCATGGGATCTTGTATTATGGAACGAGTAAAGAGACTTGCCGGTAACGAGATTGAACTAGGTATAGTGATACTAACGGTCGAATCTCGGGCAAGTAACATACCGAAGAACAAAGGGAACAACATACAGGATTAACTGAATCCGTGACATAGAGGTTCGACCGATAAAGATCTTCGTAGAATATGTAGGAACCAATATGGGCATCCAGGTCCCGCTATTGTTTATTGACCGTAGAGGTGTCTCGGTCATGTTTTCATAGTTGTCGAAACCGTAGGGTCTGCACACTTAAGGTTCGGTGACGTTTCAGTATAGTTGAGTTATGTGTGTTGGTGTACGAAGGTTGTTTGGAGTCTCGGATGAGATCCCGGACGTCACAATGAGCTCCAGAATGGTCCGGAGGGAAAGATTGATATATGGGAAGTTGGTATTCGGATTCCAGAATTTTTTTGGAACTTATTGGTTTTATGATGGGAATGCCAGAAGTGTTCTGGGTGTCCACCTGCCCCGGAGGGCCCTATGGGCTGTGAGAGGAGGCTCACTAGCCCTTGGTGGGCTAGGCGCCCCTCCCACCTAAAGCCCATGCATCTGGAAGGGCTAGGGTTGGCCCAAGGGGGGCGCCCCACTTGCCTTGGGGCCCAAGTTTCCCCCTTGGCCGCCGCCCCACCCTAGGGGAAATCCTAGGAAGCCCCCTCCTCCTATCCCTCCTATATATATGTGAGGGGAGGGAGGGCTGCAACACCACAAGCCATGGCGCAGCCTCTCCCTCCCCCTCTAGATCTATTTCTCCTCTAGATTTTCGTGGTAGCGCTTGGGGAAGCCCTGCAGGGACAGCTCCACCACCACTGCCACCACGCCGTTGTGGTGGCAGAGAACTCATCTACCTCTCCAACCTCGCTTGCTGGATCAAGGAGGTGGAGATCGTCATCCAGCTATACGTGTGCTGAACACGGAGGTGCCGTCCATTCATCACTAGATCGGAAGGACCACAATGGGATCGCGGGATGGCTTGTGATGAGATCGCGGGACAAATCGTGAAGATGTTCGACTACATCAACCGTGTTTCTTAACACTTCCCACTTATCGATCTACAAGGGTATGTAGATCCACTCTCCCTCTCGTAGATCCTCATCACCACGGAAAGATCTTGCGTGTACGTAGGACATTTTTTGTTTCCCATGCAACATTCCCCAACATGAACCCCATCATCCCTAACCTCTAGCGCACCCCACACGGGATAAAACTCGCGCTCGCGCTCCCGAACCTGCCGGCCGAAGCTCTCGGGATAGAGCTTATGACGTATCCCCGAACCTCCTAGGCGCCTATAAAGAGCCCCGAGCCTCCTCATTCCATTCAGCCGACCTGGTCCACCTCGCGCCGCTCGTAGCCTCCACAGTTGCCACTTGGATTTCACTGGCCGGAGCTAGTTCATCGGAGTACCATGCCGCTAGTGAGCTTCCTTGGTCTTGTTTCTCTACGGGAATTGGACACCCTCATTCTTGTGCACCTCCCTAACATCTCCGTTTTTCCCTAGGTTCGCCGGAGCCGCCACCCCGACGACGTTCGTCGTCGGAGTTCGCAGGAATACGTGAGCCCACCTCGCTCCATCCGGTCGTCCCCGCCGACCGCCGTCACTGCCGTTTAGCCACCATCGCCGAGCCGCACCTCCCCGCCTACCTCGCCAGCACCACCGCTCACCGGAGTCGTCGCCCAACCCGACGCCGACGCCTCGGTCGTCTTCCCCGAAGCTAGCGCCCCGCTCTCTTTAAGCGCTCGCCTCCGCTCGCTAGTATGTAGATTAGATTATTTTATTTTTATTTTTTTGTAGTTACATCGAAGAGGTACCGGTTAACCGCGTTTTAATCTAAACCATGTGGTTTATTTAACCGCGTTTTTAGTTTAGCCGAACCGGGCGACTTTGCTTAATTCGCAAACGTTCATCGCATAGCAGCCGTAGTGAACGCAACCACCAAACCAGAGCAGTCCATGCCGCGCTCTAGCCGCAAACGTTCACACGTTAGTGTTTTCAGAAGCGCTACTGTAGCAGTTTTTTTCCAGATTTGTTTCAAAACTTGAAACGGCCTTAACTTTTTAACCGTAGATCGAAACGAGATGAAACCAATGGCTAAATTTTCGTCTCGAATATCCCTAACGAGAGAACCCATCATTGAAAACCTTTGCAAGTTCAAATTAGAATTTAATTCAGATTTGAATTCAAATTCTATTAGGCCATATCTTCCAAACGATATACCCGTTCGAAGTGATTCTTTTTGCACCGCGTCACACAAACTAAATTGTATGCCATGAACCTTTGCCACATTGTTTTCTACAGAATTATTTTCTGTTCACCATAATATTGCTAGTATGCCTTGTAGGAACAATAGTGCACATCATGAATTTTTAACCATGTTTTTGACTTGTGACTTTATACTCGAATTTTTTTCATGCTAATGACATGTGTTGGATTTTATTTGGGTTTTGCAAATATGTTTTTTGCATGTTTTCTTTGAATTGTATGAATGCTTGTTTATGTGTGTTTATTTACTTTGCGATAGATTGTCCGAGTGCAAAGCAGAGTGCTACCACTCCCTTGAACTTCACTCTCAGCACGAAGGCAAGTTACATTTGGATCATACATGTTTTACCTATGATTTATTTTTGCACATAGTCCTTTCATGTAGTATTGCATGGTAGGATTTTATACTTGTTGGCTTTACTAGCACCCACTAGTTCATTTGAGGTAGGTCCGAACCATACCAAGTTTGTCGCCATCTTGTTAAATTATTATGCTTCGCCAAGTAGACGTGGATTGGGGAGTGTTATCATCTTGAGATGTGAGTGAAAAAGTAGTAATTAGGACCAACTTTAATGAACTACTTGGGTGGAAATTGGTTTGTGTGGAGGCGAAGTACAGTGGGAGCATTCATGGGAATCCATGGGAGTGCACACTAGTGGTCCATCCACCCTGGCTGAAAGGGATCAACCTTATTTTCATGACTAGAAGCTTCCGTGTGCAGCCACAAGAAAATATGGGCTCTGGCTTAGTTGAGTAGCTGGCGTGACCTCTTCCGGGATAGGCTCGCAGATGTAGATGATGTAGGTGTACCAGCCTATATGTGGGTTAGGCGAAATGCTATCGAAAGACAATGTCTCGATCTTCCGATCAAGGAGGTGGTCGAGTCTTGTGGGAAAAGTGTGCAACCTCTACAGAGTGTAAATCTAATCGATTAGTCGTGTCCCCCGTCATGGACAACTTGAGCTTTTAGAAGTGGAAATGTAGGGAGATCTCATCACTCTTAACTAATCAACTAGGTACATAATTTTGGGAATGGTTGAGATGGGGCACCATCTCAGACTTATGATATTTGTAGAAGTAGAACAATAATTTTTTATAGGGAAAAACTAGTTTTATGCAAAACTAAACTTAGAGCTTTCCACCAGCCAAATTGCATGTACTATGTAGGATCATTAAACTTTTATGATGTGATTTTCCAGTACATTCCATGTGCTGACCTACACGGCTGCAACTTATCATGCTGCAGATTTATCCAACGATGAATAAGGTGCGATATGTCATTGTTCTGCACTCAACTTTCTCGTGGAGTTGATGGAATCGTTACACTTATTTGCTTGCGCATTATTTGGTTTTACTTGGCCTTAGGCCACATTATTGTAATAAATAATATTTGAGGATTCTCGATGTAATAAAATGTGTGATTGAACTCGGTTGTAAATCCTCGAGTACCGTGTGTGTCAGCATACCGATCCAGGGATGACACTTAAGCACAGAGACTCCGATCCTTTGAGATCGGGCCGCTACATAAAGTAACCTAGGGCATTAATCCTATCCCGTGTGAAAAGGAGCACGATCTATACATTGATGAGTTGTGCCAATGTAAAAATAGCCTTGAACAGTGAATCAAGTTTTCATCACTGGTTCAGCGGTCGTGATAATCCACAACCCTTCGTCAAAAAGGCTATCAGAAAACATTGTTTACACTTTGACGTTTGGCCTTTGGGGCTAAGCAACTCATGGCGTATGGACGATCATATGATCGGAAAAATTACGCGTCATCGGAAGACGAACTAGTCTCAGTCGATCATTAATGGGAAGAAGAACTCACCCCAGAAGACGAAGACTCTGATCACGTGGAGCTGCCAATGTTGTGACCCTTAGCATTGGGGGCTAGTTCGGGGGCTACTGAGGGAGTCGTGGACTAAGGGGTTCTCGGGCCGCTGGCCTATCCCCTAATAGGACGGCATGGTGGGCTGCTCTCTCACTATCACAGGAAGGGCTGGATACGCCACGACCCCGTGTTCTAGAAGGATGTCTCGAAGGCGCGTCGTGCACCCCAAATCAAAATGAGGAAATCGGCATCTCTATCCCTGGCAGGAGACCTATCATGTGTAAACCCTAGGTACCCTCATGTGTCTATCTAAATCGGAGGTTTTTAGATTGTACGACCGGGAAACTCATCTAGGGTTTTAGCTATCTGATCTCATGGTAGATCAACTCTGTAACCTTCGTACACATCAACATAATCGAGTAGGACGTAGGGTTTTACCTCCATAGGAGGGCCCGAACCTGGGTAAACATCGTCTCCTTCGTCCCATGTAACCATCGATCCTAGACTCACAGCTCGGGACCCCCTACCCGAGATCCGACGATTTTGACACCGACACCAAGGTTTATCGAACCATTAGGAATATCAATCCTCAACCGTCTTCAGCAGCTGCACACAACAGAACAGACAACTTGCACTCAATGCCGGATAGAGGGTTGTCAATCCCCTTGATCTCATTATTTGCAAGCAAGTGAGTTGTGTAGATAATTTTAGATAATTACAAATTGCAAAAAACAATAAAATCGAATAAATAATAGCAAGGTAAAGATAGCGTTTGTGAATATGTAAGAGACTCGGGTGCCGTGGAGTTCTCTAGTGGCATCTCTCATAAGCAAAGCATACGGTGGGTAACCACATTACTATTGGGAAATTGATAGAAAAGCGAATAGTCATGCGATTTTCACGGAAATGATCATGTGCATATAAGCATCTTCTCCATAAGAAAATAGGTCGGCTCCTGCCTGCACCTCTTACTATTACTCCACCCATTGACCGCTATCCAGCATGCATCTAGAATATTAAGTAAAACAAAGTAATTCTTGGAGAACATTGACTTGATGTAGGCAAAGTAAACTCAATCAATATGAATAAAACCCAATGTTTTATCCTTAGTAGAAGCAACACAAAGACGCAACTTGTCCTCTTCTGTCACTGGGATATACAAACTCGTCAGATTGAACCGACTACGACGCTTCACTCCCATCAAAGAAATATCAATCTAATTGGCCAAACTATCTCAATAGATCGAAGAGCATTATGAAGCTATTATGATCATGCAAATAAGAATCATAGTATTAAGATTGGAATCAAATACATTTCATGAATAATCTGAACAAAAACTCACAATTCATTGAATCCCAACAAACACACCATACAAAGGGATTACGTCGAATAGATTAAGGCAAAGATGCGATGAACAATGTTGAAGATCGAGAGAGAGAGACATTGCCATCTAGGTACTAACTACTCACACATCATGGTGAGGGAAATAAGGTTGATGAAGAGGCCCTCCGTGATCGTTCTCCCATTCGACAGGGTGCCGGAACGGACGAGTAGATGGCCTCCCGTCAGAACAGAGACTTGCGGTGGGGGAAAAAGTGTTTTGGGAGCACTCTCTAAGGTTTTAGGGTATTTGTGAATTTATAGGCCGGAGAGGGGCATCGGGTGGCACCCAAGGGGGCCACAAGCCATCAGGTCATGCCCCCTTGGTGACGTGCCCCGTTGGCTTGTGGTGCCTTCTTGGCTCCTACGGCCTCCCTCCGAAGCTTCCGGGTCTTATTTTAGTCCAGAAAAAATCATAGAAAGGTTTCGTGGCAATTGGACTTCGTTTGGTACTATAAACCTGAAAAGCCAAAAACATGCAGAAAACAACAACTCGCACTAGGCACTGTGTCAATAGGTTAGTGCTCAAAAATATTATAAAATGGTAAAAAATACCCAAAAATTATCCTACAATGATAATATATTAGCATGCAACAATAAAAAATTATAGATACATTGGAGACATACCAGGGATCTGCCAAGGATATAGGCTACCACGCGAGGCTCCTGATAGCCCTCGGCTCCTTCGTCCTGTTGTACTTTCTTGTTCCTTCTGGGCGGCGGAAGAGCGGGGTTTTCATGAGGGCACGCCTTGCGAGGTTGCTCATGCCAGTCCCCACAAGGCTGCTCGCCCTAGCCTTGGCGTGGATTGCTGCCACGTCCTTCCCACCAAGCCCCACTACGGCCTCCCCCATGAGCGGCGTTGTGATCACTGCGTTCCGGACGCCGCCCGACGTGCTCATAGTGGAGGGACTTAAGCTCCTGGCAGTCTTCGGTGTTATGGATGTGCATGTCATGGAAGATGCAGAATGGGCGACGGTCCTTCTTGGGCGCATCGTGGTAGCGGACGCGCTTTTGGTCGGGCTCCACCGCGTGGACGGTCGGGTCTTTGCGCTTTAATTCCTTGGCTTTCACCTTTCCATCATCTAGCGTGGCGTCGGGGTCGTCATGGATGAAGAAGCGACCCTCCTTGGCCTTGGAACATTTGTCGATGATGTTGAACAAATCCAGAGTCGTGCTTAAGCCACCGTTGATGGCAAGCTTCTCAGACATCTGGATGTCCTTGAAGACGTTTGTGAACGCCATGATGATGGCCTCGGCCGAGGTCCTCATGATCTTGTTGTGCACCTAGATACAGAGCTAGATGTACTTGTGCAGGGTCTTTGTCGGGTGTTGCTTCACACGTCGCAGGTCTTGGACAAAGAGTGTGCGGTCGCAGGTCGTGGACGGAAAGTTGGCGATGAATAGCTCGCAAAGATCCCTCCAAGAAGAGATCAACTCCTCGAGTAAGTTCATGAGCCAGGAGGGAGCGCCATCCTTGAGGGCCATGGGGAACCAGTTTGCCATGACCTTGTCATCGCCGTTCACTACCTTGATGCTCAACGCGTAGAGTTAGAGGAACCTTGTGGGGTCGCGGAATCCATTATAGCATGGGGGCATCTCGGTCTTGAACTTGACGGGCCAAACCACCTTTCATAGTTCATGAGTGAACGCTCGGCAGCCCACGGTGGTGGTGGGAACGCCATTCGCGAGGGCGGATCAGTTCTTGCATCCCGCAGCCACGATGCCCTTGAGAATTTTATCTCACCGCTGGCGCTGCTATTCTAAGATCACCCGCTCATCAGGCGGCGCACTACGGATGATCTGGCTGCTGGCCTCGTCTCGGGCTGGCGGAGGTGATTTGCAGGGCGGGTCGCATGGCCGTGCACTGTGCCGAGTCTCGACCGGTCCGTCGTGCAGGGGAGGCGGCGGTGCCACCCCATGCGCCACGTCCCTAGCCTGAGATGGTGGGGTCGGAACGAATGAGAGGTTGTCGGGGCTTCCCCGACGATGGTGACGAGTTTAGTGATACGGCCTAGCCATGCCTCATAGCCTGCATCTGTCGGGCGGTAGCAAAGCACCTCGCCTGCCATGAGCAGTGATATCTACTACGCAACTTTATTCTTGTAGACTCGTGTTGCAGTTTTGTAGGACAGTAGCAATTTTCCCTCAAGTGTATGACCTAAGGTGTATCAATCTGTGGGAGGTGTAGGATGAATATGGTCTCTCTCAAGCAACACTCCAATCAAATACAATAAATCTCTTGTGTCCCCAACACACCCAATACAATGGAAAATTGTATACATGCACCAGTTCAGCGAAGAGATGGTGATACAAGTGCAATAATGATAGTAGATACTGATTTTTATAATCTGAAAATTTAAAAACAGCAAGTTAGCAAGTGAAAAAAGTGAGCACAAACGGTATTGCAATGCTTGAAAACAAGGCCTATGGTCCGTACTTTCGCTAGTGCAATCTCTCAACAATGGTAATATAATTGGATCACATAACCATCCCTCAACATGCAACGAATAATCACTCCAAACTTATTATCTAGCTGAGAGCATACGAACAAATTGTTTGTAGGGTACGAAACCACCTTAAAGTTATCCTTTCCGATCGATCTATCCAAGAGTTTGTACTAAAATAACCAAGTTATCCTTTCCGATCGATCTATCTAAGAGTTCATACTAGAATAACACCATATGATACGCATCAACCAACTGTAATGTCACCTAGATACTCCAATGTCAACACAAGTATCCATGAATTAATTATACGGTTAGCATCACATAATTTCAGATTCATAACACTCAATCCAACACAAAGAACCTCAAAGAGTTCCCCAAGATTTCTACTGTATAAGCTAGGATAAGAAGGTGTATCAACCCCTATGCAACGATTACCCCAATGTCACCTCGGGGATACGCAAGTTGAGTACATAACATATATCAAGTGAATCACGTGAATACCCCAATGTCAGTATGGGTATTCGCATGCAAGACATATATCAAGTGTTCTCAAATCCAATATTCAATCCAACATAATGAAATCTCAAAGGGGAAACTCAATTCATCAGAACAATATAGAGATGGGAACACACCATATGATCCAACTATATTAATATACATCTAGATTGTGCCATCCCAAGAACACAAGAGAGAGATTGAACACATAGCTACTGGTACAAACTGTCAGCCCCGAGTGTGGACTACTCCCTCCTCATCATGGACTTGGTCGGGATGATGAAGATGGCCACCGGAGATGATCTACCCTCTCCGGTAGGGTACTGTTTTATCTCCAGATTGTTTTTTCATCAATACATAGGCCTTGCGGCAGCAGAACGAGGAGTCTAGGTTTCTTTCTGATGGTTTATATATTTATAACAATTCTTGGCATTGGTTTCATGCGGATATGGGCCGCGAGATGAGCACCCTCCGCCAAGGCCACCTCGTCACTCTTCTTGCCCTCCCACCAAGCGTCGGATGCCTCTTTTGTTCCAAAAAATGTCACAAAGATTTGTGTGATTCCGAGAACTTTCATTTTATGCACAAAGACAACACCACGGTAGTTCTGCTGAAAACAATGTCTGTCCGGGTTAGTTCTGAATAAATCATATAGAGTGCATCAAAACCATATAAAAGTATTGTAAACATAGGTGAATATGACATGAATACTTCATAAATTATCGATACTTTGGAGATGTATCAGCATGCCCAGGCTTAATTCCTACTTGTCCTCGAGTAGGTAAATGATAAAAGAAATAATTTATGTAGTGTGAATGCTAGCATAGTGCATAAGTTTGATCAATAATAATTTCAACCACTTTTCCTAGCATCATATCAACAACTCTTTCTCATAAAACTCATCATTATAAAGTAACAATCAATTCACATGTTATGGTTCAAACAATGAATTCTCTTGGAACTTGACAGCCTATGTTCTTAGTCACCAAACAATTGCAATTCAGCTTATTCTCAACAAAGTCTAAGTAAGAGCTCCACATACTCAATCATCATATAGTCTTTTATGATTGCTACTACTCAAAGCCTATTTTTAGAACAAATGGCATCCATCGAACACATAGAAAGACATGGGAATAATGTTTCTCCTCCCAACAAACTTATCACAAAGATAATTGTCAACAATAATAAGACATGATCAAATATATTATATTGGCCATATGTGCCTAGATCTTTCCCCACCACATGATGCTTGCCAACTAATACAAGTCGGATGGAATCAAAAGTTGACTCAACTTGAAAAGTAAATAACATGAAATTAAATAGATTGTCCCTTCGTACAGGGAGGCAGGGATTTGCATATGTGCTAGAGCTCATTCTTTAAAAGACAAATAAATATAATTTTGGGAGGTGCACCCTTCCTGTCAATGTTAAGACCAAGAGTTATCAATATCTTCCATGTTAAACACATTACAAGGCGGTTCCCAAGTGGTAAAAGTAAAGGTTTACTCCCCTTCCACCAACAAAGACACTCCATGGCTAGCCCAATCCATGGGTACCGTCCATACGAACAACATTGCTAGGGGAGTTTTGTTTAATATTTTCAATTTTTTATTTTGGGACTGGGAATCAGGATTACTACCCGTCTCGTGCAAGGATGAGTGAATAAACACTCATCATGGTAATAACCCGCTTAACATGGAAGATACTAACCGCCCCCTGTTCCTCCATGAGCTGTCCAGGCATGCAAAACAGATGTTCAATTGAAATTTTAGAGGTGACACATGAAAATTTGTTGGAAATGGCAGGGTAATACTGCATATAGGTAGATATAGTGGACTCTTATGGCAAGAAACTGGGTTTAACAGTTTGGATGCACAAGTAGTATCTCTACTTAGTATGATTTTTTTCTAGCAAAAGGTTCTACACAATCACCACATGTTGGAGGATCCATAACAATATAACTTCTATACAAATATATGCAACCATAACTCATTACGTTGTCTTCCTTGTCCAACTTCAACTAATTTTCTCAAGTTTGAAAATAATTAATGGGTATTTACAATCATAGAGGATGTCCAAGATAATATATTTGTCTGTGAAAGTTCTCTTTCTTATACTAATCATTCATGAATTGCTTGTATGACCAATATTGTGATTGTCAAACTTCAATAGATTTTACTTTTTAGACCATATGTGAAGTTACTACTAAGCAAAAGCACATTGATAATTTCATACTTATGATATTTCATTGATTCACAATTTACTCTTAGGATATAAGTGAATCACAAGAGTAAACATCAAACTACTCTTCAAAAGATATAAGTGAAGATCAATGAGTAGCCAAACAATAAAGTAGCTATGTGAGGACTCTCTCTCAATAAAGATTTTTCAGATCTAAGTAATTTATTTAAATAGCATGCAAAATAAAAATAGCACTCCATTAATAGCACAAATCATGTGGACAAAGAAAACTTTAGGCTCAACATAGGCTAACCGATAGTTGATGAAGAGAGGTGGGATGCATAGCATCCCCAAGCTTAGATGCTTGTGAATTCTTGAAATATTTATGCTAGGTGCCTTGGGAATCCCCAAGCTTGAGCTTTTGTATCTCGTTCAATTCTCTTATATCACTGTTTCACCCATTCTCAAAAACTCCATCCATAGAAAACGTATAAAGAACTCGTGAGATAGATTAGTGCACATAATAATAAATCAGCTCTTTATGTAATGCCAAGACAAGTTGCATAATAATTTTCAAACATCATATATTGTTTACTATAGTTTCCACAATTTATATCTACCAATATAGGCTATGGAAACCATAGGTAAAGTAGATGACAAAACTATGGCAGCAATCTGTCCAAACAGAACAGTCTGTAACAATCTATTAAAACAATGATCTTTTGTAACTCACAAAATTATGAGAATTTAGGACATGCTGAATATATTTTTTAAATATTGTGTAAAAATTTCAGAAACTTTCGACATTCCAGTAAAATATGAAAATTCTAACACTATAGAAAAAGTTTATGTTTTAACACAACACATATCAAAACATGCAATGCAAGCATCCTAATGCAATTCTTGGAACTTTTTTTTGGAAAACAAGATTATAAATAAAATATAATAGAGAACATCAAATTATAATGACGCTCCAAGCAAAACACATATCATGTGACGAATAAAAATATAGCTCCAAGTAAGATGTATCGATAATGTTGGAGACGAAAGAGGGGATGTCATCCGGGGCATCCCCAAGCTTCGACGCTTGAGCCTTCCTTGGACATTACCTTGGTGGTGCCTTGGGAATCTCCAACCTTAGGTACTTCTAGCTCCTTATTGACCTATCGGTATCTCACCCAAAACTTGAAAACTTCAATCACACAAAACTTAACGGCACTTCATGAGATGGGTTAGTGTAGTAAAGATAGATCATTCACATAGGTACTGTCAAGACAAGATTCATAATTGTTCTCACATAGTACCAACTGTATTCCATCATTCCCACAATTTATATCACATAGAGAGGAAACTTCATATTATTGCAATTCCTGCAACCACATGTTCCTCCCTCATAATAATTTTCAGTAGCATCATGAAGGAATTCAACAATATAACTATCACATAAATCATTATTTTCATGATGCACAAGCATAGAATTTTTATCACTCTCAAATTAAGCAAACTTCTTCTCATTCATAGTAGTTGGAGCAAACTCCACGAAATAACTATCATGAGGTACTTGATAGACATAACCACTTTGAATATTAAAATCATGATAACAAGTTTCATGGTTGTCATTACTCTTTTTTGCATACAAGTCATAAAAATAATCATCATACATCGGAGGCATGCTATCATCATAATAGTTTTGCTCATAAAACTTGGGGGACTAAAAGTTTCATCTTGATCAAACATAGCATCCCCAAGTTTGTGTCTTTGCATATCGTTAGCATCATGCATATTCAGATAATTCATACTACCAATATTTCTATCATGCTCATCATTGAAGGAATTCTCATGAAGTATTTTCATAAATTCTTGCTCTACCAATTGAGCACAATTTTCTGAGCCATCATTTTCAAGATAGACATTAAAAAGGCGAAGCAATTGATGCAACATAAACTTCATTTTTTTGTAGTTTTGTTTTATAAAACCAAACTAGTGAAAACAAGAAACTAAAAGATTTGATTGCAAGATCTAAATATATACCTACAAGCACTCGCCTCCCCGGCAACACTGTCAGAAAAGAGATTGATGTCTACTTGATATGTCTCCAACGTATCTGTAATTTATGAAGTATTCATGGAATGTTTACAATAATCCTATATGATTTTGGTATGATTTTATTAGAACTAACCCAGACTGACGATGTTTTCAGCAGAATTACCATGGTGTTGTTTTTGTGCAGAAATAAAAGTTCTCGGAATGAGCTGAAAATTTACGGAGAATATTTTCGAAAATATAAAAAATACTGGAGCGAAGAGTCACCAGAGAGGAAGGCCGAGGAAGCCGCAAGCCACAGCCCCCCCAAGGGTGCGTCCCCTAGCTTGTGACTTCCTCAGGAACCTTCTAGACGTGGGACCGATGCCAGAAATTCCTATAAATACTAAAAGCCCCAGAAAGAAACCTAGATTGGGATTTCCGCCACCGCAAGCGTCCAGAGCCACGAAAAAGCAATCGGGGGCCCGTTGTGGCACCCTGCTGGAGGGGGAACCCATCACCGAAGGCCATCTTCATCATCTCGGCGGTCTCCATGATGAGGAGGGAGTAGTTCACCCTCGGGGCTGAGGGTATGTACCAGTAGCTATGTGTTTGATCTCTCTCTCTCGTGTTCTTGAGATGGAACGATCTTGATCTATCACGAGCTCTATTGGTATAGATTGAATCATATGGAGTTTTCCCCTCTCTATCTTCTTGTGATGAATTGAGTTTTCCCTTGAAGTTTTCTTATCGGATTGAGTCTTTAAGGATTTGAGAACACTTGATGTATGTCTTGCAATGCGAGATCAGTTGTGACAATGGGATGCTCTATTGATCCACTTGATGTATGTTTTGGTGATCTACTCGCGGGTTCCGTGACCTTGGGAATCAATGCCTAGGGGTTGGCACATGTTTTGTCTTGACTTTTCGGCAGAAACTTTGGGGCACTCTTTGAAGTTCTTTGTGTTGGATTGAACATGATGAATCTGAAATTATGTGATGCATATCGCATAATCAAGCCCATGGGTACTTGTGGTGATATTGGAGTATCTAGGTGACATTAGGGTTTTGGTTGATGTGTATCTTAAGGTGTTATTTTAGTACGAACTCTAGGGCTGTTTATGACACTTATAGGGATAGCTCATAAGATTGAACAGAAAACATAAATTTGAGGTGGTCTCGTACCCTAAAATAATTTATTCGTTAGTTCTCCTCTATTTGTGAATTTGGAGTGAACTCTTTGTCGCACGATAGGTACTCACATATGATTCAACTATGTCAATATTGTTGAGAGAAATTGCACTAGTGAAAGTATGGACCCTAGGCCTTGTTTCTAAGCATTGCAGTACCGTCTGTGCTCACTTTTATCATTAGTTATCTTGCTGTTTTTATATTTTCAGATTACAAAAACCTATATCAACCATCCATATTGCACTTGTATCACCATCTCTTTGCCGAACTAGTGCACCTATAAAATTTACCATTGTATTGGGTGTGTTGGGGACACAAGAAACTCTTTGTTATTTGGTTGCAGGGTTGTTTGAGAGAGACCATCTTCATCCTACACCTCCCATGGATTAATAAACCTTAGGTCATCCACTTGAGGGAAAATTTCTGCTGTCCTACAAAACTCTGCGCTTGGAGGCCCAACACGAGTTGTTGCCGGGGAGGTGAGTGCTTGAAGGTATATATTTAGATCTTCCAATCAAATCTTTTAGTTTCTTGTTTTTCACTAGTTTGGTTTTATAACAAAAAACTACAAAAAAATGGAATTGAGGTTGCCTCATATGCTTCATCTTTATAATGTCTTTCGTGAAAATGATGGAAAGGAAAATTGTGCTCAAGTGTTATAAGAAGAAGTTACTAAAATGTTTCGCACTAAATATTTGAGTGATGAGAATGATAGTGATATTGTTAGTATGAATTCTCTAAATATTCATGATGCTAATGATATTCAAAGCCACAAGCTTGGGGATGCTATGATTGATGAAGATGATATTTTTAGCCCCCCAAGTTTTGATGAGAAAAACTATTATTATTATGACATGCCTCATATCTATGATGATTATTGTGAAGACACGAATGCTATAAATAGTAATGGTAACCATGTAACTTGTCATCATGATCTTAATATTCAAAGTGGTTATGTCAATCAACTACGTCATGATAGTTATTTTGTTGAGTTTGCTCCCACTATTTTGAATGAGAATAAAATTGCTTATGTGGAGAGTGACAAATTTTCTATGCTTGTGCATCATCAAAATAATTATTTATGTGCTGTTTATATTGTGTAATTTGTTCATGATGCTACTGAAAATTATTATGAGGGAGGAACATATGCTTGTAGGAATTGCAATAATATCAAGTTTCCTCTCTATCTGTTCAAAGTTTTGAAGTTATGCTTGTTTTGCCTTCCTATGCAAGATGATTCTTGTTCCCATAAATTGTTTGCTCAAAAAATCCCTATGCATAGCAATTGGGTTAGACTTAAATGTTCTTGTCATGAGATTCATGATGCTCTTTTGCATATTTCAATTACTATTCCTATGTGAGCATTATTGAAATCATCATGCCTAGCTAAAAGTCATTAAAGAAAACTACTTGTTGGGAGACAACCCAACAGTTTTACTTGCTGTTTTTATGTGTTCACATGATTAAGCTACTGTATTAATCATGTTTTGTGTCTTTTATTTCAATAAATTGCCAAATAAAGCCTTTGGGATAGTGTGGATACTTGCTTGTTTGATTCTATGCAAAAATAGAAAGTTTTGCGTCCAGATATGTATTATCTGATTTTACTGGAGTGTAAAAAAATCTGAAATTTTTAAAGAATGTTTATATGAAAATTCCTTGAGTTTTACTAAGTTTTTATAATATTTAGAGTTAGGGAAGTATGTTGATCATTTAGATCTTTATAGACTGTTCTGTTTTTGATAGATTCTGTTTTGCATGCATGGTTTGGTTGTTTCAAGTGTTTCTATAGCTTATATTTAGTAATATAAATTATGGTAATGACATAAAACAGTAGGTATCACGTGGGAACATTTATGAATCTCGTCTTGACAGTACATAAGTGAATTTTCTTTATTTATTACACTAACCATTCTCACAAAGTTCTGTTAAGTTTTGTGTGATTAAAGTTTTCAAGTTTTGAGTGAGACACCGATATGACAAGAATAATAAGTGATAAGAACCTAAGCTTGGGGATGCCAAAGGCACCCCAAGGTAATATTGAAGGAATACTCAAGCTTCTAAGCTTGGGGATGCCTCGGAAGGCATCCCCTCTTTCGTCTTCAACACTATAGGTATATCTCACTTGGAGCTATATTTTTATTCCTCACAATATGAGTGAACGTAATTTTTTTGTTTTTTCATGTTAGGTGTTATTTATAATCTTGTTTTTCAGTAAATAGTTCCAACAATTTCCTTAGGATGCTCGCATTGCATGTTTTGATGACTGCTGTGTAAAAACAGGAACTTTGGTTGTAGTGTTTGAATTTTCATATTTTACTGGAATGTGGAAAGCTTCTGAAAATTTTACACGGTGTTTTCATATAAATTGTATAGCATTTAATCAATGTTTATATGTTTTGAGTTACATAAGTACACTGTTTTCATAAATTGCAACAGACTGTTCTGTTTGGGCAGATTCTTGTCATAGTTTTGTTATCTACTTATCCTATAGTTTCCATAGGCTATATTGGTAGATATAAATTGTGGAAACGATATTATACAGTACCTAATGTTTGAAAATTATTATGAAACTTGTCTTGGCAGTACATGAAGTGTTGATTTATTCTGATGTGTACTAACCTATCTCACGAGTTCTTTTCAAGTTTTGTGTGGAAGATATTTTTGAGAATAGGTGAAACCGGGATATGAGATGATTGAATGAGATACAAAAGCTCAAGCTTGGGGATTCCCAAGGAACTCTCAAGCATCACACATCTAAGCTCGGGGATTCCCAAGTAAATATTTCAAGAACTCTCAAGCTTGGGGATTCCCAAGTAAATATTTCAAGAACTCTCAAGCATCTAAGCTTGGGGATCCTACGCATCACACATCTCTTCATCAACAGTTTTTTGTTAGCCTATGTTGAGCCTAAATTTTTATTTTTTCACATGATATGTGCTATTCTTGGAGTCTTATTATTTTTTTTGCTTGTTGTTTAAATAAAATACTCAGATCTTAAAATCATTATTGAGAGATAGAGATAAATTCCGCACATAGCTACTTAATTGTTTGACTACTCATTTATCTTCACATATATGTTTTGGAGTAGTTTTGTCTTTTGCTCTAGTGCTTCACTTATATCTATGTAGAGCACGACGGTGGTTTCATTTTATAGAAATTTTTGAACTCTCATTCTTAACTTATATTATTGTGAGAGTCTCTAAAACAGCATGTTTTGCTTAGGTTATGAATAGTCCTAATATAATGGGCATTCTAGAGGGATATAATAAAACTTTCATATGAAGTGCATTGAATACTATGAGAAATTTGATTCCTTCCATAAAGTTTTGAGATATAAATATGGTGATATTAAAGTCATGCTAGTGAGTAGTTGTGAATTGGAAGAGATACTTGTGTTGAAGTTTGTGATTCCCGTAGCATGCACATACGGTGAACCGCTATGTAATGAAGTCGGAGCATGATTTGTTTATTGATTGTCATCCTTTGTGTGAGGGTCGGGAGCGCGGATGGTAAACTCCTACCAACCTCTCCCCTAGGAGCATGCGTCTAATACTTTGCTTCGATAACTAATAGACTTTTGCAAAAAGTATGTGAGTTATTTATGATTAATGTGAGTCCATGGATTATACGCACTCTCACCCTTCACCTTTGCTGGTCTCTCTAGTACCGCACAACTTTCACCGGTGCGATAAACCCACCATATATTCTTCCTCAAAATATCCACCATACCTACCTATTATAGCCTTTCCATAGCCATTCCTATATATATTGCCATGCAAATTCCACCACTCCGTTTATGACACGCATCATCATTGTCATATTGCTTTGCACGATCATAAGATAGCTAGCATAATGTTTTCATGGCTTGTCTGTTTTTTATGACATTTGCTATGCTAGATCATTGCACATCCCAGTGCACCGACAGAGGCATTCATATAGATTCATATTTTGAGTATCGAGTTGTAATTCTTGAGTTGTAAGTAAATAAAAGGGTGATTATCATCATTACTAGAGCATTGTCCCTTGTGAGGAAAGGATGATGGAAGCTAGGATTCCCTCACAAATTGGGATGAGTCTCCGAACTTTACAAAAAAAATAAAAGAGGCAAGATAAGCCAAAATAAAAAAAGAGGCCAAAGATGCCCATAAAAAACTGACAAGGGTGATGATCATCTACATAGCCCATTGATACGCCTAATTAATGTGAGCCTATCTTCTCCTTTTCTTCACAACCTCCACCATATTCTATTCCACCTATAGTGCTATATCGATGGCTCATGCTCATGTATTGCATAAGAGTTGAAAAGGTTTGAGAACATAAAAGGTGCGAAACAATTGCTTGACTTGTCATTGGGGTTGTGCATGATATAAATACTTCATGTGGGGAAGATGGAGCATAGCCAGACCATATGATTTTGTAGGGATAACTTTCTTTTGCCATGTTATTTTGAAGAGACACAATTGCTTTGTTAGAATGCTTGAAATATTACTATTTTTATGTCAACATTAAGCTTTTGTTTTGAGTCTTATGGATCTGAAAATTCTTGCCACATTAAGAAGATTGCATTGATAAATATGTTAGGCACCATTCACACTTCATGAATTATTTCTTTTATCATTTACCTACTCGAGGACGAGAAGGAATTAAGCTTGGGGATGCTGATACGTCTCCAACGTATCTATAATTTATGAAGTATTCATGCCATGTTTACAATAATTCTATATGATTTTGGTATGATTGTATTAGAACTAACTTGCACTGACGATGTTTTCAGCAGAATTACCGTGGTGTTGTTTTTGTGCAGAAATTAAAGTTCTTGGAATGAGCTGAAAATTTACGGAGAATATTTTTGGAAAATATAAACAATACTGGAGCAAAGAGTCACCGGAGGAAGGCCGAGGAAGCCACAAGCCCTAGGGGCGCCCCCCGAAGGCGCGTCCCCCTGGCTTGTGACTTCCTCGGGAACCTTCTGGATGGGGGACCGATGCCAAAAATTGCTATAAATACTAAAGCCCCCAGAAAGAAACCTAGATCGGGAGTTCCGCCGCCGCAAGCCTCCAGAGTCATGAAAACCCAATCGGGAGCCCGTTCCGGCACCCTCTCGGAGAGGAAAACCATCACAGGAGGCCATCTTCATCATCCCGGCAGTCTCCATAATGAGGAGGGAGTAGTTCACCCTCAGGGCTGAGGGTATGTACCAGTAGCTACGTGTTTGATCTCTCTCTCTCTCTCTCTTGTGTTCTTGAGATGGCATGATCTTGATGTACCGCGAGCTTTATTGATATAGATTGAATAATATGGAGTTTTCCCCTCTCTATCTTCTTGTGATGAATTGAGTTTTCCCTTGAATTTTTCTTATCGGATTGAGCCTTTAAGGATTTGAGAACACTTGATGTATGTATTGCAATGGGATATCCGTGGTGACAATGGGATGTTCTATTGATCCACTTGATGTATGTTTTGGTGATCAACTTGCGGGTTCCGTGACCTTGGGAATCTATGCATAGGGGTTGGCACATGTTTTTGTCTTCACTTTGGGGCACCCTTTGATGTTCTTTGTGTTGGATTGAACATGATGAATCTGAAATTATGTGATGCATATCGTATAATCAAGCCCATGGGTACTTGTGGTGACATTGGAGTATCTAGGTGACATTAGGGTTTTGGTTGATGTGTATCTTAGGGTGTTATTTTAGTACAAACTCTAGGGCTGTTTGTGACACTTATAGGGATAGATCATAAGATTGATTAGAAAAGATAATTTTGAGGTGGTTTTGTACCCTACAATAATTTCTTCATTAGTTCTCCGCTATTTGTGACTTTGGAGTGAACTCTTTGTCGCATGAGAGGTACTTACATATGATTCAACTATGTCAATATTGTTGAGAGTAATAGCACTAGTGAAAGTATGGACCCTAGGCCTTATTTGCAAGCATTTATACAACGTTTTGCTCGCTGTTTACTATTTGTTACCTTTCTGTTTTTATATTTCCAGATTACAAAAACCTATATCTACCATCCATATTGCACTTGTATGACCATCTATTCGCCGAACTAGTGCACCAATACAATTTACCATTGTATTGGGTGTGTTGGGGACACAAGAAACTCTTTGTTATTTGGTTGCATGGTTGTTTGAGAGAGACCATCTTCATCCTACAGCTCCCATGGATTGATAAACCCTTAGGTCATCTACTTGAGGGAAAATTGCCACTGTCCTACAAAACTCTAAGCTTGGAGGCCCAACACGAGTCTACAAGAAGAAGGTTGTGTAGTCTACATCACCACTACACAACTTTATTCTGGTAGACTCGTGTTTGGCTTCAAAGTGTAGAGTTTCCTAGGACAGTAGCAATTTTCTCTCAAATGGATGACCTCAGGTTTATCAATCTATGGGAGGTGTAGGATGAACATGGTCTCTCACAAGCAACCCTGCAATCAAATACACGAAATTTCTTGTGTTCCCAACACACCCAATACAGTGGAAAATTGTATAGGTGCACTAGTTCGGCGAAGATATGGTGATACAAGTGCAATAATGATAGTAGATATTTTTTAATCTGAAAATATAAAAACAATAAGGTAGCAAGTGACAAAAGTGAGCACAAACAGTATTGCAATGCTTGAGAATAAGGCCTACGGTCCGTACTTTCGCTACTGCAATATCTCAACTATGCTAATATAATTTGATCACATAACCATCCCTCAACATCAAACAAATAATCACTCCAAAGTTCTTATCTAGCAGAGAGCATAAGAAGAAATTGTTTGTAGGGTACGAAACCACCTTAAAGTTATCTTTTTAGATCGATCTATACAAGACTTCATACTAAAATAACCAAGTTATCCTTTCTGATCGTTGTATCTATGAGTTCGTACTAGAATGACTCCATATGATACACATCAACCAACTCTAATGTCACCTAGATACTCCAATGTCACCACAAGTATCCATGAGTTAATTGTACAATATGCATCAAACATTTTCAGATTCATAACACTCAATCGCACACAAAGAACCTCAAAGAGTGCCCCAAGATTTCTACCAGAGAACTAGGACAATAACGTGTATCAACCCCTATGCATAGATTACTCCAGTGTCACCTCGGGAATCTGCAAGTTGAGTACATAACATATATCAAGTGAATCACTCCAATACCCCAATGTGACTATGGGTATCCACATACAAGACATATATAAAGAGTTCTCAAATCCAATATTCAATCCAACATAACAAAATCTCAAAGGGAAAAATCAATTCATCACAACAAGATAGAGATGGGGAACACCATATGATCCAACTATATTAACAAAGACCGCGATACATCAAGATCGTGCCATCTCAAGAACATGAGAGAGGGAGAGAGATTGAACACATAGCTATTGGTACAAATCGTCAGCCCCGAGGGTGGAATATTCCTTCCTCATCATGGACTCTGCCAGGATGATGAAGATGGCCACCAGAGATGATCTACCCTCTCTGGTAGGGTAGTGTTTTGTCTCTAGAGTTGTTTTTCATCAATACAGAGGCATTCCGGTGGTGGAACTAGCCATCTAGGTTTATTTTTGATGGTTTCTATATTTATAATTTTTTTGGCATTGGTTTCACACGGAGATGGGCCACGAGGGGAGCACCCTCCACCAGGGCACGGTTTGGGGGCCTGGCGCGACCTGGTGCAGGCTGCCAACCTCGTGACTCTTCTAGCCCTCCCATGAAGCGTCAGATGCCTCTTTTGTTTCAAAAAAATCGTCAAAAAGTTTTGCGTGATTCTGAGAACTTTCATTTTCTACACAAAATCAACACCACAGTAGTTCTGCTGAAAACATCGTTAGTCCGGGTTAGTTCTAAATAAATCATATAAAGTGCATCAAAACCATAGAGAAGTATTGTAAACAAAGGTGAATATGGCATGAATACTTCATAAATTATCAATACGTTGGAAACATATCAAGCAGCGCGGCCTGTGCGTTCACGTGCCCCGGGCGAGCATGGGAGGAGGAGGCCGTAGCGGTGCGACCGTCCCTTTGTACGGACCGTGCACGGATGAGCCCTGCTGCTCGCATGCCATGGGGTCAATGGCGGCGGCAGCCTTGACGTCGGTGGAGTGGCTGCGACCATCCAAACCTGTGGGTGTAGTCTGCATGACGCGGGCCGCTCGGCGCTCGGCGTGCACATGACGAGTTTCGGCCATGGGGTCAGCGGGGCTCGAACGGGGTCGAAGGACACTGACAAACCCTGGCTCATGGGCCAAATGTCGGAATCGGTGTTTTGGGGACCAGAAAGAGGTTCAAACTTTGGAGTGCGTCGGCTCTCAAAACACGCTCACTCTTGCTAACCTATCGCGATGCTCCGGCGTGCTCGATCTTGGGGGAAGAATAATGGACACCATGATATACCCATATTCGGGCCACCTTGCGGTGTAAAATCCTACTACTGCTTGTCTGAATTGCTTGGTCGGAGAGAGGATAATACAATCTGTCTGGTCCAGATGCCCCCTCCTCCTATTTATATGGACACATCCCTCTTCCCCCGAAAACACCCAACATGAAGGGTCGCTACAATTGGCCTGTTTGAAGGGGGACAGGACCGCGGGTTATCCTGACGGAAGTAGTCTTCACCTTGAAAAAGCCTCCTGCCATGATGCGCTGGTGGGCTCGGGGATGACCTCCATCCTAACGAGCCCCAACCTTAGTCGCCTAGCACCAAACGAGAAACCTTTGGGGATTTCTTTGGGAAACTGAGGGCCAACCACGCCTCCTTAGCACCAAAGCGGAAAGTCCTCCTATTGTAGCCCCCGTGTTGTACATACGGACAGCGATGGGCAGTGTACGTGCCATCCTCCAAGCGTGGCAGGCTTCGCGACCCCGTCGGGCTTTCTCGTGGCCCACCAGGATGCTCCCTCTCAGTGCACTAGGACAGGGATACGTAGTGCCCGTGACTTATGCACAGGCGGTAGTAGCTAAACACTTTGAAATTTGTACAAACCCGATGAATGATCACGACAATACTCCAACAAGCTCGACACAACAGCCCAAGCCTGGACTGTAGCGCACCAGGCACGTGTTGGGGACCAGGACGTGCGCACTCCTTCATGAAAGACCCGGTAAGCCATCGCCCGGTGGGCACGTGCTGATCGGTCAACGCTCCACCAAATCGTGAGGACAGTCACTTGTCGATGCGGTGTCGATCCCCCAGGTGGCGACACACTGGAAGATAAATTATGCCTCCTTGACACCCGTCAATAGATGTGTTAAGCCATGGTGCGCTAGTTAGCTTAAGCGGTGGTATAAGCTTGCCGGGAATGCACCCCCCGCACAACACCTAGACCGCATTTATGGCATTTTATCCTAAGTGCAAGAGTTACGTATGATAGCACTGGTAGCTATCTAATCATCAGACAATTGTCTGTTTTGCCATTGTGGTTGCCCTTTGTGATATAAAAGGAGGCCCAAGGCAGTCTAGCTAGAGATTTGGACTTCTGAACACTTTTACTCATGTAGAAGCTCCCCCGAAGGCAGTCCTTGCCGGGTTGGAGCATTGCACATTCTTCGTGTTCCTCCGATCAATCCACCAACAAAGCAGGAGTAGGTTTTATGCTTCATAGTGGCTCGGACATAGGTAAATTGCTATGCCATTTTGCTGCCTCTACTCTTTGTGCCCGCGTCCACGCTGCTGCTGAACCACAAAGGGGCTGATGGCCCCATAGGTGATCGAGTGCATCTAGCCCTGACATCTTTTGCCTGGCAAGTAGGGGGCGCTGCATTGGTGTGAACCTGAGAATGTGATCGGCGCGTCGATCTTCATCATCATCTTCTTCAACAATGACCTGTCGCGGAGTTCCACTAGCAAGAAGACCGAGGTGACCTATCCTGAGACGAAGAAAGTCCCGGCAAGGTTGCACGATAGTGATGGTACATTCACCATCAGTGCTACCCTTACTAACCAATAGGAAAGCGTGCTCATTGCCTTCCTGCGAGCGAATGTCATTGTGTTTGCCTGGCAACCATTTGTCATCCCCGATGTTCCCAGAGAGGTAATTGAGCACCACCTTGCTGTCTTCCCTCATGCCCAACCCATCAAGCAAAAGGTTAGGAATCAAGCCTTGGAGTGGCAATAGTTTATTGCAGAGGAAATCAAGAAACTTGAAGCAGCCGGTTTGGTCAGAGGAGTGTTACATCCAACTTGGCTAGCAAACCTGGTGGTGGTACACAAGGCAAATGGGAAATGGAGGCTTTGCATAGCTTTCACTGACTTGAACAAAGCAAGCCCAAAGGACCCTTTTCCCTTGCCGCGCATAGATCAGATTGTTGATTCCACCTCCGGATGTGACTTACTCTCCTTTTTGGATGCCTACTCCAGATACCACCAGATATTTATGACTAAAGAAGATGAGGAGAAGACCACGTTCATAACTCCCTGTGGACGTACTATTTTGTGTGTATGCCCTTCGGCTTAAAGAGTGCTGGTTCAACCTTCGCCAAAGTAGTTCAGATTGGGTTTGGACCTCAACTGCACAGAAACGTGGAAGCCTACATGGATGACATTGTAGTCAAGACCAAAGACGAAGCAACACTCATATAGGATTTGGAAGCAACTTTTGCAAACTTGCACAAGATCAACCTAAATCTCAACCCTGAAAAGTGTCTATTTGGTGTCCCATCCGGCAAGCTGCTTCGGTTCTTTCTATCTCAGCCAGGAATAGAAGCCAATCCCGACAAGATCAAGGTGATTGAGAAGATACATGAACCCAAGACCATCCAAGATATCAGAAGTTTGACCGGATGTGTTGCCGCATTGAGTAGGTGCATCTCCAAGTCCGCTGAGCGCGCCTTGCCGTTCTTAAAGATTTAAAAGAAGTTTGGCCTGATGAAGTGGACCCTGGAGGCAGAAGCAGCATTGCAAGACCTGAAAAATTACCTTTCCTCTTCTCCCACCATGGTCGCTCCTAAACCGCAAGAGCCGTTGCTACAGTACTTAGAGGCAACGAATCAAGTGGTTAGTGCAGCGCTGGTGGCGTAGCGAGAAGTGGATGAAGATTCAGCGACTGCGACCAATGCGGGGGGACGAGATATAAATATCTGCGGCAGGACTCGATACAGATCAAGGGGGACCTCAGCAAATGAACGACGGAGGATCCAAGGAGGTGGCAACGAATAAAATAGCACAGCGACCCATGTACTTTGTCACTTCCCTATTACAGGGGCCTAGGTCAAGGTACTCTGGAGTACAAAATTTGATCTTCGGCCTCATCATGGCATCGAGAAAGCTGTGCCACTACTTCCAAGACCATCAAATCATGGTGGTTACCCATTTCCCGCTACAACATATATTCAGGAACCCCGAAGCCACAGGCAGGATAGTTCAGTGGGCACTGGAGTTGTCAAGTTTTGGATTGAAGTATGAGAGCACTTCCACCATTCAAAGTAGGGCATTGGTGGAGTTTATTGTAGAATGGACACCCATGCCAGACAAAGAAGCTCCAGAGAAAATTCTCCCTGGCAAAGAAGCACCCAAAGATTGGATCATGTACTTTGATGGTGCTTTCTCACTCTAGGGAGCGGGAGCAAGCGTGCTCCTCGTTGCCCCCACCGGAGAGCACCTCAAGTACGTCATTCAAATGGGCTTTCCCCAGAAGGAAGCCACCAACAATACTGCCGAGTATGAGGGGCTCCTTGCCGTACTTAGAATCAAGGTAGAGTTGGGGATTAAGCGACTTGTCGGGGATATTACCCCGTGGTATAACCTGGCCAGAAGTAAGACCCATCCAGGACCTGGCGACTTACTGGTGACCCGGCCAAGACTTGGCAGTTCATTGGTGACCCAGTAGGCGGGTCAGACGAGCTACAAGGCCCCAGGCCCAACGACCAAGCCGGTGTGTGGCGGCTCGGCGACGGTCCTGGAGGGTACCTCACAAGAGAAGGCCCAAGGAGAGAAATTAAAGACTCCCTCACAAGAGAAACAAGACCTAGATTAGGACTCAAGAGAGACTAGTCCTAATCCTACTCCTAGTAGGACTCTACATGTAAACCTACCCCTTGCACTAATATAAGGAGGGGTAGAGTACCCCTAGAGGGACAAGTTGACAAGTTCAAGTCATTAGAGATAGACAGATTAGAGGCTCTCGAGATTAGAGGTAGCAAGAAAGCACCCTTGTAATTGAGATCGCCTTCATCATCAATATAGGCCCAAAGTGGGAAGTAGGCTTTTACCTCTTCCCGACTGACCGAACCTGGGTAAACTCACGTCTCTCGATTCCGACCAACCCCTCTCAAGCCTCCACATAGTTGCGATGGCCTCACACCTAAGTCTGTTAACCCGGACATCTTACCATGATAAATCCATGACAGTTGGCGCCCATCGTGGGGCCCCACGCATGATGGTATTGTGTTCTTGGAGGAATCTCTTCAGGGATCGAGAAACCCGCGATTGACCGGATGAGAAAAACCTTGTGAGAAAAAGATGTAGATCGTCTTCATGACAAACGGTGGGAAGGCATATACAACATTGAGCTGAAGAAATATATGGTTGCGTGTGCCACCGAACGAGGAGATCCGTTGAATACAACCGGAGATCAAATTCCTCCATTGCGTCGCTACAGAATATATTCAATATTTAAGGCCGACATCAGCTCGGTGTTATGCTGGTTACCTACAACCACAAGACATAATCCTTTTCCGTGTCCAGTATCAAGATTGATCTGGTCCAGCGCGCGTGCATAAGATAATTGCAGACTCAACCATGTAAAGGAAAATCTCTTGCAACATCAAATCAATGTACCTTGCTGCTGGTACTTTTTCTAGCATGAAGACCGTGTCAAGATCATAGAATTCCCAAGCATTGAGTATGGCAATGGCCACGTCCGAGACTACCTGTGGGGACCCCAACTCATAAGTCATGATCACTGAATGTATGTGCACAACGATCCCAGAGATCAATGCTCACTGAACACACAAAAACTGAATAACAAGAGTCTTACATCCATTACATATCGTTTTACTCGAATATGTCCCTTAAGGCCTATTCTTCATAAACTTGCAGTGGAAATCTCCAACGATAGCATGAACCCATGCCATCTGCCTTAACCCTACAAGCATTCTGACTAGGAAGTGTCCTAGCTCGCACATCCGTCACCAAGGTATTCTTCATCATAACCTGATCTTTCATGCCTAGCTAATAAAATAACCAGCGGCAAGCCAATGAATACTTTAAATGTACTCGCAAGCAACCCATGTTGGAATAAGGCAATAACAATGCATGATGTAGCAATAATAGGTAAGTTTTGCAGAAAGCTAGTTTTGAGTCCAATGAGATTATCAAGTAACTCAAGTGAGCATGCATCAACCATAGACAGGTGTTCATAAGAACACGCCATAGTCAGCCTCATAAGCAGGGGGTTGGACATCTCATGTTCAACCATCACACCAAGTCCTCAGACTTGTCTCATGTACCATCTGAACAACTCATGTTCAATCATCATGCCAAGTTATCCGACTCGACTCAAGTATCATCCTTCTCACCACACACACTCACACCAAGTTTGCGAAAACATCTGGATGTGGCGTAAGCAGCACCAACCAACTGTCCTTGACCGTGGACGCGGCTGTTCGAATAGTTTTACACTCTATAGAGGTTGCAAACTTTACCCACAAGACTCGGGGAACTTCAGTGTCATCCACGACTCATGGTATATAACATACTAGAGGTAAGCACCCGAACAATGCCTTTCCCCTAGCGATACTGCAAAAAGAGTCCACTTGATTGGTACCCAGCCCTCACGATGTACATCACACGAGCCTCGCTCTAATCGTACCATCCATGAGGGGACCAAAGGTGTGCCCGGTGCCTGTGAAGACATCGCATGATCGTACATACGGGTACGACCCCGTATCGAGAGTGACCATGCCACTCCCGCCACTAGTAATGCGGGCTCCTTAACATTACCCACCAAGGTAATGAACAAAGCCCCTTCCCATATAGGGGTAGAGTGGTTGTACATCTAAGGTTGGGACGGTCGACAAATCTTAAACCCTCCGTTTTCGAAAACACACACTAACTTATTCCGGTACACCACTCCTTTCTCAAGTGGTTACCCAACTCATCATAATCTCCCTCGGGCATTAGTGGCACCCGATGGGGTTTTCGAAAAGTCTTTGAAAGCATTTTGTTTCCATCACCATGCATATTCCCGATCCCACTTGCATAACATCTAGTAGCATCCTATCTACACCCACCTACACGACCCTCATAAGGTGGTAGGGTCATGCACGATGCAAGTGTCAACGACAAAGTATCGGAAGCATCCCCGTAAAGTGGACACCACATCATCATGATCAATACAACAAAATGAAGTGATATATTCCATGCAATAAAAGGGTTCATAGTCATGGTCAAAGGGCTGCTTGCCGGGCTGAACAAAGTCTTCGAGGTCGCACACTTCTCTTCCACTCCGAGCACTTCATCTACTTCATCAACTATCACCGGAAATAACAGCAATAAGCAACAGAACAAGCAGAGAAATAAAAGTGCTCTATAATTAGGAGTTTTATTTTTCTTGGACACCTTGGTTCACAAGAAAAATAATCAGGAAGGTTTCATTGGATGTGGATCAAGGGGGATTTTTGAAGGGTGGAAATGAAGGAAATGATGATCTTATAAGAAGTCTACAGAAAATGCTTTTATAAAAAGGAGTTGAGGCACCCAATAAATAGGGCATGATTTTAGAAACAATTAGAAAGTAGTCTCACTGGTTTTGGAGATGGGATGATTTTCTTATGAATTTCCTAAGAGGAAATAAATGGGGAAAGGGAGCATTTATTATTTCAAGCAGAATAGGGGCATGAGAAAAATGTTAACCATGCCTAGATAAATAGGGAATGATATTTAGGACATCTGGAATTTTGAATCACTCCATTTGGAGTTGATTTGGATTCTCTATGAATTTTGAAATGGGGTTTTTCATAGTTCAATTTCAATTTTGAATTTTAACTCTATAGGAAGAGTTGCAAGAAAAATGTGCATTGCACATATTTGGATAGATCTTGATTTTAGGGATCTGTAGGAATTTGAATCATCAAAATTGGAGGTCATATGAATTTATTATAAATTTAGCAGTACTCCGGAAAAAAGAAAAGGAAACAAATTTATACCTTGGGCTATATTGCGCACAGGGTGCAGATCTGCAAATGGGCTGGCCTAGTGGCTTGGTCAGGCGAGCAGCGTGCCACGCCAAAGGCGTATTCTGGGAAATAGGCCTTCACCCGAAGAGGCACAGAATAGGGAGGCCGTCTCCACTTATGCGCGGGCCCGGCCGTTTGGGTCACTTACAGGCGGGCCTCGCCGGTTCCTTCTCTCTCCCCTGTCCCCTTCTTCTTCTTCCCCCTGACAGGAGAGAGGGGGCGCTGGCTGCCGTGGCTACGGCTGCCCAGCCACGCCTAGCGTCGAGTCAGGGGGTCAGGCAGGTGCCCCAGTCTGTGCGCGCCTGGGGAAGGTCGCGCGGGCTATGGGGACGCCCAGAGCGAGCAGCTTGACAGTAGGGGCTGACGGCGCCACCGGCGGAGTAGTGGAGCATGCCACGGCCGCGGAGAGGGAGTTATGGGTGTTAGGGAATATGGAGTCATCTCGGGGGTCTCTCTGGAGGTAGAGGTTGTGGGGTGGGAGGGTTGGCTCGCTCCAATTCGGGCGGGGCCGAACGGCGGCAATGTCGGACGTGGGGGAGGATGAGGGCACAGCGGCAGGAGGGTCCGGTCTGGGGGTACCTTAGGGTGTCCTAGGGGAACCGTGGATCTTGAGGAGGGGTAGAAGTACAGGGGTGACGAGGGGGGAGCTCAGGCAACCTCTTATGCCCTTAGGCGAGAGGAGCATGCGCTCAGAGATGCTCTTGGACACTTTCTGGTGTCGGGGAGGGGCATGGGAGATCAGGGAGGGTCCCCTGGCATGCGTGGATGCTCAACCAGAGCCGAGCCAGAGCTACTGGACAAGTTTTGTCGGCAGAGCGGGGTTGCTGCATGATGTTTACGTGGTCGCCATGCTAATACTTCTCCAGAGCAGGCTTTTGGTCGGCCAATGATGTCTGGCATGCAAGGCATGCATGATATAGGTCATTGGTAAATTTTGAAGGGGAATGGAGCTAGTTGAAATGGGTTTTCACTGCTGGGAAGTTTGCAGCCGCAAACTTGGAACTCATCCAAGATGTTTTTACTATGGGCCACTTGGGACCAATCCATGTCTGGTGGTCATGGGTATGGAGGGACTACATAGCCACCCATTTTCAGCTCAGCTAGAGAGTGCACAGGGTACTTGCAGTTCAAAGCTATTTTTACTGCCATAATCTAGTTTTTGATGAGCTGCTCATACTTTCCATATGAGCATGCCATCTTTGGGCTTGGATAGATGCATCAGTATTCATATGAGGTTGTGGCAAAGTTTGGGGGCACTGGCATGAAAAGACTAGCGGGGGAGGGGAAGAATGGGCCTTTCCATGGTAAAAAGAGAGGGAAAAGAGAGATTCACCCCCCAAATAATTGACCAGAGGCCATGGAAAAGTTACTGGAGGTAGAAGGGGGTTATAATATGCTGTGGTAAAAAGTTGGGGGCAACGGGAATCTTATGGGGTCCACTTTGCTTGTCCACAAGTTTATGGCTGAAGGTGTGTGTGCAGTGAGTGGGCTAGGCAGGGGAATCCTATGACCTTGAGATTTACCAGGGGTAAATGGTAAGTCCATTTGGTCCTGATCACAAGTGTTGAGATGATTTGAAGAAAGTTGATAATGTAAACTTGGTAAACCCTAGAAATGGGCAGAAATGGATTTCTATAGATCTGATCATGCAATTCTATTCCCCTTGATGCACCACTTGATGTAGCATCATCATTTGGGTAATAGAGAATGACCACAAAGTTTGGGATCGATAGGAGATACTTCACAATGTAAAGTTGATCAAATTTGGCTCTGGACAGGAATGGCTTGAGGATATTTTGGTGAACCAAAACAATTGGGATTGAGAGGAAACTTGGCAACATGACCACATATATCATATGTGACATGCTAGAATTTTCCTGGATTTATTTGAGAATATTTCTTATAGAAATATTTCAAATGCTTGGAATAGGTAGAAATGGTTTTGAAGGGTTTTGTCCACTACTTTGAACATGACCATGCCTTTAAACTCTTATATGTGGACAATATATGTGGAGTGAGCTTTCCTAAATTTTCCCAGATATTTTGAAAGCATTTAAATAAAAAAATTCCTATAAAAGAACATTTCTGGCCTTAAGAAAAAGCCCTTAAATAAAATATGAAAATAGTCTTTTATAATAATATTTTGTGGTTTTGGGAAGTTATATAGCATTTGGGGAAAAAGGATCCACCCAATTTGGGGACTTGAAGTGCAAATCTCAAATCAGGTTTTTTTGAAAAACCTAATTTGAATAAAACCTTTTTGGCCAAAATAAAATTTTGTAGCAATATAATTAAGTCCTATTCACATGGCATGATCATTGGACAAGAGTGGGGATCAAGGAAAAGAGTTTTGAGAGTAGTAGGGATTTTATGAATATAGAGCACTAGCAAGCAATCAGACAATCAGCAATCAAGTCAAGCATAACAATCACATGAAAAGTTTTAAGTGTCTCTATTTTTTGAGTCATGATAACTTAGCCATGAGAGGCAAAATACAGGGTGTGGCCCTAACGCGCGGGCCGGCAACCGGCTCCACCACACCTCGGCTCTGCGCCAGGTCTACCAGCCGCCCCAGCTGACCTCTGCTGCCGCCGCAGTGCACCCAGCCAACACGAGCCGGTCTGCCTCCGCCGCATCTTAGCCTCCCTGGCTCTGCCTCCACCACACTCCCACCAGTTTTTCGCATCACCTCAAGCCTCTGCTCGGGCCGTGGCGGCACCCGCGTCCATGCGCTGTTGCACAGAGCCATCCTAGTCGTCGCCGGCTCGCCATGCGCTTGAACCGCAGACAGATGCCCCGGCCTCCTGTGTGTTGCTCCTCCTAGCTCCAGCAGGCTCTCTCGTGCCTCTCTGCCGGCCACACCTACCTCACCCAGCGCCTCCACCACCAGCCAGCTCAACTACCGCACCGGCTCGATATCATCCTGACAGGCTATGACCAATTTTTGCGGCCGGATGTCTGCATCGAGGAAAAGGCTATGATGAGACTATTAGTGTCAGCGGAAACGACACCTATGGGATCGGAGGGATCCCTTTACAGTTCGGTGAGACAGAAGGCTCGCATAGAGAGCAGATCAGATGAACAACGCACGACATTTTACGCAGGTTCGGGCCACAAAGATGCATAAAACCCTACTCCTGCTTGGTTATATTGTGGGTGTTTTTAGGGTTCCAGCTACAGGAGCACTATGAACAGCTGCTACGCACATGAGCTAGAAGGTGGGAGTCAAAGGTCCCAAAAAAGTCCAAAAGTCCCCCACCGTATCGCCCCGGGCCTCCTTTTACACTCTCGAAGGGGTTCCCAACAATGGCGTACAGTGTGTACATGGAGTGTACAGGGCTACAATGCTATCATACCTAACACTGACGATGTAAGACAGGCGCATTTAATGCACCGTCAAGTATCTCTAACTGTCTACAGGACGGGACAGGAGCCCATCCCATTGGCACCGCTTAGCCGCTCCATCGCTGGTGCCACGACACTTGCTCAGGCGGGGCGACACCTGGCCTCTACGTTGGCGGGGTCTTGCCTGGGCTCTGCCTTGCTGGGTCCTCCCAGCTCTTTGCCTTGCCGGGGGTTTAAGGCCATCTCGGCAAGGTCTTGCCTTCGGTCTTGATTGTCCTGTATTTGTATCTAGCAGCTCCCTGACGGGCCTCATCACCAGGGTGGCTACTATTGCCCATGCACGAGTAACAGGCACTAGAGAGCTCAAAACTCTAGTGCATCGACAAGAGCCCGCAGGCCTAGGCCACACACGG
The DNA here is from genome assembly GCA_022496015.1 of Hordeum marinum. NCBI lineage: Eukaryota > Viridiplantae > Streptophyta > Magnoliopsida > Poales > Poaceae > Hordeum > Hordeum marinum. Next base: position 275,715,176 of record CM039675.1, read on the forward strand.
TGCGAGGCATTGTTGGCCTAGGCCAAAATAGTGCATGGGCATGCGCGGCAGGGCCTTGCGGTTGTGATGATTGCGCTTACTACACCTCCCCACGATGCCTATTGAATGCGGGACATGGGATACATGCACAGAGTGGACATTACAACAGTGCATGTTGGGGAACGTTGCATGGGAAGCAAAAAATTTCCTACGTGCACGCAAGATCTATCCATGGTGATGAGCATCTACGAGAGGGAGAGTGGATCTACATACCCTTGTAGATCGCTAAGCGGGAAGCGTTAAGAAAAGCGGTTGGTGTAGTCGAACGTCTTCGCGATCCAAATCGCCGAGCCTCCCATGATCTCATCATGATCCATGACGCGATTCAATCATGATCCGTCCCGCGAACTCATCACAATCTGTTCCGCGATCTCATCACGATCCGTCTCACGATCTTGATCACGGTCCTTCCTATCTAGTGTCGAACGGATGGCACCTCCGCGTTCAGCACACGTACAACTCGATGAAAATCACCGCCTTCTTGATCCAGCAAGAGGGAGCAGAGAGTTAGAAGAGTTAACCGGCAGCGCGACGGCACCGCGGCAATAGTGGTGGAGCAATTCCGGCAGGGCTTCGCCTAAGCACTACAGAAAACCGATCTAGAGAAGAAACTATGCACGAGAGGAACGGGTAGCACGTGACTGAAAATCTTGTGCCAAAAAACCCTAAAACCTCTAGTACATATAGGAGGAAGAGAGTAGGAGGCTTGGCTCCGAAGGAGCCAGCCCTTGGGTTGGCCGAACCAAGGAGGATTGGTTCCTCCTCCAATCCTAGTAGGATTAGGGCTCCTCCTTATTTTTGCCTTTTTTGCCTTTTTCCACCTTTTTCTCTTTGGACTTTTCTTCCCAACTGCATGGGCCATGTGTGGGACTGGTATTTAATCTCCCACAGCCCATGTAGCCTCTTGGGTCGAAGTACCCCTCCCGATGTTCTCCCGATACATTACCGGCACTCCCGGTACACTACCGATGAGCCCAAAACCTTTTGGGCAACCAAAACAGGACTTCCTATATATCAATCTTTACCTCCGGACCATTCTGGAGCTCCTCGTGACGTTCGGGATCTCATCCGGGACTCCTAACAACCTTCGGTCACCACCATACATAACTCTATACTACCGAAACGTGACTGAACCTTAAGTGTGCAGACCCTGCGGGTTCGAGAACTATGTAGACATGACCGAGACACCTCTATAGTCAATAACCAATAGCGGGACCTGGATGCCCATATTGGTTCCTACATATTCTACAAAGATCTTTATCGGTCGAATCTCTATGTCAAGGATTCAGTTAATCCCGTATGATGTTACCTTTGTTCTTCGATATGTTACTTGCGTGAGATTCGATCGTCGGTATCTCCATACCTAGTTCAACCTCGTTATCGGCAAGTCTCTTTACTCGTTCCGTAATACAAGATCCCATGACTAACACTTAGTCACATTGCTTGCAAGGCTTATTGTGATGTTGTATTACTGAGTGGTCCCTGAGATACCTCTCCGTCACACGGGGTAACAAATCCCAGTCTTGATCCATGCCAACCCAACAGATAGCCTCGGAGATACGTGTAGAGAACCTTTATAGTCACCCAGTTACGTTGCGACGTTTGATACACACAAGGTAGTGCTCCAGTGTCAGTGAGTTGCATGATATCATGGTCATAGGAACATATACTTGACATGCAGAAAACAGTAGCAATAAACTAACACGATCATATGCTACGTCTGTACTTTGGGTCTTGTCCATCACATAATTGTCCTAATGATGTGATCCCGTTACCAAATGACATCTCATGTCCATGACTAGGAAACCATAGCCATCTTTTATCAATGAGCTAGTCTATTAGAGGCATACTAGGGACATGGTGTTGTATATGTATCCACACATGTATCTGAGTTTCCGATCTACACAATTATAGCATGGAAAATAAACGATTATCATGAACAAGGAAATATGATAATAACTAATTTATTATTGCCTCTATGGCATATTTCCAACAGTCTCCCACTTGATAAATGCAGTAACTGCTAAGATAATTCCAACGGACTTTAGCATCACTACAAGTGAGAAAGTCTCATCGCAGTCAACTCCTTGAACTTGTCGTAAACTTCTTTGCAACAAGTCGAGCTTTACAAATGGTGACATTTACCATGAGCGTCTGTCTTCATTTTAAACATCCATTTGTACTCAATGACCTGCCGTGCAACGCGCAAGTCTACCAAAGTCTATACTTGGTTTTCATACATGGATCCTTTCTCGTATTTCATGGCCTCTAACCATTTGTCGGAATGCGGGCCCATCATCGCTTCTCAACAGCTTGTAGGTTCATCGTCGTCCAACAACATGACCTCAAAGACAGGGTTGTCGTACCGCTCAGGAGCAGTACACATCCTTGTCGACCTACAAGCTTCGATATTAACTTGATCCAAAGCTTCATGATCATCATCATTAACTTCCTCTTCAACTAACGTAGGCTTCACATAAACAAATTCTGCACTACGCTACTCTCTAGTTGAACAAAGGTTCAACAACCTCATCAAGTTCTATCTTCCTCCCACTCAATTCTTTCGAGAGAAACTCTTTCTTGAGAAAGGACCCAGTTTTAGCAAAAAACACATTATGCTTGGATCTGAGATAGAAGGTTTACCCAACTATCTTTAGGGTATTCTATGAAGATGCATTTGTTCGCTTTGGGTTCGAGCTCACTAGGTGAAAACCTTTTTCACATAAGTGTTGCAGCCCCAAACATTAAGAAATGACAGCTTAGGTTTCTATCAAACCATAATTCACACGGTGTCATCTCAACGGATTTTGATGGTGCCCTATCTAAAGAGAATGTAGTTGTCTTTAATGCATAACCCCAAAATTATGGTAGCAAAATGATAAGAGACATCATAGCAAGCACCATTTCCAATAGAGCACGACTATGACGTTCGAACACACCATCACACTATGGTGTTCCAGGTGGCGTGAGTTGTGAAACAACTTTCACACTGTCTAAAGTTGTATGCCAAACTAGTAACTCAGATATTTACCTCCACGATCATATCGCAGACATTTTTATCTTATTGTCACGATGATCTTAAACCTCACTTTGAAGTTGCTTGAACCTTTCGAACGATTCAGACTTGTGTTTCATTAAGTAAATATACACTATATCTACTCAAATCATCAGTGAAGGTAAGAAAATAACCATATCCACCGCACGCTACAAGACTTATTGGATTGCATACAACAACATGTATCATTTACAATAATTCACTTGCCCGCTCCATCCATCTGGAAACGGGGTCCTTAGTCATCTTGCCCAAGAGGCATGGTTCGCATGTCTCAACCGATTCGAAATCGAATGAGTCCAAAGATCCATCAGCATGGAGTTTCTTCATGCACTTTATACCAATATGACATTTAGCGGCAGTGCCACAAGTATGTGGTACTATCATTATTAACTTCGTATCTTTTGGCATCAGTGTTATGAACATGTGTATTACAACGATCAAGATTCAACAAACCATTCTCACTGGGTGCATGACCATTGAAGTCATTATTCATGTAAACAAAATAACCATTATTCTCTAAGTTAAATGAATAACCATGTTGCAATAAACACGATCTAATCACGTTCATGCTCAACGCAAAACACCAAATAACATTTATTTAGGTTTGTTACTAATCCCGAAGGTAGAGAGAGCGTGCGATGTTGATCACATCAACCTTGGAAACATTTCCAACACACATCGTGACCTCACCCTTAGCTAGTTCTTCGTTTATTCTGTACCTTTTATTTTGAGTTACTAACATTTAGCAACCGAACCGGTATCCAATACCCAGGTGCTACTAGGAGTACTCGCAAGGTACACATCATTAACACGTATATCAAATATACTTCTGTCGACGTTGCCAGCCTTCTTATCTACCAAGTATCTAGGGTTGTTCTGCTTCAGCGACCGCTCTCCTCATAATCGAAGCACTTAGTCTCAGGTTTGGGATCAACTTTGGGTTGCTTCACTGGAGCAGCAACTGACTTTCTATCCATGAAGTTTCCCTTCTCGCTCCTACCCTTCTCGGAACTAGTGGTTTGACTAACCATCAACACTTGACGCTCCTTCTTGATTTCTACCTTCGCAGTGTCAAACATCGCGAACAGCTCCGGGATCATTATGTCTATCCCTGGCATTTTATAGTTCATCACCAAGTTCTAGTAGCTTAGTGACAGTGACTTGGAGAACTATATCAATCACTATCTTATCTGGAAGATCCACTCCCACTCAGTTCAAGCGATTGTAGCACCCAGACAATGTGAGCACATGCTAAAAGATTGAGCTATTCTCCTTCATCTTGCAGGCAAAGCATCTTGTTGGAGATCTCATATCTCGCAACACGGGCACGAGCCTGAGATCCTAATTTCAGCTCTTAGAACATCTCATATGTTCTATGATGTTCACAAAGTTTCGGAGCCTCAATTCTAAGTCGTAATGCATGCCGCACTAAACTATCAAGTAGTCATCAGAACGTGCCTGTCAGATCTTCACAACATCTACAAATGACGCTAGAGGGGTTGGCGCACCGAGCGGTACATTAAGGACATAAGCCTTTTGTGCAGCAATGAGGACAATCCTCAAATCACAGACCAAGTCTGCAATATTGCTACCATCATCTTTCAACTCTATTTCTCTAGGAACATATAAAAATTCAAGGGAGCTATAGCGCGTCCAAGTAATCTACAACATAATTTGCAAAGACACTACTGACTATGTTCATGATAATGAGTTCAATTAATCATATTACTGAAGAACTCCCACTCAAATTGACATCCCTCCGGTCATTCGAGTGACACATGATCCAAATTCACCAACTCAAGTCCGATCATCACGTGAGTTGAGGTGGTTTCAATGGTGAACATCATCATGTTGATCATATATACTATGTGACTCATGTTCGACCTTTCGGTCTCTTGTGTTCCGAGGCCATGTCTGTACATGCTAGGATCGTCAAGTTTAACCCAAGTGTTATGCATGTGCAACACTAGCTTGCACCCGTTGTATGTGAACGTAGAGTCTATCACACCCGATCATCACGTGGTGTCTCGACATGATAAACTTTCGCAACGGTGCACACTCGGGGAGAACACAATTTATCTTGAAATTAAGTGAGGGATCACCTTATAATGCTACCATCGTCCTATGCAAAACAAGGTGCATAAAAGGATTAACATCACATGCAAATCATAAGTGACATGATATGTCCATGAACTTGTGCTTTTGATCTCCATCTTGAAAGCACCGGCATGATCTCCATCGTCGCCATCATGACACCATCATCTCCATCATCTTGATCTCCATCAACGTGTCACCATCGGGGTTGTCGCGCCCACCATGCCTCTACTACTATTGCTACCATTTAGTGATAAAGTAAAGCATTACATAGCGCTTAATGATTGGCACGCAGGTCATACAATAATTAAAGACAACCCTATGGCTCCTGCCGGTTGCCGTACTCATCGACATGCAAGTCGTGATAATCTATACAATACATGATCATCTCATACATCACATATATCACATCATGTAATTGGCCATATCACATCATAGCATACCCTGCAAAAACAAGTTAAACATCCTCTAATTGTTGTTGCATGTTTTACGTGGCTGCTACGGGTATCTAGCAAGAACAATTCTCACCTACGCAACAACCACAACGGTGATACATAAGTTTCTTTTCAACCTTCTCAAGGACCGCCTTTGTCGAATCCGATCCAACTAAAGTATGAGAAATAGACACCCGCTAGCCATCTTTGTGCAACGAAATTAGACGTTAGTCGATAGAACCGGTCTCTCGTAAGTGTACGAGTAAGGTTGGTCCGGGCTGCTTCATCCCACAATACCGCTGAACCAAAAAAAGACCAAGGGAGGAGGAAATCTAAGCATCAACCCCCACAAACTCTTTGTGTTCTACTCGAGATCTCATCTACACATCGGCCTACCTCATGATGCCACTATCGGGGAACGTTGCATGGGAAACAAAAATTTTCCTATGCGCATGAAAAATCTATCCATGGTGATGAGCATCTACGAGAGGGAGAGTGGATCTACATACCCTTGTAGACCGCTAAGCGGGGAGCGTTAATAAACACGGTTGGTGTAGTCGAACGTCTTAGCGATCCAAATCGCCGAGCGTCCTGCAATCTCATCATGATTCATCCCACGATACAATCACAATCCATCCCGCGAACTCATCACGATCTGTTCCGCGATCTCATCACGATCCGTCTCACGATCTTGATCACGGTCCTTCCGATCTAGCGCCGAACGGACGACACCTCCGCGTTTAGCACACGTACAACTCGATGACGATCTCCACCTTCTTGATCCAGCAAGAGGGAGCAGGGAGGTAGAAGAGTTCTCCGGCAGCACGACGGTGCCGCAGTGATGGTGGTGGAGCAATTCCGGCAGGGCTTCGCCTAAGCACTACGGAAAACCGATCTAGAGGAGAAACTATGCACTAGAGGAACGAGTAGCACGTGGCTGAAAATCTTGTGCCAAAAAACCCTAAAACCTCTAGTATATATAGGACGAAGAGAGGAGGAGGCTTGGCTCCCAAGGAGCCAGCACTTGGGTAGGCCGAAGCAAGGAGGCTTGGAGGATTCCTCCTCCGATCCTAGTAGGACTAGGACTCCTCCTTATTTTTGCCTTTTTTGCCTTTTTCCACCATTTTCTCTTTGGGCTTTTCTTCCCAGCCGCATGGGCCTTGTGCGGGAGTTGCACCAGCCCACTAAGGGCTGGTATTTACTCTCCCACAGCCCTTGTAGCCTCTTCGGTCGAAATACCCCTCCCGATGGTCTCCTGGTACACTACTCGCACTCCCGGTACACTACCGATGAGCCCGAAACCTTTCCGGTGACCAAAACAGGACTTCCTATATATCAATCTTTACCTCCAGACCATTCCGGAGCTCCACGTGACGTCCGGGATCTCATATAGGACTCCAAACAACCTTAGGTCACCACCATACATAACTCTATACTACCGAAACGTCACCGAAGCTTGAGTGTGCAGACCCTACGGGTTCGAGAACTATGTAGACATGACCGAGACACCTCTACGGTCAATAACCAATAGCGGAACCTGGATGCCCATATTGGTTCCTACATATTCTGCAAAGATGTTTATCGGTCGAACATCTATGTCAAGGATTCAGTTAATCCCGTATGATGTTCCCTTTGTACTTCGGTATGTTACTTGCCCGAGATTCGATCGTCGGTATCTCCATACGTAGTTCAACCTCGTTATCGGAAAGTCTCTTTACTCGTTATGCAATACAAGATCCCAAGACTAGCACTTAGTCACATTGCTCGCAAGGCTTATTGTGATGTTGTATTACCGAGTGGGCCCTGAGATACCTCTCCATCAAACGGAGTAACAAATCCCAGTCTTGATCCATGCCAACCCAATAGACACCCTCGAAGATACCTGTAGAGCACCTTTATAGTCACCTAGTTATGTTGCGACGTTTGATACACACAAGGTACTCCTCCGGTGCCAATGAGTTGCATGATCTCATGGTCATAGGAACATATACTTGACATGAAGAAAATAGTAGCAATAAACTGACACGATCATATGCTACGTTTGTAGTTTGGATCTTGTCCGTCACATCATTCTCCTAATGATGTGATCCCGTTACCAAATGACATCTCGTGTCCATGACTAGGAAACCATAGCCATCTTTGATCAACGAGCTAGTCTATTAGAGGCATACTAGGGACATGGTGTTGTCTATGTATCCACACATGTATCTGAGTTTTCGGTCAACACAATTATAGCATGGATAATAAGCGATTATCATGAACAAGGAAATATGATAATAACTAATTTATTATTGCCTCTAGGGCATATTTCCAATAGTGCGCCCGTGAAGCATTTCTATATTAATCTAGTAAAGAGGCCGCCCTGTGCCTTCCCCGTAAAAAGGAAATCGCAGAGGCGTTGCTCATATACCTCTTGTCTTCCCCAATTTGATAACCGTTGTCGTCTTCCTCCTCAAGCCCGAAACAGAGCTCCTCCCATTCGTCCGTGCCTCCATGCCCGCTCCGTCCTCAGCCCCCCCCCCTCTCCATAGCCACCATGCTGCCCAAGGCTAGTAAGGGTAAGGATGTGGAAACCGTCTCGGAGAACAAGCTGGTGAGGATGCGGAAGGAGCACATCATCTTTCTGTCGGGGCTCGATGCGGGCGCTCTGAGGGAGTGATACCGGTGTATGTTGGTGACGAAGACGACAACGCATCCCGCCACCCGCGTGAGTCCAGGTCCTTCTGGGTGCGGCTTAGATAAATATCATTTCTTTGCCAACTATTTATACTGCGGGTTGTGCCCACCTTTCTTGGATTTCTTCAACGACATCATATTCACCTATGACTTCCAATTCTTGTATTTTACGCTGAATGCCATGACGTGGATGTCAGTTTTCGCTCACCTTCGCAAAAACTTTCCCGGAGTAGTTCCTAGCACCGCCCATTTACGCCATTACATTACTCCCCGTATCCAACAAGGCGGAGCCCTTTTGGGTGTCGTCGCTTGGATTCCATGGCCAGGAACCAAGGAGGTCTACCTAGACGGGGCCTACTTTGAGAGGTGGGATGAGTGGCGAGGCAAATGGTACTGAATTCAGGAGGAGGACTTCCAGCCTTTCTGCTTGCCACGACAAACCAAGATGGTGCGCGGCGACGACTGGAGTGCCCTCGACCCTGAGGATGGGAAGCTCACAGGACCACCAGGATTAACCGCCTCCGAAACTCCAGCCTCATCGTAGAGATGATAGGCACCGATTTCCTTCGCCGGCGCATCGGCCTTCTACACAACAAGGGGAGGCCAGCTTGGGAATTCCGAAGTGCAGCAAATATCATGAGGCTGTGCCCCAGGCTGAACAACAATCTGACATTGATGCAGCACGTAGCTCTCTGTCAGAAACTGTTCAGGGGTGATGTGGTATGTAAGCTGCCGACATGCATAATCCCTCTATGCAACAACTCTGCTTTAGGTCAAATCATCGCCATCATGCCGGCGTTTGACGCTCACAACCTTGATGCATCCTAGATTGAACTACCCCCAGAGCAGGTGCAGCAATTCTTTGATAACCTCAAGGAGAAAGCCATCCACGAAGAAGAGGGCCTCATCCGCACCACCACTAAGCTAGAAATGGCATACATTGCGCAGCAGGGTGGAGGAAGCAAAACTTGCTGCTGAGTCTGGCAGCGCCAGCTTCTTGGAAGAGGAAACCAATGAAGGGGAAACACTACCGGACGAAAATCTTGCCGGGCAGGGCTGGACCGCCGACAAGCAAGGCGGCACATCTAGTGGGGGTCGTTCTGCCAAAGACACAGCTAAGGAGGAGCTGCTCAAGGAGGCCCCATCTCTTGTGCCAAGGAAGAGCCGCGTCCTTCTGAGCGCCTCCTCTAGGATTTTGGTCCGCCAAGCTCCTTCGAGCAGCGCAGTCCCCGGCAAGGTGGCGGCCGGCAAGGACACACGATGGCAAGAAGCTCGTCAGCAACCTATGCATGCCGTGGGCAAGCGACACAGGAGCACCCCTCCACTTCCCCCCATGGGCCTTCGACCCCTCTGCCCTTAGCTCGGGAGAAGAAGATGAGGAGTACGGATCTTGTTGTATATTTTTCCTTTCAAATTTCGAGTTTACTTAACTCATTTGCTTTGCCTTGGCTTGTCTCCACAGGGATGCGGAAACACTAGCACAAAGGGTAGCAAAGAGGGCGTGGACCTCGACGGTTGAGGAGCCGCCGACAAGCACCTCAGGTGCGCCAAAGAAGACCATTGCCAACCTGGAGGCTAGCCCGCGCCACAGCCCTCGGCTCAGCCCACGGTGGAGCCCCTAGTGTGAGCCCATTACTCACTTCCTGCTAGCAAGTGCCAGGGTGTGCATCTTTGCCGCTGACAACACCAGACGTGTAGGAGCAGTGCAGCAACAAGGAGAACCATCAGAGTTTGTCCCTGATATGCCGCCTCCATCATCTACGCTGCCCAAGGATGGATCTCCGGTGAGGACTTCCTCCAGTGTGCTTTATCGCGACGAGGGAGAGCCGGCAAGAATGGGCACCGGCAGGTCTTCGCCGGCAACCGATGTTGGTGCAGGTACTCGTTATTATTTTTCTACCTTTTGTCTTCTTGAACTTCCACATCAACCTTGTTTGGTTTTTTTGGCCTTCAGATATTCCCTCGATGGAGGGCATGTTTGTTGACACCGTCATCGGGGAAAACGCCAGGGATGCTGCTGCCGAGGCCGACGGGATCGCTGCTGAGGAGCTCGTCTAGAGTGCTGCCGCCGAAGCCGCTGAAGCTGCCAAGAATGCTGCTGCTGACGCTGCTAGTGCAGAGTCCACCAAGGCTGCGTGGGAAGAGGCTGAGAAGGCCGGTGAGGAGGCCAGTGATCATACTGATAGCATTCCTATCGCAAGAGCGCCAGGCGCTACACCGGCCATGGAGTCCCCAGGTGCCCGGGAGGCGGCCGTCAAGGACCAGCCGCCCACATCCGAAGCCCCTTCATCGAGCAAGTACCTAAGGGTTGGCGACAACTTGTTCGTCAGCATCCCCAGCATGGCAAGCACTGGGGTGCCATCTGAAGGGGATGTTTTTGACAAGGGAATCACTAATGCTACCGGGCTCGAGGTTGTTGATGAACCAAGTGCCAGCAGCAACAGCAAATCCCAAGAAGAGCAACTCCTCCAAACCACGGGTGACAGCTTCCGCAAGCTTGAAGTGCTTCACTGTACCCGAAAGGAGAAATTGGACTCCAGGGCAGCAGTTATGGAAGCGACTGAGGCCAACTTTCAGGAGCACGTCGAAGAAACTCAAGCCTAGTACGCCCAAGCTTCCCAGGATCTGAAGTCTAGTCAAGGGCAACTGAGCCAAGGCTGGAGTAAACTCTTCTTGCAGCAGTCCAACGCCAAGCAGGCCTAGGAGGAGGCCAAGCAACGGACTGCTGCAGAGGACACTCGGTTGACAGAGCGTCGTATCGGGATTGATGGCCATGAGGAAGACCTTGTCGCTCGCGAGAAGGCGCTTGCCGCCAAACTTTGCAGCAAGGAAGTGGAGATCGAGGAGCTTGTCGTGTGGAAGACCTAGGAGCTGGAGAAGAAACACAAGGAGACGCTCGAAGCTCTAACTACAGATCGTGCCGGCAAGCTGAAGGAGGCCATCGATGTTGAAGCTATAGAGGCCGCCAAGAACTTGCTAGGGGAGAGGGTGAAGGAGCTGGAAGAAGATCTTGAGGATCACGGCAAGAATATCACGTCATTCGGGAGCGACACGAACAAATCCCTCCACACCCTGATGGAGATGCAGCTCGCCAAGTCTCACAAGACCAAATAGCACTCTTTAGCCAATTAATACATTGATGATCTGCAAACGCAGCTGGCTACGCTGACAAAGACTCTTGAGACTTCCCAGACCCGCGAGAAGGCTCTGGCCAAGGATCTCCGAGATGAGAAGGAGCTTGTCAAGAGTGCCATTACTATCCACAATGACTATGTGCAGGGAGTAAAAGTCTGGGCTGAGAAGCTCATCGACGTCTCAGAGAAGCTTGCCGCACAACTATCTGCCATGGGCTTGGAAGATTTCAGGTAATCTTCTGACGACAGAATGTCCATGAGCGCCAAGCTAACCATGTTCTTCGACCGCATGCTTCAAGCCCTGGAGTAGCTTCACTCCGACCAAACATCCTGTCTGGCCAGCGAATCAGGCAAACTCTACCAGGCCGTCCTCAGCAAGGTACTCATCAAAGTGGCGCACAAGAACCCCGACATCAACCTCTCCAATGTCCTCGACCGCTTGCCGAGGGATGTAGATGTCAAGGTGCTTGAAGAACTTGTCGCGCCCATCGTCGATAGGGTAAGCCAAGTCAAGCGGGTTGAAGGTGATCGCCGGGACTAGCTACCTTATTATGTTTTTGTTGCCGTACTCCTTCTGGCAAGATTTTTTTTGAACATCGCCCGTAGGTATCCATACCACCATTCCCCCTCCGGAAAAGCTGCATGCGAGGTATTCTTCTATCCTTTGAGAAAAAGAAAGAAGAGAAAATATGGATGTGGAACCTTGGCAGTCCGTTAGCTCTTGCCGGGAGTAAGAGCAATGGAATATCTCGGACAAAAATGCACATAACTAAACATGAGAATCAACAAGATTTTGCCAAACAATTGGCTTTATCCAACTATGCACAGGGTCTGCGTCGGGCTTTGTACCAAGGATTACATGCTTTAGTGGCAAGACTTGTAAAAAAGGTGGTTGCTGGGAGACCCGGCAACCGCACCTCATGGGTAGAACTTACGAAGATGTTCGGTATTACAGGAGTTGCTTACCGGGATGCCATCTTCGGTCTCCAGGCGGACTGCGCCAGGCCTGGTGACTCGCACTACCCTATAAGGGCCTTCCCACTTCGGCGTTAACTTGTTTGAATTCTTGGCGGACTGAACTCGCCGAAGAAAAAGGTTACCTTCCTCAACACTACGGGCATGAACCTTGTGGCTATGATAGCAGCACAAGGCTTGCTGGTAGGGCGCGGCTCGCACAGCACCCTGAAGACGATCTTCCTCGAGGAGCGTCGTGTCATATTGCCGCAACTGCTCTTGCCCAAGCTTGTCATAAGTGAGCACTCGAGGTGACCCATACGTGAGTTCCGTGGGGAGAACTGCTTCCGACCCATATACTAGGGAGAAGGGTGTCTGGTCGGTAGCTCAATTTGGAGTTGTTCTGATTGACCAAAGAACCACCGGAAACTCATCAATCCAACGCCTTCCGCACTTGCACAACTTGTCAAAATTTCTTGCCTTGAGGCCTCGCAGCACTTCAGCATTAGACCTGTCTGCTAGGTCGTTGCTCCTCGGGTGGGCAACAAAAGAAAAATAGATCTTTCTACCAAGGTCTTGGACATAGTGCATGAAGGTGCGGCTCGTGAACTGTGTGCCATTGTAAGTGATGACCCTGTTGGGCACACCAAAGCAGCAGACTAGTCCTTTGAAGAACTTGACGGCTGACTGTGCTGTCACCTTTCTCACTGCTTCCACTTCTAGCCACTTTGTGAACTTGTCAATTGCAACATACAAGTACTCAAAGCCCCTGGTAGCACGGTGGAAGGGGACCAAGATGTCGAGCCCCCAGACCAAAAATGGCCAGGAGAGAGGGATTGTTTGAAGAGCTTGAGCTGGCTAATGCATTTTCTTTGAATGAAACTGGCATGCTTCACACTTGGTTACTAGCGCAGTTTCATCCGGGAGGGTAGTGGGCCAAAAGAAACCTTCCCGGAATGCCTTACCGACAAGTGCTCTTGATCCTATTTGGGAGCCACATATGCCTCCATGTATCTCCGCCAACAGCTCCAATCCATCCTCCCGAGAAATGCACTTGAGTTTCACAACATTCGGTCTCTTTCTGTATAGGACGTTGTCCATGAAATGGTACATATTAGACTGACGGGCTACTTTCTCTGCTTCCTCTTGTTCCTCAGGGAGTTCTCTTATTTTAAGGAAACGGACAATATGCTATGCCCATGGTGGAGCCTTGGGCTCGACAACAAGGACTAAAGGGATATCCTCTACCAGGGAAGCATTTGTCTCGATGGTAAGGGCCCGAGGCCCCGCCGGAGCCTGCTGCCCCGCAGCAAGCTTGGCAAGAGAGTGTGCTACCACGGCAAGAGCCTGAGGCTCCACCAGAACATGCTGCTCACTCGCAAGCCTGACGTTGTCCCCAGCCCTTCGTATTTAGCAGTATTGTTCATTGATCTCTCCAAAGGAAAGTGCATCTGAATCACATATTTGAGGTGCTCTTCGGTGGGTGCCGCATGCAGCACTCTGGCACCTGTGCCTTGCAGCAAGAAAGCCCCATCAAAATACATGATCCACTCTTGATTTCTTTCCTTGTCGGGGAGAGTTGACTTTGGAACTTCTTCATCTGGTGTTGGGGTCCATTCCGTAATGAACTCCGCCAAGGCTCTTGTGGGGACCCTCACTCATAAGTGGTGATCATCGAATGTACGTGCATAGTGATCCTAGAGATCAATGCTCACTGAACACACAGAAACTAAATAACACGAGTCTTACATCCATTACAAACCGGTTTAATCAAATATGGCCTTCATGGCCAAGTCTTCATATGATTGCAGCGGAAATCTTCAATGATTGTGTGAACCCATGCCATTTGCCTTAACACTACAGGCATTCTGACTGGGAAGCATCCTAGCTCACATGTCCGTCACCAAGGTAATCTTCATCTGTGGGGACCCCGACTCATAAGTCGTGATCACTAAATGCACGTGTAGAGTGATCTGAGAGATCAATGCTCACTGAAAACACAGAAGCTGAATAACAAGAGTCTTACATCCACATTTAGCGTCTTACACAGATAAAGACCATGAAGGTCAAGTCTTGCATAGATAGGGCCACGAGGGCCAAACACTTAAATAGAACAAGCAGCGGAAATCTTGGTCGAAAGCGTGAACCCATGCCATCTGCCTTAACCTATAGGCATTCTGACTGGGAAGAGTCCCAGTTCGCATGTTCGTCACCAACGAACTCTTCAACATACTCTTGTTCTTCCGTGCTTGACAAATTAAATAACCAGTGGCAAGACAATGAGTACTTTCAATGTACTTTCAAGCAACCCAAGTTGTGGAACAAAGTACAATGATGCATGATATAGCACTAAGTAGGTAATTTCTGGAAAGCTAATTTGGAATACAATGACATGATCAAGTAACTAGTAAGCATGTGTCAACAATAGGCAGTTATCCATATGAACAAGATACAGATATCATCATCAGTAGGAGTTGAACACCTCATGTTCATTCCTCATGCTAAGTCATCAGACTTGGTTAAATTCCCGTCCTAAGTCATCAGACTTAGCTCATGTGACCTCCCTATCACTATCACATCGATACTCACACCAAGTTTCATGAAAACGTCTGGACATAGTTTAAGAAGGACCTCCAACTGTCCACGACCGCGGACGCGGATATTCGAACAGTTTCACATTCTGCAGAGGTTGCACACTTTACCCACAAGACTCGGGGAAATTCCGTGTCATCCATGACTCGTGGTATATAGCATACCCAAGGTAAGCACACGAACAATGCCTTTCCCATGGTGATACTAAAATAAGATTCCACTCATTGGTGCCATCCCTCATGATATACATTCACTTGTATCATCCATGAGGGCACGCAACAGTGTGCCCGGTGCCTGTAAAGACAGCGCATGACCTTCCACTTCTACGACGACCCCATGTCAAGAGTGACCACTTCACTCTTGCCACTAGTAATGCGGGCTCCTTGCTAGCACCAACCGTAGTAATCGACAAAGCCCCATCCCATAAGGGGTATCGTGGTTGTGCATGTAAGGTTGGGACGGTCAGCAAACCTTAAATCTAATCCTTTTTTGAAAAAACACCCACCCACTTGCTTTGGCACACCTCTTCTTTCTCAAGTGGTCACCCAACTTATCATCATCTCCCTCGGGCATTAGTGGCACCCGACGGGGTTTTCAAAAAAGTCTTTGAAATAATTTGTGTTCCCATCACCATGTATAAACCCGAACCATTTGCGTAGCATCTATTAGCATCCCATCTATACCCACCCACATAACCATCATAAGGTGGTGTTGGAAATATGCCCTAGAGGCAATAATAAATTAGTTATTATCACATTTCCTTGTTCATGATAATCGTTTACTATCCATGCTATAATTGTATTGATCGAAGACTTAGATGCACGTGTGGATACATAGACAAAACCATGTCCCTAGTATGCCTCTAATAGACTAGCTCGTTGATCAAAGATGGTTAAGGTTTCCTAGCCATGGACGTGAGATATCATTTGATAAACGGGATCACATAATTAGGAGAATGGTGTGATGGACAAGACCCAAACTACAAATGTAGCATATGATCGTGTCAGTTTATTGCTACTGTTTTCTGCATGTCAAGTATATGTTCCTATGACCATGAGATCATGCAACTCATGGACATCGGAGGAGTGCCTTGTGTGTATCAAATGTCGCAACGTAACTGGGTGACTATAAAGGTGCTCTACAGGTATCTCCGAGGGTGTCTATTGAGTTGGCATGGATCAAGACTAGGATTTGTTACTCCGTGTGACGGAGAGATATCTCAGGGCCCACTCGGTAATACAACATCACAATAAGCCTTGCAAGCAATGTGACTAAGTGTTAGTCACGGGATCTTGTATTACGGAACGAGTAAAGAGACTTGCCGGTAATGAGGTTGAACTAGGTATGGAGATACCAACGATCGAATCTCGGGCAAGTAACATACCGAAGAACAAATGGAACATC
This sequence comes from Hordeum marinum, assembly GCA_022496015.1. Taxonomy (NCBI): domain Eukaryota; kingdom Viridiplantae; phylum Streptophyta; class Magnoliopsida; order Poales; family Poaceae; genus Hordeum; species Hordeum marinum. The sequence goes on from CM039675.1 coordinate 275,731,558, forward strand.
ATACGGGATTAACTGAATCCTTGACATAAAGGTTCAACCGATAAAGATCTTCGTAGAATATGTAGGAACCAATATGGGCATCCAGGTCCCGCTATTGGTTATTAACCTTAGAGGTGTCTCGGTCATGTCTACATAGTTCTCGAACCCGCAGGGTCTGCACTCTTAAGGTTCGGTGATGTTTCGATAGTATAGAGTTATGCATGGTGGTGACCGAAGGTTGTTCGGAGTCCCGGATGAGATCCTGGACGTCATGAGGATCTCCGAAATGGTCCGGAGGTAAATATTGATATATATGAAGTCCTATTTTGGTTTCCGGAAAAGTTTCGGGCTTATCGGTAGTGTACTAGGAGTGTCAGGAGTGTACCGGGAGACCATCGGGAGGGGTATTTCGACCCAAGAGGCTACATGGGCTTTGGGAGAGTAAATACCAGCCCTTTTTGGGATGGTGGAAGACCCACACAAGGCCCATGCGGCTGGGAAGAAAAGCCCAAAGAGAAAAAGGTGGAAAAAGGCAAAAAAGGCAAAAATAAGGAGGAGTCCTAGTCCTACTAGGATTAGAGGAGGAATCCTCCAATCCCACTAGGTTCGGCCGACCCAAGGGCTGCCTCTTTGGCAGACAAGGCTCCTCCTCCTCTCCTCCTCTATATACTAGAGGATTTTAGGGTTTTGGCACAAAATTTTTAGCCACGTGCTGCCCGTTCCTCTAGTGCATAGTTTCTCCTCTAGATCGGATTTCTGCAGTGCTTAGGCGAAGCCCTGCCGGAATAGCTCCAACTCCATCTCCGGAGCGCCATCACGCTGCCGGAGAACTCTTCTACCTCTCCGATCCCTCTGGATCAAGAAGTCAGAAATCGTCATCGAGTTGTACGTGTGCTCAACACGGAGGTGCCATCCGTTCGGCGCTAGATCGGAAGGACCGTGATCAAGATCGCGAGACGGATCATGATTAGTTCGCGGGACGGATCGTGATGAGGTCGCGGGATGGATCATGACGAGATCGCGGGGTGGATCGTGATGAGTTCGCGGGACGGATCATGATGACTTCGCGGGACGGATCGTGATGAGTTCGCGGGAAGGATCGTGACGAGATCGTGGGACGGATCGTGATGAGTTCGCGGGACGGATCGTGATTGGATCGCGGGACGGATCATGATGAGATCGCGGGATGCTCGGAGACTTGGATCGCGAAGACGTTCGACTACACCAACCGCATTTCTTAACGCTTCCCGCTTAGCGATCTACAAGGGTACGTAGATCCACTCTCCCTCTCGTAGATGCTCATCACCATGGATAGATCTTGCGTGTGCGTAGGAAATTTTTTGTTTCCCATGCAACGTTCCCCAACAGTGGCATCATGAGCTAGGTCTATGTGTAGATGAGATCTCGAGTAGGACACAAAAGGTTTGTGGGCGTTGATGCTTAGATTGCTTCCTCCCTTGGTCGGATTTTGGTTCAGCGGTATTGTGTGATGAAGCGGCCCCGACCAACATTACTCGTACTCTTACGAGAGACTAGTTCCCTTAACCGCAACTTGTTGCATAGATGGCTTGTGGCTGCCAGATTCTCTCACTTTAGTTGGATCGGATTCGACAAAGGCGGTCCTTGAGAAGGTTAAAAAGCAACTAGTGTATCACCATTGTGGTTTTTGCGTAGATGAGAATTGTTCTTGCTAGATATCTGTAGCAGCCACGTAAAACAGCAACAACAATTAGAGGACGTCTAACTTGGTTTTGCAGGGTATGTTGTGATGTGATATGGCCAATTACATGATGTGATATATGTGATGTATGAGATGATCATGTGATGTATAGATTATCATGACTTGCATGTCGATGAGTACGGAAACCGGCAGGAGCCATAGGGTTGTCTTTAATTATTGTATGACCTACGTGTCAATCATTAAGCGCTATGTAATGCTTTACTTTATCGCTAAACGGTAGCAATAGTAGTAGAAGCGTGATGGGCACGACAACCCCGATGGCGACACATTGATGGAGATCAAGATGATGATGATCATGGTGTCATGCCGGTGACGATGGAGATCATGCTGGTGCTTTCTAGATGGAGATCAAAAGCACAAGTTGATGGCCATATCATGTCACTTATGATTTGCATGTGATGTTAATCCTTTTATGCACCTTGTTTTGCTTAGGACGACGGTAACATTATAAGGTGATCCCTCACTTAATTTCAAGATAAATTGTGTTCTCCCCGAGTGTGCACCGTTGCGAAAGTTCGTCGTGTTGAGACACCATGTGATGATCGGGTGTGATAGACTCTACGTTCACATACAACGGGTGCAAGCCAGCGTTGCACATGCAGAACACTCGGGTTAAACTTGAAGAGCCTAGCATGTACAGACATGGCCTCGGAACACAAGAGACCGAAAGGTCGAACATGAGTCATATAGTAGATATGATCAACATGATGATGTTCACCACTGAAACCACCTCAACTCACGTGATGATCGGACTTGAGTTGGTGAATTTGGATCATGTTTCACTCAAATGACCGGAGGGATGTCAATTTGAGTGGGAGTTCTTAAGTAATATGATTAATTGAACTCATTATCATGAACATGGTGAGTGGTGACTTTGCAAAATTATGTTATAGATTACTAGCTCATGTTGTAGCTCCCTTGAATTTTTATATGTTCCTAGAGAAATAGACTTGAAACATGATGGTAGCAATATTGCGGACTGGGTCCGTGATCTGAAGATTGTCCTCATTGCTGCACAGAAGGTTTATGTCCCTAATGCACCGCTCGGTGCGCCAACCCCTCTAGCATCGTGTGTAGATGTTGTGAACATCTGACAGGCACGTTCTGATGACTACTTGATAGTTTAGTGCATCTTGCATTACGGCTTACAATTGAGGCTCCTAAACATATTGAACGTCACGGAACATATGAGATGTTCTAAGAGCTGAAATTAGGATCTCAGGCTCGTGCCCGTGTTGCGAGATATGAGATCTCCAACAAGATTCTTTCCCTGCAAGATGAAAGAGAATAGCTCAATCGTTGAGCATGTGCTCAGATTGTCTGGGTGCTGCAATCGCTTGAATCGAGTGGGAGTTGATCTTCCATATAAGATAGTGATTGATATTGTTCTCCAAGTCACTGTCACTAAGCTACTAGAACTTGGTGATGAACTATAAATTCCAGGGATAGAAATAATGATCCCTGAGCTGTTCGCGATGTTTGACACCGCGAAGGTAGAAATCAAGAAGGAGCATCAAGTGTTGATGGTTAGTAAAACCACTAGTTTCGAGAAGGGCAAGGGGAAGGAGGGAAACTTCATGGATAGCAAGTCAGTTGCTGTTCCGGCGAAGCAACCCAAAGTTGAACCCAAACCCTGACTAAGTGCTTCGATTATGAGGAGAGCGGTCGCTGAAGCGGAACAACCCTAGATACTTGGTAGATAAGAAGGCTGGCAACGTTGACAGAAGTATATTTGATATATGTGTTATTCATGTGTACCTTGCTAGTACTCCTAGTAGCACCTGGGTATTGGATACCGGTTCGGTTTCCAAATGTTAGTAACTCGAAATAAAAGCTACGGAATAAACGGAGAACTAGCTCAGGGTGAGGTGACGATGTGTGTTGGAAATGTTTCAAAAGTTGATGTGATCAACATCGCATGCTCTATCTACCTTCGGGATTAGTGACAAACCTAAATAAATGTTATTTGGTGTTTTACGTTGAGCATGGACGTGAGTGGATCGTGTTTATTGCAACACGGTTATTCATTTAAGTTAGAGAATAATGGCTATTCTGTTTACATGAATAATAGCTTCAATGGTCAAGCACCCAGTGAGAATGGTTTGTTGAATCCTGATCGTAGTAATACACATGTTCATAACATTGATGCCAAAAGATACAAAGTTAATAATAATAGTACCACATACTTGTGGCAGTGCCGCTAAATGTCATATTCGTATAAAACGCATGAAGAAACTCCATGCTGATGGATCTTTGGACTCATTCGATTTCGAATCGGTTGAGACATGCGAACCATGCCTCTTGGTCAAGATGACTAAGGACCCCGTTTTCTGGTTTGATGGAGCGGGCAAGTGACTTACTGGAAATGATACATGTTGATGTATGCAATCCAATGAGTCTTATAGCGTGCAGTGGATATCGTTATTTTCTTACCTTCACTGATGATTTGAGTAGATATAGTGTATATTTGCTTAGTGAAACACAAGTCTGAATCGTTTGAAAGGTTCAAGCAAATTCAGAGTGAAGTTTAAGATCATCATGACAAGAAGATAAAAAATGTCTATGATATGATTGTCGAGATGAATATCTGAGTTGCGAGTTTGGCATACAACTTTAGACAATGTGAAAATTGTTTCACAACTCACGCCACCTGGAACACCATAGTGTGATGGTGTGTCCGAACGTCATAGTCGTGCTCTATTGGATATGGTGCATGCTATGATGTCTCTTATCGTTTTGTTACTATAATTTCGGGGTTATGCATTAGAGACAACTACATTCACTTTAAATAGGTCACCATTTAAATCCGTTGAGATGACACCGTGTGAATTATGGTTTGATAGAAACCTAAGCTCTCATTTCTTAATGTTTGGGGCTGCGACGCTTGTGTGGAAAATGTTTTCACCTAATGAGCTCGAACCCAAAGAGGACAAATGCATCTTCATAGAATACCCTAAGAACACTTGGGTGAACCTTCTATATCAGATCCAAGCATAAAATGTTTGTTGCTAAAACTGGGTCCTTTCTCGAGAAAAAGTTTCTCTCGAAAGAATTGAGTGGGAGGAAGATAGAACTTGATGAGGTTATTGAACCTTTGTTTCAACGAGAGAGTAGCGCAGAGCAGGAAGATGTTTCTGTGAAGCCTTTGTTATTTGAAGAGGAAGTTAATGATGATGATCATGAAGCTTCGGATCAAGTTACTATTGAACCTCGTAGGTCGACAAGGACGTGTACTGCTCAAGGGTGGTGCGGCAACCCTGTCTTAGAGGTCAAGTTGTTGGACAACGATGAACCTATGAACTATGGAGAAGCGATGATGGGCCTGGAAACCAACAAATGGTTAGAGGCCATGAAATCCGAGAAACGATCCATGTATGAAAACGAAGTGTGGACTTTGGTAGACTTGCTCGTTGGACGGCAGGTTGTTAAGTACAAATGGATCTTTGAAATGAAGACAGACGCTCATGGTAAATGTCACCATTTGTAAAGCTCGACTTGTTGCAAAGAAGTTTACGACAAGTTCAAGGAGTTGACTGTGATGAGACTATCTCACTTGTAGCGATTCTAAAGTCTGTTGGAATTATGTTAGCAGTTGTTGCATTTTTCAATTATGAAATTTGGCAGATGGATGTCAAAACATCATTTCCTTAACGGTTTACTTGAGGAAAGGTTGTATGTGATACAACCAGAAGGTTTTGTCTGTCCTAAGGATGCTAAAAGGTGTGGAAGCTTCAGTGATCCTTTTATAGACTGAAGCAAGCATCTCGGAGTTGGAATGTACACTTTGATGAGGTGATCAAAGTTTTTGAGTCTATACAAAGTTTATGAGAAACTTGTATTTGCAATAAAGTGAGTGGGAGCACCATAGAGTTTCTGATAAGTATATGTGGATGAAATATTGCTATTCGGAAATAATGTGGAATTTCTGGAAAGCAGAAACGGTTGTTTGAAAAGTGATTTTCAAAGGAAGACCTCAATAAAGCTACCTAATTGTTGAGCATCAAGATCTGTAAAGATATATCAAGATGTTTGATAAGACTTTCAATGAGTACATACCTTGACAAGATTTTGAAAGAGTTCAAAATGGATTAGTCAGATAGAAGTGTTCTCACATGCTTTGTAAGGTGTGAAGTGGAGTGAGACTCGAAGCTTGACCACGGCAGAAGAAAGAGAAAGGACAAATGTCGTCCCGTTGTGCCTTAGCCATAGCCTCTATATAGTATGCCATGTTGTGTACCGCACCTGTGTGCGCCTTGCCATGAGTCCGTCAAGGGGTACAAGAGTGATCCAGGAGTGGATCACTGGACAGCGGTCTAGATTATACTTAGTAACTAAAAGACTAAGGAGACATTTCTCGATTATGGAGGTGATAAAGGGTTCGTCGTAAAGAGTTACGTCGATGCAAGCTTTAACACCGATCCGGATGACTCATAGTAGCAATCTGGAGATGTATAGTGGAGCATCCATTTGGAATAGTACCAAGTGGAGTGTGGTAGCAGTGTTTACAGTTTGACATAGAGATTTGCAAAGTACACACGGATCTGAATGTCGCAGACCCGTTGACTATAAGACCTCTCTCACATGCAAAGGATGATCAAGCCCCAGAACTCATTGGGTGTTAGATTCATAACAATGCTAATCACATGGTGATGTGAACTAGATTAATTACTCTAGTGCAAGTGGGAGACTGTTGGAAATATGCCCTAGAGGCAATAATAAATTAGTTATTATCATATTTCCTTGTTCATGATAATCGTTTACTATCCATGCTATAATTGTATTGATCGGAGACTTAGATGCATGTGTGGATACATAGACAAAACCATGTCCCTAGTATGCCTCTAATAGACTAGCTCGTTGATCAAAGATGGTTAAGGTTTCCTAGCCATGGACATGAGATGTCATTTGATAAACGGGATCACATCATTAGGAGAATGGTGTGATGGACAAGACCCATACTACAAACGTAGCATATGATCGTGTCAGTTTATTGCTACTGTTTTCTGCATGTCAAGTATATGTTCCTATGACCATGAGATCATGCAACTCACGGACATCGGAGGAGTGCCTTGTGTGTATCAAACGTCGCAACGTAACTGGGTGACTATAAAGGTGCTCTATAGGTATCTCTGAGGGTGTCTGTTGAGTTGGCATGGATCAAGACTGGGATTTGTTACTCCGTGTGACGGAGAGGTATCATAGGGCCCACTCGGTAATACAACATCACAATAAGCCTTGCAAGCAATGTTACTAAGTGTTAGTCACGAGATCTTGTATTACGGAACGAGTAAAGATACTTCCCGGTAACGAGGTTGAACTAGGTATGGACACAGATGATCGAATCTTAGGCAAGTAACATACCGAAGAACAAAGGGAACATCATACGGGATTAACTGAATCCTTGACATAGAGGTTTGACCGATAAAGATCTTCATAGAATATGTAGGAACCAATATGGGCATCCAGGTCCCGCTATTGGTTAATGACCATAGAGGTGTCTCGGTCATGTCTACATAGTTCTCGAACCCGTAGGGTCTGCACACTTAAGTTTCGGTGACGTTTCGGTAGTATAGAGTTATGCATGGTGGTGACTGAAGGTTGTTCGGAGTCCTGAATGAGATCCTAGACGTCATGAGGAGCTCCAGAATGGTCCGGAGGTAAAGATTGATATATATATATGAAGTCCTATTTTGGTCGCCGGAAAAGTTTCGGGCTTATTGGTAGTGTACTGGGAGTGCCGGTAGTGTATCGGGAGACCATCGGGAGGGGTATTTCGACCCAAGAGGCTGTATGGGTTGTGGGAGAGTAAATACCAGCCCTTTTTGGGATGGTGGAAGTCCCACACAAGGCCCATGCGTCTGGGAAGAAAATCCCAAAGAGGAAAAGGTGGAAAAAGGCAAAAAAGGCAAAAATAAGGAGGAGTCCTAGTCCTACTAGGATTGGAGGAGGAATCCTCCAATCCCACTAGGTTCGGCCTACCCAAGGGCTGCCTCTTTGGCAGCCAAGCCTCCTCCTCCTCTCCTCCTATATGTACTAGAGGATTTTAGGGTTTTGGCATAGAATTTTGAGCCACGTGCTCCCGTTCCTCTAGTTCATAGTTTCTCCTCTAGATCGGATTTCTGCAGTGCTTAGGCGAAGCCCTGCCGGAATAGCTCCACCACCATCTCCGGAGCGCCGTCATGCTGACGGAGAACTGTTCTACCTCTCTGCTCCCTCTTGCTATATCAAGAAGGCGGAGATCGTCATCGAGCTGTACGTGTGCTGAACGCGGAGGTGCCGTCCGTTTGGCGGTAGATCGGAAGGACCGTGATCAAGATCGCGAGATGGGTCGTGATGAGTTCGTGGGACGGATCGTGATGAGTTCGCGGGAAGGATCATGACGAGATCGCGGGACGGATCATGATGAGTTCGTAGGACGGATCATGATGAGTTCGTGGGACGGATCGTGATGAGTTCGCGGGATGGATCGTGACGAGATCGCGAGATGGATCGTGATGTGTTCACAGGACGAATCGTGATTGGATCGCGGGACGGATCATGATGAGATCATGGGACGCTCGGCGATTTGGATCGCGAAGAAGTTCGACTACACCAACCGCGTTTCTTAACGCTTCCCGCTTAGCGATCTACAAGGGTACATAGATCCAGTCTCCCTCTCGTAGATGCTCATCACCATGGATAGATCTAGCGTGTGCATAGGAAATTGTATCAGAGGCATCCCACCGAGGGGGAAATACCACATCATGATCAAATCGTTGAAACAACAAGTGCTATATGTCATGTATGGAAAAGTTGCTTAACATGGTCAAAGGGCTGCTTGCCTTGCTCAACAAAGTCTCCAGGGTATTCGAAGTCTTCGGGTCTAACTTCCTTGTCAACCGCACGATCTATCGTCGTGAATAAATAGCAATAAACTAAGCATCACCCAAAAACAGATCACACAACCTACTATCAAAATGCAACCCTACTCTGATAAATACCACAAGAGGTACTAAAATGATTTGTCTAGGTTTTTGAACTTAACAAGATTTTTAAAACTATTTAAAACAGGAGCTTATAATGCTAAATAGGGGTTTTAAATTAAAATAGTACATAAAATGGTTTCAAACATTTTTACAAATAGCACCAATAAATTCTAGGGATTATTTCAAGATTTAAGGTAGAAGAATATTTGGATTTAGATGAATATAAAAATATGTGGAATTTTTGGAAGTTTAAACAGAAAAGAAAAAGAAAAGGGGTACTGTGTCCCTTGGGCCAAAACGGCCAGCCGAAACCGGTCCACATGGGGAAGCCAGCCCAGGCGAGGCGCCGCGCGTGGCAGGTTTACTTTTAAACCTGCCCGCGGTCCCTGCTTGCCAGCGAGAGAGGAGGGGGTGAGGGGATGATAGGTGGGACCCACCTGTCATCCATCTCCTCGCGACAGGGACGGGAGGGAGCTCACCATCGGCGTCTCCGGCCACGGCGGTTCGGCCGGAGGGCACCGGTGTGCTTAGGGGGCTCTCGCGCATCGGTGGGTGGCCGAGGGGCTCGCCGGGGTGAAGGGAATTGCCAACAAGGGGAGGTGCCCGACGGCGGCGAGGGTTTGGTTCGGGAGAGGTGTCCCGACCACGGGGGAGAGCGGGTTGTGCACGGGGAAAAATTAGATGGGAGGAGAGAGCGAGGAGAGAGGGGAAGAGGCTCAGGGAGGCGCTTAAATAGGGGGGCCGCTGGTCCACCGTGGACGTGGTGCGCAGGTGAGGACTAGGGCGTCGCCACGGGCCACGGGGGCGAGCCGGGCAGTGCTGGGGGCTTCGTGGATGTTGTCTTTGTCCAGGGAAGAGAGAGGTAGAGCAGGGGGAGAGCGCGCGTGTGTGGTGCCCGGTTGGCCGAGCTGTGCGACGCCGGGCACGCGTGCAAGAGGGCGGAGCAGAGAGGATAGAGAAGGAGCCGATTGACTGCCATACTGCGAACGTCGAGGCCAACTCGGGGGACAAGCTCCCTCATCCCAAGGCGGTCGGGAGGCCTCGGGATGCCCCTGCTATAGTGCGGTGGCGCACTGTAGCATGCTCCAAAGCGCCCAAATAGCTGGCATAGCCGTTGCCCGCGCGCTCTGTGGAGCCCTAGCTTGTCCAGTAGGGCCTAGGTGTCTAGAGATGCCCCTTGGATGCCATGGAGCTGGGGGAGCTAGGGAGAAGATAAATGGGTAGGGGAGAGGTAGAAAAAGATGCTGCCAAGGGGGGTTACTGGGGTTTTTCACCACATGACACTCGAGCTACGACCATGAAACTTTTACTCGAGGTGAAAGGTAACTACAAGAGGTCGTGGTAAAAATTTGGGGGCAAGGATAAAAGAGTAAGGGCTGGAAATGATGGTTTGTAGAATGGACCAGAAGGTGTTTGATGGTATTTTGGGCAAGAAAATTTTTCCATCTTAGTGAGATATTTACCAGCGTCAAGGGTTAGGTAAAAATGAGATGATTCACCAAGTTTGAGCTCAAGTGGGCAAAGTTGATAATGGAACCTTCGTAAACCCAAGAAACTAACAGAATCAGGTTTCTATAGATCTAGTGATGCTAGGCTTTTACCCTTGATGCACCACTTAGTGTAGCATCATTATTTGGTCATTAGAGCATGCTCACAAAGTCTGGGGTCAAAGGGAGACACTTTACAATGTAAAGTAGCTCAAATTTGAATCTAAACAGGAAGTTTTTTTTGATGGTTTCATGAACCAAACCAACTTGGGTTGAGATGTAACTTTTTAAGATCATCACTTATGATAGTGTTGACTTGCTGGAATATTCCTGGAATTTATTGAGCATATTTGTTATAGAAAATTCCAAAATCTTGACTTGAATATAAGGGGTTTTGAGGGGTTTTCCCCACGATTCGAACATGCCCTTGTGTTGAAATTCATATATATGGAAAATATATGCCCATTGAGTTTCCCAAAATTTTCTCAAATATTTTCAAAGCATTTAAATAATTTGTCCCTAATAAAAACCATTTTTGGTCTTAAGAAAAAGCCTTTAAATAAAATATAAGAATAATCTTTAAAATTAATATTTGGTGGTTTTGGAAAGTCTTATATATAGTAGGTTTGAAGTAAAACCCTTGGGGAAGAAGAATCCACCCAATTTGAGGACTTGCAATGCACACCTCATCTGAGGGGTTTTTGTAAACCTAATTTGAATAAATCATTTTTGGTTAAAACAAAATTTGATAAAAATAGTTTTGGGCACTGTTCACATGGCATGATCATTGGGCAAGAGGTTTGGGACAAGGAAGATGAATATGAAGTGGAATAGATTCTAGGAGTGCCACAACCGCAATCATCAAGCAAGCAAACATCATTGCAACCAAGCACAAGCACTTTGAAAAAGTTTTAGTTCGCTCCAAATTTTATAAACCCAAACATATCAAGGTGGTACAAACACAGGGTGTGACAGACCTTCCCCCCTTACAAGAATCTTGTCCCCGAGATTCCTAGGCTAAGTGCTAAAAAGATAGGGGAACTCAGATCTAGGGTAGTATTCATGTTCCCAGGTTGCTTCAGCTTCAGTGTAGTTGCTCCACTAGATCTTGAAGTACTTGATGGTGCGGCTTCGGGTCTAGCGATTGGCTTCATCCAAAATGCAAACCGGCCTCTCATGATAAGTGAGGTATGGCTGAAGATCGATGGCTTGACGGTCGATGTCCTTGTAGAGTCGGGGCGCTAGGGAACTTGGAGACACTTCCGGAGTTGTGACACATGAAAGACGTTCTGCACATCCGATAGCTCGGAAGGTAGCTCTAGCTAACAGACATCTTCTCCTCATCTTGCGGTGATCTTGAAGGGGCCGATATATCTGGGTGCAAGCTTTTCCTTCACATGGAAATGCTTGATTCCTTTAAGAGGTGTGAATCAAAGATAGACATGATCTCCTTTGTTGAAGCTCACTTCTCGGCGGTGAGAGTCGATGCAACTCTTCTGTCTTGATTTGGCAGTCTCCAGACGTTCTTGGACGAGTTGTACTTGCTCTTCTGCTTCGCGGAAGATGTCTGGTCGAAAAACTAATCCTTCTCCGGTCTTTGACCAGTTGAGAGGTGTACGACACTTGCGCCCATACAGCACCTCAAATGGTGCCATCTGAAGACTCGATTGATAGCTTTTGTTGTAGGAGAACTCGCCGAATGGTAGGCAATCTTCCCACTTGGCCCCATATGCCAGAATGCAAGCACAAAGCATGTCTTCGAGTATCTGTTTTACTCGTTCTGTTTGCCCACCGGTATGGGCATGAAAAGCAGTGCTGAAGGAGAGCTTGGTTGCCATAGCTTCTTGAAACATCTTCCAGAATCTTGAGGTGAACTGGGTGCCTCGATCCAACACGATCTCCTTTGGAACTCGGTGAAGGCTCACGATATGCTCGATGTAGAGATTGGCTAGCTTGTTACCGTCAGAGGTGGTCTTGACAAGAATGAAATGGGCTACCTTGGTCAGGTGGTCGACAATGATCCAAACGGAATCATGTTCTTTGCTTGACCTTGGTAAACCGGTGATGAAATCCATCCCGAATTTGTCCCACTTCCATTCAGGCACTTTGAGAGGTTGCAATAGTCCAGCGGGTCAGTGATGCTCAGCCTTGACTCTCTGGCATATGTCACACTTAGCCATGAATGTGCCTATCTCCCGTTTCATGCCATGTCACCAGAATCTTGTCTTGAGGTCTTGATACATCTTGGTTCCTCTAGGATGGATGAAGTAGGTAGTGTCATGAGCTTCTTGCAATATCAGGTTCTTGATCTCCTCCTTGTTGGGTACGCAAATGTGATTCCCGAACCATACAACTCCTTGTTCATCCATCGAGAATCATGGGGCCTTGCTAACCTTGATCTTCCTCTTGATGCCGTCGACACTCTCATGTCCATTCTAAGCCTCTTTGATATCCTCCATCAAGGTAGGATTTGGTTTGAGGTTGGCGAGGAATCCAGGTGCAACTAGTTCCAAGCCGAAATTTCAAGCTCCTCATACAGGGCGGGTAGCCTTTCTTTAATCATAGAATTCAAGGGACAAGCCTTTCTGCTTAAGGCGTCTGCTACCACGTTGGCCTTTCCAGGGTGGTACTGAACACTGAGGTCATAATCCTTGATCAACTCCAACCATCTTTGCTGCCTCATGTTCAAAGCCCTTTGAATGAAGCTATACTTCAAACTCTTGTGGTCTGTGAATATCTCACATCGCTTCCCCAGAAGGTAATGTCGCCATGTCTTCAAGGCATGAACCACTGCTGCCAACTCGAGATCATGAGTTGCGTAGTTCTCTTCATGAGGTCGTAACTGTCTGGATAGATATGCTACGACTCTGCCTTCTTGCATCAGAACACCTCCAAGCCCGATTCTTGATGCATCGCAATATATCACAAACTCCTTGTGAATATTGGGGGTGGCCAAAACTGGGGCTATGGTCAATCTCTTCTTGAGTTCCTGGATCCTTTCCTCGCACTTAGCCATCCATTCAAACTTCTTGTCCTTCTTCAAAAGCTGGGTCATGGGTTGGGCAATGCTTGAGAACCCTTCCACGAACTTGCGGTAATAACCCGCGAGTCCGAGGAAGCTCGTGACTTCCTTCACGGTAGTTCGGGTTTGCCATTCCGTCACGGCTTCAATCTTGGAAGGATCCACTAATAATCCTTCTGCAGTCAACACATGACCCAAGAATCCAACTTCATGCAGACAAAGTTCACACTTGATGAACTTGGCATAAAGCTGGTGCTATCGAAGCTTCTCTAGGACCAATCTCAAGTGTTCCTCATGTTATTCTTTAGACTTGGAGAAGACGAGTAGGTCATCAATGAAGACGACGACGAACTTGTCCAAGTACTCCATGAAGACCTTGTTCATGAGGTACATGAAGTAGGCAGGGGCATTAGTTAACCCGAATGACATGACCGTGTATTCATACAGGCCATACCCGGTTACAAACGCCGTCTATGGAATGTCTTGGGGTCTGATCTTTAGCTTGTAGTACCCAGACATGAGGTCGATCTTGGATAACACCTTGGCTCCATTCAATTGATCAAATAGGTCTTCAATCTTGGGGAGTCAGTACTTGTTCTTTATCGTGACTTCAATGAGAGAACGGTAACAGACACAGAGTCTGATAGTTCCGTCCCTTATTGACACAAATAGAACAGGCGATCCCCAAGGAGAGGCACTAGGGCGAACAAATCCTTTTCTTAGCTGCTCTGCCAGTTGCTTCTTTAATTCAGCCAACTCTTCGGATCCCATCCTATAGGCCTTCTTATAGATGGGCCTTGACCCGGGCATAAGCTCAATGATGAACTGAATGTTGCGGTCAGGAGGCATTCCGGGAAGCTCATCAGGAAACACATCCGGGTACTCACATACCACTAGCACTTGATCCAACTCAACTGCCGATAGACAGTTAGCTTGAGGGGCTCGAGTGGAGGCAGGGTTGGGAACATACTTGACCTCCACTCCTTGGCTATTGGTCATGGTAACTATCCTCTTGGCACAGTCTAACATGCCTTGGTGCTTGGTCAACCAATTCATGCCAAGGATGACGTCCAAGCCTGGTAAATCCAGAACTATAATGTCTGCTAGGAGGTCTACCCCGTTGATGTCAATCTTTACTCCCTTACAACCTATCCTAGACTTCATTACTGATCCCGGGGTTTGTATCAACATACGACTACCCAGGGGTGTAGGTTTCATTCCACTCTCTAATGCAAACTTTTGGGTGACAAAAGAGTGCGAAGCTCCACAATCAAACAGTATTGTTGTTGGGGTGGAGTTCACGAGGAACTTACCAAGTATAACGTCCGGGTCTTCCTAGGCCTCCTCTGCGGTAACGTGATTCACACCACCCTTGCCACTGTTGGTTTGGTTGCGGGGATCTGGGTTCCTTGGTGGTGCTCCACGGGCTTGACCTAGGTTTGGCGCATTGGGGCACGGTGCATCTGGCTTCTTATTGGGGCAAAGCTTAGAGATGTGTCCGGACTGACCACATCCAAAGCAAGTGACTTGCCCAGAGTTGTTGTTGAAGTTTATGCCATCGTTTTTGTTATTGGGGTTGTTGTTCTAAGCTGGCCTGGGATTGGCATACTACTGATGTTGGTAGCTCACACGAGGTGCACGAGGTCTAGCGTGCTGTGGCTGATAGGTCGGCTTGGCTAGGGCTGGCTGCTAGGGGCGTGGCTTCTATTTGCTTGAGCTACCCTTGTTGATCATCTTGCACTTGCGAGTGTCGTAAATGGCATGATGCTTGTCTTCCAGCATGAGGGACTTGTTCACTAGGTCAAAGAAGCTACGATAGTCGCAGACGATGAGCTGATACTGCAGGGTCTATTGAAGTCCTTCCATGAAGTGTTCCTTCTTGGCAGCCTCTGTGCTGAAATCTTCACGTGCATACCTTGACAACAGGTTGAACTTCTGCAGGTACTCCTTGATAGAGCAACTTCCTTGCTTCAGCACCCAGAATTCTCTCTTCTTGGTAGCCATGATCCGAGAAGGAATGTGGGCGGTGCGGAATCCTTCCTTGAAGTCATTCCAAGTGATCACACGTTCTCCTAGCATGATCTTGAATCCATCCCACCAAGCTCGGGAAGTACCTCCGAGGCAGTGAGAGGCATAAAGCACCTTCTCACGATCCTCATTGCAATTGACCAGTGCAAGGAGGTCCTTGATGGTGCGGATCCAGTCATCAGCATCCAATGGTTCAACAGTCTCGGTGAAGGTTGGGGGAGAGTTCCTCATGAACTCAGACAGGGTGGAGCGGCCATTGCCGTTCCTGCCTTGCTGCTGGTTGTTCACAAGGGCCTGAGCCATCTGCTGGATAGCAGCATTGTTGGCTTGGCATTCCTCCCAGAGAACTTGGAGAAACCGAGCTATGGTCATGTTCTCCGGTGGAGGTGGTGGCGGGGGAATGTCGCCTTGTTGCTGCTCCTGGTGTCCTCCAGCGTGAGCAGCCTCACCAGCTCCCTCTTGCTGGCTTGAGTTGCCGGCTTCATGGTTGCTGAAGGAGCTATTGCGGGTAGCAGTCACCATCCTGTTTGGAGCAGCCAAGTCAAACAACTGGGATAAACGAGAGGAAAAGTAATAACGGAAAAACGTGCCTAAGGGGGTTGATCGAGTGCAAGTGTGTTAAAACAAAGGTTGTAGGACCAACATATATTAAGATAGACGACGGAGTCACTTACATGTTGCCTAAGGCAAAAGCGCGACTTGCATCGGAACACAAACAACAAAACAAACAACAAGCAAACATAGTTTCATATGAACCATTACACAGACTCGACTTTGAAGGAGGGGTACATGATTGATCCTACCCTAGGGGTTCTCGGACTCATGTGGTGGAGTGCTCGGTCTCGTAGTCACGCTCCTCTAGGTCTTCCTCATGTTCATCATCTGAACAGGCATCATTCCTGGTCGAAGGGGTCAGGGAGCGAGGAGGTCCATCCTGACGACGCTTTGCAGGCGGGTTGGTGAAGAGCTCCTGGTACTTCATCACACTCATGCGATGACGACGTGTGGGTGCATCACTAGCTGGGGGTACGCCTCCTCGATAAGCGATAGCAGGTCGTCCTTCGGGGGTCCATCCTTCTTGATCTTGTGTGGCTTCGTCTTGTATTGCCAAAGTAGCTCTCGGGTGTGGTGAAGTTCCTCGCGGAGCTTCACGGACTCCTTGATCAGGTTATGAACCAGGCTGTTGGCGGAGAGACTGAAGGGAAGGTAGCGAGTAGCCGGCTCGTCAGCGATCTCTGGAATGATGTCTCGAAGGTGTAGGAGTGCCTTGCGTGCAGTTGTCTCGACCGCAAGTATCAGGGTCTCCATACATGGTCCTCCAAAGAAACAACTAGTCGGGGAGTCGTTTACCTTCATGACCAGATCCGCGTGGTACTCCTTTGTGACGGCATCGATCTAGTGCTCATGGTAGAGGAAATTGGGTGGTTGGCGAAACTGGCACTTCTTCAGGCTATCCCCAAGGAGTAAGGGAAAGCTGGATGTCAGGAAGGCTTCGGGTAAGACGGCCATCTACAAAGGTTTGAAAGTAGGAGAGTCAACAAAGTGTTGTGTGAAGAATAGAAGAGGTAAATAGTGCAGAATTCCCTAAGTATTGGTGCTAGGTGTAGTTTGAAAGCGGTTTTCATCCTAACTAACGTCCATGCTAACTAAGGTCTTCCTACAGTCAGGATGGCTCTGATACCAGCTCTGTGGAGACCCCGACTCATAAGTCATGATCACCGAATGCACGTTTACAATGATCCTAGAGATCAATGCTCACTAAACACACAGAAGCTAAATAACAACAGTCTTACATCCACATTTAGCGTCTTACACAAATAAAGACCATGAAGGTCAAGTCTTACATAGACAGGGCCACGAGGGTCAAACACTTAAATAGAACAAGCAGCAGAAATCCTGGTCGAAAGCGTGAACCCATGCATCTGCCTTAACCTACATGCATTGTGACTGGGAAGCATCCTAGTTCGCATGTTCGTCACCAATGAAGTCTTCAACATACTCATGTTCTTCCATGCCTGGCCAATTAAATAACCAGTGGCCAGCCAGTGAGTACTTTGAATGTACTCACAAGCAACCCAAGTTGTGGAACCAGGTACAATGATGCATGATATAACACTAAGTAGGTAATTTGCGGAAAGCTAATTTTGAATGCAATGACATGATTAAGTAACTAGTAAGCATGTGTCAACAATAGGCAGTTATCCCTATGAACAAGATACATATATCATCATAAGTAGGAGTTGAACACCTCATGTTCATTCCTCATGCTAAGTCATCGGACTTAGTTAAATTCCCGTGCTAAGTCATCGAACTTAGCTCATGTGACCTCTGTATCAATATCACATCCATACTCACACCCAGTTTCATGAAAACTTCTAGACATAGTTTAAGAAGGACCTCCAACTGTCCATGACCACGGATGTGGCTATTCGAATAGTTTTACACTCTGCAGAGGTTGCACACTTTACCCACAAGACTCGGGGAACTTCCGTGTCATCCTCGACTCGCGGTATATAACATACCCGAGGTAAGCACCCGAACAATGCCTTTCCCATGCTAATACTAAACAAAGAGTCCACCCGTTGGTGCCATCCCTAATGTTATACATTAACTCGTACCATCCATGAGGGCACGCAACGGTGTGCCCGGTGCCTGTAAAGACAGCGCATGACCTTCCACTTCTAGGACGACCCCGTCTCAAGAGTGACCTCTTCACTATTGCCACTAGTAATGCGGGCTAGTGCCAACCATAGTAATCGACAAAGCCCCGTCCCATAAGGGGTATCGTGTTTGTGCATGTAAGGTTGGGACAGTCAGCAGACCATAAATCTAATCCATTTTCGAAAACACACACACCCACTTTCTATGGCACACAACTTCTTTCTCAAGTGGTCACCCAACTTATCGTCATATCCCTCGTGCATTAGTGGCACCTAACGGGTTTTTTGAAAAAGTGTTTGAAATCATTTGTGCTCCCATCACCATGCATAAACCCGAACCATTTGTGTAGCATCTATTAGCATCCTATCTATATCCACCCGCATAACCCTCATAAGGTGGTAGGGTCATGCTTGATGCGAGTGTAAATGGGAAAATGTATCGGAGGCATCCCACCGAGGGGGAAATACCAAATCATGATCAAATCATTGAAACAACAAGTGCTATATGTCATGCATGGAAAAGTTTCTTAACATTGTCAAAGGGCTGCTTTCCTGGCTCGAAAAAGTCTCTCGGGTCTTCGAAGTCTTCGGGTCCAACTTCCTCGACAACCATGCAATCTATCGTCGTGAATAAATAGCGATAAAACAAGCATCACCCAAAAACAGACCACACAGCCTACTATCAAAAATGCTATCCCACTCTGATAAATACTACTAGATATACTAAAATTATTTGTCTAGGTTTCTGAAATTAAAAAGATATTTAAAACTATTTAAAACGGGAGCTTATAGTGCTAAATAGGGGTTTTAAATTAAAACAGTACATAAAATGGTTTCAAACATTTTACAAATAGCACCAATAAATTCTAGGGATTATTTCAAGATTTAAGGTGGAAGAATATTTGGATTTAGATGAATACACAAATCTGTGGAATTTTTGGAAGTTTAAAAAGAAAAGAAAAAAAAAGGTGTACTGTGCCCCTTGGGCCAAAACGGCGAGCCAAAACCGGCCCATAGAGGGAAGCCGGCCCAGGGGAGGCACCGCGCGCGGCAGGTTTACTTTTAAACCTGCCCACGGGCCCTGCTTGCCAGCAAGAGAGGAGGGGGTGAGGTGATGATAGGTGGGCCCCACCTGTCATCCTTCTCCTCGCGACAGGGACGGGAGGGAACTCACCGTCGGCGTCTCTGGCCACGGCGGTCCAAGCGGAGGGCACCGGCGTGCTTAGGAGGCTGCGCATCGATGGGTGGCCGAGGGGGTCACTGGGGTGAAGGTAATCGCCGGTGAGGGGAGGTGCCCAATGGCGGCGAGGGTTTGGTTCGGGAGAGGGCTCCGAACCACGGGGAGAGGGGGTTGTGCACAGGGAAAAAGCGGAGGGGAGGAGAGATCAAGGAGAGAGGGGCAGAGGCTCAGGGAGGCTTTTAAATAGGGGGGTCGTCGGTCCACCATGGACTTGGTGCACCGGTGAGGACCAGGGCGTCGCCACGGGCCACGGGGGCGAGTCGGGCCGTGTCTGGGGGCTTCGTGCACGCTGTCTTCGTCTAGGGGAAGAGAGAGGGAGAGCAGGAGAGGGCGCGCGTGTGAGCTCCCCGGTTGGCCGAGCTATGCAGCGTTGAGCACGCTTGCGGGAGGGTGGAGGAGAGAGGAGGGAGAGAGGGTTGACCGCCTACCATGCTGCGGACATGGAGGCCGACAGGGGGGACAAGCTCACTCATCCCAAGGTGGTTGGGAGGCCTTGGGATGCCCCTGCTACAGTGCGGTGGCGCATTGTAGCATGCTGCAGTAGCGCCCAAATGGCTGGCACACCCGTTGCCCACGCACTCTGGGGGGCCCTAGCTTTTCCAGTAGTGCCTGGGGGGGTCTGGAGATGCCCCTTGGATGCCATGGAGCTAGGGGATCTAGGGAGAAGAGAAATGGGTAGGGGAGAGGTAGAAAAAGATGCTGCCAGGGGGGTAAATGGGGTTTTTCACCACATCACACTTTATCTATGACCATGAGACTTTTACTGGAGGTGAAAGGTAACTACAAGAGGTTGTGGTAAAAATTTGGGGGCAAGGGTAAAAGAGTAAGGGGTGGAAATGATGGTTTCTAGAATGGACCAGAAGGTGTTTGATGGGGATTTTTGCAATTACCATATTACTGACATATTTACATGGGTCAAGGGTTAGGTAAAAATGAGATGATTCACCAAGTTTTAGCTCAAGTGGGCTAAGTTGATAATGGAACCTTGGTAAACCCTAGAAACTAACAGAATCTGGTTTCTGTAGATCTAGTGATACTAGGCTTTTACCCTTGATTCACGACTTAGTGTAGCATCACTATTTGGTCATTAGAGCATGCCCCCAATGTTTGGGGGCAAGGGGAGACACTTCACAATGTAAAGTTGCTCAAATTTGAATCTGAACTGGAAGGGTTTTGGGATGGTTTGATGAACCAAACCAACTTGGGTTGAGATGAAACTTTGCAAGATCATCACTTATGATAGTGGTAACTTGCTGGAATTTTCCTGGAATTTATTGAGAATATTTCTTGTACAAATATTCCAAAAGCCTTACTTGAACAGAAGGGGTTTTGAGGGGTTTTGCCCATGATTTCAACATGCCCTTGTGTTGAAACTCATATATATGGACAATATATTCCCACTGAGTTTCCCTAAATTTTCTCAAATATTTTCAAAGCATTTAAATGATTTTTCCCTAAGAAAAACCATTCCTACTCTTAAGAAAAAGCCTTTAAATAAAATATAAGAATAATCTTTAAAATTGATATTTGGTGGTTTTGGAAAGTCTTATATATAGCAGATTTGAAGTAAAACCCTTGGGGAAGAAGAATCCATGCCATTTGAGGACTTGCAGTGCAAACCTCATCTCAGTGGTTTTTGAAAACCTAATTTGAATAAATCATTTTTGGTTAAAACAAAATTTGATAAAAATAGTTTTGGGCACTATTCACATGGCATGATCATTGGGCAAGAGGTTTGGGACAAGGAAGATGAACATGAAGTGTAATAGATTCTAGGAGTGCCACAACCACAATCATCAAGCAAGCAAACATCATTGCAACCAAGCACAAGCACTTTGAAAATGTTTTAGTTGGCTCCAAATTTTATAAACCCAAACATATCAAGGTGGTACACCCACATGGTGTGACATCATCATAACCTGATCTTTCATGCCTGGCCAATAAAATAACCAGTGGCAAGCCAATGAGTACTTTGAATGTACTCGCAACAACCCATGTTTGGAACAAGGCAATAACAATGCATGATATAGCACTAATAGGTAAGTTTTGCAGAAAGCTAGTTTTGAGTGCAATGACATGATCAAGTAACTTACGTAAGCATGCATCAACCATAAACAGGTGTTCATCAGAACACATCACGGTCATCATCATCAACAGGGGGTTGGACGTCTCATGTTCAACCATCACACCTATTCCTTAGACTTGTCTCATGTACCGTCTGAACATATCATGTTCAGTCATCATGCCAAGTCATCCGACTCGACTCAAATATCATCCTTATCACCACACACACACACCCTAAGTTTTCAAAAACATCTGGATGTGGCATAAGCAGCACCACCCAACTGTCCTTGACCATGGACACGACTATTCGAATAGTTTTACGCTCTACAGAGGTTGCACACTTCACCCACAAGATTCGGGGAACTTCCGTGTCATCCACGACTCGCGGTATATTACATACCCGAGGTAAGCACCCAAACAATGCCTTTCCCATGGCGATACTAAACAAAGAGTCCACTCGTTGGTGTCATCCCTCATGATATACATCACTCGTATCATCCATGAGGGCAGGCAACGGTGTGCCCGGTGCCTGTAAAGACAGTGCATGACCTTCAACACTGGGACGACCCCGTCTCGAGAGTGACCTCTTCAGTCTCACCACTAGTAATGTGGGCTCCTTAATAGCACCAACCATAGTAATCAACAAATCCCCTTCCCATATAGGGGTAGATTGGCAGTACCTGTAAGGTTGGGACAGTCAATAAATCTTAAGCCCTCCATTTTCGAAAACACACACTCACTTACTCCGGTACACCACTCCTTTCTCAAGTGGTTACCGAACTCATCATAATCTCCCTCGGGCATTAGTGGCACCCGACGGGGTTTTAGAAAAATTCTTGAAGGCCTTTTTTGTTTCCATCACCATGCATATTCCCGATCCCACTTGCATAGCATCTACTAGCATCCTATCTACACCCACCCGCACGACCCTCATAAGGTGTAGGGTCATGCATGATGCAAGTGTCATCGGCAAAGTATCGGAAGCATCCCACTAAAGTGGACACCACATCATCATGATCAACAGAGAAAAAGGAAGTGCTATATGCCATGCAATAAAAGGGTTCATAGTCATGGTCAAATGGTTGCTTGCCTGGCTTAGCAACGTCTTCGAGGTCTTCACACACTTCTCATCCAACTTCGAGCACTCCGTATATCTTGTCAACTACCGTCGGTAAACAACCACAATAAGAAACACAACAAGCAGAGAAATAAATGTGCTCTATAAATAGGAGTTTTATTTTTCTAGGACTCCTCTAGTCATGAGAAAAATAACCAAGGAGGTTTTGGTGGATGTGGGCCAAGGGGGTTTTGAATGGTGGGAATGATGGAAATGATGATCCTTCAAGATGTCAATAGAAAATATTTTCATAAAAATGAGTGGAGGCACTCATAAAATAGGCATGATTTTAGAAACATGTGGGAAGTGGTTTCACTGGATTTGGAGTTGGTATGATTTTCCTAGGGATTTGCAAAGATGAGATAAATGGAAAAGTGGGTCATTTAGTGGATCCAACAGAATAGGTGCATGGTAAAAATGATCACCATGGCTAGAAAAATAGGGTATGACACTTAGAGTACCTATAAATTGGAATTACTCCATTTTGAGATGATATGGATGATGTGGGAATTTTACAAGATGGCTCTCCAATAGTTCAAATTTCAATTTAAATTTGAACAGTAGAGAGAAGCTGGTGGGAAAAATATGTAGGATATATTTTTGGATAGAGGAAGATTTTAGGAACCTCTAGGATTTTGAATCACCAGATTTGGAGTTAAGATGAATTTAATATCTATTTTTGATTGCCTATGAAAAGAAAAAGATGAAGAAATTACCAGAAGGCCAACCTGCGCACAGGGCGCAACTTAACAAATGAGCCGGCCCAGCTCAGCGCGCGCACGGCCGCATCGGAAGCGTACTCCTGTGGAGTATGCATTCCCAATGGGGAGGCGGCCACTAGAGACCCGCCTCCACTTAAACCGGCGGGCCTGGCCAGCTAGGTCGCTGACTCACGGGCCCCGCCTGTCAGGCCCTCCTTCCTACTCCCACTCGAGCAGAGGAGGAGTGGGGGAGGCAGAGCCGAGCGGCTCCGACGCCATCCCTTAGCGGTGTCGGCCGTCCCCAGCGGCACTCCGGCTCAGGCGCGCTCGGGGCGGTGAGCCGCATCTACCTAGGTGCGGTATGCCCACGGGGAGAGGTGCAACAGCGAGGTTCGGGTGGCTACGAAGGTGACTGTTGGCGACAAAAGGGATGGCGCCACGAGCAAGGAAACATGAGAGATGGGAATGCCCTTACGGTAGAGCAGGGAGCTCCACTGAGGCTCGGAGGAGAAGAGACAGATCATCGTCGCCGAATTTTGAGAGGGGGCCGACGGAGACATGGCGTCCATGGGGGTGGATGCAGGGCACGATAGGGCAAATGGGGAGGTTCAGGAGTCTCAAGGAAGGGAGAGGCAGCTAGAGGGGACAAGTGGGGGGGCTCAGGGAGAGGTAAAAGCAAGAGGGGCATTGAAGGGAGTTCGGATACGCCTCGGATGCTCTCAGGCACCGAGGATGCACGTGTTTGAGCTGCCTTGGCTGCATCTTGGCATCGGGGAGAGGCGTGGGAGGTCGAGAGGAGGCTATTGGCGCCCAGGGATGCCCTGCCGAAGCTTGTTGCGAGCTACAGGACAACGTGCATCGGCAGACCTTTTGATCACCATGTCAACGCATGTCTAGGGAGACCTTTTGGTCGACCAAACATGTCTGGCATGCAAGGCACGCATGATATAGGTCACTGGTAAATTTTGAAGGGGGATGGAGCTGGTTGCAATGGGTTTTTACTACTGGGAAGTTTGCAGCAGCAAACTTGGAGCTCATCTAATGATATTTTCCTATAAGTCATTATGGGTAAAACCTTCTCTAGTGTACCTAGCCATGGAGGGACTATACACCCACCATTTTTCAGCTCATGGAGATGAGAGGGCAAGGTACTTGTAGTACAGAGCTACAATTACATCCATAATGTAGGTTTAGATGGACTGATCACATTTTCCATGTGAGCATGGCATCCTTGGGCTTGGATAGATGCAAATGATGCTTTGGAAAGGTTTGGGGGCATTTTTAGGAACAAAATAATGGGAGAGGAGAAAGAAGATGTCTTGCCATGGTAAAATAGAGGGAGAATGAGGGAGTTACCCCACAAATAATTGACCAGAGGCCACGGAAAAGTTACTGGTGGTAGAAGAGGGTTATAATATGTTGTGGAAAAAAGTTGGGGGCAAGGGGAATCTTTTTGGGCCCACTTTGCTTGTCTAGAAGTTTACGACTGAAGGTGTTTGTGTTGTGATTGGGCTAGGCAGGTGAATCCTATGACCTTGAGATTTACCAGGGGTAAATGGTAAGTCCATTTGCAACTGATCACAAGTTTTGAGATGATTTAAAGAAAGTTGATCATGTAAACTTGGTAAACCCTAGAAATGGACAGAAATGGATTTCTATAGATCTGATCATGCAATTCTCTTCCCCTTGATGCACCACTTGATGTAGCATCATCATTTGGGTAATTGAGAATGCCCACAAAGTTTGGGATCAATAGGAGAAACTTCACAATGTAAAGTTGATCAAATTTGGCTCTGGATAGGAATGGCTTTAGGATATTTTGGTGAACCAAAACAATTGTGATTAAGATGAAAAACTTGGAAAGATGACCACATATATCATATGTTACATGCCTCTTCATCAACTTCTCTTTCAGACACTAATGCTTCACTCACCACTTGATTTGTTGCCGCTAGATATAGAAGCAACGACTCTTGTGGTTTTGGCGCGACTAGGACTGGCAGAGAGGAAAGGTACTTCTTCAAATCCTACAACACTGCCTCTGCTTCCGGAGTCCATTTCATCGGACCCGCGTTCTTCAAGATTTTGAAAAAGGGCAAGGGGCGCTCAGCAGATTTTGAGATGAACCTACTCAGAGCAGCAACACAACCGGCAAGACGACAAACATCCTTGACACGTCTTGGTGCTTCAATTTTCTCAATTGCTTTGATCTTGTCGGGATTTGCTTCAATTCCACGTTGGGATACAAAGAACCTGAGAAGTTTGCTGGATGGGACGCCAAACACACACTTCTCAGGGTTGAGCTTCATGTTGATCTTGCGCAGGTTTGCAAATGTTTCTTCTAGGTCTGATATGAGCGTAGCCTTGTCCTTGGTTTTGACCACTATGTCATCCATATAAGCCTCCATATTTCTATGTAGCTGGGGCTCAAAACCAATC
Source organism: Hordeum marinum (assembly GCA_022496015.1). Taxonomy (NCBI): domain Eukaryota; kingdom Viridiplantae; phylum Streptophyta; class Magnoliopsida; order Poales; family Poaceae; genus Hordeum; species Hordeum marinum. The sequence continues at coordinate 275,757,001 of CM039675.1, forward strand.
TGGACCGCTCTCGCAAATGTAGAACCAACACTTTTCAACCTGAAAGGCATACGCAAAAAGAAATATGTACCACATGTGGTGATAAATGCGGTCTTCTCCTCGTCGTCCCTGGCCATGAAAAATCTGATGACAGCCTGAATAGGCATCAAGGAAAGACAACAAGTCGCAGCTGGCGGTGGAGTCCATAATCTGGTCAATACGTGGTAAGGGAAAAGGATCTTTGGGGCAGGCTTTATTGATGTCTGTGAAGTCAATACACAGCCTCCATTTTCCATTCGCCTTGCGCACTACAACTGGATTGGCCAACCACATTGGATGAAGTACTCCTATGATCAGGCCAGCCGCTTCTAATTTCTTGATCTCTTCGGCAATGAACTATTGCCGCTCTAAAGTCTGCTTCCAAACCTTCTACTTGACGGGCCGCGCGTGTGGACAGATGGCAAGGTGGTGCTCAATCACCTTCCTGGGAACACCGGGATATCAAATGGTTGTCATGCAAACACATCAACATTTGCTCACAGGAAGGTGACGAGTGCGATTTCCTATTTGTCGTCAAGGGTGGAACTTATGGTGAAAGTTCCTCCCATGCCATCCTCCTTGGAGGGCACCTTCTTAGCCTCTCGCAGAGCTGCCTTGGACTTCTTGCTCTTGCCGGTGGAGCTCCCTGGCAAATCATCAATGGGAGCGGAGCACCCCGAGGGGGCATTGCCCGAATGTGCGCCAGAGGCCTTGCCAGCCTTCTTCCCCCCGGGAGCTTCAACGGCAGGAGCAAGTGCCTTGGCGGCAAGTGCTGCAACTGCCTCTCGGTAGAGTTGGTCGGCGCAGATAAGTGCGCCTTTCTTGTCAGAGTTGATTGTGATGACGCTCATTGGCCCGAGCATCTTCATTACATTGTAGGCGAAGTGGAGGGTCACCATAAACTTGGCCAGCGCTGGGCGACCAAGGATACCATTGTACAACAATGAGATCTTGGCAACATAAAAAATGACCTTCTTTGTCTTGAAATTTAGTCACTACCAAACGCCACCGGCAGTGTGATTTTGCCCTTCGGCTGAGTCCTCCCTGAATTGACCCATTGGAAAGCACCTGTGGGCTCAAGATCTTTATCAGGAATTTCCAGCCTCGAGATGACATCAGGCGAGATCAGGTTCAGGTTGGCTCCACTGTCAACCAGCATCTCCGTCACCTTGAGGTTGCGAATTGTTGGCGAAACCAACAATGGCAGCCACACGACTGCTATTGTGTGATCATGGTGATCCTCGTCGTCGAAAATGATAGGAGTGTTGGACCACTTTAGAGGTCTCTGGGCACCGATAGACGGCTCCACCGCGTTAACCTCGCGCACCCACTATTTAAGTTGGCGGTGAGTGGAATGCCATGAGGCACCTCTCTCAATGCACATCATCTCCGTAGCCTTCTGGAACTCATGCTCGCTAGACTCCTCATGCCCTTCGGCGTCATCATCATCACCCTCTTGCTTGTCGCGGCCACGAGTGGGTCGGTCTTTCTGTTGTTTAGATTTTCCACGACGACCTCCTTGGCCCGCGCTTCTTGCCAGACCACTCTGCACCATCCTGGCCCTTCGCCTTGTCTCACCTCGCGTACTCGGCTTTTTGCTTCTTGTCAAGTTTCTCAAATTGCCGGCAGTCCTAGAGATCATGGCCCTTGGTGCGATGAATCTTGCAATACTGCTTGACGGAGCCTTCCGGCTTGTCGGCAAACGCCATAGCCTGGTAGTAGGTGCACCTAGCAACATCCTTGCCGGAGTCATCAACCTTGCCCTTCTTAGGGGTACCGGAGTTGTTGGATCCTTCGACGGCAAGCACGGCCTTGCCTTTGCGCTTCTTGTTATGCTGCCGGCCCTTCCTAGTCGAGGTGGTGGTGTCTTCATCCTCAGAGTCGACCCCTGCGCCAGCGTCCTCGCTAGGGAGCCTCCTCCCTTCTTCAGCCTGAGCACATTTATCTGCCACAGCATAAAGCTCGACAACATCCCTGACCTTGTTCATCACCAGTTCTTCCCTCTTCCCGTGGTTGCACATGCTCTGATGGAACGCGCTGATAACAGCGGTAGGATGAATGTCTGGTATGTTGTGGTGCACGCGGATGAACCTTTGGATGTACTTGCGCAAATTCTCACCCTCCTTCTGAGGGATGATGTGCAAATCCTTTTATTGACCAGGAGCTTGGTGGCCTCCGGTAAAGGTGCCAACAAACTCGAGGCAAAGGTTTGCCCACGATGCGATGGAATTCTCTGGCAGGTGCATCAACCATGACCTGACGTTGGGCCTAAGCACCAGCGGGGAGTAGTTGGTGAGTATCTTGTCATCGCGAGCCCCGGCAGCCTGCACCGCAATGGTCTAGATGCTCCGAAACTCTGACGGATGAGTCTTGCTGTCATATTTCTCCCGGACCTCCGGTTTGAAAGTGCGGGAGTTGGGCCACTGGACTTGTCGCAGATCACGGGTAAACGCTGGACAACCGACCTCGTAAGGTAGGTTGACAGGATACCCTGGCGCGGTTTTGTCCACCGTGGTCCCGGGGAGCTTATCAGATTGATGGCGCGCTGTAGGACCGAAAGTATGTCTGTAGGGGGTGATTAGACTACTTGACCAAATAAAAGTTTTGCCTATACCAATTTTTAGGGTTGACAGTTTTTAGCATTTCATGGCAAGTCAAGTACACCCTACACATGCAAGTCTAAGAGTATATAGCAGCGGAAAGTAACAACAAGCATGTATAGAAGGGATAGGGTAGGAAGATCAAACACAGTTGTAGACACGATGATTTTTCCCATGGTTCCGATAGGTGGCGCTATCGTACATCCACGTTTATGGAGTCTTCAACCCACGATGGGTAACGGCGAGAGTCCATGGAGGGCTACACCCAAAAGGGTCCACAAAGTAGCAACCTTGACTATTCCATAGCAGCTTCCGTCCACGAAGGACTAGCCTCACTATGGGTAGATCTTCACGAAGTAGCCGATCTCCTTGCCCTTACAAAATTCTTGGTTCACTCCACAACATGAAGTACGAGGCTCCCAAGAGACACCTAACCAATCTAGGAGGCACCACCCTCCAAAAGGTAATAGGCTCGGTAATGACGATGAACTCCTTGCTCTTGTGCTTCAAGATCATAGAATCCTTAGCACCCAATCACTCTCATACAGATTAGGCATGGTGGAAGAGATGGGATTGGTGGAAAGCTACTTGGGGAGGCTAGAGATCAAGATCCATATGTTTGGAGTGGAATATCTTGACCTCAACACAAGGGTAGGCGGTTCTCTCTCAGAAAATCTGATAGGATAGGTATGGAATAGTTCTGAGTGCTTTTATTTCGAGTAGGTGGTGGTAAAGGGGTATATATAGGCATCCCCAAAAATCCAACCATTACACACAAAATGACCAACTAAGTGACACTGATGTGTTAATCTCGGTGGTACTGAAGTGACCAAAAGGTGGCAACTTTTGAATCTCGGTGAGACCGATATAGGAAACTCGGTTGCACCAATAAGGTGACCAATGGTCAGATTTCCAATGTCGGTGACGCCGATCCAATATTGTCGGTAGTACCGATAATGCGAATTTGCGTAACAGAAAGTTGGCAATCTAAACTCGATGGCACCAGTACGGAATCGGTTGCACCGAAGTGGCTAGGGTTTGGCTGAGTCTGTCTAGGTTCAGGAATCGGTGGCACCGGTATGGGAAAGTTGGTTGCATCGATTTTGAGTGTTAGATATAGAACAGACTTTGGTGGGAGAGTTTGTGGATGTTTTTGGCGACTATCACTTGTGCACGTTTGAGCATATTGTTCACCAACAAAATCTTACCCCCTTTTAATAGTATTGACTTTCCTATGGACTCAAAGGGATTTATCACAAATAAAAAATGTAGATTCCTTTTGCTTGAAGCTTAGCCAAGCTATTTCCTTGCATCTTGGGGTATGTCCACAATCTCCATTTGTCGATCCTATCATTGAACATTTCCTGAAACATACTTGGTGGAAACATTAGTTCAATGACGTATATGTTGTTATTAATTACCAAAACCACCAAGGGAGAAAACGTGCTTTCAATCTCCCCTTTTTTGGTAATTGGTGACAACATATAGATCAAAGCTTCAAAATAGGATAAAATCAATTAATATAATCTTCGCTTTCTGAGGTATGTGATAAGCAAGAGCTCCCCCTAAATTTGTGCATTATTTTGAATTTGCGTTTGAATGCAAATGTGCAATCGATTAGGTATATGGGGCACTTCTTCCATGTCACATACAACTTGGTGGTGTGCGAGAATAATTAGAATGAATAACAAAGCACAACACAATCAAGCAAAGGCGAATGATCATCTCATAAGCATTAAGATGATAGGAAATAGTAGCATCACTAATAAAGCATAAAATAGTAGCATACACATGAAGCGTAAAATAGTAGCATCACACCAAAAGACCAAATGTTTTGAAAAGCAATAAACACCAAAACGCTCTCTCGCTCGAAGCCTAAAGATCTATATACACTTCTCCCCTTTGGCAGCAAGTTACCAAAAAGTTCCAAGGCATACATCTAATCGTTCTTGGGATGATCTCCTCCGGTTGTTGATGAAGGAGTCAAGAGAACAGCGTTAGCGAAGATCTCTGTAGATGTCGTGGATGGAGTTGGAGTGGTTATTGGAGGAACTGGAACAGATGGAGTAGGAGATGAGGTGACAGCAGCAGGAGCTGATGAAGAGGGCCTCAAGTCTGGAGCTGGCACAGTGGCTGATCTGGCCTGGGTATGAAACTATGTGCCTGTCTTGAGAGGTGATTCATCCTCATCATCATCATCATCATCTAAAGAAGTAGTCTGAGGAAGAGGCACTGAGTCAACTTCCTTCTTGAGCTCATTGACTGTCTTAGTCAGCCCATCCACTTGATTATTAAGGGTCTTGATCTTGTTTTCAAAGATCCTCACAAGACTGTTCTCGTTGTCCAGAATCCCCTTAATGTCCTTGTGCATACCCTGAACCGATGATATCAACAGATCCATTTGCTCATTTCTGGATCTAGAGATTTGAGCACTAGTGTCTCTAACTGCCTCTGCCTCTGCCTGAGCTGTAGCAGATGTGGGATGTTCAGCATCCATCACCACAACATTGTCCTCGAGATCTGGCTATAGGGGTAAATGTGGACTATCTAGAGCTAAAATGTTCCTTTCCAACTTTGAATTGATAAGCATTTGGATGTAGGGTGCATAACAGCAAGAGCGCTTCTGGTCAGCAGCAACCCTCTTAATTGTCTCAATAATCAAATCCATGACTCTGATCCTGGTGTGTCTGTCAAGGTGGATCAAAATATTGATGGAGTGGCCTTAGATCATCTTGTCATCTCTTGACTTGGGCATCAAAGTATGCCTCGGAATGGTGTTCATTGTGTGTAGGCCAGCCTGAAGAAAGTAGATAGATCCTAGCCTGTGAGGCTTCACATTGGCAGCAGGGATATCCTTGTACATATTTGCCATAGCATTGTGGCTCTCCTTGGATTCTGAGTATACATCCAAGTCACCATCCTGTGCTTCAGGAACTCCTAAGATAGCAGCCCATTCTTCAATAGTCGATTCATACTTTACACCTTCAATCATCCATACAATTCTACCATCTCCATAGAAATGTGCAGTGGAGTAGAATTGCATGATCATATCATCATTCCAAGCAATGAATTCTCTGCCAACAAACTCATCCAAACCTATGAAGTGGAAATTGTCTTTGACATTTGGAAAGTAGTCCTCATTCTCCTTAATGAATTTCCAATCAACATATCGCATATCACTCACAGTTGGACTCTTGTCAAAAAGCACAGTCTCATAGAAATACTGTTGATCTTTGGTATAAAATCTGTAGTCCACAGTTGTCTTCTTCCTCTGGGCATCTGGATCAGCAGCTCTACATGTTCTCAATCCTAAATCCTTCCTCTTCTTCATATCTTCAGCTAGTGGGTAGCTGGCATTGTGTACCGAAAGGTGTGGTCTGAGCTTCATCAAAGTTGTCAAGTCGTCATCATCTTCAACTCTGGAAGCAGTCCCTTTGTTCTTCTCAGAAGCTGGAATCTGCCTGGATGTCCTCTTAGGCTTGTCAGTAGCAGCCTTCTTGGATGTGCTAGTCTTTGGCATAGCATTAGCCATAAGCTTATTTTGCGTTTTCTTGGAAGGGGCCTTCTCAACATGCTCTTCCTCCTCTTCAGCATCAGCATCAGCAGCTTCTTCTGGATCCTCATACATGGAGGTTCTTCTGCCAATAACATGAATAACCCTTTTTCTTGCTTTCTTCTCTCCTGCCTTCTTAGGCATAGCTTTCTTGGGGACCTCAACTGAAATAGTTGCTCCGGTAGTCTCATGAGCCTTGAAGGTTGAAGCAGGTGCATAGATCTTGCTAACAACTCTCCTAGAAGAAGTGGCTTCAGTAGCAAACTTCTTAGCAGATTTCTCTTGCTTCTTAGCAAGAATATCTTTTGTAACAAAGTCTGAATCTTCTTCATCAGAATTCAGCTTCTTTCTTGTCCTTGTAGTAGCTTTGGGCAATCCATGGGAGCTGGGAGTGCCTGGATCTGAAAATGAGCTGGACTCTGGGCTTGTGCCTGAACTTGTGTCAGCACCCTGCTCTGCAAGTTCTGACTGTCCTCAACATGTGACGTACTGACCGTGTGAATGGAATATAGATGAGCAGAAGTAGATGAGTCATCACAAAATTATCAGCTGTTTTTTTGACATTTTGAACAAAATATTTTCAAAGTTTTGAATTCTATCAGAAACAAATGGGTAATCCCGAAGCAAAATTTTTGGTGACACCAAGACTGACTGTCCCTTATAACAAAAACTTGGCACCCTTTTCGGTGAGACCGAAAAGGACTGCTTGGTTTCATCGAGACAGTTCTCAGCAACACAGAAACGAAAATCGGTGGTACCGATTTTCTTGATTCGGTTCTACTGAGTTGCGTCGGGCAGAAGGAAAAACCATAGAAACTCGATGGTTTGCTAGCCTGTTAGATTTTGTGTGGATAGGAATACGTGCAATGTGTGGCTTATAGATAAAATCGAATCCAATGCGCAAGAATCGGAAGGGAGCGCAAAGGAGGTCGAATCCGTACCCTAACTTGGTGCGGACCCGCTACGGCGACGACGATGGAGCAGATTTCATCAACGGCGGCGATTTCCAGCGGCAGAGGAGCGAAGGAAGACAAGGGCGACGACCAAGGGTCTCGAAGCGGCAGCTTAGGGTTCTGAGGCGCGACGGTTCTGAGGATAAATTTCAAAATGTCGGGGTCCATAGTATATTTACTCTCCACTATCGGTGATACCGACTTTATGTTTTCGGTGTCACCGAGTTCCACGACTGTCAGCTGACAGGGAAACTTGATGTAACCAAGAATATGAAATCGATAGTACCAAGATCGAAAAATGGAGCAACCCTAAGCATTCGGTGAGACCGAGATTGTGGGGTTGGTTCCACGGAGATCCACTTGGAAGGTTTTAATGGTCAGTCCTTGTCGATACGGAACTCCGAGCGCTCCACACACACAGAGGGATCGAAAAGCACTTGTTCAAATTTTGTGATGCAGCATGAATGGAATATGAGGTGAGAAAGCATAGATAGCTAAATACTGATCCTAGGCATTTTTGTCCGTCCAATTGGCAAAAGAGAAAATAAATAACCAAATAGCAACAATTGGATGTCCTCGAATGAGAAAATAAATGCAGACCAACATGCACACACAATAAGATGTCAAAAGAAATCATGACAAACATGCACAAACACATGAGCATCTAACAAGCACTTGGGCGATGATGAAGTCATCTATATATGAGTATTTGACTTAGCCAAGTAAGAGTACTTGATCATAGGTCATACTCATCTTTTAAGCACAAGTGGGGTTACCACTTTTACAAAAATCAATTAATGTTGTGACATACTAAGAGATGCTTTGACTCAAGTCTTAGAGTAAAGCTCCCCCTTAATGTGACATCCCCCCATAAGAGGGATATACTAACCTTGGGTTTTGTCGATGAAGACATCATATTGGTGAGGTAGTTGTGGATGCTCAATGTTGATGAAGATCACCAAAAGTTGGGAGCATCCTTGTTGTTTCCTTACTCCTCTCACTTACATGGGTTAGTCCCAACACACAAGAGACAAATACAAGGATATCTAAGGACATGGAGTGCAAAGCATATGTTATGATGTCCATTGATTAGTTGATTACCTTGTCCCTTGCTTACTTTTGAGGGAATGTGTGACTCCTTGAACTATTGCATGGACTTGATGTTGAGTGCAAAAAGTCCTTGCCAATAATGAATGTGAGTGAATTTCATTGGCAGAGTCACCCCTCAAGAACTTACTAGTTCTTCTTCTTGGGGACCCACATCGAGTTGATGGGGATCCTTGGTGTTGAAGTAGCCTTTGTAGTAGTAGCTTGAAGTAACCTTGGGAACCCACTCCACCAAAGCTAGGGGTTCATCTTCATATAAGTCAACGTCCTCTTGAAGCTTGTTCTTGCCCTTGAGCATGTGGTCTTGTGGTGGAAGGTCATCTTGAGTGTTTGTCCCCTTGGGAAGAGTATTTTCATAATTCTCCTTTTCAGGAACAAACTTGGGCTTGGTATATTGACCTACTTCCCACTCAACTCCATTAGCGTTGAAGTAGCCAACACCACGATTCTTCCGGTATCCTCCGTGCTTGCATACAATTTCCCCAAATTGCTTACATCCGGTAAGACTTGTAGATACCTTTTTCTATAATTCCTTTGAATAAAGCATTTTCTTGCTCAAATGTAACTTGGCTAAGAGAATCATCATTAGTGGAATCAATAGAACTACTAGAAGCAACATCATTGGGTTTAGCATTTTTTATTGTTGCTACTAGATGAAGAACCTTTCTTGCCTTTGTTACTAGATTGCTTAGTTTTAACTGGAGGCATGAAAGTAGACAAGAGTATTCATTTGGCTAGATAAGATGAAGTCTTCTTTCGGAGATCGCCATTGATAGATTTGAGAAACTCATGCTCTTGCTCCAAGTTGAGCTTCTCGAAGCGTAGCTTCTCATGAGTTCTCACAAGCTCTTTATGATATTCGAGAGTAGATTCATGAGCTAACTTAAGAGTGTTTAGTTCTTTAGTTAGTTGTTCTATTTTCATCTTATCATCATCAAATGACTCATCTTGACTAGCATAAGAATTTTCAAGTTCATTTTGATCAACATCACTAGTTTTATCACAAAGCAAGTTATCATAACAAAGCAAATCATCTTCACAAAGCAAATCATCTTCATCACTATCAAAATCAAGATACTCGGGGTGTGATACCTTGGGGCCTTTAGCCATGAAGCAACTTCCACTCCCTTCGTTTGGTGAATCAAATAGATCGTAGGAGTTGGTAGTCACTAGAGAAATTCCGGCAACATCATCATCTTAACTATAGTCGGAGTCAGAGTGTTAGCTTCTTTCAGAGTTGTTGTCGGAGTCGGAGCCAGAAACCCATTCACCAACATGAGCTTGATGTTTTATTCTTGTGTACCTCTTGGTGTACATGTCCTTCTTCTCCGAATCTCTACTTCTCCCTGAGTGTCTTCGTTCATAACGATCATCTCTACTCCTTCTCCCTCTTTGTGGTGATTTATTCCTTGAGCTTCATCTTTGAGGTGACTCTTCTCTTCTTTTGTAGGGAGCCGTGCACTCATTTGAGTAGTGTCCGGGCTTCCCACAATTGTAGCAATTGCAGTCACGACTTGATGAACGCTTCTCTTCATATCTTGAGTTGTAGTTTCTTTCTTTGCCTCTATTCTTGTAGAACTTGTTGAATTTCTTGACCATGAGTCTTATCTCTTCATTGGTGACAAGGTTGTTGCTTGAATTTGCGGGAGCATCACTTGTGGCTTTGTAAGCACCACTACAATTGTGATGAAGTTCTTCCTTATCTTTGAGTGTCATCTCATGAGCAACAATCCTTCCAATGACTTTCGTAGGCTTGAGATCTTTGTAGTTTGGCATCATTTGGATCAATGTGCACATGGTGTCCTATTTCTCATCCAAAGCCCTAAGTATCTTCTTGATGATGAATTTGTCGGTCATTTCTTCGCTTCCTAAGGCGGCAATATCATTGGTGATGAGAGCTAGCCTAGAGTACATCTCTGCGACTCCTTCACCATCCTTCATCTTGAACTTGTCAAGCTGACCTTGAAGAACATCTAACTTGGATTCTCTCACAGACTCGGTTCCTTCATGCATATCAACCAAAGTATCCCAAATCTCTTTTGCATTCTCAAGACGGATGGTTTTGTTGAATTCTTCGGGGCATAAGCAGTTGAAGAGAATGTCGCATGCTTGAGCATTGAATTGCAACATCTTCAACTCATTCATGGTCGCTTCATGATCCGATTCCCGTCCATTTGCAAAAAACTCACCTTGCAAGCCAACACGAACAACAGCCCAAACGGCAAGGTAATGACCAAGAATATGCATTTTCATTTTGTGCTTATAACTAGCAAAATTAGTGCCATCAAAGTACGGACCTCTACGGTGATAACTTCCCTCACTAGACGCCATACTCTCCTAGGTTGTGAGACCTAAGCAATGGAGACCAAAGCTCTGATACCACTTGTAGGACCGAAAGTATGTCTAGAGGGGGGTGATTAGACTACTTTACCATATAAAAGTTTTGCCTATACCAATTTTTAGGGTTGACAGTTTTTAGCATTTCATGGCAAGTCAAGTACACCCTACACATGCAAGTCTAAGAGGGATAGGGTAGGAAGATCAAACGCACTTGTAGACACGATGATTTTTCCCGTGGTTCCGATAGGTGGCGCTATCGTACATCCACGTTTATGGAGTCTTCAACCCATGAAGGATAACGGTCGCGAGAGTCCATGGACGGCTCCACCCAAAAGGGTCCACGAAGTAGCAACCTTGAGTATTCCATTACGGCTTTCGTCCACGAAGGACTAGCCTCACTATGGGTAGGTCTTCACAAAGTAGGCGATCTCCTTTCCCTTACAAACTTCTTCGTTCACTCAACAACACGAAGTAGGAGGCTCCCAAGCGACACCTAACCAATCTAGGAGGCACCACCCTCCAAAAGGTAATAGGGTCGATAGTGACGATGAACTCCTTGCTCTCGTGCTTCAAGATGATAGACTCCTTAGCACCCAATCATTCTCTCACAGATTTGGCATGGTGGAAGACATGGGACTGGTGGAAAGCTACTTGGGGAGGCAAGAGATCAAGATCCATATGATTGGAGTTGAATATCTTGACCTCAACACTAGGGTATGTAGTTCTCTCTCAGAAAATCTGATAGGATAGGTATGGAATAGTTCTGAGTGCTTCTCTTTTGAGTAGGTGGTGGTCAAGGGGTATATATAGGCATCCCCAAAAATCCAACTGTTACACACAAAATGACCAACTTGGTGACACCGATATGTTAATCTCGGTGGTACCGAAGTGACCAAAAGGTGGCAACTTTTGAATCTTGGTGAAACCGATATAGGAATCGGTTGTAATGAAGTGGCTAGGGTTTGGCAGGGTCTGTCTAGCTTCTGGAATCGGTGGCACCGGTATTGGAAAGTTGGTTGCATTGATTTTGAGTGTTAGGTATAGAATAGACTTTGGTGGGAGAGTTTGTGGATGTTTTTGGCGACTATCACTTGTGCACGTTTGAGCATATTGTTCACCAACAAAAGCTTACCCCCTTTTAATAGTATTGGCTTTCCTATGGACTCAAAGTGATTTCTCACAAATAAAAAATGTAGAGTCCTTTTGCTTGAAGCTTGGCCAACCTATTTCCTTGCATCTTGGGGTATGTCCACCATCTCCTTTTGCCAATCCTATCATTGAACATTTCCTGAAATATACTTGGTGGAAACATTAGTTCAATGACTTATATGTTGTTATTAATTACCAAAACCACCAAGGGAGCAAATGTGCTTTCACGCGCTTCCCGCCGCCGCTCGAATGTAGTCCGAGCGTCTTCCTTGCTTTGCTCCCAAAGAACTCGACGCTGATCGTGGCTTGTCTGTGGATTAGACGACGCCATCGAGTAACCGTCATAAGCGTCGGTCTGTTGATTTGATGACCAGCGTTGTGGCTGTGGAAGAGAGTGCACCATAGTCGCACCGCCACCGGCCTTCTCGCCACTAGCGCGAGCCGGCTCAGTGGATCAAAACTTGTCTGCAAGGCTAAGGAGGCTCTAAATGGTAGCTGTCCTCTCATCGAGGTTCTCCGTAGTAGGAGGGAAGTTCGAGAGTAGTTGTGCCCGCGCCATTGCTTCTTCGGACGTGGTCGGTAGCGAGCGGCGCGAAGATGTGAGGTGCTCTGACTTCTAACTGTGTTAGAAGGAGCTCCGCCGTGGTCCCATGATGGCACGCCACTCCCACTAGCATGCTGGCAAGCATGTTGGCCCCGTGCACCTTGGGAGTGATGCGCAGGAGCTTTTCCGTGGGGACGTTGGGAACTCTGGGCACCATGGCGCTGCTCTTCGTGCACGTCCTGGGAAGGTCGTAGCGTAGGCACCGGCGTGGGCGTCTTGGAGGGTACCTGTCCGTTCCCGGAGTTCACCGTACCACCCGTAGCCGGTACAACTCTGTCTTGAGACCCAGCGGCGCGGGGGTTCCCGCCGCTGCCATGACCGTCTGCACGGCGGGCATCGCCGCTTCCTTGGCCTTGGTCACCAGAATGTTGCGGAAGCTCTAAACCTCCGCCTCCTCCACCAGCATCTACACCGTCGCCTGTCTATGTAGCTACATGGACAACAGACACGGCTGGGCCAACCGCCGTCAGGCCCTTCTTGGGGGCCATGGCGATGATAATTATGAAGGAACTAGTGCGCTAATCACCAGATCAGGTCCACGCGACCTATCCCCCCTACCTGGCGTGCCAAAGATGTTGGGGGAAACGACACCTATGGGATCGGAGGGATCCCTTTATGGTTTAGTGGGGAAGAAGGCTCGCACAGAGAGTAGATCTGATGAACAACGCACGAGATTTTACCCAGGTTCGGGCCGCAAAGATATGTAAAACCCTACTCCTGCTTGGTTATATTGTGGGTGTTTTTAGGGTTCCAGCTACAGGAACGCTATGAATAGCTTCTACACGCATGAGCTAGAAGGTGGGAGTCAAAGGTCCCAAAAAAGACCAAAAGTCCCCCACCGTATCGCCCTGGGCCTCCTTTTATACTCTCGAAGGGGATCCCAACTGTGGCATACGGTGTGTACACGAGGTGTACATGGCTATAGTGCTATCATACCTCACACTGACGGTGTAAGACAGACGCATTTAATGCACCGTCAGGCATCTTTGACTGACATGGCCAACCCTCACATCAGCGCTCTGAAGCCAGTTTCGAATGTCGCGGCTGACTTCTACATCAACATATCGGTGCACTACTCACCTGTACGAGCCGCCCAACGAACGTGCGCAAGACGCCACCCATAGTCTGATCTACATCAGCATATCATGCATCATCATAACATGTTCGTCTATACAGGCCGCCCAAATGGACAGGTGCACAAGTCGCCGCCACTACAGTTTGGTTAACTTCAACAACCAGCCGGGATGAACCATCGACCGGATTATTTAAACAATTCATACGGGACCGTCTATAACCCGCCACGGTATACCTCAACCTTAAGTGGAGACTCTCAAGCCGCCTCTTCGAGATGAATTAGGACTCGGGGACTATAGACATGGCTCGACACATTTGGTCGTTTTTAACGAGAACCCCGGGTCATTGCAAGGAAGTTAACCCGATCCCTGGGGCTACTACATTATTGGCGGAAGAATTAAAAGTTTCCCAAGAGAACGAACCGCCGTTATGTACAATTCAAACATGGGTACCCGGATTTATTGGATCATCATAAAATCACTTGGGGAATTCTACTGTTTCTTCATAGAAGATGGTGGCTTACAAGATGGCGGCTAACAAGATGGTGCAACAATGTTAATACTTCAACAAGGTCATTAGGGGGCTTCCACCCCGTCGGGTTTAGCTTACACACCCTCTTGATCGGCTCTTCAGCCACTGTAAGGCCGGGTTGTGTACCCAAAAGTTGACTCCGTCAACAAGGTTATTTGGGGGCTTCCAACCCACCAGGTTTAGCTTCCACACCCTCTTGATCGGGTCTTCAGCCACCGCAAGTTCGAGTTAAACCTACATGTATGCTGATGCTTCTTTGCTAGGTGACCCGCTGAACTCTTACCAGTTAATCTCGACTAGAGACCCTGAGCTGTTCAAAGTATGTGACAGTCACTCTCACTAGAGACCCTGTACTAGTCAAGGTTAAACCGGCAGCTCTTGTCACGTGAGGGACGGCTTACGAAAAGCGAGGATAAACTCACCCATCTGCTGCAGACTCTCCGCTTTGTGGCCCATTCGTACTCTTAAACAGTTACTCTTTTAAAGACCCTGCACTGTTTAAGGTTCAAAAGACGGATTTATGTCACATGAGAAATAGCTTATGGGCCCGGGGGGTACTCGTGCCTTGTTGCGCCTTTCCATTATATGGCTCGTTGTACTCTTATCAGTTAATCTCGACTAGAGACCCTGAGCCGCTCAAAGTATTTGATGGTCACTCTCACCAGAGACCCTGTACTGTTAAGAGTTCAAACAACGAATGCCATGGAGAGCCGGCATATGAGTCTTCGAAAAAAATCTTAAGTCATACATTGCATCTTGCATTACATCATCCTACATTGCATCATCATACCGTGCATCATCATACATGCATATCCATATTTTTTTATGCTGTGGAAAACCGGTAACCAAACCGGGTTACATCATAACCTCTACAAGAAAAATAGATCTTTAATAGCCAACGTGGCTAGATCTTCATCCCGTTTATCATAACAAGTATTAAATGATTGTTTTTTTCCAAGCCAGCTTGGAAATTGATTATTTTTGAAGAACCTGTCGCATCCCATGTTTGTAGCACATTGTTATGTTTGGGTTTATAAAATTTGGAGCCAACTAAAACTTTCAAAAGTGCTTGTGTGCTGTGTTGTTTGCTTGCTTGATGATTGTGTTATTTGGCACTACTAGGTTCTATTCCACTTCATATCTCATCTTCATTGTTCCAAACCTCTTGCCCAATGATCATTCCATGTGAATAGTGCCCAAAATTATTTTTATCAAATTTTGTTTCAACCAAAAATTATTTATTTAAATTAAGTTTCCAAAAACCCCTGAAATGAGGTTTGCACTGCAAATCCTCAAATTGGGTGGATTCTTCTTTTCCAAAGCTTTATTTCAAACCCACTATATATAAGACTTCCCAAAACCACAAAATATTATTTTTAAGGATTATTTTCACATTTTATTTAAAGGCTTTTTCTTAAGTCCAGAAATGGATTTTCTTAGGGAAAAATTATTTAAATGCTTTAAAAAAATTTGAGAAAATTTAGAGAAACTCAGTGGACATATATTTCCCATATATATGAGTTTCAACACAAAGGCATGATTAGATCATAGGAAAATCCCCTCAAAACTCTCTCTGTTCAAATCAAGCTTTTGGAATATTTCTATAAGAAATATTCTCAATAAATTCCAGGAAAATTCCATCAAGTCAACACTACCATGGGTGATGATGTTGGAAACTTTCATCTCAATCCAAGTTGATTTGGTTCAGCAAACCATCCCAAAACCATTCCTGTTCAAAATCAAATTTGAGCAACTTTACATTGTGAATTGTCTCCCCTTGGACTCAAACTTTGTGGGCATGCTCTAATAGCCAAATAGTGATGATACACTTAGTGGTGCATCAAGGGTAAAAGCCTAGCATCAGTGGATCTACAGAAATCTGATTCTGCTAATTTATAGGGTTTATTGAATCTCCATTGTCAACTTCTTCCTCTTGAGCTCAAACTTGGTGAATCCCCACATTTCTACCTAGCCTTTGACCCTGGTAAATATCTCAGTTAGGTGGAAACATCTTCTGCCCAAAACACCATCAAACACCTTCCCGTGAAATGGTAAAACCAACATTTCCACCTCTTTCCCTTTTACCCTTGCCCCCAACTTTTTACCACATCTTCTTGCATTGCCCAAGTACCTCCAGTAAAGTCCCAAGCCATCAGGCCACTGTGAGGTGGGGTAAAACCCCCATTTTCACCCCTAGGCAACATCTTTTTCTACCTCATTCCCCCTTTTCTTCTTTCCTAAGGCATCCCGCAGCATCCAAAGCCTTACCCTTTATTGTTAAACCCCCTAGATCCCCCTAGACATAGTCGGCCACGCAGAAGACGCCGTTGGCTTGCCGTGGCATGACGAATGCGCGCTTTGGAGCGTGCTAGAGTGCCGACAGGCACTGT
Organism: Hordeum marinum; assembly: GCA_022496015.1. Classification (NCBI taxonomy): domain Eukaryota; kingdom Viridiplantae; phylum Streptophyta; class Magnoliopsida; order Poales; family Poaceae; genus Hordeum; species Hordeum marinum. The sequence continues at coordinate 275,773,320 of CM039675.1, forward strand.
AGCCATCGCCCACTGCATGGCTCTGGCGGCCTCGGGCCTCCCCCTCGTGCCACTTGGTCCCCCTCGACGTCCGTGCCATGCCACCCTTGTCGGCCCCTCCTCTATCTCCCTCCTATGGCCCCTCTCATACGCGTCGCGGCCGCCTGAACCGGCCAAGCGCGGGGCTCGCATGCGCGCGCTCTGTTGCCCCTCTCTCCTCTCCCTCTGGTCGTGGGCGACGCCAGAGAACGCCGTGTACCCCTTCTCTCCCTTCCCCGAGCCCTCCAGCGAGCGCCACGTCCTCGCCGGCGTACGGGTCCACGGTGGTCCGCCCCTCCATCTATTTAAGCCCCTCGGGCATCTCTCTTTCCTCCTCTGGATCTCTTCCACCCCCTATTGTGCTCCCAAACCTCTCGAGCGACCTCCTGGAGCCCAAGTGCTCGGGATCGACCGAGGCGCCGCCGCGGCGGAGCTCCATCGATCTTGGGACACGGGCCTGCTCCGGCACTCCTCTCCCCTCCATCGAGCTTGTAGGGTCCCTCCGACCTCTTCCCCTCTCCTCCCCGTCCATTTCCTGTAGAGGAGCACCACCGGTGACCCCTCCCGAAGCCACCTCTGCCGCGGGTGCTCGTCGCTGGCAGCTCCAGCCACCTTAGGCCTCCCTTCGACTTCCCCTAGAATGGAGGCAACCTCCTGAACCCGTTCCCGCCTCTAGATCCCCTTCGTCGCTGGTGAGCTCCTCCCCTTCCTATCCCAAGGTGGGAGAAGGACCCGACAGGTGGGGCCCACATGTCGGCCTCTCTTCCCTCTCCCGCATTCTCTCTCTCCTCCTGAATCGCTAATGACCGGGCCCCGCGCATCAGGTTTGAACCTAAGGACGAGGCCGGCTGGCTTGCCAGCTGGGCCGGCCAAGCCTCTAGCCACCTCTGGCCCAGGTCCCCGTGGCTTTTCATTTTCTTTTTCTTTTTCTGTGGACTTTGCAAAAATCCCACAAAACCCAAATTAATTCCTATCACAATTATTTTTCCACCTAAAACTCCTAGAATAATCCCTAGAATTTAATAGTGCCATTTGTAGAAATGTTTGAAAATATTTTTAGTATTGCTTTATTTTAAAACCTATATTTGGGCACCTTTTTGCCTTTGTTAATTTATTTCCAGAATGTTTTTTACAACAAAACCCTAGGGGGGTATTTTTAGTATGACATTGGGTATTTATCAGAATAGATTAGCATTTTTAATAAGTAGTTGAGTCCTCTATTTTTTTGTGTTTCTTATTTTATCGTTATTTTATCGCGACGATAGATTGTGCTCCTGACGCAGAAGTTGGACCTGAAGACTTCGAAGACCCCGGAGACTTTGTTGAGCCAGGCAAGCAGCCCTGTGACCATGATGAGAAACCATTTTTATTGCATGTCATACAGAACTTTACTTTCATCATAATTGATCATGTGATGTGGTGTTCCCCCTTTCAGTGGGATTCCTCCGATACTTCTCCATTGACACTTGCATCGTGCATGACCCTACCACCTTATGAGGGTTGTGCGGGTGGGTGTAGTTAGGATGCTAGTAGATGCTATGCAAGTGGGATCAGGATCTATGCATAGTGATGGGAAGAAAGAAATGATTTCAAAGACTTTTTCGAAAACCCCGTCGGGTACCACTAATGCCCGAGGAAGATGTTGATGAGATGGGTGACCACTTTAGAAAGAAGTGTTGTGCCGGAACAAGATGAGTATGTGTTTTCGAAAATGGAGGGTTTAAGATTTGTCGACCGTCCCAACCTTACATGCGCAACCACGATACCCCTTATGGGACGGGGCTTTGTTGATTATTATGGTTGGTAATAGCAAGGAGCTCGCATTACTAGTGGACAGAGTGAAGTGGTCACTCTTGAGACGGGGTCGTCCCAGAGAGGAAGGTCATGCGCTGTCTTTATAGGCACCAGGCACACCGTTGCGTGCCCTCATGGATGATATGAGTGATGTATATCATGAGGGATGGCACCAACGATTGGAATATTTGTTTCGTATCACCAAGGGAAAGGCATTGTTCGGGTGCTTACCTCAGGTAGGTTATATACCGCGAGTCGTGGATGACACGGAAGTTCCCCGAGTCTTGTGGGTAAAGTGTGCAACCTCTGCAGAGTGTAAAACTATTCGAATAGCCATGTCCACGGTCAAGGACAGTTGGGTGGTGCTTCTTATGCCACGTCCGAATGTTTTCGCAAAAGCTTGGTGTGAGTATGGGTGTGATCATGACAAGAGGTCACATGAGCTAAGACCGATGACTTAGCATGATGAGTGAACATGAGATGTTCAGCCAATACTTACGATGATAACTGCAATTTGTTCACATGAATACCCGCTAGTTCTTGATGCATGCTCATTAGATACTTGATCATGTCATTTGCATACAAAATTAGCTTTCCGCAATTTTACCTATTTAGTGCTATATCATGCATCATTGTCACCTTGTCCCACAACGTCGGTTGCTTGCGAGTATATTCAAAGTACTCACTGGCTTGCCACTGGTTATTTAATTGGCCTGGCATGGAAGAACATGAGTATGTTGAAGAGTTCGTTGGAGATGAACATGCGACCTAGGATGCTTCCCAGTCAGAATGCATGTAGGTTAATGCAGATGGCATGGCTTCACGTTTCGATCAAGATTTCCGCTGCTTGTTCTCTTTTAAGTGTTTGGCCCGAGTGTCCCTATCTATGTAAGACTTGACCTTCATGGTCATTATTCGTGCAAGACATAAATGTGGATGTAAGACTCTTGTTATCCAGCTTCTGTGTGTTCAGTGAGTATTCATCTCTGGGATCACTCTACACGTGCATTCGGTGACTACGACTTATGAGTCGAGGTCCCCATAGAACCGCCCTATCAAATATAATGTCGTATCATTTAATTGACTAGATATTGGATTTCTTCAACCTATGCTCTCTAGTATACAACAACACTCATGGATTTCTCAGACATATATTTGCCGGGTTGCACTACAACAACGAGCAGGGATTTTCATTTTCAATGATAAAGGCATTATTCTAGGATATTCAACAAAATACTGGGTTACAACCATGGTCAAGGATTCATTCAAAAAATTATGACGAGTCATATTATTCTCACACAGTCCCAAGTCGCCATAGGCAGACGACCCGACACTTGGGGGCTACATTATTCAGGTCCAGTTTTATATCAATTATGCAAGTCCCATGTCACTGCAAGCATGCATCACGGCACTTGGGGGCTAATTCAAGTTGCTTTTCAAATCGTTACATGGTCAACAGTTCTAGTTGTCTCAAGGAGATGAGACGACCTTTCTATATTTTCTAAGTCCCAGCCCTCTTACTGACCTGGCACTTGGGGGCTATAGTATTTAGCTGTTTAACAGATTATGAGGTTCAAATTGAAGACCCGGCCCTACTAATGAGCCGGACCTTGGGGGCTACACCAGCTGAAGCTTTATAAGGTATAAGACAGTTACAGGTCCCAGGTTTCTACAAGCAAGACAACCCGGCACTTGGGGGCTACACAGTCCAATATATTATTCAAAACACCAAGTCATCATGGATAAACTTGGAGTTTGGGGGCTATAGGTAATATGGACATATCAAAACCTTGAAGAGTGCTTTCAAGATGTCAATTCTGAGCGAGACTGACTCAACAGATTTCTATCTAGCCAAAGCATTGAAAGACCAGCTTAACATCACATGGATTTCATTACTCCCAATAATTTTATCAAGTCAACTGGAGTCCAGTTGTTTGGCCCGGCATCACCAACAATCATGACCCGACATCATCAAAAGATCATGACCCAGTAGATTCTATATGAGCAACCCGGATTCACAGGTTGAAGTGGTGTAACAATAGATGAAGTTCTATTCTCAATATTTTTATCAAGCTGAAGCAATGGAAGCCCGCTCAACTTCATATGGTTTTCTTATCTCCAATAATTTCATCAAGCGAAAGTTTTGGAGGCCAATTCTATGCCATATGGATGTTTTATTCCCAATTTTTTTATTGCAAAGGACACGTACCTATAAGACGATGGTGAAGACGGTTCATTCATATGAGGAAGAAAACCATATTTTTGTGGATCCAGTTCGGAAAAAAAGCCGGCCAGGGGAGTGATTCGGTCAATTAACATATTTATTATTCTTATTTCTGGGGCTTACCATGAATAAATTCAAGCTAACCTGGGTGCTAATGTCGGGGATATTACCCCACGGTATAACCCGACCGGAAGTATGACCCGACCAGGACTTGGCGACCTACTGGCGACCCAGCCGAGACATGGCGGTTCATTGGTGACCTGACAGGTTGGTCAAACGAGTGACAAGGCCCTAGGCCCAGCGAGCAAGCCGACATGTGGCGGCTCCTCGATGGTCATGGAGGGGGGCTCATTAGAGAAGGCCCAAGGAGTGAAAGGAAAGACTCCCTCACAAGAGAAACAAGACACGGGTTAGGACTCAAGAGAGACTAGTCCTAATCCAACTCCTAGTAGGACTCTACATGTAAACCTACCCCTTCCATTTACATAAGGAGGGGTAGAGCATCCCTAGAGGGACAAGTTGACAAGTTCAAGTCATTAGAGATAGACAAATTATAAGCTCTCGAGATTAGAGGTAGCAAGACATCACCCTTGTAATCGAGTTCACCTTCATCATCAATATAGACACAAAGCAGGATGTAGGCTTTTACCTCTTCCCGAGGGGCCGAACCTTGGTAAGCTCGCATATCTCGATTCCAACCAACCCCTCTCAAGGAGCCACATAGTTGCGATGGCCTCACACCTAAGTCTGTTAACCCGGACATGTTGCCGTGATAAATCCACGACAAGACTGATCGTCCGAGGAGACTCTCAGCTTGTGGTAAAGAAAGTAAACAAAGATTACCAGAGCCCACTGATGGAAGCATACATGGAAGAAGTGAGGAAATTGTAGGAGCACTTCGATGGTCTACGATTAGAGCATGTGCCACGAGGAGAGAACAAGATTGCTGAACATCTATCGAAGTATGCTGCATAGAAGCTTCCTATGGAACCAGGGACTTTTGTTCTCCTCCTCACTCAACCGTTGGTATTCCCATCAGCAATGTCCAGAAAGAGAAGAAAGCTAAACTCCGGCAAGCATTTCCTGACAGAGCTCCCCAAAGCCGCTGGAAAGGAAGCTGTCGGGGAAAGTCCCATTTTGTTTGGTGAGCAGCTCCCTCCCGCGGGGCCCTAGGTTCTTGCAGTTGAGGCTAGCGCTCCCACGAACGAGGAGATGCCTTTCATCCTTGTTGTCGAGCTACAGGCTCCGACTTGGGCGCAGCATATAGTACACTTCTTTCAAACAGGAGAAGTCCCCGAAGAGACGAAGGAAGCCAAAAAATTATCCCATCAGTCAAGTATTTACCATTTTGTTGATGACACCCTGTCGACCAAATGGTGTGGAATTAAGGTGCATCTGTCGGGAGGATGGACTAAGGATGTTGGCGGAGATTCACAGAGGAGTATGTGGTTCCCACATTGTATCAAGGACCCTTTCCAGAAAAGCTTTTCGATAGGGTTTCTATTGGCCCACTACCCTCCAAGACGCTACTGAGCTGGTCACCAAGTGTGAAGCCTACCAGTTCCATTCCAAGACCATTGATCAACCAGTGCAAGCTCTACAAACGATCCCTCTATCCTGGCCATTCTCGGTATGGGGGTTCGATATCCTAGGCCCCTTCCCCCATGTTGTCGGGGTTTTTGAGTTCTTGTTCGTGGCAACCAACAAGTTCACAAAGTGGCCTGAGGTAGAACCAGTGAGAAAGGTGACCGTCCAGTCAGCTATCAAGTTCATGAAAGGATTGGTCTGCCACTTTGGAGTGCCTAACAGAGTGATCACTGACAACGACACCCAGTTCACGTGTCGCTCCCTCCTGCAATATATCCAAAGCCTTGGAAACAAGGTCTCCTTCGCCTCTGCATCCCAGCCGAGAAGCAACGGGCAAGTCGAGAGGATGAATGCTGAAGTGATATGAGGGATCAAGACAAGGACTTCCGATAAGCTGCGGAAGAGCAGCATGCGTTGGATAGATTAACTACCAGTAGTTCTTTGGTCCCTCAGGACGACACCAAATCGAGCTACCGGCTAAACACCCTTCTCCCTAGTATACAGGGCGAAAGCAGTGCTCCCCACGGAACTCATATACGGGTCACCTCGAGTGCTTGCCTAAGATGACGTAAAGCAACAACAGCTATGACATGACGATGCCATGCTCCTCGACGAAGACCATCTCCGAGCCGCTGTGCATGCTGCACGCTACCAGCAATCCCTGCGTCCCTACCATAGCCGCAGGGTCCATGCCTGGACCTTGAGGAAGGCGACCTTGTCCTTAGGCATGTTCGGTCTCCCAAGGGTACTAACAAGTTGACGCCGAAGTGGGAAGGCCCTTACTGGGTAGCATGAGTCACCAGACCTGGCGCAGTCCGTCCGGAGATCGAAGATGGCACCAAGGTGCTTAACTCATGGAATATTGAGCATCTTTGTCCGTTCTATCCATGAGGTGCGGCTGTCGGGCTCAGTCCTTGGCAGCCACCTTTTGTACAAGCCTTGCCGATGTTGCATGTAACCCTTTGTACAAAGCCAGACGCAGACCCTATGTAACAATAAGAAAGCGAGGCATTGCATCATATCAGCACTTTGCATGCTCATTACACATTTTTATGATTTCAGTGTTATCGCTTTTAAGTTATAAGATTTGCTAGAGTACTTGATGAACCTGTAATCTTTGTTACTGTTCTCACCCTATGTGTTTGACCGTTGGGAAAACAGTGAAGAGAAGCGAAGAAACAAGGATAACAGCCCATCGTACTCTAAAGAGGGATGCTACTTGGAAAAGATAAGTATAACTACATATCCAAAGTTCAATGCCTTTTGATTACTCGAGGAAATCGTTAGTATCTTCCTTATTATGGGTAATGGAGTCCTCCACGTGGTGAATTTTTTTATCGGGACGAGCCGTCCCCCTACTTTTGTTTAATAACTATGGGGGGGCTGCACCAACATCGGCAAGGAGCCCTGCCGGGGAACAATGCCAACCTGCTGTCGGGGAGCTCATTTCCCCTCTTGGCACTCATGGTTAAGTGATGATCCAGCAAGCGGCTCCGTGCGGAGAGGACAAATGTACCAAGACAGTATAAACAAGGAAATAAAGGGATAGTACTTGCGAAAGAAAAATGGCATTTTCTCATTCATTTTTGATAGATTATATTATAATTAGCTAAAATTTGGCAAATGCCTACATCTTTTGATATAAAATAGATAAGTTCCTCATGATGCCTTTCTTGTCCTTCTCCTCCTAGGGATTGGTGGAAGAGAAATAGAGGGCAAAAGGAGCGCCTGGGTGGGATCCGGCGCCTCCCCGACAGGACCAGAGGGACGCGTCCCCTGAAGGAGTGATACATCTCCATCATATCTATAATTTTTAATGTTTCATGCCAATATTCTACAACTTTCATATACTTTTGGCAACTTTTATTACTATTTTTTGGTCCAACATATTGATCCAGTGCCCAGTGCCAGTTCCTGTTTGTTGCATGTTTTTCGTTTTGCAGAATATCCATAACAAACAAAGTCAAAATGCGATAAAAACTTATGGAGATTTTTTTGAATATATGTGATTTTTGGGAAAAAGAATCAACACGAGACGATGACCGAGGAGGTGGCAAGCCTACTAGGCGCGACCCACCCCCTGGCTGCACTTAGCAGCCTTGTGGTCGCCCCTTAGGTCGGATGGAGCTGTCCTCTGGCCGCAATAAAGCTAATTTTTGGTTGAAGATCCCCTCAAAATTTCAGCCTGATCGGATTTACGGATCTCCGTATATTTAAAAATGGTGAAAGGCCAGAATCTGGGAGCACACAAACACAAGGAAACAGAGACAGAGATCCAATCTCGGAGGGGCTCTCGCCCCTCCGCCACCATGGAGGCCAAGGACTAGAGGTTAAACCGTCCTCCCATATATGGGCAGGTGAAGGAATAATAAGAAGTAGGGGGTCTCTCTCCCCCTCTCTCCCGGTGGCACCGAAATGCGGTCAGGGCGATCATCCTAACGGCGATCTACTCCAACAACTCTGCCATCTTCACCAACACCTCCATCACCTTCGCCCATCTATCTACAGCGGTACACTCTCCCGCAACCCACTGTATCCTCGACTTGAACATGGTGCATTATGCTTCATATTATTATTCAATGATGTGTTGCCATCCTATGATGTTTTAGTAGATTTTTGTTGTTCTATAGGTTGATTGATGATCATGATTGGTTTGAGTTGCGTGTTTTATTATTGGTGTTTTCCTATGGTGCTCTCCATGTCACGCTAGCGTGAGGGATCCTCGCTATAGGGTGTTGCAATGTGTTCATGATTTGCCTATGGTGGGTTGCTTGAGTGAGAGAAGCATAAACCCGAGTAGGTGGGTTGTTGCATATGGGAGTAAAGAGGACTTGGTATGTTATAGTGCTATGGTTGGGTTTTACCTTAATGATCTTTAGTAGTTGTGGATGCTTGCTAGAGTTCCAATCATAAGTGCATATGACCTATGTAGAGAAAGTATGTTAGCTTATGCCTCGCTCTCATATAAAATTGTAATAATGATGACCGGTCTAGTTATCGATTGCCTAGGGACAATTCCGCAACTCCTACCACCACTTTTCCACACGCGTTAAACTAACTGAATTGTTACTTTATCTTAGCAGCCCCTAGTTTTTATTTACGTGCTCTTTATTATCTTGCAAATCTATCCCGTCACACCTACAAAGTACTTCTAGTTTCATACTTGTTCTAGGTAAAGCGAACGTTAAGCGCGCGTAGAGTTGTATCAGTGGTCGATAGAACTTGCGGGAATATTTGTTCTACCTTTAGATCCTCATTGGGTTCGACACTCTTGCTTATCTAAAGAGGCTACAACTAATCCCCTATACTTGTGGGTGATCAAGACCTTTTTCTGGCGCCGTTGCCGGGGAGCAATAGCGTGGGGTGAATATTCTTGTGTGTGCTTGTTTGCTTTATCACTAAGTAGATTTTATGTGATGTTTTAACTTGTTTTGTATCTTTAGATATGGGTAGGAAATGCAAAATACCAAAAAAATTAGTTGTACTTGTTGCTCCAAAAGTTGAGGAACCACTAGTGTTCCGTACCACCAAAGAATATTACTTGGGTCATCTTCGATCCACTTGTGGTCGTGCTGAAAACCTAACTAGCTTAATTGAGGGAAAATCATTAAATAATCATGCTCATTATGTGTGACACCGCATATCTCAAAAAGGGAAAGTCTTGTGGCATCAAATTAATACTTTGTGTTGCTATGCTTGGAACCTATGTGAAATTTATGATTTTACTTGTTGTTCTAAAGAAGCTAAAAAACAGCTTCCCTACCAATGTGTGTTTAATGATAATGAAATATTATCCTGTTATGCCAAGGAGGCCTATTTCTATAATGATGTTGAACAAATTGAAAAATTTGTTGCTTTTAAGGGTGCCTATGAAATTGCTTCTTTCATTGAAAAGCATGATGCTACTCTTTACAACTCTGAAAATTTTGCCATACTTAAATGTTGCTATGAAAACTATGCTTCTAATGCTTATGTTAAAGATTTTATTGAAAGAATGACCACTGCGTTGGATGAGACTAATATTTTGCAGGAATCTATGGAAGAGGAAGTTGCTGAAATTGTAAACTCATTAGATGAAAAATATGAGGAGGAGAACGAAGAACAAAAGGAGGAAGAGCGGATTAGCTACCCGTGCCCACCTTCTAATGAGAGTAACTCTTCAACTCATACATTGTTTAATTTCCCTTCGTGCTTACCGAAGTATGAGTGGTATATTGATTGCTATGACCCCTTGGATTCTTTTGAAATATCCCTTTTTGATGAACTTGATGCTTTCTATTCTTGTGGCCATGATGGCAATATGAATAATGCTTATGGAGATGCAGTTGCTATAGTTCCTTATGTTAAACATGAAATTGTTGCTATTGCACCCACACATGATGGTCCTATTATCTTTTTGAATTCTCCAAACAACACTATATCGGAGAAGTTTTCACTAATTAAGAATTATATTGATGGGTTGCATTTTCCTATTATACATAATGATTTAATGAATATAATATGCATGTGCTTGTGGCTCCTACTTGCAATTATTATGAGAGAGGAACTACATCTTCACCTCTCTATGTTCCCAATACGATAAAATTGCAAGAAATTGTTTATACTATGCGTTGGCCTTTACTTTGTGTGCATGAATTGTTCTTTTATGACATGCCGTTGCATAGGAAGAGCGTTAGACTTCGTTGTTACATGATATATGTCAACTTGTGCTCACTAATAAATTAAAAATCATTGTTAAAGTAAATTGGCTTTGATATACCTTGGATCCGGGTGGATCCATTACTTCGGCAGTATATGCCTAGCTTAATGGCTTTAAAGAATGCGCTGCCAGGGAGACAACCTGGAAGTTTTAGAGAGTCATTTTATTCTGTTGTGTGCTTTTAAATAGTTTAAAACCAAAAAATAAATTGGGGAACTTAAAACTTTTTCAAAAAGAAAAGTGAAAGTGAGAAAGACGAGCAACGTTGAAGTGGGGGCTAGCCTTGAACTTTGTTCATGCCCATGGAAACTTTGTGAATCTTGATCACAGAAACTTTTCAAAAATAATAATTATTACCTTGTACAAATGCATTTTATTATAAGAATAATGTGCCAACATTTTCCTTTAAGATGATTAGATTGCTTGTTTGGTGTGTGGAATGCAAAAACAGAAAGTTTGGCTGTAGTGCGTGAATTTACATTTTTTACTGGAATGTAAAAAGTTTTTGAATTTTTTCGTAGTACTGCTAAGCAAATTGTTTATTTTTCATAATTATTCAGAATTGTTAGAGTTACAGAAGTATGGTGAATGTTCAGATTACCTCAGATTGTCCTGTCTTTGATAGATTCTGTTTTTGATGCATTGTTTTGCTCGTTTTGATGAAACTAATGATTGTATTGGTGGTATAATCCATGGAAAAGTTATATTACAGTAGGTACAATGCAAAAACAAAATATGAATTGGTTGGCAACAGTACTTAAACTGGTGAGTTGTTTTATTATACTAAAAGATCTCACGAAAGTTTTGTTAAGTTTTGTGTGATTGAAGTTTTCAAGTTTTGGGTGAGATCACGTTGGATGAAGTAATAAGGAGTGGAAAGAGACTAAGATTGGGGATGCCCGAGGCACCCCAAGGTAATATTCAAGGAGTCACAAGAAAATAAGCTTGGGGATTCCCCGGAAGGCATCCCCTCTTTCTTCTAACAACCATCAGTAATTTTACTTGGAGCTATATTTTTATTCGTCACATGATATGCGTAAATCATGGAGCGTTGTGTGATTTTTCTGTTTCTTTTAATAATGCACCATGCTGGAATGAGAAAGTCCTTGGTTGATTTATAGAAGGCTCTTTTCACCTCACTTATATCTTTTGAGTATGGCTTTATAGAGTGCTTCATGTGCTTCACTTATATCATTCGATGTCTGGATTTCCTGTTGCTCTACACATACAAAACCGCCATTTGTAGAATGCTCTTTTGCTTCACTTATATTTGTTAGAGCATGGGCATATCTTTTATAGAAAGAATTATACTCTCATGCTTCACTTATATTTATTTATAGAGTTAACAAGAGTTGGTCATTCACATGGTTAGTCATAAAATCCTACATAAACCTTGTAGATCATTGAATATGATGTGTTTGATTCCTTGCAATAGTTTTGCGATATAAAGACGGTGATATTAGAGTCACGCTAGTGAGTAATTGTGGATTGGTAGAAATACTTGTGTAAAGGTTTGTGATTCCCATAGCATGAACGTATGGTGAACCATTATGTAAGGAAGTCGGAGCATGATTTGTTTATTGATTGTCAACGTTTGTGTGAGGGCCGGGAGCGCGCGATGGTTAACTCCTACCAATCTCTCCCCTAGGAGCATGCATTTAATACTTTGCTTTGATGAATAGTAGACTTTTGCAATAAGTATGTGAGTTCTTTATGACCAATGTGATTCCATGGATTATAAGCACTCTCACCCATCCACCTTTGCTAGCCTTTCTAGTACCATGAAACTTTCGTCGGTGCGTTAAACCACCATATATACTCCCTCAAAACAGCCACCATACCTATCTATTCTGGCATTTACATAGCCATCCCAAGATATATTGACATGCAACTTCCACCGTTCTGCTTATTATGACACGCACCATCATTTCCATATTGCTTTGCATGATCATAATTTAGCTAGCATGATATTTTCATAGCTTGTCCATTTTTTGATGTGAATTGCTATGCTAGATCATTGCATATCCCGGTACACCATCAGAGGCATTCATATAGAGTCATATTTTGTTCTAGATATAGAGTTGTAATTCTTGAGTAGTAAATAACAAAAAGTGTGATGACCATCATTATTAGAGCATTATCACATGTGAGGAAAGGATGATGGAAGCTATGATTCCCTCACAAGTTGGGATGAGACTTCGGACTTTATGAAAAATAAAAGAGGCCAGCGAAGCCCAAATAAAAAAAGAGGCCTCAGATGCACACCAAAATAGAGAGAAAAGAGAGAAGGTACAATGCTTCTATTCTTTTTCCACACTTGTGCTTCAAAGTAGCACCATGATCTTCATGATAGAGAGTCTCCTATTTGGTCGCTTTCATATACTTGTGGGAATTTTTCATTATACATGAGAAAGCAAGTTGGATGAACACCCACTTAGTTTATTTTTGAGATTTCATGCACTTATAGCTCTTGTGCATCCATTGCATCGCAATCCCTACTCACTCACAATAATATCTATTAATGGGCATCTCCATAGCCCGTTCATATGCCTAATTGATGTGAGTCTATCTTCTGTTTTTCTTCGTAACCTCCACCATATTCTATTCCACCTATAGTGATATATCCATGGCTCACGCTCATGTATTGCATGAGAGTTGAAAAAGTTTGAGAACATAAAAGGTGTGAAACACATGCTTGACTTGTCATCAGGGTTGTGCATGATATAAATACTTTGTGTGGGGAAGATGGAGCATAGCCAGACTATATGATATTGTAGGGATAACTTTCTTTTGCCATTATATTTTGAGGAGATACAATTCCTTTATTAGTATGCTTGAAGTATTATTGTATTAATGTCAAATGATAGACTATTGCTTTGAATCACTCGTGTCTTAATATTCATGCCATGATTAGATTATATGAACAAGATTATGCTAGGTAGCATTCCACATCAAAAATTATCTTTTTTATCATTGACCTACTCGAGGATGAGCAGGAATTAAGCTTGGGGATGCTGCTACGTCTCCATCATATCTATAATTTTTGATTGTTTCATGCCAATATTCTACAACTTTCATATACTTTTGGCAACTTTTTATACTATTTTTGGGACTAACATATTGATCCAGTGTCGAGTCCCAGTTCCTGTTGGTTGCATGTTTTTTGTTTCGCAGAATATCCATACCAAATGAACTCCAAATGCGATAAAAACTCACGGAGATTTTTTTTGAATATATTTGATTTTTGGGAGAAAGAATCAACGCGAGACGATGCCCGAGGAGGTGGCCAGCCTGCTAGGCGCGGCCCAACCCCTGGTCGCGCTTGTCTGTCTTGTGGCCACCTCTTAGATTAGTTGGAGTTGTCCTTAGGTCACAAGAAAGCTAATTTTTGTAATAAGATCCCCTCAAAATTTCAGCCCCATCGGAGTTGTGGATCTCCGGATATTTATGAAACGGCGAAAGACCGGAATCTACGAGCACAGAAACAGAAGGAAACACACACAGAGAGAGATCCAATCTTGGAGGGGCTCACGACCCTCCGTCGCCATGGAGGACAAGGACTAGAGAGTAAACCCTCCTCCCATATAGGGGGAGGTCAAGGAATAAGAATAAAGAGGGGGCCTCTCTTCCCCTCTCTCCCGGTGGCACCAGAATGTCGTCGGGGCCATCATCATGACTGCAATCTACTCCAACAACTCCTTCATCTTCACCAACACATCCACCAACTTCCCCCATCTATCTACAGCGGTCCACTCTCTCATAACCCTATGTACCCTCTAATTGAACATGGCGCTTTATGCTTCATATTATTATTCAATGATGTGTTGCCATCCTATGATGTCCGAGTAGATTTTTGTTGTCCTATTGGTTGATTGATGACCATGATTGGTTTGAGTTGCATGTTTTATTATTGGTACTGTCCTATGGTGCTCTCCATGTCACACAAGCATGAGGGATCCTCATTGTAGGGTGTTGCCTATGGTGGGTTGCTTGAGTGACAGAAGCATAAACCCGAGTAGGTGGGTTGTTGCATATGGGAGTAAAGAGGACTGGATACCTTATAATGCTATGGTTGGGTTTTACCTTAATGATTTTTAGTAGTTGTGGATGCTTGCTAGAGTTCCAATCATAAGTGCATATGATAAAAGTAGAGAAAGTATGTTAGCTTATGCATCTCCCTGATATAAAATTGCAATAATGATGACTGGTCTAGTTATCGATTGCCTAGGGAAGATTCTGCGACACCTACCACCACTTTTCCACACTCGTTAAACTAACTTACTTGTTACTTTATCTTAGCAGCCCCTAGTTTTTATTTACTTGTTCTTTATTATCTTGCAAAAATATCTAGTCACACCTACAAAGTACTTCTAGTTTCATACTTGTTCTAGGTAAAGCGAATGTTAAGCGTGCATAGAGTTGTATCGATGGTCGATAGAACTTGAGGGAATATTTGTTCTACCTTTAGCTCCTCGTTGGGTTCAACACTCTTACTTATCGAAAGAGGCTACAACTGATCCCCTATACTTGTGGGTTATCAAGGAGCCGGAGGACCCTACACCCAGGCAGGGCGGATGGAGCCGGCAGGGAGGAAGAAGGTGAAGGATGAATGCAGGCGGAGGCACTGTCGCAGCACAGTTGTTGATGATGCTTCTGCCGTTGCTCACACCTCCCCATCATAATCTTCATCCTTGTCATTGCTCAAAGGGACCTCTCCGTATCCTCCCCGGCCTTTGCCATCCAAGCCTTCTACGAGATAGCAAAGGCGGTGCCGAGCCTCCTGAAGAGCCCCGTAGAGAGCATGGTCGCCCCTGGTGGCCAAAGGTAGGGAATTACCCCTGCCGTAAATTGGTACACGTATGTGAAATGTTCCCACCCATGTACGTCGTACATGACCAAATGGGTGGAGAATTTCATTGTGATTCATGAAGAACCGCTACTGCAACTCTGTGCGCATAATCGACGACCAAGTGGATGATCTATCTCCATCACCTCAAAGAAGGAGCTAGCATGGCTACCATGGTCCACCGCAACACCGTGCCTCTACTATGGACTCCTGCGCGGTGTTGACCGTACGGTACTCCATCAAGACTGGAGCAGTGGACGATGCAACGGCGAAAGCATCACCATGAGTATCCTTGGCATAGCCACCGCACCGCCGGTCCCCCATCCTGGAATCCTCTGGCCGGCCATCCACCCAAGGCCATCGAACCGAAGTGGAGGCCGATCATGGAAATAAGGGGAGGACCTTATGGTAGTTGGCACGTTCGCTAAGCTTTTCCCCATGATCATCAACAAGGGGAGGACCTTAAGGAAGCAAAGGAGCTAGCTCTGTGGATTCGGACTCAAGGAGGAGAACAAGGTGGATGAGCATCGCCTCTCGAGACCTCCCGATTGATAGAGGAGGGCGCGGGGGCTGGCTCTCCCCCGCTCCAAAGGTAGCCGCCCATCTCCAACAATTCCTTGCTTCTTTCCTGCAACATTCGACGTGCCTCGAGGAGGCGCTAACCTCGTTTGTATTCGTGAAAAACTTTTAATGTTTGTAATAACTGTTGGACTACGTGATTGCCCTCTTCGCCTTGTTTCCTTCCTACTTGTGGTGATGCTCTGCATCGGCAGGGCCCGGCCCCATGCATACCTCAGCTGCCATTGGGGCCGACCGAATCACCAAGTACGGTCCCAAGGGGAGAGGGGCTACGGGGTCAGTGAGGCTCCTCAGTCATGATGCTCAGGAGTCCCCCGTGATGTACGAGTAGCCCTCATGAAGGGAACATAGTCAAGATAGGTTTAACTTGGATATTTCCAACACCTTGCACCTTGTGTCGGCAGGGACTGACCCCGCACATACGTCATCCGCCGTTGGGGCCGACGGGATCACCAAGGACGGTCCCAAGGGGTGAGGGGCTACGTGGCTAGTGAGGCTCCTGAGTCGCGATGCTCAGGGGTCCCCCTTGATGTACGAGCTCTAGTGTCCTCCTAGCTTGGAAATTTTAGAACACCTTGTGCTCTACGTCGGCAGGGCCCGGCCGCACGCATACCTCAGCCACCATTGGTGCCGATCGGATCACCAAGGATGGTCCCAAGGGGTGAGGGGCTACGTGGCCAGTGAGGCTCCTGAGTCGCAATGCTCAGGAGTCCCCCTTGACATACGAGCTCCGGTATTCTCCCTAAGGTTTTGTGTTTGAGCGCATTGAGCTTTGCATCGGCATGGCCCAGCCCCGTGCATACCTCAGCCGCCGTTAGTGCCGACCGGATCACCAAGGACAGTCCCAAGAGGTGAGGGGTTACGTGGCCAGTGAGGCTCCTTAGTTACGATGCTCATGAGTCCCTCTTGACGTACGAGTGTCTCATGTACCTTTCCTTGTCGGCTTTTCCTGAGAGGGGCGCATGAATACCAGGTTTGATAGACCTGGGAAGGTGGCGTGAACTAGGCCCAGCCTTGTAGTAGCCCCCATGCAGCCCCCTCACATGTGCATCCCAGGGAGTGTAGCGAAATGAGGCCACAAGGAGCCTTCCCGAGGTTGGATGCAGCCGCTAGGGCGCCCTCAGTTGTTTATCCCCAGCACAGGGCGTAGGGCTTCCACACTGCATGGGCATAGTCATCGATGGACCGTGTTGACCGCCAGCAAGGAGTTGTGGCTTCCACATTGCATGGGCGTAGCCATTGGTGCGCAGTGTCGACTTCTCCGCCAGTGCTAGGCTATGGCTGCCACATTGCGTGGGAAGGAGCCACTCGGCGTCCTTGGGGGGGCTCCGGGAGTGTATATCCCATTGAGTTCGTACGCGTGGCTGGCACGGTAGAACTGGGAGGTGTATCTGGGAGCTCACGAGGGCTCTTTGGCCTAGCGAGGTCCCTACATCATGGTGGGTTGTGTCTGGGTCTTCTTGTAAATGGCACTATTCAGGGTCTTGGAATCTTCATTGCAGCCTACACCGAGCGTTATCCCTAGGGCTATTGAGTGGGCCAAGCACCAGTGACCCCAGGAAATGAAATGAACGGCGACGGCCTGCCAAAAAGAGGTCAGTCACTAGATATTCAATGTTGTAGGGACGGACCCAAGCATAGACGTCGTGCCCAACCCTCCCACTGAGGCGGCCCAAGGTAGGCCCGTTGCCAAAGAGAGGCCGGCCCAAGGTAGGTCGGCCTGCCAAACAGAGGTCAGTCACTAGATATTCAATGTTGTAGGGAGTGACGACATTCTCCCTGGCAAAAAGCCGAGTAGGCAAAGGGGGAAACGTTAGGAAACATATTGCATACATAAAAAACTGCTGAAATATGGGAAACACGGTGGCTGCAAGGGTACGCCTGGATCACCTGGGATGACGTGGCCTAGCGGGCGCCCTTAAACGAGAAAAGTCAAAAAATTACCTGGCACAGATCAACAAAAAGTCACGTGGCGAGCATGTCGCTGAAGAACCGAAGCTGTCGTTGTGGTCTGATCCTGTACCTCCACAAGTGCAAACTTCACGGGCCCGTCCTCTCCTAGAGCCCGGGACCCATGCTTGGTCCAGGCATCTCCTCCAATCCCTCGTCGCGTCTCGCTAGGCACAGCGCGAGCATGGCCCAAGCAAGGCCCTGGAACGTGACGCCGGGCTTGCGGCTTGCGGCGGCAAAAAGAGGCCCTGGGTCGAGGACTGTTGATTCTGCACGTGCCGATGCAGGCGTGTGGACGGTCAACCAGGCTGACGATGGCGGCTGCTATTAGCGTTGTTGGGCAGTCCCTTCCTTGCCCGACCTGTACCTCTTGAAGCTCCTCGATTGCTTTGATGGCTGACTCTCGCGAGCTTTGTGCCTCAGGTCGAGCCCCTGGCTCCAGAAAACGCGTGCGAGGACGGGCCTGCAGGTTGTGCCCGAACACCTCCCTTGTCTCACCGGCCAAGCTGGGGGCCTCCTGAGTGGAAGCCCCCGATCCCAACCCAAGGGGGCACTGAGCGTGCTTTCCTATGCGACGGAGGGTGCGGCTCCATCCCCGGGTGCAGAGCCCAAGGCTCCGCCCCCAGAGGTTCCACCCCTAGGCACTCTATGGGGGTGAGCTGCTTCTTCTTCTTCTTGCGTGCATCTTCATGAGGTTGGTCATCCTCCTCGTCATCCGAGCGCTCGGCGGCAGTGGCGCGGTAGGCATGATCGAAGGAGCAGACGACGTCCTTCTCATCACAGGCGATGGTCAAAATAAAATTTGATAAAAAAAGTTTTGGGCACTATTCACATGGAATGATCATTGGGCAAGAGGTTTGGGTCAAGGAAGATGAATAAGGAGAGGAGTGGAACCTAAGAGTGCCACACAAAAACAACCAAACAAGCAAACAAGCACCAATTCAAGCAAGAACAAGCATTGAAAAAGATTTAATTGGCTCCAAATTTTATAAATCCAAGCATAACAAGGTGATAGAAACACAGGGTGTGACAGACCTACCCCCCTTACAAGAATCTCATCCCCGAGATTCCTAGGCTAAGCACTAAAAAGATAAGGGAACTCAGATCTAAGATAGTCTTCACGCTCTTAGGTTGCTTCAGCTTCAGAGTGGTTGCTCCATTGAACCTTGAAGTACTTAATAGTGCGGCTTCGGGTGCAGCGCTCGGCTTCATCCAAAATGCGAACTAGCCTCTCACGATAAGTGAGGTCTGGTTGAAGATCGATGGCTCAATGGTCGATGTCCTTGTAGAGGTCGGGGCGGTTAGGAACATGGAGACACTTCCGGAGTTGTGACACGTAGAAGACGTTGTGCACATCCGATAGCCCAGATGGTAGATCTAGCTGATAGGCAACTTCTACTCGTCTTGTAGTGACTTTGAAGGGGACGATGTATCTAGGTGCAAGCTTGCCCTTGACGTGGAAACGCTTGGTTCCTTTAAGAGGTGTGACTCGGAGGTAAACATAATCTCCGATGTTGAGGTTCAGACCAAGACGGTGGGAGTGTGCGCAGCTCTTCTGTCTTGACTTGGCGGCCTCCAGACGTTCTCGAACGAGTTGTACTTGCTCTTCTGCCTCGCGGAGGATATCTAGTCCAAAAATTAATACTTCTCCGGTTTCTGACCAGTTGAGAGGAGTACGACACTTGCGTCCATAAAACACCTCAAATGGTGCCATCTGAAGACTCGACTGATAGCTGTTGTTGTGGGAGAACTCGGCGAACGGTAGGCAAGCTTTCCACTTGGCTCAATACGTCAAAACACAAGCGCGGAGCATATCTTCAAGTATCTGATTTACTCGTTCTATTTACCCACCGGTCTGGGGGTGAAAAGCAATGCTGAAGGAGAGCTTAGTTCCCATAGCTTCTTGAAACATCTTCCAGAATCTTGAGGTGAACTGGGTTCCTCGATCCGACACAATCTGCTGAGGAACTCTATGAAGTCTCACGATACGCTCGATGTAAGGCTGGCTAGCTTGTTACCATCACAGGTGGTCTTGACGGGATTGAAATGGGCTACCTTGGTCAGGTGGTCGACAATAGCCCAAATGGAATCATGCCCCTTCCTTGACCTTGGTAAACTGGTGATGAAATCCATCCCGACTTTATCCCACTTCCATTTAGTCACTTTGAGAGGTTGCAATAGCCCAGCGGGTTCCTGGTGCTCAGCTTTGACTCTCTGGCATATATCACACTTGGCAACAAAGGTGCCTATCTCCCGTTTCATGCCATGCCACCAGAATCTTGCCTTGAGGTCTTGATACATCTTAGTTCCTTCAGGATGGATGGAATACAGAGTTTGATGAGATTCTTGCAAGAGCAAGTTCTTGAGCTCCTCTTTGTTGGGTACGCAGATGCGCTTCCCAAACCATACAACTCCTTGCTCATCCACTGAGAATCCTAGGGCCTGGCCTACCTTGATCTTCCTCTTTGATGCCTTCAATGCTCTCGTGTCCCTTCTGAGTTTATTCGATATCATCCATCAAGGTAGGCTTTGCTTCGAGGTTGGTGAGTAATCCAGGTGCAACTAGTTCCAAGCTGAATCTTTCAAACTCTTCATATAGGGCGGATAGCCTTTCCTTAATCATAGCATTCAAGGAACAAGCCTTTCTTCTTAAGGCGTCTACTACCATGTTGGCCTTTCTGGGGTGGTATTGAACACTAAGGTTGTAAACCTTGATCAACTCCAACCATCTTCGCTGCCTCATGTTCAATTCCCTCTGAGGGAAATATACTTCAAACTCTTGTGGTCTGTGTATATCTCACATCGCTTCCCTAGAAGGTAATGTCACCATGTCTTCAAGGCATGAACCACGGCTGCCAACTTAAGATCATGAGTAGCATAGTTCTCTACATGAGGACGTAGCTGTCTAGATAGATATGCTACAACTCTGCCTTCTTGCATCAGAACACCTCCAAGCCCGGTTCTCGATTCATCACAATATTTCACAAACTCCTTGTGAATATCGAGGGTGTCAAAAACTGGGGATGTGGTCAATCTCTTCTTGAGCTCCTGGAATCTTTCCTCGCACTTAGCTGTCCATTCGAACATCTTGTCCTTCTTGAAAAGCTAGGTCATGGGCCGGGCAATGCTTGAGAACCATTCCACGAACTTGTGGTAATATCCCGCGAGTCCTAGGAAGCTCCTGACTTCCTTCACGGTGGTTGGGGATTGCCATTCAGTCACGGCTTCAATCTTGGCAGGATCCACTGATAACCCTTCTACGGTTAACATATGACCCAAGAATCCAACTTCATGCAGCCAGAACTCACACTTGCTGAATTTCGCGTAAAGCTGGTGCTCTCGAAGCTTGTATAGGACCAATCTCAAGTGTTTCTCATGCTCTTCTTCAGACTTGGAGAAGACAAGAATTTCATCAATGAAGACGACAACGAACTTGTCCTGGTACTCCATGAAGACTTTATTCACGAGGTACATGAAGTAGGCTAGGGCATTGGTTAAACCAAATTACATGACCGTGTATTCATACAGGCCATACCGGGTTACAAATGCCGTCTTCGGAATGTCTTGGGGTCCGATCTTCAGCGGATAGTACCAGGACCTGAGGTCGATCTTGGAGAACACCTTGGCTCCGTTCAACTGATCGAACATGTCTTCAATCTTGGGGAGTGGGTATGTGTTCTTTATTGTGACTTCATTGAGAGAATGGTAATCGACATAGAGCCTGATAGTTTCGTCCCTCTTTGACACAAATAGAACAGGTGATCCCCAAGGGGAGGCACTTGGGCGAATGAATCCTTTCCTAAGCTACTCTGCAAGTTGCTTCTTCAATTCAACCAACTCTTCGGATCCGATCCTGTAGGCCTTCTTACAGATGGGCCTTGATCCGGGCATAAGCTCAATGATGAACTCAATGTCGCGGTCAGGAGGCATTCCAGGAAGCTCATTGGGAAACACATCCGGGTATTCACATACCACTAGCACTGGATCCAACTCAATTCCCATAGACAGTTAGCTTGAGGGGCTTGAGTGGAGGTAGGGTTGGGAACATACTTGACTTCCACTCCCTGGCTATTGGTCATGGTAACAGTCCTCTTGGCACAGTCCAACAAGCCTTTGTGCATGGTTAACCAGTCCATGCCTAGGATCACATCCAAGCCTTCTCACTTCAGGATGATAAGATCTGCTAGAAAATCTACCCCGTTGATGTTAATCTCAACTCCCTTACAACCTATCCCAGACTTCATAACTGATCCCGGGTTTTGTATCAACATATGACTACCCAGGGGTGTAGGTTTCATGCCACTCTATAATGCAAAATTCTGGGTGACAAAAGAATCCGAAGCTCCACAATCAAACAATATTGTTGCTGGGGTTGAGTTGATAGGAACGTACCCAGTATGACATCCGGGTCTTCCTGAGTTTCCTCTTCTATGACGTGATTCACACGACCCTTGCCATTGTTTGGCTGGTTGCGGGGAGTAGGGTTCCTTGGGGGTGATCCATGGCCTTGACCTTGGTTTGGCGCATTGGGGCGCGATGCATCTGGCTTCTTGTTGGGACACAGCCTAGAGATTTGTCCTGGCTGACAACTTCCAAAACAAGCGACCTGCCTAGGGTTGTTGTTGTAGTACCTGCTACCGTTGTTGTTATTGGGGTTGTTGTAAGCTGGACTAGGATTGGCATACTGCTGAGGCTGGTAGCTCAGATGAGGCGCAAGAGGTCTAGCCTGTTGTGGCTGATAGGTCGGCTTGGCTGGGGCTGGCTGCCAGGGGCGAGGCTTCTGTTTGGTGGAGCTACCCTTGCTAATAATCTTGCGCTTGCGAGTGTCGTCTATGGCGCGACTCTTGTCTTACAGCATGAGGGCCTTGTTTACCAGGTCAAAGAAGGTACGACAGTCGCACACGATGAGCTGATACTGCAGGGCCTGTTGAAGTCCTTCCATGAAGCGTTCCTTCTTGGCAGCCTCCTTGTTGACATCTTTAGGTGCATACCTTGAAAGAAGGTTGAACTTCTACAAGTACTCCTTGATAGAGCCACTTCCTTGATTCAGCGCTCGGAATTCTCTCTTCTTGATAGCCATGATCCCAGAAGGAATGTGGGCGGTGTGGAATGCTTCCTTGAAGTCATTCCAAGTGATCACACGCTCACCTTGCATGACCTTGAACCCATCCCACCAAGCTCGGGCTGTATCTCCGAGGCAGTGAGAGGCATAAAGCACCTTCTCACGGTCCTCATTGCAATTGACCAATGCAAGGAGGTCCTCGATGGTGCAGATCCAGTCGTCAACATCCAAGGGTTCAGCAGTCTCGGTGAAGGTTAGTGGTGAATTCCTCATGAACTCAAACAAAGTGGAGCGGTCATTGCCATTCCTGCCTTGCTGCTGGTTGTTCACAAGGGCCTACACCATCTGCTGGATAGCAGCATTGTTGGCTTGGCGTTCCTCTCAGAGAACTTGGAGAAACTGATTTATGGTCATGTTCTCCGGTGGAGGTGGTGGCGGGAGAATGTCGCCTTGTGGCCCCTGCTGGTGTCCTCCAGCATGAGCAGTCCCACCAGCTCGCTGTTGCTGGCTTGAGTTGCCGGCTTCAGGGTTGGCGAAGGATCTGTTGCGGGTAGCAATCACCATCTTGTTTGGAGTAGCCAAGTCAAACAACTAGGATAGACGAGTGGAAAAGCAACAATGAAAAAGAGCGCCTAAGGGGGTTGGTCGAGTGCAAGTGTGGTAAAACATAGGTCGAAAGACCAAAACATATATTAAGGTAAGATAGACGATGGAGTCTCTTACATGTTGCCTAAGGCAAAAGCACGACTTGCATCGGAACACAAACAACAAAGACAATCAACAAGCAAACATGGTTTCATGAACCATTACACGGACTCGACTTCGCATGAGGGGTACATGAATGATCCGACCCTAGGGGTTCTCGCACTCAGATAGTGGAGTGCTCAGTCTCGTAGTCACGCTCCTCTGGGTCTTCCTCCTGTTCATCATCTAAATGGGCATCATTCCCGGTTGAAGGGGTTGAGGAACAAGGAGGTCCATCCCGACAACGCTTTGCTGGAGGGTCGATGAAGATCTCACGGTACTACTTCGCACTCATGCGATGAAGACGTGTAGGTGCATCCCTAGCTGGGGGTACTCCTCCTCGATAGGTTGTCCCTCGGGGGCTCCATCCTTCTTGATCTTGTCTAGCTTCTTCTTGGCTTGCTGAAGTAGCTCTCGGGTGTGGTGAAGTTCCTCGCGGAGCTTCACGGACTCCTTAATCAAGTGGTGAACCAGACTATCGGCAGAGAGGCAGAATTAGGTCTGGAACCTGAGTGGTGTGCCATCCTCCTGGGTCGGAACCAATGTCCAACTCTCGCCAAGATAATACTTTTTGAAAGGAAGGTAGCGAGTAGCCGGCTCATCAGCCATGTCTGGAATGATGTCTCTAGGTGCAGAAGTGCCTTGCGTGCAACTGACTCGACTGTGAGCATCATGGTCTCCATCTGTGGTCCTTCAAAGAACCAACTGGTCGGGGAGTCGTTTTCCTTCACGACCACATCCACGTGGTACTCCTTCATGACGGCATTGACCCAGTGCTCCTGGTAGAGGAAAACGGGTAGTTGGCGAAACTGGCACTTCTCCAGGCTATCCCCAAGGAGTAAGGGAAAGACGGATGTCAGAAAGGCTTCGGGTACGATGGCCATCTACAAAGGTTTGAAGGGAGGAGAGTCAGCAGAGTGTTGTGTGAAGAATAGAAGAGGTAAATAGTTATAGAATTCCTAAGTATAGGTACTAGGTGTAGTTTTGAAAATGGCTTTATCCTGACTAACGTCCATGCTAACTAAGGGCTTCCTACAGCCAGGATGGCTCTGATACCAGCTCTGTGGGGACCCTGACTCATAAGTCGTGATCATCAAATGCACGTGTACAGTGATCCCAGATATCAATGCTCACTAAACACACAGAAGCTGAATAACTAAAGTCTTACATCCACATTTAGCATCGTACACAAATAAAGACCATAAGGTCTAGTCTTACATAGATAGGGCCATATTGGCCAAACACTTAAACTCAACAAGCAGCGGAGATCTTGATCTAAAGCGTGAACCCATGCCATCTACCTTAAACCTATAGGCACTCTGACTGTGAAGCGTCCTAGTTTGCATGTTCGTCACCAACGAACTCTTCAACGTACTCCTGTTCTTCCATGCCTGGCCAATTAAATAACCAGTGGCAAGCCAATGAGTACTTTGAATGTACTCGCAAGCAACCCAAATTGTGGAACAAGTAATGATGATGCATGATATAGCACTAAGTAGGTATTTAGCAGAAAGCTAGTTTTAAATGCAATGTCATGATCAAGTAACTATGTGTAAGC
Source organism: Hordeum marinum (assembly GCA_022496015.1). Taxonomy (NCBI): domain Eukaryota; kingdom Viridiplantae; phylum Streptophyta; class Magnoliopsida; order Poales; family Poaceae; genus Hordeum; species Hordeum marinum. The sequence continues at coordinate 275,798,381 of CM039675.1, forward strand.
CTGCATCAACAGTTGGTAGATACCCATATGAGCAAGTTATAGATATCATCATAACCAGGGGTTGAACATCTCATGTTTGTTCATCACATCAAGTCTTCAGACTTGACTCAAGTATCATTCCTCTGTCATCCGCACACGGTCACCAAGTTTGCAAAAAACATCTGGACGTAGTTTAAGAAGGACCTCCAACTATCCATGACCACGGACACGGCTATCCAAATAGTTTTACAGTCTGTAGAGGTTGCACACTTTACCCACAAGACTCGAGGAACTTTTGTGTCATCCACGACTCATGGTATATAAGATACCCGAGGTAAGCACCCGAACAATGCCTTTCCCCTGGTGATAGTAAAAAAGAGTCCACTCAATTGGTACCCATCCCACATGATGTACATCACTCGTAAAATCCATGTGGGGACCAATGGTGTGCCCGGTACCCGTGAAGACAGCGCATGATCGTCCATACTGGCACGACCCCATATCGAGAGTGACCACGCCACTCCTGCCACTAGTAATGCCTCCTAGCCAGTACCCACCAAAGTAATCAACAGAGCCCCGTACCATAAGGGGTATCGCGGTTGAGCAGGTAAAGTTGTTACGGTCAGCAGACCTTAAATCTAATCCATTTTCGAAAACACACACACACTCACTTGCTCCGATACACCACTTCTTCCTCAAGTGGTTACCCAACTCATCATCACCTCCCTCGGGCATTAGTGGCACCCGACGGGGTTTTCGAAAAGCCTTAGAAAATGCTTTTGTTTCTATCACCATGCATAAACCCGATCCCACTTGCATAGCATCTACTAGCAACCTAACTACTCCCACCCACACAAACCTCATAAGGAGGTAGGGTCATGCACGATGCAAGTATCAACAAGAAAGTATCGGAGGCATCCCATCAAGGTGGACACCACAACATCATGATCAATACAACAAAATATAGTGATATATGCCATGCAATAAAAAGGATTCATAGACATGGTCAAAGGGCTGCTTGCATGGCTCAACAGAGTCTTCAGGGTCTTCAAAGTCTTCGGGTCCAACTCCCTCGTCAATAGTGCAATCTATTGTCACAATAAATAGCGATAAAAATAAGCATCACACAAAAACAGAGCACACAATGCTACCCTATTCTGTTAAATAGTAAAATATATACTAAAATAGTTGTCTAGGGTTTTGAAGTTAAAAAGGTTTTCCAAACTATTTAAAACATGGGCTAAAAATGTCAAATAGGGGTTTTAAATTGAAATAGTACAAAAAATGTTTTCAAATGTTTTTACAAGTGGAACTAATCAATTCTATGGAATATTCTAGGATTTTAGGTGGAAGAATATTGGGCATTTGATTTATTTTCTAGTGTGTGGAATTTTTGGAAGTAATCTGAAAATAAATAAAAAGGAAAAGGGGGCTCTGAACCTCGTCTAGAGCCAGCCAGCTACTGCGCCGGCCCAGTGGCCAACCAGGCCTGTGCGCTAGCGCCCCCGCGCGTGTCAGGTTTCAAACCTGACGGGCGGGGCATAGTGGCCAGCGAGAGAGAGAGCGCGGGAGGGGGAGATGAGAGACCGACAGGTGGGGCCCCCTGTCGGATCCTTCTCCCACCTCGGGGCAGAGAGGAGAGACCCTCACCGGCGGTGATGCACGGCATAGTGACGGCAGGCGATTGTGAGAATGGGCTTCGGGCTAAGTTGCCGTTCCAGAGGAGGTCGAAGGAGCGCCGAAGGTGGTCGGAGTTGCCGGCGGCGAGCACCCGCGGTGGAGGGAGCTTCGGGAGAGGTCACCGGGGCCACTCCATGCCGCAATCAGGACGGGGTCGAGGGGGAAATAGGTCAGGAGGGCACGGGAAGGCTAGCGGGAGGAAAATGAGAACCGACAGGGGTCTCTACCAGGAGATCGACGATGGGCTACCGTGGCGATGCCCCGTTCGATACCGAGGACAGGGTGAGAGGGAGGGGCTCGGGATCTATGGGTGGTCGATGGCAGTGGAGAGTGAGCTAGAGGAGGGAAGAGAGAGGCCCAGGAGGCTTAAATAGAGGGGGTGATGGAGCACCATGGACCCATGCGCCGGTGAGGTCGTGGCCGAGGCCAGAGGGGGAGAGAGCTCGCGGGGCTACTCGGGGCGTTCTTGGGGTTGGTCTAGGCCTGCGAGAGAGAGGAGAGGGAGAAGAGAGAGCGCATGTGTGAGCCTCATGGTTGGCCGAGAGGGGCGGTGTCGGGCATGCGTGCGGGAGGTCGCCGGAGAGAGAAGGAGGAGGGGGCCGACAGGGTGGAGTCTTGCGGACATCGAGTGAATCCCAGGGGACAGCTTCCCCCATCCCAGGGCTGTCGGAGCCCCTCAGGATGCTCCTGCTATAGTGCGGACATGCACTGTAGCATGTGGGGCGCCTTTGGCATGCCATGGCATGCTTGCGTGCTCTGGACGTGCCCCCGCATGTCCCTTAGCTCTTGGACGATCTGCAGATGCTCTAAGAGGTAGGAGGATCTAGGGAGAGTAGAGGTAGAAGGAGGAGGAGGTAAAAATGTTTCTGCCAGGGCTATCTAGAGGTGAAAATGGGGGTCTTACCCCATCTCCAAGTGGCTTATGGACCTGAGATTATTACTAGAGGTGAAAGAGGTGAGTGAGTAACTATGGTAAAAATTTGGAGGCAAGGGAAAGAGTAGAGGTGGTGAAAATAATAGTTTCAAGAGTTGACCAGAAGGTGTTTGATGGAGATTAGGGCAAACAAATGGACTTTGCTTGCCATGAGATTTGATAGGGTCAAATGATGGTTAGAAATAGGCCTGATCACCAAGTTTGAGATGGTTTGATGAAAGTACACAATGTAACTTTGTGGAACCCTAGAAATCAACAGAATCTGGTTTCTGTATATCTATTCATGTTAAGCTAACACCCTTTATGCACCACTTAGTGTAGCATCATTATTTGGTGATTATAACATGTCCACAAAGTTTTGGGTCAAGGGGAGAAACTTCACAATGTCAAGTTGTTCAAATTTGAATCTGGACAAGGAAGGGTTTGGAATAGTTTGATGAACCAAATCAACTTGTATTGAGATTAAACTTTGCAAGATCATCACCTACGATAGTGTTGACTTGATGTAATTTTCCTGGAATTTGTTGATAATATTTCTTATACAAATATTTCAAAAGCTTGATTTGTATAGAAAGGGTTTTGAGGGGGTTTTCCCATGATTTGAACATGACCATGTGTTTAAACTCATATATATGGAAAATGTATGTCCACTCAGTCTCCCTAAATTATACCAATTTTTTTAAAGCATTTAAATAATTTTTCCTTATGAAAACCCATTTATGGTCTTAAGAAAAAGACTTTAAATAAAATATAAACATAATCTTTAAAATTAATATTTGGTGGTTTTGGGGACTCATAAATATAGTAGGTTTGAAATAAAGCCTTTGGGGATGGAGGATCCACCCAATTTGAGGACTTGCAGTGCAAACCTCAATTTAGGGGGTTTTGGAAGACCTAATTTGAATAAATCCTTTTTGGTCAAAATAAAATTTGATAAAAATAGTTTTGGGCACTATTCACATGGCATGATCATTGGTCAAGAGGTTTGGGTCAAGGAAGATGAATAAGGAGAGGAGTGGAACCTAAGAGTGACACACACAAACAACCAAACAAGCAAAGAAGCACCAATTCAGGCAAGCACAAGCATTGAAATTTTTTTAATTGGCTCAAAATTTCATAAATCCAAGCATAACAAGGTGATACAAACACATGGTGTGACAACAAAGCAATCAAATAAGACCTAGAAATATCCCAAGTCAATTATTTTCCCTACAGGATTTGAATTTTATTTGAAGTGATATTCATTCCTGAAATCAATTCAAATCAATAGGGAATTTAATCAAATATGAATTGCATTTGAATTTTGTCGGTATTGGAATCCCTCAAGACCAAATGTTGACCTAGACCCTTTGCATTTATTCATATTTGGATTTGAAACAACATTGGTTGGAAAACCAAATAATTCAAATTCACCTTGAAATAGAAGTGCATAATTTAGTTGCCTAAAATGGTCAAAATAAATGTGCAACAAAGTAGAAGCATTCAATTTGGAATTTCGAAAACACTTACTCTTGATACAAAATTCAAATTCGAAATAGTTTTGAATTTGCAAGGAAACAGAAAAGGAAAAGAGAGAAAAACTGAAACAGAAAATGCAATAAAAAGAAAAAGGCCGCTAGCCGAGCTAGCCCAGCCCCTTGATACGTCTCTAACGTATCTATAATTCTATATGATTTTGGTATGATTTTATTAGAACTAACTTGGACTGACGCTGTTTTCAGCAGAACTACCGTGGTGTTGTTTTTGTGCAGAAATAAAAGTTCTCGGAATGAGGTGAAAATTCATCGGAGGATATTTTTGGAAAATATAAAAAATATTAGAGCAAATATTCACCGGAGACGAAGGCCGGAGGGGGTCACAATCACCGGAGGCCATCTTCATTGTCCCGGAGGGGCCATCAACACCATGGAGGCCAAGGACCACACGGAGAACCTCTCCCCATAGAGGGGGAGGCCATGGAGGAGAAAGCACAAGGGGGAGACCCTCTCCCCCTCTCTCCCGGTGGTGCCAAAGTGCCATCGGGGGAACCATCGCCACGGTGATCATCTTCATCAACATCACCTTCTTCATCACCATCCTCATCTCCTTTTAGCGGTCCACTCTCCCGCACCCCGCTGTAATCACCTACTTGAACATGGTGCTTTATTCTACATATTATGATCCAATGATGTGTTGCCATCCTATGATGTTTTGAGTAGATTACTTTTGTCCTTTTGGTTGATTGATGATCTAGATTGGTTTGAGTTGTATGTTTATTTTGGTGCTGTCCTATAGTGCCTTCCGTGTCGCGCATATGTGAAGGATTCCCGATGTAGGGTGTTGCAATATGTTCATGATTCGCTTATAGTGGGTTGCTTGAGTGACAAAAGCATAAACCCGAGTATTGTTGCGTATGGGATAAAGGGGACTTGATGCTTTAATGCTATGGTTGGGTTTTACCTTAATGATCTTTAGTAGTGGATAATTCTTGCTCATATAAATTGCAATAATGATTTCTGATCTGCTTAACAATTGCCTAGAATAATTCCATACATCGCCTCATCATTATTCCACACTTTCTATTTGTAATATCTTTTAATATTATGATAATAGCAACTATTTTTATATTTTAGTTCTCTGATATCATGCAAAGCTATCCTCTTCATACCCACAACGTAGTTTTATTTCTCCTTTCTAGATGGAAGCAAATGTTCGGTGTACTTAGAGTTGTATCGGTGGAAGATAGGACTTGAGATAATACTGATATTACCTTTAGCTCCTTGTGGGTTCGACACTCCATACTTATCACTTCCACCTTTGGAAATTGCCACGATGATTCCTTGCACTTGGGGATTATCAAGCTCTTTTCTGGCGCCGTTGTCGGGGAGCAATAGCATGGGGTTGATATTCTCGTGTGTGCTTGTTTGATATTCTCGTGGGGTTGATATTCTCGGGTGAAACTAACAAAAAAAATACAAAAAGAGTTACTTGCCTCTTTTGCCTAAGAAGTTTTTCAAAAAGAGAAGTGATTGGAAGGTTGTGCATTGGAGAAGTGAGGGTCGACCTTGAATACTTGTGTTCATGCTCATGGAAACAATGTATAATTTTTCATGGAAGCTTATGCAAAATAATTATCACCTTGTTTATATCCATTGTATTATAAAAATAATGTGCCAAAATTTGCTTTTAGGATGATTAGATTGCTTGTTTGGTGTGTGCAGTGCGAAAACAGATACTTTGGCCGTAGTGTGTGAATTTACATTTTTTACTGGAATGTCAAAAGTTTCTGAAATTTTGACACAGTACTTCTATGCAATTTATTTAATTTATCCTAAATTTTCAGAATTGTTTGAGTTACTGAAGTATACGAAGTTTCCAGATTACTACAGACTGTCCTGTTTATAAAAGATTCTGTTTTCTATGCATTGTCCTCTTATTTTGATGAATCTATAGCTTGTATCGGGGGGTATGAACCATGGTCAAGTTGGACTACAGTAGATGTAATGCTAATATGAATTGGGAATAAGTTCACAACAATACTCAAAGTAGTATTTTGCTTTATTATACTAATGGATCTCACGAGGGTTTTGTTAAGTTTTGTGTGAATGAAGTGTTTGAAGATCGAGGAGTTATCGATATAAGAAGAATACGGAGAGACAACAGTTCTAGCTTGGGGACGCCCAAGGCACCCCAAGTAAATATTTCAAGGAGACTCAAGCACCTAAGCTTGGGGATGCCCCGGAAGGCATCCCATCTTTATTCTTCAACAATTATTGGTATACCTTGGTTTTTGTTTTGTTCACATGATATGTGTCTTTAATTTTTGTCTTTCTTTTATGCTCCCTTCTAGTATGAGATATTCCTTGATGTATTTGTATAATTCTCTTTGTTCTTCACATAAATCTTTTGAGTACGGATTTGTAGAATGCTCAGTGTGCTTCACTTAATATTTTTTAATATGGCTTTATAGAATGCTTCGTATGCTTCACTTATATATTTTAACCTTGGATATTAGTTAATATATATTAATTAATAATGCTCCATGAACTTCACTTATATCTTTTAGAGTATGAATATAATGATCATCGGAATTTGGCTTGGAAGAGTATCATTGAAATATCATGTCTAGCTAAAAAGGCATTACAGAAAAGCGCTCATTGGGAGACAACCAAACACTTTTAGTTCTGTTTTGATGTGTTAACATGATTAAGCTACTTTAGTAATCATGTTTTGTTCCTTTTATTTAAATAAAGTGCCAAGTAAAGCCTTTGGGATAGTGTGGATACTTGCTTGTTTGATTTTGTGCAAAAACAGAAAGTTTTGCGTCCAGTATATGAATTGTCTAATTTTACTAGAGAGTTAAAAAAATTGAAATATTTACAAAACATTTATATGAAAATTATGAGATATTTAGTAATGTTTCAAAAAAATTAGAGTCAGGGAATTATGGTGATAATTCAGATCTTTACAGACTATTCTCTTTTTGATAGATTTTGTTTTGCATGCATAGTTTGCTTGTTTCAATTATTCCTATATATTATATTGACTAATATAAAGTATGGTAATGATATAATGCAGTAGGTATCATGGGGTAACAATTATGAATCTTGTCTTGACGGTACCTAAGTGAATGATTTATCTTTATTACACTAACCCTTCTCATGAAGTTCCGTTAAGTTTTGTGTGATTGAAGTTTTCAAGTTTCGGTGAGATACCGATATGAGGGGAATAAGGAGTTACAAGAACCCAAGCTTGGGGATTCCCAAGGCACTCCCAAGGTAATATTAAAGGGCATCCCCTCTTTCGTCCTCAACATTATCGGTATATCTTACTTGGAGCTATATTTTTATTCATCACATAATATGAGTTTTGCTTGGATCATCATTTTATTTTATGTTTAAATGTTAGGTATTATTTATAATCTTGTTTTCAATAAAAAGTTCCAAGAATTTCATTAGGATACTTGCATCACATGTTTTGATGTGTGATGTGTAAAAACAGAAACTTTCGCTATAGTGTTTGAATTTTAATATTTTACTGGTACATGTTTACATAGTGTTTTCATATAAATTCCTTAGCATTTCCTAAAGTTTTAGGATTTTTTGAGTTACAGGGGTACACTGTTATAATAAATTGCTACAGACTGTTCTGTTTGGACAGATTGCTGTCATAGTTTTGTTATCTACTTATCGTATAGTTTCCAAAGCCTATATTGGTAGATAGAAATTGTGGAAATGATAGTATATAGTACCTAATGTTTTAAAATTATTGTGCAACTTGTGTTGGAAGTACATGAAGTGTTGATTTGTTCTTAGGTGTACTAACCTATCTCACGAGTTCTTTCTGAGTTTTGTGTGCATGAAGTTTTTGAGAATAGGTGAAACCGAGATATGAGAGGATTGAACAAGATACAAAAGCTCAAGATTGGGGATGCCCAAGGAACCCAAAGCAAATATTTCAAGAACTCTCAAGTATCAAAGCTTGGTGATGCTACGCATCGTACCTCTCTTCATCAACAATTATCAGTTAGCCTATGTTGAGCCTAAATTTTTATCCGTTGACATGATGCATGCTATTCTTGTTTGCTGTTTCAATAAAATCATCGGATCTGAAATTTTGAATAAGAGAGAGTCCTCACGTGGCTATTTAGCTAATTGACTATGCATTGATATTCACTTTTATCTTTTTGGAGTAGTTTGTCATTCACTCTAGTGCTTCACTTATATCCTATGGGTAAATGGTTAAATGATAAATATCAAATAAAAAATGCTTCATATACTTATCCCACGGGGAGTAGTGACTTCACAAATAATAGGTATAGGTGGTGAAATTTATTGAAAGTTAGCAAACACCGCATTGGTCACTTGAACAATTCATGAAAGAATATTGAAGGAAGAGAGATTTCACATATAAATATACTATCTTGGACATCTTCTAGGATTGTGAATACCCATTAATTATTTTCAAACTTGAGAAAATTAGTTGAACTTGGACAAGGAAGACAACGTAATGAGTTATGCTTGGGTATATTTGTATAGAAGTTATATTGTTTTGGATCCTCCAACATGTGGTGCTTGCTTCCACCTCATACTAGCCAAAACTTCCGCACCAAGTAGAAATACTACTTGTGCATCCAAACACCCTTAAACTATTTTTTCCATGAGAGTCCACTATACCTACCTATGGATTGAATAAGATCCTTCAAGTAAGTTTTCATTGGTGCAAAAAGCAATAAAAATTGCTCCTAAATATGTAAGATCTTTTATTGTAAGGGAAAATAATCGTTGTACGAATTTGTGATGACAAAGAAATAAAAGCGATGGACTGCATAATAAAGGTTGCTACCACAAAGGGCAATACAACGTGACATTCCTTTGCATTAAGAGTTTGCACATCCAAAAACAAAAAGCGCATGACAACCTCTGCTTCCCTCTACGAGGGGCCTATCTTTTACTTTCTAGTACTTACCTTTATACAAGAGTCATGGTGATCTTCACCACTTCCTATATTTTGCCTTTTTCTCTTGGCAAGCATCATGTGGTGCAGAAAATATCCAAGCATATATGGCCATCAAAATATATTTGATCGTGAATTATTATTGTTGACAATTATCTATATGATGAATAAGTTGGGAGGCAATACTCTAATCCCCTATCTTCTTTTGTGTTCGATGGATGTCATTTGCTCTAAAAATATGCTTTGAGAGTTAGCAATCATGGAAGATTATATGATAGTTGAGTATGTGGAATTTGCTAAATCAAAGCTCTTACATAGACCCTTCCACAAAATAGGATGAATTGCAATTGTTTGGTGACTAAAGGCATAGTTGTTAGTTTTCAAGAAACTTTATGGTCTATACTTTAACATGTGAATAGCTTGTTAGTTCATCATGAGAGGTTTTATGAGATGAGCTAGTGTTTATGGTTTATATTGATGACAGAAAAAGTGATTGGAATTATCATTGATCAAACTTGTGCACTTTCTAGCATTCACACTTCATAAATTATTTCTTTTATCATTTACCTAGTCGAGGACGAGCAGGAATTAAGCTTGGGGATGCTGATACGTCTCCAACGTATCTATAATTTATGAAGTAGTCATGCCAAGTTTAAAATAATTCTATATGATTTTGGTATGATTTTATTAGAACTAACCCGGACTGACGCTGTTTTCAGCACAACTACCATGGTGTTGCTTTTGTGCAGAAATAAAAGTACTCGGAATGAGCTGAAAATTTGTGGAGAATATTTTTGGAAAATATAAAAAATACTGGAGAGAAGATTCACCGGAGAGTAAGGCCGAGGAAGCCACAAGCCATAGGGGCGTGACCCCCCTAGGGCATTCCCCTGGCTTGTGGGTCCCTCAGGAGTCCACCGACCTCCCTCTCAGCTCTATAAATCCTCAGATATTCCAAAAAACCCAGGGCATAACCTAGATTGGGAGTTCCACCGCCGCACACCTCCAGAGCCACGAAAAACCAATCTTGGCCCTTATCAACACCCTGCCAGAGGGGGTCACCATCACAGGAGGCCATCTTCATCGTCCCGGAGGGGCCATCAACACCATGGAGGCCAAGGAATAGAGGAAGAACCTCTCCCCATAGTGGGGGGAGGCCATGCAGTAGGAAGCACAAGGGGAGGCCCTCTCCCCCTCTCTCCTGGTGGTGTCGGAGTGCCATTGGGGGAACCATTGCCGCGGTGATGATCTTCATCAATATCACCTTCTACATCACCATCTTCATCTCCTTTTACAGGTCCACTCTCCCGCACCCCGCTTTAATCACCTACTTGAACCTGGTGCTTTATGCTACATATTATGATCCAATGATGTGTTGCCATCCTATGATGTTTTGAGTAGATTACTTTTGTCCTTTGGGTTGATTGATGATCTAGATTGGTTTGAGTTGTATGTTTATTTTGGTGCTGTCCTATGGTGCCTTCTGTGTCGCGCACACGTGAAGGATTCCCGTTGTAGGGTGTTGCAATACGTTCATGATTTCCTTATAGTGGGTTGCTTGAGTGACAGAAGCATAAACCCGAGTAAGGGGGTGGTGTGTATGGGATAAGGGACTTGATGCTTTAATCCTATGGTTGGGTTTTACCTTAATGATCTTTAGTTGTTGTAGATGCTTGCTAGAGTTCCAATCATAAGTGCATATGATCCAAGTAGAGAAACTATGTTAGCTTATGCCTGTCCCTCGTATAAAATTGCAATAATGATTTCCGATCTTGTTAACAATTGACTAGGATAATTCTGCACACCGACTCATCATTATTCCACACTCGCTATTTGTAATATATTGTAATATTATGATAACAACAACTATTTTTATATTTTAGTTCTCCGATATCATGCAAAGCTATCCTCTTCATACCCACAACGTAGTTTTATTTCTCCTTTCTAGATGGAAGCAAATGTTCGGTGTACGTAGAGTCGTATCGGTGGGAGATGGGACTTGAGAGAATATTGATCTTACATTTAGCTCCTTATGGGTTTGACACTCTATACTTATCACTTCCACCTTTGGAAATTGCTACGATGATTCCTTGCACTTGGGGATTATCACCCCTCTCAGTGACTAATGGACACACTTGTCATGTCGTCCCCCACCTCACGGCAATCGTGCGCACGCGTGTGCACGACCGAAGCCCCACGTAGCACTCGCATGCACGCCCTTTGGCCACGCCAGCCCGTGTGGCCAAGTACTTTAAGTAGGCCAAACCCCCTCTTTCAAACCCCTCTCCCTCTACCATACATCGCCATCAGAATGCTCGCTAGCAACCTCTCCCCATTTTCCATGGACCTAGCTCCGCTTTGGGTGATTCCGACCACCACAGCCCTCCCTGCGGCTGCCATCGTTGGACTCCTCGATGCCATGCACATCTCACTCACATCTCCGCGAAGCCCAGAACCTCCATGGCCACAAGACCATCAGAGACCGAAGCTTGCCGATGCCCCATGCTCAACTCCGGCAATGTAAGCCCGTGCTTGACCTTTGCTCCATGTCCCTTGTGTTCATTGAAATGGACACATAGCCCTGACCATTTGGCTTGCCTCAGGGAGCCACAACGCCATGAGCCAGACCACACAAGAGAGCTTCGCCCTACCTAAGCATCTATCGTGACCTCCCAACGTCGTCTCCATCGACTCCAGCCACTCCAAGCCCACCAGTGAGCTCGCAGTGCGACCCCCACCCATCTGTGTCTTGCGCTGCCCCTGGAACCCATGGGAGCCTCGAATCCATCAACTCCGAGCCAAAACACCACTATTTTTTACATTCTCGGTGACTTCTCCAACAACCGAGCATCACGATGAGCCCCTAATCTAATTGTAATCATCCGATCATGATCGCACACCCCTCACACATCCACTTAAAACAACAAATGTTTTATTTTCTAAGATTTGGCCGTTCGTCGCTTGAGCCCATAGCGAACACCCTCATAGCCGATCACAGGACAACACGTAACAACCATGTCCATTCAATGTTCCAGATAATTTAAATTTAAATGAAACTTTTACAAAAAAAACTAGATTTGAAACATTTATAACAAATTATCTACAACACCAAATTAGGTTAAACTTTTTGCAAATTGACCCTCATGAAATCTACTATCAGGTTATCCCGGAAAATTTAGAATTTGAATATTTTAAAATTCAATTTCAAATAGATTGAATTTGAATTTAAATAGGTCATAAGTTGCAATAAATAATCCAAAATTAGTTAATTCGTTTTGCAAATTTAACCTAATCAAATATACTTTCATTTCAGAACACATTGTGCAAAATTTAAATAATCTAAAAATATATTCTAAACATAATACAATGTAGGCCAAAATTCAAATATAAGTTAGACCTAATGAGGTTTAATCTAAATTAAGGAAATATTTAAGAAAGCAATTATTAGAAAATGTTTCAAAAACTTAAATAAAACCTTAGGAATTGGTTTTTGATTATTTATTTGACTTGACGAAATTCAAAAAATATTTGAACTTAATTCAAACCTAGTTCGAATTCAAAATAAAACCTAGGTTTAATTTGAAACAAAACTAAATTCAAATAATTTTTCAAATCAAATTAAACCTAGGAGATCATGCTGGAGTTAATACTTGATAATTAGGGAAAGATGAACTAAAACTATTTTAAACCCAAGTTAAACTAAAACTATTTGAACCCTAATAATTATTTGGGATTTATAATTTATTTTAGTTAAACTAAAATCAAATGAATAAACTATAATAATTATATTGGAATATAATTGACTTTAGTTTAAAACTTACTTGATAATGAACCTGAGTAACTATTTTGGTTTGTATTTTTTACTTTAGGATAAAGAGGTGGTATGTTAAGTTTAGTTAAACCAACCAAAATAAAATATTATATGTAGACTTTTCACAAGATGATTAATACCTCCATTTCCAAATTTCAAAAAGCCTCATCGATCCAACTCCAATATAGCCATTTTTTGGTATATTTCTTATGACCAGAGATGTCGAAGAAAAATAATACTCCTACTTATAGAGCACTTTTATGTCTCTACTTGTTGTGTTGCTTATTGCTGTTGTTTCTGGCGATAGTTAACAAGGTAGACGAAGTGCTTGGAGTTGGACGAGAAGCATGTGAAGACTTCCAAGACTTTGCTGAGCCAGTCAAGCAGCCCATTGACCATGCCTAAGAAACTTTTTCATGCATGTCATATAGCACCTTATGTTCCGATGAATTGATCATGAGGATGTGGTGACCACTTAGGTGGGTTGCCTCTGATACTTTTACCATTGATACTTGCATCGTGCATGACCCTACCTCCTTATGAGGGTTTTGCGGGTGCAAGTAGTTAGGATGCTAAGTAGATGCTACGCAAAAAGGTGCAGGGATATGCATGATGATGGAAACAAAAGTGTTTTCAAAGAATTTTCGAAAACCCCTCGGCTGCCACTAATGCCCGAGGGAGAGTAACTTTTTGGTTTGTATTTTTGAATTTAGGATAAAGAGGTGGTATGTTAAGTTAAGTTGAAACAACCTAACTAAATTATGGAAGGTTACATAAACCAAATTGAACTCCATGAAACCAACTTGAATTGCAACTCAATCCAAATTGAATTCAAATAAGATGAACCCTAATTCAAGTCCAAATAGGATTGAAAGCCAGATGAAGTTATCATTTTCAGACCTTAGTGTATTCAAGCTTATTAAAGGTAACCAGGTTTGAGTTGTCATTCAGACTTGGACATGAACTTGGCTACACAAGATTTATAGACCAGGACTCTGTTGTTATGATTCTTTGACTAGATCTGACAACCACAAATTGACATCACATACTCCTTATGTGATGAACCCTTATTGAAACTTGCATGTGAACCCTTATGTATATTCCCAATAACAACCACTATGTTGTTTTCTAAACTCTTATGACTTAAGCCTTGGCACATGATCTCAGAGTACAATGACACTGACACCATGCACAACACTTGTTGTATGTTTGATTGTACTGTATGGATGTTCATGAATGCTCTTTACTTACAATACATTGTTATAGAGAGACAAGCGCGTTGATCAAGAATTGTGAGACTGAAGAATCTTCAATACAGGCAAGTGGAACCTTTCATCATGACCTATGTTTTCTTGCATTGTACTTGATTTTCAACTAGGAACTCCTTATATGATTTTACTTTATGCGTAACAAAGCCAAGTAGAATGATTAGATCCTTTATACCCTGACTTAGTAAACCATGAGCAGTTGCTTATTAGCTAATATAGAGTGGATTGGGAAAACATCAATTATCATTCCACCACACAACCGCATTGTTGACTACTCAACTACTACTTAATTAATGAATCAGTATGGGTGGACTGGCTTTGATCTTTGGTGAGGAATGCCACTCAGTTACCAGAGATTGTATGAGTTACAAAGTTGAGTAGCTTCCATTTGTGACCGTGAGACAAGGTGGGCTTTGTTGGGGTCGAATAAGTTTGGAACCATCCTGTGGAAGACTAGCAGATGTAGCATTTACATGTAGGTTGGACTGAGTCTGTCGTTGATCAGAGGGCGACTACTTCCCAAAAGTCTTGTCTTGATCTACTTAGCTACTTAACAAGTGAAGTTTAGTAGTAGGAGGGTGTGATCAGTAACCACAGGTAAAGTACACAAACCTCTTCCGAGTGTATAAAATTCATCATGATTAGTCGTGTCCCCGGTTACGGACAACTTTGAGCAACTCACCTAAGAATTTTCAGCTTGATCTCATTCGCCTCTTCCGTTAAAATTATGGGTTGAACCAATGGGGAGTTATGGTGCCTATGTCAGAGGACTGGGGATGCCAGGGTCTCTCGAGAGAAGCTTGGGATGATCAGGGTTACCGGGAGTCCACATACTCAAGCTGCTTTGGGTTACAACCCGGGGTACTGAAGTAACTCTAGACTATGATCGGGGTTACCATAAGTGTTATACCGCTATTGGCGTAGACCACTATTATAAACATAGGAAAAACTATTTTGCGCAAAAGGAAAACTAGCCATACCAAACTGCATGATATGTTCCTACCAGTCACGCCTGATGAAGCTTCCCAATACATCTAATGTATTGACCCTTGTGACTGCAACGTAGCATGTTGTAGGTTACCATATTGAAGGGAAGGTTGTGAAGTAGGTTTATGATGCTATACTCAACTCTTGAATGTGAGTTAATGGATGCCACAAGACAATAATATTGTGCCGTTGCATGATTGTACTATAAGCTATCCATGACCCAAGCAGGTGTCTTTTGTAAAAGCACTGGATCTTTGATGTAAACCCTATGACATGTGATGTATTCCTGGTATTTCGTTGTCGAATGCGTGTATCAGCTATTGAACGAGGGACTTGCATGGTAAGCAAAGAGATCTGAGCCCCTATCACGGGACCATGTGGTGACAAGGGTGATGCTAAGATATGGTTCAACAATTTACCCTTGGTTGTGTGTGTAGTCCCAGGGTATGATTTCCTACGTCTTTGAAAAATATTTTCTGGCTCACAAGAAACAAGCTACCTTACATGAAATATTTAACTTTGCGTGACTTGAGGAAGATCATCTCCCTCAAGCTTGATGGAGGCTTATCCAATTATTAAATGCTCTATCGAATCATCTTCTTGAAAAAAAGGAAATACTTGATATCTTTTGTAAGGGATTATCTAATTCTTCTAGGGGCTACCTAGATAGTTGTGTTGTTTGTGTTTTCACGGAAAGTACAACTGGACAAGCTCGGGAATTATTGAATAACTTATTGCGAAATGGCAGTGACTGGACACTTCCTGAACCACCTCCTAAGACAACTCCAAACAAAAGAGGTATTATATTCCTCAGTCCAGAAGATCTGCAAGGAGATATGAAATCTATGAAAGAGAAATGTTAAAAATCTGCCACCTATTTGTCGCGTACAAAATGTGGTACTATTCTCGTGACGGCTCGCGGACCTCGATAAGGATAGAAGTGCATTTCAGGCTGCTTCGCTAGAATGGAAATTGCCACAATACATGTAACGAAGAGATGGGTATATGGAGTTGGATTACGCTCACCACATGCTACAACATGAATATCTCAATACATCAATACATCACAATCATCAATTCATCATATAGAAGAGCAGGATCCGACTACGAATGGAATCAAATGAAAAATAAGACGGCATTCACCCTGCTAATACCAGGCTGCCGACCTGGAACCCATCCTATGATCGAAGAAGAAGAAGAAGAACTCCAAGCAAAACAATCATCACGCTCACGCCAAATCATCACCTTAGCTTTATCTATATCTGTTGTTGTATGAATCTATGAGATACACTGACTCAGCAATATCATTACCAAGAGTATCAAGACTAGAAAATCTTAATGGGTCAGGTGTGGTTACGTGGTGAGGTTGCAGCAGCAATAAGCATTTTATCTGGCTAACTTATGAGTACAAGAATAAGAACCGTGATCTACGCATAAACGGACGTGAACTAGTTATGATCAAGAAGTGATCCTCAACACCTATTTATGAGGGAATCATAACCCCATCGTTTTATCTTCCCGAAGTCCCTAAAAAGAGATGATCACGGTTACGCACACAGTTGGTGTGTTTTAATTGGATTTACTTCAACTTTCCTATTAAGGGGTATAATAAATTTCCTAGTTGTCGCATAATCATGGACACGACTTTCAGAAAGATTTAACCCTGCATGGGTGTTCCAATTCATCCATCTCAAACTAGCCACAAGCAGCGGTGGAAAACCTCAACCGAGGTATAACCTAAAGTTTCCTCGGAATCCTGGTGCACAAGATATTCATTAAAGGTAAAAAAATCCAGCAAGAGCTCCTGATTGTTTAATGATCCCGATAGGAGCCGCGTATCTTGTTCTACAGACATTGCAGACGAGCTATGCGCACACTGGCCATATTAAACACCCAAGTTGCCCAGAGGTGACCTCTTGTAGTACTTTATTTTGGACCAACACCATCAGCATTGGCCCACCTTGTATTATGTGGATCAAATCAAAAAGGGGACGACTCTCTATCCATTAATAAGGGTGATCAGTATTATAATGTTGGGAAAATTTTAATACCAATGTTGGGCCTTGTCAAAAGAGTTTTATCCCAAAAATCAAAAGTTAAGGGGGTCCCCATAACAACGCCAAGCATGTTAGGAGTGCTCAATATAACATAACACCTGTAATTGGAACTAGGGCGGCAAGAGTGGAACAAAACAGCAAGCAAAAGGCCAAGCCTTCCAACCTTTACCAAGTGTATAGATGCACTAATTAAATAGCAAGAATTGTTGGGGAAAGTTGCATGGGAAACAAAAAATTCCTACGAACACCTAAGATCTATCTATGGAGATCAACAGCTACGAGAGGGAGAGTAGATCCACATACCCTTGTAGATTGCCAAGAAGGAAGTGTTAAGAAATGTGGTTGATGTAGTCAAACATCTTCGTGATCCAATGACGATCCGTTCCGATCTACTGCCAAACAGATGACACCTCCGCGTTCAGCACACGTACAGCTCGACGACCTCACCACCTCCTCAATCCAACTAGTTTGGGTGGAGTAGTATCTGAGTTCTTTGGTCACACGACGGCATGGTGGTTGTGGTGGTGGTGCAATCTCGGCAGGGCTTCGCTAAGCATTGCCATGACCTCGACGATGCAGAAGAACTACTAGAGAGAGAGAGAGAGGGCACCGCCAAGGCTTGTGGTGTGGCTGCCCTCCCTGACTCTCATATATATAGGAGAAAGGGGGAGGGGCAGACTCCCTAGGGTTTCCCCTAGGGTTGGGCGTGGCGGCCTGGGGGTTGCCTTGGCACCCAAGGCAAGGGGGCGGCGGCCACCCCAGGGCCATCCCTTGGCCTTCGGTCACATGGGCCCTTGGGAGGTGGGGTGCCAATCCCACCAGGGACTGGTGTGCCTCTCTCTTACCCATGGTCCCCTCTAGGGCAGATGGACCCCGGTGGACCCCTCGGACCCCTTTCCAGCACTCTTGATGAAACCCAGTAAACTCTGAAACTATTCCAGTGTCCGAATACCAACTTACCAAATATAAGTCTTTACCTCGTGACCATTCCGGAACTCCTCCTGACGTCAGGGATCTCATACGGTACTCCGAACAACTTTAGGTCACCAACATATATAACTCAACAATATCAAATTGTCATCGAACGTAAGTGTGCGGACCCTGTGGGTTTGAGTAGACATGACTAAGACACTATCGGGCCAATAACCAATAGCGGGACTTAGATGCCCATACTGGTTGCTAGATATTCCATGAAT
Source organism: Hordeum marinum (assembly GCA_022496015.1). Taxonomy (NCBI): domain Eukaryota; kingdom Viridiplantae; phylum Streptophyta; class Magnoliopsida; order Poales; family Poaceae; genus Hordeum; species Hordeum marinum. Next base: position 275,816,728 of record CM039675.1, read on the forward strand.
ATCTTTATCGGTTGAACCACGATATCAAGGATTCATAAAATCACATATAGAGTTCCCTTTGTCCATTGGTATGTTGCTTGCCCGAGATTTGATCGTCTCCATACCTAGTTCAATCTCGTTACCGGCAAGTCTCTTTACTCATCCCGTAATACAAGATCCCGTGACTAACTCATTAGTCACATTGCTTGCAAACTTCTTGTGATGTTGTATTATCAAGTGGGCCTAGAGATACCTCTCTGTCATACAGAGTGACAAATCCCAGTCTCGGTCCACAGCAAACCAATAGACACCCTCACAGATACCAATGGTGCACATTTATAGCCACCTAGTTATGTTGTGATGTTTGGTACACACAAGGCATTCCTCCCGTGTCAGGGAGTTGTGTGATCTCATGGTCGTAGGAATAGATAATTGACATGGATAAATCAGTAGCAGTAAACTAACACGATCAAATTCTATGCTTATGGATGGGTCTTGTGCATCACATCATTCTCCTAATAATGTCACATCATTCTCCTAATGATGTGATCGTGTTATCAAATGAATACTGATGTCTATGGTTAGGAAACCTTGGCCATCTTTGATCAACGAGCTAGTGTAGTAGAGGCTCACTAGGAACACATTGTTTGTCTATATATCCACACATGTATTTGAGTTTCCAATCCATACAATTCTAGCATGAATAATAAATGATTATCATGAACAAAGAAATATAATAATAACAATTTATTATTGACTTTAGGGCATATTTCCAATAGTCTCCCACTTGCACTAGGGTCAATAATCTAGTTCACATCACCATGTGATTTACATTGTAATGAATCTAACACCCATAGAGTTCTTGTGTTGATCATGTTTTTCCCGTGGAAGAGGTTTAGTCAACGGGTCAGCAACATTCAGATATGTATGTACTTTGCAAATGTTCATGTCCTCCTCCTTGATGTAATCACGGATGGACCTAAAATGACACTTTATGTGTCTCGTCCTTTTGTGATACCTAGGCTCCTTGGCTAGAGCAATTGTGCCAGTGTTTTCACGGGAGAGGGTCTTTGGATCCAGTGCACTAGGCACAACTCCACGGTCTATCATGAACTTCTTCAACCACACACCTTCCTTTGCTGCTTCTGAAGCAGCTGTGTACTCCACTTCACATGTAGAATTTGCTACCATGCTTTGCTTGGAACTGCACCAGCTTACCTCTCTACCATTTAGAATAAATATGTATCTGGTTTGAGACTTAGAGTCATCCGGACCTGTGTCAAAGCTTGCATCGACGTAACCCTTTACGACGACCTCTTGATCACCTCCATAAATGAGAATCATGTCCTTATTCCTTTTCAGGTACTTAAATATATTCTTGACCGATGTCCAGTGATCCATTCCTGGATCACTTTGAAACCTCCCCACCATACTTATGGTGAGGCTGACATCTGGTCTTGTGCACAACATCGCATACATGATAGAGCCTTTTGCTCAACATAGGGGATGACACTCATCTTTTCTCTATCCTTTGTAGTCGCCGGGCATTGTGTCTTACTCAACTTCACACCTTGTAAAATACGCAAGAACCCCTTTTGGACTGATCCATTTTGAACTTCGTCAAAACCTTGTGAAAGTCCTATTAAGCGTCTTGACCTATCTCTATAGATCTTGATGCCCTATATGTAAGCAGCTTCTCCGAGATCTTTCAATGACAGACTCTTATTCAAATATATGTTCACGCTTTCTAAAAGTTCTATATTGTTTCCAATCAGCAATATGCCATCCACATATAATATTAGAAACTCTATAGAGCTCCCACTCACTTTCTTATAAATACAAGCTTCTCCATAGACTTGCATAAACCCAACCGCTTTGATCACCTCATCAAAGAGAACATTCCAACTCCGAGATGCATGCACCAGTCCATAAATGGTTCTGTGGAGCTTGCGCACTGTGTTACCATTTTAAGGATCGAAAAAACCTTCTGGTTCCATCATATACAACTCTTCCTTAAGGAGACCATTAAGGAACACCGTTTTGACATCCATCTGCCAGATCTTGTAATTGGAAAATGCAGCTATTGCTACCATAATCTTTTACGAAAATAAGCATCGCTATGGGAGAGAAAGTCTCATCGTAGTCAACTCCTTGAACTCGTGAAACCTTTTTGCAACAAGTCGAGCTTTATAGACAGTAACATTACCGTCTGTGTCCGTATTTTTCTTGAAGATCCATTTATTCTGTATAGCCTTACGATCATATGGTAAGTCCTCCAAAGTCCACACTGTGTTCTCATACATGGATCCTATCATGTATTTCATGTCCTCTAGCTATTTGTTGGAATCCAGGCCCACCATCGCTTCTTCACAGCTCATAGTTCAGTGTTGTCCAAGAACATGACCTCTAAGACATGATTGTCGTACTATTCAGGGGCGATACGAGCCCTTATCGACCTATGAGGTTCGGTAGTAACTTCATGCGAAGCTTCATGATCATTGTCATTTGCTTCATCTTCACTTGGTGTAGGCATCATAGAAACATCTTTCTGTGGTGTGCTACTATCCAACTGAAGTGACGGTTCAACAACCTCATCAAGTTCAACTTTCCTCCCACTCAATTCTTTCGAGAGAAACTCTTTCTTGCGAAAGGACCCCTTTTTCTGAGATAGAAGGTATACCCAACTTTTTCCTTAGCGTATCCTATGAATATGCACTTTTCCACTTTGGGTTCGAACTTATCAGGTTGAAGCCTTTTCACATAAGCGTCGCAACCCCAAACTTTAAGAAATGACAGCTTAGGTTTCTTGCCAAACCATAATTCATACAGTGTCATCTCAACGGACTTTGATGGTGCCATATTTAAAGTGAATGTGGTTATCTCTAATTCATAACCCCAAAAGGATAGTGATAGGTCAGCGAGAGACATCATAGATCGCACCATATTCAATCGAGTATGATTACGATGCTTGAACACACCATTATGCTTTGGTGTTCCAGGTGGCGTAAGTTGTGAAACAATTCCACATTATTTCAAATGCATGCCAAACTCATAACTCAGATATTCTCCACCATGATCAGATCATAGAAATTTTATCTTCTTGTTATGATGGTTTTCTACTTCACTCTGAAATTGCTTGAACTTTTCAAATGTTTTAGACTTGTGTTTCATTAAGTAAATATACCCATATCTACTCAAATCATCAGTGAAGGTAAAAAGTAACGATATCCACTGCACGCCTCAACAATCATCGGACCGCATACATCAGTATGTATGATTTCCAACAAGTCACTTACCCACAACGTTGTACCGAAGAACAGGGTTTTAGTCATCTATCCTAAGAGGCATGCTTCGCATGTATCAAGCCATTCAAACTCGAGTGATTCTAAATGTCCATCAACATGGAGATTCTTCATGCATTTTACACCAATATGACCTGAGCAGTAGTGCCACAAGATAGTGGTACTATCATTATTAGCTTTGCATCATTTGGTATCAATGTTATAAATGTGTCTATCACTACTATCGAGATTCAACGGGAATAAACCATTCACATTGGGCGCATGAACATAAAATATGTTACTCAAATAAATAGAACAACCATTATTCTCTGATTTAAATGAATAACCATCTCGCAATAAACAAGATCCAGATATAATGTTCATGCTCAACGCAGGCACCAAACAACAATTATTTATGTTTACTACTAATCCTGATGGTAATTGAAGATGGAGCGTGCCGACGGTGATCACATCAACCTTGGAACCATTTCCGACGCGCATCGTCACTTCATCCCTCACCAACCTCAATTTATTTGTAGGTCCCATTTCAATTTACAAATATGAACAGCCAAAATGGTATCAAATACCCAGGCACTACTGTGAGAGCTAGTCAGGTACACATCAATAACATGTATATCAAATATACCTTTGTTGATGTTGCCAACCTATTGATTAGCTAGGTACTTGGGGCAATTCCGCTTCGAGTGGTCAGTCCCCTTGTAATAGAAGCACTCAGTCTTAGGCTTTGGTCCAACCTTGGGTTTCTTCATGGGAGGGGCAACTTTCTTGTCACCCTTCTTTAAGTTTCCCTTCTTTTCCCTTGTCTTTCTTGAAACTAGTAGTTTTATTCACCATCAACACTTGCTGCTCCTTTTTTATTTCTACTTTCATGACTTTCAACATCGCGAATAACTCACAAACTGACTTGTTCATCCCTTGCATATTATAGTTCATCACAAAGCCATTGTATCCAGGTGGCAGTGCCTGGAGAATTATGTCTCTGACCATTCCGGCAGAAGCTCAACTCCCAAATCAGTCAAACGGTTGTAGTACCCAGACATTCTGAGTAGGTGACCACTGATAGAACTATTCTCCTCCATCTTGTAGACAAAGAATTAATCGAAGGTCTCCTCGATCTAGGAATTTTCTTGAAATATCAAATTCAACTACTGGAACATCTCATATGTTCCATGGCATTCAAAACGCTTTTGCAGTCCCAATTCTAAGACGTACAACATGGTACACTAAACTATTGACTAGTAATCAGAATGTGCCTGACAGACGTTCACAACTTCTGCAGGCGACACTAGAGGGGGCGGCACACTAAGCAGTGCATCAAGGACATACGCCTTTTGAGAAGCCTTGAGGATAATCCTCAGATTATGGACCCGTACTACATAGTTACTTCCATCATCTTTCAGCTTATCTTTCTCTAGGAACGCATTAATTCAGGGGAGCTATTGTGCAAGCCATTGATCTATAACATAATTTTGCAAAGACAACTTAGACTATGTCCATGATAATGAGTTAAATTAATCATATTACTAAATAACTCCCACTAAATCAACATCCCTTAGGTTGTATAAGTGTGACATGATCCAAATCCACCAACCCAAGTCTAATCATCACATGAGATGAGGTGGTTTCAATGGTGAACATCTCCATGTTGACCATATCTACTATATGACTCATGTTCGACCTTTCGGTCTCATGTGTTCCGAGGCCATGTCTATACATGCTAGGATCGTAAAGTTTAACCCAAGTGTTTTGCATTGCAAAACTGACTTACACCCGTTGTATGCGAACGTATAGTCTATGACATCCGATCATCATGTGGTGCTTCTAAATGACTATCCTTCGCAACGGTTCACACTTGGGGGGAACACAATCTTATCCTGAAATTTTAGCGAGGGTTCATCTTATAATGCTACCATTGTCCTAAGCAAAATAAGATGCACAAAAGGATAAACATCACATGCAAACAATATAAGTGACATGATATGGACATCATCATCTTCTGCTTTTGATCTCCATCTCCAAAGCACCGACATGATCTCCATCGTCACCGGCATGACTCCATGATCTCCATCATCATGTCGTCACGTGGTTGCCGCGCCAACTCTTGCTTCTACAACTATTTCTAACTAATAGCAATAAAGTAAAGCAAAAAGGAGAAAATAAATTAAAGACAACCCTATGGCTCCTGCCAGTTGCCGTACTCATTGACATGAAAGTCATGAAAATCTATAAAAAACATAATCATCTCATACATCACATATATTACATCATGTCTTTGGCCATATCACATCATAACATGCCCTGCAAAAATAAGTTAGAGGTCCTCTACTTTGTTGTTTCAAGTTTTACGTGGCTGCTATGAGCAATTGGTCAAAAATGTTCTTACCTGCGCAAAGAAACAACGGTTATAATCAAGTTGCCTTTTAACCTTCTACAAGGACCGCCTCGGTTGAATCCAATTCAACTAAAGTGGGAGAGACAGACACCCGCTAGCCATCTTTATTCATAAAGTTGCATGTCACTCGATGGAACCGATCTCTCGTACGTGGACGAGTAAGATTGGTCCGAGCCGCTTCATCCCACAATACCGCTGAATCAAGATAAGACTAAGGAAGTAAACTCTTTTGTGTTTTACTCGTGCGTGTTATCTATGCATAGACCTAGCTCTGATACCACTGTTGCGCATGTTGCATGGGAAACCAAAAAAATCCTACGAACACCCAAGATCTATCTATGGAGAACAACAACTACGAGAGGGAGAGTGCATCCACATATCCTTGTAGATCACTAGGCGAGAAGGGTTAACAAATGCGGTTTATGTAGTCAAACATCTTCACGATCCAATCACGATCTGTCCCGGTCTAGCACCAAATGGATGGCACCTCTGTGTTCAGCACATGTACAGCTCGATGACGTATCCACTTCCTCGATCAAGCGCCGCACGACGTCATGGTGGTGGCGATGGTGGTGCGCTCTCGGCAGGGCTTTGTCAAGCGCTGTCGCGACGCGATGGTGTAGAAGAACTACTAGAGAGAGAGATGCGCTGTCAAGGCTTGTGGTGCGGCTTCCCTCCCTTACCTCTCATATATATAGGGGCAAAGGGGGAGGGGCAGCCACCCGGGTTGGGCGCGACGGCCTAGGGGGGCTACCTTGGACCCCAAGGTAAGGGGGACGACGGCCACCACATGCCTAGCCCTTGGCCATCGGTCACATGGGCCCTTGGGAGGCGGGGCGCCCAGCCCACCAGGGGCTGGTGCACCTCCCTCTCAGCTCATGGGGCCCTCCAGGGCAGGTCCCCTCTCCCCCGATGGGCCCCGGGAACCCTTTCCGGCACTCCTCATGACCCATGAAATCTGGTAAATTCCAAACTATTCCGGTGCCCGAATACCAACTTCCCATATACAAATCTTTACCTCCGGACCATTTCGTAACTCCTCGTAACATCCAGGATTTCATTCGAGACTCCGAACAACTTTTGGTCATCAACATATATAACTCAACAATACCAAATCATCATCGAATGTTAAGTGTGCGGACCCTGCGGGTATGAGATTGATGCAGACATGACCGAGACACGCTCCGACCAATATCCAATAGAGAGACCTGGATGCCCATATTGGTTCTGACATATTCCATGAAGATCTTTATCGGTCGAAGCACGATGTCAAGGATTCAGACAATCCCGTATAGAGTTCCCTTTGTCCATCGGTACGTTACTTCCCCGAGATTCGATCATCGGTATCTTCATACCTAGTTCAATCTCGTTACTAGCAAGTCTCTTTACTCGCTCCGTAATACAAGATTTCGTGACTAGCTCCTTAGTCACATTGCTTGCAAGCTTCTTGTGATGTTGTATTATCGAGTGGGCCCAGAGATACCTCTCCATCATACAGAGTGACAAATCCTAGTCTCGATCCACGCCAACCCAACAGACACCCTTAGAGATACCTATAGAGCACCTTTATAGCCACCCAATTACGTTGTGATGTTTGGCACACACAAGGCATTCCTCTAGTGTCAGGGAGTTGCGTCATCTGATGGTTATAGGAACATATACTTGACATGGATAAAGCAGTAGCAATAAACTAACACGCTCAAATGCTATGGTTATGGTTGGGTATTGTCGATCACATCATTCTCCTAATGATGTGATCCCGTTATCAAATGACAACTCATGTCTATGGTCAGGAAACCTTTACCATATTTGATCAACGAGCTAGTCTAGTAGAGGCTCACTAGGGACACAGTATTTGTTTATGTATCCACACATGTATTTGAGTTTTCGATCAACAGAATTCTAGCATGGATAAAAAAAATCACGAACAAAGAAATATAATAATAACCACTTTATTATTGCCTCTAGGGCATATTTCAACAAGAATAATGTGATATCCCAAGATATACATGTCATCACATGGAACAACGTGTGCCCACAACTAGCAATGCTATAAGAGGGGCTGGCCATATAGTAAGTTAGCCAAACAACAATAATCTAGGATGTGAAGGGTTAGAGGCCGATCATGGCATTTTTGGGAGGCTTGACAAACAAGTGTTAGGTAGTGAGAGATAGCAATAGAATCGAGACCACTAGCATAGCAATGATAGTAGTGGTATATAGGGTATTGATCATCTTCCCTCGAATCCCTCTTGGAAGAAGAACGAATCCATAAAGTAGACGAGTGGGCTAGTCGAACGAATCCTCAAACTCTAAAACGTTATCGAACTCTAGCGAGAAGAAGCAATCCGAAAACAAACAAACAACACACGGTAAACAAACAAGCATATTCATGGCATGATGCACAAACAATTATAATGCATGTCAATTTAATTATTCATGATATGGCAAGAGTGCAACAAACAAATACTACACATTAAGTGAAGCTCAATATGCAACGGGTTGCATATTAACAAAACTCCACATTTAAATTATTTAGTTCACTCTCGTTTAGGTACACAACAAGGTTACATGCTATTTATCATGGAAAGAGATGAATCATAAAGAAGCTATCTATATAGGCAATTTAAATGAGGCCGGAAACAACATATAGTATTTCTGAAACGACCCTATATGCAAATTTCGAGTCTTGTCCAGATCTGTCCTAAACACAATTTTATTGTTGTTAAACAACAAAAGTAATGTCCCCATCTTATTATACATGTTTTGTTAGTCAAGTTACATGTATAATTTATTTGGAGTTACGATTATTTAGTTATGAAATAAACCATTTTAGCATGGCATTTATACAAATTAATGCAAACAACAACTTTATTTTTTTAACATGTGGATGAAAGTTAGAGATTCTGAAACTACATGAAATTCTAATCATCTTACACATAGAAAAATTTCGATGTTGAGACGCAATGTCGTGATGAGCATGTGCCTAGTGATAATGATAATGATGCTAAGCATGACCATGTTGATGCTCCATCCAGTAATAACAATAATGAACTAGATAATGATGTTCAAATATAGCACGATGTTGAGCTTGATGACCCACCACATAAGAAGATATGAAAAGAAAGATTTCATTTCTAAGAAGGACTGTAGAGAAACCGAACCTTGGATTCTAAACATATGCCTTTCCCTAGTAAAACTTTGAAATCTAAAGATGAACATGCTTTCAATCACTTTGCTGATTTTCTTACCACTTTATTTCTACAAGTACCTTTAATTGATGCTATGAAAATGCCTACTTAAGATAAATACATGAAATATGTTGTTACAGATAAAAGAAAATTTCTCGAGGCTGAAATTTTAACTATGCTTGCAAATTATTCCTTAAAGTTGAAATATACTTGAAAATCTAGGAGATTTGTGGATACCCACTATAACATGCTCTATCAAGAATAATTATGTTAAAACTACTTTATGTGATTTTGGGATCGGTGTTAGTATTATGCCCTTCTCTCTTTATATAAGACTTGACTTGAGTAAGTTGGCACCCACTGAAATTTCCTTGAGAATGACCAACAATCTACCGCTATACCTATCGGTGTCTATGAGGATGTTCCAGTTGTATTTGCTAATGTCACTATTTTAACAAACTTTGTTATTCTTGATATGCCCGAGGACGAAAATATGTTGGTCATCCTTGGGAGACCCTTTGCTTAACACTACAGGGGATGTTATTGATTGCAAAAAAAGCAAGGTCATCTTTCATGTTAATAGCTATGAGCATACAATATATTCTGATCATCTTTCGTACCTCTGGGTCACTAGTAGTGTTGATTACATCTCATAGTTGATGCTTGTTGGATTACTTTGTGGAAGATATTATGTTCAGATCCTTGATCGCCATTATTATACCTCTGATCTTGAACATGTTGATGATGTATAAGTAGTTACTTTTGTTCTCGAGGACATGGGAGAAGTCTTGTTATAAGTAATCATGTGAAGTTGGTATTCGTTCGATATTTTGATGAGATGTATGTTGTTTCTTATCTTAGTGGTGTCGTGTGAACGTCGACTACATGTCACTTCACCATGTTATGGTCCTAAGGGAATGAATTGTGGAGTATCAAGTAGATGATGGGTTGCGAGAGTGACAGAAGCTTCAACCCTAGTTTATGGGTTGCTTCACAAGGGGCTGATTTGGATCCACACATTTCATGTTATGGTTAGATTTATCTTAATTCTTCTTTCATAATTATGGATGCTTGTGAGAGGGGGTAATCATAAGTGGTTTGCTTGTTCAAGTAAGAACATATCCTTAGCACCGGTCCACCAAGATTTCAAATTATCAAAGTAACGAACGTGAATCAACTCAACATGATGAACATGACTAGATAATAATTCCCTTGTTTCCTCGGGAGCATTTCATTTATATAAGAGTACTTTCCGGCCTGTCCTTTGATATAAAAAGGATTGGGCTACTTTGCTGTACACTTTCTACTATTGTTACTTGTCACTTGTTACGAATTATGTTGCTACAAAACTATCTATCATTATTAGTTACAGCACTCGCAGACAATAGCTTGCTGAAAACCACTTGGCATTTCTTTTTTCTCCTTGATGGGTTCGACACCCTTACTTATTGAATGGAATAAGATTTCTCCACTATACTTGTGGGTCATTAGCCATTGTGAAGGCTTGCGAATGGCCATGTGACACATTCATGACTAATGGTCGGCATGAAGGAAGAATTCGATATGTTCATAAGTAATGTTGGCTTGACTGAGTTCCTCAGAGATAAGTGTGCCCAATACCATTTTCTCACCGATCATTTTGTAAGGCATTTCAAGTGCGTATCCTAACATTCCACACACAATGTCATTTTAAATCTCTATGATAAAACGTATCACATGGACCTTCGTGATTTCTGCATTGTTTGCAAAATTACTCTTTGGGGAATTTACAATGAACCTCATAAGGTCGATCGTGAGGAATTTCTTGGGAGCGTTTCACGAGGGAAAACTAGAGGGTTAACTGATAGTCTCCAAGTTCAAGCAATCATGTTAGCACTTTCCAAAGATGGAAGTGGTAAATATGGAGTGTCGAACCCACAAGGAGCTAAAGGTAAGATCAAGATTCCGTCGGGTCCTAACTTCCACCGATACGACTTTACGTACACCGAGTGTTTTCTTTTATCTAGAAACGAGGAATAAAACTAAGTTCTGGGTATGAATAGGATAACTTGGCATGATAGTGGAGCTCTAAAATATGAAATATAGTGGCTGCCCGAAATAGAATTAGAATATGTCACAATATGTTAAAAGTAGCGGGTGTGTAATAATGATGGTATGGTGTGCGGAATTGTCCTAGGAAATTGATAACAAGATCGGTAAGCATTATTACAATTTTATATGAGGGACAGGCATGAGCTAACCTACTCTCCGTACTTGGATCATATGAACTTATGATTGGACCTCTAGCAAGCATCCGCAACTACTAGAGATCATTAAGGTAAATCTAACCATATCATTAACACTTCAAGTGTCCTTTACTCCCATACACAACAACCACCTTACTTGGGTGTAAGCTTCTATCACTCTAGCCGCCCACTATAAGCGATTCATGAACGTATTGTAACACCCTATAGCGGGAATCCTCCACCTGTGCGCGGCATGGAAGGCACCAAAGGACAACACCAATATAAAACATACAACTCAAACCAATAAAGATCATCAATCAACCCAAAGGAAAAAAGAAATATACCCAATCGTCATAAGATGGCAACACATCATTGGATAATATTATGTGGCACAAAACACCATGTTCAAGTCTGGGATTACAGTGGGGCGCGGGAGAGTGGACCTCCGTAGATAGATGAGGGAAGGTGATGGTGATGACGAAAACAAAGTTGTTGGTGTAGATTGCCGTCACCATGTGTGGGAGTCTTGGTTTAAGGGGTCCTTGTATGACCGACCTGTTTCTCATGGGCCGGACTATGTGGGCCGCTTGCGGAGAATTGGATTGATCAATGGCCCCGTCGCCAGGGAGGAAGCTTTAGGAGTCGTGGCTTGTCCTCCAAGTTTGAAATAGTAGATAGGCATCTTTTCCCCTTCGATGTGCAACTGACCATGTGTAAACCCTAGGTACCCTTGGCGTCTATATAAGCCAGAGGGTTTTAGATTGTAGGGCAGAGAAACTCGTCTAGGGTTTTTAGCTATCTGATCTTGAGGTAGATCAACTCTGTAACCTTCATACAATCAATATAATCAAGTAGGACGTAGGGTTTTATCTCCATAGGAGGGCCCGAACCTGGGTAAACATCATCTCCTTCGTCCCCTGTTACCATCGATCCTAGTCTCACAGCTCGCGAACCCCTACCTGAGATCCGCTAGTTTTGACACCGACATTGGTTCTTTCATTGAGAGTTCTGTTGTGATCACCAAAGGAATCGATGGCTCGACTTGCCACGAGATCTGCAGCCAGGATATTCTCATCCTGGGTCAGATCTTCACATGTGGCAACGTCTTGTTGCACGCTGACCCGAACGACCATCTTGGCCAGATCGAAAGCTTCGCCCCCGATCAAGGAATCAGATTCGGAACCTTAGAGTTCATCGCTGATTCACGGGGAGAACATGTCTTGATGGGACCCTCAACTCTCATGGAGGAGCCCGCAGATTCCAACGCCTTTCACCCTCGGGCTATCTAGAACATCCAATCCAGTCATTGTGCCTAGATCCGCTATGACCGAACAGGACCTGGATCCGCTTCCAAGCGACTCCGGAACTGCGATGCCGCAGATCAACCCCATGCGCTTCAACGACACGCATCCTACCGATGCCTCATCCTTAAACGAGTTGTTTGATCGGATTTAGACCACGCATATGACTGATGACCAGACCCTGGTCTTTTACCGGATCGGGCTTAAACCCGACGATAGGGAGATTCGCATCCCCATGGCCACTCACTTAGTGGCCACCGTCGAATGTCCGCCTAGGGGTCTTGTCCCCCGAACGACCGGAATTAAAAACGGTTTATACCCTCAATCTCCGATCATCGAGACCTCGCTTGCGACGAATACCCTGGAGTTTGTTCCGGAGATAGATCGGTATTGGTCCCCGATCTAGCGCGCAACTTGGAACCCATAATTCCGGACTCACATCATGGCGTGGAATCAAAGTTTTTCCCACCCACCACCCAAGTTGAGCACTCAAGCATCACAGGAGAGTTTAAGTCTTCGAACTTACGGGATGCTAAACAATTACCAATAGAGTCTGTTCATCATTTTGGGCTAGACTCCTCCTCGCCAGGAACAAAGTACGAGGTTCAAGTGACCAGAAGATAATGAAAACCTTCAATCGCAATTGCCATGATGAAGGGATTCTCAACACCCTGGCTTGTCGGCACATTCGTGACTTCACCGAGGTGTCGGGCTTGGTACAAAAATAATGTGCCATGGAGAGCACCTGGCAAGCCAAAAGTCTACTTTCGGAACCAACCTTTATCGAGTACCCTAGAGGAGATAAAAAAAAGAGGATACCTCCAAAGTGGCTAGCCAAACTTGAACCCGCCGAAAAGAGAAATAAACCCTTTACAGGTGTCAAAATTGTCCTTGATGGACTATTGGATAAACCATGCCCTATACATTTTTTATTGCTAAACACAAGCCCGACTCATAGCCTTAGAGTTTGCGGGGATGTTGGGCAGGTCACAAAAAGTGGTCAAGCCATCCTCGAGGCACTACCGCCGAACAAGCGCTCCACATCGCCACTAGAATACAATGTCGAAGTCCTGACGATCTACGAAACGTTCCCCTCAAGGAACAAGAGGAAAAGAGCTCTTAGAGAACTCGAACAAGTCTACTATATGATAGCAACAAGTTCATGGCAGACATACCCATCACGTTCAAAGATACTGACCAACCAGCCATCCGTCCTGGTCATACACCGACTTCACTGGTCTTAAACCCCATCATCGTTGGCTTCAGGTTACATAAAGTGATAATGGATGGCGGCAGTGGTTTAAACCTTATCTACGAAGATACCCTGGAAAAAATGTAGTTTGACCGATCTCGCATCGAGCATAGCAACCGCAATGAACTTGCTAGCCAGCGTCCCAAAAAGGTTGTTGACTTTGGGGGGGGGTCATTCCTGGGAAAGAGGGCATGTTGTTCAGGACGTATCACCCTGGACATAGTGTTCGGCACGCCCAAAAACTACCGATCTGAAGAACTTCTCTTCCATATCGTGCCCTTCCCTAGGGGCTACCATGCCCTACTGGGGCGTGACGCCTTCACAAAATTCCAGGCTATACCACATTACGGTTATAATGAAGCTCAAGATGTCAGGCCCAAACGGGGTAATCACAGTCGCAAGTGATATGAATATAGCCCTTCGAGCTGAAACAAAACAGCAGCGCTCGCCCTCGAGGCACTAGCTGAGACCTTCGCTGCAGAAGAACTGACCACACTTTGGTAAATAGTAGACAAGGACGATGTGATCCTTAGAAAAAGGCCCAAACCCACGTCCTTTAAACGTGCAGATGAAATTATTAAATTTCAGGTACACCCAACGGACCCCAATTAGACAGCGCCCATTGGAGCTTAGCTAGATCCCATGGTGGACGAAGCACTGCGAGCATTCTCACGAGAAAACTAGGACATCTTCGCCCGGCATCCTTACGATATGCCTGGAATCCTACGACGGCGTGGAGAACATAGTCTGAACATCATCGTAGGCTTCAAGCCCATTAAGCAGACTCTGCGCCGCTTATCCGAGCCCAAACGACAAGCTATGGCTGAAGAATTAGCCAAACTGCTAGAGGTTGGATTCATACGGGAGATCAAGCACCCCGAATGGTTGGGAAACCTGGTGATGGTACCAAAGAAATACAAATCCCGGTGGATGTGCGTCGACTTTAAAGACCTCAACAAGGCCTGCCCCAAAGGACCCTTTCCCCTTACCATGCATAGACCAGATTATGATGCCATAGCCGGACATGACTCGTTGTGTTTCCTCTACACCTATTCTAGATACCATCAGATTAAATTGAAGGAATCGGATCAAACCACAACTGCATTCATCACCCCTTATGGGCCATTCTGCTTCAACACAATGCCTTTTCGGCTAAAAACACTAGGACTACGTACCAGCGCATGTTCGAGACTTGTCTCGCTAAATAGGTCAGTAAAACAGTCGAGGCATACATGGATGTTCTGGTCATCAAAACCAAACGCGTTAGCCAGCTGATTGACGACGTGAGGCAAACCTTTGCCAGCCTACGTGAGTACGATATATTACTCAATCCGGAGAAATGTGTATTCGGAGTTCCCGCAGGTAAGCTCCTCGGATTCATCGTTTCCCATAGAGTAATAGAAGTGAATCCGGCTAAGACCTACGCCCTATCAGAACTTGCAATTCCCACAAAACTAAAGCATGTCCAGAGGTTGGCGGGTTGCGTGGCGGCGCTAAGCCGTTTTATGTCCCTCCTCGGTGAAAAGACTTTACCCCTCTACAGGTTGTTGAACGGACCAACAATTTTGAATGGACCGACGAAGCAGTGGCTGCATTAGAAGAAATTAAAACACTGCTCGCAAGTAACCCCATACTCACAGCACTAGGCACTGGTGAACCAATGTTATTGTACATATCAGCCACCAACCAAGTCATTAGCGCAGTGCTCGTCATCGAACAAGAGGAGGAGGGACACAAATTTTGGATACAGAAGCCGGTCTTTTACGTGTCAGAAGTACTAACGCGCTGCAAGTCTAGATACCTGCATTACCAGAAGATTGTTTATACAGTATTTATGGCATCATGGAAACTAAGACACCACTTTCAAGAGTGTTCGGTTACGGTGGTATCCGAAGTACCACTGAATGATATAATCAACAACAGGGACGCCATCGACTGCATAGCCAAATGGGCCATTGAGCTCCTTCCTTTTGAAATTTCCTAGAAGCCACGATGAGCTATTAAATCTCAGGTGCTGGCAGATTTCGTCATCGAATGGACAGAGGTCGAGCTCCCTAGGGAATATAGTACATACTCCCATTGGATGATGTACTTAGACGGATCCAAAACTTTGGCCGGACTGGGGGATGGAGTTATTCTCACATCCGCCATAGGCGACAACGTTCAATACATGTTGCAAATCATGTATGCCGATTCCAACAATGCAGTCAAATACGAAGAACTCTTGCACGATCTTTGGATGTAAGCTTCAATGATGGCTAGAGGTATAGGGAGACTCCATCCTACCTATCTCCCAAATCAACAGCGAATTCGATGCCAAAAACCCAAATATGGCGGCATATAAAAACGTTGTCCTCAAGATATCAACACGGTTCGAGGGGCTAGAATTCCACCATGTCGCTAGAGACAACAACCAAGCCGCTGGCATACTGGCCCGCATGGGTGCCAAACGCGACCCTGTCCCAAAAAACACTTTCCTAGAATGTCTCTTTAAGCCATCAATGGTTTGGCTGGACGATAATATGGGCATCGGTCTCATCAGCACAGAAGAGGTTGTTCCCCCTATAAACAAACTAGACGACCAAATCATCGGTGGCTCCGCAATGGACGAAATGCCCTTAGATCATGAGGTCATGGAAGTAATCACGCCATGGAACGAGGCCTTCCATGCCTACCTTCTTTGCAAAGAACTCCCTGACAATCAGACAGAGGCACGATGCATAATTCAGCGATCGAAAGCCTATAAATTCCACGAGGGTGAGTTATACAAGAAAAGCACCATCAGAGTACTACAACGGTGCATATCTTATGAAGAAGGACGACAACTCTTAGCCAAAGTCCATGTAGGGATGGGCGCCATCACGCCATGGCAAAGGGCCTTAGTAAGCAAGGCCTTTCGGGCTGGTTTCTTCTGGCCCACTGCTCGAGCAGACGCCCAGTCACTTGTCAAAACACTGCGTGGGGTGTCAACTTTTTGCAAATCAAAGTCACATTCCCCCAACAACTCTTCGGACTATTCCGATTACCTAGCCCTTTGCAGTCTGGGGGCTGGATATGGTCAAACCACTAAAAGGGGGACGAAGAAGAATAAATACCTACTGGTCATGGTTGACAAATTCGCCAAACGGATAGAGGCAAAACCTGTCAAATCAGCCCAGTCCGGACCAGTAATTGACTTGACATCCAGCGTGGTACACCGTTATGGCGTCCCCATAGTATAATAACGGATAATGGATCCAACTTCATAGCCCAAGAGGTCAAGGACTGGTGCGCAAAAATGGCATCTAGATCGATTATGCATCGGTGTATCACCCGCAAACCAATGGACAAGTTGAACGGGCAAATGGCCTCATCATGAGTGGCATTAAATCACGTTTGGTACGATCTCTGAATGATCCCAACTGCCATTGGGTAGAGGAGCTTGACTCCGTTCTATGGGGACTGCATATCACCCCGCATAGATCAACCGGATACACACTATTCTTCATGGTCTACGGGGCAGAAGCAGTCCTACCCTATGACATTATTCACGACGCACCAAGGGTGCGCATGTAAGAGGAAAAGGAGGCCAAGTTAGATTGGCAGGACGACCTGGATGACTTACAAGGAGAGTGCGACATAGCCTGAGCTCATTCTAATTTTAATCAACAGCAGGCCCGACGTTACCAGAGTAGGGAGGTCATGGAAAAAGCATATAATGTGGGTGAACTCGTCTTACGACTCTCGGAGAAGAAGAAACATAAACTCAACCCCAAATGGGAGGGACCATTCATAATTGACAAAGTACTCACAGGAAGGGCTTACCGTCTTCATAACCCATCGGATAACCGCCTTGAACCAAACCCATGGAACGCGGCTCATCTTCGGCGCTTCTACAGATAGACCTATCTCATCATACTCTTTACCCTTTACTTCCTTTTCTTTCCTTTTTCTTTATTTTTTCATTTCCCTCGCACCTTGATTTTCGGCAGGATTGTTTTTTTATTTTCTTCCCAAGTTAATGTTTGGTTAAACCGATATTGTATTATGATTTTCGACATACATCCTTAACTGATAAATTGGAACACAACACCAGGGGCTTCTTCCCGAAGCCAGTGATTTTATATTCTAAGCATCTATTCACATTCATCGTGCATGCATGTTTTCCTTGTTGATTTTTAAGCCATTCTAGAGAGTAAAGGGAGCACCTCTATGATTGTTACGACCGGGTTATCCGGATACGTACCTTAGAGCGGCGAAGCCAAAAGCTGGCTATATTCAGCAGAAAATTGGTTGGCTACGACGGAAACAACACAAATTATGGTTATCATCGCCATTACTCGGCCTTCTTTTTCCAAAAGAGCAATTAGTCGCATACTAGAAGTATACGGCCTTATTATCTACGATTTACGGAGCATCCTGAAGAAAGGTATCAATAGAGGTAATATTTTCTTCGGAAGATGTTTCTTATGCTAAAATGTAATATAACATATCTCCCTATGCATTTTTCTGTCTGTTCGCACCAAATGGCCGGATTGCCTGGTTCTTTGAAGGAATTGCTTCCTAACAAGGGATATATCATAAGGAACACTTCCAAGCTCTTTCCATGGGAGGTTGAAGCCGATGGCCAGTTAATACAGAGTTTATAGCACATATGGAGCAATTTTGATTTAAAGTACCTAGTTACATAAAATCACTCATCTAGATGCTGGTCCAGATTGTCTCTTCATGCATCTAGGGCACAATCTTCCTACGAGAGACGAGAGGCGGGCATCACTTGGTCGTACACCAAATGAAGTGGCACTTCTTGCCCATCAGGCCCTGCTAGCCCAATACGAGCCATATGCTCGGGGTTAAGACAAGTATACCAAGTCTTGATCATCGCCCAAGCCTCTCGCGCTCCCTCTCGGTAGACCGTTGTCTTCCATAACTCGAAACGACTTCGGGCTCCCTTGAACCAGTCAACCAGTTCAGTCATCCCCTCCGGAGGTTGCTCGACGGTGTTGGAGATATGCCCTAGAGGCAATCATGTATGATGATATTTCCTATGTGTTTATGAATAAAGATAGTCCTTGGACATTATCATTGATGTGTATTAACAAGTATGTGACTTGTTTGTGAGCCTATGCATTGTGTGATGACTATCCTAAATGGTCCCTAGTTGAAAGGGCTGTGTGGACGCGTAGCCAGTTAGAGTAGCATATGACACGATGGATGGTTCAGTCTCATTGACCATGTAGCATTGGAAGCTAGCCGAATAATATGCACTCAGAAAGGTCTCATCGGATTCGACATACTCAGATCCGAGTCAAGATAAGGTCTGAGTTGGATAGACCCAACTATGAGACGCAATGATAGGTCATCTGTGAGTCTCTAGTACAACATACGTTCTATGTCCTAAGAGCTGAGCTGGCGCATGTACTCGGGATGGTGAACGAGTTGCTTTGGGCCGACCAAACGCTACTTCGTGACTGGGTAGTTACAAAGGTAGGTTTTGGGCTTGTCCAGACCCTTGCTGCGAGACATGGTCAAGAAAAATGGGATTTGCCCCTCTGATTACGAGAGATATACTCTCGGCCCCTCGGGTGGTCCGACATGGATAAGCATGGCCATGCAATGAAGATTATGAGATAATTCGAAGTGTTGGTCCAATTCACCGGAACGAGAAAGAGGTTGTGCTGTAACAAGGATGACCATGTCACCTTGTGAATGACAACATATATCGTGAGGCAAAGGGAATAGAGGTGTGAAGTATAGGTTCACCTAACCAGCTTCATCGAACACTTGGAGTCGACACACTTTGCTAGAGGCCGCTATCGACTGGTCAAGTTGGATGTGATCTGACTTGCAACCAAGTGAAAGTGAACCTAAGGGGTCACGCGCTTAAGGGAAGGAACACGTGGGCCTTAGGATCCGTGCGAGGCCCAAGAGTTGAGCCCGCACCGGATGCCTATATATATTGGAGGTGCGATACACCCATCTGCCAACAGGGCTTTGCATGTGTTGCAACTAGCTCGCCACCGCCGACTGTGCGATCGGACCTAGCAGTGTTCCTCCTGCATGCGCGGATATCGTTAGAGGTGGTGCACTTGCGCCGCTCCGGGGAACTTGTACGTGGGATCCGGCGACCGACTGTTCGAGGGTGATCGGGCTGGCTGTTCAAGGGAGATCGGACGAGGAGGATACGGACCACACGAATGCGCTGCCCCAACTCTACTTCCGCTGCACGACACTGCGCGTCTAGTGGTAACAAACTGTGATCCATCTCCGTAGCATGTTCTTGGTTGTTCTACAAGTAGGAAAATTTTGATTTTTATGCGATGCACCTACGGTACAACCCAACAGTGGTATCAGAGCCTTTGTTATAGGATTTGGAATCAGATCAGATGCATATTTGATATGTGGAGGCAGCGGATGAGATCCGTCGTCGTTCATAAGATCGGCTATGTGCACGATTGATGAGATCAACTGCACATCAGGATAGACTGAGGATAAGTTTTCTGTCAATTGGAATCAATGAGGTCATGACACAACCTACCCCTACTGGTCGGTATCTATCATCGGGATTAACCATGAAACGTAAATCTGAATCGGGTTCGCGATGATCAATGAGATCGGTCAGATCAGAAAATTCGGCGTGATCAGACCGTCGTGTGCGTAGCGCCTTGTATTTCGCACACGATCATACAAGCTGGTAGAATGCGATTCTATGCATAAGTTTGTTTTGTAGGTTTGATGTGAATAGTATGGTTCATGTGTATGTGATGCATGTGTGTAACTGAACATGACCTGCGTGTCATGATTGTGAGTCGGCAGGAGCCAAAGTGTTGTCATTATATTGTATAACAACTTATGTGTCGACTCGTGATTCTCTATAAATTCATTACTAGTTGTAGTAGTTGTAGGACAGAGATCAAGTTCTAGGATTTGGCATCCTGGCATGCCGGATAAGATGGAGTTACGCCTTGGTCACTAGAGTAGGAGCCGTCCATGGAAGGACGCCCAAGAAGGAGCCATACTATTTCACATATTTATGTTTATATGTCATTTATATTGCTTCTTGTTTCTATGCATGTTATAATGGTAGAAAGATCCCTCGTTAATATCAAGCACATTGCCATTCCGGATGTTGCACCTTTGCACATCAAGTATGCCTGGTAGTGGGCTCATGAAATTGCGGTGCTACTGGGTGTCCTTAAACTAGAGGGTTCGTGTCG
Source organism: Hordeum marinum (assembly GCA_022496015.1). Classification (NCBI taxonomy): domain Eukaryota; kingdom Viridiplantae; phylum Streptophyta; class Magnoliopsida; order Poales; family Poaceae; genus Hordeum; species Hordeum marinum. The sequence goes on from CM039675.1 coordinate 275,837,566, forward strand.
GACACGGACATGCACTGCATCAGGTTAACTTGACAAGGCTATCAAAACGGTTTTGGGCCATGTGGCAAAGAAGGTCGGGAGCCAAGGTATAAGATACCTACTCGACCGACAGGAGTCGTATAGAGATACGATTAGCAAGGAGTTGCTAACTGAATAGGCATGTTGGCTAGCAGTGATGCTAAAGCTCATTAGTCACTCGGGCTAGATGGGTCCTAAATCACTGAGAGTTTGCGGAGGGATGCAGACTTCAGTGGGAGTAGTTATGTTTAAGGCTTGAATTACTCTACATAAACACATTGCTTAGTGATTGCATATTTTTTGTTGTAGATCAATGACACCAGCTGCACAACCCAACTTCGCATTGAAATCAGTTCTGGAAAAGGATAAACTAAATGGAACAAACTTTACCACTTGGTATAGAAATTTGAGAATTGTTCTCAAGCACGATAAAAAGGAACATGTTCTAGAGGATCCACTTCCATAGGAACCTGCCGAGAATGCTAATGCCACGACCAAGAATGCCCACCAGAAACTCGTTGATGAATCAAACGAGATCAGCTGCCTCATGCTGACTTGTATGGAGCCCGGTTTGCAACAGAATTTCAAAAACATTTAGGATTTAGATATGATCGAGAGTCTAAAGATCATGTTTCAGGTGCAGGCTAGGACCGAGAGGTTCAATGTCTGGCAATCCTTGACGGATTGTAAGCTAAAGGAGGGTGATCCACTGAGCTCGCATGTGACCAAGATGACTGGGTACTTGCAAGCTTTGGATCGGTTAGGCTTCCAACTTGGGGACGAGATGTCCACGGATGCAATTTTCGGTTCTCTTCCACCTAGCTATGGGACGTTCGTCTCGAACTATCATATGCACGGCATGGATAAGAAGCTCACCAAATTGCATGGGATGCTCAAGGTGGCAGAGCAAGATATTAAGAAAGGCACGCATCAAGTGTTGATGGTGCAGAACTCAGCTAAGTTCAAGAGGAGTTGGTCCAAGAAAAAGGGTAAGGCAAAGGGCACGCAGAAGGCTGTCTCCGCCGCTGAGTCAAAGTCAGGACCGAGCTCAAAGACCATTTGCGTTCACTGCAAGGAAGCTGGTCACGGGAAGAAGAACTGTAGCAAGTGGCTTGCTGATCATGGCATGAAGATCGGAGATGCTTCTTCAGGCAAAGGTACACTTCTTACATATGTTATAGACATTTACCTTGCGGACATACCTAGTAGCTCTTGGGTATTTGATACCGGATTGATTGTTCATATTTGCAACTTGATGCAGGGACTCGTAAGAACTAGGCATGTGGAACAAGGGGAGATTGACATCAGGGTCAGCAACAAAGCAAGAGTTACTGCATTGGAGGTCGGCACGATGTAGCTCAAGCTTCCTTGTAGATTTATTTTGGAATTGAATAATTGTGATTACATTCCCGCACTTAGTCAGAACATTATTTCTGCCTCATGCTTGATAAGTCAAGGTTATGAATTCAATATAAAGGACAATGGTTGTTCATTTTAATTGAATGGAATGTTCCATGGATATTCACCCATAGTAGATGGGCTATTTATTTTAAATCTAGAAACGGAAGTAGTCTATAACATGAATGTCAAGAGGCATAAGCCTAATGAGATAAATCCGACATACTTCTGGCATTGCCGACTTGGACACATTAGTCTGAAACGCATGAAGAAGCTCCATGATGATGGACTCCTAACATCGTCTGACTTTGGGTTTTTCAACGCATGTGAATCATGCTTGCTAGGCAAGATGACTAAGTCTCCTTTTGCAAATAGTTGCGAGAGGGCATCCGAGCTGTTGGAGCTTATACATAGTGATGTGTGTGGCCCAATGAGCACAATGGCCAGAGGTGGCTATCAGTACTTCGTGACTTTTACCGTCGACTTGAGTAGATATGGATATATCTATTTGATGAGGCACAAGTCAGAAACTTGTGAAAAGTTCAAAGAGTTCCAGAATGAGGTTGAATATCAGCTCGGCAAGATGGTAAAACTTCTACGATCAGATCGTGGAGGTGAGTACATGAGCCAGCAGTTTGATAATCATCTGAAAAGCCAAGGTATATTACCTCAGCACACACCTTCGGGTACGCCATAGAGAAACGGTGTGTCAGAATGGATAAATCGAACCTTATTGGACATGGTCCGGTCGATGATGAACAAACTGGGCTTACCCTTGTCATTCAGGGGATACTCTCTAGAAATTGCAGCTTTCACACTTAATAGGGTACCATCAAATCCGTAGACAAGACACCACATGAAATGTGGGCTGGGAAGAGTCCTAGTTTGTCTTTTCTAAAGATTTTGGGTTGTGAAGCATTTTTCAAGTGACTCATGTCAGACAAGCTTACACCCAAGTCAGATAAATGCATATTCGTGGGATATCCAAGGGAAACCTTGGAATATAACTGCTACAACCGAGAAGAGAACAAAGTGTTTAATGCTCGGAAAGGGATTTTCCTAGAGAAAGAGTTTCTCAGTCGGGAGGCGAGTGGGAGAACGGTTTGACTCGAAGAAATTCAAGAGCCACTTGGGGACAACTCGGTTGGTGATGAGATCACACCAGAGTCGGCCAGAGAACCCATAGTGGAGTCGACACCGGAGCCACGAAGGTCAGAAAGAGTGCGCAGAGTGCGCGATGTTTTGTTGCTAGAAAGCGACGAGTCGGCCACATATGCGGAAGCGATGGTGAGCCCAGATTCCGAGGCATGGCTAGAGGCCATGAGATCCGAGTTAAAGTCCATGGATGACTATCAAGTCTAGGACTTGGTTGATCCGCCACCTGGCATAGTTGCCATTGGTTGCAAATGGGTCTTTAAGAAGAAAACCGATGTGGATGGAAATATTCAGATCCACAAAGCTGGGCTTGTTGCTAAAGGTTATGGACAAGTTCAAGTAATTGACTACGACAAGACCTACTCGCCGGTAGCGATGCTAAAGTCGGTGAGGATCAGACTAGCTATAGCTGCATATTTCGATTATGAGATATGGGAGATGGATGTCAAAATGGCTTTCCTTCATTGAAATTTAAAAGAGGATGTATACATGATACATCCCAAAGGTTTTGTCGATCCAACTAACGTTGGTAAAATATGCAAGCTCATGAGATCCATTTATGGATTGAAGCAAGCAGCTCAGAGTTGGAACATTCGTTTTGATGAAGTAATCGTTGACCTTTGTTTCATCAAGAATGAAGAGGACTATTGTTTATACAAGAAGTCTTGTGGGAGCTCAGTTGTATTCTCTATCTTGTATTTGGATGATATACTATTGATCAAAAATGATGTTTCGATGCTGAACTCCGTCAAGGTATCATTGAACAGAAAGTTTTCGATGAAAGACCTTGGTGAGGCAGTGTACATTTTAGGCATCAAGATCTATAGAGATAGATCGAGGAGGCTGCTCATCTTAAACCAGAGCACGTACGTACACAAAGTGTCACAGAGGTTCAACATGAGTGAGGCCAAGAAAGGGTTCTTGCCTGTCTCACATGGTATAACGCTAAGCAAGAGTCAGAGTCCTACGACTTCTGATGAGCGAAACCGGATGAGTAGGATTCCATATGCCTCAGCAATTGGATCCATCATGTATGCCATAATATGTACACGACCTGATGTTGCCTATGCAATAAGCTTAACAAACAGATACCAAGGCGACCCAAGTGAGAGTCACTAGGCAGTGGTGAAAACTATCTTGAAGTACCTGAAAAGGACTAAAGCTATGTTCCTAGTTTATGGAGGTGAGGAGGAGCTCTATGCAAAGGGTTACGCTGATGCTAGTTTCTAAACCGACAGGGATGATTGTCGATCGCAAACTGGATTCGTGTATGTCATGAATGGAGGAGCAGTGAGCTGGACGAGTTCCAAGCAAGATACGATGGCCGACTCCACAACAGAGGCCGAATACATTGTGGCTTGTGAAGCCGCAAAGGAAGGTGTTTGGATTCATAAGATCCTAGAAGATGTTGGTGTGTTCCCGGGCTGGTCAAAACTGTTGGACCTTTATTGCGATAATTCAGGTGCCATCGCACAGGCTAAGGAGCCTAGACAACACCACAAGACCAGGCACATAGACCAAAAATATCACTTGATACGAAAGCTCGTAGGGAAAGGAGATACCAATTTGTGCAAGATTCATAGAGATGCAAATGTTGGAGATCCGTTGACTATGCCGCTTCGCCAACCCAAGCATGAGGGGCACGTTAGAGCTATAGGCATTCAATGTCTATTTGATTGACTCTAGTGCAAGTGGGAGACTATTGGAGATATGCCCTAGAGGTAATCATGTATGATGATATTTCGTATGTGTTTATGAATAAAGATAGTCCTTGGACATTATCATTGATGTGTATTAAAAAGTAAGTGACTTGTTTGTGAGACTATGCATTGTGTGATGACTACTCTAAATAGTCCCTAGTTGAAATGGTTGTGTGGATGCGCAACCAGTTATACTAGCATATGACACAGTGGATGGTCCGGTCTCACTGACCATGTAGCATTGGATGCTAGCTGGATAATATAGACTCAGAAAGGTCAGGTCGGATTCGACATACTCGGATCCGAGTCAAGATAAGGTCTGAGTTGGATAGACCCAACTATGAGACGCAGCGATAGGTCATCTATGAGTCTCTAGTACAACATACGTTCTATGTCCTAGAGAGCTGGCGCATGTACTTGGGATGGTGAAAGAGTTGCTTTGGGCCGACCAAACGCTACTCCGTGACTGGGTAGTTACAAAGGTAGGTTTCAATCTTGTCTAGACCCATGTTGCGAGACATAGTTGAGCAAGATGGGATTTGCCCCTCGGATTAGGAGAGATATACTCTGGGCCCCTCGGGTGATCCGGCCTAGATAAGCATGGCCATGCAATGAGGATTATGAGATAATCCAAAGTGTTGGTCAGATTCACCGGAATGAGAAAGAGGTTGTGTTGCAACAAGGATGACCATGTCGCCTTGTGCACGACAACATATATCATGAGGAAAAGGGAATAGAATTGTGAAGTACAGGTTCACCTAACCAGCTTCATCGAACACTTGGAGTCGGCATTGTAGGATCACTAGAAGAGTGTCTAGAGGGGGGGTGAATAGATTACTAGCAGGAATTTAAAACCTAACCTTTTCCCAAGTTAATTGGTTGGCAGATTTTAACAGTTTTAGCAAGTCTAGCAAGTCTAACATCCCTACACATGCATGTCTACAAATATGGCAGAGGAAAGTAAAGGACATTTCACACGAAGTAAAGAGATGAGATAGGAAGATCAAATGCAATAGGAGACACAAAGATTTTTCCCGTGGTTCCGATAGGTGGTGCTATCGTACTTCCACGTTTATGGAGTCTTCAACCCACGGAGGGTAACAGTCGCGAGAGTCCACGGAGGGCTCCACCCATAAGGGTCCACGAAGTAGCAACCTTGACTATTCCATATGGCTTCTAACGAGGATATGTACCTAGGGTAGGGTTCTAGGCCTGACCTAGACACCCTACCTAAGGGCATGACATTGGAGGACTTGAAGATCACAACTAAGCTTCCGACTGGATTCCCGGTGACGCTCAAGTCACTCGACAAGCAGTCCACTCGGAGACTTCTTGCTCCACTCAATGGTAGACTGTCACTCGGAAGACCTCATTTCCACTCGAGGCCAGAAGACCAAAAGCCACCTCCAGGAGGCCACGGGCTGGAGTTAGGCTTTTCGTCATTACTAGCTTTTATTATGTATGTTACCAGTAACGCCATTCTTTAAACCCATGATCGGACCCTTAGATGCCGGGCAATTATGAGGGGTAGCGAACTCTATATAAGCCGCCCCTCCCCTCTGTCACAAGGGTTCGCAACCACTATAATCTCAACATTCCACATGACAAAGCTCCCAAGCACTGAGACGTAGGGTTGTTACCTCCACAAGAGGGGCCTGAACTCATACGTCCGTGTGTACACCCTCGCCGTAGCTAAGGCTCTGCCCTCTCCTTTCGTACCCCTACCTTCGACTGTTAGGCTCGTTACCACAACAGTTGGCGCCCACCTTGGGGAAGGCGTCTAAGCGACTTCCGGCGAGGTTGCATTTTTCATCCTCCGACATGTCTTCCGGTGGTGTTTTTGCCCTGGGCCACGAGTTCCGTTTTGGAGCACTCACCTTCATCGCCGACGATTCGGCATGGCTTCAGGAAGCGCCTCTCGACGTCGAGGCACTCCTGGTCTGTGGGGCCGCGCATTTTTGTGCGAGTTCTTGTGGCATGTTGTTGCGTCAGCTGTCGACTCCCTGTGCATCGGCTCCGCTCGCTGTCCGCTGTCACAAGCGGTCCGGCCGCTCACGACTCCAGCGTTGGGTAAAGCATGAAGTGGCACGTAAAATTTCTTCTCCACAGATCACAGCCCTCGAGCCTGTCGAGTCCCTTCACGGCGTGTTCAACTCGGATTCTGATCCGTCCGATGTCCCTTCCGAGTGCGAGAGCTGCGATCCAGCAGCGGAGGTCCTTATGGCGGGCTCTCATCAAAGCCTGCCTCCAGGCTTTGGCCACGGCAAGCGCGATGATGGCGGCGCGTCGAGTGAACAACCCCGTCGCGATGGTGAAGTTTTCATACTCCCATCGTTGGAACAAACGCCGAGGCTCATGCCTTGGAGGCCATGCGTATTCAGCTGGCAGAGCTCCAGAGGGAACTCGACGAGCGCGCTCACCAGCGGCCACCAGTTGTCGGTCGACGGCAGCGACAACTGTTCCCGACTAGATCCCACAACAACGTTGAGGTATATCGTACCATTGTGTTAAATGTTGTGGTTACTGCTAGGATAGCGGATTCCATTCAGTCGTTGCGGCCAGAGGCTGGAAGAGGGTTGATGCAAATTATAACATTGCTAGATGCAAAGCAGCGTCAGAATTCTGTTCTGAGCCTCGGCAACTCACCCAGGGTGGAAACCGTTCAGTCGGCACACAGCCCTGGATCGCCCCTGCATCGTAGGGGTGGATACTTTCGTGAAGAGCAAGTCAGAGATCAGTTTCACCATGAAGACCATTGTCGAGTGCCCACTCCTCCGCAGGGTGGTCCACACGTTCCCCAGCACTAGGACAAAAGGCGCTCGTTCTGTGATGAGAGGAATGTAGGTTTTGATGCTCGTGATATCCTCACCCAGAAGCGAATCGAGATGGGCAGAGCCCACAGAGAAGGACAAGACAGAGATTTTCTGAGTGGTAGCTCGACCGTGATTTCTGGTCCTGAGTGCTTTAGCAGAACCATCTGTTCTGCAGAGATTCCCCCCAACTTCAGGTTGGCGGCTGGGATCGGGAAGTTTTCTGGCAAGTCAAAGCAAGAGACTTGGTTGGTGATTATCGAGTGGTTGTACAGATTGGTGGCGGCAATGATAATGTCGCAATTAAACACCTGTCCTTGATGTTAGATGGTTCAGCTGATGCTTGGCTGAATCGCTTGGCTCCTTCCAATATATATTGCTGGGAGGATCTTCCCCGAGTGTTCATTCGAACCTTCGAGAGCACTTGCAAGCATCATGCCAGGCTGGTCGACTTACAACATTGTGTCCAGAAGCCCAATGAGACTTTGAGAGATTATATTCAATGGCGGTCCACTCTGCATCATACAGTGGAGAATGTGTCAGAACACCAGGCTGTGTGTGCTTTCAAGGCTGGTGTGAGATACATATAGCTTTATTTGAAGTTCGGTCGAACGGGTGACATTTCACTCAACAAGATGATGGAGATCGCCACTCGGTACGTGTCATGCCCAAGATGCGCGCCTATCCATTTTAAGACACGAGGGCCTCGCAAGGGATAGATGCGCATCTTGCCGTTAGCAAGTATAGTATCATCACATCATACAATACTGAAAAGATGAGTTTACAAGATTGGCTTACAGTAGCCACATGCTAAATTACAATCCACTCAGAGTTCAAATCATCAAGATGAAGACAGGGTCCAGCTACGGACGAAATCAAACGATAAAACAGATGCAAATGATACTATCTCGCTATCCAAAGATCACGACGATGGTCCTCTACTCATCTGGGTAAGTCACCTACATCCTGCCTCTTTCCTCATCATATTCCCACTAGAGCTGAGTAAGATTATCCTGCTCGTACTCATCTGTACCTATACCTGGAGCGTTGTAGGAATCTGTGAGCCACAAGGACTCAGCAATCAAGCGCCCGGGTACCAAGACTATTCAAGCTTAAAGGTTGGGATGGGGGTAAGTGTTTAGTTTGCAGCAGCAGTAAGCATTTATGGTGGCCAACTTACGTAACATGAAAATAAATATGAGTGGCATACAATGATGATCGAATATAGTATGATCTCTATGAGATCCTGAACACTTACTACATCAATCATAACCCCACCGTGTTCTCTCTCGGATCATGTTCACGAGCAGAGACGATCACGGTTACTCACACAGTTGGTGTATTTTAGTTAGAGTTTAATTCAAGTTTACTATAACCGAGTGTTAAGCAAATATCAAAGTTGCCACATAACCGCAGGCATGGCTTCTCGAAAAGTTTTAACCCTGCAGGGGTGCTCCAACTAGTCCATCACAAATTAACCACACGCCGCGTGAATAGCCTCGACCACGGATCTCGCGGTCATCATAGGTAATTCCAAAGGAATTCCAACACCTCGAGAAAACCCGAAGAAATTCAGACTCCTCACGCAAGACACTCGATAAAGGTAAAACAAATCCAGCAAGACCTCCCGACGTGTCGATGAACCCTATAAGAGTCGCGTATATCGTTCTGAGGACACGACCGGATGAGCGCAGCGTACAGTGGCCTGATAGAAATCTCCTGAGTTGCCCCGGGTTTTGCCCCGCGCACGACTCTAGTTTGGACCAACACTCAAGAGGAGCACTGGCCCGGGGGTTGATTAAATTATCCACGAGTTTGCAAGGCCCTATGCAATTTTATTAAGTTGTTAGAAAATGTAGTTCCAATATTGGGTCTTGCCAGACAAGTTTTAATCTCAACCGAATAAACAAGGGGGTCCCCATAACAACCCCGAGCGTGTTAGGAGCGCAAAATATGGAACCCATAACACCGGTAACAAGAACCTATGGCGGTAACAACGGAACAAAACACCTAGCAGAATGCCAAGCCTTCCACCAATAGCAAGATATATATGTGCATTGAATTAAATAATAGATAAATATTGTGATATCCAAATCCATGTTATCACATGGGACAACCTGCACCTGCAACTAAGAACGCTATAAGAGGGGCTGAGCAGTGGTAACTTAGTCATTCAAAGGTTTGCTAGGATGTGGAGGGTTAGAGGCTTTCATGGCATTTAGGAGGCTGATATCAAGTGGTAGGTAGCGCAATTGTAACGATAAGAGAGAGAAACTATCAAGCAAAAATAGTATCGGGATCCGGGTACGATCATCTTGCCTGTTGGTTGTTCAGTGGAACAAGCAGCGGGATCCTCGTAGTAGTACTCTCCTGGGTCCTCGTACTCAGTATCAACACTCGCCTCTACCCAAGAGAAACAGAAGCAATAAACATCCAACCCAGGTACAATGCACAACCAAGATGATGCATGATTCATTTATGATGAATTTAACATGGCAACCCAAAACTAGTCATGTTTCACATGCAAAATTTGGTTTATTACTGAACTGTCACAACCCTAGTAAGAGTCATAGGCTAGTAATGTGTTTGCATCATCATCATCATCTATGCATCAATATGAAAAGGGGAGAAGAAGAAAACCCCACCCACTTAATGAATTATAGGATTTCTAGATAAATGAAATTTCAACAAATCCAAAATGCCCATCAAAAATGTCCCCTATGTCTGATAAATAGGGACATGGATATACCAGGGGACATTTGTATTGTTTGAACATTTAAAATAATTTGAATTAATGGTTTACATCCCTGGAAAATGACAAATAAAGCAAATATCATTATCACTATTTCCAAAATAATCTGAAACTATTATTATAAGTTTGGAATATTCAAACTACAATTTAGAAAATATGTGGGTCATTTTATAAAAGTCATTGGACCTGCAAAGGAAATAAATAAATATTAGAAAACAGAAAATAGAAATTAAAAAAAAAGAAAAGCCAGAAGGGGCTTACCTAGCCCAGGAAGGAGATGGCCCAGCCCACCAGGGCCAAGCGGTCATCTTCAACCTCTGCCAGTAGGCAGAGGCGAAGTGCCGCGCGGCGCCGGGAGGCCTCCACCTCCTCCCTGCCTGGTCGCCCGCCTGGAGGCCCCAGGGCGCGCCAGCTCGCCGTTGCCGAGGTCTTCTCCCTCTCTCCCTCGCGGTCGCCGCTCTCTCTCGCTTCCCCCCCTCTGCTCTCCTCCTTCCCCGGCAACCGACGTCGTTCTCGCCGTCGATTCGTCGCCCTCGACGCCTCCCCGACCCTTCTGTCGCCGCCAGAAGCACCGGGGTGAGTCCCCGGTTCGTTTCCCCCTCTCCCCGTTGCTCCTCCCTCCTCTAGCCCTGCTAGCTGTCGACGCCCGAGGGGACCTCGCCGCCGGCCATGGCATGGCCGTGGCCACAGCAGCCGCAGCCCACACCCGAGCATGTGCCTATGCTCAGTGCGTCCCCAGGAGCCGTAGCTGCCACCAGTTTCCCCCCCTGCGTCCTGGTCGCCGTTTCCCCGTCGTCCCGAGCTCCGGCCGCCGCCAAAACGGACGTGGCCGTCGACTCCGGCGACCCCGCGACCTCCTGCGGCTCCGGATGGATGCGGTTGTGTGCGGGCTACTCGCTAGTGGCCTTAGCTCGCTAGATAACCCCCCGTAGAAGAAACCCGACGGACGCCGCCATCTCTGGAGGTCACCGGCGTCAAGCCGCCGGCCAACTCCGGTGGGTTTGACCCGGGTGGACCCCTGGCTTGACTCTGTGAGTGAATGACAGGTGGGGCCCCTGTCCAGATTAGTTAAGTTAATCACGGATTACTTTAAATCATTTAGTTAAACTAATGTGACACTGACAAGTGGGCCCTGGTCTGCTAATTAGTTAGGATTAATTTTAATTAGTTAGTTAAACTAACCAGACACTGACATGTGGACCCCACATGTCAGGTTTGACTCTGGGCCGAGTCAGCTGACCAGCTGATGTCATCATGACATCATGCTTATGTCATAACTCATTTTCTTATTTTAAAATAATTCCAGAAAATGTTTAAAACTTTGAAAAATCATATAAATTAATCTGTAAGTCAGATGAAAATAATTTATATATGAAAATTTATCAGAAAAATCCAATGAATCCAATGGTGCTACTCTCATGCATGATAGAGCAACCCAAATAGGTGAACTTGGACATTTTAGCATTAGGTCATTATATGGAATTTGAAATGAGGACAACTTGGAACCTATATTCAAATCTGAATTAAATAGACATGATCACCATTCACATTAGCTCACCCATGTATACCACTATGCCATGATCATGCATCATATTGTCGCATTTGCTTGTATTGATTGTTCTTATCTGCATTGCGGTAGGTCTGAATCCAGACGATACTACTCCGTACCCCGACGAAGGAGAGAACTCTTCCGCAACTCAGCAAGGCAAGCAACCCCATTGATCATTCCGATAACATCCCATTCTCTCGCTCCTGCTCTCATTATTGCATTAGGACAAACGATCACATGTCAGTCATACCCGGTAGATGATCCTATTCTTATGCATGACCTGATCTTGTCACAGTAAATAGCTACACCTTGCAACCTAGCATACCTGGTAGATGCTTGTGCCATGATGTGCTTAGCTTATCTTCATGCCATGCTGCTATGATTAAGTTGTGTCAGGTCTGATTCATCTGGGTGATGAGTTAGAGTGAAACTGTGATGTTCCGATGTGTTGAGCTCATAACGAATCCGTTTTGGTAAAAGGTGGCGATGAGAGGCTATGTAGGAGTACATAGTGGGTTGTCTCATTGAGACCGTTCTTAGGAACTGGGTTCCGTGTTTGAGATCCAAGACGAGATACTACCACATGCTGGGCCCTGAAATATGACCCCGCTCGACTTATCAGTCGCTTAGTCTTTGGTCCAGGTATTGCAAGTAATTTCTGGTGTTTATAGCTTGCTGGAGGCCGTGCGTAGCGCTGACCCTCGGGGTGGGTTACGACGCGGTAGGCAGTGGCACGGTGTACCAAGGGTCACCCGAATGGTGGGCTTGGGAACCCTGCGCACATCGTTTGGGACCGTAGTGGAAACTTCGGCCGGACTTCCATGCGAGTCAGTCTCAAATAGGCGGTAGCCTAGACTATAGGTCTTATGTGATTGACGGTCGTGGCCGACTCCCTCGCTGGGCATCCGCTTGAAGGTTGCCGAGGTGCATGGTTTATGGCACACGGTGATAAGTGGCGAGAGCGTGTGTGAAAAAGTACACCCCTGCAGGGTTATGAAACTATTCGAATAGCCGCGTCCGCGGATATGGACTACTTGGAGAACTTATGCTGTTCATAGATAATCAAATGGATACTTCTAAAAATCTCAAGACAAGTGTGAGTACCGTGGATGGCACTCTTCCGGGAGGGGAAGGTGAGTCCATGGTGGGGTATTGAGATGGAGTTAGTGGACTCGTGTGCGATAAGTAAAATTGTAACAAAGAGTGTAAAACTGAGTAGTGTAGGTTAGCCATGAGTCAAAGCTGGCTTTCTGCATAAACTCCTCCACCCCTTTGTTGATACATGAGCATAACTAGACTAGGTCTGTTTTAAAGACTTGCTGAGTACGATTGTACTCATCCTTGCTTAATTAATGTTGCAGAGGAAAACCAGGACCCATTAGGTGGGTTCTATCTAGACGTTGACGATGCCGAATAGCTGGTGTCCCAGCTACGACCCTGTGACATGTGGCGTGCTGTAGATAGTCAGGCCATGTGCCCTGTTTTCATTTCACTGTCCGTACTCGGATAGTTCTAAGTTTCCGCTGGCTTGTATGAACTTGTTTGTATGACTTGAGTGCCGGGTCATGTGACCCCTATCTGTATGAACATATCATGCAAGGCTCCTCTGGGCCTTTTAAATAAAAGTCATGTTGTTGTATGGTTATGTTGTGATGCCATAGTTGTATCTATGCATATCGGGCATGTCGTGCGTACGTGTGACGTGCAACGGTATGTATGGGATCCAACACATAGTTGTGTGCCTTTAGCAGTACTCCTTACGGGAAACTGTCTCTTTGTGCTTCCACCGAGCCTTGGTAGCTTGCTACTGCTCCGGACACATTGATTGACTGGCATGTATCCTTCTTTGCTGCTGTGTCTGTCCCTTTGGGGAAATGTCTCGCAGTGTAATGGAGTCCCTGTAGCCTATTACGACTCGTCTACGTGCAGCGATGAAATTCGTGTCTCGCGACGTAATGGAGTCCTTGTAACTTGCTACGACTCGTCTACACACGCTTGAGACCGACACCTGCATTGCTGGGTTATGTATGCCTGTTTCCGTACGGATGTGCCACTTGGGTTCTATGACTAGTTATGTCGGCCCGGGTTCTTTTTTTTGCGATTGCCAGCGACATGTTCACATACGTGAGCCAAAAGACGCAAACGGTCCCGGCCAAGGTAAGGCTGCAGCCGTGGGGTACCGTGCGTGAGGCCGCAAAGTGATGTGGCTTGTTACAGTATGGAATCATATGACTTAGGATCGGGGTCCCGACATGAACCTGGACAAAACCCGATGTTAAGTTATTTGAACATGAATTAACATGGCAAATATGGATGCATCATGCAAAATCGATAGAAATGCATACAAAGAACGCAAGAAACGGAGTTACGGTTCTCACGATACGCTCACGACAAGGCACGAAGGCAAAACACAAGACAACCAAGCCATGGGCTTATTCTTGGCAATCCAAGGTAGCCACTGGTTAGTCAATGAAAAACCAACCACAATAGACTCAAAAATCAATCCATTCCACAGAGTATAGCTCCCACAAGTCACAAAACAATAAAATAAACAATCTGCCACAAACAACAACATAGCAAACACAGTCCACAACTTGAGCTATAGGAATCCTACAGCCACAAGCAAGCTATTGATAGAATCTAAACAACACACACATCAACTTATCGAACTACACAAACATAAAAGGAGGGACACATCAATAAGCATGAAGCTATCAAGTTGACAAGATGAAACAATTTTCTGGGACTTAGTGAAATTTCCAGTTTTCTGGAATCTGAGTTAATAAAGTAGCAAGTTGACAGCAGTAGTTAAATATGCTATATATCACCTATTGGCATGAAAATTAACAGGATTGTAGTAAACAACATCTAATTCAAATAACTAACACTGAGTACGCTCAAATTCACAACACATCACAAGATACCACCCACTCTACATGGCATAATAATAACAGCAGATTCTCAGACTTGGTAGTTTTTAGCATGCTGAAATAGAAACATGAAGTTGGCTACTTAACAGCATGGTTCCCACTTATATGGGTGATTCTCATGTTAAACAAAAATACCATGGCATACTAGATATAAAACACTAGCACTTCCATGTTGGCACATGCCCCAAAGCAAGCAAGGATTAAATCATGCAAAAATGACAAAGTAGCATCACAGCTAAAAATGAAAGTTTAATGAACTTGCTCAAAAGTGAAATCTGAAAGTTCCAATGGATTCATTGGCTCTTTCTACCCCAAATAAATGTGTCATACTCATATGTTCATGTGAAACGACAAAGCACAAGCAAGATAGTAAAACTACCACCTAGATGGACAAAAGCAATAAGATCATGACCAGATTTAGAATCTTAGTTTAACATGGAAAACACAATTAAGCCTACTAACAAGCATGATAATAAAGGGGTAGGTCAAGTGGAGAAACCCACTAGTCCCCGACACACACATACACTCGATCACACCTCACTACAAGCACTCACCACATGCTCTAAATATGCCCAAGGGCATTGAGCACTAGCCACCATGAACATTCCACCCAAGATGGAGGTGTTCACCCACCCACACACACTCGCATGCCTCAAATCCAAGAGCATATAGATACACACACACACTACCACTTGCATACAAGAAACAATAAGCACATGCATATGTGCTCACACACATATGCACTACACACACTACCTACACTCACATACACCAATAACATGCCACACACACATGTATGTATGCACAAGCACACACATATACAAGCACACATGCATATGTATGCACCACCTAGGTGGCACATACACACACAAACATACATACATCTCCCACCTATGTGTATGCATCACTATGTGACACATACACACACACTACAGCAACAGGAAAAAAATAAAGGAATCAAATTCCTACACATACATACATACACACATGTATACAAAGGGAAGAAAAACAAAATACAACAAAACAAAAGAAAAACAGCAAAATGGGGGAAGGCTCGGGCTCGATCCCATGACCTGCTGGTCATATCCCCCGACTCCAACCACTCTGCTATGCTACGGATCGACAACAGAGGAGGGCACTAACTACACTAGTACTAGAAGAACTAGCAGACACCGACGAAATTGAAACAGAACACATACGGCAATAGCGGCTACGACGGGCAAATTCCGGCGAACCCACGACGTTTCCGCGATGCAATAAGGCACACTCGAAGAGGGGATATGCGGGGTCCTGTTCCCCTACTCATCTTGTCATGAGGAGGAAGGAGACACACCCCACGGCATAGCCTTGCGGACGGCGGCGACGAGGGGCTACGACAACTAAATGGCGGCCTACACAGGAAGAAGAGGCTGTGGGGTCCGGCCTCACCGAGGGAAGGCGACGACGAGCAGGAGACGACAAAGGGGTCGGGGATGCGACGACGACGAAGAGGAAGCAGAGAACGACAATGGCGCAGACGTCATTGAGGAAGACGAAGACAAGGTCGACGCTACAATGCTCCTCCGGGGCTCCTAGCGGCGGGGATCGAACGCAGGGATCACCACCGAGCTCCTGGATGCCATGGATGACGCGGGGCTTGATGGAGACGATGAGCTGGTCGCCGGCGACTAATTAAACCTCGCTGCTCACCTCTGAACCTTACTTAACAGGGAAAAGGAAGTGACGGGGGGAGCAATGGAGGAGCAGATGGAAGCTGCGGCGGCAGAGTGAGAGAGAGGAACCCTAGGCGAGGGGGCACGCACGGCGAGGGTCGACTAAATAGGCTCAAGCTGACGGCGACGGCGACGGAAAGGCGACGACAGACACGACTTCCTCACTGAACCTGGCGGAGGAGGGGACGGGAGCAGGTGACCATTCCCTCGCGCGGGCTGGGCCGCGGGGAAGGCCCACTCTGCTCTCTCTCTCACACACAAAACAAACAGAAAAGGTTTTTAACCCTTTAAAGCACAACACACTAAAACAAATCCCAGAGCATGTTAAAATGTTTTAAAAGCAAAACAAAATTACTATGGTGAAGGAAATAAAGAGCACTATTTAATAAAAATGTTAAGTTGATTTAATGGGCAAGTAATTTTAATACTTTTGAAAAAATAACAGCCCCCATTTTATTTAAGCACAGAATCATATAAGCCCCAAACACCAAAAGAACCACACTCTAAATTAGTAATATGAGTAGGGCTAACTCTTGAACATTTTTAAACATATTAATTTGCAAGTTAAATCTGCTATGAAAATAACATGGGAATAACAGGCATTATGATGGGGGGTTTTGAATGAAAAGGAGATAGGGAAGGGAAGGGAGTTGCACACATGACCCAACCACAAACAAACCACATCACAACTCATGTCACACACACAACATCCACATCATCCAAAGACACATGAAAACAAGTATGGCAAGATGAATGATATGATGGATGATATGATGCATGAATGCAAGACAACACATGGATGACAAGGTGCAATTCATATCATAGCTCATGATACAAGGTTAATACAAAGATTACATGCCATAAAAGGTAGGGACATCACTTGGGCTGTCACAACTCTCCCACACTACAACAGGATCTCGACCCGAGATCTAGGAACAAAAGAAGGCCGCAAATTCGGAACGGAGAAGGTCCTCGCGTTCCCAAGTAGCCTCTTTGTCAGAATGATGAGACCACTTCACCTTGAGGAACTTCATAGACTTGTTGCGAGTCTTACGCTCAGTTTCTTCAAGAATTGCAACTCGATGCTCATGATAAGAGAGATCTTCTTGGAGATCGATGTCTTGGAGGTCAATGGTTCGCTCAGGAGTCTTGAAGCATCTCCGGACCTGAGAAACATGGAAGACATCATGCACGTTCGCGAAATTTGGAGGAAGCTCTAGTTGATATGAAAGACCACCTCTCTTGCCAACAACTTTGAAAGGACAAACAAAACGAGGAGCTAGCTTTCGTTTAATTCCAAACCGTTGAGTGCCCTTCATGGGAGAGACTCTGAGATAGACTAGATCGCCCACTTGGAAGGAAACATCCCGATGTTTTTTATCGTAATAACTCTTCTGTCGGGACTCAGCTGCTTTGAGGTTCTCGCAAATGACATGTCACATTTCTTCTGCTTCAGTGATCATTTCATTGCCCAATATCTGATGCTCACCGGTTTCAGACCAGTTAAGCGGGGTACGACACTTTCTGCCATAGAGAATCTCAAAAGGGGCCTTGCCTGAGCTAGCTTGAAAGCTATTGTTGTATGAGAATTCCGTATATGTAAGGCAATCTTCCCACTTCATGTGGATGGAACATCGTACTGAAACGGATTTTGGTACCCATTACAGTCTGGAAGGACTCCCAAAACTTGGAGGTAAAGAGACTTCCACGGTCAGAAGAGATGAGCTGAGGAATACCATGCAAAGATACTATCCTTGATGTATACAACTCTGCAAGCTGAGATGCTGAGATAGATTCTTTGACTAGCAGGAAATGAGCAAATTTTGTCAGCTTGTCGATAAACACAAAGATGGCATCGTTGCCTCTCTTGGACTTGGGAAACCCAGTGACGAAATCCATCTCCACATGATCATATTTCCACTCTAGGATAGGCAAAGGCTGCAGAAGACCTGCTGGACGTTGATGCTCTGCCTTCACTCTGCGACAAACATCACACTCGTTCACAAACTAAACAATTTCACGTTTCATGCGAGTCCACCAGAAGGTTTGCTTAAGTTCCTGATACATCTTTGAACTGCCTGGATGAATGGATAGAAGAGAATTGTGTGCTTTGTCCATGATAACCTTTCTGAGATCACCTTTTGGAACCACAAGACGGTCCTCAAAGAACAAGGTATCTTTGTCATCAACACGAAAGCACTTATACTTCGGAATGCTCTTGGCCACATCTTTCTTCACTTTCTTCACCATAGCGTCAAGAAGTTGCGCTTGGCGAACCTGATCTTCCAGAGTCGGAGAGACATGAAGATTTGCAAGAAATCCTTGCGGAATCATCTGAAGGTTGAGCTTGCGGAAGGCTTCACAAAGCTCGGGTTGAAGAGGCTTCAAGATGAGACTATTGCAGTACGCCTTACGGCTGAGCGCGTCTGCAATGACATTTGCTTTCCCAGGAGCATACTCAATGCTTGGATTGAAGTGCTCAAGCATTTCCACCCAACGAGACTGCTGAAGATTGAGATTGGGTTGAGTGAAAATGTACTTCAAGCTCTTGTGATCGATGTACACCTCAACTGGTCTACCCAACAACAAATGTCTCCAAGTCATTAGAGCATGCACAACTGCCGCCAACTCAAGATCATGAGTGGGGTAGTTCTTCTCGGTAGGCTTCAACTGACGCGAGGTATAAGGAACAATCTTCTTATCTTGCATGAGAACACCACCAAGACCTTGGAGAGAAGCATCACAGAACACTTGGAAAGGCTTAGACTGCTCAGGAGGAACAAGAACTAGAGCTAAAGTCAGTCTCTGCTTGAGCGTATTGAATGCCACATCACATTCAGGAGACCAAAGATACTTGACACTCTTCTGAAGGAGATTGGACAAAGGCTTAGCAATTTGAGAGATGTTCTCCATGAATCTTCTGCAATAGCTAGCAAGCCCGAGGAAACTCCAAAGTTGCTTCACATTCTGAGGAGGGTCCCACTTCAAGATTGCCTCAACTTTCTCAGGGTGCACTTTAATTCCCTCGGCAGAGATGACACGCCAAAGGTACACCACTTCATTGAGCCAGAACTCACACTTGGAAAACTTGGCATACAATCGATGCTCTCTTAACTTGTCAAGCACAAGGCGGAGATGCTCTGCATGCTCTTCTCCTGTCTCCGAGAACACAAGGATATCATCCAGATAGATCAACACGAATTCATTCTTGAAAGGAGAGAAAATGAAATTCATCATTCTTGAGAAGGTTGGAGGAGCATTCGCAAGACAAAACGACATGACGGTGTACTCATAAGAGCCAAAACTCGTCCTGAAAGCGGTCTTAGGAATGTCTTCTTCAAATATGCGAATCTGATGATAACCCATGCGAAGATCAAGCTTCGAGAAAACCTTGGCACCTTTCAGTTGCTCAAACAATTCATTGACGTTGGGAAGTGGGTACTTGTTTCTGACTGTCTTCTTGTTCAATGGACGGTAGTCAACACAAAGACGATCCGTACCATATTTCTTCTTGACAAAAAAAAACACCACAACCCCATGGAGAAGAACTTGGTCTGATCAGACCCAGACGTTCTTGCTCATCTAGCTGCTTCTTCAACTCTTTCAGCTCTTCAGGGCCAAGTTTATATGGGCGCTTGTAGACCGGTTCAGTTCCGGGCTCGAGATCAATCATGAACTCGACTGGCCGGTGCGTAGGCATTCCTGGCAATTCTTCTACAAAGACATCTTCATACTCACAAACCGCCGTAATTTGAGAAATCGCCGAGATTTCACCCTTCTCATTAAGAGCAAAGAGACGAATTGTGTCATCGCGAGCCGCGAAAATAATCACATCTTCTGAAGGATGAGTCAGCTTGACTTCTTTTGCTTTGCAATCAATATGAGCCTTATTCATAGCCAGGAAGTCCATGCCCAAAATGATATCAATGTCGGAATTACCGAGAACAATTGGAGAAGCCAGAAAAGAATAATTGCCCATCTTGATAGAAACATCCGAAACAATGCGATTGGAATTCAACATCTTACCGGGCGACACACAGACAAGGACTTAGGCAAATCTTGATAATCAAACTCATTCTTGACAAAGAAAGGGCGAGACATGAAACAATGCGATGCACCAGAATCAAATAACAATTTTGCAAGAATAGAATTAACCGAGAGATTACCCATAATCACATCATTGGACTACTCTGCTTCAGTTGCGTTCACCATATTCACTCTTGCGGTCTTGGGGTTATGCTTCACCATAGCATTGCCTGGAGGCTTGATAGGAGGAGGAGGCCGAAGACGCCGCTAGTTGCCTTGTTTGCATAATTACCCTTCTGGCGACACTTGTGACAAGTCAACTCAGAAAGCGGACGAACATTGCCTGGAGGAGGAACAAGATCCCCCTTGGATGCCTGAGGTCTCTGCTAGAATCCTGGGTTGGTTGGGTGGGAAGAACCACGACCACCAAACTGCTTCTGCTGCTGAGGAGGACGAAATGAAGGAGGATTTGGCACCCAATACTTCTGCTGCTTGGGAACCATATGAGAGCTGGAAGAAGAAGAATATGAATCCCTTGAACGCTTCTTAGAGTTCTCCAACTTGAGCTGAGTTGCCTCGACCTTCAAAGACATATTATAGAACTGATCAAACTCACGAGGCTCTTGAAGAACTAGGCCTAGCAGAAGCTCATCCTTGAGACCACCTCTGAACTGATAGATCATAGCCTTGTCATCTAGAACATCTTGCTTAGCATAACGGGCTAGATTCTGGAACTTGGCGTTGTACTGGTAGACAGACTTGCTTCCCTACATCAGGTGCCTGAACTTCTCACACATCTCCTTGACAAAGCTTGTCGGAATGTAATGAGCCCTGAAGTCACGACGGAAATCGTCCCAAGTAACAACACGATCGCCCCTGGAATCCTTGTATTGCTTCCACCAATCCACTGCTTGACCCTTGAGCTGGAACGATGCAAATCTGACAAAGTCCTCTGGCCTGACATTGCTGCACTCAAAATGCTTACTCATATCACGAAGCCAATCATCAGCATCAATAGGCTGCTCACAACAGGTGAAAGACTTGGGATGGTTGGCAAGGAACTGATTGAGCGTCGCTAACTGAAGCTGATTCTGAAAATTCCCTTGAAAACCTTGCTGACCCTGCTCCCTTTCTTGCAACAACCTGAGCAACATCTGAGTGTTCGCACTGGTTGTGGCCATCACAGCTTGCCAACCTTCTGGAGGAGGTGGCAGAGATGGCGATGGCGGTGGTGGTGGTGGAACATCAGTCTGCTCCTCACCACGACCCGGATTGTTGCGAGTTGGTGGAGCCATCCTGAAGATGGACAAAACGCATCAGCACCTCATTGAAAAGATGAATCAAAGCTGAATCAAAAGCTTGAAAGAAATTGAACAAATAACAACACAGCCTTCCCACTGAAAAATTAGTAAGAATGCTTCTTCGGTTTATGATAACATCATCAGAAATTAGAAGCCACTTGCAATAACACAAAAGTATTGAGCTAAGCGCTCGGAACAAATGTATATGCGCACATACATCTGAAGAAGATGTTCCTAGATAACTACAAGATTTCCCACCTAAGAACTTCCGAAAAGTTTCTGGTTATGCAATCTGGTGTGGGGGATACAAGGAGGAAATATCTCACACAACTAACAATCCTACACCCCAACTATATCAATCCTTCGACACATAACCAGAGGCTCTTGCAAATTCATCTAACTCGAATCCTCGAACTCACAACGATACTAAATCATGGTGGTACCCTGGACGCCTCCCTAGTATTGGGTGACTCCGACCTTATCTAACCACGATAAATATTGAAGTAATTCCGAACAATCTCTATCCTGAGATATCAAGGAAGCTGAATGATAACGATGTGCCAACATTCCCTGCAGCTCGACTCCCCGGAAGAAATCAAGTCACACAGGAGGCACCAAGACAGAACCCTATCACATCGGCATCATATAGACTCCAAAATACCCGCGTGATCCTAAAAAAATTGTGAGCGAGAAGAGGAGTAGAATCAAAATTCCTAAGTCGAATACCTCACCAAAGCATAGAAGAGGAGTGAAAGAATCCTACTCTCCAATATAACTAGACTCAAAATAGTTTTACTAGACTCGACTCGGCCAAGTTCGATCAAGCAAAGGCTCCTATGGTCATATGGCTCTGATACCAACTTGGCATGCCCAAGATGCGCGCCTATCCATTTTAAGACATGAGGGCCTCGCAAGGGATAGAGGCGCATCTTGCCATTAGCAAGTATAGTATCATCACATCATACAATACTGAAATGATGAGTATACAAGATTGGCTTACACTCGCCACATGCTAAATTACAATCCACTGAGAGTTCAAATCATCAAGATGAAGACAGGGTCCGGCTACGGACGAAATCAAACGACAAAACAGATGCAAATGATACTATCTCGCTATCTCAAAGATCACGACCATGGTCCTCTACTCATCCGGGTAAGTCACGTACATCCTGCCTCTTTCCTCATCATATTCCCACTTGAGCTGAGTAAGATCATCTTGCACGTACTCATCTGTACCTGTACCTGGAGGGTTGTAGGAATTTGTGAGCCACAAGGACTCAGCAATCTAGCGCCCGGGTACCGAGACTATTCAAGCTTAAAGGTTGGGATTGGGGTAAGTGTTTAATTTGCAGCATCACTAAGCATTTATGTTGGATAACTTATGTAACATGAAAATAAATATGAGTGGCCTACGATGACGATCAAATCTAGTATGATCTCTATGAGATCCTGAACACTTACTACGTCAATCATGACCCCACCGTGTTCTCTCTCGGATCATGTTCACGAGCACAGACGATCATGGTTACTCACACAGTTGGTGTATTTTAGTTAGAGTTTACTTCAAGTTTACTATAACCAAGTGTGAAACAAATATCCAAGTTGCCACATAACTGCGGGCACGGCTTCTCGAAAAGTTTTAACCCTGCAGGGGTGCTCCAACTAGTCCATCACAAATTAACCACACCCCGCGGGAATAGCCTCGACCACGGATCTTGCGGTCATCATAGGTAATTCCAAAGGAATTCCAACACCTCGAGAAAACCTAAAGAATGTCAGACTCCTCACGCAAGACACTCGATAAAGTTAAAACAAATCTAGCAAGACCTCCCGACGTGTCGACGAACCCGATAAGAGCCGCGTATCTCGTTATCAAGACATGACCGGATGAGCTCAGCGTATAGTGGCCTGATAGAAATATCCCGAGTTGCCCCGGGTTGGCCCCGCACAGGACTCTAGTTTGGACCAACACTCATGAGGAGCACTGGCCCGGGGGTTGATTAAATTATCCACGAGTTTCCAAGGCCCTTTGCAATTTTATCAAGTTGTTAGCAAATGTAGTACCAATGTTGGGTCTTGCCAGACAAGTTTTAATCTCAACCGAATAAACAAGGGGGTCCCCATAACAACCCCGAGCGTGTTAGGAGCGCAAAATATGGAACCCATAACACCGGTAACAAGAACCTATGGCGATAACAGTGGAACAAAACACTTAGTAAAAGGCCAAGCCTTCCACCAATACAAAGATATATAGGTGCATTGAATTAAATAACAGATAAATATTGTGATATCCAAATCCATGTTATCACATGGGATAACCCGCACCTACAACTAAGAACGCTATAAGAGGGGCTGAGTAGTGGTAACTTAGCCAATCAAAGGTTTGCTAGGATGTGGAGGGTTAGAGGCTTTCATGGCATTTAGGAGGATGATATATAGTAGTAGGTAGAGCAATTGTAACGATAAGAGCGACAAACTATGAAGCGAAAATAGTATCGGGATCCGGGTACGATCATCTTGCCTGTTGGTTCGTCAGTGGAACAAGTAGCGAGATCCTCGTAGTAGTACTCTCCTGGGTCCTCGTACTCAGTATCAACACTCGCGTCTACCCAAGAGAAACAGCAACAATAAACATCCAACCAAGGTTCAATGCACAACCAAGATGATGCATGATTCATTTATGAAGAATTTAACATGGCAACCCAAAACTTGTCATGTTTCACATGCAAAGTTTATTTATTAATGAACCTGGACCGAACCTGATGTTAAGTTATTTTAACATGCATGAACATGGAAAATATGGATGCATCATGCAAAATCAATATAAATGCATATAAAGAATGCAAGAAACGGAGTTACGGTTCTCATGATACGCTCACGACAAGGCACGAAGGCAAAACACAAGAAAACCAATCCATGGGCTTATTCTTGGCAATCCAAGGTATCCACTGGTTAGGCAATGAAAAACCAACCACAATAGACTCAAAAATCAATCCATTCCATGGAGTATAGCTCCCACAAGTCACAAAACAATAAAACAAACAATTTGCCACAAACAGCAACATAACAACTCACACAGTCCACAACTTGAGCTACAGGAATCCTAGAGACACAAGCAATCTATTGAAAGAATCTACACAACACACACATCAACTTATCCAACTACACAAATCGAAAAGGAGGCACACATCAATAAGCATGAAGCTATCAAGTTAACAAGATGAAACAGTTTTCTGGGACTTGGTGAGATTCCAGTTTTCTGGAATCTGAGTTAATAAAGTAGCAAGTTGAAAGCAGTAATTAAATAAGATAGAGATCACCTATTGTCATGAAAATTACCAGGATGGTAGTAGACAACATCTACTTCAAATAACTAACACTGAGCATGCTCAAATTCACAACACATCACAAGATACCACCCACTCTACATGGCATAATAATAACAGCAAATTCTCAGACTTAGTAGTTTTTAGCATGCTGAAACAGAAACATGAAGTTGGCTACTGTAACATCCCAAAAAATTCCATTTTTGGAATGTTATGAAATATAGCTATGCATCATCATAACATTGTTTGAATGAAATGAATTGTTGAAGTTCTTCTTTTGGATTTCTAAAAGGCCACTTTCATTTTTCTATTTACTTGATTCTCCTATTTAAAAACCCTTGGTAATGTTCATAAAAAGAGAGGAGTAACATGACACTCTAGGGGCATTTTTGTGAAATATTAGAACAATAAAACCAGGGGGTTATTTGAAAATTTATTGCAAAAGAATTTTAAATCAATTTAGGCATTTTCTGAAAATATTTTTTTTAAGTATACATTTGGCCGTGGAAAAAATGTTCATTGCATAGAATTTATTCCCCTGATCAATTTGATATATACATCTTCAAATTTTGGAAATGTTTCGAATGCCTTAATGAGATTTTAATTCTCTAGAAAATAGAAAAGGAAACGACTTTAAACATTTTAATTAGAAAACCGGCCGGCCCACCAGCCTTTACTCCCCGAGATTGCTCCGGATCGGTCACTGACGCGCTGACGCTGCCCTCTCCCTCACTGACGAGCGGACCCCACCGTCCGACAGTGCCATCACAGCGCTCATCTCCCTCCCCGCGTTCCCCAACCTCGCCGGAGATCCCTCCTCCCCGGATCTCGCTCCCCTTTCCCTCTCTCGACCCCGCGCCGCATCTATATAAAGCTCTGCCCTCGCCGCGCTCCATTCCACCCGCGAAACCCAACTCCCCTCACCAGAACATCGCCCCCGCACCTCGCCGGAGTTCGGCACCCCATCGAAGCTCTCCGAGCTCGACACCGTCGCCCCTATCGTCCCCAGCCCCACCGACGCCACCAATCGTCGCCGGAGCTTCGTCGCCGTCGCCTGGACCCTTCGGACGCCGCCCTCGAACACCGCACCATCATCTCCGACCACCTCCAACATCCGGCTGGCGTCGACCTCGCCGGAACCTCGACCTCCACCTCTATAAGCCCCGCCCCTCTCCGTAGCCGCTAGATCTAGGATCAACGGATCGGATTAGAAGATTTAAAGGGCGAACCATTTTCTTTTATGCTTCAGTCGTCCGCCGCAAACACCGCACGTGCACACGCTGTCGACTAATAGGAAGCCGCCACGTCACCCCTGTCCGATAGCTAAATATTTCTTTTCTTTTCTGTTTCTGTTTTAGAAAACAAAATGTGTTCTGTTTTATTTTTATTATATCTTTTAAAATATTTAGATTTTTTGCATGATTCTTCTTGTAACATGTCACAAATTTCTTGTAGTTTCTGTCTGGAGTCTTAGTTTTCAAATTTGAACTTTTAAATTTGAATTTTGTTAAATTTGAACAAATCACTAAAACTTGAAGAACTTGAGTTTAGAAATTTATTTTTGAATGATTGTTTTTGCCCCTGCTTTGTAATAGTTAGGTCCACCATCCAGCATTGTTTGAGAAATTTTAGTAAATTTTAGATTAAGGTTTTAGTAAAAACAGATTCTGGTTAGTTTCTTCTTAGTGTTTAATTGAATTGTTTTCATTTTAGTTTTAGTTGATTTTGTTCTAGTTAAAATGTTTATTTTAGTTTATTTAGTTCTGTTGTTAAACATTAGGTGAATTATTTTCTGATAATAAAAATATTTTAATTTGTTTTGTGCTCTAGTTTAATTAGGTAAACCTTGTTTTCACCATTTTTATTGTTTATAAAAATGTTTTGTAGTAAACCTTTTTGCACAAGAATTTTATAATGAAATACTCCCTGTTTTATAATAAAAAATTTGTATTTTATTTTCTGTTATCTATTAGTAAATTGTTGAAAACCAACTTGTCTTATTATGTCTTAGTAGATATTTTGCCACCAAAGCTTTTATAGTTTTCTACTTTGAGTGATTTTTTCTTTTGATTGTGCTATTGTTGGTTGAAGTATTTGTTACGTTGCTGTTGTGTGAATTGTATGTAGTTATGCTTATTGTGTGCTTTGTTTGATTCGTTTGATCATCCGTAGTGCGAAGCTTGTTATCTAGAGTCACTTGAGTACGAGGATCGTCAGCAAGGCAAGTTCACTTTGATCATATTTATCCATGTTTTTTTTGCATTAATTCTACCGTCTCCCCAACTGCATGCAAAGTAGGTAATTGGAAACTTGGTTACTTGATGTTGTATCCTGTGGTAGGCACCCCTCAAACCTTTTAAAGCTTTGGCCCCGGAAAACATTGTTTTAATTTTGCTATGTTGTTAGTAGACGGGGTTGGTTGTGTGATTCATGAGAGTTGTGATATTAATAATTACAAGACCTACTTGATGAACAAGACTTCAAGACTCTGAGTTTTCAACATATCTCTGGGTGGATGATGGTTGAACGGCGCCCTGGAGAAGCCAGTGGTTAGCCTAGGTGTTGCTGGAGAAGTGCCAGTATTCACACGGAAAGGTCCACCCAGGCACAAAGAGATGGATGGATTCTTTGAGACCCAAGGCTTACCTGCACAGCCACAAGCCATTATGGGCTCTGGCTTGGTTGGATATTGTGTTGACCCTGGACAGGCGGTGCTACGAGATGTAGAAGAACAGTAGGAAAGGATGGGCACCGACAGAGTCTCAGGGGAACCCTTTAGAAGACCATGTTTTGCTCATCCGTTTCTCAAACACCCTGATGTGCGAGAAATCCAACGGAGGCGATCAAATCTTGTGGGGAACGTGTGCAAAACTCTGCAGAGTACCCAAACCTAATCGATTAGCTGCGTCCACGGTCATGGACAACTTGAGCCAAAGGAACTGAAACTATCTGGAATTCTCAACACAAAGTATTATAATGATGTGGGTATTAATGACAACTTGGGTATGAGAATTGGTTGGTGGAACCATCTCATTAATCAACCAACAATGTCGTAATAACTTTTGCTTTGCCCTCTCTTGTTATAGGAAAAATTGGCTTTATGCAAAACTTACTACCCCACCTGCCAAATATTCATATAGACTAGGTGATTACTTTTACCCCCTTTTGTGACATTGCCGGCATATTCAATATGCTAACCTACGCGGCTGCAACATATCATGTTGTAGAGTATTTTTCTGACCAAGAGTGAGGATACGCTCTACGCTTGGTGAGATGCCCTTGGAGTTAGATGGACTCAACTACCTTTGAAGCTTCCGCAAGTCTTTGGTTTAGTTTATCTCATGAGTTGGCCTTCAGCCACTTTATTGTAATTTTTATTGTAATAAAGAACTCGACATGAGATTTTTGATTAATAAAGTTGTGTGATTTCACTTTGATATATATATTGATGTATCGTGTGTGTACCAACACGATCTTGGGATGGTACGGAAACACCGGAGATTCGACCTGTCAGGTCAGGTCGCTACAGAAATGGTATCAGATCACACGCTGACCATAGGATGTGACCTCTAGGATTGGAAAAGCCTTAGGACTTTTTTTCTCTTTTGTCTTTAAAATTCTTATTTTCTCATCTGTTCATTTGTAACTTCCCTCCGATTATTTCAACCTTTCTAGATGGCCACCTTCACCCCAGTTTTGTTCACAGAGTTTTGCCACCATAATGCGACGATGCCCTTTGGCAAAGAGATGGTGAAGATCGTCAGGGACGTAAGGATCGCTTTGCCAAGCATCACCGGGACTCCTATCATGCCTTTTCCACAAGACGGTCGCTACAGGATCGAGGTGCACATCCCCAGAAAGACCTTTGGAAATCGTAAAGAACCCATCGACTTCAAGTTTGTGGCACCCAGCTGGATTCTTGGGAGGGACATGGCAATTCACCATGCCCTCGGACGTATTCAGGAGGAATACAGGGCTGGTCCCATTTCGCCAGGACTCGGCATGGTTTGTTGCAGGGATGCCAATGGAAATATCACAAACACTCCCACTGAAGACTCCACCATTTCCTATATCTAGACTTTGGAGACTCACATCAGGACCTTGGAGCTTCTGGTACGCACAGACACGAAGACGATCAAGAGGTTGATGAACCGCGAGCTTGACCTCGAGGCTTACCTGCGGGAAGCCAAGTATGAGCATGAGCATCAAGTGAAGGATTTCCTGGAGAGGATCGAGAAGCTGAACACTCGCATTGCAACTCTGGAGGAACAGCTGGACATGGGAGAAAATCTTCACCCAGAAGGATACATGGCTCCCTTGATCAGCAACGATGATGACTATGAGGAGAGTGCCACCGGAGGAGGCCACATTACCATGGAATTTTGAGGATAACTTTAGGCATGCCCCCATGTATCTTTAAATTTCGTTGTTAAAACGTAGGTTGATGCCTAGTTTATTTGGAGACTTGTATCTCGATGTTTGAAACTTGAGTTGAATAAATGAATGAGTGTTTGGTGTGATATGTATGTTGCATTGCATATGGGTAGTGAAAATTTTCCTTAGGCCCTTGTTCTATTCTAATTCTCACCCCTCTGAAAACAGCAAGATGCCTCCGCGACGTGAGCCCGATTTCACCTTCCCGCCGGAACTCACACAACTTCTCTAGCAGTAGAATGCCCTGATGCAGCTGTTGATCCAGAACCAGACCAACAACCACAACAACCACCCTCCACCTCAGGGCGACAACCTCACCCATTTTCTAAGGCTGAATCCACCAACTTTCTCCAGCAGCACTGAGCCCATTGTGGCAGATGATTGGCTCCGCAAGATGGAGAGGGAACTGATCACCGCTGGATGCACTGAGGCTGAAAAGGTGCGCTTTGCCGCCCATCAACAAGAGGGTCCAGCAACTTCATGGTGGGAGAACTACAGCACCACATACCCCATTGCTGGTGTGACTTGGGAGCAGTTCAAGCTAGCTTTCCGCACCACTCATGTCTCAGCTGGAGCCATGAGTCTGAAGAAGCGTGAGTTTCGCAACTTACGCCAGGGGAACCGCTTCGTGGCCCAGTATGTGGATAAATTCAGCATGTTGGCTCGTTATGCACTAGGATATGTGGCCGATGATGCAGCCAAACAGGAGAAGTTCCTGGAATGAGTCAACGATGAGTTGAGCGTGCAACTGATGGTGGCTACTTTCAACAACTACCAGGAGCTGGTAGAATAGGCCCTCATGTTGGAAGGGAAGCAGCAGAAAATTGAAAACCGCAAGAGGAAGTATGGACAGGGGAAGTCTAACTCTGGAGCTCAACAGAAGCCCTGCTACTCCCCGTACTCAGGGAATACCAGATCAGGGACCGGTAAGTATGGAGGACACACTCATCACGTGCACAACCATGGAGGCCACAACCATGGAGGAAATGGGAATAATCGTCCCAACAATGGCAACTTCAAGAATGGCAATGGAAGTGGGAATGGCAAACAGCACCGTCCCGCTCCAGCTCAGAAGTATCTGAACCATATCACCTGCTTCAAGTGCCAGAAGACAGGGCACTATGCCACTGAATGTCCCTACAACAAGCAAGGAAATGGAAACGGCAAGAACAACGACAACTCATCAGCTAAGAAGCCAAATCCTTTTCCCCGTGCTCAGGTGAACCACATTGATGTGGAAGAAGTCTATGATCAGCCTGAGAGTGTGGTTGGTAAGTTTTTATTGCATTCACGTCCAGTTATGGTACTTTTTGATTCTGGTGCTACTCATTCATTCATATCAAGGGTAGTTGTGGAAAAGTATGGTTTACCCACCAGAACCCTTAGTCAGCCCATTAAGGTCAATTCCCCAGGAGGTATGATGATGGCAGGGATAGGGTGCCACGCATTGAAACTCCATGTAGGAAACCATGTTTTTCCCACCGACCTCATCGTCTTAGAATCCCAGGGATTAGATGTAATCCTAGGCATGGATTGGATGACCAGGAGATCCACTCAAAAACTTGCGGCCATTATGCGTCCTCGTGGACAATTATCGCTAAAGCATACCGAGGTGGTTTCTTCTGGCCACGGGCTAATGAGATGGCTAAAGACATTGTTGATCATTGTGATGGATGCCAGTTCTATGCAAACTTGTCACATAAGCTGGCCTCTACTCTGAAGTCCATTCCCCTCGCCTGGCCATTTGCTGTTTGGGGACTCAACAAGGTTGGTCCCTTTCAGACCGGAAAAGGTGGGTTCGCTCATTTGTTGGTTGCAGTCGACAAATTTACAAAGTGGATAGAAGCCAAGCCCATCAAGAAGTTGAACTCCCGCACGGCGGTCACATTCATGAGAGAAATAGTTTTTCGATACAGCGTTCCTCACAGCATTATCACGGATAACAACAACAACTTTGACGCAGAAGAATTGAGAAACTTCTGCACCTCTCAGGTCACTCGGGTGGATTATGTGTCTGTTGCACACCCACAAACCAATGGGCAAGTCGAGCAAGCTAATGGCCTCATCCTGCAAGGTCTGAAGCCTCGTCTCATGCGTGATCTGGATCATGCCTCTGGTACCTCGGTGACTAAGCTGCCATCTGTGTTATGAGGCCTGAGAACTATCCCAAATCGGTCGACTGGACGAACTCCTTTTGTCCTGGTCTACGGTGCCGAAGCTGTCTTGCCGAGTGACTTATTTCACAATTCTCCTCGAGTGGAACTTTATTCTGAAGCTGAAGCTGAAAAAGCTAGGCAAGATGGTGTCGATCTCCTGGAGGAAGAGCAAGAGATGGTTTTGATCCGGACTACAGCATATCAGCAGGATTTGCGGCGCTTCCATGTGAAGAATGTCAAGAGTCGATCGTTTCATGAGGGAGACTTGGTACTCCGAGTGGATCAATAGCGGCCTCATAAGCTTGCTCCAACATGGGAAGGTCCTTTCATCATCACCGAAGTACTGAACAACGGAGTTTATTACCTGTACAATCTCAAGAAGCAGATGGACGAGCCACGACCTTGGAATGCAGATCTGCTCCGACGCTTTTATACTTAGAGACAGAAGAGTTTTTTATGTAATAAAAATACTTCATCTATGCAAATCAGACTTCCACAATATATTGTCAATTCAGATCGTATAGTTTCGCTCTTGGGAAAACTCCGAGTGTTGAGCAATCCTCACAATCGGGGGCTTAGCTGCGAACATGCTTTTGCCTAAGTTAAAAACCCTGTCGGGTGTATAGCAGTCCATTCACTCGATGACCTATTTGCGAATCAGTCTTTGCTTAGGTTCAAAAGTACTCCGAGTGTGGAGAAATCCTCACACTCAGGGACTTAGTTGCGAACATGCTTTCGCCTAAGTTAAAAACCTTGTCGGGTGGATAGCAGTCCATTCACTTGACAACCTACGTGCAAATCAGTCTTCGCTTAGGTTCGAAAATACTCCGAGTGACGAGCGATCCTCACACTCGGGGGCTTAGATGCAAACATGTTTTCGCCTAACCTCAACTCTCTGTCGAGTGGATAGTAATACATCCACTCAACGCCCTAGCTGTGAATGAATCTTCACCTAGGGTCAAAAATATTCTGAGTGTTGAGCAATCCTCACACTCGGGGGCTTAGCTGCGAACATGTTTTCGCCTAACTTCAACTCTCCATCGAGTGGATAGTAATACATCCACTCGACGCCCTAGCTGCAAATGAATCTTCGCCTCCGGTCAAAAATATTCTGAGTGTTGAGCAATCCTCACACTTGGGGGCTTAGCTTCGAACATGTTTTTCCCTAAGCCTAAAAACACACTCAGTCGAGCAAACGATTGAAAGCCAAATACAGATAAATGCAAAGGTTTAATCGCAGGTAAATGTTTTGCGAGAAAGCAAATGTGCTCAGGCCTAAGGCCTGAACAAAGTTTTAAGCTAATACAGTTTCACTCGGCATGCCGAGGCATATAAAGTTTTTCTCTCAAAGATCAAGTTTTCAAGTGCCCGATGGGCTGGCTGGCTCGACTGTCCAAGTTGATCCAATCCGCGATCCTGGTGGCTGCGTTGATGAAGGTCTCCATGAAATCTTCAAACTGGAGTTTCTTCGTGTTAACCACTCGAAGCTTCTTCAACTTATCTTCGCTCACCTCCTTGCAATGGACCCTCACAAGGGAGAGCGCCACATCAGCACCGCAGCGAGCAGCAGATTTCTTACAGGCTTGCACTCGACTAGGGAGGTCGTTTAGGCGTGCTATAACGGATGTGAGGTCGAGCGGAAGAGTGTCTTCAGGCCACAGCTCCTTGTCGATCCTCTCCATTGCAGTTTTCAATCGAAGGACGTACGTTTGAACACCCTAAATCCTGAAGTTGAGTCTGAGCATTTTCATGGCCACCGCGTCTCCAACAGGTGACTTGGTGGGATCCAAGTTGGGCTCGATCTCCTCAGTCTTTTTCTCAAAGTCTTGGCAGAATTCTGGGAAGGGAGAATGGGAGAATGGGAGGAGGACTGATGATATATAGTCGTTAAATTTTTTCATAAAGTTCAGTTGACAGAGAAACTCACCGTCGAGCAAAATATACATCTTCCTCGAGAACTCTCCCAAGTGCCTCTCCAGGACGTTGCTCCTCTTGGTTAGTTGCTCAGTCTTGTTGATATGGTCCACACGCTCTTGCTTCAGCTTCAAGTTCTCTTCCTCCATCCTCTTCGCAGTAGTCAGCTTCTAGTCGGTAGCTTCAGTTTTCTCCTTCGCCACGCGCTAGGCGTCAACGAGCACTTTGTCCTTGTCTTCCAGCACTTTCTTCATGGAATCTAAAGAAACATTATTGTTGAGTCGCCCTTGGAGTCGACGGTTTTCATTGCGTATGTCTATTCGAGTGAAAGCACTCGGTTCAAAGCATGGAAAGTGAAGATGAGAATGCAGGGGGTCGACGAAGGTTACCTCCCAGACTTTTTAGCTCGGCCCACACTCTCTCGAAAGCATTGTTGGAGGCTTCCAAGTCCATGTGCAACCAGTTCCTTTCTTCTTCAAGATCCTTGTACTGCGTTCCAAGTTCACAAGCCCTCTGAAATCAACAAACAAAGAAATTCAATCGACAAGAAATATCAGCACTGAAGTGCAGAAGACCAAAAACAGTCGATGGGCGGCGCGCATCACCCCGCCCCACTATCCTGTAATATTGTCATATCATGGGTGATTAATGACGTCCATGAAACCTGCGTTCTAGGGAAAGAGAATTCAACCAAAAGTACACTCGACATGTCGAGTGGCTCGTGTACTCCGTGTACCGTAAACAAGTTCAAGACAGTCTCTATCAGACCCCCGCCAGTGCAAGCACTCGACGACGGTCTCGGGGACTACACCTAGTGGTTGCACTCAGAGTGCCCCCATTGGAACGGTTAACACCCGATCTGTCGAGAGTTCCATCAACCCCGTTCCGCACGTTTGAAGCAGCATCATATAATGGTTTATCAAATGATGTCCATAAAACCTACAAGATAGCTTCGGAGAGGGACGACCAAGAAAAAATATATATACAACTCGACATGTCGAGTGACAACCGTACTCCGCATACGACAGAAATTCCGATTTCAAGGAGTGACAACCGTACTCCGCGTACGACAGAAATTCTGATTTCAAGTTTTCAAGACTATTGCTCATCGTCTTTGATCAATAGTAGCCTCGGGGACTACACCCACTAGGTGCAATTAGCGTGCCCCCACTGGTTATAAAACAATCGACAAGGACTGCCCTGTCGAACATCCATCACTCAATCTATCGAGTAAGATGCTCCCACTCCATGAAGTGTAATCTATCCTTATGTAGCATCATATCATGGTTGTTCAATGATATCCATGAAACCTACAAGGTAGCCTCGAAGTGGTGCGATGAAAGGCAAACGTATCCCGCATACGACAAACTCTAAGACCTGTGCCGGTGCAAGCACATGACAGCGGTCTTGAGGACTACACCCAGTGGGTGCACTTAGCATGACCTCACTAGATCTGCCAACTCTCGGCCTATTGAGTGGTAGAAAATATCCATCTATGGAACATTCGTCACTCGATCTATCGAGTGACATGCCCCCTACACTTCGTGAAGTGTAGTCTATCCTTATGTAGTGTCATATCATGGTTTATCAATGATATCCATGAAACCTACAAAGTAGCTGCGGAATAGCACGATCAAGGGCAAACGGATCCCGCATACGATAGACTCTAAGACCCATGTTGATGCAAGCACTCGACAGCGGTCTCGAGGACTACTCCGAGTGGGTGCACTCAGAGTGCCCCCACTGACCCAAAACCTACTCGACTAAGACCGGATCTATTCGAGTGGAGAGCTTTCAAACATTCTATGACTGGAAAATAAACACCCAGTGGGTGTACAGTTAAAGAAGACAGGAATTCAATCGGAAATGTACTTACAATCAAACTTACTCGGACATTCGTGCGAAGCGCTGTGCTCGCATTGTAAGCCAGCTTGTTGGCCTCGTACGCCTCCTTGGTGTGCAGCATCACCTGCTCCGCCTGGATCATGGCCTCCTTTGCAGCTCTGGTCTAGTCTTCTGGAACGCGATGCAGAGGAAAAGCCATCATCGGCGCAAGCGGCGTAATGGTTGGGGCAATCGAGGTAGTCTAGGCAGGTCCGGCTGGAGTTGACGTCATGATGGTTGAAACAGCTGGAGGGCCACTCGCCAGAGGCACTGTTGGGTCAGCTTTGATTCATGTCGAGTCGCTCATGCCCTGGGAGGAATCCATGGTCGACCGCTGAGGCATCTACGCAGATGAAGTTCTTCGAGTGCGTATGCGCGGGATGCTTAAGGTCTCGCCTCTGCCTCCCGTACCCCCAGGGTGTTCTCCATCATCTTCCAGCTGGATGATTTCTGCAACTATCAATCGACGGAATTAGCTTTGGCAATCGACCAACCGTATTCAAGAAGCGGAACTGAAGAGTTGATTACCTCTGTGATAAGTGGCTGCATCGACAGTGTCTACATCCATTGCATCCCCTCCTTCATGTGGAGGCGACGTCACTGAAGTAGAGGCTCTAATGGATCAAATAACATTTAGTCAACAAGGATTCAAGTCACAATCGACAGTGAGAATTCAAAAGTAAACACTCACGTGGATACGACAGGCACAACCATCTTCATGCGAGGCAGGGCTTTGCGAGGTTTGGCCACATTCGGTTTGGGTTGCTTCGCTGATCGTTCGCTTGACTCAAACGTCGAGGGTCGGCTCCGCTTCGGCTTCTTCTCGCTTGGGACCGGAACCCTGTCCTCAACTGTCGCAGGATCTTGGCGGGACTTGGAGCAACGTTCAGAGCGAGGAGGCGACTCGACTTCTTCCTCGTTTTCGTCCGAGTTTTCGTACTCATCTTAGGAGTCTTCTGAGCCGTCGCCGTCCACACTGCCACCCTTGCTCACCACACCATCTTCAGTTTAGCTGCCATTGGGAATAGGCGAGTACATGTTCGTCCACTCCTGCATGATTCGAACAAAGAAGTCAGTCCATAGATCGATCTATCACTCGACAGTGCAAGTTATTCAATCGACATAGTGCAACTTACCAGCTTCTTCGGCGGGTTTTTGGCCGAGTAAGGTCGGATCCTCTTGGCTCCCAAGGGGTTGTCACACACCCAGTGATGCTGTGAAGCCACTCCTCGGTGGTTTTTTGCGGACCCTCCTTTGGGTGTGTCCTGGTCGAGTTCTCAGGGCCTGCATAGTGCCACATGGTGTGATCCTTGGATTGGAGCGGCTGAATTCGTCGACTGAGGAATGTCTACAATAGATCCATGCCAGTCACTCCACCTCAAATCAGTTGCACCATGGCTTCCACCAAGATTCCCACTTGGACATGTTCCTCTTCAGTCACACTTAGAGACTTGGGTACAACTGTACGGTCAGTTGTATAGGGGGAAAGACCAGTCGACATGTTGGGAGAGGCTACATCTTTGCAATAGAACCAAGTCAACTGCCAGCCTCTAATAGATTCAGGAAAGGTCATAGAAGGGAAAGAACTACGAGCTCTTTTCTGAAGTCCTAGACCCCACACTATTGCAGCACATGAGTCTTCCCATCCAAAGGGAGGGCTTTCTTCAGAGTCTGAGATCTAAGCGTAAAGATGTGCTTGAACAGCCCCCAATGAGGAAGACAGCCCAAAAAATACTCGCACAAAGTAATGAAGGCAAACAGGTAGGAAATTGCATTCGTCGGGAAGTGGTGGAGCTGAGCGCCAAAGAAGTTCAGAAAACCTTTAATGAATGGGTGGGGAGGCAAAGAAAAACCTCTTTCGACGTGGGAGAGTAGGAGGACTCGCTCTCCGTCGCGCGA
Organism: Hordeum marinum; assembly: GCA_022496015.1. Taxonomy (NCBI): domain Eukaryota; kingdom Viridiplantae; phylum Streptophyta; class Magnoliopsida; order Poales; family Poaceae; genus Hordeum; species Hordeum marinum. Next base: position 275,874,530 of record CM039675.1, read on the forward strand.
CTCTGGTTCGCGCTCTCCCTTCGACAACCTTCATGCGCCGTCTGCCACAAGCCCGTTGTCGACCAAGCCGTCCATGTCCTCACGAGTGACCACAGAGGGGAGAAAGTCTCCCTGCATCCATCCTACCGGCGTGGTGAACCGAGCGGTCGAGGGCTTCTTGCCTTTGCTCTTCACTACCCCCTTCTTGGTGCGCTCTAGTTTCTCCGTGGCGCCCTTCGTCATCGCGGTAGCTGCTCTCGTTGGCGAAGAACAAAGTGTGGCGCTGGAGACAAGGGAGGTAGAGGAAGAGAGGAAGTTTGGGGAAAAGGTACTGTGCAATCCTCGGTGCTTCGGGATTTATACCCCGCCAAGTGCCTCGCTGACTGGTGGGCCCGCGAGATCACCGCACACGCCAACCACAGACTGCGCCCTATACGTGGCGAAATGACTGGCGTGAGAATCGAGGCGTCATGCCCCCCACTTGCTCCGATCATGGCGTCATCATCGCACGCGCGCGCTTCCCAAATTTTCATATCCCGCCAAATCCGGGTCTGACAGATCGACCCGCCACCTCCAAAGATTCCTTTGAGTCACTCGGAGCAAAATTGACATTGAACATTCACTCGGGCATTTTCATGGCTGAACAGATCTGGGCGAATGATGAAGAGTTCAGTCGACACAAGTTTCTTTGAAGTCCCGAATATCATTCGGAAGATTTGATGCCTTACTCTGAACTGGCATCGATATCCCCATTCACCACCCGAACCCCGATCCATTCGGGGGCTAATGACGAGGATATGTACCTAGGGTAGGGTCCTATGCCTGACCTAGACGACCTACCTAAGGACATGACATTGGTGGACTTGAAGATCACAAATAAGCTTCCGACTGGATTCCCGGTGACTCTCAAGTCACTCGATAGGCAGTCCACTCGGAGACTTCTTCCACCACTCGATGGTCGAATGTCACTCGGAAGACCTCATTTCCACTTGAAGCCAAAAGACCAGAAGCCACCCACAAGAGGCCAACGGACAGGCGTTAGGCCTTTCATCATTAGTATCTTTTATTATGTACATTACCAGTAATGCCAATCTTTAAACCCACGATCGGACCCTTAGATGCCGGGCAATTATGAGGGGCAGCAAACTCTATATAAGCCACCCCTCCCCTCTGGCACAAGGGTTTTCAACCACTCTAATCTCAACATTTCACATGAGAAAGCTCCCGAGCACTGAGACGTAGGGATGTTACCTCCACGAGAGGGGCCTGAACTCATACATCCGTGTGTACACCCTCGCCGTAGCTAAGGCTCTGCCCTCTCCTTTCGTACCCCTACATTCTACTGTTAGGCTCGTTCCCATGACAGCTTCCGTCCATGAAGGACCATCCTCTCTATGGGTAGATCTTCACGAAGTAGGCTATCTCCTTGCCCTTAAAAACTTCTTGGTTCACTCCACAAGATGAAGTAGGAGGCTCCCAAGCAACGCCTAACCAATCTAGGAGGCACCACCCTCCAAAAGGTAATAGGCTCGGGAATGACGATGAACTCCTAGCTCTTGTGCTTCAAGATGATAGACTCCTCAACACACAATCACTCTCTCATAGATTGGGCTTGGTAGAAGATATGGGATTGGTGGAAAGCTACTTGGGGAGGCTAGAAATCAAGAACCATATGGTTGGAGTGGAAGATCTTGATCTGAACACAAGGGTAGGTGGTTCTCTCTCAGAAAATCTGATAGGATAGGTATGGAATATTTTTGAGCTCTTCTCTTTCGAGTACGTAGTGGTGGAGGGGTATATATAGGCATCCCCAAAAATCCAACCGTTACACACAAATTGACCAACTCGGTGACACCGATGTGTTAATCTTGGTGGTACCGAAGTGATCAAAAGGTGGCAACTTTTGAATCTCGGAGGGACTGATATACGAATCTCGGTTGCACCGATAAGGTGACCAACGGTCAGATTTCCAATCTCGATGACGCCAACCCAACAATCTCGATGGTACCAAAAATGTGAATTTGCGTAATAGAAAGTTGGCAACCTAAACTCGGTGGCACCAGTATGGAATCGGTTGCACCAAAGTGGCTTGGGTTTGGCTAAGTCTGTCTAGGTTCTGGAATCGGTGGCACCAGGATTGTTGGTTGCACCTATTTTGAATGCTTGGCTATAGATAGACTTTGGTGGGAGATCTTGTGGATGTTTGTGGTGACAATCACTTGTGCACGTATGAGCATTTTCTTGACCAACAAAACCATACCACCTTTTAATAGTATTGGCTTTCCTATGGACTCAAAGTGATTTCTCACAAATGTAAAATGTAGAGTCCTCTTGCTTGAAGCTTGTCCAACCTATTTCCTTGCATCTTGGGGTAATTACACAATCTCCGCAATCCTTTTTCCAACCCAACTGTCCATGGACTATTATCTAAAATACACTAGATAGAGGTGTTAGTCCAAGAGACAATGTATGATGTCATGAATTATCAAAACCACCAAGGGATCATGTTGTGCTTTCAGGAACGCTTTGCTAGAGACCGCTACTGACTGGTCGAGTCGGATGTGATCTGACTCGCGACCAAGTGAACGTGAACCTAAGGGGTTGCATGCTTAAGGGAAGGAACACGAGGGATTTAGGATCCATGCAAGGCCCAAGAGTTGAGCCCGCGCCGGATGCATATATATAGTGGAGGTGCGGCACACCCATCTGGTTGATCGCTTTAGCGTCATCTTTAGGGCTTTGCATGTGTTGCAACTAGCCACCTCCACTCGCTGCAGCCAACTATGCGATCGGACCTAGCAGTCCACCGCACGGTGTTCCTCCTGCACGCGCAGATACCGTTAGAGGCGGTGCACTTGTGCCGCTCCGGCGAACCTGTACATGGGATCCGGCGACGAGTTGGTCGAGGGAGATCGGGATGGCTATTCGAGGGAGATCGGACGAGGAGGAGATGGACCACACGAACGCGCTACCCCAACTCTACTTCCACTCCATGGCACTATGCGTCCAGTGGTAACGAACTGTGATCCATCTCCATAGCATATTCTTGGTTGTTCCGCGCATAGGAAATTTTTGATTTGCATGCGATGCACCTACGGTAGAACCCAACAGGCGCGACATAGCTCTTTTAGCATGCTCTTCATGGCCTTCCGAGCCCGCTTGTGAAGGGCGGACAATTCCTTCAGAAGGCTTCCCCGGTAGGATCCGATCTCTTCTTCAGGTCGTCCGGTTAGGAGACCAATATGTGAGACAAGGCATATCCATTACACCTAACGTATGAGAGGTATCCTAGGATGTTATGGTTGCACTTACCGAACATGCCCCTCTATAATTTCTGGTCCACTTCTTGGGTCTAGGCCAATTGAGATTTAAACCTCTCGATCTCTTCGGCCTGCTGCTTGTTCTACGCCGGGAGGGGTTTCTTCTCTTCCAGGTTGCGTTGCAACGAAAGGCAGTCGGCCTCATGCTGGCACTTGACTTACCTCTGAGATTCTTGGGTTGCATCTAAATCTTTTTGCAACTTCCCTATTTATTTAGCTACTACAAAGTACCCTTCCATCAGCACGGGATTATATACTGATATCAGCAGAACAGATATACTCACCATGAGCCTCCCGGGTAAAATTCTTCATTTGATGAAGTTCGGCCTTCATGGTTTCCACCTGTGTTCAGCTCGCCTCCAGTTCCTTGGCATGTTGCTCGTTCTACTGCCTTGAGGCCTGCATCATCAGTAAAACAATACGCGGACACTTAATTCGGTCATTTTGACCAATTCAAGGCGCGGGGGCTACTGGGTTTACATGTGTGTTCGGATTCTTATAGAGGATCACCCACCTACAGGTTGGACGATATCAGTTTCATGGCTTCCCTGAACCCAGCTCAGGAAGTTTCGCTGTGTGCATTAGCCGAGTGTAGAGCATTGAACTCTTGTTCGGAGAATGCCGAGTGGCGCAGGGCTTCTCATCACCGCCGGTGATTCATCGCACTCTCTACCTCGGATTTAGTAAATGATACTGAGTCCCCGAAGTCTTCAGGGGCCTAATTGACCATAGGGATGTAACAGCCCGGGACCGACGCTCCATAAGACTCCCCTTTTTATTCCGTTGTCATCATTTGATTCGATTGATTGTTAGATTCATCATCGCATCATTCGCATCATCTGCATAGCATCATCACTCGTTTTCAAACCTTGCGTCTGTTCATAGCTGCCGGTTCACTCTGTTCGTGTCGTTGACCGTTTCGATACCAACCACACATGCACGTGCCCTTGTCATCGATTAAAATATTATTTTTAAAGTGCAAGAAAAATATTCTTGGATTGAGTTGAAAGTTGGCGTGCGGTCTTGTTATATTGTAGGTAGGCCGCTTGCCAAATTTCGTTGCAATCGGAGGTCGTTTGGTACCTGAACAGTCGACCGTAGCGTTTGGTACCCGAACAGTCGACCGTAGCGTCATTGTTTTCGGTGTTAAAACCTTGTGTCACGGGCTGCAACTTCCCCTCTCATCTCAGCCCAACACCTCTCCACAGCCCAACCTAGCCCACCTAACCTATCATCGCGCCCGGAGCCGTCCGATCGCGATTGGAGGGTCTGAAAACAGTGTGAAACCCCCTCTCCTAGCACGCATTGCTATAAATAGACGCCCTAGCGGGAAACCCTAGAGACTCCCTTGTTTTCTGGGCCCCTAATCATCAGCTGTCGCCTCCTCCCACCTCCTAGCGCCGCCAGCCAGCCTAGGTCCATCCGGGGCCCGCCCAGGCCCGGAACCGCTATCGCCGCCGCCCGCAAACCTACAGCCACTGGAGCCCCACAGCGTTCGAGCCTCACATGGCGCCCTACCGTCCGATGTCGCCCCAGCTCCCCGCGACCCCATGCAAGCCCTGCTAGTGGCCATCCCCGCGGGTGGTGGATCCTTGCGCCGCCCTGCTGCTCAGTTCAAAGCTCCATCGGGAGCCATGTCCATGTCATCTCTTGCCAAGCTCTGCCCCAAGCTGGCGCCTTGCCCCGCCAGAGCTCTGCCCGCAGCCGTGTCTTCACCGCTGGCCGGATGCGGTGGATCTCGGCTGCCCCAAGCCTCCGCTGCCCTCCGGTGTCTACCCCACCGCCGTGAGCCCCGCCGCTGTCCCTGACTCTGCTCTGGATCGAGCGTAGAGGAGGTTGACGCCCTGCCTAGCCCCCCTCTCACTCGTGTGGGCCGGCCAACCCGAACCAGTGTCGCTCCAGGCCCAACCTCGTCTGCCCCTCTCTAGCTTGGGCTCGGCCCATGGGTGAGCACCCAACCGCCCTATCCCTCGCTCATCAGCGCTGCATAGTATGTGATGCCCTCAGTTACCTGGTTGTCCAGAACCTAGATTCGGCCCATTGTAGTTTTTTCCCACGTTCTGTGATTTATCCAATTATCCATTGAATTCAGATTTACAGAAAAAAACCTAGCTCATGCATTTAATAATATTCAAACCGTGCATCATATGTAAAAGCTTTATATATGTAAAGTGACTAGAATTTCGTGTAGATTCACAATATCCAACTTTCACACATGGTTAAAATGTTTAACTTGCTGTTTTCATGCAATTTGTGTAAATGTCATGTTAAATGAATTGTGTAATAACTTTTAAACTGTACCTTCGATGCACATGTTTTGCATATGTAACTTGACTAGAAAAATGTGTAGAATCACATGGTGACATTTATTTTCCTGTTTAACAAATCTAAAATATGGCTAGTTCATATATGGACCAAACTTAAAATATGCACATGAGGTCGATATGGAATTGCTATTCATTGCTTCCGGCCTCATTTAAAGTGTCTAGGTGGTGTAGGTTTTTGTGCTTCACCTCTTGCCATGTCTAACAACATTTAATATTGATGAGTACCAAAATGAGAGTGAACTAAATAATCGATCATGGAGTTTTGTCTATATGCAACTCATTGGATATTGAGCTTCACTTAATGTGTAGTATTTGTTTGTTGTGACTGTCATGCCTTGCATAATTAAATCGGACATGCATCATGTTTGTTTGCGCATCATGTCATGCACATGTTGTGATGTTGATCATGTGTTGATTTTTGTTTTCGGAGTGCTTCTTCTCGACAGAGTTCCGAAAGCATTCGAAGTGTGAGGATATGTTCGACTACGTTGGCTCGTCTTCTTCATGGATTCATTCTTCTTCCAAGCAGGACCTCAGGCAAGATGACACATTTCCATGGATACCACTACTATCATTGCCATGCTAGATGTATCATTTTCTATTGCTATGTCATGCTACCTACCGCTTGTTTGACAAGCCTCCTAACATTGCCATGAAAGCCTCTAACCCCTACACATCCCATCAAACCTTTGTTTGGCTATGTTACTGCTTGCTCAGCCCCTCTTATAGTGTTTCTAGCTGTAGGTGCAATTGCTTCCATGTGACAACATGGATATTTTTTTATGTCACAATATTCTTGCTATTTAATTTAATGCACCTATATACTTGGTAAAAGGTGGAAGGCTTGGCCATTTGCTCGGTGTTTTGTTCCACTCTTGTCGCCCTAGTTACTTGTGAACCGGTGTTCCATAATTGAGCGCTCCTAACATGCTCGGGGTAGTTATGGGGACCCCCTTGATTTTTGTTTTAGGATAAAGCTTGTCTAGCAAGGCCCAACATTGGTACTACATTTGCCTAATAGCTACTAAATTGCATACGGACCCGCTGGCACCCGTGGATCTTTAATCACCCCCCCCCCCCCGAGAAAGTGCTCCTCATGAGTGTTGGTCCATCCTGTCAACCGTCGGTGGCTACCAGGGACAACTCTGCGATTGGCCTACCGGAAGTTTGGACAGTCCGTCATGTCCTCAGAATGAGATATGCAGCTCCTATCGGGATCCTCGACACGCCAGACGCCTCGAATGTCTTGCATGAGGAACTCCGATCTTCTTTGGGCTATCTCGAGGTGTCGGTTTTCCTATGGAATTGCCTAGGAAAATCACGAGATACGTGGTCAAGGTTATTCCCGTGGCGTGTGGTTAATTTGTGATGGATGAGTTGGAGCACCCTTGCAGGGTTAAATCTTTTCGGAAAGCCGTGCCTACGGTTATTTGGCAATTTGGAAAACTTTGTTTAACACCCGGTAATAGTAAACTTGAAGTAAACTCAAATAAAATACACCAATCGGTGCGCAACCATAACTGTCTCTTCTCATGAGCTCTTATCCGAGAGAGAACATAGTGGGGTTATGTTTGACGTAAATAGGTGTTTAGGATCACTTAGTGATCATTACTATCTCACGTCCGTTATTCGTAGACCATCATACTTTACTTTATGTATTCATAAGTTAGCCACTCAAATAAATGCTTAGTCACTTGCTGCAGCCTCACCACTTAACCATACCTCACCCATTAAGCTTTAATAGTCTTGATACCCTAGGAAATGAGATTGCTGAGTGCCTATGGCTCACAGATTACTACAGCAACAGTTGCAGGTGCAGGTAATGCGATGATTTGATGTGAGAGCGACACTTGTTTGATTTGGAGTTCTTTTTCTTCTTTATCAATCTAGGATGGGTTCCAGGCGGCAACATAGGATAGCAGGGATGGATGTCATTTTGTCTTTTATTCTCATCCATAGTCGTACCCTGCTCTTCTGTATGATGTTTGAATATGTTGTTATATTGATATGATATTGATGTAGCTTGTGGCGAGTGTAAGCCAATTCCATATACTCATGTCTTCTGTACATGTACTTGTAATGATATCCATTCTTGCAACACAACGAGATGCGCTTCTATCCCTGTTGAGGCCCTCGTGCCAAAATAAGGATAGGATCACATCTTGGGCGTGACAAGTTAGTATTATAGCCTTTACCGACCTAGGAGCCCCCTTGATTGATCGAACTTGGCCGAGTTGAGTCTAGTGAAAAACTACTTTGAGTGTAGTTATATATTAGAGAGTAGGATTCTTTTTACTCCTCTTCTATGCTCTGGTGAGGAATTACGACTTAGAAATTTTGATTCTACCCTCTTCTTGATCAAAAAAAATTTAGGATCACGCAGATATTTTGGAATCTATATGATGCCGATGTGATGGAGTTGTGTACTTGGTGCCTCATGTTACCGAGGAGTGTAGCTCCAGGGGATTCTTGACACATCGTTATCATTCAGTTTCCCTAGTATCTCAGGATGGAGGATGTTTCAAATTACTTCAATACTTTTTGTGGCAAGATAAGTTCAGAGTGACCTAGTACTGGGGAGGCGTCCAGGGTACTGCAATGTTTGGTATCGTTGTGGTTTTGAGGATCTGTGATAAATGGAGTTCCGAAGCCTCTTGTTATGTGTTGACGGATGGATACAGTTGGAGTGTAGGGCTTGTTAGTTGTGTGACATATGTTGCCTCCCTGTATCCCCAAAACTCGATTGCATAACCACAGATTTCGGAAGTTCTTAGGTGGGAATTCAAGTAGTTACCTAGGCTATCTTCCAGCAGATCATGATGTGAGGTTGGGGTTCGACATCTAGTGGATTCGTTTGTTCACGGTCTTTCTTACAGAGACTATCTTGATATATGTCATTGTATATGCTTCCTCAAGACTGGTAGTTCGCTACGCCTAGGGAGCATATTCAAGCGTCATTTCAATACGAAAATCCAATGTACGATCGAGCCCGTGCAAACCTTACCACGAAAATATCAAGCGAAATCTCTGTTATGCATTTGTTCTGGCTTGTTTCATAAGCCTCATCCTTTGTTTTGTTGGAGTATGGTATTTGAGTTGCTTCGATGTCAAGTGGTGATCGCATATCTTTCCAAAGTGGTGTTCTCATATTTCTGTGGGATTCCTAATTCTTGTGCTCAATCAAGTTATCATATAAATTCTTTTCAACCAGTGCACTCCTCTTCAAGATATTCAATCCTTTCAAATATTTTCTCGATCAATCCTCATATTTCATTCTGGAGTTTGTTTCATCCATCCCAAGTTCTCTTTGTTTTCCCCACCCTCCCACCCTTTTTCTTCAATGATTAAATTTTCATCCAAGTGTCTTCCCTTTCATTAATGCTTTCGCTACCTTTTATTCCATATTGTATCTAGTGATTCGTTGTGAAGATGCTCGGTGCTCAAGCTTATCATTTATTAGTATTCATCTTTGTTTTCTTCTTCGGCGGATTCAATTCAAGATCTCGGTGTTCTTCATGTCTTTTTCAATTGCTAAATGCTTTCCCATGTCGGAAATTCTGTCCAAGTATCTCTTGTTTTTCGTCTCTCTCTATTCTATCTGGAGTGCTGAAGATATCTTAGAACACTTTCATTTCCATTCAAAAGGTCTCACCTCATCAAGTTCTTAATTATTTCTGGTGCAATATCTCTTTCTAAGCAATTGTTTCAATGGTGGTTTCTTTCGAGTGGGACCATACCCACGGGTTTTCCCTAGGATCTTACCTGGCTCTTCTAATATTTCCGGAGATGTTCTCAAGTTCTCTTCTAATATGACGTAAGAATGAATTTCATCAGTCATGTGCCTTCTCGAAGATCGGTTCTAAATCATTTTCATTGTTGGCTCAACCTTTCCTTATTCATTCTTCCGGAGTGTCTTAGTAATTCTTGGTGGTGTTCTCGTATTCATTCTCATCATTGAAGTCCGAAGGAGAGTTTCTCTTAAATCTTTGTCCATTCTTTTCAAGAGTGTGGTTTCAGCTTCTTGCTATCCTCTCAAATTGTTTTGGTCATGAGTGATTCCATCCTTATCTATCCGGAGCATTTGAGAATTGTTTTTATTTCTCGATCCTCCGAAGGCCATCGTTTCAGAAGATTTCTTCGTTCTCTGCTTTCAGCTTTCGTTCTCAAATTCTTCTCAAGTATTGTTCCTTCGTTCGTATCTCAATTATTTCGATGCTTCGTTCAAGTTTTCTATTAGGTGGATCACGCTCTCTTCATTCTTGTGTTATATCATTCATTTGTATTATCCTCTTTCGTTTGTAATTCTTACGGTGTTCTTGTGCAAGACTCATCCTTTGTTTTGTTGGATTATGGTATTTGAGTTTCTTAGATGTCAAGTGGTGATCGCATCTCTTTCCAAAGTGGTGTTCTCATATTTCTGTGGGATTGCTAATTCTTGTGCTCAATCAAGTTATCATATCAATTCTTTTCAACCGGTGCGCTCCTCTTCAAGATATTCAATCCTTTCAAATATTTGCTAGATAAATCCTCATATTTCATTCCGGAGTTTGTTTCATCCGTCCCAAGTTCTCTTTGTTTTCCCCACCCTCCCACCCTTTTTCTTCAATGATTAAATTTTCATCCAAGTATCTTCCCTTTCATTAATGCTTATGCTATGTTTTCTTCCATATTGTATCCAATGATTCGTTGTGAAGATGCTCGGTGCTCAAGTTTATCATTTATTAGTATTCATCTTTGTTTTCTTGTTCGCTGGATTCAATTCAAGATCTCGGTGTTCTTCATGTCCTTTTCAATCGCTAAATGCTTTCCCATGTCAAAAATTCTGTCCAAGTATCTCTTGTTTTTCGTCTCTCTCTACTCTATCTGGAGTGCTGAAGATATCTTGGAAGACTTTGATTTCCATTCATATCCTCTTAAATTATTTCGAGGTTCTCACCTCATCAAGTTTTTAATTATTTCTGGTGCAATATCTCTTTCCAAGGAATTGTTTCAACGGTGGTTTCTTTTGAGTGGGACCATAACCCACGGGTTTTCCGCAGGATCTTACCTGGCTCTTCTAATATTTCCGGAGATGTTCTCAAGTTCTCTTCTAATATGATGTAAGAATGAATTTCATCAGTCATGTGCCTTGTCGAAGATCGCTTCTAAATCATTTTCATTGTTGGCTCAACCTTTCCTTATTCATTCTTCCGGAGTATCTTAGTAATTCTTGGTGGTGTTCTCGTCTTCATTCTCATCATTGAAGTCCGAAGGAGAGTTTCTCTTAAATCTTTGTCCATTCTTTTCAAGACTGTGGTTTCAGCTTCTTGCTATCCTCTCAAATTGTTTTGTTCATGAGTAATTCCATCCTTATCTATCCAGAGCATTTGAGAATTGTTTTTATTTCTCGATCCTCCTAAGGCCATCGTTTCAGAAGATTTCTTTGTTCTCTGCTTTCAGCTTTCGTTCTCAAATTCTTATCAAGTGTTGTTCATTCGTTCATATCTCAATTATTCTGGTGCTTCGTTCAAGTTTTCTATTAGGTGGATCACGCTCTCTTCGTTCTCATGTTACATCATTCATTTGTATTATCCTCTTTAGTTTGTAATTCTTACCGGTGTTCTTGTGCAAGACTTCTTCAAGTTTGTGATCTCTCTCTCTCTCTTTCTCTTCAATTTTTTGTAAGAATAATAAGTGGTGTCCAAAATACATTGGTTATCATCAATTAACTTGATGAAGGATAAGCATAACATAATTCTTATTCTAGTTTCATCAAGGTGATTTCAATCCTTCTTCTGGAGTTTCTCATGATATAAAATTCTCGATTCTAAGTTGTTTAGCTTTTCTTTTCTAGAGTTCCAAGTTTTCTCAAGCATCTCTTTGCGAAGCTTCATCTGAATCTTTGCAACATCATAATCTATTCTTTTCAACTGCATTTTTTGATCGTCCTTTCATCCCGGTGTTCGCCAAGAGGTCCTTCATGGTGGTTTGTTAAGGATGTAATTCTTCTCGAATTGTTCTTCAAGATTCTTGTTGGAGGTGATCAAGTGTTCTTTATCTTGGATGTCTAAATTCAATTCCTCCTTCATTGTATTTTGAGATGGTGTTATTAAATTCTTGATTATGAGGAGTCTCAAAGGAAAATTGTCAAGAATAAGATAAGTAAACCCATCTTGTTTTCTCGGAGTTATCTTGGGTTGCATTTCACCTAAAGCAGTTCCTAAGGATTGTTGCTATCAAGGTGTCATAAATGACCCAAGTTTTCTCCTCCTCTTCTTGATAAGAGAAGTTTTCTTCTCTTTTGCTCCCAACCAGTCTTTGTTTCCGTTAGTGGCTGGTTATGACCTCATAATTTTGAGATGTTTTCCATAAGCCCATAACAAGATATTATTTTTGTTGTTGATTCTCCATCAACTTAGTTCAAGCCTTCTTTCCAAGGGCGCTTTTCAATTCAATGGTGGTAGAAGTTGTCATTTTGTTCTCCGTTCTCTTCTCTCCAAAGATCTAGCTTCTATTCTTTTGTTCCGGAGGCATTGTGGTGTTGCTCTTTTAAACTCACATCTAGTTTGATTAAGATCGTGTTCTTTCTTTGCTTATTCATTTACCGGAGTGTTGTGTTCTATGTTCAAGTTCTTTTCCTTCTTATCAAATTTTTCCTCTCTATCCTACTGAAGTGCAGCCGAAATTTCTTTTGAATTCCTTGTTACTCATGTCATTCTTCTTCTCGTTGAAACCTTGAATGATCATTGGTTTCACTCGTTTGTCAGAGAAGCAACTAAGTTTACCTCTTGCTCTTTCTCTTCCCATTATCATTCTTAGTTCTCGGGCCGAGATCCTCGTGTAGTGGAGGAGAGTTGTAACAGCCGGGGACCGACGCTCCAGAAGATTCCCCTTTTTATTCTGTTTTCATTGTGTGATTCGATTGATTGTTGCATTCATCATCGCATAATTCGCATCATCTACATAGCATCGTCACTCATTTTCAAAACTTGCATCCGTTCGTAGCTGTCGATTCTCTCCATTCGTGTCATCGACCGTTTCGATACCAACCACACATGCACGCGCCCACGACATCGATTAAAATATTGTTTTTAAAGTGCACGAAAAATATTCTCGGATTGAGTCGAAAGTTGGCGTTCTATCTTTTTATATTGTAGGTAGTCTTCTTGCCAAATTTCATCGCAATCAGATGTTTTTTGGTACCCGAACAGTCGACCGTAGCGTCATCGTCATCGGTTTATGATCGGACGTTTTTCGGCATTAAAGCCTCGTGTCACAGGCCGCAACTTCCCCTCTCATGTCATCCCGACACCTCTCCACAGCCCAACCTAGACCACCTAACCTATCACCGCGCCCGGAGCCGTCTGATCACGATCGGAGGGTCCGAAAACGGTACGAAAACCCCTCTCCTAGCCCCATTGCTACAAATAGACGCCCTAGCGGGAAACCCTAGAGTATCCCTCGTTTTCTGCGCTCCCAATCATCATCCGCCACCTCCTCCCACCTCCCAGCACCGCTGGCCCGCCTAGGCCCATCCGGGGCCCACTCGGGCCCGAAACCGCTACCGCCGCCGCCCGCAAACCTGCAGCAGCTGGACCCCGCAGCGTTCGAGCCTCACATGGCATCCCGCTGTCCGATGTCGCCTCGGCTCCCTACGACCCCACGCAAGCCATGCTAGTGGCCATCCTCGTGCGTGGTGGATCCTCGTGCCGCCCCACTAATCGGTTTAGAGCCATGACCGCGCCATCTCTTGCCAAGCTCTACCCCAAGCCGGTGCCTTGGCCCGCTAGAGCTCCGCTCGCAGCCGCGTGTTCACTATCGGCCGGATCCGGTATCCCGGTCGCCCCAAGCCTCCGCTGCTCTCGGGCATTGACCATGCCGCCATGAGCCCCGCCGCTGGCCCTGCCTCTGCTCTATATCGAGCATGGAGGAGGTCGACGCCCTGCCCAGTGCCCCTCTCGCTCGCATGGGCCGGCCAGCCCTAGCAAGCGCCACTACAGGCCCAGCCTCATCTACCCCTCTCTAGGTTGGGATCGGCCCATGGGTGAGCACCCAACTGCCCTATCCCTCGCTCATCAGCGCTGCATAGTATGTGATGCCCTCTGTTACCTATTTGGCCAGATCCTAGATTCGGCCCATTGTAGTTTTTTCCCACATTCTGCGATTTATCCAATTATCCAATGAATTCAGATTTACAGAAAAAAAACCTAGTTCATGCATTTAATAACTTTCAAACCGTGCATCATATGTAAAAAATTTATATATGTAAAATGACTAGAATTTCATGTAGAATGACAATATCCAGCTTTCACACGTGGTTAAAATGTTTAACTTGCTGTTTTCATGCAATTTGCATAAATGTCATGTCAAATGAATTGTTTAATAACTTTCAAACCGTAGCTCCGATACAAATATTTTACATATGTAACTTGACTAGAAAAATGTGTAGAATCACATGGTGACATTTAATTTGCTGTCTCACAAATCAAAAATATGGCTAGTTCAGATCTGGACCAAACTTAAAATATGCATATGAGGTCGATCCGGAATTGGTATTCGTTGCTTCCAGCCTCGTTTAAAGTGCTAGGTGATGTAGTTATTTGTGCTTCACCTCTTGCCATGTCTAACAACATTTAATATTGATGAGCACCTAAACAAGAGTGAACTAAATAATCAATCGCGGAGTTTCGTCAATATGCAACTCGTTGCATATTGAGCTTCACTTAATGTGTAGTATTTGTTTGTTGTGATTGCCATGCCTTGCATAATTAAACCGGACATGCATCATGTTTGTTTGCGCATCATGTCATGCACATGTTGTGGTGTTGATCATGTGTTGATTTGTATTTTTGGAGTGTGAGCATGCGTTCGACTACGTTGCTCGTCTTCTTCATGGATTCATTCTTCTTCCAAGCAGGACCTCAGGCAAGATGGCATATTTCCCTAGATACCACTACTATCATTGCCATGCTAGATGTCTCGTTTTCTATAGCTATGTCATGCTACCTACCACTTGTTTGAGAAGCCTCCCAAGATTGCCATGAAAGCCTCTAATCCCTCCACATCCCAGCAAACCTTTGTTTGGCAATGTTACTGCTTGCTCAACCCCTCTTATAGCGTTTCTAGCTGCAGGTGCAATTGCTCCCATGTGACAACATGGATATTTTGTTATATCACAATATTCTTGCTATTTAATTTAATGCACCTATATACTTGGTAAAAGGTGGAAGGCTTGCCTTTTGCTCGGTGTTTTGTTCCACTCTTGCCGCCCTAGTTACTTGTGAACCGGTGTTATGTTCCATAATTGAGTGCTCTAAACATGCTCGGGATTGTTATGGGGACCCCCTTGATTTTTGTTTTAGGATAAAGCTTATCTGGCAAGGCCCAACATTGGTACTACATTTGCATAATAACTAATAAATTGCATAGGGACCCGTCAGTACCCGCAGATCTTTAATCAACCCCCCCGGCCAGTGTTCCTCATGAGTGTTGGTCCAACCTGTCAACCGCCGGTGGCTACCAGGGGCAACTTTGCGATTGGCCTACCGGAAGTTTGGCAATTCCGTCGTGTCCGGAGAACAAGATACACGGCTCCTATCGGGATCGTCAACACGCCGGGAGGCCTTGCTGGATTTGTTTTACCTTTCTCGAATCTCTTTCGTGAGGAACTCCGATCTTCTTCGGGATATCTCGATGTGGGGACCCCGACTCATAAGTCGTGATCACCGAATGTACGTGGACAGTGATCCCAGAGATGAATGCTCACTGAACACACATAAAATGAATAACAAGAGTCTTACATCCATTACGTACTGGACTATTCAAATATGGCCTTTATGGCCAAGTCTTCATATGATTGCAGCTGAATTCTTCAATGATAGCGTGAACCCATGCCATCTTCCTTAACCCTATAGGCATTTTGACTAGGGAGCATCCTAGCTCGCATGTCCGTCACCAAGGTACTCTTCATCATAACCTGATCTTTCATGCCTCGCCAATAAAATAACCAGTGGCAAGACAATGAGTAGTTCGAATGTACTCGCAAGCAACCCATGTTTGGAACAAGGCAATGGAAATGCATGAAATAGCACTAAGTAGGTATTTTGCGGAAAGCTAATTTTGAATGCAATGACATGATCAAGTAACTATGTAAGCATGCATCAACCGTTGGCAGATATCCATATGAACAAGTTACAAATATCATCATAATCAGGGGGTTGAACATCTCACGTTCAGTCATCACGTCAAGTCATCTAACTTATCTCAAGTATCATCTCTGTGCCATCCACCCGCACACACACCAAGTTTAGTAAACATTTGGACGTAGCACAAGAGCGGTTATCCAACTGTCCTTGACTGTGGACACGGCTATTCGAATAGTTTTACACTCTGCAGAGGTTGCACACTTTACCCACAAGATTTGGGAACTTCCATGTCATCCACGACTTGCGGTATATTACATACCTAAGGTAAGCACCTGAACAATGCCTTTCCCATGGTGATACTAAACAAAGAGTCCACTCATTGGTGCCATCCCTCATGATATACATCACACGTATCATCCATGAGGGCACCCAATGGTGTGCCCGGTCCATGTAAAGACAATGCATGGACTTCCACTTCCGGAACGACCCCGTCTCAAGAGTGACCACTTCACTCTCGCCACTGGTAATGCAGGCTCCCTGCTAGCACCAACAATAGTAATCAACAAATCCCCGTCCCATGAGGGGTATCGTGGTCGTACATGTAAGGTTGGAATAACGGTCGCAACTTACACCAATCTGTTTTCGAAAACCACACACACTCACTTACTCCGGTACACCACTTCTTTATCAAGTTGCTACCTAGCTCATCAACATCTCCCTCGGGCATTAGTGTCACCCGACGTTTTTTCTGAAAAGTCTTTGAAATCATATTGTTTCCATCACCATGCATATTCCCGTCCCATTTGCATAGCATCGACTAAGCATTCTATCTACTCCCACTAGCACAACCCTCATAGGGATGGTAGGGTCATGCACGATGCAAGTATCAACAGTAAAGGTAACGGAGGCATCCCACCGAAGTGGTCACCACATCACATGATTAACAACAAGGAATAAGGTGCTATATGACCTGCATAAAAATGGTTTCTTAACATGGTCAAAGGGCTGCTTGCCTGGCTTATGCAAGTCTTCAAGGTCTGCACACGGTTCTCGTCCAACTCTGAGCACTTCATTTATCTCATCAACTACCGTCGGTAAACAACCATAATGAGCAACACAACAAAGCAGAAAATAAAAGTGCTCTATAAATAGGAGTTTTATTTTTCTTTGACACCTCTGGTCATGAGAAAAGTAACCAAGGAGGTTTTAATGGATGTGGGTCAAGGGGGAGTCTTGAATGGTAGTAATGAAGGAAAGATGATCCTATAAGATGTTCACAGAAAATATTTTTGTAAAAAGGAATGGATGGACCCAACAAATAGGGCATGATTTTAGAAACATGTGGGAAGTGGTTTCACTGGATTTGGAGTTGGTATGAATATTCTAGGGATTTGCAAAGTGGGTCACATATGAAGTAATGGGCCAATAATTTACATAGCAGAATAAGTGTAAGGAAAAATGATCACTACTTAGTGTTCAAATTGAGTTACACCTAGGAACTTGAATCACTCCATTTGGAGTTCATAATAATTCCTTACGAATTTGCACAGTGGGGTTCAATATGGTTCAAATTCAAATTTGAATTTGAACTACCAGAAAAGGTTTATGGAAAAATGTGCAATGCACAAATTTGGATAGTAAATGATTTTAGGAATATGTAGAAATTTGAATCAACTAAAGCGGAGGTCATATGAATTTCCTATGAATTAATTAGTGCCACTAAAAAAGAAAACAGAAACAAAAGGGAAAAGGGATCACAAGGAGGCCAAACTGCGCACAATGCGCAAGATAGCAAATGGGCCGGCCCATTTGCTTGGCCTGGTGGCTGGGGCGACACCGAAGGCATACTCCCCACAGTATGTCTCCTCCGCAAGGAGGCGAGAAGAGGCGGGATGCCTCCACTTAAACAGGGGGCTCGGGCCTTAGACACTGATCTACGGGCCCGCTGGCAGGTCCTACTCCTACATGTTGTTCAAACAGAGGAGGGGCAGGGAAGGCCGGCCGTGCCCACGCTGGTGCCCCATCCCAGCGCCACGAGCTGCCCCCGATGGCATTATAGCCATAGGCAAGCTCAGGGCGACGAGCTGCACCTGCGAGGGCTGTTCCCGAGCCTTGGAGAGGTCGAGGTTGTGCGACGTCTCTACAGCAGGAGGCCAGCGGCATCCGAAGTGCTATGGTGGAGCTCAGAGGTGAGAAGAGAGGCTGGGGGACTTGAATTTGAGCGAGGCCGAGGCGGAGCCATGGCGGCCATGGGGAACGAGGCCAAGCTCGAAAGCTCATTGTCACGCCCAAGATGCGGTCCTCTCCTTGTTTGGGCACGAGGGCCTCGACAGGGATAGAAGCGCATCTCGATGCGTTCGCAAGAATGGATATCATTACAAGTACATGTACAGAAGAGATGAGTATATGGAATTGGCTTACACTCGCCACAAGCTACATCAGAGTCACATCAATACAATAACATCTCAAACATCATACATAAGAGCAGGGTCCGACTACGAACGAAATCAAACGATAAAATGACATCCACCCTTGCTATCCCAGGCTGCCGCCTAGAACCCATCCAAGATTGAGGAAGAAGAAGAAGAACTCCAAATCAAATCAAGCAACGTGCTCATGTCAAATCATCACATTACCTGTACCTGCAACTGGTGTTGTAGTAAACTGTGAGCCACAGGGACTCAACAATCTCATTTGCAAGGGTATCAAGACTATTAAAGCTTAATAGGTAAGGCATGATTAAGTGGTGAGGCTGCAGCAAGCGACTAAGCATATATTTGAGTGGCTAACTTACGAGCACAGAAAGTTAAGTAAGTTGGTCTACGCATAACGGACGTGAACTAGTAATGATCACTAACTGATCCTGAACACCTACTTACGTCAAACATAACCCCACCATGTTCTCTTCCGGATAAGACTCCCGAGAAGAGACAGTCACGGTTACGCACACAGTTGGTGTATTTTATTAGAGTTTACTTCCAGTTTTCTATGACCGGGTGTTAAACAAATTATCCAAGTTTGCCACATAACCGTGGGCACGGCTTCTCGAAAAGATTTAACCCTGCAGGGGTGCTCCAACTCATCCATCATAAATTAACCACGCGCAGCGGGAATAATTCAACCACGGATCTCGTGATGTTCCTAGGCAATTCCAAAGGAAATCCAACACCTTGAGATAACCCGAAGAAAATCAGAGTTCCTCACTCAAGACGGTCGAGAAAGGTAAAAGAAATCTAGCAAGGCCTCCCGACGTGTCGACAATCCTAATAGGAGCCGTGTATCTCGTTCTCAGGACACAGCGGATAAGCTACGCGTACAGTAACTGAAGTCCTGGGTTGCCCCAGGTAGCCCGCACGATGCTCTAGTTTGGACCAGCACCAGCAGCACTGGCCCCCCTGTATTATGTTAAATTAATCCACGAGGGGGCGACCCTCTATGCATTTAAAAGGTGATCAGTTTTATTATGATGGGCAAATGTAGTATCAAAGTTGGGCCTTGCCAGACAAGTTTTAATCTAACTCGAAAATCAAGGGGGTCCCCATAAGAACCACAAGCATGTTAGGAGTGCTCATTTCTGGAACATAACACCGGTTCACAAGTAACTAAGGGAGGCAAGAGTGGAACAAAATACCAAGCAAAAGGCCAAGCCTTCCACCCTTTACCAAGTGAATAGGTGCATTAAATTAAATAGCAGCAATATTGTGATATAACAAAAGAATGTCCATGTTGACACATGGAAGCAATTGCACCTGCAGCTAGCAACGCTATAAGAAGGTCTGAGCAAGCGGTAACATAGCCAAACAATGTTTTGCTGGGATGTGGAGGGGTTAGAGGCTTATCATGGCAGTGTTGGGAGGCTTATCAAACAAGTGGTAGGTAGCGAGACATAACGATAAAAGACGTGACAGCTAGCATGGCAATGATAGTAATGGTATCCAGGGAAATGTATCATCTTGCCTGAGATCCCACTTGGAAGAAGAACGAGCCCATGAAGAAGATGAGCCAACGTAGTCGAACGAATCCTCACACTCCGAACAGTTCGGAAACTCTATCGAGAAGAAACAAGCCGAAGAAACAACAATCAATACACGAAACACCACAACATATGCAAGACACGATACACAAATGATATGATGCATGTCCGGTTAAATATGCAAGGCAGGACAATTCACAACAATCAAATACTACACATTAAGTGAAGCTTAATATGCAATGAGTTGCATACTGACGAAACTCCACGTTTGAATTATTTAGTTTATTCCCATTAGGTACACAACAATATTAAATGTTGTTAAACACGGCAACAGGTGAAGCATAAGTAAACTATCTATCTAGGCATCTTAAATGAGGCCAGAAACAATTTATAGCATTTCTGAAATGACCCCATATGTATATTATGAATTTGGTCCAGATCTACCCTAACACAATTTTATATTGGTTAAACAGCAGAATAAAGCATATCATGTTATTCTACACGTCATTCTAGTCGATTTACATATATAGAACATCTCAAACGGAGCTACGGTTCAAAAGATATGAGCAACACAAGATGCTCATGACATGAATGCAAATGCATGGGAAAAACAACCACAAACATTTCAAATCATGAATGCAACAAGTTATTATGAAACTATAAGAGATTCTAAGCAAGTTTCATATATGGAATGACCAAAACGGAGCTACGGTTCAACCACAATCATCAAAACAAGTTTTAGTTGAAATCTGCCAAAAACAGCAACATAGCATTTTGAACATATGAAAATAACAAGTTACAATAATCTAAAATGCACAAACTAAGCATGGGGCAATATCATACAACATCCACTTCATTTCATCTTCACAAATCATATTCAAAACATGCATGGATCACTTAGTAGGAAGCTCACAAGAAGGCTACATGAAAACAGTTTCAGACTTAGTGAAAATAGCAGTTTTAGACAGTGCAGTTATATCACGAAGGCATATTGACAGCAGTAAAACTATATGCTACAAATCATGAAATGTCATGAAACTTAACAGCATACTAAAGGACTATATCAACAACAAATAACTCCATTGCACCTACCACAAAAGAGTTCTAGATCACTAGCCAATCACATGGCAAGACAACAACAAAATATAACAGATTCAGACTTCGAAATATTTTGGACCCTCAAAATAACAGATTTTCAGAGCAAGTAGACAACAGCAAAACAAGACCTAAACATGCATATCTATGACAAGCAAAATGTCCATGGGCTAGGACACGTATCAAGGAGCAACTTTCATGTTGAAAATTATTTCATATCATGCCGAGATTAATTCCTATGAAAAGAACAAAAGGGCATCACGGCATAAATGACATCCACAGAAACATGCTCAATTGGCAAAACTAAATGCACCGATAAAATCAATGGAATTTTCTACCCCGGAAACATATATAATTTGCATATGTTCGTGTAGAAAATTAATCACAATTAAATATTCGGGTAATAGGCCTATTCGCTTTAGAGCAAACCATTAATGCAAAATACTTGCAATCATCATGCCAACATTTTTCCCATGCATGAAAATGTGGTGCGAATGTATGAACATTTTTAATCTAAGATTTTATAAATTTCGATGCATGGTATTTAATGATGATAATGCAATAATTATGACAAATATGCAAATGACATGTTAATATATTTTTGACATGGGTGCAAATGGCATGTTAATAGTCTACGTATTTTTCTGAACATATTACATGTTGAAAATATTTTGGAACGGTGCACGGTAAAATATTTAATAGCGGTTTTTAAATACACGTTAAATAACAATAAAAAGAAAAAAACGGAGGGGGGGGCTTGCTCACCCTGGGCTTGGAACATCGGTTGCTGGGGAGCCAGAGGTTGGCCGCCTGGGCCGGATCTGGCCGGCCCACTCGAGCGCGGGTCAACGCGGGAGCGAGGAGGCCTCGTCCTCCTCCCGCAGGCCGAGGAGGCCTCGTCCTCCTCCCGCAGGAAGCGGCAGCGGCGGTGGCTGGGCTGGTCGGCGAGGAGGAAGGCCGGGAGGAGGCAGGCGGCGAGGGTGGCTGGAACGGACCGGGGGCGGCCGGATCCGGCGGTCCCCGGCCGGATCTGGGCGGAGGAGGCGGCGAGCTCTGGCGCGAGCACGAGGCCATCCATGGCGCTGGGAACCTGCGGGACAGAGAGGGAGAGGTGAGCCGGGAGGAGGAAGAGAGGAGGAAAGGGAAGGAGGGAGAGGAGAGAAGAGGGCTCTAGCGACGGCGGCGGTCGGCGGTCAGCGGTCGGCGAGAGCTGCGGGCAGCCATGGGGAAGTTGCGGGAGCTGTGGCTACACTATGGTCGGCCGGACATGTCCGATTTGGCCATCGGACATGTCCAGTAGGTGGGAAACTGAGCGATTCTCGGCCTCTAGATCGAAATCCGAGGGCCAAAAATGGGCAGATGGATGGGGCTGCAGGATCTGGAGGAGGAGGGCTAGCAGGTGGGGTTTCTCTAGGGGTGTGGCTGCAATTTTCCATGGGGTAAACCCTAGAGAGAGTGGGAGCTCTCTCCATGGGGTTTTATATAGGGAAGGCTCTAGGGGCTGGGGGTCGGATCTTGTCTGTCCGATCCCGATCCGATGACCGAGAACGGAGGAGGGGCTAAGTGGGCTAGGGTAGATGGGCTAGGAGGGAAGAGATAGAGAATGGTGGCCCGTGGCACAGAGGTTTCAAAACACCGACGACCGTCCGATAAAATACCGATAACCTCACTTCTACGGATGACCGCCGGGGCATCAAATGAACTCAAATCGCGACGAAATTCGACAGGCGGTCTACCTAAGCTATAACAAGACTGCACGACAAGTTTCAACTCGATCCGAGAATATTTTTGCGCGCGCTTAAAAACGGTTTTATTTTAACGGTGTCGCGGGTGCGGGCATGTGTGGCTGGACTCGAAACGGGCAACGGCGAAACGGAGAGAACCGGCAACTACGAATGGATGCAAGTTTTCGAAAACGGGTGACGATGCAATGCCGATGATGCAAATGATGCGATGATGAATGCGACAACCAGATGAACACATGACGAGACCGGAAACTAAGGGGAATCTTCTGGAATCTTCTGGAACGTTGGTCCCGGGCTGTTACACTCATATGGTCTTGCCAAGG
This sequence comes from Hordeum marinum, assembly GCA_022496015.1. Taxonomy (NCBI): domain Eukaryota; kingdom Viridiplantae; phylum Streptophyta; class Magnoliopsida; order Poales; family Poaceae; genus Hordeum; species Hordeum marinum. The sequence continues at coordinate 275,897,416 of CM039675.1, forward strand.
GGACTCCTCGGGCTAGGGGAAAGGCATTGCACGCGAGGGGGCACTCGAGGAGGGTAGAAATAGGGGAGCAGAGAAGGAGGAGCTTGGGTGTGCCTCGGATTCGCTCGGCATGGGGAACACGTGTGTCAGAGCCATCCTTGGAGGTTTGTTTGTGTCATGGAGAGGCATGGGAGGTGAAGGTGGATTCCCTGGCGCGTTTTGGTGTTGGGCCGAGGTCGGACAGCAGCTACAGGACAAGCTCAAGGGGCAGAGCGCCGTTGCTACATTCCCATAGCATGGTCACCACGCAAGGGCGTGTCCAGGGTGAATTTTTGGTCAGGAGGAAATGTATAACGTGTGAGGCATGTATGGTAAGAGGTTCTAGAGATGTTTGGAAGGATATGGGGCTGGGTACAAGTAGTTTCTACTAGGGGTAAGTTTGTATCAACATACTTGTGGTTGATCTAATGGAGTTTTATTGTAAGGCACTATGGGTAAAACCTTGTTGAGTGGACTTAGCTATGGAGGGACTAAAAGTACACTAATTTTCAACTAAGGGAGATGATTCTACAGAGTACTTGCAGTGCAAGGGCACTATTTCTGCCATAATGAAAATTTAGATGAACTGCTCATATTTTCCATGTGTGCATGCCATCTTTGGGCTTGGTTTGATGCATAGGTATTCAAGTGAGGTGGGATCCTTAGCATGAACAGAATAGTGTGGGAGGGGAAGAAAAGGCCTTTCATGGTAAAAAGAGAGGGAAAAGAGAGAGTTACCCGCAAATAATTTATCAGAGGCCATGGCAAGGTTACTGGAGATAAATTGGGGTTAGAAGATACCGTGGTAAAAAGTTGGAGGCAAGGGAAATTTGTTTGGGTCAACTATGCTTGTCCACTAGTTTATGGCTGAAGGTGTTTGTGTTGTGATTGGGCTAGGCAGGGGAATCAGATGACCTTGAGATTTACCAGGGGTAAATGGTAAGTCCATTTGGTCCTGATCACAAGTTTGGAGATGATTTTCTGAAAGTTTGCAATGTAAACATGGTAAACCCTAGGATTCAATAGAATCAGGTTTTTGTAGATCCAGTTGGGTGAAACTAATCTCCTTGATTTACAACTTGTTGTAACATCATTATTTGCGGATTAGAACATGTCCACAAAGTTTGGGATCAATAAGAGAAACTTCACAATGTAAAGTTGATCAAATTTGTCTCTGTACAGGAATGGTTTTATGATAATTTGGTGAACCAAAAGAATTGGGATTGAGATCAAACTTGGCAAGAGTATCACATATATCATGTGTGACAATGTAGAATTTTCTTGGATTTATTTGAGAATATTTCTTATAGAAATAATTCAAATTCTTGAAATAGGCAGAAATGGTTTTGAAGCGTTTTGTCCAATATTTTCAACATGACCATGTGTTGAAACTCTTATATATGGACAATGTATGTCCAGTGAGTTTTCCTAATTTTACTCAAATATTTTTAAATAATTTGAATATTTTTTCCCTATAAAAGACCATTTCTAGCCTTAAGAAAAAGCCTTTACATAAAATAGGAAAATACTCTTTAAAATAATATTTGGTGGTTTTGGGAAGTTATATATATAGGTTCCAAATAAAGCATTTGGGGAAAAAGTATTCACCCAAGTTGGGAACTTGTAGTGCAAAGCTTAAATCAGGGGGTTTCGAAAAGATAATTTAAATCAATGCTTTTTGACCAAAATAAAATGTTGTAATTTTTTTTAAGTCCTATTCACATGGCATGATCATTGGACAAGAGTTGGGATCAAGGAAAAGAGTTCTTGAGGGTAGGAGGATGTGTTATTAATTATAGAGCACCATCCAACAATCAGACAAGCAACCAAAATAACACACAAGTCAAGCATTCAACTGCACTCAAAAAGTTTTAATTGGCCCAAATTTTTGAGTCATGTTAACTTAGTCATGAGGCAAAACACAGGGTGTGACAGACCTACCCACCTTACAAGAATCTCGTCCCCGAGATTCCTAGGCTAGGTGCTAATGCGGACATTCAGGGGTGAGGTAGTCTTCACACTCCACGTTGTTTCTGCTCCGGCATGGTTGTCCTTCTGGATCTTGAAGTGCCTGAAGATATGCCTTCGAGTGCATCATTGACTTCGTCTAAGGGTGAACGGGTTTCTCGTAGAATGCTAGGCTCGCCTAATGGTCAAGGATTTGGTGAATGAGGTTCTCGTAGGGCCTGGCTTGCGTGTGTATTCCAAGGTCGGAATACGTGGCCAAGTAGTGTGTCCGTGTGCTGGTCCTAAGGTTCCTCATGTTGGTTAGGGACATCAATATGTCTCACCTTAGAATAGAATGGTCGAGCCTTTGTGTAGCTTCCCTTGACGGGGAGTTCCTGACTCTGTTGGAATAGTGGATCTTCTGATGCTTGTGGTCTTCATCCTTGAGAGTGTTGAAGCGCGTCATCATGGGCTTCTCTTCAAGATCTTCTGCTTGAGTAAGTTGACAAGATAGATTCTTCATTATTCTTTGGTCTTTTTTTCTTCATCATGGACGCATGTTTCTGGATGGTCTTTGAGTGTTTGGTCTACTCGTCTCTCTGTAGCCATTATGGGAAGGTCTGGGCTGAGTCTCGTCCCTAAGACTAAGCTTAGAGACTTGCTATCGAAACGGGTCGTACCATCTGGGAAGGTTCCAGCGGGGTTCTAGATAAGCTGACTATTCATAGTATAGATCAGCCATCTAATCACCAAGGTATGACGCTTGGCAAGTGGGGTAAACCATCTTCGACAGGTGGTTTACCATGATCAAGTTAGGTTTATACCCTAGATTGTCTAAAAAGGGAGTGGTAACGGAGTCATGACAGTTGTCCACTCAATTCCAGGCATCTGAAGGGAGTACGGACGTCATGCTGATCGTACACCTTCAAGGTGGTGGAGTGAGGGTGCCATCAACTTCTCAGTTCCGACCTAGTCAGGAACTAATAGGTGGTTGATAAGACAAAGGGCTCTACAATCCTCTTGCTATGCAAGGGCTTCATCATGCTTGGACGTCAGTGCTTCTTGATATAGTCTAGTTGATGTAGCCAACAGAGGAGTAGAGGTTGACTTATTTTGCTTCTTCTTCGTCATTGTCGTGGCTTCGCAATCGCAGTGGTTCTTCATCTTTATTGGGCAAGAAAGTCTTCTTCTATAGGGAGGCTGCTTCGCAGAGTCCAACTCCTTCAAGGTGAGACCTTATACTTGAGAGGCATGGTATTTAGTGTTCTGGGGCTGGTCCAAACAGGACTTAGGTGTTATTTCCTCTCATCGGGTAAATAAGTATGTCATCCATTAGGATAACATCATATTCCTCCAATACCACATAAACATATTGCTCATGGGATGTGTGAGAGGGGCGGTCATTTGTTCCGGGTAGTCACTTGTCCATGGGTTTGTGGTCCAACCTAATACAGGTCCTTGTGGCCACCTTCCATATGAACATGTCTGGTGGAGGTCGGGGTGGAGTATAGGCCATAGTCAAATGACGTAGAACCAAGACCTATGGTCATAACCTGACCACATTGTGGCTTAGTAAAGCTTAGAGGTTTCAACGAGCTGAGGATGTGAGTGAATGTCGATCATCTTATCCTCGAGCATAGTTCTTAGATGCCAATAGTACTGCTTATTACTCCAAACAAAATCACCCTATCTCATTGAAGGTATCATCTTATGTAAGTCAACTCCAACATCACTCATGTTATTCAACTCCAAAGTTCGAGAGAAGGACTAAACCAAAATCTCATATATATACTATAGCTAACTCACATATATCCCTATATAAAAATCCTCAGGATAATTTACAAGCCACTAAGCTTGATCACGACACTACCAATCCTAGTTTCCTTCTGACCTATCCAAGGTCTAAGGTATTGCATTACTATGCTAAGGAAACATGTAATAAACTAATCCAAGATCTTGTTTCCTTCATATGAATCCAATTTAATCGATCTACGAATATCATCCATCATTACCTTATCCATTACTGCTACAAATCCAGCATCGACGGCGTCCAACATAATCTCCTCGAGTTCATATAATTCACATATCATTGCAAGGACTAATATCACATTATATCCATGAACTTCCAATCTCATGGCCAACTAAACTCCAAGGTTGAGCTTATATAGATCCATTATCCCTAACATCATCCGATTCCTTCTACTTATCATCCATGAAAGCATGGTATCATGAGTAAGATCATTGGACTAAATCCAAATTACACCAAACCATGTGGATTAGTTGATATCAAGCACCTAATAGAATCACCTATTTGAATCCAAGGTTCACATCTAGTAAACATTCCCTACAAGTTACTCCAGTCATTAACATTACTTGCCAAAGTCAAGTCATTAATCCACCAAGAGATTCAGCCTGTGATCATATTTTTCCTACTATTCCAATTTTCTCAAAGGACAAGTAAGTTATGCTACTCTATCAATCTTGATCCACCCAGTTCGTATACCAACATTAAGCTTCGTAATCCACCAGAGGGTCTCAACTGCTTCCTCAAGACACCTATTATTGCTAAATAGAATCATTATCCACAAATCGTATACCCTTAGAATGATCCTTCCTATGGCATCAAGGTTCTAGTGCTACCGTAAGAATGAAGGATGTTTGTTCATTATGATCAATAGCTCCATAATGAACCAAGTGCTAAGCAGGGTTTATTGAATCTCAATAAGTGCTCTGGAGAAATCCATGTATTAAACACATGATCAGAGGCTTGAGCTGTGGGATCTTGCAGGTCTAGGTTGGGCTAGGGATGTTTTTCCAATCTTGAGGGAAAATCATAACTCTACGGGGTTGCGTCTGGTTAAGTACGTTGTAGTCGAAGTCTTCGGTGTCAGTTGTTTGTCGACGTGGATCCTTGGTGCATCTTGTCTTGCTGGTCTTCAGTTGACGATATGGGGGAGAGGAAGTAGCATAGATAGGAGTGCCTAAGGGGGTGGTATAGTGTAAGTGTAATCAAGCAAGTGCCGAAAAGGCCAAACTCAAACATCTAGGTCAGGTAGGTGTTATAGTCGCGTACTTGTTGCCTAGGGCAAAAGTGTGACTTACACAAAAGCACAAACAACCAAATCAAGAAACACATATCGTGGTTCCATTTGAACGATCATATGGACTTGACTTCACATGGGACACACACGACCTATCCTACCCTAGGAGTTCTCGGACTCATTAGTCGTGCTTGCTTCATGTCTTGGAGAGGAGTCCGCTTAGTCTTCTTGGTCTTCTTCAGGTGCCGCTATGTCTCATGTTGTTGTTCGTTGAAATGATGCTGGTTGTGCCTGAAGAGTCCTTGACGACTTCAGGTCTGGTGAGTTGACGATGAAGGTGGTTCCTCATGGCTGTCGTTGACAGGGTCTTCTAGTGTCTTCATAACCATGCCAATGCCTTCTTGTCCTTCAAGGCGTCAAGAGCTCTAGGTAGGCAATCTTTTATGCAATGACATTAACAAGGCATGGTAGAGTTGTATCCTTCCTGTCACATTGATGATAATATCGACACCGAGAGCGGGGGATGAAGGGAATCGTTTTCCTGCTCACTATAGTGAGGCAGACCAAATGGCAAGGTTCTCATCTACCGGTGGTTGCCGACACAACAACAAAAAGGATAGGGTTGCTCCATTAGCGATGCATATCATGACATTGCATGTATTGTGCCCTAGTCATCGAAGGTTAAAGCGACATCATCCATGGGAAGTGTCAAGGGTGCCACCATCTTCTGAGTCTTGATATCCTCATCCTTTAAGAAGGTATCTTCTGTTGGTAGATCCTTGTCTAGTGTCGCCCACTTGGGTCCAAGATATGTCGGCAATCGTCTGGCAACGTGGCTTCCTTCTAGGTTACCCACGAGGATTACAAGGAATCCCGTGGTCAGGGCACAAGGGTAGTAGCGACCATTTGCAAGGTTTTGAACAAGTAGACGAGGAGAGTTAAGAGAAAGATGCTAGAAATGGTAAGGCGCAAACCTTTGCTTCCTTTGAAAATTTAGGAGAGGTGAGAAATATAGAGGTTTTGGTAAGTGATTTTGAAGGGTCTGGAAAAATAGTTTTGTCCTAACTAACGTCCATGCTAACTAAGGGCTTCCTACAGTCAGGATGGCTCTGATACCAGCTCTGTGGGGACCCCGACTCATAAATCGTGATCACCAAATGTACGTGCATAGTGATCCCAGAGATCAATGCTCACTAATCACACGGAAACTAAATAACAAGAATCTTGCATCAATTATGTACCGGATTATTCAAATATGGCCTTTATGGCCAAGTCTTCATATGACTGCAGCGGAAATCTTTAACGATAGCGTGAACCCATGCCATTTGCCTTAACCCTACATGCATTCTGACTGAGGAGCATCCTAGCTTGCATGTCCATCACCAAGGTAATCTTCATCATAACCTGACCTTTCATTCCTAGCCAATAAAATAACCAGTGCCAAGCCAATGAGTACTTTTAATGTACTCGCAAGCAACCCATTGGAACAAGGCAATAACAATGCATGAAATAACACTAAGTAGCTAATTTGCAGAAAGCTAATTTTGAATGCAATGACATGATGAAGTAACTATGTAAGCATGCATCAACAATTGGAAGATATCCATATAAACAAGTTACACATATCATCATAATCAGGGGGTTGAACCTCTCACGTTCAGTCATCATGTCAAGTCATGTGACTTATCTCAAGTATCATCTCTGTGTCATCCACCCGCACACACACCAAGTTTAGTAAACATTCTGACATAGCACAAAAGCGGTCATCCAACTGTCCTTGACTGTGGACATAGCTATTAGAATAGTTTTACACTCTACAGAGGTTGCACACTTTACCCACAAGACTCGGCGAACTTCCATGTCATCCACGACTCGCGGTATATTACATACCCGAGGTAAACACCCGAACAATGCCTTTCCCATGGTGATACTAAACAAAGAGTCCACTCGTTGGTGCCATCCCTCATGATATACATCACACGTATCATCCATGAGGGCATGCAACGGTGTGCCCGATGCCTATAAAGACAGCGCATGGCCTTCCACTTCCGAGATGACCACGTCTCCAGACTGACCACTTCACTCTCACCACCCGTAATGCGGGCTCCCTGCTAGCACCAACCATAGTAATAACCAAAGCCCCGTACCATAAGGGGTATCGTGGTCATACATGAAAGGTTGGAATAACGGTCGCAACTTACACCAATCCGTTTTAGAAAACCACACACACTTAATTGCTCCGGTACACCACTTCTTTATCAAGTTGCTACCTAGATCATCAACATCTCCCTCGGGCATTAGTGGCACCCAACGGGGTTTTCTAAAAGTCTTTAAAATCATTTTTTCCATCACCATGCATATTCCCGTCCCATTTGCGTAGCATCGACTAAGCATTCTATCTACTCCCACCCTCACAACCGTCATAAGCATGGTAGGGTCATGCACGATGAAGTTATCAATGGTAAAGGTAACGGAGGCATCCCACCGAAGTGATCACCACATCACATGATCAACAAAAAGGAATAAGGTGCTATATGACATGCATAAAAATGGTTTCTTAACATGGTCAAAGGTCTGATTGCCTGGCTTATTTAAGTCTTCGAGGTCTGCACACGCTTCTCGTCCAACTCCGGGCACTCCGTTTATCTTGTCAACTACCGTTGGTAAACAACCACAATGAGCAACACAACAAGCAAAAAATAAAAGTACTCTATAAATAGGAGTTTTATTTTTCTTCGACACCTCTGGTCATGAGAAAAATAACCAAGGGCGTTTTAATGGATGTGGGTCAAGGGGGAGTCTTGAATGGTGGTAATGAAGGAAACGATGATCCTATAAGATGTTCACAAAAAATATTTTTGTAAAAAGGAGTGGATGGACCCAACAAATAGGGCATGATTTTATAAACATGTGGGAAGTGGTTTCACTGGATTTGGAGTTGGTATGAATATTCTAGGGATTTGCAAAGTGGGTCACATATGAAGTAATGGCCCAATAAATCACATAGCGGAATAAGTATAAGGAAAAATGATCACTACTTAGTGCCCGAATTTATACACACCTAGGAACTTGAATCACTCAATTTGGAGTTCATAATAATTCCATAGGAATTTGCAAAGTGGGGTTCTATATGGTTCAAATTCAAATTTGAATTTGAACTATCATAAAAGATTTATGGAAAAATGTGCAATGCACAAATTTAGATAGGAAATGATTTTAAGAATATATAGAAATTTGAATCAACTAAATTGGAGGTCATATGAATTCACTATGAATTAATTAGTTCCACTTAAAAACAAAACAAGAAGAAAAAGGAAAAGGGCTCACCAGGAGGCCAACCTGCGCCCAGTGCACAAGATAGCAAATGGGTTGGCCCATTCGCTTGGCCTGGCGGCTGGGCGACACCGAAATCGTACTCACCATAGTACGTATCCTTCGTAGGGAAGTGAGAAGAGGCGCGACGCCTCCACTTAATCAGGGGGGCATGCCTTAGCCACTGACTGGCAGGCCCTGCTGGCAGGTCCTCCTCCTACCTCTCGTTCAAACAGAGGAGGGGCGGGGGATGCCGGCCATGCCTATGCCGGTGCCCCATCTCGGCGCCATGAGCCACCCCCAGCGGTGCTCCAGCCACGGGTGATCCCGGGGCGATGAGCCACACCTGCCAGGGCTGTTCCCGGGCCTTGGAGAGGTCGAGGCTGTGCGCCGTCCCTATCGCAGCGGAGGAGGCCGTTGGCCACAAGGGGCATGATGCCACAGTAAAGGCGAGGAAGGAACGGAGTGGAGCAGGAGGCCGGCGGCATCCGAAGTGCTATGGTGGAGCTCAAAGGTGAGAAGACAGGAAGGGTGGCTTGAATTCGAGCGAGGCCGAGGCGGAGCCATGGCGGCCATGGGGAACAGGGACGAGCTCGGAAGCTCATATGTTCTTGTCAGGGGGACTCCTCGAGCTAGGGGTAAGCCATTGCACAAGAGGGGGCACTCGAGGAGGGTAGAAATTGGGGAGCAGAGAAGGAGGAGCTGGGTGTGCCTCGGATTCACTCGGCATAGGGAACATGTGTGCCAGAGCCATTCTTGGAGGTTTGCTGGTGGAGAGGCGTGGGAGGTCAAGGTGGATTCCCTGGCACGTTTTGGTGCTCGGCCGAGGTCGAACACAATCTACAGGACAAGCTCAAGGGGCAGAGCGCCGTTGCTGCATGCCCATAGCATGGTCACCATGCAAGGGCCTGTCCAGGGTGACTTTTTGGTCGGGAGGAAATGTCTAACGTGTGAGACACATATGGTAAGAGGTTCTGGTGAGGTTTGGAAGGATATGGGGCTGGGTAGAAGTAGTTTCTACTAGGACTAAGTTTGTATCAGCAAACTGGTGGTTGAACTAATGGGGTTTTACTATAAGGCACTATGGGTAAAACCTTGTCCAGTGGACTTAGCTATGGAGGGACTACAAGTACACCAATTTTCAACTCAGGGAGATGATTCTACAGTGTCGTTGTAGTGAAAGGGGAATATTTCCGCCATAATGAAAGTTTAGATGAACTGCTCATATTTTCCATGTGAGCATGCCATCTTTGGGCTTGGTTTGATGCATAGGTATGCAAGTGAGGTTGTAGAAAAGTTTGGGGTCATTAGCATGAACGGAATAGTGGGGGAGGGGAAGAATAGGCCTTTCCATGGTAAAAAGAGAGGGAAAAGAGAGAGTTACTGGAGGTAAATTGGGGTTAGAAGATACTGTGGTAAAAAGTTTGAGGCAAGGGAAATCTAGTTGGGTCACCTATGCTTGTCCACTAGTTTATGGCTGAAGGTGTTTGTGCTGTGATTGGGCTACGCAGGGGAATCCTATGACCTTGAGATTTACCAGGGGTAAATGATAAGTCCATTTGGTCCTGATCACAAGTTTGGAGATGAATTTCTAAAAGTTTGCAATGTAAACATGGTAAACTCTAGGATTCAACAGAATCAGGTTTTTGGAGATCTAGTTGGTTTAAACTAATCTCCTTGATTCACAACTTGGTGTAACATCATTATTTGGGGATTAGAACATGTCCACAAAGTTTGAGTTCAATAAGAGAAACTTCACAATGTAAAGTTGATCAAATTTGGCTCTGAACAGGTATGGTTTTAGGATATTTAGGTGAACCAAAGCAATTGGGATTGAGATGAAACTTGGCAAGAGGATCATATATATCATGTGTGACACTCTAGAATTTTCTTCGTTTTATTTGAGAAGATTTCTTATATAAATATTTCAAATTCTTGAAATAGGGAAAATGGTTTTGAAGGGTTTTGTCCAATATTTTGAACATGACCATGTGTTGAAACTCTTATATATGGACAATATATGTCCACTGAGTTTTCCTACTCAAATATTTTTAAAGAGTTTTAATCATTTTTACCTGTAAAAGAACATTTCTGGCCTTAAGAAAAAGAATTTGAATAAAATAGGAAAATAATCTTTAAAATAATAGTTGGTGGTTTTGGGAAGTTATATATATAGTAGGTTCCAAATAAAGCATTTGGGTAAAAAGTATCCACCCAATTTGGGGACTTGTGGTGCAAATCTCAAATCAAGGGGGTTTGAAAAGCTAATTTAAATAAATGCTTTTGAACAAAATAAAATTTTGTAAAAATATTTTTAAGTCCTATTCACATGGCATGATCATTTGACAAGAGTTCGGATCAAGGAAAAGAGTTCTTGAGGGTAGGAGGATGCATTATGAATTATAGAGCACCAGCCAGCAATTAGACAAGCAACCAAAATAACACACAAGTCAAGCATTCAAATGCACTCCAAAAGTCTTAGTTGGCCCTAATTTTTTAGTCATGTTAACTTAGTCATGAGTCAAAACAAAGGGTGTGACACTCGAGGTGTCTATTTTCCTGTGGAATTGCCTAGGAACATCACGAGATCCGTGGTCAAGGTTATTCTCGTGGCGCGTGGTTAATTTGTGATGGATGAGTTGGAGCACCCCTGCAGGGTTAATCTTTTTGGAAACCGTGCCCATGGTTATGTGGCAACTTGGAAAACTTTGTTTAACACCTGGTCATAGTAAACTAGAAGTAAACTCAAATAAAATACATGAACCGTGTGCATAACCATGACTGTGTCTTCTCATGAGCACTTATTCGAGAGAGAACACGGTGGAGTTATGTTTGACGTAAGTAGGTGTTCAGTATCACTTAGTGATAATTACTAGCTCATGTCCATTACTCATAGACCACCATACTTTATTTTCTGTATTTGTAAGTTAGTCACTCAAATAAATGCTTAGTCGCTTGTTACAGCCTCACCGCATAACTATAGCTCACCTGTTAAGCTTTAATAGTCTTGATACCCTTGGAAATGAGATTGATGAGTCCGTGTGGCTCATAGATTACTACAACAACAGTTGTAGGTGCAGGTAATACGATGATTTGATGTGAGAGCGATGCTTGTTTGATTTGGAGTTCTTCTTCATCATCATCAATCTAGGATGGGTTCCAGGCGCCAGCCTCGGATAGCAAGATTGGATGTCATTTTGTCATTTATTCTCGTCCGTAGTCAGACCCTACTCTTCTATATGATGTTTGAATATGTTGTTGTATTGATGTGATATTGATGTAGCTTGTGGTGAGTGTAAGCCAATTCCATATACTCATCTCTTCTGTACATGTACTTGTAATGATATCCATTCTTGGAACACGACGAGATGCGCTTCTATCGCTGTCGAGGCCCTCATGCCGAAATAAGGATAGGATCGCATCTTGGGCATGCCAAGGGACCTCCGCAGCAGGTTCATCATGAGTAGAAGATCTAGAATCGTGAACATTGTTGGACACCATGGCAACATCCTCGACAAGAGAAGGCTGAACTAGTTGCCTAAGTATTTCAACATGAGATCTCTTGTGAGGCCCTATCGATTGTAATAATAAATTAAGCACCAGAACAAAGTACCTTTGAGTTGAACGAGTGGTCGGGCCTGTCCCCACGACTGGCACACTTGAGGGATCCCTATTGCTACCCGGACCGAGCATTGCTGCCATAGTCGGTGTTTGTCATGCGGACCGACGATGCTTGGGAGCAGGAGCCGGCGCATTTGGGTTGATGGCTGATATTAGCCTTTTGCGGGACGAATTTTTCTTCTTTTTTCCTGTAGTAGGGGAAGGAAATGATCCGGGGTAATCTGCTATGATAGCCACCTTGGAGCGTCAAGGCTCTCTTGGTAGAAGACCCCGTCTTCGAACTCAACTGACAAGTCCGGGTCGTCAAGAAATCCTGGATCGTCGTCACGAGAATAATTCTCGGGTTGGGGGTCCGGACAGTTAATTGAATCAACAAATCTCCTCCATTCCTGTTCACACAAATTAAAGGCTTCAGTCAAAAAGGGACAAATGTAAACCCCGAATTCGGGTCACAGAGTCGATAAGCTCACCCATTCGATGGGATTGTGACTTGAGTAGCCCTCCTTGGTCGGTAGCTGAACAAAATCTTCTTTCTCCCCTTTGTATAGGTCGACAAATGCAGTTGCTGATGTTGCTTGATTGGCAGGGTCCAGCCCTCGGGAGCGAGTGGTGTCGCTTGTCCTGTTGTAACACCATAAAGGTTGTATTCTTTGCTGAAGAGGCTAAACACATCGGATGATGGTGGCGGCCATCACATCTATGATGGTCAACTTGTGATGAGCTAGTAATCTCACGCGGGAAGCCAAGCATTGCACTTTGGCGCCATCCTCTTGGGATGAGCTCTTGTGTTGCCAGTTGTACCTTTTCTTCAAGGGGGCTTGGAAGTATTCGAGCAAACCCCTCCGAGTTGTATCGAATAGGGGAATGTTCTCGATATGGAACCATTCCGAAGACCATTCTTCGGACTCCTTCTTTGGTGTTCCCACTGGATACCCCGTCCTGCCTATGCGACATATTTCGAATCCTCCAATCTCTAGAATTTTCTTACCCCGAGTACGAGGGAGGAGGAACAAGTACTTCCTACACAATTCAAAGTGTTCCTCGCAGCCTAGAAACATCTTGCAAAGGGCGACGAAAGCCAAGATATGTAGGATGGACCCAGGGGTGAGATGATGTAGTTGGATCCCATAGAACTCCAATAATCCCCTTAGGAAGGGATGAATGGGGAACACGATGCCCCGCAAGAGGAAGGGCACGAAGCATACTCTCTCTCCCTTTTGAGGGTTAGGGAAGTTTTCTGCGAAGTCTTCGCCATTGAAAGAAGTCAGACCGGCACGGGTAACTGCTAGATCTGAGTAAGGAAGATACCCATGGGTCTCGAGGTTGCGCAGTCGAAGGAGGGATACAGAGCAGCTTTCCCAAATCCGGGGACGAGAGTCGTAAGGGAGCGAGGAAGAGCTAAGGGTGCTCGCCATGTTCTTGTGGTGATCTCTTGCTGAAGGTTTTTCTGATGGGGAGGAATAATAAGATCTAGTCTAGACCACGATTCAGCATGTTTAAATGGGTGGTGCGTCCTTTATGGGAGGGGCAGTCTTGTAAATATCTGATGAACCACTCATCTCCCCTCAGCACATGAGGATCGAGAAGCGCTGAATGTTACTACAATGGGCCCCGCAAGTTCGTGACGCTTGGTATTTCACCGATGACGGGATGGTTGTCGAACAAGAAGGGATAGATGGACTCGCCTCGCAAGACAAAGACTTCGACGCGCAAGATTATTCGGATATTATACCTCGTCTTTGGAGGCTAGTCCGGGGTCTACTGAGTGAGTCCTGGTTGAAGGGGTCCTTGGATGGCCGACCTGTTTCTCATGGGCCGGACTATGAGGGCCACCTTCTAAGCATTGGATTGATCAATGGCCCCATCGCTAGGGAGGAAGCTTCAGGAGTCGTGGCATGTCCTCCAAGTTGGAAATAGTAGATAGGCATGTTTTTCCCGTCGATGTGCAACCGACCATATGTCAACCCTAGGTACCCTGGGCATCTATATAAGTTGTAGGGTTTTAGATTGTAAGGCAGAGAAACTCATCTAGGGTTTTTTGCTATTCAATATCGAGGTAGATCAACTCTGTAACCTTCATACCATCAATATAATCAAGCAGGACATAGTGTTTTACCTCCATAGGAGAGCCCGAACCTGGTTAAACATCATCTCCTTCGTCCCTTGTTACCATCGATCCTAGTCTCATAGCTCGGGACTCCCTACCTGAGATCCGTTGGTTTTGACACCGACACCATGGTTGCCCTAGCAACGATTCGGTGCCACCAAGAGAGAGGGGGAGAGAGTATCCCCCTTAGGCTTCCTCCTCCATGGCCTCTCCCTAGATGGGGAGAAGTTCTCCCCTCTGGTCCTAGGCCTCCATGGCTCTAGAGGGGCGAGAGCCCCTCCGACATTGGATCTCTCTCTTTGTTTTACTCCCTATTTTCTCTCCGGGTTGGTTTTTCTTTCATATAGAGAGCTTTGGCGGTGGAGTGGAGATTCTAGGTTAATTTCTATTGGTTTCGCATTGGAATCACGCAAAACGGAGTTACGAGGGGCTCACAAGCTATCAAGGCCCTTTGACCGGACTAGGCATGCCCTGGTAGCTTCTGAGCGCCTGGTGGCGCCCCTACGATGGTTCTTTGCTCCAAATTTATCATATGTTCCATAAAAAATCACTAAAAAGCTTTGGGCAATTCCGAGAACTTCCATTTTCTGCACAGAAAAACAACACCATGGTAATTCTGCTGGAAAAAAATGGCAGTCCGGGTTAGTTCTAATTAAATCATATAAAGTGCATCAAAATCATCTAAAAGTATTATAAACATAGGTGAATATGGCATGAATGCTTCATAAATTATCGATACATTGGAGACTATCCACATCCCCAAGCTTAATTCCTTCTCGTCCTCGAGTAGGTAAATGATAAAAGAAATAATTTATGAAGTGTGAATGCCAGCATAGTATATAAGTTTGATCAATGTTAATTCCAATCACTTTTTCTAGCCTCATAAACAACAACTATTTTATCATAGAACTTCTCATGATCAAGTAACACGCTATTGTCATGTTAAACTATAGACCATAAACTTTCTTGAAAGCTAGCAAACTATGTTTGCATTCATCGAACAATTACAATTCATTTTATTTTCAAGAAGGGTCTATGTAAGAGCTTTGATTTCATGAATTGCACATACTCAACCACCATTTAGTATTCCATGATTGCTGTAGCGACCCGACTCAAAACAAGTCAAGCCTCTATGTGTTCTATGCCATCCCTAGATCAGTATGCTGACACACACAGTACATCAATGTATATATCAAAGTGCAATCACATGTAATTAACGTAAAACTGATATCTACCTTAAAATCTCAGCGGAAACAGTTAACGGGAGTGGAGTCCCAATAACACCAACGGCAGGTTAAGTGTAGACCGTAACCCTGAATCGTACTCTTACCCGTCGTAGAGCTTATCTGCAACATAAGACGTTGCAGCCGTGTAGGTCAGCATTTTGAATATGCCGGCAAGTCACAAAAGAGGGGGTGAAAATAATCCTCTACTATATGCTTATATGGCAGGTGGGGCTATAAGTTTAAGTTTTTGCGGAAAGCAAGTTTTTCCTACAACAAGAGAGGAGTAATGCAGAAATTATTACTACAAAGTTGGTTGATTAATGAGATGTTTCCACCAACCAATTCTCATACTCAAGTTAATAATAATACCCTCATTAATATAATTTTTGTGTTGAGACTTCCTGATAGTTTCAGTTCCTTTGGCTCAAGTTGTCCATGACCGTGGACACGGCTAATCGACTAGGTTTTAGTACTCTGTAAAGTTTTGCACACGTTCCCCACAAGATTTGATTGCCTCCGTTTGATTTCTCGCACTTTAGGGTGTTTGAGAAACGGATGACCAAAACATGGTCTTCTAAAGGGTTTCCCTGAGACTCTGTCGGTGCCCATCCTTTCCTACCGTTCTTCTACATCTCGTAGCACCGCGTGTCCAGGGTCACCACAATATCCAACCAAGCAGAGCCCATAATGGCTTGTGGCTGTGCAGGTAAGCCTTGGGTCTTGAAGCATCCATCAATCTCTTTGTGCCTGGGTGGACCTTTCCGCGTGAATACTGGCACTTCCCCAGCAACACCTAGGCTAACCACTGGTTTCTCCAGGGCGCCGTTCAACCATCATCCACCCAGAGGTATGTTCAAAACTTGGAGTCTTGAAGTCTTGATCATAATGCAGGTCTTGTAAATTATTAACTCACAACTCTCATGAATCACACAACCCACCCCGTCTACTAATAACATAGCAAAATTAAATCAACGTTTCCCGGGGCCAATGTGTCAAAGGATTGAGGGGTGCCTACCACATGATACTACATCAAGTAACCAAGTTTCAAATTACCTAATTTGCATGCAATTGGGGAGATGGTAGAACTAATGCAATAAAAACATAGGTATACATGGTCAAAGTGACTTGCCTGTACTGTTGATGAAGAATAATATCGCTCTCAGACATAACTGATAGACTATTCGTCACTCTCCGATGAAAATCTATATAATCAAACATTGCATTCATATAAGCAATCATACTAGCAATCAATTCTAACAATCAAAAGTAACACCAAACCAAAAGCAACAAATTTGTGATGAAGGAAATACTTAAGACAAAAATTAACAAAACTTCATCAACACAACCAAAGTTGGTCTTCTCTACAAGTACATCCTATTTTCAAAAGTAAAAACTCATAACAAAGTAAAATATAATCAAAAGTAGTTTAGTAAATATTTTACTTAGCAAAAAGAATTACTTTTGAATAACAACTAGGAACTAAGAAAAAATACTCTAGCAACTTAAGTTTTTAACTACTAGAAGATATCAGCAAGAAAAACACTAAGTTAATAAAATAAAAACAAATTTTAAAGCAAATAATTAACAGAAAGTATTTTCTCATAAATCTTTATTTTGCAAAAAGAACTAATTGAAAAGCTTTTATAAACGTTCTTCTTTTGATAAGGTCATCCTTGGCTTAAACCACAAACAATCTCAACTATAATACAAATTGTTTCTGGTCTAAACTTAGATTAACAAAAAATCAAACTTATAAAACAATTTGTGGAAACTATTTTCAAATAGTGGATCAAAACTAGCAATGAAAATCCAATTGCAAGTTATAATTGAACTAGAATTGATTTTCATGCAATCAACTAATAAAATATTATTTGTTTTGAAGGACTACTATTATCTAACAGAAAACTTTATAAAAGTCTATCACTAATATAAAAGAAAATAATTTAAAAATAATTTAAAACAAAAGGGAATATAAATAAACCTAAAGGAACTAAAAAGAATATGTTTTGCTTGAAAAGACTACTATAAAATATTCTAAAAATTTCCAAACTCTACCTACTGATAACTAAGGTCACTAGTGACAAGTAGCAAAAAGAATCAACTCAAAATATATTTTTAAACTCAAGATATTCAGAAATCAAGATTGGAATCAAATCTGTTTGAAATCAATTTTAAATTACTCAAATTTGGTCAAACTTGATATCTACAGGAACTAGAACAAATTTTTTGACACAATGCAAAAAGAATCAATCAAAAACTCTAAATATCCTAAAACATATAACAAAAATAAAAACAGAACCTATTCTATTTTCTAAAACAAAAAACAGAAAAAAGAAAAAACTAAACTAATGGACAGGGGGTGACGTGGCAGGTTCTGATAGGCTACGGAGGGGTGCGTGCTAGACAGAAACGAGCGGACGACCGAAATTTAGAGAAAAACGTTTTGACTAAAAGTAACTAGAAGAAAACTGGCCGGTTCATTTAAATTAAACCAAAGGGGTACACTCCTTCTAATCTACGCCGTTGAAGAAGATCTAACGGAGGGGAGAAGCTCCGGCGACTTACCACGGTGGAGGAGGTCTCCGGCGAGGCAGAGCAGGTGGGGTCAACGGGGACGGTGCTCCGGTGGTCCTCTGGCAATGGCGAGGCCTCCAATCGACGACGGGGATCCTCCGGGGATGGATGGTGGCGAAGGAGAGTCGAGAGGGTGACGGTGGTGAGCAGCACGAGTTCCGGGAGCTTCGGGTGGTGTCCGGAGCTCCGGCATGGTGTCAACACGGTGTTCCGGAGGGTCTCCGGCGAGGGCGAGTGCACCAGGCGATGTGTATGAGTGCGGCGAGGTCGACGGTGGCCTTAGAGGGATTGGGGATGGCGGGGTGGAGTGGCACGAGAGCAAAGGTGTGGTGGTGGTGCTCGGGCTCCGGTGAGCTATTACGGCGAGGGGAGGGGGTCGGACAAGGGGGAAAATGGGGAAACGGATCGAGGGGAGGGGCTGGGTTTATATAGGAGCCTCGAGGCGGTCGGGGAATGACAGGAGGAGGGATCTCCGGCTCGGTGGTCGCCGACATGGTTTGGGGAGCGAGAGGAGGTAGGTGACCGCGATGATGATGCTGTTGGGCGGTGGGGTTCGTAGTCAGTGAGAGGGAGAGAGAGGGCGCGGTCAACGGTGGCCGGTGCGGAGGAATTTCGGGGAGAGATTAGGGCGGTGGGCCTGTTTCATTTTATTAAATACCAGAGCATTAAAATATCATTAAAGCATTCAAAACCTGTCCAAAAAAATAAAGATTTATATACCAAAATGATTAGGGAAATAAATTCAATTTAATGAACATTTTTCCACGGCCAAAAGAAATACTTTTAAAAAAATTATTTTCAGAAAATGCCTATATGGCTTTACTTATCTTTGCAAATATTTTTTTCAAATAACCCCTTGGGTTTTATGGTTCAAATACTTCACAAAATTACTCCTAGTTTGGAGTGTCATATTACTCCTCTCAAAAACTTGTAAGGGGTTTGAATGCTTACAAATTTCAAATAGGAAAATCGAATATGAAGGTGATCTCCATATCAGAAAATTTTCAAATAGTTTTCAAAATTCACTTTTCGAATCCTTTTATAATGAAGAAGTCATGTCATCTTCTCTGACTGATTTGAAATGTAGGAATTTGAATTCAAACTCAAAGGGGAAAGTCATTTTATTCCCTCTCATTCAAAAGTTTTCCAAAGTTTCAAATTTTCACTCAATTTCAATCACTCAAGCAAACAAGCATTGCTTCTAATATTTATTATAAAATTCCAAAATTTGGGATGTTACAATTGCTAACACTCAAAGCATATTTATAGAATAAAAAAATTTAGTCAAACACATAGAAATACACGGGCTTAATGTTCCGCCTCCCAACTTATTTATCATAGGGATAATGCCAACAATAATGAATCATGATCACCTATATTTTACTGGATATATGTGCCTAGATCTTTCCCTACCACATGATGCTTGCCAACTATAAAGAATTAATAGATTAGAATAGGGATGAACATTACTTACTCTTGCATAAAAATAAATATCGAAAAGTAAATACATAAAATAAAACATAGCCCTTCGTAGAGGGAAGCAAAGGTTGTCATGCGCTTTTTATTTTTGGATATGCAATCTCTTAATGAAAAGGAACATCAATTTATATTGCCCCTTGTGATAGCAACCATTATTATGCAGTTCGTCGCTATCATTGTTTTCTCACGACAGATGCCATGGGTAGGCTTATAGAGAGTGGTTGGGGCCAAAGGACATCGGTGTACTCCGGGAGCGGGATTAGGCACAAGCGGTGAAGGACACACGATGTACCCAGGTTCGAGGCCCTTTGTGAGAGGTAATACCCCTAGTCCTGCTAATCTAGTTTATGAACCAAAGGGAGCTACAATGGTGCTCCTTGAGCTGTATGGCTAGAGGAGGAAGAAGGAGCTAGTTTGCCTTCACTGCCTCTCTACGTGGGAATGTGCGAGTGTGTGTGTAGGGATCTTATCACCCTGTGCATGGGGGGGCTCCGAGGTTTTTATAGGCCAACCCCTAGATTACAACACTAATAGAAGGCACCGGGAGGGCCCCGGTTGGTAGCCTCTCTAGACGGCATGGGGGCCCCCGGCTGAGGGGTCTTATCGTTGGTAGGGCCCGCCGGCTATCCCGTCGGGAGCCGGAGGGGCCCGCATGGTAGGTCCCCATGTCGGTCGCGTCGCGGCATGGGCCGTCCTTCGGGGCGTCAACCTGTGGCACCTGGCCGGGGTCATTGGTACGGCCGCTCGCGCTGTAGCCACGCCGGAGCAGGTAATGGAGTGGTTGAGGGCATGCCGACACTGTTCTAGCACCCGGTCGCAGTCGGCCAAAGTCATAGGCACTCTTGCCTCCACTGTGGCCATGCGGCGCGTTGACCCATGATGGGATGGGGGCCAATGTTACCGCGTGTACCTTGACTGAGGCATCTGATGCGTCACCGGCAAGGGGGCTGGGGGCCCCGCCCCTGGCCAGCCGGCTACTCATAGCCGGCCACACAGAGTCGGGCCGCATAGGGAGGCGGCTCGCCCTGTTGTTGTTTCGGAAAGTTGGATTAGAAGGCCAGCCGAGGCTAACCCGCTTTTATTTCTTCACTATCACAAGTTCGTACGAATATTATTTCCCCTTCCAATAAAAGATCATACATATTTATGGGAATTTTTTATTGCTTTTTGCACTGATGGCAACTTACTTGAAGGATCTTATTCAATCCATAGGTAGATATGGTGGACTCTCATGGCAAGAAACTGGGTTAAGGTTTTTTGGATGCACAAGTAGTATCTCTACTTAGTACAAATTTTTGGTTAGCAAAATATCCTAATAAAGCACCACATATTAGAGGATCCATGACAATATAACTTCGATGTCAATATAAACCAACATAACCGTTACGTACGTCAACTACTTGATCAAGTTTCAAAATAATTAATGGGGGCTTACAATCATAGAAGATGTCCAAGATAGTATATTTATATTTGAAATCTCTCTTACTTCAATATTATTACACAAATTGTTCAAGTGACCAATGATATGTTTGCTAACTTCCAATAAATTTTACCTCTTATACGTCCTGTATGTGAAGTCAGTAGTTCCCATGGGACAAGCATACGACACATACATAATTTCACATTTATGGCTTTCAATTCATTCAAATTTTCTCTTATGATATAAGTGAACCACAAGAGTAATCATCAAACTACTCTCAAAAAGATATAAGTGAATATAGAGATACCAATATCCAATCTCAAAATATATAAGTGAAGCACACGAAGCATTTTATAAAGCCATACTCAAAAGATTTATGTGAAGCACATGAATAATTCTATAAATAAACCAAGGATTGTCTCATACCATCATGGTGCATAAAATAAAAAGGAAGAATAAACACAAAATATGATCCAAGAATAACACATGTGAAAGAATAAAAACTTTATGATCATCATAGGCTAACAGATAATTGTTGACGAAGAGAGGTGGGATGCGTAGCATCCCCAAGATTTGATGCTTGAAACTTCTTGTAATATTTACTTGGGTATCCTTGGGAATCCCCAAGATTTAACTTATATATCTCGTTCAATCCTCTCATATCCCGGTTTCACCTAAGTCTCAAAAACTTCATCCACATAAAACCTAAAAAGAACTTGTGAGATAGGTTAGTACATATAAAAATAAATCAACACTTCATGTACTTAAAAGACAATTTTCATACTAATTTTCAAACATTAGTTAATGTATATTATCATTTCTGTAATTTATATCTACCAATATAAGCCATGAAAACTCTAGGATAAGTAGATAACAAAACTATGACAACAATCTGTCCAAATAGAACAGTCTGTAGCAATTCATTTAAAAAGTGAACTTATGTAACTAAAAAATTCTAAAACTTTAGGACAAGCTAAATAATTTATATGAAAATACTGTGTAAAATTTCATAAACTTTCCAGGTTCCCATAAAATATGAAAATTCAAACACTACAACACAAGTTTCTGTTTCCACACAGTTACACATCAAACATGCAATTGAGACATCTTAAGTCAATTTTGGAAACTTTTATTGAGAAACATGATTATGAATAACGTATAACAAAGAAAACGAAATAAAATGACGCTCCAAGCAGAACACATATTATGTGACGAATAATAATATAGCTACAAGTAAGGTATACCAATATTCTTGAAGACGAAAGAGGGGATGCCTTACGGGGCATCCCCAAGCATAGACGCTTGATTTTTCCTTGCATATTACCTTGGGGGTGCCTTGGGCATCCCCAAGTTTAGGGTCTCGGCGCTTCTTATTCTCCTCATATTGGTATCTCACCCAAAACTTGAAAATTCAATCACACAAAACTTAACAGAAACCTCATGAGATCTGTTAGTATAATAAGCAAATCATAAAATTTAGGTATTGTCAGAAATTGATTCATACTTAATTATTGCGTAAGTTACTGTATTCTAACTTCTCCATGGCTTATAATCCCTGATATAATCCATGGCATCATCAAAACAAGCAAACTATGCAATCAAAAACGGAATCTGTCTAAACCAGGACAGTCTGTAATGATCAGCAAAAACACCATACTTATTTAACTCAAAAAATTCCAAAAAACTATGAAAACCTGAGTAATTTTTACACCAATATTGTGTAAAAACTTTATATCAAGAGTAAGTTCCAGTAAAACAACAGAAATTTTGCACTAGACGCCAATTTGTTTTGCTTTTGCACAGGATCAAATCTACTATCATCCAAATCATCCCAAAGGCTTTACTTGGCATATTATTGAAAGAAAAGACACAAAACATGATTTCTACAGTAGCTTAATCATGTGAACACACAAAAACAAAAATGATAAGTGTTGGGTTGTCTCCCAACAAGCGCTTTTAGCTAGGCATGATGATTTCAATGATGCTCACATAAGAATAGTAGATGAAACATGCAAAAGAGCATCATGAATATTATGACAAGAACATTATTTCCATGGTCTAGTGGTATATTTAAGGGAATCATTATTTTTATGAGAAACTTCCATGAAAAATTCTACATTGTTTCCTTGAGCATGTACACAAGTGTTCAAGGACGACCTAACTTCTCCAATGTATAACTTTCCAATCGCTTCTCTTTAAGAGGCAAGTAATTTTTTTTGTTGTTTCACCAACAACTAAATAAATAAAGCAAGAAAACAGACTCAAAAGATAAACAAAATTAACTTAGTGATAAAATCAAACAAGCACACACGAAAATATTAACCCCACACTATTGCTCCCCGGCTTGAGAATCCCCAAATGCAAAGAATCATCGTAGCACTTTCCAAAGATGAAAGTGGTAAATATGAGTATCGAACTCACAAGGAGCTAAAGGTAAGATCAGTATTCTCTCAAGTCCAATCTACCACCAATACGACTCTACATACACCGAGCGTTTGCTTTTATCTAGAAACGAGAAATAAAAGTACGTTGTGGCTATGAAGATGATAACTTTGCATGATAGTGGAGAACTAAAATATGAAAAATAGTTTTTTCCCTAAATATATTTATTATATATCACAATATATTTCAAATAGCGTGTTTGGAATAATGATGGTATGGTGTGCGAAATTGTCCAAGGCAATTGATAACAATATTGGTAATCATGTTACAATTTTATATGAGGGAGAGACATGAGCTAACATACATTCCATACTCGGATCATCTGAACTTATGAATGGACCTCTATCAAGCATCCACAGCTAGTACAGATCATTAAGATAAACCCAACCACAGCATTAACACTTGAAGTCCCCTTTACTTCCATACGCAACAACCCTTTTACTCGGGTGTAAGATTATGTCACTCTAGCTGCCCACTAGAAGCGAGTCATGAACGTATGGCAACACCCTACAACGGGAATCCTCCACGTGTGCATGGCATGAAAGGCACCATAGGACAACACCAACTTAAAACATACAACTAAACCAATCAAGATCATCAATGAACCCAAAGGGAAAAGAAATCTACTCAATCATCATATGATGGCAACACATCATTAGATAATATGTGGAACAAAACACCATGATCAAGTAGGGGATTATAGTGGGGTGTGGGAGAGTGGACCGGCGTATATAGATGATGGAAGGTGATGGTGGTGACGGCGACGAGGTTGTTGGTGCATATTTCTGGCACCATGGTTGCCCCGACAATGTTCTGGCGCCATCGGGAGAGAGGGGAGAGAGTATCCCCCTTATGATTCCTCCTCCATGGCCTATCCCTAGATGGGTGTGGTTCTCCCGTCTGGTCCTTGTCCTCCATTGCTCCCGGAGGGGCGAGAGCCCCTTCGAGATTGGATCTCTCTCTCTCTCCCTGTTTTCCTCTTTGTTTTCTCTCAAGATTGGTTTTTCTTTGATAAAAAGAGCTGAGGCTACGGAGCAGAGAGTCTAGGTTAATTTCTGATGGTTTATCTATTTATAGTATTTTTATTGTTGGAATCATGCAAAACGGAGTTACAAGGGGCACACAAGCTATCAGGGCCATTTGACCCCCCTGGGCGCGGCCTGATAGCTTGTGAACGCTTTGTGGTCCCCCTCGAGAAGTTCTTCGCTCCAATATTGCTCATGTGTTTCAGAAAAAATCATCAAAAAGTTTTGAGCGATTCCGAGAACTTTCATTTTATACACACAAAAATAACACCACTATAATTCAGCTAAAATCTAAAGTGCATCAAAATCATATAAAAGTATTGTGAACACAGTGAATATGGCACAAATACTTCATACATTATTGATACGTTGGAGATGTATCAGTAACACAAGCTAGAGTTGGGAGGATACATTTTCTTGCCATTCACTACTTCACATTATTCGTAGGAAGATGTTTAACTGGTAAACATGATTTAAGTACTACTTGTGTTCCCGATTTAAGCATTATTAAATGTGATGTGCATCATGATAGAACATTTAGTTAAGGAGCCATAATTGCAAGTCCCTTCACTAATAATCCTAGATGGTGATTTTTATAGAGGAATTGATGCTGCCACTTTAGCTCTCATTTTGCGTACCCATTAGAATTAACTATTATGAGTTGCCTGGTAGTTTTATGGGTTATGAGGCGATGATTCGTCATAAGTTTGTTAAACGTTGGGATCCTACTTACCAATAAATGTTGATTTTTAATAAGCATCATGCTATCCCTATTATCCTGCCCGGTCCTTCTTTATTGAACTTTCAATTAACCAAAGGTATTACATAGACCTGGAGGAATTACAGAAGTACAGGGACGCCGAGGAGCCCAACCGTCGAAGTGAAGCCACTCAATAGGGAGTGGCCACCGCACTCGAGGTCAACCCAAACTACCTGTATGATTTTGCCTCATCTTAGGAGTGGTCGTATACCATGTTTCAAAAGCCTAAGCTTGGGAGAGCTTATATTCTCATCGACATTTCATTCATGATTATCACACAACCTCTTCACTTGTGGGTGTTCATTGTTTTCTCTTTATTTTTGTTCCTTCTGAGTGCTTGAAAAACTTTGAAAAATCCAGAAATAATTCTCGCTTCTTTTTTGTTTTTATTTTCCTTTTATTTAGTTCATAGAGTTAAAAACTTAAAACCCAAAATATTTCTTGCTTCTTCTTTTGTTTGTTTGGAGTTCTTGGGTGTAATAGTTTTTCTCACCTTTTGTTGTTCTTCCTTCTTTCGCTTTCTTCAGAAAAACTAATATCTCTAAAGGCATGTTAGTGTGTTACTTTGAACTTGTTTTCGTTCTTTGAGTCTTCTCGAGTCTTGGAGAAGACATCAAAAATAAATTCCAAATGGTTTTATGTGATTTATTGCTAATATAATGAAATATCAAATATTTTACTATTTTCTCCTTTGTATAAAGTGTTTGCCGATTTCAACTTAGTCCAAGACACATTTTCACTAGTATAAATTTTATCATTCGGTCATGCAAGTGAAAGACAAAAATGATGCAAACTATTTGAAATGATCGTGTTGAAGAAAAGCTGGTATGAACGCTTATTGTTTTTACTTTTGTAAATATGTTTGCCTTGGTAGCTTTGATTCAGCCTATCTTGTGTAAACATGTGCATTATCACAATTTGATATTGTAGTTTTTCATGCCATGGTTAAGTATCTAGGAGTGGATAATATGTTATTGTGTTTGTCAACATGCATTAAAATGATCATGATGTATTATGCTAGGATGGTATCCTCTTTGGAAGGATTCAAGTGGATTGACTCGGTACGTGTTCACACATGTAATTAATTCAAACCTAATAATATCGTCATGATATTTTTTTGTTTATATCCTTCTCATGCTCATGGTCAATGTTAATATACAAAATGAATGATTATGACCGTTGTCGCTCTCTAGTTGGTCGCTTCCCAGTCTATTTGCTAGCCTTCTCATGTACTAAGCGGAACTATTGCTTGTGCATTCAAAATCCTGAAACAAAGTTATGTCATAAAGTGTCCACCACATCAACCTATATACGTCATTACTCTAGCATTCCAAGAAAATTTGCATGTGCCATTTTTAAACCCTCAAATAAACATTTGCTTTGTGTACCCGTACAAGCTCATAGGAGCAATAGGGTAGTCGGTATCTTCTATGCCAAATTGTTTACCTCATGACGGAAGTTTATTTGGTCGCCACCTTGAGAAAGCTTGGTTATCGGGATGCCCAGTCCCAATAAATATAAACAAATTTCCCATGGAAAGTGACTGATTCAAGGGCACCTGTGAATTCAGCTAGCCATGGTTGTGATCGGTATGGTTGAAGCGAAACAAAACAAAAAAGTTCTTTGGATTTTGGGAACCGCCTCAAATGTGCTTGGCATGGAAGATATTGAATATTCTAACATCAATGTTGACTAGAAAAGCACACCTCTCAAAATTGCAATTATCTTCGGTTTTCAAAAATGAGATCTCACATCTATGTAAATCCCTTCTTCCCTCTACGAAGGGCCTATATTTTCCTTTTATTGTTGAGTCATGACCTTCTCTTTTAAGCACCAAATCCGAGAGCGTTATTGTCATTCTTAGTGTAACATGCATTCTAGCTAGTTAATGTTGGAAATGAGCATGACTGGATCTCTTCAACCCTGAATTACAATGTTTAGTCGTTGTTTGCAGAACTGCTCTGCATTTATGTTTTGCGGTCTCAAAAAGGGCTAGCGAGATACCATTCTGTCATAATATATCATGGTTGTTTTGAGAAAATTGTTGGCATTCAGGATATAGTATTATTGCTCGCTAGATGATTATGTCATTGACATGAACGAATCTAAATTCTAAGTGTTATCATATATATGGTTACTTCATGATCTTTGTTGAAAACTTGACTGCATGCTAAGATTATATGCAACAAAAACACAAAAGAGTTTGTAAAAGTTTTTCTTTGTCATTTTTAGTTGATAAACTAAACTTCTTGAGGACAAGCAATGAGTTAAGTGTGGGGAATTTGTACGTCATAAATGTATCTACTTTTCCAAACACTTCTGCTCTCTTGTTTTAGTCACTAATTTGCATGACTTGAATGCAACTAACCCGGACTGGTGTTGTTTTCAACAGAACTGCCATGGTGTTGTTTTTTTGTGCAGAAATAAAAGTTGTCATAATTGGACCAAATTTTATGGATAATTATTTATGAATATATAAAAATACTAGCGCAAGGAACTACCAGAGGGGCCCCACCAGTGAGCCACAAAGCTCAGGTGGGACACCACGTGAGCTTGTGGGACCCACGAGCCTTTATCTGACCTAATTCCACCTCTACATATATCATCTTCCTAAGTGAGAAATGCGAGAGAAAATTTCATCACGCTTTACGATATGGAGCCACCGCCACCTCTTGTTCTTCGTCGGAAGGTCTGATCTGGAGTTCGTTCGAGGCCTGGAGAGGGCAAATCCTTGCCTTCATCATCAACAACCTCATGATACTCACCATCAGGAGTGAGTAATCTCATCATAGTCATGCTGGAGGTAGATGCAGATGGATGAAATGCGTCATGTAATCGAGTCAATTTGTTAGGGCTTGATCTCTAGTATCCACTATGTTCGGAGATTGATGTTGATATGACTTTGCTATGCTTAATGATGGTCACTAATGCTTGAGTACCATGATTTCATATATGAAATTATTAGGTTTTCATGAATATAAATGATTTTTAGGTCCTACGTTGCAAGTTGTATGCACCTTTTACTTGTTATCATCCGTAGACCCCAAGGTGACAATAATTGGGATACTCTCCGGAGATGACCGTAATTTGAGGAGTTCATGTGTTCACTATGTGTTACTGATTTGTCCCAGTTCTCTATTAAAAGGAGTGCCATCATTACCATTAGTTTCCATTAGGAACCGCTTCCATGGGATGGTACGACAAAATGTGTCATGCCAATTCTTATTGGAAGCACGTATCACTATATACAAAATACATGCCTACATATGATTCATGAATTGGAGCTAGTTCTGTCACTCTAGGTTGTGACAATTACATTATGAATTTCATCCAAATATTCGTGGCTACTCCATGCCTACTCTTTCTCATAATATTGTTCTGCTTGAATCATTATTGGTGCTGCTGTTACAATCACTTGAAAATTGCTACTACTGTGGTTGTTACTATTGCTACTATTGTTACCACTACTTTCAAAACAATCATATCACATTTCTACTAATAAATTACTACCAGAAGTTTGTTTTTCAGGTGTGGTTGAATTCACAACTCAACTGCTAAGTCTTATAAATATTCTTTGACTTCACTTGTGTCAAATCATTGAATTTGGATAAAATACTTCTCTCGAAGACTGTTGTGATCCCCTATACATGTGGGTCATCACCAAGACACCCCTAAAGGCGTCTTATGGCTTAGAAGCTCGGCAAAAAAAGTCTCTTTGCAAGAGGAGTTAGTTGGGCTGTAAGCAGATGTGATCTTGATGAGCATGTTAGTCTCTCTCACACGGACCACGGCAGAAAGACAATACAATGTATTGGTGATGTTGGATACCTCAACCAGGAAATCAATCCAAAGCAGCAAGATTCCTCCCCTAGTACCATTTGACGGATCTATGTGACCTACGCCCACCCAAGTAGGTAGTCGTGAACTGATCGACAATGTCGAGTATTGTTTCTTGGAGGAACACGACATGGCAAGATGAAGAGGCGGTAGTAGCATGGACCGTAGGGCGACGGTCTGAAAAGTTGAGATCCCGAATGTTCGAGCTCGGAAAATTGATCGGTTGTTCTAACTAAACTTGGGCATGGGTGGCCCGGCCTGACAGGCCCGGACCGAAGTGCGATGCCTGGGCCAGGCTTGGGACTCACTTTCCAGCCCGCAGCCCAACCCGAAGCTGAGGAAAAGCCCGATGAAACATGGTTTTTAGGCATTTTATATAAATATAGGTATAGTAATATATTAATAATCTCCAAAACTAGCTATATTCGTATTTTAAAACATGATAAATTGACATTTTTTGGGCAGCGAGCCGGGCTTGGGATTTTGAGGTCAGACTTTTTGAAAACCCGGCGCGAAACCTGGCCTGGCCTGAAGATGCCAAATCGAGAGGGTAGGCATTGCCTTATCTAATCAAGAGGAAGATAAGATTGCTTGGGTAGCTAGAGGAGGCCAATTTTACTCATCTAGTGTCGCCTATGCTCTTCAAACCAAGGAGGCTGAGCCATCGGACATCAAATCGGTCATTTGGAAGGCCTGGGAACCGGGAAACGTCAATATGCTCGCATGGCTACTGCAGCATGACAGGCTATAGTGCAACGACCGGCTGGGACAGCGTGGATGGACAAATTGTTACCTCTGCCCCCTCTATATCAGTACCCTGTAATGCTCGATGCACCTCCTATGGGAATGCCCCTTCCCCACATCTATCTCGTAGAAGGCAGCAACATGGACAAGTTGTGCGACCATGGAGGAAAAACAAGAGGTACTGTAGCGACCCAACCTGAAAGGTCAAGTCTCCGGTGTTTCCGTACCATCCCAAGATCATGCTGGTACACACATGGTACATCAATGTATATATCAAAGGGAAATCACACAGCAAATATATTAATCGCAATCTCATTTCGAGTCCTTTATTACAATAAAATTACAATAAAGTGGCTAAAAGCCAACTCATGAGAATATCTAAATCTTGCGGAAGCGTCGAAGGTAGATGAGTCCATCTGACTCCAAGGGCATCTCACTGAGCATAGAACGTGTCCTCACTCCTGGTCGGAAAAGTACTCTGCAACATGATACGTTGCAGCCATGTAGGTCAGCATATGGAATATGCCGGCAAAGTCACAAAAGAGGGGTGAAAAGATAATCATCTAGTCTACATGCTTATATGGCAGGTGGGGTGGTAAGTTTTTGCGTAAAGCCAATTTTTTTCCTACATCAAGAGAGGACAAAAGCAAAATATTACTAAGTTGGTTGATTAATGAGATGGTTCCACCAACCAATTCTCATTCCCAAATTATTACTACCCACATCCTCATTATTAATTGTGTTGAGAGTTCCGGAAGTTTCAGTTCCTTTGGCTCAAGGCGTCCATGACCGTGGACACGGCTAATCGATTAGGTTTGAGTACTCTGCAGAGTTTTGCACACGTTCCCCACAAGATTTGGTCGCCTCCGTTTGATTTCTCGCACTTCAGGGTGTTTGAGAAACGGATGACCAAAACATGGTCTTCCAAAGGGTTTCCCTGCGACTCTGTCGGTGCCCATCCTTTCCTACCGTTCTTCTACATCTCGTAGCACCGCCTGTCCAGGGTCACCACGATATCCAAACAAGCCAGAGCCCATAATGACTTGTGGCTGCGCAGGTAAGCCTTGGGTTTTAAAGCATCCATCCATCTCTTTGTGCCTGGGTGGACCTTTCCGCGTGAATACTGGCCATCTCCAGCATCACCTAGGCAAATCCACTGGTTTCTCCAGGGTGCCGTTCAACCATCATCCACCCAGAGGTATGTTGAAAACTCGGAGTCTTAAATCTTGATCATTATGTAGGTCTTGAAATTATTAACTCTCTCAACTCTCATGAATCACACAACCAACCCCGTCTACTAATAGCATAGCAAAAAGTAAAACAACGTTTCCCGGGGCCAATGTGTCAAAGAGTTTGAGGGGGGTACCTACCACATGATACTACTACAATGTAACCAAGTTTCCAAATAACCTATCTTGCATGCAATTTGGGGAGATGGTAGAACTAATGCATATAAAACATGGGTAATCATGATCAAAGTGACTTGCATGATTGATGATATTCGTACGTGAGTGACTCTAAGTAACAAGCTTCGCACTCCGGATAATCTAACGAAGCAAACAAAAGCACTCAATAAGCATACAACAAAATATGTTAACTCACAACCATCAACCAAGAACTAGTAAACAATCAAGACAAAACAAAGCACAAATCACAAGTAAGAAAAACACACAAAGTTTTGTTTACTAGGAGATGATTGATAAAACACTACTAACATAATAAACTATTTTGAAATAACCAAAACAATTGTTGAGAGCAAGGAAACAATAAAATATTTTTATTAATAAACAGAAGAAAAATCAATTTAAGTTTGTTGACAAAACTTTTGTAAAGTTTGTAAAATTTTTGATAAACACTATATGAAACAACTATAGTTTTACTAACAAGAAGCATGAAAACCTAAACTTATTATTTATTAGCAAAACATGTTCTTAACAGAAAAGAATTTACAAATAAACTTGTTTTAGAAAACAAAATTAAATTATTCAAAACTTTATTAAAAGAATCTATTACTAAACTAGTTGTTTTAATCAAAATAAACCTATTTGAAAAGAAATTGTGATTCCTATATTAACAAAGAAATAACTAAACAATTTATATTTTTATTAACAACAAGTAAAACACTAAATGTTTAAATCAACAGAACCTACTAAACAAATGAAACCAAATCTAAATTTAAACTAGTTAAAACTAAGTATATAAAACTATATTATAATACTAGGCAGATTCTGATTTTGGTTAAAACATTAATCAAATTCATCCTAAAAATCTTCAAACTAAATATGGAGATAGCCCTAACTAATAACAAAAAGTAGCAAAAAGATTCATATCAAAATCTATTTTCAAACTCTAGTTATTCAGATTTGAAGATTTTGAGAAAATTTGATTAAATTCAAATTTTATAGTTCAAATTTGAAATTTAAAAGTACAGGGTGAAACTACATGAACAAAGTGAGCTATTGCAAAAAGAATCAACTCAAAATATTAAACAGGTTAAAAGTTATAAGCAAAACAAAATTTGAAATCATTCTGTTAATTAAAACAAAAACAGGAAAGGAAAATGATTTGCAACGGCCAGGGGGGCTACGTGGCGCTGTCCGATTGGTGGATAGGGTGTGCGCGCGAGCGCTTTCAGGCGGGCGTCTGGTCGGTAGAGAATACCGGTTCGGATTTATTTCCGATCTAATCTCAGGCGTTGATTCTGGATCCGAGGGTCGAGGGAGCTTACGGGGGAAAGGTGGCCTGCGTCGGAGGTCTCCGGCGAGTCCGGAAGCGGCAAAGACGACTGCGAGGTGCTCCGGTGGTCGGGGAAGGCAGCGAACTGGTCTGGGCGACTGCGACGGGTCTCCGGAGTCGACTGGTGGCACGTGTGGGTGGAACGGTGGTCGGAATCGACGGCTACGGTCGACGGGAGCTTCGGTGGGGTGGCTACTCCGGCGAGCAATTGGGCAGCGCCTCAGCGAGGGACAGAGGGGGCTCGGGGGGAAAATTAAAGGCGGGGCAGGCCGGTACTTATAGGGTGCTCGAGGGGTGCGGGGAAGGAGAGGGGAGAGAGATCCGGGGAAGAGGGAGTAACTGCCGGCGAAGTCCGGCGCGTGCGGGGAGGAAGGAGATGACCGTTCGGGTGAAACGGTCGGTCGGGGTGGGGTCCAGTGGCAGTGAGAGGTAAGGCGTCCGTTGCGCGTCGGTCGGCCGACCGGTAATAAATTCATGAGTAACTGCCGTGGGCCGGCCCGTTTAATACTAACCGTTACCGTTTTTCCTTTAATGATTTTCCAGAGATATTCAAAAGCTTTTAAGGAATTCAAACCCTTTATAAATATAGGGGTATTATATATCATAATTAACAGAATAATAAATGCTATTTAATGAACATTTTTATTCTGTCATTTGAACACTTTGAAAAAAATAATATTTTCAGAAATTGCCTAATTGTTTTTAAATCCTTTTTGCAAATATTTTCAAAATAACTCCTGGTTACTTTTGTTCAAATAGATCACCAAAATGACCCTGGTGTGGAGTGTCATGTTACTCCCCTCTTATTTTGAACATTTTACCAAGATTTCAAATAGGTGAAAGCAACTTAGGGAAAGTAGAAAAGGCTTTCAGAATTTTAGAAAGAACATTTCAGCAATACAGGTATTCAAACAATGATGATGATGAAAGCATAGCTATATTTCATAACATTCCAAAATGGAATTTTGGGATGTTACACACCTACCCACCTTAAGATGAATCTCGCCCTCGAGATTCGGGTTGGCTAGAAAATAGGTGCGGGTGGTCTCTACGAAGATCTTCTTCGCATTCCCAGGTGGCTTCTTCCTCGGTGTGATGACTCCACAAAACCTTACAGAACTTGATGATCCTGCTGCAGGTAACTCTGTTGGCTGTCTCGAGGATTCTGACAGGCTTCTCCTCGTAGGTCAGATCATTGTCAAGTTGTATGGCCTCTAGGGGCACTGTATCTCTCAAAGGGATATCAGCCATCTCAGCATGACATTTCTTCAGCTGGGACACGTGGAACACATTATGAACTTCAGATAATCCTTCCGGCAATTCCAGTTTGTATGCAACTTCGCCTCTACGTTCAAGAATTTTGTAGGGGCCTATGAATCTGGGTGCTAATTTTCCTTTAACACCAAACCTCTTGATTCCTCGAAGCGGGGACACACGAAGATATGCTCTGTCTCCCACTTCATACGTCACTTCTTTACGTTTGCTGTCAGCATCACTCTTCTGTCGAGATTGAGCTATCTTGAGTCTATCGTGAATCAACCTGACTTTCTCTTCAGAATCTCGGATAAGGTCAGAACCAAAAAGTTGTCGGTCTCCAACGCCATCCCATGTCAACGGTGTTGTACACCTCCTTCCGTATAAAGCTTCGAAAGGGGCCATCTTCAGACTGGTCTGATAACTATTGTTGTACGAGAATTCTGCGTAAGGTAAGTTATCATCCCAACTAGATCCATAATCTAGCGCACAAGCTCTCAACATGCCTTCCAGAATCTGGTTGACTCTCTCAGTCTGTCCATCGGTCTGCGGATGAAAAGCTGTACTGAACTCTAACCTTGTACCCAAAGTTTCATGTAACTGATGCCAAAACTTTGAGGTAAACTGTGTTCCTCTATCTTACACGATACTCCTCGGAACTCCATGCACACATACGATCCTGGTCATATATATCTTGGCTAGCTTAGCACTGGTATAGGTGGTTTTCACTGGAATGAAATGAGCTACCTTGGTCAAGCAATTTACCACTACCCAGATGGAATCATAACCTGAACGGGTCCTGGGTAATCCTGTGATGAAGTCCATACCAAGCTTTTCCCATTTCCACTCGGGTATTGGCAAAGGTTGGAGTAACCCTGCTGGTTTCTGATGTTCTGCCTTTACTCGCTGACAAACATCACATATTGCAACATGTTCCACAATATCTTTCTTCATACCTGTCCACCAATAACTTTCCTTTAAATCCAGATACATCTTGGTATTGCCTGGGTGTATCGAGTAAGGTGAATCGTGGGCTTCCTGAAGTATCAACTTCCTGAGTTCTGGGTCATTGGGCACATAGATGCGGTTCTCAAACCACAAATTTCCTTGATCATCCTCACGAAAACCTTTAGCTTTACCATCTTCCATTCTCTGCTTTATCTCAGCTATCTCCTTGTCTGATTTCTGCGCTTCACTAATTCTTTCGGTCAAGGTGGACTGAATCTCCAGTGTACCAACATATCCTCTTGGGACTATCTCTAGCTTGAGCTCTCTGAGATCATCGGCTAACTCTTGGGGTAATCCTCCCGCTGTGAGTGTGTTCACATAAGTTTTCCGACTCAAGGCATCGGCTACAACATTAGCCTTACCTGGATGGTAATGTAATCTCATGTCATAGGCCTTGATTAACTCTAACCATCTCCTCTGTCTGAGGTTCAACTCCTTCTGAGTGAAAATATATTTCAGGCTCTTATGGTCGGTGTAAACATCACAACTATTTCCGATAAGAAAATGTCTCCAGGTCTTGAGTGCGTGCACTACGGCTGCTAGTTCCAAATCATGGGTGGCATAATTCAACTCATGAGGTCGTAGTTGTCTGGATGCATAAGCTACAACCTTTCCATCTTGCATGAGTACTCCTCCAAGTCCTTGACGTGAAGCATCACAATAAACCTGGAAGTCCTTCCGAATAATGGGCAAAATCAACACTGGGGCTGTGACCAAACGTTTCTTCAACTCCTGGAAACTGGCTTCACATTCCTCAGTCCAAACATACTTAGATTCTTTCTTCAACAACTCTGTCATGGGCTTGGCTATTTTTGAGAAATTCTCAATGAATCTCCGGTAATATCCGGCAAGTCCGAGGAAACTGCGGATCTCCTTAACTGAGGTGGGTGACTTCCACTCGGTGACGGCTTCAACCTTAGCGGGGTTTACGGCTATTCCTTCTTCGGAAATAACATGTCCAAGGAATCCGACTTCCGTCAGCCAAAATTCACATTTGCTGAACTTGGCATATAATTGATGCTCTCTCAGCTTCTCCAGAACTAAACGTAGATGTTTCTTGTGTTCTTCCTCGTTCTTGGAGAATATCAAAATGTCATCGATGAACACCACGACAAACTTGTCCAAATATTCCATAAACACTTTGTTCATCAAATTCATGAAGTAGGCAGGAGCATTAGTCAAACCAAAGGACATGAGTGTATACTCGTATAAGCCATACCTTGTTGTGAAAGCTGTTTTGGGTATATCCTGTTCACGAATCTTCAGTTGGTGATACCCTGATCGAAGATCGATCTTAGAGAATACTTTGGCGCCTACTAGCTGATCAAACAAATCATTAATCATCGGCAGAGGGTACTTGTTCTTGATAGTCACCTCGTTCAAGGCACGATAATCGACTACCATTCTCAAGGTTTTATCCTTCTTCTCCACCAAAAGAACTGGGGCTCCCCAAGGTGAAGAACTTGGACGTATATAACCTTTGTCCAATAACTCCTTAATTTGCTTCTTGATTTCCAACAGATCATTTGCGGGCATCCGATAGGGTCTCTTGGAAATTGGTGCTGTCCCTGGCTGTAACTCTATTAGGAACTCAATCTCCCTATCTAGTGGCATGCCTGGTAATTCTTCCCGAAATACATCCAGAAAATCTTTTACCACAGGTACTTCCTCCTGAACAACTCCGATGAGGGAATTTAACCTAGCACTCATACGTGTGCATCGGGATACATACTTAATCCTCTTGTTCTCCGGGGTGGTGAGTGAAACAGACTTGCTGGGACAATCAAGATTTCCTTCATACTAGGTCATCCAATCCATGCCTAGGATTACATCCAATCCTTGGGATTCTAAGACGATGAGGTCGGTGGGAAAAACATGGTTTCCTATGTGAAGTTTCAAAGCATGGCATCCTATTCCTGCCATCATCATACCTCCTGGGGAACTGACTTGAATAGGCTGGCTAAGGGTTTTGGTGGGCAAACCATATTTTTCCACAACTACCCTTGATATGAATGAATGAGTTGCACCGGAATCAAAAAGTACTGTAATTGGACGTGAATGCAATAAAAACTTACCAACCACAGTCTCGGGTTGATCATAGACTTCTTCCACATCAATGTGATTCACTTGAGCACGGGGAAATGGATTGGGCTTCTTAACTGCTGCATTGCCATTGTTGTTGCCGTTTCCATTGCCTTGCTTGGTCTGGGGACACTCAGTAGCATAGTGCCCTATCTTCTGGCACTTGAAATAGGTAATGTGGCTCAGATCCTTATGAGTAGGAACATGACGGTGCTGGTTGTTGTTCCCATTCCCATTGTCAGTCTTGAAATTGCCAAGGTTGGGACGGTTGTTCCCATTTCCTCCATGGTTGTGCACAACATAAGTGTGCTTTCCAAACTTACCGGTTGCTGATCCGGTGTTCCCTGAGTACGGGGAGTAGCGGGGCTTATGATGAGCTCCAGAGTTAAACTTCCCCTGAGTGTACTTCCGCTTGCGATTCTCAATTTGCTGCTGTTTACCCTCCAAGATGAGGGCCTTGTCCACCAGTTCTTGGTAGTTGTTGAAATTAGCCACTACTAGCTGCATGCTCAACTCATCGTTGAGTCCTTCCAGAAATTTCTCTTGCTTGGCCGCATCATCGGCCACGTCTCCTGGTGCATAATGTGCCAATGTGTTGAAGTCGTCCACGTATTGGGCCACAGAGCGATTTCCCTGGCACAAGTTGTGAAACTCGCGCTTCTTCAGACTCATGGCTCCAGCTGAAACATGTGCGGTGCGGAAAGCTTGCTGGAACTGCTCCCAAGTTACATCAGCAATAGGATATGTGGTGGTGTAGTTCTCCCACCATGAAGCTGCTGGTCCATCTAGTTGATGTGCGGCAAATCGCACCTTCTCAGCATCAGTACATCCAGCGGTGACAAGTTCTCTCTCCATCTTACGGAGCCAGTCATCTGCCATAATGGGCTCAGTGCTGCTGGAGAAAGTTGGAGGATTCAACCTCAGAAAGCGGGTGAGATTGTCAGTCTGGGGTGGATGTTGGTGGTTGTTGTTGTTCTGGTTGTTGGTCTGATTCTGGATCAATAGCTGCATCAGTGCATTCTGTTGCTGAAGGAGTTGCGTGAGTTCCGGCGGGAAGGTGAAGTCGGACTCACGTCGTGGAGGCATCTTGCTGTTTTCAGAGGGGTGAGAATTAGAATAGAACAAGGGCCTAAAAGGAGAAATTCACTACCCATATGCAATGCAACAAACATATCACACCAAACACTCATTCATTTATTCAATCAATGTCAAACATCGGGAATACAAATCTCAAACAACTAAGCATCGACCTACGCTTTTAACGTTGAAAAATAAAAGATACATGGGGGGCATAACTAAAGTTTTTCCTCAGAAGTACATGGTGACTGAGTCTCCTCCAGTGGTGATCTCCTCATAGTCATCATCGTCACTGATGAAAGGAGCCAAGTCTCCCTCAGGATGAAGATTTTCTCCCATGTCAATCTGTTCCTCCAGAGTGGCGATGCGAGTGTTCAGCTTGTCGATCCTCTCTAAGAAATCCTTCACCTCATACTCATGCTCGTACTCGGCTTCCCGTAAGTCAGCTTCAAGGTCAATCTCGCGGTTCATCAGATTCTTGATTGTCTTCGTATCAGCACGAACTCGAAGCTCCAGAGTCCTGATGTGAGTCTCCAGGGTCTGGATATATGACATGGTGGAGTCTACAGTGGGAGGGGTTATGATGTTGCCATGGGCATCTCTGCGGCAAACCATGCTGAGTCCTGGTGAAATGGTTCCACCTCTGTATTCCTCCTGAATACGTCCAAGGGCACGATGAATGGCCATGTCTCTTCCAAGTATCCAGCTGGGTGGCACGAACTTGAAGTTGATGGGTTTCTTCCGATTCCCAAAGGTCTTCCCTGGGATGTGCACCTCGATCCTATATCGTCCATCTTGTGGAAATGACATGATAGGAGTCCCGGTGATGCTCGGCAAAGCAATCCTCACGTCTTTGACGATCCTCACCAGCTCCTTACCAAAAGGCATCGTTGCGTCAGGCTGGCAAAACTCCGTGATCAACACTAGGATGAAGGTGGTCATCTATAAATTTTGAAATAATCGAAGAGGAGTCAGAAACTAGTAGATGAGAGTATAAGAATTTTAAAGACAAAGAGAAACAATCCTAAGGCTTTCCAGTCCTAGAGGTTACGTCCTACGGCAGCGTGTGCTCTGATACCATTTCTGTAGCGACCCGACCTGAAAGGTCAAGTCTCCGGTGTTTCCGTACCATCCCAAGATCATGCTGGTACACACACGGTACATCAATGTATATATCAAAGGGAAATCACACAGCAAATATATTAATCGCAATCTCATTTCGAGTCCTTTATTACAATAAAATTACAATAAAGTGGCTAAAAGCCAACTCATGAGAATATCTAAATCTTGCGGAAGCGTCGAAGGTAGATGAGTCCATCTGACTCCAAGGGCATCTCACTGAGCATAGAACGTGTCCTCACTCCTGGTCGGAAAAGTACTCTGCAACATGATACGTTGCAGCCATGTAGGTCAGCATATGGAATATGCCGGCAAAGTCACAAAAGAGGGGTGAAACGATAATCATCTAGTCTACATGCTTATATGGCAGGTGGGGTGGTAAGTTTTTGCGTAAAGCCAATTTTTTTCCTACATCAAGAGAGGACAAAAGCAAAATATTACTAAGTTGGTTGATTAATGAGATGGTTCCACCAACCAATTCTCATTCCCAAATTATTAATACCCACATCCTCATTATTAATTGTGTTGAGAGTTCCGGAAGTTTCAGTTCCTTTGGCTCAAGTCGTCCATGACCGTGGACACGGCTAATCGATTAGGTTTGAGTACTCTGCAGAGTTTTGCACATGTTCCCCACAAGATTTGGTCGCCTTCGTTTGATTTCTCGCACTTCAGGGTGTTTGAGAAACGGATGACCAAAACATGGTCTTCCAAAGGGTTTCCCTGCGACTCTGTCGGTGCCCATCCTTTCCTACCGTTCTTCTACATCTCGTAGCACCGCCTGTCCAGGGTCACCACGATATCCAAACAAGCCAGAGCCCATAATGACTTGTGGCTATGCAGGTAAGCCTTGGGTTTTAAAGCATCCATCCATCTCTTTGTGCCTGGGTGGACCTTTCCGCGTGAATACTGGCCATCTCCAGCATCACCTAGGCAAATCCACTGGTTTCTCCAGGGTGCCGTTCAACCATCATCCACCCAGAGGTATGTTGAAAACTCGGAGTCTTAAATCTTGATCATTATGTAGGTCTTGAAATTATTAACTCTCTCAACTCTCATGAATCACACAACCAACCCCGTCTACTAATAGCATAGCAAAAAGTTAAACAACGTTTCCCGGGGCCAATGTGTCAAAGAGTTTGAGGGGGGTACCTACCACATGATACTACTACAATGTAACCAAGTTTCCAACTAACCTATCTTGCATGCAATTTGGGGAGATGGTAGAACTAATGCATATAAAACATGGGTAATCATGATCAAAGTGACTTGCCTGATTGATGATCTTCGTACGTGAGTGACTCTAAGTAACAAGCTTCGCACGCCGGATAATCTAACGAAGCAAACAAAAGCACTCAATAAGCATACAACAAAATATGTTAACTCACAACCATCAACCAAGAACTAGTAAACAATCAAGACAAAACAAAGCACAAATCACAAGTAAGAAAAACACACAAAGTTTTGTTTACTAGGAGATGATTGATAAAACACTACTAACATAATAAACTATTTTGAAATAACCAAAACAATTGTTGACAGCAAGGAAACAATAAAATATTTTTATTAATAAACAGAAGAAAAATCAATTTAAGTTTGTTGAGAAAACTTTTGTAAAGTTTGTAAAAGTTTTGATAAACACTATATGAAACAACTATAGTTTTACTAACAAGAAGAATGAAAAACTAAACTTATTATTTATTAGCAAAACATGTTCTTAACAGAAAAGAATTTACAAATAAACTTGTTTTAGAAAACAAAATTAAATTATTTAAAACTTTATTAAAAGAATCTATTACTAAACTAGTTGTTTTAATGAAAATAAACCTATTTGAAAAGAAATTGTGATTCCTATATTAACAAAGAAATAACTAAACAATTTATATTTTTATTAACAACAAGTCAAACACTAAATGTTTAAATCAACAGAACCTACTAAACAAATGAAACCAAATCTAAATTTAAAACTAAGTATATAAAACTATATTATAATACTAGGCAGATTCTGTTTTTGGTTAAAACATTAATCAAATTCATCCTAAAAAATCTTCAAACTAAATATGGAGATAGCCCTAACTAATAACAAACAGTAGCAAAAAGATTCGTATCAAAATCTATTTTCAAACTCTAGTTATTCAGATTTGAAGATTTTGAGCAAATTTGATTAAATTCAAATTTTATAGTTCAAATTTGAAATTTAAAAGTACAGGGTGAAACTACATGAAAAATGTGAGCTACTGCAAAAAGAATCAACTCAAAATATTAAACAGGTTAAAAGTTATAAGCAAAACAAAATTTGAAATCATTCTGTTAATTAAAACAAAAACAGGAAAGGAAAATGATTTGCAACGGCCAGGGGGGCTACGTGGCGCTATCCGATTGGTGGCTAGGGTGTGCGCGCGAGCGCTTTCGGGCGGGCGTCCGGTCGGTAGAGGATACCGGTTCGGATTTATTTCCGATCTAATCTCAGACGTTGATTCTGGATCCGAGGGTTGAGGGAGCTTACGGGGGAAAGGTGGCCGGCGTCGGAGGTCTCCGGCGAGTCCGGAAGTGGCGAAGACGACGGCGAGGTGCTCCGGTGGTCGGGGAAGGCAGCGAAGTGGTCCGGGCGACTGCGACGGGTCTCCGGAGTCGACTGGTGGCACATGTGGGTGGAACGGTGGTCGGAATCAACGGCTACGGTCGACGGGAGCTTCGGTGGGGTGGCTACTCCGGCGAGCAATTGGGCAGTGCCTCGGCGAGGGACAGAGGGGGCTCGGGGGGAAATGAAAGGCGGGGCTGGCCGGTACTTATAGGGTGCTCGAGGGGTGCGGGGAAGGAGAGGGGAGAGAGATCCGGGGAAGAGGGAGTAACTGCCGGCGAAGTCCGGCGCGTGCGGGGAGGAAGGAGATGACCGTTCGGGTGAAACAGTCGTGTCGGGACCCCGATCCTAAGTCATATGATTCCTTACTGTAACAAGCCACATCACTTTGCGGCCTCACGCACGGTACCCCACGGCTGCAGCCTTACCTTGGCCGGGACCGTTTGCGTCTTTTGGCTCACGTATGTGAACATGTCGCTAGCAATCGCACAACAAAGAACCCGGGCCGACATAACTAGGCATAGAACCCAAGTGGCACATCCGTACGGAAACAGGCATACATAACCCAGCAATGCAGGTGTCGGTCTCAAGCGTGTGTAGACGAGTCGTAGCAAGTTACAAGGACTCCATTACGTCGCAAGACACGAATGTCATCGCTGCACGTAGACGAGTCGTAACAGGCTACAGGGACTCCATTACACTGCGAGACATTTCCCAAAAGGGACAAACACAGCAGCAAAGAAGGATACATGCCGATCAATCAATGTGTCCGGAGCAGTAGCAAGCTACCAAGGCTCGGTGGAAGCACAACAAGACAGTTTCCCGTAAGGAGTACTGCTAAAGGCACACAACTAGGTGTCGGATCCCATACATACCGTTGCACGCCGCACGTACGCACGACATGCCCGTTATGCATAGATACAACTATGGCATCACAACATAACCATACAACAACATGAATTTTATTTAAAAGGCTCAGAAGAGCCTTGCATAATATGTTCTTACAGATAGGAGTCACATGACCCGGCACTCAAGTTATACAAACAAGTTCATACAAGCCAGCGGAAACTTAGAACTATCCGAGTACGGACAGTGAAATGAAAAGAGGGCACATGGCCTGACTATCTACAGCACGCCACACGTCACAGGGTCGTAGCCGGGACACCAGCTATTCGGCATCGTCAACGTCTAGATAGAACCCACCTGATGGGTCCTGGTTTTCCTCTGCAACATTAATTAAGCAAGGATGAGTACAATCGTACTCAGCAAGTCTTTAAAACAGACCTAGTCTAGTTATGCTCATGTATCAACAAAGGGGTGGAGGAGTTTATGCAGAAAGCCAGCTTTGACTCATGGCTAACCTACACTACTCAGTTTTACACTCTTTGTTACAATTTTACTTATCGCACACGAGTCCACTAACTCCATCTCAATACACCACCATGGACTCACCTTCCCCTTCCGGAAGAGTGCCATCCACGGTACTCACACTTGTCTTGAGATTTTTAAAAGTATCCATTT
Organism: Hordeum marinum; assembly: GCA_022496015.1. NCBI lineage: Eukaryota > Viridiplantae > Streptophyta > Magnoliopsida > Poales > Poaceae > Hordeum > Hordeum marinum. Next base: position 275,940,344 of record CM039675.1, read on the forward strand.
GATTATCTATGAACAACATAAGTTTTCCAAGTAGTCCATATCCGCGGACGCGGCTATTCGAATAGTTTCATAACCCTGCAGGGGTGTACTTCTTCACACACGCTCTCGCCACTTATCGCTGTGTGCCATAAACCATGCACCTCGGCAACCTTCAAGCGGATGCCCAGCGAGGGAGTCGGCCACGACCGTCAATCACATAAGACCTCTAGTCCAGGCTACTGCCTATTTGAGACTGACCCGCATGGAAGTCCGGCCGAAGTTTCCACTACGGTCCCAAACGATGTGCGCAGGGTTCCCAAGCCCACCATTCGGGTGACCCTTGGTACACCGTGCCACTGCCTACTGCGTCGTAACCCACCCCGAGGGTCAGCGCTACGCACGGCCTCCAGCATGCTATAAACACCAGAAACTACTTGCAATACCTGGACCAAAGACTAAGCGACTGATAAGTCGAGCGGGGTCATATTTCAGGGCCCAGCATGTGGTAGTATCTCGTCTTGGATCTCAAACACGGAACCCAGTTCCTAAGAACGGTCTCAATGAGACAACCCACTATGTACTCCTACATAGCCTCTCATCGCCACCTTTTACCAAAACGGATTCGTTATGAGCTCAACACATCAGAACATCACAGTTTCACTCTAACTCATCACCCAGATGAATCAGACCTGACACAACTCTAAGCATAGCAGCATGGCATGAAGGTAAGCTAAGCACATCACGGCACAAGCATCTACCAGGTATGCTAGGTTGCAAGGTGTAGCTATTTACTGTGACAAGATCAGGTCATGCATAAGAATAGGATCATCTATCGGGTATGACTGACATGTGATTGTTTGTCCTAATGCAATAATGAGAGCAGGAGCGAGAGAATGGGATTTTATCGGAATGATCAATGGGGTTGCTTGCCTTGCTGAGTTGCGGAAGAGTTCTCTCCTTCGTCGGGGTACGGAGTAGTATCGTTTGGATTCGGACCTACCGCAATGCAGATAAGAACAATCAATACAAGCAAATGCGACAATATGATGCATGATCATGGCATAGTGGTATACATGGATGAGCTAATGTGAATGGTGATCATGTCTATTTAATTCAGATTTGAATATAGGTTCCAAGTTGTCCTCATTTCAAATTCCATATAATGACCTAATGCTAAAATGTCCAAGTTCACCTATTTGGGTTGCTCTATCATGCATGATAGTAGCACCATTGGATTCATTGGATTTTTCTGATAAATTTTCATATATAAATTATTTTCATCTGATTTACAGATTAATTTATATGATTTTTCAAAGTTTTAAACATTTTCTGGAATTATTTTAAAATAAGAAAATGAGTTATGACATAAGCATGATGTCATGATGACATCAGCTGGTCAGCTGACTCGGCCCAGAGTCAAACCTGACATGTGGGGTCCACATGTCAGTGTCTGGTTAGTTTAACTAACTAATTAAAATTAATCCTAACTAATTACAGACCGGGGCCCACTTGTCAGTGTCACATTAGTTTAACTAAATGATTTAAAGTAATCCGTGATTAACTTAACTAATCTGGACAGGGGCCCCACCTGTCATTGACTCACAGAGTCAAGCCAGGGGTCCACCCGGGTCAAACCCACTGGAGTTGGCCGGCGGCTTGACGCCGGTGACCTCCAGAGACGGCGGCGACCGTCGGGTTTCTTCTACAGGGGGTTATCTAGCGAGCTAAGACCACTGGCGAGTAGCCCGCGCACAACCGCATCCATCCGGAGCCGCAGGAGGTCACGGGGTCGCCGGAGCTTGCCGGAAACGAGCTCGTGGCGGCGGCCGGAGCTCGGGTTCGGACACAAACGCGACACAGGGCACGGAACGACCGGGCGATGGGTTCTACGAGCTCCTGGGAACTCCAGGAGTTCATTCATGCACACGCGCGTGAGCTTAGGGGTCTGCACGCACGGCGACGACCGACCACGGCGGCGAGGTGGATTCGGGTCCGACGGCTAGGCTAGCTACGGCGCGAGGAAGAGAGGGGGAACGCAGGGGGAAGGAGGAGGAGCTCACTGCGGATCCAGGGAGCTAGTCAGTGGCCTCGGGGGCGGTCGGAATCGACAGCGAGCCTCGAATTCCCCTCCGGCGACCCGAGGAGGAAGAAGACGGCGCGACGGTGATAGAAGCCCTCCGGCGATGCGTGGCTTGTCTGGGAGGTGGAGGAGGTCCGGGCGGAGCGATTGGCTGGCTCAGGAGGACTCGGGGTTGGCTAGAACGACGGCACGTCGGAGAATCGTGGGTCGGTCATGGCGGAGCCGAGAGGAGAAATGCGAGAGAGAGAGAGAGAGAGAGAGCGACCGCGAGGGAGAGAGGGAGGAGACCTCGGCGACGGCGAGCTGGCGCACCCTGGGGCCTCCAGGCGGGCGACCAGGCAGGGAGGAGGTGGAGGCCTCCCGGCGCCGCGCGGCACTTCGCCTCTGCCTACTGGCAGAGGTTGAAGATGACCGCTTGGCCCTGGTGGGCTGGGCCATCTCCTTCCTGGGCCAGGTAAGCCCCTTCTGGCTTTTTTTTTAACTTCTGTTTTCTGTTTTCTAATATTTATTTATTTCCTTTGCAGGTCCAATGACTTTTATAAAATGACCCACATATTTTCTAAATTGTAGTTTGAATATTCCAAACTTATAATAATAGTTTCAGATTATTTTGGAAACAGTGATAATGATATTTGCTTTATTTGTCATTTTCCAGGGATGTAAACCATTAATTCAAATTATTTTAAATGTTCAAATAATACAAATGCCCCCTGGTATATCCATGTCCCTATTTATCAGACATAGGGGACATTTTTGATGGGCATTTTGGATTTGTTGAAATTTCATTTATCTAGAAATCCTATAATTCATTAAGTGGGTGGGGTTTTCTTCTTCTCCCCATTTCATATTGATGCATAGATGACGATGATGATGCAAACACATTACTAGCCTATGACTCTTACTAGGGTTGTGACAGGTCGGTCGGGGTGGGGTCCAGTGGCAGTGAGAGGTAAGGCGTCCGTTGCGCGTCGGTCGGCCGACCGGTAATAAATTCGCGAGTAACTGCCGTGGGCCGGCCCGTTTAATACTAACCGTTACCGTTTTTCCTTTAATGATTTTCCAGAGATATTCAAAAGCTTTTAAGGAATTCAAACCTTTTCTAAATATAGGGGTATTATATATCGGAATTAACAGAATAATAAATGCTATTTAATGAACATTTTTATTCTGTCATTTGAACAATTTGAAAAAATAATATTTTCAGAAATTGCCTAATTGTTTTTAAATCCTTTTTGCAAATATTTTCAAAATAAATCCTGGTTACTTTTGTTCAAATAGATCACCAAAATGACCCTGGTGTGGAGTGTCATGTTACTCCCCTCTTATTTTGAACATTTTACCAAGATTTCAAATAGGTGAAAGCAACTTAGGGAAAGTAGAAAAGGCTTTCAGAATTTTAGAAAGAACATTTCAGCAATACAGGTATTCAAACAATGATGATGATGAAAGCATAGCTATATTTCATAACATTCCAAAATGGAATTTTGGGATGTTACAGGTACGCCACGGCTCCACCAAGAACTGCAAGAAGATGATCGGTTAAACTCCAGTCGGCTATAGAAAAGGTTTCAAATCAATGCTGATCATGATCACCTGGGAGATTTGGAAAGAGTGAAATGCCTGGGTTTCCAAGTACAAGATGCCAAGGACCCAAGATGTCCTACATGCCATCTTCAGCAACATGGAGCAGTGAAGGCTCGCAGGAGCTCGCTGCTTAGAGCCCCTTTCGGGGAAGATGCCCCGAGACAATGACAGAGATTTTTATAGGGGGTGGGCGTATGTACACCACCCACCATCATTTTTTCCTTCCTTTTTTTGCTTCTTCAGCATGATATATGTGCTCATCATCACTTGATCCCCATTGTTTTCCGCTTGGTTTCTCCTAAATTAATGAAGCTGGCACTCCCAGATCTTTCAAAAAAACTATTAAAGGGGAATTTGCAGTCGTCGTCGTGATGGTTCGACCACGTTCCCTCCCCCAGCCTCGCGATCGATACTCCCTCCACTTCCTCACACGATCGAACCTACCGTACCCACCGCTACCCACATTTTTTCTGCTAAAAACAAAAACAACAAAAAAACACCCCAGGAAGGTACACCCTACGCCCCCATCCTCACCTCCCCTTGCTTCTGATCTTGTTTTTCTCCTCACTCCTAGAAAATTCATTGTCCCCGCCGCCGCCTCTCTCCTCCATGTGGATGACACCGTCCGCCTCACACTCTCCTCTGCGGGATGTCCCTACCATTTCAGTCGTCGTCTCCATCGCGTCTTCGCGTGCGAAGACATTGGAGCGCTGCCACCTTCGCTACCCGGAACAAGATAGATTGGCACAGTTGCTAAGGCCGATGATCTATCGAAGCATGCACTACTCAAGGGAGCGGCTGCATCGACATGCGACCGCGTATGTCGTTCTTCCACGCAGCGCCTAGCACCAATGCCAAGAGCTGTCGTCACATCTTCTCTATCCATCTCTATGTAGAGAAATAACTCTTCCTCTTGTGGCCCTTTCATGGATATTATTTACTCATACGCTCTTTAAACTCCTGATCTTCCTCTCCGCCTCCTCAAGCTCTCGCAATGGCTGCCTCGAGATTCAAACTGTGATCTAGCATGGGAATGAGAGCTGAGGTCCAAACGGCCGTAGCTGCGAGCAGAGGAGAAACTCCTTCCTGTGAGGGAGGAGGCCGCCTAATCTCACCTCCAACGCCATGAGGATATTTTTGAACTTTCATGTCATGTGTTTGTTATACAATGCTCAACAAAATTACACCAATATAAATTACTTTCTATAAGTTATGTTTTATATTACAGATAAGATGACTTAGGCGAGCCTTGATAGGAAGAACAATATGGGGAGCTTGTTGGAGATATGCCCTAGAGGCAATCATGTATGATGATATTTCCTATGTGTTTATGAATACAGATAGTCCTTGGACATTATCATTGATGTGTATTAACAAGTATGTGACTTGTTTGAGAGACTATGCATTGTATGATGACTGTCCTAAATGGCCCCTAGTGAAAATGGGTTGTGTGGATGCGCAACTATTAAGACTAGCATATGACACGATGGATGGTTCGCTCTCACTAACCATGTAGCATCGGATGCTAGCCGGATAATATGGACTCAGAAAGGTCTGGTCAGCTTCGACGTAGTCAAATCCGAGTCGAGATAAGGTCTGAGTAGGACAGACCCAACTATGAGATGCAGCGATAGGTCATCTGTGAGTCTCTAGTAGAACATATGTTCTATGTCCTAAGACCTGAGCTGATGCATGCACTTGGGATGGTGACAAACTTGCTTTGGGCTAACCAGATGCTACTCCATAACTAGGTAGTTACAAAGGTAGGTTTCGGGCTTGTCCAGACCCATGTTGTGAGACATGGTCAAGCAAGATGGGATTTTCCCCTCCGATGAGGAGAGATATACTCTGGGCCTCTCGGGTGATCCGACCTGGATAAGAATGTCCATGCGATGAGGATTATGAGATAATCCGAAGTGTTGGTCATATTCACCATAACGAGAAAGAGGTTGTGCTGGAACAAAGATGACCATGATGCCTTAAGCACCACAACATATATCGTGTGGAAAAGGGAATAGAAGTGTGATGTACAGGTTTTCCTAACTAGTTTCATCAGACACTTGGAGTCGACACGCTTTGCTAGAGGCTGCTACCGACTGGTCGAGCCAGATGTGATCTGACTCGGAACCAAGTGAATGAGAACCTAAGGGGTCGCACGCTTAAGGGAAGGAACACGCGGGCTTTAGGATCCATGTGAGGCACAAGAGTTGAGCCCATTCCGGATGCCTATATACATAGTGGAGGTGCGGCACACCCATCTGGTTGATCACTTCGGCGCCACCTCCACTCATCGTCGTCGATTGTGTGATTGGACCAGCAATCCGCCGCCACCATGGTGTTCCTCCTACCCGTGCGGATACCATTATAGGCGGTGCACCTGCTCCGCTCTGGAGAACCTGTTTGTGGAATCCGGCGACCGGCTGTTTGAGGGAGATCGGACCGGCTGTTCGAGGGAGATCGGACGAGGAGGAGACGGACCACACGAACGCGCTTTCCCAACTCTACTTCCATTGCACGGCACTGCATGTCTAGTGGTAATGATATGTGATCCATCTCCGTAGCATGTTCATGGATGTTGTGCGCGTGGGAAAAATTAATTCGCATGCGATGCACCTATGATAGAACCCAACAGTAGTATCAGAGCCTCTGCTATAGTTTTGGTTTCAGATCGTATGCATATTTGATATGATGAGGCAGAGGATGAGATCCGTTGTCATTCATGTGATCGGTTATGTGCATGGTTGATGAGATCAATTTCACATCTTGATCATTGAGGCAATGTTTTCTGTCAATCGGAATTTATGAGGTCATGACACAACCTACCCCTACGGGTCGGTTTCCACCATCGGGGTTAACTCTAGAACGTAAATCCAAATTGGGTTCGTGATGATCGATGAGATCGGTCAGATTAGAAAATTCGGCATGATCGGACCACCGTGTGCGTAGCACCTTGTATTTTATACAGGTCACACAAACCGGTAGAATGTGATTCTATGCATCAGTTTGTTTTGCAGGTTTGATGTGAATAGTATGGCTCATATGTATGTGATGCATGTGTGTAACTTAAGATGACCTGTGTGTCATGATTGTCAGCTAGCAGGAGCCAAAGTGTTGTAATTATATTGTATAACAACCTGCGTGTCGACTCATGATTCTCTCTAAATTCATTACTAGTTGTACTAGTTGGAGGACAGAGATCAAGTATGAGGCTTCGGCGTCCTGGCATGACGGACAAGATGGAGTTCCGCCTTGGTCATTGGAGTAGGAGACGGCCATGGAAGGACGCCCATGAAGGGGCCATGCTATTTCACATATATATGTTTATATGTGATTGATATTGCTTCTTGTTTCTATGCATGTTCTAATGGTAGAAAGATCCCTCGTTAATATCAAGCACATTGCCATTCCAGATGTTGCACCTTCGCACATCAAATACGTCTGCTAGTGGGCTCATGAAATTGAGGTGCTACTAGGTGTCCTTGAACCGGAAGGTTCGTGTCGTACATGGACATGCATTGCACCGGGTTAACTTGACAAGGCTATCAAAACAGTTTTGGGCCTTGTGACAAAAAAGGTTGGGAGCCGGGGCATAAGATACCTACTCGACCGACAAGAGTCGTATAGAGATACGATTAGCAAGGTGTTGCTTACCGAATAGGCAAGTTGGCTAGCAGTGATGCTAAAGATCACTAGTCGCTCACGCTAGAAGGGTCCTGAATCACTGAGAGTTTGCAGAGGGATGCCGACTTTAGTGGGAGTAGTTGTGTTTTAGGCTTGAATTACTGTGCATAAACACATTGCTTAGTGATTGCATATTTTCTATTGTAGATCAATGGCACCACCTGCTCAACCCAACTTTGCACTGAAATCAATTCTGGAAAAGGATAAACTAAATGGAACAAACTTTACCACCTGCTACAGAAATTTGAGAATTGTTCTCAAGCACTATAAAAAGGAACATGTTCTAGAGGATCCACTTCCAGAGGAACCTGCTGAGAGCTAACGCCACAACCAAGAATCCCAACCAGAAACTCATTGATGAGTGAAACGACATCAACTGCCTCATGCTGGCTTGTATGGAGCCTGATTTGCAATAGCATTTCTAAAACATTCAGGCTTTCAATATGATCGGGAGTTTGAAGAGCATGTTTCAGGTGCAGGCTAAGAGTGAAAGGTTCAATGTCTGGCAGTCCTTGACGGATTGTAAGCTAAAGGAGGGTGATCCACTGAGCCCCCATGTGATCGAGATGATCGGGTACGTGCAAGCTCTTGATTAGTTAGGCTTCCCACTTGGGAACGAGCTATCCACGGATGCAATTCCGGGTTCTCTTGCACCTAGCTATGGGGCGTTCGTATCGAACTATCATATGCACGACATGGATAAGAAGCTCACTGAATTGCATGACATGCTCAAGGTGGCAGAGTAGGATATTAATAAAGGCACGCATCAAGTGTTGATGTAGTAGAACTCGGCTAAGTTCAAGAAGAGTTGGTCCATGAAAAAGGGTAAGGCAAAGGGCACGGCGAAGGTTGTCACCGCCGCTGAGCCGAAGTCTGGACCGAAATCAATTACCATTTGCATTCATTGCAAGGAGGCTGGTCACTGGAAGAGGAATTATAGAATGTGGCTTGCTGAGCACGGCAAGAAGATCGGAGATGCTTCTTTACGCAAAGGTACACTTGTTACATATGTTATAGACATTTACCTTGCTGACATACTTAGTAGCTCTTGGGTATTTGATACTAGATTGGTTGTTCATATTTGCAACTCGATATAGGGGCTGGTAAGAACTAGGCGTGTGGCACAAGGGTAGGTTGACATTAGGGTCAGGAACAAAGCAACAGTTGCTGCATTGGAGGTCAACACATTGCGGCTCCAGCTTCCTTTTGGATTTATTTTGGAATTGAATAATTGTTATTACATTCCTGCACTTAGTCAGAACATTATTTCCGCCTCATGCTTGATGATTCAAGGTTATGAATTCAATTTAAAGGACAATTGTTATTCATTTTATTTGAATGGAATGTTCCACGGCTATGCACCCATTGTAGATGGGCAGTTTATTTTGAATCTGGAACCGGAACCAGTTTATAACGTGAATGTAAAGAGGCATAAGCCTAATGAAATAAATCCGACATTCTTCTGGCATTGTCGGCTTGGACACATTAGTCTGAAACGCATGAAGAAGCACCGTGATGATGGACTCCTAACTTCGTCCGACTTTGGGTCGTTCAAGACATGTGAATCATGCTTGATAGGCAAGATCACTAAGTCTCCTTTTGCAAAGAGTTGCGAAAGGGTGTGTGAGATGTTGGAACTTATACACAGTGATGTGTGTGGTCCAATGTGCACCACCGCCAGAGATGGCTATCACTACTTCGTGACTTTTATTGATGACTTGAGTAGGTATGGATATATCTATTTGATGAGGCACAAGTCAGAAACTTTTGAAAAGTCTAAAGAGTTTAGGAACGAGGTTGAGAATCAACTCGGCAAGGTAATAAAGATTCTGCGACCAGATCGTGGAGCTTAGTACATAAGCCAGGAGTCTGATGATCATCTTAAAAGACAAGGTATAGTACCTCAGCTCACACCTCAGGGTATACTGTAGAGAAATGGTGTGTCAGAATAGAGAAATCAAACCTTTTTAGACATGGTCCGATCGATGATGAGCAAATCGGATTTACCCTTGTCATTCTCGGGATATGCTCTAGAAACTGCAACATTCACACTTAACAGGGTACCATCAAGATTCTTAGACAAGACACCACATGATATGTGGACTGGGAAGAGTCCTAGTTTGTCTTTTGTAAAGATTTGGGGATGTGAAGCATTTGTCAAGCGACTCATGTCGGATAATCTTACACCCAAGTCGGATAAATGCATATTTGTGTGGTATCTGAGGGAAACCATGGGATATGGCTTCTACAACTGAGAAGAGAACAAAGTGTTTGTTGCTCGGAACTTGGTTTTCCTAGAGAAAGAGTTTCTCAAACAGGAGGCCAGTGAGAGAACAGTGTGACTCGAAGAAACTCGAGAGCCACTCGGGGACAACTCGGTTGGTGATGAGATCACACCGGAGTTGGTCAAAGAACCTTTAGTGGAGTCGGCATAGGAACGACGGGGGTTGGAAAGATTGCACAGACTACGCGACGTGTTGTTCCTAGAAAGTGACGAGATGGCCATGTATAGAGAAGCGATGTTGAGCATAGATTCCGAGGCATGGCTGGAGGCCATGAGATCCGAGTTAAAGTTCATGGATGACAATCAAGTCTGGGACTTGGTTCATCCACCGCCTGGCATAAATGCCATTAGTTGCAAATGGGTCTTTAAGAAGAAAACCAATGTGGATGGAAATGTTCAGATCCACAAAGCTCGGCTTGTCGCTGAAGGTTATGGACAAGTTCAAGGAATTGACTACGATGAGACCTACATGCCATTAGAGATGCTATAGTCGGTGAGGATCATACTAGCTATAGCTGCATATTTCAATTATGAGATATGGCAGATGGATGTCAAAACAGCTTTCCTTCATGGAAATTTAAAAGAGGATGTATACATGATACAACCTGAAGGTTTTGTTGATCCAACTAACATTGATAAAATATGCAAGCTCAAGAGATCCATTTATGGATTGAAGCAAGCAGCTCGAGGTCTGAATATTCGTTTTGATGAAGTCATCATTGACCTTGGTTTCATCAAGAACGAAGAGGACTATTGTTTATACAAGAAGTCTAGTGTGAGCTAGGTAGTATTTTTGATCTTGTATGTGGATGACATACTGCTGATCGGAAATGATGTTTCGATGCTGAACTTAGTTAAGGAATCATGGAATGGCAAGTTTTCGATGAAAGACCTTGGAGAGGAAGTGTACATTTTAGTCATCAAGATCTATAGAGATAGATCGAGGAGGCTGCTCGGCTTGAGCCAAAGCACGTACATAGACAAAGTGTTGAAGAGGTTCAACATGAGTGAGGCCAAGAAAGGTTTATTGCATATCTCACATGGTATAAGGTTAAGCAAGACTCAGAGTCCTACGACTTTTGATGAGAGAAACCAGATGAGTAGGATTCCATATGCCTCGGCAATAGGATCCATCATATATTCCATGCCATGTACACGGCCTGATGTTAACTATGCAATAAGCTTAACAAGTAGATACCAAGCCGACCCAGGTGAGAGTCATCGGACAACGGTGAAAACTATCTTGAAGTACCTGAAAAGGACTAAAGAGATGGTCCTAGTTTATGGAGGTGAGGAGGAGCTCTATGTAAAGGGTTACACTGATGCTAGTTTCCAAACCAACAGGGATGATTGTCGATCGCAAACTGGATTCGTGTTTCTCATGAATGGAGGAGTTGTTAGCTGCACGAGTTCCAATCAAGATACGGTAGCCGACTCTACAACAGAGGGCGAATACATTGCGGCTTGTGAAGCCGAAAAGGAAGGTGTTTGGAATTAGATGTTCCTGGAGGATCTTGTTGTGTTCCCTAGCTGTTCAAAACTGTTGGACATTTATTGCGATAATTTAGGTGCCATCGCACATAATAAGGAGCCAAGACAACACCACACGACCAGGCACATAAATCGAATGTATCACTTGATCTGAAAGCTCGTAGAGAAGGGTGATACTAATTTATGCAACATTCATACGGATGAAAATGTTGCAGATCCGTTGACTAAGCCGCTTCCCCAACCCAAGCATGAGGGGAACGTTAGAGCTATGGGCATTCGATGTCTATTTGTTTGACTCTAGTGCAAGTGGGGGACTATCGGAGATATGCCCCTAGAGGCAGTCATGTATGATGATATTTCCAATGTGTTTATGAATGAAGATAGTACTTGGACATTATCATTCATGTGTATTAACAAGTATGTGACTTGTTTGTGAGACTATGCATTGTATGATGACTGTCCTAAATGATCCCCAGTCGAAATGGGTTGTATGGACGCGCAGATAATAAGACTAGCATATGACACGGTGGATGGTTCGGTTTCACTAACCATGCAGCATCGGATGCTAGCCGGATAATATGGACTCAGAAAGGTCTGGTCGGATTCAACGTAGTCGGTTCCGAGTCAAGAAAAGCTCTAAGTTGGATAGACCCAACTATGAGACGTAGCGATAGGTCATCTTTGAGTATCTAATACAACATACGTTTTATACTTTGATGTCCTAAGACATGAGCTGACGCATGTACTTGGGATGGTGAAAGACTTGCTTTGGGCCGACCAAACGCTACTTCGTAACTGGGTAGTTACAAAGGTAGGTTTCGGGCTTGTCCAGACCCATGTTGCGAGACATGCTCGAGCAAGATGGGATTTACCCCTCCGATGAGGAGAGATATACTTTGGGCCCCTCGGGTGATCCAACTTGGAAAGGCGTGGGCATGCGATGAGGATTATGAGATAATCCGAAGTGTTGGTCGGATTTATCGGAACGAGAAATAGGTCGTGCTGATGCAAGGATGACCATGACGCCTTAAGCACGACAACATATATCGTGTGGCAAAGGAATAGAAGTGTGATGTACAGGTTCGGCTAACCAGCTTCAACGGACACTTGGAGTCGGCACGCTTTGCTAGAGGCCTCTACCGATTGGTCGAGCCGGATGTGATCTGACTCGCGACCAAGTGAATCACAACATAAGGGGTCGCGCGCTTAAGAGAATTAACACGTGGGCTTTTGGATCCGTGCGAGGCCCAAGAGTTGAGCCCGTGACGGATGCCTATATATATAGTGGAGGTGCAGCACACCCATCTAGTTGATCGCTTCGGCACCACCTCCACTCGCCGCTGCCGCCTGTGTGATTGGACCTAGCAGTCCATCGCACGGTGTTCCTCGTGCATGCACGGATACCATTAGAGGCGGTGCACCTGCTCCGCTCTGGCGAACCTGTACATGGGATCCGACGATCGGCTGTTCAAGGGAGATTGGACTGGTTGTTCAAGGGATATCAGACGAGGAGGAGACGGACCACGCGAACGCGCTGCCCTAACTCTACTTCCACTACACGGCACTACACGTGTAGTGGTAATGATCTTTGATCCATCTCCGTAGCATGTTCATTGATGTTCTACGCATAGTAAAATTTAATTCGCATGCGATGCACCTATGGTAGAACCCAACAGAGCTATCACCTTATATCTAATGATACAAAGTCCAACTGGGGTTGGCGCTTCTGTTGTGTTATTAGTCATTGGGTGTTGGTTCCTTATTTTTTCCTTTAACTAATGATTTCTTGAGATGGACGATGTAGACAATATCATTATTGGTTGGGTGATGACGAGGCTTAGCAACAGCAAGGAATGACTGCCTGGTACAGCACTAAGTCACTGTTGGTCAAGACCACCACGTATGCATCAAGCATAATTCATGGTTGATTCTAGTGGTCAATTTGTGGTCTTCATATCATTGTTTATCAAGTTGATACTTGTTTATGGCAACAATTCCATGTTAAATTTTATGATTTCATCGTTGTTTATGGTAAGGAAGTGATGGTTTATTAGATACATTCTCAGTGAAGTTGCATTCAAAATACTAATATGCACAAATGATACATTCTTTGTGAAGTTCCATCCAGTGATGTTTAATTGATAGATTCTTAGGGAAGTTACATTCTTTGTCCTTTAATTCAGTTGTATTAACATGTGCAAAGGAAATTCAAATTATTACATATCAGTCAAAGCTTCTAAAATCAGTGAGGTTCTACAGATACTAGCGAACGAGTCAAAATCATTGATGTTCTACAATATCTACATGACTGATTACAACACCACTCATGTGATTTGGTTCTTTACTATCTGGATAGTTGTTTTACCCCTGAGGTGAGCTGACTGGGAGCTTATAGTGCCAAGTGGCTTGCATATTCTTTCATCCCTTTAGTTGCAGTATTTAGGCTCATCATTTAAGCTTACATTGTCACCTGATGTTGTTTAATAGTGTGCTACTAATTTATTTGTAATTGTCAAGCCTTAAAGTATATGTAGTAGCATAGGTTTTTTACATCAGTGGGCTCTTTGATAGTTTTTTTAGAATGCTAAACTTAAAAACAATAGTACTGAACAAATCAATACAATAGTCAGTAAAAAGTGTTTAGGATGAGTTTATTGTCTGCAGTCTGCAATAACAAAATCATGTGGCAATTCATTTTGAACTGATCCAAGGTAAGGCCTATCAATATCTCCCATGCTGTAATAAATGAATTGTGTCTTCTGTATTCCTAGACGCCATACTGATGGGAGGTAGATGATGGCGGAGAGGAAACATTTGCTCTGCTCCGGTTCGTCATTCATGCATGCACTTTCTTCGTCATTCTCTTATCATTCAGAACTTTTGCACGCATATACAGTGAATACGTGTGACAAATTGTCTCATTGTGGTAACGAAACCTTCGTGTGTACGACACTCAAGTGTCTTATTTATGTCTAGTAATTGATCCAATGGGTGTTGTCATTTAGTTCGAAGTAATGGATGGCTGGATGTGTATCATCGGACACTAATTGGACAAAGAACATCGTATGTGTAGCAATGCTCCTACAATAAAGAAATAAATGTGGCAGTGACTAGATGTTAAACCTTGTATTAAATGATGACACCTTAGGAATATATGCTTTCTTATTTCTTTGTATTTTCTTCCAAGAGGTTTAGTCTATTGCAAAGTTCTTGTTCCTTATATTATTTTTCAGGCTCTTTTTCGGAAAAGGAGGCTTGCCCCCGGCCTCTGCATCTGATCGATGCATGCAGCCATATTATTAAACAAGGTCTAAAACTAATACAAAGTCTCGAAAGTATAATAGCTCACATTGTGAGCAAATCAAAATCATAATAAATTTAAAGATCTCAATTAGGTATGTCGTAAAGGACTAGGATCCTAGACTCCTATCTTGTTATGCGACTGTCATCCAAACCTGTTGAAAATAGCCCGTGCTACCATCTCCCATTGGTTGCACCCAGTAACCAGTGGCTCCCTGGAGTCCATAGGAGTGAGTAAGTACCACATACGGATCCATGTAGTAGCTCTAAAGATGACCTGCAAGAAGTTGTTGTCTGTTAAAAATCATATCATTCCTATAGTTCCATATAGCCCACATAAGTGCACATATTCCAATTCGAATACGAACTGCAGTGATACTTTCTAGCCCAGATAACCACGTCCCAAATAACGATTCAATCCTAACTGGAGGGACAATGCTAAAGGCTATAGGAATCATGTGCCAAAGTAATTTTGCGAGAGGCCAATCTATGAAGAGATGTTGAATTGTTTCATCATGATCACAAAAACAACACCATGAAATGCCTGCCCATCTTCACTTTAACAAATTATCTTTAGTGAGTATCACGTGCTTGTGAACAAACCACATAAAGATTTTAATACGTAAGGGTACCTTAACCTTCCAAATATGAATCAATCTCGGGATTGGGACAGAGTTAATAAGGTCCATATAAAAGGATTTGACCGTAAACACACCGTTATGAGTCAACTTCCAGTGTATGGAGTTCGGTTGGTTGGATAATTGAACATCCATCAATCTTTGAACCAAATGAGTCCATGCATTCCGTCTATCTCCCACCAATGATAACCTAAAATGGATATTCAAGGGCAGCAATTGTAATACTGTTCCTACTTAAACCTCCTTACTCTACACAATATTATAAAGGCTTGGATACTGCATGGCTAATGGCGTCTCCTCTAGCCACATATCCTCCCAAAATCTTGTTGTCATCTTATTACCAACAAGGAATTTTTTCCTATGAAAGAACAAGTCTTTTGTTCTCATAAGCCCCTTCCAAAATGGCGAATCATTAGGCCTTGCGGTTACTTGGGCGAGAGTTTTCGATTGCAAGTATTCGTTGTGTAATATTTGTGCCCACATACCATCATGTCCTACTGATAACCTATAGATCCATTTACTCATTAGGCATTTGTTTTTAATTTCTAGGTTCTCAATACCGAGGCCTCCCTGATCCTTAGGTCGGCATAATATATCCCATCGTGCTAGACAATATTTCTTCTTGGCCTCATCTGACTACCAAAAGAATCGAGATCGAAAGAAATCTAGCCTCTTCCATACCCCTTTGGGCACCTCAAAGAAGGATAGCAATAAAATCGGCATACTAGTAAGTACTAAGTTAATGAGCACCTGACTACCGCCGTACAACATTAACTTTCCCTTCCAACAACTAAGTTTATTTTCAATTCGAACTTCGATGCATTTCCACTCTTTATTGGATAGTTTGTGATGGTGAATTGGTATACCCAAATACCTGAAGGGCAAAGAAGCTAATTCATATCCAAATAATTTTCTATATGTGTCTTGCTCCTCTTTGGCCCGACCGAAGCAGAACAATTCACTCATATTAAAATTATTTTTCAGCCCCGACAATTGTTTGAAGAGACATAAAACTAATTTCATGTTTCGAGCTTTTGCAATGTCGTCCTCCATGAAAAGTATAGTGTCGTCCGCATATTGTAGAATGGATACTCCCCCGTCAACTATATGAGGGACTTGTCCATCTACCATGCCATTTTCCTTGCCCTTGCCAATAAGAACGGTCAACATATCTGCCACTATGTTAAATAGAAGGGGCGACATCGAATACCCTTGTCTCAATCATTTATGAGTCTGAAAATAGTGACCGATATCATTGTTAACCTTAATTCTAACACTACCTTTTTGGACTAGAGAACCCACTTGGTTCCGCGATGTCTCATTGAAACCATTCATCCGCATTGCCTGCTGAAGGAAAGGCCATTTAACTTTATCGGATGCTTTTTCGAAATCGACTTTGAAGATAACCCCATCTAGCTTCTTCGAATGGATTTCATGGAGTGTTTCAGGGAGGACAACTACCCCTTCTAGGATGTGCCTCCCAGGCATCGAGGCTGTCTGACTAGGTTGCACCACTAAATGGGTAACCTATGTCAGTCTATTTGTCCCCACTTTGTGAATATCTTGAAACTCACGTTCAAGAGGCAAATCGGGCTAAACTGCTCGATACGAACAACTCCTTCCTTCTTTGGGAATAACGTGATCATGCGAAAAAATAAGATGAAATAGTTCTAAATGCCCGTCAAAGAAATCATGAAACATAGGCATAAGGTCGTCCTTAATAATATGCCAACATTTCTTATAGAACTCCGCACGGAACCCATCTGGTCCCGGTGCTTTGTTTGGTTTCATTTGAGATATTGCATCTAGAACCTCCTTCTTAGTGAAAGGTGCAGTAGTATCTCATTATCCTCTGGCCTAAGCTGAGGGATATCCCCACTAACCGATTCATTCAAGGAGACCATGTTGTCTACTCGATGTTTGAATAGTTGTTTCTGATAGTTGGAGATATATGCTTCAAGATTCTCATGGCCCACTATGATCCCTTCGTCCTGCTCAAGCTGGATAATTTTCTTCTTCCTATGTTTGCCATTCGCAATCATTTGAAAGAATTGTCTATTGTCATCCCCTTAGAAAACTTTGAGAACCTTAGCCCGCAATGCCCGTTTGAGCTGTTCCTCTCTAAGAAGAGATCATAGGGCTTGCTCTGTGTCGGTCTTCTTGGCCTGCTTGGCCACATCTAGCAGGATAACCTCTGCTTTTAGGTCCAGACCATCTATCAATTGAGTAATCTTTCTTTTTCTTGTTTATACCTCCTGATCTCGTTTCTGGCCCAACCCCATAAAAATTGTCTAACATGTCTAATCTTGTTTTGCCACCTCTCCACGCTTGTTCGACCAGTAACTGGCTTTGCCCATTTGTGTGCTATAATGTCCATAAAATTCTCTTTCTCGAAACAAACTAAGTTCAAACGAGAAAGTATTTCTGTTACCAATATGTATCACTTCCCCCTGAGTCTACTAGTAATGGTGTGTGGTTTGAGATTGCCCTTTGCATCACATGAACCGACACCAATGGGTACTTTTGTGTAACAGCCCGGGACCGATGCTCCAGAAGATTCCCCTTTTATTCCATTGTTGTCGTGTGATTCGTTTGGTTGTCGCATTCATCATCGCATCATTTGCATCATCCGCATAGCATCATCACTCTTTTTGAAAACTTGCATCTATTCGTAGTTGCCAGTTCTCTCCGTTCGTGTCATTGACCATTTAGACACCAAACACACATGCACGCGCCCGCGGCATCGATAAAAAATTATTTTCAAAACTGTGTGTATAACTTTCTCGGATTGGTTCGAAATTTGGCGTGCAATCTTAATATAGTGTAGGTAGACCGCCTGCCAAATTTCCTCGCAATCCGAGTTTGTTTGATACTCATGGGTCGACCGTAGCGGCACCATCGTCGATAAATTGTGGGACGTTTTTCGGTGTTTGAAACCTCGTGTCACGGTCCCAAACCTCCCTATCATCTCCACCTAGCCCACTCTACACGGACCACCTAAATCTAGACTAGCCCCTCCGCTCCTGGACCATCGGATCAAGATCCAAACGTCCGAAAATGGAGCAAAACACCCTAAAGTTACTACCGTACATATATATAGCAGTCTAACCCTAAAACCTAGGCCTCCTATCCCATCTATTCCCACCTATGCCGCCACCCTCCTCGGATCCCGCAGGGCACCAACCAGCCCCTCTCTTCCTGATTCCCTCGTTTCCTCGGCGAGCCGACCCAAGCCCCTCGATCCTCCCGCAGCCGCGAATGCTCCGAACGAGTCCTGCACCGAGCCCAGACCAGGCCACCTCATCGGCAACCATCAGACATCCCAGGTCGGACCCCGTGCCGCGCACCTTTGCCTTCTTCCCTCTCCTTCTCTAGATCTATCTCTCCATCATCTTTGTGCCACTCCGTTCTGAGGGACTACCCGCCATGAACGTTGACCAGGAGCTCGCAGCCGCTGTTTGTCGCCGCCTCAGACCGGATCTGCCAGACCCTGCCACCCGTCTCATTCCTTGTGCCCGCCTTCTTGCTGGAGCCAAGCCATTATCGCCCCTGCATCTCCCGTCGGCATTGGCCTCGACCCTCTCTGGATTGAACGAAGGCAGCGCCCGCGTTGACTAGGGGAGCCAGTTCGCCCGCGTGTGGCCCCAGCACTAACGAGGACCAAGGCACGCGCAGCATTCACTAGGCCTAGTCAGCGCTAGGGCAAGCTCCTCCCGCGGTGTCCCAACATCGCCTCGCCCGGCCCAACACTACAACACCGAGCCGGCCCGAACCCAGCGAGGTGAGCGCCACCAGCCTATTCCCCGCCCGAGCGACATATGGTTATCATGTGCCCACTGTTTGATTTAGGCTTGTGGACAGATTTGGCCCAATAAATGTTTTTCTTCTATCCCGCGAATTTGTCTATTTATCCACCAATTTAGAAATTTCAAAAAAAAACATGATTTCAAAATGCTAATAACTTCATAACCGTGCACCGGATCCAAATATTTCGTATATGTAAAGTCATTAGAATTTCATGTAGAACCGCAATATCCAATTTTCGTGCATGCTTAAAATGTTTAACTTGATGTTTACTTGTATTTAGCATAAATGTCATGAATTGCATTGCGTATTAGTATTTAAGCGTGCATCCGAATTAAACAAACCTTATATGTAAAATGTGTAGCAAAATGTGTATATTAATTGTATTGCATTTTCATGCATGATATAAATGTTTGATGTGATGTTGGCATTTATGTGCTTATATTACTTGCTAATAGGTTTATGCCATAAACTTGCCTAATTAATTGTGACATATTTTCCTACATGAACCTATGCATATTATATATGATTGTGGGGAAGAAAAATCTATAGAATTTATCTGTGCATTTAGTTTTGTCATTTGAGAAAATTTGTGTGCGTGTTATTTTTGCCATGATGCCCTTTTGCTAATTTTGTGTGAGTTAATCCATGCATATTTTGGAATAGTTGCCAACATGAGATATGCCCTTTGACATGTGCACTTGACCCTGGTCATTTTCTTTTCCATGATAATCCATGTTCAGGTGTTATTTTCTTGTTGCCAACATGCTATAAAATACTGTTGTTTTGAGGGGTCTAAATATCTCTAAGTCTAGAATCTTTAATATTTTCTTGTTGTCTTGCCATGTGTTTTGCTAGTGATCTAGAACCCCTTTAGGGTAGGTGCAATGGAGTTATGTTTTGCTAGTGATCTAGAACCCCTTTGGGGTAGGTCCAATGGAGTTATGTTTTGCTTGTGATCTAGAACCCCTTTGCTAGTGATCTCTAGCTTGTTGTTAAGTTTCATGCAAATATATGCCATGTAGCTTATAGTTTTATTGCTGCCAATATGCCTTTGTGATAAAACTCCACTATCAAAAACTGCTATTTTCACCAAGTCTAAAACTGTTTTCAGTTAGCTATCTTGTGAGCTTATTTACTAGTGATCCATGATCCCAAACCCTTGTATAACTTTGTGCATCACATAAGATACTGTCCCATGTCTTCTTTGTGCATTTTAGACCTTCGTACCTTGTTGTTTTCATGCGTGCAAAATGCCATCTTGCTGTTTTGGATAGATTAGCACTAAACCTTGTATGGGTGTTTGTGGTTGAACCGTAGCTCCGTTTTGGGCATGCCATATATGAAATTTGCTTAGAATTTCATGTAGTATCATATTATCATGTTGCATACATGTTTTGAAGTGCTTGTGGTTTTCATTTTCATGCATTTTGCATTCATGGCATGATCTTGTGCGTGTCATAACTTTTAGACCGTAGCTCCGTTTGAGATGTTCCACATATGTAAATCGACTAGAATGACGTGTCAGATTGCATGGTCCAGTTGATTATGTTGTTTAACAAATATAAATATGGTTAGTTCAGATCTGGACCAATTTTGAAATTAACATATGGGGTCATTTCGAAAATACTATACGTTGTTTCCGACCTAATTTGAGATGCCTAGATAGTGTAGTTAATGTATGCTTCACCTCTTGCCATATTTAACAAACATTTAATATTGATGAGTACCTAAATGAGAGTAAACTAAATAATTGAATGTGAAGATTCGTCAATAGGCAACCCGTTGCATATTGAGCTTCACTTAATGCGTAGGAGTTGATTGTTGTGCTTTACCATGCCATGCATCGTGTTTGTTTGCGCATGCATGCATATGTTGTGGTGTGCCGTGTGTTGATTGTTGTTATCGGATTGTTCCTTCTCAATAGAGTACCGAAAGCGTTCGGAGTGTGAGGATTCGTTTGACTACGTTGCCTTGTCTTCTTCATGGATCCACTCTTCTTCTAAGCGGGATCTCAAGCAAGATGACATATTTCCATGGATACCACTACTATCATTGCTATCCTAGTTGTCCCGCTTTTATCATTATGTCTCGTTACCTACCACCTGTTTGTCAAGCCTCCCAACATTGCCTTGCCAAGTCTCTAACCGTCCACCTTCCCAGCAAACGATTGTGTGGCTATGTTACAGCTTGCTTAGCCCTTTTTATAGCAATTGTAGCTGCAGGTGCAATTGCTTCCATGTGACAACATGGACATTCTTTTCTTACCACAATATTCTTGCTATTTAATTTAATGCACATAAATACTTGGTGATAGAGGCGAAGTTTTCCCTATCTTTCGATGAGATGGTGGCTATCATTTTTGGTGGAGTGGACTTTGACGATCCGACTACGAACATGATGACGCCGTGCCTTAGCAATCGCTAAACCAACTCCGAGAGGTTATTGACCATGCCGGAGCACGATCAACCTGACCACGAGGGTGTATTTCCTACACGCAAACGAAGAACAAGCAAGAAGCTCAGATTGCAATCTGGATATTGCGAATATAAGAGGAAAGCTTTATTGATGAAGTGGGGTTCTATGACGCCTTTGTCTGGTCACGAAACACAAACGAAGAACGCGAAGTTGCAGGTATGGCGAACTTGTAATCTAAACAAAACCCAACCCTAAAACGATGCCCTAAGGGCTATATATATGGGGGAATAGAGGGGAATTTCGCGGCCCCTTGGAGGAGGGGTCCGAAACTGACCTTAACTCAATTTCCCCATACATACGGACTCTAAAAACAGCCTATAATATGGTATTTTGAAATTACATGGGCCTCGCCCAACAATAAGGTGGCGCAACACCTATATTATCCTAGGGACGAATTTTATAAAGTAGCATCATGCATATTTTGTCCAAGGCTTCTTGCTCCCACTATGGTGGCTTCAAAGTGTGAAAATCATCACTGGAAACTCCATTGTTCTTTCCTGCGCGCGCGTTCTTCTCCATGCTTGATCCCGCTCGCATGGTCATCCTTCTTGTCCATGCCAGGTCCTTCATTCATAAGTAGAACAAAAGTATCTAATTTAGGCAGCATCATATGTTCATGAACATTAGAAGGATTTGCAAGAAACAAAAGTACCTGGTAATTCAATTGACATGCGTGAGCTCTAGTAGTTGGTCCTGTATGTATAGCAGCCGGAGTTGTGGGTGTAGCATTAGCAGGGATGTCCTCATCATCCTCCCCTTCTTGAACTGAAGTCGCCCTCGACGGAAGCTCATCTTCCTCACGCAAATAAGGCTTCAAATCTGCAATGTTAAAAGTGGGGCTAACCCCAAACTCTACAGGTATCTCAAGTTTATATTCATTATCATTTATTTTCTCTAACACCTTAAAAGAACCATCAGCACGTGGCATTAGCTTTGACTTGCGCAAATCAGGAAATCTATGCTTACGCAAATGTAACCAAACAAGGTCTCCAGGTGCAAAGACAACATGTTTTCTACCCTTATCTCCAGCAATTTTGTATTTAGCATTCATACACTCAATGTTTTCCTTCGTTAACTCATGCATCTTTAATATTAATTCAACACGTTCTTTAGCATCAAAACTAACCTTCTCCGAAGATGGAAGAGGCGACAAATCAATAGGTGCACGAGGTAAGAAACCATACACAACTTCAAAACGGCACATCTTAGTGGTAGAATTTAGTGAACGATTATAAGCAAATTCAATATGAGGCAAGCATTCTTCCCACATTTTCAGGTTATTCTTCAAAACAGCCCTAAGCATAGTAGACAATGATCTATTGACTACTTCAGTTTGGCCATCAGTTTGGGGATGACATGTAGTACTAAAAAGTAGTTTAGTCCCAAACTTAGCCCATAAACATATCCAAAAGTGGCTAAGAAATTTAGCATCACAATCTGAAACAATTGTATTTGGCACACCATGCAACCGAACAATTTCACGAAAGAACAAATCAGCAACATGAGCAACATCATCACTTTTATGACATGGTATAAAGTGTGCCATTTTGGAAAATCTATCCACGACAACAAATATGCTATCACTACCCTTCTTAGTTCGAGGTAAACCTAAAACGAAGTCCATAGATATATCCTCCCAAGGAACACTAGGTACAGGTAAAGGCATATATAAACCATGAGGATTGAGTCGTGACTTAGCTTTTTGACATGTAGTGCAGCGAGCAACAAAACGCTCAACATCCCATCTCATCTTTGTCCAAAATAAATGTGTAGAAAGTATGTCCTCCGTCTTCTTCACGCCAAAGTGTCCCATTAATCCTCCTCCGTGTGCCTCCTGTAACAACAAAAGACGAACGGAGCTAGCTGGAATGCATAGCTTGTTAGTACGGAACACAAATCCATCATTAATCCACCATGTTCTCCCTTCTTTACAATGCTACAACACATCTCTAAATTCAACATCATGCACATATTGATCTTTGATGGTCTCCAAACCAAATATTTTAAAGTCAAGTTGTGAAAGCATAGTATAACGACGAGACAAAGCATCAGCAATAACATTTTCTTTACCCTTCTCGTGTTTAATGACATAAGGGAAAGTCTCAATGAATTCAACCCATTTAGCATGTCTACGATTCAGTTTTGCTTGACTTTTAATATGTTTCAAAGATTCATGATGAGAATGTATAACAAATTCTTTGGGCCATAAATAATGTTGCCACGTTTCCAAAGTCCGAACAAGAGCATATAATTCCTTATCATAAGTAGAATAATTCAGACTAGGCCCACTCAGTTTTTCAGAAAAGTACGCAACAGGTTTACCATCTTCAAATAACACACCGCCTAACCCAATTCCACTAGCATCACATTCAAGCTCGAAAGTCTTATTAAAATCAGGAAGTTGGAGTAAAGGAGCATGTGTTAACTTATCTTTCAAGACCATGAAGGCTTCTTCCTGTGCGGTACCCCAAGAAAAAGGCACGTCCTTCTTTCTAAGCTCATTGAGAGGCGCAGCAATGGTGCTGAAATCTCTCACAAAACGCCTATAGAAACCAGCGAAGCCAACAAAACTCCTCACTTATGTGACCGTTTTGGGCTGCGGCCAACTCTCAATAGCTTCAATCTTGGCTTTATCAACTTCAATTCCCTATGGAGTAACAACATAGCCAAGAAAAGATACTCGGTCGGTGCAAAAGGTGCACTTCCCAAGGTTACCAAACAAACGTGCATCACGTAGAGCAATAAAAACAACACGTAGATGTCCAAATGATCCTCCAAAGATCTACTAAAAATCAATATATCATCAAAATAGACTACCACAAATCGTCCAATCAAAGCACGTAAAACCTCATTCATTAATCTCATGAAAGTGCTAGGTGCATTAGTTAACCCAAAAGGCATGACTAACCACTCATATAATCCAAACTTAGTAATAAATGCTATTTTCCATTCATCTCCCAATTTCATATGAATTTGATGGTATTCACTACGCAAATCAACTTTGGAGAAAATTGTAGATCCACTTAATTCATCAAGCATATCATCTAGTCTAGGAATAGGATGACGATAACGAATAGTAATATTATTAATGCCTCTACAATCCACACACATGCGCGATGTACCATCCTTTTTAGGCACTAGAATAATAGGAACAGCACAAGGACTAAGGGATTCACGTATATAACCTTTGTCAAGCAGCTCTTGTACTTGACGCATAATCTCCTTTGTCTCTGCTGGATTGGTACGGTATGGCACATGGTTGGGTAGGGATGCACCGGGAATTAAGTCAATCTGATGCTCAATCCCGCGAATAGTTGGTAATCCTGGTGGCACGTCTTGTGGGAAGACGTCAGCGAACTCTTGCAAAATGTTAATGACAGCATGCCCTCGAATGAAAATAATACCTCTTTGCATACAAAAGCATAGCAAACAGATGTAGCAACATCCAAATCATTAATATCAGATTTAGAAGCAAGTAAACATCCACTCTTCAATTTTATTTCAGATGCAATACTAGATGATGGTTTATTATGCTTATGGTGTTGCTCAAATTCCTGTGCTACAATCTGATTTTCACTCTTATTTTTCTCCTGTTTTGCTTTACTAGCTCTAGCAATGTCATCTTTCATAATATGTTCCGGAGACATAGGAAGCAAAGTGATATTTTGATCCTTATGAACAAGAGTATACTGATTTGTCCTACCATGGTGTACAGAATTATTATCAAACTGCCATGGCCTACCAAGTAGAACAGAACATGCTTGCATGGGTACCACATCACAATCCACATAATCAGAATATGTAGCAATGCTAAAATGCACACGAACAGTTTGTGTTACCTTAACCTTGCCACTATTGTTGAACCATTGGATGTAATAAGGATGAGGATGTGGTTTGGTGGTTAGAGACAGCTTCTCCACCATCTCCATGCTAGCCAAGTTATTGCAACTCCCTCCATTGATGATGACGTGAATAGAACGCTCCTTCACAACTCCCTTTGTGTGGAACAAGTTGTGCCTCTGATTTTGCTCAGCCTATGTAACCTGCACACCGAGAACACGTTGAGCAACTAAACTTTCATACCTGCCAGCGTAATTAGCAGCCATGAAGTGTGTCTCTGGTTCTGCATCCTCGCCACCCTGTTCTTCACTTGCAATGAGAGCCAAAGTCTCCTCATCATAATCACTAGCGGACGCATATCCACCATCCTCAGTAACAATCATTACATGCTTGGAAGGGCATTCTCTCGCAAAGTGACCTCCACCCTTGCAATGACGGCATATAACCTCATGTGTTTGCCATGTGGATGCAATAGATGAAGAAGAGCTCTGTGCAGGCCTAGAGGGTGTGCTCTTCACAGAGGGTGGAGTAGGAGCCTGTTTCCTGGTATCGCGGTTGGAGTTGGAGGTGGAAGTAGGTGGTGTTGCAGCAGGACGTGCAGAAGTAGAGGAGGTACGTGGCATCCATGATGAAGTGCGACCTGCAAAAAAAGTAATTCTCGCCATTGCCTGTCGATCCTGCACTTCACGTTCAGCTTTGCAAGCAAGATGAAATAAATGAGTGATAGTGTTATACTCCTTATACTCTAGAATAGTTTGAATCTCTCTATTTAATCCACCCATAAAACGTGCAAGCATAGATTCATTCTCCTCAACAATACCACATCTAATCATGCCAGTTTGTAATTCCTGATAATATTCTTCTACAGAATTTTTTCCTTGTCTTAAACGCTGCAAATTGTGAAGCAATTCATGTTGATAATATGGTGGCACCCAACGATTACGCATAGCAGTTTTCAAAGCAGCCCAAGTAGTTGGAATATTAGCATGGTGTATTCTACAATGTTCTGACCACCAAGCATAAGCAAAACTAGTGAATAAACAAACAACAACAGCAACACGTCTATCCTCAGGAAATTGTAAGCATGTAAAACATTGTTCTGTTTCTAACTCCCATGTAAGATATATATCAGGAACATATCTACCCTCAAACGTCGGAATATTCAATTTAAGTTTAGGGAGATGGGCATGATCCCGTACCTGAGGGGGTGGTGCAGCCCTACCGTTACGGTTGTAGCCATGTGGTCGACCTGGTGCGTATCGTGGTGGTTTCCCCTGAGGCTGATCTGGCGCAACCTCTCCCTCATCATCATAATAACCATCATAATCTTCAAACTACTCAACGACAGTAGCAGCAGGAGCCACAGAAGTAGCAGCAGTATCAACAGTACCAGTATGTTGGCCTTGGCCGAGAGGCACATGTCGTGCTCGTCGTTCGAAAGGGATAGAAGCTGCAGCTGGTGGTGGTAGACGGGCAAGCACCTCATTGAACTTGGCATCCATCTTGGTGTCGAATGTCTTCTCCAAACCATCGAGCTTCTCCATGGCCTCTCCAAAGTTGGTCACGAAGTCTTGTACCTGGTCAGCCATCATTTGCTGAAATTTTTCATAGAGCGCTTTGTTGGTCATGCTCTCCCAGTCGCTCCCATCGTCATGTGATCCTGACATGGTTAGCAAAAATAGGAAACACACAAGAATATGAAACCTACAGACTACTAGGACATGGTGGTGGTGGTGGTGGTGGTGTGTCACAAATCCTTTAAGCGAATCTCAAATTCTTACCAGTTCTTACCCAGCAGCAGGCGGTGATCGGCAACCGTTGTAATCAAACTCTCAAAGCTTGGATAGAGCGATTGCCAGGTGGTGTCAAACACACGACGTAGATGTATGTGGAGCTGGGATGGCTTATAATATGGTAGCAAAAAGGGTTAGCAATAATCAATTCAGAGATGCAAGGTTGAATAAACGCTCAACGACGGTACTGTTCTGGTACTAGGCTAGACCGTACTAGAGACACGAGCCTAAAACACCAACAAAATCATGACGCTACACGTAATCAAGGGAAAAGCACACTCTGAATTATTATTTTTTGTTTTTTTTGGCGCCTCTTTTTTTGCGCTTTTTTTGCTCCAAAAATCACTACAATGGCGAGTGTCTCAAAACTCTTCCCACGTCGTATAAGCAAGATGGGCACGAAATTTGTTGGACTATTTTTTTTTCTTTTTCTAGAGCAATTTGTGGGCTGCGATGACCAAAAATTTCGACAAAAATCACTATGATGGCAAGTGTCTCAAAACGCTTCGAAGAACCTAAAACCAAGATAGCGAAAAAATATTTTCAACCGAAGCTTTTTTGGGCCAAAACGTGCTCTGCAAAGCATGCCAGACTCATTTTTTCCGACACCTACGCAGGTAGCAAAACACGAATCCGAAATCAAAAGGATCTCGAAACTAAACCTAAAACGAGCTGGACTCGGATTGGTCGCGGATTTGTGGTGGTATATATGGACACCAATGGATAGTGAAGGTGGGTGGTGATATATGGCAGCGGTGATGATGGTGGTGGTATATGGCAACTATGAAGACGATGCGGTGGCGACGTGACAACCTGTGGATAGAACTCGAAACTCTAAAGGACTAGACACTAAGACCAGCAACTCGACACGACGATGTAACCGCAAATTCAACAAAGCAAAATACTGAAAAGACTATGCAAAGGCTCAGATTGGTCCGGATATGATGATCTAACCCTAATTTTTTTGTGGCTTTTTCATGGACTAAAGGTATGAAGAACAGATGCGATCTAAACTAAGAAAATTTGTAAAATCTCACCGAGCAACCTGGAAATCTGATACCACTTGATAGAGGCGAAGTTGTCCCTGTCTTTCGATGAGATGGTGGCTATCGTTTTTGGTGGAGTAGACTTTGATGATCCGACTACGAACGTGTGATGACGCCACGCCTTAGCAATCGCTAAACCAACTCCGAGAGGTTATTGACCACGCCGGAGCACGATCAACCTGACCACGAGGCTCTATTTCCTGCACGCAAACAAAGAACAAGCAAGAAACTAAGATTGCAATCTGGATATTGCGAATATAAGAGGAAAGCTTTATTGATGAAGTGGGGTTCTGTGACGCCTTTGTCTGGTCGCGGAACACAAATGAAGAACGCGAAGTTGTAGCTATGGCGAACTTGTAATCTAAATAAAACCCAACCCTAAAACGACGCCCTAAGGGCTGTATATATGGAGGAATAGAGGGGAATTTCGTGGCCCCTTGGAGGAGGGGTCCGAAACCGACCTTAACTCAGTTTCCCCATACATACGGACTCTAAAAACAGCCTATAATATGGTATTTCGAAATTACATGGGCCTGGCCCAACAATAAGGTGGCGCATCACCTATATTAGCCTAGGGACGAATTTTGTAAAGTAGCTTCATGCATATTTTGTCCAAGGCTTCTTTCTCTCATTATGGTGGCTTCAAAGTGCGAAAATCATCACTGGAAACTCCATTATTCTTTCCCGCGTGCGCACCTTCTTCTCCATGCTTGATCCCGCTCCCATGGTCATCCTTCTTGTCCATGCCAGGTCCTTCATTCATAAGTAAAACAAAAGTATCTAATTTAGGCAGCATCATATGTTAATGAACATTAGAAGGATTTGCAAGAAACGAAAGTACCTAGTAATTCAATTGACATGCGCGAGCTCTAGTAATTGGTCCTGTATGTATAGCAGTCGGAGTTGTGGGTGTAGCATTAGCAGGGATGTCCTCATCATCCTCCCCTTCTTGAACTGAAGTCGCCCTCGGCGGAAGCTCATCTTCATCACCCAAATAAGGCTTCAAATCTGCAATGTTAAAAGTGGGGCTAACCCCAAACTCTACAGGCAGCTCAAGTTTATATTAGTAATGGGTATGTATTTATTCTGGCTTGTTTCCTAGGCCCCATCCTTTATTTTGTTCGAGTATGGTTTGAGTTGCTTCGATGTCAACTAGTGATCTCATATCTTTTCGAAGCAGTGTTCTCATATTTCTATGGAAATGCTAATTCTTTTGCTCAATCAAGTTGTTATATCAATTCTGTTTATCCGGTGTGCTTCTCTTCAAGATAATTCTATACTCTTCAATATTACAAGATCAATCCTCTTATTCTTTCCCGGAGTTCATTTCATCCGTCCCGAGATTTCTTTGTTTTTTCCACCCTCCTGACCTTTTTCTTCAATGTTTAAATTCTCATCGAAATCCCTTTCTTTTCATCGATGCTTCCGCTATCTTTTCTTTTGTATCGTATCCAGTGATTCATTGTGAAGATCCTCAAGTGATTAGAATTCATCATTTCTTTATTCTTGTTTTCCTTCCCGGTGCATTCGATTCAAGATCTCGGTGTTCATCATATCCTTTCTGATTCGTACAATGGTTTCCATGTTGGAAATTCGGTCCAAGTACTCTTGTTTTTCGTCTCTCTCTATTCTATCCAGAGTGCTAAAGATATCTCAGAAGACTTTCATTTCCATTCATATCCTCTTAAATTATTTCGAGGTTCTCACCTCATCAAGTTCTTAATTTTCTAGTGTAAGATCTCTTTCTAAGCAATTATCTCAATGGTGGTTTCTTTTGAGTGGGCCCATAACCCACGGGTTTTTCCCCTAGGATCTTACCTAGATCTTCTAATCTTTCCGGAGATCTCAAGTTCTTTTCAGATATGATGTGAGAATGATTTCATCAGTCATATTCGTTCTCCAAGATCGCTTTGAATTATTTTCATCATTGGCTCAACCTTTCCTTATTCATTGTTTCGGAGCATCTCAGTAATTCATGGTGTTGTTTATCGTCATCACTGTCGATGATCAAGACTGAAAGAGAGCTTCTCTTAAATCCTGGTCCATTTTCTTGAAGATTCATGGTTTCAGCATCCTGCTATCCTCTCAAATTGTTCGATCATGAGTAAATCCTCCCATATCCATCTGGTGCCTTTCAGAGTTGTTTTTATTTATCGATCCTCCGAAGGTCATCATCTCAGAAGATTTCTTTGTTTTGAGCTTTTAGCTTTCATTCTCAAATTCTTCTCCATTGTTGTTCCTTCGTTCGTATCTCCATTATTCCGGTGATTCGTTCAAGTTTCTATTAGGATGATCATGATCCGTTTGTTCTCATGCATCTCCATTCATTCGTAGTATCTTCATTCATTTCAAATTCTCATCAGTGTTTCCTGAAGGCTGCTTCAAATTTGTGCTCTATCTCTCTTTGCAATCTTTTTCAAGAAGAATAAGTGGTATAACAAATCCATTTCATGTCGTCAATTTAACTTGATGAAGGATAGACATAACATAATTCTTATTCTTTTCATCAAGGTTATTTCAATCCTTCTTCCGATGTTGTTCATGTTATTCTTTGTTTTTTGGAGTTCCAAAGTTTTCTCAAGTGTCTCTTTGCGAAGCTTCATATAAATATTTGCAAGGCCTCAATCTTGTTCATTTTGCAATCCTTCAATTCTCTTCTATCATCCTTTTGTTCCGGAGTTCATCCCGATGCTTCTTCATGGTGGTTTGTTAAGGATGTAATTCTTCTCGAATCGTTCTTCAAGATTCTTGTTGGAGGTGCTCAAGTGTTCTTTATCTTCGATTTCTAAGTTCAATTCCTTCGCCATTGCCTTTTGAGATGGTGTTATTAAATTCTTCATTATGAGGAGTCTCGAAGGAAAATTGTTAAGAATGAGATAAGTAAACCCATCTTGCCTTCTCGGAGTTATCTTGGGTTGGATTTCACCTAAAGTATTTCCTAAGGATTGTTGCTATCATGGTGTCATAAATGATTCACGTGTCTCCTCCACCTCTTGGTGAAAGAAGTTTTGCATATCTTGTTGCTCCCAGGCAATCAATTGTTTCTGTTGTGGCAGGTTGTCACCTCATAATTTCGAGATGTTTTCCATAAGCCCAGATCAAGCTTGTTTTTTTCGTTGTTGTTGTTCCAACAACTCCACTTAATCCTTCTATGTAAGGATGCTTTTCAAATCCAATTGTTTTAGAAGTTTTCATTTTCTTCTCCATTCTCTTTTCTCCAAATATCTAGTTTTTATTCTTTTCTTCCAGAAGCGTTGTCATGTTGCTTTCTTTCAACCATCATCTTGTTTTATCAAGATCATGTTCTTTCTTGCTTATTCATTTTACTGGAGTGTTGTGTGCTATGTTCAAGTTCCTTCCATCTTATCAATTTTGCCCATCTATCCTACCAAAGTGCTGCCGAAATTTCATCTGAATTCTTGCTTGTGCCTCGCGCCATTCTTCATATCTTTGCATCCTTCAAGACTTGTGGTTTCACTCGTTGGTCAAAGAAGCAACTAAGTTGTACCTCTTACTCTTTCTCTTCCCCTTCTAAGTCTTCCATTCCTAGATCTCGGGACGAGATCCTCGTGTAGTGTGGGACAGTTGTAACAGCCGAGGACCGACGCTCCAAAAAATTCCCCTTTTATTCCATTGTCATCTTGTGATTTGTTTGGTTGTCGCATCATCATCGCATCATTCTCATCATCTGCATAGCATCATCACTAGTTTTTGAAAACTTGCATCCATTCGTAGTTGTCGGTTCTCTCTGTTCGTGTCGTCGACCGTTTCGAGACCAACCATACATGCATGCGCCCACGACATCAATAAAAAATTGATTTCAAAAGTGTGCGTAAAAGTTTCTCGGATTGGGTCAAAACTTGGCGTGCGATCTTAATATAGTGTAGCTTGACCACCTACCAAATTTCGTCGCAATCCGAGTTCGTTTGATACCTCATCGGTTGACCGTAGTGGCACCGTCGTTGGTAAATTGTGGGACGTTTTTTGGTGTCTGAAACCTCATGTCACGGGCCCAAACCTCCCTCTCATCTCCACCTAGCCCACTCTACACGGCCCACCTAAACCTAGCCTAGCCCCTCCGCCCCCAGACCGTCAGATCAATATCCGAAGGTCCGAAAACGGAGCAAAACCCCCTAAAGTTGCCACCTTACCTATATATAGCAGTCTAACCCTAAAACCTAGGCCTCTTGTCCCATCCATTCCCACCTGCGCCGCCACCCTCCTCGGATCCCTCAGAGCACCAACCAGCCCGCTCCTCCTGATTCCCTCATTTTCCTCAGCAAGCCAACCCGAGCCCCTCAATCCTCCGACAGCCGCGGATGCTCCGAACGAGTCCGTCACCGAGCCCGGACCAGGCCACCTCATCGGCGACTGCCGAACCTCCTAGGTTAGACCTAGTGCCACGCACCCCTACCTTCTTCCCTCTCCTTCTCTAGATCTATCTCTCCGTCATTTATGTGCCTCTCCGTTCGCAGGGACTGCCTGCCATGAACGTTGACTAGGAGCTCGCAGCCGCCGTTTGTCACCGCCTATAACCGGATCTGTCGAACCCGGCCACCCGTCCCATTCCTTGTGCCTGCCTTCTGCTGGAGCCAAACCGTCGTCACCTCGAACGAGGGCAGCGCACGCGTTGACCAGGGGAGCCAGTTCGCCCGGGCATGGCCCTAGTGCTAGCGAGGACCAAGGTGCACTGCCGCATTTGCTAGGCCTAGTCAGCGCCAGGGCCAGCTCCTCCCGCTGCGGCCTAACATCGCCTCGCCCGGCCTAGCACTGCAACACCGAGCCGGCCCGAATCCCAGTGAGGTGAGCGCCACCAGCCTATTCCCCGCCCAAGCGACATATGGTTATCGTGCGCCCACTGTTTGATTTAGGCCCGTGGACAGGTTCATCCCAATGCATGTTTTTCTTCCATCCCGCTAATTTGCCTATTTATCCACCGATTTACAAATTTCTGAAAAAACCCATGATTTCAAAATGCTAATAACTTCATAACTGTGCACTAAAAACAAATATTTCGTATAGGTAAAGTGATTAGAATTTTGTGTAGAATCGCAATATACAATTTTCGTGCATTTTAAAAAAATTTAAGTTGTTGTTTTCTTGTATTTGGCATAAATGTCATGAATTGCATTGCGCATTAGTATTTTAGCGTGCATCCGAATTAAACAAACCTTATATGTAAAATGTGTATATTAGTTGTATTGCATTTTCATGCATGATATAAATGTTTGCTCTGATGTTGGCATTTATGTGCTTGAATTACATGCTAATAGGTTTATGCCATAAACTTGCCTAATTGATTGTGACATATTTTCCTACATGAACCTATGCATATTCTATATGATTGTGGGGTAGAAAAATCTATAGAATTTATCTGTGCATTTAGTTTGTCATTTGAGAAAAATTGTGTGCGTGTTATTTTTCCATGATGCCCCTTTGCTAATTTTGTGTGAATTAATCCATGCATATTTTGGAATAGTTGCCAACATGAGATATGCCCTTTGACATGTGCACTAGACCCTGGTCATTTTGTTTTCCATGGTAATCCATGTTTAGTTGTTATTTTCTTGTTGCCAACATGCTATGAAATACTGCTATTTTAAGGGGTCTAAATATCTCTAAGTTTGGAATCTGTACTATTTGGTTGTTGTCTTGCCATGTGTCTTGCTAGTGATCTAGAACCCCTATGGGGTAGGTGCAATGGAGTTATGTTTAGCTCATAATGTCCTCAAGCTTGCTGTTAAGTTTCATGCAAATATATGCCTTGTAGATTATAGTTTTATTGCTGCCCATATGCCTCCATGATAAAACTGCAATGTTGAAAACTGCTATTTTCACCAAGTCTGAAATTGTTTTCAATTAGCTATCTTGTGAGCTTATTTACTAGTGATCCATGATCCTAAACAACTTGCCCATGTGATATAACTTTGTGCATCATGTAAACTACTGCCCCATGTCTTTTTTGTGCATTTTAGACCTTTGTAGCTTGTTTTTTTCATGCGTGCAAAATGTCATGTTGCTGTTTTGGACAGATTTGCACTAAACCTTGTATAGGTGTTTGTGGTTGAACCGTAGCTCCGTTTTGGGGATGCCATACATGAAACTTGCTTAGAATTTCATGTAGTATCATATTATCATGTTGAATCCATGTTTTGAAGTGCTTGTGGTTTTCATTTTCACGCATTTTGCATTCATGGAATGATCTTGTGTGTGTCGTAACTTTTAGACCGTAGCTCCGTTTGAGATGTTCCACATATGTAAATCGACTAGAATGATGTGTAGAATTGCATGGTATACTTTATTATGTTTTTTAACAATTATAAATATGGTTAGTTCAGATATGGACCAATTTCTAAATTAATATATGGGGTCATTTCGAAAATACGATACGTTGTTTCCGACCTCATTTAAGATGCCTAGATAGTGTAGTCTATCAATGCTTCACCTCTTGCCATGTTTGACAAACATTTATTATTGATGAGTATCGAAACGAGAGTGAACTAAATATTTGAATGTGGAAATTCGTCAATATGCAACCCATTGCATATTGAGCTTCACTTAATGTGTAGGAATTGATTGTTGTGCTTTACCGTGCCATGCATCATGTTTGTTTGCGCATCATGTCATGCATATGTTGTGGTGTGCCGTGTGTTGATTGTTATTTTCGGATTGTTCCTTCTCGGCAGAGTATCTAAAGCATTCTGAGTGTGAGGATTCGTTTGACTACGTTGGCTCGTCTTCTTCGTGGATTCATTCTTCTTCCAAGTGGGATCTCAGGCAAGATGACACATTTCACTAGATACCACTACTATCATTGCTATGCTAGTTGTCCCGCTTTTATCGTTATGTATCGTTACCTATAACCTGTTTTTCAAGCCTCCCAACATTGCCATGACAAGCCTCTAACCCTCCACCTTCCAAGCAAACGATTGTGTGGCTATGTTACCTCTTGCTTAACCCTTCTTATAGCATTTCTAGCTGCAGGTGCAATTGCTTCCATGTGAGAACATGGTCATTCTTTTGTTATCACAATATTATTTCTATTTAATTTAATGCACAAATAAAATTGGTAAAGGGTGGATGGCTTGGCCTTTTTCTCAGTGTTTTGTTCCATCTTTGCCACCCTAGTGACTTGTGTACCAGTGTTATGTTCCATATTGAGCGCTCCTAACATGCTCGGGGTTGTTATGGGGACCCCGTTGATTTTCATTTTAGGACAAAGCTTGTCTGGCAAGGCCCAACATTAGTGCTACCTTTGCCTAATAACTAATAAAATTGCATAGGGACTTGCCGGACCCCGAGGATCTTTAATTAACAACCCGGGCCAGTGCCCCTCATGAGTGTTGGTCCAAAACGGGTTGCATGCAGGCCCGCCTCGAGGAAACTCGGGGATTGGTTTTCCCTGTAGCTAGTCCCATCCGGTCATGCCTCAGAACGAGATACGCGGCTCTTATCGGGTTCGTTGACACGTCGGGCGGCCTTGCTGGATTTGTTTTACCTTTCTGGAACGTCTTGCGCGTGGGATTTCGAGGACACTTCGGGCTATCTCGAAGTTGAGATTTTCCATCTGTATTCCACAAATACTACAGGTGATTCCGCGGTTGAGGAATTCCAATGCAGCGTGTGGTTAATTTGTGATGGATGAGTTGGAGCACCCTTGCATTGTTAAATCTTTCGGAAAGTCGTGCCCACGGTTATGTGGCAACTTAGAAAACTTGTTTGACACCTGGTCATAGCAATCTTGAATTAAACTCAAATAAAATACACCAACCGTGTGCGTAACCGTGACTATCTCTTCTCGTGAGTCCTTTTCTGAGAGAGAACATGGTGGGGTTATGGTTGACGTAAGTAGGTGTTCAGAATCACTTAGTGATCATTATTAGCTCATGTCCGTTATGCGTAGACCACCATACTTTAATTTATGTATTCATAAGTTAGCCATGCAAATAAATGCTTAGTTGCTTGCTGCAGCATCACGACTTAACCATACCTCACCCATTAAGCTTTAATAGTCTTCATACCCTTGGAAATGAGATTACTGAGTCCCTATGGCTCACGGATTATTACAATAATAGTTGCAGGTACAGGTAATGCGATGAATTGATGTGAGAGTGATGCTTCTTTGATTTGGAGTTCTTCTTCTTCTTCTTCTTCATCAATCTAGGATGGGTTCCAGGCGGCAGCCTGGGACGGCAAGGATGGATGTCATTTTATCGTTTGTTTTCATCTGTAGTCGAACCCTGCTCTTCTGTATGATGTTTGAATATGTTTTTGTATTGATGTGATCTTGATGTAGCTTGTGGAGAGTGTAAGTCAATTTCATATCCTCATCTCTTCTCTACATGTACTTGTAATGATATCCATTCTTGCAAAACGACGAGATGTACTTCTATCCCTGTCGAGGCCCTCGTGACCAAATAAGGATAGGATCACATCTTGGGCGTTACATTTTGTTCCCATTCCACACTAGCAAGCACCCTATCCAACTTCTCATATTTCGGATTAGGTAACGTATTAGCCCAAGTAAATTGTCTACTTGTGAGCTCAATCTCCCTTAGATTGAGACTCTCAATAATCAAACATCAGCGACCATCGTCCATCAAAATTATCATTATTCTTCTCATCTGGTCTCCTTATAATATTAGAATCCCCTCCAACTAGGATTGGAAGGGATTCATCTCCAGATATTCGCACCAAGTCAGCTAGGAAGTCAGGTTCAAATTTGAGTTGGGCTGCTCCATATACACCTATGAGAGACCAGCGGAATCCATCTAACTTGGATCTCACCCGAAACTTGACCGCAAAGTCACCCCTCACTACATTAATGACCTCTAGCATTTCACATCTAACCCCTAGCAATATCCTGCCGGATCTTCCTCTAGGGGGTAAATAGTGCCAGTCAAAATCTATCCCGCCTGTCAAAGTCCCGAGGAACTGAGCGGTGAAATTATCTCTGCCTATCTCAAGCAGTGCGATAAAATCTAACTTTTGTTCCACCGATGTCTCTGCCAAGAATCTTGTTTTAGCCAAGTCAGCTAGACCTCTGCTATTCCAAAATATTCCTTTCATAGATCATCGTGCAATTTGTTTTTAAGCCTCACTCTAGCACTCCTTCGGATAGCAGAAGTAGGATATACCTTTCTATTCTAGGTTCGCTTAGGCCTGTCCCCCGAACAAGAAACAAGTATATTATTATGGTTACTAGATTCAATACCATCCACCCGTACCGTCTGTACCCTGTGTTGGAAATATGCCCTAGAGGCAATAATAAAATGGTTATTATTGTATTTCCTAGTTCATGATAATTGTCTGTTATTCATGCTATAATTGTGTTAACCGGAAAGCGTAATACATGTGTGAATACATAGACCACAACGTGTCCCTAGTGAGCCTCTAGTTGGCTAGCTCGTTGATCAATAGATGGTCACGGTTTCATGACCATGGACATTGGATATCGTTGATAACGAGATCACATCATTAGGAGAATGATGTGATGGACAATACCCAATCCTAAGCATAGCACAAGATCGTGTAGTTCGTTTGCTAAAGCTTTTCAATGTCAAGTGTCGTTTCCTTAGACCATGAGATTGTGTAACTCCCGGATACCGTAGGAATGCTTTGGGTGTGCCAAACGTCACAACGTAACTGGGTGGCTATAAAGGTACGCTATGGCTATCTCCGAAAGTGTCTGTTGGGTTGACACGAATCGAGACTGGGATTTGTCACTCCGTGTGACGGAGAGGTATCTCTGGGCCCACTCGGTAAGACATCATCATTATGAGCTCAATGTGACTAAGGAGTTAGTCACGGGATGATGTATTACAGAACGAGTAAAGAGACTTGCCGGTAACGAGATTGAACAAGGTATGGGGATACCGACGATCGAATCTCGGGCAAGTACCATACCGATAGACAAAGGGAATTGTATACGGGATTGATTGAATCCTTGACATCGTGGTTCATCCGATGATATCATTGTGGAGTATGTGGGAGCCAACATGGGTATCCAGATCCCGCTGTTGGTTATTGGCCAAAGAGGTGTCTCGGTCATGTCTACGTGTCTCCCGTACCCGTAGGGTCTACACATTTAAGGTTCGATGACGCTAGGGTTATAGGGAAATAGTGTACGTGGTTACCGAAGGTTGTTCGGAGTCTCGGATGAGATCCCGACGTCACAAGGAGTCCTAGAATGGTCCGGAGACGAAGATTGATATATAGGAAGTGAGGTTTTGGTTACCGGAAGTGTTCCGGGTGTCTCCGGTAGTGTACCGGGACCACCGGAAGGGTTCCGGGGGTCCACCAAGTGGGCCCACCTGCCCCGGAAGGTTCCATGGGCCAAGAGTGGGAGGGAGCCAGCCCCTCGGTGGGCTGGTGCGCCTCCCACCCCAGCCCAAGGTGCAGCAAGGGTGGAGGGGGGCAAACCCTAGGCTTAGATGGGCCTTAAGGCCCACCCTAGGGCGCCTCCACCTCTCCCTGCCCTGGCCGCCGGCCAGATGGGCTTCTGGAGGCTGCCGCCACCCTTAGGGTGGAACCCTAGGGCGTAGCACGTCTCCTCCCCTCCTCCTATATATAGTGGAGGTATTTGGGGCTGCACAACACACGAGTTCATCTCCTCCTTGGTGCAGCCCTACTCCTCCCTCTCCTCGTTCTCCGTAGTGCTTAGCGAAGCTCTGTCGGAGTACCACGCAGCTCCACCGCCACCACGCCGTCGTGTTGCCGGAGCTCTCCCTCAACCTCTCCTCCCTCCTTGCTGGATCAAGGCGTAGTAGACGTCACCGGGCTGCACGTGTGTTGCACGCGGAGGTGCCGTCCGTTCGGCACTTGATCGGATCTACCGCGATCTGAATCGCTGCGAGTACGACTCCATCAACCGCGTTCTAGCAACGCTTCCGCTTAGCGATCCTCAAAGGTATGAAGATCCAATCTCTCCCCACTCGTTTGCTGGTTTCTCCATAGATAGATCTTGGTGACACGTAGGAAAATTTTGATTTACTACTACGTCTCCCAACAGAGGCATCAGGAGCTAGGTCTATGCGTAGAATCTATGCACGAGTAGAACACAAAGCAGTTGTGGGCGTCGATTTTGTTAATATGCTTGCCGTTACGAGTCTTATCTTGATTCGTTGGTATTGTGGGATGAAGCGTCCCGGACCAACCTTACACGTACGCTTACGTGAGACCGGTTCCACCGCCTGACATGCACTAGTTGCATAAGGTGGCTAGCGGGTGTCTGTCTCTCCCACCTTAGTCAGATTGGATTCGATGAAAAGGGTCCTTATGAAGGGTAAATAGCAATTGGCATATCACGTTGTGGTTTTGGCGTAGGTAAGAAACGTTCTTGCTAGAAACCTATAGCAACCACGTAAAAACTTGCAACTACAAATTAGAGGACGTCTAACTTGTTTTTGCAGCATATGCCTTGTGATGTGATATGGCCAGAAGGATGTGATGTGATGCATTGTGATGTATGAGATTGATCATGTTCTTGTAATAGGGTTCACGACTTGCATGTCGATGACTATGACAACCGGCAGGAGCCATAGGAGTTGTCTTATATTATTGTATGACCTGTGTGTCAATCATAAACGCCATGTAATTACTTTACTTTATTGCTAAGCGTTAGCCATAGTAGTAGAAGTAATAGTTGGCGAGACAACTTCATGAAGACACAATGATGGAGATCATGGTGTTGTGCCGGTGACAATGATGATCATCATGCCCCGAAGATGGAGATCATAGGAGCAAGATGATATTGGCCATATCATGTCACTATATTGATTGCATGTGATGTTTATCATGTTTACATCTTATTTGCTTAGAACGACGGTAGTAAATAAGATGATCTCTCAATAAAATTTCAAGAGAAGTGTTCACCCTAACTGTGCACCGTTGCTAAGGATCGTTGTTCCGAAGCACCACGTGATGATCGGGTGTGATAGGTTCTAACGTTCGCATACAACGGGTGTAAGCCAGATTTACACACGCGAAACACTTAGGTTGACTTGACGAGCCTAGCATGTACAGACATGGCCTCGGAACATGGAAGACCGAAAGGTCGAACATGAGTCATATAGAAGATACGATCAACATGGAGATGTTCACCATGGATGACTAGTCCGTCTCACGTGATGATCGGACACGGGCTAGTTGACATGGATCATGTGTCACTTCGATGACTAGAGAGATGTCTATCTGAGTGGGAGTTCATTGAATAATTTGATTATGTGAACTCGATTATCATGAACTTAGTCCAAAAAAAATTGCCTTTAATATCTATATTGTAGATCCAATGGCCAACGCAAATGTCAACCTCAATTTCAACGCGTTCCTAGAGAAAACCAAGCTGAAAGATGATGGAAGCAACTATGCGGACTGGGTCCGTGGCTTGAGGATCATCCTCATAGCTTCCAAGAGATTGTATGTCCTTGATGCACCGCTAGGTGACCCACCCATTCTCCCAGCGGACCAAGACGTTATGAACGCTTGGCAGTCGCGCTGCGATGATTACTCCCTTGTTCAGTGCGGCATGCTTTACAGTTTAGAATCGGGGCTCCAAAAGCGTTTTGAGCAACACGGAGCATATGAGATGTTCCAAGAGCTAAAACTGGTTTTCCAAGCTCATGCCCGAGTCGAGAGATATGACATCTCCGACAAGTTCTTCAGCTGTAAGATGGAGGAGAACAGTTCTGTTAGTGAGCACATCCTAAAGATGTCTGGGCTTCACAACTGCTTGACTCAGCTGGGAGTTAATCTCCCGGATGACTCAGTCATTGACAGAATCCTCCAGTCGCTTCCACCTAGCTACAAGAGCTTTGTGATGAACTACAACATGTAGGGTATGGAGAAGTCCATTCCCGAGTTGTACTCGATGCTGAAATCAGCGGAGGTCGAGATCAAAAAGGAGCATCAAGTGTTGATGGTAAACAAGACCACTAGTTTCAAGAAAGGCAAGGGTAAGAAGAACTTCAAGAAGGACGGCAAAGTTGTTGCCGCACGCGGTAAGCAAGTTGCCGGGAAGAAGAAGAACAAGAATGGACCCAAGCCTGAGATTGAGTGTTTCTATTGTAAGGGTACCGGTCACTGGAAGCGGAACTGCCCCAAGTATTTAGCGGATAAGAAGGACGACAACATTAAAGGTATATGTGATATACTTGTTATTGATGTGTACTTGACCAGCGCTCGTAGTAGCTCCTGGGTATTTGATACCGGTGCAGTTGCTCACATTTGTAACTCCAAGCAGGAGCGGCGGAATAAGCGGAGGCTGGCCAAGGACGAGGTGACGATGCGCGTCGGGAATGGTTCCAAGGTCGATGTGATCGCCGTCGTCACGCTACCTCTACATCTACCTTCGGGATTAGTTTTAAACCTTAATAATTGTTATTTAGTGCCAGCTTTGAGCATGAACATTGTATCTGGATCTCGCTTGATGCGAGATGGCTACTCATTTAAATCCGAGAATAATGGTTGTTCTATTTATATGAGAGAAATGTTTTATGCTCATGCCCCGCTGGTCAATGGTTTATTTTTGATGAATCTCGAACGTGATGTTACACATATCCATAGTGTGAGTACCAAA
Organism: Hordeum marinum; assembly: GCA_022496015.1. NCBI lineage: Eukaryota > Viridiplantae > Streptophyta > Magnoliopsida > Poales > Poaceae > Hordeum > Hordeum marinum. The sequence continues at coordinate 275,981,918 of CM039675.1, forward strand.
AAGTGTAAAGTTGATAACGATAGTCCCACTTACATGTGGCACTGCCGTCTTGGCCATATTGGTGTCAAACGTATGAAGAAGCTCCATGCTGATGGACTTTTGGAGTCACTTGATTTCGAATCATTTGACACATGAGAACCATGCCTCATGGGCAAGATGACGAAGACTCCATTCTCCGGAACAATGGAGCGAGCAACTGACTTGTTGGAGATAATACATACCGATGTATGCGGTCCAATGAGTGTCGAGGCTCGCGGTGGCTACCGTTATGTTCTCACCCTCACTGATGACTTGAGCAGATATGGGTATGTCTGCTTAATGAAACACAAGTCTGAAACCTTTGAAAGGTTCAAGGAATTTCACAGTGAGGTAGAGAATCAACGTGACAGGAAAATAAAATGCCTACGATCTGATCGTGGCGGAGATTATTTAAGTCACGAGTTTGGCACACACCTTAGGAAATGTGGAATTGTTTCGCAACTCACGCCACCCAGCACACCTCAGCGAAATGGTATGTCTGAACGTCGTAATCGCACTCTATTGGATATGGTGCGATCTATGATGTCTCTTACCGACTTACCGCTATCATTTTGGGGATATGCATTAGAGACTGCCGCATTCACTTTAAATAGGGCACCGTCTAAATCCGTTGAGACGACACCGTATGAATTATGGTTTGGAAAGAAACCTAAGCTGTCGTTTCTAAAAGTTTGGGGATGCGATGCTTATGTGAAGAAACTTCAACCTGAGAAGCTCGAACCCAAAGCGGAAAAGTGCGTCTTCATAGGATATCCCAAAGAGACTATTGGGTATACCTTCTACCTACGATCCGAGGGCAAAGTCTTTGTTGCCAAGAATGGATCCTTTCTCGAGAAAGAGTTTCTCTCGAAAGAAGTAAGTGGAAGGAAAATAGAACTTGATGAGGTAATTGTACCTCCACTCGACCCGGAGAGTAGCGCAGCACATGAAGTTGTTTCTGTGGAGCCTACACCGGCTAGAGAGGAAGTTAATGATGATGATCATGAAGATTTAGATCAAGTTGCTACTCGAAGGTCCACTAGGGCACGTTCCGCACCAGAGTGGTACGGCAATCCTGTCCTAGAGATCCTGTTGTTGGACAACGGTGAACCTTCGAACTATGAAGAAGCAATGGCGGGCCCGGATTCCAACAAATGGCTTGAGGCCATGAAATCCGAGATAGGATCCATGTATGAGAACAAAGTATGGACTTTGGTGGACTTGCCTGATGATAAGCGAGCCATTGAAAACAAATGGATCTTTAAGAAGAAGACTGACGCAGACGGTAATGTGACCGCCTATAAAGCTCGGCTTGTCGCTAAAGGTTATCGACAAGTTCAAGGAGTTGACTACGATGAGACTTTCTCACCCGTAGTGATGCTAAAGTCAGTTCGAATCATGTTAGCAGTTGCCGCATTTTATGATTATGAGATCTGGCAAATGGACGTCAAAACGGCATTCCTTAATGGCTTCCTCAAGGAAGAACTGTATATGATGCAGCCGGAAGGTTTTGTCGGTCCTAAAGATGCTAACAAGGTATGCAAGCTCCAGCGCTCCATCTATGGGCTGGTGCAAGCATCTCGGAGTTGGAACATTCGCTTTAATGAGGTGATTAAAGCGTTTGGGTTTGTACAGGTGTATGGAGAACCCTGTATTTACAAGAAAGTGAGTGGGAGCTCTATAGCATTTCTTATACTGTATGTGGATGACATGCTGATAATGGGAAATAATATAGAACTCTTGGAAAGTATAAAGGCCTACTTGAATAAGTGTTTTTCAATGAAGGACCTTGGAGAAGCTGCTTACATATTAGGTATTAAGATCTATAGAGATAGATCGAAACGCCTCATTGGTCTTTCACAAAGCACATACCTTGAAAAGATATTGAAGAAGTTCAATATGGATCAGTCCAAGAAGGGGTTCTTGCCTGTGTTGCAAGGTGTGAGATTGAGTACGACTCAATGCCCGACCACGGCCAAGGATAGAGAAGAGATGAGTGTCATCCCCTATCCTTCAGCCATAGGCTCTATCATGTATGCCATGCTGTGTACCAGGCCTGATGTGAACCTTGCCATAAGTTTGGTAGGGAGGTACCAAAATGATTCCGGAGCGGAACACTGGACAGCGGTCAAGAATATCCTGAAGTACCTGAAAAGGACAAAGGACATGTTTCTCGTTTATGGAGGTGCCAAAGAGCTCGTCGTAAAGGGTTACGTCGATGCTAGCTTCGACACAGATCCGGATGACTCCAAGTCGCAAACCGGATACGTGTATATTTTGAATGGAGGGGCAGTGAGCTGGAGCAGCAGCAAACAAAGCGTCGTGGCAGCATCTACATGTGAAGCGGAGTACATAGCTGCTTCGAAAGCAGCAAAGGAGGGACTCTGGATGAAGGAGTTCATCACCGACCTAGGAGTGATTCCGAATGCGTCGGGCCCGATGACTCTACTCTGTGACAACACTGGAGCTATTGCCCTTGCGAAGGAGCCCAGGTTTCACAAGAAGAGAAGACACATCAAGCGCCGCTTCAACTCCATCCGTGATTACATTCAGGAGGGAGACATAGATATTTGTAAAGTGCATACGGATCTGAATGTCGCAGATCCATTGACTAAACCTCTCTCACGAGCAAAACATGATCAACACCAGAATGCTATGGGTGTTCGATTCATCACAATGTAACTAGATTATTGACTCTAGTGCAAGTGGGAGACTGTTGGAAATATGCCCTAGAGGCAATAATAAAATGGTTATTATTGTATTTCCTAGTTCATGATAATTGTCTGTTATTCATGCTATAATTGTGTTAACCGGAAAGCGTAATACATGTGTGAATACATAGACCACAACGTGTCCCTAGTGAGCCTCTAGTTGGCTAGCTCGTTGATCAATAGATGGTCACGGTTTCATGACCATGGACATTGGATATCGTTGATAACGAGATCACATCATTAGGAGAATGATGTGATGGACAATACCCAATCCTAAGCATAGCACAAGATCGTGTAGTTTGTTTGCTAAAGCTTTTCAATGTCAAGTGTCGTTTCCTTAGACCATGAGATTGTGTAACTCCCGGATACCGTAGGAATGCTTTGGGTGTGCCAAACGTCACAACGTAACTGGGTGGCTATAAAGGTACGCTATGGCTATCTCCGAAAGTGTCTGTTGGGTTGACACGAATCGAGACTGGGATTTGTCACTCCGTGTGACGGAGAGGTATCTCTGGGCCCACTCGGTAAGACATCATCATTATGAGCTCAATGTGACTAAGGAGTTAGTCATGGGATGATGTATTATGGAACGAGTAAAGAGACTTGCCGGTAACGAGATTGAACAAGGTATGGGGATACCGACGATCGAATCTCGGGCAAGTACCATACCGATAGACAAAGGGAATTGTATACGGGATTGATTGAATCCTTGACATCGTGGTTCATCCGATGATATCATTGTGGAGTACGTGGGAGCCAACATGGGTATCCAGATCCCGCTGTTGGTTATTGGCCAGAGAGGTGTCTCGGTCCTGTGTACGTGTCTCCCGAACCCGTAGGGTCTACATACTTAAGGTTCGATGACGCTAGTGTTATAGGGAAATAGTGTACGTGGTTACCGAAGGTTGTTCGGAGTCCCGGATGAGATCCCGAACGTCACGAGGAGTCCCGGAATGGTCCGGAGACGAAGATTGATATATAGGAAATGAGGTTTTGGTTACCGAAAGTGTTCCGGGTGTCTCCGGTAGTGTACCTGGACAACCGGAAGGGTTCCGGGGGTCCACCAAGTGGGCCCACCTGCCCCGGAAGGTTCCATGGGCCAAGAGTGGGAGGGATCCAGCCCCTAGGTGGTCTGGTGCGCCTCCCACCCCAGCCCAAGGCGCAGCAAGGGTGGAGGGGGGTAAACCCTAGGCTTAGATGGGCCTTAAGGCCCACCCTAGGGCGCCTTCACCTCTCCCTGCCCTGGCTGCCGGCCAGATGGGCTTCTGGAGGCTGCCGCCACCCCTAGGGTGGAACCCTAGGGCGCAACACCTCTCCTCCCCTCCTCCTATATATAGTGGAGGTATTTGGGGCTGCACAACACATGAGTTCATCTCCTCCCTGGTGCAGCCCTACTCCTCCCTCTCCTCGTTCTCCGTAGTGCTTAGCGAAGCTCTGTCGGAGTACCACGCAGCTCCACCGCCACCACGCCGTCGTGTTGCCGGAGCTCTCCCTCAACCTCTCCTCCCTCCTTGCTGGATCAAGGCGTAGGAGACGTCACCGGGCTGCACGTGTGTTGAAAGCAGAGGTGCCGTCCGTTCGGCACTTGATCGGATCTACCGCGATCTGAATCGCTGCAAGTACGACTCCATCAACCGCGTTCTAGCAGCGATTCCGCTTAGCGATCTTCAAAGGTATGAAGATCCAATCTCTCCCCACTCGTTTGCTGGTTTCTCCATAGATAGATCTCCCAACACCCTGTCCTCACTTTCCAACCCTTCTATTTCATTTTCAATCTCCGAAGTAGGCTTAAGATCATCACAAACGTTTTCAAGGGATTGCATCCCTAGATGTTTCACATCTACCTCATTCATAGGTTTAACGACTGCTAAGTTACGAATAATTTCGGAAGCCCGTTCCGCTTTTAAGTCTAAAAGATCATTAATACATTTCACAACTTCCTTTTCATTCGAGCCTAGTGAAACTCCTAAGTTGTGTGCGTTATCTAATATTTCATGTTCAGAGAAATGCATAATAGAGCAACTCTTATTAAAAGACAAACATGTAGTTGCCTCGACATCTCGAAGCTTGGCCGCCCTGATAGGACGCCCTAACTGCAGGTTGTTTGCGTCTGGTTGTTCCTGGATCCGGCCACTAACACGCGTGCCAGACGTCATCAGGTCCAATATCCCACCATAGGCGATGATCTCCTCCATAGACATCTCCGTGGGCGGGTGCCCCACAAGGTTACCCCCGACTGCCAAGTTGGAGCGAGCAAGATTGAGAGCACACCTACAGCCAATATCGATGGGGTAGGGGGCGCCGAGCCACCTGCCCAGCTGCACTACTCCCCATCACGCCGCCATATCCAATGGAATACGCCACGGGGGAGGTGAAAGTGAGGGCCTCCTGCCCACGCCCCTCCCTAGGTTCTGCGCCTGCCCCTGCGCTCGGAGTGTTGCTAGCATGGCCGACTGTCGGCTCCCCTAGAAACCGCCGGGGGGAGAGGGGGGTACCTTCCCACATCTCATACCAACAGCGATGCCACCACTAGTGCCCTGACTTGGCACCGCTGGCGTCCGCTCTATTGAAACGGAACCCCGAGTGTCCACTATAAAGTCATAGACGATGGCCTCCTGCCGAACCGAATCCACAACAGCAGCCAGTGGTGTACCTCTCTCCGACTCGGAGATCCCCCTAGGCGAAGAGCGACGTGTTGGTGACCCACCATGAGTAGGCGTCAGAGGCGGCAGCTCAAATTCTATCGGATCATTGATCTCCACTCTGTTGCTCCAAAGTCGACCGGGAGCAGACTATGAACCAAAAGCCCCAAACCGTAATGTACCCATCGGAGTCATGGAGTTCGTCGAGCCATGGGCCGGCCTCTGAGGCTTGTCTGTCTACGGAGAAGCCCTCTTAGTCTTGTCTCGAGATCTGTCCTCCTGCTCCTTGTTCTGATCCCCAGGAGCTCCATCTCCCTCAGTTGTGTCAATAATCGGCATGTGTCCACTTGACCATGTTCGGCACAAACTCAATACTTACCACACTAGCAAGTAACCTCGCGACCCCATGGGCACGAGTAAATGGCATGTCTACCTTCTCCATCTTGCCAATACAGGACCCCAAGCTCTAAGTAACTAGGAAATTATTAATGGGTTTAGGTGGAGCACCCGAGAAGCGTACCCAAATCTGATCCAAAGGTGTACCCCATGGTTCCTTCTGCTTCCATTCGTCGAATTCCAATATGATGCTAGTACTCGGAACTCTGCACATGCCAAATTTCAAAATAGGGTTACTAGATTCAATACCATCCAGCGGTACCATCTGTATTGGCAAATTCCGAAGTTTCGAACTTATGATACATTGCTAGCGGCATGTCATTTGATTATGTGCAAAGCAATCAAAAAGGATAGTGGAACAAAGATATCCTAACAAACATATATTGATTATCACACATTAAATCCAATAGGGTAATTAGTTATCAGGATCAAAGAGTTTATACTTACCTCGATAAAAAAGATGAAAATACCAAAAGTACAGCATACTTCACACTTATGAAAACTTATAAGCGATATACTACTCGCTACATACATATCACACATTCTAAGAGTCATACAAAAGTTGGGCCATCGCAAATCTGAGGTGATGATTAGATCACCCATGTAGTAACTCTCAAGGCGATGGCGAGTCCAAGAAGAATCATCATAATCCCAATGCAAAGATGTCATTCAAGCTTCAATGGTACTCCTTTGTATATTCTAATAGAATCAGGCTATTTTTCTTTTTTTTCCGACAAGATTATGTGGCAGCTCATAGCTTCTCGCATATTTACAGTAAAATCAATGTATCTTGACCTTATTCACACGATGGTTGTGCCCAAGTCAATTCATACTTGGAAGGTCAAGGTTCCTTTGAGAATCAAAGTCTTCATGTGGTTTGTTAACAAGAAGGTGATTCTCACTAAGGACAACCTTGCAAAACGTAATTGGCCAGGGAGTAAGCGATGTAGTTTTTGTGATCATCAGGAGACCATCCAACACCTCTTTCTTCGTTGCCCGTTAGTGAAACTATTATGGCAAACTATTAGAGTTACTTTTAATATTGGTCCTCTAGATAGCATTAACACGTTGTTTGGCACGTGGCTAAATGGAGTTGATATAAACACCGCTAAACATATACGCATAGGAGTTTGTGCACTACTATGGGCTATATGGAATTGCAGGAATGACATGGTTTTTAACAGACAAATACATATACATTTCTTGTAGGTACTACACAGGGCATCGGCGTTGATCCGTACGTGGTTGTTACTCACTCCTACGGAAATCATGAAGCCTTTGGTTACTAGGTCTGCCCGGTGGGAGATGGTAGCTCGGGATATATTCGACCGGTTTGGATGGCGGTCCAATAATCCGAGAAAGTGTTTCCCCATGCTTTTCATTACAAAGCAACCATCCGATACAACCAACGATAGGTTCTGAGGCGGAAATAGCATAGGCACGCCCAAAAGAAATGACAAAGAAGCAAAAAAGAAACAAATGTCGTTAACGATGGATCAACAAAAATGGAGAAGCCCCACGACCGTTGCACCCACCAAATACCTCCCACCAAGATCCTAAACTCCAAAGTGCCAGTACCCATCAACACCTCCAAGAAGGAATGTGACGATGACGATGGTGCTGCAAAGGGTTTCCCCCGGTACTCGACGAGGAGAACGGAGGGGTAGCCTCGATGCCCCCCAGGAAGGTCCGACGGCACACTCAGGCACCAGTGCGTCGTTGTCGGCCAAGCTGACATGTATTTCTCCCGATCCCAGCCTTCACCTCCGGCGCTCTGGAGTCCGCCACCAACCCGTCGACCTCCCTGCGCCAAGACGGACTAGAAGCTTCCCACGCCGTCTCACCACAACACCGCGAAGTAGGGCCTGTCCAGCAAAGAAGAAGAGCCGGGACTAGGGGAAGCAACACTTTCGGCACGCGAGAGGGCCCAACCTCCACCGTCAATGACGGTAACCGACCAGACGCAATGGCAGGAGCAGATCAGGCCTGACCGGGACTTCAAATGCGTGTAAAACTCCCGCCTTCGCGTTGCAGAAGGCACGCAGTCGATGTCACCGCCCCCTGACCAAGCTGCTCCTCCTCTTCTCTACAAAGAAGGCATCAAGGTAGCGTTGGAACCGGCCCGCTAAGACCAAGATAGGGCTCTCAGGGACCAGATCTGGGCTGGGGGCGCGCAGCCGGCCACCCACAACCACCAGCACTGCCCTGCCGCCAAGTGGAGGCACCACCACCACGAGCACCGCCAGCCACCTCCGCCAGGCAGCCAGACCACCACCGTCCTAGCCTCAACGACGCCACACGCCCACGACGGGATGACACTCCGCAGCCGTAGGGGACCGAAGCCGGCCCCCAGCCGCTGCTGTAACAGCCCGGGACCGACGCTCCAAAAGATTCCCCTTTTATTTCCATTCTCTTCATGTGTTTCGTCTGAACATCATTCGCGTCATCTGCATAGCATCGTCACTCGTTTTCAAAAAACTTGCATCCGTTCGTAGTCACCGGTTCTCTCCGTTCTTGTCGTTGCCCATTTCGAGGCCAACCACACACACGCGCACCCGCGACATTGTAAGAATATTGTTTTTAAAAGTTCCTTTAAAATATTCTCGGATTGGTTTGAAAGTTGGCATGCGGTCTTATTATATGGTAGGTATACCGCCTATCAAATTTCGTCTCATTCCGAGTTAGTTTGATACCCCATTGGTCAGTCGTTGCAGTGCAGTCATCGGTTTATTACCGGACGTATTCGGTGTTTTAAAACTCTGATGTCACGGGCCGCAAACCTCCCTCTCATCTCCTCCTAGCCCATCTACACGTCCACTGCAGCCCACCTAGCCCCCTTTGCTTCTGGGCCTTCCGATCGAGATTGAACGGTCCGAAAATGGCACAAAACCCCCTCCCCTAGCTCCCAAAGTGCTATTTATACCACCCCTAGCCTGCCTAATTGGGAAACCCTAATCCCTCCTCGAGTCCCGTGCCAAACCTCCCGCCAGCTGCCACCCAGCCACCAGCCTCCTCCCTCCAGCCATAAGGCCTGCCAGGCCCAGATCCAGGCCCGCCCAGGCCCGAACCAGGCAAGGCGCCGAGTGCCCCCAGCTCCTCCGGCAGCGCCACCGCGCCCGCAGCCGCACCTCCGTGCCTCAGGATCCAGGGCCTCTGTCGGCCCTTCGTCAGAGCCATCGCCGTTGGTTGTCGGCCGCCGGACCTCCTTCCTCTTATTCCTTCCTCTTCTTCCTTCGTCTACTCCTTCTCCCTCTCTCACCCGACCTCTCTCTTCTCTCGCAGGAGTGCCGCCGCCGTCAGCCACCGATGCCGGCCAGATCCGGTGCCCGCCAGCCGGATCTCCCCTGTCCCAGGCCGCCCCAAGCCTCCCCCACGCCAGCCCCGCCGCCATGAGCATGCCGCCGTCGGCGCTCTGCCCTTGCTCGGGAGCGAGCAGGAGGTCGGGGGTGAGCGCCCCCATCCCGTTGACCCCCATGGGCCAGGCCTCCTCCCGCGGCCCAGCATCACCTCTCGCCCTGCCTCTTGGGCTCGGTCCACGTGTGTGAGCCAGTCCCCTCCCATGCGTTTTTATTTCTTTTTCTTTAGGCCCATGTCATTGCATTTTTTTTCTAGTAGGAATGCATGATTTTGAAAAGCTCATAAATAATTAACCGTGCATCGAATTAATCAATCCCTATATGAAATAAATGTGTGGATTACTATTATCGCATTTTCATGCATGCTAATAACATTGGTGTGATTGTTGCATTTAATTGCATGAATTGCATGTTAATCGGTTTATGTCATAACTTGCATAATTAAATGCGACATATTTTCCTTCTTGAACATATCATATTATATATGTTTCCGGGGTAGAAAAATCCATATAATTTATTTGTGCATTTAGTTTTGTCATTTGAGCATTTTTGTGTGCATGTCATTTTTTGCTGTGATGCCCTTTTGTCTATTTCGTGTTATTTAATCCATGCATGATATGAAATAATTTTGAACATGAGATATGCCGTGTGATATGTGCACTAGCACCTGGTATTTTTGCTTGCCATAGAAATGCATATTTAGGTGTTTTTTTCTTGTTGTCAACATGCTATAAAAATTGTGCTGTTTTGAGATGCTAAAATATTTCTAAGTCTGGAATCTGTAACGTTTTGTTGCAGTCTTGCCATATGTTTTGCTAGTGATCTAGGACCCCTTTGGGGTAGGTGTATTGGTGTTATTTGTAGTTGATAATACCCTTTAGTATGCGGTTAAGTTTCATGCCATAATATGACCTGTAGCATATAGTTTTACTGCTGTCAATATGCCTTCGTGATAAAAACTGCACTGTCAAAAACTGGGTTATTTTCACTAAGTCTGAAAACTGCTTACTTCAATATGCCATGTTGTGAGCTCCCTACCATGCTATCCATGCCTCTCTGGAGTAAGATATTTGAAGATGAAATGAAGTGTGTGTTGTATGCTACCACCCCATGCTTATTTTGTGCCTTTTAGAATAGTGTAACTTGTTGTTTTCATGTGTGAAAAATGCTATCTTGCTGTTTTGAACGCTAGCTCCCTTATGAACATGTTGCATATGAGACTTGCTTAGAATCTCATGTAGTTTCATAATAACTTGCTGCATTCATGATTTGAAATGTTTGTGATTGTATTTTCCATGCATCCGCATTCATGACATGTGCATCTTCTGTTGCTCATATCTTTGAGGCCATAGCTCTGTTTGAGATGTTCCATATATGTAAATCGACTAGAATGACGTGTAGAATAGCATGGTATACTTTATTCTGTTGTTTAAAAAATAAAAAATAACTAGTTTAGATCTGGACCAATTTCAAAATTAATATATGAGGTCGTTTTGGAAATACTATAAGTTGTTTCCGACATCATTTAAGATGCCTAGATAGTGTAGTTTACTTATGCTTCACCTCTTGCTATGACTAACAACATTTAACATTGATGAGTACCTAATGAGAGTGAACTAAATAATTCAAACGTGGAGTTTTGTCAATATGCAACTCGTTGCATATTGAACTTCACTTAATATGTAGTAGTTGTTTGTTGTGCTTGACTTGCCATGCCATGCGTTGCATATTAAACCGGACGTGCATCATATTTGTTTGCACATGATGTCATGCATATGTTGTGGTCTATCTTGTGTTGATTGTTTGTTCTGGATTGCTTCTTCTCGATAGAGTTCCGAAAGCGTTCGGAGTGTGAGGATTCGTTCGACTACGTTGGCTCGTCTTCTTCATGGACTCGATCTTCTTTTTAACGGGATCTCAGGTAAGATGATACAATTCCCTGGATACCATTACTATCATTGCCATGCTAGATGTCCTGTTTTGATCGCTATGTCACGCTACCTACCACTTGTTTGCCAAGCCTCCCAACATGGCCATGAAAAGCCTCTAACCCCTCCACATCCCAGCAAACCTTTGCTTGGCCATGTTACCGCTTGCTCAAACCTTTCTAGTTGCAGATGCAATTGCTTCCATGTGACAACATGGACATTCTTTTGTTATCACAATATCATTGCTATTTAATTTAATGCACTTATACACTTGGTAAAGGGTGGAAGGCTTGGCCTTTACCTCGGTGTTCTGTTCCACTCTTGCCACCCTAGTTACTTGTGAACCGGTGTTATGTTCCATAATTAAGCGCTCCTAACATGCTCGGGGTTGTTATGGGGACCCCCTTGATTTTCGTTTTGGGATAAAACTTATCTGGCAAGGCCCAACATTGGTACTACATTTGCCTAATAAGTAATAAAATTCCATAGGGACCCGCCGGCACCCGCGGATAATTTAATCAACCCCCGAGCCAGTGCTCCTCATGAGTGTTGGTACAAACTAGAGTCGTGTGCGGGGCCAACCCGAGGCAACTCGGGAGATTTCTATCAGTCCAGTGTACGTTGTGCTCATCTGGTCGTGTCTTGAGAACGAGATACGCGGCTCCTATCGGGTTCGTCGACACGCCGGGTGGCCTTGCTGGATTTGTTTTACCTTTCTCGAACGTCTTGAGTGAGGAACTCTGATCTTCTTCGAGCTATCTCGAGGTGTCGGGTTTCCTTTGGAATTGCCTAGGAAGATCACGAGATCCATGGTCGAGGTTATTCCCGCTGTGTGTGGTTAATTTGTGATGGATGAGTTGGAACACCCCTGTAGGGTTAAATCTTTCGGAAAGTTGTGCCTGCAGTTATGTGGCAAAATTGGATACATTGTTTAACACCTGGTCATAGCAAACTTGAAGTAAACTCTAATAAAATACACCAACTAGGTGTGTAACTGTGACTGTCTCTTCTTGTGAGTCCTTGTCCGAGAGAGAACATGGTGGGGCTATGTTTGACTTAAGTAGGTGTCCAGGATCAGTTAATGATCATTACTAGTTCACGTCCGTTATGCGTAAACCACCATACTTTACTTTTTGTACTCGTAAGTTAGCCACTCAAATAAATTCTTAGTCGCTTGCTGCAGCCTCACCACTTAACCATACCTCACCCATTAAGCTTTAATAGTCTTGATACCCTTGGAAATGAGATTGTTGAGTCCATGTGGCTAACAGATTACTACAACAACAGTTGCAAGTACAGGTAATGCAATGATTTGACGTGAGTGTGATTCTTGATTTGATTTGGAGTTCTTTTTCTTCTCTTCATCAATCTAGGATGGGTTGCAGGCGGCAGCCTGTGATAGCAAGGATGGATGTCATTTTGTCATTTGTTTTCGTCCGTAGTCGGACCCTGCTCTTATGTATGATGTTGTATTGATGTGACTCTGATGTAGCTTGTGGCGAGTGTAAGCCAATTCCCTATACTAATATCTTCTATACATGTACTTGTAATGATATCCATTCTTACAACACGACGAGATGCGCTTCTATCCCTCTCGAGGCCCTTGTGGCGAAATAAGGATAGGACCGCATCTTGGGCATGACAGCCGCCCACACCGCATGCAGCTCGTGCCGCTGGAATCGCCCGCGCGCACCTCCGCAGCACCCACGCCGACCTCACCGGAGGCCGGCCAGCCAAGCTAGCCGGCGAGACCTGACCGCGCCGCCGCAGCCCGCGCCGCCTGTCGCCAGATCTGATGGGCCTGGGCCAGCCAACCCCGCCATGGCATCTGATAGTTCCTGTCACGCCCAAGATGCGCGCCTATCCATATTAAGGCATGGGGGCCTCGACAAGGGATAGAGGTGCATATCGTCGTTCGCAAGTATCGCATCATTACATCATACATTTAAGAAGAGAGGAGTATATGAGTTGGCTTACACTCGCCACATGCTAAATTACAATTCCACGCAGGAATTCAAACATCAATATGAAGACAGGGCCTGCTACAGACGAAAACAAATGATAAAAGTAGATGCAATGATACTATCTTGCTAGCCCCGAAGATCACGACCACGGTCCTCTACTCATTTGGATATGTCATGTACATCCCGTCGCGTTCCTCGTCATACTCCCACTAGAGTTGCGTCATGTCATCTGTCACGAGCTCATCTATATCTGTACCTGGATTGTTGTAGTAATCTGTGAGCCATGAGGACTCAACAATCTCGCGCCCGGGTACCAAGACTATTCAAGCTTATAGGTTGGGATGGGGTATGTGTTTAGTTTGCAGCAGCACTAAGCATTCATGGAGGCTAATCTTATGTAACATGAAAGTAAATATGTGGTCTATGATAAATGATCGAATCTAGAATGACCTCTATGAGATCCTGAACACTTACTTATGTCAATCATAACCCCCACCGTGTTCTCTCTCGGTTCACGTTCACACGTAGAGACGATCACGGTTACTCACACAGTTGGTGCATTTTATTAGAGTATACTTCAAGTTAACTATAATCGGGTGTTAAACAAATATCCAAGTTGCCACATAACCGTGGGCAGGGCTTTCCGAAAGATTTGACCCTGTAGGGGTGCTCCAACTAGTCCATCATAAATTAACCACACTCCGCAGGAATAGCCTCGACCACGGATCTCGTGATCATCCTAGGCAACTCCAAAGGAATTCCAACACCTCGGGATAGCCCGAAGAAAGTTAGAGCCCACACGCAAGACACTCGATAAGAGTAAAACAAATCCAGCAAGACCACCCGATGTGTCGACGAACCCGATAAGAGCCGTGTATCTTGTTCTCAGGACACGACGGATAAGCTATGTGTACGGAGGCCTAATAGAAATCTCCCGAGTTGCCCCGGGTTGGCCCCGCACAGTGCTCTAGTTTCGACCAACACTCATGAGGTGCACTTGCCCGGGTTGTTGATTAATTATCCACGGGGTTGCAAAGCCCTATGCAAATTTTATTAAGTTATTAAGAAAATGTAGTACCAATGTTGGGTAGACAAGTTTTAATCTTCACCGAATAAACAAGGGGGTCCCCATAACAACCCCAAGCATGTTAGGAGCGCAAAGTATGGAAACATAACACCGGAAACAAGGAAATATGGCGGTAACAATGGAACAAAACACCTAGCAAAAGGCCAAGCCTTCCACCAATACCAAGATATATATGTGCATTAAATTAAATTGCAGATAATATTGTGATATGCCAAATCCATGTTATCACATGGATGCATCCTACACCTGCAACTAAGAACGCTATAAGAGGGGCTGAGCAGCGGTAACTTAGCCAATAAAAGGTTTGCTAGGATGTGGAGGGTTAGAGGCTATCATGGCAATTAGGAGGCTGACAATCAAGTGGTAGGTAGCGCAATTGTAATGATAAGAGCAAGACAACTAGCAAGCGAAAATAGTATCGGGATCCGGGTATGATCATCTTGCCTGTTGGTTCTTCAATGGAACAAGTAGCGGGCTCCTCGTAGTTTTACTCGCCTGGCTCTTCGTACTCAGGTTCAACATTCGCGTCTACCCAAAAGAAACAGCAAGAATAAACAAGCAACCAAGGTGCAATGCACAAGCAAGAATGATGCATGCTTATGTGAAGAGTTTTGGCATGGCAATCCTAACTAGTCATGTTTCACATGCAAAGGATTGGCTATTAATGAATATGGACAAAACCTTATGTTAAGTTATTTAGGCATGCATTAACATGGCAAATATGTATGCATCATGCAAAAATGATACAAATGCATATGTAGAACGTAAGAAATAGAGTTACGGTTCTCACGCTATGCTCACGGTAAGATACGAAGGCAAAACACAAGGCAAGAAGGCCATGGGCTATTCCTTGGCTTTCCAAGGTAACCACTGGTTAGGAAATGAAAAACCATTCACAATAGATCCAAAGATCAAGCAATTCCATGGAGTACAGCTCCCACAAGTCACCAAACACTCACACAAACAATCTGACACAAAACAGCAACATAACAACTTTCACAGCCAATAACTTGAGCTACAGGAATCCTACAACCACAACCAAGGCATTGACAGAAACTACATAACATGCTTATCAACTTATCCAACTACACAATCTGGAAAGGAGGCACACATCAAGAAGCATGAAGCTCACAACTTGGCATGATGAAACAGAAATCTGGGACTTTGTGAAAATAACAGTTTTCTGGAATCTGAGTTAATCTGATGGCAAGTTGACAGCACAAACTAATGGTCTTAGAGACCACCTCATGTCACGAAAATTAACAGGATGATAGAAGACAACATCTACTTCAAATCACTTGCACTGAGCTTGAGCTAATTCACAACATATCACAAGATAGCAACCACTCTTCATGGCATAAAAATATTATCAGATTCTCAGACTTAGAAATATTTTAGCATGGTTGAAACAGCAACATTAAGTTAACTACTTTGCAGAAAGTTTCCCACTTATAAGCGTGGTTATCATGGCAAATAAAAATACCAGGACATAATAGACATAAACCACTAACACTTCCATGTTGGCACCTCCCCCAAAGCAAGCATGGATTAAATCATGCAAAAATGACAAAGTAGCATCACAGCAGAAAATAGCAGTTTTTATGAACTTGCTCAAAAGACCAAACCAATACCACCAATGGATTCCTGAGATTTTTCTATCCCAAATTCATGTATCATACTCATATATTCACATGGATCATTAAGACAAGAACTACATAGCAAAACATCATCCTCTCTTATAAGTGAAAACATACCAAAAATGCTCATGTGCAAAAATGATCATGTCCAGATTTGACAATATTGCTATAAAAGGAAATGATCCAATTCTCACAATAAAACATAACACATGCTAAAATAAATAGTGTATGACAAGTGGGGCATGGCCCACTTGTCACACACACACACCCAAACACACACACACACTACCACACAAGCATGCACACGCACACACTGCAGCCACACTGGATCATTCCACCACAGAGGATCCACCACACACACGCACACACACACACATCCACACCAGATCCGGACACAAGCGCACCAGATCCATCCAATCAAAAAAGGGAAAAAAGGGGGGGTAGCCGGGATCGAACCCGCGACCTCGCGGTCGAACCCCAAGTGCAACACCACTGCGCTACTACATCGGATCTCAACAGAGTAGGGCAGCGAGCCCACTAGTACTAACTAACGGCGACTTGCTGACTAAACTGAAACTCGCCACACCAGCAACACACAACGGCGGAGGCCACGAATTCCGGTGGCAACAGGGGGCAATCGGAGACGCGGACTTGCAGGAAGAGTCGAGGAGCAACGGGAGTCCACTCCCTGGTTCACCTCGCGACGAGGGGGATGGTGGTGAGCCCTCAAGGCCACACCTTTTGACCGGCGGTGATGAACACGATGGCGACGATGCCGCGGGCTACAGCGAGAAGAGAGGGCAACAAGGATCGGCTGCTCACCGCGAGCAGGGCGACGATGACCGGGATGCAACGAAGAGGAAGGAGAGGGGAGACGTGGCGGCGACAAAGAGGAAGGAGACCGGCGACGATCCGCCCCCTTGCGGATGACGCGACGGCGAAGTAGCACCGCGGGGAGGTGCTCCTCACCTCCTAGCGGCGGGAATAGGACGCGGACGATGACACCGTGCTCAACTCCATCTCCACCAGCGACGAGAGCCACCGGAGTCGACGGTGACGATGCGGCTCTGCACTCTACAATCTCTGTGCTCTCTCTGCACCCGGAAGAAGAAGCAGAAGAAAGGAGAGGAAGGACGGAGATGAGATGGCGGCGGTGCGGGAGGACAGCACGGAACCCTAGGGGAAGGCACGCACGTCGAGGCCTTTAAAAGGGGGCAGACGGCAAAGCTGACGGCGGTGACGCGCTCTCTGCCCCTGCTCTCACTGAAGCTGACGGCTGACGGACATGCGACGGGAGCAGGTAGCCGCTAGCCTCCTGGGCTGGGCCGCGCGGGGAGGAACCGGCCCAGTTCTCTCTCTCTCTCTCTCAGGGAACAAAACCAGCAGGTTTCCCCTTTAAACAAAACAACCACACAAATAAAAAATAGAGGAAATAAAAGGCGTTTAGGCCAGAACAAAAATACTATAGCAAGAAATAAAATGTGAGATATTTAATAAAATTGACAAAAGGATTTTTAAAACAAGCATATTTTAATACCATAATAAAGCAACCCCCTGTTATTTTTAAGCCCCACATACATACAGCTCAAGACAACAAAAGAACAACACACACTCTCTGAAAATATTATTAACTACCTCGTGAACATTTTTAACAATTTTAAACAGCAATTAATTCTGCTGATTAAATACCAACGGAATAAAGGCAAAGATTGGGTTGTTTGAAAAAAAATGAGAAAGTGGGGGAGTAGGTGATGCCCACTCTAACACAACCAAACACAAACCACTCACAACACACAAGATCAAGAAGCATATCACAAACAAGGCCATGGTATGATGATGAATGATATGATGCATGATGCATGATGCATGAGACAAGGCATGACATGAGCCAACTCATTTCATAGAACACCTGACCATTAGGTTCACATAGGTTTACATGCCATACAAGGTAGGGACAGCACTTGGGGTGTCACAGGCCCACCCCACTAGCTCCGCCACGCAGCCGCCACAGCACCATCGCATCGCCGCATCTGAAGCCCGGTTGCACGAAGCGCCGCCGCCCCGCCCGGTGCAAGTGTCGTGCTCCCCGCCAGCTCGTCGCGTCACGCCAGCAACCACCAGAGGAGGAGGGAATAGGGGGCCCGCCGCCGATGGCACCAGCCGGGCTTCGCGCGTAGCCTCCTTCGACGGCGGTGAGGGGAGGATGAGGCGAGGAAGGGAGCGGGCAGCAGCGGGTAGGGTTACGCCCAGCCCGTCCGCGAGAGCGACCGAAGCATCCAGCAAAAGGACTTCGCCGGTTGTGGCTTTTTCTTTCATTTATTTCTCGAACCATAGTACTGCTACTTTATAGCTTTCCTAAATCCGCGAAATGTTTGTTTACTTTTTCGTTGATAAAGAGGTCGTATGCATCATGCTGATGCAGAAGCCGGAGGTAACGCTCCTTTCCTATAAAAAAACGATGTGTAGTATCGAGCATAGATGGACATGCGATGATGGTACTTAGGCAGCAATGAGCTAGAAAGGGGTGGCATGCTAGAATATACTAAGCAACTTGGTAAGCATTTAGGTGCACCTTGCTGAAGACTGTTGATGACGTACTAGCATTTTGTTAATGTCAAGCGGGAGCTCCTGTAGAGGAGCAGCCAAAGCATGCCACACATGTTCCCATGTTGTTCAACCAGCAGTATATTTTTTTAGAAAATGCACCAGCAGTATCTATGCTAGAAACGGTATGCGCATCAAGAAGAGCGAGAGCTATGTGAAAACAATCAACATGTGAGTTAGATTCTCTTCAGTGCTAGGCCACCGTTGTGCTGTGGAGAGGTGGAGCAATACTCATGGCACTATTTTTGTTAACATCATTTTTGTTGATATTTGTACCCACTAACGAGGGCATATCATTTATTTATCTTATAGTCGTAGAGAACTAAGACCCAAACAATTAGAAAAGAGATGGTAAGCCTTATATACTACTCCCTCCGATCCAAAATAAGTGTCGCGGTTTTGAATTAACGTTCAATCTTTGTTCAAAATTTGCACACTTATTATGGATCGGAGCAAATATCATGCATGTCCATATTCCACAACATACATGTACTCAATCAATCATGTACTACGCACTAGAAGTTCCAGAAAAAAATTGAGCAAACTTAAGTAGTACCCATATATTTGTATGCATATTAGAAACAAGATTTATAATCATTCTCTCGAGTTGTAAATAAATAAGTTTAGCTACATCCAGTTTTAGTAAAAAAATCAAGAGGCAAAATGATTGCCTCGTCGATTAATTAGAAAGAAGAGAATTGCGTAGTTAATTTAGGAAAAACCGAGCAAAAACATATACAAACACTCCAAGAACAGCCCACTCACACAACCACATAGAAGGCCTCGTCAAATGCTCCCAACACATAACAACCACAACCATCAACACTTCTACACCTCAACAGAACAAAGCCACATCAACAACACGAGAAACTCTGCACTACCCCCTCATGAAATTGCACATGCATTTCCTTTAGCATCAGGCACAAAAGAAACCTCCAACTGCTCACTTGACATAGGCGAATCTCGCCCCTCACACGAGATCCCTGACATGTCCACCTTCATATGGTTCCTTGGTAGACTCAGACATAGCTCCCTAAAGTCGGGCATGATTTGTTGGAAATATGCCCTAGAGGCACTAATAAATTGGTTATTATCATATTTCTTTGTTCATGATAATCGTTTATTATCCATGCTATAATTGTATTAAACGAAAACTCGGATACATGTGTGGATACATAGACAACACCATGTCCCTAGCATGCCTCTAATAGACTAGCTCATTGATCAAAGATGGATATGGTTTCCTAGTCATGGACAAGAGATGTCATTTTATAATGGGATCACATCATTAGGAGAATGATGTAATGGACAAGACCCAAACTACAAACATAGCATATGATCGTGTCAGTTTATTGCTACTGTTTTCTGCATGTCAAGTATTTGTTCCTATGACCATGAGATCATGCAACTCACTGACACCAGAGGAGTGCCTTGTGTGTATCAAACGTTGCAACGTAAATGGGTGACTATAAAGGAGCTCTACAGGTATCTCTGAGGGTGTCTATCGGGTTGGCATGGATCAAGACTGGGATTTGTTACTCCGTGTGACGGAGAGGAATCTCAGGGCCCACTCGGTAATACAACATCACAATAAGCCTTGCAAGCAATGTGACTAAGTGTTAGCCACGGGATCATGTATTATGGAACGAGTAAAGAGACTTGTTGGTAACGAGGTTGAACTAGGTATGGAGATGCCGATGATCGAATCTCGGGCAAGTAATATACCAAACAACAAAGGGAACAACATACGTGATTAATTGAATCCTTCACATAGAGGTTTGACCGATAAAGATCTTCGTAGAATATGTAGGAACCAATATGGGCATCCAGGTCCCACTATTGGTTATTGACCGTAGAGGTGTCTCGATCATGTCTATATAGTTCTCGAACCCGCAGGGTCTGCACACTTAAGGTTCGGTGACGTTTTGGTAGTATAAAGTTATGTATGGTGGTGACCAACGGTTGTTCGGAGTACCGGATGAGATCCCGGATGTCACGAGGAGCTCCGGAATGGTCCGTAGATAAAGATTGATATATAGGAAGTCCTATTTTGGTCATCGGAAAAGTTTTGGGCTGATCGGTAGTGTACTGAGAGTGTCGGGACGGTACCGGGGGACCATCGGGAGGGATGTCTCGACCCAAGGGGCTACATGGGCTGTGGGAGGAGTTAAACCAGCCCCTGGTGGGCTGGCCGAATCCTCCTCTAAGGTCCCATGCGGCTGGAGTGGTTTGAGAAGGAAAAAATCCAAAGGTGGAGAGGTGGAAAGAGTTTCCAAGTGGAAAGGAGGAATCCTAGTCCTAATAGGATTGGAGTAGGACTCCTCCACCTCCAATTTCGACCAAACCATGAGGGTTTGAGGATGTCTCCTCCCCTCCCTCCCTCCTATATATACTAGAGGATTTAGAGGGAAAAGCTAACCCTAATAGCCATGTGCTACCTCTCCTCTAGATCACAGTTTCTCCTCTAGATCGGTTTTTCAGCGGTGCTTAGGTGAAGCCCAGCTGGAATAGCTCCACCACCATCGCCGCAATGCCATCGCGCTGCCAGGGAACTCATCGACCTCTCCGCTCCCTCTTGCTGGATCAAGAAGACGGACATCGTCATCGAGTTGTATGTGTGCTGAACACGGAGGTGCCATCCGTTCGGCGCTAGATCGAAAGGACCGTGATCAAGATCGCGAGACGATTCCTGATTGGATCGTGGGACGGGTTGTGATGAGATCGCGGGATGGATTGTGATTGGATAGCGAGATGGATCGTGATGGGATCGTGGGACGCTCGGCGATTTGGATCGTGAAGACGTTCGACTACATTAACCGTGTTTCTTAACGCTTCCCGCTTAGCGATCTACAAGGGTATGTAGATCCACTCTCCCTCTCGTATATGCCCATCACCATGTATAGATCTTGCGTGTGCGTAGGAAAATTTTTGTTTCCCATGCAACGTTCCCCAACAGTGGCATCATGAGCTAGGTCTATGGGTAGATGAGATCTCGAGTAGAACACAAAGAGTCTGTGGGCATTTATGCTTAGATTGCTTCCTCCCTTGGTTGTATTTTTGTTCAGCGATATTGTGGGATGAAGCGGCTCAGACCAACCTTACTCATACGCTTACGAGAGACCGGTTCCATCGACTGATGTGTAACTTCGTTGCACAAAGACGGCTGGCAGGTGTTTGTTTCTCCTACTTTAGTTGGATCGGATTCGACAAAGGCGGTCCTTGAGAAGGTTGAAAATCAATTTATGTATGACCGTTGTGGTTTTGTGTAGGCTAGAATTGTTCTTGCTAGATACCCATAGCAGCCACGTAAAACTTGCAACAACAATTAGAGGATGTCTAACATGTTTTTGCAGGGTATGTTGTGATATGATATGGCCAATTACATGATGAGATATATGTGATTTATTTGATGATCATGTGTTGTATAGAATATCACGACTTGCATGTCGATGAGTACGGCAACCGGCAGGAGCCATAGGGTTGTCTTTAATTATTGTATGACCTACATGTCAATCATTAAGCGCTATGTAATGCTTTACTTTATCGCTAAAGAGTAGCTATAGTAGTATGATCATGGTGGGCGCGACAACCCCGATGGCGACACAATGATGGAGATCATGGTGTTATGCCGGTGACGATGGAGATTATGCCAGTGCTTTAAGGATGGAGATCAAAAGCACAAGTTCATGGCCAAATCATGTCACTTATTATTTGCATGTGATGTTAATAATTTTGTGCACCTTATTTTGCTTAGGATGACGGTAGCATTATACTTTTGTGCACCATTGCGAAAGTCGTCATGTCAAGACACCACGTGATGATCGGGTGTGATAGACTCTACGTTCACATACAATGGGTGCAAGCCAATGTTGCACATGCAGAACACTCGGGTTAAACTTGACAAGCCTAGCCCACATGGCCTCGGAACACAAGAGACCGAAAGGTCGAACATGAGTCATATAGTAGATATGATCAACATGATGATGTTCACCATTGAAACCACCCCAACTCACGTGATGATCGTACTTGAGTTGGTGAATTTGGATCATGTATCACTTGAATGATCGGAGGGATATCAATTTGAGTGGGAGTTCTTAAGTAATATGATTAGTTGAACTCATTATCATGAACATAATCAGTAGTGTATTTTCAAATTATGTTATAGCTCACGCTATATCTCCCTTGAATTTTTATATGTTCCTAGAGAAATAGAGTTGAAATATGATGGTAGCAATATTGCGGACTAGGTCCGTGATCCGAGGATTGTCCTCATTGCTACATAGAAGTCTTATGTCCTTAATGCACCACTCGGTGCGCCACCCCCTCTAGCGTCGTCTGTAGATGTTGTGAACATCTAACATGCACGTTCCGATGACTACTTGATAGTTTAGTGTGTCATGCATTACGCCTTAGAATTGAGGCTCCAAAACATTTTGAACGTCACGGAACATATAAGATGTTCTAAGAGCTGAAATTGGGATCTTAGGCTCGTGCCCGTGTTGTGAGATATGAGATCTCCAACAAGATTCTTTGGCTGCAAGATGAAGGAGAATAGCTCAATCGTTGAGCATGTGCTCAGATTGTCTGGGGGCTACAATCGCTTGAATTGAGTGGGAGTTGATCTTCCAGATAAGATAGTGATTGATAGTTCTCCAAGTCACTGTCACTAAGCTACTAGAACTTGGTGATGAACTATAAAATGCCAGGGATGGAAATAATGATCCCTAATCTGTTCGCGATGTTTGACACCGCGAAGGTAGAAATCAAAAAGGAGCATCAAGTGTTGATGGTTAGTAAAACCACTAGTTTCAAGAAGGGCAAGGGCAAGAAGGGAAACTTCATGGATGGCAAGTCAGTTGCTGCTCCAGTTAAGCAACCCAAAGTTGAACCCAAACCCAAGACTAAGAACTTCTACTATGAGAAGAGCAGTCGCTGAAGTGGAACAACCCTAGATACTTGGTAGATAAGAAGGCGGGCAATGTCGACAGAAGTATATTTGATATACGTGTTATTAATGTGTACCTTACTAGTATTCCTACTAGCACCTAGGTATTGGATACCGGTTCGGTTGCTAAACGTTAGTAACTCGAAATAAAAGCTACGGAATAAAAGGATACTATCTAACTGTGAGGTGACAATGTGTGTTGGAAATGTTTCCAAGGTTGATGTTATCAACATTGCACGCTCTCTCTACCTTTGGGATTAGTGACAAACCTAAATAAATGTTATTTGGTGTTTGCGTTAAGCATGAACATGATTGGATCGTGTTTATTGCAACACGGTTATTCATTTCAGTTAGAGAATAATGGTTATTCTGTTTACATGAATAATACCTTCAATGGTCATGCACCCAGTAAGAATGGTTTGTTGAATCTTGATCGTAGTAATACACATGTTCATAACATTGATGCCAAAAGATACAAAGTTAATAATTATAGTACCACATACTTGTGGCACTGCCGCTAAATGTCATATTGGTATAAATCGCATGAAGAAACTCCGTGTTGATGGATCTTTGGACTCATTAGGTTTCGAATCGGTTGAGACATGCGGACCATGCCTCTTGGGCAAGATGGCTACAGACCCCGATTTCAGTATGATGATGTGGGCTAGTAACTTATTGGAAATAATACATGTTGATGTATGGGATCCAATGAGTCTTGTAGCGTGTAGTGGATATCGTTATTTTCCTTACCTTCAGTGATGATTTGAGTATATATGAGTATATTTGCTTAATGAAACACAAATCTGAAACGTTTGAAAAGTTCAAACAAATTTAGAGTGAAGTTTAAGTTCATCGTGACAAGAATATAAAAATATCTACAATATGATCGTGGAGGTGAATATCTAAGTTACGAGTTTGGCATACAACTTTAGACAATGTGAAAGTTGTTTCACAACTCACGCCACCTGGAACACCATAGTGTGATGGTGTGTCCGAACGTCATAGTCGTTCTATATTGGATATGGTGCGTACTATGATGTCCCTTGTCATTTTGCCACTATCGTTTTGGGGTTATGCATTAGAGACAACTACACTCACTTTAAATAGGGCACCATCTAAATCCGTTGAGATGACACCATATGAATTATGGTTTGATAGAAACCTAAGCCTTCATTTCTTAATGTTTGCGGCTACGACGCTTATGTGAAAAAGTTTTTCACCTAATGATCTCGAACCCAAAGTGGACAAATGCATCTTCATGGAATACCCTAAGAATAGTTGGTTATAGCTTCTATCTCGGATCCGAGTACAAAGTGTTTGTTGCTAAAACTGGGTCCTTTCTCGAGAAAGAGTTTCTCTCGAAAGAATTGAGTGGGAGGAAGATAGAACTTGATGAAGTCATTGAAGCTTTGTTCAACCAGAGAGTAGCATAGAGTATAAAGATGTTTCTATGGAGCCTACGTCAGTTGAAGAGGAAGTTAATGATGATGATCATGAAGCTTCGGATTAGGTTACTATCAAACCTCGTAGGTCGACAAGGACACATACTGCTCCTGAGTGGTACGACAACCCTGTCTTGGAGGTCATGTTGTTGGACAACGATGAACCTATAAGCTATGGAGAAGCAATGATGGGCCCGGATTCCGGCAAATGGTTAGAGGCCATGAAATCCGAGAAAGGATCCATGTATGAAAACCAAGTATAGACTTTGGTAGACTTGCTCGTTGGACGACAGGTCCTTGAGTACAAATGGACCTTTAAGATGAAGATAGACGCCGATGGTGAATGTCACCATTTATAAAGCTCGACTTCTCGCAAAGAAGTTTCCGTCAAGTTCAAGGAGTTGACTACAATGAGACTTTCTCACTCGTAGCGATGCTAAAGTCTGTTGGAATTCTGTTAGCAGCTGTTGTGTTTTTCAATTATGAAATCTGCCAGATGGATGTCAAAAACATCATTTCCTTCCTTGAGGAAAGGTTGTATGAGATACAACCAGAAGGTTTTGTCAGTCCTAAGGATGCTAAAAGGTGTGCAAGCTCCAGTGATCCTTCTATGGACTGGAGCAAGCATCTCGGAGTTGAAATGTATGCTTTGATGAGGTGATCAAAGTTTTTGAGTCTATAGAAAGTTTATGAGAAACTTGTATTTACAATAAAGTGAGTGGGAGCACTATGGAATTTTTGATAAGCATATGTGGTTGACATATTATTGATCGAAAATGATGTAGAATTTCTAGAAGGCATAAATGGTTGTTTGAAAAGAGTTTTTCAAAGGAAGACTTGGATAAAGCTACCTAATTGTTGAGCTTCAAGATCTATAAATATAGATCAAGATGCTTGATGAGACTTTCAATGAGTACATACCTTGAAAAGATTTTGAAAGAGTTCAAAATGGATCAGTCAGAGAAAGAGTTCTTGCCTAATTTGTAAGGTGTGAAGTTGAGTGAGACTCAAAGCTCGACCACGACAGAAGAAAGAGAAAGGACGAACATCGTCCCCTATGCCTTAGCCATAGGCTCTGTATAGTATGTCGTGTTGTGTACCGCACCTGTGTGTGCCTTACCATGAATCCGTCAAGGGGTACAAAACTGATCCAGGAGTGGATCACTGGACAACGGTTAGGATTATACTTAGTAACTAGAGGACTAAGGAAATATTTCTCGATTATGGAGGTGATAAAGAGTTCGTTGTAAAGGGTTACGTCGATGCAAACTTTAACATCAATCCGGATGACTCTGAGTAGCAATGCGGATACGTATAGTGGAGCGGCCATTTGGAATAGCTCCAAGTGGAGTGTGGTAGCAGTGTCTACATTATGACATAGAGATTTACAAAGTAAACATGGATCTGAATGTCATAGACCCATTGACTAAAAGACCTCTCTCACATGCAAAGCATGATCGAGCCCAGAACTCATTGGGTGTTAGATTCATAACAATGCGAATCACATGGTGATGTGAAATACATTATTGACTCTAGTGCAAGTGGGAGACTGTTGGAAATATACCCTAGAGGCAATAATAAATTGGTTATTACCATATTTCCTTGTTCACAATAATCATTTATTATCCATGCTATAATTGTATTAAACGAAAACTCAGATACATGTGCGGATACATAGACAACACCATGTCCCTAGTATGCATCTAACAGACTAGCACGTTGGCCAAAGATGGCTATGGTTTCCTAGTCATGGACATGAGATGTCATTTGATAACGGGATCACATCATTAGGAGAATGATGTGATGGACAAGACCCGAACTACAAACGTAGCATATGATCTTGTTAGTTTATTGCTACTATTTTCTGCATGTCAAGTATTTGTTCCTATGACCATGAGATCATGCAACTCATTGACACCAGAGGAGTGCCTTGTGTGTATCAAATGTCGCAATGTAACTGGGTGAGTATAAAGGTGCTCTACAGGTATCTCCGAGGGTCTCTGTCGGGTTGGCATGGATCAAGACTGGATTTGTTACTCCGTGTGACGGAGAGGTATCTCAGGGTCCACTCGGTTATACAACGTCACAATAAGCCTTGCAAGCAATGTGACTAAGTGTTAGCCATGGGATCTTGTATTACGGAACGAGTAAAGAGACTTGCTGGTAACGAGGTTGAACTAGGTATGGAGATGCCGACGATCGAATCTCGGGCAAGTAACATACCGAAGAACAAAGGGAACAACATACGGGATTAATTGAATCCTTGACATAGAGATTCGATCGATAAAGATCTTCGTAGAATATGTAGGAACCAATATGGACATCTAGGTCCCGCTATTGGTTATTGACCGTAGAGGTGTCTCGGTCATGTCTACATAGTTCTCGAACCCGCATGGTCTGCACACTTAAGGTTCAGTGACGTTTCGGTAGTATAGAGTTATGTATGGTGGTGACCAAAGTTTGTTCGGAGTCTCGGATGAGATCCCGGACATCATGAGGAGCTCCGGAATGGTCTGGAGGTAAAGATTGATATATAGGAAGTCCTATTTTGGTCACCGAAAAAGTTTCGGGTTGATCGGTAGTGTACCGAGAGTGCTGGGAGGGTATCGGGGGACCATCGGGAGGGGTGTCTCGACCCAAGAGGCTACATGGGCTGTGGGAGGATGTAAACCAGCCCCTAGTGGGATGTACTAAGCCTCCTCTAAGGTCCCATGCGGCTGGAGTGGTTGAGAAGGAAAAAATCCAAAGGTGGAGAGGTGGAAAGAGTTTGCAAGTGGAAAGGAGGAATCCTACTCCTAATAGGATTGGAGTAGGACTCCTCCACCTCCAATTTCGACCAAACCTTGAGGGTTTGAGGCTGCCTCCTCCCCTCCCTCCCTCCTATATATACTAGAGGATTGATAAGGAAAAGCTAACCCTAATAGCCACGTGCTACCTCTCCTCTAGATCACAGTTTCTCCTCTAGATCGGTTTTCAGCGGTGCTTAGGCAAAACCCTACTGGAATAGCTCCACCATCATCGCTACAATGCCTTCGTGCTGCCGGATAACTCATCTACCTCCCTGCTCCCTCTTTCTGGATGAAGAAGGCAAAGATCGTCATCGAGCTATATGTGTGCTGAATGCCGAGGTGTCGTCTGTTCGAAGCTAGATCGGAAGGACCGTGATCAAGATCGCGAGACGATTCGTGATTGGATCGCAGGACAGATTGTGATGAGATCACAGGACGGATCGTGATTGGATCGCGATATGCATCATGATGGGATCATGGGACGCTCAGCAATTTGGATCGCGAAGACGTTCGACTACATCAACTGCGTTTCTTAACGCTTCCCGCTTAGCGATCTACGAGGGTATGTAGATCCACTCTCCCTCTCGTAGATGCCCATCACCATGGATAGATCTTGCGTGTGCATATGAAAATTTTTGTCTCCCATGCAACGTTCCCCAACATGATCTGCATCACCAGAGCCGCAGGCGTGGCGATGGATTCTCCCTCAATGGAAGACGCAATAGGAGGGGATGTAGACACCGACGATGAATGGACTCCAACACGAGGGGAGAAAGAGCCATACAACTCTTCACCCTAGTCCTCCGCGGAGCAATACCAGTCACATAAGGAGAATGGCATTGATAATTCTTCTGTTATGGGCTTATTGCAAGTTTCACTTGACTCTCCGCTTCTGTAGGCATGAATTAAATATACATGATCAAACCATCGCCTTGAGATTTACTCCATGGGTGATCTAATCGTCACCTCAGATTTGCGATGGCCCGACTTTTGTATAACTCTTAGAATGTGTGATATGTATGTAGCAAGTAGTATATCGCTTATAAGTTTCCATAAGTATGAACCATGTTGTACTTTTGGTATTTTCATCTTTTTTGTTGAGGTAAGTATAAACTCTTTGATCCCAATAACTAATTACCCTATTGGATTTAATGTGTATAATCAATATATGTTTGTTAGGATATCTTTGTTCCTCTATCCTTTTTTGATCGCTTTGCACCTGATCAAATGCCATGCCGCTAGCAATGTATGATAGGTTCAAAACTTCAAAATTTGCCAATAGTTGGAGCAGATTTTTCGAGTAAGACCACACCTATAAAAGAATCCTTATAATTAAAATGCGATGGAGATTCCAGAGTTGAAGTATACAACATTGTAGCATCAGAGCTACACTAAATGAAGCATGGCAAGCGTGAACCAAGCATTTGCGTAGAAAGAGAGCAAGGGTATATGAAAAAAATGACATTTAATACTTTCACATTCAAGGTTTTGTTTCTCGTGGCAACGCAAGGGCATTAAACTAGTATAACCAGAGGTACCATGGAGCATGGCCATCAAACAGAAGCAACCAATGCAGCGGTAACATTGTCCACAACTTTGCAACACTAGGTACACCTACAGAGCACATACAGAGAGCAACCATAACGCCTTGACAGGAACGTTTGGCTCTTGGATCTAATTACACCCGACTTTTTTAAATAAAATAGTAATTTCTAAGAAAGTCAAAAGAAATCTGAAACTTTTAGGAACAAAGTATATTTATTGCTTCACTCTATAAATCTTCCATGAAGAAATGACTTTCAAGTTGTTCTGGACACAACAAAACCAATTTGTCACTACATAGGAGGTAGTGTTTACGATATATGACCTGGACTATTTGTCATAGAATATTTTGTTACTGAATATTTTGGTATGGCAGAAGCGATAGCTCAAGTTTGTTCGGAAAAAGTTTTGAAACGTTTTGACTTTTTCTGAAAACTTTGAAAATAAAATTAGTTATCAGGTGTAATTACCACAATGTTCCAAAGGGTGGTTTCACTTCATAGGCACCCTTACAGAGCATAGAACACAGCGCACACCAACCGAGTCTAGGCATATAGCCAAAACAACACTAACACCACACCTAATACATGGCCCAAGGCCAACACACATCTTACACCCGACACGTCTACTCCCGGGGTCATCTTCTCCCGGTGAACAGTAAAATCATAAAAAAATTACATGCAGTAGAACAATTATTAGCCTCTATTTCTCTTGCATCAATTACCTTTCGTGTTATTGTTACAAACTTTTACACGCAGCAGAATTAAAGCAGAACAAGTGTTTCTGCTCCGGTGCTCCCCCCTGGAGTGAACGTTCAGCACGAGAAACACAAGGACGGCCCAGATGCATCGATGGTCATTCGTAACGAGGGGCACTATGGTCATTTCAGGTGGGTGTAGAGCACGCGTAGACCAGTCGTAGAGCCATGTACGAGCCTGCGTCGGCTCGTGTACTATTGTACGTCGGGCGTGTACTATATTATACGTTGGTGTTTGCGTTTCCCCGCGATCGTATGCGTGCATGTGTGTGTGGATAACTTGCAAAAAAAGGCTGACGGTATAAGAGGAGGGGAACCGGCACCGGCCGCATCGCCCACCCATTTCCCCCAAATCCAAATCGCCTCTATCTCCCTCCTCTCTCCTCTGCCTCATCGTCTCCCTCATTAGCCACCCGACCTGCTCGCTCACCACCACCGCCTCCCTCTCTCGTCCTGCTTGCTTGTGGTTCCGATGGAGCAAGGCCATGGCAAAGTCGCCGTCACGAAGGGAGATGGGAAGAAGACGGGTGTGGAGACTGCGGTAGATGTCGTGCAGGCCTGCGTTAGCGTTGCGGGTGCGGGAGGTGCTGCATCCCCACGAGCTCGATCTCCGGTCGCTGCGACGACGGATCTGGAGGAGAAGAAGGTCGCCGTGTCGGACTTCGCCATGCGAGAGCTAGGCGTCATGGCGTTGAGCTGCGCATCTCATGGACCTGCAGAGGCCAGCGGCGAGCACGTGGACCTACAGGTAATCCTCTCCAGCAATCCCCTCCGTTGCTACTTACTCCTGTTAAGTAGTAGATGTAGGTGTTAGGGTTTTTTTCCTTGATAGTTGTTGCATCCCCTTCTGATAATTAGGGTTCTTTGATATTGGATTGATTTATCAGTGCTCAATGGTAAATCTTGGATAGATTCTGTAATTGAATCATCTAATAGATGTAGTAGTTAGGGTTTTTTAATTAGATGTTTAGTTAGATTTTTTTGTATTGCATTCATTTATAGCCATTGATAAATATATCATGTGATTGAATCGTCTAGTAGATATAGTATATAGGGTTTTTTAATTAGATGTTTAGTTAGGTTTTTTTGTATTGGATTCATTTATAGCCAGTGATATATATATATACATTCTGTGATTGAATCATCCTGTAGATGTAGTAGTTAGGGTTTTTTAACTACATGTTTAGTTACGTTTTTTTGTACTAGATTCATTTATAGCTAGTGATATATACATTCTGTGATTGAATCATCTAGTAGATGTAGTAGTTAGTATTTTTTAATTAGATGTTTAGTTAGGTTTTTCTTGTATTGGATTCATTTATAGCTAGTGATATATGTAATTAAATGTTGTGATTGAATGATACAGTAGAAGTACAAGTTAGTTTTTTTAATTAGATGTATTAGTTAGGGTTATTTGTGCTGGCTTAGTTTATATCCAATGATATATGTAACTAAACTTTGTGATTCAATGATCTAGTGGATGTAGGAGTTAGTTTTTTTAATTAGATGTTGGAGTTAGGGTATTTTAATTAGATGTCAGAGTTAGGGTTCATCATTTCACTCATTGTGACCTATCAGTGCTCATTCACGACTGGTCATACCATACTGCATTTGTGATTCAATGATCCAGTGGATGTAAGAGTACATGTTATTTAATTGGATGTTGGAGTTAAGCTATTTTAATTAGACGTAAGAGTTAGGGTTCACTATTTCACTCATTCTGACCTATCAGTGCTCATTCAGAACTGAGACTAAGAAAAAATGGCTATAGGGGATATTTCAAGAACAGGAAGTATGAGTATGTTGACATAATTTCAGTAGTAGTCATTTGAGTTGCAAAAACATTAAGATGGCCTTGAAAGATTGTTCTTGTAAAAAAAAATTAAACCATGAAGTAAATATTCCAAGGCAGGAATATTAAACAACATATTTAATTTGTAACATGACAGGAAATTGTGCAAAATGTGTTGATAATCATATGTATTCGGCTTGAGTGGTAATATTTGAGTTGTGGCACCACCACTGCATGTAAGGATCTGGTATAAGGATCTAGAGATTTATGTAAATACTACTACAATTTAAGGCAGTGCACTATCCCATTCCAGGAAAAGAAGAGGAAGATGGACATGACTGGCTTCCGTGACCCGTATGATCCAGACTATGACGATGACGAACCCTATGTGGTTTATCCCTAGTTGAAATTTCATTTGTTCATTTAGTTCCTTTCAAATGTTTTACTATGAATGCATAATGTATTAATATAATTTATTTGTGCATGCAGTATCACTCTGATGATGATGAGGATAAGGGGAACATCGAGTCCTTCATAGCGAAGGAAGTCAAGAAGATCAAGGCCAAGGGATCCTCTTTGT
This sequence comes from Hordeum marinum, assembly GCA_022496015.1. Lineage (NCBI taxonomy): Eukaryota > Viridiplantae > Streptophyta > Magnoliopsida > Poales > Poaceae > Hordeum > Hordeum marinum. The sequence goes on from CM039675.1 coordinate 276,014,108, forward strand.
ACAACAAGGGGAAGAAGTTTGTGTGCCCCTACTGTACCACAAAGAGAAAGCCCAAGGATTGTCTCTATGACCACCTTATCTCGTATGCACGGGATGCATCCATTGGTTCCGACGACTACAAGGTCTGAGGACAGCATGGTGCCCTCCTGAAGGCTCTGTATCCCAACTAGGCCTACACAATCTTTCTCATTTGAAGTTGCAAGTGCCACTCATCATCAATATATGTGATGATGTTTTACTTTTGTTAATATGCATGGGGTTGTGAACCGTTGGAAACTTCGTTTGCTTTTGTATTATATATGGCTCTAATGTAGTATGTCTTCGAACTTGGTGCCCTGTTTAGATGACCTGGATGGTATTAATGTAGGAAGATATCTAAATTTCTTTATCATGGAATTTATTTCTGAGGTATGCTTCCTTCTTATTAGATTACACAATGAATCATCATTTTTTTAAAGTGTGTGAATATTGGAGTGAAATATAGAAGTGTTAGAAAGTAGTTGTTAAAAACGGTGCTTGCAAACTATAATTAGAAATAATGGATTATTGTATGAAATGAGTGAAATACAAGACAACATATTATCATACATTCATGAATTTTAAAACTATAATAAATAATAAAAGGGAAAATTTGAAAAAAAGAAAAAAGAAAAATAGTAGTGCAAGAAAATGTTTGGTAAAAAAGGAAAAAGAACATTTGAATTAGAAGTAGTGGATTTTTGTATGAAATGAAAGAAAAGATATTATCATACATTTACCAATTTTAAAATTGTAATAACTAATAAAAAGGAAAATCTATATGAGAAAAAGGAAAAATAAAAATGCATAGAAAATGGGCCAGCCCAACCATCTACACAGATGGGCAGTCCAGCACGCTGGTCAGGCTGGCCTGGGTCAGCCCACCAAAATTGGGCCCAACTGTTGTGTTGTACTAGGAACAGCTGACGGGTGGTGGGAGTTTAGTCCACCTTGCCGAGCGAGAGGCGCCCGCACTTCCTTATATACCTGGCTTAGAGGGGCGTGGCATGAGCCTCTCTTAGCCAGACAGCAAATCTATGCCTACCTCTATGCCCTATGGGGCCTACTGGCAGGAATAACACATGCCATGCAGGCCTGCGTCCTTGCCCATGTTGCTGGGCTTCTAATCGTATGCAGGCCGTGGGTTGTGAATTTCCTATTAAGTGGGCAGGCATTTTTTTATATATTTTTTGTAGCAAGGTCATTTTTCCCACCACCTCCAAATGACCTCAATTTTTGTAGGCATGATCTCCTTGATATAAATAGAAAAATTATGAAAGATTTCCTTTTTATAATTGTTTACCATTTATAGTGGCTCGGTGAAACCACGTGTTTTAAACTGGCATTGGCCAAGGCATACAAAAATCAAAAAATCAAAAAATTGTGAAACATTGGAAACCTATCTATGTTTGAGTAGGAGATCATATGTGCAAATTTTTAGGTCATTTGGAGGAGGTCAAAAAAATGACCTCATTTCTGACGGACCGTTTGGTCTCACCTAAGCCAGTTTATGTAGCAAGGTCATTTTTCCCACAACCTCCAAATGACCTCAATTTTTGTAGGCATGATCTCCTTGATATAAATAGAAATAATATGAAAGATTTCCTTTTTTATAAATGTTTACAATTTATAGTGGCTCGGTGAAGCCGCGTGTTTCGAACTAGCATTGGCCAGGGCATAAAAAATTCAAAAAAAATCAAAAAATTGTAAAACCTTGGAAACCTATCTATGTTTGAGTAGGACATCATGTGTGAAAACCTATCTGTACTACATGTATTTAAATTTGTATTATATTTAAAGTACAAATGTGTGTCAAAAAATAATTATGGAAAAAATGGCCCACCTAGGCTTGATATTTCCCACCACCTCGGCTTGCATATGACTAGAAACCCAGGCAGATGGGACAGGACGCAGGCCCATGGTGTAGGAACAACTCCTACCATTAGGCCCCACAGGGCATAGAGGAAATAGAGTAGTGCATTGGCTGGCTGGTGAGAGAGGCTCTCTCGCTAGGCGAGGTGGGACTAAACTCCCAGTCCCAGCACCTGTTAGCAAAATGGTAAAATGTCCACTCCCACTATAACTGTCACCGCCCACTCACCCACTCACTCACAGACTGCCCCGCATCGCTTCAGACTCCCCTCCCCCTCCCCTCCCACTTCCACTAGATTGAGAAAACCCTCGCCAGCGGCGATGGAGAGCAGCCTTGGCTGGCAGCAAACCATGGAGGACCTCACCGACGGAGATGAGGGGTGGCCTGCGCAGCTCAGGGAGGTGTGCAAGTGGTTCCCCAGCACCCAAATGCTGGTCAACCACGCGCGTGGCCTCGTCAAGGTGTTGACAGACTGTGAGAAGAAGCATGCCTTCCCTGATGGCCGCGGTGTTTCGTCGGCCATCCTCCTCGTCTGGGCAATGCGGGAAGCCATCCTAAGTGCTGACCCTCGTCAGCGCGCAAGGTGGTGGATGTACCGCTCGACGTCCTCTCTGCCGCAACAGCCGGACCCTGCGCGCGTCGTGTCGAGGGCTAAGCGCGTCTTCGACGTCGAGCTCCTCGTCCCAGCACCCGTCATCCCCGATCAGATGGAGGTTGTGGTCATTCATGAAGACGACGAGGAGGATGCCGTGCACATGGTTGTGTCGCTTGGCATCGAGGGTGGGAGGACGATGCCCATCGACTCGACCTCCTTGCAGATGTCCCTGACATGGTCAATATAGAGGTGCATGAGGTGGCCGAAGAGCAGCTCACCCAGGTGAAGAAGAACAAGGAGAAGAAGGCTCCATTGCGCCGCTCGCCCCGCCTGAATAAACTGAAGAAGTAAGCACTTCGGTTTATCTGAAGAAGTAGCACTTGTCTAAAGAAGTGCTACATTTATCTGAAGAAGTTGTTATGTATGCTGATATATCTGTCAACATATAAGTTAGGAATATTTTTATGTTAGGTATGTTGTTATATTTCAGCATATAAGTTATGTAATCAGTCTAAGTTTGGTCAGTTAAAACCATCTGATTTTAATTATGCTGCTATCTCAATGTTTATTATATGAATGTTTATTTGTTCTGCTATGGTTTGTTAGTGTATATTTCTAAATGTATGTGCTGAAACGATCACACATCTGAATATATGAATGTACAAAAATGAATTTGGGCATCCTCACATGGTGACAATGTTTGGTCCAAACATTTTCCAAATTTTCTCAAATTTCTAATTTCAATTTTAAATAAAATAGAAAAATTGAATTATTCGAACTTATGAATGTCCCACAATTATGAAAGGGAAATATATGAATGTACAAAAATAATATACACAAATAAGTGTGTGAAAGGAAAATATATGAATGTACAAAAATGACTTGGGGCATCCTCACATGGTGGCAATGTTTGGTCCAAACATTTTTCAAATTTTGTCAAATTTCTAATTTCAATTATAAATAAAATAAAAAAATTGAATTATTCAAACTTATGAATGTACCAAAATAATGAAAGGAAAATATATGAATGTACAAAAAATAATATACACAAATAAGTGTCTGAAAGGAACATATATGAATTTACAAAAATGACTTGGGGCAGCCAATTTTTAGGACCGTCTCCAAATGACCCACCTGCAAATTAAAAAATAATTTACCAATTCTCCCGCATATTAAAAATTGGGACGAAGACGGGCTTTTTTTAGAGTTGCGAAGTGCACACCGCCTTCACCTCTCTCTCCCGAAAAACTTGAATCCCCCCAAATCTCGCTCCCGCGTGCAGCGTTAGATCGCCTCTGCCTTATCCACCCACGTTTCTGCCGCCGGGCACAGATCTCGCCGATGCCCCAATGCTTAAACTCTTGCTGGCGATGATGATCCAACCTGCCGGGGGAGGGGGCATGGGTGGTGTGCTCCATTCAGCGGATGTGGATGCCATGCACGTACTGGCCGCCGCCGATCCATAGTCGGAGCTGGTCCAAGACATCTATAGGACCGAAAATATGTCTAGAGGGGGGTTGATCAGACTACTTAACCAAATAAAAGTTTTACCTATACCAAGTTTTGGGGTTCATAGTTTTTAGCATTTCATGGCAAGTTAGGTACACCCTACACATGCAAGTCTAAGAGTATATAGCAGCGGAAAGTAACAACAAGCATGTATAGAAGGGATAGGGTAGGAAGATAAAACGCAGTTGTAGACACGATGATTTTTCTCGTGGTTCCGATAGGTGGCGCTATCGCACATCCACATTTATGGAGTCTTCAACCCACAGAGGTTAATGGTCGCGAGAGTCCATAGAGGGCTCCACCCAAAAGGGTCCAAGAAGTAGCAACCTTGACTATTCCATAACGGCTTCCGTCCACGAAGGACTAGCCTCACTATGGGTAGATCTTCATGAAGTAGGCGATCTCCTTGCCCTTACAAACTTCTTGGTTCACTTCACAACATGAAGTAGGAGGCTCCCAAGAGACACCTAACCAATCCAAGAGGCACCACCCTCCAAAAGGTAATAGGCTCGATAATGACGATGAACTCCTTGCTCTTGTGCTTCAAGATGATAGACTCCTCAGCACCCAATCACTCTCTCACAGTTTTGGCATGGTGTAAGAGATGGGATGGGTGGAAAGCTACTTGGGGAGGCTAGAGATCAAGATCCATATGACTGGAGTGGAGGATCTTGACCTCAACACAAGGGTAGGTGGTTCTCTCTCTCAGAAAACTGGATGGGGCAAGTGTGGAATAGTTCTGAGTGCTTCTCTTTCGAGTAGGTGGTGGTGAAGGGGTATATATAGGCATCCCCAAAAAACCAACCATTACACACAAAATGACCAACTCGGTGACACCGATGTGTTAATCTCGGTGGTACTGAAGTGACCAAAAGGTGACAACTTTTGAATCTCGGTGAGACCGATATAGGAAACTCGGTTGCATCGATAAGGTGACCAACGGTCAGATTTCCAATCTCGGTGATGCCGATCCAACATTCTCGGTGGTACCGACAATGTGAATTTGTGGAACAGAAAGTTGGCAACCTAAACTCGGTGGCACCAGTACGGAATCGGTTGCACTGAAGTGGCTAGGGTTTGGCTGAGTTTATCTAGGTTCTAGTATCGGTGGAACCGGTATGGGAAAGTTGGTTGCACCGATTTTGAGTGTTAGGTATAAAATAGACTTTGGTTGGAGAGTTTGTGGATGTTTTTGGCGACTATCACTTGTGCATGTTTGAGCATATTGTTCACCAACAAAACCTTACCCCCTTTTAATAGTATTGGCTTTCCTATGGACTCAAAGTGATTTCTCACAAACATAAAATATAGAGTCCTCTTGCTTAAAGCTTGGCCAACCTATTTCCTTGCATCTTGGGGTATCTCCACAATCACCTATTGCCAATCCTATCATTGAACATTTCCTGAAATATACTTGGTGGAAACATTAGTTCAATGACTTATATGTTGTTATGAATTACCAAAACCACCAAGGGAGCAAATGTGCTTTCAATCTCCCCCATTTTGGTAATTGATGACAACATATAGATCAAAGCTTTGACATATGATAAAATCAATGAATATAATTGTCGCTTTGAGAGGTATGTGATAAGCAAGAGCTCCCCCTAAATTTGTGCATTATTTTTAATTTGTGTTTGAATGCAAATGCACAATCGATTAGGTATATGGGGCACTTCTTCCATGTCACATACAACTTGGTGGTGTGCGAGAATAATTAGAATGAATAACAAAGCACAACACAATCAAGCAAAGGTGAATGATCATATCATAAGCATTAAGATGATAGGAAATAGTAGCATCACACATAAAGCATAAAATAGTAGCATAACACACATGATCATACGCTCAACACAAGCAACCAAAATACCAAACATTTTGAAAAGCAACAAACACCAAAATGCTCTCTTGCTCGAAGCCTAAAGATCTATATACACTTGTCCCCCTTTGGCAACAAGTTACCAAAAAGTTCAAAGGCATACATCTAATTGTTCTTGGGCTGATATCCTTCGATTGTTGATGAAGGAGTCGAGAGAACAGCAGCAGCGAAGGTCTCTGCAGATGTCGTGGATGGAGTTGGAGTGGCAGCTGGAGGAACTGGAGCAGATGGAGCAGGAGCTCATGAAGAGGGCCTCAAGTCTGGAGCTGGCACAGTGGCTGATCTGGCCTGGGTATGAAACCGTGTGCCTGTCCTAAGAGGTGATTCATCCTCATCCTCCTCATCATCATCATCTGAAGAAGTAGTCTGAGGAAGAGGCACTGAGTCAACTTCCTTGTTGAGCTCATTGACTGTCTTAGTCAGACCATCCACCTTATCATTAAGGGTTTTGATCCTGTTCTCAAAGATCCTGACAAGGCTGTTCTGATTTTCCAGAATCCCCTTAATGTTGTCCTTCATTCCTTGGATAGATGAAATCAGAAGATCCATTTGCTGATATCTGGATCTAGGGACCTGAGCACTAGAGGCTCGAGCTGCCTCTGCTTCTGCCTGAGCTGCAGCTGAAGTGGGATGATCTGGGTTCATCACCACAACATTGTCCTCGAGATCTGGCTATATGGGTAAATGTGGACGATCTAGAGCAAAAATGTGCTTCTCCAACTTTGAATTGATAAGCATCTAGATGTAGGGTGCATAACAGCAAGAGCGCTTCTGGTCAGCAGAAACCCTCTTGATTATCTCAACAATCAAATCCATGACTCTTGTCCTAGTGTCTCTGTCAAGGTGGATGAACATATTGATGGAGTGGCCTTGGATCATCTTGTCATCTCTTGACTTGGGCATCAAAGTATGGCTCAGAATGGTGTTCATTGTGCGGAGGCCAACCTGAAGAAATTAGATAGATCCTAGCTTGTGAGACTTCACATTGGCAGTAGGGATCTCCTTGTACATATTTGCCATAGCATTGTGACTCTCCTTGGATTCTGACTATACATCCAAGTCACCATCATGTGCTTCTGGAACTCCTAAGATAGCAACCCATTCTTCAACAGTCGATTCATACCTTGCACCTTCAGTCATCCATACAATTCTACCAACTCCATAGAAATGTGAAGTGGAGTAGAATTTCATGATCATCTCATCATTCCAAGCAGTGAATTCTCTGCCAACAAACTCATCCAAACCTATGCAGTGGAAATTGTCTTGGACACTTGGAAAGTAGTCCTTGTTTTCCTCGGTGAATTTCCAGTCAACATACCGCATATCACTAATAGCTGGGCTCTTGTCTAGCAGCACTGTTTCATAAAAGTCTTGTTGCTCTCTGGTGTAGAACCTGTAGTCAACAGCAGTTTTCTTCCTCTGGGCATATGGATCTATAGCTCTCCAAGCTCTCAATCCTGAGTCTTTCCTTTTCTTCATATCTTCAGCAACTAGGTGTTTCGCATCATGTACAGGAAGATGTGGTCTGAGCTTCATCAAAGTTGTCAAGTCATCATCATCTTCAACTCTAGAAGCAGGTCCTTTGTTCTTCTCAGAAGCTGGAATCTGCCTGGATGTCCTCTTAGGCTTCTCAGCAGCAGCCTTCTTGGATGTAGACTTGGTGCTCTTGGAGGCGCTAATCTTTGGCATAGCATCAGCCATAAGCTTCTTGGCCTTCTTCTTGAGAGGAGCCTTTGTAGCTGGCTCATCCTCCTCTTCCTCAGCAGCAGCACCAGTTTCTTCCTCTGGATCTTTATACATGGAAGTAGGCCTGCCAGTCACATGAATAATCCTCTTTCTGGCTTTCTTCTCCCCTACCTTCTTAGGCATAGAATTCCTTGGGGGATCAATAGACATAGTGGCCCTAGCACTCTCATGTGCTTTGATAGTTTCAGAGCTGGCATAGATCTTACTAACAACTCTCCTGGATGAAGTGGCTTCAATAGCAAACTTCTTAGCAGCTTTTTCTTGCTTCTTGGCAAGAATCACCTCAGGGATAAAGTCTGGATCCTCCTCATCTGAATTCAGCTTCTTCCTAGCCCTAGTAGCAGCCTTGGGCGAACCATGGGAACTGGGAGTGCCTGGGTCTGAAGATGAACTGGACTCAGGACTAGTGGTTGAATCCATCTCAATGCTTTGCTCTCTCAGGTCATTCTGACTGTCCTCTGCATCTGACATACTGACCCTGTGAATGGAATATAGATGAGCAGAAGTAGACGAGTCATCACAAAACTATCAGCTAGTTTTTATAATTTTGAACAAAAGATTTTCAAAGATTTGCATTCTATCAGAAACAAATCAATAAGGCCGAAGCAAAAATTTCGGTGACACCAAGACTGACTGTCACTTTTAATAGAAACTTGGCACCCTTTTCGGTGAGATCGAAAAGGAGTGCTCGGTTTCACCAAGACAGTTCTCAGTAGCACAGAAACGAAAATCGTTGGTACCGATTTTCTTGATTCGGTTCTACCGAGTTGTGTCGGACGGAAGGCAACCATAGAAAATTGATGGTTTGCTAGCCTATGGGATTCCTGGTGGATAGGAAGCAGTGGAATAGCTGGCATAAGAAGAAAAGTAGATCCAACGTGCAAGACTCAGAAGGGAGCGCAAAGGAGGTCGAATTTGTACCCTAACTTGGTGCGGATCCGCTATGGCGGCGACGATGGAGCATATTTTTTTGACGGCGACGATTCCCAGCAGCGGAGGAGCACAGGAAGACAAGGGCGACAACTAGGGGTCTCGAACCGGCAACTTAGGGTTCTGAGGCGCGACAGTTCTAAGGATGAATTTCAAAACGTCAGGGTCCACAGTATATATACCCTCCACTGTCAGTGATAACGATTTTATGTTTTCGGTGTCACCGAGTTCCACAACTGTCAGCTGACAGGGAAACTTGGTCTAACCAAGAATATGAAATTGGCAGTATCGAGATTGGAAAATAGATCAACCCTAGGCATTCGGTGAGACCGAGATTGTGGGGTTGGTTCCACCGAGATGCACTTGAGAGGTTTTAATGGTCAGTCCTTGTCGATACGGAACTCCGAGTGCTCCACACACAGAGGGATCGAAAAGCACTTGTTCAAATTTTCTGATGCAGCATGAATGAAATATGAGGTGAGAACGCATAGATAGCTAAAGAGTGGTCCTAGGCATTCTTGTCCATCCAATTGGCAAAACAGAAAATCAATAACCAAATAGCAACAATTGGATGTCCTCGAATGAGAAAATAAATGCAGGCCAACATGCTCACACAATAAGATGTCAAAAGAAATCATGACAAACATGCACAAACACACTAGCATCTAACAAGCACTTTGTCGGTCATTTCTTCGCTTCCTAAGCCGGCAATCTCATTGGTGATGAGAGCTAGCCTAGAGTACATCTTTGTGACTCCATCACCATCCTTCATCTTGAACTTGTCAAGCTGACCTTGAAGAACATCTAACTTGGATTCTCTCACGGACTCGGTTCCTTCATGCATATCAACCAAAGTATCCCAAATCTCTTTTGCATTCTCAAGATGGCTGATTTTGTTGAATTCTTCGGGGCATAAGCAGGTGAAGAGAATGTCTCATGCTTGAGCATTGAGTTGCAACATCTTCAACTCGTCCGCAGTTGCTTCACGATCCGGTTCCCGTCCATCCGCAAAGAACACACCTTGCAAGCCAACACAAACAACAGCCCAAATGGCGGGGTTATGGCCAAGAATATGCATTTTCACTTCCAACTAGCAAAATTAGTGCCATCAAAGTACGTACCTCTACGGTGATAACTTCCCTCACTAGACGCCATACTCTTCTAGGTTGTGAGACCTAAGCAATGGAGACCAAAGCTTTGATACCACTTGTAGCACCAAAAGTATGTCTAGAGGGGGGTGATGAGACTACTTGACCAAATAAAAGTTTTTCCTATACCAAGTTTTAGGGTTGACAGTTTTTAGCATTTCATGGCAAGTCAAGTACACCCTACACATGCAAGTCTAAGAGTATATAGGAGCGGAAAGTAACAACAAGCATGTATAGAAGGGGTAGGGTAGGAAGATCAAACACAGTTGTAGACACGATGATTTTTCCTGCGGTTCCGATAGGTGCCGCTATCGTACATCCACGTTTATGGAGTCTTCAACCCACGGAGGGTAACGGTCGCGAGAGTCCACAGAGGGCTCCACCCAAAAGGGTCCATGAAGTAGCAACCTTGACTATTCCATAATGGCTTTCGTCCACGAAGGACTAGCCTCACCGTGGGTAGATCTTCACGAAGTAGGCGATCTCCTTGCACTTACAAACTTCTTGGTTCACTCCACAACACGAAGTAGGAGGCCCCCAAGCAACACGTAACCAATCTAGGAGGCACCACCCTCCAAAAGGTAATAGGCTCGGTAATGATGATGAACTCCTTGCTCTTGTGCTTCAAGATCATAGACTCCTCAGCACCCAATCACTCTCTCATAGATTTGGCATGGTGGAAGAGATGAGATTGGTGGAAAGCTACTTGGGGAGGCTAGAGATCAAGATCCATATGATTGGAGTGGAAGATCTTGACCTCAACACAAGGGTAGGTGGTTCTCTCTCTCAGAAAACTGGATGGGGCAAGTGTGGAATAGTTCTGAGTGCTTCTCTTTCGAGTAGGTGGTGGTGAAGGGGTATATATAGGCATCCCCAAAAATCCAACTGTTACACACAAAATGACCAACTCGGTGACACCGATGTGTTAATCTTGGTGGTATCGAAGTGACCAAAAGGTGGCAACTTTTGAATCTCGGTGAGACTGATATAGGAAACTCGGTTGCACCGATAAGGTGACCAACGGTCAGATTTCCAATCTCGGTGACGCCAATCCAACATTCTCAATGGTACCGACAATGTGAATTTGCGTAACAGAAAGTTGTCAACCTAAACTCGGTGGCACCGGTATGGAATCGGTTGCACCGAAGTGGCTAGGGTTTGGCTGAGTCTGTCTAGCTTCTAGAATCAGTGGCACCGGTATGGGAAAGTTGGTTGCATCGATTTTGAGTGTTAGATATAGAACATACTTTGGTAGGAGTGTTTGTGGATGTTTTTGGCGACTATCACTTGTGCATGTTTGAGCATATTGTTCACCAACAAAACCTTACCCCCTTTTAATAGTATTGGCTTTCCTATGGACTCAAAGTGATTTCTCACAATATAAAATGTAGAGTCCTCTTGCTTGAAGCTTGTCCAACCTATTTCCTTTCATCTTGGGGTATCTCCACAATCTCCTTTTGCCAATCCTATCGTTGAACATTTCCTTAAATGTACTTGGTGGAAACATTAGTTCAACCCATTTGTATTCTCGTATATTATGTTTTTCTTTCCTATATTATGTCTGTCTTTCGTATATTCTCGTATATTATGTCTATCTTTCATATAACCAAAGTTTCATGGGATCAATGCAAAGAAAAAACAACCCATTTTATTGCTGGCTTTGATATAATGTTGAATTCGCTGACATGAGATTTTTTGTTCTTCTAATATCTCATTGCATATTTGGAACAATGGAAATGCTACCTACACCTGAGGGAAACTTGTTTGTAGAAAATGTACAAGTGGCTCATGGACACAAAGATTGTGTACCGGTGTAACGGGTGCTATAAATGCCCATTCTGCAAGAAAGCGAACTAGCATTCAAAAACCCAAGCAATTGCAGCTTACAGAAAGAGGTGGCGTCTTAAGGCAAAACCTGCTAAGTTGGCTAACATATTGAGTAGGCTGAAGACCTAAAAGCATGGACTATTTCCATTGCACCCTGCATCACTTTGTTCTTAGTTTGGTATACGACGTGGTATCTTAATGTGGCCAGTTCTTTTAATCTAAATCTATGTGATTTGATGTAGTTGTGTATTGTTTGTCATTTAGTTCATCTATCTGGTATCTTAATGTCACCCATCATGAAACACATAAGAGTGATTGTCATCAAATACATAATTTACATACATAACAAATTTTGATCATCAAATACATAACTTAATATGGTCCCATAGCATATAACAAGTTCTGATAATCAAAGGCGTAAAACTGAAGAATCTTCTGATATTCAGGTCCGTCATCTTCCGCAACGCATCCATGCTCCCACCTTTAGCATATAAAAAATGGAAAATTTCAGACGCAATACATATAAAGAATGGCATTTGGATAGACAGTTTCACAAATACATATAAAGGAGAGTAGATTTTCTAGACCCAAGCTCTATGCACCCATTATGCACCCACACAAAAAACATAGCAAACTATTTCAAAAGTTTCAGATTCTTTTGAAATGTTTTGCTATGTTTTATTGGGTGGGTGCACGGAAGGTGGGTGCAAACCACCGTGGGTGCATCGAGATGGGTCTACAGATACTATTCTCATAAAAAGGAGAATGGATTTGGATAGACAATTTCATAAAATATGATGACTGCAATCATCATCTAGCCCACAGAAAATGGATCAAACTTCATATAATGCTCCTACTTATATAATGTACAAGTTAAATGATGTGTTCATTTGATAGTGTGCATATGAGTGTGCTTGAAATCTCACAATATGGTAATTTCAAAATCACACGGTAATCTGTCACAAGCACACACACATTCAAATTTGAATACCAAGTTGAGAAAACTACCTGATGAATTAATATGAATTTGGCAGCATACAAAATTATTGCTGCAATTTAGGGAGTAATTGAAAACAGGGGTTCATGTGACTAGTACAATTATAATGCTCAATTAAAAACAATAAAAGCACATGCAAGAGGAAGTTAACGTGGAATAGAGGGATCGACCACCGTGGACTTATCAAACATCACTCCATTTCTAAGTTGCAAACATCATGGAGCTAGCCCACAGAAAATTGATCAAACTTCATTTAATTCACCTTCTGATTTAATGTACAGGTTAAATGATGTGTTCCATGTATAAATTTAATGTACAGGTTAAATGATGACCCATTGCCCTTTTATAAACCGGATTATATAATTTATCTTCATAATTCAGATTGACATAATCTATCGTGGTTCCAAACAGGGCCTAAACTACACTAAATTACCACAAAAATGATGAAATCTACCAATCCACATAGAAAATAGATTTTTGAGTTGGCGTGGATAAATTACTAGCACTGAAAAGGCTAGACTACAGTGAAATAAAAGGTTGAACTACACTGCAACCTGACTAATCCAACTCCCTGATTGTAAGCATGAGCACATGTAAAATCAACTCGATTGAGAAGCTTACACTATACGCCACCATCGCTGTTGAGATGAGGAGATCGTCGTGGGAACCGTGGAGAATGGCGGGGAAGCGATGTCATGGGTAGCATAGCCCTCCTGTTGTGCATGGCGTGCATCCACTTCGGTGGCACCGCCTAGAACAGCACCCTCATGAATGGCATCGCATATCTGATCGTGGGGTCATCCTCTGGATGCTATATATTGGATCTGTATGCCCACCACCTGTGCCTGACTCTCCACTCCTCTGAGTTCGTCTGCTCCATCACCTAGAGGAGAAACTCGATGGACTGGAGAGACTCCCGCTGGACTCCATCTTGGGAGTAAATCTCAGCCCTCTAGATGTCTTTGAGATACTTGCACATGGCCTTCACCGTCACCGCCACCTCCTAGTCGTTGTCAAACCAGGAGAGGATCTCCCTCAACCTGGCTAACTTCACGTGGTCGCCACCGGTGATGGTCGCAATTTTGTCGAGCAGCGACATGGATATGCTTCAAGCAGGATGAGGAGAGGAGCTGTGTTGGCTTTGGACGAGGAGATGAGAGACGGTGGATCTGCAATGGAGAAGAGGAAGGAGCGAGGGTTTTCTGGAACGAGGAAGAGGAAGGAGCGAGGGTTTTCTCGAAATGGGAAGAAGGATATAAGGGGTGGTTTCTAATAGGAAAATGAGAGTGGAAGGTGCGGCGGCGGTTTAGCAATGGACGAGAGCCTGCTCCTCTGACATGCCGCAGCCTGCCGTTCGGCCACTAACATGTGGGTCAGGTTGCCGTGTGGGTCCATGTGCCAGTGGCCGAAAGGCAGGGTGCCACGTGGCAGGGGATCATTGTCCATGAGGGAGCCGGCGGTGCTTTATGATTGGACCGCCAAACCGGCTTTGATCGTCAATGCCATTTAAGTTTTCTTTCTTTTGTTCATAATTTTCTTTTTTACTAATAATAACTACAACCGTGGCAGTGGACTAAATGTTGTACGTGAATGGATTATATGGAATTTTTTTATGAAATGGAAGAGAGCTAAAACACTAAAAATTCAAAAATGTAAAAACTTGGCACATTTCATTTGTTTCATACCTAGTACCCATGAAAATTTTAAACTTGGAATACAGTAAATAATTCAAATAGCACATGGCACACTTCCATTGTTTGACACCTAGAACCCATGAAATTTTTGAAACTTGTAATACAGAAGATAATTCAAATGTCTGTTCACAAATTTAGTCTAGTAGGTGGAAGGTTCACGGTTTTCATAGGCAAAGGAAGTTGCTCATGACCATGGCCATATCATGCATTGCTCAAATGGCCTCATATTTGGCACATGATTGATTCATTGCATGCCAATGAATCTTCTCGTTGGTCCTACCTATAGATGTGGGGAAAAACTTGGTGATTTTTATTATTTCTCCTCAATACATGCATCGTCTTTTTTGCAAAGGATGTACCAACAATACACTACCATTGTTGTACAAGCATTTGTGGTGACAAAGTACACCACACGAGAATTTGAAATAAGTTGTTTCCTGAGTGAGAAAGCTTTGTACCTAGCACACTTGTTAGGCAGACATCTATGTTGACCAAAGTTTGACCAAGGCATTGTAATTTAAAAAAACAAATGTAGAACATGGCACACTTCCGTTGTTTGACACCTAGAACCCATGAAATTTTTGAAACTTGTAATACAGAAAATAATTCAAATGCCTCTTCACAAATTTAGTCTAGTAGGTTGAAGGTTCATGGTTTTCATAGGCAAAGGAAGTGGCTCATGACCATGGCCATGGCATACATTGCTCAAATGGCCTCCGATTTGGCACATGGTTAATTCATTGCATGCCAATGAATCTTCTCATTGGTCCTACCTATAGATGTGGAGGAAAACTTGGGGATTTTTATTATTTCTCCTCAATACATGCATGGTCTTTTTTGCAAGGGATGTACCAACAATACACTACCATTGTTGTAGAAGCATTTGTGGTCACTAAATACACCACATGAGAATTTGAAATAAGTTGTTTCCTGAGTGAAAAGCTTTGTACCTAGCACACTTGTTAGGCAGACATCTGTTTTGAGCAAAGCTTGACCAAGGCGCTATAATTTAAAAAACCCAAATAAATGTAGAACATGGCACACTTCCATTGTTTGACACCTAGAACCCATGAAATTTTTGAAACTTGTAATACAGAAAATAGTTCAAATGTCTCTTCACAAATTTAGTCTAGTAGGTGGAAGGTTCATGGTTTTCATTGGCAAAGGAAGTGGCTCATGACCATGGCCATGGCATACATTGCTCAAATGGCCTCAGATTTGGCACATGGTTGATTCATTGCATGCCAATGAATCTTCTCATTGGTCCTACCTATAGATGTGGGGGAACACTTGGGGATTTTTTTTATTTCTCCTCAATACATGCAAGGTCTTTTTGCAAAGAATGTACCAACAATACACTACCATTGTTGTACAAGCATTTGTGGTGACAAAGTACCCCACATGGGAATTTGAAATAAGTTGTTTCCTGAGTGAAAAACCTTTGTACCAAGCACACTTGTTAGGCAGACATCTATGTTGACCAAAGTTTAACCAAGGCACTGTAATTTAAAAAAACCAAACCAATGTAGAACATGGCACATTTCCATTGTTTGACTCCTAGAACCCATGAAATTTTTGAAACTTGTAATACAGTAATTAATTCAAATGTCTCTTCACAAATTTAATCTAATAGGTGGAAGGTTTGTGGTCTTCACAAGAAAAGGAAGTGGCTCATGACCATGGACATGGCATACATTTCTCAAAATGGCCTCGGATTTGGTACATGGTTGATTCATGGCATGCCAATGAATTTTCACATTGGTTCTACCTATAGATGTGGAGGAAAACATGGTGATTTTGCTATTTCTCCTTAATTCATGCTCTTTTTTGCAAATTATGTACCAAGAATACTTCACCATTCTTTGACAAGCATGTGTGGTGACAAACTACACCACATGAGCTTCCCAAATAAATTGTTTCCTGACCGAAAAAGCTTTGTAGTTAGCAAACATGCTAGGTAGACATCTATGTTGACCAAACTTTGACCAAGGAAATATAACTTAAATAAAAGAAATAAATTTAAAACTTGGCACACTTCATTTGCTTCACACCTAGTACCCATGAAAAAATTGAAACTTGGAATATGGTACATAATTGAAATAGCTCTTCACAAATTTAAGCTAGTAGGTCGAAGGTTCATGGCTTTCATAGGCAAATGAAGTGGCTCATGACCATAGCCATGGCATACATTGCTCAAATGTCTTCAAATTCGGTACATGGTTGATTTTTGGAATGCAAATGAATCTTCACATTGGTTCTACCTATAGATGTGGAGGAAAACACGGTGACTTTGCTATTTCTCCCTAATACATGGTATGATACAAGTTATACAGTGTATGATTCTTCTTAATAGATGATATGATACAGTGTATGATTGTGAACAAAAGACCTATAAAACTTGGGATACAATGTATATTTATTAAAAAATAAACAATCATAAAACAAAATTTGAAAACAAATATCCTTGAAACAAAATTTTATGAGTACAAATGTATGTTCATGGGCCGACCCATATCGGAAATGTCAGTTGGATCCCACGTCGATCACGGGAGGTGTTGTCGTTCTATTACACAAATCCTGGATTGTGGCAATCCCGCACATCCTAATCCCATGAATTGAGGAGCAAGTACTGACTTGCATCAACCATATGGAAAATAATGATTTACGAGATATGCTCCCGGGAAATTGCGGTGACCTACGAAATTGTCCTCTTATATAACCACTCCCTCCGCCGTAGATGTCATCCTACCGCCGAGTCGACGGCAGCTCCCTCCGCTGCATAAGCCGAAACCCATCAAGAGCGTGGAGAACATCCACCTGCACATGGAGGACGCCCTCGACGGAGCACGTCGAGACCGCATCGCCCACTACTTTCATCTTCATCGACCGTTCAAGTATGATGCCCTCCATACCGCTTCCATATGAAACTATATTATCCGTGTATTGGCTTCGATTCACCCGCTAGGATTCACCTAGGATGGCCACATATTTTCAAATTAGGTTCGTTTAATAAGATGCGTTCTAACTAGATGGCATAGATGAAATAGATCTTTTGTTCTCTCATACAATGGTAAACAAACTATTTGGCATACGACTAAATCAACAAGATATGTAAATCGATGTTATTATAGATTGGGGGAAAGTAGTGGTTGTACCCCTGCTGTGTGAAGATCATTCCCACAAAGTTTTAGATTTTTTCAAAATGTTTTGATAAGTTTTCTTGCGTGGGTGCACTGTGGGTGCATCAAGCGTGGGTGTACAGAAACCACTCTCTATAGATTGTTTATTTTTATGTTTCACCCGGTCGTAGGTATTTTTAGGTGCAAATACAACATTAATAATTTGTACATTAGTTGTTCATGAACCTCAAATTCATTATATAACTTATGTTACTTTTGATTCAGAAAGTAATTGATCACATGGTTGTAAATTAATTGATCACTTCTAGTTATCGTTTGTTAGGTTTATATCAACCCACTTTGCAGCATGTACCACTTTAGTAGATTTTTCTAGCTAGTGTTCCTTTTTTTTTCTTTACTGTTAGCTACTATGTCAAAAAATGTTATAATTTTTTCAACAGGATGGACGAACTCAATGGAGAAGTTGTGTGCGTCGTTGAAAAATGTTGCAAGATCATTGGCGCTCTATACGCCGCTCAAAGAGCTAGACTTGACAAAACTACTTTGCATAGCATGCTTTAGATACCATCACTGAAGATGTGTATGCTATTGATAAGGCACATGGTCGAGATTTTCGACCCAAGCACGGCAAGGTTCAAGGTACAAGACCTGGTTGGGGAGGTGTCTTTCCGTGCTATGGATGTAGAGGGCATCTTGAACTTGGACAATGAAGGACTGTCGGCTGCAGATATTCTCATAGAGTGAGGATATGAAAGATAGGGTCCCACCTCAATTTCTAAGTAAATCTACAGGTAATATAGTGATTGATGATGTCATTGCGGACATCATAAAAAATAAATCCGCCGACGACGACTTCCTTCGGAAAGTGGTCCTTGTCCTACTAGGAACAGCTATCGCTCCCATGTCGAGCAAGATTGTACCAAAGCAGTATTATTCCCTGGTAGATGATGTCAAACGTATTTCCAAGATCAATTGGAATATGTTCATCCTTCATGTTCTCTTCGACTGCCTTCGCGTTGTGAAGATAGGCAAACACCTTCGACAATGGCCGAAAGGCAATTTAGCTCTATTGCAGGTACTACTATGAGACATATATCAATGTAAAATAGGTAATCACTTAAATTTTATGTGGTTTGTAGTACTAAGCGCACATCTTGATTTTCCTGCGGTACTTGTATTGGGAGAAGGTGCATCCTCTAGAAGGTGGTTGCACTTTCAATCCTAACTTGTCCCTACAACCTCTGATGAGGAATTGGACCGAAGCTGCAGCCACCAGGAGAGATCGGTTTGATTATCACAATGGGCATGGGCATGGCAACGTCAAGGTAATCATGTTAGTTCATCACATGTAGTTTTATATCACATGTAGTTTTATATCACATGTAGTTTTATATCACATGTAGTTAATCACGTCTAGGTGTATATCAATTGCACTTGTATATCACATGTAGCTAATCCTAGTTCACTAATATTTTATTGATCACATTTTGTTGTATATCGCATGTAGATCGAAGATAATATAACCCAAGAATATAGGGCGTAGGAGCCCAAAGTCCCAGATCATGGGACTACATAGAAGCCAAAACCCAAGTCGGCCAGTGCCACCGCAAGGAAGTCAAAGCCATCTTTTAACCCGGATGAGATGATGGATGTTTTCATGAACAAGTGTATTGATTACATACACAGGCAGATGAGGCAAATCCATGATCAAGTTGCTAAGGTGACACACCCATACTTTTTGAGAAGAAGCAGATAACCAAGTTTCAAAACCATGCAAGTATTAATGCATTTATATTTGTGTTGCAGAAACTGTTGGAGAAGATGAACAAAGAAGGTGTCATGTACAAGCCAGCGGCTGCCGTGCCATCCTGTAACAATGATGGTGATGATGAAGTGGATTCGTTTGACAATAGTCCACATGAAAAAAAGGAATTCATGTACAAGGAAGACAATCACTCTGAAGATAGTCTGGATCCGATCATTGATTTGACCCATACTCGGTAGGCAGATCACAAGGAGAAAAATGAAGCTGAGGAAGTATGTGTGTGTGGAAAAATAAAGCTTCATGATATTTTTTGCCAACCGGAAAACACCATCTAAGATCAATGTCCAGAACGGTGGTTCGCCAAAGAAGGCTAATGATAACTATGGTGCAACACCGAAAAACCCTTAGATCATTAGTAATTCTCCTCGGTCTAGTTCTTCGGACATAGACATCATGCCATCTTATGATACCAAGTTCATGGATAATGCCAAGGGGCAAAAGTTGCCGACATTCGGAAAGAATGACGAAGTTTTGTTGGGAAAGAGGAAGCGGACAGTTCCCAAGAAATTTGAATCCCCATATGCACTTGATAAGCCAAGCAGGTGTTCCACCCGTGGTACTAAACCTTCGGGAACTACCTCCGCAAGTAGAGGTACCGTTACTAGCTTTCTTACTATAATATATGCTAGTAACTAATGTAGTCACCATTATTGACGTTCATAATTTTCCATGCAGCTCAGTTTTCTGAGAACGTCGTGCCAGACGTTGTGGCAGATGAGTTGACGCCAGAACTAATTGATGCAGTTGTTACATTTATGGAGATAGCTTGCAGGTCTCAAAATAATAAGGGAATAAGAGTTTACTACAATGGAAGTCTTAACTCACTCTGTTCGGAGATGCTTCGGCCGATACTCGAACATAGATGAGTGTCGGATGGTGTAAGCACTATTAGCATGTCTTGTTATTAAATTGTATGACATGTGGCCACTTTTGAACATAAAATGTCATCATATTGTATGCAGGTTATTGATTCTTACCAGGCACATTTGGCATGGCGCGTTGGTCATGATCGTCACCTCTGTCCAGCGTGGAGGTCGAGATACCTCGTTGATCGGGCTCTGGCACGAGACAATCCATTGTCGTCACCCTACAACATGGATAGTGTGTTGTCAAGACCTGGAGCAGTTAATAGAGTCAACGACGAGTATACTCTGCGTGATAAGGTACGTTATGTTATTATACTTGTTCAGTATACGACATTTTCAAATGCACTTCATATGGTACATGATGTTTTCTTACACCGTAGATGTATGTGGCCTTGAATGTCGACAATTCCCACTAGATTACTATGGTAATGCACATGCGCAAGAAAGAAATCCAAGTTATGGATTCTCTCTATCCTCTTGAGCAGTCTATCAACACTATGAAAGCACTGGTACTGTCACCATTACTAGCTTTGTTCCTACTAATTGTTGTATTCATTTCCATTTCCATTACCCTTTTTAGATTTGTTCCTACTAATTGTTGTATTGATTTCCATTAACATTACCCTTCATATAGAGACTCACTATAGCAAACAATTTTCTTGGGGCAAACCGTATTACACCTGGAAACATCCGGACGTGTCTAACTGGCCTGTCAAAGAGTACCCCATGCCACCACAAAAGGACGGGTGAGTTAACGTACATCATATTGTAACAACCACAAATGTTGGTATGGACCGTCACTAATGTTTGCTTATAAATCACCAACTCTTGCGGCCTTTTTGTGAAGTTTTGGAGCATTGGGATGGTGACAAAATGACCGGCCATTTTAACCAGGTTGATTGATATTTCTGTTTGTAGACTCAGTGGTGTGATCGTGTAACAACTATTATTCACTATGCATTTATATGAAAATTTGCAGGATATGGTTAACGCAAGGAGAAGACGACTCATCACCAACTTGATTTTGTCACCTACCAACTATCTAGAAGTGGTGAAAAACAAAATTCGCGACATCGCAAAGAAAATCCAGGCATAAAGACTTCATAAGTGACGCAAGATTGAAATTTAAATGGTTGGAGTTTAGTCCGGAAGCATGTTTCCATGGCATGAGTAATTTTGGTTTGAAACATTTTATGGATTTTAGGTTGCATACGTGATGTAAGAATTCATGCGTTACCTATTTTGTGGATTTTATGTTTCATACACATACATGTTTATGTGTCATGTTGTGAGACATTAAGTTCGTGCCAATAAAGTTTGCTTCACTTCACATCTGTTATTGTTGAATATTTTACTTATGCAAAACTTATGGCCAAGATAAGGAAGATCCAAGATTCCGGGCTGAAATTGAGTGATGAACTATTTATAGCAGTAAATTGTTGTCATGACTTGTTTCCAACTGGCCCTTTCCCACCGAGCCGCTTTCCCACCATGATAAACGGCAACACGTTTCACACTGGGTCCTTTCCCACCATGATGAAGGGCAAACGTCGTCATGGATCCCCTATTTAACCCCACCTATTCTACCTCTAACCCGCACCTCTCTCCCCTCTCAATCCCCAAACTAGACACTCGCACCCTCTCGCATTTCAGATCCAAGCCAGGCCCCCTACCGGCACGATGCGGTACGTCGGGCCCACCTTCCTCATGCCGAACATCATGCCGGAGAGGGAGTACCCCGCCGGGGTCAAGGTCGAGAACGAGCTCCGGATGTGGGCAATCTCGAGGTGGAGGGGTCCAATGGAGTTTTCCACCATGTTCATTAGGGCTAGTTACCGTCACTTACCTCCCGGCTCTCCGTTGATGTTCAACATCAGGGAGGCTCGCATTGGAGGAAGTGGCCTCATCGTCTGCTTCACCAATCCCTTTGATGCATACCATCTCCTTGGCCGGTCCTACTTCGGTGGGTGCAAGTTCATCGCGTTCTCAACATACAACATTTTCAGCCAGCTCGACTACATCTTCCCCACCCCTGGCCACATGCACTCTCTCGCCTTCCCCAACCCTCCAGAAGATGAGGAGTGAACGTCTCCATGTCGACCCCCCCCCCCATGGTTGATGATGTGCAAGCTATTGCTGCCCATGTTCTAGAGGGGCCTGTTTTAAGAGTGTGTTATCGTGTGCTATCAATCCATGTAGTGAGAGCCCAAGTTATAAGGGCTGATAATTATTTGTAATGAGTTGTAGGGGGCTACTATATATATATATATATATATATGTTATCTATGTTATCCGTTGTTCCGTGCTAATATATGTATGTTTCGTTCAGATCTAATTTGTATGAGTCATGCAAGTAACACCACATGGAACAATGCTAAATAGAAGCATTATTTTCAAATATTATGAGTCATGCAAGTAACACCAAATGGAACAACATTTGTGTAGGAGTAACAAATATTTCCATGAACCATTCAACACTTAACAGAAGTATTGTTTTCAAAGGTTAAAAGAAGAAAAGTTTATGACAAGTAAAACATGTTCTACCTCTTTGCATTTTGCTGCATTTTGATTTACATTACTTCATGAACATTTTGATTTACATTATTCCATGAACAAAAACAAGTAACAAAAATTTTGAAACGTTAAAAGAAGTAAACTTTCTATGAGCTGACACAAGTAAAACGGGCCCAAGTAAAACATGTCCCATGGGCCCAAGTAAAATTCCTTCTAATACATCGCACAAGACCATACCCGACATGTTCGCGAGCCCACCACTACTAGTACCGAGCGACCTCGCCAGTTTGACTCTGTTTCGGACCTCACTGCAGTTTCCTCCGCCTCCTCTGCCTCTCCCACTGAAATCACCAGATCCAGTAGATAGCGATGTCCACCAGGGAGGAACAGATAGCAGCGCTGGCAGGTGGCGACAAGGAGAAGCTGGGGCGGCTCCAGGAGATCGATTTCTGGTTCCCACGCAAGGAGCAGCTCAACAACGCCGTGTTAGTGGTCAAGGATAAGTTGCACGATGACGAACTGCTGCGCTGCTTCCCTGGATCCCAGCCACAGCCGGACATGGCGGTGATTCTTTGGGCGATGATGGAGACCGAGTCCCCGGATCCTGTGAAGAGGAACAAGTGGAAGATCTTCAAGTCAATGCGATATCGGGTGAATCCGCTCACACAGGTGTCGTCGCCGGTGGAGGAAGTGCCAATTGGTCTCCCAACCCAGGGCATCAGTGCGGCGATGGAGGTGACGCCGGTCAGGAAGAAGAATCGAAGGCATCGGTCTCCTCCCTCCCAAGGAGGTCCCCGCATTTCACAAGGCATTCCTCGCAGCTTCTGGCCCTCTCCAGCCAGCAGTAGGATTATCTCCGGCTGGCTCCATTGTCTATGGTAAATTCTCAAACCATAACAAATACTTGAATGGTACTACTCTGTTTATTGTGCATGCATGTGTGTAGGTGTGTCATTGCATCTACATTGCTTTGCTTAGATGCTGCTTTGCTACTGTGTAAGTAGCACTAAAGAAAATTCAGTTAACTATATTCACTGTTAAAAATTAAGTGAACTAGAAGCGTAGAACAAAATTGAGTTATCTATGTTTCTACAACTTGATAGATGTCAATTGAGTTATCTATGTTTCTACTGATTTTTGTGAGATTGAAGGTGGGATTGGATAATTCTATACTGATATCAGAGGCACTTTACACAGCATGGACCAAGTGTATATCAGGATGATTATGTTGAATTTACGGGAATTGAAATCTGTATTCATCCTGTAGTTGTCACATAAAAAGTGGTATATAGTAATCAAAATTGCTTGCCATTGTATCTTGCAGATAAAGGAGCCAGAAAAAAACTACTGTTGCTGGATGTGGATTGGTTCTTCTTTCCTTGCTCCATGGTCCTGGCTTCCTCTATGTATCTAGCAGCATCATTAGACTTTGCTTTTGCTAGCTGTAGCTAGTTTGCTTGTGGTAGCAGCTAGTTTGCTACTTATCTGACCTTTTGAAAGTTGATGCTGGTGGTAGTAGTACATACTAGGTCTTAGCTGTCCATTTGGTGCTTGTAGTTTCATAGACCCTGTGGCTTCTAGTAACGGAAATCAGGAGGGCATAAAAGCCCCTCTTTAGCTAAAAAACAAAAGTAGATACTCAGGAGTGATCATTTGACGTACGCAGGTGTTCTACTCTTCTTCCTGCCCTACAATTCTACACATGATAGTAGACAAGTAAACTTAATGAATGGTAAGGTTACAAAAAAATAGACAATGCATATAAACAGTTATTATTAAGTTTGCATTTCTTGTTGCGTTTAGTGTGTGCTAGCAATTTGCAAGCCTCGCACCGGATTTGTATCTCATCGGAAGAAAGTGGTCTACCATTTTTCGACACCGGGTGCTTCTCATCTAACTTTGTTGCACCTTTGCTTGATACTTTCATAGGATCTTTAACTGCAATCATGTTGCCTTCACCATCCTCTACATATTCAATTGCACACTTACTAAGATCAAACGTTTTTTTACTCAATTTTTTCTGTAGAAGATCATACTCATTGCTTTTAGCTATGACGGCCTTGAAACTATCATCTAACTGATCACACAGAGTTGGGTGTTTGCATGACGCATGCATAGCTTCTGACGCTAACACACTGACCTGGCTATATTTCATTCTTTCCTCTACCCCAGTCCAACCAAATCCCAACAAATCGCTTGTGTGCCTAGCGGGTAGTCCTAGCCTTGCTTGTTTAGTGAACCGAACAAGAACTAAACAGTTTGGTATCTCAGATATATTCATGTACTTAAGTACATGGAATATGTGCTTGCAAGGTAGACCCTTTCGAATCATTCTTCTACAGCTGCACCTTATAGTTTCTATGGAGTTTACTGGTGTATACTCCACCAAAAAATGGATGTCGGTTATTATTCAAGCACACGATGAACTGCTGTGATTCGTCTCCAACCATTCGTTCTACAATCTCCATGCTGCCAACCTTTCTAAGATCATCTTGCAACATATAGAAGTTTTTTGGAGTGAAGATGTGAGAAGCAGCTACCTCAAGTTCCCTGGAGCTAGTAACTAGCACCGGTTCAGTCTGTGATGTCGTGCAGTCATCTCGTGCCTCGTTCTCATGGATACGTACAACGACGTTCTCATAGTGCAAAATCATATCCACCAGGGTCATTTCACCATCTAGGTGGAGATTAAGGCATGAGTTCAAACTTTCACTCCTCTTTTCATGCCAAGCCAAAACCCCTCTGTTAGATAAGCTGCGGCCCATAGTCTCCGTTTCTTATACATCCTTCTCAACCAAGTTACTATTTTTTCAGACTGCCATCTTTTCGCAAACCCATGCCATCTCTCCTCAAACTTGGCCATGGACGTGGTGTAGTACAAAAGAGTTCGGAACTGGTTCAAGGACTTGTGACTAAGGTGAATCTTCATATATTTTTTTGTATGCCATGTACATATACGGTGCCACACATCTGGCAAGACTTCGTGAATTGCCCTGATCATCGCAGCATCAGCGTTCATGATTACACTCTTCGGCATCTTCTGACACATGGACCTCAAAAATGTTTGCAGCAGCCAGACATATGCCTCTTCGGTCTCGTTCGAAACTATGGCACAAGAAAAAACAGTAGTCTTTCGGTGATTGTTAAGACCAACAAAAGGTATGAATGACATACCATAGCGATTCATCTTGTACGTGTTGTCAAATACAACCATGTCGCCAAAGTCCTCGTAGTCCTGATGAGACTAGGAGTCACACTAGAATATTCTATTAATATGTCCTTTATCTAGCACGTACTCGAAATTGAAGCTAGGATCCCTCTCTTTCCTACTAGCCATGATGCCTATGGCTGTGGCAGCATCTCCTTTTGAAAGCATCTTCCTCTTCTCCCTGGAGCAAAGGTTGTATATATCACGCCTCATAAAACCAACACCGTTGTACCATGCATGTTTACTGATGAAGGAATCCATAATAGTGTGAATTCTTATCCCTGCGGCCCCCATGGACATTATCTGAAACTTCTGGTAATCTTAGATTTTTCTATGGGACCAAAGAAAAGGTACTTCGTCCGGTCTTGCTAACATATAGCTATGCTTGTCCTGGAAAATTCCAACATACCAAAGCCCACGCTTTTCGTCAAGCTTCACGGTCAGCTGTGCTTTGCAGTTGCAGCGTGACTCGGGTCTGAGCCTACGGTTGCGTCCTGCCTCGGTTAGCAATCTGCTATCATGTTTCCCTTCTCTGGAACAAATATACTGCCGCAAATGCATATGATGTGACTCTATTTTTCTATACCTAACCTTATCCTTTCTAATGCTGAAACCATTATCTTTAGCATAGCTGTTGTAGAAGACGAACGCAGCTTCTGTAGACACAAAAGTCATTTCTCTTATCTTCATGAACATATCCCTCTGACCATCTGCATGTGTACTATCTTGGAAATTCTCTTTCCCCTCATATTCTGTCACCTAAACAATGTAAACATAGCCATGATTTTTTTACATGGTTTAATGTTAAACCATGTTGACTGATGACTGCGACTCTCCAGAATCAGGTGCATCTACTGATTCATCTTCAAGGTCCGTCTCCGCATCGGATTCACCATAATAGTCGTGCGCGTTATGAGATCCTGAAATTAGATGAAATAATTAATATAAATTCATAATTAATTATCATATAGTATTCCACAAACTATTCGATTTGCATGCCCCAACAAAAAAATCCACTTCCCCACCTGACTAATGTAATCTTCATTCGAGACCTCGGAGTTGTTTTCCTCAATATCATCATCCACCTCAATCTATAAATTTCCAACACAAAAATATAATGGTGTTGGACGCCACAAAAAAATTACAACAGGATAGTGCAACTCACATTAGCATCTTCCCCTACGTTCCCATTCTCTTCCCAATATCCACGCTCTGAATTTTCATCATCTGACCGATCATGTATCTAGTCTTTCAGCGGTTCTCCAAACTCCATATCTACCATGATATCAGTTAACTCACTATCCGTCATTTCCTACAACAAATAATAAGTATCATCATAAGGTACGTGAACCCTAGTTAGGAATATGCCCATGCCACCCGTCCTGATCACTTTGGATCGCGAGGAGGAGCAGGAGCACTACCGAAAGCAGATAAGTGATAGTCTGCACCGCCGTATACCTAGGTTCGCAGCCGCTGCAAATAACGATAGCCATCATGCACACAGCAGACGGTAACCGATGCTACGTTAACCCTAGACAGAAGGAACCCACTTGATCCGGCGTGATCACTTTGTAAGACGGAGAGTAGCTCTACAGGAACAAGATTCGTGATTGCATGCGCCTCCCGGTAGCTAGGTTACCCGCTAGCAAAAACGGATGGCAGATCATCCCATGCTGCTGCGAGCGAGAGAAATGTGTGTGGGGGTGGGGAGGGGGTGGCGAGTGAGATGTGGTACCTGGGAATGCTGGAGGTTGACGATGGTGCCGCGCGCTGTCGGTCAAGATCACTGCTGACGAGATCGCTGCCGCTGATATTCAAATCTCCCTCAACTAGGGTAACACGTGAATGATGGAGCTGCGTGATTGAGGGGGCTCAGTTAAGTGGGGTCGTTTTTTTTCGCGGGATGGTACTGTATCTATATGGTATGGGTTCTATAAGTTATACGGGGCTTGGATCTGGGTTCTATGGGCTTGGATATGGGCTACAGCGGGCTGGACAAAATAAAACTGACGGGGTCAAAATACCCCTCCGAAACCGAACAAGGGGGGAGCAGGGAAGCAGGAGTCCAGAACAAGTGCCTCGTGCATTGTATATCCGGCGCCCATTCTACTAAATATACATAACAATGCTCTTATCATCTTTAGATCTCCCTCGAGATGTAAATGCCATCGCTTTTAGATAATGGTGTTGGTAGGCTGATGGTTGTTTCTTTCGGAGCAACTGCTTTAGTATCCCCGCTTCTGCTAATTTCGAGCCCACATATTCTACAAAGATATTCCAGCTCCAGCTCCTAAAGGAAGGCGATAAGCTTCAATGGTCTGTTCATGGTAGGGATACATCTTTAGTGTTTTGCTAAATGTTCAGCTGCACGACATAAAAAAATGTTTAGCCGCAGTAAGAAATTGGATATTCCAGCTTAATACCTCCATCATCAGGATATCTGATAGATGTGTCAAAGGATGGTGCTGAAGTTTGTAGCCGCTATGATTGAAGTACATTAATGCTCTATCACGGACCTTCAGCAGCAAAGATACAAGTTGATATGTCACAACCAGGCATGTACCAATATGTCTGGCTTGTGAACAAGGCAATTTGCAGCACCATTTCCGTTTTATACACAAGGCAATATGGAGGTGGATCACCCATGTACATTTGCTTTTCCCTAACTAGAAACATCTAATTGCAGAAACACACATCATACTATAACATAAGCAGACAAACAAACATGCAAAAGTATGATGAAGTAAACCCGCACCATTTTTTATAGGTCAGAAATGTTAACATGGTGCACACTGATAATCATCACTTATCAATCATGAGCTCTCGATTAAGGACGAGACTCGCTGCTGGGCACAAGCTGGGCCAACTTGACTTAGGGTAGTGATCCCACAAACATGGGATGTGCACTAATCATGATGTATTACGCATGTTCTAGGACGCTTGTAACCGAACTCCAACCTTTTCAATGCAAAGAAACGCAAGCGTTGTGTATTCTTGAGAAAAATATCATGAGCTCTCACGAAATTTTGGAGAGAACCCCCATGTTATCTCTGAGGGCAGCTCCGGCGAGAACCCTATTGGTGCGGAGCACCCTATGGTCATCCCCATGGACAGTACACCAACTCCCCAAGCACCAAGTGGATCGAAGATGAGAGCGTGC
Organism: Hordeum marinum; assembly: GCA_022496015.1. NCBI lineage: Eukaryota > Viridiplantae > Streptophyta > Magnoliopsida > Poales > Poaceae > Hordeum > Hordeum marinum. The sequence continues at coordinate 276,043,034 of CM039675.1, forward strand.
AAGAGCTATCAAGACCGAGGTGAGTTCTCTCCTTGGTGATTTCCACTTCGATGCACTTGGGACATGGCTACTACCTCAAGCAGAAACACTTTGCATGCTCAGGTACCAAGGAAATAGACATGGAGAAGCTAAGGACCAAGGCCAAGCATTGACGGAAGAAAAACACGAAGAAGAAGAACAAATTGGGAAAATCTTGCACATGCCTGGACGTCTGGACTGCTTCCCGGACGATCCAGCTACACGACCCGGAGGCACCTGAAGGATGAGCCCGAAGTCGGATCATACGGGAACCTGCCCGGATCATCCGGAAGATGTCAGGACATCCAACAACGTCTAAGATGTCTGGCCTCCCGTTTGTAGTTACGACCCTATCGGACAATTCGGGTAGCTATCCGAATCATCCGGCGTTGCTCGGATCGTCCGGCCTTGCTTGCATGCAATTGGACCCAAGTGGCCATGTATCCCTCTCTGATCCCTCTATTTCATCCTAGAGTATAGATAGATGACCCTCCCTCTCTATTAGGGTTAGCAAAGCATATTATTAGATCTTGAGGGACCTTAGCTCATCTATTACTCCTGTTGGAGATCAAGACCTCGTAGGAGAAGATCCCCAAGTAGATATCAAGGCCTCCTCCCCTAGGGATTGGAGAAGACTACCTCTCAAGGCCTTAATTTGTCTAGGGATTGGGAAGAACTGCCTTTTGCTATTTCCTCTAGTTGACTTTGGATCCATGAACTTGTATGAGAATTGTGGATTTAGTGGATGTGTGACTAGTTCTTGTCTTTGAGAGTTCTTCCTCTTGTGTTTGTTCTTTATTCCATCCTTCTACCCACCTCCAAGTGTGAGAAGATCTTGAATTTGTTGGAATAGCAACTTGTATATAGTAGGAGGCCAAAGCCACCATATATATGATGTGTATACCACAAGGAAAGAATACAAAAGGCCAAAGTCCATCATCAATATAACTCTTACCCCCCCCCCTCAAACTCATGGTGGATCCACAATAGAGTTTGGAGAGGTGAAATCTATGTTGCACTCTAGTTTGTGCCTTCGTCAAGAAGTTTGCTAGATGTAACTCAGAAGGCACATACTAAAGAGCCATAACATGATCATGTACAACAACTCGCACATAAGAAGCATCAACACCAAAATGCTTGGTAAGCTCATGTTTCGTGGGGTCTTGTGCAATACTGATAGCACCTATACTGCCGGACAAGAGGATGGTAGGTGTAGTAACAGAAACAACATAATCCTCCAATAGCCACGGTAACCAAGTCACCTTTGTCGTCAAAAGAGCCATAGCTCCCAACTCGGCCTCTACACTCAACGAGAAAATGCAGTCTGTTTCTTTGTCTTCCAGGACCATCAAGAAAAACACAGTAAGCAGAAAGTGAACAGATTTGGACGGGGGAAAACACGTAGTATCCGAATAGGCATGTAGCTGTAACGAGCTAGACGGGGGAAAAAGAGACGATGAGAGATCGTGCCACGAAGATATCGTAGAACACGAATAAGGTGACTATAGTGAACTAAAGTGGGAGCAGAAACAGACTGACTCAGAATATGAATAGGACAGGAGATATCTGGACAAGTGACAGCAAGGTAGACTAGACTCCTAACAAGATAACAATAAGGTGTCGGATTAGACAAGAGCTCATCGTCAGAAGCATGAAGTTTAACATTGAGCTCCATAGGAGTCTCAGCCCAGAAGTGGTAACAACCTCAGCCCAGAAGTGAGGCCGAAGAGAGGCGGCGATCATCATCACACACGTTGTCTCAAGAAGGTGACAATGCTTGCGCTCAGCCACACAATTCTGAGCATGAGCACTAGGGCAAGAAAACTGAGGAAGAGTACCCTGCTCAGCAAGAAATCCTCGAAGTGCATGGGAGATATACTCACCAACTGAATCTATGCGAAAAACACGAATAGGAGTGGAAAACTGGGTATGAACCATGGCAGAATTTTTTTGCATATAGACAAGACCTCACTACAAAAAGACATGAAATAGATCCAAGTGTACCGAGAAAAATCATCTATAAAGATAATATAGTAGCAATGACCCCCTTTTGAAGCGAAGGTAGCCGGACCCCTCACATCAAATTGAACAAGATCAACAGGACACACGGACACCGACTCATTGTGAGGGTAGGGTAGCTGAATCTACTTACCAAGCCTACAACCCAGGCAATCTAATGAAGCGTTACTCGAGACAGACCCCAGAACACCATGATGAACCAAAGACGAGAGACGAGAACCACATAAATGGCCTAGACAATGATGCCACTACTGAAATGAGTTGGTAAATGCAACAACATGGGTTACAAGACTGGCAGCGATGACGAAGCCAGTCAAGCTCCCAGAGACCATCAGAATGTCGAGGGCCAGCACCAAGCAGAGCGACCGTCCAACGATCCTGAACAGAACACGAATCAAAAGGAAGAAGTGCTAAGAGTGCCTCGACTAGCTACAGGGAGGGGAGTAGCATCAGCCGTAAGAAGACAAACATGAGACTCGAGTGGTCAAAGTGAAAGAATCATAAGTCATATGAAAAGATGCTCCTGTATCAAGAATCCATGGGTATGTACCTGAATGAGTAGAAAGTGGTTTCACAATGCTAGAAGAGTAAGTCAGTAACCCGCAGAAACTATCGATGAAGAATACCAAGCATCAAACAGGCATCATAGCTGTGCACTCACGCACACAGACAAGGACACGACAAAAGAGGTCAAGGTAGAAAGACCTGCCGACGATGAGCAGTCACCAGCACCAGTGGGAGACACATGTAGCATCGACCGAGAGTAGCGAGTCGACTTAGGGAAATCATCGTCACATGCTGAAGCCGGGAGAGGAGTCGATGTAGAGCAGGCACCACCACCATGCGCAGAAGCCGCGAGAAGATGTGAGAGACCCCGACACCCCTGACCCACCTACCAGCCAGTGAGAAACAACCAAGACAAGGCCCGAACAAGCCAGGCGGCCCAGCACATGCTACGCAGGCCAGGAGTGGGCCAACTTGGTCCAAGTTGCGATTTAAGCTAGCTACTACGAGGAGAAGAGCATCCAATGAATCAGGCGACATCGTGGCGGTGGCAACCCTAGTTACTCCTTATTTCATCCCCGCTCCCCATTTACCTAAATTCGCATAATCGATCTGTATTGCTCCTACTTCAAAGAGTGAATAGATCAAATTTACATTGTCTCCCCTCGCTACTCTAACATTTGGTATCAGAGAGCAGCCTTCTTGCCTAATCAATTCATCCTGGCGCATCTCATTGAGACCAAGAGCTTGCGTCAAGGTCGCTCACGGTTGGAAGATATGGATCCCGGCGTGTCGGCCTTCCTCACCAAGCTCGAGGCCAAAATAGAGGCCTCCATGGACGCCCACATCAAGGCCCAACAGGCAATAGCGACCAGGATCAACGAGCTACTAGCTTGCCACCTCGATCTGGAGCGCCGAGTGGCGGATCTGGGTGATGTCGTCGCAGCGCTGCAATTGGCGCAGCCACCTCCACCCAAAGCGAGCAAGGAGGATCAACCAGCACACGCGCAACATCCTCCTTCTCCTGTGATAGAAGCACCCTCACCGGCAACTTTTCTGGCGCGGCCATCTATCCTCAAGGGCCTACGGGCCATGGCGTCTTCAACATCTCTCGGGGGCGTCGGGGGCGTCCTTCATGACGCCACCGCTGCTCCCTGCAAACGGTCAGTTCGATTCCACGGCTTCCATTTTTGCATTATCTCCTTTTGCACACGCCAGCTAACTGCTTACAGGCCTCGGCCAGGCACACCCTTCGATCACCTTCCCTTAGTTCTCTGGAGAGAACCCACATCTGTGGAAAACGTTGTGTGAACAATATTTCCACATGTTTAGTATCATGCCTTCTTTCTGGGTGCCCATGGCTGCCTTGAATTTTTCAGGATCAACATCAATTTGGCTACAATCAATGCAAAAACGTCTCTCTGACTATGATTGGGATTCTTTTACCTCCCTTCTATGCATGCGTTTTGGCCGGGTTCGACAACAAATGTTGATTTGACAGTTTTATACTGTCTGAGAAACGTCTTCTGTTGCCGCTTATATTGAGCAGTTTGAGATTATCAATCACCTAAGTTCTTATTCTGATACGATCCATTTGTTTTATTTTCTCACAAGCTTAGTGGAGAGGCTTCACAAAGATATCCGAGCGGTGGTGCTTGTCCAGAGGCCACCGGACTTGGACACGGCTTGTGCTTTGGCACTGCTTCTAGCAGAGGTCGCGGATGCAGTGTTTGGAACACTTCCCCGTCCACCAAAAGCCACGCCTCAAACCGAATCTCCACTACCACTGCCTCCACCGCCAGCACGCCATGCGGCAACCGCAGGCGCAACTGATCGTCGTGGTACTAACGCGGCCCGAGCTGACACAACCAAGGTCAAGGCACTGTGGGACAATCGCTGCGCCCGCGGCCTCTGCTTCAAACGTGGCGAGCGGTGGGGTCAGGATCATGTTTGCCCCACCTTGGTGCAGCTCCACGTCGTCGAAGAGCTCCTTGACAACGACAACGTTACAAATGCATTAACAAGTGATCCTTCAAAAATAGTGATGGCTATCTCGAAGCAAGCTCTGTCAGGTGGTGTTTCAGCCGAAGCCTTTCAACTATGAGCATGGATCCAAGGGCATGAAGTGTTGATGCTTGTGGACTCAGGGAGCTCTACATCTTTTGTGAATCAGAATTTAGCTGACAAATTGGTGGGGGCTCGTCCTCTTCTTCGAGCATGCAGAGTCCACGTAGCTGATGGTGGTGAGCTGAGCTCTGTTTCAGAGATTCCAGCATGTGTTTGGGGAACTCAGGGCAGTGAATTTGCTACAAATATGAAGATTTTGTCTCTTGGCACATATGACGCCATTTTAGGGATGTATTGGCTTGAGGCAAACAGTCCTATGATAGTGTATTGGAAAGCTAAAATCATTCAAATAGCAAGCTCATCAGGCGTTGTATCATTGTGTGGGCTCAAAGCTCAGTCCACCGAGTGCCTGACAATGAAGTTCATGCTACTGCAGAACCTATGCAAGGCTGGAGCTATATCTCATATAGTTTACATATGTTTTGATGTTGTGGTTGATCACGAGACCAGCTTGGTACCCCCTGCATCCAGCAAGTGATAGCATAGTTCTCTGATGTGTTTGATGAGCCGGAAGGATTACCCCTGCGTCGATCATGTGATCATAAGATTCCGCTCATACCATGCGCTCAACCTATCAACATCAGGCCCTACAGATACAAACCTGACCAGAGAGATGAAATAGAAGCTCACGTGGCAGAACTACTAAAGCAAGGGATCATACAGCAAAAGCTCAAGCCCCTTTCCTTCGCCCGTCATCTTGGTCAAGAAGAAAGACGAGATCTGGCGCTTGTGTGGACTACCGTCACTTGATTGCTCTAACAGTCAATGGGAAGTACCATGTCCCGGTGATTGCAGAACTCCTCGATGAGTTGCATGGGACAGTTTGGTTATCCAAATTGGACCTTCGAGCAGGGTATCACCAGATAAGGTTGGCAGAGGGGGAAGAGCACAAGACGGCTTTCCAAACTCATGAAGGGCATTTTGAATACAAGGTCATTTTTTGAGATGCCTAGAGAACCGGGTACATTCAATGGCGCTATGCAAACTACCTTGCACCCACTCCTCTGCAAGTGTGTGTTGTTCTTCTTTAACGACATTCTAGTTTTCAGCAAGACCCTTGAAGAGCAACGACAACATCTGAGACAAGTCCTGTAGATCCTCAAACAAGATCAATGGAAAGTGAAATTCTCGAAGTGTGAGTTTGGGTAACAACAGTTCTCTTATCTAGGGCACGTGATCAGTGACAAGGGAGTTGCCACCGAGCCAGCCAAGGTGCAAGTAGTAGCATGCCTACTGATGTTAAGGAGTCTGCAGCTTCCTAGGACTGGTAGGTTATTACAAACGCTTTATGCGTAATTTTGGCGTCATTGCAAGACCACTATTAAACCTTTTGAAGAAAGGAGTACCATTTGTTTGGACCAGCAACACCGAAACATCATTTCACTTGTTCAAAGAGCAACTCATCTCGGCCCCGGTCCTGGCATTGCCAAATTTTCAGGAGCAGTTTATGGTGCGAACAGATGCTGGCGACAAAGGAATCAGGGTAGTTCTGCAGCACAAAGGGCACCCTATTGCTTTCATGAGCAAAGCTCTCTGCCCTCGCTATCAAGGCTTGTCCACCCATGAGAAGGAGTATCTAGCCGTGATTGTAGTTGTTGAACAGTGGAGGCTTTATTTACAGCATGCACAATTCGTCATTTACATAGACCAGCACAGCTTGATACACTTGGAGAAGCAACGCCTCACCACCCCTCGGCAGAAAAAGGCCTTCACAGAATTGTTAGGCTTGCAGTACAGGATCAAATATAGGAAAGGCGTGGATAACACAGCTGTGGATGCTTTGTCGCATGCCACTACAGCAGAAATGCTCATAGCAGTCATGGAATGTCAACCAGCCTGGCTCGAGGATGTAGTAGCAAGCTACAACAACAACCCCCAAGCTCAAAAATTGCTCACACAGTTAGCCATCAAAGTTGATTCAAAAGGGAGAATCGCATTGCATCAAGGCATTTTGCGATTTTGAGGGCGCATCTGGCTGGGTGGATCGACAACATTGCAACAGATGGTCACTGGAGCTTTCCATGACAGTGCATTGGGTGGACACTCCGGATTTGCGGCCACTTACCGCCGTGTATGCCGTCTATTTGCATGGCCCAATATGAACTCACATTGAGCAGTACATTCAGTGTTGCCAGGTGTGCCAACAAGTTAAACCTTATCGTTCTGCTTCACCAGGACTGCTTCTGCCTCTTCCAGTTCCAACTGAATCATGGGATCTAATCACTATGGTTTTGTCGATGGGCCCTCAGTCCAAAAAGTTCAACTGCCTTTGGGTGTTGGTGGAAAAGCGGGCCTGTTATGCACATTTTCTGCCTCTGGCGCATCCCTATACAGAGTCCTAAGTGGCCCTGCTCTACATGACGCAGATTTATAAGCTCCATGGCTTTTCTAAGGCTATTGTCTCAGACAGGGACCTATTTTCACCAGCCACTTCTGGAAAGAACTCTTCAACTACGCAGGCAGCAAACTATGGTTGAGCACTACCAATCACCCGCAGA